>CM027830.1:40300282-42841776 GCA_016097485.1 Eucalyptus sideroxylon x Eucalyptus melliodora | reverse complement strand
GGGATGCACTTATACATGGACTAATAATTAAGAAGGAAGCGAGCTACTAAAGAAACGCCTTGATAGGGCCCTATGTAATCCAGCATGAAGAGTTCAATTTCAAAATGCATAAGTCTTTGTATTACCCGCCATTGGCTCGGATCATTGCCCGTTGATTTTAACATTGGAGCCCAACACAACAAATAGAAGGAGAATGTTCAGGTTTGAGGCATTTTAGCTTGATGAACATGATGCAAAGAAGTCATCCATGAAGCTTGGTGAAAAGATAGAAGCAATCCTTTGAACATAGCTAGGAAATCAAGAAAGGTGGCTGCTAAGTTATGGAAGTGGAGCAAGAAAAGATTAAAAAATGCATCTCAACAAATTGAAAGTCACTCACAAAGCTGATGAATAGTGAAGATGCCAATTCCAACAAAGCGAGTATAGAGAAATTGTAAAACTTATTGGAAGATTGTGGAGGCAAGAAGAAATGTATTGGTGCATGCATTCTAGGATTAATTGGCTGAAATGGGGCGACCACAACACAAAAAATTTTCATGCCACAATAGTCCAAAGAAGACAAAGAAATAGAATAACCATGCTTGGCTCGAAGATAACACATGAAGTAGAGATTCTTCTATCCTTAAACATCATATGGGGGCTTTTATCAATCGTTGTATACTTCGGTGGGAAATAGAAATTATCAGCCTATTTTAGATCAATGCAAGTAAAGGGTCAATGAAGAAATGAGCGCGGAATTGATAAGGCCAATCTCAAGGGAGGAAGTTAAAGCCACAGTCTTTCAAATGGATGCCACAAAAGCTTCAGGACCAGATGGGCTGAATGGTTTATTTTATCAAAGTCAATGGCCAATGGCCAATGATCCATGAAGATATATTCCAAATGATCAACTCGTTTTTCAACCAAGGTAAGTTCGACCCTGAGCTAAATCAAACTCATATCACACTCATCCCCAAAGTTACAAATCCTAAAGACATCACCCAATATAGGCCTACTAGTCTTTACAATTTTAACTATAAGATTATAGCAAAAGTGATGGCAAATAGACTAAAACCTCTCCTCTTGAATATTGTTTCACAAGATCAAAGTGCCTTCATGAGTGGCCGTCAATTCAAGATAACATCTTCATAGTCCAAGAGGTTTTACATTAGCGAGGGTTTGTAAAAGGAAGTGGAAGTTTTAGGCGGTGCTTAAAGTAGATATGCAAAAGGCCTGTGATAGAGTGGAATGGGATTTTTGACCAATTATATGCTGAAACTTGGTTTCTATGAAAAATGGGTCCCCTAGTCAAAAAATGCATCTCATCGGTCTCATTTTGTGTAAGAGTTTATGGAGAACCCTCAGCTCTGTTCTCCCCATCTCAAGGCATTAGACAAGAAGACCCACTTTCCCCCTATCTTTTCATCATTATGGCAAATGCCCTATCCTCACTTATGCTGAAAGCCGTCGAAGACAAAACCATCCAAGGTATCCATTTGAACCCCACCTGTCCTTTACCATCACATCTCTTGTTTGCGGATGATACCATCTTTTTCTTAAAGGGCTCGATTATGGAAGCTCAAAATCTAGCTAATCTTTTGAATTGGTATTGTTTTACCACAGGTCAAGTTATAAACCTCATTAAGTCAAGTATTTTCTTTGTGAACGATTGCCCCTACAACTTAAAAGCAAATCTAGCGGCTAAATTGAGACTTCCTATAATGGAGAAAAAAGAGAAGTACCTAGAAATTCCTTCTGATTGGGAACAAACTAAAAAACAATTGTTTACTTGGGTCCTAGCATAGGTGGATAACAAACTGGAGAGTTGGAAAGAAAAAACTTATATCGAGGCAGGGAAAGAGATTTTAATCAAAATGGTCATCCAAGCATTATTGCAATACGCCATGTCAATCTTTAAAATCCCCATATCCATTTGTAAAGCAATTGAGCAACAAATCTCAAACTTCTGGTGGAAACAAAGTGCTGAAAAGAAAGGTGTTCACTGGAAAAGTTGGGAAGTGCTGAAAACTAGGAAGGATTGTGGAGGACTTGGGTTCAGAGATCTTGCAGATTTTAACAAGGCCATGTTGGGGAAACAAGCCTAGAGGATGATCAATGCCCCAGATGTCCTATGGAGTAAAATTTTGAAGAGCCTATACTTTCCTAGAAACGACTTCTTGAATGCAAAAAAAGGCCATAATCCTCCTTGGGGATGGCAAAGCCTCATAGTGGATCGGGATGTTATTGAACCGGATATAAGATGGAAAATTGGTGATGGGAACAACGTCGAATTAGAGAGGACACATGGCTACCCTCGAGTAAGATAGGAAGCCCTCCAAATCAAAACAATCCTCTCGTTAGTTGCTGAACTAATAGATTTTTCAGCAAGCAAATGGATCGAACAAAAACTTCAACTATTATTCAAGGATAAAGTAGTTATGGAAATTTTAACTACCCCCATTCACTTGAACCTAGGACATGACAAGTAGCTATGGACAACAAACAATTCAGGAGAATATAAGGTAAATAGCATATACAACAGAGTTAGAAATCAAAACAATTGTCATCCACAGGCCCAACCATCTATGTCATACCAGATCCCGAAAGCCTTATGGACTGAAATATGAAAGCTAAAAACATATCCCAAAATCAAATTTCTTATATGGAGCATATGTAATAATGCGTTGCCTACCAAGGAGTGTTTATTTAAGAGGATGATGGTACCTGAACCATTTTGCGCAATATGCAGCCAACAATCGAAGATGGTGGAACATCTCTTCCTACTGTGCAACTGGACAAGAGACATGTGATTAAACCCCAAATTAGCAATAAACATCTCCCCGATGAAAATCACACGCATAGACAAATGGGTGTCGGAAACTCTTACTTTAAAGGCCGACTACTAGGAGAAAGCGTTCGTTGCTAGAGTACTATGGCAAATTTGGAAGGCGAGGAACGCTATGGTCTTCCAAGCTCAACCACAACCAAGATGGATACTAGAGGAAGCTACCCTAGAATCTGGTCTCCATCGAAAATGTCACCCGCATGAAGAAGACACGAACATCAGCAAACATTCACAACCTGAACCATGGACGCAAATGAAGAACCGGATTTGGAAAATAAACTTGGACAGCTCTTGGTATAGCTCGTCCATGACTAGATCGGTGGCCGTGATCTGTAGAAATGAGCATGGCGTTCTCGTTGATGGTCTTGTGAAGCCAATCCATGCTACTTTGGCTCTATTTGCGGAAGCCCTAGCCATGAGAGAGGGGCTGCTCTAGTTGAAGAAGATGTTGGACACACAAGCCCCACGGATTGAGTTTAGTTCAGTTTTTGACCTGTACTTTCTCTTTGCCTCAGATAATTTGGTGCGTTTGGATGGGCATTTAAAAAGCCCATTCAGCCCCTAAAGCCCCTTCAGCTAAAATAAGGGTGTTTGGCAACCAATCTCAAGGAGCTTTCAAATAAAAGCAAGTCCTTGGAAATGCTGAAAACATTTTTTTCTTCCTAAACTACCCTTATTAATTTTTCATATTTCCGTTATTGCCCCTGTATTTATTTATTTTTTAAATGAAAAAGGAGGAGCAGCCCTTCGCCGGACCGGCAAAGGGCAACGGCCGCCGGCGAGCCATATTTGGTGCCGGCGGCCGTCGACTGAGGTCGCCCGAGGTAGGGCAACCTCCGGTCGCACGACCCTCGCCGGAAGTCGCCCTACCTCGGGGGCAACCGGGGTCACTCGACCCGGGGGCCGCGAGACCCAGCAGCGGTCGCCTAGGTCACGCGGCCCCTAGGTTGAGCGACCCTAGTAGCCCGAGGTCGGGCGACCTCCGGTGACCCTCGGCTAGGTCGCGCGACCCTCGCCAAGGGTCGCCGAGTCGCGCGGCCCCTAAGTCAAGCGACCACGGGTCGCCCGAGGTCGAGCGACCTCCGGCGGCCCTCAAGCGGGTCGCACGACCCTCGCCGAGGGTCGCCGAGGTCGTGGTCGCATGACCCTTGCCGGAAGTCGCCCGACCTTAGTCGACCTCGGTGACGGCCGCGAGCCAAATCTAGCTCATCGGCGGCCACGGCCCTTCGCCGATCCGGCGAAGGGTTTAGCTGAATTTTCAAAAAAAAAATAAAAAAAAAAAAAAATATATATATATATATATATATATATATATATATATATATATATAATACTCATCAAAGCCCTTGCGAAATTTTTTTTTTTACCAAACGCACATTCAACTCAAAATCCATTTGCAAAAAAATTTTACCAAACACAACCGCATTTTCCCCAAGTAGCTTTGGGCTTTCAACATTTACATTAGTGGCTGTTGAAAGCATTATGGGACAAAGAGAAGCACCGTGGGCTGCCAAGTCCCTCATAAGCAATTGCACTTTTCTGTTGGGCCTTCATCCTCAAGCCCGGCTTATCTTTTAGCCCAGAAATGCCAACCAAGCGACTGATTGGGTCACGAGGGCCCACCAAACTGACTCCCTCCCACCGAGTTGGATTGATAATCCTCCCCACCCCCTTCGCATGGTCCTATGCTTAGATGTTGAATCTACTTGTTATCCGTTTTTTGGCAAGTAATGAAAGCTACTTATTTCAACCAAAAAAATGAAAAAAAAAAAACAAATGGCGCAATCTTTTGGTTGTTGTTTCTCAAAATATTCTCAAATATTTAATAAAGAAAAAGAAGGTAAATCACACTTGCCTTATGTTATAGTTCAACTCGTTCACGGATTCAATGAAAAGATAATCAATATTTCACGCATTGGTAATGCAACCGATGCACAAGATATTTTTCCTACCGTGAAGACCAGCAACCAGTGGCTCCTTGTCAAATTGATTTCATTAACTTGTATGCACATTCCACTAGTTAACAACTTCAAAAATAAAAATAAAAATTGCTTGATTCTCTCGCTGAAGAGATTGTCATGTCGTTACACTGGTTCAGGAGACCCACATGATTAAAGCGGCTAATTGGTGTCTTGTGTATTCAAAGCATGAATGACTGTGATCAATGAAATATGAAGTTTTTTCTAGAACACATTCGCATCATTGATGTGTTAAGACATTTCTTCCTTAGGTTCCTTAAATAGCTAGGGCTTCGTCAGCTCTAAATAATTTACAGATATGTGTGATATCTAGTGCTTCCTTAGGGAGGACTTGAAATTATTTTGCAGGTAATCCCTGGCATCACCATGTATAGCTCGTGCTCTACGAACAATAAAGCTAGAACCATATAGAAATTAATGATTCGTATGGCGAGACCATGGGTATGCAATTAAAATGTGATTGACTTGATCCGAGGGAACCGGATTAAGCGACCCTTATCTTGTGGAAAGCACAATAATTAATACGCGGTAGTGACTGATGCATAACAGTAGTTAGGTCCTATTTACGATTTTTGCGTGAATCACATGTTACCGAAGGCCCTAGACAGTCCACAAGAAGGACAATAATTCAATCGTCTCATAAATATGGTGACATTGAGAGATGCAACCCACAAATTCCTCAAAACTGGACCCGTAGGTTAGGCCATCCTCTACGTAATGATCCCTGTCTCCAATCAAAAATTTGAGGTTTCTCATTAATTGTCTTAGAATATTGACATAATAAAGACCACACATTTATCTAATAGTTGATGGTTATCTCATCAAATCTCACATGATATGAGGATTTCCAATTCTGATATCATGTGAGATCATACTTACTCTAGTATTTTTACCTAGTACTAAGCGTAAAAATATTTAAATATTCTAACCCTCCCCTCAGGCTTAATCCGGTCTTTTTGTATAGTACTATGCGTTGAAATAGTTAAATATTCTATCAAATTTAATGACAATACAAAGAACGGGACTCTAGGACATCAATTTTATTCGTCACACTTAGACTATAGTTTACATATTTTCAAGATGTAAAAGGGGCAAGATTTTGCTTTACTTTTAGGGGATTAGCACCACCCATACGTACTACAAATTTATATACTGTTTTAGAAGATCAATAATTACAACTTAAGCGAGTCTTTCGAGCAAATCTGTGTTAAGTGGTTTAAGATAACCTCCTGACCAGCTACCAGACTCAAAACGACGATATGATTCACGAGCCATGTAACACTTCCAATTTTTATTTTTATTTTTGGGTCTAACTCTAGTTTTATTTTAAAATCTCTTAAAAAAAATATTGGCTACTTAGATTGATTTCCAAAATGAAAAATTACGCACGCAAATAATTGCGGAAGCTGGAAGGACACTAGAGAAGCCATCGATGACACGGCAATGTCCATCACATTCACTTTGTCGGATGGAGTGCTGAAGGATTGAATCGACAGCCATAATTGACTTCAATTATAGCACAACGGCTCCTCTTTCAAACATGAGGAATCCTAAATACAAAGTTGAAATTAACTTTCTCCTATAAATACAACTCTCAATCCAAATGTTCAACGGATAGATTATTTATCAATCAAATTTCCTTGGGTGGTAGTTGGAATTATTGGAATTTTGTATTAGTAGATCCCTTGTTTCTTCCTTTTTATCTAAGTTTTAGGTGGGTCATGAATGACTTGAATTATGGCATAACTACTCTGTCAATTGTACCCTAAGAAATCCTATGCCTAAAGATCGAATCAGCCTCTTAATACATAGGTGCCTCATCTAAACACACTTCGATTTTCAATTATAAGTATGCGAAGAATAAAAAAGAGAGAGAATGACTTGCTCGTGTAAATACAACTCTAAATGTGAATGTGCATAATTAATAATTGAAGTCACGGGCTCACAGCTGATATCTTTAGTTACAACTGTCCACAATAAATTAGGTCGGTGTTGGTTCGATTTTTACTTTTAAGACACCGTCATCCACATGACGTCATTGTGGACATCATCACTCATCGTAGTGAGCTTTCATTACCGGAACATCTAACAATAATATGCCTCCTATCGTGCGAGATTTTGGGCGTGAGAGATTCCAGAAAAGTAAAATCAACTAACCAAAAGGCCCAGGCATTTCTATTTTCTATAAATTGGCTTTTGTGCTAACTGCTCATTTCCAGATTCTAGCTACAGCATACACTTTCCCTTCGTAGTTTCCTAACCGTTTTTATATCCAAGAGCAAAAAGACATTATGGCGCATTCCAAGAATCCATTGATGGGTCACCTGGAGCGTCATCTGGACTTCAATTCACATCCTAACGATGTATTTACTATCTACCGGAATCAACGCTACTTCTTCCCTAGACTCATGCTTACCTATGAATACATACTCTTTTGAGTGTTCAGAGTATCTCATTAAAATACTCTTCTTTCTTTTGGGACCCAATTTCCCAAACTTGTGAGATGACTCATGAGTATAGACAGCACAACCCCATGGTTTAAGAAAACTTAAGTCCGGTTTTCTACCTGTCCATAACTCATATGGAATGGAAGTTACTGATTTGGAAGGCACTCGGTTAAGTATATAGGTAACAGTTAATAACACATCACTCCAAAAAAGTGATAGGTGAGTTAGCATGCGCCATCATGGACCTAACCATTTCCAGTAGAGTTCTGTTTCTTCTTTTTGCAACACCATTTTGTTAAGGAGTATATGGAATAGACAACTGTCTTTTTATTCCTTTTTCATCACATAATTTTTCTGAACTCATCAGATAAATGTTCTCAACCTCAATCGGATCTCAATGCTTTTATTTTCTTGTCTAATTGATTTTCTACCAAATTCATAAACCTTTTAAAACAACTTAATGCTTCAGATTTATGAGAAATCAAATAGACATATCTGAATCAAGTATAATCATCTATTAAAAGTGATGAAATAAATAGCCTCATGCCTTCCTCTTACATTCATTGGACCACAGACGTCAGAATGGATTAAATGCAGAGGAAATTCAGCTCTTTTACCTTTTCCATATGGTTTCCTTGTCGTTTTCCCTACTAGGCAATGCTCACTTATGGGCAAATCGACTTTTTCAATGTTGCCCAACAAGCCCTCTTTGGCTAGTCTATTCATATGTTGTTGGCCAATATGACCAAGTCTAGCATGCCACATAATCACATCATTATCATATTAAGTAGAAGACGTGAAACAAGGAAATAACAAATATTGACATCACCACAATCAACATCTAGTACAATAAAACCATCTAGAAAGTGAACACAACCATAATAGTTTGTATCCAAATACAAATCTACATAGTTATTACAGAAGTTCACACTAAAACCAAGTTTAATCAACATCAAAACAGACATTTAAATTTTGACGAATTTCCGGAGCATATAGAATATCATGTAGGAACAGGGTGCGTCTACCACGCATGTTCAATTGGCAGGTGCCAATTCCTTTAACTCTCAGCTCTGGAGTTATTTCCTACATAGATCCATTTAGTTCCAGTTGGTATCATCAGAATTTAACGAATGATTCTCTATCCTTCGCTACATGGTCTGTTTCTTTTGAATCTACAGTCCATAAAGGATTGGATTTAGCCAATAATACAGAACTTGACACATAAGCAAAATTCTCAAATGTACAAGAGGTGTTTACCATTTTCGGCTCACAACAATTGTGAGCATAGTGACCCTTCTTGTCACAATTGTAACACCTCACCCTTGACATGTTCTTCACTTGAGGACATTTTCCTCTCTTGTGTTGGTTAACTCTTGATTTCTTGCAACAAGGACTTGATCATTTGCAATCCCACATATTGAACGAATCAATACGCTTGTGCTTAGAGCTCAAAGCCCTTTCTAAACTAGAACCAGCATTGCAAATGTCTATTTCCGACTCAAATGCCGTTAGACGGTCCTCTACTAGCTCAAGGTGGCGCACAGCATCCTCAAGATCTTCCATAATATGGTCAAGAGCTTCTTTCAAACAAATCCATGTTAAGTGGTTTAAGATGAACCTCCTGACCAGCTACCAAACTCAAAACAACAATATGATTCACCAGCAATGAAACACTTCCTTTTTTATTTTTTTTGGTCTAACTCGAGTTTTATTTTAGAATCTCTAAAAAAACAGACATTGGCTACTGAGATTGATTTCCAAAAAAAAAAAAAAATACATACCACCAATAATTGCGGAAGCTGGAAGGACCCTAGAGAAGCCATCGATGACACGGCGATGAGCAACACATTCGCTTTGTCGAATGATGTGATGAAGGATTGAATCAACGACCATAATTGACTTCACTTATGGCACAACTGCTCCTCTTTCAACTTTGTACCATGAGGAATCCTAAATACAAAGTTGAAATTGACTTTCTCTTGTAGATACAACTCTCAATGTGAATGTGCAAAGGGTAGATTATTCAAATTTCCTTGGTAAGTACGGGGAATTATCAGAACTTTTGTATTAGTTGATCCCTCGTTTCTTCTTTTTCATCTAGGTTTTACGTCAACCATAAATCACTTCAATAATAGCACAATTACACTTTCAGCTTTGTACCATAAAGAATCTGCCTTTCAATACATAAGTGCCTCATCTGAACACAGCCCGATGTATAAGAAGGAGATTGTTGAGGTTAAGAACAAGTTTGGACCTAACACTCTTAATGTGAATATGCGTTTTCAAGAATTAAAGTCACGGCTAAGGTGTTGAGTTCCAACTGTCTGAAAACAACAAATTAGGTCGGTCTTGATTCGATCGTTTTATCAAACAAACCACCTTGCGCATCACTCGTTGTAAGTGAGCTTCGTTACCTATGCACCTAACAATAGTTAATGCACCTAACAAGGTTTTGGATGCGAGCGACTCAAGAAAAGTAAAATCCACTGACCAAATGGCCCAAGCATTTCTATAAATGGGCTACGGTGCTAGCCGCTCATTTGCACAGAGTAACTACAACATACACTTTCTCTACATAGTTTCCGTAACCTTTCCTCTCTTTTCTTTTTTTAATTTCCAAGAGCAAAAAGAGAGAATATGGCGCAATCAAGGAAGGCCAAAGGTTCACTCCACTGTCAACTGCAATTAAAATCATCAGCTGAGAAGTTGTATGGTGTCTTCCAGAACAAATTGGACCTCTTCACAAGAATCATGCCTCAAGATATTTGGAAAGTGGAAATGATCAGCACTGGAGTATGGCTCTGGACTTTTATTGATGGTAGGTTCAAAAATTCGTCACTTAATCTAGCCACATCAATTCCCATATCACATATCATATCTATCTCTTATTTCTTAATTAATTAAGTAGCGTCTCGCCGTATTATTAATCGCAAAAAATGATAATTTTCTCCCTATTCTTCTGTTTAGTGATTGACAATTCCATTGAGAAACGATGCGATTGTCGTTGTTAATTCATTGTCATGAGTTCAACAACTACAGCTAACATGTAATAACGTCGGGATCAAGCATTAATCTTTCAGCCCGTCGAAGATCCCGACATTTGATTATTGTTCCATGAGCTTTGGTTTTGAGGACCTTAGGACATGGCTTCAATTAACGAGTAGTAGCAGTAGTGGTAGTAGGAGTAGTACTGCTAGTGCTACTGCTCGCGCTGCTATTAATAATAATAATAATAATAAGACAACAGTTTGGATAACATTTTTTATTTAAAGTAGAAACTTATTAGTTAGCCTTTTTCTTTAAATTCTGAAAATGAACCAACTGCACAAAATTCATATTTGATTTTGAATATTTTGAAAATTTTCAAGTATTTCGTGATAAATAAAGGTCAAAGAGATAGTATTGTAAAATTTAAAAAAGTAAAAAGTAAAACACGAAACAATTGTACCTTGGAAGATTTCATAAAACTAACCAATTGCAATATTTTAATACATCAATATTTTCAAAATTTTCAAGTATTTCATAACAACGTTTGACGAAGTTTTATTGTAACCGAGTGCAACAATGAATTTTTTAATATTGTGGTTATGATAGCACATGAAAAAAATTCAATTTATATTATAAGTGCAAGACTTTATACAATGTGAGCATTTTTATTTATAATATGTAAATTCCAATGTTTGATTTTTTTTTTTTAATTTTGGACCAATAACCGTCACCTAAAATTGTTTTAGTCATGCTAGCAGGATTCCAAAATATTCATTGAACTTTATAATAGCCAACGAGAATCATTATATAAATGGTTAAAAACACGAGTACATTAAAAATGAAACCTGCAATTTATGATTGTGAAGCAACTTCCTTTTGTCGGTTTACGCACCAGTAATTCAAAAGATTCTTTTCTTCTGGGGATCTCTACCAGGAGGGATAGTGTGTTTTTATTTCCTTTCATAAAATCAGGGTGGAAGTAGTCTTGGTGAAGTAATGCTGATGGATCCCTCCTCAGTCTCGGTTGCCTGTCGCCACGCAAAGAAACAAGTGGTGGAAAATCCTCCGTCTCCCTCTCGGAACGACTTAAAATGACGCATTTTAGCCAGACAAAAAAAAAAAAAAAAAAGGAATTAGCACCACCCATACATACTACGAATTTATGTAGTGTTTTAGAAGATCAATAATTAAACTTAAGAGCCTTTGGAACAAGTTTTTGTCGAATGGTCTAAGATGAACCTCCTGACCAAATACCAGACTAAAAACGACAATATGATTGATTCCCGAGCCATGAATCTGTAAAAAAATAAATATTGGTTACTGAGATTGTTTTTCCAAAAATAATATTTAAAAAAAAAAAACCCACAGATACTTGCGGAAGCTGGAAGTGCGATGTTGAACCCGTCGACAACAACGAGACGGACTCCTCCATCACGTGGACTTTATTGGAAGGAAAAGTGCTGGAACAATTTTACACAAGCCTGAAGGTGGACTTCAATTTCAAACAGACCGACAAAGACTGCCACGCGGAAGCGACTCTGATCTGCGAGAAGAAATCCGATTGTGCTGCTCATGATCCCCACAAGTACTTGGACTTCATCAGCAAAATGTTGGAAGCAGCCGACAATTTCTTTGCAAACTAAAAGCATTGAAAAAATATGCTTGAAATGTAAAAATCACCAGATCCGGGTGGTGATGTACTACGTGTTGTTAAAGTACTCAATAACATGCTTTGGAAGCATGAAACGATGTTTAGTTGCCTACTACGTGTGGTTAAAGTACTCAATAACATGCTTTGGAAGCATGAAACGATGTTTAGTTGCCTACTACGTGTGTAAACTTTCACCAGTGCATGATGGTGTTGTACCCCAAATCAAATATCTAGTATGAGTAGTGTTTTGTGTGTCTAAAGTTCAGCCAGTTGTGCTTCCAGAAAAGTTCTCGCATGTGGTATAATAATTCCGTATTGTTTGGGGGCCTGAAATTTGCTTTCTAGTACGTGAAGTAACACACCATAGACCAATCCAAACGTTCAAAACGAGGGATGCAAATTTACCATATTCTTTTATTACTCCATTCACATTATTTAAAGTAAAAGAGATGCATTCAATGTAGATCTGGTGGAGGGTTGGTTTCTAGTAGTCGAGGAACGAAATTTTGTGTGAAAAATTGGATTAATGTGATAGTTTTTATCCCATTTGGCATTTAAGTGAGCCAATGAAAATTTTTGATATCAAATGGAGTGCTGTACACAATTTTTGACATTTTTAATGTACTTACCCTCATAAATCATGGTTTATTACTCCTGCCACGGGTGCGGCTGGAAAAAAAGAGAGTAACAAAACCCACGATAGTCCTCTGACCAGCAACAACAAGCGTCCCAACCAATATACACTGCGGTCAATATATATTTTTTTTTTTATATGAGAATTCCACTGTGGGGTTTTATTGAGAAATCTGAATCTTGGTCAAACACTGATTGATTATGGAAAAACCTCCGCCCAAAGAAATTTACGTACTTATTGAAAAAAAACGTCACAATCTTTTGGCACGTTGTTTCCTAAGATATTTGGTTTAACAAACAAATTTATATCTTTCAATCGGATCGGATCCTATATATGACTTAAAATTCAAGAAAAAGGAGGCAAACCACACTTATCTTGTAACATAATTCAATTCATTCGTGGATCCAATGAAAAGATTATCTATGTTTCGCACATCAATAATGCGACCGATGCATAAGATATTTTTCCTTATCACGAAGACCAGTAACTAGTTTTAAATCGTGGCTCCTTAGCAAATTTTGATCTCATTAATTTTTATACCCATTTCACTTGTTAACTACTTTAAAAATAAATTTTTTTGCTTGATTCTCTCGCTGAGGAGATTATCATGCCATCACACAGGTTCAAGTGACCGACCTAATTAAAGGGGCTAATTGGCATCTTATGTATTCAATGCATGAATGACCGTGATCAATGAAATAATTTTTTTTCCTAGAACAAATTCGTATCATTAAATTGTTGACATTTCTTCCTTAGGTTCCCCACATATCTAGTGCTTCCTTAGGGAGGACTTGCACTTTGCAGGCAATGACACGCCTCACCATGTATAGTTCGCGCTCTATGGACCATTAAGCTAGAACCATATAGAAATTAATGATTCGTTTGGCGAGACCATAGGTATGCAATTAAAATCTGATTAATTTTATCTGAAGGAACGGGATTGAACGACACTTATCTTGTGGAAAGCACAATAAATAGTACGCGGCTTTGACTGATGCATTGTTGTAGTTAAGGTCCTACTTACAACTTTTGCATGACTCCCAATAACTTTTGCGTGACTCTTATCTCATGGAAAGCACAATAAAATTTGATTGATTTGATCCAAGGGAATGGGATTGAGCAACACTTATCTCGTGGAAAGCACAATAAATAGTCCGCTACATTGACAGATCATTGTTGTAGTTAGGTCCTACTTACAACTTTTGCATAACTCCCAACAACTTTTGCGTGACTCTTTATTTTGTGGAAAGTGAGAAAATATTAGGTACCCTCAAAGGACCACGTCATCCATGCTCTGATCCATTCACGCGTCGACACCTGTCCGCTGGCAAGTCCACGTCGGCTCCCTCTTCTCTCTCATGTCGTTCTAATTTAAACCAACGCATGGGCATTTAAAAAATTGGAAAGGGAATTCCCTTCAGATACCTCAGTATTCTCTTGACAGCTTTCCAATGTGCTGGACCTGGATTGGATTGGTATCTACTCACCATTCCAACTGCAAAGTATATGTCGGGTCTTGTACACATCATAGCATACATCAAACTCCCAACAGCACTAGCATAAGGAACATGTTTCATTTGTTCCTTCTCTTGTGGAGTCCCTGGACACAGTCTATGACTCAATCCTTCACCTTTTGCAATAGGAGTGTCTATGGGTTTACAGTCTTGCATACGAAATCGTTCAAGAACCTTATTTATATAGGTTTCTTGCGAAAGAGACAACGATCTCTTCGAACGATCTCTCGAAATCTTAACTCCAAGAATGTATGCAGCCTCACCCATATCCTTCATCTCAAAGTTAGAAGACAACCATCTCTTGACAGTATTAACCAACTCCATATTGCTTCCGGCAATCAGTATATCATCAACATATAATAATATGATCACAAATTGATCCTTGGATCTTTTGATATATACACAATGATCCTCATCAATCATTGTAAAATCATATGCCACTATGGCATTATGAAAACGTATATACCATTGTCTTGATGACTGCTTAAGACCATATATCGACCTCAAAAGTCGACATACTTTTTCTTCTTGGCCTTTCACTATGAAACCAGTAGGTTGTTCCATATATATTTCTTCCTCTAATTCTCCATTGAGGAAAGCAGTCTTTACATCCATTTGATGTAACTCAAGATCCAGACTAGCTACTATTGCCAAAATAATGCGAATCGAGGTAAATCTCACTACAGGAGAAAACGTATCTTCATAATCAATTCCTTCCTATTGATTATACCCCTTCGCCACAAGGCGAGCCTTATGCCTTTCAATCGAGCCATCAGCCTTTCGCTTTATTTTGAGAACCCACTTGTTCCCAATAGCTCTGCGTCCCTTTGGAAGATCAACCAGTTCCCAGACTTAGTTTGATTTCATTGACTCCATTTCCTCTTCCATTGCATGAATCCATTTTTCTTTACTAGGGCAATTAAGAGCATCATTGATATTTCTAGGCTCATCCTCATCTTGTGGAGCAACCATAAAAGTTTCCCCTTCAATGTCAAAACGTCGACGGGGAATACTTTGGCGACTTGTTCACCGTATGGGAGATTGTACACTTTGCACATCATTCTCCATTATGCTCCCACTTGGATGAACTCCACTAATATCATTGTCTTGATCCATGGTCTCAAATAGGGAGTGATCTTCCCCTATTTCGCCCTTCTTAGGAAACTCATCCTCTAAGAATGTAACATCTCGTGATTCAAATTCAGTTACACTCCCACTTTCCTACTCACCAATGAACACATACCCTTTCGAGTGTTCCGAGTATCTTATGAAAATACTCTTCTTTCCTCTGGGACCCAATTTCCCAAACTTGTGAGAGGACTCATGTGTATAGGCAGCACAACCCCATGGCTTAAGAAAACTCAAGTCCGATTTTCTACCTGTCCATAACTCATATGGAGTGGAAGCAACTGATTTAGAAGGCACCCGGTTAAGTATATACGCAGCAGTTAACAATGCATCACTCTAAAAGGTGATAGGCAAGTTAGCATGCGCTATCATGGACCTAACCATTTCCAGTAGGGTTCTGTTTCTTCTTTCCGCAACACCATTTTGTTGAGGAGTGTACGGAATAGACAACTGTCTTTCTATTCCTTTTTCATCACATAATTTTCTGAACTCATCAGATAAATATTCTCGACCCCGATCGGATCTCAATGTTTTTATTTTCTTATCTAATTGATTCTCTACAAGGTTCATAATGTTGGAGAAATCTTTCCAGAATATTTTGAAGCTGACAAAACGTTTCTTTCAGTCTAAGTCTGGATGTTCGGAGACCGTCAGTCTGAAGACTTTGTTCTCTCAAGACTCAAGACCCAAGACTCAAGACTCAAGACTCAAGACTTAAGACTCAAGACTTAAGACTCAAGACTCAAGACTTAAGTCTATTCTCACTGACAGTCTTTCTAATCCAGTGACGAAGGAAATCCAAAGCCGAGGTTTATGGTTGAGGATTCGATTCTATTCTCTGGATCAGATTCTTTGGTTGGATAATCATTCGGATTCTTTAATTCTTATCTAAGATCGATTGAAGATCCGTTGGTCGACGAAATAATCTTGGAATGTTCTATTCATGGAAACCGAGATCCTGATTGTATGGGCGAACAGGATTGATGGGCTATCATCAGATTCCTTAAATAGCTCGGATGATCTTCTTGATTGATTCCGTCCAACGGGTAGATTGGAGGAATTCCTTTGGTAAGTGCCAGCGGCTATGATGGCATAAAGGAGTATAAAAAGAAGTCGTTCTAGTTTTTTTAAGTGTGTGAGTGATAGAAAAATTCCAGAGTCTGAAGATCCTTGATTGTTATTTGAGACTGTTCGAGCAAAATTGTAAACAGAGAGAGTATATACTTGGTGACGCCTTGAGTGAGTGTGGTAGATCATCTACACCTAGAAATCAAGGAAGATCAACACTGTAACATCTCTTTGATCATAGTGGAATCCAGCCAATCGGCTGTCGGTGCGTAAGAGTGGACGTAGGCTTGAATCAAGCCGAACCACTATAAACCGAGTGTTCAATTCTCTCTTTCCCTTACTCGGTCTCTCGATTGATATTTAACTCTTGCGATTGAATCATTAACTGTTTAAATATCGTGCAAGCTTCGAGAAATTTTTTATATACCTATTCACCCCCTCTAGGTACTCATACTAGTTATATCAATTGGTATCGAGCCCGTGTTCTCACTTTGTTTGAAGTGTTTTACTTGAGTAAAAGATCCATGGCTAGTATGCTAGCAAGGGGCTGATGGAAGGGCAAAGCAATACCAGACCTCCCTACTTCGATGGAAAGGATTACAACATCTGGAAAAATAAGATGAAAGCTTTCCTTCGATCAAAGGATCCTCTGGAATGGGACGTTGTGGAAAGAGGAATCACTCCTGCTGCTGCTTCAATCTCTGAAAGAGGGAAAGACACTATTGAAGCCAGCGGAATGTCTCAGGAAGAGATAAACAAGAGACAAGCACTCGATGCAAAAGCAATTTACTCTTTATATTGTGCTTTATCTCCAACTGAATATAATAGAATATCTTCTTGTGTTACAGCAAAAGAAGTATGGGATAGATTACACATCACCTATGAAGGGACAGATCGAGTGAAGGAGACCAGAATTAACATTCTTCTTGGTCAATATGAAGCCTTCAAAATGAAACCAGGAGAATCTATAACGACATGTTTAGTCGTTTTACGAGATATTGTCAATGGTCTTGAGAACCAAGGACAAAAAATTTCTGATCCCATGAAGGTGAACAAGCTTCTGCGTGGACTCTCTAAGGATTGGAATCATATAAAGACTTCAATAAGAGAGACGCAAAGAATCATGCCATTATCTCGTAGACGAGCCGATTGGAACTCTTCGGTCTTACGAAGTGGAACGAATTAATGAAGACGAAGATCCAAGAGGTAAGAAATCTATTGCATTAAAATCAAATGACGATTCGATGATGCAGATTCGAAGATGATATGGATGATGAGGAGCTCGCTCTCATGATAAGAAGATTCAGAAAACTGAATAGAAAAGGCGAAGGTTCATCCCAAGGAAACAAAGTTTTCGAGACAGCGAGACCAAGTCTCGTTGATGATGAGGAACCAAACAAAGATGTAGTTTGCTTCGAATGTAAAAAGAAGGGACACATCGAGACCCAACCTGTCCTCTTCGAAAAGAAAAGAGGAAAAGCGAGAAGTTTCGAAAGGCTCTCAAAGCTGAAACACGGAGTGATACGAGAATGTGAAGAGAGTGATAATGAATACGCCAACATATGTTTGATGGCACATTCGATTCGACTCAGATTCTGGATCGACTCGAACATGTGAATTTGAGGTAAGTAATTTTAAAATTCCTGTCAAAGTCTCTAAATATATTGATGAACCGTGTTTCGGTCTCAAGACTTCTCTCAAAAGAATTTCCGAACTTAAAAAGGAAAACTCATTTCGAAACAAAAGGAAATTATTTTAGAAGAAAGAGTTAAAAGTCTAGACCTAAATGTTTCTGCTCTTAAAGAAAAAGAAGATGATCTCTTGAAAGAAAATGTTTTCTTAAAAACAGACTTATCAAATATTTCAAAGAAGTTTTCGATAGGATCCGAAAAGCTTGAAAAAGTGCTTTCAGTCCAAAGACCTTACTTTAATAAGTCCGGTCTAGGTATGACAGCGGAAACAATCCCCTTGATTGATTTTCCAAAAGTAAAAGAAAGAATTAAGAAAAGACCATCAAAAGAGGCTTATAAAAATCATTTCAAAAGAGTGTTTGTAAAGTCTCGTAGGTCGAAATGCTTTAAGGTGTTCTAAGTGTAACTTGATCGGGATCATTTTGAAAAAGAGTGTCCTATGGTTTGGAAACTGTTAAGAGAGTATGGCCTAATAATGCTCATCCTACTAACACCAAAGGACCCAAGAAAGTTTGGGTACCAAAGAAAGCTTGAGACTCTCTTTTGAATGCAGGTCTCTGTCAAAAAGAAGATAAAGTGGTATCTTGACAGCGGATGCTCAAGACACATGACAGGAGACTCAAATTGTTTCATTAAGCTTATTCAAGTAAATGGTGGAAAAGTTTCTTTCGGAGGAAATAGCAAAGGAAGTATTGTGGGATTCGGGACTGTAAAAATTGGAAATCTCACAATAAGCAATGTCTCTCTAGTGGAAGGACTCAACTACAATCTACTCAGCATTAGCCAGCTATGTGATACTGGTTACAAGATCTCCTTTCAAAAAGGCATATGTTCTGGAATTAGCAAAGATTCGACTCAGTCTTTCATGGGTCAAAGGCATGGAAACATCTATCTCCTTGATGTAAAGCCAAATGAAGAACAATGCTTAATCTCAATTCAAGATGAAGCAGTTCTATGGCACGTAAAGCTTGGCCATATCAACAAGAAGCAATTAGCCAAAATCTCTTCAAAGCGGCTTGTTCGAGGTCTACCTAAATTGCCATATCTAAAGTCGACCTATGCACTCCTTGCATTCGGGAAAGCGGTTGCTTCATATGGATCTCTTCGGACCAACAAGAACCCGAGCATTGGAGGTAAGAAGTATTGTCTAGTAATTGTAGACGATTTCTCTCGCTTTACCCGGGTATATTTTCTTGCAAATAAGTCGAAACCTTTTCATACTTTGAGAAATTTGCTAAAAAGGTTCAAAATGAAAAAGGATGTGCTATTTCAAGTATAAGAACAGATCATGGAGGTGAATTTGAAAATCAAGATTTCACAAAATTGTGTGATGAATCTGGTTTTAAACATATATTCTCCTCTCCATACACTCCTCAGCAAAATGGAGTTGTGGAAAGAAAGAATAGATCTCTTCAAGAAATGGCTAGAACTCTTTTAATTGAAAGCAAAATTTCTTCACGGTTTTGGGCTGAAGCTGTTTCAACTGCATGCTATATTATAAATAGAGTCTTTCTAAGACCTATTCTTGAGAAAACTCCCTATGAATTGTTCAAAGGTAAGAAGCCTATTGTTTCATACTTTCATGTATTCGGTTGCAAATGTTTTATTTTGAAAAATGCAAATGATCGAGTTGGAAAGTTTGAAGAAAGATCAGATGAAGGCATCTTCCTTGGATATTCTACATCAAGCAAAGCCTACAGAGTCTATAACAAGAAAAGCCAGTCTATGGAAGAATCAATGAATGTCAAATTCCAAGACTCAGCGCAAGATGAATCCAGCCAAACTCAATATGAAGAGTCTGAACCTGCTCTAGACCTTCCAAAGTCTTCAACTCAAGAAGCATCTCAGATTCATGAAGTTAATCATCAAGATGCTCATGAAGACTCAAATAAAGAAAGAGATCATCAACCAATCAAATCAACCAGTAACTGGAAACACAAATCCAGTCATCCAAAAGATCTCATTATTGGCGAAATCAATGAAGGAATCCGCACCAGATCAAAAAGGCGTGAAGAATCTAGTGCTTTGTTGCTCTCATCTACGAAATTGAACCAAAAAGCATAGAAGAAGCTTTATCGATGAAAGCTGGATCGAAGCTATGCAAGAAGAGCTCGAACAGTTCAATATTAATGATGTCGGGAATTGACATCTAAACCAAAAGGTAAAACTGTTATTGGAGCCAAATGGGTGTTCGAAACAAGATGAACGAAGAAGGAAAAGTCGTACGCAATAAAGCAAGACTCGTGGCCAAGGGATACACGCAAGAAGAAGGAATAGACTATGACGAGACTTACGCACCGGTTGCAAGGTTAGAAGCTATTCGACTATTACTTGCGTTTGCTTGTTACAAAAATTTCAGGTTATTCCAAATGGACGTCAAAAGTGCTTTCTTAAATGGATTTATCCAAGAGGAAGTTTATGTGGAACAACCGCCTGGATTTGAAGACCCAAAGAAGCCGGACTCGGTCTTGACCGAAAAAGGCTCGTATGGTCTAAAGCAAGCACCTCGAGCTTGGTACGACAGACTAAGTAAGTTCTTATTACGAACGGATTTGTCAAAGGTAAAGTAGACACTACTCTATTCATCAAAAAGGAAAACAAAAGCTTTTTACTCGTTCAAATATATGTTGATGACATTATTTTTGGATCCTCTAATGAAAGTCTTTGCAAGAAATTTTCTAAGTCTATGCGGGATGAGTTTGAAATGAGTATGATGGGAGAATTAACATTCTTTCTTGGCCTTCAAATAAAGCAATTGAAGGAAGGAACTTTTATCTTCCAAGAAAAATATGCTAATGATCTTGTCAAAAGATTTGGATTGGAAAATTGCAAGAAGACTCGACATACCAATGTCATGCTCTCGAGAAGATAGACAAAGATGAAGAAGGGAAGAAAGTAGATCAAAAAGCTGTACGGGAGCATGATCGGTTCACTTCTTTATCTTACCGCTTCTAGACCACGATATTTTGTTGAGTGTTTGCATCGTGCTAGGTTTCAATCAGATCCTAGAGAATCACATCTCATTGCCGTGAAACGTATTATCAAATACGTTGCTTCATCTTCAAGCATCGGTCTTTGGTATCCAAAGAGGGGAGACTTTAATCCTCTAGGATACTCGAGATGCGAGATCGGCGGTTGCGAGTCGATAGAAAGAGCACTTCGGAACTTGTCAACCGCTTGGAAAACGGGATGAGTGTCTTGGTTCTCAAGGAAGCAAAGCAACGTAGCTCTCTCAACGAAGCAGAGTATGTAGCTCTTGGAAGCTCTTTGTTCGCAAATTCTATGGATAAAACAACAGCTACAAGACTTTGGCATTGAAGACTCATGCACGAAATCGAGATGTGACAACACCAGCGCGATCAATCTCACCAAAAATCCAATCCTTCATTCAAGAGCAAAGCATATTGAGATTCGACATCACTTCATTAGAGATCATATTCAAAATGGAGAAATCTCGATTAAATTTGTTGATTCGAAGAGTCAACTAGCGGATATATTCACAAAGCCTTTGGAGAAAAATCAATTCGAATTCATCCGCTCAAGACTCAACATTTTGAAGCTTGAAGAAGTTAAAGTCTAGAGACTCACCAACTCTAAGACTCTGACTTTGAATCATGAGACTCAATCATTCATGGCTAAAGACTCGTAAGTTGCTATTTTATCTAAAAGGTACGAATTCTTGTTTAGTTATTTTATCCAATCTCGAAAAGGTACGATCTCTCTTTTAGATATAATTCGAAAATTTTTCAAGGAATTAATTTTGGTAGTTATTGATTTTGAAACGATATGTTCGTACACCTTCCTTGTACCGATTTAAACTTCTCTTTTCAAATCCGAGGTACATATATATATACAGTTGTCTTTTTCTTCGCCCAAATCTTCAAAACCCTAAAAAGACACTCTCCTCCCGATACTGTTTTCTACTCCTTGTTCGTCGTCGAGAAAGTAGTCATTTTTTCTTGGGAAAAGCAAGTGAAGGAATCTTCCAATAAACAAAGGAAGATGTCGTCTTCGAGGAAATCATCAAGAATAGCAAGCAGGGGACCACAAAGAATGGAGAAGGGGCCGATTCATTTCGATCTCACAGAGGAAGAAGACTTACCAAGTCAGCGACAAAGTCCGATTCGCTCTCCTCCACGTCATTCAGATCCTCCTACCCCACAAGATGCAAGTCAACATCTGGAAGAAGAGATAATCGAGGAAGCCGACCCAGTAAGAGTCCAAAAACCCTCCTTTATCTATAAGCTTTATCGTGCGTTGAAAGCCTCTGGTTCTCCGTTAAAATATATAGATGACTTCCTTAAGGACAAAAATTATGGAAATGAGTATCTTTTTCTGCGGAAAATGGAAGAGTTGGGAATTGCTCCTAAAGGAAGGGCAGTGGAGGCTCTTGAGAATATTCCCAGTGATCCTCGTATGCCAGGACAAAATCTGATTGACGGGAACAATGATGACAAAATGTTCCTTGAATTTAAACCTAGAATGGGTGTTGCAGCAAAGGTAAAAGGAAATCGGATGGATTTGTTTAAATCCAAGGATCGGGAGAAAGTATATTTCAGATGTTGAAAAGAGGGGTGATAAACCCTAGAAGTGTCGATTTTGACTTCTTGGATTCCATCAACATGAACTTAAGAGAAAAGTTGAATTTGCTTCAACTTGAGACTTTCTCGCTCCGACTCTGAGACGGGTATGCTCAATTGACCGCCTATTTCTATTCAAATCTTAGCTTTTTGGATGCGAATAGAATTTCATTCGGTGTTCAAGATCAAGTCTACGTGATAGATGTGAATATGTTGGCGGACATTGTTGGAGTTGAACGGGGACGATATCTCCCTATCAAAGTCTCACCGCTCGTACTACTCGGATCTTGTTAAAGATATGGACACGAGAGAAGAAAATTACCTACTCGAGGATGAAGGCCATCAACATCGTGCTTCATAAGATTGTGATTAACTGTCTCGGACCAAGTCTACGTCAAAGACTTCGTGTCTCTTCCGAAGCAAAGTTGATGTATGCGATCAACTCGGGACGGAAGTTTTCTCTCCCGCACACTATTCTCTTCCATATGTACGAGCATTGTCGAAAGACAAAGGACAATTGCCTTATCCTGGTGCGGTGACCAAGATCTTCGAGACATCGAACATTGAACCGCCGCATACATTTTGTGTTCGACCGTGTGAAAAGATGGTGGTAGGGTTGAAAATGTTAATGAAGATGCGTCTGCAAGAACTCTCCAAGGCAATGGAGAAATTCAAAGTGAAATCTCCATCCGATCGCTTCAAAAAGGAAAGGAAAGGAGGCCATGGGTGCCCCATCGAAGAAGAAGAGAAGAACTCTCATCCTTGATGATGAAGATGAAGATGATGAAGATCCCACTATCCAAGCGCCGACAAGAACAAGACGTTCGTGTCTCATCAAACAGATCTTCAGCGAACGAAGAGAAGAAGGAGAACGAACGAGAGAAGAAGAAAAACGAGAGAGAGAAGGAGAAAGAAGTTGAAGAAGAAGAAGAAGGAGAAAAAGAAAAGTCTCTCGACAAGTCCGGAGAAAAGGGAAATGAAGAGCATGATCATCACTCTTCCCCTTTCGATGTCCTAGAGACGGGGAGTTAGCGAGCAAGAGAGGTCTACACCTCCCGCGTCGGTGAAGATCTAAGACAATCTCCGAAGACCCGGAAGAAGTCCAGGTCTCTAAATTGCCTGAAGAAGGTGCTGCATCGATTCCAAATCTGCCAGATCATTCAAAAGCGCCATCGTCTGCATACACATCATCTGAGAGAGTCAATGCAAGTACACAGACGGATGATTCGCAGATCTTCGTAGCATCATGAATATTCTTCGGAAATGCGTAACCGGATATATGTTCGGATTTGTGAAATCCAAGCTTTGAAGAGCGCTGGACAAGCATCTTCGTCTCTATGGAGGATAGACTCAAAGACCTCGCTCCGCAACTTCAAGCCAATGCCAAGGGAGAAGAGGTAGCTCATCCGAGAGAAGACCGAAGAAGCTCGAAGGAGTAGTTCAGTCCATTGGGGATATCCAGATCGTGCGCATTCCCAAGCAGACATGACTCCTTTCTCACCCTTTTCAATGCTGACAAAAAGGGGGAGAAAATATTTGAACAAACACCTTTTAAAAAAAACTTTGACTTTTGTGGTTATGTTTATTTTTGAGTATGACTTGAGAACTTGAACTTGGATATGAACTTGACTGAAATTGACTGTGGATTGTGATGCTTGACTGGTTGCATTTATTCAAGTGTTGCTATATGGTGTTTCTCATGAAAGACTAACCAATTTTCGTGGATGCGTAGTCCGGTTGTTTTATTAATCTTTATGAGTTAGCCATATTGCTTGAGAAATGTTTTGCAGGTCAAAGATGTTCAAATCTTCAAGAAAGTTTTTGTCACCATCAAAAAGGGGAGATTGTTGGAGAAATCTTTCCAGAATATTTTGAAGCGACAAAACGTTTCTTTCAGTCTAAGTCTGGATGTTCGGAGACCGTCAGTCTGAAGACTTTGTTCTCTCAAGACTCAAGACCCAAGACTCAAGACTCAAGACTCAAGACTTAAGACTCAAGACTTAAGACTCAAGACTCAAGACTTAAGTCTATTCTCACTGACAGTCTTTCTAATCCGTGACGAAGGAAATCCAAAGCCGAGGTTTATGGTTGAGGATTCGATTCTATTCTCTCGGATCAGATTCTTTGGTTGGATAATCATTCGGATTCTTTAATTCTTATCTAAGATCGATTGAAGATCCGTTGGTCGACGAAATAATCTTGGAATGTTCTATTCATGGAAACCGAGATCCCGATTGTATGGGCGAACGATTGATGGGCTATCATCGATTCCTTAAATAGCTCGGATGATCTTCTTGATTGATTCCGTCCAACGGGTAGATTGGAGGAATTCCTTTGGTAAGTGCCAGCGGCTATGATGGCATAAAGGAGTATAAAAAGAAGTCGTTCTAGTTTTTTTAAGTGTGTGAGTGATAGAAAAATTCCAGAGTCTGAAGATCCTTGATTGTTATTTGAGACTGTTCGAGCAAAATTGTAAACAGAGAGAGTATATACTTGGTGACGCCTTGAGTGAGTGTGGTAGATCATCTACACCTAGAAATCAAGGAAGATCAACACTGTAACATCTCTTTGATCATAGTGGAATCCAGCCAATCGGCTGTCAGTGCAGAAGAGTGGACGTAGGCTTGAATCAAGCCGAACCACTATAAACTGAGTGTTCAATTCTCTCTTTCCCTTACTCAGTCTCTCGATTGATATTTAACTCTTGCGATTGAATCATTAACTGTTTAAATATCGTGCAAGCTTCGAGAAATTTTTTATATACCTATTCACCCCCCCTCTAGGTACTCATACTAGTTATATCACATAAACCTTTTGAAACAACTTATCGCTTCAGATTTATGAGAAATCAAATAGACATATCCGTATCGAGTATAATCATCAATAAAGGTGATGAAATAAACAGCCCCATGCCTTCCTTTTACATTCATTGGACCACGAGACATCGAATGGATTAAATGCAGAGGAAACTCAGCTCTTTTTCCTTTTCCAAATGGTTTCTTTGTCGTTTTCCCTTCTAGGCAATGCTTACATATGGACAAATCGACTTTTTCAATATTGCCCAACAAGCCCTCTTTGGCTAGTCTATTCATACGCTGTTGGCCAATGTGACCAAGTCTAGCATGCCACACATTCACATCATTATCATATTTATTAGGAGACGTGAGAAGGGAATAACAAACATTAGCATTAACATAATCAATATCTAATACAATAAAACCATCCAGAAAATAGCCACAACCATAGTAATTTGTCTCCAAAAACAAATTCACACCTCTACTATAGAAGTTCATATTAAAACCTAATTTAACCAACATTAATACGAGACACTAAATTCCGACGAATCTCCGGAGCATACAATACATCATGAAGAAACAAGGTGCGTCCACCACGCATCTTCGGTTGGCATGTGCCAATTCCTTTCACTTCAGCTCGGAGTTGTTTCCCACATAGATCCACTTAGTTCCAGCTGGTACTCGTCGAATTCCACGAAGGATCCTCTATCCTTCGCTACATGGTCTGTCGCTCCCGAATCCACAGTCCACAAAGGATTAGACTCGAGTTAGGAACACGAACTCGACACATAAGTAAAGTTCTGAAAAGTACAAGGGGTGCATACCTTCTTTGGCTCACGACAGTCACGAGCATAGTGACCCTTCTTGTCACAGTTGTAGCATTTCACCCTTGCAAGCTTTTTCATGCGAGGACGCTTCCCTCTTCCATGTTGGTTGAATTTGGGTTTCTTCCCGAAGGACCCGCTTCTTCCTTGCCTTTCCCCTTATCAAACCGGTTAGGGCGCTGCGCTTGGAGCTCGAAGCTCCATTTGAGCTAGAACCAAGCATAATAGAGTTCAAGCATCCGACTTAGCCGCCAACAGGGCGGTCCTCTTCCAGCTCAAGATGACGATCGCATCCTCAAAGGTTTTGATGTTTTCATTATGAGTCGGGTGCACCTTCATATGCTCCCAACTCTAAGGCAAGGAACGAATCACCGCTTGCACTTGCTGCTCATCTCGTGAGGACATGGCCAGCATCTTTCGGCTCGTTATCATGTTTGACATCTTTCTAAGATGTTGCTTCATGGTCTGACCATGAGGCTTCTTATAAGAGTCAAACCTGATAGTGAGCTGCCTCAGTATAGTCACCTATCTAGCTGCCAATGCCTCCCACAATTCCTTGGCATTTTCAAAACGCCGAAACTCTCGCATGACGTCATTTTCCATACTGCTCAACAACGTGATGCGAGCTAGAGAGTTCATTCTTTTCCACGCAGAAAAAGCTTCTTTGTTTCTTTTGTGTTGTGCAGTGGTTCCCTCTTCAAGTTCTTCCATGGTCATGACAAGAGCCTCAAGTGCTTCTTGCTCTTCCAAAGACATACTTGGATTTTCATTTGCCAAATCTCATAGTTGTCTCCATTGAGCTTTTCACCTTTGTTCAGCTCGGCAACTATGCTCTTTGTGGTCAAGCCATTGATCCGAACAAATCGAGACAAATATGCACGAATTATTAATGCCTATCATTTATGCATCCCTATTTACATAGACCCATCATATTAATGAATAATTTTAAGTAAGGCTTTAGAATCAAAAGGTCACTACGTTTCCAATCATCCTCCAAAAGTCCTAACTTAAAACTATCATTAATATGATTGTCATATGCAAAATTAATTCTATGAAGCTACAAAAACTTCTAAAACTATCCCCGACTAATTACCCACAAAAGAACCAGCAATTAACAAAAGCAAACAGATAATTGACATACAATTAAAAAAACAGTAATGCTTTCAATTAACACAATTAGGTAGTAATCATTACATAATGTTGTCCACAAAGCACACTTAATATATAATAGTCAATACAACTAACACAAAGTCAGCACACGAACTGGGAAAGATCCTCTTTTGTTCAATTTCTTGATCTTTTCCCTTGAAACAATACAAGTAATATTCGTTTACAAAATCCATCACAATTTTCTTATAGGAAGCGGCTCCGTTGACATCCCATATGCGATTCAACACATCTTGCCATTCAGGTGGAAGAGTGATTATGAAAAATCGCACCATCTCTGACTGTGACATAGGACGACCATTCCATATGACCTGTTGAATTTTCCTGTTGACTTCAAGGACATGATCAATTAAGTCACCCATTTCCCATCGATGATCAGTCAGCTCAGCTATCAACTCAGACAACCTATCCTTTTGTTCATCGGTAACTGCGCAAATAGGTGTGCGCAACCTTAGGGGAGGCATAGTTCCTGCAACAAATGCAGAACAAATAAGGGATCACATTATAATCCACATAGACTTAATTGAAAAAGAAACACATTCTTTTCCTCTCTTTTTTTTTTTTTTTGGTCAACGGTCAAAGTCAACGGTCAACAGTCGTCGGTCAACGGTCAACGGTCAGAGGGTCAACGGTCAACGGTCGTCGGTCATCGGACCGGTCGGACCGGTCGGGCCGGTCGGACCGGACGGACCAGTCGGTCCGGTCGGACCGCTCGCGCGGACCGACGCACGTGCCCGCGCGTGCGGGGATGACGTCACGCAGACGTCATCCGCACGTGCCCGCCACGTGCCTTAGTCTCCGGTGGGTCGGGTCGCTGGCCGGTGACCGTCCGGCAAACGACATCGGTGATGACGTCATCGGTGACGTCATCCGAACGGTTACAGACCGTTGGATGACATCACGATGACGTCATCACGTGACGTCACGCGTCGGTCCGCGGACCGACGCATGCCGGTTCGCCCGCCGGCGGCGTGCACGCGCCAGTTCGCCGACCGGCGCGTGCGACGCACGCGCTGGCCAATGCCAGCGCTTCGGGCGCGTGCGGCGGCGCCCGGCGACGGTCAACACATCGCCGGACTCATCTCGACGTCGCGCTTCTTCCTATGTAATCACAATTTTATTTTGACTTACGAAAACTCGGAAAAATGGCCGAAAAGCGCTCGAGTATCGGGATTTTCGCCCGGTTTCATACGGCCGAAGGGATTTCGTGAAAAAAATCAATCAAAAACATCAGAATTGATCGGGAAAAACGTGAAACAGGGCTCTGATACCAATGTTGGTATTAACGGATCCCCGAAAACCGGATTCGACACCGAATCGAACCCCTAAATCAAGCGGAAGACGAAGCCCGGGAAAACAACACGCATCACCGATCCTAAAGCACACCATGGATTCGAGCGTACCTTTTTGCCACAGATTAAACACCGACATCGTTGGAGGAAGAGAATCTTGATCCTGTTCGATCCGAGGAGGCCAAATCCTTCGAACGTGTCACTGGTTTTGCTTTGAAGAACAACTTGAGAGAGAGAGAGAGTGTTGAGAGAAAATGTACGTCTTTTTTTATTTCCAACTGATGCGTTTTCTCTCTCTCTCCTCCCTTTTATACCTCTCCCTTCCCACGGGCCCTATTCCCGTGGGCCGGGCCTTTGGGCCAAAGCATGGGCGGACGGGCCTTAAGCCCACCCCCAATTAAAACCATCGAAGTAATAAAAAAGAAAGGTTAAGGAAACAATGAAGAGAAGGTGCACTGAAGCCAATTATAGAGTTGCCTGGGGCAATAACTAGTGTTAGATGCACCGGTAATGAAAGCTTTCTGCGACGAGTGATGAAGTCAACTATGATATTTATGTTAGAGAAGTCCCACGTCGAACAATTCAGATGGAGCAGTTAATATTTTTTATTGGCCCATAATTCATTGATTTAAACTTTTGAGTGAAGGTGAGTGTTGACAAGCTTGAACTTGGGCTCTCTTTTAGCAATCTCCTTGGATCAAGGTATTCTAATGAATGTTGTCGAACTCGATGGTTAATTGGTAGCTCACTCCCAATATGTATTTGTATTTGATTAATATCTCAAGGAATGAATCTGGTGACTAACTTGTTTCCATGGCAGGTGGGCGGATCTAGTGGCCAACCCATTTCCGGGGTAGGAGGTAGTGATGCATAAATCGGTGGCCTCCACGGTGTCCTTCTAGCTTCTGCAATTATCTGCGGTATGTATTAAAATTTTCTTGTGTGGTGTATGGACAATCAAAAAAGAGTCTTAGATCTTTCTCTTTCATTATCTTTCCTCTTTCTTTTCTACGTGAATTGAGTTTTCAGCTGAAATGAATAATATTGGAAATTTTAACGAGATGGGAAAGTAGTAACTCATGGATCACCAGATTACCTAGAGATGGTATTAGGAAATAGGAGCATATGCATAATAAAGTTGAAGGCTAATTTGGTGAATTAACTTAATTTTATAAGATCAATAATTATACTTAAAAGCCTTGCGAACGAATTTATCTTAAAAATCGTTTAAGATGAACCTCTTGACTTGGCTATGAGACTAAAAGCAACAACATGATTCATGATGCTTTCTACCTTTATCTTGGATTAATACTATGAAATATCCCAAACTAATACATATAAGATAAATTTATTTCAAATTAATTTTTTGATGACCAAAAACCTCATATCTTTTATTAGTTTTTGTTAAATCGGATTAATACCACGAAAAGTCATAAATTGGTAGACATGTGACAAATAGAGGTAAAACCCAAACTGATATAACTGTAAATTATAACGTGTCGTCCAACTCGGTAATAAACTAACGGATGATAAATTTATCACATATGTATCGGTTTGAGGTTATAAGGTAAATTAGTTATGGGCGTGCCAACTTGAAGTTTTTTGTGATATTAATCATTTTATTGTTGAATCTCTAAAATGAAAATTAATTACTGAGATTGTTTTTCCACCCACAAAAAAAAAAAAAAAGATGCTATTTGCGGAAGCTGAACGGACACTGTGGAACGCATCGACGCCGAGAATAAGTCCAGCAAGTGGACTTTGTTGACCGGAGACGTGCCGCAAAAGTCTTACAAGAGCCTGTCGGTGGTCCACCAGTTCTCTAGCAGCGAAGGGGCTGCATGGCAATAATGGATCTTTATTACTACAAGAAACACGACAATGGTCCCGTTCCCGACGACTACATGCAAGTCCTCGTTGACATGCTCCACGCTGTCGACAGGTCCCTTCAAAACAATACGCATTGAAAAATATGCTTAAAATGGTAAATCAATAAATTTAAGTGGTGTGGTTGAAGTTTTAAATAAATGCTTTAGAAGCGCGCAAGGATGTTTAACGGTCAAACAACCGGGGGGCACTACTGCTGCTGGTCGGTTAATTGTCCGGATATTGCCTAATAAGTGCGTAAGGTTTCACGAGTGCACGGTGTTGTACTCCAATTTAAATATATAAATATAAGTAATGCTTTGTGTGTCTAAGTTCAGCCTGTTGTGCTCACGCAAAAATTCTCACATGTGGCATGATAATTTCGTATTTTTTCGGACCTGAAATTTGCTTTCTAGTACGTGGAAAAAACAGACCATAGACAAACGGAAACGTTCAAAATGGGGGATGCAAATTTTACCATATTGTTATAGTAACCCGTTCCTATTATTTGAAGTAAAAGAGATGCATTCACTATAGATCTGGTAGAAGTTGGTTTATAGCAGTATAGGAATGAAATTTTGTGTGAAAATTTGGCACACTACGCAAGTTCAACTCCTCAAATCATCAAAGAGCAAATCAAAAGTTCATGTTTCGTTCATTCAAAAAAAAAAGTCAAAAGTTCATGTCATTTGGGCCATCCACCTAGACTTTAACTCACCTATTATTGAATCCTTGAGATAGTGAGGTTTTTCGTGAAATTCGAATTCTAGCCCTACACGATACTGGCCTCGTTTTGTTAGCCTGGGTTAGCTTGTGCACAAATATTGTGCTAGAAACCTGCCCGAACCCATCTTGCTCGACTCAACGATCAACTTTGGTTGGCATGGCGACTCAATGATCAACTTTGGTTGGCATGGCACCTCTTGCCAGTCACAATACACCAAGAAAGGTCGTGGATTTTATAGGTATTGTAAGGCCGAAAAAATTAATTCTTGCATGTGTTGATACGGGGGATTTAACAGTTTCCAGTTTTCTCTTTAATTCCTCCAGAATGTGACACGTTTAAAAAGGATGCTGGTGTGACTAATTAACGAGGAGCTGTGAAAAAAATGCATGTGCGGCACCCCGGCCAATGTTAGACAGCTAAGGAACAAGGCCGCGGATTGCAATGTCCGACAAAGATTAAGTTAGGGCTTTCCTCGGATGTAGGTCACGGCATCGATTCTCACTCTCATGTAGTTGGCCCTCTTCAGCATAATTGCCGGGTAAATTCCATTGCGATCCCCGTAACATGTGTTAGTTTTAAGATTTTATTTTCTTTTTAAGTCGTTAAGTGATTTCAGAGGTGTCGGACATTTAAAAGAGAACATAGATGCGACAAGTTGGTAAATGCTCCCCAAATCACGTCAAAATACATGTCACATCATATGGTAAACATTTGTTACTTAAGAAATCCACCTTAAAATACAGCGCATGTAACTCCCCACTGAATGGAATTCAACGTAGAAATACAAAGTTGCAATGAAACTCCAATCCAAGAGTTCAATTCCAAAAGTTAATTGAAACTATCAATTTTTCCCCGAGAAAATGTTGGAGGGATTTATATAGACACAACTTGCAACGATCCTCCAGGTTAGGCAAATTCCAAGACACTAGCATTTTAATTTGCAAGATAAAGACCAACAATCCCCAAACACAAGATAAATAACAATATTGACTCTAGATTCAAATGATCTAGAAACAAAATGCAATGCACATGATTAACAAATAAAATACTAAAGAAAAATCATTCTCAGATTTCTTGAGCAGCATCTAGTATTTTAGGAAAATTTTCTCTTGAGTCTCCAAATTGCTTGAAACTTATTCATTAGAAACTAGACACGCCGCGCTTTCCAACTATTATAATGTTTGACCATATTGATGTATGAAAAGTCTCTCAAACATCATATGGAAGTAATCCGGACAGTCCAGCCAGCAGAGTTACGCTTAATTAAGCTCCAAATTATTTTTCATTGACTAATAGAGAAGCCTTAATCTTCTTGAGATGATCCTTCGTCATTGAACTTCAATTACCGAAACCTTAAGCCTATGAGTTGACAGGCGAATTGCTTTCTTGTGTTTTAGATCCATACACAAAAAGTATCTCCATGCATCAATGAACTTGCACGAATTTAGATAATTCTTTCTACTCACTTTCAGGATATGGAATTTGGGCTTTTCAATATTTGTCATAATTCTTGCAAAAATAAATCCTTAAATTAATTAGAATAATTTCTAAATATCAACTGCCACTTTAGGTGCATAATGATACTTTTTTAAATTTAAAATTTGGCTTCGGGCCAAGAAAAATAAAAATGAAGAATTGATAGAAGAAGATAAAGTATAAGTTAATTAATAAAAATAATACCCACCTTGTAAGAATTATTTATTTAGTCGGTAAATCTTTGTACTAATAATGTGTTGTAAAATATTGTATTGCAAATATGTAATAGAGAGAATAAAGAGATTGAAAAGAGAAAGTAGGTAAACACCAAAGATTGTAAAGAAAGTCAAATGAGAAGATTTTACTTTCAGTATCTCACTGTTATATCTACAACAAAAACTGAGCTCCTATTTATAAAAAAACAAAAATGTACTTATCATTAATGATATATGTAATGATAGGGAGATGAACATTCATTATATAGGAAGATATACTTAGAATATATGATACAAATGTACCACAATGAGTATATTAGATAAGATGAATATAATGAATATTCATTCATGTATTCAATAACACCATAGACTTTTTTTCATTTTTTAACTCTTTTTTCGGCCCACAACAAGACACCCCATACCCTAACCTTTTTGTTTTTATTTTCTTTTAATTATTTTCTCTCTCTTTTTTTATCCTTTTACAATTAATTCATTAAATAATTCATTCAGTTGTTGTATTTTTGTGGAAAAAAAATATGATTTATTCAATTCGGTCCTCATCCAATCCCCTCAAGCACCCAAATTGATTAAACAAAATGAGGTCCCTACCACTATTTCAAATTACTACTCTAGTACCAAGAACCCATTTTCCCTAAGAGCCGAGCCTTAAATTTTCCTTTCGTGCCCTAATTTTCAATTCGCTCCCCATTCGGTCCCCAAAATAGCAACCGAGTATATTAAACAAAGTAAAGTCCCCACCATTGTTTCGTGATTCCTACTCTAGTACTAAGAATCATTTTTCCCTCCAAGTCGAGCTCTAATTTTGCTCTATGTGCCTCTTGGCCATTGGAACCCTACTAATTTTGCCCTCTATGCCCTAATTTGGCCATAGAAACCCATCAAATTAAGCAAGGGAGAGAAGATGACAAACCTAATTTAGTGAGACTTAGGGAGACGGTCGGCAAATGATAGTGCAACTATGACAATGACTAAGCGACGGCGGGCGAGCGACGGCGAGCGAGCAACAGTGGGAGAGCAAGCAAGCAACGGTGGGCGAGCGAACGTACTTCATATGCCATAGCAACAGATCGACGGCACCTAAGTTCATCCAACTTTTGCGAAGTGATTTTGGCCAAAGGAGGCTATGTGACATTGTTTCTTTGGTGCAATCCACGTAGGATGGAAAAACGACATCATTTCTTGTAGAAGACAGAATACAACGTCGTTTATGACATTCTACATGGACTGCATTGAAAAAAATTTGCCACGTCAATTTTTTATTTATTCTAAAAGTCATGTAATCAATTTAGTCGGAATCTTTGATCAGTGGCATTAAAATGATCGTTTTTTCTTCGATTTGGCACTAAAATAAGCCGGCGGAAACTTTTGGCATCAAAGGGAGCGCCATACATAATTTTTGACATTTCTAATGTGCTTATCCTCACAAATCATGGTTTAGTGCTCCTGCCACGGGTGCGGCTTGAAAAAAGAGTAACAGAACCCACGATAGTCCTCTGACCAGCAGCAAGCGTCCCGGCCAATATACCGTGCAGCCAATTTTTTTTTTTATATATGAGCCCTCCACTGTAGGGTTTTATTAAGAAGTCTAAGTCTTGGTCAAACACTGATTAATTACGGAAAAACCACCGCCCAAAAGAAATCCACCTACTTATTGAAATAAAAAAAGAAAAAGGGCACAATCTTTTGGGACATTGTTTCCCAAGATATTTGGTTTAACAAACCAATCCTATATCTTTCGATCGGATTGGGTTCTATATATCGAGAAAAAGGAGGCAAACCACACTTATCTTATAACATAGTTCAATTCATTCGTGGATCCAGTGAAAAGATCATCTATATTTCACGTGTCTATAATGTGACCGATGCATAAGATATTTTTTCCTATCACGAAGACCAGTAACTAGTTAACTACTTTAAAAATAAAAAAATTTGCTTGATTCTCTCGCTAAAGAGATTATCATGTTGTCACGCAGGTTCAAGTGACCGACCTAGTTAAAGGGGCTAATTGGCGTCTTATGTATTCGACGCATGAATGACTGTGATCAATGAAATATAAAGTTTTTTTTCCAGAATAGATTCGTATAATCAACGTGTTGACATTTCTTCCTTAGGTTCCCCACATAGCAAGTGTTTCATCAGCTCTAAATAATGGACAGATACGTGTTATATCTAGTGCTTCCTTAGGGAGGACTCGCAATTATTTTGCAGGTATTCACACGCCTCACCATGTATAGTTCCCTCTCTACGGACCATAAAGCTAGAACCATGTAGACATTAATGATTCGTTTGGTGAGACCGTCGGTATGCAATTGAAATGTGATTGATTTGATCAGAGGGAACGGGATTGAGCGACGCTTATCTTATGGAAAGCACAATAAATATTACGCGGCTATGACTGATGCATCATTGTAGTTAGGTCCTATTTACAATTTTTGCATGACCCGCATGTTATTGAAGGCCCTGATAGCGAACAAGATGGATAATAATTCAATCATCTCATAAATATGGTGACATTGAGAGATGCAACACATAGATTCATCAAAATTGGACCCACGGGTTAGGCCATGCTCTATCTAACGATTCCAGTCTCCAATGAAACACCTAATTTTGAGGTTTCTAATTGATTCTGTTAGAATATTTAAATAATAAAATCATACATTCATCTAACAATTTAAATTTTTAAAACAATTGACAATGGTCCCACCAAATCTTACATAAATGTTTTAAAAGCTTAAGTTGTTCAATAAAGGCGTAGTTTTTATTATTTAAATATTCTAACCGTCCCCCTCGTACTTAGTATGGTCTTTTTGCCTAATAATAAGTATGGAAATATTTAAATATTTTAACACTCCTCATGCTTAATCTAATTTTTTTGCCGAATACTAAGCATGAAAATATTTAATTACTTTATCAGGTTCAATGACAATGACAAAGAACGGAGCTCTAGGATATCAATTTTATATGTCACACTCTTGTTTACATCTTTTCTAAATGCAGAAAAGCAAGTTCTGTTTTAAATGTGGGTATCGATCACACATATTGGGGGCCAGCCCTGGTTTGATTCTTCTATTTTAGAGGCTTTAACATATTCAACAATCTTGTTGCCAAAGTTTCTGTCTGTGTGATATGGGTTTGTCGGTAAGTACAGAGAAACCCCATCAATTCTAGAGAACTCGTTCAAATATGCCTTCAACAGCACATACCAGCCTTTCCTAAACTCCCACTTAAAGGTACTCAGGAACACAAAACTCATTTTTTTCCAAACCATGAAGACCCTTTTGTTCTTCACCTAAGACCAAATTTCCAATAGAACTTAGATCAAGCGGCTCATACTTGGCCTCATTGAAAAACTCCACATCTATGGGCTGAATAACCTTAACTACCTTAGATGGATCAACATGGAAATCAGTAGGAACCCACACGTGATCCAACCTCTTACATCTCTTGGCATGCTCAGGGTTGACTCTGTCAGACTCAAACATGATCACAGACAAGTACTCACCATAACCAGATGGTGGACAAGGCAAGGTCTAAAACAACGGTGCATACCAAGCACTAAGGGCGAGCATGGTTCCAAGGTAAAACCTGAAACCTGAGAAACAGACCGGTAGAAACTTGTAGGTTTCAGGTTCCAAGGTATGCATGGTAGATTCCAGGTTCCAAAAAATAAGGAACTTATTTCAACGGGTAGGTTCCAGGTTCTTAGTTGGAATAACCTGGAACATAGAACCTGTAACCTAGAATTTGGAACAAGTTTTAATATTTTTTTTGATTCATGTCTCCGTGCGATCTTCCGATATTCTGTGATGTTCGATGATAAGTGTATAATTTGGAAGCACTAGTTTGAGTTTCCATTTTATGGCTAAGATTTTTACTTTATTAATGTTCATATTTTTTGTGTATTTAAATATAAGTTATGATTAGTGAATAGTAATCGTTCAAATAATAATATAAGTGAAACCTATGTAGACCTTAGAACCTATAATAGGATAGGTTCCAAGTTCTAGGATATGCAAGGTAGGTTCCAGGTTCTTAGTTGGAATAACCTGGAACATAGAACCTGTAACCTAGAATTTGGAACAAGTTTTAATATTTTTTTTGATTCATGTCTCCGTGCGATCTTCCGATATTCTGTGATGTTCGATGATAAGTGTATAATTTGGAAGCACTAGTTTGAGTTTCCATTTTATGGCTAAGATTTTTACTTTATTAATGTTCATATTTTTTGTGTATTTAAATATAAGTTATGATTAGTGAATAGTAATCGTTCAAATAATAATATAAGTGAAACCTATGTAGACCTTAGAACCTATAATAGGATAGGTTCCAAGTTCTAGGATATGCAAGGTAGGTTCCAGGTTCTTAGTTGGAATAACCTGGAACATAGAACTCGTAACCTAGAATTTGAAACAAGTTTTAATATTTTTCTTGATTCATGTCTCCGTGCGATCTTCCGATATTCCATGATGTTCGATGATGAGTGTATAATTTGGAAGCACTAGTTTGAGTTTCCATTTTATGGCTAAGATTTTTACTTTATTAATGTTCATATTTTTTGTGTATTTAAATATAAGTTATGATTAGTGAATTGTAATCGTTCAAATAATAATATAAGTGAAACCTATGTAGACCTTAGAACCTATAATAGGATAGGTTCCAAGTTCTAGGATATGCAAGGTAGGTTTTAGGTTCCAAAAAAATAAGGAACTTGTTCCAACAAGTAGATTCCAAGTTTCAAATGGAACCTGTACGGAACTTAGGACCATTCACCCCTACTTTTATTTAATTGAATTCCTTGCCGACAATTCCTTTTCTTTTGTTGATCGTTTTAATCATTTTGTGTTCTCTTTGATGAATGACAAACTCATTTATTATTATTGCATTCATTTTCGTTTTGTTTAACTAAAAAAGAAAAGAAAAAAAAAACCCGTTGGACCCTGAAACCTATCATAGGGTAGGTTCCAGGTTCTAAGTTCCGATGGGTAGGTCCAGATTTCAAAAAATAAGAAACCTGTACCCGATGGTAGATTCTAGATTTTAGGTGGAACCTGTAAGGAACCCGAAACCGCTCACTCCTACCAAGCACCAAGCTCACTTTGACATACCACAATGGTGTTGCTCACTGCACATTCTATCTAGTGAAGCTCGATAGCTAGTCTTTACATCTTCTCCAGCAAGCCCTTCTAGAACTCAAGGGACTCAAGATCACTATGTTGCCCAACGGCCAATTTGAATTTGGGGTTTTTCACATGCTCCTGGAGGGACAAAATATAGGACCAGGCCTCTAAGTTGTACCCACCAACGGAGAGGAAAGGAGCCATCCATAGGACACAATACGACGGTGTTGGGTTCGAATAGCACCACTCATATGTACTACACGTTGTAATTATGGTGAGTTAATGGATCAGCAAATATAAGCAAAATGAGATACATTATTTATGTTCACGTATCTCTTTAATTCGTGTATTTCTTGAGTTCATATATTTCTTGGATTTGTGTATCTACTTAATTCATAATTCATGTATCTCCCGGATTTTTGTATCTATCTAATTCATGTATCTATTTATTTCATAGTTCATGTATCGTTTATGTACATGAATTCAAAAACTATATATGTGCATTTCAAAATCTTCATTCCAAAAAGAAGCAAAAAATCACCAACATTTCCTCTCTTTAAGTTTTCTCTAAGTGTGCCGATTTTAAGAAGTGTTCAACAAAATCTTGTTAGTATAGTGCTAATACCAACAGATTTGAGGTGTTATATCTTGAGAGGTGAAGTTCGTGAAGCTGCTTAGCATCGTTAACAGGAACTAATCGTCTCAAGAAGATTCGACTAGCCATATCTCACCTCCAATTCTTGTTGTCACTTTCTCGATAAATTTTCTAGTTACAACAAACAATGTTATGTATCTTCTTCCAATATGTGTCTTCTTCCTCTCCTCCTCTTCCTCATTTTCCAACAATCTTAAGACAATTAGCGTTCTCACCATTTGTTGGTTTTATTTGAGATGGCTGATAACAATGATGTCCAAAATATTCTTGGAGATGTTCATATGGTCATTTCGACTGAAGAGGTTCAAACCTTGTTGCCTGGTATTGTGGCAGCAAATGCTACGAGCCTTTAGGCCGAAACCATCTATGGCAGTGCGGGTACAAGTCGCTTGATTGACATACCTAGAACTGTTTTTCAAAATAGTACAGGCCAAATGGCATATGGTCCAACAAAGGATGAGAATATAGTTCTTCCAACCTAAACAAGTAATGTGCTAATTTAGGAATAATACTCCAAATAACTGCACCTTACACTCCGTAGCAAAATGGAGTTGTTGAACGGAAGAACAGAACTCTAAAGAAGATGGTTAACGATATGCTCTTGAGTTCAGGTTTACCTCAAAACTTGGGGGGACGAAGCAGTTTTAGCTGTGAACTTTATTCTTAATAAAGTATCTCATAAGAAGACAAGTAAGATTCCATATGAGTTATGGAATGGAAGATTACCATTCTACAATTTCTTGAAAGTGTGGGGGTGCCTAGCCAAAGTGGCGATTCCTCCTCCAAAACAAACTCGGTTGGGTCCGAAAACGATGGATTGCATATTCATCGGTTATGCTCAAAATAGCAGTAAATATAGATTTTTGGTTCACAAATCTAGAAATGTGAAAATCCATGCTAATACTATCCTAGAATCAAAGGATGCTGAAGGAATATAAGGTGAACCTTCTCAAAAGAGATCTAGAGAATTAGAATTTTAGAATGATGAAGTTCAGGCCGGAAAAGGCAAACTTTGAAGGAGAAAGAAGTCACGATTGAAAAATCTTTCGAACTTGACTTTATAATGTACATGTTAGATAGTGAGCATCAAACATTTCAAAAGACAATGTCAACTCCAAATACTCCTTACTAGAAAGAAGTTGTTGACAATGAGATGGATTCAATCCTAAGTAATCACATTGGGATTCGGTTGATCTTCCATCAAGAAAAAAAACCAATTGGATGTAAATGGATGCAAATGGATCTTCAAAAGGAAGCATAAAGATGATGATTCCATGGATAAGTATAAAGCACAACTTGTTGCCAAAAGGTTTAGACAAAAAGAAGGTCTAGACTACTTTGATACTTAGAATAACATCAGTTAGAATGCTGATTGTTATAGCATCGCTATACAATTTGCCAGTGAACCAGATGGATGTGAAAACTGCATTCTTGAACGGTGATCTCGACGAGGAGATTTATATGGAACAACCAAAAGGATTCAAGGTCAAAAGACAAGAACACAAAGTGTGCAAACTTATCAAATCATTGTATGGACTTAAATAAGCTCCTAAATAATGGCATGAGAAATTTGACCGCATGATGATTCAAAATGGGTATGGAATAAATGAATATGACAAATGTGTGTACACTAAATCCACTTCAGTTGGATATGTGCTTGTTTGTCTATATGTCGATGATTTGTTGATTTTTGGAGATAACACCAAGGTTATCAAAATCACCAAGAGGATTCTCAAAAAGAACTTTGAGATGAAAGACTTAGGTGTTGCCGATGTTATACTCGGCATCAAAATTCTAAGGAATTATGATGGTCTAGGTTTAGCACAATCTTTTTACATTGAAAAGGTAATCTAGAGGTTTAAAGGATTTTGCATTAAAGATGCGAGTAATCCTTTTCTTCCACACCAAACTTTAAAAAATAAATAAATAAAAATACTGAAAACGGTACCAGGTAGCTAGAGTATTCTCAAATAATTGGCAACATCATATGTATATTATAAACTACACTAGACTGGACATTGCGCACTCCGTAAGGAAACTGAGCTACTAATCCTAGTCATGAGCGTTGAAATGGGCTTTTGAGAGTGTTGGGCTATTTGCAAAGAACTAAAGACTATGTTCTACAATATGGCAAATATCCAGCTGTTATGGAAAGCTATTGTGATGCCAACTACATTTCGAATTCCGATGAATCGAAATCAACTAGCAGATATGTCTTCACACTAGGAGCTATTGCAGTATTGTGGAAATCCTCAAAGCAAACTATGATAGTGCACTCCTCGATGGAATCAGAATCTATTGCTCTGGATAAAGTTGCTAAGGGAGCATAATGGCTTTGGTAATTTTTAGAGGATGTTCCGTCGTGGCCAAAACTTGTGCCTTCGATATGCATTCACTGTGACAATCAAGCAGCAATTGCAAGGGCACAAAATGTAATATACAATGGCAAGTCTAGACCTATTCGTCATAGACATAATGCCATAAGGCAGTTGCTCTCGAATGGAATAATTTCTTTGGAGTTTGTGAAGTCAAAGAAAAATATTTCGGAACCATTAACAAAAGGTTTGTCAAGAGAGCAGGTAAACTATGCATCAAGGGAAATGAAGTTAAAAGCCTTAACCTAATAAAAAGGTTCCAAGGTGGAAACCTAACTTAGCGATTGGAACTCCCATGGACTAGGTTCAATAGGATAACGCAAATTTTGGAAACTCTAGTGTGAGCATTGTCTCACATTCTTATGATGCAACATTGCTTCCTACAGTGTTTTAAGGGTACGTTATGCGTTTAATGATTCCTATAACTTAAATTTCAACATCCTAGTGAAGTATGGTAGGATACATTTGATAGGAATGCACCTATATGCGTGGAGCTAGCCAACTCTATGAAAATCTTTAAAGGCTAGATTTTCTGAAGCATGCATGAATCCTTAGAGGCTCATGGTCGAAAGAATGACCACAACCAAGAACCAATCTTGATTCAGAAATACTTTGTGTGCGGTCTATTGTTTGGGTTTATACCAACAACTGGCAATTCAAGGCCTAGTCCACTGACTAATTAAGTATGTCTAATAGGCTTTCACTAAAGAAGGTTCAAAGCGAAAGCTACATATCTTGATGTGGTGTATTTCTACAGGCACATTTAGAATTTCTCAATTCAAAATGCTTTGTTGATCCATTAATGTGGGGGATTGTTGTAATTATGGTGGGTTAATAGATCAACAAAAGTGAGCAAAACAAGATACGTTGTTTCCATTGATGTATCTCATTAATTCATGTATTTCTTGAGTTCATATATTTCTTGGTTTCATGTATCTACTTAATTCTCGATTCATGCATCTCTTGAATTTTTGTATCTATTTAATTCATGTATCTGCTAGATTCTTGTATCTATTTATTTCATGGTTCATGTATCATTTATGTACATGAATTCAAAAACTCTATAAATAGATTTCAATATCTTCATTCTGAGAAGAAGCAAAAAAATCACCAACATTTTCTCTCTTCAAGTTTTCACTAAGTGTGCCGGTTTCAAGAAGTGTTCGATAGAGTTTTGTTCATATATTGCTGATACCAACAGATTCGAGATGTTGTATATTGAGAGGCAAAGTTCATAAAACTGCTTAGTACCATTGATAGGAACTAATCATCTTAAAGAGATTCAAATAACCATACCTCACCTCCAATTGTTGTTGTCACTTTCTCAATAAATTTTATGGTTTTGTTACATATCTTCTTTCAATACGTGTCTTCTTCCTCTCCTCCTCTTTATTTTCCAATACTACAAATTTATAATAGTGTTTTAGAAGATCAATAATTACAACTTAAGCGCGTCTTTCAAACAAATCCATGTTAAGTGGTTTAAGATGAACCTCCTGACCAGCTACCAAACTCAAAACAACAATATGATTCACCAGCAATGAAACACTTCCATTTTTATTTTTTTTGGTCTAACTCTAGTTTTATTTTAGAATCTCTAGAAAAACAGACATTGGCTACTGAGATTGATTTCCACAAAAAAAAAAAAAAAATACATACCGCCAATAATTACGGAAGCTGGAAGGACCCTAGAGAAGCCATCGATGACACGGCGATGAGCATCACATTCACTTTGTCGAATGATGTGATGAAGGATTGAATCGACGACCATAATTGACTTCACTTATGGCACAACTGCTCCTCTTTCAACTTTGTACCATGAGGAATCCTAAATACGAAGTTGAAATTGACTTTCTCTTATAGATACAACTCTCAATGTGAATGTGCAAAGGGTAGATTATTCAAATTTCCTTGGTAAGTATGGGGAATTATCAGAACTTTTGTATTAGTTGATCCCTCGTTTCTTCTTTTTCATCTAGGTTTTACGTCAACCATAAATCACTTCAATAATAGCACAATTACACTTTCAGCTTTGTACCATAAAGAATCTGCCTTTCAATACATAAGATGAGGCATCTGAACACAACCCGATGTATAAGAAGGAGATTGTTGAGGTTAATAACAAGTTTGGACCTAACACTCTTAATGTGAATATGCGTATTCAATAATTAAAGTCACGGCTAAGGTGTTGAGTTCCAACTGTCTGAAAACAACAAATTAGGTCGGTCTTGATTTGATCATTTTATTAAACAAACCACCTTGCACATGACGTCATGAATGACGTCATCATTGGCATCATCACTCGTTGTAAGTGAGCTTCGTTACCGATGCACCTAACAAGGTTTTGGGTTCGAGCGACTCAAGAAAAGTAAAATCCACTGGCCAAATGGCCCAAGCATTTCTATAAATGGGCTCCGGTGCTAGCCGCTCATTTGCACAGAGTAACTACAACATACACTTTCTCTACATAGTTTCCTTAACCTTTCCTCTCTTTTCCTTTTTTAATTTCCAAGAGCAAAAAGAGAGAATATGGCGCAATCAAGGAAGGTCAAAGGTTCACTCCACTGTCAACTGCAATTAAAATCATCAGCTGAGAAGTTGTATGGTGTCTTCCAGAACAAATTGGACCTCTTCACAAGAATCATGCCTCAAGATATTTGGAAAGTGGAAAGGATCGACACTGGAGCATGGCTCTGGAGTTTATTGATGGTAGGTTCAAAAATTTGTCACTTAATCTAGCCACATCAATTCCCATATCACATATATCATATCTATCTCTTATTTCTTAATTAATTAAGTAGCGTCTCGCCGTATTATTAATCGCAAAAAATGATAATTTTCTCCCTGTTCTTCTGTTTAGTGATTGATAGTTCCATTGAGAAACGATGCGATTGCCGTTGTTAATTCATTGTCATGAGTTCAACAACTACAGCTAACATGTAATAACGTCGGGATCAAGCATTAATCTTTCAGCCCGTCGAAGATCCCGACATTTGATTATTGTTCCATGAGCTTTGGTTTTGAGGACCTTAGGACATGGCTTCGATTAACGAGTAGTAGCAGTAGTGGTAGTAGGAGTAGTACTGCTAGTGCTACTACTACTGCTGCTATTAATAATAATAATAATAATAAGACAACAGTTTGGATAACATTTTTTTTTATTTAAAGTAGAAACTTATTAGTTAGTCTTTTTCTTTAAATTCTGAAAATGAACCAATTGCACAAAATTCATATTTGATATTGAATATTTTGAAAATTTTCAAGTATTTCGTGATAAGTAAAGGTCAAAGAGATAGTATTGTAAAATTTAAAAAAGTAAAAAGTAAAACACGAAACAATTGTACCTTGGAAGATTTCATAAAACTAACCAGTTGCAATATTTTAATTCATCAATATTTTCAATATTTTCAAGTATTTCATAACAACGTTTGATGAAGTTTTATTGTAACCAAGTGCAACAATGAATTTTTTAATATTGTGGTTATGATAGCACATGAAAAAAATTCAATTTATATTATAAGTGCAAGACTTTATACAATGTGAGCATTTTTATTTATAATATGTGAATTTCCAATGTTTGATTTTTTTTTTTTTTAATTTTGGACCAATAACCGTCACCTAAAATTGTTTTAGTCATGCTAGCAGGATTCCAAAATATTCATTGAACTTTATAATAGCCAACGAGAATCATTATATAAATGGTTAAAAACACGAGTACATAAAAAATGAAACCTGCAATTTATGATTGTGAAGCAACTTCCTTTTGTCGGTTTACGCACCAGTAATTCAAAAGATTCTTTTCTTCTGGGGATCTCTACCAGGAGGGATAGTGTGTTTTTATTTCCTGAGCTAACTGCTCATTAGAAGTTATGTAGTGTTTTAGAAGATCAATAATTAAACTTAAGAGCCTTTCGAACAATTTTTTGTCGAATGGTCTAAGATGAACCTCCTGACCAAATACCAGACTAAAAACGACAATATGATTGATTCCCGAGCCATGAATCTGTAAAAAAGTAAATATTGGTTACTGAGATTGTTTTTTAAAAAATAATATTTAAAAAAAAAATCCCGCAGATACTTGCGGAAGCTGGAAGTGCGATGTTAAACCCGTCGACAACAACGAGACGGACTCCTCCGTCACGTGGACTTTATTGGAAGGAAAAGTGCCGGAACAATTTTACACAAGCCTGAAGGTGGACTTCAAGTTCAAACAGACCGACAAAGACTGCGACGCGGAAGCGACTCTGATCTACGTGAAGAAATCCGATGGTGCTGCTCATGATCCCCACGAGTACTTGGACTTCATCTGCGAGATGTTGGAAGCAGCCGGCAATTTCTTTGCAAAGTAAAAGCATTGAAAAATATGCTTGAAATGGAAAAATCACCAGATCCGGGTGGTGATGTACTACGTGTGGTTAAAGTACTCAATAACATGCTTTGGAAGCATGAAACGATGTTTAGTTGCCTACTACGTGTGTAAACTTTCACCAGTGCATGATGGTGTTGTACCCCAAATCAAATATCTAGTATGAGTAGTGTTTTGTGTGTCTAAAGTTCAGCCAGTTGTGCTTCCAAAAAAATTCTCGCATGTGGTATAATAATTTCGTATTGTTTGGGGGCCAGAAATTTGCTTTCTAGTACGTGAAGTAACACACCATAGACCAACCCAAACGTTCAAAACGAGGGATGCAAATTTACCATATTCTTATATTACTCCATTCACATTATTTGAAGTAAAAGAGATGCATTCAATGTAGATCTGGTGGAGGGTTGGTTTATAGCAGTCGAGGAACGAAATTTTGTGTGAAAAATTAAGCACAGAGCACAAGTTCAACTCCTCAAATCACCAGGAGCAAATCACATGTTCAAATCATTTGGACCTTCCACCTAGACTTGAACTCACATTTTTCCATATCCTCGAGATTACGGGCGTTTTTTCATGAAATTCCAACTCTAACCCTACACAACGCTGGCCAAGTTTCGTTAGCGTGGGCTGGGGCACAAATATCATGCTAGGCACCTGCCCGAACCCATCTTGCTCGACTCATTGATCACCTCTGGTTCGCATGGCACCTCTAGCCAGTCAAAATACATCATGAAAAGTCGCGGATTTTATAGGTATTGTATGGCTGAAACAATTAATTCTTGCATGACTTGATTCGAGGGGATTCAACAGTTTCCAGTTTTTTATTTAATCCCTCCAAAATTTGACACGTAAAAAAGGATGCTGATGTCACGACTAATTAACGAGGAGCCGTGAAATGCATGTGCATCACCCGGCCAATGTTTGGGTAGCTAAGGAACAAAGCCACTTATTGGAATGTTCGACAAAGATTAAGTTAGGGCTTTCCTCGGTTGCAGATCATGGCATTGATTCTCGCTCTCATGTAATTGTGCCCTCTTCAGCATAATTGCTGGCTAAATTCCATTGCGATCCCTGTAACTAGCCACTTTTTAATATTTTACTTTCTTTTTAGTCGTTAGGTGATACCGAAGTTATCGGACTTATTAAAGATAACAAAAGTGCGACAAGCTGGTAAATGCTCAGCACCTTAGAAAATCACATCACAGTACACGGCACATCATATCGCAAACATTTGTTACTTCACAATTCCACCTTAAAATACAGTTCATGTAACTCACCACTGAATGGAACCAAAGAAATACAAAGTTACAATGAAACTCCACTCCAAAAGTTCAATTCCAAAAGTTCATCGAACTGTGACATCCTGATTTTCCGATTCTATTTTCAATAAATTGAGACGGGCATTTCGTTGGCACGCATATAGTTCTTTTACTTGAGTCGGCCACTCATGTGAAAACTAGTCTATCGGGTGAAGTTTGTTAAGAGTTTCTAATGCATCGACTCGAGAATTTGGCCGAACGACCTTTCGGCCGAGCTAACTGTCTGCAAGGGTCATTACGGCACAAATAAGAGTCGATTAAAAACCGGAGATAGGTCGACTCGATAGAGGCATGTGATTGAATGTGGATGATTCCACCGGATCGCATAATCCTTGTCGATCGACACTGGACCGACTTCTCTGTCGATTGATCGCAATGTGTTCGTATTTGAAATCTTGAGATTACCCCGACAACCGAAAGTCGCCAATGTTTCAAAGATGCACGTTGTCATGGCTTGAGATGATCAACCATGAGTCAAATGCATGAAAATTTCTAAAGGCTACCCGTAGGTTGGGCCGCTAATATCGTGCCAAAGTGAAATTAACCGTGGAATTGAAATCGAATTTTAAATGGAAATGCGGGTGTGTCACAAATCATTTCAAGATCATTGAATCATCTTTAGGAAAAATTTTCATGCAAGCCGAGCTTTTCAGCAAAATAATCAAGAAATAGCTAATTTGGCTCGAGAGATTAGTAAGCCCGCTTTTGGTCGTACTTTTGGGACTCAAGTTGATTTTATAGACAAGTGAAGATGTGAATTAAAGTGTGGTAACATTGAATTTATTTTACGGACTTCAATTTGATTCAATTTGAAGAGAATTGATGAGAATTGAAGAAATGGGACCGTACAAAATTGGGCCCGTGACGGAAATGGAAGTGGGCCGTTGGAAGGGTTGTGGAGGATTGGGTGAGTGGAGTGTGATGTCACCCATGATGTCGTGGTGGTGGGCCATTTTGGGGGTTAAAGAAAAGGAAAAAGAAAAGAAAAAAAGCCCCCATCTTTCTCTCTCTCTCCTTCTTCTCTCTCCTCCCTCTCTTCTTCCTCCCCAACCGTGCGACTCCATCTCCATCTCCTTCTTCTTCTTCGCACACCACCAGCAGCAAGGGAGATCGTCGAGCAGCCCGCCCGGAGCCACCCGTCACCGCCTCACGCCGCCGCACGCCGTCCTCGCCGTCCGCTCGCTCGCCGACCAGCTCGCCGCTCCGCCCGCGCTTGGCCGGCATCCCGAGCTGCTGTTCAGCTCGTGCGAGAGCTACCGGAGCTCGTCCCCGCCGCCGTGAAGCCCCGCCTAGGTCCGGTTCAGCTCCTCCGCCCATTCTCGACCCGAACCAGCCCCGGATCTACTCATTTTCGGCCTCAAACCGCCATGGACAGCAACCAAGAAAAATGGGTATGCATCGGCTTCGTGGCCCGTTTTGGCCGCCTTCCCGAGCTCGGATGCTCGGCCCACTTTGAGGAAAGTTGTTCTTCTCGGCGTCCCCGTCATTTTGGTCCGCTCGGCTCGCTAATCCGGTGAGTTTAACTCATTAAACCTCGCTTAGAGGATTAATTATGCTTTAGGTGTGCTTAGTTTATGTTAAGTGTGATTAGGTGGTTAGTTTAATTTATTTAAGTGTTGATTATATTAATGTGTTTAATTAGCTTAAAGTGAGTTTAATTTAAGGCTAAATGAAGGTTTATATTAATATAAGTCTTGATGTGACATAAAGGAATTTACTTTTGATTTATTTAAATATGCTGAAATTATTTAATAATTTAATAATATATCATTATTCGAAATTATTAAAATATTATTATTTAATTATTTTCGGAATAAATTTAAATATTTATTAAATTCCGAAAATTTTGTCGGGACCCTAAATTCTCAGAATTTCGTGCCAGTCATTGCTATGTATTCGGATTTTTGAAATTCATGGTCGGAAATTATAAATTGAAGGTGGATTGCGAAAAATATGAATATTATTATTTAGTTAATTTTCGGAATAAATTTAATTATTTATTAAAAATTCGAAAATTTCGTTGGGACCTTATTTACTCAGAATTTCGTCTTAGATCGTTGGGCATTTAGAATTTGAATTTGATGAATGGATGTGGCGAATTGAGTGTTGATTGTAATAAATATGGATTTTTTATAAAATTCTAAGTGTGGAAAGTAATGGGTGATTGGTCGTAATATGCCACCTATTAGAGGTCGCGATCAATGGGGTAGTGATATGCCACCTATTAGAGATCGCTACGGTGGGGTAGTGATATGCCACCGATAAAGTCGTCGCGATAACGGGTAATGAATTGACCACTTGACAAAGGTCGTCGCTAAGTGTAGTGATATGCCACTTTGATAAAGGTCGCGCGATAATGGGGCCGTGAATTGCCACCGATAAAGGTCGCTACTGAAGTGGGTAGTGATACCACGATTCTAATTTTTTGCGAGTGGGGCCGTAATTGAGAGAATGATTGATTTTGCTAGAATGACATGTAATGTCGAGTCTATTGATCGCGAGACGATCCAAGTGGTTGAATTGTTTGACAATGTGATTGTGCCATGGTTGTTTGGTTATCATAATTGCACGTGGTTGGTTTATATAAATTGTGCTAACCGAGATAAAGGCTTAGGCGAGGTAAGTCTTACGTGTGATGTGGCTGCCACCGGGCGTATTTTCTTTCTAATAGGGGTTTAGGGGGTTGAACTTTGAGACATCGTCTCATCCCGGTTGTGGGATTAAAATTTCAGGTCCCAGGATGGCGGTCGTGGAGGACCGAAGCCCTAAACCTGGAAAGGTGGTGGATCGAAGTATCGGTGAACGTGTCCCCGCTAGTTGGCTTTAGGATAGTTCCCCATTCGTTGAGCTGGACTATTTTGTAGACGGTCCGCGTTGTATTTAAACCTATGTGTTGTGAATGAGTGTTTGGTATTGTGATTGATTGCCTCGCTTTTCTATCCCAAGTTAAATGTTGTCGGGGATTTGTTTCGCTTCCGCATGCGTAATGAAAATGAATGGGTCGGCGACGTGTCCAGGATGTCGCATATTTGATCGACCAAGTAGTGGGATGTGTACGACCTCAAGGTTCGGGCGTGACAAAACTATCATTTTTCCCGGAGAAAATGTTTGAGGGATTTATATAGACACGACTGGCAACGACCTTCCAAGTTAGGCAAATTTCAAGATATTAACATTTTAATTTGCAAGATAAAGACCAACAACCCCTAGACAAGACATAAATAACAACATTGACTTTGGACTCAAATGATCTAGAAATTAAATGCTAGGCCTGTCAAACAGGTGGATTGAGTCAAGTTTGAGTCGAGTCATAAATGGTCTAATCCAAATTGACCAATATAAACCGTTTATGACATATTTATTGTAATGCGAAATTTTTGACCCATGCCTAGCTCGACCCATTAAATTAAACCTAAAAAGCTTATTTCTTTTTAAAAAATAATAATAATATTGCTAAAACAGTTTCATGCAATACAAATTTAGTGGATAATTTTTATAATTTTTTTTAAAAAATAAGTCTCCGTTTGTTTCATGAAAAATATTTCCCAAGAAGTATTTTTTTTCAAGCAAATTACAATATTTTTTGGTATTTGCCTAAAATTTGAAAACAAATTAGAAAATCTTCTCCACCATTGGATATGAAAAATATGATTAAATTTTCCTATGTGCACTCCTTTTAGTATTTTTATTTTAAAAAAAAATAAATTTATAATTATTTCTATTTTTAAAAGATCGAATTTTTAATTAATTTTTTCCTTCTTCTTCAATCAGTCACAAGTCACAGCCAAGCTAAAGCTCACCCAAGGCTAGCGAGAGGTCAGCCTCACCAGACGTCAATGACCTAAAGCTTCACCAGCCTCCAAGGAGCTCATCCCTCACTTGGCCCGTCGTCGTGATCAGGTGAGGAAGATGGAAGAAGAAAGGAAAAACAAAAACAAAATATAAAAAATAATTTTTTATTTTTTATTAAAAAATTTATAAGGCTAAAAGGGGAAAGAGAGTGTGTGAGCCTTGAGTTGGAAATGGATTCTAAGTTCAACCACTTAGATCCATTTATTTTTAGATTTTCAATTTTTAAACCCATTTAATAGGCTCTTTACGATTTAAGTGACCCATTTAGATTTTAAATGAGTCATATATGAGTTTAGGACTCATTTTGACAAGTCTACTAATTACATTGCACATGACCCAACAAATAAAATACTAAAGAAAAAAATCATTCTCGAATTTCCTGAGCAACATTTAGTATTTTGGTAAAATTTTGTCTGGAATCTCCAAGTTGCTCGGAACTTGATTCATTAGAAACTAGACACGTAGGGCTTTCCAACTATTGTAATATTTGACCATATTGAAGTACTAAAAGTATATCAAACATCATATGTCAAGGCAGCGGGGATACACTTAACGGAGCTCCTAATAATTTTGCATTGACTATCAGATTAGCCTTAATCTTCTCGAGACGATCCTTCGTCATTAAAATTCAATTACCGACATCTTAAGCCTATGAATTGACAGGCGACTCTCTTCTAGTGTTTTAGATCTATGTGTAAAATGCATCTCCATGTATCAATGAACTCGGCCGGATTTAGAGGGAGCTAGATGGGGTTTCCGGCCCTCCCAATTTTTATCGAATTATGTTCAGGCCCCAGTTTTCTGAAAACATTCACATGTTCACCATTAATACAAAATGATCTAATCTCTTTACATTTCAATAATTAAGGAAATATTACTGCGAATTTTTAACAAAAAGTCCTTCCAAATTTAAGAGCTATATTTTACAAAAATGATGCTTGTGATTATGAAATACGAGGAATGATGAGTAATAATTTACAAACTTGAGAAATAATGCTTTGGCACAGATTGAACGATGGAACTTTGCTATTAGGTCTACCTCCTTTTTTGGAGCTCTAACTATCAATTGAAAACTTATTCACACTATTGGGGTAATATAAGAGATTCTTTAAGAAAGAATTCCAATGTCTCAATAATCCTAGAAAGTTAAAAACCAGTCATGTAGGGATAAAAGTCTAGAGCTTTTGTCCGAAGATTATTAAATTCGTGACCGATCTATTTAAAAGTTAAATATCCTTTGCAAATTATTTTGTGACGTTGTTAACACAAAAAATGCCCGAATTCCTAACTGTTGATCTCGAACTAGGAGAGATACAATTCACTAAGTATTGGGAGATAGACAATCGACAAGACCACTAGACAGTTGCCGACAGTAAAAGCAAAACGAAATTACTAAGTTCTGAGACATGAGTGTTGATGAATGAAGTTCAATTTTTATCATTAAGAGGGCCAGACTAAAACTAATCACGGCGACCTGGATACCAGGTAACTACCCAAGTAAATAATTTGATAATTTCGAACGCAATTTGGTTAGGTAAACTTTATGGCCATAGAGAAGGATGATAGACATGATATTGTTATTGTAGAGCCGTAGATCACAGTAGGCCACTAACTATAAAGGTCGAAAACATAGGTCATTGCCCCCGTTAGAAAGTGGAGCGACAAGCTGCAGAAGTAATTATGGATGTTTGAGAAGTAATGGCTATCGAAATAATGTATTTGCTAATTAATTGCTCATAAATATATGTTGCTGAATTCTTGGGGCTGCCTAAATGTGTTTGCTTTTCTTGTAGCCTTTGTTAGCTATAGGTAGTAGTGCAAATGGCCGAATTGTAGTTTGTAGCAAAAATGAAAAACTACCAATCAATCAATGAACATCAGTTTTAGAATTTTCACAAGTAATAAACCTACCAACCCAACAAAGAAAGCGAAAAAAGAATCCTAGTTTCATTCTTGTGTGTGCAAGATCTCAACGTTATATTTAGTTGAAGACCTTTTCTCATCTCAATTTCTATATAGTGGATTTATATAAAACTTTTCACACCAAGATAAGTGTTACAACTCTCTTTTCTCTCTCTCTCTCAGACCCAAGTTGAGCTAAAGCTTAGCAAAACTTGCCTCTAATGTAGCCAAGTCCAATATAAGGCTCGAAAGAGCCCTCATGATGGGCTTAGCTCAATCTATTATTTCGACTCAATTTCACGTAGGGATCGGATGCTAGAAGCAAGTTGAATTTGTTATCAGCCAGTGCATTAAGCTTGGTGATTGAGTGAGTTCTAGTCAAAAAAATTTCGCACCTTAGAATTTCTTTCTGGCTTTTTTTTTTCTTTTTCTTTTTGGCATGATGCACGCTTTTCTCCTGCAAAATCTATCGACTTTGTCCCTGCCCAGTCATGTAGTGAAGGATCCATGTTTCACTTTATCATATCTGAAATCTGCAAGCAAAAGCGTATTCATTCCACCGAAATCATCACACGACGAGAGGACAAATCAATCCTTTGATTCGTCTGCTGAACTCAGTAATTTAGATTCCTAGGCAGGTCATTACAGCAACAGAAGGACGACGACCCACATGTAAATCTTATTCCATAGACAATGACAACATGCGCTGTCTTCGCTTGCGATTCCTCGAAGAACTCACATATGTCGAGAGCCACCAGAAAGGTCGATCCACTCCAGCTGGACCTCCACCTCGCCAGTAGCGACATTAGCCAGCCGGAGCATCATGTCCTGGTAGATCTTGCCATCTCTCCACACGATGGAGCTCTCGTCCGCCAGGTAGTTGGTCTTTGAAGGCTGGACTCTGGCAATCGTGGTGGGGGTCGGTAGATTCTGCAGGTGCATCTCTATAGCATCTAAGTACGGCTTGATGTCGATCTTGGCCTCTCCCATTTTGTCATCCACGGTGAACGTGTCCTTGTCGTAAACAGTCTGCAAAAGACCATGGTTCGATAGGACTATTACTACTCTAGTGCAGGCTCATTATGTGACTCTAAACGTCTTCAGTCCCTAAAAGCGATGTCCATCATAGTTTACATATGATAATTCCAACATTTGACACTTAAAAATTCGGTGCAAGAGCAATTCAACACACAATCTTTCTGAAAAATCGTCCCAGAGTAATCGTTTTAAACATAGTAGACACACACAGAATGAGAATGAATGAAACTCTTGAACAAACCAATGAATCATCTCAAATGTTTGGCTAATTCTGTGCATCATCTGATTCGGGTTCATTTCGAAAGGGTCCATTAAGGTTTATCCCACATCAATTGTGGAAGAGTTGATGGTCAGTTCATAAGTATAAGGGAAAGTCTCACCCTTTGAACTAATTTTTGAAGTGAGAGAAGTCCAAGACCACTTGATACCACTTAATACTAGTATCAGAGAACTGGGTCTCCAAGCAGCGTCAAACACAAAATTGAATGGACGATCCATAAACACAACTTAACAAGGTCATTCGCGAAATCAACACAAAGGATGATGAACTCGAAGGAAGAAACACTGACTAGACAGATTGGAATGCTGGGGTCTGTTATGGAAAGAGTCAGGTCATCGTTCCATTCCGGATTGCAATTGTTTTTCACCACCCGAGTCTTCAATTTCTGCAAATACATACATACCGTCCAGGTGGCGTCAGCAAAATGGTACGCATTATGTAGTAATATACTAAATTATGAAGCCTCTTACCACGCAAAATGATAAAATCATCCGCTAAATGATGTTTTAGGTGAATGAGTAAGAACTTGGTCCTAATCCTCAAGCCTAAGTAAGGAACTTAATGCCAATTAGAAAGAAACGAAGACGTATTCAAAGGCATATATTTATTTACATACTAGCACTTCAAAAGAAAATCCGCGTTACCCCTTTAAACTAAGAATTCAAAGGGGAAAAAAATCGGATTGATCAGGAAGGCACCACTCATAGAATCTGTTCAAGCCAACTTGCACAATTAGGCAAATGATCTATCACATGACGACAAGATCTTCATCATGGAGGGATCTGAATCGTGCCTTGATAACAAGACGAAATCAATTCTCATCAGGACGACGAAAATTGCGCAAGAACGGAGAACACTAAATCGGGTACGATCAGCACTAATCAAGAAATTTCAATGGAGAGAGAGAGAGGGAGGATGACCTGATCAGCCATGGAGACGAGGACGTAAGGATCGCTGCTAAGGGAGTCACGGACGACGAGGTTGACGCCCCGCTTCACCCGGATTTTGAGGAGCCCCTTCACGTTCTCCATTCTCTTCTTCTTCGTCTTCTTGCAGACAGACACCTAAAACACACGCACAATAGAGAGAGAGAGATGGCTTCTCGTCTATCTTGATTCCCTGTCTCTTCTCAATCTCCTCTATTTTACCTTCTGTTTTTTTTTTTTTTTCCTGCTACAGAGGGGATATTGAGATGAAAATTAGTGGACGGTGCTCTCCTAAGGACAAGATGATAAGCGAATGTGGCGTTTTCGACGGAGCGAGACACGTGCAAGGGTCGTGAACCCGCACGTGAGTCGCCAGGAACAATTTTTTGTGGTGGATACGCGCCTCAGCACAGAGAGAAAGGACTCGTCGACAGAAAAGCATGCTTCCTTTTCTCCTCTTTTCTCGTTCCACCGTGCTGTGCGTCGAGGGACGCACCACTCAGACGCATGGAAAGGGAATCTCGTGCTGTGTATTGAATAGAACGCGACTCGGTTATTTATGGAGAGGTAAATATCTGGACGTGCGTGGCCCTTTTCTTTTTACTGTTCTTCGCAATAGCATATCCATCTTGGCATCTTTGTTACAGCTAGCACCGACTGTTATGATTGAGTCTATCCCCATGAGTGGAAATTTTATATTATAATTAATGACATAAATGTAATAGTTAGAGAAAATAGTAAAAAACTTTCGAGAATGTATTTAATATAAAGAGTGATTACCAAAATAATAAATATTCAATAATTGCTAATTCATGACATTAAAAGTCACTACGACTAATTATCTCTTTTGTGGAAGAACGCTCATGGCACAGATTCTAATTAGAGCAAAATGGGTGGACAACATACGAAAATATACCTTGCAAGCAGAATAATCAATGCCTTGCGATTTAAAGAAAATGAATAGTACTTGTTAATTATATATTTACAAAAATGTCAAGCCATCACAAGAAAATGATTTAAATGCATCGGTGTATGGGTACTACTGGTTTGGTAGAACAAATAATGTCTTCATCTTGGAAGTCATTTAATATGTAAGGAAACCCCAAGTCTTTCTCCCTCACAGCCTCTCTCCTCTCGACACGTTTGGTGATGCCACAAGCATTCGTCATCGCAATGACAACCGCCCCCACCACCCAGGCCTTGCCTGCCTCCTCTGTCAAGTCTTCTTTTCCTCCACTGCCACCAGAGTCAAGTCTTCGTCTTCTGTAGCGGGGCCATCTCTCTCTCTCTCTCTCTCTCGTGAAACACGGGTTCATCGGGTTCCATTTGTGTCGTGAATAGCGTGCTTGATTATACGGACAGTAGCACCCATCTGACAACGTAATCATCGACGATAATCCAAGGTTTTTAAAACCAATCTTAGGGTGAGCTCCGTTTTTGTTTGAATGAGATTCTTTTCCATGTGAGGAAATGATTTCAAATTATCATTAGCTTCACGGATCGTTGCCAAACGAAAGATGTGGGTGTTTGAAGTTAATTATGCAATCGAACGGGTCATTGACATTGTATATCAAACGGTGACCGTGTAAACATGTTTTCACAAACACAAAAGCAGGTAGTCTTTCAATTGATTACTAGCTCGTCAAAAGATCCCTCACAAGATAACTGATATGGGAGCATCCAACGTAGGTCCATGGACCAACTCATAACCATCGATGCTTATCCAAGCCAATGCCTTACGAGACATTATTTATAAAGCAGAATGACTCGAGTCTAAGGATTTGACCCAAAGGTGATGGTTGACAATTTGAGGTTTTGCCAATGGAGACCCGGCTCACCGGCGTCGAGAGCTGTCGGCGACGTGGACCCACTCCAGCTGGACCTCCACCTTGCCGCGCTTGACATTACGCAACCCGAGCACCATGTCCTGGTAGATCTTGCCGTCTTTCCACATGATCGAGCTCTCCTCGGCAAGGCAGTTGTCCCCGGAAGGCTGGATTCGGGCGATAATGGTGGGGGTCGGGAGGTTCTCCAGCCGCTTCTTTATGACATCCAAGTAAGGCTGGACATCGATCTTGGCCTCTCCCATTTCGTCGTCCGCGGTGAGGGTGTCCTTGTCGTAAACAGCCTGCGGAAAAAGCATGGTTCGATAGGATATTACCAAGCACGTCGAACACAAAATAATTGGACGATCTAGAACACGAATTGAAGACTACTTAAAGTGGTTATTCGCAAAATTGAGAAAAGAGCAGACCGTAATTGATGATAAATGTTGAAGGAAGGAGCACTCACTAGATTGATTGGAACATTGGGGTCTGTTATGGAAAGAGTCAGCTCATCGTTCCATTCTGGGTTGCAATTGTTTTTCACCACCCGTGTCTTACATTTCTGCATCCATATATAAATGAAAAATGATTGCGTGACAGTTTTTAATGTACAGTGAGAATCTATTATGGACTACAAATAATTATAAAATATTATCATACCCTATTCTTTAAGAATCTGTGACTCACAATAAACTATTATTTTCACAATACTCTAAGAACTATTATGCTAACAAAACCCTATATAAACCATTCATATAATAATTAATGAAACCTTACAACAACAAAACAAAAACAAAAAAAAAAAAATCAAAAATGTCCTAAACATGTTGCCTTTGTATCATTTAGTCCTAAATCCTTAAATTTAGCCAATTTAGTCATAAACCCCTGACAATTTGCCAAATTTAGTCATAAACATTTTAATTATGTCAATTTATTTCTTAATCTTTTGACGTTTTACCAAACTAATCCTTCTAGTCAATTTAACAAAATGGTCTAATTATTGCCGATCGTCTTAAATGGCACGTATAGCATTGACATAGACAAATTTATAGATTTTTAATTTTTTTTCCATCTTTTTTTTTCTTTTCCTTAATTTTCAACTCCTAGTTGGTGACACCCTCGCCTGAATGATGGATCTAGGTGATGGCCCAATGCCCTCACTAGCTTAGGATCAGGAAAAAAAAATTCAGAAAATTTTACAAAAAATAAAAAATAAAAAAAATTATCTACGTCAATGACAACAAGAAGACAATTAGCGTTGATAAGACTGTCACGACAACAATATCTAACCAAAATTAGTCAAAATAATATAATTGACAAATTATTGAAAGATTTAAAGATTAAATTGTTAAATCATTAGATGTTTTTATGATTGAAAGCTTTATAATTAAATGGCCCCAAATGCAATATGTGTACAATTTTTTGGATAACTTTCTTGAAAAAAAAAAAAATCAAACGATCGGGTAAATAATGTTTAAGTTAGGTGAATGATGAAACCTTTATCATAATCCTGAGGCCTAAATAAGAAACTATTGCCAATTAGAAAGAACCAAATACGTATTCAAAGTCAACACTCTTATCAAGTGGCTATTTACACATAGTTGCCAATTGGACTTGAGCAAGTCCTTAAACTGCTCCACCCTGAATTGGACGTCCTAGGGTGTCTCCCCCCCCCCCACAAGCCATTTACTGGCAAATGAGAGGAAGAAATTCGAGATAAGGTCCCCACTGGGCTCTCCGGCCACACCGATTCTACCGGTGGGATCCCACCTGGAGGAAGGTTACTGCCTTCTCCTAGCATACTAGGCTGGTAAACCCCCAATGAAAGGACCTGGAAGAGGGCAACTCCTCCGAGGTGGCCGGCCTTTCTTGAAAAAAAAAAAATCAAACGATCGGGTAAATAATGTTTAAGTTAGGTGAATGATGAAACATTTATCATAATCCTGAGGCCTAAATAAGAAACTAGTGCCAATTAGAAAGAACCAAATACGTATTCAAAGTCAACACTCTTATCAAGTGGCTATTTACATATAGTTGCCAATTGGACCTAAGCAGGTCCTTAAACTGCTCCACCCTGAATTAGACATCCTAGGGTGTCTTCCCCCCCCCCCAACAAGCCATTTACTGGCAAGTGAGGGGAAGAAATTCGGGATAAGGTCCCCACTGGGCTCTCCGACCACACCAATTCTACCGATGGGATCCCACCTAGAGGGAGGTCACTGCCTTCTCCTAGCATACTAGGCTGGTAAACCCCCAATGAAAGGACTTGGAGGAGGGCAACTCCTCCGAGGTGGCCGGCCTTTCTTGAAAAAAAAAAAAAAAATCAAACGATCGGGTAAATAATGTTTAAGTTAGGAGAACGATGAAACCTTTATCATAATCCTGAGGCCTAAATAAGAAACTAGTTCCAATTAGAAAGAACCAAATACGTATTCAAAGTCAACACTCTTATCAAGTGGCTATTTACACATAGTTGCCAATTAGACCTGAGCAGATTCTTAAACTGCTTCACCCTGAATTGGACATTCTAGGGTGTCTTCCCTCCCCTCCCCCCACAAGCCATTTACTAGCAAATGAGGGGAAGAAATTTGGGATAAGGTCCCCACTAGGCTCTCCGGCCACACCGATTCTACCGGTGGGATCCCACCTGGAGGGAGGTCACTGCCTTCTCCTAGCATACTAGGCTAGTAAACCCCTAATGAAAGGACCTAGAGGAGGGCAACTCCTCCGGGGTGGCCGGCCTTTCTTGAAAAAAAAAAAAAAAAATCAAACGATCGGGTAAATAATGTTTAAGTTAGGTGAATGATGAAACCTTTATCATAATCCGGAGGCCTAAATAAGAAACTAGTGCCAATAAGAAAGAACCAAATACGTATTCAAAGTCAACACTCTTATCAAGTGGCTATTTACACATAGCTGCCAATCGAAGGAATTCAACCTCATGACCTCTAGTCGACCTCTAGTCAACCACCAGTCAACCTCTAGTCAACCCCCTGTTGATCGTGATCTGCGAACTGTTTTTGCTAAATCTAGGGTTTTTCAGATCTCTCATGCCTGGGGTTCAAACTCGCGACGAGCCTCAACCTGAGTATCTTGCCAATCACCGCCGCGAGTCCCTCATCAAGATCGAGAGAGAGAGAGAGAGAGAGAGAGATAGGTAGGTGTGACCTGATCAGCCATGGAGATGACAACGTAAGGATCGCTTGTAAGGATGTCGCGGACAACGAGGTCGATGCCTCGCTTCACCCGAATTTTGAGAAGCCCCGTTATCTTCTCCATTCTTCTTCTTCTTCTTGCAGACACCTAACGCACACCAGCGGCGATGCGACGGAGAGAGGGAGATCACGTGCTACAGAGGACACCAATCTTTGTCTTCTTATTTATCTTGACTCTCTGCCTCTCTCTCTCTCTCTCTCTCTCTCTGCTTTTTCTATCTTGAGTAGAAATTGAGATTAAAAAATGGTGGACAGTGCTCCTTCAACCATGTGGAAAACGTGCAACCTCGTGAACTTTCGCGCGTGCCATTTGGCTGGGAAAGCTAGCCCGAGGTGGGGAACTCAACCCAACGTGGTCCCGCGAATCACCCCGGAAAATCTTGTGCTGCATACGTGCCTCTGTACAAAAGGCTCCGTTGATGGAAAAGCTGCTCTCGTTCACATGCATACTTTGGCATGCTGCCATGAGGTAACACATTAGTACGGATTTTACGTTGTAAATGAAAAAAACTTATGTGGTTCTCGATCGAAGAGAACATTGATGGATGTCGAGAAAATGGAAGCCATAGTGGCCCGCAAAAAGCTTAGGTTGATAGTGAACCACCACGGATGTTGAAGCTAATTTTATGATGAACATACAGCAGATGCAGTGGCATAGTCATTAATCATCTCGATCTTCCCACAGCTCCACTGTAGACAATGGTCTGAAAATACAAAAACAAAAGGTTACTGGAGAGCTGAACGTTAAATTTGTATCAAAGCAAACTTATAAGGAACTTAAATCAGGTGCATTGGCAGAACTATCAATCACTTCCATTGATATCTCCTCCCTTCACGGCAGTAATTGGCCTATGAGAAACATATGCTACTGGAGAGCTGTATATCAATCTCAAAGCGAACTCATTGGAATCACAATTCATTGGAACTTGCGTAAAATGCGTTGGCATTTTCACAAAGCAACCAGAATTAGATTACACAACATGTACCAAATTGGACAATTTCCTAATTAAATGCAAGGGTTAAATACTATGTAAAACTTAACACGAGAAAAAGTACATGAGCACCCCCGCTGGAGTGTCGAGATATAGTTTTCAAGTACCAAAAATTTGTAAAACACAGAAAGATCTTATATGGTCTATAAATCATATGAATCAAATCTATCTCAAACATTAATTATGTGGGTCTCATGACAAGGTTCACATAAGTAATTGTTAAAGTGGGCACTGGATTTGGGATGTGGGCCCGCACTCATTTGATGGATTTTCAGTTGATCTTTAAAGCCCAATCAAGACAAGAGAGCCCATTGAGATGCTTCCCTCACCACATGCACAGCCCAATCCAAGGTTTTAAACCAATTAGTCTTAGCTTTTTTCAGTAATTCTCTTTAAAATAACATAGTTAGATTGAATCCGTTTCGTTTGAAATTGTTTTCATGAAAGAAAATGATTCCCAATTATTATTACCTCCATGTCCAGTGTAAAAATATAATTTACACATTCATCCTTGGATGGAAGACGTGTGCATATGCAGTTAATTATGCAACTGAATCTTCCCACGCAACAACTCTATAGTAAATGGTAACTAATTAAATAGATAACTAGTCCATGACCCTAAAAAAAAAGATGTTTTAGAATAGTTATCTCTTTATAATGTGACATGTATCAATGAGAAAATATTTGCAAGGCAAACAACTCAACTCTAGAGACTGTGTCTAGAGCTTACTGTTGAGGATTTAGAGGTTTGCCAGAGGGACCCGAGTACCTAGCTACTACAATGTTTTCCTTGATAAAGCGGCGCAAGGGACCCGATTAGGAATCTCTGGAAAGTCGATGATAGGAATATGGATCCTAGAGACCAGGGTTCGGCTTCCAGGGTACCAATGACTAGTTGAGTCCAGCGGAGAGGGATCTAATGCCGATACCGCAGATCGACCTTAGGCGGCTCGCAATCCATGCTCGATCAAGAATTCCCGACACCCTCATATTCTCCAACGTGAAACCATCTCCTCCCTCCTGGCCAAAAGTCAAAAGGAGGAACTCATAAAGGGCAGATGAAGGGTGGATGCTCAGTCCATAATACCCAAGGCCGGCATTGGGTCCTTGCGGAATCATTTCAAAGTCGAGGGCATCTCAATAATGGAGGGCGGGCGCGAGAAGAACAATCATAGCTTAAAAACTAAGACACAACAGAAGAACACGACTTAAAGATTTGATTCGTGTTGAATGATGCTGCTAATATCTGGCTCGAAAGACCAATCACTTGCCAATCTCTCGTGTGGATTTCTCTCTGCCCACTTGAAGAGATCGAAATTATTGTCGCCCCTTTTGGAATATGGTCTCCGCTTTTGGATGCACCATATTTTGTTATTAATTTGATAAAAAGGACCTCATTTAATGCTAAGTTAGGTTAAATATTGTCAGGGCGGCGAAAGGCCAACATAGATGGTGCTTGGAAGTGTACGGTCGAGGCCTTGCCATTGGCCATGCAGCAACCATGTGGAAAGTGTATGAAAACGAATATAATAGGGGACAATAACTTAAACGATTCTTGAACTTTAGTCAAATATATAATGCAATTCTTAAAACTTTAATTTATTCAAAATAGTCTATGAACTTTTCTATAAACTTTAGTTCAATATGCAATGTGGTCTCTAAATTCTTTTGTTTAATGTAATCCATGGATTTTTATGCATATTTAATTTAGTTCTTGAACTATATGAAAATATCCAATATTATCCCTAAAGTTGAATCAATGGAGAATACGAGTTAGATTCATGTTTGAATATTAATTACCAAAAAAATAATAATTTTGAAGATTATCGTATGTATGCACTGACTGCCGTGATACTTGTTAGATTCAAAACTGATCAGTTTGGTCGAAGGTTTCTTTGTTTTTGTTCCCTTGGGTCCCCAACACACCCCCTGCCTTGGCTCCTGACAGTTTTATGATGTCTTCCATGCCTTCATTTTACAGTCCGATATTGACCTGGGGACCATTGCATTTGGGTCCTCCAACGTTATGCGTAAATAACAACGTTATCTTTAGGGAAAACATAACCCTAATTAATTTCACTAACATTGCCTAACCTTTTGAGTGCGAAAAGGGTATCTTATTCATCAATCAAAGGATTGGTGTAGTGTAAGGAGTCAATCACGATATCGCTGCATGAAAATGATTCTGGACGGACATTGCAATTTGAATTTTCAAAAGAAAAACCCGACATGATAAGCTTGTTTAATTGCTCCACGCATCATTGTCGAGAGGCATAATCGGTACCCATAAATGCACTCCTTTAGGACAGAAGAGCTTGATTCATTTGCACCACTTGCCAAAACGATCCTTTTCCATGGCGGGGTATGTCTGCTCTAACCGGGCAGGCCGACCGCGACGGCTCATGCCGGACGCTTTTACCATCCTCAGAGAAGCCGACGTTAGAAGGCCACATTTTCCGGCACGGGGCTGTTAACGTTTTGTGAATTCCACCATAAATTCCCATGAAAATAACTGGCTCCAGATCTCGTGCAAATACAGGACAAAGTCTCCTGTGTGTTTGTTATAAAGAAAACGTAACGGTTTTGGAAAATATTTTTCGGGAAACCATTTTTCAAGAAAATGGTTAGTTTTTTCTTTATTTGGTGATACGTGACTAAAAGTATTTTCTGGTATTTGGATCGAATTTGAAAAATGATTGAATGACATTTGACCTAACAATTGACAATAGTGTGCCTCTTACTTCCAAATTAATTTGTTGAGTCCATCTTACTTAATAAATGGATTTTCATCGATCACTTCTATAAATCTAGAATTTGCAAAATGAAAAGAAAACCTGAATTCATACACATAATTTTTTTTTTCCTGAAAATGGACATGATTTCTAGTTACAAGAGTAAGTCAAAACAAAAGGGAGGGGCGAAGGAGAAGGAGAGAAGGGAGGAGTTAGGGTTTATATTCAAACGCAAAGAAAGAAAAGAGAAAACAAGAAAACGAAAAGAAAAGATATAATAATAAAAATTCAAAATTTTTAATTAGAAATTCTTTTTAATAATAATTTTATTATTAAGCAAGGACCTTAAAACATTTTGAAAACGTTTTCCGATTCTTTCAAAGGGAAAATCGTTTTTTGAATTTAAGTTTTGGAAAAAAATATTTTATGTTAACTAGAAAAACATTTTAGTTGACTTATTTTTTTAAATGAACCAAACGTTAGAAAATGAGAAAAATGTTTTTCTAGAAATTGTTTTTTGCAAAACAAACACACCCTTAATTTGATGCAACCAAAGAAGGAATAACAGGCGAATATGTATTTTTTTAATGTTCAAATTTTTTGGCAACTACGTTTGTTCCCTTGACCAAGGAATAATTTTATTTCGAGGCTGCTTGTATATAAAAAATAATAATAATAATAAGTTTGACGCATGTAGAATTTTAAATTGAGTGGAATGCATGGTGAGCGGTGATTGATTGATCACACTTTATAAATCGTGCAAGCCGTGGATAAAAATGCTCTCTCTTCATGAAAAGACAACATTCACAAAAAATCTAAGAAAGTTATATACCATTTCTATCTCTCTTTGCGAAGAAATATTGACATCGCAAGCACCTATATTTTTATCCGTCTTACAATTGAGCACCTAAACTTGTCTTTTGATTTAATCAAGTACCTCTATTTTCAAATACTTATCAATGTAAGGTCACACCATTAAATGACCATTAACTGACCACATTGGCATTTAATGTGGCCTCTCAAGAAGATGCTACCTCAGCAGACATATTAAATGTTTAAAATCATCAATATTCGCTTTTTTTCTATCTCCTCATCACCAACAACTAAATGGAGATAGCACCGTTTTTGCTAAGTAAACTAACGTGATAATTATTCAAAAAATGATAAATCTATTGTACAGTGATCAATTCAATTTTAAACTTTTCAATTTTGCCAACTTAATCCTAAACCTATTAACGATTTTCCAATTTAGTCATTTTGACATGGCAACCCACTTCAGCACCAGCCATGCTACATGAGGCAATGGATGTCCATGTCGGTGATTTCCAACCAAGATTAGCTAAAAAGACTATATTGATAAATTATCAAGAGATTTATGACTAAATTAGTAAAAATTGAAAAGTTTATAATCGAATCGATTGTCATATAAAAGGTTTAAAACTCTTTGGACAATTATTCCGTAATCAAACTTTATCACTAACCGTGCTTGAATTTTTGCTAAGTGAGTGACAAACCTTAGCAAAATCACATGACATAACAATTTATTTATGGAATGACTCGTGAAGTCAAACTTGAAAAGTTGAGGTCCTGGAATTAACAAAATTTTGATATGGGTTAATCCCCTCCCCTTATATACCATCGCCCCATAAGAAACCAGTCATTCACCTGACCTGAAGATTCTCAGCGACTCTTTCTTTACTCCTTCCTTCTCTTTCAATCTCTCGCCGGTATCATACACCCAACCCCCTCTAAATCAACGGCGAGATCAAGGAGGTGTTGTGAATGCTGGGAATCTCGACCGACGTTGAACATCGGAGTTTGATGCTTTCCTTCCGCGATCTTCACCGGAAGGCAAGCTCACTCGTTTTCGCTTTTGGCTCCTGCAGGCAAGGCTGGTACTATCGTTGCCTCGGCCTCGACCCTTGAATTCTAACTTATTAAATCCGTATAGGCTTCGGAGGCAAGAAAGAGAAACGTTTCTTCTTTCTTTGTTTTGGTTGAGTGGAGAGGAGAGGGAGAGAATGCTGATCCATAACGGCAAGCAGCAGAAGAAGAGCCAGGGCGCGAAGGGTAACGTGAGCAGGCTGCTGATAAGCATCAACGTGATGGGGAGCCCCGGGCCGATCCGGTTCGTGGTCAGCGAGGATGAGCTGGTGAGCTCGGTCATCGACACAGCCTTGCGAACCTACGCCCGCCAGGGTCGCCTCCCAGTTCTCGGGTCCGACCCCGGCGACTTCCTGCTCTACTGTGCCAACGCCGAATCAGATGGTAAAACGCATACAGCTTTTTCCAACCCCATCTTTGATGCAGAACGTTCACCGTCCCTTCTTTTTGTTTTATTTGAACGTGCTTTCGGCCGATGAACTTCAGGTTAAATCCCATAGAAATGACCAAAATTTCTGCTCCTTTTAGTGAGAATTTTGCTAACAAGTGTATCAGTAACTATACTTTAGAAATTAAAATCTACTTTTTCCTCTTTAAAAGAGTGGACAAAGCTTAAAGGATCGTTGCTTTTTACTCTTTGATGCAGCTCTGAGTCCATGGGAGACAATCGGATCGCAGGGGGCTCGAAATTTTCTCCTGTGGAAGAAGCAGAAGGCGGAGGAGGCGAATGAGGGAAGCCCGCCCTCGGCGATGGGTCGGAAGGGGAGTGGCTGGAAGACGTGGATTAATAAGTCCCTCAATCTCAAGATTCCTTCGCATTAGTCACCGAATGACAATATTTTCAGCTCTGCGTGTCCATAAATTTGCAGTTTCTGTCCATAAATTTACATTTATTTCCTGAATTTGTGCTTTCGATTTGCAGTTGTGTACATATTCGTTATGCTATTATAGAAACTCAGTTCAAAAGTGCGAGGATCAAGTCTCATATCTGTATTTTGTCGAAGCCTAATGAAATAGCCAATTCGAGGGCCAAAGGAATTCCCCTTAGTTCTGCCTCTCGCCAACTTCGCGGCAAATGAGTCCACCGGCAGCCACTAAGCCCGGGTTGCCTCTAAAGGCCGCCCCATCCGTGTCGAGCTTTGCATAGTTCATTGGTGGAGGAGTCAATCCAACCAAGGCATCTCGTTCCCTCGAATTACCACCGGATATCAGCGCCTCATCTAGCCTCGCCTGGACAATATATCGTGCACATAATTCCCAACCGTAATCATCGGAAAGCTCGCAGCTGTAACATTAGCATGAAAAGTACCCTTATTTCTCCGTTACCACAAAAACCAGCAACCTACACGCCGGATGTTACTGGCCAAAGCAAATCTGCTTGAGGATAATCGTCGTGGAGATATAGAAGCAGCCACCTTCTAAGTTTTAATACTGCAGTTAAAGAAATTACTCTTTGAAGCACAACCATATGGTTGTGGCGTATGTGCAATCTCTAACTCTAAGCGCATGTAAAACCGCCCCGTCAGTATGAGTGCATAGATCGTTGATCTTCGGGTCGACATGAAATTTCCAAACCGATCGAACGCTTTCTTCCCTTGTCCTCACGAAGTTCCGGCGACTCCGTTCGAATGGACTCGCGCGCTTAGTCGCTTTGCATCATGCGGGTCGGTGTCGACATTGCCGAACACTGATCTCAGCATTGTAAATGGGCCTTGCGATTTCAGAAACTGGTGAGAGGGCCACATGGGAGGACGAGAGAAAAGCTGGAATTTGCTCCGGGGATATTCATGAGTCCGGCATCACTTGAGTTATGGGCCCAAAAGGATGAGAGATCTCCACTTTCTCAAGTTGACATTTCGTTCGTATCCTCAACCGCCGCAAATTACGAAGAAGCTAGTGAAATGACATTACTTTATCATTCGTCCTTGGGGCCTGTGATGTTCACGTATATTCATTAATAAACCTCTATGCTGCACATTACGTTATATATAGCCGCCCGTCAAATTTGATTTCTACTCTTCTTACGACCAGTACACCCTTATCACACCTCAATATATAAAAAGTAAAGAGTACCTTGTATATCATTAACCGGTCTCCTTTTTCTATTAGGGTGTATCGGCAGCTTCGAAATTCATATCCATATTCTCTGCTAAAACCGTTCAAAGTTCATCTTGAATTTCCTTTGTTATTGTCTTTTAACTTGCTGGTGATATTGCTAGTGTTTTTTGCTTGTAGTTTACGAGAAATCGCAAAGTTTATGATATTAATTTTGTTGATGAGTATCGGACCTGGTCTTTCTCCATATTTGGTCAACCCATATGAACAAAGGTGGGCATTGCAAGATTATTTTCTACCAAAGCTCGACACCTTCATTTAAAGAAATTGCCAGGAGAGGACCCAAGTCCAATATATTCCCATCAACAAAAATCTAGCTAACTCAACATTCACCTAAAAGTTTAAGTTAACGAATTATGCACCTAAAATGATAATATTAACCATTTCATACCACGTAAACACTGTGACATGGTGCTATTGAATATTTGCCTAATGCATGCACCTCAATAATTCCCTCACACTTTTTGTTCGATTGGAAGTAATAATTCTTGCCTACTTAGCAAAGCATATATGTACACTAGTACGTGATAATGCGGATGCCCTACAAATGAAATTGTTGCGTTTGTACTCTTTAACGTCCGATTACCTTCGAGTCTGGGCACGACATATTTCTGGTTACAATAAAAAGAAAAGGTTCGTTGAGTGCATTTGGGGTTTGACCTGGCTTAATTATTAACTTGCTCTAAAAGTGATTAGCCAATTAAAAAACCCAAAAAAAATTGCTTTGCTTGATGATGAAGCATCAATGGCAAGATTAATTTAACAGATGATATCACTTGTTCGAAAAGGAACCAATCTCAACTCCTTTCGTACGGGGCTTTGCTATCTCATGTTGTGGCGTGCTTGGGGCGAAAAGTGAAGGAGAAAAGACCGGAGAAAAGAAGAGAACACCAGAAGCACTAACGATCATAATGATGCTAAGATTAATTAACACCATATTCGAGCGCTGACCCACAGAAGAAGCAAAGAAATCAGGTATCTACTAATGCTAGGACGTGCTGCATTGAAAGATCTATCAATTTTATCATTAGTTTGGAGCGAATTTTCATAACGGGTGCTCTCAAAGCACAAAATAATTATTCGAAAAGTCCTACACTTGTTGTACAAATATCAATTAAATAATAAACTTTTCAATTATATCAATTTAGTCTTCGACCTTTTGACATTTGCAGATTTAATCTTAAATTGTTTTAGAACTGAATTGGCCTTCATATAATAGATTTATGACTTTTTGGATAATTTTCTCTTGAAGCACTCAATAATCATAAACAAAAAGTCAATAACTTCCAGGATATTCATTTTCTTTTCTATTGTGTAATTTTGAAAATCAATGGACGTGTTTACTTATAAGCGCTCCGAAGACACTTATTAATAGATACTATTGTTCGTGTATAAAAGATAAAATCTATCTTAAGTGTTTGAAGAGCCATACAAGTGTATTTATGTATGTAGAGATGAGGTGTGCCGACGTTCAATTTTTCACATCACAATATGCGAGTAAGGGCGCGTTTGGTAACGATTCTGTTCTCGGGAGTAGATTCTGATTAGAAATGATTATTTTTTATTCTATTTTCGGGATTGATTCTAAGCATTTTAAGCCGTTTGATAATTGTCCAAAATTTCGATTATGAAATCGAATTGTGTTTGGTACCATACTCATTAATTCTGTTCCAAATCAATTTCTTTTAATTTTTAAATAAATTTTTTACATTTTTCCTTTTTTCTTTTCTTTTTTCCTTTTTCCTTTTTTTTCTTTTTTCCTTTTTTTCTTTTCTTTCTTCCTTTTTTCTTTTTATTTTTTTCCTTTTTCTCATCTTCTTCTTCTTCTTGTGGCGACTGGAGCATCGTCGGCCCTCGGTGAAGTTGACCCTCGATGAGGTCGGCCGGCTAAGTCTGAGCCTTGCCGGCAAGCCTGGGCAAGGCTCGCTTACCCCCCGAGCCTCGCCGGTGGCCAAGCTAGCCTTACCAGAGCTGGGCGAGGCCTACCAGGCCACCGGTAGGGCTAGGCGAGCCTCGCCGATGGCCAAGCGAGCCTCGCCAAGGCTAGGCAAGCCTCGCCTAGCTATCGGTAGGGCTAGGCGAGCCTTGCGCAGCCCCAGCAAGGCTCGCCTAGCCACCGGCGAGGCTTAGCCTCGCCAAATCTAGCAAGGCCAAGCCTAGCCACCGGTGGCTAGGCTTGTCTCCGCGAGCTCACCGAACCTCACCCTATTTCGGTGAGCTCGCCAAATTGGCGGCCGGCGACAGCGGACAAAACGATGGCCGATGGCGGCGAACAGTGGGGGGCAGTGGTGGATGGCAGTTGCAAGATGGCCGAAGAAAAGAAGAAGAGTTGTTAGTTTAATTCTCAAATTTATTCTCAGAACAAGAATCACTTTTTTTTTTATTCTTGATTCCACTCCCAATTTATTCCCATGAACAAAAATTTTACCAAACAACGATTCTAAAATTAAAACCGATTATGGAAAAAGAATTAGAATTTGGTCGTGAATTTGGATAATTACCACTTGCATTTCACTCGTTCACAAATTTAGTGCCGGACATATATTTCATCTTATCTACTTAAGACGGCCTTTCTCGTTGCCACGGATCTAGGGTCTTTCGGTCTTCCACCACCGAATGGAAACTTCTCACGGCCGTCGCCATCGCCGTCCCAGTCGCGCTCAGCCTTAGCTGTACAATGGGAAATGGAGGAATATGCTCTGGTGGAACCGAGAGGATAGGGGAATGTCTTTGACAATGCTTTGACCATTCGTGTGGGTTTTGTGGACTAATTTCGACCACGCCCGATCGTCGACCAGAGAAGGAAAACGAGTGAAGAGCGAAAGCAAAGCAAAGGAAAAAGGAAGTTGGAACGGATGGTTGGTCAAAAAGGGGATCATTTAAAAGAAGACGGCGCGGTCGCGCTGAAACATGCGATCGCTATTGCAGCGCCAGCAGTCGGTTCCAACTGATGGCTACCAATTCCACGGGTGGTTTGACTAAGCCGAACCGTCACGGGCCCACCGATGACGAATCGAGGGATCGATGGACGTGTGGAACGGTGGAAATTTCAGCCGCCTCCCTGTCCTCGTGCGGCAAATTATCCGGTAGAAAGATATTTACGGATGACCCCTGAACTTCAGCGAAATTTGACAAACGGTCCTTGGGTTTTCGAAGCCTCTTCTTCTAGAGGGGCTTGAACCCTTTCTGTTTTGTGACGATTACTTATGTAGCTGTGACACGCGTGACACGCGACACGCGACCGACACGACACGACACGTATACGTCATTTCTTAGAAATAGAGAATTTAAACGTTCCGAAAGCTCGTTATATATTAAATATATTTTTATATATAAATACATAAATAAATAATAATAAAAATAGCATAGAATTAATTTACACAAAAAATATTAAATAATATCATTCATTATTTTAATTTGTTACAATAATACACAAAACTTAGAGGAAAAAAACATTGTTTAAAGAAAAATGCTGAAATGATATTTTTAAATATCATATATAGCATTTTTTATTACTTCTTTCATAGTAAAAGACTTTTAAAAAAATAAAACAATTCTAAAAGAAAACTGAAAAAAATGACCTGTGCGTGTATATTTATAGCAATTTTATTACTTCTTTTATTACTTCTTTTGTGTATATTTATATTTTGACCCCTCAAGTATTAGAAATTTTTAAAATTGACCCCGTGCGTGTCGGAATCGCGTGTCGGAATTTCACGACTCACGTGTCGGAAAAAGTTGGCCGTGTGTCGGATTTTTTCGACACTCGTTGACCACGTGTCGGGCGTGTCGGGACGTGTCGGAGCGTGTCGGACAAGTGTCGGAGTGTCGGACACGACACGGGCTTCCGGAAAGTGTCCGTGCTGCATAGACGATTACTCCAAAGGGGAGGACTCTAGCAAGTGAGTTAAGCACCGAATGGAATTCGTTGAAAGACGGCGCCCTCTAATTAAAGATTTCGAGCTACTCGCTCACCGACCCTCGAACCCTAGATCCCTAAAGGCTCTATAAGTCTAGCTCCCGATTCAAAAAAAATGGGGCCGGAGCCATCATCCGTGCCCTCGCCGGTCTGGTGGGCCAGGGCATAAACAAAATTTTCGTAAAGTTGGGGGATGCCCGTTGAATTTTCGTTAAAGTTGTGAAAGCGAGCGCGAAAATGTCTCGTTGGATATGTGGACAACCTCGTAGTTTATGGATTGTACATTTAGGGTTTCTCCTCCCATAGGCTGATGGAGTGCCAGATGGTCCAACATGGAGTTGAGCCACCACATGGAATGTTTTGGACCAGAAAACGATCACTAAGAATATGAAGATTCGAGCCATTTTTCTTTTAGCTTAGATGATGTTGAATTGACGATGCAAGCCGATGGTCCCCAAAACGGGAAAAAAAAAAAATTGGAATTTCCGTTCTAATGGATGATCTAATAATTGGAGAGACTTAAAGGTGACGTCCAAAGCCCAACTTGCTATCATATTTAAACATTTAATCATGCCTTATTTTGACAATTTGACCTGTCAAATTTGGTTATAAATCCATTTATTAGCCACGTATGATTTATTAGCCACATATGATGGGTCGAGTCATCAAATGGGTTAATTATATTAAGTAAATGAGTTATCTGGGTTTAAACATAATGTAAGTGTCAAGTGGGTCGTAAATGAGTTTACAACTTATTTATACCTAATCGTAAATGGATTTATAACTTATTTAGATCTAATCCACATTTATGACTCTCTCTTCATTATATGTTATTCTCACGACTGCTCACTTTGCACCCTCACTTCAATCTAGGTATGAGTTTTCCTATATTGAGTTGAATATACTAGTTTTTTTATGGGTTGAGTCGGATATGACTTGATAGATTCACGATACGAATAAACGGGTCATAAATAGATCAATTGATTAATTTAAGTCAAACTATTTACAATTCAAATCCATTTGATAGGTCTATTGATAGCTTATAAATCCGCACTCATGCGTTAAAAATTATTACATAAGAAAAGCAGGTGAAAATCAATCAATTTGATATTATCGACATGTCCCCCTCTCCGGACCTAATGCTTTGATCCGTTCCTGCACTCGGGTCAATAAATTCACCGTGAAACGATGGATGACATATGACGGGCGATGTTTTCAGTGTTGGTGTTTCGGCGCCCCGCGCCGTGGGGGGGGGGAGAGAGAGAGAGAGAGACCTAGAGGGCCCTAGATGATAACATGTGGAGAAGGGGAAATTGAGTGGATCACACGTAAGTCCTTTAGCAGCTAGATATTTAAAATGAAGCCACGAGCATAGTCCAATGACATTATAATACCTTTTCTAAGTATGAATTATTTGACTAGAACCATATTGCCATGGTGGGTCGAGGAGTCATTGTCATTCAACACCGTCTTAAAGAATTTGCACCCATCAAAACAAGTAATTTATTTTTCGGTGAAAAGACCATATCTATTTCGCAACTTTTTTTTATTAATTTGGGTAGAAGAAGAAAGTGTCGAAAATGACTAATTATACTCCTCACCTTTCATATACATGATGGTTCCCAAAAAAACAAGAATGTTTTCTTGGTTTTTCCTAATTGTGTTAAGATAGTATAAATGGTACAAAGTAGGATGAGATGGTTTTTTATAGTTACTGTGTTTTTTAACAACTCAATTAATTTGAAAGATAGTGACACAAATGGTTCTGAACTTTGGCACAATATATAATGTAATCTCTAAACTTTTAATTTGTTTAATATGGTGCATAAACTTTGGCCTAATATTTAGTGTGGTCTCTAAACTTTTAATTTATTTGATATGATATTTAAATTTTTAGTGCATGCTCAAATTAATCCTTGAATGATATGAAAATGTTTCATTTATATATAAAAAATTTCAAGGACTATGTTGAATAAATTGAAAGTTCAAGGGCCATAATGTACATTGAGCTACAATTCATGGGCCCGTATTGAATAAATTAAAAGTTCATAAGCCACATTACACTTTAGGTCAAAGTTCGCGGATCTATTATGTTATTTTCCCTTAATTTGACATTAAGAATTTTTCAAATATATTGATAAGAACCAAGTTCACGAGCTTTCATTTGTTGTGGAGCAAAAACTTTTCATTTGAAATGAATTTTAAATAATAGATAAGAGTTGTGGTCTTTAGTTGATACTTTAATTTAACTAAGCATTGTTTAAAGATGGAAGCTTAATTAGTATATGATAACAATTTACATGGAAATCAAAATCAAAAGATACAAAGAAAAAACTCATAAAAAGAGTAAAACGAGTCCAACGATGGATACGAGGAGAAAAGATTAAATAAAAATACGGCGAAAGGAAAATCATAAATATTTTTCAGATAATAAGACACTGAGAATCAAGCAAAATAAGGGTTAATACCCTGAAAAATCTCAAATTGGTACACATGTGACAAATTTACTCCAAATTATTTTTTTTATTATAAAAAACCCCAATTTGTGACACATGTGACAAAAAATCATAAAAAAATCCTAAACCGGTACATTCATGACAAATTTATCCAAAACTAATTTATTCAATTGAAAAAAAATCCCAAACTGAAAAAATTTGTGACAAATATACCATCCGCTAAATTGGATTAATACCACAAAAAATTACAAAAATTGTAAAATGTGACAAACGGAGCGTAAAATCCCAAATTGGTATACCAGTCAACATATGTGTGTCATTTAATTTAATATAGGGTAAATAACATTTAACGAAAATTAATATAGGGTAAATTTGTTACAAGTGAAACAGTTTGGGGTAAATTTGTCAAAGGAATACCGGTTTAGAGTTTTTTTGGTGATCAAAAAAATAGTTTGGGATAAATTTGTCATAAGTGTATCAATTTGGGATTTTTCAGGATATTAACCCGCAAAATAATGGCACGCTAAATGTGTGAAATTAAACTCAAGATATATATTTTTTATTTGTGAATTATTGCTTGTTTTCTCGAAAACTGTATTTCAACTATGGCATGCATACAAGATCAAATAAATAGAAAAAAATGCGAAAATTGTTTTAAACAAAGGGGGACGAACCGAAAACTCCTTTTATCTTTATTTTCATAAACTAAATGTTTTGATAATCTCCTAAAATTGTCTGAATTGTTCTGGCCGTGTCAGAATTCCTGACAAGTGCGAGTTGGCAATATTGGTACGATCTGCAGTATTTTTAATAAATAATTAGGGAATATTTGGGTTTTATATGGCCTTGTACAACAGTCGATCGTAACCAAGCAAATTGCTGACTCCCACATAGGCAAATTCTGAAATAAATCTACCTTTTTGGAAATGTGGTCTGTGTTTATATTATTTTTTCACTTTTTATATGCATGGATCTCAAGGAGATTTGGGCTTTCTTATGCCAAAACTATTTTTTTCTCTTTCTACTATGCAAATGATTTGTTTAATACCCTTACAAGCATTCATTACGATTTTATACATTTGTAACGTACAAGAAATTAGGCTTAGTTTACTCTAAGATAAATGAATAATTTAAAAAATATTTTTCTAAAAATGATAGTTTATATCATTGACAAAAATGCAAGGAAAATATTTAAATGTAAATTATTATCGATATTGAAAAAAAAATTCATTAGCTAATTATTTCAACTAATATAATCCAAAACTTATTGTATGGATATTAATTCAATTATAAATTTTTTTATTTTACCTATATAACGTTAAACTTTGTGTGAAATTTCAACGTAGTCATTTCAACAAATTGTCATTAAGATCGCTTATCTGTAAACTAATGAAATTGCATGGCCAAGAAAGAAGGAAAATCATGAATTCAATTCTAAACTTTCCAGTTTTGTTGATGCAATGCTAAACTTTATGTGAAATTCTATTATAGTCATTCCAACAAATTAACATCTATAAAACCCTGAAATTACCATGGCCAAGTAAAAAGAAAGAGGGAAAATTACTAGTTCGATCCTAAACTTATTATACAATCATCAATTCAATCTTAAACAATTCAATTGTGTCAATTAATGTCAATATAATGCTAAACTATTGTTGATGTGGCGATCCACATATCGTCCAAGTCAGTATAGTAAGTACGCCGCTTTTTAGAATCATAATTAGTGTTGGTACTATAAATCTAGAGGCGATTGCTCGATTGTTCTGGAAGAGATGTTTCCTCACGCGGATGGGGTGTACGAGTGGGGAAAATGCGTTGTTCCTCCGAATTTCGAATTTCGGAATTTGGGTTTTTATCTTCTTAGCGTGTGTTGTCTTGTCACAACTTGGGTCATCGAAAATACTACTGACTCTGGTTTTGCCTCCTTTGGTACTTTCAGGCTTGTGGAATCTCAAACGCTAGGCTTGCGTAGAACGTTAACTGAACATATGCTTTAAGCCACCCAACTACCAAAAGAGGAAACGACGCCGCACGACTCGCAGCTACGTAAATAGCAGATGATCCCCTCTTAATTATTAATTTTGATCTAAGCTGTTGAGCACGCTTGTATTGACCTCTTGATATCTTGGGCGGCATGACATGACATGTCCCTAAATACGTTCCCCCTCTTTCTTTTCACTAAGAAATTCTGCTCTAGACTTTCATCGGATCATAGATCAGTCGAATCGAGACACCCCGACAACAAAACACGTCCCGATGAACGTTCCAACACGGGGGAGAATTCGGCCTTAGAACGGGTGGGCGCACGGTCGGACCAATGCAGATCGATGATCACGGTCGGCTCGACATACCGTAGGGGGGCCCGAAGTTTCGAAAGCGGCAGAACCGCACAGAAAAAAAAAAGGCGAGGGGGGACTTTCTAATGATGCGAGTCCGAAAGCCTTTCCGAACCCAAAAGGAAGGTTAGTAAAATGTATTGAGTAGCAGCTGTACTTAGTGGATACTCCTCTCGTGTTTTAGTTCAAAGTCAAATAGATCCCAAACTCAACATTAATCCCAAAGTGATAGAGAGAGGGAGAAAAGCCCGTATAAAGTCTCCCACTTTCCATTCCCCATCTCGCCCCCCCCATGCTTTTCGCTTTCGCTTTCCCCGCAATTCGTAGTTAATTATCATAAAGCGGTCGGCCATGAGAACCATGTCCCGATTCACTTCCTCGTGCCACCAACTCAGCCTCGGACAGCGACGTCCGTCCCGTGTTAGATCGAGCGATAAATCAGAAGCGTTTTTATCTCCTCCTCCTCGTCTGCGTCAGTTCGGGTTTTGCTTTCGGTCCCGGCGGATGGAAAAACCAGACCGGAGGTAAAAGCTTGCAATTAGCAGATCGGAAAGCGAGCGTTTGGTTTCTCTATGGAACTAGGAAAAGGAGAAAAATTGAGATGAAAATCAGGGCCTTGGACCCTTTTTGCTTTAACACATCATTTCATTGCCAGCAACTAGCAGAATCAAATGACAAGTCCGAAAATAGCTTTTGTTCGATTCCCTTATTACACCACACCAGCTACAGCACCCATAAATTACACATTGACCCTCTTGAATATGTCCCTCGAAATTACAAAAAAAAAAAAGTCACAAAAGGGGTTTGAAAAAAGAAAAAGCTACTGACTCGACCTAAAAAGAAAAAAACTAGCAATTTTTCCTAATTTTTTTTTCAATCTCTTTTTCTGGATGGTCCCTCATTTTTTTTTTTTTTTGTGGTGGTCGTGAGGGGTGGAGGGGCCGGAGACAAGCGGTGAGTGGGGTGTCTCTGTCAGCGTCTGAAACCAGCTCAGCGCTGCACGTTGACGCACCACTAGGCCTCCCCGTTGTGGTGGTGGTGGGGGCCGCCGGAATCAGTGGGCGGCTCCGGCGCTCGGGCCGCCGAGCCGCCACGCCGAGGTGGCGATGAGCGGCCGCGTGTGCCACCCGAGCGTCAGGCATCCGCCGTTCTCCTCCACCCGGTACCCGTCCCCGCCGGCGAACAGGGCCAGCAGCATGCTCGCCTGCTTGAACGCGTTCGACCCGAGGTGGGCCGGGACGAACCCGGCGCCGCCGAAGCGGGCCCGCCACTGGGCGAGGGTCTCGTGGCGCTCGACCCGGTCGGCGCCCTCGCACGCCACCACGTTGCAGATCTGCTTCCCGAGGTAGACCTCCGACATGGCCTTGTCCTGCGAGCTGGCGCAGCCCTCCAGGGAGTCGAACAGGGTGGAGTAGTAGTGCAGCGACTCGTTGAATCGGTCCACGAAGACCGGCCCGTTGTGATTGGCCTCCTGCTCGACCACCGTCACGATCGCCGGCCGCACCTGCCGCACCACGCCCAGAACCTTCTCGATCGCCCCCGGGCGGGCCAGCAGCTTGTGCAGCTCGAACACCGAGTTGACCGCCACCGCCTCGGCGTCGCTCGGCCGCAGCTCCAGGATCGACGCGTCGAGGTCGGCGAGGCTGTTGGCGACGAACCCGCGGTACTCGAACTCGACGTGGATGGTCTCCGCCAGCTGGGCCAGCTTCCACCCCACCTCCTGGAGGCGGTCGGAGTTGTCCGGGGCGGGGGGGCCGATCCCCGTGAGGCGGAAGGTGGGCGGCCCGCCGGGGCGGAGGGCGAGGGCCTGCATCAGCGCCGGCCACTGGAGGCCCTGGTTCATGCTGAAGTCGATGACGTGGACGCGGCTCTTGCCCTCGAAGGCCTCCAGGATGGCCTGGTTCGCGGTGAAGTGGGCGAATTTGAGATACGGGCAGGTCTCGTAGAAGTGCATCTGGAGGGCGTCGGTGAGGGAGTGGTCCAGCGGCGGGTTCTGCGGGTAGACCCGGTAGATCCGCCGCGCCAGCGCCTCCGCGAAGAAGGTTGCGACCTTCCTCATCGCCCCGGCCTGCGAGATCGCCAGGAACCCGATTTGCTTCACCAGCGCCTCCGCGATGCTGAGGTTGTCCTGCTGGACGGCCTCCGCGCAGGCCATGAGCGCGTGCACGAGCCGGACCCCATTCTCCTGCGAGTCCACCAGGACGACCGGCCGACTCGATTCCGGGGCGGCTCCGACGGCCGCGTCGCTGGGAGAGGATTTGAAGCGCTTGGCGGTGACGGCGCTCGAGGAGGTGGAAGAAGAAGAGGAAGAAGCGAGGCGGGTGCGGGTCTGCGCTTGCGCTTGTGCTTGGGTTTGGGCGCGGCCGAACACGGCCTTACCGGGAATAGCCTTGAGATCGTAATCGGAAGACGACTCCTCATCGAACACGATCCCGGAGGAGCCGATCTCCGGGCGCGGGTCGTTCATCTGCGAGCTCCTCCCGCAGCTGCTCTGCATCCGCTGGTCCGCCCCGAAGTCAACGGTGGTGATGGAGGAGGACTCCGCGTGGGGGAGGAACGGGTCGCCCAAGGGCTGCGGCCGCGGCGGCGCGGCGGCGACGGGGACGGAGAGGGGTCCGCCGCCGAACCCGCCGGGGGGCGGCGGCTGCGGCTGCGGCGGCGGCGGCAGGGGGTTAAACTCGGACAGCATGCTCTCGAGCCAGGAGGAGAGGTCGGAAGGGTTGTAGTGGACGGTCTCGGAGGCGAGGTGGGAGAGGCCGTCCTCCTGGGCGCTGAACATGACCTCCTCGAGCTGCTCCAGCTTCTGGGCAACCTCGGCCATGTCGGAGGACCGCACCTTGTAGCCCAGCACGGCCAGGAGCTCGTCATCGCCGCCGCCGCCGCAGCCGTCTTCGTCCCACATCTTGGACTTCCCGGCGGCGGCGGAGGCCGAGGTGGAGGGGTCCGTCTGGGGATAGAGGTGGTGGTGCTCTCGCTTCATCCTCGCCGTCCTCCGTCGGAGAAGGGGTCACCGGGATCTGGGCACGGCGGAGCGCGCGGATTCAAGAAAGCGGAGAAGTGAGGAGGAGGAGGAGGAGGAGGAGGAATCTGGGCATGGATGGGGGAGGGGGGTTTCTTTTCTTGCTTGGTTTTTTTCACTACTGCTTTGAGTACTTCATCATCGTCGTCGTCATCATCATCGAGGCCCAAGAATAAAAAAATTGAAGAAAATAGAGATAAAAATAATGGGGGGGAAATAAAAAGGCGGGATGATGATAATAAAATAATAATAATGATATTTTTTTTTGTGAAATGTTTACGGGAAAGGCTCGTGATAGGGCGCGAGCTCCGATGCGTTCCGCCAGGCATCGCAGCTACAGCTCGAGCAGATAAGATGGAAGGACGCATTTTCATTTTCTTTTTCTTTTTTCTTTTTTTCTTTTTTGTCTTTTCGTATTAACGTATTTTTGCTAAAACTTGTTCGGAGATTTCAATCGGATTTCTGTTGAAAAGTGCTCTCCAAGATAAAATTCCGGAGGATTCATCGGACCGTGTACATCACGGCCGTTGATCATTTGATCATTTGGTAAGGCTGCATAGGACCCATGCAATTAATTATTGAGATGAGCAATTGGATTATATATGCATCATAGTCGGTGATTATTTAATAAGGCCACATGAGATCAATGAAATTAATAATTGAGATGGGCAATGTTCGATGAGCTCGAAATTATGTAAGATATTTCCATGCTTCGAAGACACCTATTAGATAAACATCCTATGTAATACTTATTCCCATCATATGTGCTATTGTTGATTTAGAAAGTGAATTGCCACGAATTAAGTATGGTTAAAAGAAATGGTTAATACCATGAAAAATTTTAAATCATTACACACGTGTCAAGTTCACTTTAGATTAATTTTGTTGACTATCAAGAATTTCAAACTAGTGTATCCCCGTGATAATTTTACTCTCACTACTTGCCGGTTGATAAATATTTCAATTTGAGGTTCTATCTTTCATTTGTCATAGACATACTAGTTCGATTTTTTTGTATTAATCTATTTTAACAAAAGCTAATAGAGAACATATTGATCATAAATGTACAAGTGTACCAATTTTAGATTTTTGTAGTCAAAAAATTATTTTGAAATAAAATTATCATAAATATATCAATTTGAGATTTTTCGTAATATTAACCCTATTTAAAAATGCCTTAAGACATTGAATCATCACTTAACTAGTCAAATAAGATAATTTTATAATTTCTAATGTATCGACCATTTTTATGATTGATGTGATCGAGTATTTTGAAAATTGAATGCATTAGGTAGTTAATTTCTAAGTAGAATCTTTAAAGTGTCTTTTCAAAACACTTGACTTAATAAATGCTCTTACTAATTATTTCTTCTTCTTTTTATCTAGAAAAGGATGCAGAAGCATATTTATTATTCAAGCTCCGTTTATTTTGCAGAAAATAAATTATTTGAAAAATATATTCCTAAACATGATTGGTCATATTGCTTGCAATGATCATATTGCTTACAAAAATGGATGAATGAAAAAAAAAATAGTATGTTAACATTTTTTAACTTAGATTACTGTCAATAATGAAAATATTTTTATTGCCTAATTATTTTAAGCACCACTAGTGATAATTCATGATAAAATATATTTCAAATTATTTATTTCGACAAAACAAATAGAGACTTTATTGGAACATGAGGGTGGCGAATTTTCACCATAGTTCCTATAAGATTGTAGAAATATCACAACTCTTTCGTACTAGGCTAAATATACATACCACCATCATAAGCAATTTCTAACTCGTGAGTTCGCGAGCATGTAACACTAGCTTGTATTACTTATCATTGATTGCTAAAGGAGGCTTTTCAAGATATCAAATAATGAATGTGAATTATTTTTATATTACTCCATTTTTTTAGGTTCCTATTGAGAGAAATTATGTAAGGCAAGGATGATATTGAAATAATTTATTGATATTCAACGTGGTCCTTTATTTTTGGGTTCAAACTAGGCTTGAACCTTTGACAATCCACTTTATATATCCTTAAGTATATTGTTATGCTATGTGCATGTTTTTCTTATGTGGATTGTCGCGTCAGTATTCACTAGGTCAAAATAATAACGTGAATTGTCACGTCTCAAGTTTGTAAATAATTTACTTTGAGAAAAAACCCACAAAAAAAATCATTTTCAAACTCGTTACAAAACTTTTTCCGATGATATAAAAAAAACCCTAAAATTATATCTACACGACATACCTATTTCGAAATTTATGATAAATGTGTTACACTAATATAAATTTGGAGTTTTTAATATCACACAAAATTAATTTTAAATAAACATGTCACATGAGTATAATTATAAGGTTTTTTGCATCACAAAAAAAGTTTGCAGTAAATGTGTAATACAGGTATAGGTTTTGTGTTTTGGTTTCACAAATTTTTTTTGAAGTAAATGTGTCATAATGGACATAATTTAGTATTTTTGGTGGTTTTTTTTCTTTTTTATTTCTTTCCTTTTTATCCCCTTTTGGGGCTAAAATAATGAGGGCAAAAAATATATTATTGGAAAGTCACATAATAGCAAATCTAAAGTGAAGGTAATAGAAATTATGGCCACGTCGCCAACGGTATCATAAATTTTCACGGAAGAATTACATTAATTGGATTTTCGAAAGGTTAAAAGACAAAATTAAAAAGAGTTTAAAAAAAAATTCACCATAAATAGCAAAGAAAAATGCAGAGACCCATCCACATCATTATTACCTACGAAATAAGGTACAACGAAGGCGGCTCCATAGGAAGAGGAGGAGTTTGGGGGTGCCCTCTCTCCCGCGCTGGAAAAGTCCCTTTTCGTTGCTTTTTTAGGGCACTTCTTTAGGGATCCCGTAATTATTATTCTCAGGGTTTGGATTTCTGATTTAGTTTCTGGACTTTCCATAAAAGGTTTCTGTTTACTTAGGTTTATTTATTTCTTTATTTAGTTTTCCGCTGAAAAGGTGAAAACACCATGTTATGGGAAAAGCAAAAGGTTGCTGGGGGTTCCTATAATGATGTCTCCCTCCATTTATTGTGGGTTTCACATTAATGATCAGCTTCAGTTCATGAATGGTTTTTGGTTGACAAATCCCCGTCAATTGCTCCTTTTGCAAGCGGGTTTCACTAAGAGAATTTGTTCTTCACATTCTAATAGAAATTAACCGAACTCAAAACACATTACTTGCTATTTTTGCCTCAGGCTTGCGTCATATAGATCGATCTCGACCAGACTAAAATTTATATATTAGATCTTGAGCTTATACGTCGAATCAAGTTCGAATTAGCGAAATCACCGCGACTCGACCCGCTTATCTCATTTATAAAATTCTGCAAGCTTCTCATGTTATAGAAGAAGCAAAAGGTGTGGGGTTCCTATAATAATGTCCCCTCCATTTAGTAATGATCAGCTTGAGTTCATGAATGGTTTTGGTTGACAAATCCCCCTCAATTGCTCCTTTCGCAAGTGGGTTTGACAATAAGAACGTGTTATTCACAATTTAATCGAAATAAACTAAACTCGAAACACATAATGCGCCCTTTTCCTCTCGAGCTCAACTTGACTGAATTTTTGCATGTCGGATCTTAGAGTACGAATGGTTTTGGTTGCCAAGTGGCTTTTACAATAAAAAATGCATTCTTCACAAAGGCTGGTGCCATGCATATCGTTCTCAACTCAGTTGATATTTTACATCTCGACTTATATGTTGAATCAAATTTGATTAGCTAAATCATTTCGACTAGACCCAATTCGACCCGCCTCGACTCGAGTCCCTTATTTGATTAATATTTTCTCGAGTTCCGATTTCCGAATGAAGATGGGTCTGTGACCTTTGTTTCTAGCGATGAATTCAGAGCCACGTCCGGAGAGGCCCCTTATCATTACGGGGTGCGGGCTGCGGGGGTGGTGTGGGGTGGTGTGTGGTCGGGGGTGGAGAACGTGACTGCTCCAGAAAACCGGCAAGGATTGGAACTGAACTGACACCACCATCGCTCCCCATCATTCTCAGAGAAGAGACGGAGAGAGAGAGAGATAGAGAGAGAGAGAGAGAGAGGGAGTTCAGGCCTACTTGATCTTGATCTCGATCTGGATGATGATGATGATGAGCAGGAAGGAGCAACGTCGCTGCTCCCCCGCGGGCCCCGCCGCCACGTGAAGGAGGACGCGTGGAACGACGCCCGGCCTCGTGCGGGGACGGCGTTTGTCTGGCCGCGGTCTGCGACAGATGCTGCTGTTCTGAGGGTGGGTGGTCGTGGGAGAGGTTGGGGGCGTGGGGGGGCCTCCTTCAATGTGCGCCCCTTGCGCGCGACCCCATCGGCTGTCCCCTCACCGACACCAACCGGACGTCGTGAAGGTCTTTCGTTTACCGACGGTGCCCGGACGTCGGTTTGCCTTCGCAACCTAAACTTGATTGGAAATCACTAATGTCAACTCCGAACGTCCTAACATTCGTCGTAATCTACAAGCGAGGGCGCGATAACCTCCCAAAATGTTAATGAGAGTTGTCCAAAAAATGGGAAAAAAATAAAGCAAAGAGAAAAGAGAATAAAAATTCATCGGTGTCGGCCATGTTATATAAGATGATCGTTATTCACATTAATAATTTCGATCAAAATTGAACAGAATAACTTAATTAGCATATTATCATAAAGTTTATGATTAAATTAATAAATTTGTGCACGCAAGCATTTCATATCTCTCCCCTTCTATCTCTAAGTTTTAACCTTTTTTCATCTCTTCAACTTTTGTATGATAGGGATTTGAGCAATATCTCTCCCTCTCCCCTTATTTTTCCTTTGTCTCCTCTTGTTTTCTTTCCTTACTTTCCTAATCTAGTTTTAGAATTAGGAGTTTTGCTTTCTTAATTTTATATCTAGAAGCTTTTGTCTCTGATTTAATTTTAAATTTAGGAGTTTTGATGAATAAGTGACCTACCTCCAATTTCAATAGTGTTTGCAGTAGCTTCCATGTGCTCATTCAACATATTTTTGTTAAAAATTTTGACAACTTGCTCTCACATGTAACGGATACGTATTTTTGTTTGGTGATGGTGTTGGAGATCCATAATCTAGGCACACATCGCCGAAAAGCAAAGTTGTAATTATAGTTGAATATCTTAGTGTATGCACATCGCTGATAATAATGTATGATTTGGTGATTGTCCACCAATCTTTTTGCTTGGATGTAGTCATAAATCTATTCATAGGGGATGAGCGTATGATGATCTCTATTAACCATGCTCTGATGATGTACCTTGATTTCATGTTTTTAGTTTGTTTTGGAACTCTAAGAGTTTGCTTTGTTAATGTGACTTTTGAAATTTCCTATAATCCCATCATATATTATTTTCATAATGAATGAAAATTTCATTTGACAAAAAAGGGCAAATTTGTCAAAATGTTTATATAAAAATGGTTAGGATCCAATTAACATAAGTGCAATAGGTTTAGGATATTTTTACAATTTCCCCAATAACAACGTAGTATTCCAACATTGAATAAACAATTTCTTAAAAACTTGGTATTGGGAATCAATTGTCTAGAGGGTTTTATATCTAAAAAGAAGCGAAAAAGCTATTATTTCATGCAATTCATTGTTAACAATCCAAATAATAACAATTTAATTCCTTATTCTCCTCAATTCCTTAACCAATTTTATTCTTGTTTACTTCAATCACATCGTGCCAATACTCCCAGCTCGGTCAATTAGCTCTCCCTCCTCCTCCTTCAGTTTGGCATCAAGGAAAAGCTCAGGGGAACACACACAGCTAAGCCTGATTAAGCAAAGATTTGGCCAAAGCATCTTAGCTTAAATAAACAAGATCAACAAACAGAAACCCTCCATCTGCTCGAGTCAACTCGAGTTAGCCCCGCTCAATACGTGCTTAAAGATGCCCTCGATTCCTCATTAGCCGAGCTGAGTTGGATCGACAACATGACATTACCTAAAACGCACGAGAACGAACAAGACAGCTCACGTCCATTGGCCCAATCAAGAAATGCACACCTTGGATATTCCCGCCCGATAAATATTCTTCGCGTTGATTTTTGCAGCAGACTGCTCCCGTATATTTTTTCTTCTCTGTTTTTTTTATAATGGGGGGGCTGTCGAAAGTTTTTATAAGATCAAGGTCACATCGCATCGCGTCCGCATCGGGTATAAACTATGCGATATCCCAAAGATTCGAAACCATTAAACTAATGGGGAATTCCCTTTCCCCCGTCTCGGTGCACGGTAGTGGAAACCCTAGGTTCGACTTGCTGTATATTATTGAGGAGACTGATTAGGGTTTTTTTTTCTTTTTTTTAAAGGGGGGGGGGTGGGGATCAATCAAGCTTTGTTTTCGTGAGGTCTACTGCGCCGGCCACAGATCGAATAGGGACACGATGTGCATGTCACCAAACACTCCGTGCTCGTATGTGATTAAGGGGCTCTCTTTGATGGAGACGTTCTTTCGATGATTGAAGGGAGAGTTCTCATGTGAACCAGGATAATCTCTAGGGTTTCTGGTGCGTAATCAAGCGTGATTAAAGAAGTTTAAGAAACGGATTATCTGCATGTTATCTTGATGGGCACTTGGCACCTGCGTTTTTGATGATTGCCGGTGTCATTTTCCATTAGTTAGGGTGGGGCACGAGGGGAAGAAATCTCTGACTTTTTGAAAAAGCCGTTCGGTTTTCTTTAATCAACCTAGAAAGCTCTGATCCTAATTCAACTCTTTTAAGCCATGGATGGATGGATCGATCAATGTAGGTCCTACTTTTATCATTGTTGACTATCGGCACTGTAAAAGTCTTACATGAAATAGTTCGATGGGGATCAGTTTGTCAATGAGATGATTGTAAGATTGATCATTGATTAATGTGCATAACCCCGAAATGCCTTGTGAAATGTGCTTCTTGGATGAGTGTCGGTCGAGGAATAGGTGTGAGGATGCTGATGAATGAAATCTCAAATTTCAAAAATTAATACAATAACATTAGCAATCTAATTGTTTTACATGAATAAGTATACTGAAAGTCCTCAAAGTTGTCATGAAAGCATAATTGAGTTTTTAAACTTACAAAAAGTGTAATCAAGTTCTAAAATTTATCAAATTAAAGTAATCGAGTTCTTCCATTAACTCCATTTAATTTTGTTAATGGAAAATATCGATGTCGTTTTTTTAATCTAGTACACTAACTCTTATTCTGTGACTTGCTAGTCAAAGGATCTGTTTCATATTTTGAGTAAATTAGATATATAATCACTGTAATTTAGTAGATTTTGCAATCAAATCACCGGATCTAAAGTACAATTACCCAATAGAATATAACTTTCAATTTTTCTTTTTGCAACATGACGCGCTTTCACAGGGATGCGGCTACTATCCAACTAGTCATTGCCGTGGCGCACTTTTGGCTAATTGTCTAGACGCCATGTCATTGTAATGTGGGCACTACGTATTAATATCGTGGGAAAAAAACTAAATTCTGGTCAAAGTTCACTAAATATTAGGACTTATTGCAAATTCAATTGAAGTCAAAATTCAATAGCCTAATTGCAAATTTCATTAAATTTCAATTACCATGGAGGAAATTTACTTGTTTATCTTAGATTAAAAAAAGCGTTTTTGTTTTCACTTTAAACTTTTGAATATGAGAAATTACATCTTTGAACAACACGAGTTGCCTGTTAGACAAATTTTGGGAGTCATGCCATCACAAGGAATATTATAAAATCCTAAATTTATTATACGGTTATCGATTCAGTTTTAAACTTCTAATTGGTTAATATATTTTTAAACATTTTGATAATTTTTTAATATAGTCATTCTAAATAATATTGATCGGAAATTGCTAACATGATGGTCTAGTTAGCACCGGCTGTCTTACATGGCGACATGGACACTTTATGCACTCTTTAGATTGTCTTATCATTTTTTTTCCATTCTTTTTTTTTTATACCTTTTCTTATTCTTTTCTCCCTATTTCCCTCCGCCAAGTAAGGGGTGTGATACCCTCATCGACCATAGGCAAGTGTCTTGTCGGGTTTCGCGAGGGCGACCCTCACCAATCTCGCCTGTGGCCAATGAATTATGCTGGCCATCATCGAGGCCCTAGAAATTAAAAAAAAAAAGGAAAAAAATTCAGAAAATTAAGAAAAACTGCAAAAGTCAACGCAACTTCCGACTTTTGGCCAAAATTGGATGGAATGATTACGTTGGCCTTGAATTTTCATTTCTCCTTTTCCAGTTTCATTCCACCTATTTTCTACTTTTTCCTAATCTCTCGGCTCACCCTAGAATTATTTCCAAATACCGCATGATGGGCCATATTGGGCCAGAGCGAGCCTCATGTGAACAAACTCGACCATCAGTAGCTCTCTAGGCCCGGCCCAATCGACACCCCTCAAACAAAGTTCCTGATAGTCACATGAGCGTATATCCTCTTGTTAGGTAGACGGTCAAAAATTCGATTAGAAAGCTTACTTCACGTACACATGTCGCTCATCTAGTGATGCTGTACGTTCTTTATAATACCACGGTGGACCTAATAATAATCGTGACCATTCTCCGAATCTATTCGTAAAAGAGAGAGGGTAAAGAATATTATTTTGGAATACACCTTCTAATGTCGCAAGAAAACGATGCAGCAGGTTAACTGGGGTTTTTGTCCAGCATTTCCTCCCTTTCTTGACCCCAAAAACACACTCGTCGACTGTACAGTCGAATCAAAATAAAACCCAAATGGACCGACCCTGAATATACTATTTACCTACAACTCCAAACCGTTGTTCCGTAACACCAGGGCTCTTTCGCGATCACGCGAACGCACAACACCGTGCGGGTCCTAACATGGTTTGCCCTTCACGCAGTTGAGGGCGCCCGCGAAGCGCGTGAGCCGCGTCACGAACGAGCCCGGCTTCGCCTTGATCACGTCGTTCTTGTTGACGTTCCTGATCGGGCTCCCGGATTGGACGAAGAAGGCCCCGTTCAGCATCAGGTCGTCCTCCGATCTCCATGACCATGACTTCCACACATCCTCGGCTGCATAGTCCCTTTTGGTCACCTGACCAAGCCCCAGCCCATCATATATGGTTTTTCATTCAGATTATAGCGATGAGATTATCTTTCGGGGACAGAAACTCAGAATTACTCTAGTCTATACGCATGCAGACATTACAAATGATTAATTGATCTCTTTTTCTATGACATTATCATCGTAAGCAAGCACAGTTTCCCGTTCTAGTGTATAAAACCTTCATGTGCGCACGACTGTATGAGCAATCTGGGAAGGCAGAACTAATCACAACCCGAAAAAAATGTTGAAACGTGTATGCTGAGACAACGTGACAATCAGGATGTGACTTCAGGATGGATAAAGCACAAGTTTAGGACTAATGCTGAATGCAGAAACCGCAGTGATCGATTTACCTCCTTGCAATTCGGATCGAGGGGGGCGATGAAACGATTGCCCTGGCTGATGATGGTGGGGTGCTGGCTCCCTCCGATGGCGTACATGAGCCAGTGTGTATAGTCGTTGTTCACCACATGAACGAAGCCCCACCGGCACCTCGGCATCCTCTGCACCAGCCCTTGCCCGAAGTGGTTGAACGCCACCGTTATCTGCATGTGCGCATCGTCTGAGTAGGTATCGCTTCCCCCGAACAGCATCACCTACGCATGGCCACCCATCTTTGTTAGCTGATCATATGCATGTTGATCACAAAAAATTTGGTCATCCTCGTTGGATTTCAGCTTCCTTCTTACCTCGTTGTGCTTGGTGAAATGGCAATTCGATATGGTGATGGCCGTGGACGCCTGGATCACGTCGATCAGCCCGTCGTAGCAGTGCGACATGGACACGTGGTCAATCCACACGTTGCTGGCGCCAAAGAGGGAGATGCCGTCACCATCGCTCCCCGTGCGGAACCCATAGTGCTCCAGGGAGTCCCTGATGAGCCCGCCGTTCCCCGGGTGGGTGTCGTGGATGTGGAGGCCGTGGATGATCACGTTCCTCACGAACTGCAGGGTGATCTGGGCCCCGTCGCAGATGTGCACGTTGGCGCCACGGCCGTCGATTGTCTTGTTGTCCGTCACGATGAGCTCCTCGGATAGACGGATGACCATGTTGTGGGCGAATATGATCCACAGCGGTTGGGGCTGGATCACGGCATGGCGCAGCGTCCCGGGTTTGGGGTTCACTAGGTTGTCGTCGGATGGATCAGTCACCTTGTAGATCTTGCCGGCCTTGCCTCCAGTCGTCCCACGGCCAAAGCCAAGTGCACAATTGGCCAGCCTCTTGCGGTGGTTGGCCCAATCTTTTCGGCATCGCCAGCACCGGTCGATTGGGTTCGTGGCCAAGCATCCGCCCTTTGTTCTCTTCAAGCTCCTCCTTGTGTTATTACTCCTTTGCATGTCCCTAAACCATGATTACTTCAATTACACATATCCATTGGAAACAAAAGAGATTTGTTCATCTAGGATGATAACAAAAGATGTGATTAAACGAGTCTAAATTGAATCAATGCTTGACAAGGTAATTTATAACATAATGTCAGATAACTATTCCAAAAATTTTCTGGCATCTCATGTAACTTTTGCGTGCATGCAATTTATACGCGGGAAACATTGCTGGCCGAGAGAGAGAGAGAGAGAGACTACTTACTCATGCACACTGTGGTTGAAATCCTCGGCCACTTTAGCCGGGTCGGGCTCGTAGGCCTTGATGGCGGCTTTCTTGGCTTCTTCGGCTCGCTTCTGCCACACCTCGTCGAAGTCGGCGATGTTGGCTCTCAGAACTGGAACCGCCACCGCGAGGAAAGCAAATGCAAACACTAGTTTGCGATCGAGAGCTCCCATGCTGATCTGCTCTATAGTTGGCTTTCACACGTCCGTCCTTCAAAATCCCTCTCTCTCTCTCTCTCTCTCTAATTGCTCTCTTCTGTTTTCCTTGACGGGGCAAGAATCATGCGTTTAGGGTTTCCACCGATGCGAGGATCGAAGGTTAAAAAAATATTGTCAATGGCCTTTATTGGATGTTTTATAGCAAATCCACGAATACAAATCGAGAGAAAAAATGGATAAAATCGAGAAGTAGAGAGAGAAGTGTGGGGAGTCGGTTCCTCTCGACCTTTTATGCCTCTTTACTTTGTTTAGCCTGTAGAGTTTCTTGACATGTAGTCACATTAGGTCCACAACCGATGGGGAGAGACATTTTTGGCAAGCACCATTCAATTTTCTTGTATTAATTTAGACGAGTAACCAAAGTTAGTTCCAAGTATTCCTCTTGTTGCTTTGATTTGTTTACATTGACGTTAGAATGACTATTATCTCCTCTTGGTCACGGCTAAACCCAATCGAATGCAGAGAAATCAGGACTGACCAAACTGGTTCAGCAAAATGTTCAGGATGGAGCGAATTTGTCCGGATAAACACTTCACGTATCGGGGACGGTCCTGTCCATCACCACATCGGGTATTAGGGACAATTCAAATAAGCTAAAGAGGGTCGACATCCTCTAGGCTCTAAGGAACATTTGGGAATGGGAGAGCCGTCATTGATAAGCCGTCCTTAATAAGAACTGCGTCGCCTCTGTAGTACTCTCAGCGTACAACACTCGATGAGCTCTTTTGCAAAGGTACATTTTGCCTATTGATTCTTTACAAAACTATACGAGACGATGAATATCAAGAACCGTTAGCGAATTACAACAGTAGCAGTAACCCGCAAAGAAGATGAGAGGTACGGTGAAGCTGTACTGGATACGTAATGCTCTCATTCGTAATCTTCAGGCTGAGCAAAAGGGTACTTGAGATACGAATTCTTGACTAGGGAAGGATCTTCAGGAGTTGACCATGGATACTTCATTGATGGATCTCGCGGGAACTTCCTGAAGTTCAAGAATGGTGCCCATAGCAACACCCTGCCAAACACATGGTGCAAAACAAGCAGACTTCATGCGTGGAATAGAGACAATTTCGAGGAAATAATCATCGAATGTAGATATCAGCACTCTCATGACCGAAAACGGAATATGGTTTTAGCGGGTGAAACGAGAAATATGAATCGAATTCGCCCCCTTCACAAACCAGAAACGCAAGGACTGATAAAGTGGAAACTAGAAGGAGATGGACGATGATGGATAGGGTGGAAATTGAATTTGACGAAAGGGAGACTAGAAACGGAAAGAAACTCGATTGAAATCTGAACAAGTTTCATTTAACCATGAACTAAATAGCAGATTGGTTGCACCTGATGACCTAAACCGATGGAACAAGCACGTGCCGTCGATGTTAATGAAAAGTATTATCGAACAGAGAAACAGAATTAGAAGTATTATCGAACAGAGAATCAGAATTAGCTCTGCGAGATTATAATCATTGTTTATATGATAAACATGAAAGGCACTCACCCGGGGAAGAACAAGAAGACGAACATGAACTGGAAATACATCTCCAACAGATTCCTCCTGTACCACCTTATCCTCAGCCAGTTCATAATGATCGGCTGCCATTCCCCGGACGTAGAAAATTGCAAATGGAATCAAAGATGTTGATGATTGAATCGAGCAAATGTTCACCAAAAGAATTCAAATAATGAAAAAGCCAACAGAGATTTCGCTCACCGGCATGATGAGGAAGTACCCAAAGGCCACAATCCCGAGCTGTATCAGAACCCAAGTGAAATCTTCCTCCTCGTTCACTCCAGTCACCGCCATGGCAGGCTGCTCAATCTACAACATATATTCCAAGATCAAACAAACAAAGCAAAACCCATTAGACCCTTTTGATTCTTTGACAATTTGCGAGATTAAGTCAACGCAATTGTATGCGGCGGACGTGGGTTGGATAAGGGTACTACAGTAGCGGCCAGAAATGCTCCGACTTGGATTGCTAAGGCAGGTATTTGCAGGCCAATTTTGTCCGAGCAATCCCGGACGATCCTCGCCAGTGTCTTGAAATGCAATCAAGATCGCAAAAAGAAGAAAACCCATCAATTCGAAGTTCAGGTAATTTCGAAAGAAGCAAAAAAGAGAGGCGGATTCATTCGTCACCTGGTTTGAAGCAGCATTTTTACTCAGAGAAGGCTTGTGAAGAAGGCAAGCGATGGAGGGAGTCTTTCTGGGTCGAGATGGGGAGAGAGAGGGGAGGGAGCGAGCGTGAACGTGAAGGACTCGAGAGCTTAATGCGAAGCTCATGGCGAGCTCTCAGCTCTCTCTCTCTCTTTCTCTCTGTGTGCAAGCTGCAGAGTAGACAGCGAGGGTGGATTGTCTTATCCTTTTTGGCTGTTTTTCGTTTCATGGCGCAGGATACACTGCAATCTTTTTTACAAGTTAAAACGAGAAGAAAAGAAAAAGTTGGCGATTTACCTCACTTATTTTAAAAGTTTCTCAATTTAATCCCTAAATAACCTAAATTAGAGTTCCAATTACTCAAATCAGATCCTCAAACGCATGTCAGATGATCAACAAACGTATGTATGGAGTTAATTCAATTATCTACAAGTCCAGGGAAATTGAAGCAATTTCGGTTCATGCAATGGTAAATTGAGATGGATTTTAGTAGATGAGGCAGAATGACACTCCATTTATTTTATAGTAAATTGGCTAATTCAAATTCAAGGAAGAGCTTAAGTCTATATACATACATATATTTGACAAAAAAAAACTTACTTTAAAAAAAAAAAAAAAAAAAAAAAAACCTTGGGCTATGGCCTCATGAAAATGCTACATGTAGCTTTGATTAGGCCCAATCTGAAACTTCAAATGGGCTCAAAAACTGGCCCTTGTCCTTCCGTGCGTGAAAGGCCGATTCGGTCTCCATTCAAACCGGTGAAATTGAACGCTAATTGGGCCACTCCATCGATTGAAAGATGTAAGAGAATGTCAATTGCATTCTCCTCAAGAAATAGCACACATTTTCCTTAGCGTAACCTCTTTCTGCGGAATGCATTGGGCATTTGACTCTACTATGTCGGATTCCAACGTGTTCTTCTTTCTTTAGCAGTCAGGTGATCGGGTCAGCTCTCGTACATACCGACCGGCCCTTCTCTTCGGGGGAATATAAATACCCATTCCATCCGATTCATTCTTTTGTTTCTTCGTACCAAATATGTCCCCAGTCAATATACAAACATGGTATACTGAAATCAAACATTTTGACCATATGTATTCATTTCTTAATTACAAAGTGTTGGACAACTAGTTTATGATATATGACCTTGCTGCACCAATGCATCCACGCGTGCACTACGTGCTTGAGGTAGGCTGGCTTTAACTACCAATTTTAATCGAGGCATGTTGAGTGACACTAATACAAGGTATCATGTAATACCGTCAATTTTTTTCGCACAATCCCACCCTTTGGATGCGCGGAAAAGAGACTTGATTAGTGGGTGATCTCATATTAAGCTCTTATCAGTTTAAACAAAAGTTTAGGGACGGCGGGAGCGAAAATATAGGAGGGACCAGGGAAAAGGACGCAAAATAAAAAAAGATAAAGGTGAGAGATGTTCTTGATTTTCTTGCTATGATGGCTTCTCGATGTTAATGTCTGTCCCACCGCCTCAAAGGCTCGAAACGCTCTTGGATCGCCATCATTGCGACCTTCATTACTTATTTTGAGTTTTAATTTCTCCTTCCCCCCTTCTTTTTTCCCCACCTGTTTTTTTTTTTTTCTTGTCAATCTGTCCTTAGAAAATTCGCACGCTCCTCGTTCATTTTTGCCGACATAAGATCTATGAGAGTTCCAACCCCTCACGTCAGAATAAGAATAATGTCTCATTAATTGAATTCTCTTTTATCAGTAATAAAAAATTGGATAAATTATTTAGATAGTCGGCTAGGTTGCCAATAGTTATGTTGATGTACAAGATACATGGATATATGCTCGTCTATTGTCTACTTCCCTTTAAAAAATTTAGAAAAATGTAACGGGTTATTTAAAGTATGGAAGATCTTGAAAAAGAATTTCATGATTCTACGGGAATGCTTTTATTTATTCCGAAAATTTTTTCCGATATTTTGCATTAAACTAAAAAATATTAATATTACTCGAAAGAGTCATTATAGAACCGTAATTTATAAGCTAGTGGGGATTGGAACATGATTGGAGTGACCGGATCAAAAAACCTAGTTGAACTCTTAGGGTGGCTTATTCTATAATTTTCGATCTAGTGCCAACGATAATGTGGACTCTGTGGGTTCTCTCTACTTAAAATTTTGATGTTCATACACACAAATCCATTAGATTAGCATAATAGGCAAAAAGACATTTTCTTTTAAACTTTTTGAAAAGCTTGCATTTATATGAATCAAAGTGTAACGTAGATCTACGTGACAAAGGACTCTATTTTTTTGTGATAGTAATTATAATAAATAAAGAAGAGAGCGTTTCCTACAATGTCAGGATCGAATGTCCCCCTAAAGTGCATGTCTCTGAGCAAAGGAAAAAAAGTGACTAAACTTTGGTATATATATAACTAATAAATGTGTGCCGCTCAGTCGCATCCATGGACCGTCATGATTGTTGCCGGAGCTCGTTCGTGAGTACTTGTGTTACCTAGATTTCTGCTGAATCTCATGTCACTTAATTTTGTAGAAATACTATTGTAGCATCTGAGGTAAATCACATGCTATTGTGATAAAAAGAAAAATTAACGGTATTCTTTTTTTATGGTGTTCAAAGAAAAATAAATGGTATCCGAATTCAACAACCTGATAACTTTAAGAAAGACATGTGAAAAAGCAAAAATTATTTTTTTTAACATGCCGATAAATTTTTTAAGGAATTGATAAGAGTAAAAGAAGTTATCGGTCGCCTATGGTGCGTTTAGTAATGTTCTCGAGAATAGGTGTTTATGTTTTTTTGTGCCCGAGAATAAAAATAGAACAGAAGAGGGTGAAGCTTGGCCTTGCCTTGGCCGGGTGAGGCTGAGACTCGCCTAGCCACGGTAAGGCTCAACCTCGCCATTGGCCGAGCAAGGTTGCCTCGCCCAATTAGGGGGAGGCTTGGGGTGACCTCACCAGTGGCTGGCGAGCCTCCCCTAAGGTCGGCCTTGCCGCCCTTCTCTGGGTGGTCGTTCGCCGGCGATCGGCTGGAGGAAGGAGAAGAAAAAGACAAAAAGAAAAGAAGAAAAATGTAATAAAATCATTAATAAATTAAAAGAAATTCTAAGTCATAAAAATATATGGGGTTGTACTAAATGCATTTTTTTCTCGGGAACATAAATTTTATGTAGTTATTAAATACGTTCAAATGCTCATAAACTATTTATTATTATTATTTTTTTACTGGAACCGCCATATAGCTAGCGGTCGGCGGTGTAAACCCGGGGTGAATCGAGCCCACCCACTTGACACGGCCATGGGTGAGTCCCACAAGTGACCGTAGGGATTTGAACCCGCTCCCTTTGCGGCCACCAATGGGGTGGGTATGCTCAAAAACTATTTTCAAGAATAGAAATAGAAAAAAAAAAAAAAAGTGTTTCTAAAAAAAATTGTTTCCGAATAGAAACGTTATCAAATGTACCTTAATTTCCCGATAATTTATTGATAACCTACCAATACTTTTATGAAATTATCAACACTTTTTGACAATATGCAAATTTCCAATGTTTTTAAAATCTTTTTACTGAATTTATTTCCATTTTTTACAAGCACATTACTAATCTTTTATTTGAATGGCTTACAAGATCTTTTCCAATTAAATCACTGACTTGCTTTGTTTATCAACTTTTATGTAAGGTAATTGCCCACGTTTATTTGGTTTTTTAAATCGATTAACTTTTCTTAACTTTCAACAACTTTTATTTGTCTTCATTATAAATGCTTTAAATTTAGCAACTTGTATTTGAACTTACCAATCAATATCTATATGTCTTACAAGCTCTTTGGCTCATTAAGCCACCAGTTGATTTACCAAGTCTCATTTGAATTGTTTGCTAGGCTTATTCTTTTCTTCAACCAAGTTTTCTATTTCACTAATTTTTATTGGTCTTGCTTATCAGTATTTTTAATTAAACTCTTTTTAAAATTACCAACCTTAGTTAAAGCGATCACCTACTTTTTACCAATTAAGTTATCAACTAATTTTGCTTTATCAACTCTTATATAAGTTAGTTATTGACATTCTTTGTTTTTTAAAATCATTCACCTTTGTTTATCTCTAGTGAACAAATACATTCTCTTATCTTTTACAATCCTTTTTATTTACCTTTTTTTAACAAACGGTTTAAGTTTACCAACTATTGTATGAAATTGTCAACTTTTATTTAAGTGACTTACCAACTTTTTTTTGATTAAGTTACTACTTATTATGAGTTACCAACTCTCATTTTAGTTGCTTACGAACATATATTTAGTTATCACATTCAGCAACATCTCTTTCGAGGCACCACTTTTATTTTCCCTACATGCCAATTTTTAGAGTTTACAAATATATTTTTAAAAATTACCATCCTCAATTAGATTGATTTCCAACTTAAAGTTACCAACTAGTTTATGTTACCAACTCTTGTTTGAGTTTTTTTGTTTTTTGATCGGTCTTGCTTCTCTAACTCACTTTTAGACTTTTCAAACTTTTATTCTCGAAACCCACTTAAAAGTAAATCGTCCTCACCCTAACCCCTTCCAAGAATTTGGGGATTCAAACCCCCCATCTTATCAACTTTTATTTACCTTTCTTAATGGCTTAACTTTACTAAGAATTACGAATCTTTATTTTTGTAACTTATCAAACTCCCGTTTCCGGAAAATAACTTCTAGGAAAATAAGGTGGTGATACAAACTCATGGTCAAGGAAAACCCTCCTCTCCCTTCCAATTAAGTAAGGTTTATTCATTTTTTTTTTATTTTATAAATTTCATGTTTCTCTTAAATCTGACAAAAAGAATTCTCTCATTGTTTATCAACTTTTATTTACCTTTCTTAATGGCTTAACTTTACTAAGAATTACAAATCTTTATTTTTGTAACTTATCAGCTATTCTCCAATTAAGTTACAAATTTGTTTCGGCTTACAAACTCTTGTTTGACTAGCTTACGGGCTTGGTACCATCTAACCACGAAAGATCAGTAATTACATATTATTGTTAGTAAAGTTAAGCAGTAGGGCCGAAAGGTAAACGAAAGTGAATGAGAGCACGGCAGCAATTCTTTAGCATGAGTAAGATATGCCACATTAACATGTTAATGAAATAGACAAGATTAGCTGTAGAATTTGTAGTGAACTTTGGTACCAGAGCTTACTTTCTCAATTCATGGTGAGGGTCGCACCATAACCTTTTTCCTCATAACTTAATATGAAGGCTTGGCTTTGGAAATTCCAAGTGCTTTTGAACAAATTAATGTCATGGTCGTAAATGATCCATAAGACCTAACAAAGGAAGCCTCGTAGTCGTGGGATGGGTCATGCAGATTAGGACAGTCGAACCATCTCCAAACTTAAAAGCATATATCAGAAGCATTTGTCAAGGGTGGGTCCATTTTTTTTGCCATGCATCGATCATCCTCTACCTTCTATCACAAGTCTTAAATTAAATGACGCGTAAAATTTTTTATAGCTTATATTTTACGGAAGGGATAATGATACAAATAGTTCATGAATTTTGACTGAATATGTAATGTAAACTTTGAACTTTCAATTTGTTCAAATAATCCTTGAATTTTAACCAATGTGTAATGTATTCTCTGAACTTTTGATACATAAACTTTATCCCTAAAATATATGAATATGTTCAATGTTATCCTCCATTAAATCAAGTTCAGAGAATAAATTGAATATATACAAAAAAATCTAGAGATCATATTGAAAAAATTAAAAGTTTAAAAACTATATAACTCATTGGGTTAAAATTCAGAGACTATATTGTATATTGAACCAAAGTTCAAGAATTATTTATATCATTTTCTCTTTACGGAACTTTGGTAAATTAAATTCTGTGAATAGAAATCACCATGAAACTTTTTAATTATGACGAACATAAGGCATAATCAATTTGAACAGCAAATATATTAAATTCTAGGTTACTATATATCCTCTCTTATCCTCCCTAAGCCTCCACGGTGTCCCCGATTTGGCCCCCCTCGTATCTGTCTAGTCATCAGCTAATCTAAACAACAAGATGTTCGAGAAAATTCACACGCAATCCAAGTTCAAAATTCAATAATAATATGATTCCAGAAGATTAGATGTTCAATAATAATAATAATAATAATAATAATAATAATATGATTCCAGAAGATTAGAAACTCCCCAAAGTAATGATATCGCTCGAATAAAAAAATGCCTAATAAAATAGGCAAATATGCTCTTGCCCACAAGCGGTATGATGCTATCATAGTGAACATGTAGATACGGGGCCCATTGATGTGTATTGTATAATTAGAATTACATAAAAAAGATTAAGCAAAAGTAAACACTTCATGTAGTTATAATTACTAGCTCAGTTGAGAAATATTTATATATGCCTTTCTATGAAAGCAAGGCAAAGCAAACTCCATTGGTCCCGCCCTCCAATTCGGACCACAGTGATCAGTCAGTCACCGCCATTTAGCCAAGTCTTTGCACAAATCTTTCTTCCTTGATTAGTCGTCGAATTTGAAGCTTTCTTTTTCTTTTCTTTTCTTTACCTTTATTATCATTATTTGCCCACCTTTTAAATATAATTAGACGCGTGCACAAAACGGTGGACCATTCTAGAGAACATGGGGCCATAAGAGGCGGATTAAAATCAGGAGAAAATTTAATTAAATGAAGTTGATAAAAACCTTTTGATTATTCAAATATGTGTGGTGGCCACATATTAGCTGTCCGCCCAATTTTTTTTTTCCATTTAAAAGTATGGTTTGAGTAAAATAAAAAGTACGGGAAAATTCAGGGTTGTTTGCACAATCATTCGGATTTGGTCCAAAAACATGTGAGTTGAAAGCAAATTAAAGAGAAAAAGAGTGGAACAGATTGTCTGCATACTTTAAGGGATGTTTTCTTTAGCTCATTTAGAAAAGTTCAATTTAGCTTTAGTGTGTAATTTAAGAATCTAACGAAACACATCCCTAACTCTAAATCAAATTAACATCTCGAAATATCTCGCCAGTATATTTATAAAAATTGATAACATAATTATTGTTTTAGAAAGATTTATTTCATGAGATCCCACATATAAGTTTCTAATTTTTATTTTAACATAATCCAAACATTCTCTTCCTACATTTTTTGTTTTTTGTTTTTATCGTTTTTCTCAATCTAAGGATGGTTGCCAAACAATCCTAAAGGCTACAATTTATTAGGAAAGGATATCTAAATAAAAGTAATAAGCAGCTAATTAAGCTAGCCTAGGATTCAAGGCGCGCATCCCTCGATATATAAATCTGAAAAGACCCAAGGACTCTGGATAGATGCTTCAGAAAAGCAAAAGCAATTTGAAGGGACAAGGCACAACAAAAGTCGATAGCATCCTACCGAATAGGACTGATATCATATTCCGATTGTCACCATCACCAACTCAAAGCAATTCAACTGAAACATGTACAAAAACATTCCATAGTGAATATGTCCCCCTTTTTTTTTTTTCCAAGATTCTGTTCATATCGTTTTGAAATATTATAGATAATGTGAATGAATCTTTGTTGGAAATGAGGAGCGGATGGAGAATTCAGGTGATTAGGTAGGGTTGGGCGGTGCAGCCTTCGACCGCCTCCGGCATGATATTGAAAATTAGACCAAGAAAGGCTAGTGATTTTGGTGACCTAGTTTACTCTATATTCTATTGATATTTGTTGCTTTCCGATTTTCGTCAACAAGAAGATGATGAGGGTGTGATCATGCAAGTGGAATTTGATGGTTGGAAAAGAGCGATGATGGGCTAAGCAGGTTTATATTGTGGGAAATGAACACACCGTTTTTCGTCACTTGAAACAATTTTATTTTTTTTCAAAAGAGAGTTCGTGATGGACTTTATTTTAAATAAGGCCCTGAATCTCCTTGTAATACTATGACTTTGGTAGCGTTTGCAAGATAAGGAATTGAGGAAACTTATGCCCTTTCAATAAGATAGACTCACTCCGGGAGAAAATGAAAAAGTTACTTGAATTGAGGAACCCTTTGATTTGATTTTGGTTTCAATGCAAAAACTCATCATATTTGGTAACTTGCTCAAGACGATATGCATTTGAAAACTCATTTATGTCATTGTTAACAACTTTATCTTCTCATGCTTTACTTGTGACAATGGCATGCATTTAATCACTTTCTAATACTTGCATCTCTCCCAAATGTACAAGGCTTTGCACCTCTGAAAGAAGCTATTGATTTTTGATCAGTCACACTTTTTGACACTTGCAACTTTCAATTTGTGGAAGCATTGTGGTGGTACTTTGGTGCGACAAGGTCATGGCATATCTTCTCCAGATTAATAAGATTTTCGAGGAACACTCTAAAATCATAAGAGTAGTGAGGGGAGGCCAATGGATGAATTGGCAACGTTCTTGCTTAAGGGGTTGTTGCGATTGTCAAGATGCTTTGTTTCTTGAAATCCATGGGTGCACGACTTTTTTTTTCTTGAAATCTCTTAGCCCGTCAAAATGAAAATATTTAGTTTTTATAGAGTTCTTAGAACCATTCTCTTAAAAAGAATGTTATCGCATAGTTTCAATTTAAGCTCCATGGTTTTCAAACTTTTAGATTCTCTCCTGTAAACATTTCCTATTGTGATCCAAAATCTAATCAAGATTTCAAATGATGGGTCATCATCCTCCAAGAGTGTGATGAAATCACCGATTGATATTTTTAGAGTGATTAGTTTTGTTATATTCTTTAACTCGGCAAGCCTAGTATTGCAAATTTTTTGACGATATTTCATCCTCCCCACCTATCAATCAAAACCTCTTCCTGCAATGAGGAGAGTTCAAGTCTAGCAATTTATATCATTAGATGGCATACTCAAAAGGCAAACATAGCCGGAAATTTTTTGTTTTAATGCATTTATATCGACATAGGATGCCACCTTGAATTAAATACTTTTCAAGTCCTTGAAGCATAGACTAAAAAATATGTGCTTTGTGCTCCTAGCACTTTTGATTACATGTATCCTTAAGGAGTAGTTCGAAACATCATCAGTATGTCACATGCTCTCTCCTTTTTAAGTAATGTTAAATTTATAAAAAAAATTTACCAACACTTTGCAATAGTAGATAACTCGATCTAAAAAATTTCAATAACATCGTTCGACCAAACATTTTATTATTCTTTCTATACATGATTCGAAAGACAACACTTAGTAAAAACTATTAAATTATTTTCACCCAGTTTCTTCTTCCTTCCTCTTCTTAAAAAGTGGCAAATGCATAAAAGTAAAAGGCATTACTTTTGTGATAAATTGTTTGCGCATGATCTACCAAGGAAGCATCTTTGAGGGGGAAAAAAGAAATAGACTTTGAATTCCGAAAGAAGCCCCAGCAATGGCATCATCAGAGTCCGGCCCCCACACGCACACTTTTACTTTAAGACTGACCACCAATTTAGGGGGCATGGCTGGCAGGCCCACCGGTTCCCCTTATTTTTATCTTTCCATCAACTAAAGTATTTGAAATTCGTAAAAAACTAATGTGGTGATTAAAATTTTGACCGTAAAGGTAGAAATTCTTGCTTGGACTAAGGGTTTGTGGACAAATTAGGGTGATGTCCAAGATTTGATATTTTATCACACGTCTTGCATTGACGGGCAAAATTTTCTACCAAACCCAAGCGATCTCAAGATCAGGATACTATTAAATGAGAATGATTATTTACGATATATAAATATCTAAATCGATAAAAAAAAAGTGACGTGCTCTTTGAAAAAGTATTATCAATAAATTGATTATGTAGAGCAGGATTATAGGAGAAATTCCCCATAAAAAAAAAAAAAAAAAAACAAAAGAGAAGAATTGTCAAGATTGTATATGCATTATGTATTTCTGGTATCTTCTGTACTACAATGAAAATTGGGAAGGCAACTGCGAGACCAAGAGAATGTTAAAACTGGCTTGTAGGATGGTGCTACCAAATTCTTTTTTTTTAGGTTTTTTCCTCCATTAAAGCGACTCCTCTCCTCTGTTTCTCCTCCTAATTGTTCTGTCTTCCTTCATCATCATTTCCTGTAAAACCATTCCTCTCTCTCTCTCTCTCCGTCTCTGTCCAAACCCCATCTTCTCTGCAAACAAAACTCTGTATTACAATCTCTCTCTCTCTCTCTCTCTGTGTTTCTCTGTGTGTGTTTAGTCTGTACAGAACATATTGATCGTCATCTCCAATGGCAGCCAACAAGTTTGCGACCATGGTTCACAGGAACACCAACAAGATGACCCTCATTCTGATCTACGCCATTCTTGAATGGACCCTGATCAGCCTCCTCCTCCTCAACTCCCTCTTCTCTTACGTCATCGTCCGATTCGCCGATTACTTCGGCCTCAAGAGGCCCTGCCTCTTGTGTTCCAGGCTCGATCATCTGTTCGAGCCCGGCAGGAGCAAGCTCCATCACAGGGGCCTTGTCTGCGAGAGCCACGCCAGCGAAATCTCCAAGCTGGTGTACTGCTTCGACCACCAGAAGTTAGTAGAGCTCCAAGACATGTGCGAGGATTGCTCGTCCTCTTTGCAAATCGGTCCGGCTAAGAATGATGAAGATGAGAAGGTGAAGTGTTGCTGTTGCTGTGGAGCGAGCGTGGAGAAGAAGTCCCACTTCTCTTCCTGTGCTTCGATCAAGTCTTGTTCTGATAACCTTGATGATACCCAGAAGGGGTATTTTGTCACAGAGGCAGAGGATGGTGAGGATGGAGATTTCGGGAGCGGATCGGAGTTGTTTGTGAAGGAAGACAATGAGGGGATTGAAGAAACTGGAAGATTTGTGGTAGTTTCTGAAGATTGTCACGCATGCGGGGATGTTAAGGTGGAGCCAGAGGAGGAGGACGACAAGTGTTCGTCGCCTTTGTCAGAATCTGGTGTTAAAAAAATGGTGGAGAATGACGATGAGAAGGTCGAACTGGTGACTGAGATGGAGCGCGAAGTCATTGCCGAGGATGATAGGAATGTGTTCATTGTTGAGAGGCATGTGTCTGATGAGAATGATCAGAGCATGCTTCAATTCGGTGACGGAAAAGGCCAAGCCGCGGCCATCGCCGAGCTCTCGTCTCGCCAGTGGGAGTTTGTGGAGGTTTCTCAATATTCTCAAACACATAGGGATGTTAAGGTGGAGCCAAAGGAGGAGGAGGAGGACAAGTGGTCGTCGCCTTCATCAGAATCTGGTATTAAAGAAATGGTGGAGAATGAGGATGCGAAGGTCGAACTGGAGATTAAGAAGGAGCGCGGAGTCATGACCAAGGATGATGGAAATGTGTTCATTGACAGCCATTTGTCTGATAAGACTGATCGGAGCATGCTTCGAATCCGAGGCAGAAAAGGCCAATCAAAGGCTGGAACTGGGCTTTCGTCTCGTCACTTGGAGTTTTACATCGGAAACAATGAGTGCGAGTTGATTCCAGTGGGACTGAAAGGGCTGTACACAATTACAGAGGAAGAACAGGAAAGCTGTGCACCACAGGATGTCATTTTGGACTTCTGCTCCTCTCCTGAGAAGCAGAACGAGGTTGTGGAGGATAAGATTAAGGGCGATTCCGTTGAGAGTGAAGGCTTGATGTTAGAATTCGAAACCAAGGAGCTCAAAAAGACCGATGCTTCCGAAGCTGCAGAATTGGATGAGAATGTCTCACATCATGCACTAGAAAAGGAAAGCGATGAGCAAATTGCTGTTACTCAAGCAACTGGGACTCTCATGGTGGGAAGTGATGATGTTCTTCAAGGAACTGCAGAAGAGGCAGGAGTATTCGAAAGTTCAGACATTCACCCAGGTAATTGTTATAGTCTGAGTAGAACTCTATAGTTTTGCTTCAGTGAAATTTGTGTGCAAAAATTGAGAATGCTTCATGATATATGTAGGAGCCGAAGAGGAGTATAATTCACAGAACGACGAGACTGATGCAGAGATTTCAATCGGGACAGAGATTCCTGATCAAGAAACAGTCGATGAGATTCATACTCAAGAATCATTCTCTTCGTTTCAGTGCACACAGGAAGATCCTTCTACTAGATATGACATTCTCAGCACTGATTTCGATCACGGTAAGCTTTAAGAGTACTTTGCCAAATGAAGGACTTTGCAAATGGCTCTTTTTTTGTTCTTAATCTTATACCATTTTTCTCTTGTGGGTTATAGGGTTTATGCAAATTGACGGAAATATCGAATTCCAAACTGTCTCGCTTGGAGCGAGCGAGCAAGAAGATAATGGTCAATTGCGACTGTGTATGGAGAGTAATGAGAATATTGAAGATGAGAAAATGCCGGATACACCCACTTCCGTTGATAGCCTGCATAGGAGATTACTACTTCTAGACAGGAGAGACTCTGGAACGGAAGATTCTATAGAGTCGTTGGACGGGAGTGTGCTCAGTGATATTGAAGGTGGTGAAGGTACTCTCACCATCGAGAAGCTGAAATCGGCATTGAGATCCGAAAGGAAGGCCTTACATGCTCTATATGAAGAACTTGAAGAAGAGAGGAGCGCTTCTGCTGTTGCGGCGAGCCAAACCATGGCAATGATCAACCGCCTCCAAGAAGAGAAGGCTGCGATGCAAATGGAGGCCTTGCAGTATCAGAGAATGATGGAAGAGCAATCCGAGTACGACCAAGAAGCATTGCAGCTTCTGAATGATCTTATGGTGAAGCGAGAAAAGGAGAAGGAAGAATTGGAACAGGAGCTCGAGATGTATCGCCAGAAGGTCGAGGAGTACAAGGCCAAGGAACATATGATGATTGTGAGAAGACACCGAACTTCATCCACATCTTGTAGCAATTCTGAGGATGGTGACAGGTTATCAGTCGATTTGAATGGTGAAGTGAAGGAGGAGGATGGCCTTAATGGTGACCGAGATGGAAGCCATGAGAAGACCCCAACTGATGCGGTTGTGTATCTGGAGGAGTCATTGGAGGACTTTGAGGAAGAGAGGGTGTACATTCTGGAGCAGCTCAAGGCCCTGGAAGAGAAGCTTTTCGGCATAAGCTATGAAGAAGGACAACATTTTGAGGACGTGAAGCCAATGATCGATCATTCCTACAAGGAAAACGGCAACGGCCACAGTGATCACTTGTTGAATGGTGAAGCTAATGGGAATGGGAACGGCCATTCCAAAATGAATGGATATCACCAGGAACCCAGGCGGCTTGGGGTCCCTAAGGCAAAGAGGCTGCTTCCCCTTTTTGATGCGGTTGGTGCAGAAACAGAATTAGATGGTGAGCCGTGCAGGGACGAACACCGAGCGGAAGACAAGAGGCTTGCGATCGAGGAAGAAGTAGACCATGTATATGAGAGATTGCAGGCTCTTGAAGCTGACAGGGAGTTCCTAAAGCACTGCATCAACTCAGTGAGGAAGGGCGATAAAGGATTGCATCTTCTCCAAGAGATATTGCAACATCTTCGCGATTTAAGGACCGTTGAACTCCGAGTTAGGAGCATGACCGATGGCATTATACAGTGACAATTGGTGCCTATGCTGCGACATAGAAGTCAAGGTGGAGTTCTTGAATCAAATGATCACTTTTGATTTACCAGTAGCTTTTAATCCTAAATTCGATATAATGTCAGGTCGGCATACTGAGCATTATCAAATGTCCTGAAAATTTGCAGATTATGCTATTGGAGTCATCAGCCGCCAAAAGATCTTAAGCAATATACCAGCGGCCCAGCAGCATTCGGGCAACACTGGACATGGCGGTGAAGCACATGTCATGAACAAATTTTAAGGGATGCACCTTCAGGGAGAGGGAGGCCCCTGGTCCTGGTCTATTTGGTCTCATCTTGGTGGACAAGAGGAAAGAGTCTGCCTTCATGTTTTTGACTTTCGTTTTTCTTCTTATTAAAAGCCCAATTTTTTATTTTCTGGGTTATGCCTACCAATACTTTTTGTGCAAAAGGGTAATGGTGGGTGTTATGTGCATGTAGGCTAGTGTGGGGGATGAAACACCCTGTCGTTTGCAATTCTTTTTTCTTCTTCTTTTCTCTCTTTCTGCTGTCCTTTTCTTTGTCGTGATGTTATAGTTCTGTCATTTGGAGGTTGTGAGATAGGCATGGCTTTGCATAGCTGGAGAGATCCAACCAAGATTCCAGTGCCAGTTAGGAACCTTTAGAAAATAGGACACTCTTTTTTTTCGGTTCATTCCTTTATGGCCTTCATCTGTTTGGAAGATAAGGGGAAAAGTAAAATCACCTTCCCCCCTTATCTTCTCATCATCGCATCAGTTTCCATCACATGAGGGGTTTGGTTTTTTTTTAATTATTCTGAGGAGCTTATGAAGTTGTCTCTACTTGTATACAACTGTGTGCTCATCATCTGTAAGTATGTAATGTTGTGTGTGTGTGTTTTTTTTTCCTTTTGTCCTAGACTGTCTTGGAGTTTACCTACTTGTTTTGTATATGACATGAACACTCATCCAAAAGGATTGTCATTAACTATTCAGAGGAAGCAAGGATTGCTGTCTGTCCCTGTGGATTATGCTTTAAGCATAAAAAAACTCTTTGGTTGGTGTAGAAAAAACAACGATCAAGTACAGTGGAACCATCTGCTTGAGAACAGTTATCAAGGATAATGAAAGCAACAGCTCAGGAAAAAGAAATGGCACAGGAATATGCACTGAAAACACCAGTTGTACACATTATCCTAAACATCAATATAAAATTCGTGGATAAAGATGTGCTCCAACTTCTGATTGATCAATTCTACTAGACTTGAATTACGAAATTTATCAATCTTTTAATTAAGGTACTGCCAAAGAGAGTAAATTTGTCGGCAGCCTCTGTGCACCCTTTTTCGACTGTAGAAGCTCGTCTTCTGGCCTCAAAAGAAAATGCCTCGAGTCATGGGATGCCTGATCATGATCAAGAGATGCATGAAGGTCAAGCATAGGCTGAAGTCAACCCTTTACTTTTAGGATTTTCTCAATGAGCATTTTCTAAAATTTGAAAAGACAGCAGGGATGATGGATTAATATTAATATCTTTAAATCTTTTTGCAAAATAATTTATTTGCGTGAATTATTACACCAGTTCTCCCACGACGTGTAGGTGCGAGGGCACTCATTAAAAATAGAAGATATTGATCATATTTCTCCTTTATTTTTAGGTAAGTTTGCAGAGTAACGTGTACGAAACATAAAAATCCAATATCTGTGAGTCAAGAGGAGATTTTTTTTTTAAAATAAATTAAAATATTATTAGATAAATAAATGGTGTGGCGCCATATTGTCAGAAGAAACTAAACCAGGTTTAATTTCGATGGTTCAACTGTCCGATACAATTTATTTTTTTTTGGGTTCATTAGTATCTAGTAGTTTGATTGAATTAAACACATTAATTGGATTCCTATAGTGTTTATCAGCATAGGGTGGTTGCATTCGGTTCGACTTTGGGGGATATAGAGCTATCTCCCGAAGAATTTTTTTAATGGAGGTCGATTTGTAGAAAGCAAATGGCGTTTGGTTGACTTATATTTTGTGTCAAGCAATTTTGAAGTTAAAAAAAGAAAAAAGAAAAGAAAAGGCAGGCACAGGCAAGCAAAGGGACTCTAGGCGACCAGCATCAGCGGCGACCATTAACCTCGTAAGGCGTCGATCCGCGACCCTTGTTGCAGCAGATCTCGTGCAACTTTGTTGAAGCTTCGCAAAAGCACCAGGGGACAGAGGTTGGCAGAGCTTAGTGAAGCTCAATCAAGGCTCTTCACCAGAGGTCGCCGAGGCGAGGGCCGTCGAGATTGAGTGACCCCAAGTGATAGACCATTGGGATTGCGCAACCTCAAGTGAGGCGACGCCAAAATCACACGACCTTGAGCTTCCTAGGTGTGGCATTTGAAGTCGAGCTTCCCATATTTGGCCTTCAACGGTTGGCGCAAACCTATGTGAGGGCTGCTGAGGTGTTGCGACCTTTGACGAGCCCTATATGAACTCCAGTGGCGCGCGAGGTGGACCTAGACTCCGCCAACGTGCAAATTAGGCAATAGGTCGCCGCGGCCTCGCGGCTAGTGTCGCCCCATCTTAGGTGACCCCATGCTAGCATTTGTTTGACTCTAGATTTGCAAGTTGAAGATGAGCAATCACGAAGCAAAATTGGTAGGAGTGAGCGGTTCCAGGTTCTGTACAGTTCCATATGAAATTTGGAACTCGTTGAAACAAGTATATCGTTTTTTGGAACCTAAAACCTATCATGCATATTCTAGAACCTGAAATCTACCTTATCACTATCATATGTTCTAAGATTGATTTTAAGGTCTATCCAAGTTATACATATATTATTAATTGACGATTACAATAATTTATAATCTTTAATGACCACCACTATGTTGTTATACTTCACTAACCATACTTTTATTTAGATTGAACAATTGTAATGAATTATAATCTTTAATGACTATCACTTGTTATACTTTAGTAACTATAACTTATATTTAGACTCACAAAAAATATGAACATTAACAAACTAAAAGTCTTAATCATAAAATGAAAATTCAGACTAGTTTTTTAAGATTATATACTCATCGAAAGTCATGAAATACTGTACAATCACGTGAAGACATGGGTCGATAAAAATACAAAAACTAGTTTTGAATTTTAGGTTACAAGTTCCTCAATTTTTGGAACCTGTTACTTACCCTATATACTTTTGAACTTGGAATTAGATAGTTTTCCATTGTTCTGGTTCTTAGGTTGCAAATTCTAACTCGGAACCATACTCATCCCTAACAACTAATATGCTAAAATACAAGCGGGGGCAATTTTGAAAGGAAAAAATTCATTAACCTAAACCCGCCTTCCAAAAATGCTTAAAGGCCAAGGCATCCAAGGACTTACCTCGAACAATCAGACTTATCAATGCTGGCATACCTTAGAGTGGCCCAAAAAATATTTACCAAACACTCTCACCTTTCTCAAGAGACGTCTCTTGAAAAGCTAAATCAAATGCACTTGGGACTGAATAATCAAATTTGAGATGGAATGTATGCTTAGGATTTCTTTTTCTAATACATATTCATTTTCCACTAATTTACAAGAAAGTTAAGTATGTAGTATGTTCAATGTCACGTAATCAAGTCCGTCACTTTCCAAAAGTCTTCCAAATCCATTGAATTTGTATATCTTCCTTTTGGGCGAATATGTGTTCAATCTTATTTGATGCGAAAAACCCAAAATCCGAGTCACATGAAACCTAATCCCATTTGTTCATAATACCACGATGGACTTTTTTTTTTTTTTTTTTTGGGTCGAACCATGATAGATATTATAAACATTTAAAATGCAACATATGCCAACTAAGACAAGTTTATGTATTAAATATATTGGAAGTTGGATTTTCGAGGAGATAAATCACGACAAATCACAAATCCAGTTTCAAATTTGAAGATCGGAATCTATAAGATTAGGTACACATGTGACTAATGATGAAAGAAGGAACGTCAGATCGATAAAGCAATTTGTCATTGTGGGGTACCCTTTTTCCTTCTTTTTGCCGCAGCATTCCACTACAAGGTCAATCAAATTCGGTAAAACGAGGAAAAGAAGCATTTCGATTTCGATTTGAGTGGGACATCTCTAGATAACGAATAATGCTTTATCGATTATTGAACCTTAATTTAAATATGTTGCTCTCCAGAAGAAGAACCGACGAAGTATAATAGGCAAAAAAATGGCGCCAAATGTGGGAGAAAAATTGAAAAAAAATTGAAGGCACCTAACTGAAGATGTCCTAACTGGTTCCTCCACGTGCGATTAGCAAAGTCCCCTGTCGTCATTGCAAAGGCCTCGGCACTTTTGGGGTACGAGGGCAGCTCAGGACAGCAAGAGTGGCACTAATCATTCTTCATCGTGGATCACTTTCGGCGATGCTTAATTGGAAAGGTTAATGATATAACCCAATTCGAGTTTTGTTTATGTTCCGTTTGTTTATGTTTCTTTTATTTGAGGGCGGCGCGATCCAATCGATCATGCCCCCTTGGCAAATTAATTAGTTCAGCAACGTCTCTTCAAGAAAAAAGGGTGTCGGGTTTAATGCTTTCATCATTGTTTCAAGCTGCTTTTACGCGAGCCTAAACGATCTAAAACTTTTGCTTCCCAATCCAGGTGTAATCCTGAGTAATTTCGGCCATGCTGAAAGCTCAAGCGAAATGAGCACGGGCCCATGGCCGAGATGCTCGGAAGTTTAGATCATGTAAACAGCAAGAAGGCCCGCCCGAGTGTACCGATATTTGCTTTAGAGAAGTGACATATCTGATTTCATCTAACTCTGTTGAACAGAATGGTTATTGGGTACGAGTCAATTAGCTATATTAATTTCTTCTGTTCAACTCTAGTATTTTATCTTTTATATACATGATTAGGTGGTGACCGGGCCAGCTTCTCTTTTGACTCTGGCCATCCAATGTCGGTTCTCTTTTCTGCTTTGACTTTGTCCCTTTTATTTGGGTGCCAATCGCACCAAGCAAATCTCCCCCTTATGTCTTGATTAATGAGTCGGGTACTCACTCCCTTTCATCCCTTGTCCACCTCCTTGTAAATCTATATAGATACATTATTGTGGTCTCATTTTAAAGAAAAAGTCTCTGAAATTGACGTCTCCAATTTTAGGTATCTAGAAGGGCTTTCTTCTCATTGGAAGAAATGGATTTGTTATATTCTCCACAAAAAAGGACCGCCACCGAGGCGGATGTTAAAGAAGAGAATATAAGATGCCACGATTTTAGACAATTTTGGTTATTTGGCATGGGTAGAGTATTCAATGGAAACGCGTTCTCCAACAGATGAGGAGGTGTTAACTGTCCGTTGAATTTTTGTTACGCGTGATTAGGAATTGATATGTTTTAATGCTTTATTAGATGTCTATGAATTTAATCATATGTTCCATTTACCAAAATCTGTTGTAATGGTTTGCAAAATGTCTACACATATGTATATTTATTAATATTCGATACGATACTAGTAACTTCAGTTCATTAGTTGTGAAATTATTTTTCATTTTTATTTTTTATGTTGCCGTGCAAGTGATGATCCGCGTGTTGCGGGTCACGGTATAGTAATCACTTTTTGCCATACTCTAAGGCCGTGTTTGGTTGTTCGGATTTATTGTAATATGATAGAATAATGTGAGATAAGAAATTTTTCAAATATCTTTCAGATTGTAGAAAATCTCATCACATGTTTAGTGTAATCCAAAATTTAATCAAATTTTTCTCTCGTGATATCTTAATCTCACCGCTCAACGTGTTCTCTTCAACTACCTCTAGTTCATCTCCTTTGCCGCCATTTCGCTAGATCCACCACCATCTCCACGTCTAGATCATAGTCCTTGCTCAGCTTTATCGTATAAGAAGATTCAGACACAATCTAAGATGAGCCTTGGCGACTGGGGGAGGTAGCGGCTGTCGCAATCTGGTAGACGAGGCAACGATGGTTGATGGAAGGGCGGTGACAAGTTGGTGGATGTTATGCGTCAAGCTCTGGGGACACTTGATGTCAAAGCCGACGATCTGAGGGTAGTGAGAGGCGGAAAGGAGGTGGACGATATTGGGGCAACAAGTAATGAAGGCAGACATGCCTCTATTGTCGATCTAGCACACCCATAATAGAATTCGATTTCTTAAATGGAGATACCCATGTGACGTACAACTTCTCATTTTCATCCTCAGTTGTTGAAGCACGATTGGCTAGATGGCGATAACAATTGGTGGTGGTCAAAAGCGATGATGATTGCATGGTGTTCGGAAGTGACGATGATCCAATGTCATGGAGGTGGTCCTTGCGTGGTGGTCAACAAAGCCGAATGCATCACTCCATTACTTTATCCTTGGAAGAAATTTTTTAAGTTACTTTTAAATTCTTTTTATCCGATCTAGGTTTATCCCATCCCTAAGCCGGGGTTTCTTATTTGATATTTTATCTTAGACATATCCGGTGCAGAGGACATTGTCAAACACCAAATATGATATTTTGTTATCCAATTTGAATTCAAATTTGGACTACCAAACCTAGCCTCAGGGTATGATGAAAACTTAGGTAAAGAAATGACGAGTTCTGAAATTGGTGTGGAATTGGAAATTTAGAGAGAATTGGAGTGTTTGATTTGGAGAAAATAAAAATTTGGACACACAATTCTCAATATTCCCAATTTCGTGTTGGGAGTAGAGAAAATGACATTTTGACATCCTATCGTACTCTCAAATTGGAATAATAGATTGAGATAATAGCACAAATAATTCCTGAACTTTGATCAAATATATAGTGATATGTCCAAACTTTTAATTTTGTCAATGTAATCCCTAACTTTTAGTCCAACTTCACCTCCAAGCCATAGTCCATGCTCAGCTTTATCGCGTCCGAGGTGATTCGGACATCAGTGAAGATGAGCCTTGGGTCACCAACGGTGGACCAAGGGAGGTAGACGTGATCGATTGGGTAAGATGAGATAGTAGGGATTAGATGTAGAGGTGAGGGGTGGCAACTGGGTGGCGGCGGTCGCGCTTGAAGCTCTAGCCACACTTTTAGTGTCGAAGCTTATGACCTGGGGCAGCGACGCATGAAGATGAGGTTGACCAAGATCGATCGGTGGATGCCGTTGGAGCAGAAAATGATGGGCGTGCGCACGCCTCTTGTGTGGATGATGATCTTCAAGGATTTGGTGTAGTAGTGAAAGGATTCGAGTTCTGTCATTATAATAACCATGTGACGTATAACTTCTCATTTTCATCCTTAATCATCGGAACATGATAGATAGGGCTGTGACGATGGTTGATGGTAGTTGGAGGCAATGATGATCGGCAGTGGTCGGAGGCGATGATGGTCAATTGTTGTGGTGGTGGTTGGTAGCCGGTGAAACAATATCCAGATTTGTCATTCCATTATTCAATCAATGGAAAATAACATCCGGGTTTATACCAATTCTTGTCTCGGATTTCTTATTCGGTATTCTATTTGGATATATCCAACTTTATATGGTTCGGAGAATGTTACCAAATACCAAACATTATAATTTGTTATCTTATATGGACTCAAATGTGGACTACCAAATGGAACCTAATAAATTTTTTTAGGTTGGAACAGCGTAATAAATTAAATGGCTGAAAATCTAATAGAAATTTTGCATGGAGACTTTCCTTTTCTGTCATTCACCATTCCTTTCAAATAAAGGTAATTCAAATTTCCCATACTTTTTCGACCAAAAAAAAAATTCCCATACTTTCATCTTCATTTTTCACTATTTCGAAACAACAAAAATAATTTTCTTCGCCCTCCCTCCCTCTCTGATTTGGTGATTTGCTGGTGCTCGAACTTGACTTTGTGCATCTCGATTAGGCCACCTTATCAAGCGATCTTGAGGGCGTCCTTCTTGGTATTGGCCTGACGCCTTCTTTACTATACTTTTATTTTCCTCACACCCATCAAAAAACTGTCCAGAAATACTATATTTAACTTACCAAATCTTCTCTTAGTTTCGACCTTTTTATTCATTCTGAACAGGAATTCGATCAAAATTCCAATTTCTTTCGCATGGTATATATTAAGCACGCGTTAACATTTCATGGACAGGGAATCTTATGTCGAGTATTCATGAAAGATGAAACATGTAAGATGTCTAATTTGCTACTAAAGTGATATCTTGAGTTTTAATTGAAAATGGATATAATTGGATACAGTGATGGATTCGAACGAAGGTTGGTGCAGGACAGTTATGGTAGGTGGCACGCTTGACCTAGGGGAGCTGCAAAGTCTGGATTTCTGATATTATTGGTCAGGATTCAAGGCTGCAATGAGTTGCCTCGTTCTTGGTGTAGCAACGGAAGTCCGAGAACCGACAATTTGATGCCGTACAAGTCGAAATGAGTGGATAGAATTGGAGCCGCAGACGACGGCGTGTTCTCCCGGAAGAGGTGGAATAAGGCGAGCTCGTTGGACTGGATTTTACTTGGAGGTGACGACAAAGGCGTTTGACGGAGTTGAGAGGAGAACGGAATCGGAGTTGACGAGGAGGATAGAGTCGTATAATATCAATTTTGAATCGAATTTTTGAATTTTATCTTTTGATGAATTATAATGCTTTTCTATAATTCTTGGGAATGTAAGTGAGAAGAAGAAGAAGGGAAAAAAAGGAAAAAAATTGAACTGAACCGACCTGAACGGTCAATTTGCCTAAATTTAGGGCGCGAATGATAATCATTCTAAAGAAAAATTGATTTTTGAAAAAAGAAATAGATTTTTCTATTTTTATTTCTATATGAGTTTCTAAGTAAAAATAACCGTTTGATAACGATATAAGATTTCTACTAAAAAAATGGAAATTTGTTTGATAACGACAATTTTTTTTTTCTTTTCGGATAGCGGTGGACCAAGTGGGACGGTGGTGGACCGGCGATTGGTGGCGATGACGACGGCCAGGGACGAGTGATTGGTGGCGTGGGGCGCGTAAACAGCGATCGACGGATGGGCGGCGGGCGGTCGACGGGGATCAGATGGGCAACGGCAGTGGACGGGGATGTGACGATTGGCAACGGGCGGCAACCAAGCAATCAGCAGATGGTGGTCGACGGCAACGAATGGAGGACATGATAAGAAGGAATTTTATTTCTCATTTTTATTCCAGAAATAGAAAAGTAGAAAATTTTTACTTTTGATTTTTATTCTAAATCTATTTCTAAAATAAAAATCTATTTCATAAATAAAAAAATGGAATAATTTTATGAAATTGATTTTATTCCAAAAACATATCGGAATAGAAAAATTATTTTTGAAACAAAAATTACTGATTGTCATGCACTCCTTTATTTTCTCATTACTGAACTGAAAAAGAAAAAAACTTGAAATTCTCTATTTGGGTTGGGCCAGTTATTTTTTACACCCGTACCTCTTAATGATCGCTTCAAAATGAGGTATTGTTTTTTTTTTTTGCACATTAACGAGTGCTAAGCCAAGTTAAGGCGCTGAAGAGAGAATGCCAAAATTGTTGAGTACTTGACGATTCCATACACCGACTCCCATAGAATGCGGACAAATGGAATGGGGAATGCTTTTTGTCGATCCAGACGAGCCGAAAAGCACGTTCGATCTCCTCTTTTTAAGGTTGGGGCATGAGTCAACCAACTTGCGCATTCTCTTGATAACATCTCTGCGAGCACAAACCTGTGTATCCTAACACAAGTTCAAGCCCTGAATGTTAGGTATTGGCCATGCTGCTGCTACTAACTCGAATAATCCTTTTAAAAGATTGCAGTCATGCTTTTAAAAAATCAGTTTATCGTCGTTCTATCTAAGTTGGATTTGTGTCTTCTAATTTATGGAATGCCGCAATGCACAGATACTAAGATTTTCAGATCAATGATTCGGATTTATCTATTTATGTTAGTAAAAAAAAAGGTCCATGAATTCTCCGCAGAACAGATCTCGGGGGAGATCATAGAAAATCCCCCCACAAAGACGAGGTTAAAGACGATGCGTGTTCTTCAAGATTCATTCTGCTCGGTGCCACGTCACGCATGAACTCATCGAAGGAGGAAGAAACACGAGAAGTCTTAGGTTTCCGATTGAAGGACCCTGGAAAAAACCTGGGGCTGTCTTTCTTGACTTTGACTTGTCTAAATCCACTTGCCCCATGAGAAAGCAATTCCTGCCTTGCGTTCCACAGAGTAAATTGAATTATATATAAAGAAAAGACGAGACCCAATTCGATCTTTACGGCAACAATAATAATAATAAAGATGCAGTGCGGTCACATCCAAGAGATATTGCAATTTGCGCGTCCAGAATTCGGCAGGTAGTAGAACCGTCTTCTTCTCTGGGCGAGTTGCCAAGGAAGAATCGTAAGGAGGAAGAAGAAGAAGAGACGATTCGCGGTCTTTGATTATTCTCTTTGAATTCGAAATGATTGAAATTTTCAACAAAATGTAAAACTTCACAAGTTAGATTTAGATATGATTTTCCTCATAATCTTATTTAATCTCGGATTGAAATGATATTGTAAATTTTAATGAGAAAGTAGAAAGTGCTTCTTACTTTCGTTTAAGCTAAAACAAATGTGCCCCAACATCAACTTTCACAATCATGCCTCGTCATGTTGCTTAGTGGGAAAAAAGTAGGAATTCTCCTAAATTTTGGTAATAGAAACTCGAAACAATGTGAGATTGGACCTTTAAAGATGTTGACAATTATAAGGAAATTTCATCACATCAAGAATTCAAACCTCACAAATGTCAACTCATTTTGAACGACCAGAGCTTTCGCTATCCAAGAACCGAAAGGAAAATGGATTTAGTAATATAGCCTTCACTAAACTATCAAAATGGAGGGGCCAGGTTGGGCTGAAAATGACCCCATCTAAATAGATTCATTTAATTTGTTTTTATGCATTGCAAATCTAGTGATTCATATTTGACTTAACTCAGCTCATACTGCTAAAGTACTTTCATATTTAACTCAATCCAAAAAAACTCATATCACAGAGTGAGCGAGCGCAAAATTAAGTGAGGATGAGAGAATGAAAATAATGTCATAGAAGTGGGTTGTGTTTAAATAAGATATAAACCCATTCATGACCCATTAACACCTATATAATATTTCTATCAATTTGTGATCTATGTACACAAAATATAACTTACTTATGTAATAATTTAGCCCGATTAAAAAATGGATTTATGATCAATTTTGATAGATCTATGAACCTTCACTTATTCCAAATACCCTTTTATGAATTTTGCAGTACCAACTACCCGGTCGATACCAAAACCACTGGGATCTCCATCACCCATAGCAGAACAGTAAGATGTCTTAATATTTACCCAAGTTGGACTCGGACCCCAATGGACCCCTATGCCGCACTTTTGTCATTGGGGATATTCGAAAGATGGAATCTTCAAAATGCCAAAGTAGAGTCAAGTTCAGATAAAACCGATGAAAAAAGTTACGAGGATGACGTAATTCCAAGCGAGATTAACGTCGTCCAAATGATCAATTGCGGTTGGCAATTGAATCCCGCACATGCACGAAAGAAAAAAAGAGGAAAAAACATCCTGCGAGCAATCCGAAAGCGCGTTCGTCGTTCGTGCTCTTCCAGCTGTGCAGGCAATCGTCGCTTCTGCGACGTCTTCGCCCTGATGCGGTCCAAGTTTTCATGTTAAAGAAAACGACTCCGCTTTTGGTGCGTCGGTATTTCTCGTGCTAAAAAGAAGACACGCAACCTCGGCGCGATGATGAGCCCGTTCTTGGGGTTGACATTTCTCCATCACACGGAAAGAAAGGAGTTATAAATAAAGAAGAAAATGGCGGAAATCGCCGGTCGTCAAGTGGGTCAACACGCCCGCTCCCCGCGTTTCATACCTGAAGCCTCCTGGCTTCGCTCGGGCTCGGAGACACCGTATCTCGCGCACCCATTTTTCTTTTATGTGCGCGAAACCCAACGAGAAAAAAAATCAGTCCTTGCGCGAAACCCCACAAGGAAAGATCCGTTCTTGCGCCAGTACCCCTTCGTCTTTCGCCGTCTTTCGCTGCCGCCAAGTTCCAGTTTTGATCGAACTTTTTGGCTGAAAAAGCTGCTGGTATTTGTGGGTTCTTGTTCCTTTTTCCTGGGTTGCATCGTTTCATGGATTGGTTCTCTTGAATTCCTGGAGAAGCATGCGCAAATCGAAGAACTTCATGCATAATCTTCTGAAGACTTTCAAATTAGGCTCGAGCAAAGGTGAATGGAGAGACCCGGGTGGCTCTGTTTCCGGCGAACGCTTTTCGTGTACTTGGCGTGCGATTTCTTGTTCCGTTTGATTGTCTGATTATGTTATTGATCTCTGCCGTTGCCGTCACCAGAGGGGCAAGGGGAAGAGGACTGGGAGAGGATAGCTGCCCAAGAGCAAAAGCATTTCGCGTTCGACGCGCTGGTTGCTGCAACGAAAGATTTTCACCCGACCCACAAACTCGGGGAGGGTGGTTTTGGCCCCGTATACAGGGTCGGTGACTTCTGCCTTGTGATTAACTACAAGCTTTAGAGTTCCCGTTGCTTTCTCATGTACTGAGTGGATTGCCCTTTGATTCTCGAGCTCGGAGTGGGAATGGAAAATTTATGGTGAAATTGTGGGGTTGTCTTTTTATTCTTTTGTGCTTGCTCGCAATTGAGTCAATCTGATCAAACTGAGAATAGCTGGAACGGGCGTGAGAATGCTATACATCTTTAGGGATATTTGTAGTATGTGCCTTGGGTTCTCAAAATCGCATTTGCTGATGAACTTGTATGTCAACAGATTGAATTGGGTATGGTCATTGGTTTAAGGCACTAGCTATTAGTTGCAGTTCCATTCTGTCTGTTCAAGAGATGTTGGTATCTGGAGTTTATGTGCTAATTATTAGTTATAGTAGCTGCTGGTAGTTCAAGAGACAGTGATAATAGTGCTGTCCAATGCGGCATCTTTAGATATTTTTCTTGAAGGATTTGTGAATTTGATGATCCCAGGATGTCAATGAAGAGAGGTTACATTATATGCCTTGCCTGATCTCTCGTTTTCCCTGCAAAGAACCAGCTTCTAGGTGTTGCTGTGACTGAGAGTTTTGGACACGGTCACTCTGGTTTTTTATTGCTTGCCTGATCTCTTGTTTTCCTAATTCTAGCATTTTGAAGAAAAACATATGAACTTGTGCTCAAGGGAGTAGAGGAATTAATATAAGTTCAAATGTTTCAACTGTTCTGCTTGCCTATCTTGTTATTCAACTTCTTGCTGATGGTGTTTGAGCTGCTCTTGTGCTTAGCCTACATTACATGTTCAACCCAATAGAGGGCAGCTTTTTCAGGAATCAAACATAAATTTTGGAGATTACTTCATTTATCTTACAATTGTTTCTTTACAGGGAAAGTTGGAAGATGGGAGAGAAATTGCGGTGAAAAAGCTTTCTCATAGCTCAAATCAAGGGAAGAAGGAGTTTACAAATGAAGCAAAGTTACTGGCACGTGTACAGCACCGGAATGTTGTAAATTTGTTGGGGTACTGTGCTCATGGAGCAGAAAAATTGCTAGTTTATGAGTATGTCCCCAATGAGAGCCTTGACAAGCTTCTGTTCAGTAAGTATCAGTTAATCTTTGTAAATGCTTCCCTATCTGGTCCTCTTCTAAAATGTCATCTACACAGTTGACCAGCACAAAAATGTTTCAACAGCCATTTGGTTTCCAAGCTAAGATTGGAAAAAATAAAATAAAATGCTGCTCTAAAGTAATTTACCAACTAAGTCTGATATCTGATTCTTCATGAGACTTGAGAATACCTTTTAAATTTGAAATGGCTTGCTTGTTGCAATTGTTTGACTGCTTTTTCCACCATAAGTTGTCATGTTAAAGTTTCTTTGATATATATGATGTCTCTGTCAACTTACATGAATTTGTAACAAGATAGATTCCATGAAGAAGGTCAAGTCTTTGTTTTTATCAGTTTGCCATAGGAGTTCACATTTTAATTTGAATCTTGATTTCTTACTATCCGAATATGTATGCGGCAGTCCTTACTCCTCGCATGAGTTTGATTCGTTTATCTTGTGTACTCAATGGCTCTTTGTATATGTTTTTTCGTTAGTTCAAAGATGGTGCTGATGAATAAAGAAACATTCCGGGATGTGTATGTGTATTTGGTCAGTCCCAGGCTGTTGTTGGTAAAATTCTTAACTGTGGTCGAACTTACCTGCGATAAACAATCTTTTGTGGGGTGAGTTTCTGCAAAAGGGATAAGTGATGAGTTATTATTGTTTAGATTTAAATGCTCTTGAGAAACTTATGGGTACCTCATAAACTGAATATTACATTTGCCTTAGTGAGGAGTCACATAATCTGCACAGACTCCTTATTTGCCTCAGTGGGGATTTGCATATTTTGGGCAGGCTCTTTTTCCTTGATAAATGAAGATTTTCATCTGAGACTTAACTACTAGGTCAACTTCTGTTGCTTAAATTCAATATTTCATCTGAAAAACATTAATGTGAAAATAGAAACTCACATTTAACTGATACTTGTTCTTATTCCTTTCGAGAAATGTGGTAGAAGTATCTAATTGCAAATTTACTATAGAGATTTATTCACCATTGGAGTTCATCTTTACAAGTAGAAGCAAAGGAAACCTCATATAGTTACCTTCATAAGTTAAGCAATGTCATCTCTAAAGTCTTCATTGTCCTTTGAGGTCATCTGTCTGCAATGTTGCCTTAATTTCATATTCAGTAAAATTATGATAGTTAAGAGTATGAACCAAGTCAATGAGTTATCTCCTTTATGTATGTAAGCATAATATAGGAGGCGGGTTCTCTCTCTCTCTCTCTCACATGCGCATGCACGCACACACGTGCACACACACACCTCTTTTTTTGGTGGAGCGGAATGGTCCAATACCTCACACATGACACATGTAAATCTTCTGTAACTAGAAAGCCATTATATGAAGCCATATGCTCCTTTTCGTGATGACTGTTGACTATTCAATAAGAGTCAGATCTGATGTCAAAATGCAGTTGGGCAATGAATGATGAAATGTTAAACATAATGCGGGCTGTGTTTCAAATTCCAAGAGTATTTGTTAGCTACTGGAGCCTCGAACTGTATGATAATGTTGATTATGCGGTCAAACCACTTTGTTGAAAGCCGTTTTGCTTAATAATATTGATTTGGCGGTCAAATCACTTTGTTGAAAGCCATTTTATTTACTCTGTTTTTCCTTGATCTGATGCATGGTCCATTGTTGTAGAAGTAATCAATGTCCATCTATTTTGAATAACCTCACTGTTCTCAACTTTAAAAGTTCCTTGGATGCATGTTTTTGGAGTCCATTTTGACATAGTTGTTGCATACTTTTCCCTCCTAAATTAGTTGAATGCATAGAAGTGAAAGCTATAGTGATTCTTATCCTGGTGGCAAATTCACTGGTCTGAATGCAGAATCCAATAGTAAGAAGGAGTTGCTTGACTGGAAGAGGAGGTTTGACATCATTGCGGGCATTGCCCGCGGCTTGCTTTACCTGCATGAGGACTCGCACAGCTGCATCATTCACCGTGACATCAAGGCAAGCAACATACTCCTTGACGACAAGTGGGCCCCGAAAATCGCGGACTTCGGGATGGCCCGCCTCTTCCCGGAAGGCGAAACACACGTCAACACGCGTGTGGCCGGTACCAAGTAAGTGGTCTAGCATCCCTATTAATGTAGTAATCTGTTGTTCAGTGCTATCAATGTCTTGGTCCCTGATCAAGTAGATGTTCTTCTATTTATATGAGTATTTAATTCGTCTTTAGTTGAGAATATAGGGGATGATTTGCGATTATTATAATTGGTTACAGTGGGTATATGGCTCCAGAATATGTGATGCATGGAAGCTTGTCAAAGGCAGCGGACGTATATAGCTTTGGTGTGGTGGTTCTTGAGTTGATCACTGGACAAAGGAACAGCTCCTTTAATTTGGACTTGATGCGCAAAATATGCTCGATTGGGTAAGTATGATGCATCCTTGTTCTAACTTCTTTTGACAAATATTGGAGGAATCAAAAACAATGCACTCTTTTTTCTTGGGGGATAGCATGAGGATTAAAACTTGACTCAATTAGTTCCCACAGTATACACAAAAATAATAAATTTAAACTCCCTCTTGAAAATGATCTGCGCTAGTGATTCATATGTCCTGAATGAATGGAGATTGATTTGAGAAAATTAATTGTAAACGCATGTGCAAATTACGTTCAATCAGGATGCAGTGGATGATTTTTCTTTCAACCCTGTAATAATGTGGCTTCAATCTAAATTTTATCCTTGATAATTTTTTTTCTCAGCCAGGAAAATCAGAACCTACTTGTACATCTTAAAAATTCAATCTTGAGTTGAGGGCCCAAATATAAATATTTAGAAACATAAGAGGAATTATTTAAATTGACTCTTTCAAGCTACTTGGGTCCACTTTGTGGAAAACCAACCATGTGCTACGCAAAAAGCAATATGTAAATGCTATTAGATTCAACATGTGTTGACAACTAAACATGTCCCCTTTTTTCGTTTTAAAGTAAATAGGAAAAAGGAAAAGTGGGTGTCGCGCCAAATGATCTTTTAGATGTATTTATATATTCATGTGAGGAGGACCCGAGTGGTTCGGAAGTTCATATTGCTTTTGGGACCTTATTGATAATGAGTGAGATGGGGTGACCCATCTTTTGATTCGCACATGAGTTTGGGAAGTTACATGCTTAAGGGGGCACATGTCCATATCAAAGCACATCAGATTGGCAAGTTACGTGCTTAAGTGGGCGCATGTCCATAGCAAAAGCTCTCTATACACACTAAAAAACAATGCCAAAAGCAAGCTTATTGGGGTAGATCCTGCTCAGTCCACCATTCATGTCTGGTAGATCAAGATTCAAGACAATACAGATATCATTTCTGAAAAAAGGGATTTTTTTCAGATCTATAGTATGCTTCTAAATTCCCAACTCTAGAAGGTCTATTTATATCTTTTTGTGCGGTGTTGCATTAAAAAGAAATGGTCAAGTTACACACGTACTTATTTTCCTGAATCGCGCTGGACGTTTTGAACAAGACTTGCACATGGATGGATTATTGGTCACTCAGTTGGAAAAACAAACTGAGGCTTCTGATTTTCTTTTATACTCTAGTTGAGTTAGAATTATATATGAATCTCCCAGCCACTTGTTCTGTAATTTTCGCAAGTGGGAATCTTATGTATTGCAGTGTGATTTCTGAATATATAGGCATACAAAATGTACAAGAAAGGGAAAAGCTTGGAGATTGTGGACACAGCATTGGCATCCTCAGCATCCGCGGATCAAGTGGCCATGTGCATCCAAATAGGGCTTTTGTGTACACAAGGCGATCCACACCTCCGCCCAACCATGGGCCGGGTTGTGGTCTTGCTGTCGAAGAAGCCTGGCAACCTGGATGAGCCCATCACGAGGCCGGGCTTACCTGGCGCCCGTTACAGACGGTCCCGTCGGCCTCATGGCTTGTCTGGTTCTACCGGAACTACTTCAGGAACTTCCAGCACCGCGATGCGCTCCTTTGGCTCAGGAATCAACACGAGATCTGCGACGCAATCGACGGCCACAAGCACAACGATGTCTAACCTCCCGAGTCCTTCAGATCCTCACGGGAAGCGTCCTATGCAGAGTTAGGTACATCACTTCCGTTGAGGTATAGGCATTTTTGACTATTCTTTGTATGCCCAGATTAGAGATTGAAGTGGAATGTAAATGCTTGTTGAGGGAATTAGTCGGATAAGGTAAGGACGTGACCGGAGAATCCATGGGAGATGGGACAGAAATCGGTTGCCTTGAAATGTTCAAATTGGCAAATCCATTCTTTTCTGCGAAACTTTTTATGTATATACCGTCATAAAATAGTGGTACAAATGCAAAAATTAGTTCACAAAAATGAGTTTATGAAATGGCGTGGAAAATACTTATGGTGCTCGAATATGGTCTGCTAGTTTAAATAATGTCTGCAATCTCAGATTGTCATTAAATCTTGCGTAATGTTGTCTTTGTACGGAAAGACATGTTTCATTTCGATTTTATATTGCTTGCCAAATTCGAAGAGACAAAATTCTCTTTGGGTAGGATGAGTAACTAAAACCCTTTCGAATGTGTTTGGATTACAACCACCACCTCAGCATCTTCACCGAAAAGTATAAAAAAGTCAATAAACTTATTGTATTTGTGCCACTTCAATTTTATTTATTTATTTATTTATTTTTTCAATTATATTGATTTAATCCTAAACCTTTTCATGTTTTGTTAACTAAGTTCATTCGGCTACTTTAAGTTGAAATTGCTGATGTGGATATTAGTCATTTTACGTAGCATGGTTGGTGCTGATGTTAACATTTGTTTTATATTTTTTAATAATTTTTTTGATAATTTTGTGTAATGTCTAGGGGTGATTGAATTGCGGTTCCTAATTTCGGGGAATTGGTGATCGGACTGATCCAATGGAACCGGTCTTTTTTTGTTCCCTCACCACTTGATGCCTTATATTACGAAGAAATAAAAATAAAAGGACTGGTCATTTTTTTTTTTTGAAGAAGAAATTAAAGAAAAAGCTGGTCCGATTTCCCTTTGGAACACGGTTTCACTTTTAGGAATAAAAAACTGGACTGATATTCCTTGGAACCAAACCAAATCAACTGGTCCGGATTATTTTTGATTCGGGTAGCCTAGTCGGTTTTGCGCACCCTAGTGATATCCGTTTGCATCTCATCAATTTGTAAAATGTTCTCTCTCTCTCTCTCAAATTCTGTCTTTATCCTACTTTATGTTGTTTTCACCCATCCAACCCTGATGTTTAGAATGTGAAAGCGTACGTTTCATGGAAAATGTTTTTTGGAATTTCGTTTCACGGAAAATTTATTTTTTGGAGGAAAATGTTTTCCGTAAAAAAAAAAAAAATCTTCTAAATCGGGAAAATGTTTTCCACTTTTGAAAGGTGGAAAACATTTTCCTCACTTGATCACTTTTATCTACATCTTTACAAATCCTCACTTCCTCCTCCCCTTTTTTTTCTTTACTTTTTTAATTTAAATTATTTTTATATTATATTTTTCTTTTTTTAATTCGAATTATTTTTTATTTCTTTCTTTTTCTTTTTCGTTTTCTTTTCTTTCTTTTTTTCCCATCTTCTTCTTTCTTGGCTAGTCATTGGCCGTTACCAGGTGAACCTCAAGCTTGTCGATCTCAAGCTCACGCTCGTCGATCTGGCAAGCCTCGAGCTTGACGCTCGAGTTCGCCAATCTAGTGAGCGGAAAATATTTTCCTTACCAAACACTGAAAAATATTTTTCGAAACATTTTTAGGTTTTAGTCGAACACTAGAAAATATTGTTATTTTTCTGGAAAATGACTTATGAGAAAATATTTTTCGGAAATGGCCAATTTTCTGCAAAACAAACGGACCCTCAGAATAAGCTGGACTCTCAAATATTTTATCTTCATCCTATTGTCTGTCGTTTTCACCCATCCGAACATGATGTGTAGGGTGTAAACGAATTAGTTTAAGTGAACTCAAAAAGGAAATTGGTCTCTCTGTGCTTGCTGCTTCTGCGCTCACCTGACCTCTTCAACTTCTCAACTCTAAAAAATTCACGGTTTACAGGGTAGATTTCCCTGCTTCCTGGGGGCTTTGCAACAGGGTTCTCATTTTGCCCCCGAGCTCTTTCTTTTTTCCCCCTTTGAGTTCTTCACAAACTTGTGCCATTCTCTTTCGTAAAAGCTCGACCAGGGTACACCATGTAGCAGTGAGAAACTTGGCAATTATGCCCATTTACAAAGCATCATGTACTTTATGGGAAGAATCGGTTCTTACTGAAGGGCCTAAAGAGATGCTCCTCGTTTACTATTTTTCCCCGTGTTCCAGCAACTGAAAAGGAGGATGTGATGAAGGCTACAAATCATGAAGGTTATCTTGAGTACATGGAATCGAAATCGAGTATAGATGCATCGTATCCGAGTGAGACCGACCAATTTCACTGCATGTATTATGGATGTGAATTCAGAGGTTCAATTACCCTCAAGTTTTTCCTTACCATAACCAGTGTCTTGGCTATGGTGTGCACATCAGAGTGGTAGTGTTGCAGTCCATCTTTTCGACACCCAAAAGTTACGATTCAACCGGCATTTCTTCGTGTACTAAAGTGGACACAGAAGAGGCAAAACATCATTGTTCTCGCTGAAAATAGTTTTGACGCTGCTAATGAGTATACAATTAGGGTGTGAATGATAACTATTATGGCTAGATATTGATTTTTCGAAGAGAAATAGATTTTTCTAAATAAGTTTCCAAGCAAAAATATCTGTGTGATGACAACACAAAATTTTTACTCTCAAAATAGAAATTTGTTTGATAATGATATAAAATTTCTCCCTTTCTGACAGTGGCGACTGGTGGTGGTCAGCGGTTACTGATAGCTGGCGATTGGTGGTGGCGATGATTGGTGGATGGTGCCCGGTGACTGGGTGGTGGTAACTGACGGCGATAATTGGCGGATAGTGGCCAGTGACTAGTTGTTGGTAGTGACCGACAATCGGTGATTGGCGACGGCCGAGTGGTGATTGGAGGCGGGCAGTGGCGAAGAGTGAACGGTGGTCGACGTTAATGGATGAACGACCGGTTTATAGCAAGGACGAACGATGAAAATAATTTTTATTTCTTATTTCTGTTCTAGAAATAGAAAAGTAAAACATTTTTACTTTTGATTTCTATTTGAAATATATTTTTGGAACAAAAATCTATTTTAAAAATAGAAAAATGAAATAATTTTAATAAATAGATTTCTATTCTAAAAACAAATCTAAAATAGAAAAATTATTTTAGAACAGAAATTTTGGTTTGTCATGCACTCGTAGTAGCTTTTTTGACAAAAAAAAGAGTTTTCTAAAGTGTACTAACATGTAATAATTTGGTTGGTTCACATGGAATCATACATTAGCAAAATACTCGACAAAATAATAGTAGGCCATTGAATTGAATGTTGCATAATTACCTTTGGAACAAGATACTCGACAGAATTATTTTCTAGAATTTTGAAATCTGTTTATTTAGTGGAAAATGAATGATTAGAAAAATATTTTCCTCAAAATAAGCATTTGTATTATTTGAAATAGTTAGTCAATTATTTTCTTTTTCAGTATGGACGATAACTTATGTATAAATATTTTCGTGAATGATAAATTTTTTTTCCTTCATTCATTTTCATGAAAAAAAACAAATTATTGTTTTTAGAAAAATAAATTTCAAATTATTCGTTTTCTGTGAGATAAATAGAGCTTGATTTTCTTTCCAAATGAGCGAAACATTCAGAGCGAGTTGAAACTTACACCTGAAGATGACCTACTTATGTTAATGTCCAGTTATAGCTTATTGCATTTTTTACCATGTTTTGTAAAATGTCATACTCAAGTGCACTCTCTCTATTCAAGTCACTAATGAAAGCTCAATGCCCGACTTAAACTTAACCATGAAATGACTTGCTTATGTTATACTCGAGCTCAATTTGAGTCACTACTAAAAGCTTAGTACCCGATTCAAACTTGATCGAGATGGACTTTTCAATATTCAGATCAATTGATATATTTTTTTCAGTGATCTTGAACTTGGCTCGATTCAGTTAGTGAAAAAGTTTTCATTAAAAGTTCAACTTGAACTCTGGGCTTGTGCTTGAGCTCAAATTCCGAAAGAAAATTACATAACAATGGAAAAAAAAATCAGTTTACATATAACTATGTAACTAAAAAACTTCTAAAATGAAATTGTCCAATAGGGCCTGCGAACTGCTTGACTGCTCGAACCTACTCAATCTCGAAATGAATCGAACCTTACTCCATGACATCGTTGACATATTTACATCGCGTCACTCTCTCCGTCTCCGTCTCTGTCTCTGTCTCTAGAAAACACGCCACTTGTCACTCCCTCGTTCCATCACCTCCGCGTCATCAAGATCCCTTCCCTTCCGTCAACCTCCCATCCGACAGTCACTCGCCGGTCCGTTTCTCCCCGCACGCAGCCGCATCGCCATCGCCATTCGCGCAGACGTCCTCCGTGGCTTGCTCGGGTGAATCGCCGGCGACAAGGCGGAGCGAAACATGGTGACGTTCACGGTGTCCAGGGTGGAAACCGCGCCCATCGATGGCCAGAAGCCCGGCACTTCCGGTCTCCGTAAGAAGGTCCTCGAATTCTCTCTCTCTCTCTCTCTCTCTGCATTGTCTCGCTCGATCCGTCTATGGGATCTTTCTCGTTAAAGCTTTGGTCTTTGGGACTCGCGGTGTTCGGGTTTGGTTCGCTTCCTTTCTGGGCAAGGCGGGGGCGTTCTGGATTTTCTCAAATTTGTGAATCCGAGCTGGGTTTGTCTCGTGATGATGGTTCCTGGGTTGGATCTAGCTAGTGGATGCAGAGCACGAGATGACAGTATTCTTGATGAGTTAGTGGGGTAGTTGACTGATGAACGATTGCCCGTCAGCAAAGGGAAAAAAAAGGGAAGATTGACTGATGAACAATAAGTGTGCGACTAGGGTGAGATGAATTAGGTAGAAAGGTGCATATTTCGGCCATGTCGATTGAGTTGAGGTGAGAAACGTTGCCTTCGCAATCCGATTGATAGTTGAGGAAGGTCTTTGTACACCGATTTGCCATTGCAAATTGACTCGGAAACTTCTATAGTGCCACCAAGAAACTGGACTTTGGTTGGATTCTAAACCTAGATACCAGTTTTTTCCTCAATGAGATCATGTGCAGTTTTGAGCTGTGCTGATTGGCTTTTTTATTTCATAGGCAAGACACCTTCTTTCTGAGATGCTAAGATAAGAGTTGATGTTGGAAGCCTAATTTGTCTGTTGGGAATGTGCAAATTATGGGTTTGAACTATTCCCCTTAGAATTAAGCTATTCAGCTCCAGATCCAGCCTTTTCAGCTACAATTTGCACAATCCTTTCAGCAGTTAATTGCAACTGCACCATTTACTTGTTCTGCAGCATGGGAAGTTTTCAAGTTTTCAACCATAGCACTTTGATAGGTAGTCTGACATGTTGAAGCCTCCTTTTGCATTTTTTTTTCAAGATGCGTTCTTCTGCTTGTCTAATTCGTTTTCCCTTTCACCCTATCTCATCTCTGTATTTTCCTTCATTTCTTTTAAAGTAGCTGCTGTGTTGTAATATTTCCTCGATTGATTGATTACGCTCATCATCACTAAACTAAGTATGGCAAACACATGCTTCCTGATTTGCTTAGACATTTCAATCTCTCTACTGGTAATATTTAATTAACTCGACTGCAAAGAAGCCATGGCTTTACCATCATTTAGTGTCATTGCAAGAAGGAATTTTAATATTTCCAACAATTTCCCATTCATTAGGCCATTTCATTTTATAGTTCACATAAAAAACATAATGTGTACAAGCATGGGTTATCAGCTTGCGTAATATACAGCTTTATAATGAAGTTGTTTTTGTACTTGTATTATGACTTGTATATTTTCTTCTTGCAAATTTCTGGTCAAACATTTGGTTGTTGGGTTCATGAGCTTTCTTGAGAGATGAGCATGAGTGCATAATGGGTCAAGGTGAATTGAAGTCCCACACTGAATATGCATGGATGAATTGGTGGCTTTTAACCTGTTTCTGCGATTCCTAAGGTTGACCCTTTGGAACTAGCATGTTGGGCTCTATAAGCTCTTGGCTCATCTTGTGTGCTCAAGTAGGTTTCAGCCAATAAGCCCACTTAAACCTCTATTCTCTCTCACTTTTGCTTTATTTATTAATAGAGCTTTCATATTGATTAAACTGGAACATTGTATTTTTTAGTGAAGCTAGTGTTGAGCATTCTGGATTCTAGGAATGATATCTGAAGTTCAAGCATCGTAATATGAAACCATATTTGATGTCATGTTGCCTGAATCTTTTTTCCAGGTGAAAGTGTTCGTGCAACCTCATTACTTGCAAAATTTTGTTCAGTCAACGTTCTACGCCCTTTCTGCTGAAAAAGTTAGAGGTAGGTTCTTATTTATTCGTGGCAACATTGTAAGTCAATACGATCCCTTCTGCTGCTTTGTTGCCCATTTCTTCAAGATCAGGTCTGGTAACAGTAGTATCCTAGCTATACTAATGGCATCTGAGGTCCTTGAACCCACGGTCCAATGGCATTGCAGTTCTTTCAATAGTTTCTGCACTTTAGATCTATTTTTGGTGGGAAAAAGAAAAAACATCAATGTGGATATTGTTCACCCCACGCATATTCGTTATGGGTGTCTTACCTTTTTTTTCCTAACCTGGAAGCTGCTGTGATTGGAAGTGTCTGTTTCTGAATCTCTTATAGTCATTGCGGTGATAAGTGACTCAAATAATAGCTACAATGTCTGAACATTAGGTACTTAAATGCCATATATTGTCGATTTCAAGTTGTTTTCCTTTTTTCATTTCATGGCATTTGTTTATGCGTGACTGTAGAGCTGTCCGGTGACTTTTTTAATATTGTCCAAGCACAACTCTTTCATTTGGTCAATTGAGGTGCCCTTAAAGAAGGGAAAGGGAGTTGGTTTCTGTTGATTACTGACTACCAATCTTTCTGATTATGATGATCTTATAGCTAAATATTTGTCTAACATGAATATCATAATGAGTTTTCTCCACACATGTAGGAGCCACACTTGTTGTTTCTGGAGATGGTCGCTATTATTCTAAAGATGCAATTCAGGTAAGTTGTTATAAAAAAACATCATAAGAGCTTCTTCTTTTTTATGTCTTGGAAAACAGTGAAATGCAGACTATACTTCATGACTTCATTGTGATCATCTTCATATGGTGCAAATGGTTGGAAAACCATTTTTAGCAACTTTTCATCTTTGCACACATCTCTCGTTCTTCTCCATTAACACTTCCAAGTAAGAAGAAAACTCAGCAGATGCACAGATGGAATTAGGTGCCCGTGTACTTGCCGTGTAAAATTTTGCTGTGCTTATGTAGCTTTTTTTTTTTCCTTTTTCCTTAAACTGGTTTGGATCTCATCTGCCAGTCCTCTGAGTTAAACTGGTTCAATATTCTAATAAGCATATAGAATGTCTTCTAGCTTTTATGAGGGCGAACCAGTTATACGTACATTTGGGGGCATGTGAATATTATGTATACAAAATGTGTATATTTGTCCATGTCATGCTAATAATTATTTGCTTGTGGCATACGAACTGTTGCTAATGACTCTAAACAATTTGACAGATCATACTGAAGATGGCAGCTGCTAATGGAGTAAGACGTGTTTGGGTTGGTCAGAATGGTTTGCTATCAACTCCTGCTGTATCAGCAGTAATTCGTGAGAGAACTGGGCATGATGTATGCATCTTGTTACCTGATGCTTTCGATTTTCATTTGCTAATACAAACATATGAATGCATATGAGGATACACACATTAGGGAGATGCATAATACAGATAATATACTGATCTGAAATATACTGATTTAGTGGATGTATCTGAAATTTGCTAATATCAGGGAGCTAGGGCATCAGGTGCATTTATTCTGACAGCAAGCCACAATCCAGGAGGTCCCCATGAGGTACTTGAAGCTTTCTATGCAATTCTCTTTTGCTTATTTTTAACATTAATAGCCATTTTTGTGCTATCTGTATTGCCAATGGAGTCATGGGATAATCAATTTTCAGCCACATTTGTTCAACTGAGAAATGGAGTAAAGACGACTGCTTGAACACCTGACAATTATTACTTAATTGATAGTTTTGTAGACATAAATCTATTTGTTTTTCCACCACATATAATTGACAGTTTATTTTTTTATGGATCATTCACAGCTGGGAATTGTTGATTAATAGGAAATATTGGAATAGACATCTAATTATTGATTATCTACACAAGATATGAGAAAAGTCTAGTTTTGGAGCTAATATGGTAGATGAGCTGAGAATCTGGACCAATAGAGTGAATGCTGGTTTTGTTGGTTCTTAGTCGATTGGCTATTAGCCAATGGTTTGGAAAGAATTCTCAAGTGTTTTCATGTCATGTTGGATCTGAAATTCGCTTAAAGTTCTATTGAGTTCCATTTTGAATCTATTGGAATAATATTTTTTGAATTAGGTGATCAGAAGCTTGTAATAGGTATTACGAACTGATGTCATCATAGTCTTTTAACATTTGAAGGCCTTCTGAAGGATTTTTTCTTTTTTTCTTTTTAAAGTATTACGAAGTTGGTTTGCTTGTATCTTCATATAGGTTAAAGAGTTGTGCATTGCTTATGGGGAATTAGTAGTCCTTATATACATGTTCGTTCCTCCATCAAAAAGCTTGGCTGGAAACCTTCAACAGTGTACTGGAACCTCAAATGATTTCTTTCACACCCCTTTTTATTAGTCTCGTTTCACTATCCTTTGCCTGGCTTGGACATGATAGGAGTTGTTAAAGGAATCCCCCCATCTTTAAAATATGGAGTTTTACTGGACCTTATGTACAATTCCGCGTAAAAGTGCAATCTTCTGGGTGGAAATCTCTCTGGTATCCTTGTCTCCCTCACGTTTACTACTTTAAAAAATTACAGTAGTTGCAGCATCGCCCATGATAATGCTTTTAATTTACTTGTGTTTGGCTTTCTTATTTAATGAGCAACTTACTTATGGTGATGTAAATTGTTATTTGGACTGTTTTGTTGCTCAATTAAGAAATGCCCTAAGATAGTGAGGATGCGTGCCCTAAAAATCCTCAAAAAGGTTGCTGTGATGAAGCTTTTTACTTAAATGTCACATTGCAACCTTAATTGGCAATATTTGACCCAAATAAAAAAACCCTTAAGTGGTGGCAATACACCCTATTCATTTGGATTTTCTTTTAAGCTCTATGTTTCGTGGAAAATGAATGATTTGCAAAACATTTTCTTAGAAATGATTGCTTATATTGCTCTAAAAAATGAATGAATGAAAAATATTTTTATCATTCATGAAAATGTTTAGACATAAATTGTTATCGATAATGAAAACATTTTTCATTGACTAATTATTCCAATCGATTTTTTTTCTTTGCAAAAATATTTTCCAAATTATTCATTTTCCACAAAACAAATGAAGTCTTAGAGTACCAGCCATTTCCTACACAATGTCTCACCTGATCTGTGTTGCCGTGGCAATTTGAGGTTATAAAGCTTCTGCTTGAGTTCAGAATAAATTGGAGATTACAAATTAGCCTGTAGAGTAGGGTCAAGTTGCAAGATGTCTCTATTTGTGCTTTTTCTTTGTTTTTGCCTATTGTGCACGGATGAGAAATGACTTTTGGGATGAGATCATCACGGAAATTCCTATACAAGAACACCCAGTGGGCATAAAATAGTTCCACTTCTAAACCTTGTGTTGAAAAACTCACCTGCCAGTGCTACTGGAATATGTAACCTGTTGTCCATATTTATGCAGGATTTTGGGATCAAATATAACATGGAAAATGGTGGACCTGCTCCTGAGGGTATTACTGATAAGATCTATGAGAATACCAAAACTATAAAGGAATATTTAATAGCGGAAGACCTTCCTAATGTAATATCTCTCATTATCATCCTCCTGTCATTTTGTTCTTTCGCTCAAACAATGCTTGTGCAGCTTACTTCTTTCTCATTTCCTTGTGTGATGGTGAAACGAATTCTAGGTTGACATTACTGCTTTGGGTGTCACAAGCTTCACTGGACCTGAAGGGCCGTTTGATGTTGAAGTCTTTGATTCAGCTGTGGATTATGTAAAACTGATGAAGTAAGAACCCTGCATAAACAATTTATCTAAAGCTGCTTTTTGCTGGAATGGAATTGTTGCATTGTGTATATGCATGCATATTTGCACTGAAGGATGGAGTGATGCTCTAGATAGCTTTTTATAGCTACTTAACTCATGTCTCTTCAATGTTGTATTCGTACAAGTAACGAGCTTTAACCTGCCCTATCCACCTTGAGAATGACTGCCAACAGTGTTTCATGCACAGTATGTTTTGAATTTTCCCCCTCCATAAGTACTCTCTTCATTGATTGGAATGCCTATCAGATTTATTAATACGTCATTAGATTTCTGTCCTATGTAACCTCCACACTGTTTAGTTGTTAGATTGAATGCTGTTTTATGGAAAGGTCTTGTTTCGTTTGTACATGTGAGCCATTTTGCTCTGTCTATAATCTTAGAGGTCATTATCCTTGAGAAAAGCTTTTGGTCGAAAAGACCCTTATTTGTACTCTACATTTCATCTTTTGATTTACTTATATTGTAAAATGGGCTTTTTGTCTCTTCTCAATGGTAACATTCATTCTGGCTAATGATATACTTTCCATTCTTTATCAATGCCGCAGGTCAATATTTGATTTCCATTTGATTAGCAAATTGCTTTCATGTCCGAAATTCTCCTTCTGGTAAGTAGACAGCACTTCGCAATTGTCCTTGAATAACAACATATCTCGCAATAGACACTTTGTGGTAGATTCTAATATCCAAAAATCTTTTTCTGCCTTATTCAAAGCTATGATGCACTACATGGAGTTGCTGGAGCTTATGCTAAGCGTATATTTGTGGAAGAGCTTGGTGCTAATGAGGGCTTTCTGCTTAACTGCACACCTAAGGTCTTGCATGCACAGATAAATGCTGAAAGGTCTTCCTTCGGTTCTTATAGATATTTTAGAGTCAGAGATTGATGCTTATTGTGTGCAGGAGGACTTCGGAGGAGGGCATCCAGATCCTAATTTAACCTATGCAAAGGAGTTGGTAGCACGGATGGGTTTGGGAAAGTCAGCTCCTGAAAATGAACCACCCGAGTTTGGTGCTGCCGCTGATGGAGATGCAGATCGCAATATGATCCTTGGTAAAAGGTAACACTAAATTACATTTACTTTTTCCCTAGAGATTTTAGCATGGTTATCATAGTTTCTCTTGTACTGTAGGTTCTTTGTTACTCCATCAGATTCTGTTGCTATCATTGCAGCAAATGCTGTTGAAGCCATACCCTACTTTTCTGGCGGTCTCAAGGGAGTTGCCAGGTAAGGGTCGTTATTTGTAGATACTCTTTCTAGCATGCATTAATACATGTGAGTGTATCTTAGTTGACCAACAGATGGTACCATTCCAAGCCAATTGTTGAATTGTTGTGCTTATTAATTTACAGTTGATATTCAGTCACCTTTCTTCTTTGGAAAAGTGATCCCCAAGCCAAAAAGAAGTGTAAGTTTCACGAATACTAGTGAAACATAGAGCTGATCAATGGGCGGGTTCTTAGGCGGGGCCTGACTTGTTACCCAAACCTGCGCAAAGCAAAAAAATTACGTAGAAAATTTTCATGCCAGGCCAGTCCACCATGGGCCCAATTAGACTGTTTTCTATTACTAATAGCTTTACTAACCCTGCCCAAAAATGCCCTTCGAACCCATGTTGCTCTGGCCATTCTGAGTGGGCTGGTGAGCTTCCAAGCCCATGATCAGATTTAGACTGAAACACTGCAATTTTTTTCTCTGGTATATGGGTTCAAATAAAGAAGCTCTCTCTCTCTCTCTCTCTTACACTCACACACACAAAAAACATATAGAGAACTGCAGCTTCTCTGAAATTTCCACTTTTTCTTTATTTCTTATTCCTTGTACTTTACATTTTAAAAAAGGATTCACTCAATACGTTTACAGTGTCAGCATCGTGATTTGATGCGAGCGATATGACTAACAAATGCTCACTTTCGTGCTCTTATTTTGTTGCATTGAGTTTGGATATGCATTTATGCTAGGCTCTCACTATCTTAATGGCTAGATACTTTCTGACAGTGTAAATTCGGATGCCTAAATTTTAGAGTTGACAATTGTTGTTGTATCATCTATTCGTGTGATTTCATGCTATACTAAAAGTTATCATCATATGATAAAAGTTTTCTTCTGAAAATTGTGTGAAATTGTTTACTTCGTGTCAGCTTAGAGTTGATCGCATTGAATCTTGTTGCGTCCGGGTTTCTCTCAGTAAATTCATGTTGTGTTGAAGTCATGTTTTCATGTCAGTCAAGAAATTGCTACCCTGGCCTAAGATCTTCACACTACTTTTGATCTTTGCTCTTCTATGAAGCACGGGATGACTAGTTATGCACTGTATCTTTTACATATCTTTGATAATTTATGTTGGACTTGCAGACTCTCTAGATAAAGAGAAAGAAGAGATGTCCCTACTCTTGAGTAATACATGAACATTATGTGGTTTTCTACTATAAGAGGGAGTATCATTATGCACACAGAACCTTACCAGGCAGAGCAGCATGGAGGATTTTTGTGTAAAAACAAGAATAAAAAATGAGACTATTCTTGATAGGTGGAATGTTACATATGGCAAGCATATTTTTACGGACAAAAATTAATAACTGGCAGAGAATGTGTGTATTGGTTCTGCCTTGCTTCCTTGTGCATCGTTGATATGAGCAAGTGCTGCTGCTGAGGGCTTTCGTTATGTAAAACATGTGTATACATTAATAGCAATCAACATCTTGATTTTGTGTCAAGCTGACAACTACATTAACCTACAAATAAATGTTTGTAGGAGCATGCCTACATCAGCTGCCCTTGATGTGGTTGCTCAACATCTAAATCTGAAGTTTTTTGAGGTAATTCTTATGGAAGAAATCCTGATAGTATTGGTGCTGTTGATGTGCCAAATAGTTACTTACCTTTCTTATGTAAAACTTTAGGTGCCGACAGGGTGGAAATTCTTTGGTAACTTGATGGATGCTGGATTATGCTCGGTTTGTGGAGAGGAAAGTTTTGGAACTGGTCGGTATATTGCATGTTGTCACAGTTAGTAAAGCATTTTGACTCAGAATCATTAGCAGTTGCAGCATCTGGTTCATTTGGCCACTTGCTTCTGAACAGGCTCTGATCATATTCGTGAGAAAGATGGGATATGGGCTGTGCTTGCTTGGTTATCTATTCTCGCTTACAAAAATAAGAACTTAAGTGGAGAAAAGCTTGTATCTGTCGAGGACATTGTCCGTCAGCATTGGGCGACATATGGTCGTCATTATTATACCAGATATGATTATGAGGTAAAGAGTTTTCTATTCTTCTTATAAGAGTCCTGGAGAGTTTTGGTTGACCATTCCGAGGTGTTCTTTAGAATGTTGATTCAGGAGCAGCAAAGGAACTGATGGGATACTTGGTCCAACTGCAATCTTCTCTCTCCGAAGTCAACCAGTGAGCTCTTTATTCTATATTCTTCTAATTCATTCAATTTTTGTGAGTCATTCAATATCTCCATGAATCAATGCTTCATCTGAAGTATCAGATTGTTGGGCTTGGTAGGCTCATATTCAATTGACATAAGTAGATTATAAGCTAATGAGGAAGTACAGTGCTTTTCCTATATACGAATTTGGATTTTTTTTTGGGATTCATTTGTTGGGTCTCTTTTTGGTGCTCCATTTTAACTGATGAAGCATTTGTGCCAAGGAAGATCAGTATTGATGTCTTCAAAATGGTAAAGTTTTCTCAGCAGTTCCAACGTCATGTGGATAAGCAGCATGACTGCATTGCTTGGAATCTGCAGGATTGTCAAGGGGGTTTGTCCTGATGCATCAAATGTTGTTCATGCTGATGAATTTGAATATAAGGATCCTGTTGATGGTTCCATTTCTAAGCACCAGGGTATTCGATATTTGTTCGAAGATGGGTCACGACTTGTAAGTGCTTCCTTCCTATGCTGCCTTTCTGCTTTATTGCTATCAACCGCATTCATAACTGGGCTGGCTGCTGGATGCTAGAGTGGATTTAGCTATGCATATGCTAGTCATCTATTTAGTTAGCTCACGAATGAGAAATAACCTAGTTCTTGTGACAGCGTTCCCATAATGCATATTGGAATAACTGAAGTAAAGAAGAGAAAAAAAGTCCTTTCAGTGGGCCAAGAAGGATGCCTAAATTTGAAAACATCTACTTTATAAACTAATATAGGAAATGTGAAGTTGCGTCAAAGGCTTTAGAACTTACCTTTTGAGTTCATATTGCTTTCCAAATTCCAATAGCTGTCAATGGGTTCATTATAATTGCCAAAATCAGGATATTTCACCTCTTTGAAATAAATGCACATATCCTTTTGAGAAAAGCAGAGTTTGTATATTCTGGAAAGATACAGAATCAAAGATGATTAGTGACATCAATGTGAGACATTAATCGCAAGAGTGAAGAGGTGGACAGCCTTTTGACTTGTACTCTAAAGGCAAAGTATTACCTAATTTAATTTTGTGCATTGAGAATTCTTATGTGTGAATGCAGTAGAAGTAATTGTGAACCAATAAAGAAAATAAAAGCTGCCTCAATAGGTCTAGAAAGTGCCCACTTTCTAGAAGAGGTCTTTTTTTAGAGTAAAATATGCTGTTATAATGTGACAATGTTTACTTACATCTATAAATGATCACAATTGTAACCTTTTAATTCTTGCATGAAATCTATGCATCGCATAGATTAGGAAATGCTAGTGTCTTTAATCAGCACATGACCTTTGCTATATGTGCATTTAAACTCCATGTAACTTGAAATTCAGCGAATCTCATATAGTGTCACACCACCATTCCAGAGGTGCATGACTGTGTCTTATTCCAAAAGAACTGTTAAAAAGGAAATTTGCAGAACAAATATGCTGCGTCCTAGTTACAAATAGGACCATGAGTATCTTGTGTGGACTTGAATAAAAACTGGATCGAGTTGCGTGCAGGGGTTACCACCAATCTTCACTGTGTTGTTTCAGTTACATGGATTACATTTTAACGGCGAATGCTGGTTTTATCTAGATTCATGTCCCTCTTTATCGCTTCCTTTTTCTATCTTTTTTTGTAGAATGTGAAACTGACAGGGATACAACTAACTTGTCCATATTCCTTTGGTCCTACAAAAATGTGACAGGTTTTTCGCCTCTCGGGAACAGGCTCGGAAGGTGCAACCATTCGTCTATACATAGAGCAGTATGAGAAGGATCCAGCAAAAACTGGGAGAGATTCTCAGGAAGCATTGGCTCCTCTTGTAAGACACTCTTAGTATAGCGTTTTACTGGCCATAATCAAGCCATTTTCCTTGGGCTGATGTTGATATATTCAATTGTAGGTGGAAGTTGCTCTCAAGCTTTCAAAAATGCAGGAATTTACCGGGCGATCTGCCCCGACCGTGATCACATAGATTCCGCTTTCGCCACAGTAAGATTTTACCGACTCCTCATGTAAACAGTTTTGCGAGCATGGTGCACCTTCACAGTGTATGGTTTTTCATTCACGAGTCTTTTTGCACTTGCCTTTTTGGCCTGCGGCATTGTCCGGCTATGAAATGCGACATAATTCTGGTGTCGGAATAAAATGACTGGCAATAATCCAGCTGATGCAACCTGAGCGGTATGTAATATTAAGATGTGGATTGCTTCAATATGTGCTTACTTCTATTAACGTCCTGATCCGGTTTTCACCGTGCTTTTGAGGGTTCTGTTGTCCCTAGTATTTGCTTCCTAAACTTATGGTTACTTCACTTTGCAAAGCAAAGTGTTGGAGTGAATTCGTGAATGTACTCTTCATGAAGGAAAGGCAATACGGCCATAAGTTCTGTGTGTTCAACATCGTATAGATTGCATGGGGATCATGCTCTAATTGTGATAGGGAATCGCCGTTGCAGGCTAGAATTAGTGAATAACATCGGGAATAGACCTCGAACTTGAATGGCCGGAAGAGTTTGTAGCGTGCCGGGAACATTTTTCCGCTATTGTGTACGAAGTGTAAAACCGGTTAACCAAATGGACTTGCAAGAATATCCCGTAATTTTCAGCGGGCATACGTGGATGGTGCCGGCAATTAAGAACAAATTTCCATAGCAATAACGTGATGAATTCTTAGTTATCGTCCCAATGGCTAAACGTGTGTCCTTGTATGTGTTTGAATATACGTAATATGTGCGTCTTCACACGACAAACAAATTTTGCCCCAATCATCATGCAATAAGAAAATTTCAGGGAAATTATTTAAAAAGTCTTAAATCTATTGTTCGATTTCCAATTCAGTCTTAAACATTTTAATTAATTGATTTAGTCCTAAATTTTTTAATTATGTCAAATTAATCCTAAATCTTTTGATGATTTGTCACTTTAATCTTAAACCTTTGATCGATTTGTCAATTTAGTTATTCCGGCTGCTAGAATTACTAAATTTGCAAATCGTAAAAATGTTTACGACTAAATTGACATATTACTCAAATGTTTTTTTTTTTTATTAAATTTGTAAATGTTTAAAACTCAATTAGCAAGTTAAAATATTTAAAATGAAATCGGCATAATCGAAAATTTTTGAGTAGGGTTAATCATCGTAGAATAGGTTTTGGATTTTTGTGGACAAGGTTCCTTAAAAGAAAATCTCGGATTACTTCCTGAAAACAGCGACATACTGCCTAGTTGCCGGGTCGGGACGTGCCGTCATCGGCCATCCAAACAAATTCAGGAGAAGGACACCAATAATTCGAGATCTCGTGATTTCATATTATGTTGCATGTTTCCTAGCGCAGACACTGACAACGACTCTCCTGTTGTCTCGTACAAGCTCAACTTGGTTTCTTCTTCCCTCTGCCATCTGCAGCAAAACCCTGTCACTCTCCATGTTCACGTGCTGCTCTTTGTCTATTCATAAAAGCCCAAAAAAAAAAAAAAAATTACATGCATAATGAATCTCGGGCAGCTCTCGCTCCTTTTTTTTTAGGGCTTATTATGGCGTTCGCAGCAGCACGAAATGACGCGATCTCTTTCTGACGCCACCGACTCGTTCGTTTCTCGTTTGTTCGTGTTGTCGTGTTTTGCGCAAAGATCTGGCTCTTCATATGGTCGAGGTGGGCGAACGCATCTTCTGCTCAGAAGAAGGATGTGGTTCCCATATCACGCTGAAGGAGCTTGCTCCGAAAATTTTAGTCCTTAGATTATAAGGAAATTTACATTTTCTGTGGATGTTACTTGAACCTCGTTCATGAACTAATGAGGAATGCTCGAAGTCTTAGACAATGTTATTTCGAAACCCTTTTTAGGTCGGGGGAAGGATAGTCAATAGATTCCTTTTCACATTCTCTATCATGAGTACTTCATTTAGAGGGGCGTTTATTTCTTGGAATAGTAATGATATGGAGAACCATTTTTTTTTTTTTAAAGATGATTGTTTCTATTGTTTAGAAAAATTAACGAACAAAATTTCTTTTTCATCATTAATAAAACATAAATTATTGTCAATAATGAAAAAGAAAATTTCATCGACTAATTTTTCTGCATGATATAAATAATCATTTTTAGCAAAATATTTTTCAAAGGCAATATAGTTGGAATTAATCCGTCAATATAAGGAAAAAAAAAGAAAAGAAAATCTTCACCTTATTTTTTATTCTCTTCCACAGCTCACATGAGATTTTTTCGTTGCCAAGATAAATCAAAGATCGTGACAGATTGCATCGATATAATTTCTTTCAATATATATATCATGATTCCTTACAAAATTGTTATCTTGAGTTTCCCCTTTTCTTTACTCCAGTTGAATAGTCTCCACTCAAGGCACGTGGTAATTAATTAACGTAAATTCCCACCGAATATCCTCGTTCTTTTAGGTGGCAAAAACTAAAGAAAAAGCAAGCCACATTATTGCCCTAAGTTCGTTTAAGAAAAAGGAGCCGTGAAGTACAATGATAACGCATTCTCTAATAAAGTCACGCCTGGACCCTCCTGTCCTGTCTCAATAATTCACCAAACGAATGAAATCGCATTATGATTTTTATTGTTCTTGCTCTTTTCATTGCGAAAATCCCCGATTAAACATCTACCCGCATCTTGCAGGACACATGATCTCCATACCACATTGAATCGGGTTAGGATACATATCTTTCTAATTGGTCCCGTTTGCGTTGTGCCAAAAATAAAAAAGAGCGCACAACTGTACCATACCAACAGCCATGATTCTTTTAAACAGCTAGCTAATGAATGGATATGATTTAAAGAAATTGTACCTACCCATTTGGACGATAATTAACCACGTTCTTGTTATTAACGTAGGGCCTAGACGCTCCTTTCTGTCTCAGACTACTTTTTTTCGAATAATTGTACTTGACCTAACATTTTTACTATTCTTGCTATCTTGATTGCAAAAATTCCTGTGTTAAATAATCAAACCCACTTTTCACAAAGGACACATAATCTCCATAATCTATCGAAATGGATTCTTTTCGTCTATGTACATGCTGCAACCTCCATCTTAATTCAAATCGATTAGCAGTAGTCACTCGTGATTCTTTAACAGTTTGTATCTACATCAGCGCTAGGTAAATCTCTTAGGGCTAGACATCATACAATAGCGACCCGAAAAAGTGCTCCTTCTATCTTCGTTTGTATTCATTTTTTTTACCTTGGATTGGACGGGACCTCGGACCCAACGTATCTTTTTTACTTTATGCAGAAATCCACGTCGTTTTCAATGGAGGGATAAAGGTACATTGAGATGCATGTGCGAGTGTTTTGGTCGTATACGATTATGAATTGTAAATGGTTCCATTCACACGCATCGGATGAAACTCTAACTACTTGATGATGGCGGGCGTGATCGTCAAACTTAATGAGGGGAGATTTTGGGATTTGGACACGTCATCTGCTGGATTCCAATCAAGACCACTCGGCCAATCCTTAGAAGCTGCATGTGAGCAATTCAGGGACAAAGAACCCCGCATCCCAATCGGTGAGAGATTAATCGAATAAGGGAAGATTGTTCCAGAAGTTCTAAGCACGGGGTTGCTCTGCTAGTTCCCCTATAGGTGGCGCAGTGATTATGACCGTCCCCCCGGGTTATAATAGGAAAAAAAGTCCAAGTGTTTGGCTCAAGGTACAATCTAGTCCGGTTCAAAATGTTTGGGGCTTCTAGGTTTACTTTTCTGGAAATTCAAAAAATATATAATTCATTCATACCATGCGGTCTTAAACTTTAAAGTGAAAATTAAATACGGTTATAAATTTGGAATTGTATTTTTACTTTTGTAACTTTTCACGAACACAAGTATCAAGTGTTTCGCAGATATATCTATATTCGGGTGTCTAGAAATCAATACACAAGCTTATCATATATACGAAACTGAACATGGATCATTGAACATGATGGGTCTCACGTGAATCTCATCAAATATGACGGTATAAATTAAGTTTTATATATAAACTATGGGTCAGTGTTCGAGAAACCGGTGTATTAGTTATACTTCGAAGCTACGATGGTTTTGATTTGGAAATCAATCTATATGAAAATGCAGACCCTGTTGCACTGCAGGGACGCATTCTTGAAGGCGAAGTACAGATTTAGTCTTTTTCCTCGTCCTTCAATCTCAAGTCACCTGATGAGTTCCCCAACCTTGAATTGCAATAGGACACGCACGCGCGGCCGACATGTCGGGCAAGTGCGAATAGAAAAATAGATGGTGGGCGGACCATCGTAACATTATGAAAATTCAGAGGGAGAGGTTTTTATGTGTATAATTTTCCCTAAAATAAAGGAGTAAGGATTTTGTTAATCAGTGCTTTGGGTATCATCAATCGTATATAGTACCAAAATATTTGCATTGATAATACATCGGTTGCATATGACACACGAGAAAAAAGCCCTAAATTTAATATGCAAGTCGAACCACTAAATATAGGAAATGTAGATTGTTTCTTCTTGCATAGCAAAGCACTCTTCCTTTTTTTGGGGGGTGGGGAGGGGGAAGCGGGGAATAGTAAAAGAAGAAGAACAAAGCAATCTCCCACGTTCCAACATAATGATGGCCCGTCAAGTATGATTATGTTCCAATATTCATAATTAGTATCATTGATTGGTGGGGTACAAGCTGTAAATACGACACTCCCATGCAAATTTAATTTGAGCTCAAGCGACGTAATAGTAAATCACCCATAAGAGTAATAATGATAGGAGGAAATTCGAGATTGCGGAATCTGTGGGCCCGAATTATAAATCGACCTTCCTTTGCTTTCCTTCCGTTTCCACGAGGAGAGGTAAAAAAAGATTACCCTGTCGGAGGCGACTTAAAGTAACCAACCTTCTAATTATTTCCAATTCGTGTTCGAATCATCACATTTATGCGCCCGGAAGTACGTCCCACATGTGCTTTGCCCATCAGTCACTGCTGAAAAGAATATTACATCAGACTTAGCTCACATAGACCAAATGCCGTTGCACCCATCGGCCAAGTCTATGTAACAACTTCTCATTCTTACCCTGATTCGCGCAAGATGGGGGAACTGCCGGATCCAATTAGGATTAACCGGGCAATCGAAAATCCCGGACACCCGAACCGTTGAGACCCGAAAAAGAAGAAGAAAAAAACCAGCACAAACCGAGCTCATGCCAAGAATTTACAAAATCAACTATCTCACTCTAAGTTATAACGTACACATCTCCGTCAGTCTCGGATTACATATTCTTTTGGTGGGAAATACATGAAACACCAGCTAACCACTTCAACCTAATTCTCTCAGTCCTTTACAAAGAGTAGCTCCTTCTTTTTCAAACCCTAAAAGAAGGAGGACAGAGAAAGAGAAAGAGAAAGAGAAAGAGAAAAGAAAAAGAAAAAGAAAAAAGACTCGGTTTCACACAGCTCTTTCTCCATGTCCGAGGCATCAAGGTCCAGCGTGCTGGTTCACGTAGCTGTTGACCAGGGCCAAGGCGTTGCTCGTCACCTTCTTCACCGCCCCGGCCCGGCGGCTCACCCCGGCCTTCGCCGGGCAGTCGGCCACGTCCTGGAACCCGTCCGTGCACGTGTCCTCGTCCGTCAGGGCGGCGCTCATCCACGTCTGCACGTTGCTCATCTGGAACCGGAACGACTGCTCCCCGCTCCCCGTGGCCCCGAGCTGCCGCATCTGCTTCAGGGAGCCCCGCATCTCGTCGGCGGCGTCCCCGAAGTTCTCCAAGCAGTCGTGCAGCGCCGCCGCCGCCCGCCGGTCGGCCCCGTAGTCGGCCTCCCGGGAGAGGTTGGACACGTACTCGGCCGCGCGCTGGGCCTTCACGAGGCTCACGGCGATGGCGGCGTGGGCGAGGCGGGCGGGGTCGCGGCCCACGGAGGGGGCGTAGCGGGCGAGGGTGGCGTAGCAGACGTCCGGGTACAGGGTGACGTTGCAGCTGGCCCGGATGAAGTCCGAGTCGTCGGCGGGGGCGGGGGCGGGGAATCCGGCGGCCGGGGCTGGCTGTAGGAGGAGGAGGAAGACCGTCGCGAGGAGGAGGAGGAGGAGGAGGCGGAGGGATGGTTGGGATTGCATGGTTGGGCGGGTGTTGGTCTTGGATTTTTGTTGGGAATTTTCGGCCTTCTTCTTTTGGAGCGAAGTGCGATGTGAGCGATTGGGCTCGTGAAGGTTTTTAAGGTTCTTCGTTTGATGGGGCGATGACAGATAGACCCCGCAGATTTGAGCCTTATAACGAAATTGCCATTCCCTTTTATGGTTGCGTATTTGACAAGAAGGGCCGTGTTTCCAAGGCTTATTCCCATTAAAATCTAGTTAAGTTTACATTTGGGTCATGTCCACAAATTGCATTCCATCAATCAAACGGAAGATTGAGGAAATTTTCTCCAATCGGGTATGAAAGTAATTATAGCTCTAAGTAGGCTCTTTCGTCCTTTCTTTGTTGCTGTTAACGTGCACCATGCTTTTGAGCGGTTTTAATCATCACGACTTTTGAATTTAGTTTACCTAGATCACGTTATGAATTTATATGATTTTGATGCATTTGCTAATGACTCGGGGAACAAATTATATGCCCTGCTAATGTGCACTCATAAATGTCTCGATGTATCTTGACCGTTCTTCCTTATCTGATCCACATGCATTATGGTTGAGAAAAAATTGACAATTTAGAATTAGTGCCATTTTCTTGTGCCTTAATTTGTGGCTGGCCTAGTGCTCCGTCGACCGTGCACCGGAACCATTGACCCTTCCCTCGACAGTGAGAGCACTCACCCGTATGATCTGTGTTAGGCACCCAATTCTCACGTTTCCATTTTTCGACCAAGTCAATTCCAAGGAACCAAATGGTCCAAGAGATTTTGCATTTCCAAACTTCGTTCTTTTTTCTCTAGAAAGATGGTATCGATGATTGAATCTAAGCATCTTGTGGTTTAAACCACCTGATTTCTCTTTCGCCAAGCGCGTATACAGGGTTGAGTTGAGTGGAACAAATTTCTTGGATGACAAGATACATATTCATCATTCAAAAGATAACCAACCATATGTGAATTTAGTATTAGTTCTTGCCTCCCTTAATCCAGGAATATTTCTACGTCATGACATGTAAGCTTGATTTTCCATCAACGCCCAACTTCATCCCGAAGTTTGCCATTTTGCCTGCGTTGTTACGCCACAACGTCTACTTCCGTGGAAATTACACTCCGACCTAACAATCTCCCTATATATATCTCAACTTGAATCTCCATCAAGGCCCAACTTCATCCCAAAGTTTGATATTTTAACTTGAATCTCCTTGAGTCTACCATTGAACCACGTTACTATGCCAAGTGCCCACTTACTTGGAAAGTGGGTTGATAACTAGATTCATTCATTGAGATATTCACTAAACATTGGAACAGACTATAAGCCCATCAATCTACCATTGGCTCTAATATCATTTATGGGGAGCACGAAGTAGAAGCAGAAGCTTGATACATTTTACTTGGGAAGATCGCTAAAAGAGAGCCCAAAGTTTAAGCCCGTTAACATATTTCCGGTTGGACTCACATTCATTAAAAAATTTAAGCCAATTCATTATGCGCTAATTATGATATTTTAATTGTTTTACATTATACCAATTCTCCGATATAAGGTTTCTCCTAGACAAATTCAGACGTGGGTCTTAATAATTATAAGTACCTCAAGAACACCTAATAATTCCAAAAATGAAGCGGCGTGTGGAATGACGAGGTCCCAGAGCGTGATGATTTCGCACTCCCTCCACTCGATTAGTGGTGGGTGGGTAGGGGGAGTATCGTGGCCATGCTTTCCGGTTTTTCCGACCACGATCCTCAAGCGAGGGCGGTTAGCATGGGGAAGAAAACTCGTTCGGGCGGAATCCCACTATCGCCAATTGCTACAAGCGTGCGACTTTTATATGTCTACTTTTTGAGCATGATGGCGGCTCCGTAATCATACACTACTTTTGGGTGTCTTGAACCTTAATAAATACACTTCTGGTTATAGTTTGGTTCTACTTGCCCTAGATGTTGTGCCTTACCATGTCACGGTCTAACGAAATTGTTAGGAAGAGAAATGTTCGAGGTATTAAGTACGGTTCATGAAATCTGAGTTAGCAAGTGTCGTGGCATATTAGTATTAGGTATTGGAATATGGCACGCTCGTTTAGATACCTAGCTATAGTTTGTCGCATTATTTAATGAATTCTTAATTTTTTAAGACTATTGCCAAGAACATTACTATTCATATCGAAATTCGGTACACCCTAGGAGCGGAAGACCGTTAAATAGAAATTATAAAATAAAGCCTATAAAATGTTCCCTTATAGAGTAATAAATAATTCATCATTTCATGTTCGTTTATAGTTGAGAGGTTAGTCTAGTTTTCGAGGTAATTCGGACTTATTTTTGTGTAGACACTAAGTTCATGGTCTACTTTTACATAATATAGATCAATGGATGAGGAGATTATTTCCTTTGCATTGGATAGGTTTCATTATTGGAGTGATAGACATGTCATATAAAGTTATTCCTCCGAAAAATGAATGATTTGAAAAATATTTTTCTCAAATTGATTGTTTATATTGCTTGTAATAATTACTTAAGAAAAATTGTTTTCATTATTGACAAAAATTTATACTTAAATATTTTATCTCATCCCCACCAGCCGATGGATTTTCTCAAACACAAATAAAAGGGGCTTTCTCAATTCTCACCCATTTAAAAGTCCGAATCTTTCGAACTTTTGTTTAGGATCATTTATAACATCATCCTTTTAAGTTCGTAACCAAATTGAAGGAGTTCTTACAACATTATCACCAAAAATGCCAATCTGATCCTCAAATTTCTTCAATCAGTTATGTAATATATGAGTATATCTTCATTTAATATATGATAGGTGACATCACACTATCTAAGAGACCTAACTTAATCAATTGATATGGGTTAAATCAAGTCTTATAGAGTCTCGAATCAAGCTCAATGATCAAAACCCTAAACCCAATGACTTTCGTTTCTATACTTTATATACTTTTGTGAATTTCATCTATGAGTCTCGAAAAAACAAAAAAAATGATATATCAACATGAAAGTGCAGCAAATCGATATGCACATGCATATGGATTTGAATGAAGAAGGAGGGTGCTTTCAATGACATTATTTCAATTTCTCCAGCAAATTAAACGACGGGGGTTAACAAGTAGGAACTTGATTAAGCTCTTTTTAACTAGTCATAGTCTCCTAGGACTTAAAAGGTGGATTTCGTGCACAAATTTCAATATTCCAACGTTTTCCCTAAGATACATTATATTCGTTCGGTACACTGCTGATAACCAACCGGAAACTAATCCAGGCTTGATTTCGGCTTTGTCCAATTTGTCAACGAGTTTGACTTATACCTGGGCGACAGGAAGAAATCGTCCTTCGACACTTAAAGCGCAAATGGAAACCCTAGCTTGACATCGCATGAACAGCAAATAAGTGAAGCTCCCGATCGAGATTGACTGTGAAAACTAAAAAGTTGACATTTTGTCCTTATTCATAGTATACCTCGAAAAAGATCTATTCTTTTTGGCCAAAATATATGCTAGGATCGAATATCTATGACTTTGCATCTCTAAGCTTACCCCCAAAAAAAAAGAAAAAAAGAAAGAGAAAAGAAGCAAAGATAGAAAGAGATCAAATTACGTTATCTGGAACCGGGTTTTAATTTATTATCTGTCATTATATTCATCCCGTGACGCATTAAGTATAAGTATCATTATTAAACACCAGAAATAGTCACTTAATGAGGTCGAGACAAGACAATGTTAGTGGATTCTCGATCTAAGAACACATGATTGAAGTTGGGCAACTAGAAAAACGATTAAATTGCCAAAAAGGAAAGAAAAGGTGAGGCAACGAACGTGAAGGAGATAAAGAGACATGATCTTGTCCGCTTGTTTCCTTTCATTAGGGTTTTGCTCTCCTTATGTTATAATATTTCTGGGGTGAATTTCGAGGCTGTTGGATTCTCGTTTTACGCGGGTCCTTCTGACGGATCCTCAAACGGATTTAACGGACGCATCGCCGTAATTGACTCCACGAAATGATCCCAACCTTTGACTTTAACCTTTGAATGGATGTGATGGACATGCTAACATCATCATCTTCATCTGGAGATAAGAAAGAATGTGTCGATTAGGGAACACTACCCCAAATTTTGTTTGTCTCCTTTGATCATTATCTCTTCTAGACCCTAGAGGAAACTATTTGAGCAACTAAGGACTGTGATCCCGCTAAAAATCCTCAACTTTTCCCTGTTTGACATCAATGCTTCGAATTTTCTTCCGTTTCACTCATACTCAAAACTCCGCATACCGGCCATATAATCATTTGGTATTCGACCCGATAATTTGCATGGCCATTAAAAATCTGATGTGATTACGCTCTTGGTCGATGCGGCAGCACATGTCCAGTGCTATGTCAGATTTGTTTGCGTATGATTTTGTCCGTGAATATTGCTGTCACTTCGGATTTTTCACGGCCATTATGGATGGAAGTTTGACGAAAAGTGCTTTGGGTTATAAGTACAAGTTTGAAGTATAGGCTAGGAGGAAAAAAGATTGTCTATTGATGTTCTCACGAGAAAAAAGTTCAAGGTTTTCGATGAACTTATCCAATAATTATGAATTAGCAAAGAAACGAAGTAAAATATTAGTGGGGAATGATGATGCCTCGAAAAGCTGTCCATTGTTTCTCCACACAGACGTGGTCGTTCGGGCCTCGACACATCATTGTCAAGAAAAATAAGCCGGCTAATTTTACTCCGTGAATTAGGGGAATCGGTCCTCTTTATTTGGCTTTCTAATTTGCTTCCTGGGAAGTAATGTCAGTTGGTGGTCAAAGAGGCCATTATTCATGCTTTCATACCTAAAGAGAAAGGGTTTATCTTTAAAGAAAGACGCTGGCCCAGACACATCGAAAAGCAAAGACAAAAAGGCTGAGGATCCAACCGCTAAGAGATTGGTCGAATGATCGAAAGGTTTGGTTTGGACTCAGCAGACCTTCCATCTAAAATCACGCCGTCTTCCGTTCACTAATTTTGCGGCCTCGCCCCCGTCACCCCATGGGTGTACGTGTAACCTTATCCAAAGGGAACGTAAGCGGAGGGGGTCCAAGTGCAGGACGGAGCGACGAGGACGTTTTATAGGCGTGGGGCATGTGCTAGAAGGAAGGAGCTCTTGATTTTGATTGGATGTGGGAGCGTAATTGAAGGTGAAGTTCTTCAAGTGAAGTGAGGTTTCTCAACGTGTTTGAAGGGAAAGAAGATTAAACACCTTATTTTCTTCAAGAGACCCACAGAAATGGACAAATCATCACCTTGAAGTAAAGGCCTTTTTCTTCTTTGCATGCACATGCTTTGATGTAACGGAAGCCCAAAGAGAGCTTAGAACATGGGCGTTAATTAGAACTAGGTAATTGAGAGCTTAGGAAAACAAGTCCCCCCATTTTTCTTACAATCTCTTCAACTGTAATAGAATCATGCTTTGCTTCATTCTCTGTCTTTTAGCAATTACATAAAAATAGGAAGGTTTTCCATCCTTAGGTTTCGTTTGTTTCTAAAAAATGAGTTATTAAAAAATTCTTTTCCTAAAAATGTTAGCTTATATTGCTTACAAAATTGAACAAATGAAAAATAATTTCATTATTCAAAAAATTTTTTAGACGTAAATTGTTGTTGATAATGAAACATTTTCCATTAACTAATTATTTTAAATGATGCAAGCATTAATTTTTTGAAAATATTTTTCAAATCATTCATTTTTGTGCAAAATAAAGACACCCTTACTCTCTTTAGTATCCCGATGAATTTCAAACATTAATCCATTTAGTAATAAATTTCAGAGCTATTTTTCTTTTCACACGAATCGCTTACTCTTGATCCACTCTTACAACCTATATCAATGGCAGCCCAAAAGGCCTGCCCTGCTTAACTTGAGAGTTAGGCCCATATAGATTTCAACCTAGGAAAATGAGAAACCAAGCCCGAATATGTAACATGCGACTATAACGTCATTTATATGCTTGATCTGACCAAAAAGGCATCATTCGAGTTTCCGAAAATTTGTAATTTTGTGTTACGAAAGTGTCTGATGATATTAAATATATATATATAGAAAGATATACTAGCAACAATTTTTGAAAACTGGTATATTAAATGATATGATCGCCTTTTATTGAATATTGCCCACCACACTATTTGTTTAAAGACTCGCTAATCTTTACATTGCTTGTCTTAATCATATAAGCCAAATTCAGTAGACGCATCGTGTATAAATTACACAAAAGGAGTTTGCCTCTACACTATAGGAAGATATATATTTGAAGGACATAGGTAGATACACCAAAATGAATCTAAACTATAACATTAAACAGGACTCATATAGATTCCATAAATAATCCGCCGTTTTCTATACTTCCTATTTAATACACTTCCTATAATATGCTCATATATTAATTTCTTGTGCTCTGGACCTTTACGTGATGAAATCCATCGTCTCTTGCGAGGAAAATTACATTCTAATCAAAAGAATCCCAGAATGCAATTCCTATTTACTTAGGAAAAGCCACACAATGAAGTTCCTTGTGAGGGCAAACATGAAGTTCCTTTCTTTCAATCTTGATTATGATTGGTGAATTGCAAGTTATGGATATTATCTGCATGCAAACTTACTGTTTTTCCAAAATTGATGGTGATTCGGAATAGGAAATATCACATTTGGATAAAAAATAATGGTAACTTCACTTGAAATAGAATTGTGCAAACATAAATTGTGCAAGAATTTAATCGATGACAAAGCTTGGAAAATAAAGCCACTTCAACAAAACTGAACATAAACAAACTATGCTGAAATTTAATCAACAACAAAACTTGAGAACACAAAATTATGCTGGAATTTATCAATGATGTGGCACCTAAGATAAAGTTATACACCAGAATTTAATAGATAATGTGTAACATCCCGGCTCCATTGAGTAATATTGTCCGCTTTGGGTCACCTGCCCTGGTACGGACGAATCGCCATCTCAGCCACGGTCTTTTCCCTCACGGCTTTAAAACACGTTACACAGATTAGAAGGATCCAAGCCTTATAAGCTAACCAAGACCTCCCTCCCTAGGCGATGTGGGACAAGAGAGGAGGCTATTATACTCTCCACCTCTTAACAGAACAACATCCTCGCTATGGCCTCACGGGCGTTAGAACATCCTCGCTGTGGCCTCACGGGCGTTAGAACAGCATTCAAGCTGTGGTTCCACACGCGGTCGGGAGTCGGCTCTGATACCACTTTGTAACGACCCGGGCCCACTGTGTGATACAAAGTCCTCACGGCTTTAAAACGCGTCACACATATTAAGGGACCCAAGCCTTATAAAGGCTCCCAGGACTCTCCCCCTTAGCGATGTGGGACAAGAGGGAGAGGGATCCCTTCCTTGCGCACGTCCGTTGACCGAGGCGCGGATGCACCACCATCCCTCCTCCCCGCGCACCGCCGCTCGGATTGTCACACTCCCCCCCCCCTGGGCCTCACTTTGTGATATTGTCTGCTTTGGGTCACTCGCCCTGACGCGGACGAACTGCCATCCCAGCCACGGTCTTTTCCCTCACGGTTTTAAAACACGTCACGTAGGGACATAGGGCCATCCCTCGGGCCTTCCCTCTCCCAAGCCATGATATTGTCCTCTTTGGGTCATCCGCCCTGGCGTGGATGAACCGCCATCCCAACCACGGTCTTTTCCCTCAAGGTTTTGTTCTCAGCACAGCGGAAGCATGTGTAAAACACTTCACACATATTAAGGGACCCAAGCCACCCCCCTAGCGATGTGGGACAAGAGGGAGAGGGATCCCTTCCTTGCGCACGTCCGGGGACCAAGGCGCGAATGCACCGCCATCCCTCCTCCCCGCGCACCGCCGCTCGGATCGTCATACTCTCCCCCCCTTAACAGAAGGGCGTCCTCGCTGTGGCTCCACACGCTGCAGGAGTCGGCTCTGATACCATTTGTAAGGACCTGGGCCTCATTGTGTGATATTATCTGCTTTGGATCACCCGCCCTAGCGTGGACGAACCGCCATCCCATCATTTGTAAGGACCTGGGCCTCATTGTGTGATATTATCTGCTTTGGATCACCCGCCCTGGCGTGGACGAACCGCCATCCTAACCACGGTCTTTTCCCTCACGGTTTTAAAATGCGTCACGCAGGGGCAGAGGCCCATCCCTCGGGCCTTCCCTCTCCCAAGCCATGATATTGTCCTCTTTGGGTCACCTGCCCTGGTGTGGATGAACCGCCATCCCAACCACGGTCTTTTCCTCAAGGCTTTGTTCTCAGCACAGTGGAAGCATGTGTGAAACGCGTCACACATATTAAGGGACCCAAACCTTATTAAGGCTCTCATGACTCCCCCCCTTAGCGATGTGGGACAAGAGGGAGAGGGATCCCTTCCTTGCGCACATCCGGGGACCGAGACGCGGACGCACCGCCATCCCTCCTCCCCACGCACCGCCGCTCGGATCGTCACACAATGTGAGTCAGGAAATTGAAAGTACAATAGGGGAGAGTAAAGATAACTAGAAGATTGTAGATTTCTCGATTTGTGTGCGGGAGGCTTTCGAATAGACCAACAATGGTATTTATAGTAATTGTGTCATAACTATCTCTGAGCAATTCTCCTGTGGTTGTAGCCATGTTTCCTCTTCTCTTAAATTTTTGTGTCCATATTCTCAGAATGCCATGATTTTGTCTTCAAATGGTTGTTCCTTTAAAATCGAGTGTTAGTTGCTCCACGACCTCCATAACTCTATTCTCTAGTGGGTTCAATCTTGTAACTATATCTTGATGCCCTTTATGTGTTCAATTTTCTTCTTAGGCTTTAATCGATAATCTAGTGACCTTATTGTTTGATACCTTTGTCGACTATTGTTAACCATTTGTCATTGTTCAACAATAACTGGTCAGCAATGGTCATCAATGTGCATTAATATCGATAATAATTCTTGCGGTCATAAACAATGGCTTGCATGCTAATCCAAATTGACGACCTAACCAATTTTTGGTGCAAACACTTACTAAATATTAATGCAGACATATATATGTGTGTGTGTAAATACGTAATATAATTGCAACCAAGAATCTGATCAAAAGAAGTCTTTTCCAATAAAGATGGAAGAAAATATGATCCTTCGAACGATCAGGGACAAAACCATAATCCGGTCCCAGAGATGATGTCTTTCCTAATCGGGACAATTCGTCAAAATGACTACACCTCTAAGGTTAAAATATTATCCAAATATTATAAGAAAATAGATGTAAATTTACATGTCCACATTCGTATGTTATAAGAGCTTTAAATGTTTCGGATGAAGCAAAATTAAATTGCAGGCATCACAAGATTTCAATTAAAAAAAATAGTAAAAGATAAAAGTCAATCCAATCACGCCTTAAATCTTGTTACCGATGGTTCGATACATTGGGCAAAATTTTGTTGCCAGGCACAAATTTTAGAAACAAGAGTTGTAATTTTGTCGTTGAAGTTAACCATCACGCAATGTCTTACCGACGCCTGTCACAATGGGAGCTTCTACCGCCGGGATTTTCATTTGATCTGTAATTTTTTGTTTAACTAAGTATAGGCTTTTCTTTTACCAAAATGCGACATTTTCCGAAACTGCAATTTATTAAACTTCTCATCGTAGTGGGAAAGCGAACGTAGACAGCGCTCAGAGAACGGTCTAGTAATTTCGCCGTGTGAACAGAATTCAGAGAGATCGCCGCTACTTTTGAGTAACTGATGAACTCTCTCATGGATTGGTCGCTTTTTCTACACATCACAAGGGGATTCACTCAGAAAGAGATCTTTGCAAGTGCATGTCGCCGTCGCACGATGGAAAAGTTGCAGATGAAATGATGTTGCTCCCCACTATCATTTGTAACTACGTGCATGCATGTACCTACGGGAGCCACGGATTCTACTTAGCAAAAGTACAAAATTACGTAGGAAGTACGAGGTGAACGGGAGAGAGGACCACTTACTCATGCACAGAACTTGTAGTGGAGACGAGTGGAAGTTGTATGTTTCCAATCGCCAAATTCCGCCAAATTCCACACACACACACACAGTCACAGTTGTCATCGTTGGATATGCCATAAGGGGGGAAAAAGTTAAGATAAGGTGGCCACGTTTCCAATCGCCAAATTCCATCCACAGACGTATAGTCACAGTGTTAATCATTGGATATGCGATGAGGGGAAAAAAAGTTAAGATGAGATGGCTAGAAGATAGGCACTAAGCCTAAATTTAGTGTTTGCACAAAAAATAACCAAAATTTAGTTATTATCAACATGTGATAGACTCAGTAGATGAGAGTAGAGTCTGGTCATTTATGAATAGAATTTATAATTGAGAATTGCCAACTTGATAAATCGACAATTTGAAGGAATCAACAAAAAGTGGAGTTGACAATCTCGAATATAACCGTCAATATAGTGGATTAAAATGACCATCGAGATAGTGGAGTCAAGAAAACCGTTAAGGTAGTGGAGTTAATGTAACTCTTTGTAACCTCCCTTGATAACCTCTATCGATCTCCGTCAATTGTGGCTTTACAAAAGTTGAGATGATTGGATGATAGGCACTAAACCTAAACCTAGTGTTTCAAATCATAAAGATGAACGAATGAGCACTGTCATCTATTCGGATCCGAAGATAGTGAACCAGAATCAGTATAAAACTCTTGCTATTCAGCACATCAGTAAAGCACGAGCTGGACAACATCATTCAGAGGGAACTACTCAACATTCGCCCAAGAAACTATTCGACATGTGCGGACCATGAAATGAAATAAAGAAATTCCGGTCACTCTCTTTTTCAAGGGAAGGAGAGTTCGTGCATGCATCACCTAGGATACCAAGAGTACAAGACTACACAGGGAGGTACCACGCTAGCATAAAAGGACCACGTCTCATTCACGACACACCTTTTATTTAACATAGTGGAGATGAATGAAATACATGTCTCGAAAAGTCAACCAAATCATGGTCTTGAGGAATTTAAGGGAGATATTTTCCCATTCATGGGATGAACCACTTTACTGATCGCATGTGGCACAAGACGACACACATCAATAGAGAGGCCTTCCCCGTTTCAAACATCCCTCTATGCGATACATAATCGATAGAGGTGTTGTTAAGAGTGAAAACTTTTAATACATCATAAGAACATGACACTAAGCAAGAGGAGAAATGTTTCGAGTGAGAGCAATAGGAATTCGGCTCTGTTTGAGCACTTTAAGGAACCAAAAAGTCTTTTACTCTTTCTTCTTTCTCCATCATCTTTTTCGACTTGTTGCCATGGGAGGAGGGTTTGAGATAGCCTCACCCTCCCTTCCCTCTCATGTTTATTTTTCGTGTTTTATTTATTTTTTCTTTTTTTCTTTCTATCCTGATTTAGATTCAGGAGCTATCATTCTCCTAGTCTAGTTCTAAATCAATGAGTTTGAACTCTCCAAATCTATTTTTAGGTTTGGAATTTATTGCTTTGTTCATGTATAAGTTCTCTACCTCCAACTTAAATGATAATCACATGAGTTCTAGCGTCTCACCGAACCATGAAAATTTGCTCTTCCAAAGGTTAAATCTATTTTTGTTCAACCTTTTTTGATTGTCTTATTATGATGATAGTGCATAGGAGGCTGAACTTAAGGACGCACTGCTAACTGACAATGTCATAGTTATTGGAAAAGAAATTTTCAATGCGTGCTCATCATTGATAAAGATACGCGATCCATTGATTTGTTGCTGATTATTTTGTTTTTATTCTTGTGGAATGAGTAGCTTGGCCCTTCGATACTCTATTGACCTTTCTTATTTTCCGGAATTGGCTTTGTTTTGCAATATTCTGAGTTTTGTTTGTTTCAATTTGCTTTGGCATGAGATCTATATAATTTTCATGTATCCTTTTGAGCAATAATTATACTTTTCTTTTGAAAAAAAGAGAGTTAAATTTGACAAGACTTTATAAACTCCCAAATGGTCTCATATATTTGCTAAACTATGCAACTATTTCGTTGAAAATTTTTAGGTAATAGCAGGGATGCATATTCTAGCTTATATCGAAACATTTCTAGATGCAAAACAACATGAATAACCAAAATGAGCACAGAGCGACAGTAGTCATCTTCCGGGGACACTTGAGTGGCGGACAGGTTATCATGGAGATGGAGATGTCACAGACACCACCAATAGCGTCGGCATTTATGGCGATTCATTAGCTTGCTGAAAGTATAGTTTCTCATGAACAAAATGTCGAAAGATTCTTTCATTTTTATTTTAGGTAAGATCCATATTCGTTATTCACATTACGTATAAAAGAAAGCCACTTCAGGAGATTTTTTATTGGAAATTACTGAGGTGAAAGTATATTATGTAAGATGATTGATGATAATTGGACAACTACACCGGCGATTTCTAGCAAAAAGAGATTGAAATGATTATATTAGAATTTTGTGTAAAGATTTATGATTAAATTGATAAAATTGAAAAGTTTAAAACTGAATTGACATTCATACAATAAGTTCGAGATTGATTAGGTAATTTTCTTGCTTGGAGGCAAAAGATAAATTAAGTCAAATCTTGCCTCTCAATAAGCTTAAGAACATTTATTCATGTTTTTCATTAATTAAAAGAAGGAAAATTCTGTAAAAAATATTCTCATTTTCTCTTGATTGCACTTTGCACCCTCTAATTTCTTTTTTATTTTATTTTTATTTTTGATGTAAAATGTAAGTACTTGTTATTAGATGAAGTACAAAAGTTTAGGGGTAACCCAAGAATTATACATAAAACTAATAATGTGAGGAGATGGAGATAAAAAGTCTCCACATAATAGCCAATACAAAGCTTGGGTTTAGTATTGTAAAGCGAAGCTCTACTTCTAATGATTTTATGCACCATAGATAAAATAATGTGGAATCATTTGACTTGTTTTGAAAACATATATGGCTATGCTCCATCCATTTACAATATATTATTGTCAAAAATGATGCCGTAACATTCTCTGATTTCTAAACCTACATATTTCACCCTTCAATATCTGTAATTTTTGTCTAAGTTCTCCTAATGGTGTTAGGTTTCAAGGGTAATTTTTATTTTAAGACAAAAAAAATTAAGTTGTGGAGAGTGAGTTTTGCATCCAGATGGGAGGATTAGAACATCAGTAAAGGAAGTTCATTCGCAATGAATTAGACTAAACTACCAGAATTATTAAGACAGTCAGTTATCATTATTACTAATTGGATTTTCTTGGTACGTATATACTGTTACTCAAAGCATCAATTGTCGCATAGACAATGCTCTTGCGGGTGATCAAGATTTGCTAGGTACATATGATTGCATATATCTAGAGATTATCGTCTATTTGTTGGCGTATGATAAGACCGCTGAGGAAATCAAGATATCCATCAATGATGCATAGAATAAAAACCCTGACTATATTTCAGGATGTCCATTAAAACCTACCCAAAGTGGGCTGAAAAACCGGAGACATGGCTTTATTAACAATAGAACTGCACATTAGTTTTTGAAAATTTAAGGGCATGGGCACTAAGACTTGAGTCTGTGAAGGTCAATTAAACACTTTGCAAGCTTTATAATCTAATTTAGTCTGATTATTTTGACTTGTGCATGTGGCTCTAATTAGAGTATTGTGCACGCAATTGGTAAGATTTGAATAGATAAGTTATTGTTATTGACTGATTGTGCATATGCACATGCATATATATACCTCCATTTAATTGTCATTCGAGTAATTCGTCTGACGTTGCTGAAGGTTTCTGCGAGAAGATCATATGGCAATCGGAAGACGATAGTGGCAATTATATTCCATATTTCACATCCCTTCAAGATAAACAGGCTCAAAGTGGTCCATTTTCCCCCATTAGGAATGCGTGCGAGAGAGAGAGAGAGAGAGAGAGAGAGACATCGAAGTGACTGACCATTCAAGAAAAAGAGAAACCGACAAGTAGAAAAAGTGACTCTGACCGTACAAGAAAGAGAGAAACCAACAAGTAGAAAAAGGGCATCAAACTTGTAAACATTCCATTTGCTAGCTCAAGCTATTGGACCACACAAATTTCCAACACAGTCATGCACTTGGAATAGGTTGTTTTCTTGTTCACATTTGACCTAATTCGCAATACACCAGATCATCGTGGTTTTCATAGTTCATCGAGTTACGATTTAGATCTGGTTCCTTCGCTTACATATGCAGCATTATCGTGCAACCAAATGCGTGCGAGATCAACATAACAATCCCCTAAGTCAAGCTGATATCAGAAACTCTGGCATTTCTCTTCACCACCCGCAACCCACCAGCATGAGCTTGACGAAACCCTATGATGTTGAAGGGACACCCTTGGGTTCTGGTCACCGTGATTGCTTCGCCAACACCCGAAGCTGTAATATAAGACTTGTTTATATTCTTAGCTTCCTTTTTTCTTAAAGTAAATCCACGCAACTCTGTATCAAAAACTCAAGCCAAAGAGTTAAGGACATATTACTACCCCACACCTTATCAATTCTCTAATGTGGGATTTCTTTAACACAACTCGCATGTGCATCTCAATAGATAATAGAGATTATGGACAAAAGGACATCGTGGGAGTATATAAATCTGTATACACCAGCTAATATGTCTTAACATCGCTCCATATTATTATTATGTTGCACGTGGACTATACTTGACAGTGTGCATTGCTTTTCGTTGTCATTTTTCGAATAAGTCCTTGATACAGGTCAAATTTTGTCTAATGAGTGAACATTCGAGACCGGTTGTAATAATATCAGGTCACAAATCAAGTCAGCGCATGATGAATTCAAATCGTGACTCGCATGTGTAATTTGGATGCCGTTAGAATGTCAAAATTTGAAGTTGCCCATGTACAATATTATTATATAATCATTCTAGGGAAGTTCATAATTGCGGGCACATCTTCCATGTGTTGAGGGTCACGCTATTACTAAAGAGAAATGCTTATGTAATTGTTTTTAATTTATTATAAGAATAACATGTTTTGGACCACAAAATAAAAAAATAAAAAATAAAAAATAAAAAATTATTGTGGGATCCACTCCTTAAAAGTGGTCTACAACATGTTTGTGGCTCACAACATAATGTTATTATCATGGTATTAAGAAAACTATTATGCTAGCAAAATCTATCATAATTGCCCTCAACATAAGAAGGCACACATTGATAACTAAATTAGATGATCAAAAAGTTATAAACTTCTCAAGATCAAGCTTTTAACCAAATTATAGCCAAACTTTCTTAGAATTGGCATTTTCTTCCTACGGAATGAGCTATGACACTCAAATTATGTGCAACGAAAATGATGTGGAAGCTAAAAAATCTTGCAATTCAAGACAAATATGAGAAGAAGATATTACCATAGTACTCAACATAAGAGATTTACGTGGTATGGGTCGAATATCGATACCTACTCTACAAAGATAGATGATGTCAAAAGAGAGTACAAAATTTATAGTAGTTCAATCGTATTTCCTAATCCTTAATTACACGTAAAGCAAATCCAGGAATGATTTCTCACGACATCTTGTAAAGAACTCTCTCGAAATACTCACACGGACAAATTTTCACGGTAGGGACCGCATCCTCAATGGTCTTTAAAATCACGTCCGTCCCCTTGTCATTCACGCTTCATCTAGAGTGCAACTAGCTTTCGTGTCTCTGTTCTTCTTCTCCCTTCGTTTCCTTCTCCCCGAGCCCAGCAGCATGAGCTCAACCAGACCCTACGATGTGGAAGAACACCGTTGGAGCACTGGCCTCTGTGGCTGCTTCGACGACATCAAAAGCTGTAACAGATATCTGTTTATATTGCCAGCTTCTTCTTTCCCTTTTCTCTTCCAGTTATTAAGGAATATACCCATGCAATTCCATTCCATGTTGCTCGCAGGCTGCCTCACCTTCTGGTGCCCATGCGTCACGTTCGGACGGATATCAGAGATTGTGGACAAAGGGGCAACATGTGAGTATATAATTTCTGCATCCGCGTCCGCAAATATGTTAGGAAATCGCTCCATATTATTGTTGTTTTGCATTCGGATTATACTTCCAGTACATGGTTTTTTCGAATAAGTCATTAATATAGGCTGAGTTTTGTCTAATAGTTAACGTTCGGGACGAAAAGTAATAATAACGGGTCATAAATCAAGCCAGCGTATGAAGAATTCAAGCCAGTTCACATAGCAAGCAGAGCCAGCTAATTAGAGTTCTCAAAGGCTAATCATATATTTTTCACTTACTTGTCCGAGCTTGTATTGCAGCTTGCGTCTCGAATTGCGCAATCTTTGCGCTGATCTGCCTCCTGCATCGGTGGACATTGGTCTATTCATTCTCCTACCGAACCAGACTCAGACGAGAACTCGGGTTGAAGCAAGATCCTTGCCATGACTGCTTAGTCCACTGCTTCTGCATGGGCTGCGCGCTTTGTCAAGAGTACCGAGAGCTCAAGAACCGCGGATTCAACATGGAGAAGGGTGAGAACCCTATTTCTTTCCAACATCTTCGTGCTGGCTAGTAGTGTACATACTAGTCTTTTCAAGGGTTGATTAAGTATTGACTAAGAATGTTTGGATTGGCGTGTAGGATGGGAAGGAAACGCCAACAAACATAGAGAAGTGGCAATGGCTCCAAAGGTGGAAGGCGACATGAAGCGCTAGAGTCCTGTGGCTGATTAAGGCCTACATCTTATATCGACTAAGAATGTAGTTCTCTTTACTCTATTTGATTATGCAAGTGAACTTGTTTCTCGGAATAACATATGTCATGTGTTATTCTTATTCTGTGTGATTAGTAAAGTCGGAGCTCAGCTCCTAATTTTGTTGTCACTTTTATGTGGTTGGCGCAGTACGTGCTAGGAGTTTGATTAAGTTTGTACCGTAAGACCTTTCGAGTGAGTATTGAGTTGTCAACTTATGAATCTTTTGATAGCATTGTCCAATGTGTGATTCTTTCTGCTTGTTCCGTCCTAGTGTCAAGGGAATTTTAGTGGACTTGTCATGGTCTCTCTCCTCACCAAACATAAATCGTACTAGAACTACATAACATTTAGGATCGATTTCTCTATTTATTTATCGCAACTTCTTACCCAGCCTTGAACCTTCTACACCCACAAATGACTCCTTGCTCTCATCCGTCAATTGGATCGAGTGCAAATGGGTCAAATCTACAAAAGAATTATCAATCGACACATCTGGGAGTTAAAGGCAAATGGGCGTTGGCTTTTAAGCTCTTAGGAGTTTCCCCACTCACTTGGAACTCGGACGTAATGATTTAAAATTTAGATTCATATAGGTCATGCGCACATTGGTGTGGACCTAGGAGGCTCGTGGTAGCCTCCACCCCTTTTAGGACGAAATATATTCTACATATGTTATTTAAATGAAAAATTTGTGTCCAACCTCCTTACCTCAAATTCTTGATTCGTTATTACATGCACAAGGTAAAGGTGATCTGTTTTAGAGTGAACTAGTTGCCATCTTAGAATCGAGAATTGCCCATGAAGGGCTGGTTCTATAAATTGAGAACTAAGAACCGTCCACTAGTTTCTGAACCTATCTAGGAATTGGATCGCTAATCCGGTGCGAATCCCACGTGAGTCCATGGAACTGGCCGTGTGATCATCACCACAATCCATATTTCACGAATTTGGCTAATCACTTTTGAGAATCTAAACAACTAAGACTTGCAAGATGGCAACAAGGAAACAAGGCCCACGAGCAGTATGATCACCACCACAGCTCAAACCCACTTGATCCATTGCCTGCTCTTCCTCTTCATCTCATTCGTGTAGAATAGATTTCTCAGTGAGCAAGGCTGCGAGCGCCGAGATTGAGCTGTGAAGAAATGCGCGGAAGATATACGTTTCCAATCGCCAATCATGGTATATATAAATATATGGTCTCGATAAATTCAGGAAGAAATTCTTCCATATCTTTGGGATCAAGGCTTCATTCCTCACAGTTTAATCAATGGACATGCCATGAGGGGAAAAAAACTTCAGATGAGATGGCCGGATGATAGGCACTAAACCTAAATCTAGTGTTTGCACAAAAAAATAACTAACTTTTGATTATTATCAACATGTGATAGACTGAGACCAGAATTTGGTCATTCATTAATAAATTATTAACAATTTGAATAATTGACGATTTGATGAATCAACAAAAAGTGGAATTGACAATTTTGGATGTAACTGTCAATGCAGTGAAATAAAGCAACTGTTAAGATAGTGGAATCGAAGATGCTGTCAAGGTTGTAGAGTCAATATACCCGTTGATGTAACCATCTAGTGATTTTTTGTGACATCTCTTTGTAACTTCCGTGGCTTTAAAGAGGTTAAAGATGAGATGGCCAGCGGATAGGCACTAAACCTAAACCTAGTGTTTCGGATCACAAACATGAACGAATGAGCACTCTCATCTATTGGATCCAAAGATAAAGGACCAGAATCAGTATAAAATTACTGATCTTCAGAACATCTGTAAAGCACGGGCTGGACAACAACATTCAGAGAGAACTATTCCATTTTCGCTCGATTCGACATTTTTCCTTTTTTGGTTCAAAATAAGATTTCATTGCTAACTTGAAGTATGCAACAGCGAAATAGAAGACTCAGAACATAATAAGTTCTAAAGTGGATCAGAGGATTGGCAAGTCAATCCTGGATTAAGAACTTATTGCGTTGAGCCTTTGCCAACCAGTCCACGACTCGGTTTTGCCTCTCGGTAGCTATGGGCCAAGGAAATGTGAACGAAACCCAGTAGCGTTGATCTGGACTCAGTCATATGCAGAGATGTCACGGTCGTTTGGTCGATGGTTTCGCCAGATCGGTGAAAGTACACTCGATTGAGCTCGCGGAGGCAAAAGCGCTGCTTGAAACCCTAGAGTTTCTGGATGATAGAAGAGGCCAGAGAATAGTGCTGGAGTCTAGTAATTTAAGTTTAGTTCATGCGGTGAAGGGATCAGATCAGTCTTCATGGGAAGCGCTCCGTGAATGAGCCATCCCTATTCACCTTGAGGGATCCCTTCACTAGAAAAGGATTCGACATTTGCAGACCATCGCGATGGTGTCAAAAGGTGAAAACGACATGACCTCTTACACAACATGTACAATGGCTTGTATTTGACTCCATATGATGAAGCATATGGAAAGCTTGTCTTTTGATGTACATGTTGATTTGTTGGTGCTGGGTCTTGACAAAAAGTCGGCCAAGAACATTCTTTTTGCCGGGAATATGTTTGGTTTCAAAAGGATATTTTGAAAACCACTCAAGCTGTTTAAACTTGGTCATCTGAGGAAAGATGCCATGTCTAGTTCGACCGAGAAAGTGATGGCCGATAAGATGAAATTCAAACCTTTTAATTCCATTTTTGACTACTAAGATTTCTTTAAAAGTGGAATGGTAATGCATTTCAGCACAGGAAAACTTTCCCTCTTGTAGGCACAAACGTGTTTCTTACCATCAATTTCTTGAATAGGCTGTTGATGAGTATTTGTAATGGAGGGAAGTGCATAATCTCCTTAAGCCTCAACAATAAGCTAGTCTGGATTTTTCCCAAGGCGGGGAGCAAAGGAATCAGCATCTTTGCAATGTGTGGGACAAAACCCACGAGATAATTAATTATCCCAAGCGCTGTTTTGTTGTGAGAAACTTGATAGTTCTTGAGCAATATGTGGCCTGGATAGTATGTTCCTTTGTTAAGGTGCATACCAAGAAATTCAGTGCATGCGGGCTATATTCATTTTCCTTTGAGAAAGGGCATCCATGATTGACAATATGGGTTGGAAAATCGACACATATTCACCTGATACATTTCTACATTCATGAATGCATCACCTATATTATTGTATTTTTACCAATTTAGTCATAAACATTTTAATTTTGTTAATTGAGTCTTAAACATTTTCGTGTATTGCCAATTAAGTCCATTTAACCAATTTTGACCGGAAATTGTAGCACAGCTTGTACTAACATAAATAATTTTTAATAATGTTTTAATATTTCTCAAACTTTTTATTTATTTAATTTAGTCATAAACCTCTTAATTTTATTAATTGAATCTTAAACTTTCTCACGTATTGCCAATTAAGTCCATTTGACCAATTTTGACCGGAAATTATAGCACAGCTTGTACTAACATAAATAATTTTTAATAATGTTTTAATATTTCTCAAAATTTTTATTTATTTATTCTTTTCTTTCTTCCCTTCTTCCTCCTCTGAATCACGAATGTTACATTCTTAGATGATGGTTTCCTAAGAAGGGCGAAATAGGGGAAGATCACTCCCTATTTGAGACCTTGGATCAAGACAATGATATTAGTGGAGTTCATCCAAGTGGGAGCATAATGGAGAATGATGTGCAAAGTGTACAATCTCCATATGGCTTAACAAGTCGCTAAAGTATTCCCCGCGACGCGTTTTGACATTGACCTCACCAAGAAATATCGCTCTTAATTGCTTAGTAAAGAAAAATGGATTCATGCAATGGAAGAGGAAATGGAGTCAATGAAATCAAACCAAGTCCGGAACCGGATTTGATGGCCAGCCTTGCCCACCTAGCCATGACAAGACCAACCTCACTTGCACATGAGGAAGAAGGGAAGGAAAAATAAAAGAAAAAAAAATTTCAAAAAAGTTAAAATAATATTAAAAATTATCCACGTCGTCGTCGTTGATTGCATTACGTAGAATGGCAGTCATCAATGTTAGTAATTTCTAGTCAAAATTAGACGGATTGACTCAATTAACAAAATGATAAATTGTTTAAAATTTAATTGACAAAGTTAAAGACTAGGGACTGGATTAGCAAAAATGTAGTAAATTTAAGATTTTTGGACAATTTTCCGAAAAGTACAGGAGTACAAAGACTACATGAGGGAGGTACGACGTTAACATAAAAGGAACGCCCCCTCATGCACGACTAACCCTTCTTTACACAGGAGATGAGCGAAAAATACATGTCTCCAAAAGCCAATCATAAGGAATCACGGTCTTGAGGAATTCAAGGGAGATACTTTTTTCCCATTTATGGGTTGAATCTAATTGGTATTTCTAAGATCCATTTATATGGAAAATAATCAATGGAGGTGGTGGTAGGAGGGGTCACTTCTAATAAATCATATGCACACAGGCTCTATGCAAGAGAGATATTTTGAGCGAGAGCAATCCGAATTCGACTATGTCTAAGCATGATTGAGCTAAAATCGACATGACTTGATTCGCTTCTACATATTCTTTAGAAAATCGATTTTTTTTTTTTTCTATCGGGCCGAACTTAACCTATTCCATTTGCTAAACTATGCAACTACTTTTATTGGAAATACTTGGGTATCGGTAGGGATGCATTGTAGCTCATATTGAAACATTTCTCGTTGCAAAACGAAATTAATAACCAAAAATGGACCCAACGATATGTGGCCACCTTACGTGGACACTTACAGTGGCCGACAGGTTAACGTGGAGGTTGAGATGTCACTGGCATAGCAACAGTGCCAGCATTGATGCCGATTTATTGTTTGGTGAAGGTATAGCTTCTGATGAACGAAGTGTTGCATGATTTCTTTCATAATACTCACGTTACGTATGAAAGAAATCCATTTTTGAGATTTCTATGGAAAACTATTGATATGACGGTATGTCATATATGACAGCCATCTGTTATTGGACCCTCTTTGGGATGAAAATAGATCGAAAAGATTATACTGAAATTTGGTGTAAACTGAATTGAAAAAGTTGAAAAATTTAGAATTAAATTGATATATAATAGATTCATGATTGATTGGATAATTTTTCCACTTGAAAGTGGATAATTGAAACAATGAATTCAATCGAATCTTGTGTCTCCATAAACTTAAGAAAGGGGGAAAATCTGTTCAAACCAATCTCATTCTCTCTAGATTGCACCTTGCACCCTCTAATTTCCAAACCTACATATCTTACTCTCCAATTTATGTATTTTGTCTAATTTCTCATAATGGTATTCGTACTGAATAAGACCATACCACCTGAATTCTCAACAGCGTAAATCCTCATTATACTGCGCATAAGGTATCAAAGGTCTAGACTACCTGAAAGTATAGCCAATTCACATTTAAACCATAGTTTTGGCGAAAATTCAAATTTTCACATAGGCAATCTTGTGGATGATTATGATTTACTTAAGGACATATGATTGCATATTTCCAGAGATCACTGCATTTTCTATTGGCATATGATAAGACCACAGAGGAAATCAAGATACCCATCAATGATGCATAGAACAAGAATTCTTGCTACATTTCAAGAGGGAAATTTGAAAAAAAAGTCATCCACTTATTATATTTATACCAATTCAGGTATAAACTTTTCAGTTTGGCTAATTTAATTTTGAACTTTTTGATAATTTGCCAACATTGTGGCATCCAAAAAAAAAAAAAAATTCAAGACAACCTCTAGAGGAATTAAAGCTCATAATTAGGTAATGAAATTACCTATGGTTTATGTTTTAGCCATTAGTTTTCTCTTAAGGCTAAGTGATATGCTTGTGTTCATGAATTTTTAAAATTAGGACTATAGGATAAATTAATGAGAATAATCTATGCTTGGCTATGCACCTCATAAATTAAATTCCTAAAAATAAAATGTTACAAGACTTTGGCCATGTGGAATTTAAAATTTAAAATTTATAGAAGAAAGTATAAAAAGGGAAAAAATTAATTTTATTTAGGTTTGGGCCTTAGGCCCATTGGCCTAAGCTTTGGTGGGCCGAATGGCTGGCCCAATTAAGGCCCAAAGAAGTGTGACCGTCGACCAAGGGGGAGGAGAGTGGCCGGCCCAAGCCCAAAGCCCATCTTGCATGTGTTATGACAAGTGGCAAGGAGGTCTTCATGTATTGGCCAATTTGAGAGGCAATCTAATGATTGCAAATGATGAGAAATTGGGGAAATAAAAGGGAAGAGGAGAGAGAGAGGTGGCCGGTTGAGTTGTTCGGCCAAGTGAGAGAGAAAGAGAGAGAGAGAGAGAGAGAGAGAGAGAGAGAGAGAGAGAGAGAGAGGCCGAGAGAGGAGAAGCCGAGAGGAGGAGTCGCCCGTCGCCGCCGCACGCCGCCCGCTCGTCCGCCGTGTGCCGTCATTCTCTTCGGTCTAGAGGCAAGTTGGGGTCCTCTTGCTGCTCTTGCATGTGTGTGTGTTAGATGCATGTTGCAGAAAAGTCTAATTTTGGGTGATTAGGAGGGGAAACCGAAGCTTGGATGACTTGTTCTTGAGTGGTTTGCTGTTTTTGCATGAACCGCCTGAGTCAGAATCTTGTGAGAGCTTGCATGCATGTTTTGAGTTCTATTTTGACTTTGATCTCTTCATGAAAGTTGTAACCAACATCTTAAAATATAACATACTAAAATTTGGTGCAAAATGATGGAGATTTAAGGGGTCAAACTCTCATCTTATGGAGACACCAGATCTGGAACGATCTCACTGACCTTTCGGTGGATTTGTGGTTGCATGTTGATTTTTACTAAGAATCTCTTTTCTACTTCTTCATGAAACTTGTAGAGAACATCTTAAATTTTAAGATACTCAAATTTAAAGTAAAATAAACAAGTATAGCTTAGTGAATCGACTTACTCTTGATGACGGTAGATCTGGAAACGCGGTACAGGACACCCGAGACTTCATGGACCCATATGGTGACTGTCCTTTGGAAATTTGACTTAGATCTCTTCATGAAAGTTGTAGGGGACCTCTTGAAGTAAAAAATATCCAAATTTCAGAGGAAAAAAAGAAGAATATGTAGGTGAAAACTCAGTATTTCGAAGAAACATGCACTGGACGTTTCGGTGTTAGATCCAGAAGCTTCGTCTGACTGTAGAAAATAATATAAAAATAATTTGGCTTAGAAGTCTTCATGAAAAATCCACTTTAGTGTCTTGGCTATAACCTGGTAAAATTTCGTAATTTTTGGAGGTCGTTTGGATATTTTAATCAAATTATTTCGGAAACTGTGCATTCTGTTTTTATCCGAAATTACATGCTGTATTTGTGGGAATTATAATTTTGTGTGGAATTCGATTGGCCTTGTGTTTTTCATGAAATTATTACCCTATTGTCTTGTCTATCACTAGCATTAATTTCATGATTTTTGAAAATCATATGGATATTTAATTTAAATATTTTCAAAAATGGTACAAGCTTGAATTTAAATAAATTTTAAAAAAAATGGGCATGATAAATGGACTATTTTAAATTGTATGAATTCCATAAATTTTATCTTTATGGATGATTGTACCTTGCTGCATGTATGATGATGAGTGATGATGCATGTGTAGATCGAAGGATGAAAGTGATTTTGTTTGCTATTACATCATGTGACATGCTGAGTTGAGACCTAAATTGGTAAGCAAGAATAACGATAAATGTGGAAACGGAATGTGGCGGATGATAATGCCCTAGGAGTGTCAGGATGCCCGGGATGGGGGGTTCCGGATGCCGGATTGTATTGAGATACAAGGCCGGATGTCCTCGGGAGTTTCAAGATTCCCGGAAAGTTGGGGGTGCCGGAAGCCCTAGAGGTTTGTGCCTAGGGGGATGCCTTGTGATGCCAGTTGGGGTGCGAGATGCCCGGCCAGGGAGTGTAAATGCCGGAAGCCTCGGAGGTTTTTGCCCGAGGGGATGCCTCGTGATGCCAGTTGGGATGCGAGATGCCCGGAATGTGGGGGTGCCGGATGCTCGGTGGCCTTAAATGGCTGAATGCCGGAGGTTTTTCTCGCGATGCCAGGATGGGGTGCGAGTGTAAAGTATGAGATGAAATTGATGATCTCGAGAGAGGGTGATGTGGTGATTGAATTGAAAGTTAAAAGTGGAAATTGAATCATGCATACATGATATGATACGATGAGGATCACCTATGGCATGATGATATGCTTACATGACATGATATGATGATGATCACCTATGGCATGATGATATGCATACATGACATGATATGATGATGATCACCTATGGCATGATGATATGTATGTGATATGATTGTGATGAGGAGGTATGATGGCATATGCATGGCTTCAAGGTAAGTACGTATGGATGTATGAATGGCATGTATGATGTTGTGATTGTATTGTATGATGCATTGAGTTGTTATTGGATTCCTTTACCTGCTGAGTGGTTGTACTCACCCCTGTGGGGACCAACATTTCAGATTATCAGCATGCCGCTCCCTGCTGTCGCACAGGGCGTATTATACGGCATACCCTCGGATGTAGAGGTCGAGTGTGAGGAGTTTGACTATCCCTCTGTTCCTGGTCTGACGTATATTCAAGTGCACTGTTTAGTTATGTACGATGTGGGCCTGGCTGGGGGCCCTGTTGTCCAGGAGTTCATATCCATCCATGTTCGACGTGATGGAGTGATGCGTGGGATGTTGCTGCCGCCACTGCCTGATGCACCGGGATGGGTGTGAGGGCCCATGCGTGACAAGTAGGAGTTGAAACTTTTTGGGGATGGTTAGCCGACACTAGCGATGGGAGATCTTACACGTTAGTCGTAGTGGGTTGAGTGTTTCTTTTTGAGTTTTAGGCTGAGTATGACTGAGTCCTGGCCTTTCTTTTGATGTACCGACCCAAGGAAACCCATCTTAAAAATATGTAAATAAAGTGTCATGGCTTTGCCTTTTATTATGATGATTAGTGGTGTGCAAATTGTATCATGGTTGATGGAGGGAGAGATGGCGATGTTATATTTTGCTTCCACTAAATGAGTCGCGTTGGGATCGTTTTTTATTTATTTAAAAAATGTCTGATTTACGACGCTTCGGCTAAGAGATGTAACTAGGTGTAACGCCAGGTGTCTGTGGCGACCCTAGGTGGTTCGGGGGTGTCACGCGTACGGCCTTTTTGCCGAAGCGTCGTAAATCATAGACATTTAAAAAAAAAAAAAATGGTCCCAGCGCGACTCATTTAGTGGAAGCAAAATATAACATCGTCATCTCTCCCTCCATCAACCATGATACAATTTGCACACCACTAATCATCATAATAAAAGGTAAAGCCATGACACTTTATTTACATATTTTAAGATGGGTTTCCTTGGGTCGGTACATCAAAAGAAAGGCCAGGACTCAGTCATACTCGGCCTAAAACTCAAAAAGAAACCCTCGACCCACTACGACTAATGTGTAGGATCCCCCATCACTAGTATCGGCTAACCATCCCCAAAAAGTTTCAACTCCTACTTGTTACACATGGGCCTTCACACTCATCCCGGTGCATCAGGCGGTGGCGGCGGCAACATCCCACACATCATTCCATCACGTCGAACATGGACGGATATGAACTCCTGGACAATAGGGCCCCCAGCTAGGCCCACATCGTACATAACTAAACAACGCACTCGAATATACGTCAGACCAGGAATAGAGGGACAGTCAAACTCCTCACACTTGATCTCTACATCCGAGGGTATGCCGTAAAATACGCCCCGCGCGACAGTAAGGAGCGGCATGCTGCTAATCTAAAATGTTGGTCTCCAAAGGGGCGAGTACAACCACTCAGTAGGTAAATGAATTCAATAACTACTCAATGCATCATACAATACAATCACAACATCATACATGCCATTCATACATCCATACGTACTTACCTTGAAGCCATGCATATGCCATCATACCTCCTCATCACAATCATATCACATACATATCATCATGCCATAGGTGATCATCATCATATCATGTCATGTAAGCATATCATCATGCCATAGGTGATCATTATCATATCATATCATATTATGTATGCATGATTCAATTTCCACTTTTAATTTTCAATTCGATCACCACATCACCCTCTCTCGAGATCATCAATTTAATCTCATACTTTACAGTCGCACCCCATCTTGGTATCGCGAGAAAAACCTCCGACATACAGCCATTTAAGGCCACCGGGCATCTGGCACCCCCACATTCCGGGCATCTCGCATCCCAACTGGCATCACGAGGCATCTCCTCGGGCAAAGACCTCCGAGGCTTCCGGCACCCAACCATTCCGGGCATCTTGATACTCCCAGGGCCATCCGGCCATGTATCTCTATACATTCCGGGCATCCGGCACTCCCCATCCCGGGCATCCGGCACCCCCCATCCCGGGCATCTTGATACTCCTAGGGCATTATCATCCACTACAAACAGATTCCTCATTTATCATTGATCATGTTTACCAATTTAGGTCTAAACTTAACATGGCACATGATGTAATGGCAAACAAAATCACTTTCATACTTTGATCTATACATACATCATCAGTCATCATCATACATGCAGCAAGGTACAATTATCCATAAAGATAAAATTTATGGAATTCATACAATTTAAAATAGTCCATTTATCATGCCCATTTCTTTTGAAATTTATTTAAATTCCAGCTTGTACCATTTTTGAAAATATTTAAATTAAATATCCATATGATTTTCAAAAAAATCATGAAATTAATGCTAGTGATAGACAAGACAATAGGGTAATAATTTCATGAAAAACACAAGGCCAATCGAATTCCACACAAAATTATAATTCCCACAAATACAGCATGTAATTTCGGATAAAAACAGAATGCATAGTTTCCGAAATAATTTGATTAAAATATCCAAACGACCTCCGAAAATTATGAAATTTTATTAGGTTATAGCCAAGACACTAAATTGGATTTTTAATGAAGAATTATAAGCCAAATTAGTTTTAGATTATTTTCTACAGTCCCACGAAGCTTCTGGATCTAACACCGAAACGTCCAGTGCATGTTTCTCCGAAATACTGAGTTTTCACCTACATATTTTTCTTCGTTTCCTCTGAAATTTGGATATGTTTTACTTCAAGAGGTCGTCTACAACTTTAATGAAGAGATCTAAGTCAAATTTCCAAAGGACAGTCACCATATGGGTCCATGAAGTCTCGGGTGTCCTGTACCGCATCTCCAGATTTACCGTTATCAAGAGTAAGTCGATTCACTAAGCTATACTTGTTAATTTTACTTCAAATTTTATTATGTTAAACTTCAAGATGTTCTCTACAAGTTTCATGAAGAAGTCGAAAAGATATTCTTAGTAAAAATCAACATGCAACCACAAATCCACCGAAAGGTCAGTGAGATCGTTCCAGATCTGGTGTCTCCGTAAGATGAGAGTTTGACCCCTTTCATCTCCATAATTTTGCACCAAAATTTAGTATGTTATATTTTAAGATGTTGGATACAACTTTAATGAAGAGATCAAAGTCAAAATCGAACTCAAAACATGCATGCAAGCTCTCACAAGATTCTGACTCAGGCGGTTCATGCGAAAACAGCAACACCACTCAAGAACAAGTCATCCAAGTTTCGGTTTCCCCCTCCTAATCACCCAAAATTCGACTTTCCTACAACATACATGTAACACACACACATGCAAGAGCAGCAAGAGGACCCCAACTTGCCTCTAGACCGAAGAGAATGACGGCACACGGCGGACGAGCGGGCGGCGTGCGGCGGCGACGGGCGACTCCTCCTCTCGGCTTCTCCTCTCTCGGCCTCTCTCTCTCTCTCTCTCTCACTTGGCCGAACAACTCAACCGGCCACCTCTCTCTCTCCTCTTCCCTTTTATTTCCCCAATTTCTCATCATTTGCAATCATTAGATTGCCTCTCAAATTGGCCAATACATGAAAACCTCCTTGCCACTTGTCATAACACATGCAAGATGGGCTTTGGGCTTGGGCTTGGGCCGGCCATTCTCCTCCCCCTTGGTCGACGGTCACACTCCTTTGGGCCTTAATTGGGCCGGCCATTCGGCCCACCAAAGCTTAGGTCAATGGGCCTAAGGCCCAAACCTAAATAAAATTAAAATTTTCCCTTTTTACACTTTCTTCTATAAATTTTAAATTTTAAATTCCACATGGCCAAAGTCTTGTAACATTTTATTTCTAGGAATTTAATTTATGAGGTGCATAGCCAAGCATAGATTATTCTCATTAATTTATCCTATAGTTCTAATTTAAAAATTCATGGACACAAGCATATCACTTAGCCTTAAGAGAAAACTAATGGCTAAAACATAAACCATAGGTAATTTCATTACCTAATTATGAGCTTTAAATCCTCTAGAGGTTGTCTTGAATTTTTGGGATGCCACAATAATTCTTCCAAATAATTTTGGCTAGAAATCCACAGATGCAGATGCCGACCATGCCAGCTGTCGTACACGGCATGGCCGACATTGACATAGATACTTTTTATAATTTTTTAAATTTTTTTTGAAAGCTTTTCATAAATTTTTAAATTTTTTTCGTCTCTTTATTTTCTTTTTCTTGAGTGAGGGTCTTAGTGTTGGCCCAGTAGTTGGCGAGCGTTGCCTCTTCAGGCTTAAAAGAATAAAATGTAAATGAAAAGAAAAAAAGATAATGACAATTTTTTTTATAATTAATTGAATTATATTAAAAAAAATTACAAAAATTGTCTACGTTAGGATCGGCCATTTTATGTGGCACTACCTGCATTAAGATTAGGGATTCTAGTAAATCATCAAGAGATTTATGACTAAATTTGCTAAATTAAAAGATTATGAATTGAATTGGCACAAGTCCCATAAGTTTAGAATTTGTTTGATAATTTTGGCCATTTCTGGATGTCCATGAAAACCCACTGAAAGTGGCTGACAGAATCGAGACATAGCTTTACGGAAAAGATATTGTGATCTAGCTTTTATAGTTAAAGGACACAAGTCCAGAAAATTGACAAATAGAAGTCGCACAAAGCACTTGACAAGCCTCATAAACCAATTAAATCCAGTTTTTTTGGCATGTACAGGAGGTCCTAATCTGGAGCAGCTTGCTTGCGATTAGTGAAAATTGTATAGGTGATTGCCTATCCTCGATTGAAAGTGCAACTCATATAGGTAATTCATCTCAATTGTTACCTCGAATTCTCGATTCGCCATTGCATGGTGCACAGCATGTGTAAGCTGCACCTTTGCAAATTGTGTGCATATTATTCTACAACTGTGTAAATTGACCCATTCCTACGGTCCGTCATTGTCGCTCATGCTCGTCCCATTAGAATTCACAACCTCGAGGATTAGAATTTCCCACCTGACTTTAGTAGGAAGTCTGATGCTTTTGTGTAGTTTTTGGGCTGTTTAGCTACTTCATTTAGATTTTTAGCATGTGTCGGGCCAATCAACTGAGTGACAAAACCCGATGGGAATCGGACACCATTGGAGGAAAAACCAAAATGTCCTTTCTGCTTTGCACAATCAAAAGGAGACTAATATTTTGAAAGACGAACGAAAAGACGAGTCTTGCATAATTGAGAGGGCACATATTCCATTTATTGAGGGCCACACTGTTATTAAACTGTCATAGTTGCCCTCCTGTAAGAAGGGACACATTGATGACTAAATTAGATGATTAAAAGGTTATAGACTTCGCAAGATCAAGCGTTTAACCAAATTGTGGCCAAACTTTTCTAGAATTAGCATTTTCTTCCAAAAGAACGAGCTAAAATTATGTGCAATGAAAATAATGCGAAAGTTAAGGGATCTTGCAATTCAAGACAGATATGAGAACAAAATGTTACTATTACACTCATCGAGAAAATATAAGCATACCAGAGATTTACTTAGTTTAGCTCAAAAGTCAATAACTATTTCATGGAGAGAAACGGTGTCAAAAATTCATTATGAATCATTAAAGTTAGCATTTTCTTCTCAGTAATGAACTTTGACACTCAGATTATGTGTAATGAAAATGAAGCGGAAATTAAGGATCTTGCAATGCAAGATGTATATGAGAAGAAGATATTACTATGGTAGTCAATGAGAAACTACAAGGACTCAAATTATGTGTAATGAAAATAACGCGGAACTTTCACGCTAGTGACGGCGTCCTCGATAGTCTTTAAAATCACGTCGGTCCCATTGTCATTCACGCTTCATCTAAGATTGGAACTAGTTCTTTCGTTTCTCTGTCCTTATCACACTTCGTTTTTTCACTGGCTGCCTGCATATCAATCCCCAAAGCGAAGCGGATATCGGGAACTCTGCATCATCTCTTCACCCCCCACAGCCCACCAGCATGAGCTTAACCAATCCCGGCAATGTCGAAGAACACCCATGGAGCACCGGTCTCTGTGACTGCTGCGGCGACATCAAAAGCTGTAACAAGAAATCTGTTTATATTGCCAGCTTCTTCTTCTTTCTCGTTCTTTCTCTTCCAGGAATCAAGGAAAAAATCCAGGCAACTCCATTCCATGTTGCTTGCTGGCTGCATCACCTTCTGGTGCCCATGCATCACCTTCGGACAGATATCAGAGATTCTGGACAAGGGGGAAACTTGTGAGTATATAACTTCTGTATACGTGTCCACAAATATGTCCGATGATCGCTTCATACTGTTGCCATTTTGCACTCGGATTATACTTCAGGTACACGGTTATTTTTCGAATAAGTCCTTGGTATAGGTGGAGTTTCGTCTAATGATAATGTTCGCGACAAACTGTAATAATATCGGGTCACAAATCAAGCCTGCGCAAGAACTTAAGTCACAGTCCACAGAGCAAGCAGATCCAATTAATTAGAGTTCAACCGTGGACATGTGATGTCGAATTTTATGGACTTATCCCGATTCTGGATTTGACAACCTATGCAGAAAACATAGGAGAGTAGTTTTCCCTGAAGGAAAGGCTAATTAATAACTGGAAAACTAACAAAGTCTAATTACATATTCGCACTTACTTATCCGACCTTGGATTGCAGCTTGCGTCATGAACTGCGCAATCTACACGCTGATCTACTTGCTGACTTCGTGCGCATGCCTCTATTCATGCTGCTACCGAACCAAACTGAGACGAGAATTCGGGTTGAAGGAGGATCCGTGCAACGACTGCTTAGTCCACTTCTGCTGCATGCCTTGCGCGCTATGTCAAGAGTACCGAGAGCTCAAGAGCCGCGGATTCAACGTGGAGAAGGGTAAAAACCCATTCCTCTCCAACAACTTCGTGTCGGCTAGCTTCCAAAATAGTGTACATACTAGTCCAAGTATTGATTAAGTAATGACTTAAAATGGTTGGATTCGTGTGTAGGATGGGCAGGAAACGCGAGCCAACATGGAGAAGTGGCAATGGCTCCAAAGGTGGAAGGCGGCATGAGGCGCTAGAGTCCCGTGCTTGATTTAAGGGCAACATGTTATTTCGACCAAGAGTATAATTCTCTTTCCTCTACTTGATTATGCAAGTGAACTTGTTTCTCATATGTCTGTATTATTCTTATTCTGTGTGATAGGTAAAGTCGGAGCTCAGCTTCTGATTGTATTATCGAGTTTGATTAAGAATGTAGAATAAGACGTTTAGAGTGAGTATGAGCTTTCAACTTATAAATCTTTTGATAGCATGGTTCAATGTGCGATTCTTTCCATTCATTCCGTCTTTGTGTCAAGGGAATAATAATGGACTTGTCATCGTCACTCTCCTTATGAAAGATAAATAGTACCAAAACTCCATAACATATAGGGTCGGTTTCTCTATTTATTTATCGCAACATCTTACCCAGCTTTGAATCTTCCACACCGACAAATGACTCTTTGCTCTCATCCGTCAATTGGATCGAGTGCAAATGGTCAAGTTTTTAAAAGAATTATCAATTGTAATATCTGGAAGTTAAATGCGAAAGTATGGCTCCATTTGTTTCGAGAAAAATGTGATATTTCTAAAAAATATATTTTGGGGAAGCCATTTTCTAGCAAAACAATAATATTTTTCAATATTTGGCTAATACCTGAAAAATGAACCGGAAAACATTTTCCTTTGTTCATTCCATTGTTTTCCATGTACAATTAAACACTCCAAACCAAAACTCAACACAACTCTTCTCCAAAACTCAGTACTCATTAGTGTAATACATATATTTGTTAGGGTTCAATGTATAATCATAAGGAAATAGAGAGTAAAAGCGAGAAAGAGAATTCGAAACACAAGGTTATCTCGGTTCATCCTTAAACTAAAGCTACATCTAGCAAAGAATTTGAGCAAGTTCTCATGCCATTCTGTCGATGGGGAATATGAACTATACCTGTTGACACATAATTTAAACTCATTTTTTAGAAAATAAAAGATAATATTTAATTATAGAGGGAAATTTTGAAAAAAATTTAAATTCAAAAAATTCAACAGTCCTGTGATTTTGAAGCCACTTTTTTGTTGAGAAGTTGAGTGAATATTGAGAAATCTTCACTTGTTTGTTGAATTTTCTCTCTATAAATAGAGAGTGCAAAAAAAAAAATAGAGAGTGCAAAGCTTTGAATGGGGGCTTCTCTTCGTCGAAAAAAGAGTGAAAAGTGAAAGGAAAAAAAAAGAGGAGAGCTTCGGTTTGTGGGAGAGGAAAAGAGGAAAAAGTCAAAAGAAGGTAGAGAAAGAGAGTGTACGAAGAGATGGGTAGGAGGAGAGAGTAAAAATTTAAAAAAAAGGAAAAAGCAGAAGCAAAAGTTTAATCGGCAGGGGGGATTGGACGTTTACTGTTCATCCAATTCCCCCTGCACTCGCCGGAATTTGCTGCCCGCACACCGACGGCTCCTCGTCACCGGCGCACCACCGTGCCCGCTCCTGCGCCATCGCGCCACCTCCGCGCCACCGCGCCGTCGCCGCTCGCTACAGCACCGCGACCCCTCCGCTGCTGTAACACTCTCGACTGACGCTCCCTCCGCCGCTCCCAACTTCAGCAGTGATCCCCGACGCCGAGTCTCCGTTGCTCCGAGCTCGAGCCGCACGCTGCTGCTGCTCTGCCGACGCCTGCAGCGCACCTCGCCGCTCCGCTCGCCGTCCGCCGACGCTCGCCTTGCCACTGCCTGCCTTCGCCGGAATTCCGACGCCAGCAACCCGCGAAGCCACCTACTGCTCGAAGCGATCCCTTGTTTTGTTGCAGGTCTACCTTCGCCGGACCTCGCCTGATCTCGCCGGAGTTCCGACGCCAGCCGTCTCCTTCATCCGTGCCGGCTCTCTATCGACACTGTTGTCCTCCCCAAGGTAGTTTATTTTTCATTTTTATTTATTTTATCGTCATTTATTTATTCATTTTAAATCTTGTTATTATTGTTTAAGTTAGAATATGGTTTGTCAATGTTAATATTTGTGTATTTTGTAGGCATTATCCGCTAGGATTTTGTCCGGAATTAATGTAATTATTAATTTAATCTGAGAGACATCGAATTATTTCTTTTAATTATATTAATTTTTGGACTTTTGGTAGAATTTTAATTATTAAATCATTATAATTATTATCTTGATTCGTAAGACTTCGGATCAGATTTTTAATTATTTTGATATCTTTGTCATGATAATTAGAGTTATGATAATCGTTAATTTGATCAGGTTATTTTTTCGATTATTTTAATCCTTTATTTTGTTGATAACTTACATTTAATATTTATTTAATAATTACTTATCTTTAAAAAAAACTAAAAAAAATCAAAAATCAAAAAATCAAAATTCTACATGAGCATATAGGTTTAGTAAATCGGACATGTAGGTTTAGTAAATTAGAATTTTCTTAGGATTACATTTTTAGGGTTGTGTTTTCAGAAATAAGTTAGAGTTGGACCTAAATTAATTTTTTAGATAATGTTTGCACATTTTAATTATTTCATTTTTCAAAAAATAGTTTACTAAGATAGGATAAGGTTTAAGTCAAATTAATTCCTAGAATAAATTAGAAAATGATCCCTTTTTAGATAGTTTAATTAGGGTTTTTGTTAATTCTGAATTTCAATAAAAAAAACAAAAATACTAGGTGTAAGTTAACTAATTCACATAATAGGATCCTTTAATCAGAATTTGTTCATGAGTCAAGTTAGGTCATGAGGTGCATAATAACTAGTTTGCATAATAAGCCCATTTAATTAGAATTTGCATATTAATAAGATTAAGTCATTTAGTTTAAAAAAAATGCATTTTTATAAAAGAATTCTAATTTTCAAGAAAATCCAAAAAATAATTGTTTGCTTTGTATGTTTAATTCTTTTGATGCAATTTATTTTATTGAATGTTTAATAATGATTAAGTATTCGTGTGATAACCCATTTGCATGATAGAAATTTAAGTTAAAATAAATCTAAGCTGCCTGCAAAAATATTTTTGGAAATTAAAAAGAAATGGTACCGAAAGTGCATTAGAGAAATCTAGTGTAACCAAGTCCCCGTACCCTTAGTCTTTGATTCGTAGGAATAAAATAATCTTCCTATGTCTAATTGACTTACCATAAACCGATTAGTGGCGACTCCTAGATAATAATTATTTGCATGTTAAATATTTAAATCTTAAGTCGCGAATTGGTATGAGCTTGGGAGAGCCCGAGCTAAGTTTAAAGATTTAGTAGTCCATTATCCTGAACTTAGGTGGTGTACTCGAAAATTAGGTAGTGACAATACCCCATCAATATTATCACGTATTTTTATACCAATCAAATATTGGTTCGTATTTACATGAATCAAACAATAGAGCTCGTGTACTCTAGAACTATATATGTACCCTTTATACTAAGAACATTGGACACACGAGCGTCTTGGACCACCACAAAATTTCCATCATCAATTGCCAACCATCACACATACACAACCAAAGCCATTATGAGCATTTACAATATAAAAGTGGAAAGGAAATCAAAATAGAGAGAAATCATAGCAAAAGTGAATATACAAATAACAATTTGGACACCCAATTCTATTAGGAAAATCTGCCATCGCAACAACAATCATGCACCGGACCACAAAAGGCCACCTCTCGGACTTCCACTCCTAGACATCGAGCAACTCAAGCCACTAACCTTAACGAACGAAGCATCCAAGTACAACAAACAAGCTAGACTAACAATACCTCGCAAAAATCAGAGCAACATAATTGACAGCCGCTAACTCAGCAAGACTTGCATTAATCTTCATCCCCTCTATCAACTTTTTCCACATCAATAAAGGCCATCGAACGACAACACCATAATATAAAAATTCTCAAAAATACTGACAAAGCGACACCCGGTAAAAAAGGTCAAAAAGTCGAAAATCAGGACAAACGACAATCGCCTATGCGGCGAAAATGTGACAATTTCTTCTAGAGTGATGGTCGGGACCCAGATTTCTACAATGTCATGTAAATTACGCTCAATCCACACAAATCCAATTCCTAGAAAATGCCTCGAAAGCACGCATGCACTCCCACGCACCATCCATCCGGCGGAACCTCACCTTCACGCTCTGGTACGAGAGGAGCTGCAGCGGGCCGACGATGAGGAACAACATCTTCATGACGTCCTTGTAGCACTTGAAAATCTTGGAGGCGAGCCGGACCTTGGGCTGGATTTTGAAGCGGTTGAAGCCGGCAGGGCGCGCAAGCTCCAAGAGCACGACGGGGAGTGGGACGAGGGACAAGACGAGGATGTGGAACAAAATGCTGTGGCTGTAGAGGAAGTAATGGGACTTGGCGGCGAAGTACTCGAACCAAAGGGGGCTAGGGCTATGTGTGAGATAAGATGAGTGCAAGATAAGAGAGAGTAACTAGGGAAAATGTTTTTTGGTTTTCCGTTGATGGAAGTTGTTTTTCTGCCAAACAAATTGAGCCCTAAACTCATAAAAATTTCCCCATTTCATATGGAACTCGGACATAATAATTTTGAATTTCGATACATATAGGGCATGGTTGCATTGGCGGACCTAGGAGGCTTGTGGTAGCCTTTGCTAAGGGTAAGCGGTCCCAAGTATATCCTAGAACTTGGAACTGGATTAGTTCTCTCCGATCCAATTTTCAAATTTCTAATTTTATCCAGGAACCACACTCACCTCTTGCCTCCGCTCCTTCTAGGATGAAATATTTGCTCTATATGTTATTTAAATTAAATATATGTCTTACTGTCTAATCTCAAATTATCGGTTCGCCATTTTATGCACAAAGTATGTCTACACTTTTGCAACATGTGTATATGATTCTATAATTGCATGGCTCGAATGAAAGGTTAAGTGGTCGACGGCCACAACTAGCTTTCTCCTTCGATCCATCATTGTCGCTCGTGCTCGCATGGCAATTCACATCCTCATGTATTAGAATTTTCCACGATGACTTGAGAAGGAAGTTTGAGACTTTTATGCATAGTTTTTTGGGCTCTTTAACAACTCTTCTGGATATTTTGTATGTGTCATGCTACGAGAGTGACAAAACATGTTGTGAATGGGACAGGAAAAAAACCAAAATGTCCCTCCTGCTCTGAAAAATCAACAAGAGACTCGAAATTCATGCAAAAAAGGGCGTTTGACAACAACATGGTAAAGTTTTACGTTTCAAAGTTTTGTAGATGAATTTTCCTATTTGGTATCTTATGTGAGGTGCAAGTGTGTGATGTATATCTTCTTGCTTGGAAGAAAGGATGGAAACTGCTTGGCCAGTCCCGCTCGCGGGGTCAACAGTCTCGTCTTATCTTACAATATCTCGTAAAGAACTCACTCGAAATAATCACTGCAAAAATTTTCGCATAAGCACCACGTCCTCAATGGTCGTAAGAATTACGTCTGTCCCATAGTCACTCACGCTTCCATCTGGAGGGCAACTAGCTTTTGTTTTTTCGTCCTTCTTCACGCTTCGTTTTTCACCGGGTGCCTGCACATCAATCCCGAAAGCGAAGCGGATATCCGAAACTCTGCATTATCTTTTCACCACCCGCAGCCCACCAGCATGAGCTCAACCAGACCCCACGATGGGCAAGAACAGCCTTGGAGCACTGGCCTCTGCGGCTGCTTCGACGACATCAAAATCTGTGACGGAAATCTGTCTATATTCCCAGCTTCTTCCTCTGCTTTTCTCTTCCACGTATCAAGTAATAGAAGAATGCAACTCCAATTCCGTGTTGCTTGCAGGCTGCATCACCTATTGTTGCCCATGCATCACCTTTCGACGGATATCAGAGATCGTGGACAAAGGAGCGACATGTGAGTACATAATTTCTGTATACGTGTCTGCAAATATGTCTGAGGATCGCTCCATATTACTGTCATTTTGCACTTAGATTATGCTTCAAGTACATGGTTATTTTTTGAATAAATCCCTGATATAGGCCGAGTTTTGTTTAATACTGAACGTTCGGGGCGAGCTTTGATAATATTGGGTCACAAATCAAGCCTGCGCATGAATAACTCAAGGGACAGTTCACAAAGCACGCAGAGAGTTAGACTTCAACATTGGACATGTGATGTCAACTTCTATGAACTTATCCCGATTTGACAACTTATTCAGAAATTATAGGAGATTGATTTTCCCCGTAAGAAAGGCTAATTGATTACCAAAGACCAGACAAAGGCTAATTATAAATTTCTCACTTACTTATCCAAGCTTGGATTGCAGCTTGCCGCGCTAACTGTGCAATCATCTCGCTGATCTACTGGCTGACTTCGTGCGCATGCCTCTGGGCATTCACCTACCGAACCAAACTGAGATGAGAATTCGGGTTGAAGGAAGATCCGTGCGATGACTGCTTAGTCCACTGCTGCCGCATGCACGGAGCACTTTGTCAAGGGTACTGAGAGCTCAAGAGCCATAGCCATGGAGTCAACATGATGTATAGAATCTTTCGGTGCCAAATATCATAATTGTCACCATTCAGCTTCTCACCCTTATTGAGGTCAGTCATAATGGTCTTGGATGCCGAAGTTATAATTAATTGCTATAATATATTGACATAATAAACGCAGAATCAATACTAGCACACCTTTCAGAGTAACACATATTTAATTTGCAACAAAGACAAACTAAATCAATGATAATTCAACAAAAGACACAGAAACGAAAGTTCACTATGTTCCCAATCAATTCCTATGTACAATTATTTTATTATTATTAATTAGTTTAATTTGCGCAAATTTTAAATTTTAGGTGAGAACTCTATTGAATTATGCCAACTTACGAATTCTCACTAGGAAAAATAATTACATTACCTAATGTAATTTTTTTAAAAATATTTTTTCAGTAACACAAAATATAGCATGATGTGAACCAACGTACAAAAAATAATCATGTTACAACTACAATTAAAACCGCAATTCAACATGTAACGGAAAAATAATGATTTCCTACCATTGTTTGAATTTTCTTGGAACTGAAAAATTGCAAGCATATTAAACTATATACATGCTACTATTGAACCGAACTCTACACAACATATATGACTTCATTTTCATATAGGCTAGCTACTGTATTTCCTAAAACATAAGAAAATACAAGTTACAAACAAATAAACTATGCATTTATACCCTAAAAATACGAGTACTTAGGGTTCCGTACACAATTTCATACATTTATGAAATTCAAATATAAAAAATAGTTATATCACAGTATAGAGAAAAACCATACAAATCAAACGTCACCGACCACGCTCTAATCGGAGCTCTCATGCACCCACATGTGTCGCCTGAGTGTGTGGCGCATATGGTGCACGCACTAGCGAGCCAAACAGCTCTTGGCCAGTTCGACCAGTTGACCAGTCAACGGTCAGTTTGGGTCGCGGTTCTGGTTGCCCGCTGGCGACCAGCCGGCCAACTACGGCGATGGTGACGTCATTGATGATGTCATCCAACAATTATCGACCGTTGGATGACGTCGCGGATGAAGTCACATTGATGTTAGCACGCGACGCGTGACATCATGCGCTGACGTGCCCAGTGCATCAAGCGCGTGGATCCCATGCACAGTGGTTTCTGGCCGCGTGTGCACGCGCGTTTGGCATCCTCCAGCGGTGGTCGACCCATCGTCAGACTCATCTCAACGAGTACTTTCACCTTGTATATTTAGAAATTTGTTTTTGGCCGAAAAAATATTTCAAAAAATGGCCAAAACCATACAGTGTATGCAACCCCGAACCCATTCTTCTCTTTGGTTCGTTTTCGATGATTTAGATTGCAATTCCGAGCAATAAACATCTGTCGCGACCCAATTTTTCGGGTTCACCTCCTAAAACTAGGTTAATGGATTACTAAGCCTTTAAGCTTAGCTCGGGCTCTCTCAAGCCCATACCAATTCGCGACTTATGTTCAAATTCTTAACATACAAATGATTTTCAATCAGGAGTCGCCACTAATCTATTTTTGGTGGGTTGATTAGAAACCCAAGTAAAGTAACGGGAGATTTACTTTTACTCTTACGAACGAGAGATTTATGAGTTCGGGGACTTGGTTACACCTTACTATCCTAGTGCCCTTTCGGTACATTTTTATTTCATTTTAAAAAATGTTTGGCAATTGAATTGATTCTAATTTAACTTGCTAACATGTGAGGTGATCATACAAGTGCGCATACCACCAATTTAACACTCAAGAAAGCAATTAAATAATGCAAAACTTACTCAAAGTAACGAAAGCATCTGCAGTGTTAAATTAAAATTCACATCAACAACTCTAGATATGATTTCTAATTAACACGCAATTTTTTTTTTTTTTCATTTTTAACGAGACTCGTAATCCATATGCAATGCAATGCTTTTAATCTAATATGAAATGATATGACATGGCAACATGTCCTAAACTATATGAATAAAATTTTTATGATCTCTTAATGAACATGCAATTGTTAAATATGCAATTTAAATTAACCAAAATGACTTAATTCAACTAAAATGACATTCAACATGCAATTTAATATGCGAGCTATATGTCACGCGACATTTATTAAATGACCTAATCTAATGACGGGCAATTTCTAATTAAATGGACCTAACAACAATCAATAAATGACGTGCATTTCATGAACCTAATTCTATATGACATGGACATTTTTATTTTCTTAACAAAACATGCAATTTATCTAGGAGAGATTATCTACCTATAATTGATAAACATGCAATCCTAACATGCAATGACATGCAAAGAATGCCATAATTCAACATGATATATGCATGATGATTTTTTTGTGTTTTTATATTAATTTCGAAATTAAAATTTCACATGCAATTCAAATAATGATAAAACTAACAACCTAAATGAATGCAATTTTTTTTTTGTTTTTTTTGTTTTTTATTTTTTTCTAAATTCGGAATAAAATCCCTATTCTAGATATGCAAGATAACAAGAAATATTCCAAAACAAACTGAATCCTAATTCAAATATTTTTTTAGATTTTTTAGTGGTTTTCAAAAACAAGCAATTATCAACTAAACGTTAAATCTAAACAATCAAGATATTCAATCAAATAAAGGATTAAAATAATCGAAAAAATAACATGTTGTCTCACAGGTCAAATTAACGATTATCCTAACCCTAATTATCACAACAAAGAGTTCAAAATAACTAAAAATCTGATCCGAGTTCTTACGGATCAAATTAATAGTTATATTGATTAAACACTTAAAATACTATCGACAAGCCCCAAAAATTAATATAATTAAAAAAATGATTCGATATCTTCCGGATCAAATTAATAATTACAGTAATTCTGAGGAAGACACTGCGGATAATGCCTACAAAATTCATAAAATGAAGATCACTTCAAATTTACACAATAATAACTAAACTGAAAAGAAATAGATAAAATAAAGTTAATAGAAAAAGAAAATAAAATTACCTAATTTCATTTTCTTTTCTTCTTTTTTTGTTTACCACGTGTAACAGTGGGTCACCGAAAGACAGCCGGTCAGAGGTCCAGCAGGGGGATCGCCGGCGAGGGGGCTCCGGCGAGGCAAGGCAGGTGGGCGTCTGGCGTGGGGCAGCGAGGATTGACGCCGGCAAGGGACTTCGATGAAACAGGGCACCGGCGAGGGGGCGTCGCAGGGCGCGGGGCTTGCTGTCGAGCACCGAGGAGACGCGAGCAACAGCGATGTGGGCTCTGGCGGCGTCGGGTCACGGCAGGAACAGCGGCACGGCGGCGGCTGAGCGTCGGGGGAGAGGCGAGCAGGGGCGCTGGGACTTCTGGTGCTGCAGATCGGCGAGATTGGGACAACGATGGTGTCGCGGGTCGGCATGGGCTGGAGGTGCAGCGGGGCGACTCGGACTTTGCTGCAGGATGCGGGATCTGCTGGTCGCGGACGGCTGGTGTCAGCGGCGGTGGTGGACGCTGGGCGGTGTAGGCGTGTCGAGGGGGACAATGGCGACTGGCGGAACAGCGGTGGCGCGATGGTGCGGCTGCGGCGGTGCGGGTACAGCAGTCGGCGGCTATGGCGTGCGGAAGGAGCCTGTGAAGAAGACAAACAGTGGTCCTCTCCGTTTTTTTTATTTTTTTATTTTTGCTGATCGGTCACCTCTTTCGCAGACCCCCTCTCTGCTCACACTTCCACTCTCTCCGCAGCACTTTCTGCTCCTCTGCAGTTCTCCTTTACTGCTTTTTGACTTTTGTCTTTTTTCTGACTTTTCCGAACGGAGAGAAGCCCTAGATCGAAGCTCTCTTCCCTCTCTTTTGATTTTTTTCCTTTCCTTCGCAATCTGCAGAAGACTCTTTTCACTCTTCTCAACCGAAGAGAAATTTCTTCGTTTTTTTTTTCTCCCCCAGAAAAGAACCCTCGAAAAGCCCCCTATTTATAGAGAGAAAACCCCAGTTTGTTCTACCTACAAGATTTGCATATATTGACCTAATCGCTAAGGATCATCCTTCAAAACGGAGAGATATGCTGAACAAGAAACTGGCTCCAAAATCTAAAATCATTTTTTTTTTAAATTTTCTAAACTGATTCACTCAATCATTGAAGATTGTCTTTTGATAAGGCTTCATTATCCAAACCCTAAGGCTGCGTTTGGTAGTCCGAATTTGAATCCGGATAGGATAATTTGTTATCCTATCCGATGTTTGGGAATGTCCACCGAATCGGACAAACCTGGATATATCCAGATGAAACGCTAGATAAAAAATCCGGGGGGAGGGGGTGGGATAAGCCCGGATTGGATAAGATTTTTTTTTTAAGGAAAGAAAGAACTTAACAAAAAGAGAAGATATCACTTGTCATTTTTAATGGTGACCACTGCAGAGGTGGCCACAATTCCTAGATCTAGGGTTTTTCCATGGCCTTTAATTAATTGAATTTTCTATTTTATAATTTTATAATTTAAATGAATATCATATTTATTTTTTAATCTTATCCTGAAGTGCACCAAACACTTGATAGGATTAGATATGTCTGCTTTTATTATCTAAATGATTTAATATCCTACTTTATCATATCCTATCCTGATTATTATCCGGACGACCAAACATAGCCTAAAATCTTTCAAAATCTCCTTCCAAAACAAAATATTTTCCAACAACTTTTTAAAAGATAAGTTAAATATTATTGTTACCCTAATAAAAATAAAAATAGTTAAAATTTAGGTGTCAACAACATCCAATCGGAATAGATTTCATTATATCGATCTCGATATTAAGTGGTAAATGAGAAAATTCAATGAAAAATAAGGCATAATTCACAACCGAGCTCTGATACCAATGTATGAATTTAAGTCGGCGGAAGACGATTTACCTTTTTCAGATGTGCAAACAACAATTTACCCCAAAAAGATCATTGAATTGCGGATGAATCACGAACAATATTATCTCATGTTGGTTTGAATGTAATTACGAGAAAAAATATCCAATTTTCACAGCGTAAATGCCAATTGTTCTTGTAAAGGTGAAATGGAACTCATTCTCTCTTTTGATGGAAAATGGGACAAACAAATTAGAGGAATTTCCGAGCGTATGTTTTGCCAACCGTGTCAACGGTTGTCCTTAGGAGTCTTTTATATGATTCCATCACACCCTTTCAAAAGGTGCATTTCCATCGTAGCATATCAAGACGAAACAGTGCGTTCTAATCACACCCCATCATGGATGTATTAATAAAATACTACAGGAAGTCTTGGAGATGACTTTTTCTATTTGGCAACTTATGTAACGTGCGAGTGTGATGGATCACCAACACCAGAGCGACGTACGTAATTGTCCATAGGACAATTAGAGGAAAAAAACCAAAACAATTCACACAGCATATGCCAAAAATTAGTCAAACAGCCAAAATGGAAAACTGCGTGAGCCGTATATGTAACAACAATCGAGGGGTTTGATTTATGACTTCTCGACTGGCTAGCATCTCGGTAAGGTAGAAGGGACATGCTCGCTAAAACTCGGATCTTCGAGTCCTGGATATACAAGGTAGATATATCTCGCCTCAATTCGCAACCATTGGGGATTACGGGCTACTCTGGACCTCTGGCAACGCCAGAGAGAGTCGCTGTAGCTGGTATGCCATCCCAGGCTTTTTACTTATAAACAAAAATCATGCCTTAATAATGGAAAGTTTCAACTGCACCTCAGGTTATGATTTTAAATTAACATTGTGGGGCCGAAATTCACTAGGAAACAAAAAGACCATGGGCATGGAAAAAGAATTACAAAAGCGAGTGGACCATAGGAAAACGACATTAACCTTGAGAAAAAAGGCACATATTAACAATTTTAAAAAACTCAAATTAGTACATTTATGATAAATTTACTATAAATTAGTTTTTTGACTACCAAAAATCCCAAATTGATAAATCTGTGACAAAATTATCCTCAAGTAATTTTTTTATCACTAAAAACGATAAATTTGTATCTTTATAATAAATTTACCATTTGCAAATTTTCGTTAAATTGAATTAATAAAATAAAAAATCACAAACTAGCATGTGACAAATCGAGAGTAAAATCTCAAATTGGTAAATCTGTCAATTGTCGCATGTTGTCTAACTTAGCAATTTGACAGTAAAATTTATTGAAAATTAATGGAAGATAAATTTGTCACAGGTATGATAGTTTAGGATTTTCCGTGGTATTAACCTTAAAGTTAACCTTTTGATCTTAAATTGAAGGATTCCCACTCCAATATTGGCGAATAAGAAAAAAGACGCCGAGGTCAGATTTTGAATGTACTATATATTCAAATGAACGTATTAAACCTATATACAGTCAATTGGTATCTATCTATAGACAATAAAAAAAAGAATTTTTTAAAAAAATATTATTAAAAAATTGTCATGTTAGCATTGGCTGGACGAACGACATCCATGTATAGACTAAATTAACACAGTTACAAGAGGTTTATGATTAAATTGGCAAAATAAAATATTTATGACTGAATTGAAAAAATTGCAATAAATTTAGGATTGTTTTAATAATTTTCCCAAATTCTTTGCAGGGAAATAAAACTCCATAGAAATTAGAATAAACGAAATTTTAGAAATCTAGAGATGTGAAGAAAGGTTCTTCCAACAAAAATTGTAAATCACAAATTACAGAACATTAATTAAACTCAATACACGCTACAAAGAATATAAGAACAAGTACTATAATCTAGGTAGCACCGACACGCGACACGTGACACGCGACACGACACGACACGACACGCGACACGCTATTTCTCAAAAAGTAGAGAATTCCGACACGTTACGACACGTTAAATATTATATATATATATATATATATATATATATATATATGATCTAAATTAATTTATTCAAATTCATAAATAAAATAATAAAAAAAAGAGCCTATAATAAATTTATTCATAAAAATTTGAAAAGACATTTTTTTACTTTAACAAAAGTTATCGATGAAATAATTAACTAATGAAAGATTAGAGTCAAAATAAATTTATATTTATTTTATAATGATCAAAATTTATCTTTATTTAATATTTAGTGCTTTTATTTTTTGAAATAACTTTTTAACCTGTCTATTTATCATTATCCCCCACCCCCACGCCCACGCCCACGCCCACCCACCCTCACTTCCCCTCGCGCCCTGCGCCGCGTCGCTTCCCCGCAGAGGCTTTCTTTCCCCGCACGAGGCTTGCAGGCTTTCTTTCCCCCACCCGCACAAGGCTTTTTTCCCCGAAGCCGTCACGCCTCGTCTCTCTCCTTTCTCTTCTCCCTAAAAACCCTAGCAATCACCTTATTTTTCCTCTCCTTTGCTCAGTTTGACGTCTCCACCTCTCTCGCCGCTGCCTCACCTCCGTTCTTCCCTTTGCCGTCGAAGCCTCGCGTCCAGCCCTCCATCGCGGTGTTGCGGTTTTTCATCTCGGCGTTGCAGTCGGCGGTCGCAGCCGACCAAGACGATCAAGAAGGCTTCTCGGCGCAGTCGGCGGTTGCAGCCTTCTCCGGCGTTACAGTCGGTGGTCGCAGCCCTCCCTCGCGTGAGCGACGGCTCCCTCACCTTTGCCTCCACCCTCCATCACCTTCTTCCTTCGCACCGCAGATCCGCCATCCGGACACGCTCCGACGCGCGTGTCGGAAAGAGTTGACCACGTGTCGGAAACTCCGACACGCGTTGACCGCGTGTCCGAGCGTGTCCGAACGTGTCCGAGCGTGTCGGACACGTGTCGGGGTGTCCGACACGACACGGAGGCCTTTGGAACGTGTCGGTGCTACCTAGACTATAATAAAAGACTGACATAAATGGTCCCTCAACTTCAATGCAATGCGCAATGTGGTCAATGAACTTTAAATTTATTCAATATGGTTTGTGAATTTTACCTTAATATATAATGTGATCCCAAAATTAAAGAAAATTTCAAAAAAGGGCTCCAAGTGTCCTTTTTTCTCAAATAATAAGGACACTTGGACATTTTTGTCATTTGAAATAAGGTTTAGCCCAAAATAAACCTTATTTCAAATAAGGGCCTGAAATGGTCATACTTATTTCAAATAAGGGCCTAGTTAAGGACATTTTTGTCATTTTTCTTTTTTTTTTTCTTTCCTTTTTTCTGGTTCTTATTCCTTCTTCACCGGTGGTCGACCGGCCATCGGTGATGCCCATAGAGGGCTGGGCAAGGCCGACCGCCGTGATCCTCTCTCGGCCTTCTATGGTAGCAAGTCCTCCTCGAGCCATCATAGTCGCTGCCTCCTGCTATCATCCCCTTCGGTGGCCGCCGAGGACATGTCCAACTTCGATGCCATGTTCTCCGGCGTCAGCCTTCGATCCCTCTTGCTTGACAACCCCGTCATCAGCTCATCCCCTTCCCCTTTCTTCTCCTCCTCTGCTTCTTCTTCCTCTTCTTCATCCCCTCTGGTTACCACTACCGTCACCCATCTCTCCCTACTTCTTCTTCCTCTTCTTCATCCCCTCTGGTCACCACTGTTGTCACCCATCTCTCTCTACTTTCTGTGTCCCAAGCAGCAGCAGCAACAATAGCTCTCGTTTCGCTACTCACTGTGCCATGCTTGAACCCCGAGCGTGCCAACATCCCACCATAGTCATTCAAATGCGACATTCCCAGGTAGTGTCGCCGACCCCATTCATTTATTATGTGCATGCAGAACGTATTATAAAACCCTTGACATTGAAATACGGGATAGAAAAGCAGGAAGCAATTTCACAAACAATCACATACATAAACCAACGGAGCTTACAAACAAAGGTCTACAATCAAAAGTCTACAAAAGGCCAGCTTATAAAAAGGGACCGTCCTATGACCTCCAAGTCGTACATGATCGCCAATCCTTCAAGTTCACCTCTGTAACTCCACGAGGCCAACCAAAATGAACTAGCCGCTTCGTCCATTAGGGACCTGAAAATGTAAGCTCACAACGGGGTGAGACATTGTCTCAGCTAGTTTACCCCCCCTAAACCTCTATTAGAAAGAAAATACACCTAAGGATGGCTTAGTCACACCATCACAAACAATGACACTCACCTTTGCCTCAATTTCCTCCCTGCAGATTAGCACAATTCGTATCGCTCAATCACGTGCAGTGATAAGAATTTTAAACATCTGGAACACAATCACTTTCATATAAACAACAATCACAGAGGTCCTGATTATAAGACCGAACCATTATAACACGTTCTATACCATGCCATATTATTCCGTCCCATAATCTGCCGTGTCAATCAATACCCAACACTCGTTCCAATTGTCATTTACTACCACTCAAGGGCATAGCCTATTCATAGTTCGGCTATCTACTGACATTAATGTCAGGCATCACCTCCCCCCATGGAGCGCGGCTTTGTCACAACGTCAACAGCGTTCCCGAAAGAGTATAGGTTCAAAATCAATTGCGACCCAAGCCCGTTGCGTGGGGCCTCCCATAAAGGGGCAAATTCAGCTCAATAGCTCAAGGACAATTCCTCTTAATTATCACACAACAATTCATACTCAGCCCAAGGCACTTTGCATTTCACTCAAGGCTTCCATTAAAATAATAATCCATAAAATCCAATTTAGAGTCAAACCCGACACTCGTGGTTATTCTGAATAAATCCATATTTTTCACAATCAACATTCAATTTGCAATATCCAACCATCAAATTAATAATCTGAATACACAAAGAGCGATCAATGTAAAATTTTGAGAATTTAGGATCCCAAAACAATTTTTGGAATTTAATAAATAATTATATTCCGAAAATTAAATAAATAATAATATTTTAATAATCTCAAATAATAATCTATTATTAAATTATTATATAATTTGAAATATTTATTTAATCCAAAAATACTTCATTAAAGTCAAATCAAGGCTTATTCTAATATAAACCTACTTGGCTTTAATTAAATATACTTTAAACTAAACACCACCTTAATCTAATCTACTCTTAAATAAATTAAACTAGCCACCTAATAACACTTAACATAAAATAAGCACACATAAAGGATAATTAACTCTCTAATCGAGGTTTAGTGAATTAAACTCATCATAATCGCTTTTCGACAAGTCCACAGCGAAGACAACGTCGAGGCGGTTGACAAACCTCCACGGGGCGACACCAAACAAGGACCGTAAGGCACCCAAAATGGGCCTTGAAGGTTCGGACCTAGCTAGAACTTCCAGCTACTGACCTTGGCCGGAGGGAGAGGCGTCGGTGGCTGGTTGGGTGCGGAACCGGTAGAGATGGATGACGGCAGCTCAGGTGGTGACTGGCGGTGGCTCACGGCGGTGCTGGTGACGACGAGTAGCTGCTGGAGACGCCGGACGACGATGCTAGAGGTCAAACAAAGGCGGAGCAACGAGGGACGACGGCCACAAGCGTACGGGCGAGCTGCTGGCCTTAGCTAGCTGGCGACGACGAATCGGAGGGCGTGCGGTGCTCACCCGGCAAGGGGTTGCTCGGCTGGCTTCCAAGTGGCTCGGTGGCTGACGAACGGTGAGGTAGACAGCCAGAGGACGCGAGACAACGACAGAGCAGCGGCTAGAGCGGTGAGTGGGCGCAGGAGAAGCGGCACCAGCGACGAGTTGACTTCGACGGTGGCTCCGGCAGCCTTGGTGATGGCGACAATAGCTGGACGACGAAGGACGATGGTGCTAGAGGCTCGGGCGTAGACGGCGCAACGGCTAGTCGGCAAGCGCGCGGCTTCGCACGCGGATGGGTGGTGACGACGACGAATGGTGAGCGACGAAGGAGGCGGACGAAGGGGGCGGCATCGGGGCTAGCTGGTTTCGATCACAGCTCCCTTCTCTCTTCTCTTTTCCAAAATCCAAGAAGCCAAGGTTGAAGATGGAGTTGATTGGTGAGGTGAAGTCCCCACTTTATGAGGGCCAATTAGCACTTGCCACTTGTCAATTTCTTCTCCACTTTGGCCCCACCATGACATCACATGATGTCACAGTCCATTAACTCAAATCCTCCACAATATCTTCTAATGGGTGTAATTTCTTTTTCCACTGTGGCATGAAATTGAAAATCTTGTATAACACATTATTTCGATTTCATTCAATTCTCTTCTAATTGAATCAATTTGAAGTCCATAAAATTAATCCAATGTCACCACACTTCAATTCACAAATTACTTAACCATAGAACCATCTTAAGTCCCAAAAGCACGAACAAAAGCGGATCTACCAATTTTTTTGAATCAAAATAACCATACTTTGATTATTTTGTCAAGAAACTTGCTTTGCAAGAAAAATCTTCTAAAGACGAGTCAACGTTCCTAAAATGATTTGTGACACACCAAGACTTCTAATTTCCGAATTTGCTTTCGATTTCATGGTTAATTTCACCCTAGCACGATAATAGCGTGTCCTGATCTATCGAATAGCTTTTAGGAAATTTTCATGCATTTGACCCGTGGTCGATCAAACCACAATGTACATCTTCGACACATTGGTGACTTTTGGTTATCGGGGTAATCTCAAGGTTTCAAATACGGACACATGATACCAAAACGATAGAAAAGTTGGTCTAGTGCTGATCGACAATAATTGTGCGATCTGGTGAAATCACCCACACTTGATCACATGCCTTTGTCGAGTTGACCTATCTCCGGTCTCTAATCGATTTTTAACTATGCCGTAATGACCCTTGTAGATTAACTTGAACGAAATGTCACTTCCTGTTCAAATTCTCTAGTCTGATGCATTAGAATTCCTTAATGGCTTCACCTGATAGACTAGTCTTCTCGTGAGTGGCCAACTTGCAGAAAAGAACTATACGCGTGCTAGATGAAATGCCGTCTCATTTTACTAAAAATAAAATTAGAAAATCGAGATGTCACACACTATCTCCTATAAAGATGCCAAAGCAAGAGCCTCGTTATGGCTTCCCCGACTTCGCTCTTGGCTTGTCTACGTTAAACTCCCCCTGACCCCTGCGAGGCAAGTGAGGCTAAGTGAGCATCGGCTGGCGAGGTCAGCCTTCACCCACAGCCGGCGAGGGTTGTTGAGCCCTCACTAGTTGTGGGCATCCTCGCCGGCCACTGGCGAGGCCACCCTCGCCAAATTTGGCGAGGGTCGCCTCACTTGGGGCCAACAAGGGCCGACCTCACTAACACTGTGAGGGTGGCCCCTACTTATCCCTTTATGGACATCGCCAGTGGCCGGTCAGCCGAAGAAGAACTAGAAAAAAAAAAGGAAAGAAAAAAAAGAAAATGACGAAAATGTCCTTGACCAGGCCTTTATTTATTTTTATTTATTTTTTAATTTTTTTTTCTGTCAGTTGTATTCTATTCCTATTCTAACTCTCGTTCTCATACTTTTGCCTTGCCTTCTTACGGGACGTGGGAGTCGAAACCCATTTCTAAAATTAATTCGTCCTCACCCCCAACCCCCCATTTTTTTTTTGTCAGTCCTACTCTATTCCTACTCTATACTCACTCTCAGACTTTTGCCCTGCCTTTTGCAGGGTATGGGAGTTGAAACCAACTCCTGAAACTTACGCGTCCCCACCCCATCCCCCTGAGAATGTGAGGATTTAAACCCCTCACCTTCCCCTTCCATATTGGAAGGATGGCCATTGGAGCGTATCCCAATGGTTATCCCAACCCCCTGAAAATGTGGGGATTTGAACCTTTCACCTCCCCTTTCCATGTTGAAAAGGTGGTTACTAGGGCAAATCTCAGGCCTTTATTTGAAACAAGTATAATTATTTCAAGCCCTTATTTGAAATAAAGTCCACTTTGGGCCCTTATTTAAGAAAATGAGGGTACTAAGAGCCCTTTTTTGGAATTTTCCTCATAACTTATAAATTGTTCACCTTCCACCTCCCCTTTCCATGTTGAAAATGTGGCTACTATGGCAAATCACAGGCCTTTATTTGAAATAAGTATAATTACTTCAAGGCCTTATTTGAAATAAGGTTCACTTCGGATCCTTATTTAAAAAAATGAGGGTACTAAGAGCCCTTTTTGGGAAATTTCCTCATAACTTATAAATTGTTCAATATAGTTTTTGAACTTTATAATCCATAGATTAAATTAAATATGAACTAAAAGCTTAAATACCTATTTAACAATTTAAAAATTCAGAGGCCGTATTATATATTAAGTTAAAATTTAGATACCATTTATGAGGTCGTTTCACATCGCTTTCCTACGATGCGTGCTTGGCGGGGAACGGTCCACGTTCACTGGAGGACAAAGCTTGGAAGAATGGACGAAATTCTTCGACCCGTTCCTCTCGCTAGGTCAACAGTCTTGTGGTTGACTAGGGAGTCCGCGAAGGCCAGCGCCAGTAGTCCCCTTGTTTTTCAAATAATCACAGAGAAAATTTTCGCAAAGGCACCATGTCCTCGATGGTCTTTAAAATCACGTCCGTCCCCTCGTCATTCCAGCTTCATCTAGAGTGCAACTAGCTCTTTTCGTTTCTCTGTCCATCTTCACCCTTCGTTTTTCACTGGGTGCCTGCACATTGATCCCTAAAACGAAGCGGATCTCTGAAACTCTGCATTATCTCTTCGCCACCCGCGGCCCACCAGCATGACCTCAACCAGACCCCACGATGTGGGAGAACACCCTTGGAGCACTGGCCTCTGCGGCTGCTTCGACGACATCAAAAGCTGTAACAGAAATCTGTTTATATCCTCAGCTTCTTCTTCTCCTTTTCTCTTTTGCGTATCCAGTAATAAATCCATGCAACTCCGTGTTGCTTGCAGGCTGCATCACCTTCTGGTGCCCATGCATCACCTTCGGACAGATATCAGAGATTCTGGACAAGGGGGAAACAAGTGAGTATATAACTTCTGTATATGTGTCCGCAAATATGTCTGAGGATCGCTTCATACTATTGCCATTTTGCACTCGGATTATACTTCAGGTACACGGTTATTTTTTGAATAAGTTCTTGGTATAGGTGGAGTTTCGTCTAATGATAATGTTCGGGACAAACTGTAATAATATCAGGTCACAAATCAAGCCTGCGCAAGAAGAACTTAAATTACAGTCCACAGAGCAAGCAGAGCCAGTTAATTAGAGTTCAACCGTAGACATGTGATGTCGAATTTTATGGACTTATCCCGATTCTGGATTTGACAACCTATGCAGAAAACATAGGAGAGTAGTTTTCCCTGTAGGAAAGGCTAATTAATAACTGGAAAACTAACAAAGTCTAATTACATATTCGCGCTTACTTATCCGACCTTGGATTGCAGCTTGCGTCATGAACTGCGCAATCTACACGCTGATCAACTTTCTGACTTCGTGCGCATGCCTCTATTCATGCTGCTACCGAACCAAACTGAGACGAGAATTCGGGTTGAAGGAGGATCCGTGCAACGACTGCTTAGTCCACTTCTGCTGCATGTCCTGCGCGCTTTGTCAAGAGTATCGAGAGCTCAAGAGCCGCGGATTCAACATGGAGAAGGGTAAAAACCCATTCCTCTCCAACAACTTCGTGCCGGCTAGCTTCCAAAATAGTGTTCCTACTAGTCTTCTTTAAGTGTTGATTAAGTACGGACTTAAAATGGTTGGATTGGTGTGTAGGATGGGCAGGAAACGCCAGCCAACATAGAGAAGTGGCAATGGCTCCAAAGGTGGAAGGCGGCATGAGGCGCTAGAGTTCTGTGCTGTTTAAGGGCAACATCTTACTTCGACCAGGAATATAATTCTCTTTCCTTTGCTCGATCATGCAAGTGAACTTCTTTCTCGGAATAACATGTCATGTATCATTCTGTGTGATTAGTAAAGTCAGAGCTCAGCTCCTAATTTTGTTGTTGATTTTATCTGATAGGCGCGGTCTGTGCCAAGAGTTTGATTAAGTATAAGAACTTTCGGGTGAGTATTGAGTTGTCAACTTATAAATCTTTTGATAGCTTTGCTCAATGTGTGATTCTTTTTGCTCGTTCGGTCTTTGTGTCAAGGGAATTTTAGTAGACTTATCATCGTTGATCTCCCCGCGAAACATAAATCTTACCAAAACTACATAACATTTAGGATTGATTTCTCTATTTGTTTATCGCAACTTCTTATCCAACCTTGAACCTTTCACACCCACACAAATGACTCCTTGCTCCCATCCATCGATTGGATAGAGTGCAAATGGGTCAAGTCTTCACACGAATTATCAATCGAGACATCTGGGAGTTTAAGGTGAATGGACGTGACTTTTAAGCTCATTAGATTTTCCTACTCCATGTGGAACTAGACGTAATAATTTCAAATTTAGATACATATAGGTCATGCACACATTGGCAGATCCATGGCGAACCCAGGAGACTCGTGGTAGCCTCTGCCCCTCCAAGGACGACATATTGTCTATATATGTTATCCAAATGAAAAATTTGTGTCTTCCCTCCTTATATCAAATTCTCTTTTCACCATTTTATGCACAAAGTAGGGGTGATCAGTTTTAATGTGAGCCAATTTCCACCCTAAAACAGAAAACCGCTCACAAAAGGCTAGTTCCACAAATTGAGAATTGGGAACCAATCACTAGTTTCTGGACCCACCCAGGAATCGGACTACTGATCAAGTGCGATTTCTAAGTGAGTCCATGGAACTGGCTGTGTTATCACCAGCACAACCCAAATTTTCAACAATCTAGCTAATCACTTTCGAGAATCTCTATGACTAGGATTTTCAAGATGACAACAAGCAGTATGATCACATCTTCATCTCAATAGTTACCTCGAATTCTCGGTTAGCCATTGCATTGCGCGCAGCATGTGTTAGCTGCAACTTTGCAAATTGTGCGCATATTATTCTACAACTGTGTAAACCGACCCACTCCTTCGGTCCATCATTGTCGCTCATGCTCATCCCATTACAATTCACAATCTTGTGGATTAGAATTTTCCACTGTAACTTTAGTAGGAAGTTTGATGCTTTGGAGTAGTCTTTGGGCTATTTGGCAACTAATTTAGATTTTTAATGTGTATCGGGCCAATCAACTAAGTGACAAAATACGTTGGGAATCGAACACCATCGGAGGAAAAACCAAAATGTCCGTTCTAATTTGCACAATCAAAAGGAGACTGATAATTTAAAAGATAGATGAAAAGACATTTTATTTTTATTTTTTTGTTGTCGGTAAAATCTTTCATAATTGAGAGGGCACATATTCCACAATATTGAGGGCCACACGGTTACTAGACCTACATAATTGCCCTCACGTAAGGGGGAACATACTGATAACTAGATTAGATGATTAAACGGTTATAAACTTCCCAAGATCAAGTGCTATTCCTTCCTAAGAAATTGAACTTCAACACTCGAATTATGTGTAATGAAATAATGCGGGAGTAAAGTGATCTTGCAATTCAAGACAAATATGAAAAGAAGATATTAGTATTACCATAGTATTCAACGAAAAACTACAAGAACTCAAATCATGTGTAACGACAAAAGAGCAGAACTTTCACGCTAGGGACCGCGTCCTCGATGGTTTTTAAGATCACGTCCGTCCCATTATCATTCACGCTTCATCAAAGATTGGAACTTGTTCTTTCGTTTCTCTGTCCTCATCACCCTTCGTTTTTTCCCTGGCTGCCTGCATATCAATCCCCAAAGCGAAGCGGATATCGGAAACTCTGCATCATCTCTTCACCCCCCACAGCCCACCAGCATGAGCTTAACCAATCCCGGCAATGTCGAAGAACACCCATGGAGCACCGGTCTCTGTGACTGCTGCGGCGACATCAAAAGCTGTAACAAGAAATCTGTTTATATTGCCAGCTTCTTCTTCTTCTTTCTCCTTCTTTCTCTTCCACGAATCAAGGAAAAAATCCAGGCAATTCCATTTTATGTTGCTTGCAGGCTGCATCACCTTCTGGTGCCCATGCATCACCTTCGGACAGATATCAGAGATTCTGGACAAGGGGGAAACTCGTGAGTATATAACTTCTGTATACGTGTCCACAAATATGTCTGAGGATCGCTCCATACTATTGCCATTTTGCACTCGGATTATACTTCAGGTACACGGTTATTTTTCGAATAAGTCCTTGGTATCGGTGGAGTTTCGTCTACTGATGAATGCTCGGGACAGAACTGTAATAATATCGGGTCACAAATCAAGCCTGCGCAAGAAGAACTCAAGTCACAGTTCACAAAGCAAGCAGAGCCAGTTAATTAGAGTTCAACCGTGGACATGTGATGTCAAATTTTATGGACTTATCCCGATTCTGGATTTGACAACCTATGCAGAAAACAAAGGAGATTAGTTTTCCCTGTAGGAAAGGCCAATTAATAACTGGGAAACTAACAAAGTCTAATTACATATTTGCGCTTACTTATCCGACCTTGGATTGCAGCTTGCGACATGAACTGTGCAATCTACACGCTGATCTACTTGCTGACTTCGTGCGCATGCCTCTATTCATGCTGCAACCGAACCAAACTGAGACGAGAATTCGGGTTGAAGGAGGATCCGTGCAACGACTGCTTAGTCCACTGCTGCTGCATGCACTGCGCACTTTGTCAAGAGTACCGAGAGCTCAAGAGCCGCGGATTCAACATGGAGAAGGGTAAAAACCCATTCCTCTCCAACATCTTTGTGCCGGCTAGCTTCCAAAATAGTGTACATACTAGTCTTCTTTAAGTGTGGATTAAGTACTGACTTAATATGGTTGGATTGGTGTGTAGGATGGGAAGGAAATGCCAGCCAACATAGAGAAGTGGCAATGGCTCAAAGGGTGGAAGGCAGCATGAGGCGCTAGAGTCCTGTCGCTGATTAAGGGCAACATCTACCAAGAATATAATTCTCTTACCTCTACTTGATTATGCAAGTGAACTTGTTTCTCAGATTAACATGTCATGTATTATTCTGTGTGATTAGTAAAGACGGAGCCCAGCTCCTACTTGTATTATCGATTTCATCTGGTAGGCACAGTCTGCGCTAAGAGTTTGATTAAGTATAAGAACTTTCAGGTGAACATTGAGTTGTCAATTATAAATCTTTTGATAGCATTGTTCAATTTATGATTCTTCCGGTTCGTTCGGTCTCTAGTCGAGGGAATTTTAGTGGACTTGCTGTCACCGCTCTCCCTGCGAGACATAAATCGTACCAAACCTATGTAACATTTAGGACCGATTTCCCTGTTTATTTATCACAACTTCTTACTCAGCCTCGAACCTTCTACAACCACAAATGCATCCTTGCTCCCATCTGTCGATTTGATAGAGTGCATATGAGTCAAGTCTTCAAATGAATTATCGATCGAGACATCGGGAAGTTAAAGGCGAATGGACGTCGACTTTAGATGCATATAGGTCATGCGCACTTTGGCGGACCTAGGAGGCTCATGGTAGCCTCCACCCCTCGTAGGACGAAATATTTTCTATATATGTTATTTAAATGAAAAAATTCACCTTACCTCCTTCTCTTAAATTCTCAATTCGCTATTGCACACACAAAGTAGGGGTGATAGATTTTCGAGTGAATCAATTTTCATCCTAGAATAAAGAATCACCAACGAAAAAGCAGTTGCACAAACTAGGAATCGGGAATAACTGAACCCACCTGGGAACCGAACTATTGATCTGATTCAATTTCCGAGTGAGTCCATGAAACCAGTTTTATGATCACCACCACAACCTAGATTTTCAAGAACCCGGCTAACTTTCAAGAATCTCAATAACTAAGATTTTCAAGAGAGCAACAAGGAAACAAGGCACACGAGCAATATCATCACCTCTTCATCTGATTCGTGTAGAATAGATTGCTCATCCCGCCGATTTGTGTTGTGAGCGGCGAGCAAGGTGGCAAGCCTAAGAGAGAGAGAGAGAGAGAGAGAGCTATGAGGCTATGAGAGACAAGCCACCTCTTCATCTGATTCGTGTAGAATAGATTGCTCATCCCGTCGATTTGTGTCTTGAGCGTTGACCAAGGCTGCGAGCTATGAGAGACAGGCCAAAGGAACTTGCGAGATTTTTAAACATAAAATTAATTAATTATATATATGTTCGGATGGGTGGGTTCATACTCGGAACTGAAAATTGGATCAATATTTACAAGTCCTAATTTATTGCAGATCTTGCTTCGATTGTTTTGTATACCCCTAGCACAGAGTATGGATAAACGACACTTTTGCAACATGGGTATATATGATTCTGTGATTGCACTCTCCGTCTTGTGCCCAACTTGTCCATTATGCATGCTCGCACAAAAAGGAGAATGCATGAAAGGACAAGTTAGTCGACGGCCACCACAAGCTCACTCCCCCGATCCATCGTTGTCGGTCATGCTCACATTCCAATTCGCAACCGCAATGCACTGGAACTTTCCCCCGTGACTTTACTACGAAGTTTGAAGACTTTTTGGCATGGTTTCTCGGGTTGCTTGGCAGCTCATGCAGATATTTTGTACGTATCAGGCCAATAGAATGAGCGACAAAACATATTGTGCGCATCGGACAAAGATTGGTGGAATAAAACAAGATGTCCTTTATGCTCTGAAAAATCAAAAGAAGAGTCAAAAGTCAAAAAAAATATAAGGAAAATTGTTCAAAAAATCTTAAACCTATTACACTTTTATCAATTTAGTTCTAGATATTTCAATTCTACCAATTAGGTTATAAATTTCACTTTATATCAATTAAGTCTTTAAACATTTTTATTTCTTACCAATTGAATCTATCTAACTAATTTTGGCAGAAAATTACTGACATGAACAGTTGGTACTGACGTGACATTTTTAAAATAATTTATTGAATTTTTTTTATGTTTTTTCTTCTTTTTCTTTTGCTTTTTTTTTTTTTTAGTCTGCCAACCCTTGCCCTTGGCCGGTGAGGGTTGGCTAGCAACCTTGTTAGCCCTAGATCCACCGCCAACCAAAAAAAGCAAAAAAGCAAAAAAATATAAAATATAAAAAATATATGAAAATATTATTAAAACAAAATCGGTAATTTTTCATCAAAGTTGGCCGGATGGATTCAACCGGTAAGAAGTGAAAATATTTATAATTGAATTGATAAAATTAAAAATTTTATGATTGAATTAGTGTTTTGGATTATTTTCCGGGAAAATACAAAATGTCCCCACGGACGTTGGATTGAAACAGGGTAGAGTTCTACGTTTGGAAGTCCTACAGATGACTTTTTTTCTAACTGGCGACTTATGCAACGTGCGACTGCGTGATGCATCACCAATACAAAAGCGACATATGTATTGTGCATAGGACAAAATTTGACGGAAGAAAACCAAAATAATTCACTCCATATGCCCAAAATTAGTGAAAAAGCCAAAATGGAAAACTGTACGAGGCGTATGAATAACAATAATCGAGGGGGTTGATTTTTGACTTCCTGATTGGCTAGCATCTCGGTAAGGGAGAACAGAAGTGACGTGCTCTCTAAAACTCGGGCCTTCGAGTCCTGGATATATGAAGCAGATGTATCTTGCCTCGATTCGCAACCGTAGGGGATTACGGGCGACTGTGGTAACGCAAGAGAGAGCCGCTAGAGTTGACCGGCCATCCTCAGCCTTTTACTTATTAAAAAAATAAATAAATAATCGTGCCCTAATAATGGGAAGTTTCAACTTCTCTCCAGGATTTGATTTTAAATTAACATCGTGCTACTGAAATTCACTAGGAAACAAAAAGACCATGTGCATTGCGCTGAAAAAGGAACTACAAAAGTGAGCGGACCAGGACCATGTGCATTGCATTGAAAGAGAATTACAAAAGTGAGCGGACCTGGAGAAGACGCGTTAACCCTCCACAAAATGTTACGAGCTAATATCACAAAAAAAAAAATCTTATATTGGTATATTTATAATAATTTTTAAGTCAAATTAATTTTTCATCACAAAACATACCAAATTAGTATACCCATGACAAATTTATCAAAAACTAAATTTTTTACCACTAAAAACTTCAATCTGGTATATTTGTTACAAATTTACCATTTATCGATTTCCATTAAATTGATTAATACTACAAAAAATCACAAACTGATATACGTATAAGAAATGATGGGTAAAATCTCAAACCGGTATATCCGTCAACTATCACACGTCATCAAACTCAACAATTTGAATGTAAAATTTAACGGCAACTAATTGAGAATAAATTTGTCACAAATATATATTTGAAATTTTTTACGATAAAAAAATTAGTTTATGATAAATTTGTCATAGGATTACCAATTTTGGAATCTTTCATAATATTAACCCAAAAGTTAACCTTTTAATCTAAAATGGAAGGATTCCTACTCTAATATTGGTGACAATAATATTGAATATTTTTATATAATTTATGGACTCAATTAAAAATGTAATATAATTTAAAAAATTCAAGGATGCTATTGTACATTGACCTATAATTTAGATATTATCTCGAACGAATTAAAAGTTTATAAACTATATTATAAATTGAACAATATAATTTCTTGGGATTATATCCAAGCACGAGGTGGTTTCGCATCGCTTTCCCCTATGATGCGTGCTTGGCGGGGAACGGTCCACGTTCACTGGTGTCACGCCCACAGACGACACGTGGAGGACAAAGCTTGGAAGAATGGACGAAAACTTCTTCGACGCGTTCCTCTCGCCAGGTCAACAGTCTTGCGGTTGACCGCGGAGTCCCGGAAGACCAGCGCCAGCAGTTCCCTTCGCTCGACGAGCACGACAACGGCGGACCTTTCCCATGGTTACCCCCCTGCCCGAGGGGAGTTCGAGGGCAATAATTCACGCCATTTCACAAAGCTCTGCGGTTTCTCTTTTGCTTTGTCCGGACCTTTTCCAAGGAATCTTTACTCTCACCTTGCTCCGCTTTTCGGGTGCAGAGGGAGATTTCCAGCGGATAAGGCTGATGAAACTCATCTTGCTTTTTGCTTTTTCCAGCAGACCCGAGCTCCGGGTCGTTCCCCATGGAAACCTCGACACCCGCCTCGCTGCGGATCAATCCGTGGCCAGAGCTACACGTAAAGATCGTAACGAACATGATTTTAAAGAAGAGAATGTAGAGTTAACCCATATAGTTTGGCCAGCCGTAACGTCTCCTCCCTCGATCGGCCCCGGTTGAAGCCGACCGAAACTTCACCAGGAGTCCACGGTGACAACGCAGATGGTTGGACTCATCATCCATGATTCGTGATCGAGGGTGTGCAGATGATGAGCAAATGCTCATCCAGAAGATCGATTCTTTCTCTTCTCAGTCAATTCTTTATGTTTTAATGCGAGCTAAAAATTTCCACTTTGAACATTGATTTTTGGAGGTCCAATTTCTACAGCGCAAGGCTCGTCCGGGCAGCACCCTACGTCAACAAATTTGTCCAGTTCACGTCAATAGATTCCGTCCACCGACTTGACAGAAAGGCCCAATTGACCAAATAAACATATAATTAAGGGTAGTGCAGGAAAATCAGTGGGTCGGATTAGTTAAAAAATTGTTCAACCAAAATTGATAATTTGTACGCTATACAAATTTAGTGATAAATGCCTATCTTGACCCTTATTACTAATACACATCCATAATTAATCCAATTTATGAAAAATCAAATTCTCCTAGTTAATTCACTTTAAGCACTTTACATACACATGTTATTTGGATAAAATCGTTATTTCAACTATAAAATGCAAAAGAATTAGCTTTCAACATTGCATAGAATTGTCAATATTTGTATTGATTTACAATGAAGAATTAGAGAATGTTAGTACTTGGTAGTGAATTTATAAAATTACAACGACGAATAGCGTTGAAGGAATTAGAATTTCAATTAAAAGGAATGTAAGATATTGGATAAAACGATTTATGCTAATCATATTTGCAATGACAAGAACTAAGATTAGAATAATATGTCAAAATACCAAAGCCAAATGCAACCAAAGGAAGATATACTCCAATAGCTTACTGATGAAACTTACAAGATTAATAAAAAATAAAAAAATGCAGAAAAAAGAAGAAGAAACCTTCTTGATATATTAATAAGGGTGAAATCGAGTCCTTGCGGGCCATCAAAAACTTCACTAAACTTGAGACAATCTAAGGGGTTCGTTATATTCTCAAAGAGAATGAAGAGGGAGTTACAAAGATATGTTTGGTTTGGGTGAAACACATTTAACATTCATATTTCTTTGTTTTGTCATTCTAAATTCATTTATAACCCATTTTCTGAATATAATTTATCCATGTAACGACTCAGCTCATCAAATATAGGTTAAGAAATGGGCTTACGACCCATTTTAATGGGTTTGGTTCAAGGGTGAAATTACAAAACAGTTCAAGGACGAAATCACACAAATTGAAAGTGTTCAAAAACCTATGGTGATTCAATTCACACAACAGAAGAATTCAAGTGAATTTTCTTTTGTGATAAAAATGATGTAATAAACCGCGAAAGATAATAGGATCTTGCAATTTAATCAATGTGAAATCAACAAATAAATAAATGACGAGCAATTAAGATCACTCAAGATTTACATGATTCGGTCCAAATATTAATACCTACTTTATGGGGAGAGTTAGCAATAAATGATCCACTAATTAATCAGAGAATTATAGAATTATAGTTGTTCACACACTCTAAGTGTTTCCCACACTTGGATTAAGCTCAAAGCAAATCTATAGGTATTATTTAACAATCTCACGTAGAAATCTCACTTAGAAACAAGCCCTGCTGTATATCATGGTAAAATATATGCGAGTTAATACTACGAAAAACCTTAAATTAGTACGCTTATAACAAAGTTATTCAAAATTAATCTTTTGATGACTAAAACCTCAAACTGATATATTTGTGACAAATTTACCATTTATTAATTTCCATTAAATTTGATTGATATCACGAAAAACCACAAAGTAATACATATGTGACAAACAGAAGGTAAAATCTCAAACTGATACATTTGTCAACTACCGCGTAACATTTAACTAAACAATTTGACGGTAAAATTTAATGGATTAAGAGAGGGTAAATTTATTACAAATATATCAATTTAGGATTTTTCGCGATATTAATTTTATTATATAATTTATATTCAAAATAGGACCTTTTTTAAGGAATCCTATTCAAATTTGGAAACGTCCTACACATATTCTCCACAGAAGAAGGTGGGGTAAACTACTTAAAAGAGAGCCTATCAGTCTTCCGTTGATGAGTAGGGAGGTTGGGTTTCGCTTTCAGGACTTGGCGAATCATTTCCCGTCTTTAATCTATGAAGGACGGACGAAATGCGTTGGAAAGGTCCAGTGGGCCAGGACGAAATTTCAATAATTTTTCCCGTGCGGATCGATCAACACGGAGCCTCACGTCTCCGTTGACTCGGAGTCAGTCAACACTTGCACGGTCATCACATGCACTTTCTCGGCGCCATCCTCATTCTATAAAGTACAGCTCTTCTCCCCCTTTGAACCCATTAATCTATCTCGCCGTTCAGTTTCTTGGTCGTCGGGCATCCCTCTCTTTCCCTTTTGATATTACGCCAGAAGGGGAAAGGAGCACCAATCTGCAGCCGCGCACGCTCAAATTTCGAGCCATGTACTCTTCATCGGCTGCTAGGAGTACCGACGACGACAAGTGGAGCGGCTTCTCGTCTCCTCCGCCGGCGACCGGGGCCTCGGTGGACGTCGACAAGTTGCTCCACTCCGACCACCACTCGCAGAACACGTCTGTGGTGGCCTCGGCTCCGCCCACGTACGAGGAGAGAGACCAAGTGCAGTGGTCCTCCGGGCTCTGCGATTGCCTCTCCGACCGCCGGAACTGTGAGTACCTCTCCCGATCGTTACTAGCTCAGCTGGGGCCCCCGGCGGAGCTCGGAAGAACTGCTTTAGATCTTTCGTCTTTGCTGAGTGACGAACCTGATTGTCTTGCTTGTTTGTTTGCCAAGGTTGCATCACGTGCTGCTGTCCGTGCGTGACGTTTGGCCAGATTGCGGAGATTGTGGATAAGGGTTCATCATGTAAGTTTTGAACTCCACTTCGTTTCACGTTCCATCATTGTCAAACATATTCTGCGAAAATCTAAGCTGGCAAAGGCAATCGAGATAATCGTTTGCTTCTGCCATGGATTTGCTGTTGTTCTTTCATTCCAGAGCTTCTACTTTCTCAAATTCTTTGTTACCACTTAAGAATGAGGAATTCTGAGGATCCCGAATTGAATGATTCAAGACTCTTTGTAATTGAAGATAAAGTTTTTAGTCCATAAAGACCGGTATTAGCCATAGAAATATATAATTTTTTTAATTGAGGATTATTAAGTGGGGTCCTCTCTAGAAGAAATATATCTATTAACATCATTACTCTCGCTTTCAGCATGCGTCTCAGCCATCCATTTGTTATCTTAAGAGAAAAGGGGTCATATATAGACTTGTTTTTTTGGTCAGACATTTATAGACTTAAGAAATTAAAAATTTACTCGACTGAGGATCCCAATTCCTTGTTATGTAGCCTTACTTGAAGAACCATATTGAACGGTTCTAGCTTTCCGTTTTGAAAAAGCAGATTTCCTTTTTGTTTTAGTAAATTTCTGAAAAAGCGGGTAAGTATAAAAAATTGTTGAGAAATTACCTTGATGAAAGTACCAACACTTTCTTTTTTCCCATTTGCTAATCCATGTTTCAAAGAGAAATGGGTAATCAGAAGAAATTCAAATTGGTAAGTTGAATTTGTAAACCAAAACTTGTTGGTAACTTAATCGGAGAAAATTGATAAGTCACTCTAATTAAGGTAAGTAATTTCAAAATAGTATTAGTAAATTTAAGGTGTTAGTAATGCAAATACAAATTTAAAGTGTCTAAAAAAGATGGAAAATTGAAAAAAAAAAAAATAAAACTTAGTAAAAAGATTTTGTGAGAGTCGGTAACCCATACTAGGTGGTCACTTAATGAGAGAAAAGTGGGTGAGGCCCACTAATCTAGTTAAATAATCGCTTTAAAGAGTTAATAAATGCATGAGATTGCTAATCATGGTAAATAAATGTTGATAATTCAACGAAAGAGCTGGTAAACCAAGAACGCTTAAATTCTTTAAGTAATAAAAGTGAGAGTTAGTGTGAAAAAAATTGGTAAATCACTATAATTTAGATTGACAATTTCATATAAGAGTTACTAAATTCGACATGCCATCTAACAATGCAAATAAAAGTTGATAAGTTACTAGAAGAACTAGTAATAATCCACTTTAAAAAGTTGGTAATTTAAGCACTGGTTAATTACCAAGAAGTTACCTGAAAAAGAACGTCACCTTCTTCCAACCATTTTTCCAGCTTACCAGCACTTCTTGCAATCTACTAGCAAAGACAAAAATTCTGCAATTTTTTGGGTACGGAATAATATAATTCTACTCTCGATAGATTATTAAGAATGTTCATTGTTTTTCGCCATGTTGGTTTCTTCCCTGGTGGTGGATGATCGTGCAGCTTGTGGTGTGAACGGAGCGCTGTACACGCTGATATTCTGCACGGTGGGTTGCTGCTGCTGCTACTCGTGCTTCTACCGAGCCAAGATGAGGCAGCAGTACGCCCTCAAGAAGAGCCCCTGCACCGATTGCTGCGTGCATTTCTGGTGCGAGTGCTGCGCTCTTTGTCAGGAGTACCGCGAGCTCAAGATCAACGGCTTCAACATGAAGATCGGTAAGCCATAATGTTTCGGCTCTCTTCATCATCTCCTCGCCGAACAAAAATAACACATTCAAATGGTTGAAAAATAATGGTTTTGCCGATCGGCGCAGGGTGGCATGGGAACGTGGAGCGACGGAGCCGCGGGATCTTGATGTCTCAGATGGCACCATCTTCGGCACCAACGGTTGAAACGGGCATGACCCGGTAGGCTCTGGATGAAAATGAAGCTCTCCGCACCTGATTCGTGTGCATATAGGATTGAGTGTTATCGTGCATCTCTTTTTAATTAACTGGGGGGTGCGTGTATTGTACCTTACGAAAGCATATTGGGCATTTGATGTAGATTTAAGGGTTTACCTTCGACTGTTGCAAACGGCAATACTAGCGCCGATACTTAGAGTCAGAGAATGGTTTCGATAGGCATATAATCGTGTATGTCCACTTTGACCATGTCTTGGTTCACTTAATTAAGCTTGAGAAAAGTGAGTTCGACCTAAGATTAAGATGGTGGAATTGATGTTCAATGTAGTTGCTGATTTTTCACTATGTGCCATTCTAAGAGGAAATTTACTCGTGAGAAGAGGGTTTCAACCTAAGAGGATGCCATTTTTTGGACAATGCACATGTATATCGATTTCCTAATATACTCTTCGTCAAGACATCGATGATCACCTGTCTTAATTCGGCAGTGGTCGAACGTCGAGAAATTCACACTCGGATTCGCAAAGGAGGCTGGTTCGCCATGTGAAAAATTATTAGCGTTTGACATGTGCAAGCATACGATGTGACGAAGAAAGAACCCATGTCAAGCCCCAAGACAGGCGGATGATCCATTTCGCAAAACACATGGTGCATCATTGCGGGGGAAAGAACTTCCAAGAGAATAGGACAAGTTGAAAAGAAGGTGGCGCACTCAAAAAAGCCGACAATCGACCATATAATTAAAGAAAGTGGAACCCAAGCACAAAACTATTGATCCGGTCGTGGCCTAAATCAAAGCCAAATCAGGAAGATTTCGATAACCACTGCACGTCACGAGTTTGATGCCAAGAATGCTGAGTCGCTTTTATTTTGATTTGATTCTGTGATCTAAGTTGAGGAAACTACCAAATGGTCATAACAAGAAAGAGGTCGTGAAGCATTCGTAGACTCGTCGCAAATGGTTACTACTTGAAGGATGAAATATGTCAATCGATTCTATTCAAAATGAAACCTTCAAAGGCTTCGCATTGACTACAACAGCTTTCAGCCAAATTGTTCTAATGTTTACTTAATCTCTCTATCGTTTTTGCTGTTTGCTTTTCACAGCATTCTTGTTTCTCCTACTTGTTTGCTTTTGAAAGATTCCATGAGACCTTTGCCAACTATTTTAAAAGCTTATACTGTTAAATGAAGACATAATTTATTATTTAAATATCCTAACACTCTCTCTTACACTTAGTCTGATCTTTTGTTTAGTACTAAGCGTGAATATATTTAATTGGGGAGACAAATAGCACTTGATAAAATTTGAACTTAGGATATTGGCTTTGATATCATGTGAGATTTTGTAACACCACGGCTACCTATTATTTAAAAAGTTTAACTTATTAGATGAATGCATAGTTTATTATTTATGACTTTGTTGGTTTTGCATAAAATAACTTTCAAGAAAATATTTTTTGGATTTTCCAACGTTTATTTCACGGAAAATGACTTAGTCAAGGAAATTGTTTTTCGCTATTGGATTTCCACTTTTCAAAAGTAGGGAAAATGAAACATTTTCCAAACTTCTTCCACCGCACTTTCTTTCACCAAACACATTTTTCATTTTATTTTTAAGTTTTTCTTTTTGTTTTTTTTTAATTTTTAAATCAAGTTTTTAATTTTTCTTTTTCTTTTCTTTCTTTCCTTATGTTCTTCCTTAGCCTTGGCAGTCGCGGCCACGATGGCTGACGGCCAATGATTGGCCACGAGCTAGCTTGAGCCTCACCACAAGCCCAACCTCAAGCAAGGCCCAACTTTGGCGGCCTCGGCGAGCTCGAGCTTTGCTAGATCAAGTGAGGCTTGACCTTCGCCAAAATCTGCGAGCTCAAGCCTCGCCAACCTATGGCAAGGTTGGAGCTCGCCAATGGTCGGTTGCCGACCGTCACCGTAGTTGGCGATCGATCGGTCAAGGAAAAAGAAAAGAAAAAAAAAAAAAGGAAAGGAGAGGAATAAAAATTTAAAAGTAAAAAAATTATTTTAAAAAATCAAATAATAATAAAATTATTGAAAATGAGTGTATACGGGAAAATATTTTCTTTATTGAATGGTGGAAAATATTTTCTAGTCATTTTTTGATTTCAATCAAATATTGATAAAATAATTATTTTTCTAAAAAATAATTTTTTGTATATTTTTTACGAAACGAACACAACTTAAATATTCTAACCAATTCCACACGTGATTAACAACCAAAGCTTTTGACCATTGACTCTAATACTCCTGTCCAATACCCTGCAAAGGATTGCACTTAGGCAACGTGTCATGCTTTTGGCCACACTCTAGTGATTGGATGGTCTTGGTTCGAAAGGCATCTTCGGAACATGGCTGTCTTTCATCGCATTTGTAAATATGGACTCTGACTCGATCAAAGCTACAAAAAAATGAGGAAGTTGACTCAGTCAACAAAAACAAGGAACAGTGGACACTTTCAGCTTTTAAAGACAGAGAGGCCGAGACTCACACAAACGGAAAGAAAAGGAAAGAGGAAAGGAAAAGAAGAAGAAAAGGAAATAAGAGAGGGGGCTTTGCGTGTGGAAAAGAAGAAGAAAGAGAAAGAAAGAGAGAGGGCTTTGCGTGTTCACGCCCCAAGGCATCACCAAGCCGATTTGACTTCATATCGTAACGTTTGGTAATTGCCCACGCCCTTTATTCATCTAATTAGAGTAGTTTTCAAAATCATGGCTCAAATTCAGAGTTTAGTGAAAATTGTGCTGCAAAGTCTGATTCTAGAGTTGTGGAGCTCTAGGATTTCATGGAAGCTAAGGTTGATTTCAAGCAACGGTTTAGTTGGAGCGAAATTTTAGGATTTCACGTCTAAGTTTTCCTTTTCGAATGGCTTGAATAATCATTTTGGGTGCACGATCTTAGTGTGTATGAATCGTTTTGTTAGTGTTTATGCATAGTTTAACCATTTTGTAGTTGAGGTAGCGTTTTACTTAATTTTAACATTGTTTCTCAATTATTTGATAGAATCACGATTTTAACGATTCGAGTAACGTTTGTTGTTTGGCCGTAGGCATTCCGAGGTAAGTAGTACTATCTTTTCTATGATTTTGTAAACTCACATTTGAAAAGCAATGAAGATTTGATATATTATGAGTTATTAATAAGTATGTTTGTTGTATAAAATCTGGATCGAACATTTACTAAGTTTTGGCAATTGTAAATGGTTTGAGAAATGTTTTAGGAAAGGCATTGTGAAACGTTATATATGATTTGTAAAATTAGTTTATGAAATGAGTTGTATAACGATTTAAGAAACATTTTATGAAAGACGTTTTGAGAAACTTTTTATGAAAGAAATTTCAAAAAGTTATACATATCGATTTGTGAATTTGGTGTATGAATAATTTTGAAATAATGAGAGAAATGTCATGTGAAATGGTTCAGTTTGATGAACAAAGTCTAGAAAGATTATGCATTTTGTTTTGTGAAATCAATTGCCGATATTGATTGTGGATTCAATTGTTAGTATTGGAGGATATGGGTCTAGTGCTCAATATCATTGTGAGCCCATTGATGGGCTTATGTGTACTTTTGGCTCAAGCCATCGGCTTTGTAAATAGAGATCTTGACAAGGGGGAATCTTGGTCACCTTGTCATAAGATGTGGTGTTGTGACCATAGTTTGATATTAAACAAAAGATTGATCGATAAATTGACCATCGACGTTTGTTTTGATATGAAATGGATCAATAGAGTAGACCATTAGCATGTGACTTTAATGAGATTGATCAATGGATTTGACTATTGATGGTTATGATGATTTAAATAAGTATTTTCTGAATTGTATAAAGCTTGTTGAGTGAAATGACTTGTACATGATTTTATATGTATATTAAAGAGTTGGATTATAAGTTTTTAGTAGTGCTCTATACTTACATTAATGCATAGTTGCTACTCAATCTATTTATAAAAGATATGTACTATTCATTGAGCTATAGTTGCTCATCTCATTCCTTCCTAATATTTTTAGATTCATCGGTTATTGGACAATAGAGCGAGAGCAATATCAATGGAGACTTTTGGGAGTTGATATTTGGGTGGTTAGAAGTTGCATCCTTCGAGTGGAAGGACAGCCATGTCATCCCATTTTCCTGTTAAGATTTGGGATGTGATAGCATTGATCGACAGTGATGGCCAAATCAAAATCAATAGGAAATGATTAATGTCCTTTTCTTGATGAAAATCAATCAAGACCTTCCCAAGACCCATGTCACCATAAAACGGAGGAAGTACGCTGCATTTCCTAATCCCAGATTTTCTAAAGCAATGGCATCATCCCCTACCTTTGCACCCCTTATATTGTGGGACTCTTCTCGTGCTTCAGTCACTTGAGTTTGGCCATTTCGAAGCTTTAACCAACGTGAGCTGCTTTGGTCTGGAGAGGGAAGCTCTCTTGAAATTCAGGCAAGGTCTCATCGACCATTCTAAACGCTTGTCATCATGGACTAGCAAGGACTGTTGTGAGTGGAAAGGAGTCGAATACAGCAAAAAGACTGGCCATGTTTTCAAACTTGATCTTCGTAATCCATGCTTGGAGACCGACGACAATGGAGATATCATAGGTTCGGATCAGAGCAGGTTGGCAGGTAAAATCCATGCATCTTTGGCTGAACTGAAGCATTTGAAGTATCTAGACCTCAGCCTCAACAAATTTTCCAAGCAAAAAATCCCCCAATTCTTGGGTACTCTCCAGAGACTAGAGTATCTTAATCTATCATCCGCAGGTTTTGACGGAAACATACCTCATCACCTCGGTAACCTGTCCAACTTGCAGTATTTGGATCTTGCTAGTAGTTTTGGTGAGGGTTATTTAACAACTAATAACCTCCAATGGGTGTCGAAATTATCTTCCTTGAAATACCTTCGCCTCTCTGGCAATGACCTTGGGAACGCCACAAATTGGTTGAGTTCCATTAATATGCTTTCTTCACTGCAATCTTTGCAGTTGGAGTCTTGTTTTTTCGAAAATCTTCCTCACTCTCTATCCGTCAACTTCACTTCTTTAAGATTCCTAGATTTACAAGGCAGTTTCATAAATTCTACTATTCCTCCCTGGTTCTACAACTTTAGCAAGCTCGAGCATATCGATTTGAGGGAAAATTATTTGAAAGGCGCATTTCCAAGGACACTCTTTGATAATAATCAACAACTTTCCTTTCTCGATGTGTCTCATAATTTGCTAGGTGGTCAAATTCCGAAAAACTTCAGCAGTCTCTACAAGTTGCGTGTATTAAGGTTGGCGTATAATAACTTCGATGGAGATGTTGGGAGCATCATCCATGGTCCTTTGGAATCGGCACAAAGTAACTTGAGGATTTGTGATTTCATTGCCAATAATTTCAGTGGTTTTCTACCAAGCCAATTGGAGAGTTTCAAAGATCTCGAGTACCTAAGTCTGTCACGAAACAAGATTTGGGGACCTATTCCAGTAACTCTGGGGGAGCTATCATCTCTAAGAGAGTTGGATCTCGGCCACAACAAATTGAGTGGGAACATTCCAGAAAGTATCGGGCGACTATCTAGTCTAGAGACGTTGGACATAAGTAATAATTCTTTAAATGGAGTTGTTAGTGAATCACACTTTGCTAATCTCACGAGCCTGACCTATTTGGACATTCGGTCTAATGAACTTATTTTAAGTTTTGATCCCGCTTGGGTTCCTCCATTTCAACTTCAATTGATTGACATGTTAGGTTGTGATGTGGGAACGAAATTTCCATTGTGGCTTCAAACAGGGAGGAATATTTCATTCTTGCACATGTCTAATGCAAGCATCTTAGATGAAGTTCCCAATTGGCTTTCTGACATTTTACCTTTAACGTTACAGAGCTTGATCTCAGTAACAATATGCTCAGAGGCCCCATTTCCAGAATAGACGGAAACAAGATGCCACTGTTAGAATTTCTTCTTCTTTCTGGTAACAATCTCAGTGGCGGCATACCGAATTCTCTATGGGCGATGGAGAACCTATATTATCTTGATCTGTCAAAAAACCAACTATCCGGGACACTACCCTCTCTAAGCCCCATTTCAAGAATGGACGGAAACAAAATGCCACAGTTAGAACATCTGTTTCTTTCTAGTAACAGTCTCAGCGGCAGCATACCATATTCACTATGTGCGATGGAGAACCTACTTTATCTTGATCTGTCAAAGAACCAACCATCCGGGAGACTACCCTTATGTCTGAAAAAGTTGAAAGCATTGGAAGTGATTTCGTTGAGTGACAACAGGTTAAGAGGTCAGATTGTTGAGTCTTTCGTGATTTTAAGCAATTAGTAGTTCGAACCCGCATAAAAATGGCTTCGACAAAGTGCTTCCCCAATGTTTGTCAAACCTAGCTGAACTTTTGTTCCTCGATCTAAGTGATAATGACTTCACTGGTGAAATTCCTCCATTCGGATGACATTTTCAAACATTAGCCATCATTGATCTTGAGAAGAACAGTTTCACCGGAGGCATTCCCACGCAACTCGCCAACTTCATCATCTCTAGTTTTTAAGCCTAGCACGGAACAACATTTCTAGCTTTGGTTTTTCTTGTTCATGAATTCTCTCTCGCTGGGCGATGCTTCACTGTTCCTGTGAGCTGTTCGTGATCAATTCCTCGAAGAGTTGACCGCTGGTTGTGGCCTTCCTTGGGCAGTTAGAGCCGCCTCTCAACCCTCTTCTAAACCCCGAAAAAGCTAGCCCCAGTACGTCCTTCTCTTTGGGTTATAATGGAAGATTTCGTTTAGGGTTTTCTCGCTACTGTTGTTGCTGGTTCGCGAATTTTGCTTCGTGATGGCCTCTTTGCTGTCTTCGGCCCATAATGCCGGGGAAGGGACGAGTAACAAAAGCCCCTCCCCCTCTGCTATTGGCCTACCAGCTCAGGGTGCTTCTAAGGAAGCTTTGGGATGCCCCGATGTGCACATTCTTGGGATGAGAGAAGAAACTCGTGCTGCCCAGCCTTATCGAGTTCCTGCAATCAATAGAGGCAGGAGTCGAAATAGAAATAGATCTAAATCTATTCACCCTCAGCCAAGGAGAGATTCAAAGGAACCTAATGCTCGATCCTAGGTTAGTGTCGCAAGGGTAGCTTCCAAGGGCTACGGTTTGGAGTATACTGCTCCTTCCTATATTAATGATAGACTGGTTGTTGAATTGACAAGTGATATTATTGAGGCCGCTGATCCTAAATTACATGAATGCTTGGTTGGGTATTTCATTGGTAGTAGATTGCCTTTTAAGACAATCGAGACTGCGTTTAAGAATGCTTGGGGGCCAAACCTTCTTGAAGTTATGTCCAATGGTAAGGGCTTCTACTTCTTCCATGTGCCGGATGGGGATTTCAAAGGAAAGTTCTTGAAGGAGGGCCCATCACAATTTCACGTGTGCCTTTAGTTCTTCAGCAATGGAAACCTGCCCTGGAGCTGAAGAAGGACTCATCTGACCGTGCCGATTTAGGTGAGGCTAAAAAATCTCCCATTAGCCTTCTGGTCTGCTCAAGGCATCGGTAAAGTGGCTAGTGCAGTTGGGAAACCACTGTATGTGGATTCAAGGACCGAGCAGATGAAAATGTTTGCCTTTGCTAGAGTATGTGTCTAGATTACTGCTAATACGCCTACCTGTGATGTCGTTGAAGTTACCCTCAATGGTGAATCGTGTCTGGTGGAAGTTGAGTACGAATGAAAGCCTCTAGCATGCTCGGGTTGTGGCATTTTTGGCCATAAGTGCTCTCCTGACATTGCCCGCCCTCGTGCAATAGCTACCACTCAGCAAAACCCGATTATAGTGGCCCCTGCCCTTGCCCCTTGAGGTTTGTCCCCCTCCCCTATTCCGATAGCTCCTCATTTGGGCATTGGCAATCAGCAAAGACAGGACGTGGGTGCTTTGAGAGATCCTTCCCCTGTGGTGTTTAGACCTGTTATGAAACTTATTACAGCTATTGCAATTTCTTCTGCTATACAAACGGACGCTGATTCGAATGTTAGTCTACCACTTATCCCTTTGCAAGTTCCTGCTAGCTCAGTTCAGAGAGATGATCGAGCCCAGCCTGTGGCCTTGAAAGCTGATTTGCCGGCCTCCTCCCTTTCAGCTGTCGATCCAGAATGGAGACAAGTGAAAACGAAAAAGAAGAAAGCTACTATTGCTAAGACTACTTTTGTTAAGCCGCCACATCCTTCTGAGGAAGGACAATTGTTGAAATTGAAAGATACTCTCCCTGAGAAGGGTCCTCTTGTGCCTTCGGTTAAGAAACCACAAGGAAGCTCCAAGCAAGCTTCAAAGAAAGAGGAAACTCAGCCCTCCTCTACAGTAGACTTGGCTAATCTACCCACTTTCCTGATACCACATGACAGCTCGGGTGATGAGATTGCTGAATTTAGTGCTTATGCTACGTCGGATGAGGAGTTATTATCCACGTGCCCCCTTCGCCTAGAGATCCCTCCCTCACAGAGGCTGAAATAATTCAAGAGAAGCTTATCAAACTTCTTCCTGATCTGCCTTAATCGGTTCTCCCTGCATCGGCTACGAGTCGGCGCAGGTTGTCCAAGAAAATGTAATTGTTCTTTGCCTCCTTGTAAATATGTATATAGGAGTGTGGAATATTATGGGCCTTATGGGCTCCATTAGACGTGCCGAAGTCAGGAGACTCATCTCTACGCATAACCTTTGCCTTGTGGGCCTCTTGGAAACAAAAGTCCCCGAGGCCTTGTTTGATTCTCTTCATATGTCCTCAAAGACTGGAATTGGGTCGCTAACTATGAGTATTCCCATCGGGGAAGAATATGGGTTGGATGGAACCCGGATTGTGTGAGTTTCGAAGCTTTCTCCTCTAACGACCAAGCTATCCATGGTCACCTCAGGCTCAACTTGACTGGACTGGTCTATTGTATTTCTGTTATATATGGGGAACACTCTTTTGCTCGCCGTCGACCTTTATGGGCTGATCTTCTTCGCATGAATAGTCTTATGCATGAATTGGCATGGTTGGTTGCGGGTGATTTCAATGCGATTAAAGACCCATCGGATTGGATAGGAAGCTCTAATACATGGATTCCTTATTTCGATGAGTTTATTATCTGTTTGTCTCAGACTGAGCTAGTTGATCTCAGGTACGTAGGCCTTCGCTTTACTTGGTCTACTTCTTCAAGCCCCAATAGAAAATTGAGGAAGATTGATCGGGTTTTGGTCAACTCTAAGTGGAACCTTGAGTTCTCTTTTTCTAAAGCCAATTTTCTGTCCCCCGGCATTTCGGATCACTCCCCTATGGTGGTCAGAGTTATTAGCTCGTCCCTAAGGAAAAAGCCCTTTAAATTCTTCAACTTTTGGTCGGAGCACCCAGATTTCATCCCTATTGTGCGGCAAGCTTGGGACAGTCCTGTTAATGGTTTTCCTATGTTCAGACTGGTGTCTAAGTTGAAAGATTTGAAAGGCCGTCTCAAGCGGCTTAATCGGGAAGCTTTCTCGAACATATTGGCAAGAACAGCTGAGGCAAGGGAAGCTCTTCATCAAACTCAGATTGAACTCCAATCAGATCCATATAATGTTGCCTTGGCTGAGCTTGAGAAGACTCAACGCCGTCTCCTCCTTGACTTGCGCAACCATGAAGAATTGTTTTATAAACAAAAGTCAAGAATTCGGTGGTTGAAGGAAGGCGATAGCAACACAAGGTTCTTTCACCAATCTGTTAATCGCATGCATACTACAAATAGGATCCTTTCTGTTAGAGATCCATCCGGCTCCCTTATTACAGATCCTGACTTGGTCCCGCAAACTTTTGTGTCCTTCTTCTCGGATCTTCTTACTCCTCATGATGGCCTTACAAAGCCTTCCATCCAGGAGCTTAAGGACACCATTCAGCATCCACTCTTTGATGAACAGATTTGCAATCTGGTAGATCCAGTTCTTGACTCGAAAATTAAGAATACCCTCTTCTCTCTTCCTAAGGGAAAGGCGCCTGGGCTAGATGGCTTCTCAGCTGAATTCTTCAAGAACAATTGAGAGATTGTCGAACCTTCAGCGGTGGAGGCGATTAGTGATTTCTTCTCTTCGGGCTGTCTGCTTAAGGAGGTAAATAATACTATCCTCACCTTAGTTCCCAAAGTTCCTAATACTTGTGCCATTACAGATTTCAGACCTATTGTATGTTGCAATACCGGTTACAAAGTTATTACGAAGATCATGGCTAATCTGTTAGCTGCTGTTTTGAATGACCTGGTCGGTCTGTCCCAAAATGCGTTTGTTAAAGGTAGAAGGATTAGGGACAATATCCTTCTTGTTCAAGAATTGTTTGCTAGCTTTCAACATGAATCGTATCTTCCAAAATGCGCAATCAAAGTTGATTTTCGGAAGGCATATGACACTGTTGATTGAGACTTTCTTGAGCTTACATTATTGGCTTTTCGCTTTCCTGAGTGGTTGGTCCGGCGCATTATGATATGTGTTCGCACCCCGAAGTATTCTATTTCGATTAATGGAGAGCTCCATGGGTTCTTCCAAGGGGGGAGAGGACTTCGACAGGGGGATCCTATGTCACCTTATCTCTTTAGCCTCGTTATGGAAGTATTCTTCGGCATCTTAAATGTTCGCACAATCCACAAGGATTTTAAATACTTCTGGAGATGTAAATCGGTGAAGTTATCCCACCTCTTCTTTGCTAATGATGTTTTCTTATTTTGTCAAGCGGATTGGACATCGGCTTCTTTACTTAAGAGAGGATTAGATACGTTCTCCTCCTGGAGCGGACTTCTACCTAATAGAGATAAAAGTGAAGTCTTCTTGTCTGGTGGCTCTCCCTCCTTACGGAACAACATCCTTCGGGTTTTTGGTTTCCAAGAAGGGAAACTTTCGGTGCATTATCATCTCTTCCAGACTTGGGAAAGTAGATTGCATTTCCTTGATTGACCGTATTACCTCCAAAATCCATTCTTGGACCCATTGACTTTTATCCTTTGGGGGGAGACTCCAATTAATCAGGTCAATCTTACACTCAATACAAGCGTTTTGGGCTAGTGTTTTTACCTTATCGGCTTCTGTCATTGTCAGTATCGAGCGTATCTTGAGACAATTCTTATGGAAGGGCTCTGGCCTTGGGCAAGGCAGGGCTAAAGTCTCCTGGGATGAAGTATGTCTCCCTAAGGTGGAAAGAGGCTTAGGAATCCGAAAGTTGCGAGATTGTAACAAAGCGGCAATTGTTAAATATATTTGGATCTTATTCATAGACAAAGAATCTTTGTGGTGTAGATGGATTCATTCCATTTTCTTAAAGAGGAAAAACTTTTGGAGTGCTCCTAAACCATTCGTGTGCTCATGGGCTTGGAAAAAAATTCTACACCTTAGAGGAGAGTTTCCAAATGTCCTTCATGTGGGTAATTGGCAATAGAATGTCCGTCTCTATTTGGTATGATCATTGGCACCAGGAGAGGCCTTTGTGTTCTTTGATTCTAGACTCGATTATTGCGTCTTCTAGCCTGTCTAGGCTAGCTACTATAGCAGACATGTGCTCTTCTTTGGACCAGTCGCTCATTTCTCTATTGGAATGCTGGGATATCTCTTTACCGATGCTTTCCCTCAGACCTGATCGGTTCTCTTGGCGTTGCAGCTCTTCCGGTGTATTCTCTATTGCCTTAGCTTGGGATACCATCAGGACCAAGAGATACCGTGTTCCTTGGGCATCTTTTATTTGGAACAAAGTTTTGGCCCCTAGATATCAATTCAACCTTTGGTTGATCATCAAAAACCGGTTGCCTACCCAGGTGCTCCTATTATCTTATGGAAGAATTGATCATGCTTTATGTGCCTTTTGCAACTCCACTCCAAATTCGATCGACCATTTATTTTCTGATTGCCATGTGTCGACGACTCTTGCCTACTTTTGGGCTGCTAGGTGTAATCTCCCTTTGTGTAATAGGCCTTGGATTGATAACCTTCAATGGGCCTTGGATTTCCTTTCGGGTAAGGACTTTTACCATTCTATCGCTCGGTTCTCTTTTGGTGCCTTATGCCATCTAATTTGGAAGAAAAGAAACGACATTATCTTTCGGGGTGAAGCCTTGGTGGTTCCAGCACTTAAGAAACATCTTATTAAGGTTATAAAGAATAAGGTGCTTACCTTCAACAGCGTCCCAGACATACCCAAAAATAGGAGACTTCAGAGAAGTTGGGGCTTCGACCCTTCCATCTTCTTCGGTCATTCTCCTCATGCTTAGTAGTGCCATCGTTGTTGGTTTTGCCTTATCCGTGCTTCTCACTTGTGCTTTTCTTTCCGTTCTTCGTCCCGCTTTATGGAAGGTTTGTCGAGGCTCGGGAGTTGGCTCCGTTTGGTGTGCTGGTTGTAGTTTGTTGATTGATGCTGTTCTCTCTTTTCCTTGTTTTTTGCTTTGGCTCCCTTTCACTCATCCTGACTTTTTGTCTTCTTGAGTGCAAGTTTTTGGTGCCGTTCTTTTGTATATTTGGTTAAAGCTATCTATTTATTCTTACCTTTACCAAAAAAAAAAAAAAAATTCTAGAAGCATTCCGCTATGTTTTAATCAATCGTTGTCTATGGTTAAAGATCGGCCCCCTCAGACCCCTTCGTCATATCCGACACTCATTTACGCCATGGTTCATGCAAAGGGAACTAGCCGAATATATGACAAGACACTCCAATTCTTCCAATTCATTGACTTATCTGCAAACAATTTAAATGGCGAAATACCAAAAAAGTTGACTAGGCTTGTCCAACTTCAGAATTTGAACCTCTCTCAAAACAATTTGAGTGGGAAAATCCCTACAAACATTGGCAACCTAAATTTGATGGAATGGAAGAATTGGAGTGTCTTGTCAAAACAATTTGACCTATCCAACAACAAGATTTCGGGCAAAATCCCTCCTAGCATATCCAACATGGACTTTCTAGGTCGTCTCAATCTCTCATTCAATAATTTATTAGGCCCTATTCCTTCAAGCATTCATCTGCATACCGTGGATGATGAATCTGTGTATCGCGGTAACGATGGACTTTGTGGAGCTCCTCTTTTGAAAGTTTGCCCTAGAGATGAGCAACATTCTGATTTTGATGGACAAGATGGTGATTATTGAAATGGAGGTGAACCTAATGAAGGCAATATGGACGCCCATAATTGGTTCTATGCGGGCCTGGGACCGGGATTCACAATTGGATTCTTGGGATTTTGTAGTGCGTTGCATTTCAAGCAATCTTGGAGGATATCTTACTTTCAAGCAATAGATAAGATCATCGAAAAGTTGATGATATCAGGGATAATTACCATGCTTCGGTTCAAAAGAGCTTTTCAGGTACTTACTTGTAGGACCTACGTAGGAATCTCTCTCTCTCTCTCTACTTAGTAAGCACACTAACACATGCTCTCGGTTATTCAATACATGATTCTTTGCTAACCCTTAGTATGAAATCTAAGTAGCTTCTTTGATCTTCTTGTAGCCCATAGGTAAAGTCCTGATCATTTATATGACATGTTGTAGGAGAGGTAATTATCAAATATGGGCCTTAGGCACAACCTTCAACATGAAGCAGCGTTCGTGAGAGTTGAAGAAACTTGTCAGATTCAGAAGATGTACATCTGTGTCATAAATTTAGAAGTTCCTCTCTTTGTGATCATATACATTGTACCGGTAACTTTTATATGTAACGAACTCTTTGTATTATACAAAAGCTAGCAAAAGCCTCAAACATGATGACAAAGCCATTTGCTAAACCCTTCTGCAATGCTACAACTATTACAGATATGATGTCCCAATTCTAAGGCTATCGTCTCTTTGTCAAAAAGTTTCTATCATATGATCCCAATCATATAAAATGAAAACATAACATTTCTCTCTTCGGGGCATGGTGCAAATTTTCAACACCAACAGTTTGAAAAAACTTCATCAAAGATGTGATACATAATGAAGTCTTGTTGCTGATTCACGCGTCAACTACTGGTAATTCAAGTGAGAAAAAAGATTGTGGAAAACTGGCTGATATAATGCAATGTGATGCTTCCCTAACTTCCCCGCCACCGCATCAGTCTCATCCCTAGCTGACTCGATAAAATTCTAGCCTTTTGCAATGGCTGTTCTCTTCTACATGAGAGCCGGTTCCTCATCTAATATTGCCCCTAGTTGTAGTACCCTCTGCATACTTGCCAAATCAGTTCTAATGGAGTAAATTTGAACAAATACAACATCATCTGAATTCGTAGATAGCATGGCAAGAATGACTACGGAAACTTTTTAACAAGTTTATGCTGTCACCTCTTTTTTTTTAATCATCCGAATTGGTAGAAAGCATAACAGGAATGATTATAGCAACCTCATCCTTGTATTGTCCTTATGCGTAGCTTCATTTCCTCGTAATTTATCTTCTATACAACTTAATTTGAGGCGTATCAATTCCTTGTCATTTACATTTTCCTGCAGCTAGATTCATGTAGTTTCATTACCAATGTACAAGCATTTTGCTAATAGGGTATAACATTAATTGAAGTCGGTCAAAATGTATACTCCAATGATAAAATGCTATGGTAATGTGAACTCTTTCTTTTGGCCACCATTTAAATGGGAACTAAGATAACCTAAGCTCGGGGAGGACAATTAAGCAATATTCAATAAAAACCTCATACTCCAATGATATCAACGCTAGTAATGTGAACTCTCTCTCTCTCTCTCTCTCTCTTTTAAAAAAGAAAAAAAGAAAAAAGAAAACGTTGGCTTTGGGGGCTGGGCTGACCCCAGCCCTTTTTCTCGTTCCCGCGCTGGCCCAGGGCCCATCTCACCCTCGGCTCGCTGTCTTCGCGGCCCGGCCCTCTCGTTCTTCTGCCTCCTTCCTTCCTCGCGCTGCACACCACGCGCGCAGGACGACCTCCGGCAGAGAGAGGAGGGTACACCAGCGACGGAGGGGACGTCTCGCGGGCCCCATCAATGCCGCCGAACGGAGCAGCGCGAGATCCGACAAGAAACCCTGATGGAAGGGTATGTCTTGGCGGACGCCTTCAATGCCGAGCAGGCCTCCGCGGAGAAGACAGGATGGGACGCCGGTTCAGCCACACCAGGGCCGGTCGGTGTTGCCAAGGACCGGCGTCCGAAACCCCCGTCGGCCGGACCCTCCAGCCTATAAATAGGACCTTTTGGAGCTCAGTGAAAGGGGGGTGAAAGTGAGGGAATTCGAGAGGGAGCTTTGCGGAGAGAGATGCACTGAGAGAGAAAGAGTTGGGGTTTGGGTGAGATCGAGAGGACGAGAGAGAGGGAGATCGGAACGAGAGGGCTTCAGTCGACCTTAGCCATGCACGAGCTCCACTCGCCGACCCCCGCCCGACCACCCCGCCTAGCCGATGCCCTCGATTCAAGCCGGCAAGCCCCTGACCCTGTTTTGCCCTCCTTTCGGGCGCATCAGGCCGGAGCTTGCGGCCGTCCGACTCGCGCTAACTCCGACCCTGACCGTCCTTGCTCCAGCTACTGTGTGGTCGTCTCTTCTTTGCTGATGGTTTCGACGAAGATTCCGATCCCGTTCGAGCCAAGAACCCCTCGTTCCAGTGCGCGCTCCGCTTGTTCGACGAAATGCCCCAACGAGATCTGGTCTTAGTTTCGTCGTTTCAGCCCAATATCGAGCCACCCGGGCATCATCCTGTCGAGTCGAATTCCTCACGAGATGGTTGGTGTCCCGAGTGTTGGCCGTTCGGTAGTTTCGAGCCTGTTCGCCGACTTCGCCTTTTTCGGTTTGTGTTCAGCCGATGATGCCGGCGGTGTTCATGCCGAGGATGCCGGCGGTGTTCATGCCTGCCGAGGGACGGCGGCCCCAGGCGGAGGTCAGACCCTCGACCTGGGCCAGCCGAGGCATCACCAGAGAGGGCGCGTGGCTCGGCCGAGGCGAGCGGCACCGCCCTTCTCGGCCATCCCCGTCAACGCCGCAAGGAGCTGGGCGACAGGCGCGAGTCGGGTCGGCCGGTTTGGTTCGCGGGTTTGACTGACCCGGTTCTTTTTGGTTTAGTTTAAATTGTGGGCTGGGCGTTTCTTTTAATTGAAAGTGGGCTTTGGATAGGAGATAAAACTGGGCTGGCTTAATCTAGGGTTAGCTTCTCTTCGGACCGGGCCCCTCTTTCATTTCGCGAGCTGGCTAGTGGTTGGGGGACCGGATTGGGCTCACGTATCACACCCAGTTCGGCTGCAAGATTGGCGACCTAGGTCGGTTCCAACCCCCCCCCCCCCCTTTTTTTATAATCTTATCAATTCAGTCTTAAATTTTTTGATTTAACCAATTCAATTCTAAATCTTTTAACAACTTATCAATAGAATCTATCAGGCTAATTTTTGCCAAAAATCATTGACATGAACGCCGAACATTTTGCATGTTACCACTGGCACTGGGTGAGGTCCACAAGTCCCTCACCTTATTAAGCAACTTCTCTGACAATCCCAACCGTTTCTCACATAATAAAACACAATCCCAAACAATCAATGGCCATCCACACCATCCAACAAATCTAATCTACGCCGATTGGAAAAATTAATCAATTATCCCTTCCCCCAAGACCAAGTCCTTTTTGCAAACAAGAAAAAAAACGACCGATTTCTCTAGCGCATCTCTTCCATGGAGTTCTTCCTAGACTCACCCGCAATCCCAAAAGGAACCTAAACAAAAGCTGCTGAGCCTTGTGCTGTCTTGATAATGACATCGCACCTAATTATAGGAAACAAATCCTTTTTGAAACTATGTTTGGAATTCTAGAAAACGAGGTTGCAATCCATGTAAAAGTGCGACAGTCGAGTCACAAGGGCCAAGTCGTGTCCAACTCTAAAATATGATCTTGGTCTAAAAAATCACAATAGAAAAATGAAATTACATACGAAACTACCTGAACTAGATTCAGGTGCATATATGATTGAGTATTATCGTGCATCTCTTTATAATTAACCTAGGGTGCGTGTATTGTACCTTACAAATGCATATTGAGAAATTGATGTAAATTTAAGGGTTTAGCTTTGACTGTTGCAACTAGCGTCAATACTTGAAGTCAAAGATATGATTTCAATTAGCATATAATTCGTGTGTGCCCACTTTGACCAAGTCTTGGTTCATTCAATTAAGCTTGAGAAAAGTGATTTTGACCTAAGATTAACATGGTGCAATTGATGTTCAATGTTGATGCCAAATTTTTCACCATGCACCATTCTAAGAGGAAATTTACCTGTGAGAAGAGGGTTTCGATACAAGAGGATACAATTTTGGACAATGCACATGTATATCAATTTGGTCATGTACTCTTCGTCAAGATGTGGACGATCACCACTGTCTAAATGCGGTAGTAGTAGAAAAAGTTACACTTGGATGAGCAAAGGAGGCTGGCTCGTCATGTAAAAGAGTATTAGCGATTGATATGTGTAAGCATATGATGTGTTGAAGAAAGAAGACATGTCAAAAGACAAGCGGATGATCAATTTTGCGAAACATGTGATGCATCATCTTGGGGAGGATAGAACAAGCTATGAAGAAGGTGGAGCATTTAGAGGACCAACAGTTGACCATATAATTAAAGAAAGTGGAATGCCAGCACAAAACTATTGATCCGCACATTCAGTCGTGGCCTAAATCGAAACCAAATTAAGAAGATTTCGGTGACAACTATGTGTCACGAATTTGATGTCGAGAATGCCAAGTTGCTTTTATTTTGATTTGATTATGTGATCTAAGTGGTCCAAGTCATTTCTAGATTCTTGTTCGTTAAAAGAACTATAAAAGAGGAAACTATCAAATGGTCATAATAAGAAAGAGGTCATAAAACATTCATAGACTCATCTCAAATGGTAGGTACATGAAGGAAGAAACATGTTGGTAGGTTCTAGTCAAAATGAAACCTTTAAAGGTTTCGCATTGACTATGACAGCTTTGGGCCAAAGTTTTCCAATGTTTACTTTATCTCTCTATCGTTCTTGCTATTTTCTTTTCACGGCATTTCTTGTTTGTTTCTAAAAGATTTTATGAGACCTCTTCCAACTATTTTAAAAATCTTAATTTGTTAAATGAAAATGTGGTTTATTATATAAATATTATAGCTCTCCTCTTCACGGTTAATCTGATCCTTTTGCCTTATTGTTAAATTAACGCCGAGTTTGTGTGTTTGCAAAATGTGATTTGCTTGGATGAGGAGTTCGTGGGATGGATTTAAAAAGGAAAAAAAAAAAAAAAAAGGATGGGCACACACGTATACGAATTCCTTCTTCGGAATTTCTTGCTGGAAGTTGTTATCCACGGTGGGGCCCAAATATACAATATTCAATGATTTCCTTTTTAGCCGATGAAGTCTTCTCTACGAAGGAGTTCCCTGCACGTTAAAGAGAAAGAGGTGGGCCCAGGTCAAACTTTGACTTGGGCACACGTATAAAAGGGTCTTATTTTCTTTTAGAAGTGAGGCCATGCGAAGCAAAACGAGCCGCACGTTCACGCCGCTGCAGTCTCCGCCTACGTACGTGAGAAGCCGCACGTTCACACCGCTTGAAGAAGAACCGCAAGATCTTGAAACCTTGCGAAGCCGTACGTAGAGAGTTTTGTCGTGCGATAATTTTGCGTCGTGAGTTTATACCCTTGTAAGTTGTTTATTTATAAACACTTTGGGTTTGGGGTTAAATCTAGGTATGGGAAACACTTGAGCGATTAAACGATTGTAAACTTTGATTCTCCGATTTTAGTGAATTATTTCTACACGGCTCTCCCCGTGGGACGTAAACGATATCTCGGACCGAACCACGTAAATTTCTGGTGTTTTTATTTTTCTCATTTATTTTTCTGGTGATTTCGCGTTGACGTAAATTGCAAAATCCTATCGTTTCTGCGTATTATATCCCAACACCTAATACTAAGCATGGACATATTTGATTGGAGAGGCAAATGGAGCATGATAAGATTTGAAATCAGGACCTTCAACTCTAATATAATGTAAGATTTTGTGAGATCATGACTAACTAATATAAAATTCGTGTGTGTCCACTATGACCATGTCTTGGTTAATTTAATTAAGCTCGAGAAAAGTGATTTCGACCTAAGATTAATATGGTGCAATTGATGTTCACTGTCGATGCCGAATTTTTTTACCATGGACCATTCTAAGAGGAAATTTACCCATGAGAAGAGGGTTCCGCTACAAGAGGATACAATTTTTGGACAATACACGTGTATATTGATTTGGTCATGTACTCTTCATCAAGACGTGGATGATCACCTATGTCTGAATGTGGCAGTAGTCGAAAAAGTTACACTTGGATGAGCAAAGGGGGCTGGTTCCCCATGTAAAAAAGTATTAGCGATTGATATGTGTAAGCATATGATGTGTTGAAGAAAGAAGACATGTCAAAAGACAAGCGGATGATCAATTTTGAAAACATGAGATGCATCATCTTGGGGAGAATAGAACAAGCTAAAAAGAAGGTGGAGCACTTAGAGGACCAACAGTCAACCATATAATAAAAGAAAGTGGAACACCAGCACAAAATTATTGATCCACACATTCAGTCGCGGCCTAAATCGAAACCAAATCAGGAAGATTTTGGTGACAACTATGCGTCAAGAATTTGATGTCGAGAATGCCGAGTTGCTTTTATTTTGATTTGATTCCGTGGTCTAGGTGGTCCAAGTCATTTCTAGATTTTTGTTTGTTAAAAGAACTATAAAAGAGGAAACTACCAAATGGTCATAACAAGAAAGAGGTCATAAAGCATTCATAGACTCGTCTCAAATGGTTGGTACATGAGGGAAGAAACACGTTGGTAGGTTCTAGTCAAAATGAAACCTTTAAAGGTTTCACATTGACTACAACAGCTTTCGGCCAAAGTTTTCCAATGTTTACTTTCTCTCTCTATCGTTCTTGCTATTTTCTTTTCACTGCATTTCTTGTTTGTTTCTAAAAGATTTAGTGAGACATCTGCCAACTGTTTTAAAAATCTTAAGTTGTCAAATGAAAATGTGATTTATTATATAAATAGTATAGCACTCCTCTTCACTGTTAGTCTGATCATTTTGCCTAATACTAAGCATGGACATATTTGATTGGGGAGGCAAATGGGTTTTGATAAGATTTGAACTTAGGACCTTCAACTCTAATCTAATGTAAGATTTTGTGAGATCATGACTAACTAATATAAAATTCGTGACATGTCTTGGTTCATTTAATTAAGCTCGAGAAAAGTGATTTCGACCTAAGATTAATATGGTGCAATTGAAGTTCAATGTTGGTGCCGAATTTTTTACCATGCACCATTCTAAGAGGAAATTTACCCATGAGAAGAGGGTTCCACTACAAGAGGATACAATTTTTGGACAATACACGTGTATATCGATTTGGTCATGTACTCTTCGTCAAGACATGGATGATCACCTCTATCTAAATGCAGTAGTAGTCGAAAAAGTTACACTTGGATGTGCAAAGGAGGCTGGTCTCGCCATGTAAAAAAGTATTAGCGATTAATATGTGTAAGCATATGATGTGTTGAAGAAAGAAGACAAGTCAAAAGACAAGCAGATGATCAATTTTGCAAAACACGTTATGCATCATCTTGGGGAGAATAGAACAAGCTAAAAAGAAGGTGGAGCACTCATAGGACCAACAGTCGACCATATAATAAAAGAAACTGGAACACCAGCACAAAACTATTGATCCACACATTCAGTCGTGGCCTAAATCGAAACCAAATCAGGAAGATTTCAGTGATAACCGTGCGTCACGAATTTGATGTCGAGAATGCCGAGTTGCTTTTATTTTGCTTTGATTCCATGGTCTAAGTGGTCTCAGTCATTTCTAGATTTTTGTTTGTTAAAAGAACTATAAAAGAGGAAACTACCAAATGGTCATAACAAGAAAGAGGTCATAAAGCAGGTCATAAAGCATTCATAGACTCATCTCAAATGGTTGGTACATGAAGGAGAAACATGTTGGTAGGTTCTAGTCAAAATGAAATTTTTAAAGGTTTCACATTGACTACGAAAACTTTGGGCCAAAGTTTTCCAATGTTTACTTTGTCTCTCTATCGTTCTTGCTATTTTCTTTTCACGGCATTTCTTGTTTGTTTCTAAAAGATTTTGTGAGACCTCTTCCGACTGTTTTAAAAATCTTAAGCTGTTAAATGAAAATGTGTTTTATTATATAAATTTATAGCTCTCCTCTTCACGGTTAGTCTGATCCTTTTGCCTAATACTAAGCATGCAAATATTTGATTGGGGAGGCAAATGGGGCTTGATAAGATTTGAACTCAGGACCTTCAACTCTAATATAATGTAAGATTTTGTGAGATCACGACTAACTAATATAAAATTCGTGACATGTCTTGGTTCATTTAATTAAGCTTGAGAAAAGTGATTTCGACCTAAGATTAACATGGTGCAATTGATGTTCAATGTCGATAATGAATTTTTAACCATGCACCATTCTAAGAGGAAATTTACCCATGAGAAGAGGGTTTTGATACAAGAGGATACAATTTTGGACAATGCACATGTATATCAATTTGGTCATGTACTCTTCGTCAAGACGTGGATGATCACCTCTATCTAAATGCAGTAGTAGTCGAAAAAGTTATAATTGGATGTGCAAAGGAGGCTGGTCTTGCCATGTAAAAAAGTATTAGCGATTGATATGTGTAAGCATATGATGTGTTGAAGAAAGAAGACAAGTCAAAAGACAAGCGGATGATCAATTTTGCAAAACACGTTATGCATCATCTTGGGGAGAATAGAAAAAGCTAAAAAGAAGGTGGAGCACTCAGAGGACCAACAGTCGACCATATAATAAAAGAAAGTGGAACACCAACACAAAACTATTGATCCACACATTCAATCACGGCCTAAATCGAAACCAAATCAGGAAGATTTCGGCGACAACTATGTGTCACGAATTTGATGTCGAGAATGCCAAGTTGCTTTTATTTTGATTTGATTTCGTGGTCTTAGTGGTCTGAGTCATTTCTAGATTTTTGTTTGTTAAAAGAACTATAAAAGAGGAAACTACCAAATGGTCATAACAAGAAAGAGGTCATAAAGCAGGTCATAAAGCATTCATAGACTCATCTCAAATGGTTGGTACATGAAGGAAGAAACACGTTGGTAGGTTCTAGTATAAAAGAAACCTTTAAAGGTTTTGCATTGACTACGATAGATTTCGGCCAAAGTTTTCCAATGTTTACCTTATCTCTCTAGCGTTCTTGCTATTTTCTTTTCACGGCATTTCTTGTTTATTTCTGAAAGATTTTGTGAGACGTTTGCCAACTGTTTTAAAAACCTTAAGCCGTTAGATGAAAATGTGGTTTATTAAATAATTATTATAGCACTCATCTTCACGGTTAGTCTGATCCTTTTGCCTAATACTAAGCATGGACATATTTGACTGGGGAGGCAAATGGAGCTTGATAAGATTTGAAGTCAGGATCTTCAACTCTAATATAATGTAAGATTTTGTAAGATCACGACTAACTAATATAAAATTCGTGTGTGTCCACTTTGACCATGTCTTGGTTCATTTAATTAAGCTCGAGAAAAGTGATTTCGACCTAAGATTAACATGGTGCAATTGATGTTCAATGTCGATGCCGAATTTTTTACCATGCACCATTCTAAGAGGAAATTTACCCGTGAGAAGAGGGTTCCGATACAAGAGGATACAATTTTTGGACAATGCACGTGTATATTGATTTGGTCATGTACTCTTCGTCAAGACGTGGATGATCACCTATATCTGAATGCGGCAGTAGTCAAAAAAGTTACACTTGGATGAGCATAGGGTGCTGGTTCACTATGTAAAAAAGTATTAGCACTTGATATGTGTAAGCATATAATGTGTTGAAGAAAGAAGACATGTCAAAAGACAAGTGGATGATCAATTTTGCAAAACACGAGATGCATCATCCCGGGGAGAATAGAACAGCTAAAAAGGAGGTGGAGTGCTCGGGGACCAACAGTCGACTAATAATAAAAGAAATTGGAACACACACAGACCTATTGATCCACACATTCAATCGCGGCCTAAATCGAAACCAAATCAGGAAGATTTCGGTGACAACTACGCGTCACGAATTTGATGTCGAGAATGCCGAGTTGCTTTTATTTTGATTTGATTATGTGATCTAAGTGGTCCGAGTCATTTCTAGATTTTTGTTTGTTAAAAGAACTATAAAAGAGGAAACTACCAAATGTTCATAACAAGAAAGAGGTCATAAAGCATTCATAGACTCGTCTCAAATGGTTGGTACATGAAGGAAGAAACACGTTGGTAGGTTCTAGTAAAAAAGGTAAAGGTTTCACATTGACTACAATAGCTTTCGGCCAAAGTTTTCCAATGTTTACTTTCTCTCTCTATCGTTCTTGCTATTTTCTTTTCACTGCATTTCTTGTTTGTTTCTAAAAGATTTAGTTAGACATCTGCCAACTGTTTTAAAAGCTTAAGTTGTTAGATGAAAATGTGATTTATTATATAAATATTATAACACTCCTCCTCTGATCCTTTTGCCTAATACTAAGCATGGACATATTTGATTAGGGAGGCAAATGGGACTTAATAAGATTTGAACTCAGGACTTTCAACTCTAATATAACGTAAGATTTTGTAAGATCACGACTAACTAATATAAAAATTTAAGCTATCAGTTGAATGGGTGATTTATAATTTACATATTCTACCGGCTTCCACACTTGATTATTAGTCACAGCTTTTGATTTCCAACTTGTAAGTGCTTGGAATTTTCCTCGCAATCCATTTGGTTTAGAGGTGGATTAACACTTGATAGATAGTTATGCCCATGTATACATCTACTAGGTGACATCGATGGGGAAAAGTCAAACAGTTAAGAGACTCGAGAGTCCAATTGCAATTGCCTAATGTCGCGGGGTCATAAGAATTTAGCGATCGAATTATCTTACACCACTTTGGTAATATGTCGAGTTTTAAGTGGATCCAGAGATGGAAAGGTGTTATCTATGGCTCATGTAGGTTATAATCTATTTAATCTCACAGGTTGCTTGTCATTTTGGTGCCCTTAAATCAATTTGGGGGAATCACGGAGATTGCTGATCATGGATCGGTTTGCAAGTAGAATCAATCGTGTTCGCACAAATTGAAGAATGATCGACATAAGTAGACTTGCTTACTCAGGTCAGTTTTTGTTGCAGCATGCCCTGTTCACGGAGCTATTTACACGATGATCGCCTTGTTGACCGGGGGCGCCTGCTGCTACTCCTGCTTCTACCGCACCAAGATGAGACAACAATACTAGCTGCAAGAGGATCCTTGCGCTGATTGCTTAGTCCATTTTTGCTGCGAATCCTGTGCTTTAACCCAGGAGTACACGAGCTCGAAAGGAGTGGATTCGACATGTCCATTGACACGTTATTATCAATCAAACTTTTGATCATTGACTCTAATACTCCTGTCCAATACCCTGCAGAAGATTGCACTTAGGCTTTTGGCTGCACTCCGGTGATTGGTTGGTCCTGGCTCGGAAGGCATCTCCAGAACGTGGCGGTATTTCATCGCATTTGTAAATATGGACTTTGACTCGATCAAAGCCAAAAAAAAAAAGGAGGAAGTTGACTGAGTCAACAAAAACAAGGAATAGTGGACACCTTCAGCTTTAAAAGGAGAAAATATTAGGTACCCTAACAGTACCACGCAATCCGTGCTCTGAACCATTCAGAGTGTGACACCTGGACAAGTGTCAGTCCACGTCGTCTCCCTCGGCTCCCTCTTCGAGAAAATATTGGGTGGGTTTTACCCTCCACGTAGGCGGTGGGTAAAACCACTCAGTGATCGACACGTGGCGCCACGTAGGCGAGGACGTCAGAGGAGAAAATAACTCTGTCTCTCTCCTCTCGCGTCTCTCCATCTTCTGCGCTTCTGTCTCTCTCCTCTCTCCGAAATAACTCTGGGCTGGTGGCTCAGCTCGGCTCGGCTGGCAGAAGAAAGGACGACTCCCGCTTAAAATTTCTCTCCTCACTTTGAATATTTTGGGTTTCGTCTCTCTCTCCTCGTGAAGAGCAGAGAACGAGCTGCACCTCCTCTCTGTTTCCTTTTCTCAGTGCATCCCACCCCCACCCCACCAGCGGCCCCCGCCTCCGGAGGGGCAGCGCCTGAGCCGTGCGGCCGGCGGAGGAGGCGGCGGCGTTGTGAGCGAGGACGGGAAGGCGGAGGAGGCCAAAGCGGCGCGGCGGCCGTGGAATCTGAGGCCGAGGAGGGCGGTGAACCCTCCGCCGCTGTCGTTGAGGAACGGCGAGGCGTTTCACGACACCGCGGGCGGCACGCTCAGCGGGGACAAGGAGAATTACGCCGCGCAGCAGCAGCAGTTGCAGCCGCAGCCGAAATCCGTGTGGTTACGAGACTTCGTGGGGGAGGGCGAGAGGAAGGAGAAGAAGAGGCTTCTCTGCGCCCTCCCTCTTTCCGACCGGCGAACCACCGCAGGGGACCGGCGAGAGGACCGCGACCTCCTCCCCTCTCTCTCTCTGCCCTCCCTCTGTCCGACCGACGAACCGCCGCACGGGACCGGCGAGAGGACCGCGAGCAATCGACGAACCACTACACGGGACTGGCGAGAGGACCGCGACCTCCCTCTCTCTCTCCGCCCTCCCTCTCTTTTCCGGCCGGCGAACCACCGCGAGCAAATCAGATGTTTTTGTAGAGATCTCCCATCGTCGCTTTCATCTTCTTTTCCCCCTTTTTGTTTTGTTGGTTTTTTCCCCTAGTGTTCGATGATGGATCCGGAGTTGCATATGCTCGACGGCTTCTTGGCGACCTCCACGAGGCCGGCGACGTCATCGGCGCTTGCTCCTCGACGAACGCGTTGTCATCGTCTCCAGACTCGGGGCTCTCGTGGTTCATCGAGAACATCCTGATGAAGGACAACGAGGACGGTAGAGTTGCCGGTGGCGGGATTAGGGCCGATTCGAGCCAGGAGTTCTGCGATAGGTTCCTCGCTGACGTGCTCGTTGACTCCCCGGAGATGGGTCCGCGGAGATAGCCGACGGGTCCGGCGACAAGGAGGAGCCGGATCGTCATCCGACGGCTGGGTCGAGGCTGCGAAGGTTGATGGGGCTAACGTTGGTGGTGAAGCCTATGATCCGCTTCTAAGAAGCTCGGGAGGTACGTTGATTAGGTTCTCTTGCACTTCTCGTGTGATTATTAAGCTTATTATATGATGCATTCGATTGCTCGGTGTTTTCACTAAAACCACGAGAAGGCAATTTTGATGCCATTTTACGACAAGCAAAAAGGCCTTGCAATTATTACTGTTGTGAAAGTTGGTATGATGGTACCGGCCTTGTGGTTGCTCGTAGGGAAGACGGCTCATGGTCTCCACCTTCTACAATTTCTTCATGTGGAATAGGGTGGGGAGCAAAGGTAGGCTCGTTTTATCGTATCCCTGGATTTTGATTTCATCAACCTTAAGGGCCAAGCGTCGAAACCAACAAGTGTTTTTGGCTTTCATGCAATCTGCAGATTAACCACGTGTATCAACGTGCTCAAAATGATTGTTTAGATAATAAACATCAATTTGATTTTTTACTCCATCCGGAATGCTTGACGTATTGTCTGCTTCATTTCCATGGTCTCGTGAGAATTTTCCGTTGTAAATGTCCGGTCTGTCATCCTTCTATTTCATGGAATGTGCCATTTGTTTCTCCTTTCGGAACTCTATCTAAGAACAGTATTTCTCGGGATGAGATTTGGACTTTTTGTTTGATTACCATGTTGCCATTGAGTTTTCAAGTTCCTTTCTGCATCTCTGTTCCCTTTCTCTGAATTTGTGTTTTGCTTTATTGTGGAAGTGGGAGAAGTCCCTGAGCCAGAGATGTGTACCCCTTTCATATATGTGTTTAATGTCTCATGATGCATTGATTTTCTAGAGTTGTGGAATGATAATCAATGTTCCTTCCTAGAATATTGGAGGAATACAGTTACATTTTAAGTCCATTTGCATGTAGGTGAATGAGCTTAAGAAAGCTATGGGACCACTCTCTGGGCGAAGTTTGAAGTATTGTGATGATGCATGCTTGAGGAGATACTTGGAAGCTTGAAACTGGAACATAGATAAAGCAAAGAGATGAGACACTGAAATGGAGATCAACTCTTAAGCCTGAGGAAATCAGCTGGGTAAGATGGCTAAGTGTCCTGGTGAATGAATACCTGCGCGAGTATTGTGATAGATAATTTATGCCAATGGTTGTTGCCTGTTAAACTTCAATAGACATCCGATCCTTGTTACCCTAACTATTGTGTTGACCTGATAATTAATTTTATTTTGTAGACTAAGTTCCTGGTATGGAAAAGAACTGATTTTCTGAATGAATGCGAATGCAGGATTGGTGTTAGTCAACAATAATTGAGTGTCTCTCAACTTTTGTGTCTTCTATGAGACTGCCATGATGCAGTGATATGAAGCATTAGGTGTTGGAGAGTTTATTGTTCAAGGGACACTAAGTGTCCCAATATATTTTTTCACTCATGCTGTTTCCAAAATCATCATTTAGACCGTTTTAGTTGACAATATGGCTAATGAGCAGGTTGTGTTAGACATGCAATAGTACTTATTGGGACGCTGAATAATGCTTCCATTTGACAATGTGATGCTTACTAAAACAGGAAGAAGTTGCTATTGAAGGTGAAACTGGAAAAGTATACAGAGCAAGTTTTCATGATCGTTATGGAAGGAGTGTTCTTATATTGAGACCTGGAATGCAGGTATTTATCCATCCTGTTGTTGCTAATTTCTGTAGCTTTTATTTGCTCTTACCTATTAACTTGGCAACTTGCATAATACTCATGTACTGTTTGATGAGGACTACAGCATGTACTGGTGGAGGTCGGAACTCATGGAATACGAAGATGGCGAACTCTCATGGTTCAATACCGGAGTGAGAGTTGGAGTTGGAATTGGAGACTCAATTACGGCGGTCTTAAGTGACCATTGCGACGGAGACGACCACCACCATGGGGGTTGTTGTGGTGTTGGTGTTGCCCGCCATCGAGGAGGATGTCGCTGTTGTCCTAGAGCTTCTTAGAAGTAGGATCATTTGGTCCACATTTTCTTTCAAATTTGTGCAAGCCGAGAAGCTCAGAATCTTTAATTTTCCCTTGTTTTCGCTTTGTGCGTGGCCGGCCTTTGGGCCGTCGGTTGCGAAGCTCAATCCATATGATTACATGTGCCGTGTTGGAGAGGTAGATGAAAAAGGCTTCTGGCCATTAACCATCTGAACAATCGGGCTCTCAATTCTAGATGGAAAATTTGCCGGAGCAAACCGTGTTCCCTCTCTCATTGCCATTGTCTTCAATGAGATGAATTTAACAAGCAACAAACCACAGGTTCTCCGCAACCTCATGCCTCCATTCTCGCTTTGGTTTCTCAGGTCAATCTTCGATTATACGTTAGGTCAGGACATAAATTTTTGTAGGGTTCATTTCTTGGACGCCTAGTCTTGGTCTATTTATCGAGCCACTTCCTAATCCTTCTTCACATTACCACCTTCCTAATCACACTCGGTTCCCCCACCATTTGACGACTAACGAGAAATTGCATGGGAACATAGATCTAGCACAACAAGATAATTAACAAGAAATCGCAATGATCTGTATGCACTACTTTGAAACAGGGGGGGAGGTGGACTTCCATTACACTGCATTGACTCGAGTCTAATGCGCGGTGCAGTACCGAACAAGATCCATAGAAGAGCTGTATATCAGGTCGTGACCACGCAACCTGTTTTTCTGGGTTCATCATGAACAATCACATAAAATTTCCTCCATCATCTAGGACATGCCCAAGCAATCTTCAAAGTAATTTGAAAAGAAGGGTGGTTTTTGCTTGTCTTCCCCAATACCCTGAGTAAACACCAAATATGAAATGTATAGCTATATGTACATTCCAAAGATTGATCCCAGCAATTATAACTATTTACATATTCCTCTCACGAAACCCCCCGGCGAAGAGAGGGAAGCAATGAGTTTGAACATGCTATACACTTGATAAGAATAGACAACTTTACAGTGGCAAGAATTGCAGTTAAGAACTTCCATAGGCAGTATCGGAGACAATTGGCCAAGCTGTACGGCACTAATATGGTGATGACCACTCCAGCTTCTGATACATGTCTGCGAGTGCGTTAAAAAGGATGGCAGCAGCTGGTGGCCTCGGCAATGAACCAAGTAGTATGTACAATGCATTTATAGACGGGCTGCCATAAAATTGGCAATTTTCTCTTGTCCGCGTTGTCACCACACTGCCTTGAAGGGAGCATCCAACAAAAGCACTTGCCAATTATTTTATGAAAAAGTTGAGAACAATTAAAGAACTTCAGAAAGCGGAACGAGCCCCCACAGACTGCTGGCAATGAAATGATAGGAAAATGAGAAATACAAATTCTAAACCTCTCCAACTTTTTACTATGAGCATCTCAATTTAAGTAGGATCTATGACGAATCAAGCTCGGTGTTCTCTCAAATGATTGCTTATTCAAAAATATCCCTGCAGAAGCTTTCTCAACTAATGTCTCTCCCTTTTCCCCTTTCTTTGGCACTAAGAAATGGCAACAAGCAAGCTTCTCAAGAAATGCTCTTTGTAGAAACTTTTTCAAACAATGATCTAATGAAAACAGCTTCACATAGCTTGAAAAGGTAAAGAGTATCATCATTTTATTGAATATATAACTAGAAGAGTATTTTAAGTAATCGGAGAATAGTCTTTTACATGACTGCCTAAGGACAGATACCCATGCCATACAAGCTAGACTACATAGCTCACCTCAGCAACAGAGACAAATGAGGAAGAAAGAAAGAGAGTGAACAAGATGCTTTGCAAAATGAGCAGTTTTTCTATGTCCCGAGACTATTATTGCATCCACTTAGGACTTAATAAAAATAGAGAAATTACTATCACATTAAAACGGTTAATATCATAGGATACTATCAATGTGTTTTTGCATAGCAATGTATACATACCCCAAAAATCAGTCCAGAGGACAACTCCACAGTTTAAAAGGAAAAATAGCTATATAGATGAGTACCTTTACTGTAGCTGTACGTATAACAAGCAGCACAGCATCAATGGCACAACATCAACGACTCGTCTTCACTTGAATTGACCCCAATTGCTACTTTGGACTTTTCAATGGCAGCTAGTTTCTAACCACATGCAGGGAATGGTGAGTTTGACCGGGAGATATGCGTCCATTCCATCTCATCCATCTCGTGGACATTGTTGGCGTGGGTTGGTACAATTTGTGGGAAACTAATAGGGTGATGTCGTCCACATGATGTCCTAGAGCTGGCGCATCGGATGGATCCTAAATTCGGTAGCCTGAGAAGACATTTCAAGCTTTGCAGAAACCTCCCTCCCGAATGAATCAATTTGGCTTCAAGAACCAACCAGACCTTTGTGCCGAGCGTAGGACATTATTGACAGGAAAATGGATCCAGACAAAACTCCGGCGAGAATGACCACCTGAGAGTTTCCCCAGTGAACGTTAACATGAATAAAACCAGACCATCCATCATGTCTTGCACTCAGACAAAATGTCGTGTGAGACTTAAGGATTAGGCTTTCACAGGGAAGGCAATCGGGATGAGATTTACATACCCATTTGAAGACATAACCATGACCTTCATGCCACACGTTGGGAATATTCATGCCGAATACCGCTGCTACCAGAGAATATACAGACAAGCACAGAGTTCCTGAACTGAGGAAGAGTTCTAGCTATGGCCAGTTCAAATTTAGTAGAAATTAGCAACGAGCATGAATTTTTCGTGCAATGGAGATTCATTTGTTTGATAACATAGGGTGCCAACATTAGTCAATTTCCAAAATACCTAGTGGAGCTTTGTGTATCTTGTGAATCCTACCTGTATAAGCTGGTTCCGATGATTATCAAGCTGTAACAAGACAAAAAAACAGATCAAAATGTCACTAGTTACTACTACATAGTCTAATGATGTTCTGTGAGAGAAAAATAGTTTAAATTACGTGTCACATAGTTGAGGATATGGTTCCAAATTCTCGAAAAGCTTACCTGAATATTGATGTAATCCTCAGTATCATCAATGTATTCGCGCAACTGAAAGAGAATACAAAGAATTAGCTTGTAGGAATAGTACAGTTTAGTCTACCAAGATAATTATCTTCTAAGAAATTTTCCTTAAATTGCTGCAGGAGAATTTATGAGGCAACATAATCAAACAAACTCGTACAAGGATATCAATGACAATGCATACCGTTGACAATTTGTTTAAAGTGCCATCAATTTGCATGAAATATGCCTGCAGAAAAGCAGCAGCATTACTTATGGACTCTCAATGAGCAAAATGAGACCATTGATTGGATTTATCTAACCTCCAGCAACATTTCAAGCTCCTCAACATCATTTTCCTCGCGAGCTGTTACCGCACTTGCCCTACTTGTTCTGGATAATTTTGAGCCAGTTGTAGGAGAGGCAAAGAACCAATCTGGAGCTCCAGACCAGCTGACAGGAGAAGACCCTCCAGTGAGTTTCCTCGACAAATAAAGGTCTGCCATGTCGTCATCATCGTCAAGAAGTTCTTCCAGTTCATCTCTCACCTGGAAACCAATATCACTTGAAATTAGGTGTTATTTAACTGAGTACTAGCTGTTTATAACACTGGAACTGGAAGCACCAGACAAATAAATTATCTGCAATAAATGATAATGTAAAGAATATGTTCATGGTTTGATTGAAAGCGTAAATGATTATCTCAATTTAATGCATAGAAGTAACAGGCATTAAAAACACACCATTGAACACCATTATATCAAGCGGGAAAACAGAGCATTGAACAATGTCAATGGAGATGGAGATGGACTGCGTCAAACGCGCTGCATTTTTTTTGCAGATGGTATCATAGTTGAAAAGATGATTTGCACTTAAAATTTTCCACTACAATTTAATTAGATAGAGAGATCAGACGAAAATTTCCTATACGTCATGGATAGTAAATCACTTTAGAAAAGCCAGCAAGCGCAATACTTGAATTCAAGAAAACAATCTAAAGCAAAGTTCTGTGCAGCCAAGCAGGGGTATTGTCAAAGTCAGATCGATTTGCAATCCCCCACACGCAGTACTGTAAGAAAAAATTCCTCATTCCATAAACAAATAATTTAGAAATGCATGTCCTATACAGCTAAATGGTTCTGCAGGGAGAGGATTAATGAAAAATATGGGAACTATTGACAGCTAAACTGACATTTGAGGCACGAGATGTAGTGTGCAATAAAGAGCCAAAAAAACAAAAATTCCTCTGTGATAAGCATATATCAGCGAGCTACACTGTGACCAAATATCCATTTTGCTTATAGAGCAGGAGGGTGTGGCATTTTGCATGCCTACAATGCTTAATTTTCCTGGAATCCTTGTAGCTCCAATAGAGGCTAACTTATGCGGCAGGTGCTCCCTCCTTAATAAGCAAAGGTTGATTTCTAATCTCCAGAGAAACGCTAAACCTTTGATTTCATTGTTATATTGATTCCCACGAACTTGATTCTCTAGAGTTCTTTTGTAGAATCTACTGTTTTGTTTTCATTTGAGATTTCAAAAGCATAGGGCGCTACAAATGCTATAACCAAAAGAAAATCCTCTTCATCAATTTTATTGCGGAAAAGACAGGATTTTTTATTGAGTGCTATGAACACAGAAAATAGTACAACTTGGTTTTCTGATATTACTACTAGATTTCTTTTCTTGAGTATGTTTTAAGAGGATAGAGTGTCAACCAACTTGTGTCGGTATTCAGGGACTTCTCCCACTTCCACAATAAAGCAAAACACAAATTCAGAGAAAGGGAACAGAGATGCAGAAAGGAACTTGAAAACTCAATGGCAACATGGTAATCAAACAAAAAGTCCAAATCTCATCCTGAGAAATACTGTTCTTAGATAGAGTTCCAGAAAGGAGAAACAAATGGCACATTCCATGAAATAGAAGGATGACAGACCAGACATTTACAACGGAAAATTCTCACAGAGACCATGGAAATGAAGCAGACAATACGTCAAGCATTCCGGATGGAGTAAAAAATCAAATTGATGTTTATTATCTAAACAATCATTTTGAGCACGTTGATACACGTGGTTAATCTGCAGATTGCATGAAAGCCAAAAACACTTGTTGGTTTCGACGCTTGGCCCTTAAGGTTGATGAAATCAAAATCCAGGGATACGATAAAACGAGCCTACCTTTGCTCCCCACCCTATTCCACATGAAGAAATTGTAGAAGGTGGAGACCATGAGCCGTCTTCCCTACGAGCAACCACAAGGCCGGTACCATCATACCAACTTTCACAACAGTAATAATTGCAAGGCCTTTTTGCTTGTCGTAAAATGGCATCAGAAATTGCCTTCTCAGGTTTTAGTGAAAACACCTGAGCAATCAGAATGCATCATATAATAAGCTTAATAATCACACGAGAAGTGCAAGAGAACCTAATCAACGTACCTCCTGAGCTTCTTAGAAGCAGGATCATAGGCTTCACCACCAACGTTAGCCCCATCAACCTTCGCAGCCTCGACCCAGCCGTCGGATGACGATCCAGGCTCCTCCTTGTCGCCGGACCCGTCAGCTATCTCCGCGGACCCATCTCCGGGGGAGTCAACGAGCACGTCAGCGAGGAACCTATCGCAGAACTCCTGGCTCGAATCGGCCCTAATCCTGCCACCGGCAACTCTACCGTCCTCGTTGTCCTTCATCAGGATGTTCTCGATGAACCACGAGAGCCCCGAGTCTGGAGACGATGACAACGCGTTCGTCGAGGAGCAAGCGCCGATGACGTCGCTGGCCTCAGGGAGGTCGCCGAAGAAGCCGTCGAGCATATGCAACTCCAGATCCATCATCAGAACACTAGGGGAAAAAACCAACAAAACAAAAAAGGGGGAAAAGAAGATGAAGGCGACGATGGGAGATCTCTACAAAAACATCTGATTTGCTCGCGGTGGTTCGCCGGTCGGAAAGAGGGAGGGTAGAGAGAGAGGGAGGTCGCGGTCCTCTCGCCAGTCCCGTGTAGTGGTTCGTCGATTGCTCGCGGTCCTCTCGCCGGTCCCGTGCGGCGGTTCGTCGGTCGGACAGAGGGAGGGCAAAGAGAGAGAGGGGAGGAGGTCGCGGTCCTCTCGCCGGTCCCGTGCGGTGGTTCGCCGGTCGGAAAGAGGGAGGGAGCTAGGTCTCGCGGTCCTCTCGCCGGTCCGGTGCGGTGGTTCGTCGGTTGTCGGTCGGAAAGAGGGAGGGCACAGAGAAGCCTCTTCTTCTCCTTCCTCTCGCCCTCCCCCACGAAGTCTCGTAACCACACGGATTTCGGCTGCGGCTGCAACTGCTGCTGCTGCGCGGCGTAATTCTCCTTGTCCCCGCCGAGCGTGCCGCCCGCGGTGTCGTGAAACGCCTCGCCGTTCCTCAACGACAGCGGCGGAGGGTTCACCGCCCTCCTCGGCCTCAAATTCCCACGGCCGCCGCGCGCTTTGGCCTCCTCCGCCTTCCCGTCCTCGCTCACAACGCCGCCGCCTCCTCCGCCGGCCGCACGGCTCAGCGCTGCCCCTCCGGAGGCGGGGGCCGCCGGTGGGGTGGGGGTGGGATGCACCGAGAAAAGGAAACGGAGAGAGGAGGTGCAGCTCGTTTCTCGCTCTTCACGAGGAGAGAGAGACGAAACCCAAAATATTCAAAGTGAGGAGAGAAATTTTAAGCGGGAGTCGTCCTTTCTTTCGCGCCGAGCCGAGCCGAGCCACCAGCCCGCAGTTATTTCGGAGAGAGGAGAGAGACGAAGCGCGAGAAGATGGAGAGACGCGAGAGGAGAGAGACGAGTTATTTTCTCCTCTGACGTCCTCGCCTACGTGGCGCCACGTGTCGATCACTGAGTGGTTTTACCCACCGCCTACGTGGAGGGTAAAACCCACCCAATATTTTCTCCTCCCTCTTCTCTCTGACGTCGTTCCAATTTAAACCAACGCGCGGGCTTTGAAAAAACGTGAAAAGGGCATTCTCTCTCCTCTGTCTTCTCTCTTCCTCCTCCGACGCTCCTTCCGATCTAGCGATTTCTCCGACGACCTGTCTTCTCTCTCCTCTTTGCTCTCTCTTCCTCCTCCGACGCTCCTTCCGGTCTAGCGATTCCTCCGACGACCGTCGCTCCCTCCCGACGACGGTCTTTCTCTCTCCACTCGACGGCCTCATCTCAAAGGCTCCATTCTCTCGGCGCACTTCTTCCTAAATCACGCTCTCTCCCGACGGCCGATTTCGCTCGCCTCTCTCCGTCCCCGACTCGCAACCGAGAAGCATCGCTCCGCCCGCTCAAGCGATCGCTCGAGAAGCCCTATATCTGCGAGTCAGGTTCGATTTTATTTCCCGAGGTTTTATGTTCGCATCTTTGTTTTGGGGAGAAAGCTTGACCTAAATCTACGATCAGAAGTTCACTGGTTTATTGCTTCTGATTCTAAGCGCAGCAGCGCGAGAAGTGAAACTGCCACTGTCTCTCTCTACCCTTGTCCGGTTTTTCCGTTCTTGGCAAATTCGAAGATGAGCCCACTTCTGGATACATGATCTTAGGCCGACCCGAGAAGTCGAAGCCCGACGTAATCTCGCTGCTTCGCTCCACCGAGCTGTTGAATCGCTTGTGTCTGGGGGGTTTCAAGATTTTCCGGGGGGGTAATAGCCCGTTCCATCATTGCAGACTTCCAGGCGAGAAGAAATGTGCCCACAATAATCACCCCAACACCGAACCGCCTCCTTTGTCCTCTCTCGGTATGTCGTCATCCCTTCTCTGCTTTCGTTTTTCCCCTCGTCGTTTGGTTTCAGGAAGTGGTGGGGATGTTACAAGTAAAAGAAAGGAATCGGGCCGTGAGGTTTCACTTGAATTGTGAGAGATTAACGAGGGAGTGGTCGACCCCACGTCCCGTACATGGCGAACGGTATGATTTTTGAACGAAAACGGGTTCGCATGAGCTATGAGCGTTGGTGGGGAACGAGCAAGAAAGTGGGTTTTGCTGAAAATTTTGATCTTGTTGAAGTTGGATTTAAGGGTAGGGATTTTCTTGGATTTTGGGCTCTTTCCGTCTTTCTTGTTTGCGCGAGCACGATCTTATGCGTGGAAATACTTGTGTTGATCCGTTCTTTTCTTTCAGTGGGACTTTGATTGTGTATTTTCCCTTTGGAAATTGTGACTGGACTTTTGATTATATGTCCCTCCGCAAGCTGAACTGTGGACCCAATTTTGCTGCACGAAGTGGACTTTTATATCAGGCTGCCATAACAAAATCATACATGGGTATCTATCTGTCTCGATTATTGACAAGTTGGGAGTCACGGCATTTCTGTTTGTTGAAAGCTAGTTAATCTTAGATGCTGTTTGTCAAGAAAAATTATAGGAAGAGTATACACTGAACTAATGTGACTCTTTCGATGAACTGAACACATGGGGAAGCTGATATTACTTGAGATCTCTTGGAATAGTTGGTGGGTGTATCTAGATTCATGAACACCCTGGAATTGAATTAAATGGTTGCATTTCTTCTATTGATAAGCATTTTCTGCTCCTCTGCTCATGCTTTGTATCTGACTTTAGTGTCCATTTTTCTTGTTTTCTCATTCTCTTTTTTGGTTTTGCCGTAAAGGGAATTAGTCGAATTGCTTGTCATCAATGATTACGGTTAACCTTTTGACCTTGTTTTTGCTCACACTCTGTCTTGAGTTATTTTATCTTTTTAATTCTGTCGGTCTTACTAAGTTCATGGGACTTGGTGGTTCAAAGATTTTAATCTTATAATTTTGTCAATTTTGATTGTTCATATGGGTTCGTGCGTTGTGCAATATTATCTGAGAAGGCCATGCCAGAATGGTTAAATGGTTTATTTGTACGAATTTGTCACCTAACTGCACCTTTATGATTCAGCACTTTTCATTACTCCTTTCCATGTGCTGCACACAAAGCTTTTTGACTTTTGTTCCGTTTAGCTATTTTAACTTTCTCAGTATAAGCAAAGTATCAAAACTAACGTGTTTACTTCTTAATAGTGCTTGCATTCAATTGTTACTTGGGTCACTTATGTGAGAATTTAGTGAGCATGGCAATAATTGGCTTTCATTTGATTCCACTGTGGAAGTACTCCATTTAGGATGTCATGGCATATTTGCTTCTTTTAACAAAGAGGATCACTACTCTAGAGCGTCCTTGCCAAATGAATCTTTCATATGGTGCATGATCAGAAAAATTTCGTTCATGCTGTAGTTATATTGGATTCATAGCTTTTAGGCCGATACTGAGAGTTCTTTGCCCATCATATATGCCAGGTGCATAATTTTGCAAAATGCACGATCAGTTTTAAATCATCGTTATTTTTTCTCTTTGTAGAAAGCAATCTTTGTTATGGATTGATGAAGGCATGAGTTGAAGAAATCCTTCTTGTCCCAACTGCTCAACAGTGCTTCCATGGATGGCAAAAGCTCATCTGAGTTGAGCCTTCCCTGGTTCTGGATTATTGAGTATTTGGCAAAATTCAAGCAAGTTAAGCCATCCCTCTTGCATGGTATTCACCTTCGACGGTAGCATTTTGCAAGTTTTGGTCCACTTTCTCATCATTTTTGTTAGGCATTCATATGGTTTATGCTTTTCAGGTATCATTAAAGCGGCTCCAGAGTTACCTGCTCACTTGGGAAAAAATATGGAGGAAGTTGTTTCTTTGAGATGCTTGGAGGAGTTATGTGGCCTTAGAAATGGAAGCATGAATAGTACTTGGTCTTCATTGGGATCAAAGGCGAAAATTGATACATCAAAGAGCTGCAAAAATGTCCGACAGTAAATGTTCCATAATGTGAGTTCTAATAAATGATGCAGTGAAAATGTGTTTTATTTTCTTCATGACATCTTTCCACTGGTTCTGTTCTAATGATTGCTGAAGTTTGGTGTCTATTCCCCTGTTTATGAATTTGTTATATGTTAGGGCTCTACATCTGATCTTGAAGTGACTGCAAATGAGTTTTTGAAATGGGACCTTCACTCATTTTTAACGCACAAGAGAACCTCTGTGCCAAAAACTGCTCCAGAGGAGGTAAGCAGATCTTTCATCCAGTGCTGTCTATCTTCATGATATCCTCTTTCATTCAGGTTTAAATTGGTTTTTTTCTTGTTTTTTGGCAGCTGAAAGATACAATACTTGCAGGTACCCATCCACATGCTGATTTTAAAAAAAGGGGGTAGATTGGCAGATGTTTGTCATTTGAATGGGACCGTCATTCATAATGGTGGACATACTGGACTTACATGTGCGCCTGATGTGGGAGACACATATGCTCCTAACACAGTTGATGAACCAAACTTGGTTTCTCGATTCACCAATCACGTGGAGCCCTTGGTAGGAGATGACGGTATTAGGAAGTGTCTTCCCACGAAGAGGAACCATATTGATGTTCATGCTGAAAATATTGAAAGGAATTGTAATGAGGATCAACATCATGATGCTCATTCAGATGCTAAAAGGGCCAAACAGCAAGATTCTGATGAAATAAAGGACAGAGAAGAATCACCAGTTGTTCTAACTGGAAGATTAGGTTTTGAGAGAAAGATGGATGTTCTGATAGAGAGGTGGCTAACCTTGTCAAGGATCATATGGGGGCTGTGGATGACGACCAGTCGTTAGAGTGGATGGGAGGCATTATGTTCAGCCAAGGACTTGTGATGTACTTTCCGATGGAATGGAGTGGGGGTTTTCCGTTGATGATCCCAAACGCGTCCATGACTCCATAGAGAAAACAAAGAACAGTGAATCAGCTCGAGCATCGGAATGGGGGCAGACTTTTACCAGTCATGCAGAAGATTACGTGGTCCACGTTGTCGGGGAGGATATGTCCAGTGATGGTGATGAATATAGAAAAGAGCAGACAGCATCCTATAACATTAATGTTTTCAAAAACACATTTTGGTGATTTATATGGTCCGATTTGCATGATCCGATGTCCGGGATTTGAGGATTCACGATGTTTTCTTTACGAAAAAGCAATAACTTGTTAGTATTGTCTCATCAATAATCATTCATGTTGTCTCGTCAATAGCATTTTATACATTAGTTGCTGAATAATTTTGATGTTCACTTTCTTGCCTAAATTCTTCTCCAATTTGCTGTTCTTCGAGGAGTGCAATGATACGTTGTTGATTACTTACCTGGCCATGCTTGCCAATTGCTCAAGGTATGAACAAACTCTTGAATTATTTACTTTTGACATATTTTGAGCATGTCCAGGAGTCATGATTTAGGATGAAAATATTGCTCTAGACCATCAGGTGATAATGCTTGAGGATTGTGTATATAAATCAAACCACACAAGTCGTGCCTGAAAGCTTATCCGATTCTGTGGTGGCGAGCACCACGAAAATGAACTAAGAGACATTGTTTTCATCAGTAGGCACAAATTTTCATAATCGGCAAAAAATAAGCACATATAACTATCACTCAAATTATCACTAAAACCTGCAAAATTGGAAGACACCATAAGAGAATTTCCGATGTTCCCGTCCCGTGCATGGGGAGCTTATAAACTAGTTTCATCTTCATCTTAAGCCTATGGTAAGATTGCCAGATGACACGAGCCCATGAAAACAAGCAACTAAATTGGAGGATACATCCCATTCCAAAAAGATCCAAATAAGGTTTCACAAGAATTGATCCCCACACACCTTTACATTGACATGATAACTCATATAAAGAAGAGTTCTTTCTTTAGCCAAAGGGAAACTATCAAAAAGATGCTAAGTATCAACAATTTGGCATGGAGCGTCGCAGATTGACTCGGGGTCCATGCCAAGCATATCGAAGCTCCGGGGCTAAATCGGGGTTGATCATTTTAACTCTTTTCATTGTCTCTCCAGCACAAAGACACTGACCAACCTGTTATAAACAAGCAGGTAGAGCACAAAGCAGCGGTGGTGGTGGCGACGGCGGCGGCCGAGTAGGACCCTCCACTTTTTGCTCAGTGTATGAAAAGCAACACATTTAAATAAATACAATCAGTAGTCTTGCTTACTGGGGCATTCGGATGCCCTGTGCCCCGCCCGCCCATATACAAAGCACGATCCTCCGAAGCTCCTGTCATGACACAATGCCATATCAGTGAGATTTACATGGCCATGTCAAGTATGCCATTGGTGATTGAAAAGGAATATATTTGCTAAACGATGGAGGATAATGTATCAAATCTCCAACACAAGTACGCAATGCTACATCAATTCCATATGTACCAAGAGCGGACAAAATTGCTCAGGGAATACTCGCAAGATTTGCATAGGCAGAAAGATATACCTGTCCCTCGAAGATGGCCTACTGGATCGCCTACCACCTATAAGCCAATCATTATCATTGTTTCTTGAGGGGCGACTCCAGCTATTTTCAATTGTGGAACCTCGGGCACCACGTCTAAATAGACCAACATCATCATCAGCATCATGACCAGTGCCCCAACTTTGGGACGATCTCGATCCTCTCCGGTCTCTAAGACTTGGCCGACGACTCCTGTCTCGCTAGAAAATCTACCATATAAATCGGTGGGGGCCCATCATCTTGCGGAAGCGGGTAACTGTCAATATAAAGGAAAAGTGAATTAGCTCGAAAATGCAATTAGCACCAAAGCGACGCTATGGCAATATCTAAGCATGGAAGCAACTGCATTTAAGTGAACCATAGTAATCTCAACCCTATGAGGTATCTTGAGCCCTCACACAACCTTGAAATTCTTGTAATAGTGTTCCCAGGTGGTGTTGGCTGACTCAGCAACTCCTTTGCAATCTCCTTAGGAAGATCAAAAACCGCCACTTGAACCTGTCATTGGCACCATAAACTATATGAAAAAAATGTACAACCAAGAACGAAACTATAATGGGAAAATTTATGAAGATAGTGCTCTGGTTTGGTAGATACCCTTTCATCTGCAACCAAATATATCTTCCCCAGTTCATCTGCCGCCGGAGAATAGACATCAGATAGAAATCCAGTGACTGATTGGGCAGAAAGGAAACCTCTAGAATAAGATGGATCCTGAGTCAATTGCAGCGTAACCCAACCCTACAATGCATTTGTCCAATAGAACATTATAAGATACACCAGCAGGCACAATTTTCCATAATCTCTAATTACCAGTTAATCAGCAGAAACTTACAAAAACCATGTTCTAAAAGACCAATTGGTATCAGTGGCTATATAAATGCACTTTCTCAAAGTTTGACAGCACATAGGATCAACAAATTATTTTCCCAACATAAATGGTCCATGCTCCAATAAGCAACCACTTCTTTTCCTAAATCTTGAAATGAATCTATTAAAAGGTAGGGTTATAGAAACATAGATGACTAACAAAATTGCCACAGATGTCTCTAATTTACCTGCTCATGATTTGTAAGAGACCGAGATGTAGGAGGTTGAGAAAAACCACTCAAATGAGCCAAAGCATCAGCTAGAGCATTAACACCTTGCTCTTCAATTAGTTTTTGTCTTTGTTGGAGTGAAAAAACCCTACGAGACTTAGGATGAACCACTTTGAGGGTCGCAACAACTTGCTCAGCGGATGACTCCAAAACTTCATGCATTGCTGGAGGGCTAATAAACTCAAATGTGCAACCTACACCTCACTCAATGGATCTGACAGTTCTCCTTTGACTACTTGTATACATCAAGATGGCCATTCCTTCTTTCCTGGCGCATCCAGTACGAACAGACCGATGGACAAAAGTCTCTGAATCATTTGGCAGTTCATAGTGGATGACCTGGCATTAGGAGTTGCATACTCTTGTTAATCTTATACACGTAGCTTTGTGAGAGGACTAACTAATCGTGCAGGTAAACAAACATAAAAAACTAAATAACCTACGAGATCAACATTAGGGATATCCAGCCCATGAGATGCAACATCAGTAGCAACAAGAACAGTGAACTTCCCCCGTCAGAAACCATTAAGAGTTCTCTCCCTCGATGCTTTGAGAGATATCCCCATTCAATGCTTCGGAGGCAATGATACTCGTTAATGCCATTGACACCTCATCGCATCTCTTTTAGTACGTGTGAAAACAATGGTCTTCCTACCTTTCGCATACACGTAAGATAGATATACAAAAAGGTCATTTATCTAGTAAAAGCACAATCTATTAAAGCCTACCATAAAGCATGTAGGCAAGAACAAAATCAAAGCCTTCTTCCACTAAGGGGAAGAATCTTAAGAAACTTGACATGAGAGAAATTCAGGACATATGCCTAATGGGAGACATCCATATGCAAATGTTAGCGAATCAAATAAGCATCTTGATTGGGGAAAAAGATATCAAATATGAGGGAAGCATCTCCTACCGTGATGAGATCACCTAGAATGGTACGCTTTGAAGTTGGAATTGCTGATATGGCATAAATTTTAATTCCCTCTGCAAGTTTTTCATCTTGTTCTCCAACCTACATCAGGAAAATAAAGAGCAGGCAAACCACATAAGCCATCACACGACATTTTGATGAGCCACACTCCTCCATTTCTACGACTGTACTATGCAAAAATTCAGGCCTATGCCCAATATCGGATCATGCAAGAAGTTTGGGCAGACGGAGACAGAGAGATTGTTATTGAGAGAAGAACTTTACCAAGACAATTGTCAAAGGATTGTTCAAGTGCTTTCTCACCAGTTTCTTCACCCAACCAGGCATTGTGGCAGAGAGAAGCATGCTTTGTCGCTGTGAGGGAAGCTTTTCCAAGATCACCTCCACATCTTCCTCAAAACCAACGGCAAGCATCTGATCAACTTCATCAAGTACCAAAAATTCCACTTCTCCCAATTTAAGGCTGTTACCGTTGATCAAATCAATGATTTGACCAAGAGTCCTGACAACTACATCGAACCCTTGGGAAAGGACACTTTGTTGGGTAATGTAAGAAACTCCACCATAAACACACACGGTGTTTAAGTAAGGTGTAGATTCCTTAATTTCTTTCTCTACTTGTTTTGCGAATTCCCTTGTTGGTGCTAAGGCCAAAACTCTAGGAAGTCGCCCACATCTAAGAGACATTTACAAGTATAATCTGTCATTAGAAAAATGCTCAAACATTGGAGGTCACCAAGATAATTAAAATTATTACTCAAATACCTCGGACTTCTATGTTCATCACCATCGTAAGATGCTTCGTATGGAATCCGAAAGCTAAAGTCTTCCCGTTCCAGTCTTCGCACGAGCAATTAAATCACACCCTTCAAGCGCAGGGGTTAACACCACTCTCTAACAATCACAGAATAGTACAAGGAACATGAGTTTGCCAATGAAAACATGATGAAACTTTAGTAGAGTGAACAATGAAGGGGAAAAGTAATGAGTGATGAGTGAACTATCCTAGTCTTGGCAAAAGTAAAGAAACCAAATATCGAGTCGATTAAAAAACGAATTCTGCACTGTGTAAAGCCTTAGTCCCAACAACATCTTAGTGTTGAACAGCTCAATTTTCAGCATAGGATAGTCATCTAATGTAAGCTACGACGAACATCCCAGAATACCTATTATGATTGCCTGCACTTAACTCCATCCGTGGTTCGCCTAGCACATTAACAAAGGTCAAGGTTTTCTACTTAATTTTCCAGCCAACTAAGTATGCTCAAACAAAGAAAAACTCAGCCAGCAATAAACAACAGCAATTCATACCAAAGCGAAAATATTGGATAACACGGGAAGGAAACAAAGGATAAAGCATACTTGAATGGGAAAGAGATGGGTTATGCCACCTTCTCAAGAAATTCCACGAGCCTCTGAGGCAAACCCAGCTTGGAGAGAGCTAGCTCGTCCTCGCTCACACTCTCAGCCTCGCCGCCCTCATCCTCACTCGCGTCAACCTCGCTCTCCGAGAACCCACCGGTCCCCAACTTCTTGAAAGCCTCCTCGCTCAGCACCGAGTTCGGCGTGGCGATGGCGGACGTCACGAAGCTGCTCAGGCTCCTCCTAAGGCCGCACCTTTTCACGCACCCACTTTCTAAAAGCCCAAAGGGTCTTCGGACATGGCACTCGCTGGACGAACAGAGCAAGGAATTGAAGTGGGGCAACGACAGAGAAACCACGGCACCAGCCGAGCGATTGCTTCTCGGTCGCGAGTCGGGGGACGGAGAGAGGCGAGCGAAATCGGCCGTCGGGAGAGAGCACGATTTAGGAAGAAGTGCGCCGAGAGAATGGAGCCCGCGAGATGAGGCCGTCGAGTGGAGAGAGAAAGGCCGTCGTCGGGGGGGGGAGGTCGTCGGAGGAGGAAGAGAGAGCAAAGAGGAGAGAGAAGACAGAGGAGAGAGAATGCCCCTTTCACTTTTTTTCAAAGCCCGCGCGTTGGTTTAAATTGGAACGACGTCGGAGAGAAGAGGGAGCCGAGGGAGACGACGTGGACTGACACTTGTCCAGGTGTCACACTCTGAATGGTTCAGAGCACGGATTGCATGGCACTGTTAAGGTACCTAATATTTTCTCCTTTAAAAGACGGGCCGACGGGCCGACGGGCCGAGACTCACACAAACGGAAAGAAAAGGATAGAGAAAAAGGGAAAGAAGAAGAAAAGGAAAAGAGAGAGGGTTTTGCGCATACGCATCACCAAGCTGATTTGACTTCATTTCGCAATGTCCAGTAAGTGTTTGTGCCCTTCATTTATCTAATCATAGTTGTTTTCAGAATTATGGCTCAAAGTTAAAATTTAGTGAAAATTGAGCTGCAAAGTTCGATTCTTGAGTTGTGGAGCTCTGGGATTTCATGGAAGATATAAATTATGTTGTTGTATAACCGTGAGATTTCGTGAAAGTTGATTTGAATTAACGATTTAGTTGGAACCAAATTTTAGGATTTCGCGTTCAAGTTTAGCATTGCGAATGGTTTGAATAATCGTTTTGGATATCTCATTTGTTAGTACGTATAAGTTGTTTTGTTAGCATTTAGGCGTAGTTTAACCATTTTGTAGTTGAGGTAGCGTTTTACTTTATTTTAATGTTGTTTCTTGATTATTTGATAGAATCACGAATTTGACAATTCGACTAACATTTGTTGTTTGGTCATAGGCATTTTGAGATAAGTTGTGCTATCTATTCTATGAATTTGTAAACTCACATCTTAAAGTGATGAAGATTTGATATATTTTGAGTTATTAATAAATATGTTTGTTGCACAGAATTCGACAGCCGTGTCATTCCCTTTTTCTATTAGGATTTAGGGTGTGACAACGTTGATCGAGAGTGATGGCCAAATCAAATAAGTAGGAAACGAGTAATGTCCCTTTCTTGATGAAGTTCAATTAAGACCTTCCCAAGACCCATGTCACCATAAAACGGAGGAAGTACACTGCATTTCCTAATCCCATTATCGAAAGCAATGGCATCAGCCCCTGCCTTTGCACCCCTCATATTGTGGACTCTTCTCATGTTTCGATCATTTGAGTTTGGCCATTCCGAAGCTTTCGCCAATGTGAGCTGCTTTGGTACAGAGAGAGAAGCTCTCTTGAAATTCAGGCAAGGTCTCATCGACCATTCTAAACGCTTGTCATCGTGGACTAGCAAGGACTGTTGTGAGTGGAAAGGAGTCGAATGCAGCAAAAAGACTGGCCATGTTTTTAAACTCGATCTTCATAATCCATGCTTTGAGACCTCCCACGATGGATATTGTCTAGATAAGAGCAGCTTGGCAGGTAAAATCCATGCATCTTTGGTTGATCTGAAGCATTTGAAGTATCTAGACCTTAGCCTCAACAATTTTTCCAAGCAAAAAATCCCCCAATTCTTTGGTACTCTCCAGAGACTAGAGTATCTTAATCTATCATCCGCAGGTTTTGATGGAAACATACCTCATCACCTCGGTAACCTATCCAACTTGCAGTATCTGGATCTTGCCCATTAGTTTGGCGAGGGTTATTTAACAAGTGATAACCTTCAATGGGTGTCGAAATTATCTTCCTTGAAATACTTTCACCTCGCTGTCATTGACCTTAGGAAAGCCAAAGATTGGTTTAGTTGCATTAATATGCTTTCTTCACTGCAATCTTTGCAGTTGAAGAATTGTTCTCTCGAAAAAATTCCTCACTCTCTATCCGTCAACTTCACTTCTTTAAGATTCCTGGATCTATCAAGCAATTTCATAAATTCTACCATTCCTCCTTGGTTCCACAACTTTAGCAAGCTCGAGCATATCAATTTGAGCGGAAATTATTTGAAAGGCACATTTCCCAGGATACTCTTTGATAATAATCAACAACTTTCCTTTCTTGATGTGTCTTATAATTTGCTAGAGGGTGAAATTCTGAAAAACTTCAGCAGCCTCTACAAGTTGCGTGTATTAGATTTGGCGTATAATAACTTCGAAGGAGAACTTGGGAGCATCGTCCATGGTCCTCTGGAGTCGGCACAAAGTGACTTGAGGATTTGTGATTTCAGTGGCACTAATTTCAGTGGCCATATACCAGACCACTTTGGGAGTTTCAGGGATCTCGAGTACCTAAGTCTGTTAGGAAACTCAATGTCGGGACCTATTCTAGTAAGTCTGGGGGAGCTATCATTTCTAAGAGAGTTACGTCTCAGAGACAACAAATTGAGCGGGAAGATCCCAGAAAGTATTGGGCGACTATCTAATCTAGAGAGGTTGGACATACATAACAATTCATTGAGCGGAGTTGTTAGTGAATTGCACTTTGCAAATCTCACGAGCCTGACCGCTTTGGACATTTCATCTAATGAACTTGTTTTAAGTTTTGATCCCGCCTGGGTTCCTCCATTCCAACTTCAGTATATTGGCATGTCAAATGTCGATGTGGGACCGAAATTTCCATTGTGGCTTCGAACACAGAGGAATATTTCATACTTGCAAATGGACAATGCAAGCATCTCAGATGAACTTCCCAATTGGCTTTCCGACATTTTACTTAACGTTGAAGAGATTGTTCTCACTGACAATATGCTCAAAGGTCCCATTTCCAGAATGGACTTCAACAAGATGCCACTGTTAAGATGGCTTGGTCTTGCTGATAACAATCTCAGCGGCAGCATACCGAATTCTCTATGGGCGATGGAGAACCTATATCATCTTGATCTCTCAAGGAACCAACTATCCGGGACAATACCCTCTCTAAGCCCCATTTCCAGAATGGACGGAAACAAGATGCCACAGTTAATACGTTTTTATCTTCAGGGTAACAATCTCAGCGGCAGCATACCAAATTCACTATGTGCGATGGAGAACCTAATTCATCTTGTTCTGTCAGAAAAAGTTGAAAGCATTGGAAATGATTTCGCTGGGTGACAACAGGTTAAGAGGTCAGATTACTAACTATTTCTGCCATTTTAAGCAATTAGCAGTTCTGAACCTGCATAAAAATGGCTTCGACAAAGTGCTTCCCCAATGTTTGTCAAACCTAACTGAACTTGTGTTGCTTGATCTAAGTGATAATGACTTCACTGGTGAAATTCCTCCATTTGGACGACGTTTTAAACGATTAAGCATCATCAATCTTGAGAAAAATAGTCTCACCGGAGGCATTCCCACGCAACTCTGCCAACTTGATTCTCTTCGGTTTTTAAGCCTAGCACGGAACAACATTTCCGGAAGCATTCCGCTGTGTTTTAATGGATTGTTATCTATGGTTGAAAACAGAGTTCCGACAGACTACCTTTGGTCATATTCGACAATCATTTACGTCATGGTTCATGCAAAGAGAACTACCCGACTATACGACAAGACACTCCATTTCTTCCATTCCATTGACTTATCTGCAAACAATTTAAATGGTGAAATACCAAAAGAGTTGACTAGGCTCGTCGAACTTCAGAATTTGAACCTCTCTCAAAACAATTTGAGTGGAAAAATCCCTACAAACATTGGCAACCTCAAAAAATTAGAATCCCTTGACCTATCCAACAACAAGATTTCGGGTAGAATCCCTCCTAGCATATCCAGCATAGACTTTCTGAGTTGTCTCAATCTCTCATTCAATAATTTATCGGGCCCTATTCCTTCAAGCATTCATCTGGGTACCGTGGATGATGAATCTGTGTATCGCGGTAACGACGGACTTTGTGGAGCTCCTCTTTCAAAAGCTTGCCCTAGAGACGATGGACAAGATGGTAATTCTTGGAACAGAGGTGAACCTAATGAAGGCAATCTGGACATCCATAATTGGTTCTATGCGGGCCTAGGGCCGGGATTCGCAATTGGATTCTTGGGATTTTGCAGTGCATTGCATTTCAAGCAAACTTGGAGGATAACTTACTTTCAAGCAATAGATAGGATCATCGAAAAGCTGATGATATTATGGATGATTACCACACTTTGGTTCAAAAGAGCTTTTCAGGTACTTACTTGTAGGATTGGCATAGGAATCTCCCTCCCTCCCCCTCTCTCTCTCTCTCTCTCTACTTAGTAAGCACACTAACACATGCTCACAGTTATTCAATACATGATATTATGCTAACCTTGGTGTGAAATCTAAGCAACTTCTTTGATCTTCTCGTAGTTGACAGGTAAAAATTTGATTATGTATATGACATATTGTAGGAAAGGTGATTACCAAATATGGGCCTCAAGCACGACCCCAAGCATTAAACAGCGTTCGTGAGAGTTGAAGAAACTTATCAGGTTCAATAGATAGGCGTACATCTATTTCATAAACTAAGAAGTTCTTCTCTTCATGATCAGAAACATTGTATCAGTAGCATATGTACGTGACGAGCTCTTTGTATTACATAAAAGCTAGCAAAATCCTCAAACGTGAAAACAAAGCCATTTGCTAAGCCCTTCTGCAGTGCTACAACTATTACAGATATGATGTCCGAATTCTAAGGCTATCAGCTCCTTGTCTAAAAGTTCCCGCAATATGATCCCAATCATATAACATGAAAACATGACATCTCTCTTAGGTGCGCGGTCCAAATTCAACACCAAAAGTTCGAAAAAACTTCATCAATAAAGATCTGATGCATAACGAAGACTTGTTGCCAATTCGCGCGTCAGCTGCTGCTAATTCAAGTGGGAAAAAAAGATTGCCGAAAACTGGACAATATAATGCAATGTGATGCTTCCCTGGCTTCCCCGCCATTGCATCAATCTCATCCCTAGTTGACTTGGTCGAATTCTAGCCTTTGACTAACATACAAGCTTTTTGCTAAACAGGGTATAACGATAATGAATTCGGTCAAAATGCATACTCCAATGATAAAATTTAATAGTAATTTGAACTCTCTCTTTTGGCTACGCTTTAAATGGGAACTAAGATAACCTAAGTTCTGGGTGGCTGGTCAAGGATGCCCACCAAGCTGATTGAGTTATCATTAGATTGATTTTTTTATTGTTGCTGTTGTTGTTTGCGGGGAAAATAACACCAATGATTTATGAACATTGGTCCAATATGCAATATGGTCCCTAAACTTTAGCTCAATGTGCAATGTAGTCCCTAAACCTTTTTATATGTGTTCAATGTTGTCACTGATTTTAAATTAATGGAAGGACAATATTGAATATTTAGACTCTAATGAACATGTAGTAAAAGTTCGGGAACAACATTAGAAATTGGCTTAAAGTTATGGACTACATTGAACAAATTAAAAATTCAAGATATTAAACTGCACATTGAGTCAAAGTCCAATAATGACCATTTGTATCATTATCTTTTGTTTACATGTGAATACGAAATACAAATAGCTTGGATCCAATGTCCATTTTCCTTGAGTTGACCATTTCCATCGTTGGCATCGAATATATTCTTTAACTCCATACACAAACTCCCACTTTTAGTCGGTTGAATAATATAGATATAGCATGGCATGAATTAATTATAAGCTTGGTTTCGGCAATCCATACCAGATTTGTGCACATTGCTTTCATCATCTTATCACCCTTCACATGGGAGAAGCCAGTTACCATATCGAAAAGATATTATATGGATCATACTCCATCGGCTTTCACTTTTAAAGTAAATGGTAACATTGCTTTCAGCATAAGTTTTGTCGTTTGCCCTTCTCGAAGAAGAAAATGGTGTGTATTATATGAAATCACGTACATGAATTTACGACACCAAGCTATAGATGGTCTAGATGCATAGTTGGTTGATGTGGCTATCGGAACAATTTGGCGTCGCGTTCCTACATCGGATGCTCAATGAAGAGAAAGGAGAACATAATAGGACGTGACCAGGGTTAGAAGCAAGAGGGCATTTACCATGTATAAGCTATCTCAATTCTCCTCATGAACACCAGGCTTTATACAAATTCTCTTTTCTTTTCTTTTCTTTTTCCTGTGAATAAAGCGGCTTTATAAAATTTCACTCAATCGCCTCATAATAAGTCAATGAACAAAAGCTCATCCAACATGAGCGAAGAATCTAGTCAATATACGAAAGGATATCCACATTGAAAAAATAAAAATAAGCCTATATGTTCTTCTATGAAATGGACATTTACCTAAGTAAGTAAAACAATCCACCTAATACCTCATTAATCTTATAAGCAAGGTAAGTTGCGAGTCAAAACTCCATGGATAGCTCAACTTGACAATATTTGCATTTGCCGATGTGATGAAAATAGGGAAAAAATTATAAACTTATTGTACTTATGCCAATTCAATCTTAAACCTTTTAGTTTTGACCTGTTAAATTTTGAATCTTTTGATAATTTGCCAATGAAGTCTATATAACTAATTTTTGCCAAAAATCGTTAACATAAACATTGAGCATCCAATATGATACCATCAGCACGAACGTGGACAAATTTGTAATTTTTAAATATTTTTTATTTTTTATTTAAATGAGATTGGCCAAAGGGTCATTGGCCACTAGGCGAGAGCCGTGACACCCTCGCCAGATCGAGCATCTTCTCAACAATCCCAGCCCATTATCACAGACTAAAAGACAACCCCATACAATCTATGGCCGTCCACACTATCAACAAATCCAATCTAGGCCGGTCAGAAAAATTAATCAGTTATCCCTTCACCTAGGGCCGAGATCTCTAACCCATCTCTTCCATGGAGTTCTCCCAACATTCACCTCGGAATCCCAAAAGGAACGTAACAAAAGCTGCTGAGCCCTGTGCTGTCTTGATAACAACATTGCACCTAATTATAGGTGACAAACCCCTTTTCAAAACTACGTTTGGTGTTCTAGAAACAAACAAGGTCGCGATCCATGTGAAAGTGTGACAGTCGTATCACGAGAGCGAAGTCGCGTCCAACTCTAGAACCCAATCTTAGTCCAAAAAAATCACGATAGAAAAAATGAAACTACATACGAAACTGCCTGACCTGGTCTCAATTTACACCACTGTCAACGTTTCCCACCGTACTAAACTATGAGTCTATACGTAGCTTAATCGCACGACGATGGCTTAGAGCTTAAACAAGGCATTTACTTTTCAACTAACCAACCGTCAAAGTTGGCACTTCGTCATTGCCGCGGCCAGCAAACAGATTCGAACGCGGATCGACGACTTCCTTGGTTACGCAAATATATGAGTGTTAGATGCATAGAAATAGGACGTATACATCATGTGCAGTTCACCTAACATCTCATCTTCCAACCCTCTCTAGCCCTTGCCCGATTCACTTCCTCGTTCGATCTTTCGCTGTGTCGTGTCGTCCTTCTTTGATCGCTGGATTGAAGCTATGCACTCCTCGAACGCATCTGATGGCTACCCACAGAAGCCCGGTGCCTCCGCTCCGCCACCACCGCCACCCGTGGATGGCATTCCGGTGCAACCCATGAACCAAAGTTATGCAAATTTCGGGGCCCGAACAATCCTCTGCCCCCTGCGGGTCTTCAAGCTCGACCCATTAACAACATGCCTTGGTCCTCCGGGCTCTTCAGTTGCTTCGACGACGTTCCAACTTGCAAGTCCTCTGGAATTTTCCTCGCAATCCATTTGGTTTAGAGGTGGACTAACACTTGATAGAACAGTTATGCCATGTATAAAACTGCGACATCTACGAGCAAAAGTCGGACAGTTAATAGACTGGAGAATCCAATTGCAATTGCCTAGTGTCGCGGGGTTATCAGAATTTAGCGATCGAATGATCTTATACCACTTTTGTATTAGTTGAGTTTAAGTGGATCCAGAGATAAATTGGTGTTATCTATGGCTCATGAAGGTTGATATCTTGTTAATCTCACAAGTTGCTTGTCATTTTGGTGCCCCTGCATCACATTCGGGCAAATCGCGGAGATTGCTGATCACGGGGATCAGATTGTAAGTAGAATCAATCACATTCGCACGAATTGAAGAAGGATCGACATTATTAGACTTGCTCACTCGGATTGGTTTTTGTTGCAGCATGCCCTGTGCACGGAGCTATTTACACAGTGATCGCCTTGTTGACCGGGTGCGCTTGCTGCTACTCCTGCTTCTACCGCACCAAGATGAGACAGCAATACCAGCTGCAAGAGGATCCTTGCGCCGATTGCTTAGTCCATTTCTGCTGCGAATCCTGTGCTTTAACCCAGGAGTACTGTGAGCTCGAAAAGCGCGGATTCGACATGTCCATTGGTAGGCATAAAATCTCCTCCTTTTGATCAACCTGCACGAAATGATGTTCCCCTGGAAATGCCAATTTCCAGAACAATTTGAGACAATCAATTATCATACGGTAAATAGTCCTAGATTATGAGCATTGTATTATAGTAATGCCGTATATCATAGTAATGCCATAAACTAAACAGGGTTCTTCCGATGATGGAGATTATTAGAAAAAAACGGACCGATGATTTCATTCCTAAACTTCATTTTTCGTGATCATGTTTAGGATGGCATATGAACATGAAAAGGCAGAGCAGAGGAATCCCAATGGCTCCAGTCCCTCCTGGGGGTATGATGAGGTAGAGATCCAAGATCACCTCAACTTGGCTTGGATGCTTCAGAAATTTGAACCCTATGTTGGTGAGTCTACACTAGTAAAAACCCTTGAGGGATCACTGCCCTCTGTCCTGAACCCTTCTGCAATGCTACAACTATTACAGATATGCTGTCCTAATTCTAAGGCTATCATCTCTTTGTCAAAAAGTTTCTGTAATATGATCCCAATCATATAACATGAAAACATAACATTTCTCTCTTAGGTGCATGGTACAAATTTCAACACCAACAGTTTGAAAAAACTTCATCAAAGATCTGATACATAACGAAGACTTGTTGCTGATTCACGCGTCAGCTGCTGCTAATTCAAGTGGGAAAAAAAAGATTGCCGAAAACTGGACGATAATGCAATGTGACGCTTCCCTCACTTCGCCCCCTACACCCCCGGGCGCCCCCCCCCAAAATTGCATCAATCTCATCCCTGGGTGACTCGGAGAATTGTGGCCTTTTTGCAATGGCTGTTCTCTTCTCCATGAGAGCGGTTTTTCATCTAATATTGCCCCTTTGTTCCCTCTGCATACTTTGCGAAATCAGTTCTAATGTAGTAAATTTCAGCAAATACAACATCTGAATTGGTAGATAGCATGACAAGAATGACCACAGCAACTTTTACTAGAGCTTACACTGTCACTTTCTTTTGGTCATCTGAATTGGCAGAAAGCTTAACAAGAATGATTATTGCAACCTTATCCTTGTATCGTCCTTTTACGTTATATTCAATATAACTTCAATTCGGAGCGTATCAATTCCTTGCAATTTACATTTTCTCGCGGTTAGATTGGCCTAGTTTCATTACTCCATCTAAAGCCCCATTTGTGCTCTTTCTGCTCGGGAACAGTCTCGATCGCTCTTCAAAGAATTCAACGTGTAATCATATCTAAAATATAAATGCAAATGATCTCCTTTCTCCCCTTGTGCCTCACTCGACTGGAGATCCATTGCGGTAGACATGCCTTCATTGCTTCCAATTAATTATTTCGTACTATGTTAATGATAAAGTAGAAGGACACAATCATATCATTCGGTATATATGTAAATAGTGAAATGTAGACAATAAGTGAAAAAATAACGTACGCTAACGTGTATTTTATGTTAGAAGAACGAATATTTTGTTAATAGGGGTATGACATTAATAAAGTCAGTCAAAATGTGTACTCCAATGATAAAATTCTATCGTAATGTGAACTCTTTCTTTTGGCCACTATAAAAATGGGAACTAAGATGACTTGAGCTCAGGGAGGACAATTGAGCAAAATTTTAAAACCCTAATGCAGGAATACTGCCTTTCCTACAACTATTGCCTACTTACACCAAGTGAATACCATGAAGTCCTTTTCTTCCCTTTTTTCTTTTCTTTTTTTTTTTTTTTTGGGTGGCCGGTCAGGATCCCAGCCATGACAATACCAAGCTGATTGAGTTATCATTAGATTGATTTGTTGTTGTTGATGTTGATTACGGGAAAATACTACAAATAATCCTGAATTTTTAATTTGTTTAATTTGATCTCTAAACTGTAACCCAAAATGCAATGCGGTCTCTGAACTTTAAATTTATTCAGTAAGATCCTTGAACTTTTTGTACATATTTAATTTGATCCATAAATTATATGAAAATGTTCAATGTTGTCTTTGATCTTGAATAATGGAAGAACGATAAGGACATTTGTATATTGCTAAGGATTATATTAAACATGTACCAAAAGTTTAAGGATTACATTAAACAAGTAAAAAGTTTAAAGATCACATTAAACAAATAAAAAATTCAGCGATGCACATTGGGCAAAATTTCAAGAATCATTTGTATCATTATCCATTATTTACGTGCGAATAAAAAATAAAAATAGTCTGGATCCAATATCCATTTTCCTTGAGTTGACCATTTTCATCGTTGGCATCAAATGTGTTCTTTAACTCCATTCACAAATCTCCCACTTTTAGTGGTCGAATTATATAGATATAGTTTGACATGAAAGAAAGGGCATAGATTTTACTGAATCATATGGATAAATTTACAACACATAACTATAGAGGGTTTAGATACATAATTGGATTGATGTTACGATCGAAGCAATCTAGCATCATGTTCCTTGATCGGCTGTTTGATGAAGAGAAAGGATGAGAATATCTTAAGACTTGACTGGTGACACCTAAATTTTGGTTAAATATTTAGGATTGAATTATATGGAAAATTATGTACTAATTCAGCCCTAACAAAAAGGATTTTTACATCACATATGCATTAATATTATTTGTATCAATTAAATTTTATTTTTCCTTATTTTACTGCATTTTGGATAGATAGAAATTTTTTTAAAAAAATTATTATTACTAATTAATTTTTTTATTTTAAAAAGGAAGAAAACGTTGGCTTTGGGGGCTGGGCCTAACTCCAGCCCCTTTTCTCGTTTCCGCGCGGGCCCAGGGTCCATCTCACTAGCCCTGAAATCCTCGGCCTGCAGGACCCTGCCCCGCCGCCTCGTCCGGAGGAAGCGGCGGTCGAAGCGGAGGTCGCTGTCGGGGGATTTCCCCGACGAAGGGGGCGACGTTGGGGACTGTGGATTTTACGGCGGCGACGCATTTGGCAGGGGTTTCGGCCCCAGCGACGGCGGCGGCGGCGGCGGATGGAATTTCGGAGGGCCGAATCGGGAGGACGATTCGTTGTCGCGGTTCGGTCCCGGTTCCGGCTTCGCACTCGACTTCGTATATGAGGTCATGTGTTGGATTGCGCTGTCGAATTGCGTGCATTTCGCCTTCAAGAAAATGCTGAGGAGTTTAGCGGTGGAGGGAGTTGGTGATGCCGCGAGGGAGAAGGTTCCCATCAGATTGACGACAATGTGTTAACTTGGTAATGCTATATTTGTTAAGGTTCGATCGGTGGATGATGTTGGATTGTCTGTGCCGTCGGGGCAATGTGAATATTAGAATTTCATGATTCAGTGTACATAACGTATTTATGGATATAAGTTTATATACCATGTAACTGGCCAGAAAAAATGTAAATGTTTCGATGAAGTGTTCTTCGTCAGTGAATTGACTGATCAAGGGTTTCATGTGTTCCTTTCAAGAAATTGCTTGATTCAACTGGGATTCTTAATCTAGTCTCTTCATATTTCGCTCTGGTTTTTTCAACCTGTGCACTCTGTATGAATGTTATTTAATATCGTGTCTTGAAAGCAATGTCTTTTTTAATGCTTTGGACCTTGAGGGACTGTTGCGGTCAGCTGTCGATCCCTCAATGGCAATGTTGCTGTCAATGGACTCCCTAACCACTCTAAACCAGACCGATCTCCCTTTCAGGGTCTCCTTATGTGTCTCATTATTTGCTTTCTCTCTTAAATAGAAGGTAAAGTGCACGGGGGAAAACGGATCTCTCCCACAAAAAATGAAAAGAGCATTGAATCTCTTAGCTGTTGGTGTAGTCCGAAGCTATCTAGATCAATGGGGAGAGGATTGAGGTAAAATGGATGAAGCTTTATTAAGCCTTGTCAAAAGCGTCCATGTCAAAGCTGATGGTTTTGTTCAAGAAAAGCTCAGAGGATCTGTATACTGCAATTGGAAAATTATTTGTTGCCAATCGTGAACAAAATGATCTTCCTTGTTATTTTCCATAAGACAGCTGACTTTTTGGAGATTTAGGTGCCCTAACTTGAAGCAAGATTAGTCTTCATCCCTGAACATGAGATTTGTTCACAACTCATTAGAGTCTTGGTATGTTAGTACTCTTCAATCACAGGTTGGTTTGGCCCACAGAGCAGTAGGGTTCCTTTTTCCTCACCTGTTTTCGTTGTTTTAGTTCTTTATGGTTATGGTGATGCTTCAATTTGTTGCAAGTGCTATCTAGATCGTGCCTTCATACTTGATTGGCAAATCTGACTTTTATACTTGCACCGGAGCCACCTTGTAAAGAGGGAGGGAGGAGGATTGGTAAATGACAAGAACAGGATGCTACGCTATGAACATTTTCAACAATAAATTCAATAAAGGGAATGATTGTCAAGCTTCTGGTCATGCCCTTTTTTGTTGAATGTGCAGTGTGATGCTCTTTTTGTCTCAATTCTGAAGACTGTCTTTGTTCTTTGTATCTCTCTCTTCCTATATTTTGAGTGCTTCCATAAAGCAAGCAGAAGTAATCCATTCGATGTCTCTGAAAGCTGAGTCAATTTGCCCTTTTGGTCATTTAACTTAGAGAGGATTGATAGGAATATTATAGGCTGCTTCTTTTCAACCAGTTTCCCTGTATTGTGACTTTTGATTTTGACTTTTGACGGCGTTTCTTCAGTAACTAAGATATGTTCCGTTGCTTAAACAGTAGCAAATTTACGGAGAGGGAACTTATTCCTCTGCAGCTCCGCTGCCAATAGTGTGTTATCCTGAAATACCCTGTGGCTTGTAATTGTGAAGGAACTGAGCTTGAGTCTCAAAGGCTTTCTTGGTCTTGGTCACAGGATAGAGTGCAAGTTTAATCATTGTTGCTGAAGCATAAAAAGTTAGCAGTGGTTTTGGCATTGATTGTTTATTTTTTATTCAATTTACCTTTGTTGAGCCCATCACAGATTACATGAGAAAGTTATTTTGAAAAATACTGTTTGACCACCCTCTTATGAGAGTGGTCACTTTTAGTCTTTGGCATGGATTGTTAGTTTTCCGATTTGCCTTTGATGGCATCGCCTCTTTGTCGGTCATTTTTGGGGATTTACATAATCCATGTGTTTTCTTCTTATTAATGCCAATTACTAGATTTATGTTATTTACCTGAGGGGGTCTTTTGGTACTCTGCTCGGTCGAGAGCTGCAGTAAAGGCCTTGTTCAAGTGGGAGAGGAGGCGAAGGATTGTAATAAGCACTCGGCTCTTCTTAAAGGCTAAAGGCCGCATCATCATTCTGAAAAACCAACATGTTGGTCATATATTACGAAAAGAAATCGGATGTTGCCATCAAAAGGGGGAAATTCTCCCAGTGGCATGGTCCCTATGGATGCAATTGATTTCTGAGCAAGTTGCAATTTCCAAGTTGTAAGAATGGTGATTCTGTCTCAAAGAGAATGAGTTGACTCAGCTAACATGAACCCATTTTTATCTTGTTTTCGGTTTTCTGATATTTGCCCATTCTACAGCATCTGTACTGCAGGAGCATGGCGGTGAATGATAATGATTGCATTAGGAGTGACCATTTTCATCGTTGGCATCAAATGTGTTCTTTAACTCCATTCACAAATCTCCCACTTTTAGTGGTCAAATTATATAGATATATTTTGACATGGATTGATTATAAGCTTGGTTTCAGCAATGCATACCAAATCTGTGCACTTTGCTTTCATCATCTTATCGCCCTTCACGTGAGGGAAAACAGTTTTCATATCGAAAAATATTATGTGTGTTGTAAAATATTGCGTTGCAAATATATAATAGAGAGAATAGAGAGATTGAGTAGAGACAGCTTGAACACAAAAGATAGTAGGAAAAGTCAGAGGAGAGAATTTTATTTTCAATATATCACTGTTGTCACTGTTATGTCTACAACAAAAACTGAGCTCCTATTTATAGGAAAACAAGAATGTACTTATCATTAATATCAATGTATCGAATGATACATGTATTGGATATGGAGATAAACATTCATTGTATAGGGAGGTGTACTTATAATGTATGATACAAATGTACCATAATAAGTACATTAGATAAGATAAATATAATAAATAGTCATTCATGTATTTCTTAACACTCCCCCTGAATATTTATTGTATTCATTACTAATGTACATCGAATGATACTGCCTCATTAAAAACCTTAAACCGGAAAAACCCAGTGGGACAAAAAATCAGACAAAAGGAAAAAAGAGTGTAGAGCATAAATTTTATGATCTCTCCCTTTTTATGAATGCATTAATTATCTCGTCAAAAACTTTAAGCCGGAAAAACCCTGTGAGAAAAAACCGGACAAAAAGAAAAAAGAGTGCAATGCATAGTTCATAATATCTCCCCCTCAATTGAGCCACAATTGAGCCATATAGCCACTGCTAGGGCTAGTCAATCTTACATCTTGTAAACTCGCCCCATACCAATGTCATATATTAATTTCTCAAAAGTTGACATTAGCAATGATTTGGTAAAAAGATCTGCAATATTATTTATGAATCGAATTTGTTTAACATCAATTTGTTGATTTTCTTGCAGTTCATGAGTATAAAAAAAATTTCAGCGAGATATGCTTGCTCCTATCGCCTTTGATATATCCTCCCCTCACTTGTGCAACACAAGTAGCATTATTTTCATAAATTCTAGTGGGGGAATTTGTAACTGGTATTAAACAACAAGAATTATGAATATGTGTTATAACGGATCTTAACCAAACACACTCTCTTCCAGCTTCATATAAAGCAATAATCTTATAGTGGTTAGAGGATGTAGCTTATAACGGCGCCGCCCATTTCAACCATCCCCGCCAACGCCGAAAGGAGCTAGGCGAGAGGCGAAAGTCAGGTCGGTCGGGTTGGTTTGCGGGTTTCACTAACCCAATTCTTATTTGTTTTCGAGCTAGGGGTTTTCTTTGATGGGCTGAATTTAGCTTAGTTTAAATTGTGGGCTGGGCGTTTCTTTTAACTGAAAGTGGGCTTTGGATAGGAGATAAAACTGGGCTGGCTTAATCTAGGGTTAGCTTCTCTTCGGGTCGGGTCCCTTTTTCATTTCGCAAGGGGGCTAGTGGTTGGGGGACTAGATTGGGCTCGCGTATCACACCAGTTCAGCCGCGGGATTGGTGACCTGGGTCGGTTCCAACCCTTTTTTGATAATATATATCATTATTTAATATTAATTTTTTTATAAAAAATAGAAAATCCCAAAAAATATTATTTCCAAAAAAATAAAAATAAAAAACCTATAAAATAGCCTTTGAGTGTTTGTTCATTAAAATATGTGAAAATCCTTATAAGAAAACAAAAATAAATTGTGCTTAAATCCTTGATAGTAAATGTGGGATTGCCGTTTGCACATTTCCTTTTCTCCAATTGCGCATTGATGATGCATGGATTGCTATTTCCTTAGTCTGGTTAGGAATTAAATCCTAAAACTTAGGGAAAATTTCATATAAGGACCTAAAGTGGAGCCGTTTTCTCAAATAAGGGTCTAGAGTTGACCTTTTCTTAAAAAGGGGTCTAAATTTGTTAACTTCGTCTCAAATGAGGGCCCCAACTCATTGGCTAGCCGAATTTTCGCCAGTGGATTTATTCCGGCGATTAGAGCATGGGCAATTTTGTCCAAAAATTTTAACCGGGTGAAAAGTAGGAAAATCAAAGATCCCAAATCAAATTTTAGGGCTCTTCATAGATTTTCTTTCTTTTCCACATTCCTCCTCAATTCTCAGTACTAGTTCTCTTTGTAAAATTTTATCCCAACTGAATCAGGGAGAAGCTTGTGTATTTGCAATCCAAAACCCTCAATCTCTCATCTCCTCCATTCACATCTCTCTCACTCTCTCTCGCAAACACAAACCCATTCATTTGTTCATTTTAATGGCCTTGCTGTGGCTCAGGAAGCCATCGAGCGGAAGGACAAAGTACATCTCTCCGTGTATGAGGTTGTCGTCGACAGTGAGGGCAGCGATTGGGCGGTCGAGGGAGAAGGAGTCTGTGTGGCACACCATCTTGTTTGGGAACTTGAACATGATCTCGCCAGCGATGTACTTTCCATCAAGGTCCTCATCGTTCGCTCCCAAAAGATGAGCAATCCTCTTTGCTCTTGCTCTCGCTCCTGCACACATTTTCTTCATCTTTGCCGCTCACGTGTTTTTTCGGCATGGGACTCCCAAAGGTCTAAGTTTATAGGGAAGTGGGAGCAGAAGAGCTCTTTCTCTACTTAACTTCCCAGGTTCTAAGGAATCCTTCATTTGAAAAGTGATGATGTTGCTTGAATCTTATCTTGTTCCCCAAAAATATCAGTATCTCCTCCTACTTCTTCTTCAATCTCTAAATCAAGTCCTTCATCAGGTCAACTTGGGTCTTTTCAATATCGATGCTCGTCTTCTTCAAGAATAGATTAGTTCCAAATGCAGGAAAGAGCTTGTTGTGCTGACCATGCTAAAGATTCTTGGGTATTATGTTATTGTGAAATCTAGTACCATGGTTCGCCGCAAAAAATTTTCAAACTTCAATCTATAGAATACAACTTCAGTGAACATCCGATTGAGAGTTCACATGGTGAGGGTAACGCAAGGGACATGGTTTACACAAACAAGAAAACAAACCGGCCAAATCGACTAGACTAAAACGAGATTACTCAAACAATCTTCAACTTCGAGATTGGAGTTTATTGTGGGGATAAAATTGGAAACCCCATGTGGGAATTTCGTCGAGCAGTTGGTCTGTTAGGCAGATTACGCTAAGATCAGACACTAAAGAACAAAGTAGGGGCATAAAAGCCTCTGTGTTTGTGCATGTCCAAGCATAGCTTTCATGATGTGTCAGAGCACCATGAAGGAAGTAGCAGAAAAGGAGGCACAACTCAACTCCAAATGGCAATATAAACAACTCTTGTTAGCTCAGCATACCACAACAACCATAATTCAAAAGAAGGCTAAGCAAAAAAAAAAAAAGACAAAAGTTAAACTTCAACTAGGCCATATTCAATGACAAAGAGAAACATTCTAGTGTAAGAAATCTTCCAAACATAAACTAATAGTTAAAAACGAAAAAAAAAAAAAAAGAATTTGTTTGTTGGCCTTGTTACTCTTGCATCTCAAAAATTTGCTTACGTTCCACCACTTTCATGTTGAGGTTCCTTACATCCTTATCTTCACCTACAGTTCAATAAAAACAACAATGTAGTCAAGAGAAAGTCAAGTGCAACTAAGAATAGTTTTAGGACAAAGTCAATGGCAAATTGAAACCTGCATCTTCTCTCTTTCCATGGATGAAAATGAGCTTGAAATGTTGCCAAAAAATGAAGCAAGTAGTTCAATTGTCTCAGATTGTGATGCTGATGGGATTGAGGGAGTTCTTTTGACCGCATCGTGTGAGCATGAGGCGGATGTAGAAGTTGTTGGGCATGATGTTGCTATAGATGTTGTTGCTGCTACTGATGTTGGTGTTGATGTTATTACTGAATTTTTGCAATGATTCCTATTATGGCCTAACCCATCACATTTTCCACAAGTAATTGTTGTATTTTGTCTCTTCGACTTTGTTCCAATAGCTCTTGCACAATTTTCTTCTTCCTTCTCTTTAAATTGTTATCAACCGTTTCATTCACTGACTTCGTTCTTTGTTTCTTCTTTCGATCAACTTGCTTAGGCACATGGGGGGGGAGTAATGGCTCTCGAGCAAACCATGTGTCCTTGGAATCTACAGCATGCACAACATGGCTATAAGTTTGCATAAATTTTTCCTTAACGAAGCATGTGTGAACCCATTTTTCAAGTTGTTCCCTAATGTGTACAAGAGCCGCCGCGGCATGACAATAAGGGATTCCACTGATGTCCCATCTTCTACAGCTACAAGTTTTATGTCTAATATTAACGACCCTCTTGTCTCCATATGGCCCACTCAATTTGAACTCATCTTCCCCATTCCAAGCAAGGATCCATGATGCTGAATATTTTTTTTGAAGATCCAATATTTTTTGGATGGTAGGACAGATCACACCAGTGTAAGGAGTCATCCCATCTCTTTGCTTATGAATCCTCTCCATGAGTTGCACTCTTATTACTTCAAACATTGTGATGATAGGTTTGTCCCTAGCATCAATGATGCTTTTGTTAAAGCTCTCACACCAGTTATTCAAAGAAATGTCACATTTTGAGCTTGTCCTGAAGTGAGACTTGCTCCATTGCATTGGAGGCCTTTGGGACAACCAATCATATGCTTTCTCATTAACTGCCTTTAAATCTTCCATTGCCAAGTTAAAATCACATACCCTAGTTGCCATTGTAGCCTTCCAAACCAATTTTTTAAGTTCCGGTCCTTTGTGATACAACCTGAAGTTCTCATAAAGATGCCTCAAACAAAATCTATGTTCAGCTTCAGGCATTATATTTGCTAGAGCTTGCACCAATCCCTTCTGCTTATCACATAAGAAAGTCCAATATTTTGAATATGCAGGGTCTGTAATTCCTAAGTCTTCTACAATCATACTAATAAACCAATGCCATGTCTTGTATGTTTCTTGTCCCACGACTGCCCATGCAAATGGATACATCTGATTGTTAGCATCTATGCCCACAGCTGCTAGAAGTATACCTTTGTAGCCTGATGACAAATGACAACCATCAAACCCCACAAAGCGTCTACATCCTTCTAGAAAGCCCCTCCTCAATGCATCTAGACAAATATAAACTCCTCTAAATTTGAATTGATCTTGACATTGCTCAGTCTTGATAACACATGTGGATCCTGAGTTGGCATCAAGAAGTGCTTGACAATAGCTCCTAAGCATCCCAAATTGCTCCTCCTCATTCCCTGTGATCATAGTCATTGCTAAAGCCCTAGCTTCGTAGACCATTGACCTCGACAACTTTAAAACATTCTCAGATTCCATTGTTTTCTTCATTGAAGCACCTGGCCATGTATAGGATTATTCCTCAACCTATCACAATACTTGTTCGCTAGCCATTTTGTGCTTACTTGAGGAATGCATAGCACTCTATTACAAGTGTGTACGGGGTTGAAGGTTTTCACTTGTAAAGTATGCTTCCCCTGCACTTTAGAAGCATATATGAGCCAATCACATCCCTCGGAACATACTACCCTCAACTTATTTTGTGCACTCTTAGTGAACCTCACTTGTCTCCCATTTTTGATGGCATAGTTCTTAATAGCCTCTCTAGACTCCTTAGCATTACTAAAGCACATTCCCAACTTGAAGACAGGATTCTCCATATCAATCTCAGCATTAAACTCAGGATACGTATACTCATTTTGGCTACTTATATTTAAGAAATCTACATTATCAACTAATGCATCAACATACAAGCTATTGTCTCCAACATCCATATCCATGTCCGTTAAACGATCACCCTTAACATAGCTTACGTTTCTTTTGTATAACTCATCAAGATCAATTAAGGTAAATTGATCTTCTTCAGCAACTTCAACACACCCAATATCAGAAATAGAATAGTTCACTTCTTCACATCCCCCACCTAATGCAAAATGAATGAAAAATAATGTCAATAAGTTTCCCTTCTTCATAGTTGATATATTCCCTTGACAAGTATAAATTCAGTTATGCAAATCCAAGATGATAAAGCTAAGTTTTTTGCTATGGACACAAGTAAGTCTACTAGATTGATGAGTTACTCAATAGAATTACCAAAGGAAAATGTTTAATATAGCCATTAGTATAGCCTTAATTGCGAAGGAAGCAACAAAAGATAACATATCAACTTGTATTAAGTGGTCTCTTCCATGCTTCCAGCAAACAAAAGCTCATCTACTAATTCTATGGAAAAGAAATGGATTATCTTTTGAATGCTTGCTGGTAAATGATGGCTATAAATCAAGTAACAATTGACAATGTTTGTTGCAAAGACTAACTATTTAGTAGCAAAAGCTTTACATTTGTTGACAAGTTTAGTACGCATCAACCAATAGAACAAGGATAATCATCATATTGATATCTAAAGCATATAATGGTAAAATAATAAATTGAATAAGCAATCCTTAAAAGCCAATAGTGCAATCATCCAACCCTTCTATCCTACTTGTAAATAAAATCACACCAAATGCCAAAAAATCAATTGGTCATCAATTGGTTGATCAAATATAATTAGTTATGACAGCTCCTTTAGGTCTTTAATCGGTGAAGATAAAAATAGAAGATTTGCAATTCCAACGAATCAGTAGATTGGTTGTTAACAACTAAATATATATATAAAAAAAAAAAATGAAAGCAGTAAAATTGCTAAACGCGGACCACAACCGACATGTGGAGATTACGATGGCAACAAATCTAATAAGAAAATGCACAGTGGATACCACTCACCATTACAAAATGCAACTCACATGCATTGATTAAAATGGGACAAAATACACCCACAAATCTAATCGAGCAAGCAAGCACTAAAGGAAATTCCTCCTACCATCACTGCCGTCGCTGTCGTCAGTGTGGTATTCCTCAATATGCTTAGAACTTGTTGACATGTTGCTTGAACAAATTGCAATGGCCTTTTCTTGGATGAACGAAGAACCAAATGCGCCAATATAATAAACTAACCTCGGTTGAAATGAAGCAAATTAGAGGATCCTGAAATTTAATGAAATTGACACTCCTGTAGCACTTCTTCAAAGTGGTAAACCATGTGTGTTTGAGTGATCCTAACTGCACCAAAAAAATTCTTGCATTCAAGATGCTTCGGTTAGCAAAAGAATTCTTCAACAAGAGGCTTTGCAAAAAAAAAAAAAAAAAGTTGGTTTTGGTTTGCTTCGGAAAGCAAATGAATTTTTCAATTCAAGTTATAAACTGAATTGGTTCAAAGCAAACATCAAAATCAATTTGAGTTTGGTTGCAATTGTATTACAAAAGCCCAGTGTTAAACACACCTTCTCTTTCCTTCATAGATTTCCTTTCGAGCCTGTTTTCACCTTTTCTTCTGGAGAAACCATCATTGCTATCAAGCTGAGAGAAACCTGGAGGAGTGGCAAGGGAGGCCAAGGATAGGCTCGGGACATAGAGGGGAGAGGATTCAAGTCAAAACAACCTTAACTTCTTTAATTTGGATCAAAATAGAATGTTTTGGACAAAATCAATTTGCAATCTTTTTGATTTAATTGAAAGAAATTTTTTTAGAGAGAATTCAAGAGTAGAGACGATTCTCTCAAATTTGGCTAGAAGCAAAATTTACAGAGTGAATATGCACCGAGAATTTAAGAGAAACGTTGGAAAGAAAGAAAATCGGTGAAGAGCCCTAAAATTTGATTTGGGATCTTTGATTTTCCCATTTTTCACCCGGTTGGACAAAATTGCCCATGCTCTAATTGCCAGAATAAATTCACCAGCGAAAATTCGGCCAACCAATGAGTTGGGGCCCTCATTTGAGACAAAGTTAACAACTTTAGACCCCTTTTAAGACAAAGTCTACTCTGGACCCTTAATTGAGAAAACGGCTTTATTTTAGGTCCTTATTTGAAATTTTCCCTAAAACTCATGATTGGTATAAAATGCTACACAAATGCTTTATTTGATGTTTTTAGGTACTGAAAGAGTATTAATTAATTAACTAGTATAATCAAGTCCTCGAATCTAATTTTTTTGGTTACACATGAATAATTTTTTTTCTTAATACATGGGTTTCTAATCGACTCACCACAAATCGAGTAGTGACGATTTCTAAATGAAAATGTTGCGAATTAAAAACTCAGACCATAAGACGCAAATTGGTGAGCTTGGGAAAGCCCGGGCTAAGCATAGAGTTAACGGTGGCCATTAACCTCCGCTGGTGGGAGGGCTCTAAAGAGGTCGCAACATTGACCATCATCGAAGCAAGAGGGCATTTACCCCAATGACAAATGTATAAAAGAGTCCACAATAAACTTTCTCAATTCTCCTTAGGAGACATTAGGCTTTATTCAAGTTCTCTTTTCTTTTCTTTCTTTCCTTTTGAATAAAGTGGTTTTATAAAAATTCACTCAATTACATCATAATAAGTCGATACGCAAAAGCTCATCCAACGTGAGCAAGAATCTAGTCATTTACGAAGGGATATCCACATTGGAAAAAAAGATAAGCCTATATGTTCTTCTACGAAATGGACATTTGCCTGAGTAGAACAATCCCATCTAGTACCTCATTAATCTTATTAGCAAGGTAAGTCACAAGTCAACGGATAGCCCAACTTGACATTATTTGCACTCACCGATGTGATGAAAATCAAGATAATTACCACAAAAAAAAAAGTCCTAAACTTATTATACTTGTATCAATTCAATCTTAAACTTTTCAATCTAATTAATTCAGTTCTAAATCTTTGAACAATTTTTCAATAAAGTCTATCAAACTAATTTTTGCCAAAAATCACTGACGTAAACGCTGAACATTCTACATGTCGCCACTAGCCCTGAGTAAGGTCTATGAGTCCCTTGCCATATTGAGCAACTCCTCTCCGACAATCCCAACTGTTTATCACATAATAAAACATAACCCCATACAATCAGTGCCCATCCACACCATCCAACAAATCTAATCTACACCGGTTGGAAAAATTATCAATCATCCCTTCCCCCAAGACCGAGTCCTTTTTTCGAACAAGAAAAAAGGACCGAGTTCTCTAGCTCATCTCTTCCATGGAGTTCTTTCTAGACTCACCCGCAATCCCAAAAGGAACCTAAACAAACTGCTTAGCCTTGTGTTGTCTTGATAATGACATCACACCTAATTATAGGAAACAAATTCTTTTCGAAACTACGTTAGGAATTCTAGAAAACGAGGTTGCGATCCATGTAAAAGTAAGATTTTGTAAGATCACCACTAACTAATATAAAATTCGTGCGTGTCCACTTTGACCATGTCTTGGTTCATTTAGTTAAGCTCAAGAAAAGTGATTTCGACCTAAGATTAACATGGTGCAGTTGATGTTCAATGTCGATGCCGAATTTTTTACCATGCACAATTCTAAGAGGAAATTTACCCGTGAGAAGAGGGTTCCTATACAAGAAAATAAATTTTTTGGACAATGCATGTGTATATCGATTTGGTCATGTACTCTTCGTCAAGACGTGGATGATCACCTCTGTCTGAATGTTGCAATAGTCGATAATGTTACACTTGGATGAGCAAAGGACGCTGGTTCGCCATGTAAAAAAGTATTAGCGATTGATATGTGTAAGCATATGATGCGTTGAAAAAAGAAGACGCATCAAAAGACAAGCGGATGATCAATTTTGCAAAACATTAGATGCATCATCTTGGGGAGAATAGAACAAGCTAAAAAGAAGGTGGAGCACTTAGAGGACCAATAGTCGGCCATATAATAAAAGAAAGTGGAACACCAGCTCAAAACTATTGATCCACACATTCAGTCACGGCCTAAATCGAAACCAAATCAGGAAGATTTCAGTGACAACTGTGCGTCACGAATTTGACGTCGAGAACGCCGAGTTGCTTTTATTTTGATTTGATTCTCTGATCTATGTGGTCCGAGCCATTTCTAGGTTTTTGTTTCTTAAAAGAACTATAAAAAAAAGGAAACTACCAACTGGTCATAACAAGAAAGAGGTCGTAAAGCATTCATAGACTCGTCTCAAATGGTTGGTACATCAAAGAAGAAACATGTTGGTAGGTTCTAGCGAAAATGAAATCTTTAAAGGTTTCGCATTGACTATGATAGCTTTCGGCCAAAGTTTTCCAGTGTTTACTTTATCTCTCTATCGTTCTTGCTATTTTCTTTTCACGGCATTTCTTATTTGTTTCTGAAAAATTTTGGGAGACATCTGTCGACTGTTTTAAAAGCTTAAGCTGTTAAATGAAAATATGGTTTATTATATAAATATTATAACACTCATCCTCACGGTTAGTCTGATCCTTTTGCCTAACACTAAGCATGGACATATTTCATTGGGGAGGCAAATGGGGCTTGATAAGATTTGAACCCGGGACCATCAACTTTAATACAATGTAAGATTTTGTAAGATCACGACTAACTAATATAAAATTCGTGCGTGTCCACTTTGACCATGTCTTAGTTCAATTAATTAAGCTTGAGAAAAGTGATTTCGACCTAAGATTAACATGGTGCAATTGATGTTCAATGTTGACGCCCAATTTTTACCGTGCCAATTCTAAGAGTAAATTTACCCATGAGAAGAGGGTTCCTATACAAGAGGATACAATTTTTGGACAATGCACGTGTATATCGATTTGGTCATGTACTCTTTGTCAAGACATGGATGATCACCTCTATCTGAATGCGGCAATAATAAAAAAAGTTACACTTGGATGAGCAAAGGAGGTTGGTTCGCCATGTTAAAAAGTATCAGCGATTCATATGTGTACGTATATGATGTGTTCAAGAAAGAAGACGCATCAAAAGACAAGCGGATGATCAATTTTGCAAAACATGAGATGCATCATCTTGGGGAGAATAGAACAAGCTAAAAAGAAGGTGGAGCACTCAAAGGACCAACAGTCTGCCATATTCTAAAAGAAAGTTGAACACCAGCACAAAAGTATTGATCCACACATTCAGTCGTAGCCTAAATCGAAACCAAATCAAGAAGATTTCGGTGACAATTATGCATCACCAATTTGATGCCGAGAATGCTGAGTTGCTTTTATTTTGATTTGATTCTGTAATCTAAGTGCTCCGAGTCATTTCTAGATTTTTGTTTGTTAAAAGAACTATAAAAAGAGGAAACTACCAAATGGTCATAACAAGAAAGAGGTCTTAAAGCATTCATAGACTCATCTCAAATGGTCGGTACATGAAAGAAGAAGCACGTTGGTAAGTTGTAGTGAAAATGAAATCTTTAAAGGTTTCGCTTTGACTACGACAGCTTTCCACCAAAGTTTTCTAGTGTTTACTTTATCTCTCTATCGTTCTTGCTATTTTCTTTTCACATCATTTCTTATTTGTTTCTGAAAAATTTTGGGAGACATCTGCCGACTGTTTTAAAAGCTTAAGTAGTTAAATGAAAACGTGGTTTATTATATAAATATTATAACACTCATCCTCATGGTTAGTCCGATCCTTTTGTCTAATACTAAGCACGGACATATTTGATTAGGGAAGCAAATAGGGCTTGATAAAATTTAAACCGAGGACCTTCAACATGGTGCAATTAATGTTCAATGTCGATGCCCAATTTTTTACAATGCACCATTCTAAGAGGAAATATACCCATGAGAAGAGGGTTCCAATACAAGAGGATACAATTTTTGGACAATGCACGTGTATCTCGATTTGGTCATGTACTCTTCGTCACGACGTGGATGATCAATTTTGCAAAACATGAGATGCATCATCTTGGGGAGAATAGAACAAGCTAAAAAGAAGGTGGAGCACTCAGAGGACCAACAATCGGCCATATAATAAAAGAAAGTTGAACACTAGCACAAAAGTATTGATCCACACATTCAGTTGCGGCCTAAATCGAAACAAAATCAAGAAGATTTCGGTGACAACTATGCGTCACCAATTTGCCGTCGAGAATGCCGAGTTGCTTTTATTTTGATTTGATTCTGTAATCTAAGTGATCCGAGTCATTTCTAGGTTTTTTTTTTGTTAAAAGAACTATAAAAATAGAAACTTCCAAATGGTAATAACAAGAAAGAGGTCGTAAAGCATTCATAGACTCGTCTCAAATGGTTGGTACATGAAAGAAGAAACGCATTGGTAGGTTCTAGTGAAAATGAGATCTTTAAAGGTTTCACATTCACTACGGCAGCTTTTAGCAAAGTTTTCCAGTGTTTACTTCATCTCTCTATCCTTCTTGCTTTTTTTTTTTTTCATTTTCACAGCATTTCTTATTTGTTTCTGAAAAATTTTGTGAGACATCTGCCGACCGTTTTAAAAGCTTAAGCTGTTAAATGAAAACGTGATTTATTATTTAAATATTATAACACTCATCCTCACGGTTAGTCTGATCCTTTTGCCTAATACTAAGCATGGACATATATTTCATTGGGGAGGCAAATGGGGCTTGATAAGATTTGAACCCGGGACCATCAACTCTAATATAATGTAAGATTTTGTACGATCACCATTAACTAATATAAAATTCGTGCGTGTCCACTTTGACCATGTCTTGGTTCATTTAGTTAAGCTCGAGAAAAGTGATTTCGACCTAAGATTAACATGGTGCAATTGATGTTCAATGTCGATGCCGAATTTTTTACCATGCACCATTCTAAGAGGAAATTTCCCCGTGAGAAGAGGGTTCCAATACAAGAGGATACAATTTTTGGACAATGCACGTGTATCTTGATTTAGTCATGTACTCTTCGTCACGACGTGGATGATCACCTTTGTCTAAATGCGGCAATAGTTGAAAAAGTTACACTTGGATGAGCAAAGGAGGCTGGTTCACCATGTAAATAAGTATTAGCGATTGATATGTGTAAGCATATGATGTGTTGAAGAAAGAAGACAAGTCAAAAGACAAGCGGATGATCCATTTTGCAAAACATGAGATGCATCATCTTGGGGAGAATAGAACAAGCTAAAAAGAAGGTGGAGCACTCATAGGACCAACAATCGGCCATATAATAAAAGAAAGTTTAACACCAGCACAAAACTATTGATCCACACATTTAGTCACGGCCTAAATCGAAACCAAATCAGGAAGATTTCGGTGACCACTATGTGTCATGAATTTGACGTCGAGAATGCCGAGTTGCTTTTATTTTGATTTGATTCTCTGATCTATGTGGTCCGAGCCATTTCTAGGTTTTTGTTTGTTAAAAGAACTATAAAAAAAAAGGAAACTACCAAATGGTCATAACAAGAAAGAGGTCGTAAAGCATTCATAGACTCGTCTCAAATGGTTGGTACATCAAAGAAGAAACACGTTGGTAGGTTCTAGCGAAAATGAAATCTTTAAAGGTTTCGCATTGACTAGGACAGCTTTCGGCCAAAGTTTTCTAGTGTTTACTTTATCTCTCTATCATTCTTGCTTTTTTCTTTTCACGGCATTTCTTATTTGTTTCTGAAAAATTTTGGGAGACATCTGTCGACTGTTTTAAAAGCTTAAGCTGTTAAATGAAAACGTGGTTTATTATATAAATATTGGGATAAGTACACTAATTGTGCCATAAGTTGTGTATGGCACTCACTTTGGTGCCAAAAGTTTCAGTCGGATCACTTAAGTGCCAAAAATTTTGAAAAACACTCACTTTGGTGCCAACTCCGATCTGGTTGGTCGGAAATCCGACGTGGCATTTTTTTATTAATATTTGAAGCCGACTTGGATCGCCAAAGAATACAATTAGAAAGCAAACAACAAAACGACGCCATTTAGCGTCTTTTCCCCCAAATAAGAAACCCTAAATCCCTAAAATCGAGTAGAATTGAAAATTGAAAACCCTAAATCCCTAATTCGACCAATTCGAGTGCATACTTCGATTTTCTCTCAAAGTTATCAGCTCGTTCTTGCGAGGAGGGTAGAAGCTTCAACAATGACTCACATTTCAATAAAAAAAAATGAATTAGATGATGAGTGTTACTGTTATTGTAGGTTATCGAGTCCAAGAAGAACATCTTGGACTCGGTTGAATCTCGAGAGAAGATTCCATGAGTGCGGCAGATATAGAGAAGGCTCAAAATGCAAATATTTCAAATGAGTTGATAGGAAATTCTCTAATTGAGCAACAGAGGTGATCTTGGAGTTACTTGAAGGCTGAAATCAACCTCCACCTGCGTTAATGGACAATTAAGAGGATGTCGACTCAATGCAAGCTCAAATGAAGGGTTTAACATCTCTGGTCGACCATTTTATGAGGGAGGTTTTCAAAGAAACTTTTATCGAGCGTTAATTGTGTTCTTATTCTCTTGTGTAGTTTATTCAAATGTAAAGTGAGTAATGAGAAGAAGTTTGTATGTCTACCATAGTCGAAATTTGTATGTCTACAATTTTTGTATGAAGCAAAAGGTTTTGTTGTAATCCATAGTAGGAATGCAAGATTGGAATTGGAATGCATTAATTGTGAGTACTTCAGAAATGCAATGTTTGCTTGCTGTATTTTTTATTTGCCCTCCTGATTTGCTGGTTTGTCGGTTTGCTGCAACTACAAACCACAGCAAAATGGAAGGTTGGAGTTGGAATGCATTAGTTCTGAGCACTTTTTATTATTTAGTTGTGTATTGGCAATGTTTGTTTTGATTAGTTTTTGCTTCAAATAGAATGGTTGCTGCATTTTTATCATTGTAATGGTTTGCTGGTTTTGTAGCAAACTGCAAAGCATGGCAAATTAACGATTGACCATTTCAGTGCCAAAAGTTGTAAATAGTGATCACTTGAGTGCCAAGTTTTTATAAAAGTGATCATTTAAATGACAGTCGCAATTACAAAGTGATCACTTTTGTTGCACAAGTTGTAAATAGTGATCGCTTGAGTGCCAATTTCAAACTTGCACCAGTCGTGGTGCATCTTGCATCTTATTCTTGCACCAGTTGGCTTGCTAGTGCATCTTCTTGCAACACAACAGCCCTGCAACGAGATGCACCAGCACTCAAAATTGCATCTAATTCCAATACATACAACCAGAACCCCATAGATAACATCAACGCATCAACAACTTCAACCAGCAACACTATATGCACACATTTAAATCTAAAAATAATAGCAACCTCATAAGAACATTGTACCAATAGCAAAAAAATATACAGCATAACTGATAACTATTTTGCTAGCTATTAAACCAAGCCAAGAGAAAATAACAGAAACAGCTATTGTCATTGACATCGATTGATTGTTTACAAAAGAAAAGAAAAACATGAACTTTACTCCCCAATCATTGAAGGTTCAGCACCCTTAAAAAAAAAAAAACAATGACAATATGGAGGTAGCAACTACCATCAGTGATATAATATCCATCACCCTCCTAAAAAAGAAAACATAAAAAGAGAGACCATGTCCAGCACCACATAAAAATAAACTATGTCCAGCACCACATAAAAAGAGAGCAAGTCCGGCACCCTCCCATTAGTCAATATGGACAACACCTTGATTTCCTTTTCGTCTTGGGGCTTTGAATTAATTCATAATCTGAGCACTCTTTCGAACTGGATGTGCAAGTTCTTTAACTGGGCGTTCTGTCATCTTAATTTTCCTTATTTTTGATAGTGGCTATTCTTGTTCTAACACGTGTTATGTGTTGGTCCATATTATCACTATCACGCCCAATCGTTGATTGAGATGGAATTGGTGCTGGGTTCTATTTGGATGGCTGTTTTGCAGCTATACGCACTGTCTTCTTCTTTGGAGCACTCTTTTTTGGCTACGCCATTGATTCTTGAGTTGGCCCACCTTGAGAGAGAAATACCTCTGAAGTTCTCCCAAGCTACAAGAATATAGCGATATTGTCAACCAAATGAATTGAAGTACAACAAATTAAATGCATGAGGCCTACAAATCTTACATTAAAAATAGTCATTCCAATTCGTTCATCTGTGTAAATCTCATAACCATATTGCCTTAATCTTTTTCTAATAGCCCCTCTTGTTCATTGTGGTGCATCATTTTTAACAGCAACAGATGAGGCAGCAGCCTCTGCAACTTGTGCAATTGCTCGTCTTCTCACCTGAGAAACACATAAAAAATTTAAAATTCAACCAATAAAAGACAAACACGGCAATGTACAACTTACTAGAACTTTTTTTCTTCTCATTTGCTCAACAATTGACTCAGTTGTTGTTGTTGATGTCCTGCCTATTCCAGTCCCTGTCCCTACACTTGAGCCTACAACAGGGCTTTTTTCTGGCCCTTTAGAAAGCTTTACAACAATGTACTATATTAGGATCATGACCAACTACAATAAATAATTAGACATATACTCATTTTCATGGTGGAAACAAATGGAGAAAACTTATCAAATTACAAGTGCATGATAGAGGAAAAGCACAATAGAAGCCAGTATACATGGTCAACCATCAAACTCTATTGAATAGAAAATGTAAAGTTACTGAGATAAAGAGGATACTTACCTTACAGTAGAGCTTTTTGTTTGCCCTTCAGTAGGCACTACTGCAGGGCCTTCTGTCCTACCTTTACTAGATCCAACAAGAAGCTCTTCAGTAGGGCCTTCTATCCTACCTTCAGCCATTACATCTTGCTGTTAATGTTGCCTTTTTAGCTCACAACATTTCTTATTGTACCTTTTCTTGCGGCAATAGGAGCATTTCATCTTTGAGCCAGTCCTACTCATCCTTTGACTTAATGCCTCTTCCTACTACATTCTTATTTTCTTTTTGGGCTTTCCAATTTGCTTCTTCAGTGGCAAAGGTAGAGGGCTTTCATGATTTGTTGACTCCCAAAATTTGCTGTTTTTGATAGGCTGCATCATGAATTAGTATGAAGCAATGTGTGAGCTTTTTTTTATACCAATCATGTAGGTAATCATTTGGATTTTCTTGCTTCATTTGAATAGAACAAATTGCATCGGCACAGGGAATTCCATTTAGTTGCCAGGCTCGGCATAAACACTTTCTTTTATCTAGGTTGACAATATACTTATCCTGATTTTGAATAATCTCATATCTATTATCTCCATTCCAAACTGAATGGCAGAACCTACCAGCAGTAATATTTGCATCCAATCTCTTCATAATCCTAGGGCCACAGTCTCTAGTCCATTTCATAGTCTCATCTCTTTGCCTATGCAATCTAGTCATCACCATCACTCGAATATCATCAAGCATGTTGATGATTGGTTTGCACTTGGCATCTAAAATTCTGCCATTGAAAGCTTCATTGAGGTTGTTATCAATGATATCGCATTTAAACTCTTCGTTAAAGAAGGCCCGACACCAATGCTTAGCTTCTGTCTGGAATAGTGCATCAAAACATTCATTTGTCAGCTGCAACAATCATTGCTTGGCTAATCTAAAATCAGCCATGTTGGTACTCTTTGCTATCTGCCAGAACTGCTTCTGGAGCCCATCTCCTTTGAAGTTCCTCGACCAATTTGCATATATGTGCCTTGCGCACATTCTATGCTCAGCATGTGGCATCAACTCAGTCAATGTAGGAATAAGTCCCTACAAAAATTCAAACCAATAAATACAAGTCAAGAAAAATATGCAAATAATTAATATTAAAAGGGAGTGAATTAATTGACAATGAAATTACCTTCTGTTGGTTGCTCATGAATGTCCATCCTCCCTCATCGGTTATCTCAAGGTCAGACATTAAATTCTTGAGAAACCATGACCAAATACCCTTGTTCTCTATCTTCACCACCGCCTAAGCTATCGGAAACATTTGATTATTGGCATCTCTCCCCACAACAACCAACAACTCTCCCTTGCACAAACCCGTGAGAAAGAATCCATCCAATCCTATAACTCTTCTACAACCAGCCAAGAAGCCCCGTTTGCATGCATCAAAACAGACATAAAATCTATCAAATTTAGGCCTAAGATCAGGAAGTGGCCTCTCCACAACCTCTACATACACCCTACTATATGGGTTCTGAAACATGCATTCGCCAGCATAATCCCATACATGCGCATATTCTTTCTTATACCCACCCATCAGTATTTTCATCACCCTCATCTTAGCTCTCTTGCATTGATTCCTTGACACATTAACCCATACTTGCTCCTTCCCTAACTATTGAAATTGAGGACTCTTGATCTTAGGCATTGCTTTGATAGTGTTGAAAAAATGCTTCGATAACCACACACTTGTTACCCTTTTATTGTTAAAAATAATTAGACAAGTATGCTCCTCCTGCAATGACCTAATTTGGAATGACCCATTCTTACTCAGCGCGCCATAGAGCTTCCATGGACAATTGAGTTGTGAGCACTTAGTTCTCACAAATTCCTTCGTGTTTCTAATGAATTTAACACTCCTCTGTTCACCAATAGAGTTCTTCACAACAGCTTCCTTGAACTATTTGGCATCGTCAAATCTCATGCCCACAAACAAAATAGGTTTATCAACAGTTGGATCATAGCAAGGATACTTACTTTTTCTTCGACGAGCAAGTTCTTCATCACCATTGTCAAGCTCATTCTCCGAACCAGCAACTTCATTGCCACAGCTTTCTTCATCTTCACTTCTATTACCTTCAACTGGAACTCCATCCCCATTTACTGGCTCGGGCCTCTTTGCTGAAGATGCAAGTTTTTTTCTCAGAAATTCCCTTTGCTTTTGTCTTGATTATGCGAGTTCATCATCATCTTCGTCATGTGGGAAATTTACTGAAGCAAAATATTCATCTTCTGATTCACTAGATAAAGCAATTTCTCATTCTAATCCAATAAAGTCCTCATCGCCCAAATCTTCACCCAAGCTTTCAGGACATGTCACTGTTTGTTCATCTCTATCAATGTGAGTTCTCTCCCTTTCATCTCTTTCATCCCCGACCTGATTACTCGCTTGAATATAATCCCTCATTTCTCCTCTTTCAATGGTGGTCTGCTCATCCCCATCCTCATTCTCATCCTCACCATCCTCATCACCATCCTCATCCTCACCATCACTATATAATACTCAACATATACCTTAACTTCTTCGTTGTGAAGATAATGGTAAATGATATCCTTAATACCATTATCGTCATTAAAAAATCTCGAGCCATCCTTCAATTCCTTCCCAAGAATACAGTAATGTAGTTTTTGCATTTTGCATCGTAAAAAATACACCAAATTCCTCAGAAAATCAATATATAATGGCTTCCGAACATTGACATAATATAGTACCTACATTTCCACCAATATATTCCCAATCATCGGTGCCAATAAGAAACTCTCCACCATAGTAAACAATGACGCCTACCCGATTCGCGTCCATGTCGATGCTGCACCCAATAAAAAAAAAAAAACAAATGTCATTACTTGTTGGGACCACATGACAAAATCAACAACTTCACATGGAGGTCCTTGTCATTTTGTTGTCAAGAAACAAATGCAACTGATCTCCCTAATTTAGTGCTTTTACAGAAACAAAAGAAACCGAATTGGATAAACAAAGTGAGGTCCCACTACCCATTTTTCAGTTCAATCACATTCGGTCCTCTTGTTTTCCCCATAGAAGCAGTCCAATTAATTAAATAAATTCGGTCCCACCACTGTTTCCCCCCGAGTCGAGCCCCATTTTCCCCTCCGCGCCCTATTTTTCTATTCGGTCCCCACAAAAGAAAGGGAACGAACGACGAAACCCTCAAATTTTCTATTCGGTCCCCACCACTTTCCCCACCACTTTCCCCCTGAGTTTAGCCCTCAATTTTCCCTCTACGCCCTAACTTGCCTATCAGAACCCTAAATTTTTCACTAAATTGACCCACATAGAGAACATGACAAACCTGAGTGAGCGAGAGTTGAGGATGCAGCCAGTGAACGAACGTGAACGACAGCGCAACTATAGCGGTGGCTGAGTGATGGCAGGTGAGTAAACGACGGTGGGTTAGTGAGCTACGGCCGGCGGCATCAAGCGAGAACCTTCTACGCACACCGTTTTTGGCCCACGTCGTTTTTTACAGTATTGAATCCACTATACGACGATCGTTTTGTAGGTAATCCACGTGGAATGGTAAAATGATGCTGTTTCTTACGAAGAAAAGGAAACAGCGTCCTTTTATGCCATCCACCGTGGACAATATTAAGAGTTGTCGCATTTTTTTTTAAATATAAATGCCACGTAATCATTTTGGCCGGAATTTCGCCGGTGGCACCAAAGTAATTGTTTTTTCTCTGATTTGGCACTTAAGTGATCCGGCGGAAACTTTTGGCACCAAAGTGAGCGACATACACAACTTATGGCACCATTAGTGTACTTATCCCTATAAATATTATAACACTCATCCTCACGGTTAGTCTGATCCTTTTGCCTAATACTAAGCATGGACATATTTCATTGGGGAGGCAAATGGGGCTTGATAAGATTTGAACCTGGGACCATCAACTCTAATATAATGTAAAATTTTGTAAGATCACGACTAACTAATATAAAATCCGTGATCATGTCTTAGTTAATTTAATCAAGCTCGAGAAAAGTGATTTTGACCCAAGATTAACATGGTGCAATTGATGTTCAATGTCGATGCCGAATTTTTTACCATGCCAATTCTAAGAGGAAATTTGCCCATGAGAAGAGGGTTCCTATACAAGAGGATACAATTTTTGGACAATGCACGTGTATATCGATTTGGTCATGTACTCTTCGTCAAGACATGGATGATCACCTCTGTCCGAATACGGCAATAGTCGAAAATTTTAACTTGGATGAGCAAAGGAGGCTGGTTCGCCATGTAAAAAAGTATTAGCAATTCATATGTGTAAGCATATGATGTGTTGAAGAAAGAAGATGCATCAAAAGACAAGCGGATGATCAATTTTGCAAAACATGAGATGCACCATCTTGGGGAGAATAGAACAAGCTAAAAAGAAGGTGGAGCACTCAAAGGACCAACAGTCAGCCATATAATAAAAGAAAGTTAAACACCAACACAAAAGTATTGATCCACACATTCAGTCACGGCCTAAATCGAAACCAAATCAAGAAGATTTCGGTGACAACTATGCGTCACCAATTTGACGTCGAGAATGCCAAGTTGCTTTTATTTTGATTTGATTTTGTAATCTAAGTAGTTCGAGTCATTTCTAGATTTTTGTTTGTTAAAAGAACTATAAAAAGGGAAACTACCAAATGGTCATAACAAGAAAGAGGTCATAAAGCATTCATAGACTTATCTCAAATGGTTGGTACATGAAAGAAGAAACACGTTGGTAGGTTCTAGTGAAAATGAAATCTTTAAAGGTTTCGCATTGACTACGACAGCTTTCGGCCAAAGTTTTCCAGTGTTTACGTTATCTCTCTATCGTTCTTGCTATTTTCTTTTCACAGCATTTCTTATTTGTTTCTAAAAAATTTACTAAGACATCTGCCGACTGTTTTAAAAGCTTAAGCTGTTAAATGAAAACGTGATTTATTATATAAATATTATAACACTCATCCTCGTAGTTAGTCCAATCCTTTTGCCAAATACTAAGCACGGACATATTTGATTAGGGAAGCAAATAGGGCTTGATAAAATTTAAACTGAGGACTTTCAACTCTAACATAATGTAAGATTTTGTGAGATCACGACTAACTCATATAAAATTTGTGTGTTCACTTTGACCATGTCTTGGTTCATTTAATCAAGCTCAATAAAAGTGATTTCGACCTAAGGTTAACATGGTGCAATTGATGTTCAATGTCGATGCCGAATTTTTTACCATGCACCATTCTAAGAGGAAATTTCCCCGTGAGAAGAGGGTTCCAATACAAGAGGATACAATTTTTGGACAATGCACGTGTATCTTGATTTGGTCACATACTCTTCGTCACGACATGGATGATCACCTCTGTCTGAATGCAGCAATTGTCGAAAAAGTTACACTTGGATGAGCAAAGGAGGCTAGTTCGCCATGTAAAAAAGTATTAGCAATTGATATGTGTAAGCATATGACGTGTTGAAGAAAGAAGACGCATCAAAAGACAAGCCAATGATCAATTTTGCAAAACATGAGATGCATCATCTTGGGGAGAATAGAACAAGCTAAAAAGAAGGTGGAGCACTCAGAGGACTAGCAGTCTTCCATATAAAAAAAGAAAGTTGAACAACAGAACAAAACTATTGATCCACACATTTAGTCGCGGCCTAAATCGAAACCAAATCAGGAAGATTTCGGTGACAACTGTGCATCACGAATTTGACATCGAGAATGCTGAGTTGCTTTTATTTTGATTTGATTCTATAATCTAAGTGGTCCGAGTCATTTCTAGATTTTTGTTTGTTAAAAGAACTATAAAAAAGGAAACTACCAAATGGTCATAAAAAGAAAGAGGTCGTAAAGCATTCATAGACTCATCTTAAATGGTTGGTACATGATAGAAGAAACACGTTGGTAGGTTCTAGTGAAAATGAAATCTTTAAAGGTTTCACATTGACTACGACAGCTTTCAACCAAAGTTTTCTAGTGTTTACTTTATCTCTCTATCGTTCTTGCTATTTTCTTTTCACAGCATTTCTTATTTGTTTCTGAAAAATTTTGCTAGACATCTGCCGACTATTTTAAAAGCTTAAGTTGTTAAATGAAAACGTGGTTTATTATATAAATATTATAACACTCATCCTCATGGTTAGTCTGATCCTTTTGCCTAATACTACGCATGGACATATTTGATTGGGGAAGCAAATAGGGCTTGATAAAATTTAAACCCAGGACCTTCAACTCTAACATAATGTAAGATTTTGTGAGATCATGACTAACTAATATAAAGTTCATGTGTTCACTTTGACCATGTCTAGGTTCATTTAATCAAGCTCAGAAAAGTGATTTCGACCTACGATTAACATGGTGCAATTGATGCTCAATGTCGATGCTGAATTTTTTATCATGCACCATTCTAAGAGAAAATTTACCCGTGAGAAGAGGGTTCCAATACAAGAGGATACAATTTTTGGACAATGCACGTGTATCTCAAGTTGGTCATGTACTCTTCGTCATGACTTGGATGATCACCTCTGTCCGAATGCGGTAGTAGTCCAAAACGTTACACTTGGATGAGCAAAGGAGGCTGGTTCGCCATGTAAAAAATTATTAGCGATTGATATGTGTAAGCATAAGACGTGTTGAAGAAAGAAGACACGTCAAAAGACAAGCGGATGATCCATTTTGCAAAACATGAGATGCATCATCTTGGGGAGAATAGAACAAGCTAAAAAGAAGGTGGAGCACTCAGAGGACCAATAGTCGACCATATAATAAAAGAAAGTTGAACACCAACACAAAACTATTGATCCACACATTCAGTCGCAGCCTAAATCAAAACCAAATCACGAAGATTTCAGTAACAACTCTGGTTCATGAATTTGATGTCGAGAATGCCAAGTTGCTTTTATTTTGATTTGATTATGTGATCTAAGCAGTCCGAGTCACTTCTAGATTTTTGTTTGTTAAAAGAACTATAAAAGAGGAAACTGCCAAATGGTCATAACAAAAAGAGGTCATAAAGCATTCATAGACTCGTCTCAAATGGTTGGTACATGAAAGAAGAAACACGTTGGTAGGTTCTAGTGAAAGTGAAATCTTTAAAGGTTTCTTATTGACTACGACAGCTTTCGGCCAAAGTTTTCTAGTGTTTACTTTATCTGTCTATCATTCTTGCTTTTTTCATTTTCACAGCATTTCTTATTTGTTTTTGAAAAATTTTGTGAGACATCTGCCAACTGTTTTAAAAGCTTAAGCAGTTAAATGAAAACATGGTTTATTATATATATATATATATATATATATATATTAATTATAACACTCCTTCTCACAGTTAGTCTGATCCTTTTGCCTAATGCTAAGCACGGACATATTTGATTGGGGTGGCAAATGGGGCTTGATAAGATTTGAACCCGGGACCATCAACTCTAATATAATGTAAAATTTTATAAGATCACTACTAACTATTATAAAACTCGTGCGTGTCCACTTTGACCATGTCTTGGTTCATTTAATTAAGCTCGAGAAAAGTGATTGCGACCTAAGATTAACATGGTGTAAGTGATTTGGACAATGCATGTGTATATCAATTTGGTCATGTACTCTTCATCAAGACATGGATGATCACCTCCGTCTAAATGCAGCAGTAGTCAAAAAAGTTACATGTGGATGAGCAAAGGAGGCTAGTTTGCTATGTAAAAGAGTTTTAACGATTGATATGTGTAAGCATATGACGTGTTGAAGAAAGAAGACATGTCAAAAGACAAGCGAATGATCAACTTTGCAAAACACATTATGCATCATCTTGGGGAGAATAGAACAAGCTAAAAAGAAGGTGGAGCACTCAGAGGACCAACAGTTGACCATATAATAAAAGAAAGTAGAACACCAGCGCAAAACTAATGATCCGCACATTCAATTGCAGCCTAAATCGAAATAAAATCAGGAAGATTTCAATGACAACTGTATGTCATGAATTTGATGTCGAGAATGCGGAGTTGCTTTCATTTTGATTTGATTTTGTGATCTAAGTGGTCCGAGTCATTCTAGATTTTTGTTTGTTAACAGAACTATAAAAGAGGAAACTACCAGATGGTCATAACAAGAAAGAGGTCATAAAGCATTCATAGACTCATCTCAAATGGTTGGTACATGAAAGAAGAAACACGTTGGTAGGTTCTAGTCAAAATGAAACCTTTACAAGTTTCACATTGACTACCACAGCTTTTGGCCAAAGTTTTCCAATGTTTACGTTATCTCTCTACCGTTCTTGCTATTTTCTTTTCATAGCATTTCTTGTTTGTTTTTGAAAGATTTTGTGAGACATCCGCCATCTGTTTTAAAAGTTCAAGCTGTTAGATGAAAATGTGAATTATTATATAAATATTATAACACTCCTCCTCACGATTAGTCTTATCCTTTTGCTTAATACTAAGCATGGACATATTTGATTAGGGAGGCAAATAGGGCTTGATAAAATTTGAACTTAGAACCTTCAACTCTAATATAATGTAAGATTTTGTGAGATTACAACTAAGTAATATAAAAATTTAAACTGTTAGTTGAAATGCGTGATTTATAATTTACATATATGCATGGCGGTCTTGTAAATATGGACTTTGACTCAATCAAAGCAAAAAAAAAAAAAAAGAAGTTGACTGAGTCAACAAAAACAAGGAATAGTGGACACCTTCAGCTTTTAAAGATGGGCCGACGGGCCGAGACTCACACAAACGGAAAGAAAAGGATAGAGAAAAATGGAAAGAAGAAGAAAAGGAAAAGAGAGAGAGGGTTTTGTGCATTCACGCCATAGACGCTTCGCCAAGCTGATTTGACTTCATATTGCAACATCTGGTAAGTGCTTGTGCCCTTCATTTATCTAATCATAGTAGTTTTCAGAATTATGGCTCAAAGTTAAAATTTAGTGAAAATTGAGCTGCAAAGTTCGATTCTCAAGCTATGGAGCTCCGGGATTTCATGGAAAATATAAATTATGTCATTGTAGAACCATGAGATTTTGTGAAAGTTGATTTGAATTAACAGTTTAGTTGGAGTGAAATTTTAGGATTTCGCGTTCAAGTTTTGCTTTGCAAATACCTTGAATAATTTTTTTTGGATATGTGATTTCTTAATACATATAAGTCGTTTTGTTAGCATTTAGGCGTAGTTTAACCATTTTGTAGTTGAGGTAGCATTTTACTTGATTTTAATGTTATTTCTCGATTATTTGATAGAATCATGAATTCGACAATTCGAGTAACGTTTGTTGTTTGGTCGTAGGCATTTTGAGATAAGTTGTGCCACCTATTCTATGAATTTGTAAACTCACATCTTAAAGTGATGAAGATTTGATATATTTTGAGTTATTAATAAATATGTTTGTCACATAGAATCCGAATGACAGCCGTGTCATTCCCTTTTTCTATTAGGATTCGGGGTGTGACACCGTTGATGAAGTTCAATTAAGACCTTCCCAAGACCCATGTCACCATAAAACGGAGGAAGTACACTGCATTTCCTAATCCCATATTATCGAAAGCAATGGCATCAGCCTGCGCCTTTGCACCCCTCATATTGTGGACTCTTCTTGTGTTTCAATCATTTGAGTTTGGCCATTCCGAAGCTTTCACCAATGTGAGCTGCTTTGGTACAGAGAGAGAAGCTCTCTTGAAAGTCAGGCAAGGTCTCATCAACCATTCTAAACGCTTGTCATTGTGGACCAGCAAGGACTGTTGTGAGTGGAAAGGAGTCGAATGCAGCAAAAAGACTAGCCATGTTTTCAAACTTGATCTTCGTAATCCATGCTTGGAGACCGACATCTATGGAGATATCATAGGTTCGGATCAGAGCAGCTTGGCAGGTAAAATCCATGCATCTTTGGCTGAACTGATGCATTTGAAGTATCTAGACCTTAGCCTCAACAAATTTTCCAAGAAAAAAATCCCCCAATTCTTTGGTACTCTCCAGAGACTAGAGTATCTTAATCTATCATTCGCAGGTTTTGACGGAAACATACCTCATCACCTCGGTAACCTGTCCAACTTGCAGTATCTGGATCTTGCTTGTTTTGGCGAGGGTTGGGTTATTTAACAACTGATAACCTCCAATGGGTGTCGAAATTATCTTCCTTGAAATACCTTCGCCTCTCTGGCAATGACCTTGGGAATGCCACAGATTGGTTGAGTTCCATTAATATGTTTTCTTCACTGCAATCTTTGCAGTTGAGGGGTTGTTCTCTCGAAAAACTTCGTCACTCTCTATCCGTCAACTTCACTTCTTTAAGATTCCTGGATCTATCAGGCAATTCCATAAAGTCTACTATTCCTCCCTGGTTCTACAACTTTAGCAAGCTCGAGTACCTAAGTCTGTCAGGAAACTCATTGTCGGGACCTATTCCAGTAAGTCTGGGGGAGCTATCATTTCTAAGAGAGTTACGTCTCAGAGACAACAAATTAAGTGGGAACATCCCGGGAAGTATTGGGCGACTATCTAATCTAGAAGTGTTGGTCATAACAAATAATTCTTTGAACGGAGTTGTTAGTGAATCGCACTTTGCAAATCTCACGAGCCTAACTCGTTTGGGCATTTCGTCTAATGAACTTGTTGTAAGTTTTGATCCCGCCTGGGTTCCTCCATTCCAACTTCAGTACATTGGCGTGACAGATTGTTATGTGGGACCAAAATTTCCATTGTGGCTTCAAACACAGAGGAATATTTCATACTTGCGCATGGCCAATGCACGCATCTCAGATGAAGTTCCCAATTGGCTTTCCGACATTTTACTTAACGTTGAATATATTGATCTCACTAACAATACGCTCAAAGGCCCCATTTCCAGAATGGACTTAAACAAGATGCCACTGTTAGGATTGCTTGGTCTTGCTGATAACAATCTCAGCGGCAGCATACCGAATTCTCTATGGGCGATGGAGAACCTATATCATCTTGATCTGGCAAGGAACCAACTATCCGGGACAATACCCTCTCTAAGCCCCATTTCCAGAATGGACGGAAACAAGATGCCACGGTTAATACATTTTTATCTTGAGGGTAACAATCTCAGCGGCAGCATACCAAATTCACTATGTGCGATGGAGAACCTAATTCATTTTGATCTGTCAAAGAACCAACTATCCGGGACACTACCCTTATGTCTGAAAAAGTTGAAAGCATTGGAAATGATTTCGCTGGGTGACAACAGGTTAAGCGGTCAGATTACTAACTTTTTCTGCCATTTTCAGCAATTGGCAGTTCTGAACCTGCATAAAAATGGCTTCAACAAAGTGCTTCCCTAATGTTTGTCAAACCTAACTGAACTTGTGTTGCTTGATCTAAGTGATAATGACTTCACTGGAGAAATTCCTCCATTTGGACGACGTTTTCAATCATTAGCCATCATCAATCTTGAGAACAATAGTCTCACCGGAGGCATTCCCACGCAACTCTGCCAACTTGATTCTCTTCGGTTTTTAAGCCTAGCACGGAACAACATTTCCGCAAGCATTCCGCTGTGTTTTAATGGATTGTTATCTATGGTTGAAAGCATAGATCCGACACACTCCCTTTGGTCATATCCGACAATCATTTACGCCATGGTTCATGCAAAGAGAACTACCCGACTATACGACAAGACACTCCATTTCTTCCATTCCATTGACTTATCTGCAAACAATTTAAATGGCGAAATACCAAAAGAGTTGACTAGGCTCGTCCAACTTCAGAATTTGAACCTCTCTCAAAACAATTTGAGTGGGAAAATCCCTTCAAACATTGGCGACCTCAAAAACTTAGAATCCCTTGACCTATCCAACAATGGGATTTCTAGTAGAATCCCTCCTAGCAATCTCTCATTCAATAATTTATCAGGCCCTATTCCTTCAAGCAGTCACCTGCGTACTGTGGATGATGATCTGTGTATCGCGGTAATGACAAACTCTATGGAGCTCCTCTTTCAAAAGTTTGCCCTAGAGATGGTGATTTTCAGAATGGAGGCGAACCTAATGAAGGCAATCTGGACATCCATAATTGGTTCTATGTAGTGCATTGCATTTCAAGCAATCTTGGAGGATATCTTACTTTCAAGCAATAGACAAGATCATAAAAAGCTGATGATATTAGGGATGATTACCACGCTTCAGTTCAAAAGAGCTTTTCAGGTACTTACTTGTAGGACCGGCATAGGAATCTCTCTCTCTCTCTCTCTCTCTCTCTCTCTCTCTCTCTCTCTCTCTCTCTCTCTCTCTCTCTACTTAGTAAGCACAGTAACACATGCTCATAGTTATTCAATACATGGTTCCATGCTAACCTCTCTCTCTCTCTCTCTACTTAGTAAGCACAGTAACACATGCTCACAGTTATTCAAATAGCAAGCACATTAACACATGATCACAGTTATTCAATACATGATTCCATGCTAACCTTGGTATGAAATCTGAGCAGCTTCTTTGATCTTCTTGTAGTCAACAGGTAAAGTTTGATTATGTATGTGACATGTTGCAGGAGAGTTGATTACCAAATATGGACCTCAGGCACAACCCCAAGCATTAAGTAGCGTTCATGAGAGTTGAAGAAATTTATCAAATTCGATAGATGTATGTTTGTATCATAAACTTAGAAGTTCCTCTCTTCATGATTAGAAACATTGTATCAATAGCTTATGTACGTAACGAACTCTTTGTATTACATAAAGCTAGCAAAATCCTCAAACGTCAAAACAAAGCCATTTGCTAAACCCTTATGCAGTGCTACAACTTCTACAGACATGATGTCCCTTTCTAGGGCTATCAGCTCCTAGTCAAAAGGTTCCCGCAATATGATCCCAATCATATTCATGAAAACATAACATTTCTCTCTTCAGTGCATGGTCCAAATTCAACACCAGCAGTTCGAAAAAACTTCATGAATAAAGATCTGATACATAACGAAAACTCGTTGCCAATTCACGCGTCAGCTATTGCTAATTTAAGTGGGAAAAAAAGATTGCCGAAAACTGGACAATATAATGCAATGTGATGCTTGCCTCGCTTCCCCGCCATTGCGTCAATCTCATCCCTAGCTGACTTGGTCGAATTCTAGCCTTTTACTAATGTACGAGCTTTTTGCTAAATAGGGTATAACGATAATGAATTCGGTCAAAATGCATACAAATGATAAAATTCTATAGTAATGTGAACTCTCTCTTTTGGCCACGATTTAAATGGGAAATAAATTAACCTAAGTTCGGGGAGGACAATTAAGCAAAATTCAATAAAAACCTCATACTCCAATGATATCGATGCTAGAAATGTGAACTCTCTCTCTCTCTCTCTCTGTTTAAAAAAAGAAAAAGAAAAAAAGAAAACGTTGGCTTTGGGGGCTGGGCCTCACCCCAGCCCTTTTTCTCGTTCCGCGCCAGCCCAAGGCCCATCTCACCCCCGGCTCGCTGTCTTCGCGGCCCGGCCCTCTCGTTTTTCTTCCTCCTTCCTTCCTCACGCTGCACACCACGCGCGCAGGACGACATCCGGAAGATAGAGGAGGGTAGACCAGCAACGAAGGGGACGTCTCGCGGGCCCCATCAATGCCGCCGAAAGGAGCAGCACGAGATGCGGCGAGAAACCCCGACGGAAGGGGACGTCTTCGCGGACGCCTTCAATGCCGAGTAGGCCTCCGTCGAGAAGACGGGATGGGACGCCGACTCGGCCACACCAGGGCGGTCGGCGTTGCCAAGGACTAGCAGTCAAAACCCCCAGTCGACCGGGCCCTCCAGCCTATAAATAGGACCTTCTGGAGCTCGGTGAAGTGGGGGTGAAAGTGAGGGAATTCGAGAGGGAGCTTTGCGGAGAGAGAGAGAGAGAGAGATGCACCGAGAGAGAGAAAGAGTGGGGGTTCGGGTGAGATCGAGAGGCCGAGAGAGAGGGAGATCGGAGCGAGAGGGCTTCAGCCAACCTCAGCCGCGCGCGAGCTCCGCCCGACGACCCCGCCCGACAACCGCGCTTAGCCGATGCCCTCGATTCAAGCCAACAAGCCCCTGACCCCGTTTTGCCCTCCTTTCGGGCACGTCGGGCTGGAGCTCGTGGCCGTCCGACTCGCGCTAACTCCGGCACCAACCGTCCTTGCTTCGGCTGTTGTGTGGTCGTTGCTTCTTTGCCGAGGGTCCCGACGCAGATTCCGGTCCCGTTCGAGCCAAGAACCCCTCGTTCCAGTGCGTGCTTCGCTTGTTCAATGAAATGCCCCAACGAGATCTGGTCTTAGTTTCGTCCTTTCGGGCCGGTACCGAGCCGCCTGGGCGTCGTCCCGTCAAGTCAAATTCCTCGCGAGATAGTTGGTGTTCCGAGTGTTGGCCGTTCGATCGTTTCGAGCCGTTCGCCGACGTCGCCTCTTTCGGTTTGTGTTCAGCCGAGGATGCCGGCGGTGTTCATGCCGGCCGAGGACGGCGGCCCAAAGCGGAGGTCGGATCCTCGACTGGGCCGGCCAAGGCAGCACCAAAGAGGACATGTGGCTCTACCGAGGCGAGCGCGGCGCCAGCCGTCTCGGTCATTCCCGTCGACGCCGCAAGGCGCTGGGCGACAGGCGCGAGTCGAGTCAGCCGATTTGGTTCGCGGGTTTGACCGACCCGGTTCTTTTTGGTTTTCGGGCTAGGGTTTTTCTTTGATGGACCGGTTTTGGTTTAATTTAAATTGTGGGCTGGGCGTTTCTTTTAATTGAAAGTGGGCTTTGGATAGGAGATAAAACGGGCTGGCTTAATCTAGGGTTAGCTTCTCTTTGGGCCGTGCCCCTTTTTCATTTCGAAAGCGGGCTAGTGGTTGGGGGACCAAACTGGGCTGGCGTATCACACCAAGTCCGGCCACGGGATTGGCGACTGGTCGGTTCCGACCCATTTTTGATAATATATATATATATATAATTTTTTTATAAAAATAGAAAATCCAAAAAAAAATATTATTTCCAAGAAAAATCAGAAAAACCTATAAAATAGCCTTTGAGTGTTTTTTCCTTAAAATATGTGAAAATCCTTATAAGAAAACAAAAAGAAATTGTGCTTAAATCCTTGACAATAAATGTCGGATTGTCATTTGCACATTTCCTTTTCTCCAATTGCGCACCGATGCATGAATTTCTATTTCCTTAATCTGGTTAGGAATTGAATCCTAAAACTCGTGATTGGTATAAAATGCTACACAAATGCTTTACTTGATGTTTTTAGGTACTGAAAGAGTATTAGTTGATTAACTAGTATAACCAAGTCCCCGAATATAATCTCTCTGACTACGCATGAATAAAAAAAATTTCATTTACTTACCTTTTACCAAAAAAAAAAACATTCTTAATATATTACTTGGATTTCTAATTGACTCACCACAAATCGATTAGTGACAATTTCTAAATGAAAATGTTGCAAATTAAAAGCTCGGACCATAAGTCGCAAATTGGTGAGTTTGGGAAAGCCCGGACTAAGCCTAGAGTTAATGCCAGCCATTAACCTCCGCGTTGGCGGGAGGGCTCTAAAGAGGTTGCGACATTGACCATGGTTAGAAGCAAGAGGGCATTTACCCCAATGAAAAATGTATAAAAGGGTCCACAATAAACTTTCTCAATTCTCCTCATGAGACAAGGCTTTATACAACTTCTCTTTTCTTTTCTTTCTTTTCTTGTGAATAAAGTGATTTTATAAAAATTCACTCAATTACATCATAATAAGTCGATACGCAAAAGCTCATCTGACGTGAGCAAGAATCCAGTCATTTACAAAGGGATATCTACATTGGAAAAAAAGATAAGCCTATATATTCTTCTACGAAATGGACATTTGCCTGAGTAGAACAATCCCATCTAGTACCTCATTAATCTTATCAGCAAGGTAAGTTACAAGTCATCAGATAGCTCAACTTGACATTATTTGCACTCACCGATGTGATAAAAATTAGGATAATTACCAAGAAAAAAAAAGTCCTAAACTTATTATACTTGTACCTGTTTTTTTCTTAAACTTTTCAAACTAATTCAATTCTAAATCTTTTAACAATTTGTCAATAAAGTCTATCGGACTAATTTTTGCCAAAAGTCACTCACATAAAAGCTGGACATTCTACATGTCACCACCGGCACTGGGTAAGGTCCGTGAGTCTCTCGCCATATTGAGCAACTTCTCTGACAATCCCAACCGTTTATCACATAATAAAACACAACCCCATACAATCAGTGGCCATCCACACCATCCACCAAATCTAATCTACGCCAGTTAGAAAAATTAATCAATCATCCCTTCCCCCAAGACCAAGTCCTTTTTTCGAACAAGAAAAAAGGACCAAGTTCTCTAGCTCATCTCTTCCATGGAGTTCTTCCTAGACGCGCCCGCAATCCCAAAAGGTTAAACAAGCTGCTGAGCCTTATGTTGTCTTGATAATGACATCGCACCTAATTATAGGAAACAAATTCTTTTTGAAACTACGTTTGGAATTCTAGAAAACGAGGTTACAATCCATGCAAAAGTGCTACAGTCGAGTCATGAGGGCCAAGTCGTGTCCAACTCTAAAATATGATATTGGTCTAAAAAATCACAATAGAAAAATGAAATTACATACGAAACTACCTGAACTAGATTCAGGTGCATATATGATTGAGTGTTACCACGCATCTCTTTCTAATTAACCTGGGGTGCGTGTCTTGTACCTTACAAAAGCATATTGAGAAATTGACGTTGATTTAAGGGTTTAGCTTTGATTGTTCAAACTAGCGTCAATACTTGACGTCAAAGATATGATTTCAATTAGCAATAATTCGTGTGTGCCCACTTTGACCGTGTCTGGGTTCATTCAATTAAGCTCGAGAGAAGTGATTTTGACCTAAGATTAACTAGTGCAATTGATGTTCAATGTCGATGCCAAATTTTTCACCATGCACCATTCTAAGAGGAAATTACACATGAGAAGATGGTTCCGATACAAGAGGATACAATTTTTGGACAATGCACGTGTATATTGATTTGGTCATGTACTCTTCATCAAGACGTGGATGATCACCTCTGTCTGACTGTGGCAGTAGTCGAAAAAGTTACACTTGGATGAGGAAAGGGGGCTGGTTTTCCATGTAAAAAAGTATTAGTGATTGATATGTGTAAGCATATGATGTGTTGAAGAAAGAAGACATGTCAAAAGACAAGCGGATGATCAATTTTGCAAAACATGAGATGCATCATCCTAGGGAGAATAGAACAAGCTAAAAAGAAGGTGGAGCACTCAGAGGACAAACAATCGACCATATAATAAAAGAAAGTGGAACACCAGCACAAAACTATTGATCCACACATTTAGTCGCGGCCTAAATTGAAACCAAATCAGGAAGATTTCGGTGACAACTCTGCGTCACGAATTTGATGTCGAGAATGCCGAGTTGCTTTTATTTTGGTTTGATTCCGTGGTCTAAGTGGTCCGAGTCATTTCTAGATTTTTGTTCATTAAAAGAACTATAAAAGAGGAAACTACCAAATGGTCATAACAAGAAAGAGGTCATAAAGCAGGTCATAAAGCAAGTCGTAAAACATTCATAGACTAATCTCAAATAAATGGTACATAAAGGAAGAAACACGTTGGTAGGTTCTAGTCAAGAAGAAACTTTTAAAGGTTTCACATTGACTACCATTGATTTCGGCCAAATTTTTCCAATGTTTACTTTATCTTTCTATCGTTCTTGCTATTTTCTTTTCATGGCATTTATTGTTTGTTTCTAAAAGATTTTGTGACACTTTTGCCAACTGTTTTAAAAACCTTAAGCTGTTAAATGAAAATGTGGTTTACTAAATAATTATTATAGCACTCCTCTTCACGGTTAGTCTGATCCTTTTGCCTAATACTAAGCATGGACATATTTGATTGGGGAGGCAAATAGGGCTTGATAAGATTTGAAATCAGGACCTTCAACTCTAATCTAATGTAAGATTTTGTGAGACTGCGACTAACTAATATAAATTTCGTGTGTGTCCACTTTGACCATGTCTTGGTTCATTCAATTAAGCTCGAGAAAAGTGATTTCGACCTAAGATTAACATGGTGCAATTGATATTCAATGTCGATAATGAATTTTTAACCATGGACCATTCTAAGAGGAAATTTACCCGTGAGAAGAGGGTTACGATACAAGAGGATACAATTTTTGGACAATGCACGTGTATATCGATTTGGTCATGTACTCTTCATCAAGACGTGGATGATCACCTCTATCTAAATGCCGCAGTAGTCGAAAAAGTTACACTTAGATGAGGAAAGGGGGCTGGCTCGCCATGTAAAAAAGTATTAGCGATTGATATGTGTAAGCATATGATGTGTTGAAGAAAGAAGACATGTCAAAAGACAAGCGGATGACCAATTTTGCAAAACGCGTGATGCATCATCTTGGGGAGGATAGAACAAGCTATAAAGAAGGTGGAGCATTCAGAGGACCAACAATCGACCATATAATAAAAGAAACTGGAACACCAGCACAAAACTATTGATCCACACATTCAGTCGTGGCCTAAACCGAAACCAAATCAAGAAGATTTCGGTGACAACTCTGCGTCACGAATTTGATGTCGAGAATGCTGAGTTGCTTCTATTTTGATGTGATTCTGTGGTCTAAGTGGTCCGACTCATTTCTAGATTTTTGTTTGTTAAAAGAACTATAAAAGAGGAAACTACCAAATGGTCATAAAAAGAGGTCATAAAGCATCCATAGACTCATCTCAAACGGTTGGTACATAAAGGAAGAAACACATTGGTAGGTTCTAGTCAAGAAGAAACCTTTAATGGTTTCACATTGACTACGATTGATTTTGGCCAAAGTTTTCCAATGTTTACTTTCTCTCTCTATCGTTCTTGCTATTTTCTCTTCACGGCATTTATTGTTTGTTTCTGAAAGATTTTGTGAGACATCTACCAACTGTCTTAAAAACCTTAAACTGTTAGATGAAAATATGGTTTATTAAATAATTATTATGGCACTCCTCTTCACGGTTAGTCTGATCCTTTTGCCTAATACTAAGCATGGACATATTTGATTGGGGAGGCAAATGGGGCTTGATAAAATTTGAAATCAGGACCTTCAACTCTAATATAATGTAAGATATTGTAAGATCACGACTAATTAAAATAAAATTCGTGTGTGTCCACTTTGTCCACGTCTTGGTTCATTTAATTAAGCTCGAGAAAAGTGATTTCGGCCTAAGATTAACATGGTGCAATTGATGTTCAATGTCGATAATGAATCTTTAACCATGGACCATTCTAAGAGGAAATTTACCCGTGAGAAGAGGGTTACGATACAAGAGGATACAATTTTTGGACAATGCACGTGTATATCGATTTGGTCATGTACTCTTCATCAAGACGTGGATGATCACCTCTATCTAAATGCCGCAGTAGTCGAAAAAGTTACACTTAGATGAGGAAAGGGGGCTGGTTCGCCATGTAAAAAAGTATTAGCGATTCATATGTGTAAGCATATGTTGTGTTGAAGAAAGAAGACATGTCAAAAGACAAGCGGATGATCAATTTTGCAAAACACGAGATGCATCATCCTGGGGAGAATAGAACAAGCTAAAAAGAAGGTGGAGCACTCAGAGGACAAACAATCGACCATATAATAAAAGAAAGTGGAACACCAGCACAAAACTATTGATCCACACATTCAGTCGTGGCCTAAACCGAAACCAAATCAAGAAGATTTCGGTGACAACTGTGCGTCACGAATTTGATGTCGAGAATGCCGAGTTGCTTCTATTTTGATTTGATTCTGTGGTCTAAGTGGTCCGACTCATTTCTAGATTTTTGTTTGTTAAAAGAACTATAAAAGAGGAAACTACCAAATGGTCATAACAAGAAAGAGGTCATAAAGCATCCATAGACTCATCTCGAACGGTTGGTACATAAAGGAAGAAACACATTGGTAGGTTCTAGTCAAGAAGAAACCTTTAAAGGTTTCACATTGACTACGATTGATTTTGGCCAAAGTTTTCCAATGTTTACTTTCTCTCTCTATCGTTCTTGCTATTTTCTCTTCACGGCATTTATTGTTTGTTTCTGAAAGATTTTGTGAGACATCTACCAACTGTCTTAAAAACCTTAAACTGTTAGATGAAAATATGGTTTATTAAATAATTATAATGGCACTCCTCTTCACGGTTAGTTTGATCCTTTTGCCTAATACTAAGCATGGACATATTTGATTGGGGAGGCAAATAGGGCTTGATACGATTTGAAATCAGGACCTTCAACTCTAATCTAATGTAAGATTTTGTGAGACTGCGACTAACTAATATAAATTTCGTGTGTGTCCACTTTGACCATGTCTTGGTTCATTCAATTAAGCTCGAGAAAAGTGATTTCGACCTAAGATTAACATGGTGCAATTGATATTCAATGTCGATAATGAATTTTTAACCATGGACCATTCTAAGAGGAAATTTACCCGTGAGAAGAGGGTTCTGATACAAGAGGATACAATTTTTGGACAATGCACGTGTATATCGATTTGGTCATGTACTCTTCATCAAGACGTGGATGATCACCTCTATCTAAATGCCGCAGTAGTCGAAAAAGTTACACTTAGATGAGGAAAGGGGGCTGGTTCGCCATGTAAAAAAGTATTAGCGATTCATATGTGTAAGCATATGTTGTGTTGAAGAAAGAAGACATGTCAAAAGACAAGCGGATGATCAATTTTGCAAAACACGAGATGCATCATCCGGGGAGAATAGAACAAGCTAAAAAGAAGGTGGAGCACTCAGAGGACAAACAATCGACCATATAATAAAAGAAAGTGGAACACCAGCACAAAACTATTGATCCACACATTTAGTCGCGGCCTAAATTGAAACCAAATCAGGAAGATTTCGGTGACAACTCTGCGTCACGAATTTGATGTCGAGAATGCCGAGTTGCTTTTATTTTGGTTTGATTCAGTGGTCTAAGTGGTCCAAGTCATTTCTAGATTTTTGTTCATTAAAAGAACTATAAAAGAGGAAACTACCAAATGGTCATAACAAGAAAGAGGTCATAAAGCAGGTCATAAAGCAGGTCGTAAAACATTCATAGACTAATCTCAAATAATTGGTACATAAAGAAAGAAACACGTTGGTAGGTTCTAGTCAAGAAGAAACTTTTAAAGGTTTCACATTGACTACCATTGATTTCGGCCAAATTTTTCCAATGTTTACTTTATCTCTCTATCGTTCTTGCTATTTTCTCTTCATGGCATTTCTTGTTTGTTTCTGAAAGATTTTGTGAGACATTTGCCAACTATTTTAAAAACCTTAAGCTGTTAGATGAAAATGTGGTTTATTAAATAACTATTATAGCACTCCTCTTCACGGTTAGTCTGATCCTTTTGCCTAATACTAAGCATGGACATATTTGATTGGGGAGGCAAATGGTGCTTGATAAAATTTGAAATCAGGACCTTCAACTCTAATATAATGTAAGATTTTGTAAGATCACGACTAACTAAAATAAAATTCGTGTGTGTCCACTTTGACCTTGTCTTGGTTCATTTAATTAAGCTCGAGAAAAGTGATTTTGACCAAAGATTAACATGGTGCAATTGATGTTCAATGTCGATGCCGAATTTTTCACCATGTACCATTCTAAGAGGAAATTTACCCATGAGAAGAGGGTTCTGATACAAGAGGATACAATTTTTGTACAATGCGTGGATGATCACGACGTGGATGATCACCTTTGTCGAATGTAGCAGTAGTTGAAGAAGTTACACTTGGATGAGCAAAGGGGGCTAGTTCGTCATGTAAAAAAGTATTAGTGATTGATATGTGTAAGCATATGATGTGTTGAAGAAAGGAGACATGTCAAAAGACAAACGGATGATCAATTTTGCAAAACACAAGATGAATCATCCTGGGGAGAATAGAATAGCTAAAAAGGAGATGGAGTACTTAGGGGACCAATAGTCGACCATATAATAAAAGAAAGTGGAACACCAACACAAAATTATTGATCCACACATTCAATCACAGCCTAAATTGAAACCAAATGAGGAAGATTTTGGTGACAACTGTGCTTCACAAATTTGATGTCGAGAATGCCAAGTTGCTTCTATTTTGATTTGATTCTGTAATCTAAGTGGTCCGAGTCATTTCTAGATTTGTGTTTGTTAAAAGAACTATAAAAGATGAAACTACCAAATGGTCATAACAAGAAAGAGGTCATAAAAAATTCATAGATTCATCTCAAATGGTTGGTACATGAAGGAAGAAACACGTTGGTAGGTTCTAGTAAAAAAGAAACCTTTAAAGGTTTCGCGTTGTCTACGACAACTTTTGGCCAAAGTTTTCCAATGTTTACTTTATCTCTCTATCGTTCTTGCTATTTTCTTTTCATAGCATTTCTTGTTTGTTTCTGAAAAATTTTGTGAGACATTTGCCAACTATTTTAAAAACTTAAGCTGTTAGATGAAAATGTTGTTTATTATATAAATATTATAACACTCCTCACGGTTAGCCTTTGATCCTTTTGCATGATACTAAGTATGGACATATTTGATTAGAGAGGCAAATGGGACTTAATAAGATTTGAACTCAGGACTTTCAAATCTAATATAATGTAAGATTTTGTGAGATCACGACTAATTAATATAAAAATTTAAGTTGTTAGTTGAATGCGTAATTTATAATTTACATATTCTACCGGCTTCCACACTTGATTATTAGTCAAAGCTTTTGATCTCCAACTTGTAAGTCCTTGGAATTTTCCTTGCAATCCATTTGGTTTAGAGGTGGATTAACATAGAATAGTTATGCCCATGTATACATCTACTAGGCGACATCAATGGGGAAAAGTCAAACAGTTAAGAGACTCGAGAGTCCAATTGCAATTGCCTAATGTCGGTGGTTATAAGTGTTGGAGAAATCTTTCCAGAATATTTTGAAGCTGACAAAACGTTTCTTTCAGTCTAAGTCTGGATGTTCGGAGACCGTCAGTTTAAAGTCTGAAGACTTTGTTCTCTCGAGACTCAAGACTCAAGACCCAAGACTCAAGACTCAAGACCCAAGACTTAAGACTCATGACTCAAGACTTAAGTCTATTCTCACTGACAGTCTTTCTAATCCAGTGACGAAGGAAATCCAAAGCCGAGGTTTATGGTTGAGGATTCGATCCTATCCTCTGGAATAGATTCTTTGGTTGGATAATCATTTCGGATTCTTTAATCGATTGAAGATCCGTTGGTCGACGAAATAATCTTGGAAATTTCTATTCATGGAAACCGAGATCCTGATTGTATGGGCGAACAGGATTGATGGGCTATCATCAGATTCCTTAAATAGCTCGGATGATCTTCTTGATTGATTCCGTCCAACGGGTAGATTGGAGGAATTCCTTTGGTAAGTGCCAACGGCTATGATGGCATGAAGGAGTATAAAAGGAAGACGTCTAGTTGTTTTAAGTGTGTGATTGATAGAAAAATTCCAGAGTCTGAAGATCCTTGATTGTTATTTGAGACTATTCGAGCGAAATTGTATACAGAGAGAGTATATACTTGGTGACGCCTTGAGTGAGTGTGGTAGACCATCTACACCTAGAAATCAAGGAAGATCAACACTGTAACATCTCTTTGATCATAGTGGAATCCAGCCAATCGGCTGTCAGTGCAGAAGAGTGGACTTAGGCTTGAATCAAGCCGAACCACTATAAACTGAGTGTTCAATTCTCTCTTTCCCTTACTCAGTCTCTCGATTGATATTTAATTCTTGCGATTGAATCATTAACTGTTTAAATATCGTGCAAGCTTCGATAAATTTTTTATATACCTATTCACCCCCCCTCTAGGTACTCATACTAGCTATATCAATAAGAATTTAGCGATCGAATTATCTTACACCACTTTGGTAATATGTCGAGTTTTAAGTGGATCCAGAGATGGAAAGGTGTTATCTATGGCTCATGTAGGTTGATATCTATTTAATCTCACAGGTTGCTTGTCATTTTGGTGCCCTTAAATCAATTTGGGGAAATCGCGGAGATTGCTGATCACGGTTTGGTTTGCAAGTAGAATCAATCGCATTCGCACAAATTGAAGAAGGATCGACATAAGTAGACTTGCTTGCTCGGGTTGATTTTTGTTGCAGCATGCCCTGTTCACTGAGCTATTTACACGGTGATCGCCTTGTTGACCGGGTGCGCCTGCTGCTACTCCTGCTTCTACCGCACCAAGACGAGACAGCAATACCAGCTGCAAGAGGATCCTTGCGCTGATTGCTTAGTCCATTTTTGCTGCGAATCCTGTGCTTTAACCCAGGAGTACGCGAGCCCGAAAGGAGTGGATTCGACATGTCCATTGACACGTTATTATCAATCAAACTTTTGACCATTGACTCTAGTACTCTTGTCCAATGCCCTGCAGAAGATTACACTTAGGCTTTTGGCTGCACTCTGGTGATTGATTGGTCCTGGCTCGGAATTGCATCTCTAGAGCATGGTGGTCTTTCATCGCATTTGTAAATATGGACTTTGACTCGATCAAAGGAACAAAAAAAAAAAAAAAAAAGAGGAAGTTGACTGAGTCAACGAAAACAAGGAATAGTGGACACCTTCAGCTTTTAAAGACGGGCCGAGACTCACACGAACGGAAAGAAAAGGATAGGGGAAAAGGGAAAGAAGAAGAAAAGAAAAAATGAGAGAGGGTTTTGTGCGGTGATGCCACATATGCTTCGCCAAGCTGATTTGACTTCATATCGCAACGTCCAGTAAGTGTTTATGCCCTTCGTTTATCTAATCATAGTAGTTTTCAGAATTATGGCTCGAAGTTAAAGTTTAGTGAAAATTGAGCTACAAGGTTCGATTCTTGAGTTGTGGAGCTCTGAGATTTCATGAAAGATATAAAATTTTGTTGTTGTAGAGCCGTGAGATTTCATGGAGGTTGATTTGAAGTAATGGTTTAGTCGGAGCAAAATTTTAGGATTTCGCATTCAAGTTTCGCATTGTGAATAGCTTGAAAAATCGTTTTGGGTATGTGATTTGTTAGTATTTTGTTAGCATTTAGGCATAGATTAACCATTTTGTAGTTGAGGTAGCATTTTACTCGATTTTAACATTGTTTCTCGATTATTTGATAAAATTATGAATTTGACAATTCAAGTAACATTTCTTGTTTGATTGTAGGCGTTTTGAGATAAGTGATGCTATCAATTATATCTATGAATTTGTAAACTCACTTCTTAAAAGCAATGAAGATTTGATATATTTTGAGTTATTAATAAATATGTTTGCTGCATAGAATCCGAATGATAGCCGTGTCATTCCCTCTTTCTATTAGGATTCGGGGTGTGACAGCATCGATCGAGAGTGATGGCCAAATCAAATAAGTAAGAAATGAGTAATGTCCTTTTCTTGATGAAGTTCAATCAAGACCTTCCCAAGACCCATGTCACCATAAAACGGAGGAAGTACACTGCATTTCCTAATCCCATATTATCGAAAGCAATGGCATCAGCCCGTGCGTTTGCACCCCTCGTATTGTGGACTCTTCTTGTGTTTCAATCATTTGAGTTTGGCCATTCCGAAGCTTTCACCAATGTGAGCTGCTTTGGTACAGAAAGGGAAGCTCTCTTGAAGTTCAGGCAAGGTCTCATCGACCATTCTAAACGCTTGTCGTCGTGGACTAGCAAGGACTGTTGTGAGTGGAAAGGAGTCGAATGCAGCAAAAAGACTGGCCATGTCTTCAAACTTGATCTTCATAATCCATGCTTGGAGACCTCCAGCGAGAGATATACCATTGGTCCAAATAAGTGTAGCTTGGAAGGTAAAATCCACGCATCTTTAGCTGAACTGAAGCATTTGAAGTATCTAGATCTCAGCCTCAACGGATTTTTTGAGCAAAAAATCCCCCAATTCTTTAGTACTCTCCAGAGACTAGAGTATCTTAATCTATCATTCGCAGGTTTTTATGGAAACATTCCTCATCACCTCGGTAACCTATCCAACTTGCAATATCTGGATCTTGCTATTAGTTTTGGCGAGGGTTATTTAACAACTAATAACCCCCAATGGTTGTCGAAATTATCTTCCTTGAAATACCTTCGTCTCTCTGGCATTTTCCTTGGGAATGCCACAAATTGGTTGAGTTCCATTAACATGCTTTCTTCACTGCAATCTTTGCAGTTGAAGGGTTGTTTTGACAAAGAACTTCCTCACTCTCTACCTGTCAACTTCACTTCTTTAAGATTCCTGGAGCTATCATGCAATTTCATAGATTCTACTATTCCTCCCTGGTTCTACAACTTTAGCAAGCTCGAGCATATCGATTTGAGTGCAAGTCGATTGAAAGGCACATTTCCCAGGACATTCTTTGATAATAATCAACAACTTTCCTTCCTTGACGTGTCTTATAATTTTCTAGAAGGTCAAATTCTAAAAAATTTCAGCAGTCTCTACAAGTTGCATGTATTAAATTTGGCGAATAATAACTTCGATGGAGACATTTGGAGCATCACCCCTGGTCCTTTGGAGTCGGCACAAAGCGACTTGAGGATCTGTGATTTCGGAGCCAATAATTTCAGTGGTCATCTACCAAACCGATTTGGGAGTTTCAAGGATCTTGAGTACCTAAGTCTGTCAGAAAACTCAATGTCGGGACCTATTCCGGTAACTTTGGGGGAGCTATCATCTCTAAGAGAGTTAGACCTCAGCCACAACAAATTGAATGGGAACATCCCAGAAAGTATCGGGCGACTATCTAGTCTAGAGACGTTTTACATATCAAATAATTCATTGGATGGAGTTGTTGGTGAATTGCACTTTGCAAATCTCACGAGCCTGACCGCTTTGGCCATTTCGTCTAATGAACTTGTTTTAAGTTTTGATCCCGCCTGGGTTCCTCCATTCCAACTTCAATATATTAATATGTCAGATTTTGATGTGGGACCGAAATTTCCATTGTGGCTTCTAACACAGAGGAATATTTCAGACTTGCGCATGTCCAATGCAAACATCTCAGATGAAGTTCCCAATTGGCTTCCCGACAATTTACTCAACGTTAGAGAGCTTGATCTCAGTAACAATATGCTCAAAGGCCCCATTTCCAGAATGGACGGAAACAAGATGCCATTGTTACAATTTCTTGATCTTTCTGGTAACAATCTCAGCGGCAGCATACCGAATTCTCTATGGGCGAAGGAGAACCTATATCATCTTGATCTGTCAAAGAACCAACTATCCGGGAGACTACACTCTCTAAGCCCCATTTCCAGAATGGACGGCAACAAGATGCCACAGTTAAGTTATCTTAGTCTTTCTAGTAACAATCTCAGCGGCAACATACCAAGTTCACTATGTGCGATGGAGTACCTATATTATCTTGATCTGTCAAAGAACCAACTATCCGGGAGACTACCCTTATGTCTGAAAAAGTTGAAAGCATTGGAAGTGATTTCACTGAGTGACAACAAATTAAGAGGTCAGATTACTAACTCTTTCTGCCATTTTAAGCAATTAGAAGTTCTGAACCTGCATAATAATGGCTTCGACAAAGTGCTTCCCCAATGTCTGTCAAACCTAACTGAACTTCTGTTCCTTGATCTAAGTGATAATGACTTCACTGGTGAAATTCCTCCATTTGGACGACAGTTTCAATCATTAGTCATCATCGATCTTGAGAAGAATAGTTTCACCGGAGGCATTCCCACGCAACTCTGCCAACTTTATTATCTCCAGTTTTTAAGCCTAGCACGGAACAACATTTTCGGAAGCATTCCGCTGTGTTTTAATGAATTATCATCTATGGTTGAAGACGGCACTTATCACCTCCGTACGACCCAATGGTCAGATCCGACAATCATTTACGTCATGGTTCATGCAAAGGGAACTAGCCGAATATATGACAAGACACTCCAATTCTTCCATTCCATTGACTTATCTACAAACAATTTAAATGGCGAAATACCAAAACAGTTGACTAGGCTCGCCGAACTTCAGAATTTGAACCTCTCTCAAAACAATTTAAGTGGGAAAATCCCTACAAACATTGGCAACCTCAAAAAATTAGAATCCCTTGACCTATCCAACAACAAGATTTCGGGTAGAATCCCTCCTAGCATATCCAGCCTGGACTTTTTGAGTTGTCTCAATCTCTCATTCAACAATTTATCAGGCCCTATTCCTTCAAGCATTCATCTGCGTACCGTGGATGATGAATCTGTGTATCGCAGTAATGATGGACTTTGTGGAGCTCCTCTTATGAAAGTTTGCCCTAGAGATGAGCAACATCCTAATATCGATGGACAAGATGGTGATTATCGGAATAGAGGTGAACCTAATGAAGGCAATCTGGACACCCATAATTGGTTCTATGCGGGCCTAGGACCGGGATTCACAATTGGATTCTTGGGATTTTGTAGTGCATTGCATTTCAAGCAGTCTTGGAGGGTATCTTATTTTCAAGCAATAGATAAGATCATCAAAAAGTAAATGATATCAGGGATGATTACCACGCTTCGGTTCAAAAGAGCTTTTCAGGTACTTACTTGTAGGACCTACATAGGAATCTCTCTCTCTCTCTCTCTCTCTCTCTCTCTCTCTCTCTCTCTACTTAGTAAGCACCCTAACACATGCCCACAGTTATTCAATACATGGTTCCATGCTAACCTCTCTCTCTCTCTCTCTCTACTTAGTAAGCACACTAACACATGCTCACAGTTATTCAATACACAATTCCATGCTAACCTAGGTATGAAATATGAGCAGCTTCTTTGATCTTCTTGTAGTCAACAGGTGTGACATCTCGAAATTTAGGCCTATTTCGAGTGTTGAATTTTCGAGGGTTTCCATATTTAATTAGTGGACGTCGTCTCATCGTCCGTCGAATTAGCGGCAAGCCCGAAATTTTGGAAAAAGAAATTATTGGATGAAAAATTGGAAATTTGAAGAGAAAGAAAAATGATAATAATATTATTATTATTTTCTCTCTCATTTTCTTTTTCTCTCCTCTTTCTACTCTCCTTCACGCATCCTCCCCCTTTGGCCGAGATTCCTCTTTCTCCTTTTTCTTTTCTCTTTCTTCTCCTCTCCTTCACGTTTTCTACCCCTCTCCTTCGCATGCAATTTCCTCTCCCTCTCTTTTCTTCTCTCGTTTTCTCTCTCTCTTCTCCCTACATTCCTTCCCCCCCTCTTTCCCACGAAATTTCCTCCCCCTTTCTTTTCTCATCACTTTCTTCTTTTTCTCCTTCTCTCTCTCTCTTTTCCACCCCCTCACCTACGCCAACCCTTCTGCTGTAATTTCCCCCTCAATTTCCCCTCCTCTACTTTATTGTTTCTCCCTTCTCTTTCCCCCTTCCTCCTCTCAACAACTTCCCTCCCTTCTTCTTTTCTTTTTCTTTTTCTTTCCCTTCTCTCTCTCTTCTCCCCCTTACACATTTTCCCTTCTACTGTAGCTCCCCCATCTTCTTTCACCTCCATTCATTTGCTTTTATTTTTTTCTAACTTCATCATCTACTTGTCTGGCCACCATCATCCTCCCGGTTGCACACCATCCGTCTAATTCGAGCACCCTTGGCCTTGAGCTCAGCTTTGACGAACCGTCGCCGGGAGTTCTTCAATACACTAATTCTAGATTAGGGGCTGAGTACATGAATTAGGGGTTTCTATGTAGATGAAAGATGTATATGACGTTATATATGGATGGATGTTGGTTAGGGATGTTAGGATAGACATAGGAAAGCTTAGATAAGGTTTAGAGAGCAAGATAACCACCGTGAGTGAAGTTTCGGACAAAAATAGAAGTTGATTTTTGAAATAGTTTCCAGGACGTGAGAGTTTTGCTAATTTTTTAGACGACTATGTGTTGCGATTTTGAAGAAATTTTCTTCTGAATAAATGTTTTAGACATTCTAAATAATAACATATATTTTTCTCAGAATTTTTAGAATTTAAAAAGATGACGATTTTCATGACGTCATCCTTGAAACAGTAATTCGGACAGTTCTGTAAACCGTGACCTGTTATGATTCCGAGGGCTGTTACTGACCTTTAGAGGTCGAATTTCCAATCTGTTTCTTCACTAAAGTTGTTATTTACAACTTCTAGTTTAACATACTCGAATTTCAAATCAAACGGACCAAATTTCGACCCAAAACCGAACTGATTTCGATGAGTTAGGCTCTTTGAAACTGGACCCGATTTTTGTGCTGGATAGAGAGAATTTCTGGACCGAATCCAAAGAGATCCGGATCTCAGTGTCTTCATGAAAAAAAAAATTATGTGTTGTCTATAGCACGTGTTCAAATTTGAGAATTTTTCAAGCTCATATGAGCGAGTTTCTGACTTCAAATTCGGGAGAGCGTAATTGGACAGTTTTCTGTCAATTTGGGTTAGTAAGAGTGTATGCTTGTTTTGAAGTATTCTTGCTGTAAAATTGCCCAATTGATACTGTGAATGCTATGTGTAAATGATTATTGAAGTGTAACATTGATTATATGCATTCACAACATGAAATTTTGCCACGAGCCTTTGGGGCCGGGCGATGCTCCTTCGGGAATGCCCCAAGTCAACAGATGCCTGTCGCAGTGGATGCTGGACTTATGCTCCTAATTGGAATGCCGTCTAGATGTAGACGTTGCCGCGCTCAACAGTGCGAGGCGATGCCTGGTTATGCCGGAAGACTGCTATCCGTGCATTGAAATCATTTGTGACACATGAATGGGTGAAAGTGAGGGACCTAATTAAAAGACGGAACTGTGTGGTGCGGTATGGGACGTGCCATAACGGTTTAGTCTGGTAATTGGGGGCCCGTGTAATTATGTTGACATTTATGTCCTTACATATGTACATGTTAAAGTATTCTGATGATATATGATCTCAATATCTTATGTATGATTTGATTGACACTAACATGCAGGAAAGTACTGGTATTAAGAAAGTGTGAGAAAGGCGATTAGATTGCATGTTGAGTGTACCCTTCTCCTAATTTGGATTTAGGAGATTGACTTGCTGAGATATGATCTCACCCCTTAGTGGGCTAACATTTTCAGGTCCCTAGTTGGAGAGTGAACAAGCAAGAGGCAGAGGTCTACAGGCAGTGGAGTACGGATGTCCTTGGTAGCTTTCGCGGATAGTGACAGTCGCCGTCAGGTATGGATAGTGGGTGACCACTCAACCTAGTCTATTGAAGAGTCTGGCAGGGTTGTACATAGAAACCTGACCCCATGGACGAAGAGCTCAGAGCGTAGTTAGCCTAGAAGCTTTTCATCTTGAAACACTCCATGTTTTGTTAGACTCTTCTATACTGGAATGCTATAGTAAGAATAAGTGTGGTTTGTAAGACGTGTGATTTGTAAAAATATAATCCTATGTTTGCTATCTCGTTTCTGTGTTGTTGGGAGAATATGATTTTGCTTCTGCATGCTTGATAAACAAATGGGTTGGCAACGGATTCTGGGATGTTGCAAAATTTTATATTGACCACGGAGGGATGTGCATGTGCTCGGAGTCGGGTCATGACAACAGGTAAAGTTTTGATTATGTATATGGCATGTTGTAGGAGAGGTGATTACCAAATATGCGCCTTAGGCACGACCCCAAGCATTAAGTATGAGAGTCAAAGAAACTTATCAGATTCGATAAACAGACGTATATCTATATCATAAACTTAGAAGTTCATCTCTTCATGATCAGAAATATTGTATTAGTAGCTTATGTACGTAACAAACTCTTTGTATTACATAAAAGCTACCAAAATCTGTTATTTATTTTTGTGATCCCACATTTTCGGATCCACATTTTCACTTTAAAGTGGCAGTTATTTGACATGAAGTTTTTCCACATTTCGTACATTTTCGTAACAACCGCTCATTTGGTAACCGTCTTTATGGGAGACGGTATATAAAAGGAACGATCGTTCATTCTAAAGGGGAAATCACAAGGTCTAACTCAAGTCCTCTCTTTTGGAATACGCCATCAGTATATGTGAGGGAATTGGATTAGTAGCGTGTGCCCGATATTTCTTTGAATTTTCAGAATTTTTCAACAAACGTGAATACGAACAATGGCTGCAGGTTTGTCTATGATCAATCTTAGCTTCCGCATTTGATTTTTATGTTTTACATTTGGTATCAAAGCATATTTAGTGCCTCTGCCTTGTTTTTCTCGAATTTTTGGTGTATTTTTGGGCATTTTTTAGGATAAACAATAACTCGGAATATTAAGGCTAAGAGAGAAACTCACCAATTCTAGGCAAATTCCGACGACACACCCCTTGATTTGGGACCCATACGATCACACCACCATGAGGAACATTAGCCATGAGTTTTTCCGGTATATCGGTGTTCGCCGGAGGCTAATCGGGCGGCGGAAGTCGCGGTGGTTAAGGATTTGCATTTTGGGAAATTTTCATTTGATTTGAGGCCAATTTCTTGGTCATTTTCGCCGAAACTTGGACCCATGTGGTCGTGCCGGCATGCTCTTCAAAACCCATTATTTATTTCTATCTGGGATGGGCTGCCGATGGTGGCAAAATCGTGGCAGAACGGTGGAAAAACGATGAAGAAACGCATTCTATGCGCGAGGAAGAAGGCATGTGGGCTCACACGCACGCTGCAGTTGTAGGCGCGTGAAACCCACATGCCATGTGCTCTCACGCACGCTCAACCACTACGCTCATGGATCCCATGCGCGCGGCAACCGCTGGCACGTGGGACCACGCACACGCGTGCAGGCCATGCGCCTAATGTCCCCACGGCGTTAATTTACCATTTTGCCCTTCCTTATCAGTTTTTACGATTCTACCCTTGGCCTATTTATTTACTATTCTGCCCTTGGTACATTTATTTACTATTTTGTCATTTCATGCATTTTTATGAATATTCTATACATGAAATTAAATGTCCAATTATCCATATATTTAATTAATTAGAGAGTTGCCACAACATCTTTAATTAATTAAATTATATATTAAGAGTCTCCGGATCATATTTAGAAATTGACATTGATTGTAATTAATAATATTAATATGATGGATTTTATCCCACAAGAATTTTGATTATATTAATATGATTAATTAGAATGAAATATCATATTATTTTTCTTAATTTACTCACAGGGATTAAGAAAAGGCATATAACATGGTAGTTTCTTCATGATGTAATTATGAATCTATTTAAATTAAAAACTTAGCCCACGGACAATTTTTATGTTATGTGATTCATATTTGTGACATAGTTACATTGGTAAAACATGATTTATGTATATTTGCTGCAAATTTTGTGACATAAGCATAATTATTTGATATGCAGTTTTGTAACCTGTGAATTTCTCTAAATTTAAGTGTGATGTTCCCATATTGAATGATAAAAACTATAAAGTTAGGAAGGAGTTAGTTCTTCTTCAATTGAGGTAGATGGCCATTGACCATGCTATAAGCAAAAACGAACCACCTCCTCCTACTGATTCGAGCACTGCAACTAAGATAGCCCTTTATAACCAATGGGAGCGATCTAATCATGTTTGTGCTATATTTATAAGGGCTAAAATATCTCCTAATATTCGTGGTTCGGTTGCTCAGCATAGCAATGCTAAGACCTTATTGGAGGCCATAGATGCACAGTTTGAGAGTTCTGAGAAGGCACGTGTCATGACCCTGATTATGAAGTTTTCATCGTTGAAGCTCACTAACGTTAGAGGTGTGCGTGAGCACATCATGCAAATGAGGGATATTGCGACTCAACTTTAAGAACCTTGAGGTTGAGATATCTGAATCATTTCTTGTGTATTATATTCTGAACACTCTCCCGCAACAGTATGCACATTTCAAGATCTCTTACAACGCACATAAGAATAAATGGTCAATTAATGAACTCATGACCATGTGTATTCAAGAGGAAGAAAGACTGATTATGGAATTGGAAAAAAGTGCTCATTTGGCAACACAAGGAAAGAATAAGGGCCATGGCAAGCATAAGGGACAAGGTAAAATACCTCCCCAAGCTGACATTAAGAAAGAATCAAAATATTTCTTCTGTAAAAGGAAGGGGCATATAAGGAAGAATTGCGTCAAATTTAAGGCCTGGCTTGATAAGAAAGGTAATTCGATCTCTTATGTGTATTATGAATCTAATATGGCTGATGTAAGTCATAACACTTGATGGATTGATTCTTGATCTACAATCTACATTTCGAATTCCTTGCAGGGTTTTCAAAACCACAGGAAGCCAGTGGGAAGTGAACAAAGGATCCATTCAGGAAACAAGATGCGTTCGCATGTAGAAACTATTGGGACATATAGACTAGTTCTCAATAATGGCTTTGTTTTGAATTTGGAAATAACCGTTTATGTTCCTAGTTTCTCTAGAAACTTAATTTTAGTTTCAAGACTTGTACCTTTGTGTTACTCTTTTAACTTTTCAGATTCAAACTTCTTTTTATCATTTAAATCTGAAATTGTTGGAAGTGGTACTTTGTCTAATGGTCTTTTTAGAATTAATTTACAAGACAATGCATATTATAATACGATGCATTGTGGCATCTGGAATTTTGTGACAACCCTCGAATATGTGTCGGTCCGTGACAAATCGACGGAAGTATCATCGGACTATGTTATTGGTACCATTTACGGACACCGATTCGTTATCATCGTTGGACCAATACGTTACGTTTGGTAATGGTCCAACCATTGAAATTACCCTTATGTAACGCCACGATTGAGACCCTCTTCCACCTACATTCATACCCTACTAACCGAACTTCCCCTACACGTTGTTTCGACCACCATGCGGCCATACAAGTAAACTATATTTCAGCCCATGCACGTGCGGAGATTTAAGGGCAATATTCGGAGAAATTAGATCATGAACGAGGGATCATGCAGCCACAAATTGCTGGCCCAAGCAACCCCGCGCCTTCTTTTTAATTATCGACAAGTTGGGTCAACAAATCTTGAGGATTGTTGATCGAAGTGTGGCCAGCAACGGCCACGTTGCTTCGATGTAGGCTGCCAGCAAAAGTTCAAGAAGTTGCAAGCTGAAGACACGCCTCTCCCCAACTGTCTCTGGACCAGGCAACCACCGAAAAACCTGCATGCATTAATTTAATTAGTCATCAAATTGAAGGAGCAAAATGCTCGTAAACGTGAGTAAGAGAGAGACTAACCGAGCGAAGTAGCGAGCGAGAGAGAGATTCGAGAGAGTGAGCAGAGAAAGGGAAGGAAGGAGACCGTCCCCTCTGCCTTGCACATGTGCTGCCGCTGCCGACGCCGATGCCGCTCGCAATTGCTGTTTCCAAGCCGTGTCCGTGACCGCGAGCTCCTCGTTTGCTCGCCGTCAACACCACCGGCTTTAAGGCAAGTGAAAGTCTACTAGCCTATGTAATGCAATGCTGTTATTGTCAGATGTAGTGCAATTAGATTTGAGAAATGCTTGAGTTAGATGCTGAATGCTGAGTTAGTAGGTGATTGAAGTAGATTGGAACTAAGGAATTAAGGAAATGCTTTGATTTTCTCTATGTATTTTCGATTCTGTTGAACTATAATAGAAAGACCAATTTTTGGTGGACTTTTGGAAGTGAGATAGCCGCGGTGTGGGCGTGGGATCCTACTGAATCTGCACTGCCCAAAAATAAGTCATGTGTAGCTCAGCAACTTTGTAGATTTTCTAGGGAGAGTTATAATACGAATTTGGTCCCAACTTCCTTATGTAAGTTGTGAGGAATTGTTTAAATTAGAACATATGTTTTTGTCAGATTTTTCGGGATCCATATAGTTGGCATAAACTTCTTTAATGTGCGATGCTTTTCTGTTGAAGTGTAAATTCTGTCAAAGGAAGAAATTTGGGGCTGAGTTGTGCGATTTGTTGCTCTTTATACATGACTAATTTGGCTTAGTGTTCTGCATGAAATTCTTTCCTTTAGATCTTATTTATAACATACTAAAACTTTAGAATTTTCTGAGTTCATTTATGGGTTATTCCAAAATTATTACTAAAACTGTGCATTCTGATTTTTGGTTGCCTTTATTCCGAATTGCTCAACTTTATTCCAAAGGTAAAGGCATCTTGGTCTATTATCTAGTATGATGGTTTTGGCATTCGGCAAACTATTCAATAGTGAAATTTCAATGAAAAACTCATGGGACTTCCGATGTCATTGCATTGAAAATATTTTTGATATTGAAATAATTTGAGATGTTATTGCTGCCGTTGGACCCTCGGGTCAACGATGCCCCGGGAGTCGGGATGCCCATAAGGATCGTAGGGGTCGATGCCTTTGGATGCCTGGGGTCCGCAGAGCCTCAGAGGTATCCCGGGAGTGTCGGGATGCCCGGATTGTATTTCAGAGGGTAGGGGTAACCATTTACATGGCGAGCCCCGGAGATTCCTCGTGATGCCAGGTGAGGTGCGAGATGCCTAAGAGGTGTGACGTAACACGCTTTGGATGCCCGGTGATTGAAAACTAGAGGCTTTCATGATGCCAGGTTGGGTGCTAATGCCCGGAGGGACGCAAACACTGGTCCTCCTGGAGAAAAATCTTTTTGAATATTAAAATTGATGGTTCTGCTAAGTGATGCCTGTTTATAGGACAAAAATTGTGTGGCACGGTATGGGACGTGTCATAACAGTTTGGTCTTATAATCGGGGCCCGTATGATTGAAACGATGTGTTTTGATTTTGAAATTGCATTTACTATTACTTTGAAAAGTACTGTTGATTTGATGCTTACTTTTCCTTTGGTGTCATGATTAGTGGATTTTTGCATGAAATCTTATGATGATGGTTTAGCATAGCATAGTTGAGTAGATCTTTTACTGCTGGGTGGTTGTACTCACCCCTTTTGGGGACTAACATTTCAAACTAGACAAGATGTCTCTGCTACCCGTATCTCCCGGCACATTCTATGGATTCCCGATAGACCTACAATGGGAGCGGTCGGAGTACCAGGACCCTAAGGAACGAGGACTGATATTTGTACGAGTGAGGGTGATTATGATGTTTGATATCGGTCCTCCCACTGGCCCTGTGCTCCAGGAGTTTGTAGCTGTGTTCGTCCGTTGAGATGGACGCACGCTGGGGCCACTGCCACCACCACCAACTAATGGACCAAGTGGCTGGGTGTGACCGTGAGACGGGAACAGCAGAGGAAAGAATTTTTGGACGCTGACACTAATAGATGGACTTTATGTATATGACTGTTGGAAATGTCAGATATCTTTTGAAGTATGGCCGTCTATAGAAAACTACGGCATTTTGATGTACCAACAATCGATTGTCCATCTAGTTTTATGTAAATAAAAGTGTCCGGCTTTTACATATACAGTGTTTAGTTGGCGTGCATTGTTTTTTAATATGGAAAAGGGAGACGTTGGATACGCTTCCGCCATATTTTACGCAGGGACCAATGGAAAAGATATGGACCCCCAGACCTCTTGGACTTACCGAAATTCTATGGTATCAAAGTAACAAACTTTCAGGTCAAGAGAAATGTAGTGATATGTGGCGACCTTAACGGATCATGGGCCGTCAGGGGGTGCCACATGCATGTTCACAATAACACTAGTATAAAACGATGTGTTGTGAAAGAACATTCCTCTATGTTGTGACACCGGAGATTAGAACATATCTCCATAGAAAGAATTAAGCGATTGGTAAATGATAAAATACTCAGTACTTTAGATTTTACTGATTGTGATACTTGTGTGGACTGCATAAAGGGAAAGCAGACCAACAAGACGAAGAAATGTGCCAAGAGGAATACATAAATATTAGAAATCATACATGCGGATATTTATAGTCCGGATATGGACTCATGTGATCAGAAATACTTCATCTCTTTCATAGGTGATTACTCACGTTACATGTATCTCTACTTGCTTCATAATAATCATGAAGCGCTAGATGCCTTTAAGGTATTTAAGGCGAAAGTAGAGAAACAATGTAGTAAACAAATTAAAATTGTGAGATCAGATAAAGGTGGAAAATTTTATGGTAGATACACTGAAAATAGACAAACACCTGGTCCATTTGCAAAGTTTCTTCAAGAGCATGGAATAGTTGCCCAATATACTATGCCTAGTTTTCCGGACCAAAACAATGTAGCGGAAAGAAGAAATTGAACCTTATTAGACATGATGCGTAATATACTTAGCGGCTCCAAACTTCCTAAGTCCTTGTGAACTAAAGCACGTAAGACGGTTGTGTACATATTAAATCGAGTTCCGACCAAGGCTGTCCTAAAGACACCTTTTGAGTTATTTAAACGTTGGAAACTGAGTTTGCAGCATGTACGCGTTTGAGGATGTCCGTTTGAAGTGAGAGTTTACAATCCACAAGAAAATAAGTTAAACCAAAGGACCATAAGCGGATATTTTATTGGATATGCCGAAAGGTCCAAGGGATACAATTTTTATTATCCATCTCACTCCACTAGAATTGTGGAATCAAGAAAAACTAAATTTCTTGAAAATGACTTGATTAGTGGGAGCGATCAATCGAATGACCTTATTCCTAAGAAAAATCATTCAAATACTCAACCGTCCACCTCAAGTTTAAGGTTTGTTGTTGCTCATAATACCCCTTCAGCTCAACCAGTTATAGAACAACCAATCGTTGAAGTTCCATAACCTGGTGACATTGATCTAGTAGATTCAGTTGTTCAGCAATTATCAGAAACTATTGAACAACCAGTTGAGCAACACACTCCTCAAAAGAATGTTGATGCAATATTGAGAAGATCTACTAGAATAAGGAAATCGACTATTCCTAATGATAATATTGTGTATTTACAAGAGTCTGACTACAATATTGGAGCTGAGAATGATCCCAAAACATTTTCACAAGCCATGAATAGTGATAAATCCAATTTGTGGTACAACGCCATGAAGGAAGAGATAGTTCTATGGCATCTAACAAAATTTGGGATTTTGTTAAGTTACCGATGGTGCAAAGGCCATTGGTTGTAAATGGGTCTTCAAAACTAAGAAATATTTATTAGGTAACATTGAAAGATATAAAGCTAAACTCGTTGCCAAAGGATTCACTCAAAAGGAATGAATCAATTACACGGAGACTTTTCTCCCGTGTCTAAAAAAAATTCTTTTCGTATTGTTCTAGCAATGGTTGCCCATTTTGATATGGAATTACATCAGATGGATGTGAAAAAAGCGTTCCTCAATGGAGAACTAGAGGAGGAGGTTTACATGAAACAACCCGAAGGATTCTCCTTTAGTAAAGGTGAGCAATTGATGTGCAAGCTTAAGAAATCTATATATGACTTGAAACAAGCATCCTACCAATGGTACTTAAGGTTCCATGATGTCATTTCTTTATTCGGTTTTGTAGAGAATGTCATGGATCAATGTATATGCTAGAAAGTCAGTGGGAGCAAAATTTGTTTCCTTGTGCTATATGTGAATAATATTTTACTTGCAACCAATGATAAGGGGTTGCTACATGATATGAAACAATTTCTCTCTAAGAGTTTTGATATGAAAGATATGGGTGTGGCATCTTTATGTCATTGGCATTAAGATCCATAGAGATAGACCTCAAGGAATTTTAGGACTATCTCAAGAAACCTATATCAAGGTCCTAGAGAGATTTCAGATGAAAGATTGTTCACCGAGTATAGCACCAATTGTGAAGGATGATAGGTTCAATTTGAACCAATGCCCGACGAACGATCTAGAAAGGAAACAAATGAATAGCATTCCATATGCTTTTGCTGTCGGAAGCTTGATGTATGCTCAAGTTTGCACTCGACTTGACATCGCTTTTGCTGTGGGAATGTTGGGAAGATATCAGAGTAATCCAAGTATAGACCACTGGAAAGCTGCAAAGAAAGTGATGAGATACCTTCAAGTGATGAGATACCTTCAAGGTACCAATAGGCTACATGCTTATGTATAGCCGGACTGACAACCTGGAAGTAGTCGGTTATTCGAATGCGGACTTCGTAGGCTGCGTTGATTCATGAAAATCAACATCTTGATACATTTTTATGTTAGCTGGCGGAGCCATGTCATGAAGAAGTGTAAAGCAGACTTTGACTACTACTTCCACTATGGAGTCTGAGTTTGTTTCTTGTTTTGAGACTACCTTGCATGGTGTATGGTTGAAGAGTTTCATTACTAGGCTTAGAATTATTGATTCTATCTCTAGGCCATTAAAAATATATTGTGACAATTTAGTTACGGTTTTTATGGCTAAAAATGCCAAAAGTGGCAGTCGAAATAAGCATATCTGTGGCATCCTAAAATTTCATAACGATCCCTAAATGCACTACGGCCCATGAATAGGTGATGGAAGGGCCATCAGACTATATTATAGTCATTAGACCAATGGATTACAATTAAACAAGAGCCGAGCATTGAATGAACTATTGTTTTGTTGGAAATGTCTCATATGCTCATGTGAGACCGAGGTTGTACTATAAGATGGGTTGATAAGAAATTTTTGGCCACGTACCCTACGAATCGAACTATCCTTGTGTATTGTTGTAATATTTATGGCCATGTGAATATTTGTAATTATGAAATTATAAGTGGAGATTAAAGTGAGATATTAGGAGTAGATGTGGGCTGAATACTTAAGGTCCAAAATTGCCCAAACCGGCCCACTTTTCCTCTCCATTCGATCGATCAAGGCCTGGCCGAATGAGGCCACCTCCATGCAAGAAAATCGACAAGTGGCAAGAGGGACTACATGAGGTGTCGCTGCCCCTTGCTTCATCAGAGGTTTCCCATGCAAAACCTCATGATTACTAGCTAATTAAGAAATTAAAAGGAGAAGAAATGGGTGGAATGAACGAGGAAGCAACCGAGGGAGAGAGTGATCAAGAGAAAAGGGAGAGTGACCGAGAGGAAGAGAGAGAGTCCGAGAGAAAGAGAGAGTTGTGAGGGTGCATCGGCGAGGGGAAGAAGGAGACCAGTCCCATCGTGCATACGCCTTCTGCCATCGTCGACACCGCCTAGCTTCGCCATCGATTGAGCCGCGCCCGAAGTCCTCAAGTTCCCGTTTTGCTTGCTGTGGTTGCATCGGATTTAAGGCAAGTGAAGTCCATTGATCTACATTATGCTTGCTGTGGTTGTGTGTGAAGTGTAATAGATTTTGGAGATGCTGGATGTTGGAAATTCGAAAGGATAGAAGTAGTTCTTCAGGACTAGCAAACTGTTTCATGGAAAAACAGCTTGACCTTTCGCAACTCCGTGAATTTTATACAATTATCTAGTTGAAATTTGACTTCATATCCTTGATGAAAGTTGTAGATGACATCTTGAGAGTAACATACTAAAATTTCAGAAGTGTTAAACCTGGAAACTGTTACAGAGGGTTAGGGAGAGTTATAGTGATTATAGATCTTGATCTATAATGAATCTGACTTCTAGTTCTTCATGAAACTTTTACCTCTAGGTTTTTTCTATAACATATCAAAATTTCAGAATTTTCTGAGTTCATTTATGGGTTATACCGAATTTGTTATTAAAACTGTGCAATAGTGATGTTTGAAGTTTTATGGCTGTGATGCACGGACCATTGCGATTTATACGAAATTTTCTTGACTTGGTGTTCTTCATAAAAAAATTTTCCCTAGACCTTGTTTATAACATGTTAAATTCTTAGAATTTATTAAGATCATTTACTAATTTTTCCAGAATTTCAATTAGTGTAGTGCATTCTGTTTTGTTCGAAAACTGTTTTATTTCAAGAACAATTGAATTGCTCTATGAGTTGTGATGCCTTGGGTTGTCATTTATACAATGGATGCGGTGACATTTAGCATATCATATGACATCAAAAATGAAATTGATGAGGCTTTGTAAACTCATTGAAACTTATGATTGTATTGCATCAAATGTTATTTTCAAAGTGAGACATATATGTATATATTGTGATGTTGATGATACCGTCGAACGGTTGAGACGACGATGCTCTGAGAGTGTCGGGATGCTCAGAGGTGTGTACCGGATGTGCTCAGGAGTTTCGAGATGCCCGGAGGTGTGTTTTGGATGCCCAGAGGTGTGTGCCGAAGGTCTCGCAATGCCAAGTTGGGTGCGAGAGCCTGGAGGGATGCAAAAACTGGTCCCTGAGGAAAATGAAATCCTTTTGAATATCAAAGTGGGAAATGAAACATGCGCATGTGTGTTCATATGGCATGGTGCATAAATTGTCTATGAATTTGAGTTGGTACTATTTGGCATTGAAAATGTGGTCATTAAGGCATTGAATGGATCTCATGGAAATATATGCATGATTGCATAGATGATATGTGCATTTCACATGGAATCTTGGTTGTCTTGCTTGTTGCATTATGTAGTTTGATGGATCTTTTACTGCTAAGTGGTTGTACTCACCCCTTTTGGGGACTAACATTTTAGACTAGGAGATATGTCTTTGTCACCAGTCACCCCCGGTACTTTCTATGGTATACCGACCGATGTCGAGTGCGAGTGTTCGGAGCATCATCACCCCGAGATACGGGGTTAGTTTTTGTTCGTGTGCGGGTTCTGGTCTTGTACAACGTTGGATCACCCGCCGGCCCTGTCATTCAGGAGTTTCTATCTATGCATCTCCGCCGTGATGGGATTATGCTGGGGATGCTGCCTCCACCACCAACCGACGGACCGGGCTGGGTGTGACTGAGTGCGATGGATGGAAGATGAAGCTTTTTGGACCGCCAACACTGAATGATGGACCAATGTACATGACTGATGTGGAGTCGAGTACTTTTGGTTATAGCCGAGCTTAGAAAAGCCTTGGCCTTTTGATGTACCAACTCATGATGTCCATCAAGTTATGTAAATAAAAGTGTTCGGCTCTAACTTATATAAAATGTGTAGTTGGTGTGCATTGCATTATTTTGTTTGAGTATGGGATAGGGAGATTTTGAATATGCTTCCGCTATATGAACTGCGCTGGGACCGATCTAAATGATATAAACCCCAGGACTTATGGACCCATTATAATTCTATGGTATCAGAGTGACATATTATTAGGGTAAATGAAAGGTAAGCGAACTGTGGCGACCCTAACAGATCGAGGGCCGTTTCAGGGGTGCCACAATATCGACATTAAGTATTTAGCCATAAGGGAACGTGTTAAGGAGAATAAAGTGGTCATAGAATATGTTAGCACTGAATTGATGATAGCTGATCCTTTAACTAAAGGTATGCCACCAATGAAATATAAGGATCATGTAACTAGTATGGGAATAAGTACCATTATGTGATTTGTCGTCATATGGACGATTTTATTGTATGAAACTCTTATTATGTTGTAATATTGATTCTTAATTTTGGTGTACACATATTGTTGTTTATGATAATAACATTTATTCTTGGTTCTAGAATAAACATGGGGTTTATTCATTAAGATGTGTTGTCACATATAGGCTAACATTAAAGAAATAAGATACATTGTGGTACATAAAAGATATTACTCACTCTTAGAGGACATGTCACCATGATCCATGTGTTTTGTTTCTTTTCTTTAAGCATAAAGTTTTTCGTGGAATTAGTTGAATAATCTGTATGATGAAAATGATGGGATCAAGCCAGAGAATGTTATTTATTTTTGTGATCCCATATTTTTGGATCCACATTTTCTCTTTAAAGTGGCAGTAATTCGACATGAAGTTTTTCCACATTTCGTACCTTTTCGTAACAACCGCCCATTTGATAACCGTCTTGATGGGAGACGGTATATAAAAGGAACGATCGTTCATTCTAACGGGGGCAATCACAAGGTCTAACTCAAACCCTTTCTTTTGGAATACACCATCAGTATATGTGAGGGAGTTGGTGTCATGCCGCGATCCTCGGGCACGCACCCATCTCGACTTGGTCGATTAAATAGCGACGTCCCAAGACGCATCGCCAACCCTTTCATTTTAATACGCAGGCGGAAGCATATATATAAAATCTCCAAACAATAAAATAATGGGATAAGAAAGTATAACCAATTTTTCAAACCAAAACAAACCTTTTATAAACAACCAGATTTATTTACAAGACCGGACTATTTACAAAAAGATCAACTCATTCCAAGAAGGAACTGTCATATGACCTACTAGTTAGACCCGTTCGCCGATTCTAGTCTCTCCACCTTTCCAAACTTCAGGGCTTCCGGTCCTCCACCAACACCATCTAAGGACCTGAAAATGGTTATACAATAACCAGTGAGACAATGTCTCAGCAAGTTCAACCCCTTAAGACTCGATTAGGAGAAAATACGCCATAAGGGCTATCTAAGCACAACCACGAGTCAGAGGACTTACCTTGGCCTCAATCCCTTCTTGCAATTCAATGCAATTCATAATCTCATTGAGTCACATCAACACATCAAATCATTCATTCAGATCAACTCATTGATCAATCGACTTAGTCGATTACATGTCAATCAGATCATTCCCCGATCATTCTAGTCAATACTATCCATTCTCCAAGATGACATATCAAGTCACTAAGCAAACATGCATTCTCCAAGATGACATATCAAATCATCGAGCCTACGTTCATTCTCTAAGGTGACATACCAAGTCACCGAGCCAACATGCATTCTCCAAAATGACATATCGAGTCATCGAGCCCACGTTCATTCTTCAAGATGACATACCAAGTCAATGAGCCAACGTGCATTCTCCAAGATGACATATCGAGTCATCGAGCCCACGTTCATTCTCCAAGATAACATATCAAGTCATCGAGCCAACGTACATTCTCCAAGATGACATATCGAGTCATCGAGCCCACGTTCATTCTCCAAGATGACATACCAAGTCACTGAGCCAACGTGCATTCTCCAAGATGACATATCAAGTCATTGAGCCCACGTTCATTCTCCAAGATAAAATATCAAGTCATCGAGTCAACGTGCATTCTCCAAGATAACATATCAAGTCATCGAGTCAACGTTCATTCTCCAAGATAACATACCAAGTCACCGAGCCGATATAATATAACATCTTTCTCCGAGATGACATGCTTAGTCATTGAGGCGACGTAACCTAATGTCTTTCTCCGAGATGACATATTTAGTTATCGAGCCGCCATAATATGACGTTCTTACTCACTTTTTATCATGTCCAATAAAATAACCGTGTGTGGGTACACGGTTGGCCTTAGCCAAAATATAATAATTTCATTTCCATAAATCCCACCATTTCATATGATCCACCAAAATATTTTTGGCGTTGTAAACCGACACTCGGTTATCTTCCAATTAAATACTGAAAATAAATAAATTTTAGGAACATTTCCTAAAATCACAATTCACACACCAAATCAGTACAAATTTGCGCTCAATTAAATAAACCGAACACACCATAATAATCACCATAAAATTCCAGTCACCGGCTATCCCAGTTTAATTTTCGAAAAATAATTAATTACGGAAAATATTAAATAAATGCCAATAAATCCAACTTAGGCCCGTAATGCCTAATTGGGAAACGGACCCGGAAAATTTTCGAGTCACTCTAGATAAATACTAGAGCTCATCTAAGCCCTAATTGCACTAACTATCCACCTAACATGCATCAGCAAATAATTAAATTTCACTAATCTAATCTAACTAACCACCTAATCATACTTAACTTAATCTAATCATCCCTTAAGCGTGATTAACTTACTAAGCGAGGATTAGTGACTTAAACTCACCTATTTAACTATCCGCTTGGATCAAAATGACGGGGACGCAACGGCGGCCCATAAACCCCAAAGTGGGACTGCCAACGGGGGCCCAAATCGGGCCAAAATCAGGCACGCAAGCCTGCAGCTTGGCTGGAAATTCTGCTCCTGCATTGCTGGTCACGTTGATTTGATTCTGAGGAGAGAAAAACAGCGGCGGTTCAGGTTCGTTTCGGCGGCCGAGGAATGCGGGAACGGTGAGTTGCTTCGGTTGAATCGCAGACGAAGATGGCTTCGCTAAATCCGTGAGGAAGAGACACGGGCAGCTTCTATCAAAGCAAAGCAAAAGTTCTTCGGTGGAAATGGGAGCAGCTGCGCGGACGAAGATGGGAGGAAAAAGGAGCAGAGAGAGGAGATCGTTTGGGGGGGGGGGGGGGGGGGAGTTGTGTGATGGAGCTGGCTCTTGACCGAATGAGACAAGGAGGGGGTCGTCGACAAAGCCAGCGGACCAAAGAGAAGACCACCGAAGGAAGAAAAGCAGAAAATAAAATATGAGATTGCAGGAGTGGTCGGCTAAGGAAAAGCAAATGTGCAAAACCAATTAATGAAGAAAAGAAAGAGTGGGACGTGGATGGACCAAGTCAAAGAAAGCCAAAAAATTAAGGAGAAGACTTGCATGGGACCGTCGGCTAAGGGGGGAAAAAAGGAAAAAGAGTATGAGAGAGACAGGGAGAGAGACGTGCGTGACACGAAGAGAGGAGACCAATTTTATATAAGTCCAAAAGTCACAATGAAGACCACCAAAGGGAATAGTCGGCCGAAGGAAGAGGGCTTTGAAACCAAAATTTCTTAAACAAAAGTTATTAATCCTTAATTTCGGCTCAACTTCAAACAACTTTGTCAATTGGTCATATTAGGGACAATTTCTTCACCAACTTGAACAATTGAAGTCCAAAAGAAGATCAAGATAAGACGGTCCCTCCAACCTCCGAATTTCCCTAAAATCCAAATTCTATTTCATTTTTCTCGGAATCCGATTTTTTGAACAAACTTCTCCGATTGAGGTCCGATTTGTTGCGGAAAAAGCCCACGAAATTCCCTGTCACTAATTCACTCACACTAGATGTCAAAAATCCCTTCAAATTGGCCAATCTGAATTTTTGTTCGTTTTCCGAATTGTTCTAGTCAATTTTCCATAAAAATTCCGAACTCGCCGGAAATTCCTCAAAATGTGAGTCAACATTCCTAGAATGACTCATGACACGACAGAACTTTCAATTTTTGAAATCAAATTCAAATTCGCAGTTAATTTCAATCAAACGCTATTTTAGCGTAACCTGCCTTATTTGGTAACTTTTAGAAATTTTTGTTACAATTGATCTGTGGTCAATTTTCTTCAAACCACATGTACCTCTTCGACACATTGGTGACTCTCAGTGGTCGTGAAAATCTCAAGATTTCAAATACGAACACGGGGTACCCAAAATGATAGAAAATCAGTCTAGTGCCAATCGACAAGAATTTTGCAATCAGGTGGAATCACCCACACTTTGATCACACATCTCAGTCGAATCGACCTATTTTCAGTCTCTGATCGATTTTGACAATGCCGTATCGATTTTTGCGGACTAGCACGATCGAGCGATCAATTCCTGGCCAAATTCTCAAATCTATTACGTTAAAATCCCTTAACGGCTTAACCGGATAGGCCAGTTATCTCATGAGTGGCCACCTCAGAGAAAAACACTATAGGATCGTCGACGAAAGGCCCAACTTATTCAATCGAAATCAGAACCTGAAAATCAGAATGTCACAATTGGGTTAGTAGCGTGTACCCAATATTTCTTTAAATTTTCAAGATTTTCTGACGAACGTGAATATGAAAAATGGCTAGAGGTTTTTCTATAATCGATCCTGGCTTCCGCATTTGATTTTTATGTTTTACAAAATCCTCAAACGTCAAAACAAAGCCATTTGCTAAACCCTTCTGCAGTGCTGCGACTACTACAAATATGATGTCCCAATTCTAGGGCTACCAGCTTCTAGTCAAAAAGTTCCCACAATATGTTCCCAATCATATGACATGAAAACTTCATCAATAAAGATCTGATGCATAACGAAGACTCGTTGCCAATTCACACGTCAGCTGCTGCTAATTCAAGTGGGAAAAAAGATTGCTGAAAACTGGACAATATAATGCAATGTGATGCTTCCCTCGCGTCCTTGCCATTGCATCAATCTCATCCCTAGTTGACTTGGTCGAATTCTAGCCTTTTAGAAATATACAAGCTTTTTGCTAAACAAGGTATAACGATAATGAATTCGGTCTAAATGCATACTCCAATGATAAAATTCTATAGTAATGTGAACTCTCTCTTTTGGCCATGATTTAAATGGGAACTAAGATAACCTAAGTTCTAGGTGGCCGGTCAAGGATGCCAGCCATGACAATACCAAGACGATTGAGTTATCATTAGATCGATTTGTTTATTGTTGTTATTGTTGTCTATGGGGAAAATAATACAAATGATTTTTGAACATTGGTCCACTATGCAATATGATCCCTAAACTTTAGCTAAATATGCAATACGGTCCCTAAATTTTTTATATATGTCCAATGTTGTCACCGATCTTAAATTAATAAAAGGACAACATTGAATAGTTGTGTATAGTTCAGGAGCTATAATGAACATGTACTAAAAGTTTGACAACAACATTACAAATTGGCCCAAAATTAGGAACTACATTGAACAAATTAAAAGTTTAGGGGAATTCAATGGCACATCGGGTCAAAGTTCAATGACCATTTTGTATCATTATCCTTTGTTTACATGTGAATAGGGAATAAAAATAGCTTGGATCCAATGTCTATTTTCCTTGAGTTGAGCATTTCCATCATTGGCATCGAATGTGTTCTTTAACTCCATACACAAACTCCCACTTTTAGTTGGTTGAATCATATAGATATAGCATGACATGAATTAATTATGAGCTTGGTTTCAGCAATCCATACCAGATTTGTGCACATTGCTTTCATCATCTTATCACCCTTCACATGGGAGAAGCCGATTACCATATCGCTTTCACTTTTAAAGTAAATGGTAACATGCTCGGTCTATCAGCATAAGTTTTGTTGTTTGCCCTTCTCGAAGAAGGAAATGGAATACATTTTATGAAATCACGTACCTGAATTTTCGACACCAAGCTATAGATGGTCTAGATACATAGTTGGATTGATGTTGCAATCCGAACAATTTGGCTAAACGTTCCTCGATCGGATGCTCAATGAAGAGAAAGGAGGAGAACTGTTGGAGAAATCTTTCCAGAATATTTTGAAGCTGACAAAACGTTTCTTTCAATCTAGTCTGGATATCTGCAAATTGTCTAGTTTAAAGTCTGAAGACTTTCTGATCACCAGACACAAGATTCAAGACTCAAGACTCAAGACTCAAGACTACTCTCATTGACAGTCTTTCTAATCCAAAGGATGTGAAGGAAATCCAGAGCCGAAGTATATGGTTGAGGATTTAATCCTATCCTCTGGAGAAGATCTTTTGGTTGGATAAATATAATGGATTCTTTTGTTCGTATCTAGATCAATTGAAGATCCGACGGTCGACGAAGTATTCTTGGAATTTTCTATTCTTGGAAACCAAGATCCTGATTGTATGGGTGAACGGGATTGATGGGCTATCGTCGGTTCCTTTAATAGCTCGAATGATCTTCTTGATTGATTCCGTCCAACGGGTAGATTGGAGAAATTCCTTTGGAAAGTGCCAACGGGTATGATGGCATAAAGGAGTATAAAAAGGAAGACGTTCTAGTTGTTTGAGTACGTGATCGATAGAAAAAATCCAGAGTCTAAAGCACCTTGATTATTAGTCGATACAGTCTGAGCGAAATTGTATACACAGAGAGTGTCTATACTTGGTGATACCTTGAGCGAGTGTGGTAGATCATCTACACCTAGAAATCAAGGAAGATCAACACTGTAACATCTCTTTGTTCATAGTGGAATCCAGCCAATTGGCTATCAGTGCAGAAGAGTGGATGTAGGCTTGAATCAAGCCGAACCACTATAAACCGCATGTTCAATTCTCTCTTTCCTTTACTTAGTCTTACGTTGATTATTACTTATCGCAAATCCTTCAACTGTCTAAGTATTGCGCAATTATAAAGAAATTATCAAGAAAAATCTTTTATATACTTATTCACCCCCCTCTAGGTACTCGTACTAGCTATATCAATTGGTATCAGAGCTCGTGTTCTTACTTTATTTGAAGTGTTTTACTTCAGAGTAAAAGATCCATGGCTAGTATGCTAGCACCAGGGCTGGTGGAAGGGCAAAGCAATACCAGACCACCCTACTTTGATGGAAAGGATTACAACATCTGGAAGAACAAGATGAAAGCTTTCATTCGATCAAAGGATCCTCTGGAATGGAACGTTGTGGAAAGAGGAATCACTCCTACTGCTGCATCAGTCTCTGGAAGAGGGAAAGAAACTGTTGAGACCAGCGGAATGACTCAGGAAGAGATAAACAAGAGACAAGCACTCGATGCAAAAGCAATTTACTCCTTATATTGTGCCTTGTCTCCAACTGAATATAACAGAATATCTTCTTGTGTTACAGCAAAAGAAGTATGGGACAGATTACATATCACCTATGAAGGAACAGATCGAGTGAAGGAGACAAGAATCAACATTCTCCTCGGTCAATATGAAGCCTTCAAAATGAAACCAGGAGAATCTATAACTGATATGTTTAGTCGTTTTACAGATATTGTCAATGGTTTTGAGAACCAAGGACAAAAAATTTCTGATCCCATGAAGGTGAACAAGCTACTGCGTGGACTCTCCAAGGATTGGAATCATATAAAGACTTCAATAAGAGAGACGCAAAGAATTATGCCTCTATCCGTCGACGAGCTGATTGGAACTCTTCAGTCTTATGAAGTGGAACGAATTAATGAAGATGAAGATCCAAGAGGTAAGAAATCCATTGCATTAAAATCAAATGATGATTCTGATGATATAGATTCAGGAGATGATATGGATGACGAGGAGCTTGCTCTCATGATAAGAAGATTCAGAAAATTGAATAGAAAAGGTAAAAGGTTCAACTCAAAGAAACAAAGTTTCCGAGACAGCAGACCAAGTCTATTGATGATGAGGAACCAAACAAAGATGTAGTCTGCTTCGAATGTAAGAAAAAGGGACACATCAGACCCAACTGTCCTCTTCTGAAGAAGAAAAGAGGAAAAGCTGAGAAGTTTCAAAAAGCTCTCAAAGCCGAAACCTGGAGTGATACAGAATGTGAAGAAAGTGATAATGAATATGTCAACATATGTCTGATGGCACATTCAGACTCAGACTCAGATTCTGGATCAGACTCAGACAGTGAATTTGAGGTAAGTGATTTTAAAATTCCTATTAAAGTTTCTAAATACATTGATGAACTGTGTTCTAGTCTTAAGACTTCTCTCAAAAGAATTTCCGAACTTAAAAAGGAAAACTCAACCCTAAAACAAAAGGAAACCATTTTAGAGGAAATAGTTAAAAGTTTAGACTTGAATGTTTCTGCTCTTAAAGAAAAAGAAGATAATCTTTTGAAAGAAAATGTTTTCTTAAAAACGGACTTATCAAATATTTCAAAGAAATTTTTGATAGGATCCGAAAAGCTTGAAAAAGTTCTTTCAGTTCAAAGACCTTACTTCAATAAGTCTGGTCTAGGCATGACAGCAGAAACAATTCCCTTGATTGATTTTACTAAAGTAAAAGAAAGAATTAAAAAAAGACCATCGAGAGAGGCTTACAAAAATCATTTCAAGAAAGTTTTTGTAAAGTCTGTAGGTCGAAATGTTCTAAGGTGTTCAAAGTGTAACAGTCAGGATCACTTTGAAAAAGAGTGTCATATGGTTTGGAAGCCTGTTAAGAAAATATGGCCTAATAATGTTTATCCTACTAACACCAAAGGACCCAAGAAAATTTGGGTACCAAAGAAAGCTTGAGACTCTCTTTTAAATGCAGGTCTCTGTCAAGAAAAAGGTAAAGTGGTATCTTGACAGCGGATGTTCAAGACACATGACATGAGACTCAAAGTGCTTCATAAAGCTTGTTCAAGTAAACGGTGGAAATGTTTCATTTGGAGGAACGGCAAAGGAAGCATTGTGGGATTTGGAACTGTGAAAATTGGAAATCTCACAATAAGCAATGTTTCTCTAGTGGAAGGACTCAACTATAACCTTTTCAGCATTAGCCAATTGTGTGATACTGGTTTCAAGATCTCCTTTCGGAAGGAATATGCTGGAATCGGTAAAGACTCTACTCGTCTTTCATGGGTTGAAGACATGGAAATATCTACCTCTTAGACATGAAATTAAATGAATCACAATGCCTAATCTCAATTCAAGACGAAGCAAGCTTATGGCACAGAAAGCTTGGTCATGTCAACATGAAGCAATTAGCCAAAATCTCATCAAAGCAGCTTGTTCAAGGTCTACCCAAATTACCATATCAAAAGTCCGATCCATGCACACCATGTATTTTGGGTAAGCAGGTAAGAAATTCATTTAAGCCAATAAATCATGTCGCTACTAATCATGTACTACAGTTGCTGCATATGGATCTCTTCGGACCAACCAGAACCCAGAGTATTGGAGGTAAGAAATATTGCCTAGTAATTGTGGACGATTACTCTCGCTTTACTTGGGTATATTTCTTGCAAGTAAGTCGAAACCTTTTCGTATTTTGAAAATTTTGCTAAAAATGTTCAAAATGAAAAAGGATGTGTTATCTCAAGTATAATAACAGATCATGGAGGAGAATTTGAAAATCAAGATTTTACAAAATTGTGTGATGAATCTGGATTTAAGCATGTGTTCTCCTCTCCATACACTCCTCACCAAAATGGAGTTGTGGAAAGAAAGAATAGATCTCTTCAAGAAATGGCTAGAACTCTTTTAATTGAAAGTAAAATTTCTTCACGTTTTTGGGCTGAAGCTATTTCAACAGCATGCTATATCATCAATAGAGTCTTCCTAAGACCTATTCTTAAGAAAACCCCTTATGAATTATTCAAAGGTAAGAAGCCCATTGTTTCATACTTTCATGTGTTCGGTTGCAAATGCTTTATATTGAAAAATGCAAAAGATCGAGTTGGTAAGTTTGAAGAAAGATCAGATAAAGGCATCTTCCTTGGATATTCTACATCAAGCAAAGCCTACAGAGTCTATAACAAGAAGAGCCAGTCGGTGGAGGAGTCAATGAATGCCAAATTTCAAGACTCTACGCAAGATGAATCCAATCAGACTCAGTATGAAGAGTCGAATCGCTCGAGACTTTCCAAAGCGACAACTCAAGAAATGTCTCGACTCGGAAGACCAAAGCATCAAGATGTTCATGAAGATTCAGATAAAGAAAGAGATCATCATCAAGACAAATCAACCAGTAACCGGAAGCATAAGTCCAGTCATCCTAAAGATCTCATTATCGGCGAAATTAATGAAGGAATTCATACCAGATCCAAAAGACGTGAAGAGTCTAGTGCTGTGGCTCTCATCTCTGAAATTGAACCAAAAAGCATAGAAGAAGCTTTATCTTATGAAAGCTGGATCGAAGCTATGCAAGAGGAGCTCAGATAGTTCAACATTAATGATGTCTGGGAATTGACATCTAAACCAAAAGGTAAAACTGTTATTGGAGCCAAATGGGTGTTCGAAACAAGATGAATGAAAATGGAAAAGTCGTACGAAATAAAGCAAGACTCGTGGCCAAAGGATACACGCAAGAAGAATGAATAGACTATGATGAGACTTACGCTCCGTAGCAAGGTTAGAAGCTATTCGTCTATTACTTGCGTTTGCTTGTTACAAAAATTTCAGGTTATTCCAAATGGACGTCAAAAGTGCTTTCCTAAATGGATTTATCCAAGAGGAAGTTTATGTGGAACAACCACCTGGGTTTGAAGACCCAAAGAAGCCAGACTTAGTCTTCAGACTGAAAAAGGCTTTGTATGGTTTAAAGCAAGCACCTCGAGCTTGGTACGACAGACTAAGTAAGTTCTTATTACAAAATGGTTTTGTCAAAAGTAAAGTAGATACTACTTTATTTATCAAAAAGGAAAACAAAAGCTTTTTACTCGTTCAAATATATGTGGATGACATTATTTTTGGATCCTCTAATAAAAGTCTATGCAATAAATTTTCTAAATCTATGCAGGATGAGTTTGAAATAAGTATGATGGGAGAATTAACATTCTTTCTTGGTCTTCAAATAAAGCAATTGAAGGAAGGAACTTTCATTTACCAAGAAAAATATGCTAATGATCTTGTCAAAAGGTTTAGATTGGAAAATTGTAAGAAGACTGATATACCAATGTCAAGTTCTTTGAAGATAGACAAAGATGAAGAAGGGAAGAAAGTTGATCAAAAGCTGCACAGGAGCATCATCGGTTCACTTCTTTATCTTACTGCTTCTAGACCTGACATTTTGTTGAGTGTTTGCATCTGTGCTAGGTTTCAATCAGATCCTAGAGAATCCCATCTTAGTGCTGCAAAACGTATTATTAAATACGTCGCTTCATCTTCAAGCATTGGTCTTTGGTATCCTAAGAAAGGAGACTTTAATCTTCTGGGATATTCAGACGCAGATCTGGCCGGCTGCAGAGTCGATAGAAAGAGTACTTCAGGAACTTGCCAGTTGCTTGGAAGCAGGACAGTGTCTTGGTTTTCAAGGAAACAAAGCACTATAGCTCTCTCAACAACAGAAGCAGAGTATGTAGCCCTTGGAAGCTACTGTTTGCAAATTCTATGGATAAAACAATAGCTACAAGACTTTGGGATTGAAGACTCATGCACGAAATCAAATGTGACAACACCAGCGCAATCAATCTCACCAAAAATCCAATTCTTCATTCAAGAGCAAAGCATATAGAGATTCGACATCACTTCATTAGAGATCATATTCAAAGTGGAGAAATCTCGATTCAATTTGTTGATTCAAAAAGTCAACTAGCGGATATATTCACAAAGCCTTTGGAGAAAAATCAATTCGATTTTATCCGTTCAAGACTCAACATTTTGAAGCTCGAAGAAGTTAAAGTCTAGAGACTCTCCAACCTTCAGACTCAGAAAGTTGATGATCGTCAGACTCTAATCTCTTAGACTCTAAATCTCTCAGACTCAAACATTGATGACTATAGACTGTAAGTTGTTATTTTATCTCAACTCGAAAAGGTATGATCTTTCGTTCAATTATTTTGTAGTCTCCGTGAAAAACAAAAACTTGTCTTTTCAAAAGGATTAAATTTTGGCAGTTATTGATTTCGAAAAGAGGTATTCGTACACTTTCCTTGTGCCTATTGAACTTCCCTTTTCAAAACTGAGTTATATATATATATATACAGTTTTCATTTTCAATCTTCAAAACCCTAAAAAGCATTCTCCTCCCAATCCGATTTCTACTTCGTGTTCATCTTCGAGAAAGTTGTCATCTTTTCTTGGGAAAGCAAGCAAAGGAATCTTTCAGCGACAAAGAAGGATGTCTTCAAGAATCGCGAACAGGGGACCACAGAGAATGAAGGAGGGACCTACCCATTTCGATCTCACCGAAGAGGAAGAATTATCGAGTCAGCAACAGAGCCCGATTCACTCTCCACCACGTCACTCAACGCCATCTACCCCACAAGGTGCGGGTCAACATCCGGAGGAAGAGATAATCGAGGACGCAGACCCTGTAAGAGTCCAAAAACCCTCTTATATTTACAAACTCTACCGTGCTTTGAAAAGTACTGGGACTCCGTTGAAATACGTGGATGATTTTCTCAAAGATAAGCATTATGGGAATGAGTATAGCTTTCTGAAAAGAATGGAGGATCTGGGAATTGCTCCCAAAGGTAAAGCAGAGGAAGCACTTGCGAATATTCCCAGTGACCCTCGTATGTTTGGACCAAATTCGACTGATGGGAACGACGATGACAAAATGTTCAGTGATTTTCAACCGAGAATGGGAGTTGCTGCGAAGGTGAAGGGAAAGAGGATGGAGTTATTTAAATCGAAGGAACAGAAAAATTTGTTCTTCAGACTGCTGAAACAAGGGGTGATAAACCCTAGGAGTGTCGATTTCGATTTCTTGGATGCTGTGAATGTGAACTTAAGGGAGAAGTTCAGTCTGCTTCAACTAGAACGTTTTTGCACTGATACCACGGACGGTTATGCACAACTGACTGCATATTTCTATTCGAATATCAACTTTATAGATGCGAATAGAATATCATTCAGTGTTCGAGATCAGGATTATGTGTTAGACGTAGACATGTTGGCGGACATAATTGGAGTTGAACGAGGACGTTATCAACCAATCAAAGTCTCAGTTGCTCGTGCCTCAATGGACCTTGTCGAAGATAGGAATATCGAGGGAAAAATCATCTATTCAAGGATGCGTGCCATCAATATTGTGCTGCACAAAATTGTTATCAATTGCATCAGGCCGAAGTCTACATCAAAGACTGATGTGTCTAATTCCGAAGCAAAATTGATGTACGCAATCAACTCAGGGAAGAAGTTCTCTCTCCCTCACACTATTTTCTTTCACATGTATAGAGCAATGTCGAAGGACAAGGGACAATTGCCTTATCCAGGTCTGGTGACCAAGATCTTCACACTCATGAATATTGAACCGCCACACACACTTTGTGTTCGACCGTGCGATAAGATGGTGGTAGGTTTGAAGATGTTAACAAAGATGCGTCTGAAAGAACTTTCCAAGGCAATGGAGAAATTCAGAGTGAAGACTCCAGTTCCGTCTGCTTCAAAAAGAAAAGGAAAGGAGGCCATTGGTGCCTCATCCAAAAAGAAGAGAACTCTCATCTTGGAAGATGAAGATGAGGAGGAAGATCCCACAATCACTGCCTTGATAAGGACCAGACGTTCTAGTCCCCAATCAACAGAACATCAAAAGAAACAAAGAGAAGAAGAGGAGCAAGACAAAGACAGAGAAGAAGAAGAGCAGCGAGAGAAGGAGAAAGAAGCTGAAGAAGAAGGAGAAGAAGAGCAAGAAAAGTCTGCAGCTGAATCTGGAGAGAAGGGGAATCAAGATACAGAAGAGCATGATCATCACTCTTCCCCTTTTGATGTCCTAGAGACAGGGGGAGTTGGCAAGCAAGAAAGGTCCACACCTCATGCTGCTAATAGTGAAGGTCTAAGACAATCTCCAACAAACCCACAAGAATTTCAGGCTTCTCAATTGCCTGAAGAAGGACACAATACGACAACACCAAGTCTGCAAGACTATACAGAAGTGCCATCGTCTGCATTCACTCCATCTGAGAAAGCAAATGCAAGTACACAGACGGACAATTCTGCAGATTTTCGTCGTATTATGGATATTCTTCTGGAAATGCATGGCCAAATCTATGCTTTGGACTGTGAAATTCAAGCCATGAAGAATGCTGGACAAGCATCTTCAGTTACCCTGGAGGATAAAATGAAAGACCTCGCTCTACAACTTCAAGCCAATGCCAAAGGAGAGGAGGTAGCTCAACTAAAGGAAGACTTGAAGAGGCTAGAAGGCGTAGTCCAGTCCATGGGAGATTTCCAAATCGTGCGCATTCCCAAGCAAACCTGACTCATTTCTCACCTCTTTTTAATGATGACAAAAAGGGGGAGAAGCAATTTGAACCAACCAACTAACCTTCTTTGACTTTAAATTTATTTTTGTGGTTGAATGTGTTTTTTTTTTAGTATGACTTGAGTGAACTTGGGTGTGAACTTGAATTTGACTGAATTGGCTGTGGATTTAGATACTTGACTGTTTGCATTTATATCAAGTGTTGTTATATGGTATTACTCATGAAAGACTAATCAATTTTCTGTGGATGCAGAGTCTGGTTGTTTTGTTAATCTTTATGAGATAGCCATATTGCTTGAGAAATGTTTTTGCAGGTCAAAGTGATTCAAATCTACAGGAAAGTTTTGTCACCATCAAAAAGGGGGAGATTGTTGGAGAAATCTTTCCATAATATTTTGAAGCTGACAAAACGTTTCTTTCGAGTCTAGTCGGATATCTGCAGATCATCTAGTTTAAAGTCGAAGACTTTCGATCACGAGACACAAAATTCAAGACTCAAGATTCAAGACTCAAGACTATTCTCATTGACAGTCTTTCTGATCTAGTGACGAAGGAAATCCAGAGCCGAAGTATATGATTGAGGATTTAATCCTATCCTCTAGAAAAGATCTTTTGGTTGGATAAATATAACGGATTCTTTTGTTCGTATCTAGATCAATTGAAGATCCGATGGTCGACGAAGTATTCTTGGAATGTTCTATTCTTGGAAACCAAGATCCTGATTGTATGGGCGAACAGGATTGATGGGCTATCGTCAGGTTCCTTTAATAACTCGAATGATCTTCTTGATTGATTCCGTCCAACGGGTAGATTGGAGGAATTCCTTTGGAAAGTGCCAACGGGTATGATGGCATAAAGGAGTATAAAAAGGAAGACGTTCTAGTTGTTTGAGTACATGATCGATAGAAAAATTCCAGAGTCTGAAGCACCTTGATTATTAGTCGATACAGTCTAAGCGAAATTGTATACACAGAGAGTGTCTATACTTGGTGATACCTTGAGCGAGTGTGGTAGATCATCTACACCTAGAAATCAAGGAAGATCAACACTGTAACATCTCTTTATTCATAGTGGAATCCAGCCAATTGGCTGTCAGTGCAGAAGAGTGGACGTAGGCTTAAATCAAGTCGAACCACTATAAAACCGCATGTTCAATTCTCTCTTTCCTTTACTTAGTCTTACGTTGATTCTTATTTATCGCAAATCCTTCAACTGTCTAAGTATGGCGCAATTATAAAGAAATTATCAAGAAAAATCTTTTATTTACCTATTCACCCCCCTCTAGGTACTCGTACTAGCTATATCAAGAACATATTAGGACGTGACCAGGGTCAGAAGCAAGAGGGCATTTACCCTGTATAAGCTATCTCAATTCTCCTCATGAACACTGGCTTTATACAAGTTCTCTTGTCTTTTCTTTTTCTTTTTTCCTGTGAATAAAGTGGCTTTATAAAATTTCACTCAAACGCCTCATAATAAGTCAATGCCCAAAAACTCATCCAACATGAGCGAAGAATCTAGTCAATATACGAAAGGATATTCACATTGAAAAAATAAAAATAAGCCTATATGTTCTTCTATGAAATGGACATTTGCCTAAGTAAAACAATCCCACCTAATACCTCATTAATCTTATCAGCAAGGTAAGTCGCGAGTCAGAACTCGATGGATAGCCCAACTTGACCATATTTGCACTTGCCGATGTGATGAAAATAGGAAAAAAAATCATAAATTTATTGTACTTATATCGATTCAGTTTTAACCCATTGAATTTTGAATCTTTTGATAATTTACCAACAAAGTCTATATAACTAAATTTTGCCAAAAATCACTAATGTGAAAGTTAAGTGTCCTACATGATACCACCAGCGCGAACGTGGACAATTTTGTAATTTTTAAATATTTTTTTCTTTCTTTTTTAAATGAGACCGGGCAAGGGTCAATGGCCACTAGGCGAGAGCCACAATGCCCTCGCCAGATCGAGCATCTTCTCAACAATCCTGACCCGTTTCTCACATACTAAAACACAACCCCATACAATCAATGGCCGTCCACACTATCCAACAAATCTAATCTAGGCCGGTGGGAAAAATTAATCAGTTATCCCTTCATCTAAGGCCGAGTTCTCTAATCATCTCTTCCATGGAGTTCTCCCTACATTCACCTCGTAATCCCAAAAGGAACGTAAACAAAAGCTGCTGAGCCCTGTGCTGTCTTGATAACAACATTGCACCTAATTATAGGTGACAAACCCCTCTCGAAACTCCGTTCGGTGTTCTAGAAACAAACGAGGTCGCGATTCGTGTGAAAGTGTGACGGTCGCGTCACGAGAGCGAAGTCGCGTCCAACTTTAGAACCTGAACTTGGTCCAAAAAAATCACGATAGAAAAAACAAAATTACATACGAAACTGCCTGACCTCGTCTCAATTTACACCATTGTCAACGTTGCCCACCGCGCTAAACTATAAGTCTATACGTAGCTTAATCGCACGACGATGGCTTAGAGCTTAAACAAGGCATTTACTTTTCAACTAACCAACCGTCAAAGTTGGCGCTTCGTCATTGCCGCGGCCAGCAAACAGATTCGAACGCGGATCGACGACTTTGCTTGGTCACGGCCGCTTCTGGTGAAAGCATTCACTGACGAAACCCCTCTTTTACGCAAATGTATGAGTGTTAGATGCATAGAAATAGGACGTATACATCATGTGCAGTTCACCTAACATCTCATCTTTCAACCCTCTCTAGCCTTTGCCCGATTCACTTCCTCATTCGATCTTTCGCTCTGTCGTGTCGTCCTTTGATCGGTGGAGCCGGTATCTGTAGTTGCGGATTGAAGCTATGTACTCCTCGAACGCATCTGATGGCTACCCACAGAAGCCTGGCGCCTCTGCTCCGCCACCGCCGTGGCCGCCCGTGGATGGCATTCCGGTGCAACCCATGAACCAAAGTTATGCGAATTTCGGGGCCCCGAACAATCCTCTGCCCCCTGCGGGTCTTCAAGCTCGACCCATTAACAACATGCCTTGGTCCTCTGGGCTTTTCATTTGCTTCGACGACGTTCCAACTTGCAACTCCTCTGGAATTTTCCTCGCAATCCATTTGGTTTAGAGGTGGATTAACACTTGATAGAACAGTTATGCCATGTATACAACTACTGAGCGACATCTACGAGCAAAAGTCGGACAGTTTATAGACTGGAGAATCCAATTGCAATTGCCTAGTGTCACAGGGTTATCAGAATTTAGCGATCGAATGATCTTATACCACTTTGGTATTAGTTGAGTTTAAGTGGATCCGGAGATAAATTGGTGTTATCTATGGCTTATGAAGGTTGATATCTTGTTAATCTCACAGGTTGCTTGTCATTTTGGTGCCCCTGCATCACATTCGGGCAAATCGCGGAGATTGCTGATCACGGGGATCAGATTGTAAGTAGAATCAATCACATTCGCACGAATTGAAGAAGGATCGACATTATTAGACTTGCTCACTCGGATTGGTTTTTGTTGCAGCATGCCCTGTGCACGGAGCTATTTACACAGGGATCGCCTTGTTGACCGGGTGCGCTTGCTGCTACTCCTGCTTCTACCGCACCAAGATGAGACAGCACTACCAGCTGCAAGAGGATCCTTGCGCCGATTGCTTAGTCCATTTCTGCTGCGAATCCTGTGCTTTAACCCAGGAGTACTGTGAGCTCGAAAAGCGCGGATTCGACATGTCCATTGGTCGGCATAAATCTCCTCCTTTTGATCAACCTGCACGAAATGACGTTCCCCTGGAAATGCCCATTTCCAGAACAATTTGAGACAATCAATTATCATACAGTAAATAGTCCTAAATTATGAACATTGTATTATAGTACTGCCGTATATCATAGTAATGCCGTAAACTAAACAGGGTTCCTCCGATGATGGAGATTATTAGAAAAAAACGGACCGATGATTTCATTCCTAAACTTCTTTTTTCGTGATCATGTTTAGGATGGCATATGAACATGAAAAGGCAGAACAGAGGAATCCAATGGCTCCAGTCCCTCCTGGGGGCATGATGAGGTAGAGATCCAAGATCACCTCAACTTGGCTTGGATGCTCCAGAAATTTGAACCCTCGAGGGATCACTGCCCTCTGTCCTGAACCCTTCTGCAATGCTACAACTATTACAGATATGATGTCCTAATTCTAAGGCTATCATCTCTTTGTCAAAAAGTTTCTGTAATAAGATCCCAATCATATAACCTGAAAACATAACATTTCTCTCTTAGGTGCATGGTACAAATTTCAACACCAGCAGTTTGAAAAAACTTCATCAAAGATCTGATACATAACGAAGACTTGTTGCTGATTCACGCGTCAGCTGCTGCTAATTCAAGTGGGAAAAAAAAAAAAAAAAAAAAAAGATTGCCAAAAACTGGACGATAATGCAATGTGACGCCTCCCCCCCCCCCCCCCCCCACGTTGCATCAATCTCATCCCTAGCTGACTCGGAGAATTCTGGCCTTTTTTGCGATGGCTGTTCTCTTCTCCATGAGAGCGGTTTTTCATCTAATATTGCCCCTTTGTTCCCTCTGCATACTTTGCAAAATCAGTTCTAATGTACTAAATTTCAACAAATACAACATCTGAATTGGTAGATAGCATGACAAGAATGACCACAGCAACTTTTACTAGAGCTTACACTGTCACTTTCTTTTGGTCATCTGAATTGGCAGAAAGCTTAACAAGAATGATTATTGCAACCTTATCCTTGTATCGTCCTTTTACGTTATATTCAATACAGCTTCAATTCGGAGCGTATCAATTCCTTGCAATTTACATTTTCTCGCGGTTAGATTGGCCTAGTTTCATTACTCCATCTAAAGCCCCATTTGTGCTCTTTCTGCTCGAGGATGGAGCCGTGGAACAGTCTCGATCGCTCTTCAAAGAACTCAACGTGTGATCATATCTAAAATATAAATGCAAATGATCTCGTTTCTCCCCTTGTCCCTCACTCGAGTGGAGATCCATCGCGGTAGACATGGCTTCATTGCTTCCAATTAATTATTTCGTACTATGTTAATGATAAAGTAGGACACGATCATATCATTCGGTATATATGTAAATAGTGAAATGTAGACAATAAGTGAAAAAATAACGTACGCGGACGTGTATTTTATGTTAGAAGAACGAATATTTTATTAATAGGGGTATGACGTTAATAAAGTCAGTCAAAATGTGTACTCCAATGATAAAATTCTAACGTAATGTGAACTCTCTCTTTTGGCCACTATAAAAATGGGAACTAAGATAACCTGAGCTCAGGGAGGCCAATTTAGCAAATTTCATTAAAACCCTAATGCAGGAATTCTTCCTTTCCTACAACTATTGCCTACTTACATCAATTGAATACCATGAAGTCCTTTTCTTCCCTTTTTCTTCCTTCTTTTTGGGTGGCCGGTCAGGATGCCGGCCATGACAATACCAAGCTGATTGAGTTATCATTAGATTGATTCGTTGTTGTCGTCGTTGATTACGGGAAAAATGATACAAGTAATTCCTGAATTTTTAATTTGTTCAATTTGATCTCTGAATTATAACCCAATGTGTAATGCGGTCCCTAAACTTTTAATTTATTTAATATTTGTGTACATATTCAATTTGATCCATAAATTATATGAAAATGTTCAATGCTATCTTTGATCTTGAGTAATGGAAGAATGATACTGGAAATTTGTATATATTCCAAGGACTATATTGAACAAGTACCAAAAGTTCAAGAATTACATTAAACAAATAAAAAGATTATGGATCACATTAAACAAATGAAAAGTTCAGTGATCTAATTGCACATTGGGCAAAATTTCAAGAATTATTAGTATCATTATCCCTTATTTACATGCGAATAAGAAATAAAAATAGTTTGGATCTAGTATCCATTTTCCTGGAGTTGACCATTTTCATCGTTGGCATCAAATGTGTTCTTTTAACTCCATTCACAAATCTCTCACTTTTAGTGGTCGAATTATATGGATATAGTTTGACATGAATTGATTATAAGCTTGGTTTCGGCAATGCATACCAAATATGTGCACGTTGTTTTCATCATCTTATCGCCCTTCACGTGAGGGAAGACGGTTTTCATATCGAAAAATATTATGTGCACCATACTTCTTTGACTTTAACTTTTTAAAATCAACACGTTCAATTGTGTCGATATTAATTTTGTCATCTTCCCTTCTTAAAGAAAGAAAGGGCGTAGATTTTACCAAATCACATGTATAAATTTACTACACAAAACTATGGAGGGTTTAGATACATAATTGGATTGATGTTACCATTGAAGCAATCTGGCGTCGTGTTCCTTAATCGGCTGCTCAATGAAGAGAAAGGATGAGAACATCTTAGGACTTGACCGGTGACACCTAAATTTTGGTTAAATATTTAGGATTGAATTATATGGGAAATTAGGTACCAATTCAGCCCTAACAAAAAGTATTTTTACATCACATATGCATTAATATTATTTGTATCAATTAAATTTTATTTTTCCTTATTTTACTGCATTTCGGATAGATAGAATTTTTTTTAAAAAATTATTATTACTAATTAATTTTTTGTTTAAAGGAAGAAAACGTTGGCTTTGGGGGCTGGGCCTGACTCCAGCCCCTTTTCTCGTTTCCGCGCGGGCCCAGGGCCCATCTCACCCCTTGCTTGGTGAAATCCTCGGCCTGCAGGACCCTGCCCCGCTGCCTCGTCCGGAGGAAGCGGCGGTCGAAGTGAAGGTCGCTGTCGGGAGATTACCCCGACGAAGGGGGCGACGTTGGGGACTGCGGATTTTACGGCGGCGACCCGTTTGGCGGGGCTTTCGGCCCTAGCAGCGGCGGCGGCGGCGGCGGAGGAGGAGGAAGAGACGGCGGCGGATGGAATTTAGGAGGGCCGAATTGGGAGGACGATTCGTCGTCGCGGTTCGGTCCCGGTTCCGGCTTCGCGCTCGACTTTGTATGTGAGGTCATGTGTTGGATTGCGCTGTCGAATTGCGTGCATTTCGCCTTCAAGAAAATGCTGAGGAGTTTAGCGGTGGAGGGAGTTGGTGATGCCGCGAGGGAGAAGGTTCCCATTAGATTGACGACAATGTGTTAACTTGGTAATGCTTATATTTGTTAAGGTTCGATCGGTGGATGATATTGGGTTGTCTGTGCCGTCGGGGCAACGTGAATATTATAATTTCATGATTCAGTGTACATAAGGTATTTATGGATATAAGCTTATATACCATGTAACTGGCCAGAAAAAATGTAAATGTTTTGATGAAGTGTTCTTCGTCGGTGAATTGACTGATCAAGGGTTTCATGTGTTCCTTTCAAGAAATTGCTTGATGCAACTGGGATTTTTAATCTAGTCTCTTCATATTTCGCTCTGGTTTTTTCAATCTGTGCACTCTGTATGAATGTTATTTAATATCGTGTCTTGAAAGCAATGTCTTTTTTAATGCTTTGGACCTTGAGGGACTGTTGCGGTCAGCTGTCGATCCCTCAATGGCAATGTTGTTGTCAATGGACTCCCTAACCACTCTAAACCAGACCGATCTCCCTTTCAGGGTCTCCTTATGTGTCTCCTTATTTGCTTTCTCCTCTTAAATAGAAGGTAAAGTGCACAGGGGAAAACGGATCTCTCCCACAAAAAATGAAAAGAGCATTGAATCTCTTAGCTGTTGGTGTAGTCCGAAGCTGTCTAGATCAATGGGGAGAGGATTGAGGTAAAATGGATGAAGCTTTATTAAGCCTTGTCAAAAGCGTGCATGTCAAAGCTGATGGTTTTGTTCAAGAAAAGCTCAGAGGATCTGTATACTGCAATTGGAAAATTATTTGTTGCCAATCGTGAACAAAATGATCTTCCTTGTTATTTTCCATAAGACAGCTGACTTTTTGGAGATTTAGGTGCCCTAACTTGAAGCAAGATTAGTCTTCATCCCTGAACATGCGATTTGTTCACAACTCATTAGAGTCTTGGTATGTTAGTACTCTTCAATCACAGGTCGGTTTGGCCCACAGAGCAGTAGCGTTCCTTTTGCCTCACCTGTTTTCGTTGTTTTAGTTCTTAATTTTTATGGCGATGCTTCAATTTGTTGCAAGTGCTATCTAGATCATGCCTTCATACTTCATTGGCATATCTACTTTTATACTTGCACCGGAGCCACCTTGTAAAGAGGGAGGGAGGGAGGATTGGTAAATGACAAGAACAGCATGCTACGCTATGAACATTTTCAACAATAAATTCAATAAAGGGAATGATTGTCAAGCTTCTGGTCATGCCCTTTTTGTTGAATGTGCAGTGTGATTCTCTTTTTGTCTCAATTCTGAAGAGTGTGTCTTTGTTGTTTGTATTTCTCTCTCTTCCTATGTTTTGAGTGCTTCCATAAAGCAAGCAGAAGTAATCCATTCGATGTCTCTGAAAGCTGAGTCAATTTGCCCTTTTGATCATTTAACTTAGAGAGGATTGATAGAAATATTATAGGCTGCTTCTTTTCAACCAGTTTCCCTGTATTGTGACTTTTGATTTTGACTTTTGACGGCGTTTCTTCAGTAACTAAGATATGTTCCGTTGCTTAAACAGTAGCAAATTTACGGAGAGGGAACTTATTCCTCTGCAGCTCCACTGCCAATAGTGTGTTGTCCCGAGATATCCTGTAGCTTGTAATTGTGAAGGAACTGAGCTTGAGTCTCAAAGGCTTTCTTGGTCTTGGTCACAGGATAGAGTGCAAATTTAATCATTGTTGCTGAAGCATAAAAAGTTAGCAGTGGTTTTGGCGTTGATTGTTTATTTTTTATTCAATTTACCTTTGTTGAGCCCATCACAGATTACATGAGAAAGTTATTTTGAAAAATACTGTTTGACCACCCTGTTACGAGGGTGGTCGCTTTCAGTCTTTGGCATGGATTGTTAGTTTTCCGATTTGCCTTTGATGGCATCGCCTCTTTGTCGGTCATTTTGGGGGATTACATAATCCATGTGTTTTCTTCTTGTTAATGCCAATTACTAGATTTATTTTATTTACCTGAGGGGGTCTTTTGGTACTCTGCTCGGTCGAGAGCTGCAGTAAAGGCCTTGTTCAAGTGGGAGAGGAGGCGAAGGATTGTAATAAGCACTCGGCTCTTCTTAAAGGCTAAAGGCCGCATCATCATTCTGAAAAACCAACATGTTGGTCATATATTACGAAAAGAAATCGGATGTTGCCATCAAAAGGGGGAGATTCTCCCGGTGGCATTGTCCCTATGGATGCAATTGATTTCTGAGCAAGTTGCAATTTACAAGTTGTAAGAATGGTGATTCTGTCTCAAAGAGAATGAGCCGACTCAGCTGACACGAACCCATTTTTATCTTGTTTTCGGTTGTCTGATATTTTCCCATTCTACAGCATCTGTAATGCAGGAGCATGGCGGTGAATGATAATGATTGCATTAGGAGTGACCATTTTCATCGTTGGCATCAAATGTGTTCTCTAACTCCATTCACAAATCTCCCACCTTTTAGTGGTCGACTTATATTTATATAGTTTGACATGAATTGATTATAAGCTTGGTTTCGGCAATGCATACCAAATCTGTGCATGTTGCTTTCATCATCTTATCGCCCTTCACGTGAGGGAAAATGGTTTTCATATTGAAAAATATTATGTGCACCATACTTCTTTGACTTCAACTTTTTAAAATAAATAGCAACATATTTGATTCTATCGGTATTAAGTTTGTCATCTTCCCTTCTTGAAGAAAGAAAGGGCATAAATTTTACCAAATTGCGTGTATAAATTTACAACACCAAACTATAGAGGTTTTAGATACATAATTGGATTGACGTTGCAATCAGGGCAATCTAGCATCGTGTTCCTTGATTAGTTGCTCAATGAAAAGAGCAGCTGAAAAGAAAGGATGAGAACATTTTAGGACTTGATTGTTGACACATAAATTTTGATTAAATATTTATGATTAATTTGTATGGAAAATTAGGTACCATTTCAGTCATAGCAGAAAGGATTTTCACATCGCATATGCATTATTATTTGTATCAATTAAATTCAATTTTTCCTTATTTTACTGCATTTCGGATAAATAGAATTTTTTTAAAAAATATTATTACTATTTATTTTTATTTTTTTTTAAGGAAGAAAACGTTGGCTTTGGGGGGCTGGACCTAGGGGTGAGCGGTTCCAGGTTCCGATTCGGTTCAGTCTGGAACCTGGAACCTACCCTCGGGTACAGGTTCCTCATTTTTTGGAACCTGGAACCTACCCGTCAGAACCAAGAACTTGGAACCTACCCGTCACAGGTTCCGGGGTCGGTTCCAGGTTCCAACAGGTTCTTTTTTTTTTTTTTTTTTTTTTTCATTTTTAGTTTTAAAAAACGAAAATGAACACAGCAATAATAAATGATTATCAAAACTAAATGATTCTGCAAAGACTCATAGTACATACACAGGAATGAGCTTTTGAAGCTACTTTGAGTCATTGACTATCTATGCATGACAATATGATTTACTTTTCCTATGAGACCGAAAGTATATGGAACATCAAGGCCAACCTCTGGAGGAGTAATGAACCAGAACTGTTGGACCGTGTGTCCAATTCCAACTTCATAATAGTATTTAGTGTGTACCGCAAGTAAAACGGAATAAACATCGATTACATTTACCAAATTTTGCAGACCAGGCACCAAAAAATTAATATTTCTGAAGGAATTTAGAAATTTACCATCAAGTTTTTCAGGGTGCAATGGTGGATGTAACCAGAAGTATAATTGTAGAACTTATAATGATTAACTTTGCCCTTTGCCTTTTTCTTGTGCTTGCCGTTTTCACTCCAATAACGCACTGCACTGGACCCAAGTTCATCCAGAGTCACCCATGACACAATCACTCCTTTTCCCACATGATCTCCTTGGGTAATATGTACCTAAAGACTCGCGCCAAAATCAAAACCAAATCAAAAACCACAACGAAAGTGCTGGTCTTCCCTCTATTGCACAAATCAGCCCCATTCAAAACCAGAACAAGAACAGCCCCAACAATAGCCACTGAACAGCAAGATGAAGATCCCAGAACAGCCATCTTGGTCTTATTTTAGGATACGGAAGAACCTACGTGACATAACCCCCATAAATTCCCATAAATTCCCTTCCCTCACTATTTATGTACTTGGATCAGGGCACACAAGCATGACACTCACATCTCAGAAATCGACCAAATAGATTAAATCTAATAGTTGAGAGTAGAAACAACAAGAGATTAGACCTACGATTGAAGCTGGAGGAGGCGAGTTTCTTCGGTGTCGAGGGTGGTGAGCGGTATCAAGGGACGTCGGGCGGCGTTGAGGGGGTCGAGCGAGCGTTGAGGGGGCCATGCGGCGTCGAGGGGCTGAGCGGCGTCGATGGGGCGTCAAGGGGCCGAGCGAGTGTCAAGGGCGTTGAAGGGGTCGAGCGAGCGTCAAGGGGGTCAAGGGGGTCGAGCAGTGTCGAGGGGCTGAGAGGCATCGAGGGGCGGCGTAGACGGCGCTACAACTCGTCGGGCTCAACAGCGAAACGGCTCGTCGAACGAGCGATGGGTGGTGGTGGTTCGGTGGTGAAGAGGTGGTGGTGAGTAGGGAGTGGGGCGGCGGTGCGGTGGTGGGTGAAGAAGAAGCAGAAGAGGAAGGAAGAAGAAGAAGAAGAAGAAGAAGAAGAAGAAGAGGAGAAGAAGGGGGGTTCGGCCGAGAGGGGGAAAGAGGAGAGAGAAAGAAAAGAAAAAAGTTGGGGGCGGGGAGTGACGTGAGGAGGAAAAAGGGGAGAAAAGAAAGAGAGAGAAAAAGAAAGGAGAAGGGGGAATCGGCGGAAAGGGAGGGAAATCCGTTGGGGGAAGTGAGGGGCTAGGGTTTTTTTTTTTTTTTTTTTAATTTTGACCGGTTCCGATTCCGGTTCCGGTTCCGGTTTCTATGGGAACCGGAACCGGAACCGGGAACGCCAGTTCCTAGAAAAAGGGAACCGGGAACCGGAACCGGTCTCTTTAGAATCGGGAACCGAACCGGACCCTCTGGTGCGGTTCTCTGGTTCCCGGTTCTACCCGGGAACCGTGCTCACCCCTAGCTGGACCTGACCCCAGCCCCTTTTCTCGTTTCCGCGCGGACCCAGGACAACCTCTGGCAAAGAGAGAAGGGTAGACCAGCGACGGAGGGGATGTCTCGCGGGCCCCATCAATGCTGCCGAACGGAGCAGAGCGAGATCCAGCGAGAAACCGACGGAAGGAGACGTCTTGGCGGGCACCTTCAATGCCGAGCAGGCGTCCGCGGAGAAGACAAGATGGGACGCCGGTTCGGCCACACCAGGGCCGGTCGGCGTTGCCAAGGACCAGCGACCGAAACCCCCCATCGATTGGGCCCTCCAGCCTATAAATAGGACCTTCTGGAGCTCGGTGAAGTGGGGGTGAAAGTGAGGGAATTTGAGAGGGAGCTTTGGGGAGAGAGAGAGAGAGAGAGAGAGAGAGAGAGATGCACCGAGAGAGAGGGAGATCGGAGCGAGAAGGCTTCAGCCGACCTCGGCCGCGCGCGAGCTCCGCTCGACGACCCCCGCTCGACAACCGCGCTCAGCCGACGCCCTCGATTCAAGCCGGCAAGCCCTCGACCCCGTTTTGCCCTCCTTTCGGGCACGTCGGGCCGGAGCTCGTGGCCGTCCGACTCGCGCTAACTCTGGCCCCGACCATCCTTGCTTCGGCCGCCGTGTGGTCGTCGCTTCTTTGCTGAGGTCCCGACACAGATTCCAGTCCCATTCGAGCCAAGAACCCGTCGTTCCAGTGCACGCTCCACTTGTTCGACGAATTGCCCCGACGAGATCTGGTTTTAGTTTCGTCATTTCAGCCCAGTAACGAGCCGCCCGGGCATCATCCTGTCAAGTCGAATTCCTCACGAGATGGTTGGTGTCCCGAGTGTTGGCCGTTCGGTCGTTTCGAGCCTGTTCGCCGACGTCGCCTTTTTCGGTTTGTGTTCAGCCGAGGATGCCGACGGTGTTCATGCCGGCCGATGGACGGTGGGCCCAGGCGGAGGTCAGACCCTTGACCTGGGCTGGCCGAGGAGGCACCAGAGAGGGCGTGTGGCTCGGCCGAGGCGAGCGGTGCCACCCGTCTCGGCCATCCCCGTCGACGCCGGAAGAAGCCGGGCGACAAGTACGAGTCGGGTCGGCCGGTTTGGTTCGCGGGTTTGACCAACCCCGTTCTTTTTGGTTTTCGGGCTAGGGTTTTTTCTTTGATAGGCCGGTTTTGGTTTAGTTTAAATTGTGGGCTGGGTGTTTCTTTTAATTGAAAGTGGGCTTTGGATAGGAGATAAAACTGGGCTGGCTTAATCTAGGGTTAGCTTCGCTTCGGGCCAGGCCCCTTTTTTTCATTTCGCAAGGGGGCTAGTGGTTGGGGGACCGGACTGGGCTCGCATATAAGACCCAATCCGGCCGCGGGATTGGCGACCTGGGTCGGTTCCGACCCTTTTTTGATAATAATAGAAAATCCCCAAAAAAATATTATTTCCAAAAAAAATCAGAAAAACCTATAAAATAGCCTTTGAGTGTTTGTTCCTTATAATATGTGAAAATCCTTATAAGAAAACAAAAATAAATTGTGCTTAAATCCTTGATGGTAAATGTCAGATTACCGTTTGCACATTTCCTTTTCTCCAATCCGTTTGCACATTTCCTTTTCTCCAATTCTGCACTAGTGATGCATGGATTGCTATTTCCTTAATGTGGTTAGGAATTGAATCCAAAAACTCATGATTGGTATAAAATGCTACACAAATGTTTTATTTAATGTTTTAGGTATTGAAAGAGTATTCGTTGATTAACTAGTATAATCAAGTTCCCGAATCTAATTTTTTTGGTTACGCATGAATAATTTTTTTCCTTAATATATTACTTGGGTTTCTAATTGACTCACCACAAATTGATTAGTAACGATTTCTAAATGAAAATGTTGCAAATTAAAAACTTGGACCATAAGTCATGAATTGGTGAGCTTGGGAAAGCTTAGGCTAAACCTAGAGTTAACGCCAGCCATCAACCTCCACGCCGGTGGGAGGGCTCTGAAGAGGTCGCAAAATTGACCATGGTCAGAAGTAAGAGGGCATTTACCCCAATGACAAATATATTAAAGAGTCCACAATAAACTTTCTCAATTCTCCTCATGAGACATTAGGCTTTATACAAGTTCTCTTTTCTTTTTTTTTTTTCTTTTCTTTTGAATAAAGTGGTTTTATAAAAATTCACTCAATTACATCATAATAAGTCGATACGCAAAAAGCTCGCAAGAATCTAGTCATTTATGAAAGGATATCCACATTGGAAAAAAAGATAAGCCTATATGTTCTTCTACGAAGTGAACATTTGCCTGAGTAGAACAATCCCATCTCGTACCTCATTAATCTTATCAGCAAGGTAAGTCACAAGTCAACGGACTTGACATTATTTGCACTCACCAATGTGATGAAAATCAAGATAATTATCAAAAAAAAAAAAATCCTAAACTTGTTATACTTGTATCAATTCAATCTTAAACTTTTCAATCTAACTAATTCAGTTCTAAATCATTTAACAATTTGTCAACAAAGTCTATCAGACTAATTTTTGCCAAAAATCACTAACGTAAACGCTGAACATTCTACATGTCACCACCGGCATTGAGTAAGGTCTGTGAGTCCCTCGCCATATTGAGCAACTTCTCTGACAATTCCAACCGTTTATCACATAATAAAACACAACCTCATACAACTAGTGGCCATCCACATCCAACAAATCTAATCTACGCCGGTTGGAAAAATTAATCAATTATCTTTTCCCCCAAGACCGAGTCCTTTTTTCAAACAAGAAAAAAGGACTGAGTTCTCTAGCTCATCTCTTCCATGGAGTTCTTCCTAGACTCACCCGCATTCCCAAAAGGAACCTAAACAAGTTGCTGAGCCTTGTGCTGTCTCGATAATGACATCGCACTTAATCATAGGAAACAAATCCTTTTCGAAACTACGTTTGGAATTCTAGAAAACAAGGTTGCGATCCATGTAAAAGTGCGACAATTGAGTCATTAGGTTCAAGTCGTGTCCAACTCTAAAATATGATCTTGGTCTAAAAACTCACGATAGAAAAATGGAATTATATACGAAACTACCTGAACTAGATTCAGGTGCATATATGATTGAGTGTTATTGTGCATCTCTTTCTAATTAACCTGGGGTGCGTGTATTATACCTTACAAATGCATATTGAGAAAATGATGTAGATTCAACGGTTTAGCTTTGATTGTTGCAACTAGTCTTGATACTTGAAGTCAAAGATATGATTTCAATTAGCATATAATTCGTGTGTGTCCACTTTGACCATGTCTTGGTTCATTTAATTAAGCTCGAGAAAAGTGGTTTTGACCTAAGATTAACATGGTGCAATTGATGTTCAATGTTGATGCCGAATTTTTTACCATGCACCATTCTAAGAGGACATTTACCCCTGAGAAGAGGGTTCCAATACAAGAGGATACAATTTTTGGACAATGCACGTGTATATCGATTTGGTCATGTACTCTTCATCAAGACGTGGATGATCACCTCTATCCGAATGCGGTAGTAATCCAAAAAGTTACACCTGGATGAGCAAAGCAGGCTGGTTCGACATGTAAAAAAGTATTAGCGATTCATATTGGTAAGCATATGATGTGTTGAAGAAAGAAGACATGTCAAAAGACAAGTGGATGATCAATTTTGCAAAACACGTGATGCATCATCTTGGGAGAATAGAACAAGCTAAAAAGAAGGTGGACCACTCAGAGGACCAATAGTCGGCCATATAATAAAAGAAAGTGGAACACCAGCACAAAACTATTGATCCACACATTCAGTCGCAGCCTAAATCAAAACCAAATCGGGAAGATTTCGGTGACAACTGTGCGTCACGAATTTGATGTCGAGAATGCCGAGTTTTGTTATTTTGATTTGATTCTGTGATCTAAGTGGTCCGAGTCATTTGTAGATTTTTGTTTGTTAAAAGAACTATAAAAGAGGAAACTACCAAATGGTCATAACAAAAAGAGGTCATAAAGCATTCATAGACTTGTCTCAAATGGTTGGTGCATGAAAGAAGAAACACGTTGGTAGGTCCTAGTGAAAATGAAATCTTTAAAGGTTTCGCATTGTCTACGACAGCTTTCGGCCAAAGTTTTCCAGTGTTTACTTTATCTCTCTATCATTCTTGCTATTTTCTTTTCAAAGCATTTCTTGTTTGTTTCTGAAAGATTTTGTGAGGCATTTGCTAACTATTTTAAAAATTTAAGCTATTAGATAAAAATGTGGTTTATTATATAAATATTATAGCACTCCTCTTCACGGTTAGTCTGATCCTTTTGCCTAGTACTAAGCACAGACATATTTGATTTGGGGCAAATGGGGCTTGATAAAATTTAAACTCAGAGACCTTCAACTATAATATAATGTAAGATTTTGTGAGATCACGACTAACTAATATAAAATGCGTGTGTGTCACTTTGACCATGTCTTGGTTCATTTAATTAAGCTCGAGAAAAGTGATTTCGACCTAAGATTAACATGGTGCAATTTATGTTCAATGTCGATGCCGAATTTTTTACCATGCACCATTCTAAGAGGAAATTTACCCCTAAGAAGAGGGTTCCGATACAAGAGGATACAATTTTTGGACAATGCACGTGTGTATCGATTTGGTCATGTACTCTCCGTCAAGACGTGGATGATCACCTCTATCCGAATGCGATAGTAGTCGAAAAAGTTACACTTGGATGAGAAAAGGAGGCTGGTTCGCCATGTAAAAAAGTATTAGCGATTGATATGCAAAAGCATATGATGTGTTGAAGAAAGAAGACATGTCAAAAGACAAGTGGATGATCAATTTTGCAAAACACGTGATGCATCATCTTGGGGAGAATAGAACAGGCTAAAAAGAAGGTGGAGCACTCAGAGGACCAATAGCCGACCATATAATAAAAGAAAGTGGAACACCAGCACAAAACTATTGATCCACACATTCAGTCGCAGCCTAAATCGAAACCAAATAAAGGAAAATTTCGGTGACAACTGTGCGTCACCAATTTGATGTCGAGAATGCCAAGTTGCTTTTATTTTGATTTGATTATGTGATCTAAGCGGTCCGAGTCATTTCTAGATTTTTGTTTGTTAAAAGAACTTTAAAAGAGGAAACTACCTAATGGTCATAACAAGAAAGAGGTCATAAAGCATTCATAGACTCATCTCAATTGGTCGGTGCATGAAGGACGAAACACGTTGGTAGGTTCTAGTCAAAATGAAACCTTTAAAGGTTTCACATTGACTACAACAGCTTTCGGCCAAAGTTTTCCAATGTTGACTTTATCTCTCTATCGTTCTTGCTATTTTCTTTTCACATCATTTCTTGCATGTTTCTGAAAAATTTTGTGAGACCTCTGCCAACTATTTTAAAAACCTTAAACTGTTTGATGAAAATGTGGTTTATTATATAAATATTATAACACTCCTCTTCACGATTAGTCTGATCCTTTTGCCTAGTACTAAGCATGGACATATTTGATTGGGATGCAAATGGGGCTTGATAAATTTGAACTCGAGACCTTCAACTCTAATATAATGTAAGATTTTGTGAGATCACGACTAACTAATATAAAATGCGTATGTGTCCGCTTTGACCATGTATTGGTTCATTTAATTAAGCTCGAGAAAAGTGATTTCGACCTATGATTAACATGGTGCAATTGATGTTCAATGTCGATGCCGAATTCTTTACCATGCACCATTCTAAGAGGAAATTTAACCATTAGAAGAGAGTTCTGATACAAGAGGATCCAATTTTTGGACAATGCACGTGTATATCGATTTGGCCATGTACTCTTCATCAAGACGTCATGATCACCTCTATGTGAATGTGGCAGTAGTCGAAAAAGTTACACTTGGACGAGCAAAAGAGGTTGGTTCGCCATGTAAAAAAGTATTAGCGATTGATATGCAAAAGCATATGATGTGTTGAAGAAAGAAGACACGTCAAAAGGCAAGTGGATGATAAATTTTGCAAAACAAGAGATGCATCATCTTGGGGAGAATAAAACAAGCTAAAAAGAAGGTGAAGCACTCAGAGGACCAACAATCGGCCATATAATAAAAGAAAGTGGAACACCAGCACAAAACTATTGATCCACACATTCAGTCGCGGCCTAAATCAAAACCAAATCAGGAAGATTTCGATGACAACTGTGCGTCACAAATTTGATGTCGAGAATGCCGAGTTGCTTTTATTTTGATTTGATTCTGTGATCTAATTGGTCCGAGTCATTTGTAGATTTTTGTTTGTTAAAAGAACTATAAAAGAGGAAACTACCAAATGGTCATAACAAAAAGAGGTCATAAATCATTCATAGACTCATCTCAAATGGTTGGTGCATGAAAGAGGAAACACGTTGGTAGGGTCTAGTGAAAATGAAATCTTTAAAGGTTTTGCATTGTCTACAACAGATTTCGGCCAAAGTTTTCAAGTGTTTACTTTATCTCTCTATCATTCTTGCTATTTTCTTTTCAAATCATTTCTTGTTTGTTTCTGAAAAAATTTTGTGAGACATTTGCTAACTATTTTAAAAAGTTTAAGCTGATAGATAAAAATGTTTATTATATAAATATTATAACACTCCTCTTCACAATTAGTCTGATCCTTTTGCCTAATACTAAGCATGGACATATTTGATTTGGGACGCAAATGGGGCTTGATAAGATTTGAACTCAGGACCTTCAACTATAATATAATGTAAGATTTTGTGAGATCACAACTAACTAATATAAAATGCGTGTGTGTCCACTTTGACCATGTCTTCGTTCATTTAATTAAGCTCGAGAAAAGTGATTTCGACCTATGATTAACATGGTGCAATTGATGTTCAATGTCGATGCTGAATTCTTTACCATGCACCATTCTGAGAGGAAATTTAACCGTGAGAAGAGAGTTCTGATACAAGAGGATCCAATTTTTGGACAATGCACGTGTATATCGATTTGGCCATGTACTCTTCATCAAGACGTCATGATCACCTCTATGTGAATGTGGCAGTAGTCGAAAAAGTTACACTTGGATGAGCAAAAGAGGTTGGTTAGCCATGTAAAAAAGTATTAGTGATTGATATGCATAAGCATATGATGTGTTGAAGAAAGAAGACATGTCAAAAGACAAGTGGATGATCAATTTTGCAAAACACGTGATGCATCATCTTGTGGAGAATAGAACAAGCTAAAAAGAAGGTGGAGCACTCAGAGGACCAATAGTCGACCATATAATAAAAGAAAGTGGAACACCAGCACAAAACTAGTGATCCACACATTCAATTGCAGCCTCAATCGAAACCAAATCAGGAAGATTTGGGTGACAACTGTGCGTCACGAATATGATGTCGAGAATGTCAAGTTGCTTTTATTTTGATTTGATTCTGTGATCTAAGTGGTCCGAGTCATTTCTAGATTTTTGTTTGTTAAAAGAACTATAAAAGAGGAAACTACCAAATGGTCATAACAAAAAGAGGTCATAAAGCATTCATAGACTCGTCTCAAATGGTTGGTGCATGAAAGAAGAAACACGTTGGGTGGTTCTAGTGAAAATGAAATCTTTAAAGGTTTCGCATTGTCTACGACGGCTTTCGGCCAAAGTTTTCCGTGTTTACTTTATCTCTCTATCATTCTTGCTATTTTCTTTTCAAAGCATTTCTTGTTTGTTTCTGAAAGATTTTGTGAAACATTTGCTAACTATTTTAAAAGTTTAAGCTGTTAGATAAAAATGTGGTTTATTATATAAATATTATAGCACTCCTCTTCACGGTTAGTCTGATCCTTTTGCCTAGTACTAAGCACGGACATATTTGATTGGCGAGGCAAATGGGGCTTGATAAAATTTAAACCCGGGACCTTCAACTCTAATATAATGTAAGATTTTGTGAGATCACGACTAACTAATATAAAATTCGTGTGTGTTCACTTTGACCATGTCTTGGTTCATTTAATCAAGCTCGAGAAAAGTGATTTCGACCTAAGATTAACATGGTGCAATTGATGTTCAATGTCGATGCTGAATTTTTTACCATGCACCATTCTAAGAGGAAATTTACCCCTGAGAAGAGGGTTCCGATACAAGAGGATACAATTTTTGGACAATGCACGTGTATATCGATTTGGTCATGTACTCTTCATCAAGACGTGGATGATCACCTCTGTCCGAATGCGGTAGTAGTCGAAAAAGTTACACTTGGATGAGAAAAGGAGGCTGGTTCGCCATGTAAAAAAGTATTAGCGATTGATATGTGTAAGCATATGATGTGTTGAAGAAAGAAGACACGTCAAAAGACAAGCGGATGATCAATTTTGCAAAACACGAGATGCATCATCTTGGGGAGAATAGAACAAGCTAAAAAGAAGGTGGAGCACTCAAAGGACCAACAGCCGGCCATATAATAAAAGAAAGTGGAACACCAGCACAAAACTATTGATCCACACATTCAGTCGTGGCCTAAATCGAAACCAAATCAGGAAGATTTTGGTGATAACCGTGCGTCACCAATTTGATGTCGAGAATGCCGAGTTGCTTTTATTTTGATTTGATTCTGTGATCTAAGTGGTCCGAGTCATTTCTAGATTTTTGTTTGTTAAAAGAACTATAAAAGAGGAAACTACCAAATGGTCATAACAAAAAGAGGTCATAAAGCATTCATAGACTCATCTCAAATGGTTGGTGCATGAAAGAAGAAACACGTTGGTAGGTTCTAGTGAAAATGAAATCTTTAAAGGTTTCGCATTGTCTACAACAGCTTTCGGCCAAAGTTTTCCAGTGTTTACTTTATCTCTCTATCATTCTTGCTATTTTCTTTTCACATCACTTCTTATTTGTTTCTGAAAAATTTTGTGAGACATCTGCTAACTATTTTAAAAACCTTAAGCTGTTTGATGAAAATGTGGTTTATTATATAAATATTATAACACTCCTCTTCACGATTAGTCTGATCCTTTTGCCTAATACTAAGCATGGACATATTTGATTTGGGATGCAAATGGGGCTTGATAAGATTTGAACTCAGGACCTTCAACTGTAATATAATGTAAGATTTTGTGATATCACGACTAACTAATATAAAATGCGTGTGTGTCCGCTTTGACCATGTCTTGGTTCATTTAATTAAGCTCGAGAAAAGTGATTTCGACCTATGATTAACATGGTGCAATTGATGTTCAATGTCGATGCCGAATTCTTTACCATGCACCATTCTAAGAGGAAATTTAACCATTAGAAGAGAGTTCTGATACAAGAGGATACAATTTTTGGACAATGCATGTGTATATCGATTTGGTCATGTACTCTTCATCAAGACGTGGATGATCACCTCTATCTGAATGCGGCAGTAGTTGAAAAAGTTACACTTGGATGAGCAAAGGAGGCTGGCTCGCCATGTAAAAAAGTATTAGCGATTGATATGTGTAAGCATATGATGTGTTGAAGAAAGAAGACACGTCAAAAGACAAGCGGATGATCAATTTTGCAAAACACGTGATGCATCATCTTGGGGAGAATAGAACAAGCTAAAAAGAAGGTGGAGCACTCAGAGGACCAACAGTCGGCCATATAATAAAAGAAAGTGGAACACCAGCACAAAACTATTGATCCACACATTCAGTCGCAGCCTAAATCAAAACCAAATAGGGAAGATTTCGGTGACAACTGTGCGTCACGAATTTGATGTCGAGAATGCCGAGTTGCTTTTATTTTGATTTGATTATGTGATCTAAGTGGTCCGAGTCATTTCTAGATTTTTGTTTGTTAAAAGAACTATAAAAGAGGAAACTACCAAATGGTCATAACAAGAAAGAGGTCGTAAAGCATTCATAGACTCATCTCAAATGGTTGGTACATTAAAGAAGAAACACGTTGGTAAGTTCTAGTGAAAATGAAATCTTTAAAGGTTTCGCATTGACTACAACAGCTTTCGGCCAAAGTTTTCCAATGTTTACTTTATCTCTCTATCATTCTTGCTATTTTCTTTTCACTGCATTTCTTGTTTGTTTCTGAAAAATTTAGTGAGACATCTGCCAACTATTTTAAAAGCTTAAGCTGTTAGATGAAAATGTGGTTTATTATATAAATATTATAACACTCCTCCTCATGGTTAGTCTGATCCTTTTGCCTAATACTAAGCATGGACATATTTGATTGGGGAGGCAAATGGGGCTTGATAAAATTTAAACTCAGGACCTTCAACTCTAATATAATGTAAGATTTTGTGAGATCACGACTAACTAATATAAAATTCGTGTGTGTTCACTTTGACATGTCTTGGTTCATTTAATCATGCTCGAGAAAAGTGATTTCGACCTAAGATTAACATGTTGTAAGTGATTTGGACAATGCACATGTATATTCTAAGAGGATTTGGTTATGTACTTTTTGTCAATGACATGGATGCCATCACCATCCGTCATGAATCTATGTGAATGTAGTCCAAAAAGTTACACTTGGACGAGCAAAAGAGGTTGGTTCGCCATGTAAAAAAGTATTAGCGATTGATATGCAAAAGCATATGATGTGTTGAAGAAAGAAGACATGTCAAAAGACAAGTGGATGATCAATTTTGCAAAACATGTGATGCATCATCTTGGGGAGAATAGAACAAGCTAAAAAGAAGGTGAAGCACTCAGAGGACCAACAGTCGACCATATAATAAAAGAAAGTGGAACACCAGCACAAAACTATTGATCCACACATTCAGTCGCGGCCTAAATCGAAACCAAATTAGGAAGATTTCGGTGACAACTATGCGTCACGAATTTGATGTCGAGAATGCCGAGTTGCTTTTATTTTGATTTGATTATGTGATCTAAGTGGTCCAAGTCATTTCTAGATTTTTGTTTGTTAAAAGAACTATAAAAGAGGAAACTACCAAATGGTCATAACAAAAAGAGATCATAAAGCATTGATAGACTTGTCTCAAATGATTAGGACATGAGAGAAGAAACACGCTGGTAGGTTCTAGTGAAAATGAAATCTTTAAAGGTTTCGCATTGTCTACGATAGCTTTCGGCCAAAGTTTTTCAGTGTTTACTTTATCTCTCTATCGTTCTTGCTATTTTCTTTTCACATCATTTCTTGCATGTTTCTGAAAAATTTTGTGAGACCTCTGCCAACTATTTTAAAAACCTTAAACTGTTTGATGAAAATGTGGTTTATTATATAAATATTATAACACTCCTCTTCACGATTAGTCTGATCCTTTTGCCTAATACTAAGCATGGACATATTTGATTTGGGATGCAAATGGGGCTTGATAAGATTTGAACCTATAATATAATGTAAGATTTTGTGAGGATCATCAACTCTAATATAATGTAAAATGTCGATGCTGAAGTTTTTTTGTAATTTACCCGTGAGAATCACGATACAGGAGGACAATTTTTAACTAATATAAAAATTTAAACATTCAGTTACTCCTTAAATGCAGAAGATTTATGCACTCTGGTGAATTTACATAAATACATGGCGGTCTTGTAAATATGGACTTTGACTCGATCAAAGAAAAAAAAAAGAAAAAAGAAGAAGTTGATTGAGTCAACAAAAATAACGAATAGTGGACACCTTCAGCTTTTAAAGACGGGCCGACGGGCCGAGACTCACACAAACGGAAAGAAAAGGATAGAGAAAAAGGGAAAGAAGAAGAAAAGGAAAAGAGAGAGAGGGTTTTGCGCATTCACGCCATAGACGCTTCGCAAGCTGATTCGACTTCATATTGCAACGTCCAGTAAGTGCTTGTGCCCTTCATTTGTCTAATCATAGTAGTTTTCAAAATAATGGCTCAAAGTCAAAATTTAGTGAAAATTGAGCTGCAAAGTTCGATTCTCAAGCTGTGGAGCTCCGGGATTTCATGGAAAATATAAATTATGTCGTTGTAGAACCATGAGATTTTGTGAAAGTTGATTTGAATTAACAATTTAGTTGGAGTGAAATTTTAGGATTTCACATTCAAGTTTCGCATTGTGAATACCTTGAATAATCGTTTTGGATATGTGATTTGTTAATACGTATAAGTTGTTTTGTTAGCATTTAGGCGTAGTTTAATCATTTTGTAGTTGAGGTAGCATTTTACTTGATTTTAACGTTGTTTCTCGAATATTTGATAGAATCACGAATTTGACAATTCGAGTAACATTTGTTGTTTGGTCATAGGCATTTTGAGTTGTGCTATCTATTCTATGAATTTGTAAACTCACATCTTAAAGTGATGAAGATTTGATATATTTGAGTTATTAATAAATATGTTTGTCACGTAGAATCGAATGACAGCCGTGTCATTCCCTTTTTCTATTAGGATTCGTGACAACGTTGATCAAGTGTGATGGCCAAATCAAATAAGTAGGAAACGAGTAATGTCCTTTTCTTGATGAAGTTCAATTAAGACCTTCCCAAGACCCATGTCACCATAAAACGGAGGAAGTACACTGCATTTCCTAATCCCATATTATCGAAAGCAATGGCATCAGCCCCTGCCTTTGCACCCCTCATATTGTGGACTCTTCTCGTGTTTCAATCATTTGAGTTTGGCCATTCCGAAGCTTTCACCAATGTGAGCTGCTTTGGTACAGAGAGAGAAGCTCTCTTGAAATTCAGGCAAGGTCTCATCGACCATTCTAAACGCTTGTCATCGTGGACTAGCAAGGACTGTTGTGAGTGGAAAGGAGTCGAATGCAGCAAAAAGACTGGCCATGTTTTCAAACTCGATCTTCGTAATCCATTTTGTGAGACCTTCCTCCCCCATGGAGATATCTCATGTTCAGATAAGAGCAGCTTGGCAGGTAAAATCCATGCATCTTTGGCTGAACTGAAGCATTTGAAGTATCTAGACCTCAGCCTCAACAAATTTTCCAAGCAAAAAATCCCCCAATTCTTTGGTACTCTCCAGAGACTAGAGTATCTTAATCTATCATCCGCAGGTTTTGATGGAAACATACCTCATCACCTCGGTAACCTGTCCAACTTGCAGTATCTGGATCTTGCTAGTAGGTTTATGAGGGTTATTTAACAACTGATAACCTCCAATGGGTGTCGAAATTATCTTCCTTGAAATACCTTCGCCTCTCTGGCATTGACCTTAGGAATGCCAAAGATTGGTTGAGTTCCATTAATATGCTTTCTTCACTGCAATCTTTGCAGTTGATGGGTTGTTATCTCGAAAAACTTCCGGACTCTCTATCTGTCAACTTCACTTCTTTAAGATTCCTGGATCTAGGAAGCAGTATCATAAATTCTACTATTCCTCCCTGGTTCTGCAACTTTAGCAAGCTCGAGCATATCGATTTGAGCCGAACTTATTTGAAAGGCACATTTCCCAGGACACTCTCTGATAATAATCAACAACTTTCCTTTCTCGATGTGTCTCATAATTTGCTAGAAGGTCAAATTCTGAAAAACTTCAGCAGTCTCTACAAGTTGCGTGTATTAAGGTTGGCGTATAATAACTTTGATGGAGATGTTGGGAGCATCATCCATGGTCCTTTGGAGTCGGCACAAAGTGACTTGAGGATTTGTGATTTCGGTGGCAATAATTTCAGTGGCCATATACCAAAACAATTTGGGAGTTTCAGGGATCTCGAGTACCTAAGTCTGTCAGGAAACTCAATGTCGGGACCTATTCCGGTAACTTTGGGGGAGCTATCATCTCTAAGAGAGTTGGATCTCAGCAGCAACAAATTGAGTGGAAACATCCCAGAAAGTATTGGGCGACTATCTAGACTAGAGAAGTTTGACATATCATATAATTCATTGGACGGAGTTGTTGGTGAATTGCACTTTGCAAATCTCACGAGCCTGACTGTTTTGGGCATTTCGTCTAATGAACTTGTTTTAAGTTTTGATCCCGCCTGGGTTCCTCCATTCCAACTTCAGTATATTGGCACGAAGATTGTGATGTGGGACCGAAATTTCCATTGTGGCTTCGAACACAGAGGAATATTTCATACTTGCTCATGATCAATGCAAGCATCTCAGATGAAGCTCCCAGTTGGCTTTCCGACATTTACTTAACGCTATAAGGCTTTGATCTCACTAACAATATGCTCAAAGGCCCCATTTCCAGAATGGACTTCAACAAGATGCCACTGTTAGGATATCTTGCTCTTGCTGGTAACAATCTCAGCGGCAGCATACCGAATTCTCTATGGGCGATGGAGAACCTATATTATCTTGATCTGGCAAAGAACCAACTATCCGGGACACTACCCTCTCTAAGCCCCATTTCCAGAATGGACGGAAACAAGATGCCACCGTTAATACATCTTTATCTTTGGGGTAACAATCTCAGCGGCAGCATACCAAATTCACTATGTGCGATGGAGAACCTCATTCATCTTGATCTGTCAAAGAACCAACTATCCGGGAGACTACCCTTATGTCTGAAAAAGTTGAAAGCATTGGAAATGATTTCGCTGGGTGACAACAGGTTAAGAGGTCAGATTACTAACTTTTTCTGCCATTTTAAGCAATTAGCAGTTCTGAACCTGCATAAAAATGGCTTCGACAAAGTGCTTCCCCAATGTTTGTCAAACCTAACTGAACTTGTGTTGCTTGATCTAAGTGATAATGACTTCACTGGAGAAATTCCTCCATTTGGACGACGTTTTCAATCATTAGCCATCATCAATCTTGAGAACAATAGTCTCACCGGAGGCATTCCCACGCAACTCTGCCAACTTGATTCTCTTCGGTTTTTAAGCCTAGCACGGAACAACATTTCCGGAAGCATTCCGCTGTGTTTTAATGGATTGTTATCTATGGTTGAAACAGAGTTCCGATAGACCCATTTGGTCATATCCGACAATCATTTACGTCATGGTTCATGCAAAGAGAACTACCCGACTATACGACAAGACACTCCATTTCTTCCATTCCATTGACTTATCTGCAAACAATTTAAATGGCGAAATACCAAAAGAGTTGACTAGGCTCGTCGAACTTCAGAATTTGAACCTCTCTCAAAACAATTTGAGTGGAAAAATCCCTACAAACATTGGCAACCTCAAAAAGTTAGAATCCCTTGACCTATCCAACAACAGGATTTCGGGTAGAATCCCTCCTAGCATATCCAGCTTAGACTTTCTAAGTTATCTCAATCTCTCATTCAATAATTTATCAGGCCCTATTCCTTCAAGCATTCATCTGAGTACTGTGGATGATGAATCTGTGTATCGCGGTAACGACGGACTTTGTGGAGCTCCTCTTTCAAAAGTTTGCCCTGGAGATGGTGATTTTCATGGTGAATAGGAACAGAGGTGAACCTAATGTAGGCAATCTGGACATCCATAATTGGTTCTATGCGGGCCTGGGACCGGGATTCACAATTGGATTCTTGGGATTTTGTAGTGCATTGCATTTCAAGCAGTCTTGGAGGATATCTTACTTTCAAGCAATGGATAGGATCATAAAAAGCTGATGATATTAGGGATGATTACCACGCTTCAATTCAAAAGAGCTTTTCAGGTACTTACTTGTAGGACCGGAATAGGAATCTCTCTCTCTCTCTCTCTCTTTAGTCACAGTCTCTCTCATAGTTATTAAATACATGGTTCCATGTTAACCTCTCTCTCTCTCTCTACTTAGTAAGCACAGTAACACATGCTCATAGTTATTCAATACATGGTTCCATGCTAACCTCTCTCTCTCTCTACTTAGTAAGCACACTAACACATGCTCACAGTTATTCAAATAGTAAGCACACTAACACATGCTCACAGTTATTCAATACATGATTCCATGCTAACCTTGGTATGAAATCTGAGCAGCTTCTTTGATCTTCTTGTAGTCAACAGGTGAAGTTTGATTATGTATATGACATGTTGTAGGAGAGGTGATTACCAAATATGGGCCTCATGACCCCAAGCATTAAGCAGCGTTCATGAGAGTTGAAGAAACTTATCAGATTAGATAGACAGACATACATCTGTATCATAAACTTAGAAGTTCCTCTCTTCATGATCAAAAACATTGTATCAGTAGCTTATGTACGTAACGAACTCTTTGTATTAAGTAAAAGATAAAAGCTAGCAAAATCCTCAAACGTCAAAACAAAGCCATTTGCTAAACCCTTCTGCGGTGCTACTACTACTACAGACATGATGTCCCTTTCTAGGGCTATCAGCTCCTAGTCAAAAAGTTCCCGCAATATGATCCCAATCATATAACATGAAAACATAACATTTCACTCTTCGGTGCATGGTCCAAATTCAACACCAACAGTTCGGATAAACTTCATGAATAAAGATCTGATGCATAACGAAGACTCGTTGCCAATTCACGCGTCAGCTACTGCTAATTCAAGTGGGAAAAAAGATTGCCGAAAACTGCACAATATAATGCAATGTGATGCTTCCCTCGCTTCCCCGCCATTGCATCAATATCATCCCTAGCTGACTTGGTCGAATTCTAGCCTTTTACTAATATAAGAGCTTTTTGCTAAATAGGGTATAACGATAATGAATTCGGTCGAAATGCATACTCTAATGATAAAATTCTATAGTAATGTGAACTCTCTCTTTTGGCCACGATTTAAATGGGAACTAAGATAACCTAAGTTCTGGGTGGCCGGTCAAGGATGCCGGCCATGACGATACCAAGTTGATTGAGTTATCATTAGATTGATTTTTTTTATTGTTGTTGTCTACGGGAAAAATAACACAAATGATTTTTGAACATTGGTCCATTACGCAATATGATCCCTAAATTTTAGCTAAATATGCAATGCGATCCCTAAATTTTTTTATATATGTTCAATGTTGTCACTGATCTTAAATTAATAGAAGGACAATATTGAATATTTGTGTATAGTTCAAGAGATATAATGAACATGTACTAAAAGTTCGGGAACAACATTACAAATTGGCCCAAAGTTAGGGGCTACATCGAACAAATTAAAAGTTCAAGGGGATTAAATTGCACATTGGGTCAAAGTTCAATGACCATTTGTATTATCCTTTGTTTACATGTGAATCGGAAATAAAAATAGCTTGGATCCAATGTCCATTTTCCTTGAGTTGACCATTTCCATCGTTGGCATCGAATGTATTCTTTAACTCCATACACAAACTCCCACTTTTAGTTGGTTGAATCATATAGATATAGCATGACATGAATTAATTATAAGCTTGGTTTCGGCAATCCATACCAGATTTGTGCACATTGCTTTCATCATCTTATCACCCTTCACATGGGAGAAGCCGGCTACCATATCGAAAAGATATTATATGGATCATACTCCATCGGCTTTCACTTTAAAAGTAAATGGTAACATGCTCGATCTATCAGCATAAGTTTTGTTGTTTGCCCTTCTCGAAGAAGGAAATGGTATACATTTTATGAAATCACGTACATGAATTTTCGACACCAAGCTATAGATGGTCTAGATACATAGTTGGATTGATGTTGCAATCCGAACAATTTGGCTAAACGTTCCTCCATCGGATGCTCAATGAAGAGAAAGGAGGAGAACATATTAGGACGTGACCAGGCTCAGAAGCAAGAGGGCATTTACCCTGTATAAGCTATCTCAATTCTCCTCATGAACACCAGGCTTTATACAAATTTTCTTTTCTTTTCTTTTTCTTTTTTCCTGCAAATAAAGCGGCTTTATAAAATTTCACTCAATCGCCTCATAACAAGTCAATGAGCAAAAGCTCATCAAACATGATATAAGAATCTAGTCAATATAATTGGAAAGGATATCCACATTGAAAAAATGGGAAAAATAAGCCTATATGTTCTTCTATGAAATGGACATTTACCTAAGTAAAACAATCCTACCAAATACCTCATTAATCTTATCAGCAAGATAAGTCGTGAGTCAGAACTCGATGGATAGCCCAACTTGACAATATTTGCACATGCCGATGTGATGAAAATAGGAAAAAAAAATTGTAAACTTATTGTATTTATACCAATTTAATCTTAAACATTTTAGTTTTGACCCATTGAATTTTGAATCTTTTGATAATTTATCAATGTAGTCTATATAACTAATTTTTGTCAAAAATTGCTAATGTGAACATTGACCGTCCTACATGATACCATCAGCATGAACATGGACAATTTTGTAATTTTTAAATATTTTTAAATATTTTTTCTTTTTTTTTAAATGAGACTGGTCAAGGGTCATTGGCCATTAGGTGAGAGCCGTGACGCCCTCGCCAGATGGAGCATCTTCTCAACAATCCCAACCCATTTCTCAAAGACTAAAAGACAACCCCATACAATCAATGGCCGTCCACACTATCCAACAAATCCAATCTAGGCCGGTCAGAAAAATTAATCAGTTATCCCTTCACCTAGGGCCGAGATCTCTAACCCATCTCTTCCATGGAGTTCTCCCTACATTCACCTCGGAATCCCAAAAGGAACGTAACAAAAGCTGCTGAGCCCTGTGCTGTATTGATAACAACATTGCACCTAATTATAGGTGACAAACCCCTTTTGAAACTACGTTTGGTGTTCTAGAAACAAACGAGGTCACGATCCATGTGAAAGTGTGATAATCGTGTCATGAGAGCAAAGTCGCATCCAACTCTAGAACCCAATCTTGGTCCCAAAAAATCACGATAGAAAAAATGAAATTACATACGAAACTGCCTGACCTGGTCTTAATTTACACCATTGTCAACGTTGCCCACCGCACTAAACTATAAGTCTATACGTAGTTTAATCGCACGACGATAGCTTAGAGCTTAAACAAGGCATTTTACTTTTCAACTAACCATCAACCGTCAAAGTTGGCGCTTCGTCATTGCCGCGGCCGGCAAACAGATTCGAACGCGGATGGACGACTTGCTTGGTCACGGCCGCTTCTGGTGAAAGCATTCGCTGACGAAACCCCTCTTTTACGCAAATATATTAGTGTTAGATGCATAGAAATAGGACGTATACATCATGTGCAGTACACCTAACATCTCATCTTTCAACCCTCTCTAGCCCTTGCCCGATTCACTTCCTCGTTCGATCTTTCGCTCTGTCGTGTCGTCCTTCTTTGATCGTTGGAGCCGGTATCTGTAGTTGCGGATTGAAGCTATGTGCTCCTCGAACGCATCTGATGGCTACCCACAGAAGCCCGGTGCCTCCGCTCCGCCACCGCCACCCGTGGATGGCATTCCGGTGCAACCCATGAACCAAAGTTATGCGAATTTCGGGGCCCCGAACAATCCTCTGCCCCCTGCGGGTCTTGAAGCTCGACCCATTAACAACATGCCTTGGTCCTCCGGGCTTTTCAGTTTCTTCGACGACGTTCCAACTTGTAGGTCCTCTGGAATTTTCCTCGCAATCCATTTGGTTTAGAGGTGGATTAACACTTGATAGAACAGTTATGCCATGTATAAAACTACTGGCCGACATCTACGAGGAAAAGTAGGACAGTTTATAGACTGGAGAATCCAATTGCAATTGCCTAGTGTCGCAGGGTTATCAGAATTTAGCGATTGAATGATCTTATACCGCTTTGGTATTAGTTGAGTTTAAGTGGATCCAGAGATAAATTGGTGTTATCTATGGCTCATGAAGGTTGATATCCTGTTAATCTCACAGGTTGCTTGTCATTTTGATGCCCCTGCATCGCATTCAGGCAAATCACGGAGATTGCTGATCACGGATCGGTTTGTAAGTAGAATCAATTGCATTCGCACCAATTGAAGAAGGATCGACATTATTAGACTTGCTCACTCGGATTGGTTTTTGTTGCAGCATGCCCTGTGCACGGAGCTATTTACACAGTGATCGCCTTGTTGACCGGGTGCGCTTGCTGCTACTCCTGCTTCTACAGCACCAAGATGAGACAGCAATACCAGCTGCAAGAGGATCCTTGCGCCGATTGCTTAGTCCATGTCTGCTGCGAATCCTGTGCTTTAACCCAGGAGTACTGTGAGCTCGAAAAGCGCGGATTCAACATGTCCATTGGTAGGCATAAATCTCCTCCTTTTGATCAACCTGCACGAAATGATGTTCCCCTGGAAATGCCGATTTCCAGAACAATTTGAGACAATCAATTATCATACAGTAAATAGTCCTAAATTATGAGCATTGTATTATAGTAATGCCGTATATCATAGTAATGCCATAAACTAAACAGGGTTCTTCCGATGATGGAGATTATTAGAAAAAAACGGACCGATGATTTCATTCCTAAACTTCATTTTTCGTGATCATGTTTAGGATGGCATATGAACATGAAAAGGCAGAACAGAGGAATCCCAATGGCTCCAGTCCCTCCTGGGGGCATGATGAGGTAGAGATCCAAGATCACCTCAACTTGGCTTGGATGCTTCAGAAATTTGAACCCTATGTTGGTGAGTCTACACTAGTAAAAACCCTTGAGGAATCACTGCCCCCTGTCTTGAACCCTTCTGCAATGCTACAACTATTACAGATATGATGTCCTAATTCTAAGGCTATTATCTCTTTGTCAAAAAGTTTCTGTAATATGATCCCAATCATATAACATGAAAACATAAAATTTCTCTCTTAGGTGATGATACAAATTTCAACACCAACAGTTTGAAAAAACTTCATCAAAGATCTGATACATAACGAAGACTTGTTGCTGATTCACGCGTCAGCTGCTGCTAATTCAAGTGGGAAAAAAAATGATTGCCGAAAACTGGACGATAATGCAATGTGACGCTTCCCTCACTTCCCCTCCCCCCCCATTTTGCATCAATCTCATCCCTAGCTGACTCGGAGAATTCTGGCCTTTTTACAATGGCTATTCTCTTCTCCATGAGAGCGGTTTTTCATCTAATATTGCCCCTTTGTTCCCTCTGCATACTTTGCGAAATCAGTTCTAATGTAGTAAATTTCAACAAATACAACATCTGACTTGGTAGATAGCATGACAAGAATGACCACAGCAACTTTTACTAGAGCTTACACTGTCACTTTCTTTTGGTAATCTGAATTGGCAGAAAGCTTAAAAAGAATGATTATTGCAACCTTATCCTTATATCGTCCTTTTACGTTATATTCAATATAACTTCAATTCGAAGCGTATCAATTCCTTGCAATATACATTTTCTCACAGTTAGATTGGTGTAGTTTCATTACTCCATCTAAAGCCCCATCTGTGCTCTTTCTGCTCGAGGATGGAGCCGTGGAACAGTCTCGATCGCTCTTCAAAGAACTCAACGTGTGATCATATGTAAAATTTAAATGCAAATGATCTCCTTTCTCCCGTTGTCCCTCACTCAAGTGGAGATCCACCACGGTAGACATGCCTTCATTGCTTCCAATTGATTATTTCGTACTATGTAATGATAAAGGACACAATCATATCATTCAGTATATATGTAAACAGTGAAATGTAGACAATAAGTGAAAAAAGAACGTACGCGGACGTGTATTTTATGTTAGAAGAATGAATATTTTGTTAATAGGGGTATGACATTAATAAAGTCAGTCAAAATGTGTACTCCAATGATAAAATTCTAACGTAATGTGAACTCTCTCTTTTGGCCACTATAAAAATGGGAACTAAGATAACCTGAGCTCAGGGAGGACAATTGAGCAAATTTCTTTAAAAACCCTAAGGCCCGTTTGGTTCGGCATTGGAGAAATGCCCTTGGGAGAATGCAAATACCTTTAAAGTAAGGGGTTTTCCCAAGTGTTAGACTATTTGGTAAACTATAACTGAAAAGTACTTTAGGAAAATGCAAGACTATTTGGTAAATATATATTTGAAAAGCCCTTTAGTGTAACCAAATTAAGTTTTTTAGTTTTAGTATTTTTAAAATTGCAAAAAAGAAACAATGACTATATAAAATTTCACATTTTCATGTTGAGAGCAATGTAAAAGATATATATTAGTAAATTTATTTAAAAATTATATTAAAAGAATTTGATTATAGATTAGATGCAAAGCTCAACTTTTGGCCGATGATTATTTTAGGTTTGTTTTTAACTTAGAATAATTTTTTAAATTATTATAGTATTAATCATCTTCGTTAATTAATGATCATTCTAGTGTATTGATAAAAAGTTGGGCTATTGATTGTCAAAAGATAAAAATGACAACAAAAAAATGTGAACCCAACATTTGCAAAGGGTTTTTATTATTTTTAAAAAATAAAAATAAAATCTGATGAAACTCCGTCGCCGATCAACGGTTGGGTTGTGGGGAAGATGATCAGTTAAAAAAAAAAAAGTTAATAGATGAATAATAGATGTGGACTTGCATTTTCAAAATGATAAAAGCCTAAAGTAGGTCCCCACCTGCTTTGGGCTTTCAGCATTTCAAAGGCCAACATTTAGCCAATGACACCTCCAAATGCTAAACCAAACACCTAATTTTTTTCCCAATGAGCTTTCGGGGCTAAAAGGCCCTTGGGAATGCCGAACCAAACCCTAATGCAGGAATTCTGCCTTTCCTACAACTATTGCCTACTTACAACTGAATACCATGAAGTCCTTTTCTTCCCTTTTTTTCTTCTTTTTGGGTGGCTGGTCAGGATGCTGGCCATGACAATACCAAGCTGATTGAGTTATCATTAGATTGATTTGTTGATGTTGATTACGGGAAAAATGATACAAATAATCCCTGAATTTTTAATTTGTTTAATTTGATCTTTGAACTGTAACCCAATATGCAATGCGGTCTCTGAACTTTAAATTTATTCAATAAGATCCTTGAACTTTTTGTACATATTTAATTTGATCCATAAATTATATGAAAATGTTCAATGTTGTTTTTGATCTTGAATAATGGAAGAACAATAAGGACATTTGTATATTGCTAAGAACTATATTAAACATGTACCAAAAGTTCAAGAATTACATTAAACAAATAAAAAGTTTAGGGATCACATTAAACAAATAAAAAATTCAGTGATCAAATTGCACATTAAAAAAAAGTTCAAGAATCATTTGTACCATTATCCCTTATTTACATGCGAATGAGAAATAAAAATAGTCTGGATCCAATATCCATTTTCCTTGAGTTGACCATTTTCATCGTTGGCATCAAATGTGTTCTTTAACTCCATTCACAAATCTCCCACTTTTAGTGGTCGAATTATATAGATATAGTTTGACATGAATTAATTATAAGCTTGGTTTCGGCAATGCATACCAAATCTGTGCACGTTGCTTTCATCATCTTATCGCCCTTCACGTGAGGGAAGACAGTTTTCATATCAAAAAATATTATGTGCACCATACTTCTTCGACTTTAACTTTTTAAAATCAACACGTTCAATTGTGTCAGTATTAATTTTGTCATCTTCCCTTCTCAAAGAAAGAAAGGGCGTAGATTTTACCGAATCACATGTATAAATTTACAACACATAACTATAGAGGGTTTAGATACATAATTGGATTGATGTTGTGATCGAAGCAATATGGCGTCATGCTCCTTGATTGGCTGCTCAATGAAGAGAAAGGATGAGAACATCTTAGGACTTGACTAGTGACACCTAAATTTTGGTTATATATGATTAAATTATATGGAAAATTAGGTACCAATTTAATCCTAACAAAAATGATTTTTACATCACATATGCATTAATATTATTTGTATCAATTAAATTTTATTTTTCCTTATCTTACTGCATCTCGGATAGATTGAAATTTTTTTTTAAAAAAATTATTATTACTAATTAATTTTTTTTATTTTAAAAAGGAAGAAAACGTTGGCTTTGGGGGCTGGGCCTGACTCCAGCCCCTTTTCTCGTTTCCGCGCGGGCCCAGGGCCCATCTCACCCCTAGCTCGCTGAAATCCTCGGCCTGCAGGACCCTGCCCCGCCGCCTCGTCCGGAGGAAGCGGCGGTCGAAGCGGAGGTCGCTGTCGGGAGATTGCCCCGACGAAGGGGGCGACGTTGGGGACTGCGGATTTTACGGCGGCGACCCGTTTGGCGGGGGTTTCGGCCCTAGCGGCGGCGGCGGCGGTGGAGGAGGAGGAGACGGCGGCGGATGGAATTTTGGAGGGCCGAATTGGGAGGACGATTCGTCGTCGCGGTTCGGTCCCGGTTCCGGCTTCGCGCTCGACTTTGTATATGAGGTCATGTGTTGGATTGCGCTGTCGAATTGCGTGCATTTCGCCTTCAAGAAAATGCTGAGGAGTTTAGCGGTGGAGGGAGTTGGTGATGCCGCGAGGGAGAAGGTTCCCATTAGATTGACGACAATGTGTTAACTTGGTAATGCTATATTTGTTAAGGTTCGATCGGTGGATGATATTGGGTTGTCTGTGCCGTCGGGGCAATGTGAATATTAGAATTTCATGATTCAGGGTACATAAGGTATTTATGGATATAAGCTTATATACCATGTAACTGACCAGAAAAAATGTAAATGTTTCGATGAAGTGTTCTTTGTCGGTGAATTGACTGATCAAGGGTTTCATGTGTTCCTTTCAAGAAATTGCTTGATGCAACTGGGATTCTTAATCTAGTCTCTTCATATTTCGCTCTGGTTTTTTCAACCTGTGCACTCTGTATGAATGTTATTTAATATCGTGTCTTGAAAGCAATGTCTTTTTTAATGCTTTGGACCTTGAGGGACTGTTGCTGTCAGCTGTCGATCCCTCAATGGCAATGTTGTAGTCAATGGACTCCCTAACCACTCTAAACCAGACCGATCTCCCTTTCAGGGTCTCCTTATGTGTCTTATTATTTGCTTTCTCTCTTAAATAGAAGGTAAAGTTCACAGGGGAAAACGGATCTCTCCCACAAAAAATGAAAAGAGCATTGAATCTCTTAGCTGTTGGTGTAGTCCGAAGCTGTCTAGATCAATGGGGAGAGGACTGAGGTAAAATGGATGAAGCTTTATTAAGCCTTGTCAAAAGCGTGCACGTCAAAGCTGATGGTTTTGTTCAAGAAAAGCTCAGAGGATCTGTATACTGCAATTGGAAAATTATTTGTTGCCAATCGTGAACAAAATGATCTTCCTTGTTATTTTCCATAAGACAGCCGACTTTTTGGAGATTTAGGTGGCCTAACTTAAAGCAAGATTAGTCTTCGTCCCTGAACATGAGATTTGTTCACAACTCATTAGAGTCTTGGTATGTTAGTACTCTTCAATCACAGGTTGGTTTGGCCCCCAGAGCAGTAGGGTTCCTTTTTCCTCACCTGTTTTCGTTGTTTTAGTTCTTTATGGTTATGGTGATGCTTCAATTTGTTGCAAGTGCTATCTAGATCATGCCTTCATACTTCATTGGCAAATCTGACTTTTATACTTGCACCGGAGCCACCTTGTAAAGAGGGAGGGAGGGAGGGAGGGAGGAGGATTGGTAAATGACAAGAACAGGATGCTACGCTATGAACATTTTCAACAATAAATTCAATAAAGGGAATGATTGTCAAGCTTCTGGTCATGCCCTTTTTTGTTGAATGTGCAGTGTGATTCTCTTTTTGTCTCAATTCTGAAGAGTGTGTCTTTGCTGTTTGTATCTCTCTCTCTTCCTATGTTTTGAGTGCTTCCATAAAGCAAGCAGAAGTAATCCATTCGATGTCTCTGAAAGCTGAGTCAATTTGCCCTTTTGGTCATTTAACTTAGAGAGGATTGATAGGAATATTATAGACTGCTTCTTTTTAACCAGTTTCCCTGTATTGTGACTTTTGATTTTGACTTTTAACAGCGTTTCTTCAGTAACTAAGATATGTTCCGTTGCTTAAACAGTAGCAAATTTACGGAGAGGGAACTTATTCCTCTGCAGCTCCGCTGCCAATAGTGTGTTGTCCTGAAATATCCTGTGGCTTGTAATTGTGAAGGAACTGAGCTTGAGTCTCAAAGGCTTTCTTGGTCTTGGTCACAGGATAGAGTGCAAGTTTAATCATTGTTGCTGTAGCATAAAAAGTTAGCAGTGGTTTTGGCATTGATTGTTTATTTTTTATTCAATTTACCTTTGTTGAGCCCATCACAGATTACATGAGAAAGTTATTTTGAAAAATACTGTTTGACCACCCTCTTATGAGAGAAGTCACTTTTAGTCTTTGGCATCGATTGTTAGTTTTCCGATTTGCCTTTGATGGCATCGCCTCTTTGTCGGTCATTTTTGGGGATTTACATGATCCATGTGTTTTCTTCTTATTAATGCCAATTACTAGATTTATGTTATTTACCTGAGGGGGTCTTTTGGTACTCTGCTCGGTCGAGAGCTGCAGTAAAGGCCTTATTCAAGTGGGAGAGGAGGAGAAGGATTGTAATAAGCACTCGGCTCTTCTTAAAGGCTAAAGGCCGCATCATCATTCTGAAAAACCAACATGTTGGTCACATACTACGAAAAGAAATCGGATGATGCCATCAAAAGGGGGAAATTCTCCCAGTGGCATGGTCCCTATGGATGCAATTGATTTCTGAGCAAGTTGCAATTTCCAAGTTGTAAGAATGGTGATTCTGTCTCAAAGAGAATGAGCTGACTCAGCTGACATAAACCCATTTTTATCTTGTTTTCGGTTTTCTGATATTTGCCCATTCTACAGCATCTGTACTGCAGGAGCATGGCGGTGAATGATAATGATTGCATTAGGAGTGACCATTTTCATCGTTGGCATCAAATCTGTGCACGTTGCTTTCATCATCTTATCGCCCTTCACGTAAGGGAAGACGGTTTCATATCGAAAAATATTATGTGCACCATACTTCTTCGACTTTAGATTTTTAAAATATATAGCAACACATTCGATTCCGTCGGTATTAATTTTGTCATCTTCCCTTCTCGAAGAAAGAAAGGGCATAAATTTTACCAAATCGCATGTATAAATTTACGACACCAAACTATGAGGTTTTAGATACATAATTGGATTGACGTTGCAATCGGGGCAATCTAGCATCATGTTCCTTGATCAGTTGCTCAATGAAGAGAGTAGCTGAAGAGAAATGATGAAAACATTTTAGGACTTGATTGTTGACACCTAAATTTTGATTAAATATTTAGGATTAATTTGTATGGAAAATTAGATACCAATTCAGTCCTAACAAAAAGGATTTTCACATCACATATGCATTAATATTATTTGTATCAATTAAATTTTATTTTTCCTTATTTTACTGCATTTCGGATAGATAGAATTTTTTTATTAAAAAACTATTATTACTATTTATTTTTGTAAAAAAAAGAAGAAAACGTTGGCTTTGGGGGCTGGGCTTGACCCTAGCCCCTTTTCTCGTTTCCACGCAGGCCCAAGGCCCATCTCATCCCTAGCTCGCTGACTTTGCGGCCGGGCCCTCTCCTTCTTCTTCCTCCTTCCTTCCTCACGCTGCACACCACACGCGCAGGACGACCTCCGACAGAGAGAGGAGGATAGGTCGGCGACAGGGGGGACATCTCATAAGCGCCATCAATGCCACTGAATGAAGCAGCATGAGATTCGGCGAGAAACGGAACGGAAAGGGGATGTCTTGGTGGACGCCTACAATGCCGAGCAGGCGTCCGCGAAGAAGACAGGATGGGACGCCGGTTCGGCCACACCAGGGCCAGTCGGCGTTGCCAAGGACCGGTGGTCGAAACCCCTCGTTGACCGAACCCTCCAGCCTACAAATAGGACCTTCTAGAGCTCGATGAAGGGGGGTGAAAGTGAGGGAATTCGAGAGGGAGCTTTTGGGGGGGGGGAGAGAGAGAGAGAGAGAGAGATGCTATTATAGCCGATATAACAGCTAATTCTCACGAACTTCAAGTTACACAGAGAGAGAAGGAATGATGAACTTCATTCATACTAAAAAAAACTGTCAAGTACAAGCTAAATAAGAACATCTTTTGGAACCACACACAAATGTGCAAAACATAACCGCACACACACGTGCAAAACAAAACTTGTTCCACTTCCTAGAAAATAGCTAACAAACTAACCGCCTAACAAATAAACTTGACTGAATAATAATAATAATAATAATAATAATAATAATAATAATAATAATAATAATAATAATAATAATAATAATAATAATAATAAACCATAGAACATCACCAACGGCATTAAGACACAGCTTCAACAAACTCCTCCTTAGATCAGTTACTGCTGCAAACTCCTATTTTCTCTCTTATCCAAACTCCTCCTTAGATCAGTTACTGCTGCAAACTCCTATTTTCTCTCTTAACAGCTCAAATCTTCCAGCCTAAAGTGGCTTTGTGAACATGTCTACAAGTTGATCTTCAGATATGCAATAGACCAACTTAACTTCACCACTTTGTTGCATTTCATGTAGAAAGAAGAATTTGACTTTAAAATGCTTGGTTTTGCCATGGAAAACTAGATTATGTGATATTGCTAATGCAGCCTGATTATCCACATTAACTTCAATGCAATCACCAGAATTCAACCACAGATCCTTCATTATCTTCTTTAGCCACAAAGCTTGATTTGCAACTGTGGCACCCCGAACCCTTCGCAGGTCACCACAAGCGCCAATGTTACACCTTATTACCTTTCTTCTTAAAAGAGGCGTCGTAATTAGTAGACACATTTTTTTTTTTTTTTATAAAACGGTCCCAGCGCGACTCATCAACGGAAGCAAAATAAAACATCACCATCTCTTCCTCCAGCAACCATGATACAAATACACACCACTAATCATCATGATTAAAAGACAAGCCACAACACTTATTTACATATATTTTCAAGATGGGACTTCTTTTGGGTCGATACATCAAAAGGAAAAGCCAGGACTTAGCCACGTCCGGCCTAAAACCCCAAAAAGAACCCTCGACCCTCTACAACTCGCGTGCACAATCCCCATCAATTAGTGTCGGCTAACGATCCCCAAAAAGATCTAGCTCCTACTCATCACGCATGGCCCTCACACCCATCCTGGTGCATCAGGCGGTGGCGGCGGCAGCATCCCACGCATCACCCCGTCGCGTTGAACATGGACAGATATGAACTCCTGGACAACAGGGCCCCCAGCCAGACCCACCCATCGTACATAACTAGATAGCGCACTCGAATATACATAAGACCAAGAATAGAAGGACAGTCAAACTCCTCGCACTCGACCTCTACGTCCGAAGGTATGCCGTAAAATACGCCCCACGTAACGGCAGGAAGCGACATGCTGCTAATCTAAAATGTTGGTCCCTAAAAGGGGTGAGTACAACCACTCAGCAGGTAAAGGAATCCAAAAATTACTCAATGCATCATACAAGTCATACATGCATTGTAGGCGTTACTTACCTTGAAGCCATGCGCATATCATCATGCATCATCACCACAATTATAATACATACATGTGTATCATCATGTCATACTCATATCATCGTTATCATGACATTATTTCATAACACACATATCATCATCATCATATACATGACACCATCATACCATACACATGTCATCATCATCATAGCATCATCTTATCACACATGTCATCATCATCATGACATCATCATATCACACATGTCATCATCATCATGGCATCATCTTATCACACATGTCATCATCATCATGGCATCATCATACCACACATGTCATCATCATCATGGCATCATCTTATCACACATGTCATCATCATCATGGCATCATCATATCACACATGTCATCATGCCATATCATATATCATCATCATATCATGCATATCATCATGCCATGGGTGATCATCATTATGTCAAATCATATCATGCATGGTTTAATTTCCAATTTTAACTTTCAATTTGACCACCACATCACCCTTCCTCGGATCATCGATTTCATCTCATATTTTACACTCGCATCCCATGCGAGAAAAACCTCCGGCATTCAGCCATTCCAGGCCACCGGGCATTCGACCCCCCACATTCCGGGCATCTCGCATCCCAATTGACATCACGAGGTATTCCCCTCGGGCAGAAACCTCCGACAGGGCTTCCGGCATTTACACTCCTTGGCCGGGCATCCCGCATCCCAATCCTGGCATCGCGAGGCATTCCCCTCGAGCAAAGACCTCCGACAGGGCTTCCGGCCCCCCACATTCTGGGCATCTTGAATCTCCCAGGGCCATCCGGCAATGTATCTCTATACATTCCGGGCATCATCCTCTACCACAACCACCTCCTCACTTATCATTATCCATGTTTACCAATTTCGGTCTTAATTTAGCATGGCATATGACGTGACATCAAACAAGTCATACTTGGCATGGAATTCACACATGCATCTCAATTCAATGTCATGCATACATCAAGACCTCATCATACATGCAACATGGTATAATTATTTATGAAATAAATAAATGGAATTTATGGCCAATAAAATAATCCATTTTCATGCCCTTTTTCATTTATTTAAATTTCAGCTTTTGTTATTTTCAAAAATATTAAATTTAATATCCATACATTCCCAAAAATTATAAAAATTAAGGCAAGTGATAAACAAGACAATAGAATAATAATTTCATGCAAAATACATGGCCAAATAGAATTTCACACAATTTCACAATTCTCACAAAATGACATGTCATTTTCGGGTGAAATTAGAATGCACAGTTTCTGAAGAAATTCGATTAAAATATCCATACAACCTCCAAAATTACGAAATTTTACCGAGTTATAGCCAAGACATTTTCGTACATCTTTCATGAAGACTTCCAAGCCAGATTCTTTTTAGATTATTTTCTACAGTCTCACGAAGTTTCTGGATCCAACACCGAATCGTCCAGTACATGCTTCTCGGAAATACTGATTTTTCACCTACCTGTTCTTCTTCGTTTCTTCTGAAATTTAGATATGTTCTACATCAAGATGTTCTCTACAAGTTTCATGAAGAGATCTAAGTCAAATAACCAGAGTATAGTCGTCATTTAGGTCCATGAAGTCTCGGGTGTCCCAAAATACATCTCCAGAATTACCATCTTCAAGATCTAGTCGATTTACTAGGCTATACTTGTTCATTTCACTTCAAATTTGAGTATGTTGTATTTTAAGATGTCCCCTACAACTTTCATGAAGAAATAGAAGAGATATTCTTAGCACAAACCAACATGCAACCACAAATCCAACAAGAGGTCAGTGAAATCGTTCCAGATCTGAGGTCTCCGTAGGATGAGATTTTAACCCCTCAAATCTCCATAATTTTCCACGAAATTTCAGTATGTTGTAGTTTGAGATGTTAGCTACAACTTTCATGAAGAAATTGAAGCCAAAATATGACTCTAAACATGCATGCAAGCTCACACAACATTCTGACTCAAACTGTTCGAGCGAAAACAGCCATACCATTCAAGAACAATCCATCCATACTTCGGTTTTCTTCACCTAATCACCAAAACTCGACACTATATCAACCATACATGTAACAAACACACATGCAAGAGCAGCTAGAGGACTCCCACGGACGACGGCACACGGCGGCGAGCACGGCGGCGACTCCTCCTCGGCTCCTCCTCCCTCTCGGCCGCTCTCTCCCTCTCTCTCGCACAATCTCTCTCTCTCTCTCTCTCACTCTCTCTCTCGGCCGAATGAACCGGCCACCCTTCTCTCTCTCTTCCCTTTTATCCCCCCTAATGCTCATCATTAGCAATGATTAGGTTGCCTTATCAATGGCCAATGCATGCCCTTCTTCTTGCCACTTGTCTCATTGTATGCATAATGGGCTTGGGCTTTTGGGCTTGGGCTTGGGCCATCCGGCCACTCTTGGGCCTCCCCTTGGGCTGGTCGACAGCCCCCTTTAGTGGGCCTAATTGGGCCGACTAGCTTGGCCCATCAAGGCTTCGGCCAATGGGCCTAAGGCCCAACCAAATAAAAATTAACTTTTCCCCCCTTTTTTTTATAATCTCTTCCATAAATTTTTAAATTTTAATTTCCACATGGCCAAAGTCTTGTGACATTTTTTTATTTATAGAAATTTAATTTATAAAGTGCATGGCCAAGCATAGATTATTATCATTAATCTATCAATATTTAAAATCTCATGATCATAAGCACAAATCACCTAATCTAAAAAAAAAACTAATGGTTAAAGCATAAACCATAAGAAAATTTCATTACCCAATTAGAGACTTTAACACACCTTATAGCTTGACTTTGAATTTTGGGATGCCACATTCTCCCCTCCTTAGAGAATTTCGTCCTCGAAATTAGACACCACTCGTGCCTTCTTGAAACAAATGAGGGTACTTTTCCTTCATCTGATCCTCACTCTCCCATGTGGCTTCCTCCATATCATGATGTCACCATAATAGCTTAACCAATGGGATTTTCTTGGTCCTAAGAATTTGCTCCTTTCAATCCAATAGCTGCACAGGCTTTTCAATGTACCTTACTTTCTCATCCACTTTGATGGCTTCATGATCGAGTATGTGACCAGGATTCGGCCGGTACTTCCTCAACATCGATACATGAAACACATCATGCAAATTTCCTAATTTAGGAGGTAATGCTAAGCGATAAGCTACATCCCCTATCCTTCTGAGTATTTCAAAAGGCCCAACAAATTTAGGGCTTAACTTACCCTTCATCCCGAATCGAGATATCCCTTTCATTGGAGATACATTAAGGAATACATGGTCTCCTACACTAAATTCTAAAGGCCTTCTACGCCTATTTGTGTAGTCTTTCTGTCTACTCTGAGTTGTTTTATGTCTTTCTTTGGTAATTTCAACAACCTCAGTAGTAACTTGTACCAGTTCAGGTCCTGTCAATTTCCTCTCGCCTACTTCACTCCAACAAATAGGAGTCCTACATCTCCTTCCATATAATGCTTCATAGGGAGCCATGCCTATACTCTTCTGAAAACTATTATTATAGGCAAACTCTACTAAATGCAACCTTTCATCCTAATTTCCTTTGAAATCAATTACACAAGCTCTTAACATATCCTCTAATATCTGGATTACTCTTTCTGTTTGTCCATCGGTCTGGGGATGAAAAGCAGTACTAAACTGAAGCTTAGTCCCTAATGCAATTTGAAGACTTCACCAAAAATTCAAAGTAAATCTCGAATCTTGATCCGAAGTAATAGTTACTGGAACACCATGTAAGCGTACCACTTGACTTACATACATGTCTGCATACTTATCCATTGGGTAGTCCATGCAAATCGCTAAGAAATGAGCCGATTTGGTCAAACGGTCCACTATAACCCAAATTGCGTCATGACAGCTTGATGTCCTTGACAATCCTTGCACAAAGTCCATCGTTATATGTTCCCACTTTCATTCCGGAATGTCTAATGGTCTCAAAAGTCCTGTGGGTTTATGATGTTTCGCTTTTACTTCCTGGCACGTCAAACATTGAGAAACGTGCTTAGCCGTATCTGCCTTCATACCATTCCACCAAAATTGCTGGCTCAAATTCCTGTACATCTTTGTACTACCTGGATGGATACTATAATTACTCTTATGTGCCTCCGACAGAATTTCCTTCCTCAATTCTTCATTGTCGGGAACACAAAGTCGTCCTTGACATCTTACTATTCCATCATCAGAGACTTGAAATTCCGATCTTTTTCCTAAAGACACTGCATCTTTCACTTTCAAAATCTCTGGGTTAGATTCTTGCAGGATCTTAATTTTCTGGATAATTTCAGGTTCTATCCTTAATGCACTAAGCATACCAGTAAGATAATTCATTTCCAATTAAAATTCTAAGTCTGCTACATACTTTAACAATTTCCATTCTGCCATCCTTAAACTAGCCATTTCCATAGCCGACTTACAACTAAGAGCATCCACTACTCTATTTGCTTTCCCTGGATGATATCTTATCTCACAATCATAATCCTTTAACAACTCCATCCACCTCTTTTGTCTCATATTCAATTCCTTTTGTAAGAACAGATACTTCAAACTCTTATGATTTGTATAAATTTCAAACTTCTCCCCATACAAATACTGTCTCCATACCTTCAAGGCAAACACTATAGCTGCTAGTTCTAAATCATGCATCGGGTAATTCAGCTCATGGGGTTCCAATTGTCTAGATGCATAGGCTACAACCTTGCCATGCTGCATCAAAACACATCCCAGTCCTTTGAGAGATGCATCACTATACATTGTGAAACTATCAGGTCCAGTAGGTATAGTTAGAATTGGAGCTGAAGTCAATTTCATTTTGAGCTCTTGGAAACTCCTTTCACATTCCCCATTCCATTCAAATTTCACATTCTTTCGGGTCAACTTAGTTAAAGGTCCTGCCAGTCGTGAAAATCCTTCGATGAATCTCCTATAATAACCAGCCAGTCCTAAGAAACTTCGTATTTCAGTGGGTGTCATTGGTCTCGGCCAATTTATTACCATTTCAACTTTTGCCGGGTCTATTGCAATTCCTTTTCCTAACACCACATGCCCTAGAAATATTATCTGGTCCAACCAGAACTCACACTTACTAAACTTAGCATACAACTTATGCTATCTTAGAGTCTGCAAAACTATTCTCAAATGTTGCTCATGCTCTTTAGGCCCTTTTGAATATACCCGAATATCATCAATAAAAACAATCACAAACTGGTCTAAATAAGGCTGAAATATTCTATTCATCAAATCCATAAATGCAGCCGGTGCGTTAGTCAATCCAAATGGCATAACAAGGAACTCGTAGTGTCCGTAACGAGTCCTGAATGCGGTCTTAGGAATGTCCTCCCATTGATATCTTATAATTTCCACACATCAGCGTAGACAATACCATATCCTTTAAAGGTGTGGAAACACAAAGAGGTGTCTCGAGAGGCATAACTTCTATCTTATTCAGACATCTATATCTTTCAGATACAAATGAATGCGTTGCACCCGTATCAAACAATGCATATGCCTTTTCACCATTAATAAGAATCGTACTCGAGATAACATTTTTGAAAGCTTCCGCTTCCTCTTGGGTGACCGCATACACCCTTCCTTGTGCTGGTGGCCTCTGAGGATTTCCTTGTAAGTTCGATCTAAAAGCACTCATATCCCTGTCGCACCGAGCCAACACTCACTTGCGACCTTTCTTATGGGCAACTTCTCCTAAGATGACCCACTTGTCCACAACCAAAACACTTCGGTCGTCTAGTACAAGGTCCTGGGCCATGTCGCCCATTACACTTTTGACAAACACCAGGCTGATAGGGTGCTTTCCCTATATTCGGACCACTCCTTGCTCCTCCAAAATTTCCAAAATTACTCTTCTTCTTCACATTCCAGGTCTGTCCTTGACCAGAATAAGGTCTCTTACCCCTTCTCACATCATTAAAATTCAACGGTTTCTTAAACTCCGACCGTTCTCTTAGCAGCTCCTGCTCCACTAATTGTGCCCTTTCATAAGTCTCATTATAATCTCTTATGTTCAATGGGACAAGTTGCTTTCTAATGTCAGTCCTCAGCCCTTTCAAAAATCTCTTAGCCCTTTCCTCCTGATCCTCAATCAATCTAGGGGCATATCTAGACAGTTCAGAAAATCTAGCCTCATACTGATCTACCGTCAACTCCTTTTGTTCTAATTGAACAAATTCCGTAATCTTCCTATCCTTAGCACAATCAGAAAAATGCTTCCTATTAAAAGCTCTAATAAACTCCTCCCAATTAACATCAATACCTGGTGGAAAGATTATGTCCTTCGAAGCTCTCCACCAAAACTTTGCATTTCCCTCCAGCTGGTACTCTGCTAAAACTATTTTCTCAACATCAGTGTAGTCTAATAGACGGAAAATTCGTTCCATCCCATCATCCATTGTTTCGCCTCCTCAAGACTTCCCATTCCATTGAACTTAAGTGGCTTCAGCTTTAAAAACTGCTCCACCAGTCCTTGAGTACGGCGTTCTGCTCCGGGCTATTGCTGCGCCGCCTTTCCATCAGATTTCCAATATTGGCTAATGCATGCAGGATGTCTTCCATTCGGGGTTCAACCATTGCAGCAGAGGCTTCAGCCCTCGATGGATGAGCACTTCCAGCTCGCACCATGACTTTCCTGCAATTTCCAAGCATTGCCTCAGGAATAATCTGAGACTCACTACCTTTATTCAAAGCAACTACTACTACTACATAAGTAACATATACATGTTACTAGTACCTAAAGGCAACTCAAAATGAACTACTAGGGATCTACGAGTGAATACTCATCACCCGTTATTCAATTATTTCGTTTTATATCCTATGGTGTGCATTGTCATCATGTTCCTCAATTTCCAAATGAGGCTCCTTATCACTCCAACCTATAACCATTCGCTCTGATACCAAAAAGGGCAGCTAAAACTACATTTTTTTTTTTTTTTTTAAGAAAAACTAACCTAAGTAATACCACAACAAATGTGGCACCCCGAACCCTTCGCAGGTCGCCACAAGCGCCAATGTTACACCTTATTACCTTTCTTCTTAAAAGATGCGTCGTAATTAGTAGACTCATTTTTTTTTTTATTATCAAAAATGGTCCCAGGGCGACTCATCAACGGAAGCAAAATAAAACATCACCATTTCTTCCCCCAGCAACCATGATACAAATACACACCACTAATCATCATGATTAAAAGACAAGCCACGACACTTATTTACATATATTTTCAAGATGTGACTTCTTTTGGGTCGGTACATCAAAAGGAAAAGCCAGGACTCAGCCACGTCCGGCATAAAACCCCAAAAAGAACCCTTGACCCTCTACAACTCGCGTGCACAATCCCCATCAATCAGTGTTAGCTAACGATCCCCAAAAAGATCCAGCTCGTACTCGTCACGCACGGCCCTCACACCCATCCCGGTGCATCAGGCGGTGGCAGCGGCATCATCCCACGCATCAACCCGTCGCGTCGAACATGGACATATATGAACTCCTGGACAATAGGGCCCCCAGCCAGACCCACATCGTACATAACTAGACAGTGCACTCGAATATACATAAGACCAGGAATAGAAGGATAGTCAAACTCCTCACACTCGACCTCTACGTTCGAAGGTATGCCGTAAAATACGCCCCGCGTAACGGCAGGAAGCGGCATGCTGCTAATCTGAAATGTTGGTCCCTAAAAGGGGTGAGTACAACCACTCAGCAGTTAAAGGAATCCAAAAACCACTCAATGCATCATACAAGTCATACATGCATTGCAGGCATTACTTACCTTGAAGCCATGCGCATATCATCATGCATCATCACCACAATCATAATACATACATGTGTATCATCATGTCATACTCATATCATCGTTATCATGACATTATTTCATCACACACATATCATCATCATCATATACATGACACCATCATACCATACACATGTCATCATCATCATAGCATCATCTTATCACACATGTCATTATCATCATGACATCATCATATCACAAATGTCATCATCATCATGGCATCATCATATCACACATGTCATTATCATCATGGCATCATCTTATCACGCATGTCATCATCATCATGGCATCATCATATCACAAATGTCATCATGCCATATCGTATATCATCATCATATCACAAATGTCATCATGCCATATCGTATATCATCATCATATCATGCATATCATCATGCCATGGGTTATCATCATTATGTCATATCATATCATGCATGGTTTAATTTCCAATTTTAACTTTCAATTTGATCACCACATTACCCTTCCTCGGATCATCGATTTCATCTCATATTTTACACTCGCATCCCATGCGAGAAAAACCTCCGGCATTCAGCCATTCCAGGCCACTCGGCATCCGACCCCCCACATTCTGGGCATCTCGCATCCCAACTGGCATCACGAGGCATTCCCCTTGGGCAAAACCTTTGACAGGGCTTCCAACATTTACACTCCCTGGCCGGGCATCCCGCACCCCAATCCCGGCATCGCGAGGCATTCCCCTCGGGCGAAGACCTCCGACAGGGCTTCCGGCCCCCCCACATTCCGAGCATCCGAATCTCCCAGGCCCATCCGGCAATGTATCTCTATACATTCCGAGCATCATCCTCCACCACAACCATCTCCTCGCTTATCATTATCCATGTTTACCAATTTCGGTCTTAATTTAGCATGGCATATGTCGTGACATCAAACAAGTCATACTTGGCATGGAATTCACACATGCATCTCAATTCAATGTCATGCATACATCAAGACCTCATCATACATGCAACATGGTATAATTATTTATGACATAAATCAATGGAATTTATGGCCAATAAAATAATCCATTTTTCATGCACTTTTTCATTTATTTAAATTCCAGCTTTTGTTATTTTCAAAAATATTAAATTTAATATCTATACATTCCCAAAAATTATAAAAATTAAGGCAAGTGATAAACAAGACAATAGAATAATAATTTCATGCAAAATACATGGCCAAATAGAATTTCACACAATTTCACAATTCTCACAAAATGGCATGTCATTTTCGGGTGAAATCATAATGCAGAGTTTCTGAAGAAATTCGATTAAAATATCCATACGACCTCCAAAATTACGAAATTTTACCGAGCTATAGCCAAGACATTTTCGTACATCTTTCATGCATACTTCCAAGCCAGATTCTTTTTAGATTATTTTCTACAGTCTCACGAAGTTTCTGGATCCAACACCGAATCGTCCAGTACATGCTTCTCGGAAATACTGAGTTTTCACCTACCTGTTCTTCTTCGTTTCCTCTGAAATTTAGATATGTTCTACACCAAGATTTTCTCTACAAGTTTCATGAAGAGATCTAAGTCAAATAACCAGAGTATAGTCGTCATTTAGGTCCATGAAGTCTCGGGTGTCCCAAAATACATCTCCAGAATTACCGTCTTCAAGATCTAGTCGATTTACTAGGCTATACTTATTCATTTCACTTCAAATTTGAGTATGTTGTATTTTAAGATGTCCCCTACAACTTGCATGAAGAAATCGAAGATAGATTCTTAGCACAAACCAACATGCAACCACAAATTCAACAAGAGGTCAGTGAAATCGTTCCAGATCTGAGGTCTCCGTAGGATGAGATTTTAACCCCTCAAATCTCCATAATATTCCACGAAATTTCAGTATGTTGTAGTTTGAGATGTTAGCTACAACTTTCATGAAGAAATGGAAGCCAAAATATGACTCTAAACATGCATTCAAGCTCACACAACATTCTGTCTCAAACTGTTCGAGCGAAAACAGCCATACCATTCAAGAACAATCCATCCATACTTCGGTTTTCTTCACCTAATCACCAAAACTCGACACTATATCAACCATACATGTAACAAACGCACATGCAAGAGCAGCTAGAGGACTCCCACTTGCCTCTAAACCGGACGGACAACGGCACACGGCGGCAAGCACGGCGGCGACTCCTCCTCGGCTCCTCCTCGCTCTCGGCCGCTCTCTCCCTCTCTCTTGCACAATCTCTCTCTCTCTCTCTCACTCTCTCTCTCTCGGCCGAATGAACCGGCCACCCTTCTCTCTCTCTTCCCTTTTATCCCCCCTAATGCTCATCATTAGCAATGATTAGGTTGCCTTATCAATGGCCAATGCATGCCCTTCTTCTTGCCACTTGTCTCATTGTATGCATAATGGGCTTGGGCTTTTGGGCTTGGGCTTGGGCCATCCGGCCACTCTTGGGCCTCCCATTGGGCTGGTCGACAGCCCCCTTTAGTGGGCCTAATTGGGCCGACTAGCTTGGCCCATCAAGGCTTCGGCCAATGTGCCTAAGGCCCAACTAAATAAAAATTAACTTTTCCCCTTCTTTTTTTTTTTTGAATTTCTTCCATAAATTTTTAAATTTTAATTTCCACATGGCCAAAGTCTTGTGACATTTTGTTTATTGAAATTTAATTTATAAAGTGCATGGCCAAGCATAGATTATTATCATTCATCTATCAATATTTAAAATCTCATGATCATAAGCACAAATCACCTAATCTAAAAAAAACTAATGGCTAAAGCATAAACCACAAGCAAATTTCATTACCCAATTAGAGACTTTAACACACCTTATAGCTTGACTTTGAATTTTGGGATGCCATAGCAACCGTAGTAGTTTCTATAAACTCAGCATATGCAGTGGACTGAGCTATAATCTCCTGCTTTTTGGAACACTAGGAGAAACAAGCAGAATCAAGAGTAAAGCAATACCCAGATGTACTTTTCTTGTCATACACTGAGCCAGCCGAATTACTTTTAGAAAAGCCCTGCAACTTAAACTTTTGACCTTTCCTAAACTTCTCACCAAGGAACAATGTTCCTTTGAGGTATCGCAAGACCTTTTTTGCAACAACCAAATGTAACTGACTAGGATTACTCATGAACCTAGATAAAACACTCACTGCAAATAGAATATCTAGTCTGGTTGCTGTAAGATACATGAGACATCCAATCAAACTTCTATACATAAAAGCATCTACTTCATCAATTCCATCATTCTTCTATAGCTTCTCCTAACAGCCATAGGAGTCCTTACACTTCTACAATCTTCCATCTGAAACTTCTTCAAAATTTCCTTCATGTCTTTTTTTTGGCAGATGAAGATCTCATGTGAAGTTTGTTTGACTTCCAAACCCTAGAAATAAGCCATCTTTCCCAAATCTGACATCTCAAAATCTGCAAACAGGCCTTGCTTCACCCTCTCTATTAGTTCCACATCATTCCTTGTCACCAATAAATCATCTACATAGATTGCATAATTACAATACTATGATTCACCCTCTTGACATAAAGAGTGAACTCACTTAAGCTTCTTACAAAGCCAAAATCCTGCAAATATCGGTTTATCTTCCCATACCAAGCTCTTGGAGCCTGCTTCAGTCCATATAGTGTTTTCCTCAATATGTATACCTTCTCTTCTTGCCATTTGATACTAAGGCCTTTAGGTTGTTCAACAAAAATCTTCTCCTCGAGCTCTCCATTCAGAAATGCAGACTTGACATCTAACTGAAATACAGACTACCCCTTCTTTGCCGCAACAACTAATAGTAGCCTGATTGTATCAAGCCTTGCAACAGGAGCAAATGTTTCAAAATAGTCTACTGCTCATATTTGAGCATAGCCTTTCACAACCAGTCCGACTTTGTGTTTATTGACAAAACCATCAGGATTAAGTTTTGTTCTGAACACCTACTTAACCCCAATCACGTTTTTATCAAATGGTCTGTCAATAAGCTCCCAAGTGTGGTTTTTTTGAATCATTACAAACTCCTCCCCGCATTGCTTCAATCCACCTCTCGATCCTCCTTAGCTTCCACAAAGATGATTCAAGCACTGCCACATTGCTTCTTTCATAGATTTTAGCAAGTGACCTTGTGCCTCTTACTGGCATATCATCCATACTATCTTCCAATCCATCCATAACTTTGTCTACCTCTACAATATTTGTGGGTTGTTGTTTTGCAGATTGCTGTTGTCCTGCATTCTTTTCTTCCATCCAATTCCACTCATCTTCCTCTAGAAAAGTAATATCTCTGCTCACTGTCACCTTCCTTGTCATAGAGTGAAAAACCTTGTAAGCCTTTGATTGGAGACTGTACCCAATGAAGACTCCAAGCTCAACTCTTTGATCCAACTTGTCCATCTTGACCTAAGGAACATGAGTATAACACAAACACTCAAAAACCTTCAAATTTTTTGCGAAGGTCTAACACCATATCAGACTTCAAAAGGTGTTGACCTCTCTAAGGCCTTTGTGGGCAATATGTTCAACAGAACACTGCAAAGTATTAGTTGCATCAACCCATAACTTCTTAGGCAACATCTTCTCTTGCATCATACATCTAGCCATCTCCACAATGCTTATGTTTTTCCTCTCACTGACCCCATTTTGTTGAGGTGAATAGGGAGCAATGAATTGCTGCACAATGTCTGTTTGCTCATAGTTTAACTTAAACTTGTGAGCACTATACTTAGAACCATTGTCAGACCTGAGCATTTTAATTTTCTTCTCAGTCTGATTCTCAACTAAGGCTTTGAACTTTACAAACACATCAGCAACTTCAGACTTGGCTTGCATAAAATAAATCCAGCTCCTCCTAGTCATGCCATCTGTGAAAGTAATGAAATACCTGCTACCACTAAGAGATGACTCGGACATAGGTCCACATAAGTCTATGTGGATAGCTTCTCATGTGCTCTTCAACCTCCTCATTTGAAAGGAAATCTGGCTTGCTTGCCAAGAAGACAAGTTCCGTACTGTGGAAATTCCTCCTCCAAATTTGGCAAGTCATCTGCCAAGCTATTCATCTGCATAAACATGTTCTTTCTATGAACATGCCTAAGCCTTTTATGCCATAGCTCTGCATTTTCTTCTTTGTACTTTAAAGCCATTTGTTGCATCTCTTGTGGCTTGAACATGAAGCTCTTGTCCCTCATTGGCATTCTTAGTACTTCTTTGCTATCTGCATTATCAATAAGGCATTCATTCCCTTCAAACTTCACCTTATAGCCCTTCTCAACTAATTGACCAACAATCAATAGATTCTGGTCAATTTTTGGCACAAAGAGAACATCATTGATCGGCTTCACCTTATGATTTCCTTCAATAGCCACTGTACACGGATGGTTGGATTCTTAATCCATGATTCGTGATCGAGGGTGTGCAGATGATGAGCGAATGCTCATCCAGAAGATCGATTCTTTCTCTTCTCGGTCAATTCTTTATGTTTTAATGCGAGCTAAAAATTTCCACATTGAACATTGATTTTTGGAGGTCCAATTTCTACAGCGCAAGGCTCTCCAGGCAGCACCCTACGTCAACAAATTTGTCCAGTTCACGTCAATAGATTCCATCCACCGACTTGACAGAAAGGCCCAATTGACCAAATAAACATATAATTAAGGGTAGTGCAGGCAAATCAGTGGGTCGGATTAGTTAAAAAATTGTTCAACCAAAATTGATAATTTGTACGCTATACAAATTTAGTGATAAATGCCTATCTTGACCCTTATTACTAATACACATCCATAATTAATCCTCTTTATGAAAAATCAAATTCTCCTAGTTAATTCACTTTAAGCACTTTACATGCCTAAGTTATTTGGATAAAATTGTTATTTCAACTATAAAATGCAAAAGAATTGGCTTTCAACATTGCATAGAATTGTCAATATTTGTATTGATTTACAATGAAGAATTAGAGAATGTTAGTACTTGGTAGTGAATTTATAAAATTACAACAACGAATAGCGTTGAAGGAATTAGAATTTCAATTAAAAAAAATTGTAAGATATTGGATAAAACGATTTATGCTAATCGTATTTGCAATGACAAGAACTAAGATTAGAATAATATGTCAAAATACCAAAGCCAAATGCAACCAAAGGAAGATATACTCCAATAGCTTACTGATGAAACTTACAAGATTAATCAAAAATTAAAAAATGCAGAAAAAAGTAGAAGAAACCTTCTTGATATATTAATAAGGGTGAAATTGAGTCCTTGCGGGCCATCAAAACTTCACTAAACTTGAGACAATCTAAGGGGTTCATTATATTCTCAAAGAGAATGAAGAGGGAGTTACAAAGATATGTTTGGTTTGGGTGAAACACATTTAACATTCATATTTCTTTGTTTTGTCATTCTAAATTCATTTATAACCCATTTTATGAATATAATTTATCCATGTAACGACTCAGCCCATCAAATATAGGTTAAGAAATGGGCTTACGACCTATTTTAATGGGTTTGGTTCAAGGGTGAAATTACAAAACAGTTCAAGGACGAAATCACACAAATTGAAAGTGTTCAAAAACCTATGGTGATTTGATTCACACAACAGAAGAATTCAAGTAAATTTTCTTTTGTGATAAAAATGATGTAATATACCGCGAAAGATAATAGGATCTTGCAATTTAATCAATGTGAAATCAACGAATAAATAAATGACGAGCAATTAAGATTACTCAAGATTTACATGGTTCGGTCCAAATATTAATACCTACTTTATGGGGAGAGTTAGCAGTAAATGATCCACTAATTAATCAGAGAATTATAGAGTTATAGTTGTTCACACACTCTAAGTGTTTCCCACACTTGGATTAAGCTCAAAGCAAATCTATAGGTATTATTTAACAATCTCACGTAGAAATCTCACTTAGAAACAAGCCCTATTGTATATGATATCATGGTAAAATATATGAGGGTTAATACTACAAAAAACCTCATATTGATACGTTTATAACAAATTTACTCAAAATTAATTTTTTGATGATTAAAACCCCAAATTGATATTTTTGTGACGAATTTACCCACTATTAATTTCTATTAAATTGGATTGATATCATGAAAAATCACAAAGTAATACATTTGTGACAAATGAAGGGTAAAATCCCAAACCGATACATTTGTTAATTACCATGTAACATTTAACTGAACAATTTGATAGTAAAATTTAATGGAATTAAGAGAGGGTAAATTTATCGCAAATATATCAATTTAGGATTTTTCACGATATTAATTTAATACATATTCAAAATAGGACCTTTTTTTAGGAATCCTATTCATATTTGGAAACGTGCGACACGTGCTCTCAACAGAAGAAGGTGGGGGTAAACTACTTAGAGAGAGCCTACCAGTCTTCCGTTGATGAGTAGGGAGGTTGGGTTTCGCTTTCAGGACTTGGCGAATCATTTCCCGTCTTTAATCTATGAAGGACGGACGAAATGCGTTGGAAAGGTCCAGAGGGCCAGGACGAAATTTCAATAATTTTTTCGTGTGGATCGATCAACACGGAGCCTCACTTCTCCGTTGACTCGGAGTCAGTCAACACTTGCACGGTCATCACATGCACTTTCTCCTGCTCCATCCTCATTCTATAAAGTACAGCTCTTCTCCCCCTTTGAACCCATTAATCTATCTCGCCGTTCAGTTTCTTGGTCGTCGGGCATCCCTCTCTTTCCCTTTTGATATTACGCCAGAAGGGAAAGGCAGCACAAATCTGCAACCGCGCACGCTCAAATTTCGAGCCATGTACTCTTCATCGGCTGCTAGGAGTACCGACGACGACAAGTGGAGCGGCTTCTCGTCTCCTCCGCCGGCGACCGGGCCTCGATGGATGTCGACAAGTTGCTCCACTCCGACCACCACTCGCAGAACACGTCTGTGGTGGCCTCGGCTCCGCCCACGTACGAGGAGAGAGACCAAGTGCAGTGGTCCTCCGGGCTCTGCGATTGCCTCTCCGACCGCCGGAACTGTGAGTACCTCTCCCGATCGTTACTAACTCAGCTGGGGCCCCCGGCGGAGCTCGGAAGAACTGCTTTAGATCTTTCGTCTTTGCTGAGTGACGAAACTGATCGTCTTTCTTGTATGTTTGCCAAGGTTGCATCACGTGCTGTTGTCCCTGCGTGACTTTTGGCCAGATTGCGGAGATTGTGGATAAGGGTTCATCATGTAAGTTTTGAACTCCACTTAATTCCACGTTCCATCATTGTCAAACATATTCTTCGAAAATCTAAGCTGGCAATTGAGATAATCGTTTGCTTGTGCCATGGATTTGCTGTTGTTCTTTCATTCCAGAGCTTCTACTTTCTAAAATTCTTTGTTACCACTTAAGAATGAGGAATTCTGAGGATCCCGAATTGAATGATTCAAGACTCTTTGTAATTGAAGATAAAGTTTTTAGTCCATAAAGACCGGTATTAGCCATAGAAAAATATATATATATATATATATATATATTTTTTTTTTAATTGAGGATTATTAAGTAGGGTCCTCTCTAGAATAAATATATCATTTAAATCATTACTCTCGCTTTCAGCGTGCGTCTCAACCATCCATTTGTCATCTTAAGAGAGGAGGAGTCATATATAGACTTTTTTTTTTTTTTGCTTTTTTGGTCAGACATATATAGACTTAAGAAATTAAAAAATTACTCGACTGAGGATCCCAATTCCTTGTTATGTAGCCATACTTGGAAGAACCATACTGAACGGTTCTAGCTTTCCGTTTTGAAAAAGCAGATTTCCTTTTTGTTTTAGTAAATTTCTGAAAAAGCGGGTAAGTATAAAAAATTGTTGAGAAATTATCTTGATGAAAGTACCAACTCTTTTTTACTTTTTTTACTTTTTTTTTTCCATTTGCTAATCCATGTTTCAAAGAGAAATGGGTAATCATATGAAATTCAAATTGTTAAGTTGAATTTGTAACCCAAAACTTGTTGATAACTTAATCGGAGAAAATTGATAAGTCACTCTAATTAAGGTAAGTAATTTCAAAATAGTATTAGTAAATTTAAGGCGTTAGTAAGGCAAAAACAAATTTAAAGTGTCTAAAAAAGATGGTAAATTGAAAGAAAAAAATAAAACTTAGTAAAAAGATTTTGTGAGAGTCGGTAACCCATACTAGATGGTCACTTAATGAGAGAAAAGTGCGTGAGGCCCACTAATCTAGGTAAATAATCGCTTTAAAGAGTTAATAAATGCATGAGATTGCTAATCATAGTAAATAAATGTTGATAATTCAACGAAAGAGCTGGTAAACCAAGAACGCATTAAATTATTTAAGTAATAAAAGTGAGAGTTAGTAATTCTAATCTCATACGTAATTAACGTGAAAAAAATTGGTAAATCACTCTAATTTAGATTGACAATTTCATATAAGAGTTACAAAATTCGACATGCCGTCTAACAATGCAAATAAAGGCTGATAACTTACTAGAAGAACTAGTAATTTTCTACTTTAAAAAGTTGGTAATTTAAGCACTGGTTAATTACCAAGAAGTTACCTGAAAAAGAACGTCACCTTCTTCCAACCATTTTTCCAGCTTACCAGCACTTCTTGCAATCTACTAGCAAAGACAAAAATTCTGCAATTTTTTGGGTACGGAATAATATAATTCTACTCTCGATAGATTATTAAGAATGTTCATTGTTTTTCGCCATGTTGGTTTCTTCCGGTGGTGGATGATCGTGCAGCTTGTCGTGTGAACGGAGCGCTATACACGCTGATATTCTGCACGGTGGGTTGCGGCTGCTGCTACTCGTGCTTCTACCGAGCCAAGATGAGGCAGCAGTACGCCCTCAAGAAGAGCCCCTGCGCCGATTGCTGCGTGCATTTCTGGTGCGAGTGCTGCGCTCTTTGTCAGGAGTACCGCGAGCTCAAGATCAACGGCTTCAACATGAAGATCGGTAAGCCATAATGTTTCGGCTCTCTTCATCATCTCCTCGCCGAACAAAAATAACACATTCAAATGGTTGAAAAATAATGGTTTTGCCGATCGGCGCAGGGTGGCATGGGAACGTGGAGCGACGGAGCCGCGGGATCTTGATGTCTCAGATGGCACCATCTTCGGCACCAACGGTCGAAACAGGCATGACCCGGTAGGCTCTGGATGAAAATGAAGCTCTCCGCACCTGATTCGTATGCATATAGGATTGAGTGTATTGTACCTTACGAAAGCATATTGGGCATTTGATGTAGATTTAAGGGTTTACCTTCGACTGTTGCAAACGGCAATAATAGCGCCGATACTTAGAGTCAGAGAATGGTTTCGATAGACATATAATCGTGTATGTCCACTTTGACCATTTCTTGGTTCACTTAATTAAGCTCGAGAAAAGTGAGTTCGACCTAAGGTTAAGATGGTGCAATTGATGTTCAATAAAGTTGCTGATTTTTCACTATGTGCCATTCTAAGAGGAAATTTACTCGTGAGAAGAGGATTTCGATCTAAGAGGATGCCCTTTTTTTGGCAATGCATGTGTATATCGATTTTGTAATATACTCTTCGTCAAGACATCGATGATCACCTGTCTGAATTCGGCAGTGGTCAAGAAATTCACACTCGGATTCGCAAAGGAGGATGGTTCGCCATGTGAAAAATTATTAGCGTTTGATATGTGCAAGCATACGATGTGACGAAGAAAGAACACATGTCAAGCCCCAAGACAGGCGGATGATCCATTTCGCAAAACACATGGTGCATCATCGCGGGGGAAAGAACTTCCAAGAGAATAGGACAAGTTGAAAAGAAGGTGGAGCACTCAAAAAGACCGACAATCGACCATATAATAAAAGAAAGTGGAACCCAAGCACAAAACTATTGATCCACACATTCGGTCGTGGCCTAAATCGAAGCCAAATCAGGAAGATTTCGATAACCACAGCGTGTCACAAGTTTGATGCCGAGAATGCTGAGTCGCTTTTATTTTGATTTGATTATGTGATCTAAGTTGAGGAAACTATCAAATGGTCATAACGAGAAAGAGGTCATGAAGCATTCGTAGACTCGTCGCAAATGGTTACTATTTGAAGGATGAAATATGTCAATCGATTCTATTCAAAATTAAACCTTCAAAGGCTTTGCATTGACTACAATAGCTTTTAGCCAAATTGTTCTAATGTTTACTTAATCTCTCTATCGTTTTTGCTATTTTCTTTTCATAGCATTCTTGTTTCTCCTACTTGTTTGCTTCTAAAAGATTTCATGAGACCTTTGCCAACTATTTTAAAAGTTTAGACTATTAAATGAAGACATGATTTATTATTTAAATATCCTAACACTCTCTCTTACACTTAGTCTGATCTTTTTGCTTAGTATTAAGTGTGAACATATTTAATTGGAGAGACAAATAGCACTTGATAAAATTTGAACTCAGGATATTCGGCTTTGATATCACGTGAGATTTTGTAACACCACGGCTAACTATTATTTAAAAAGTTTAACCTATTAGATAAATGCATAGTTTATTATTTATGACTTTGTTCGTTTCACGGAAAATAACTTTCAGGAAAATATTTTTCGGATTTTCCAACGTTCATTTCATGAAAAATGACCTAGTCAAGGAAATTATTTTTTGCTGTTGGATTTCCACTTTTCAAAAGTAGAGAAAATGAAACATTTTCCATAACTTCTTCCACCTCACACTTTCTTTAAGCAAATACATTTTTTCATTTTCATTTTAATTTTTCTTTTTCTTTTTCTTTTTTTAACTTTTTTAATTTTTCTTTTTCCTTTTCTTTCTTTCCTTTTGTTCTTCCTCAGCCCCGCCGATCGCGCGGCAACGGCGCTGGCCAATGATCGGCCATAGGCTAGCTTAAGCCTTGCCACAAGCCCAACCTCAGGCGAGGCCCAAGCTCGCTGGCCTCGGGCGAGCTTGGCTTTGCCCGATCAAGTGAGGCTTGACCTCACCAGAATCTACGAGCTTAAGCCTCGCCGACCCATGGCAAGGCTGGAGCTTACCAATGGCCGGTTGCTGACTGTCGCCATAGTTGGCGATCGGTCAAGGCCAAGGAAAAAAGAAAAGAAAAAGAAGGAAAGGAGAGGAATAAAAATTTAAAAGTACATAATTTATTTTAAAAAATCAAATAATAATAAAATTATTGAAAATGTGTGTATGTAGGAAAAGATTTTTCTTATTGAACGGAGGAAAATATTTTCTAGTCATTTTTGAATTTCCGTCAAATACTGATAAAATAATTATTATTTTTTCAAAAAATGACTTTCTGTGTATTTTTCACGAAATGAACGCAACCTAAGGGTCCGTTCGTTTCCAAAAAATATCATGTTTCTAGAAAATATTTTCTTAGAAGTCATTTTTCAGGAAAATTACTCTATTTTCCGATATTTGGCCGAAACCTAAACTTTGAATGGAAAATATTTTCCATCGTTCATTAGCTAATTTAATTGTTTGGGAAAAATTATCAAAAAATTGAATTTTAATATTTTTAATTGACCAAAAAATTAGTTTTATTTTTTTTATATTTTTTTAAAAATGAAATTTTTAGTTATTTGTATTTTTGAAAATCGACACTTTTATTATTTTATTATTTTTTCTTTCTTTTTCTTTTCCTTCCTCCTTCCTCCTCCTCCTTCCTCCGCTGCTGCAAGCCTTCCTTCGCCGCCGCCGCAGGCCTGACGATGCTCGGCGGCTAACCAAGACGCAGTCACCAAATCTGGCGAGCTCGAGGCTCGGCCGATCTCGCCCGAGCTCGCTAGAGGTTCGCCGGGCTCTGGCGAGTTGTAAGCTCGTTGGATTTGGCGGCGGAGCTTGGGCTTTCCTGGATTGGGAACCCGAGCTTTGCTGCCGGATTTGGCAAGCTCGCAACTCGCCAAAGTCCAACGAACCTCTAGCGAGCTCGGGCGAGGCCCAAGCCCCGCCCTAGGCCGGCGACGCTCTGCCTTGCTCGATTTGGTGAGGCTTGAGCTCGCCGAGCTCGAGCGAGTTCGGCTTCACTAGATCAGGCTAGGCGGAGCCTTGCCGACTTGGGGCTAGGCGGAGCCTTGTCGGCCTTGGGCAAGGCTCGAGCTGGCTTGTGGTCGATCGCCGATCGCCGCCATGGCCGGCGACCGGCTAAGGCCAAAGACGAAGATAAAAAGGAAAGAAAAAAAGAAAAGGAAAAAAAAAATTAAAGACTCGATTTAAAAAAAAAAAAAAAAAGAAAAAGAAAGCATAAAAATAAAACGAAAATGTATTGGTAAAAATAAGTAAGATGGAAGAAGTTATGGAAAATGTTTTTCACTTCTTAGAAGTGGAAAACATTTTCCTTGACTAGTTCATTTTCTGTGAAACAAACGTTGGAAAATCCAGAAAATATTTTTTTAGAAGTCATTTTTTGCGAAATAAACGTACCCTAAATATTCTAATGATTTCCACACATGATTAACAACCAAATATTTTGACCATTGACTCTAAAACTCCTGTCCAATACCCTGCAAAGGATTGCACTTAGGCAACGTGTCATGCTTTTGGCCACACTCTAGTGATTGGATGGTCTTGGTTCGAAAGGCATCTTCGGAACATGGTTGTCTTTCATTTCTTTTCTTTTTTTTTTTTTTTTGGTTGAAAGAAAGACACATATATTCATAATAAAGGATAAGTGCATCCAGTACATCCAGGACATCCAGCAGCTAAAGCATCGGAACAGAGCAACTCAATCAAAATAGAGGGCGGTGAAGTGGCCCAATCTTGAGGAAGGAACCCATTTTTATGGGCTTTTGTAGCCCAATCCGCAACAACGTTGGCTTCCCTTTTGCAGTGCATAACCCTAATGTTAGAGAATCTGGAGAGAAGATCGGCAACCTCTGCAACAAGTGCACGAGCTTCCCATGGCGTCGGAATGGATGCATTAACAGATTCAACCAAGACTAGGCAATCGAATTCGATTATCAAATGATCTCGTTGTCTACCTTTCTCCAGCAAATCATGAAGGGTGGTGGTGAGGGCGACGAACTCAGCCTGTAGAGCCGATGATGCGACGCAGCCTCTAGTAAGTCCTTCGATCAATCTCCCATCTTAATCTCTGCATATGCTCACTATGTCCCTTGATTGCTGTGAGGCTGAAACGCCCCCATCTATGTTCACCTTAAGGAAACCTAGATCTGGCGGTCTCCATAGTTTGCCAAGATCTGATTGCTGTCGTCCTGTCCTTGGTGAGAGTCCTATTCTGGTTGATCTGCGATAGGAAGAAAGAGCAGAACGGGTGGTAGTGATGGTTGCATCCACAACTCGAATTGCGTCCGAACGATCACCACAAAATATAAAGCCATTTTGCACTTTCCATATCTGCCAGAGGATAGAGGCTACTGTCTCTGGATCAGGTAACGATTGATTCCCCTTGAGTCTTTCTGCAATCCATGCATCAATTCGTTGAATGGCTTGTGGTTCTATATGAATGTTGATATCTGGGTGCGACCAAATAGTTGTTGTTAGAAAAAGGAGCTCTCGGAAAAGGGGAAGGCAAGGAAGTCGTCCATGGACAGAGCATAAAAATATTCTCTACAGTTTCTGGGGTTTGATTAGGACAAAGAGTACATACCGGTTCAGCACATATGCGTCGGTGATATAAGTTAGCTTTAGATGGAAGGGCATTGTGACATAATGTCCACAAAAAAACCCGGACTTTTGGCTGACACTTCAACTTGCAAATTTGTTTCCATAGGGCCTCTGGGGTTTGGTAAGAGGAAGATGTTGTATGTTGATTTTTCGTAATGGCAGAGTTTTTTATTGCTTGATAACCGCTTTTGACAGTATAATTACCATGAATAGTTGCTGTCCAAATAAGTTTATCTCTTGTATAAGAGGGTCTTACCTGAATGGTGAGAATTTCTTGGACAGTATGTGCATCATATAGTCTGTTGAGTAATGGGATGTTCCAATTGTTTGTCTGCAAGTCTAGAAGTTCGGCAACTCTTGCTGGTTCATCTCGATTCGCCGGGCCTCCCAAAACTCCTCTAGCTAGCTATTGATCTTCCCTAATTTTGATATCCTGCCCATCACCTACCAACCATCGCAGGTTTGGTATTATGGCATCCCTGCCTAAAATAAGGCCTTGCTAGCCCCAAGACGATATGTTTCCTTTTTTAGCATGCATGAAATCCGTTGAATGAAAATAAATTCCCTTGAACAGCAAGCTCTGAAGTGATGTCGGCTACTGGAGAAGACGCTAGGCCTATTTGCCAAGCATTGCCGTGTTAAAATCCATGAGGTCTCGAAAGCCAAGACCTCCCACATTCTTACTAGTCTTTAGCACATCCCAATTTTTCCAATGAATGCCAGATTTCCTACAATCATTCTACCACCAAAAGCATGCAATTTTTTTTTTCAATGGATGTGCAGATAGTTGCCGGAAGTTTAAAAATGGACATGGCATACTGAGGGATTGCCTGAACAACTAATTTAATCAAGATTTCCTTTTCGCCCTTGGATATTAAACTTTCTTTTCATCCATCCAGCTTTGTATTCACTCTCCCCAATATCCAAGCGAACATTTCTTTCCGTGATCACCCCCAATCTGATGGAAACCCTAGGTATTTTCCAATCTTGGTCATCACTGGAACTCTCAGTTCATTGGCCAAATTTTCCTGTAAGCTAAGAGGGCACACCTTGCTAAAAAATATTCCAGATTTATTTCTATTCACAGCCTGCCCTGTTGCTAAACAGTATTGATTCAGAACATTGGCCAGATTCTGGCATTCCCTAAGCTTACCATCTAAGAAAAAGATTACATCATCAGTAAAGAATAAATGAGACAGAACATGATACCACCTGTTGATTTGGATGCCTCTGATGTTGCCCATAGCAACTGCTTTGTGTATAAGGATTGATAAGACACTTGCTAGCATAATGAATAGATATGGAGAGAGAGAGAGAGAGAGAGGGTCTCCTTGTTTAAGACCTCTAGTTGGCTGGAAATAGGCTAACTGCTCACAATTAAATCTGACACTAAGAGATGCAGTTGTAATACATTGCATAATCCATCTTACCCAAATAGGATGAAATCCTAACTTCAGTAGATAATCTTCAAGAAAATCTCATTCCACTCTGTCATAAGCCTTTTGCATGTCCATCTTGAGCACCGCTTGAAAATTTTTCTTTCGTTTCCTAGTCCGCAGTTGATGAAGGACCTCCTGGACAATGAGAATATTGTCTTGGATCTGATGGCCACTTACAAAGGCACTTTGTTCCACTGATATTAAGTCAGGGAGCCAAGGTTTAAGCCTGTTGGCAAGCACCTTTGAGATAATCTTATATGCATAATTACATAGACTAATAGGTTGGTACTGATCAAGGCTTTCTGGATGTGGTACCTTCGGAATGAGTGAGATGATGGTCTTATTGAGATCAGCGGGCATAGCCCCGTTTTAAAGAAATCCTGTATTGATAGGAAAATTCCATCCCGTAATATCTCCCAGTGGGTTTGATAAAACAATCCATTCATACCGTCAGGCCTTGGTGCTTTAGTTGTCCCCAGCTAGAATGTTGCCGTATGGACTTCTTCTAGAGTTACCTTCGTGGTTAATATATTATTCATTTCCGGTGTAACTACTCGCAGGCATTGTTCAAGGATGGGCCCATAGTCTCGTTGTCCACCTGATTTGTAGAGGTTGGAAAAAAATTGATGCGTCATCTCCTTTAGTTGGTGTTCTTCCCTAACCCACGTATGTTCACCATTTTTTAACACTCGAATTCTGTTTCGTTGTCTTCGTTAAACTGGTGTTGCATGGAAGAATTTGGTATTTCTGTCTTCCCACTTCAGCCAATTTATCCTTGATCGCATAGCCCAAAATTGTTCCTCTTGCTGCCATAATCTTTGAATCTCAGCCTTAATATTGTTGATAATCTGCTTGTCATACCGGCTCTGTGGCTAATTTATATAAGACTGGAGTTGTTGCAGGCTCGCTATTTGATTATGAGTTTTGGAAAACTTCTGTTGACTCCATTTGACGAGGGCCTTAGAAACCTTCTCTATTCTGTAAGGCAGGTTGAATTTTGTTGTCTGGCCTAATTGCCATGGGTTAGCTATTATCTCACTGCACTCTTTGTCTTGAAGCCAGAATGCTTCGAAAGTAAAGGATTTGTGGCGTCGTCCCTTTAAAGCTTCCGTAGATAACAATAATGGACTGTGATTCGAGCCCATTGCAGGTAAGGCTAAAACTTCCGCCTCAGGGAATGCTAGACACCAGTCTAGATTACACAACATTCTATCTAATCATTCTTTGACAAGATCATCTCCCTCCCGGTTGTTTGTCCATGTGAAAGCACAACCTTTGCTTTCTATGTCCATCAGGGAGCAATCTAGTATAACATGTCTAAATGATTGCATTCGTGTGGTTCCGGTAATAGTTTGCCTACTTTCTCCCAATGGTATAAGACCTCATTGAGATCACCACCACATATCCACGGTAGAGTATTGGAAATAGCTATCTGTCTTAGTTCTGTCCAGAAATGTTGGCGGAGTTGATAAACCGCAAGTGCATGGACGCAAGTCAATCGCATGGAAATACCGCAGCTATGTTCTAAACATATCATGTCAAAAAAAATCTGGAGTAGATTTTGTCGTAGTTACCTTAATATAATCTTGCCAAAAGAGTGCCAATCCCCCTGCTAACCCTACTGGGTTGATGACAAAAGAGTGTCGGAATTTGAGGCTTTGCTGAATTCGAGTAAGCATAGCCTCCTGATTCTTGGTTTCCATTAAAAATACCATATCAAGCCTTTCTTTGGCCACAAGGGCCTTAAGAGCTCGAACTGTCGGGGGAGAGCCCAGACCCTAACAGTTCCAGCTTATTAGTTTCATTTGTCCAATGGCAGCTGTTGAGGGCTAGCCGCCTTTGCCCTTTTGGTAGATTCTTCATCCAATAAAATTGGGGTTTCCAAAAGTCGTGTTTCATCAAAGTCTTCTGCTGTGGTGGTGCGAGAGTCATAAGGACTATATCTTTTGATTTTTTTGGCAGCTCCTACTCTTGTTGATAATCTCGTGTTCTTCAATTTTTTTTTTTTTTTTTTTTTTTGGTAAAGGCTCGTGTTCTTCAATTTTCTGTGTGTGGTTGTTGCCATAACTGACTCTTGGTGATGGTGCTTCTCGGCAATGATAGGGATCAGCTCACTCTTGAAAGTAAAAGCAAGAAAAGAGCCATCATGAAGCTGAGGTCTAACGGAGTCGACAAGAGGCTGAAAGTTTTCTATTACCGGTAGTTTCAATTTTTCAGTTTCCATTGGAAAGCTGGTCTGTTTTGCAATCTGAGTATCCTTTCCTTGTGCAGGTATTTGAAATGTAGATCGATTCTTTGACTGCCTTGTTGCATTGTTGAGTTTCAGAAAAGGTTGCTGCAAATCTCCAGTATGTTTCTCATGGCAAGGAGGTAATGCTGGAAGTATACGAGAGGGGGGGGGGGTCTCAGGAATTACTTCTTCAGCGGGTTGTTCCTATGCCTCATAGAAGGTTCTCCAATAAGGACTGAATTCTTTAACTTCTGCCTTCAACCACCGACTGTAAGCCATCTTTTCTTTGCCTTCCATCTTAGCTTCTGTGAAAGGAAATTTCTTGCAATACATTGCATAGTGGCCTATTTTTTCACAGGAGTAACAAAAGTGTGGTAGGCGTTCATATTCAAAATCCAGCCATATTGCTTTCCTGGCTATACGTATGAGTTGACCTATTTTCAAGGGTTCGTCTAATCTAATTTCCACGCATGCTCTGCCAGTTCTCACCGTCGTTCCATCTTTAGTTTCCAGCTTTACAAAGCACTTTACCAATGTGTTTAATAGCTTTGGAAATCATATAGTTGGAGCACCACTCTAACGACAAGCCATAGACTTGAATCCAGAATGCACAGATTGAAAAATCATAACAATGTAGAGGTGTATTAGGTAGCCATGGTTTAAAGATAACCAAATGGCTAGAGAACAGCCATGGCCCACCCTGTTGCACCCTCTGTTTTTCTTCAGCTGACTTAAATTTAGCTACGTAAATACCTGCATCACGCTGAGTAATATCGACTTGTTCTGTTCACCACGCCCTCTTTAAAGTATTCTGAAAAGCGTGAAAGTTTATGGAGGGATTAGATAGGATTTTACCTACAAGCATCAATTTACACTCTTCCACTTTTTCCATCGGCGGCATCTCATCCCACTCTTCTACTTCCTCAGGGGACCAGAGACGACCCAATCGTTGACAAAGAGCAGCTAGGCGAGGATTGTCTTCCTGGTCGAAGGGATCCATAGCTTGTGAACTCCAGAGCACAGCGTAAAAGTAATAACGATGGAGGTCAAGTCAGAGGTTACCCAGATAGCTAGTGTCGAAGGACATGCAAAGAAATTGGGTAAGGTCGATTGGAATAAGCTGACGTGGGTTGCTCTGAGGAAAGTTCGGCATATTAAAAATTGCAAGAGAACTAGGCGTTTAGAATCAATTAGCAGGGGAAACCAATTGTTGGAGCTCGAGAACAAGAGGCAGAAAGGATGCAACCGATATGTCCGGATAAACTTGATGGGAAGGGATTGGTAGAGAAAGTCAATTGTATGAGCTCGAGATTAAGAGCGAGAGAGGGAACTACCGAAAGCCATTAATGGGGGCTTCGATGAAAAGAAGCGAATTAGGGTTGCAGAATTTCACCAACAAGGCGAAATTAGGGGAATTGACGATTTAGGGTTAACAAAACAGAGACTACCATGACGGTAGGGGAAAGCTCTACATATTGAGAGAGAGAGAGAGAGAGAGAGAGAGAGAGAGAGAGAGAGAGAGAGAGAGAGAGAGAGAGAGAGAAGCCATACAGTGTTTTTCCATCAACTTTCTTTCATCGCATTTGTAAATATGGACTCTGACTCAATCAAAGCTACAAAAAAATGAGGAAGTTGACTCAGTCAACAAAAACAAGGAATAGTGGACACTTTCAGCTTTTAAAGACAGAGAGGCCGAGACTCACACAAACGGAAATAAAAGGAAAGAGGAAAGGAAAAGAAGAAGAAAAGGAAAGAAGGGAGAGAGGACTTTGCGTGTTCATGCCCCAAGGCATCACCGAGCCGATTTGACTTCATATCGTAACATTTGGTAATTGCCTACGCCCTTTATTCATCTAATCATAGTAGTTTTCAGAATTGGGGCTCAAATTCAGAGTTTAGTGAAAATTGTTCTACAAAGTCTAATTCTAGAGTTGTGGAGCTCTAGGATTTCGTGGAAGCTAAGGTTGATTTCAAGCAACAGTTTAGTTGAAGCGAAATTTTTGGATTTCATGTCCAAGTTTTCCTTAGCAAATGGCTTGAATAATCATTTTGGGTGCACGATCTTAGTGTGTATGAATCATTTTGTTAGTGCTTATGCATAATTATACATATCGATTTGTGAATTTGGTGTATGAAGAATTTTGAAATAATGTGAGAAATGTCGTGTGAAATGTGTTCAGTTTGATGAACGAAGTTTAGAAAGATTATGCATTTTGTTTTGTGAAATCAATTGCTGATATTGATTGTGGATTCGATTGTTGATATTGGAGGATGTGGGTTTAGTGCTCAATATCATTGTGAGCCCATTGATGGGCTTATGAGTACTTTTGGCTCAAGCCATCGGCTATTATAGAGATTTTGACAAGGGGGAATCTTGGTCGCCTTGTCATAAGATGTGGTGTTGTGACCATAGTTTGATACTAAACAAAAGATTGATCGATAAATTGACCATTGATGTTTGTTCTGATATGAAATGGATCAATAGAGTAGACCATTAGCGTGTGACTTTAATGAGATTGATCAATGGATTTGACTATTGATGTTTATGATGATTTAAATAAGTATTTTCTAAATTGTATAAAGCTTGTTGAGTGAAATGGCTTGTACATGATCTTATATGTATATTAAAGAGTTGGATTATAATTTTTTAGTAGTGCTCTATACTTACATTAATGCATAGTTGCTACTCAATCTATTTATAAAAGATATGTACTATTCACTGAGCTATAGTTGCTTATCTCATTCCTTCCTAATATTTGTAGATTCATTGGTTATTGGACAAGTAGAGCGAGAGCAATATCAACGGAGACTTTTGGGAGTTGATATTTGGGTGGTTAGAAGTTGCAACCTTTGGGTGGAAGGACAGCCATGTCATCCTATTTTCCTATTAAGATTTGGGATGTGAAAGCATTGACCAACAGTGATGGGCAAATCAAAATCAATAGGAAATGATTAATGTCCTTTTCTTGATGAAAAATCAATCAAGACCTTCCCAAGACCCATGTCACCATAAAACGGAGGAAGTACACTGCATTTCCTAATCCCGGATTTTCGAAAGCAATGGCATCATCCCCTACCTTTGCACCCCTTATATTGTGGACTCTTCTCGTGTTTCACTCACTTGAGTTTGGCCATTCCGAAGCTTTAACCAATGTAAGCTGCTTTGGTATGGAGAGGGAAGCTCTCTTGAAATTCAGGCAAGGTCTCATCAACCATTCTAAACGCTTGTCATCGTGGACTAGCAAGGACTGTTGTGAGTGGAAATGAGTTGAATGCAGCAAAAAGACTGGCCATATTTTCAAACTCGATCTTCGTAATTCATGCTTTGAGACCTTTCCCGATGATATATCTCATGTCTAGATAAGAGCAGCTTGGCAGGTAAAATCCATGCGTCTTTGGCTGAACTGAAGCATTTGAAGTATCTAGACCTCAGCCTCAACAAATTTTCCAAGCAAAAAATCCCCCAATTCTGTGGTACTTTCCAAAGACTAGAGTATCTTAATCTATCATTCGTAGGTTTTGACAGAAACATACCTCATCACCTTGGTAACCTGTCCAACTTGCAATATCTGGATCTTGCTAGTAGGTTTGGCAGGGGTTATTTACGGCGCGTTTGTTTTCGTTTCGTTTAAAAATTGTTCAAGGGAATGAAATAGAAAAAAAGTGTTTACATTCGGAACAATTTTTGAACAAAAAAACGCGTTTGGTAAACTTGTTCCGGCAATAAAAAATAAAAAAACATGTTTGGTAAATTTGGATAATTTTTTTATTTCTTTTATTTTTTCTATTTTTTTCTTATTTTTCCTTTTTTTCTTTTTTCTTTTTCATTTTTTTTTCTTCTTTTGGCGGCGACCGCCGGCGATCGCCCGCCGGCGGGCGAGGCGGCCTCGCTCGCGGCCACCGCCAGCGACGCGCTCGCCCGGGCGAGCTCGGCCTCGCCGGATCCGGGCGAGATTAAGCTCGCCTAGGCCGGCGCGAGGTCGGCCTTGCCTTGATCCGGCGAGGCCGAGCTCGCTCGCCCGGGGCGGGCGAGGCGCGGCCTCGCGGCCACCGCCAGCGACGCCGAGGCTCGCCGGGCCGGGCGAGCTCGGCCTCGCCGGATCCGGGCGAGATCGAGCTCGCCTAGCGGCCGGCGAGCCTCGGCCTTGGCGAGCCACCGCGTCGGCGTCGCCTGGCGGTGGCTCGCGAGGCCGAGGTTCGCGGCCGGCCGGGCGAGGTCGGCCTCGCGGATCTCGGGCGAGCTCGAGCTCGCCCGGCCATGGTGAGGCCGACGCTCGGCGAGGCCGCGCCCTCGTCGGCCGGTCGCCGGCCATGGCCGAGGCGGCGGCCGGCCAAAAGAAAAAAGAACAAGAAAATAAGAGAAAAAAAAAAAAAAGTGTTTCTCAAAAAACAAACAAGAAACACAAAATTTGTGTTTCTTGTTTGCTTTTTTTTTATTCCGAGAACAAAAGAATAAAAAAGGAACGTAAACGCACTCCAAACGCGTTTGTTCCTTTTTGTTCCGGGAACAAAAAAACGTAAAAACTGTTTAAAAACAAAAAAAAGAAATACAAACAAACGGGGCCTTAACAACTGATAACCTCCAATGAGTGTCGAAATTATCTTCCTTGAAATACCTTTGCCTCTCTGGCATTGGCCTTATGAATGCCACATATTGTTTTAGTTCCATTAATATGCTTTCTTCACTGCAATCTTTGCAGTTGACGGGTTGTTCTCTCGAAAAACTTCCTCACTCTTGATCCATCAACTTCACTTCTTTAAGATTCCTAGATCTATCATGGAATTTAATAAATTCTACTATTCTTCCTTGGTTCTACAACTTTAGCAAGCTCGAGCATATCGATTTGAGAGTAAATCATTTGAAAGGTGCATTTCCCAGGACACTCTTTCATAATAATCAACAATTTTCCTTTCTCGATGTGTCTCGTAATTTGCTAGGCAGTCTCTACAAGTTGCGTGAATTAAGGTTGGCGTTTAATAACTTTGATGGAGATGTTGGGAACATCATCCATGGTCCTTTGGAGCCGGCACAAAGTAACTTGAGGATTTGTGATTTCACTGCCAATAATTTCAGTGGTTTTCTACCAAGCCAATTGGAGAGTTTCAAAGATCTCGAAGAAATAAGTCTGTCACAAAACTCGATTTCGGGACCTATTCCAGTAACTAGTGGGGAGCTATCATCTCTAACAGAGTTGGATCTCAGCCACAACAAATTGAGTGGGAACATTCTAGAAAGTATCGGGTGACTATCTAGTCTAGAGACCTTGGACATAACAAATAATTCTTTGAACGGAGTTGTTAGTGAATCACACTTTGCTAATCTCACGAGCCTGACCGAATTGTCCATTTCGTCTAATGAACTTGTTTTAAGTTTTGATCCCGCCTGGGTTTCTCCAATCCGAGTTCAATGGATTGACATGTCAGGTTGTGATCTGGGACCGAAATTTCCACTGTGGCTTCAAACACAGAGGAATATTTCATACTTGTACATGTCCAATGCAAACATCTCAGATGAAATTCCCAATTGGCTTTCCGACATTTCACTTAACGTTATAGATCTGGCTCTCGATAACAATATGCTCAGAGGCCCCATTTCCAGATGGACGGAAACAAGATGCAACTGTCACAAATTCCGAGTCTTTCTGGTAACGGTTTCAGTGGCAGCATGCCAAATTCGCTATGTGCAATGAAGAACCTTGTTTATCTTGGTCTGTCAAAGAACCAACTATCTGGGAGACTACCCTTATGTCTGAAAAAGTTGGAAGCACTGGAATGGATTCTTCTGGGTGATAACAGGTTAAGTGGTCAGATCACTAACTCTTTCTGCCATATGAAGCAATTAGAAGTTCTGATCTTGCATAAAAATGGCTTCGACCAAGTGCTTCCCAAATGTTTGTCCAACCTAACTAACCTTCGCCTCCTTGATCTAATTGATAATAACTTCACTAGTGAAATTCCTCCATTTGGACGACATTCTCGATCATTAGTCGTGATCGATCTTGAGAAGAATAGTTTCACTGGAGGCATTCCCTCGCAACTCTGCCAACTTAATTATCTCCAGTTTTTAAGCCTAGCACAGAACAACATTTCCGGAAGCATTCCGTCGTGTTTTAATGGACTCTTGTCCATGGTTGGAGACATCAATTATCAGTCGTATTGGATGTATTCACCATCGATTAAAGTCATGGTTAATACAAAGGGAACTAGCCGAATATATGACAAGACACTCCGATTCTTCCATTCCATCAACCTTTCTGCAAACAATTTAAATGGCGAAATACCAGAAGAGTTGACTAGGACTGTCGAACTTCAGAATTTGAACCTCTTTCGAAACAATTTGAGTGGGAAAATCCCTTCAAACATTGGTGACATCAAAAATTTAGAATCCCTTGACCTATCCAACAACAAGATTTCGGGTAGAATCCCTCCTAGCATATCCAGCTTGGACTTTCTAGGTTGTCTCAATCTCTCATTCAATAATTTATCAGGCCGTATTCCTTCAGGTATTCATCTACATACCGTGGATGATGAATCTGTGTATCACGGTAATGACGGACTTTGTGGAGCTCCTCTTTTAAAAGTTTGCCCCAGAGATGAGTAGCATCCAGATATCGGTGGACAAGATGGTGATTTTTGGAATGGAGATGATCCTAATGAAGGCAACCTGGACACCCATAATTGGTTCTTTGCAGGACTGGGACCGGGACTCACAATTGGATTCTTGGGAATTTGCAGTACATTGCATTTCAAGCAATCTTGGAGGATATCTTACTTTCAAGCAATGGATATGATCATCGAAAAGCTAATGATATCAAGGACGATGACCACGCTTCTGTTCAAAAGAGCTTTTCAGGTACGTACTTGTAGGAACTACTTAGATCTCTCTCTCTCTCTCTCTCTCTCTCGTAAGCACAGCGCACATCACATGCTCTCAATTATTCAATACATGATTCCATGCTGTCCTTAGTATGAAATTCAAACAGCTACTTTAATCTTCTTGTAGTCGACAGCTAAAGTCTTGATCATTCTTATGACGCGTTGTAGGAAAAGTGATTATCATATATGGGCCTCAAGCATGTCCCCAATCATTAGGCAGCGTTCGTGAAAGTCAAAGAAACTTATCAGATTCGATAGATAGACACTACATCTGTTTCATAAACTTAGAAATTCCTGTCTTCATGATCATAAACATCTTATCAGCAGCTTATATATGTAACAAAGACTCTGGGCCATATAAAGGCTAGCAAAATCCTCGAACATATTAGCAAGACATTTGCTAAACCCTTCTGCAATGCTACGGCTCTTACAGATATGATGTCCCAATTCTAAGGCTGTACGCTCCTTGTCAAAAAGTTTCAGCAATATGATCCCAATCACATGACATGAAGACATAACATTTCTTTCTTAGGTGCATGGTGCAAATTTAACACCAATAGTTCTAAAAAACTTCATTGATAAAGATCTGATACGTAATGATGACGCATCAGCTGCTGCTAATTCAAGTGAGAAAAAGATTGCCGAAAACTGGCTGATATAATGCAATGTAATGCTTCCCTCACTTCCCCGCCACTGCATCCATCTCATCCCTAGATTACTCGGTAAAATTCTAGCCTTTTGCAATGGCTGTTCTCTTCTCCATGCGAGCCGGTTCCTCATCGAATGTTGCCCCTAGTTGTTCCCACTGCATACTTGCCAAATCAGTTCGAATGGAGTAAATTTGAACAAATACAACATCATGTGAATTGGTAGATAGCATGGCAAGAATGATTACGGCAACTTATATATACTGTCACTTTTTTTTTTTAATCATCTGAATTGGTTGAAAGCATAACATGAATGATTATAGCAACGTCATCCTTGTATTGTCCTTTTGCGTAATTTCAATTCCTTGTGATTTATCTTCTATACAACTTGATTTGAGGCGTATCAATTCCTTGTCATTTACATTTTCTCGCAGTTAGATTCGAGTAGATTCATTACCAAAGTACGAGCATTTTGCTAACAGGGGTATAACATTAATTAAAGTCAGTCAAAATGTATACTCCAATGATAAAATTCTATAGTAATGTGAACTCTCTCTTTTGGCCATGATTTAAATGGGAACTAAGATGACCTAAGTTCGGGGAGGACAATTAAGCAAGATTCAATAAAACCTCATACTCCAATGATATCGACGCTAGTAATGTGAACTCTCTCTTTTTTTGTTTTAAAAAAGAAAAAGAAAAAGAAAAAACGTTGGCTTGCGGGCTGGGCCTCACCCCAGCCCTTTTTCTAGTTCCCACACTAGCTCAGGGCCCATCTCACCCCCAGCTTGCTGTCTTTGCGGCCCGGCCCTCTCGTTCTTCTTCCTCCTTCCTTCCTTGCGCTGCACACCACGCACGCAGGACGACCTCTGGCAGAGAGAGGAGGGTAGATTAGCGACGGAGGGGACGTCTCACGGGCCCCATCAATGCCGCCGAACAGAGCAGGGCGAGATCCAACAAGAAACCCCGACGGAAGGGGACGTCTTGGTGGACGCCTTCCATTCATGTGTGTCCACTTTGACCATGTCTTGGTTCATTTAATTAAGCTCGAGAAAAGTGATTCCGACCTAAGATTAACATGGTGCAATTGATGTTCAATGTCGATGCCGAATTTTTTACCATGCACCTTTCTAAGAGGAAATTTACCCGTGAGAAGAGGGTTCCGATACAAGAGGATACAATTTTTGGACAATGCGGTAGATGTGGATGATCACCTTTGTCTGAATGCAGCAGTAGTTGAAAAAGTTACAGTTGGATGAGCAAAGGAGGCTGGTTCGCCATGTAAAAAAGTATGTAAAAAAGTATTAGTGATTGATATGTGTAAGTATATGATGTGTTGAAGAAAGAAGACATGTCAAAAGACAAGCGGATGATCAATTTGCAAAACACATGATGCATCATCTTGGGGAGAATAGAACAAGTTAGAAAGAAGGTGGAGCACTCAGAGGACCAACGACCATATAATAAAAGAAAGTGGAACACCAACACAAAACTATTGATCCACACAAAATTATTGATCCACACATTCAATCGCGGCCTAAATCGAAACCAAATTAGGAAGATTTTGGAGACAACTATGCGTCACGAATTTGATGTCAAGAATATTGAGTTGCTTTTATTTTGATTTGATTCCATGATCTAAGTGATCTGAGTCATTTCTAGATTTTCGTCTGTTAAAAGAACTATAAAAAAAGGAAACTACCAAATGGTCATAACAAGAAAGAGGTCATAAAGCATTCGTAGGCTCTTCTCAAATGGTTTCTACACGAAGGATGAAACAAGTCAATAGGTTCTCATCAAAATGAAACCTTTAAAGGCTCCACATTGGCTACAACAGCTTTCAGCCAAAGTTTTCCAATGTTTACTTTATCTCTCTATCGTTCTTGCTATTTTCTTTTCACAGCATTTCTTGTTTGCTTTTGAAAGATTTTGTGAGACTCATGCCAATTATTTAAATGTTTAAGTTGTTAGATGAAAATATGATTTAATATAGAAATATTATAACATTTCTGCTCACGATAAGTTTGATCATTTTTGCTAATACTAAGTGTGGACATATTTGGTTGGGGAGGCAAATGGGGTCTGATAAAATTTGAACTCAAGACCTCCAACTCTGGATCCCTACCAACATTGGTGTGCGAAAGCATGGGGAGCGAATGGGATTAGATACTTTGATAGTCCATGCCGTAAACAATGAGTGTTCGCCCTTGGTCTACACGGATTAGGGGCCCAACTAACGCGTGAAACACTCCGTCTAAGGAGTACAGTCACAAGACCGAAACTCAAAGGAATTGATAGGGCCTGAGAGTATTAGAATCAATGGTCAAAAGCTTTGATTGATAATAACGTGACGATGGACATGTCGAATCCACGCGTTTCAAGCTCGCGTATTCCTGGGTTAAAGCACATTCGCTGCAGAAATGGACTAAGCAATAAGCGCGAGGGTCCTCTTGCAGCTGGTATTGCTGTCTTATCAATCAAAGCTTTTGATTTCCAACTTGTAAGTCCTCTGGAATTTTCCTCGCAATCCATTTGGTTTAGAGGTGGATTAACACTTGATAGAATAGTTATGCCCATGTACACGTCTACTGGATGACATCGATGGGGAAAAGTCGAACAGTTAAGAGACTCAAGACTCCAATTGCAATTGCCTAATGTCGCGGGGTTATAAGAATTTAGTGATCGAATTATCTTACACCACTTTGGTAATATGTCGAGTTTTAAGTGGATCCAAAGATGAAAAGGTGTTATCTATGGCTCAATAGGTTGATATCCTGTTAATCTCACCGGTTGCTTGTCATTTTGGTGCCCCTTAATCACATTTGGGCAAATTGCGGAGATTGCTGATCAGAGATGGGTTTGCAAGTAGAATCAATCGCATTCGCACAAATTGAAGAAGGATCGACATAAGGTTTTTGTTGCGGCATGCCCTGCGCACGGAGCTATTTACACGGCGATCGCCTTGTTGACCGGGGGCGCCTTCTGCTACTCCTGCTTCTACCGCACCAAGATAAGACAGCAATACCAGCTGCAAGAGGATCCTCGCGCTAATTGCTTAGTCCATTTCTGCAGCGAATGTGCTTTAACCCAGGAGTACGCGAGCTTGAAACGCGTGGATTCGACATGTGCATTGACACGTCATTATCAATGAAAGTTTTTGACCATTGACTCTAATACTCCTAGGCTCCTGTCAATTCCTTTGAGTCTCGGTCTTGTGACCGTACTCCTTAGACGGAGTGTTTCACGCGTTAGTTGGGCCCCTAATCCGCGTAGACCAAGGATGAACACTCATTGTTTACTGCATGGACTGTCAGGGTATCTAATTCCATTCGCTCCCCATGCTTTCGCACACCAGTGTCGGTAGGGACTCTAAGAGCTGTCTTCGCTTTTGGCCTTCCCTCATAGATCTCTGGATTTCACCCCTACACACGAAATTCCACTCTCCTCTGTCTTACTCAAGTGAATTGGTTTCGAGAGCATTCCGTCATTTTTTGACAACTTTCACTTTCAACTCGATCCGATACCCTGCAGAAGATTGCACTTAGGAAACGTTATGCTTTTGGCTGCACTCTGGTGATTAGTTGGTCCTGGCTCTGAAGGCATCTCCGGAACATGGGGGTCTTTCATCGCATTTGTAAATATGGACTTTGACTCGATCAAAGGAAAAAAAGATGAAGTTGACTGAGTCAACGAAAACAAGGAATAGTGGACACCTTCAGCTTTTAAAGACCGGCCGAGACTCACACGAACGGAAAGAAAAGGATAGGGGAAAAGGGGAAGAAGAAGAAAAGACAAAAAGAGAGAGGGTTTTGTGCGTTGATGCCACAGACGCTTCGCCAATCTGATTCGACTTCATATCACAACGTCCGGTAAGTGCTTATGCCATTCGTTTGTCTAATCTAGTAGTTTTCAGAATTATGGCTCAAAGTTAAAGTTTAGTGAAAATTGAGCTGCAAAGTTCGATTCTTGAGTTGTGGTGCTATCAATTCTATCTATAAATTTGTAAACTCACATCTTAAAAGCAATGAAGATTTGATATATTTTGAATTATTAATAAATATGTTTGTTGCATAAAATTCGAATGACAGCCGTGTCATTCCCTTTTTCTATTAGGATTCAGGGTATGATAGCATTGATCGACAGTCATTCCTTTTCTTGATGAAATTCAATCAAGACCTTCCCAACACCCATGTCACCATAAAACGGAGGAAGTACACTGCATTTCCTAATCCCATATTATTGAAAGCAATGGCATCAGCCCCTGCCTTTGCACCCCTCATATTGTGGACTCTTCTCGTGTTTCAATCATTTGAGTTTGGCCATTCCGAAGCTTTCACCAATGTGAGCTGCTTTGGTATAGAGAGAGAAGCTCTCTTGAAATTCAAGCAAGGTCTCATCGACCATTCTAAACGCTTGTCATCGTGGACTAGCAAGGATTGTTGTGAGTGGAAAGGAGTCGAATGCAGCAAAAAGACTGGTCATGTTTTCAAACTCGACCTTCGTAATCCATGCTTTGAGATCTCCCCCGACGGATATATCTCATGTCTAGATAAGAGCAGCTTGGCAGGTAAAATCCATGCATCTTTGGCTGAACTGAAGCATTTGAAGTATCTAGACCTCAGCCTCAACAAATTTTCCAAGCAAAAAATCCCCCAATTCTTTGGTACTCTCCAGAGACTAGAGTATCTTAATCTATCATCCGCAGGTTTTGACGGAAACATACCTCATCACCTCGGTAACCTGTCCAACTTGCAATATCTAGATCTTGCTAGTACTTTTGGCGAGGGTCATTTAACAAGTGATAACCTCCAATGGGTGTCGAAATTATCTTCCTTGAAATACTTTCACCTCTCTAGCATTGACCTTGGGAATGCCACAAATTGGTTGAGTTCCATTAATATGCTTTCTTCACTGCAATCTTTGCAGTTGAAAAATTCTTCTCTCAAAAAACTTCCTCACTCTCTATCCGTCAACTTCACTTCCTTAAGATTCCTGGATCTATCAGGCAATTCCATAAATTCTACTGTGCCTCCCTGGTTCTACAACTTTAGCAAGCTCGAGCATGTCGATTTGCAAGAAAATCATTTGAAAGGCACATTTCCCAGGACATTCTTTGATAATAATCAACAACTTTCCTTTCTTGATGTGTCTTATAATTTGCTAGAAGGTGAAATTCTGAAAAATTTCAGCAGCCTCTACAAGTTGCGTGTATTAAGGTTGGCGTATAATAACTTTGATGGAGATGTTGGGAGCATCATCCATGGTCCTTTGGAGTCGGCACAAAGTGACTTGAGGATTTGTGATTTAGGTGGCAATAATTTCAGTGGCCATATACCAAACCAATTTGGGAGTTTCAGGGATCTCGAGAACCTAAGTCTGTCACAAAACTCGATTTGGGGACCTATTCCAGTAACTCTAGGGGAGCTATCATCTCTAAGAGAGTTGAATCTCAGCCACAACAAATTGAGTGGAAACATCCCGGAAAGTATTGGACGACTATCTAGATTAGAGAGTTTTTCTGTATCAAATAATTCATTGGACGGAGTTGTTGGTGAATTGCACTTTGCAAATCTCACGAGCCTGACTGCTTTGGGCATTTCGTCTAATGAACTTGTTTTAAGTTTTGATCCCACCTGGGTTCCTCCATTCCAACTTCAGGATATTGACATGTCAGATTTGGATGTGGGACCGAAATTTCCATTGTGGCTTCGAACACAGAGGAATATTTCAGCCTTGCTCATGTCCAATGCAAGCATCTCAGATGAAGTTCCCAATTGGCTTTCCGACATTTTACTTAACACTAAATTGCTTGATCTCAGTAACAATATGCTCAAAGGCCCCATTTCCAGAATGGACTTCAACAAGATGCCACTGTTGAAAGTGCTTGTTCTTGCTGGTAACAATCTCAGCGGCAGCATACCAAATTCACTATGTGCGATGGAGAAGCTAATTCGTCTTGATCTGTCAAAGAACCAACTATCCGGGAGACTACCCTCTTGTCTGAAAAAGTTGAAAGCATTGGAAATGATTTCGCTGGGTGACAACAGGTTAAGAGATCAGATTACTAATACTTTCTGCCATTTTAAGCAATTAGCAGTTCTGAACCTGCATAAAAATGGCTTCGACAAAGTGCTTCCCCAATGTTTGTCAAACCTAACTGAACTTGTGTTGCTTGATCTAAGTGATAATGACTTCACTGGTGAAATTCCTCCATTTGGACGACGTTTTCAATCATTAGCCATCATCAATCTTGAGAACAATAGTCTCACCGGAGGCATTCCCACGCAACTCTGCCAACTTGATTCTCTTCGGTTTTTAAGCCTAGCACGGAACAACATTTCCGGAAGCATTCCGCTGTGTTTTAATGGATTGTTATCTATGGTTGAAAACAGAGTTCCGACAGACTCCCTTTGGTCATATCCGACAATCATTTACGTCATGGTTCATGCAAAGAGAACTACCCGACTATACGACAAGACACTCCATTTCTTCCATTCCATTGACTTATCTGCAAACAATTTAAATGGTGAAATACCAAAAGAATTGACTAGGCTCGTCCAACTTCAGAATTTGAACCTCTCTCAAAACAATTTGAGTGGAGAAATCCCTACAAACATTGGCAACCTCAAAAAGTTAGAATCCCTTGACCTATCCAACAACAAGATTTTGGGCAAAATCCCCCCTAGCATAGCCAGCGTGGATTCTCTGAGTTGTCTCAATCTCTCATTCAATAATTTATCAGGCCTTATTCCTTTAAGCAGTCATCTGCGTACCGTGGATGATGAATCTGCGTATCGTGGTAATGACGGACTTTGTGGAGCTCCTCTTTCAAAAGCTTGCCGTGGAGATGAGCAACATCCTAATATTGATGGACAAGATGGTGATTTTCAAAACAGGGGTGAACCCAATGAAGGCAATCTGGACATCCTATGCGGGCCTAGGACCAGGATTCGCAATTGGATTCTTGGGATTTTGTGGTGCATTGCATTTCAAGCAGACTTGGAGGATATCTTACTTTCAAGCAATAGATAGGATCATCGAAAAGCTGATGATATTAGGGATGATTACCACACTTTGGTTTAAAAGAGCTTTTCAGGTATTTACTTACGAGACCTACTTAGGAATCTCCCTCCCTCCCCCTCTCTCTCTCTCTCTCTCTACTTAGTAAGCACACTAACACATGCTCACAGTTATTCAATACATGATATTATGCTAACCTTGGTGTGAAATCTAAGCAGCTTCTTTGATCTTCTCGTAGTTGACAGGTAAAAATATGATTATGTATATGACATGTTGTAGGAAAGGCGATTACCAAATATGGGCCTCAAGCACGACCCCAAGCATTAAACAGCATTCGTGAGAGTTGAAGAAACTTATCAAGTTTGATAGACAGGCGTAATCTATTTCATAAACTAAGAAGTTCTTCTCTTCGTGATCAGAAACATTGTATCAGTAGCGTATGTACGTGACGAGCTCTTTGTATTACATAAAAGCCAGCAAAATCCTCAAACGTGAAGACAAAGCAATTTGCTAAACCCTTATGCAGTGCTACAACTATTATAGATATGATGTTCGAATTCTAAGGCTATCAGCTCCTTGTCAAAAAGTTCCCGCAATATGATCCCAATCATATAACATGAAAACATGGCATCTCTCTTAGGTGCATGGTCCAAATTCAACACCAACAGTTTGAAAAAACTCCATCAATAAAGATCTGATGCATAACGAAGACCCGTTGCCAATTCACGCGTCAGCTGGTGCTAATTCAAGTGGGAAAAAAAGATTGCCGAAAACCGGACAATATAATGCAATGTGATGCTTCCCTCGCTTCCCCGCCATTGCATCAGTCTCATCCCTAGTTTTTTTTTTTTTTTGGTCAAAATAGAAATGACTAATACTTGATTAAGGAGGAGTCTTACATAACACCGATGGGGAAAGATCTGCGCATAAAATATTCCAAAGAGGAAAAGGGGGAGAAATCACCCAATTACGTGGAAGGGCGTTTAGTCAATGATGCCGTACGATCCAATCCACTGCAGCATTAGTTTGGCGTGGACTATAAATCACCGTAATATTATTGTTCTGCTGTAGCCCATTCATGCAGCGCTGGACGATTTCTTTTAGATCCCATGGAGGTGCGGCCCGGCCCAAGACCATTTCTACCGCCGCATAACAATCACTTTCAATGAAACACTTCCCAGTTCGGCTTCCAAAGTCCCGCACGTGAGTTGACTTGAGTTCGTGCATATACGAAGTACCTGATATTGCTAGTATGAGTACCTAGAGGGGGGTGAATAGGTATACAAAAAATTTCTCGAAGCTTGCACGATATTTAAACAGTTAAAGATTCAACCGCAAGACTGAGTAAGGGAAAGAGAGAATTGAACACTCGGTTTATAGTGGTTCGGCTTGATTCAAGCCTACGTCCACTCTTCTGCACTGACAGCCGATTGGCTGGATTCCACTATAATCAAAGAGCTGTTACAGTGTTGATCTTCCTTGAATTCTAGGTGTAGATGATCTACCACACTCTCTCAAGGTGTCACCAAGTACAAACACTCTCTGTATACAATTTCGCTCGAATAGTCTCGACTAACAATCAAGGGTCTTCAGACTCTGGAATTTTTCTATCAATCACACACTTAAAACAACTAGACGACTTCTTTTTATACTCCTTCATGCCATCATAGCCGTTGGCACTTACCAAAGGAATTCCTCCAATCTACCCGTTGGACGGAATCAATCAAGAAGATCATCCGAGCTATTTAAGGAATCTGATGATAGCCCATCAATCCCGTTCGCCCATACAATCGGGATCTCGGTTTCCATGAATAGAACTTTCCAAGATTATTTCGTCGACCAACGGATCTTCAATCGATCTTAGATAAGAATTAAAGAATCCGAAATGATTATCCAACCAAAGAATCTATTCCGAGAGGATAGGATCGAATCCTCAACCATAAACCTCGGCTTTGGATTTCCTTCGTCACCGGATTAGAAAGACGTCGGTGAGAAAGACTTAAGTCTTTAGTCTTGAGTCTTAAGTCTTGAGTCTTGAGTCTTGAGTCTTGAGTCTTGGATCTTGAGTCTCGAGAATACAAAGTCTTCAGACTTTAAACTGTCGGTCTCCGAACATCCGACTTAGATCGATAGAAACGTTTTGTCGGCTTCAAAATATTATGGAAAGATTTCTCCAACAATCTCCCCTTTTTGATGGTGACAAAACTTTCTTGAGGATTTGAACAACTTTGACCTGCAAAACATTTCTCAAGCAATATGGCTAACTCATAAAGATTAATAAAACAACAAGACTCTGCAACCACAGAAAATTGGTTAGTCTTTCATGAGTAATACCATATATCAACACTTGATAAAAATGCAACCAGTCAAGCATCACAATCCACAGTCAATTCAGTCAAATTCACACCCAAGTTCAAGTTCTCAAGTCATTCTCAAAAATAAACTAAACATAACCACAAAATTCAAAGTTTAAAAGATGTTTGGTTCACAAATTGGTTCTCCCCCTTTTTGTCAGCATTGAAAAGGGTGAGAAAGGAGTCATGTCTGCTTGGGAATGCGCACGATTTGGAAATCCCCAATGGACTGGACTACTCCTTCGAGCTTCTTCAGGTCTTCTCGCAGATGAGCTACCTCTTCTCCCTTAGCATTGGCTTGAAGTTGCAGAGCGAGGTCTTTGAATTTATCCTCCAGAGAGACTGAAGATGCTTTTCCAGCATTCTTCAAAGCTTGGATTTCACAGTCCAGAACATATATCTGGCTACGCATTTCCAGAAGAATATTCATAATACTTCGAAAATCTGCAGAATCATCCGTCTGTGTACTGGCATGAACTTTCTCTGATGCAGACGATGGTGCTTCAGTATAGTCTGGCAGATTTGGAATCGTCGTATCACCTTCTTCAGGCAATTGAGAGACCTGAACTTCTTCTGGGTCTTCTGGAGATTGTCTTAGATCTTCACTGACAGCAGCATGAGGTGTAGACCTCTCTTGCTCGCTAACTCCCCCTGTCTCTAGGACATCGAAAGAGGAAGAGTGATGATCATGCTCTTCATTTCCCTTCTCTCCGTAATTGTCGCAGACTTTTCTTTTTCTCCTTCTTCTTCTTCTTCAACTTCTTTCTCCTTCTCTCTCTCGTTCTTCCTCTTCTCTCGTTCGTTCTCCTTCTTCTCTCGTTTCGCTGAAGATCTGTTTGATGAGACACGAACGTCTTGTTCTTGTCGGCGCTTGGATAGTGGGATCTTCATCATCTTCATCTTCATCCTCAAGGATGAGAGTTCTTTTCTTCTTCTTCGATGGAGCACCAATGGCCTCCTTTCCTTTCCTTTTTGAAGGCACCGGATTTGGAGATTTCACTTTGAATTTCTCCATTGCCTTGGAGAGTTCTTGCAGACGCATCTTCATTAACATTTTCAACCCTACCACCATCTTATCACACGGTCGAACACAAAAAGTATGTGGTAGTTCAATGTTCAGATGTCTGAAGATCTTGGTCACCAGACCAGGATAAGGCAATTGTCCTTTGTCCTTTGACACCGCTTCCGTACATATGGAAGAGAATAGTGTGCGGGAGAGAAAACTTCCGTCCCGAGTTGATCGCATACATCAACTTTGCTTCGAGAAAGAGACACGAAGTCTTTGATGTAGACTTGTCCGAGATGCTTGATTACAATCTTATGAAGCACAATGTTGATGGCTTTCATCCTGGAATAGGTAATTTTCTTCTCTACGTCCCTATCTTTGACAAGATCCAGAGTAGTACGAGCAGGTGAGACTTTGATTGGAAGATAGCGCCCCCTTTCAACTCCGACTATGTCCGCCAACATATTCACATCTACCACGTAGACTTGATCTCGAACACTGAATGAAATTCTATTCGCATCCAAAAAGCTAAGATTTGAATAGAAATAAGCGGTCAGTTGATCATACCCGTCCGTAGAGTCAGAGCAAAAAGTCTCAAGTTGAAGCAAATTCAACTTTTCTCTTAAGTTCACGTTGATGGTGTCCAGGAAGTCAAAATCAACACTTCTAGGGTTTATCACCCCTCTTTTTCCTGATCCTTGGATTTAAACAAATCCATCCGATTTCCTTTCACCATTGCTGCCACACCCATTTTAGGTTTAAATTCAAGGAACATTTTGTCATCATCGTTCCCGTCAATCAGATTTTGTCCTGGCATACGAGGATCACTGGGAATGTTCTCAAGAGCCTCCACTGCCCTTCCTTTAGGAGCAATTCCCAATTCCTCCATTTTCCGCAGAAAAAGATACTCATTCCCATAATTTTTGTCCTTAAGGAAGTCATCTATATACTTTAATGAAGTGCCGGTGATTTTCAACGCACGATAAAGCTTATAGATAACGGAGGGTTTTTGGACTCTTCACGGGTCAAAGCATCCTCGATTATCTCTTCTTCCAGATTTGCACCTTGTGGGGCAGGAGATGCTGAATGACGTGGAGGAGAGCGAATCGGACTTTGTCGCTGACTTGGTAAGTCTTCTTCCTCAGTAAGATCGAAGTGAGTCGGTCCCTTCTCCATTCTCTGTGGTCCCCTGTTTGCGATTCTTGATGATTTCCTCGAAGACGACATCTTCCTTTGTCTATTGGAGGATTCCTTCACTTGCTTTTCCCAAGAAAAATGACCACTTTCTCGACAACGAACAAAGAGTAGAAACAAAAGATCGGGAGGAGAGTGCCTTTTAGGGTTTTGAAAATTGGGGGTAGAATAATCGTATATATATATATATATATATATATATATATATATTCCTCGGATTTGAAAAGAGAAGTTTAAACGGCACAAGGAAAGTGTACGAACACTTCTTTTCAAAATCAATAACTGCCAAAATTAACTTCCTTTAAAAAGACAAGTTTTCAAATTTCACACGAATTATATCTGAATAAAAGAACGTACCTTTTCGAGATAAGATAAACGAGAATTCGTACCTTTTAGATAGAGTAGCAACTTACGTCTTTTAGCCATGAATGATTGAGTCTCATGATTCAAAATCGAGTGATCGAGTCTTAGAGATGGTGAGTCTCTAGACTTTAACTTCTTCAAGCTTCAAAATGTTGAGTCTTGAGCGAATAAAGTCAAATTGATTTTTCTCCAAAGGCTTTGTGAATATATCTGCTAGTTGACTCTTCGAATCAACAAATTGAATCGAGATTTCTCCATTTTGAATATGATCTCTAAAGAAGTGATGTCGAATCTCAATATGCTTTGCTCTTGAATGAAGAATTGGATTTTTGGTGAGATTGATCGCGCTGGTGTTGTCACATCGATTTACGTGCATGAGTCTTCAATGCCAAAGTCTTGTAGCTGTTGTTTTATCCATAGAATTTGCGAACAGCAGCTTCCAAGAGCTACATACTCGCTTCGTCGTTGAGAGAGCTACGGTGCTTTGCTTCCTTGAGAACCAAGACACATCTGTTTCCAAGCAATTGACAAGTTCCGAGAAGTGCTTTTTCTATCGACTACGCAACCGGCCGGATCTCGCATCTCGAGTATCCTAGAAGGTTAAAGTCTCCCTCTTTGGATACCAAAGACCGATGCTTGAAGATGAGGCAACGTATTTGATAATACGTTTCACGGCAATGAGATGTGATTCTCTAGGATCCGATTGAAACCTAGCACGGATGCAAACACTCAACAAAATATCAGGTCTAGAAGCGTAAGATAAAGAAGTGAACCGATCATGCTTCGTGAGCTTTTGATCTACTTTCTTCCCTTCTTCATCCTTGTCTATCTTCGAGAACATGACATTGGTATGTCGGTCTTTTTGCACTTTTCCAATCCAAATCTTTTGACAAGATCATTAGCATATTTTTCTTGGAAGATAAAAGTTCATTCCTTCAATTGCTTTATTTGAAGGCCAAGAAAGAATGTTAATTCTCCCATCATGCTCATTTCAAATTCGTCCTGCATAGACTTAGAAAATTTCTTGCAAAGACTTTCATTAGAGGATCCAAAAATAATGTCATCAACATATATTTGAACGAGTAAGAAACTTTTGTTTTCCTTTTTGATGAACAGAGTAGTATCTACTTTACCTTTGACAAATCCGTTACGTAATAAGAACTTACTTAGTCCGTCGTACCAAGCTCGAGGTGCTTGCTTTAGACCATACGAGCCTTTTTAGTCCGAAGACCGAGTCGGCTTCTTTGGGTCTTCAAATCCAGGCGGTTGTTCCACATAAACTTCCTCTTGGATAAATCCATTCGGGAAAGCACTTTTGACGTCCATTTGGAATAACCTGAAATTTTTGTAACAAGCAAACGCAAGTAATAGACGAATAGCTTCTAACCTTGCAACCGGTGCGTAAGTCTCGTCATAGTCTATTCCTTCTTCTTGCGTGTATCCCTTGGCCACGAGTCTTGCTTTATTGCGTACGACTTTTCCTTCTTCGTTCATCTTGTTCCGAATACCCATTTGGCTCCAATAACAGTTTTACCTTTCGGTTTAGATGTCAATTCCCGAGACATCATTAATATTGAACTGTCGAGCTCCTCTTGCATAGCTTCGATCCAGCTTTCATCGATAAAGCTTCTTCTATGCTTTTGGTTCAATTTCGAGAGATGAGAACAACAGCACTAGATTCTTCACGCCTTTTTGATCTGGTGCGGATTCCTTCATTGATTTCGCCAATAATGAGATCTTTGGGATGACTGGATTTGTGTTTCCAGTTACTGGTTGATTTGCTTGGTTGATGATCTCTTTCTTTATTTGAATCTTCATGAGCTTCTTGATGTTGGACTTCCAGAGTCTGAGATGCTTCTTGAGTTGAAGACTTTGGAAGGTCTAGAGTGAGTTCAGATTCTTCATATTGAGTCTGGCTGGATTCATCTTGCGCTGAGTCTTGGAATTTGACATTCATTGATTCTTCCACAGACTGGATTTTCTTGTTATAGACTCTGTAGGCTTTGCTTGATGTAGAATATCCAAGGAAGATGCCTTCATCTGATCTTTCTTCAAACTTACCAACTCGATCATTTGCATTTTTCAAAATAAAGCATTTGCAACCAAACACATGAAAGTATGAAACGATTGGCTTCTTACCTTTGAACAATTCATAGGGGGTTTTCTCAAGAATAGGTCTTAGAAAGACTCTATTTATAATATAGCATGCTGTTGAAACAGCTTCAGCCCAAAATCGTGAAGAAATTTTACTTTCAATTAAAAGTGTTCTAGCCATTTCTTGAAGAGATCTATTCTTTCTTTCCACAACTCCATTTTGCTCTGGAGTATACGGAGAGGAAAACATGTGATTAAAACCAGATTTATCACAGAATTTCGTAAAATCTTGATTTTCAAATTCACTTCCATGATCTGTTCTTATACTTGAAATAGCACATCCTTTTTCATTTTGAACCTTTTTAGCAAACTTCTCAAAGTACGAAAAGGTTTCTGATTTACTTGCAAGAAAATATACCCAGGTAAAGCGAGAGTAATCATCTACAATTACTAGACAATACTTCTTACCTCCAATGCTCTGGGTTCTAGTTGGTCCGAAGAGATCCATATGAAGCAACTGCAGTACATGATTAGTAGAGACATGATTTATTTGCTTAAATGAATTTCTTACCTGCTTTCCCAGAATGCATGGAGTGCATAAGTCAGACTTTTGGTATGGCAATTTAGGTAGACCTCGAACAAGCTGCTTAGAAGAGATTTTGGCTAATTGCTTATTGTTGATATGGCCAAGTTTTCTGTGCCATAGAACTGCTTCATCTTGAATTGAGATTAAGCATTGTTCTTCATTTGGCTTTACATCAAGGAGGTAGATGTTTCCATGCCTTTGACCCATGAAAGACTGAGTCGAATCTTTGCTAATTCCAGAACATATGCCTTCTTGAAAGGAGATCTTGTAACCAGTATCACACACTGGCTAATCGAGTAGATTGTAGTTGAGTCCTTCCACTAGAGAGACATTGCTTATTGTGAGATTTCCAATTTTTACAGTCCCGAATCCCACAATACTTCCTTTGCTATTTCCTCCGAAAGAAACTTTTCCACCATTTACTTGAATAAGCTTAATGAAACAATTTGAGTCTCTGTCATGTGTCTTGAGCATCCGCTGTCAAGATACCACTTTATCTTCTTTTGATCGAGACCTACATTCAAAAGAGAGTCTCAAGCTTTCTTTGGTACCCAAACTTTCTTGGGTCCTTTGGTGTTAGTAGGATGAGCATTATTAGGCCATACTTTCTTAATGTGCTTCCAAACCATAGGACACTCTTTTTCAAAATGATCCTGACTGTTGCACTTAGAACACCTTAAAGCATTTCGACCTACAGACTTTACAAAAACTCTTTTGAAATGATTTTTATAAGCCTCCCTCGACAGTCTTTTCTTAATTCTTTCTTTTACTTTCGGAAAATCAATCAAGGGGATTGTTTGTCATACCTAGACCAGACTTATTAAAGTAAGGTCTTTGGACTGAAAGCACTTTTTCAAGCTTTTCGGATCCTATCGAAAACTTCTTTGAAATATTTGATAAGTCTGTTTTTAAGAAAACATTTTCTTTCAAAAGATCATCTTCTTTTTCTTTAAGAGCAGAAACATTTAGGTCTAGACTTTTAACTCTTTCTTCTAAAATAATTTCCTTTTGTTTCAGAATTGAGTTTTCCTTTTTAAGTTCGAAAATTCTTTTGAGAGAAGTCTTGAGACCGAAACACGGTTCATCAATATATTTAGAGACTTTGACAGGAATTTTAAAATCACTTACCTCAAATTCATTGTTTGAGTCGATCCAGAATCGAGTGCGAGTGCGAATGTGCCATCAAACATATGTTGGCGTATTCATTATCACTCTCTTCACATTCTCGTATCACTCCGGTGTTTCAGCTTTGAGAGCCTTTCGAAACTTCTCAGCTTTTCCTCTTTTCTTTTTCGAGAAGAGGACGGTTGGGTACGATGTGTCCCTTCTTTTTTTACATTCGAAGCAAACTACATCTTTGTTTGGTTCCTCATCATCAACCGAGACTTGGTCTGCTGTCTCGAAAACTTTGTTTCCTTGGGATGAACCTTCTGCCTTTTCTATTCAGTTTTCTCGAATCTTCTTATCATGAGAGCGAGCTCCTCATCATCCATATCATCTTCAGAATCTGCATCATCAGAATCGTCATTTGATTTTAGTGCAATAGATTTCTTACCTCTTGGATCTTCGTCTTCATTAATTCGTTCCACTTCGTAAGACTGAAGAGTTCCAATCGGCTCGTCTACGAGATAATGGCATGATTCTTTGCGTTTCTCTTATTGAAGTCTTTATATGATTCCAATCCTTGGAGAGTCCACGAGAAGCTTGTTCACCTTCATGGGATCAGAAATTTTTTGTCCTTGGTTCTCAAGACCATTGACAATATCGTAAAACGACTAAACATGTCGTTATAGATTCTCCGGTTTCATTTTGAAGGCTTCATATTGACCAAGGAGAATGTTAATTCTGGTCTCCTTCACTCGCTCGTCCCTTCATAGGTGATGTGTAATCTATCCCATACTTCTTTTTGTAACACAAGAAGATATTCTATTATATTCAGTTGGAGATAAAGCACAATATAAAAAGTAAATTGCTTTTGCATCAAGTGCTTGTCTCTTGTTTATCTCTTCCCGAGACATTCCGCTGGTTTCAATAGTGTCTTTCCCTCTTTCGAGAGATTGATGCAGCAGCAAAGGAGTGATTCCTCTTTCCACAACGTCCCATTCCAGAGGATCCTTTGATCGTAGGAAAGCTTTCATCTTGTTCTTCCAGATGTTGTAATCCTTTCCATCGAAGTAGGGAGGTCTGGTATTGCTTTGCCCTTCCATCAGCCCCGGCGCTAGCATACTAGCCATGGATCTTTTACTCTGAAGTAAAACACTTCAAACAAAGTAAGAACACGGGCTCTGATACCAATTGATATTGCTAGTATGAGTACCTAGAGGGGGGTGAATAGGTATACAAAAAATTTCTCGAAGCTTGCACGATATTTAAACAGTTAAAGATTCAACCGCAAGGCGAGTAAGGGAAAGAGAGAATTGAACACTCGGTTTATAGTGGTTCGGCTTGATTCAAGCCTACGTCCACTCTTTCGTACCGACACCGATTGGCTGGATTCCACTATAATCAAAGAGCTGTTACGGTGTTGATCTTCCTTGAATTCTAGGTGTAGATGATCTACCACACTCTCTCAAGGTGTCACCAAGTACAAACACTCTCTGTATACAATTTCGCTCGAACAGTCTCGACTAACAATCAAGGGTCTTCAGACTCTGGAATTTTTCTATCAATCACACACTTAAAACAACTAGACGACTTCTTTTTATACTCCTTCATGCCATCATAGCCGTTGGCACTTACCAAAGGAATTCCTCCAATCTACCCGTTGGACGGAATCAATCAAGAAGATCATCCGAGCTATTTAAGGAATCGATGATAGCCCATCAATCCGTTCGCCCATACAATCGGGATCTCGGTTTCCATGAATAGAACTTTCCAAGATTATTTCGTCGACCAACGGATCTTCAATCGATCTTAGATAAGAATTAAAGAATCCGAAATGATTATCCAACCAAAGAATCTATTCCGAGAGGATAGGATCGAATCCTCAACCATAAACCTCGGCTTTGGATTTCCTTCGTCACTTGGATTAGAAAGACTGTCAGTGAGAACAGACTTAAGTCTTTAGTCTTGAGTCTTAAGTCTTGAGTCTTGAGTCTTGAGTCTTGAGTCTTGGATCTTGAGTCTCGAGAATACAAAGTCTTCAGACTTTAAACTGTCGGTCTCCGAACATCCAGACTTAGACTGATAGAAACGTTTTGTCAGCTTCAAAATATTCTGGAAAGATTTCTCCAACAGTACCGTGTAAGATTGCCTGAGTTTCTGCTTCAGTTGCCGAGGAAACCCTAGCTATGGCCGCAAATCCTTCAAGAACCCTTCCAGCCGCGTCGCGTACAACACCAGCGATAGAGCAGAGAAAATCGCCTGATCGCCACGATGCATCGACATTTAGCTTCAGATCCTGCCCTTCCGGAGGCCTCCACTGATCAGGTTTGCTTCGGTTGAGAGATCGCTCGCTTCTGTTTGATTTACCCTTGCTGAACGAGTACTGTTGTTCCTGTGCTGTAATCAACAGATCTGCTGGTCGGGGTTCCTTCGCACGAAAGATCCGGTTGTTTCTCGCCTTCCAGATATTCCACAGAACCAGACTAGTAAGTTCTCGCTCAGGTGAGGTCTGGTCTCTTCGAAAAGCATTCATAATCCACTGATCCGTGCATTTGATGCTGTTATTTGGCCTGATCATGTCAAAAATCGGGTCTTGCCAGACTTTCTTTGTCCACTTACAGAAGAACAGCAAATGCTATGTGGTTTCAATACTCAAACAGCAGATTGGGCATCGTGGGTCACTAACGATTTTCCTTATAAATAGGTTTTCCTTCATCGGGAGGGCGTTTTGGCAGAGGCTCCAGAGAAAAGAGCGAACCTTTGGAGGCACATCAAGACTCCATATTTGAGTCCATAAGGTACGTGGTGGTTGAAAAGAAGAGGAGGGTCGATCCTGATCTGTTTTGCTGGTGGATTTCCTTGCTTCGTTGTATCCGCTCTTAACAGAATATTGTCCTGATCTGTTACCTGTCCATATAAGCATGTCTTACTTTGGTTGCTGGGTTAGGGGAATTGCTAAGATCTCGTTTGCAAACTTTTCTTCATAAAGTTGGTAGATAAGTTGTTGTTTCCATTCACTGGATTCTGGATTGATCAATTCAGACACAAAGTTAGGCTCTGTTTGGTTTGCTTCCCCACCAATTACTCCTTGTGAAAGCCACCTGTCTTCTCTTATACGAATAGATGTTCCATCCCCTACTGACCATTTAATTTTGTTCTTTATGGTGTCTCTGCCTAGCATTAAATTGTGCCAGCCCCATGATGGTCGACGTCCCTTAGAAGCAGTCCAGATATCACCATTGGGAAAATAAATCCCTTTCAACATTATGCTCCATAGGGCTGAAGGGGAGGAAACTAAGCGCCAGACTTGCTTGCCTAACATGGCTCGATTAAAGGTAATCAGATCCTTAAACCCCATTCCCCTTGCATCTTTTCGAGTTTTTAACATTTCCCAGCTTTTCCAATGCAGGCCTCTTTTAGCATCACCATTCTGCCACTAAAACGACGCAATACGTTGTTCTATAGCTCTGCAAATCGATACAGGCAGCTTGAATATGGACATGGCATAGGTAGGTAGGGATTGCACAACACTTTTTATTAGCACTTCCTTTCCTGCCTTTGTAAGCAGTTTTTCTTTTCATCCTGCTAACTTTGAGTTTACTCTGGCCAGGATCCACGAAAACATCTCTTTTTTGGATTGGCCCCACTCAGTAGGTATGCCCAAGTACTTTCCTGTTTTCTGTAGAATAGGGACTCTCAATTCTGTAGCCAGATTGTGTTTCAATATTGCTGGACAATGACCACTGAAATAAACCCCTGATTTATTCAAATTAATTGCTTGTCCCGTTGCATAGCAATATTGGTTCAGTATAAGGGCAAGATTCTGGCATTCTGTGATGGTTCCATCCAGAAAACATATCACATCATCGGCAAACATCAAGTGTGATAGCTTAGGGCAATGTCGGTTTACCTGTATACCTTTGAGTGTTCCTTCTGCTAATGCTTTCTTCATCATCCAGGTTAACACATTGGACATTAGGATGACGATATAGGGTGAGAGTGGATCACCTTTTCTGAGGCCCCACGAAGGATGGAAGAAAGAGGTAGGTTCTCCATTGATCTTTACACTGAAAGTAACTATTGATATGCATTGCATAATTAGGGAGACCCATTTTGCATGAAAACCCATATGCAGCATTAGATCTCTCACAAAATCCCATTATATTCTATCATATGCTTTCTGCATATCAAGCTTCACAATGGCCTAATGTTTTGTCTTCTTTTTTGTGATGCGTAGCTGATGCAGAACTTCTTGGACTATGAAGATATTGTCCTGGATTTGTCTCCCCGGGACGAAAGCACCCTGCTCTGGTTCAATGATAAGTGGCAACCATTTTTTGAGTCTGTTTGCTAATATTTTTTAGATAACTTTATAGCTGTAGTTGCACAGACTAATGGGTCTATATTGACTGATTTTTTCAGGGCTTTTAACTTTTGGGATCAACACGATATGTGTCTGGTTGAGCCTGTGGTCAAGAACACTCGTCTTAAAAAAACTCCTGTACGAGCTACAACAGGTCAGTCTTTATAGTTTCCCATGATTGCTGATAGAAAACTCCATTAAAACCATCTGGGCCTAGAGCCTTGAGAGCTCCCAATTGAAAAACTGCTGCTTGGATTTCTTCTAATAAAGGTATTGCCACCAGATCTTCATTAATCCTCTCTGTTATTGGGGATGGGCATTGGTTTAGGATTGGTTGGTAGTGTCGTGGACCCTCAGTGCTATATAGGTTCTCATAGAAAGCTTGAATATGTTGCTATATCATTGTGGGTTCTCTGCACCAGCTATTATCCTCTAATTGCAGCATTGTAAAGCGATTTTGTTGTCTCCTTTTGACTGTCGTGGCATGAAAAAATCTGGTATTTTGGTCTCCCTAATGTAGCCATTTGATGCGTGACCTCATTCCCCAGAATTGTTCTTCCTGTCTTCTCAATGTATCTATTTGGCTGATGATATGCTGCACTTTCTATCTACTCGTATGCTGATCTTTTTGATTCGTGATTGCTGTTAAAGCTTGATTAAGCTCTTTGATCTGTGTATAAGCATTTGCAAAGTTCTCTTTACTCCACTTCGTTAATTCTTTTGATGTCCTCCCTAATTTCTCTGCAAAAGGAAACTTTTGAGGTGAATTATCTACCCAGGCTTGCTGGATGACTTCCTGATATTCTGCATGTTCTATCCAGAAAGTTTCCAATTTAAACTGTTTCTTCCTTTTCTGTACTCTAGGATACAGTCGAAGGATTAGGGGACTGTGGTCTGATCCAATAGCTGAAAGGGCCTGAACTTCTGCTTCATGAAAGGTAACTCACCACTCTAGGTTACACAGTACTCTATCGAGTCGCTTTTTAACCAACTCGGCCCCCTCTCTGTTATTAGCCCATGTGAATGCGCATCCTTGACTGTCTACATCCATCAGGGATAAATCATTAATCATGTTTCTGAATGCTGCAATTCTTCTATTGTCTACCTCCTTTTTCCCAACTTTCTCCCATATGTACAGTATCTCATTGAAATCTCTCATGCAGATCCAGGGAGTGGAAGCTGAGGGTTTAAGGGTTCCCAGTAGTTGCCATAATGCCATCCGCTCTCCAAAATCAGTAGATGCGTGGATAAAGGTAATCTGCATGATCTGTTTACTTTCAGGATCTATACACTGCACATCAATGAAGTGTGGTGAACTTTGTTGCACCTTTAAACCGATTTCCTCTTGCCACATAATTGCCAATCCCCCCACTATTCCTGTTGGATCAACTAAGTAAAATTTCTGGAACTGAAGTTGTTTACAAATCTTTTCCACCCTAGTAGCTTTATTTTTCGTCTCCATGAGAAAAAGTAAGTTAGGCCTTTCGAGAGCTATTAAAGCTCTTAATTCCTGGATTGTCAGGGGGGTGCCTAGCCCCTGACAATTCCAACTCACGATTTTCATGGCTTTTGTGGTGGCTTATTAGGGCTAGCCACCAAAGCCCATTCGTTTCCGTCCTGGATCAGGTTCACTGGGGTCTCCAGAAGGTCTACATCATCTGGGAGGAGAGATGATATTGCTGGCATGCATTTATGTTTTTTTGCCTTTTGAACTTTCATTGTCTTCTTACTACTTTTGCCAACTTTTAATAACAGTGGATTTTGAGTTTCAAGGCTTATTACCTGTCTTCCTCGATCTCTGTCTTCTACTACAGTAGGTTCATTTGCTGGATTTATCAGCTGTTCTGGACTACTTTCTGGTCGCTTTTTGTTGCATGCTACAAGTTGCATATCAGATGATGGTTCTTGCTCAATGGATTTCCCTTCCCTCGGTTTGGTTGATGGAACGGGTACAGTTTCTTCCACTACAAACTCCTCCATTTTCCCGTAGAAAGCATCCCAATAAGGGCTGTGATCACTAGTTTCTGCCTTCAACCAAGGTCCATATGACCCTTTTTTATTCAATGCCCAGGGTGATGTTGCATATGGAATTTCGAGGCAATCAGTAGCATAGTGCCCGATCCTGCCACAAGAGAAGCAGTAGTGTGGGAGACGCTCATATTTAAACTCCACCCAGAGCCATTTGTTACCAATATCCAGAACAGCTCCCGCTTTCAATGGTAATGTCAAATCGATCTCAACTCTAACTCTACCTCCTCTATTCTTGAGCATTATTTGTTGAATCCAGTTGAACTTCGATTACCTTTCCCATCCTTTTCCCAAAGTCATTGAACACTTTTTCTATTCTCCAACTAGGGGGAACTCCTCCAATTCGCACCCAGAAAGCTGCCTTAGAGAAATCATAACAATGCTCAGGGACTTCGGGAAGACACTGCTGCAGCACGAGCAAATTGGTTGAATATGACCAAGGTGAGTTCCTTAGTATTCGCTGTTTTTCCTCCTTCGTTGGAAATACGAAAGTGAATAGCCCTGGTTCCTTCTGAGAGCATATAACCCCTTCTGCCTTCCATGCTTTTGTCATTGTGGTTATGAAAGTAGGATAGTTCACATTTGGTTTGGAAAACAATTTGCCGAATAGAGTACGCCTACATTCCTCCCTTTTCTGTTGAGGTATTTCATCAGATACTTCGACCACATCTTCCTCAGACCACAGGTACCCTAGACTTTTGCATAATGCGGCCAATCTCATCTCATTTTCTTCTTTACTCTCCATATTCGCCAACTATCAATCGCTTCTGTGATGCTCAGGCTATCAACATTCTCGAATCCACCCAGCTTCAACTTTGCCTGGATCCTGTCTTCTACCACTCCGGTTTCGACACCCAGTCAAGACAAAACTCAAAGACACACAGATTTGTGGAGATTCTACTTAAATCAGGACTTAGAGCAGCGATCGTCACTTCACCTGAAGGATGCTATCAATCCGTTTCCTCTTGCCTGATGGGATCGAGAGGCTCCCGATTCGTCAAACATAGTTTCGTTCTTTTTTTCCATTTTTTTTTTCTTTTGGATTCTAGGGGAAGAGATCACAACTCGGTCGAATTCTAGCCTTTGACTAACATACGAGCTTTTTGCTAAACAGAGTATAACGATAATGAATTCAGTCAAAATGCATACTCCAATGATGAAATTTAATAGTAATGTGAACTCTCTCTTTTGGCCACGCTTTAAATGGGAACTAAGATAACCTAAGTTCTAGGTGGCTGGTCAAGGATGCCTACCAAGTTGATTGATTTATCATTAGATTGATTTTTTTATTGTTGCTATTGTTGTTTGCGGGGAAAATAACACCAATGATTTCTAAACATTGGTCCAATATGCAATATGGTCTATAAACTTTAGCCCAATGTGTAATGCAGTTCCTAAACTTTTTTATATGTGTTCAATGTTGTCACTGATTTTAAATTAATGGAAGGACAATATTGAATATTTAGACTCTAATGAACATGTAGTAAAAGTTTAGGAACAACATTAGAAATTGGCTTAAAGTTAGGGACTACATTGAACAATTTAAAAATTCAAGAGATTAAAATGCACATTGAGTCAAAGTTCAATGGCCATTTGTATCATTATTCTTTATTTACATGTGAATAGGAAATAAAAATAGCTTGGATCCAATGTCATTTTCCTTGAGTTGACCATTTCCATCATTGGCATCGAATATATTCTTTAACTCCATACACGAACTCCCACTTTTAGTTGGTTGAATAATATAGAGATAGCATGGCATGAATTAATTATAAGCTTGGTTTCGGCAATCCATACCAGATTTGTGCACATTGCTTTCATCATCTTATCACCCTTCACATGGGAGAAGCCAGTTACCTATCGAAAAGATATTATATGGATCATACTCCATCGGCTTTCACTTTTAAAGTAAATGGTAACATTGCTTTCAGCATAAGTTTTGTTGTTTGCCCTTCTCGAAGAAGGAAATGGTATGTATTTTATGAAATTACGTACATGAATTTACGACACCTAGCTATAGATGGTCTAGATGCATAGTTGGTTGATGTGGCTATCGGAACAATTTGGCGTCGCGTTCCTCCATCGGTTGCTCAATGAAGAGAAAGGAGAACATATTAGGACGTGACCTGGGTTAGAAGCAAGAGGGCATTTACCATGTATAAGCCATCTCAATTCTCCTCATGAACACCAGGCTTTATACAAGTTCTCTTTTCTTTTCTTTTCTTTTTCCTGTGAATAAAGCGGCTTTACAAAATTTCACTCAATCGCCTCATAATAAGTCAATGCGCAAAAGCTCATCCAACATGAGCGAAGAATCTAGTCAATATACGAAAGGATATCCACATTAAAAATAAAAATAAAAATAAGCCTATATGTTCTTTTATTAAATGGACATTTACCTAAGTAAAACAATCCCACCTAATACCTCATTAATCTTATCAGCAAGGTAAGTTGCGAGTCAGAACTCGATGGATGCCCAACTTGACAATATTTGCACTTGCCGTTGTGATGAAAATAGGAAAAAAAAAGTCATAAACTTATTGTACTTATGTCAATTTAGAGTTCTAACCCATTGAGTTTTGAATATTTTGATAATTTACCAATGAAGTCTATATAACTAATTTTTGCCAAAAATTGCTAATGTGAATGTTAAGCGTCCTACATGATACCACTGGCACAAATGTGGACAATTTTATAATTTTTAAATATTTTTCCTTTTTTTTTAAAGAGATCGGGAAGGGTCAACAGTCATTTGGCGAGAGCTGTGCCGCCCTTACCAGATTGAGCATCTTCTCAACAATCCCGAACCGTTTCTCACAGACTAAAAGACAACCCATACAATCAATGGCCGTCCACACTATCCAACAAATCCAATCTAGGCCGGTCGGAAAAATTAATCAGTTATCCCTTCACCTAGGGCCGAGATCTCTAACCCATCTCTTCCATGGAGTTCTCCCGACATTCACCTCGGAATCCCAAAAGGAACGTAACAAAAGCTGCTGAGCCCTGTGCTGTCTTGATAACAACATTGCACCTAATTATAGGTGACAAACCCCTTTTCGAAACTACGTTTGGTGTTCTAGAAACAAACGAGGTCGCGATCCATGTGAAAGTGTGACAGTTGTATCACGAGAGCGAAGTCGCGTCCAACTCTAGAACCCAATCTTGGTCCAAAAAAATCACGATAGAAAAAATGAAACTACATACGAAACTGCCTGACCTGGTCTCAATTTACACCATTGTCAACGTTGCCCACCGCACTAAACTATAAGCCTATACGTAGTTTAATCGCACGACGATGGCTTAGAGCTTAAACAAGGCATTTACTTTTCAACTAACCAACCGTCAAAGTTGGCACTTCGTCATTGCCGCGGCCAGCAAACAGATTCGAACGCGGATCGACGACTTGCTTGGTCACGGCCGCTTCTGGTGAAAGCATTCACCTAACATCTCATCTTTCAACCCTCTCTAGCCATTGCCCGATTCACTTCCTCGTTCGATCTTTCGCTGTGTCGTGTCGTCCTTCTTTGATTGTTGGAGCCGGTATCTGTAGTTGCGGATTGAAGCTATGTACTCCTCGAACGGATCTGATGGCTACACACAGAAGCCCGGTGCCTCCGCTCCGCCACTGCCGCCACCCGTGGATGGCATTCCAGTGCAACCCATGAACCAAAGTTATGCAAATTTCGGGGCCCCGAACAATCCTCTGCCCCCTGAGGGTCTTCAAGCTCGACCCATTAACAACATGCCTTGGTCCTCTGGGCTTTTCAGTTGCTTCGACGACGTTCCAACTTGCAAGTCCTCCGGAATTTTCCTCGCAATCCATTTGGTTTAAAGGTGGATTAACACTTGATAGAACAGTTATGCCATGTATACAACTACTGGGCGACATCTACGAGCAAAAGTCGGACAGTTTATAGACTGGAGAATCCAATTGCAATTGCCTAGTGTCGCAGGGTTATCACAATTTAGCGATCGAATGATCTTATACCACTTTGGTATTAATTGAGTTTAAGTGGATCCAGAGATAAATTGGTGTTATCTATGGCTTATGAAGGTTGATATCTTGTTAATCTCACAGGTTGCTTGTCATTTTGGTGCCCCTGCATCACATTCGGGCAAATCGCGGAGATTGCTGACCACGGGGATCATATTGCAAGTAGAATCAATCACATTCGCACAAATTGAAGAAGGATCGACATTATTAGACTTGCTCACTCGGATTGGTTTTTGTTGCAGCATGCCCTGTGCACGGAGCTAGTTACACAGTGATCGCCTTGTTGACCGGGTGCGCTTGCTGCTACTCCTGCTTCTACCGCACCAAGATGAGACAGCACTACCAGCTGCAAGAGGATCCTTGCGCCGATTGCTTAGTCCATTTCTGCTGCGAATCCTGTGCTTTAACCCAGGAGAACGCGAGGTAAGAGGATTTTATTATTGGTAGATGTTGCCCTTAATCAGCGACAGGACTCTAGCGCCTCATGCTGCCTTCCACCTTTGGAGCCATTGCCACTTCTCTATGTTGGCTGGCACTTCCTTCCCATCCTACACACCAATCCAACCATTTTAAGTCAGTACTTAATCGACACTTAGAAGACTAGTATGTACACTACTTTGAAAGCTAGCCGGCACAAAGATATTGGAGAGGAATTGGTGTTTACCCTTCTCCATGTTGAGTCCGCGGCTCTTGAGCTCTCAGTACCCTTGACAAAGTGCGCAGTGCATGCGGCAGAAGTGGACTAAGCAGTCATCGCACGGATCTTCCTTAACCCGAATTCTCGTATCAGTTTGGTTCGGTAGGTGAATGCCAGAGGCATGCGCACGGAGTCAGACGGTAGATCAGCATGAAGATTGCACAATTAGCGCGGCAAGCTGCAATCCAAGCTTGGATAAGTAAGTGAGAAATTTATAATTAGCCTTTGTCTGGTCTTTGGTAATCAATTAGCCTTTCTCACGGGGAAAATCAATCTCCTATATTTTCTGAATAAGTTGTCAAATCGGGATAAGTTCATAAAAGTTGACATCACATGTCCAATGTTCAACTCTAACTCTCTGCGTGCTTTGTGAACTGTCCCTCGAGTTATTCATGCGCAGGCTTGATTTGTGACCCAATATTGTCAAAGCTCACCCCGAACGTTCACTACTAAACAAAACTCGGCCTATATCAGGGATTTATTCGAAAATAACCATGTACTTAAAGCATAATCTGAGTGCAAAATGACAATAATATGGAGCGATCCTCAGACATATTTGCGGACACGTATACAGAAATTATGTACTCACATGTCGCCCCTTTGTCCACGATCTCTGATATCCGTCGAAAGGTGATGTATGGGCACCAATAGGTGATGCAGCCTGCAGGCAACACGGAATTGGAGTTGCATTCTTCTATTACTCGATACGTGGAAGAGAAAAGCAGAGGAAGAAAGTTGGGAATATAGACAAATTTCTGTTATAGATTTTGATGTCGTCGAAGCAGCCGCAGGGGCCAGTGCTCCAAGGCTGTTCTTGCCCATCGTGGGGTCTGGTTGAGCTCATGCTGGTGGGCTGCGGGTGGTGAAAAGATAATGCAGAGTTTCTATTATTGCTGATATATTCAACTAATACTCACAAACTTCTAGTTACATTGAGAGAGAAAGAATAAAAAAGAACATTGAACTTCATTCATACTTAAAAAAACTGTCAAGTACAAGCTAAATAAGAACATCTTTTGGAACCACACACAAACGTGCAAAACAGAACCGCACACAAACGTACAAAACAGAACTTGTTCCACTTCCTAGAAAATAGCTAACAAACTAACCGCCTAACAAATAATACTTGACTGAATTAAAAAAAAAAAAAAATCAGCAGTAGCACTAAGACACAACTCCAACAAACCTCCTTGGATCAGTTGCTACTGCAAACTCCTATTTTCTCTCTTAACAGCTCAAATCTTCTAGCCTAAATGGCTTTATGAACATATCCGCAAACTAATCTTCAGATCTGTAATAGATCAACTTAACTTCACCACTTTGTTGCACTTCACGTAGAAAGAAGAATTTGACTTTAAAATGCTTGGTTTTGCCATGGAAAACTAGATTATGTGATATTGCTTATGCAGCTTGATTGTCCACATTAACTTCAATGCAATCACCAGAATTCAACCACAAATCCTTCATTATCTTTTTTAGCCACAAAGCTTGATTTGCAGCTGCAATAGTTGCTATAAACTCAGCATCTGCAGTGGACTAAGCTACAATCTTCTGCTTTTTGGAACATAAGGAGAAACAATCAGAATCAAGAGTGAATCAGTGCCTAGATGTACTTTTCATGTCATTCACTGAACCAGCCCAGTCACAATCAGAAAAGCCTTGCAACTTAAACTTTTGAGATTTCCTCAACTTCACACCAAGGAACAATGTTCCTTTGAGGTATCTCAAGACCTTTTTTGCAGCAACCAAATATAACTGACTAGGACTACTCATGAACCTGGATAAAACACTCACTAAAAATAGAATTTCTGGTCTAGTTGCTATAAGATACATGAGACATCCAATCAAACTTCAATACATAGAAGCATCTACTGCATTTACTCCATCATTCTTTTGCAGCTTCTCCTTGGCGGCCATAGGAGTGCTTACACTTCTATAATCTTTCATCTGAAACTTCTTCAGAATTTCCTTCACGTATTTTTTTTTTTCAGATGAAAATCTCATGCGAAGCTTGTTTGACTTTTAAACCCAGGAAATAAGCCATATTTCCCAAGTCTGACATCTCAAAACCTGTAAACAGACCTTGCTTCACCCTCTCTATTAGTTCCCCATTAGTCCCTGTCACCAATAAATCATCTACATAGAGTGAAAAAATTACAACACTATGATTCACCATCTTGACATAAAGAGTGAACTCACTCAAGCTTCTTACAAAGCCATAATCCTGCAAATATCGGTCTATTTTCCCATACCAAGCTCTTGGAGCTGCTTCAGTCTATATAGAGCTTTCCTCAATCCATATACCTTCTCTTCTTGCCCTTTGATACTGAGGCCTTTAGATTGTTCAACAAAATTCTCCTCCTCGAGCTCTCCATTCAGAAATGCAATCTATTCTACACAAATAAGATGAAGAGGTGATCATGCCGATGCCCTGTTTCCTTGTTGCCATCATGAAAATCTTAGTTACTAATGAAAGTGATTAGCCCCACTCTTGAAAATCTGGGTTGTGGTGGTGATCACACGCCAGTCCCATCGACTCACTTGAGAATTACAATGGATCAACGTTTCGATTCCTAGGTGGGTCTAGGAACTAGTGGGTGATTCCCGATTCTCAATTTGGGGAACTGACCCTTTGTGGGCGGTTCTCTATTCTAGGGTGGAAATGGACTCACTTCGAATCGATCACCCCTACTTTGTCCGTACTATGGCAAATCGAGAATTTGAGGTAAGACACAAAATTTTCATTTAAATAACATATATAGAAAATATTTCATCCTAGGAGGAGTAGGCGGAGGCTACCATGAGCCTCCTTGGTCCGCCAATATGCGCATATCTAAATTCGAAATTATTACCTCCGAGTTCCATAAGGAGTGAGAAAATCTTATGACCGTAAAAGTCGACGTCCATTCGCCTTTAGCTCCCAAATGTCTCGATTGATAATTCTTTTAAAGACTTGACCCATTTACACTCGATCCAATCGATGGATGAGAGCAAGGAGTCATTTGCGGGCGTAGAAGTTGCGATAAATAAATAGAGAAATCAATCCTAAATGTTATGTAGTTTTGGTACGATTTATGTTTTGTGTAAAGAGCAACGACAACAATTCCATTAAAATTCCTCGACACGGAGACTAAACGAATGGGAAGAATCACACATTGAACGCTGCCATCAAAAGATTCGGAAGTTGACAACTCAATACTCACCCGGAAGGTCTTATAGTATAAACTTAATCAAAACTCTTAGCACAGACTGCACCAACCAAATGAAACCGATAATACCATGACACGTTATTCCAAGAAAAAAGAAGTTGCCCGCAATCAGCACTGGACAATACCGCCTCATAGCGCCTTGCACCGCTGGAGCCATTGCCACTTCGCTATGTTGCCTGGCGTTTCCTTCCCATCCTACACACCAATCCGACCATTTTAAGTCAGTACTTGTTTAACACTTGAAAAGACCAGTAGACACACAATTAGGAAGCTATCCAGCACGAAGATGTTTGAAAGGGATGGATTTTTACCCTTTGCCACATTGAATCCGCGGCTCTTGAGCTCTCGGGACTCTTGACAATGCGCGCAGTACATGCAGCAGCAGTGGACTGAGCAGTCCTTGCACGGATCTTCCTTCAACCGGAACCCTCGTCTCAGTCTGGTTCGGTAGGTGCATGAATAGAGGCTTGCACACGAAGTCAGCAAGGAGATGAGCGTGAAGATTGCACAATTCATAAGGCAAGCCGCAATCCAAGCTCGGATAAGTAAGTGAAAAATATGTAATTAGCCTTTGTCTGTTCTTTGGTAATCAATTAGCCATTCTTACAGGGAAAATTAATCTCCTATATTTTCTGAATAAGTTGTCCAATCGGAATAAGTTCATAAAATTTGACATTGCATGTCCAATGTTGAACTCTAACCAACCGGCTCTACTTGCTTAGCGAACTGTGACTACAGTTCTTGGTGACCCAACATTATTACAGTTCCTCCCGAACGTTCACTATTAGACGAAACTCGACCTGTATCAGGTACTTATTTGAAAAATAACCATGTACCTGAAGTATAATCCGAGTGCAAAATAGCAATAATATAGAGCAGTCCTCTGACATATTTGCGGACACCTATACAAAAATTATGTACTCATATGTTGCCCCTCTGTCTGCGATCTCTGATATCTGTCCGAAGGTGATGCAGCCTGCAAGCAACACGGAATTGCATGGATTTATTCCTTGATACGTAAAAGACAAAAGGAGAAGAAGAAGCTGAGGATATAGACAGATTTCTGTTACAGCTATTGATGTCGTCGAAACAGCCGCAGAAGCCAGTGCTGCAAGGGTGTTCTCCCACATAAGTGGGGTCTGGTTGAGCTCACGCCGGTGGGCTGCGGGTGGCGAAGTGATAATGCAGAGTTTAAGAGATCCGCTTCGCTTTGGGGATTGATGCGCAGGCGTCCATTGAAAAACAAAGGGCGAAGAAGGAGGAAAAACAAAAGCTGGTTGCACTCTTGATGAAGCGGGAATGACGAGGGGAAGGACGTGATTTTACAGACCGTTGAGGACGTGGTGCCTTTGCCAAAATTTTATCTGTGATTATTTTGTGTGAGTTCTTTAAGTTTATGAGATATTGTAATTATGTTATTTTCTAATCAATCAATAGATTATTTGCTACTGGCTCTCACAATGAAGTAAGTACTAATATTCAGATTGAACCACGTAATTTCATATGATTTTAATTGTTTGTTGTTTATTTTTTCTTTGATTTCACGTTGACTAAATTGTAAGATCCTATTACCTTCTGCATTATATTGCAACATTTTTAATCACAAAAGCAAATTTACTTGAATTCTTCTTGTGCGTGAGTCAAATCATCAAAGGTCTTTGAACTCTTTCGGTTTATGTGATTACATCCCTTAACCGTTTTGTAATTACACCCTTGAACCGAACATGATAAAATAAGTCGTAGACCCATTTCTTAACCTATATTTGATCGGTTGAGTCATTACATGGGTCAATTATATTCAAATACTTAGTTATAAATGAGTTTAGAATGACAAAACTAAATTAATATTAATGTTAAATGTGTTTTACTCAATTCAAACCTATCTTTATAACTTTCTCTTCATTCTCTATGAGAAAATAACGAACCCTCATATTGTTTCAAGTTCAGTAAAGTCTTGATCGCAAGGACCCGACTTCAACCTTATTAAATATTAAAACGGTTTCTTTTTCCCCCTGTTTTTTATTTTTATTTTTAGTAATCTTGTAAGTTTCAAAAGTAAGCTGTTGGAGCATATCTTTCTTTGGTCCCATTTGGCTTTGGTATTTTTACATATTATTCTAATGTTAGTTCTTGTCATTGCAAACATGGTCGGTAAAAATCATTTTACCCAATATCTTACATTCCATTTAATTAAATTTCAATTCCTTCAAGTTATTTGTTGTTGTAATTTTATAAATTCACTACCAAGTACTAAGATTCTCTAAATCTTCACTATAAATCAATATAAATATTGACAATTCTATGAAATGTTGAAAACCGATTCTTTAACATCTTATAGTCGAAACAACGATTTTATCCATATAACATATATATGTAAAAAGCTTAAAGTGAATTAACTAGTTGAATTCGGTTTTTCATAGGTTTGAGTAAATATGGATTTGTATTAGTAATATGGGACAAGACATGTATTTATCGCTAAATTTGTTAATCAATTTGGGTCGAACAATTTTTTAACCGACTCGATCCGCTCATTGATCGCACTACCATGAACTACGTTTTTATTTGTTCAACTGCATCTTTCTGTCAAGTTGATGGAGGGAAGTTACTGACGTGAACTGGACAAATTTGTTGACCTAGGCTGCTGGACGAGCCTTGCGATGTAGAAATTGGAGCTCCAAAAATCAATGTTCAATGCTAAAATTTTTAGCTCGAATTAAAACCTAAAGAATTGACTGAAAGGAGAAAGAATCGATCACGAAAATCATGGAACAAGAGTTTAACTTCCGGCGTTGTCACTGTGGACTCCCGGTGAAGTTTCCGAAAGCTTTGACCGGAACCGATTGTGGGAGAAGAGGTTAGGGCTGGCCAAACTATATATGGTCTAACTCTACATTCTCTTCTTTAAAACCACGTTCGTTACATCTTTATATGTAGCTTTGGTCATGGGATGATTCGCAGCGAGGCGGGCGTCGGGTTTTGCATATGGAACGACCCGGAGCTCGGCAAAAGAGCAATTGAATGTAGATGTCTCAGCGTCGAGAACAAAGAGCTAATGCAGCAGAACTGAAGTCTTTGAAGATACTGCAGCCTTGATATGCGTACAGACTTATCCCCCACACCGAAGAGCAAAAAGCAAGACGAGTTTCATCAGCAAAAGAGAAACTGAGAAAGCTTTGCGAAACGGCGTGAATTATTTGCCCTCGAACTCCTTTCGGGCGGTCGGGAAAGGTCCACCGTTGCCGTGTTCGGCGAGCGAAGGGGACAGCTGGCGCTGGCCTTCGGGGACTCCGCAGTCAACCGCAAGACTGTTGACCCGGCGAGAGGAACGGGTCGAAGAAGTTTTCGTCCATTCTTCCAAGCTTTGTCCTCCACGTGTCGTCTGTGGGCGTGACACCACTGAACGTGGACCGTTCCCCGCCAAGCACGCATCATCGGGAAAGCGATGCGAAACCACGTCGTGCTTGGATATAATCCCGAAAAATGACATTATTCAATTTATAATATAGTCTATAAACTTTTAATTCATTCAAGATTATATCTAAATTATAGCATAATGTGCAATGGCATTCTTGAATTTTTAAATTTTTTTAAATTTTTAAATTGTTTTATATCTAAATTATAGTCCAATGTGCAATGACTCATCATAGGAATTTTGGGTTTTCTGAGTTTTCTAAGTAAGTTCTCTACGTGAGATTGTTAAATAATACCTATAGTTTTGCTTTGAGCTTAATACAAGCATGGGAAACACTTGAATATGTGAACAACTATAACTCCATAATTCTCTGATTAATTAGTGGATCATTTACTGCTAACTCTACTCATGAAGTGACCGAACCATGTAAATCTTGAGTGATCTTGATTGCTCGTTGTTTATTTATTTGTTGATTTCATATTGATTAAATTGCAAGATCCTATTATCTTTTGCGGTATATTACATCATTTTTAATCACAAAAGCAAATTTACTTGAATTCTTCTGTTGTGTGAATCGAATCACCATAGGTCTTTGAACACTTTCAATTTGTGTGATTTCGTCCTTGAACTATTTTGTAATTTCTCCCTTGAACCAAACCCGTTAAAATAGGCTGTAAGCCCATTTTTTAACCTATATTTGATGAGCTGAGTCATACATGGATAAATTATATTCAGAAAATGGATTATAAATGAGTTTAGAATGACAAAACCAAAAAAAATATGAATTTTAAATGTGTTTCACCCAAACCAAACATACCTTTGTAACTCCCTCTTCATTCTCTTTGAGAATATAACGAACCCCTTAGATTGTCTCAAGTTTAGTGAAGTTTTGATGGCCCGCAAGGACTCGATTTCACCCTTATTAATATATCAAGAAGGTTTCTTCTTCTTTTTTCTGCATTTTTTTTATTTATTAATCTTGTAAGTTTCATCAGTAAGCTATTGGAGTATATCTTCCTTTGGTTGCATTTGGCTCTGGTATTTTGACATATTATTCTAATCTTAGTTCTTGTCATTGCAAATATGATTAGCATAAATCGTTTAATCCAATATCTTACATTCCTTATAATTGAAATTTTAATTCCTTCAACGCTATTCGTTGTTGTAATTTTATAAATTCACTACGGAGTACTAATATTCTCTAATTCTTCATTGTAAATCAATACAAATATTGACAATTCTATGCAATGTTGGAAGCCAATTCTTTTGCATTTATAGTCGAAATAACGATTTTATCCAAATAACATATGCATGTAAAGTGCTTAAAGTGAATTAACTAGGAGAATTTGATTTTTCATAAATTGGATTAATTATGGATGTGTATTAGTAGTAATAAGGGTCAAGATAGGTATTTATCACTAAATTTGTATAGCATACAAATTATCAATTTTGGTTGAACAATTTTTTAACTAATCCGATCCACTCATTTGCCTGCACTACCTTTAATTATATGTTTATTTGGCCAATTGGGCCTTTCTGTCAATTCGGTGGGCGGAATCTATTGACGTGAACTGGACAAATTTGTTGACGTAGGGTGCTGACCGGACGAGCCTTGCGATGTAGAAATTGGACCTCCAAAAATCAATGTTCAATGTGGAAATTTTTAGCTCAGATTAAAACATAAAGAATTGACTGAGAAGAGAAAGAATCGATCTTCTGGATGAGCATTTGCTCATCATCTGCACACCCTCAATCACGAATCATGGATTAAGAGTCCAACCATCTGTGTCGTCACCGTGGACTCCTGGTGAAGTTTCGGTCGGCTTCAACCGGGGCCGATCGAGGGAGGAGACGTTACGGCTGGCCAAACTATATGGGTTAACTCTACATTCTCTTCTTTAAAATCATGTTTGTTGCGATCTTTATGTGTAGCTCTGGCCACGGATTGATCCGCAGCGAGGTAGGTGTCGAGTTTTCCATGTGGAACGACCCGGAGCTCGGGTCTGCTGGAAAAGCAAAAAGCAAGATGAGTTTCATCAGCCATATCCGCTGGAAATCTCCCTCTGCACCCGAAAAGCGGAGCAAGGTGAAAGTAAAGATTCCTTGGAAAAGATCCGGAAAAAACAAAAGAGAAACTGTAGAGCTTTGCGAAATGGCGTGAATTATTGCCCTCGAACTCCCCTCGGGAAGTGGGGTAACCATGGGAAAGGTCCACCGTTGTCGTGTTCGTCGAGCGAAGGGAACTGCTGGCGATGGTCTTCGGGGACTCCGCGGTCATCCGCAAGACTGTTGACCCGGCGGAGAGGAACGGGTCGAAGAAGTTTTCGTCCATTCTTCCAAGCTTTGTCCTCCACGTGTCGTCTGTGGACGTGACACCAGTGAACGTGGACCGTTCCCCGCCAAGCACGCATCATAGGGAAAGCGATGCGAAACCACGTCGTGCTTGGATATAATCCCAAAAAATTATATTATTCAATTTATAATATAGTCTATAAAATTTTAATTGGTTCAATATAATATCTATATTATAGCCCAATCTGCAATGGCATCCTTGAATTTTTAAATTATATTACATTTTTAATTTAGTCCATAAATTATATACAAATATTCAATTTATTGTTGCCAATATTAGAGTAGGAATCCTTCCATTTTAGATCAAATGGTTAACTTTTGGGTTAATATTACAAAAGATTCCAAAATTGGTAAATCCTATGACAAATTTATCATAAACTATTTTTTATCTCAAAATAGTCCAAATATATATATATATATATGATAAATTTATTCTCAATTAGTTACCGTTAAATTTTACATTCAAATTCTTTGAGTTTTTGATGACCTGTGGCGGTTGATGGATATATCAGTTTGAGATTTTATCCTTCGTTTTTTACATGTGTCTTAGTTTGTGATTTTTTATGATATTAATCAATTTAATCGAAATCGATGAAGGGTAAATTTATAATAAATATATCATATTGAAGTTTTTAGTGATAAAAAAAATTAATTTTTGATAAATTTGTCATGAGTATACCAATTTGGTATCTTTTGTGATGAAAAATTAGTTTGGCATAAATTTATTATAAATATACAAATATAAAGTTTTTTTATAATATTAACTCGTAAATTTTTGTGGAGGTTAACGTGTCTTCTCTTGGTCCCCTCACTTTTGCAATTCTTTTTCAGTGCAATGCACATGGTCCCGGTGCGCTCACTTTTGTAATTCTTTTTCAATGCAATGCACATGGTCTTTTTGTTTCCTAGTGAATTTCAGTAGCATGATGTTAATTTAAAATCAAATCCTGGAGAGAAGTTGAAACTTCCCATTATTAGGGCACGATTTTTTTTTTTTTTAATAAGTAAAAGGCTGAGGATGGCCAGCCAACTCTAGAGGCTCTCTCTTGCGAAACCCCGTCGTGCTTGTTCATAATCCAGAAAAATGACATTATTCCATTTATAATATAGTCTATAAACTTTTAATTCGTTCAAGATTATATCTAAATTATAGCTCAATGTGTAAAGGCATCCCTGAAATTTTAAATTGTTTTACATTTTTAATTTAGTTCATAAATTATATAAAGATATTCAATATTGTTGTTGCCATATTGGAGTAGGAATCCTTCTATTTTAGATCAAAAGGTTAACTTTTTGGTTAATATTATGAAAAGTTCTAAAATTGGTAATCATATGACAAATTTATCATAAACTATTTTTTTTTACCACAAAAAGTTGCAAACATGTATATCTATAACAAATTCATTCTCAGTTAATTGCCGTTAAATTTTACATTCAAATTGCTAAGTTTGATAACATGTGACGAGTTGATGGATATTCCAATTTGAGATTTTACCCTCGTTTTCTTACGTGTGTATTAGTTTGTGATTTTTTATGGTATTAATCAAATTTAATGGAAATCGATGAAGGGCAAATTTGTAACAAATATACGAGAATGAGGTTTTTAGTGATAAAAAAAATTAATTTTTGATAAATATATCATGAATATATCAATTTGGTATATTTTGTGATGGAAAATTAGTTTGACGTTAATTTATTATAAATATACTAATATGATTTTTTTTTTGTATCGACTCGTAACTTTTTGTGGAGGTTAATGTCGTCTTCTCAAGTTCCACTCACTTTTGTAATTCTTTTTCAGTGCAATGCACATGGTCTATTTGTTTCCTAGTGAATTTCAGCAGCATGATGTTAATTTAAAATCAAATCCTGGAGAGAAGTTTTTTTTTTGGAGAGTCTGGAGAGAAGTTGAAACTTCCCATTATTAGGGCACGATTTTTTTTTCTTTTTTTTTTTAATAAGTAAAAGGCTGGGGATGGCCGGCCAACTCTAGCGGCTCTCTCTTGCGTTACCACAGTTGCCCATAATCCCCGACGGTTGCGAATTGAGGCAAGATCCATCTGCTTCATATATCCAGGACTCGAAGGCCCGAGTTTTAGAGAGCACGTCGCTTCTCCCTTACCGAGACGCTAGCCAATCAGGAAGCCATAAATCAACCCCCTCGATTATTGTTATTTATACGCCTCGTACAGTTTTCCATTTTGGCTTTTTCAGTAATTTTTGGCATAAGGTGTGAATTATTTTGGTTTTCTTCCGTCAAATTTTGTCCTATGCACAATACATATGTCGCTTTTGTATTGGTGATACATCACGCAGTCGCACGTTAGGAAAAAGTCATCTACAGGACTTCCAAACGTAGAAACTCTACCCTGTTTCAATCAAACGTTGTTCCTGTTTTGTATTTTCTGGAAAATTAACCAAATAACTAATTCGATCATAAATTTTTCAATTTTACCAATTCAGTTATAAATCTTTTCACTTCTTACTAGTTGAGTCCATCCGACCAACTTTGATGGAAAATTACCAATACTGTTTTAATATTATTTTAATATATTTTGAATTTTTTTTTATGTTTTTTTTACTTTTTAGCTTTTTTTTTTTTTTTGGGGGGGGGGGGGGTTGGATCTAGGGCTACCAAGGATTGCCGGCCAACCCTCACTGGCCGACTAAAAAATAAAAAATTCAATAAATTATTTTAAAAATGCCACATCAGCGTCAAACTGTTCACGTCAGTAATTTCAAGCAAAATTGACCGAATGGACTCAATTTGTAAGAAGTTAAAATGTTTAAGACTTAATTGGCATGAAGTGAAAATATTTAAGACCTGATTAGCATAATTGAAAGGTTTAGAACTAAATTGACAAAAAACTGCAATTTGTTTAGGGCTTTTTGAATAATTTTTCCTATATATTTTCTTGACTTTTGACTCTTCTTTTGATTTTTCAGAGCAGAATGGAAATCTTGGTTTATTCCACCAATCTTGCCTGATGCGCACGATATGTTTTGTCACTCATTCTATTGGCCCGACACATACAAAATATCTGAATGAGCTGCCAAACAGGCCAAGAAACCATGCCAAAATGTCTCAAAACTTCGTACTCAAGCCATGGGGAAAGTTCCAATGCATTGAGGTAGTGAATTGGAATGCGAGCTTGACCGACAACAATGGATCGGGGGAGTGAGCTTGTGGTGGCCGTCGACTAACTTATCCTTTCATGCATTATCCTTTTTGTGCGAGCATGCATAAAAAGACAAGTTGGGCACAAGACAGAGAGTGCAATCACAGAATCATACAAACCCATGTTGCAAAAGTGTAGTTTACCCATATTTTGTGCTAGCGGTATGCAAAAGCACCGAATAAAGATCTGCAATAAATTGGGACTTGTAAATATTGATCCAATTTTCAGTTCCGAGTATAATTAACTTTATGTTTAAAATCTTTACAAGTTCCTTTGGCCTGTCTCTCATAGCTCGTAGCTCCCTCCCTCCCTTGCTCCCTCGCTCCCTCAGCCTTGGCCACCGCTCACGACACGAATCGGCGGGATGAGCAATCTATTCTACACGAATTAGATGAAGAGGTGGCTTCTCTCTCTCTCTCTCTCTCTCTCTCTCTCTCTCTCTCTCTGGCTTGCCGCCTTGCTCGTGGCTCACAACGCGAATCGGTGATGAGCAATCTATTCTACACGAATCAAATGAAGAGGTGATGATATTGCTCGTGTGCCTTGTTCCCTTGTTGCTGTCTTGAAAATCCTAGTTATTGAGATTCTTGAAAGTTATTAGCCAGGTTCTTGAAAATCTAGGTTGTGGTGGTGATCACAAAACCAGTTCAATGGACTCAGAATTTGAATCAGATCAGTAGTCTAGTTCCCAAGTGGGTTCAGGAACTAGTGTATTGTTCCCGATTCCCAGTTTGTGGAACTGGTTTTTTGTGGGAGATTCTTTATTCTATGATGAGAATTGGCTCACTCGAAAACCGATCACCCCTACTCCGTGCGTGCAATGGCGAATTGAGAATTTAAGAGAATGAGACGATATGCAATTTTTTCATTTAAATAACATATATATAAAAAAAAAATATTTCGTCCTATGAGGGGCGGAGGCTGCCATGAGCCTCCTAGGTCCGCCAAAGTGTGCATGACCTATATGCATCTAAAGTCGACGTCCATCCGCTTTTAACTCCCCGATGTCTCGATTGATAATTCTTTTGAAGACTTGACTCATATGCACTCTATCAAATCGACAGATGGGAGCAAGGATTCATTTGTGGTTGTAGAAGGTTTGAGGCTGGGTAAGAAGTTGCGATAAATAAAGAGAGAAATCTATCCTAAATGTTATGTAAGTTTGGTACGATTTATGTCTTGCGGGGAGAGCGGTGACGGCAAGTTCACTAAAATTCCCTCGACTAAAGACCGAACGAATGGAAAGAATCACACATTGAACAATACTATGAAAAGATTTATAAGTTGACAACTCAATACTCGCCCGAAAGGTCTTATACTTAATCGATCTCTTAGCACGGACTGCGCCTACCAGATGAAATCGATAATACAATTAGGAGCTCGAAAGGAGTGGATTCGACATGTCCATTGACACGTTATTATCAATCAAACTTTTGACCATTGACTCTAATACTCCTGTCCAATACCCTGCAGAAGATGGCACTTAGGCTTTTGGCTGCACTCTGGTGATTGGTTGGTCCTGGCTCGGAAGGCATCTCCAGAACATGGCGGTCTTTCATCGCATTCGTAAATATGGACTTTGACTCGATCTAAGCAAAAAAAAAAAAAAAAAAAAAGACGAAGTTGACTGAGTCAACAAAAACAAGGAATAGTGAACACCTTCAGCTTTTAAAGACGGGCCGACGGCCGAGACAACACAAACGGAAAGAAAAGGATAGTGAAAAAGGGAAAGAAGAAAAAAAGGAAAAGAGAGAGAGGGAGAGAGGGTTTTGTGCATTCACGCCATAGGTGCTTCGCCAAGCTAATTCGACTTCATATCGCAACATTCGGTAAGTGCTTGTGCCCTTCATTTGTCTAATCAGAGTAGTTTTCAGAATTATGGCTCAAAGTTAAAATTTAGTGAAAATTGAGCTGCAAAGTTCAATTCTTGAGCTGTGGAGCTCGGGGATTTCATGGAAAATATAAATTATGTTGTTGTAGAACCATGAGAGTTCGTGAAAGTTGATTTGAATTAATGGTTTAGTTGGAGCGAAATTTTAGAATTTCGCGTTCAAGTTTCGCATTGCGAATGGCCTGAATAATCGTTTTGAATATGTGATTTGTTATTACGTATAGGTTGTTTTGTTAGCATTTAGGCGTAGTTTAACCATTTTGTAGTTGAGGTAACGTTTTACATGATTTTAACGTTGTTTCTCAATCATTTGATAGAATCGCGAATTTGACAATTCGAGTAACGTTTGTTGTTTGGTCGTAGGTATTTTGAGATAAGTTGTGCTATCTATTCTATGAATTTGTAAACTCACACATCTTAAAGTTGTGCTATCTATTTGATATATTTTGAGTTATTAATAAATATGTTTGTTGCATAGAATCCGAATGACAGCCATGTCATTCCATTTTTCTATTAGGATTCGGGGTGTGACAGCGTTGATCGAGAGTGATGGCCAAATCAAATAAGTAGGAAACGAGTAATGTCATTTTCTTGATGAAGTTCAATCAAGACCTTCCCAAGACCCATGTCACCATAAAACGGAGGAAGTACACTGCATTTCCTAATCCCATATTATCAAAAGCAATGGCATCAGCCCCTGCCTTTGCACCCCTCATATTGTGGACTCTTCTCGTGTTTCAATCATTTGAGTTTGGCCATTCCGAAGCCTTCACCAATGTGAGCTGCTTTGGTACAGAGAGAGAAGCTCTCTTGAAATTCAGGCAAGGTCTCATTGACCATTCTAAACGCTTGTCATCATGGACTAGGAAAGACTGTTGTGAGTGGAAAGGAGTCAAATGCAGCAAAAAGACTGGCCATGTTTTCAAACTCGATCTTTGTAATCCATGCTTTGAGACCAACCCCTTTGGAGATATCATAGTTTCGGATCAGAGTAGCTTGGCAGGAAAAATCCATGCATCTTTGGCTAAACTGAAGCATTTGAAGTATCTAGACCTCAGCCTCAACAAATTTTCCGAGCAAAAAATCCCCCAATTCTTTGGTACTCTCCAGAGACTAGAGTATCTTAATCTATCATCCGCAGGTTTTGATGGAAACATACCTCATCACCTTGGTAACCTGTCCAACTTGCAGTATATGGATCTTGCCAGTGAGTTTGGCGAGGGTTATTTAACAAGTGATAACCTTCCATGGGTGTCGAAATTATCTTTCTTGAAATACTTTCACCTCGCTGTCATTGACCTTAGGAAAGCCAAAGATTGGTTTAGTTCCATTAATATGCTTTCTTCACTGCAATCTTTGCAGTTGAAATATTGTTCTCTCGAAAAACTTCCTCACTCTCTATCCGTCAACTTCACTTCCTTAAGATTCTTGGATCTATCAGGCGATTCCATAAATTCTACTATGCCTCCCTGGTTCTACAACTTTAGCAAGCTCGAGCATGTCGATTTACAAGAAAATAATTTGAAAGGCACATTTCCCAGGACACTCTTTGATAATAATCAACAACTTTCCTTTCTTGATGTGTCTTCTAATTTGCTAGAAGGTGAAATTCTGAAAAACTTCAGCAGTCTCTACAAGTTGCGTGTATTAAGGTTGGCGTATAATAACTTTGATGGAGATGTTGGGAGCATCATCCATGGTCCTTTGGAGTCGGCACAAAGTGACTTGAGGATTTGTGATTTCAGTGGCAATAATTTCAGTGGCCATATACCAAACCAATTTGGGAGTTTCAGGGATCTCGAGTACCTAAGTCTGTCAGAAAACTCAATGTCGGGACCTATTCCGGTAACTTTGGGGGAGCTATCATCTCTAAGAGAATTGGATCTCAGCAACAACAAATTGAGTGGAAACATCCCGGAAAGTATTGGGCGACTATCTAGACTAGAGACGTTTGACATATCTTATAATTCATTGGACGGAGTGGGAAAAGTGCCAAAAAAGTCCTAAACCTTTTGTTATTGTGCCGATTTGGTCCTAAACCTTTTTTTGGTGCCGATTTGGTCCTAAACCTTTTTAAGTTGTGTCATTTCAGTCCTTTCCGGCCAATTTGGCCGGATTTTTGATTTGGTCGCCGGCCGGTGACGTGGACAACTTTTTACTAATAGTTTAATATTTTTGAATTTTTTATTTTTATTTTTATTTTGTTTATTTTTTTATTTTTTTTATTCGGCTCTTCTTCCTCCAGCCCGGTCGCCGGATCTCGGCGGCGGCCGAGGCGACGGCCGGCGAGGTTGAGGTCGACCTCGCCGGCCACCTCGCCCGTGGCCGCGGGGCGACCTTGCGCGAGGCGGCGAGGCTCGCCCTCGCCGGATCTAGCGAGGGTCGAGCCTCGCCCATGGCCGGCGAGGCTCGACCTCGCCAGATCCGGCAAGGGCGAGCCTCGCCCACCCCGCGCGAGGCCGCCCTCGAGGCCTGGGCGGCGAGGCTCGCCCTCGTTGGATCTGGCGAGGGTCGAGCCTCGCCCATGGCCGGCGAGGGCGAGCCCCTCCAGCTTGCCGGATCTGGTGAGTGAGGGGGTTCGAGCAGGGGGAGAGAGTTGGAGGGGTTAGACCGCTGGCCACCGCACCTGAGCCGCGGCCGTCGGCCTACGGCCGCGCCTAGTTTCAAGCGCTGAAGCTCCGGTAGGCCTCGGTCTTTTTTTGTGCCTTGCGTTGGTCGGACCAGGCTGGAGCTCGCGGTCTTCAAGGATTTAGTTCGAGATCTAAGGGCGTTCGATCTGTGCGGGACCTGAGAGAGAGAGAGAGAGAGAGAGAGAGAGAGTCCTCTCCCGGCCAAGCCGAGGAAACCCTGGCCACGTGAGACCACCGCCGCAATGCTGCCACCCGATGCCGTCCACCGCTGCTCGCCGACTCACCGCCATATCCGGCGAGCGGCGCGGCTCGCCCTCGCCACCCGAGCCTCGAGGGCGGCCTCGCGCGGGCGGGCGAGCCTCGCCGCCCGGGCCTTGAGGGCGGCCTCACGCGGGCGGGCAAGCCTCGCCGCCCCCGCGAGGTCGCCCCGCGGCCCGCGGCGAGGTGGCCGGCGAGGTCGACCTCAACCTCGCCGGCCGTCGCCTCTGGCCGGTCGCCGAGATCCGGCGACCGGCTGGAGGAAGAAGGGCAGAATAAAAAAAATAAAAAAATAAACAAATAAACAAAATAAAAATAAAAATAAAAAAATTCAAAAATATTAAAATATTAGTAAAAAGTTGTCCACGTCACCGGCCGGCGACAGTCGGCAAAAAATCCGGCTAAATTGGCCGGAAAGGACTGAAATGGCACAACTTAAAAAGGTTTAGGACCAAATCGGCACCAAAAAAAGGTTTAGGACCAAATCGGCACAATGACAAAAGGTTTAGGACTTTTTTGGCACTTTTCCCCGGAGTTGTTGGTGAATTGCACTTTGCAAATCTCACGAGCCTGACTGCTTTGGGCATTTCGTCTAATGAACTTGTTTTAAGTTTTGATCCCGCCTGGGTTCCTCCATTCCAACTTCAGGATATTGACATGTCAGATTTGGATGTGGGACCGAAATTTCCATTGCGGCTTCGAACACGGAGGAATATTTCAGTCTTCCTCATGTCCAATGCAAGCATCTCAGATGAAGTTCCCAATTGGCTTTCCGACATTTTACTTAACGCTAAATTGCTTGTTCTCAGTAACAATATGCTCAAAGGTCCCATTTCCAGAATGGACGGAAACAAGATGCCACAATTAGAGAATCTGATTCTTTCTAGTAACAATCTCAGCGGCAGCATACCGAATTCTCTATGGGCGATGGAGAACCTATATTCTCTTTCTCTGTCAGAGAACCAACTATCCGGGACACTACCCTCTCTAAGCCCCATTTCCAGAATGGACGGAAACAAGATGCCACAGTTAAGATATCTGATTCTTTCTAGTAACAGTCTCAGGGGCAACATACCAAATTCACTATGTGCGATGGAGAACCTAAATCTTCTTGATCTGTCAAAGAACCAACTATTTGGGAAACTACCCTTATGTCTGAAAAAGTTGAACGCATTGGAAGTGATTTTGCTGAGTGACAACAGATTAAGAGGTCAGGTTACTAACTCTTTCTGCCATTTTAAGCAATTAAGAGTTCTGAACCTGCATAAAAATGGCTTCGACAAAGTGCTTCCCCAATGTTTGTCAAACCTAACTGAACTTATGTTCCTTGATCTAAGTGAAAATGACCACTGGTGAAATTCCTTCATTTGGACGACATTTTCAATCATTAGCCATCATCGATCTTGAGAAGAATAGTTTCACCGGAGGCATTCCCACGCAACTCTGCCAACTTCCTTCTCTTCAGTTTTTAAGCCTAGCACGGAACAACATTTCCGGAAGCATTCCGCTGTGTTATGGATCGTTATCTATGGTTGAAGGCATCAGTTATTTGCTCCCTAGGACAGGTTCGACATTCTTTTCTTGGTCAAATCCGACAATTATTTACGCCATGGTTAATACAAAGGGAACTAGCCGATTATATGGCAAGACACTCCGATTCTTCTATTCCATTGACTTGTCTGCAAACAATTTAAATGGCGAAATACCAAAAAATTTGACTAGGCTTGTCCAACTTCAGAATTTGAACCTCTCTTGAAACAATTTGAGTGGGAAAATCCCTTCAAACATTGGTGACCTCAAAAACTTAGAATCCCTTGACCTATCCAACAACGAGATTTCGGGTGGAATCCCTCCTAGCATATCCAGTTTGGACTTTCTAAGTTATCTCAATCTCTCATTCAATAATTTATCAGGCCCTATTCCTTCAAGCATTCATATGCGTACTGTAGATGATGAATCTGTGTATCAGGGTAATGGTAGACTTTGTGGAGCTCCTCTTTTGAAAGTTTGCCCTGGAGATGAGCAACATCCTGATATCGATGGACAAGATGGTGATTCTCAGAAAGGAGGTGAACCTAATGAAGGCAATCTAGACGCCCATAATTGGTTCTATGCGGGCCTGGGACCGGGATTCACAATTGGATTCTTGGGATTTTGTAGTGCATTGCATTTCAAGCAGTCTTGGAGGATATCTTACTTTCAAGCAATAGACAGCATCATCGAAAAGCTAATGATATCAAGGATGATTACCACGCTTCTATTCAAAAGAGCTTTTCAGGTTCACTCTCTCTCTCTCTCTACCATCGAAGCACACAAACACATGCTCTCAATTATTCAATACATGATTCCACATTGACCTTAGTATGAAATCTAAGCAACTTCTTTGATCTTCTTGTAGTCGATAGGTAAAGTTCTGATTATTTATACATGTTGTAGAAGAGGTGATTATCAAATGCGGGCCTCAAGCACGAAACCCCTAAATGAGTTGAAGAAACTTGTCAATTCGGAAGACATACATTTGTGTCATAAACTTAGAAGTTCTTCTCTTTATGATCATACACATTGTATCAGTAGCTTGTAACGAACTCTTTGTATTATATAAAAGCTAGCAAAAGTCTCAGACCTGATAACAAAGCCATTTCCTAAACCCTTCTGCAATGCTACAACTATTACAGATATGCTGTCCTAATTCTAAGGCTATCATCTCTTTGTCAAAAAGTTTCTGTAATATGATCCCAATCATATAACATGAAAACATAACATTTCTCTCTTAGGTGCATGGTACAAATTTCAACACCAACAGTTTGAAAAAACTTCATCAAAGATCTGATACATAACGAAGACTTGTTGCTGATTCACGCGTCAGCTGCTGCTAATTCAAGTGGCAAAAAGAAAAGATTGCCGAAAACTGGACGATAACGCAATGTGACGCTTCCCTCGCTTCCCCCCCATTGCATCAATCTCATCCCTAGCTGACTCGGAAAATTCTGGCCTTTTTGCAATGGCTGTTCTCTTCTCCATGAGAGCGGTTTTTCATCTAATATTCCCCCTTTGTTCCCTCTGCATACTTTGCGAAATCAGTTCTAATGTAGTAAATTTCAACAAATACAACATCTGAATTGGTAGATAGCATGACAAGAATGACCACAGCAACTTTTACTAGAGCTTACACTGTCACTTTCTTTTGGTCATCTGAATTGGCAGAAAGCTTAACAAGAATGATTATTGCAACCTTATCCTTGTATCATCCTTTTACGTTATATTCAATATAACTTCAATTCGGAGCGTATCAATTCCTTGCAATTTACATTTTCTCGCGGTTAGATTGGCCTAGTTTCATTACTCCATCTAAAGCCCCATTTGTGCTCTTTCTGCTCGAGGATGGAGCCGTGGAACAGTCTCGATCGCTCTTCAAAGAACTCAACGTGTGATCATATCTAAAATATAAATGCAAATGATCTCCTTTCTCCCCTTGTCCCTCACTCAAGTGGAGATCCATCGTGGTAGACATGGCTTCATTGCTTCCAATTAATTATTTCGTACTATGTTAATGATAAAGTAGAAGGACACAATCATATCATTCGGTATATATGTAAATAGTGAAATGTAGACAATAAGTGAAAATATAACGTACGCGGACGTGTATTTTTTGTTAGAAGAACGAATATTTTGTTAATAGGGGTATGACATTAATAAAGTCAGTCAAAATGTGTACTCCAATGATAAAATTCTATCGTAATGTGAACTCTCTCTTTTGGCCACTATAAAAATGGGAACTAAGATAACCTGAGCTCAGGGAGGACAATTGAGCAAAATTCATTAAAACCCTAATGCAGGAATACTGCCTTTCCTACAACTATTGCCTACTTACATCAAGTGAATACCATGAAGTCCTTTTCTTCCCTTTTTTTTTTTCCTTCTTTTTGGGTGGCCGGTCAGGATGCCGGCCATGACAATACCAAGCTGATTGAGTTATCATTAGATTGATTTGTTGTGTTGATGTTGATTACGGAAAAAATGATACAAATAATCCCTGAATTTTTAATTTGTTCAATTTGATCTCTAGACTGTAACCTAATATGCAATGCGGTCTCTTAACTTCAAATTTATTCAATAAGATCTTTGAACTTTTTGTACATATTTAATTTGATCCATAAATTATATGAAAATGTTTAATGTTGTCTTTGATCTTGAATAATGGAAGAATAATACTGGACATTTGTATATAGCTAACGACTATATTGAACATGTACCAAAAGTTCAAGGATTACATTAAACAAATAAAAATTTTATGGAGTATATTAAACAAATAAAAAATTCAGCGATCAAATTGCACATTGAGCAAAATTTCAAGAACCATTCGTATCATTATCCCTTATTTACGTGCGGATAAGAAATAAAAATAGTATGGATCCAGTATCCATTTTCCTTGAGTTGACCATTTTCATCGTTGGCATCAAATGTGTTCTTTAACTCCATTCACAAATCTCCCACTTTTAGTGGTCGAATTATATAGATATAGTTTGACATGAATTGATTATAAGCTTGGTTTCGGCAATGCATACCAAATCTGTGCACGTTGCTTTCATCATCTTATCACCCTTCATGTGAGGGAAGACGGTTTTCATATCGAAAAATATTATGTGCACCATACTTCTTCGACTTTAACTTTTTAAAATCAACACGTTCAATTGTGTTGGTATTAATTTTGTCATCGTCCCTTCTCAAAGAAAGAAAGGGCGTAGATTTTACTGAATCACACGTATAAATTTACAACACAAAACTATGGAGGGTTTAGATACATAATTGGATTGATGTTGCAATCGAAGCAATCTGGCGTCGTGTTCCTTGATCGGCTGCTCAATGAAGAGAAAGGATGAGAACATCTTAGGACTTGACTGGTGACACCTAAATTTTGGTTAAATAGGATTGAATTATATGGAAAATTAGGTACCAATTTAGTCCCAACAAAAAGGATTTTTACATCACATATGCATTAATATTATTTGTATCAATTAAATTTTCCTTATTTTACTGCATTTCGGATAGATAGAAATTTTTATAAAAAAAAATTATTATTATTACTAATTATTTTTTTTAAAAGGAAGAAAACGTTGGCCTTGGGGGTGGGCACGACTCCAGCCCCTTTTCTCGTTTCCGCGGGCCGGGGCCCATCTCACCACTGGCTCGCTGAAATCCTCGGCCTGCAGGACCCTACCCCGCCGCCTCGTCTGGAGGAAGCGGCGGTCGAAGCGGAGGTCGCTGTCAGGAGATTGCCCCGACGAAGGGGGCGACGTTGGGGACTGTGGATTTTACGGCGGCGACCTGTTTGGCGGGGGTTTCGCCCCTAGCGGCGGCGGTGGCGGCGGCAGCGGATGGAATTTCGGAGGGCCGAATTGGGAGGACGATTGGTCGTCGCGGTTCGGTCCCGGTTCCGGCTTCGCGCTCGACTTTGTATATGAGGTCATGTGTTGGATCGCGCTGTCGAATTGCGTGCATTTCGCCTTCAAGAAAATGCTGAGGAGTTTAGCGGTGGAGGGAGTTGGTGATGCCGCGAGGGAGAAGGTTCCCATTAGATTGACGACAATGTGTTAACTTGGTAATGCTATATTTGTTAAGGTTCGATCGGTGGATGATATTGGGTTGTCTGTGCCGTCGGGGCAACGTGAATATTAGAATTTCATGATTCAGTGTACATAAGGTATTTATGGATATAAGCTTATATACCATGTAACTGGCCAGAAAAAATGTAAATGTTTCGATGAAGTGTTCTTCGTCGGTGAATTGACTGATCAAGGGTTTCATGTGTTCCTTTCAAGAAATTGCTTGATGCAACTGGGATTCTTAATCTAGTCTCTTCATATTTCGCTCTGGTTTTTTCAACCTGTGCACTCTGTATGAATGTTATTTAATATCGTGTCTTGAAAGCAATGTCTTTGTTAATGCTTTGGACCTTGAGGGACTGTTGCGGTCAGCTGTCAATCCCTCAATGGCAATGTTGCTGTCAATGGACTCCCTAACCACTCTAAACCAGACCGATCTCCCTTTCAGGGTCTCCTTATGTGTCTCATTATTTGCTTTCTCTCTTAAATAGAAGGTAAAGTGCACGGGGGAAAACGGATCTCTCCCACAAAAAATGAAAAGAGCATTGAATCTCTGTTGGTGTAGTCCGAAGCTGTCTAGATCAATGGGGAGAGGATTGAGGTAAAATGGATGAAGCTTTATTAAGCCTTGTCAAAAGCGTGCATGTCAAAGCTGATGGTTTTGTTCAAGAAAAGCTCAGAGGATCTGTATACTGCAATTGGAAAATTATTTGTTGCCAATCGTGAACAAAATGATCTTCCTTGTTATTTTCCATAAGACAGCTGACTTTTTGGAGATTTAGGTGCCCTAACTCGAAGCAAGATTAGTCTTCATCCCTGAACATGAGATTTGTTCACAACTCATTAGAGTCTTGGTATGTTAGTACTCTTCAATCACAGGTTGGTTTGGCCCACAGAGCAGTAGGGTTCCTTTTTCCTCACCTGTTTTCGTTGTTTTAGTTCTTTATGGTTATGGTGATGCTTCAATTTGTTACAAGGGCTATCTAGATCGTGCCTTCATACTTCATTGGCAAATCTGACTTTTATACTTGCACCGGACCACATTGTAAAGAGGGAGGGAGGGAGGATTCGTAAATGACAAGAACCGGATGATACGCTATGAACATTTTCAACAATAAATTCAATAAAGGGAATGATTGTCAAGCTTCTGGTCATGCCCTTTTTTGTTGAATGTGCAGTGTGATTCTCTTTTTGTCTCAATTCTGAAGAGTGTGTCTTTGTTCTTTGTATCTTTCTCTCTTCCTATGTTTTGAGTGCTTCCATAAAGCAAGCAGTAGTAATCCATTCGATGTCTCTGAAAGCTGAGTCAATTTTCCCTTTTGGTCATTTAACTAAGAGAGGATTGATAGGAATATTATAGGCTGCTTCTTTTTAACCAGTTTCCCTGTATTGTGACTTTTGATTTTGACTTTGGACGGCGTTTCTTCAGTAACTAAGATATGTTCCGTTGCTTAAACAGTAGCAAATTTACGGAGAGGGAACTTATTCCTCTGCAGCTCCGCTGCCAATAGTGTGTGGTGAAATATTCTGTGGCTTGTAATTGTGAAGGAACTGAGCTTGAGTCTCAAGGGCTTTCTTGGTCTTGGTCACAGGATAGAGTGCAAGTTTAATCATTGTTGCTGAAGCATAAAAAGTTAGCAGGGGTTTTGGCATTGATTGTTTATTTTTTATTCAATTTTCCTTTGTTGAGCCCATCACAGATTACATGAGAAAGTTATTTTGAAAAATACTGTTTGACCACCCTCTTATGAGAGTGGTCACTTTTAGTCTTTGGCATGGATTGTTAGTTTTCCCATTTTTATATTGTTTTCGGTTTTCTGATATTTGCCCATTCTATAGCATCTGTATTGCAGGAGCATGGCGGTGAATAGAGGTGAGCGGTTCCCGATTCCTTACAGGTTCCGCGAGCGCGCCAACATCCCACCTTGGTCATGCAAATGCGACATTCCCAGGTAGTGTCGCCAACCCCATTAATTTTATTATTGCGCAAGCGGAACATATCATAAACCTCTAACAATGAAATACGGGATAGAAAAGCAGTAAGCAAAACCACAACATAACACTTTCATAATTCAACATAATTACAAACAGAGGTCTACGGCCAAAAGTCTACAAAGACCGGCTCTTAAAAAGGAACTATACTACAACCTACAAGTCGGACACGCTCTCCAATCCTTATGACTTCACCTTTGTAACTCCTCAAGGTCAACCAAAGCTATCTGGCCGCTCCGTCCACCAGGGACCTGAAATTTTAATCTCCAAACCGGGATGAGACAATGTCTCAGCAAGTTCAACCCCCGTAAACCCCTATTAGAAAGAAAATACGCCCAAGGGTGGCCTAGCCACATTACACAGAGAACTTACCTCGCCTTAATTCATTCTTGTAGATTAGCACAATTTGTATCACACAATCTTAGGATAGTAATAATAATTCAAATAATTGAAACGCCATCACTTTCATATAAATGAACAATCGCACTTATCACGCATTCCAATTATTAATAACTACCACACAAGGCATAGCCAACTTCGATGTTCGGCTATCTACTGACATTAATGCTAGGCATCACCTCTCCCCTCCATGGAGCACGGCTTCGTCACCACATCGACGGCATTCCCAAAGGAGCATGGGTCCAGTTAGCCTGGTCTCTACTGCGACCCGAGCCACGTCACTCTCTTGACTGCATTTCTAGAAGAATAAAGGTCAAGTTGGCTTAGCCACTACTGCGACCTGAGCCACATCACTCTCTTGACAGCATTTCTAGCATAATAAGGGTCCAATTGGCCTAGCCACTATTGCGACCCGAGTCTTTCAACCAGCACACAACAATTCGATATAATCAACTTTACATTTCACTCACATAATCCAATTTGATATTAACCATTAAAAATCAATTTCATCAACACTTGGGATTTTTAAATAAAAATCCATATTTATCACAATCAACACTCAATTTGCACATCCAATCATCAAATTCAAATTCTAAATGCACGATCGGCACAAAATTTTGAAAATTTAGGTCCCAAAATAATTTTCAGAATTTATTAAATAATTAAATTTATTCCGAAAATTAATTAAATAATAATATCCATATTTTTCACAATCCACACTCAATTTATAATATCCAATCATCAATTTCAAAATCTGACTACACAACAGTAGCGATCGAACAAAATTATGAGAATTTAAGGTCTCGACAAAATTTTCAGAATTTAATAAATAATTAAATTTATTCCGAAAATAATTAAATAATAATATTTTAATAATTTCGAATAATAATATATTATTAAATTATTTAATAATTTCGGAATACTTAAATAAATCAAAAATAAATTCCTTTAAGTCACATCAAGGTTTATATTAATATAAACATTCACTTAACCTTAAATTAATCACACTTTAAGTTAATCAAGCATATTAATATAATCTACACTTAAATAAATTAAACTAACCACCTAATAACACTTAACATAAACTAAACACACCTAAAGCATCATTAACCCTCTAATCAAGGTTTAGTGAGCTAAACTCACCGGATTAGCGAGCCGAGCGGACCAAAACGACGAGGACGACACGAGGATCGACTTTCCTCAAGGCGGGCCGAGCATCCGGGCTCGGGAAGGCGGCCAAAACGGGCCAAAATAGGTGTTGCCATACCCATTTTTCAACTCCCCACTGCCGACTTTCAGGGCGAGGAGGGTGTCCGGCGGTGATTCGTGTGGAGGAACGGGGCGGGGTGAGGCGAGCTTGGACTCCGGGCGGAGGCACGGCGGCGGGGGGGTCTCACGGTGGCTCGGAGGTGGCCGATCCACAGCTTTGGACACACACCGGAGGAACAACGGAGGACGAGGGAGAGGGGGGAGCGGAGCCACGGGCGGCACAAGACGCGCGACGGGCGGGCTGGGCACGGCGAAAATGGCTGCGGCGACGGTGGCCGGCCCGGCTTGACGATGGATTGGACGGCGAAGATCCGGGAGATGGACGGGGGGTGGGGAGCGTGGGGGGAAAGGGAGGGCTTGCGCGGCGGCGGCGGCGACGGCGGATGAAGCCTCCGGCGGGGCGTGCGGCGCGGGCGGCCATGGCTGCTCCGGTTCCTTCCTCCGAAAGTCTTCGCACAGCAAAGATGGAGGGGAAAACCAACGGGAAAAGGGAGAGGAAGAAGAGAGAAGAAGGAGAGAGAGAGATGGGACCATTCCCTTTCCTTTTCCTTTTTCTTTAATCCCACAAAAATGGCCCACCATGGCATCATCAAGTGATGTCATACTCCACTATCTCCAAACCTCCCACAACATTTTCCAATGGTTGCAATTTACTTTTCCGTCGGGGCATAAAATCTTGTACATTAATTCCTTCCATTCCATTCAATTCTCTTCCAATTGAGTCCAATTGAAGTCCATAAAATTAATCCAATGTCACCACACTTCAATTCACATCTTCACTTGTCCATAGAACCAACTTAAGTCCCAAAAGCACAACCAAAGGCGGGCCTACTAATTTTCCGAACCAAATTAGCCATACCTTGATTATTTTGCCGAAAAACTCGGCTTGCATGAAAAATCTTCCAAAGATGAGTCAATATTCCTAAAATGATTTGTGACACACCCAAACTTCCAATTTCTGAATTCGATCTCAATTCCACGGTTAATTTCACTTTGGCACGATACTAGCGCGGCCCAACCTACCGGGTAGCCTTTAGAAATTTTCATGCATTTGACTTGTGGTTGATCATCTCAAGCCACAATGTACATCTTTGAAACATTGGCGACTTTCGGTTGTCGGGGTAATCTCAAGGTTTCAAATATGAACACAGGGTACCCAATCGATAGAAAAGTCGGTCTAGTGTCGATCGACAAGAATTGTGCGATCTGGTGGAATCACCCACACTTGATCACATGCCTCTGTCGAGTCGACCTATCTCCGATCTCTAATCGATTTTTAATTGTGCCGTAATGACCCTTGTAGATTAGCTCGGTCGAAAGATCGCTTCCTGGTCAAATTCTCGAGTCCGATGCATTAGAATTTCTTAACGGCTTCACCCGATAGACTAGTTTTCACATGAGTGGCCGACTCAAGGAAAAGAACTATATGCGTGCCAACGAAATGCCCGTCTCAATTTATTGAAAATAGAATTGGAAAATCGGGATGTCACAACTCTTCCCCTCTTATAAAAATTTCATCCTCGAAATTTAAACCTTTACCAATTCTTAAACAAAAGGTGGGGGTATAGTCGTCTCATATAATCTTCTCTTTCTCAGGTTGCTCATTCTGTACCAATGCTGTTAGATCACTACTATCTTGCCCAAACCACTTCGGATCCAAAATACTAAACACTTGCCCACTTAAAAATTCCAAAGGTCTTCAACACAAAATCTGCGAAGCTAAATTGGCGATTTTCTAAACGGTCTCTAAACTGTCTCTGATAATTGCGACTGAATCATTGATTTCTAAACCAACTCTGGACATGCGATTTTCTAATCTCTGATCTCATCTCAACTGACTGAAGTCTTGTACACTCTGCTCTACACTGATTAAAAAGAAACTATCTGATTGATCTGCTGAAACTGGGAACTCTCGGTCAAGATCTGATATAACTCTGACACTGATCTTGGCAACTACAATCACTGACTTTTGTACTGACCCTGGCTTGTGATCTTTCTTTCCCTGACTTCATCTCAGCAATTGAAATTCTGCACTCTTTGCTATGCACTGCTTAAGAAAGAACCATCTGAAAGCTCTACCAACTTGGAACATCTAATCTAGATTTGAAATACAATTCATCCCCGGCACTCCATGCAGATAATTTATATGATATACACACACTTCGGTATACCTATTCTAATCGAGATCTTTTCATGTTGCACTAAGGTGAGTTGACTCTGTTCATCTGTCGACCACAACCCCATAAGGAATCAATACTCTTCCCGACTCCTTAATAACCTGTCATAACATTCCATCATGCTATACTTCCATTCCCACACATGACTCTCTCAAGTGCTTGAAAAAGCTTTCCTGGCTTACATTACCAAATTCTCACTTACTGATACATCCAACACTTACAACTTGTTTGGTGATATCTATCTTCATACCGATCTACCAATCCCGATGATGTAGATTCTGACTCATCTTTGTACTATGTTGGACAACGCTGAAGTTGCTATGATGAGCTTCCCATAAGATCTCTTCTTTAATCTCTGTATCGTCAATTACACACAATCGTCCTCAGAACCTTAGTGTTCTGTCTTCAGAAATCTGAAAATCAACCTCTCTCTCATCTGCATTCTCTTATAGAGTCTTCTGAATTTCTGAATCTGTCCACTGAAGCGTTTTGATTCTGATATGAACTTTCGGCTCAATTCTGAGGGTAGTCATAAGATTCAAAAGGTGGCCTACCTTAGATTTGAAAACTGAATTTCAAACTTCCTCAAATAAGATCCAATCCTTGAGTACCAATTGTGCAACTAAGGACTCTCGACTCAAGTGCATCTGCGACTTTGCTCACCTTTCTAGAGTGATACAAAATATCATAGTCATAATCCTTAAGGAGTTCCATCCAGCGATGTTGTCTCATATTCAACTCCTTATGAGAGAATACGTACTTGAGACTTTGATGGTCAATGAAGATATGAAATCTTTCTCTATACCGATAGTGCCTCTAAATTTCCAGAACAAACATAACTATTGCAAGTTCTACAACATGCGTCGGGTAATTCAACTCACAAGATCTCAACTGACGGGACGCGTATGCAATAACCCTATCATGCTGCATCAACACACAACCCAATCCTTTAAACGACGCATCACTGTAGATCTCATAACTTCTAGGACCAAATGGAATAGTTAGCACAGGTGCGGTAGTCGGCTTTTGCTTAAGCTCTTGAAAACTACGCTCGCACTTATCTGTCCACACGAACTTTTCTTACTTCCTCAGTAGTCAAATCAACTGCAATGCTGACACTGAAAACCCTTCCATAAAACTTCTGTAATATCCTGCTAATCCTCAGAAACTTCTAATCTCTATCACTGTAGTCAATCTCGGCCAACTGATCATTGCTTCAATCTTGGACGGGGTCTACGGAGATTCCTTCTCCTGAAATCACATGACCTAGGAACGCAACACGAGTCATCCAAAACTCGCATTTGCTAAACTTATTGTAAAATCCAAGAGTACTCAAGGTCTGAAGTACCATCTTCTAATGTCTCTCGTGCTCCTCAGCACTCTTTGAACACACCAGGATAACTTCAATGAACACGATCACAACTGATTCAAGTACCCTTAAACATTCTGCTTATTAGACCCAAACAAACTAGCTAAGGTGTCCATCAAACCACACGGTATTACAATGAACTCATAACTGCCATATCGAGTGTGAGATGCTAACTTCGGTATGTCTTTCTTCCTGATCCTCAACTGATGATACCCTGACCTCCAGTCGATCTTGAAGAATATCGATGTACAAACACAACGAACCAACTTTCTTCTTCACGAATAGAACAGGCGATCCCCAAGGTGATGCACTGGAACGTATGAATCGCCTATTCAACACTTCCTGCATCTACACCTTCAGTTCTTTTAACTTGGGTAACACCATCCGGTAAGGAGCCTTAGGGACTAGCTATGTTCCGGGTGCTAATTCAATCACAAACTCTATTTCTCTTTCTGACAACAAACCTAGCAATTCTTCAGAAAATACCTTAAAAAACCTATGTACCACGATTATGTTCTCCATATTCGGCTCCTCAACTGACGCATCCATTACAGTTGCCATGTAGATTCGATAACCAACAACCAGAACCAGGTCATCTTTAGTGACAAATAACAAGGATTGAAGTTCCTCTTCGACTTTAGTAATTCAAAACTTTCACACGCTAACTAAACAAACTGAATTATATCAATACCATGATTCAAAACAACAGAAAGCTCCTTGAGCCAAATCTTTTTATAAATGACTTCCAAGTCATACTTAAGCAAACCCTTCAAGTACAACTATAGTCAGAGATTCATCATTTCTATTACTTTATTACCAATCGAAAATCCTACAACCTTCACTGAAAATTCTGTTGCACTACTCTGATAAAAACATCTCAAAAACATTCTTCTTGATCGATGCTTGGTCGACCCATTCATGCTCTTCTAGCCATCCTAGTGGCGTCCTATCTGCAGTAACGGTACTTACGCTCTCATGGACTTACGCGGATAGTTCTTAACCCGATGGCCGTGCTGGCCATATTCAAAGCATGCTCTCTTTTTACTCTGACGCTAGGTTGACTCACGCTCTTTTTCCACAAACTCGGTACGCAATTGATGAGTCCTCTACCTCCCATCAAGGAACATCATGCACCCTTCCTTGCATTGGGGTATGTTCCAAGTACCCCATTAAATGTCCCGAAGCATGTTTCCTTTGTTCTATCTTATCAACGGCGTGACAGAAATAGTTGTGATTCCATCTGTCTATACGGACAATCTTTGATCAAAAGACTATATTGGCGACCCTTGTAACAAGTCATTTCTCTCTTACAGCACAGAACAGATCCATGTCTTTTCTTACAGACACGACACACATCGATCGAGTTGAGCACTGACTTTCCAATTCTACTCTTTCGGTTGGGTGAAACAAGGCACCTTTCTTCTGACATCGGCCTTTCTCCCCAATCGATTTCCATCTCTATCTAAACTGAACCTTGACTCAGATACGATGGCTTGATCCTCGATCACAACTCCAGATTGGGCCTCAACAGGCACGGCAACAACAATGGTCACAACACTGGCAGCGGTAGAAACAACGGCAACAGCGGCGGCTCGGTCCTGAGCTTACTGACCCAACAAGCTTCCAAGGAACACTAGCGTTTGAACGATCCCATCAAACCTAGGATCGCTTGGTGCTGCTACACTCTTAGTACCGACTTATGGCGATACTCTCACACTCGCACCGGTCTAAGCCTGCACTCTACCTCGGGTACCAACTCTTGTCAGCATCTTACCCCGAGGTATAGGTCCTATCGACCTCCTCCAAGGAGTTCTCCACTCCTGGTCACTCATCCTATAGGCTCTTTATAGACACTTGTTTTCCGATTCCAACATCAGGTTAGAATTTGAGTGACCCCACAAACACATTACCAAACAGCTATCAACCACATGCATCAGCATATTAAAAGCCTTTCCTACTAACTATCCCATGACTCATCGCACCTTATCACTCCATACACAAACCATGCTCTGATACCACTTAAACGGGGATGTCACGCCCCGAACCCCGAGCGCACCAACATCTCACCATGGTCATGCAAATGCGACATCCTAGGTAGTGTCGCCAACCCATTCATTTATTTTGCGCAAGCGGAACATAAAAAACCCCCGACAATGAAATACGGGATAAAACACAAGAAGCAAAATCACAACCAAACACTTTCATAATTCAAAGGGTTTAAATACAAGGTCTACGGCCAAAAGTCTACAAAAGACCGGCTCTTAAAAATGAACTATCCTACAACCTACAAGTTGGACACGTTCTCCAATCCTCATGACTTCACCTCTGCAACTCCTCAAGGCCAACCAAAGCTATCTAGCCGCTCCGTCCACCAGGGACCTGAAATTTTAATCCCAAACCGGGATGAGACAATGTCTCAGCAAGTTCAACCCCTAAACCCCTATTAGAAAGAAAATACGCCCAAGGGTGGCCTAGCCACATCACATAGAGAACTTACATCGCCTTAATTCCTTCCTGCAAGTTAGCATAATTTGTATAATTCAATCACATGTAATAATAATAACCAAACAATTGAACGCACAATCACATCATATAGAACAATTCAACCGCATTGGATCATTTCAGCAATCAATCGGGCATAGCCGATTACATGTCATTATAACAAATCAATCATTGCTCTCAATCACGACCCTATAGGAAGGTTTAACGTCACAATCGACGGCATTCCCAAAGGAGCATAGAATTAGTGGCATCACGGCCCCACCGGCCACGTAACCTTTAAAAGGTGGAAGAATAAAGGTCCGATGGGCACGACCTCTAATAGGTGGTAATTCACGGCCCCATTTGGGAGCCAAGTCCTTATCGTCATCTCTAATCACGGCCTCATTTCTAGCAGAATAAGGTGGTCAATTGGCCACAACCTTTAATAGGTGGTCAATCACTCTCTTGCACAACCTTTAATAGGTGGTCAATCACGGCCTCTTTACATTTCACTCACGACCTCTAATAGGTGGTTAATCAAATCCAATTCCCATCAATTTCCACACTTGGATTTTATAAAAAAATCCATATTTATCACAATCACACTCAATTTGCCACAATCCAATCATCAAATTCAAATTCTAAATACACAGCAGAAATAGCACGAAATTTGAGAAAATTTAGGATCCCAAAATAATTTTCAGAATTTATTAAATAATTAAATTTATTCCGAAAATTAATTAAATAATAATATCCATATTTTTTCACAATCCACACTCAATTTATAATATCCAATCATCAATTTCAAAATCTGAATACACAGCTGTGATCAACACCGAAATTCTAAATAAATTTAAGGTCTTGACAAAATTTTCAGAATTTAATAAATAATTAAATTTATTCCGAAATTTAATTAAATAATAATATTTTAATAATTTCGAATAATAATATATTATTAAATTATTTAATAATTTCGAAATGTTTAAATAACTCAAAAGTAAAATCATTTATGTCACATCAAAGCTTATATTAATATAAACATTCACTTAGCCTTAAATTAAACACAATTTAAGTTAATCAAACACCTTAATATAATCTACACTTAAATAAATTAAACTAACCACCTAATAACACTTAACATAAACTAAACACACCTAAAGCATCATTAACCCTCTAATCAAGGTTTAGTGAGCTAAACTCACCGGATTAGCGAACCGAGCGAACCAAAACGACGAGGACGACGCGAGGATCGACTTTCCTCAAGGCGGGCCGAGCATCCAAGCTCGGGAAGATGGCCAAAACGGGCCAAAATGGGCTGCCATACCCATTTTCTGCAGCTGCGATTTGGGGCGGAGGAGGGCTGCATCCGGCGGCGGTTTCGGCGGAAGGACCGGCGGGGATGGGAAGGAGAGCTCAAGCGCGGTTGGCATACGGCGGTGGAGCGGGGTCTCACGGTGGCGATGGAGGTGGGATCCATGGCTTACGGTAGACGCCACGGAGCGGCGGATGAGGGGATAAGGGCGGGCGGAGCCACGGCGGGCACGACGGCTAGTGCGGACGGCAGCATGGCGACAACGACAAAGGGCGGTGGCGTCGCATGTGGTCCCGGTGGTGGCGGATGGGGCGATCAAATAGCGGAGGAGGAGGAGGAGAGGAGGGCGATAGTGGCGCGGGTGGACAGCGCGCAGCGCGGCGAGGACGGCGGCGACGGCGTGAGGCGGTGATGGGCGGCGTGCAAGCGGGCGGCCATGGTTGCTCGTTCTTCCTCCATTTTTTGGTCTTCGAAGAAGACCAGAGATGGAGGGGGAAAACCAACAGGAAAGGGAGAGGAAGAAGAGAGAAGAAGGAGAGAGAGAGAGATGGGACCATTCCCTTTTCTTTTTCTTTTTCTTTAATCCCACAAAATGGCCCACCATGACCTCATGGATGATGTCACACTCCACTATCTCCCACAACCTTATTCCAATGGTTGCAATTCCATTTTCCGCCGGGGCATAAAATCTTGTACAATAATTCTTCAATTCCACTTGATTCTCTTCCAATTGAATCAAATTGAAGACCATAAAATTAATCCGATGTCACCACACTTCAATTCACATCTTCACTTGTCCATAGAACCAACTTAAGTCCCAAAAGCACGACCAAAGGCGGGCCTACTAATTTCTCGAACCAAATTAGCCATTCTCTGATTAATTTGTCGATAAACTCGGCTTGCATGAAAAATCTTCCAAAGATGAGTCAATATTCCTAAAATGATTTGTGACACACCTAGACTTCCAATTTCTGAATTCGATCTCAATTCCACGGTTAATTTCACTTTGGCACGATACTAGCACGGCCCAACCTACCGGGTAGCCTTTAGAAATTTTCATGCATTTGACCTGTGGTTGATCATCTCAAGCCACAATGTACATCTTTGAAACATTAGCGACTTTCGGTTGTCGGGGTAATCTCAAGGTTTCAAATACGGACATAGGGTACCCAATCGATAGAAAAGTCGGTCTAGTGTCGATCGACAAGAATTGTGCGATCTGGTGGAATCACCCACACTCGATCACATGCCTCTGTCGAGTCGACCTATCTTCGATCTCTAATCGATTTTTAATTGTGCCGTAATGACCCTTGCAGATTAGCTCGGTCGAAAGATCGCTTCCTGGTCAAATTCTCGAGTCTGATGCATTAGAATTTCTTAACGGCTTCACCTGATAGACTAGTTTTCACATGAGTGGCCGACTCAAGGAAAAGAACTATATGCGTGCCAAAGAAATGCCCGTCTCAATTTATTGAAAATAGAATTGGAAAATCGGGATGTCACAAAGAGAAGCTTTTGTATGTCAAGGTTTCATATATCTTTTCATTTGGGTCCATTTGAATGTAGGCACCCACATCCAAACATAATCTTAAAATATTCTACAAATAAAGATGGACACATCTATTCCATAGTTTGCTAATGGAAGAATCTGATGGTAACCAAGGAAGAGATAGAGAAAGTCTAAACTAGAGAAACAAAGCTAAAGAAAAAGTTGTGACTTATCCGTGCCTTATTCATAAACATAATTAGAGTGTGGATGGAGGACTCACCACAAAGCTTGTGCCTCATACCGTGTCTCTGGGGAAAAATACGAGCCTTAATTTGTCAGTCGCTAGTGCACTCACTTGCTAAAAAGAAAAAAGAAACAAAGCTTACCGTGACAATGAGATAAGCCTCGGGCAACAATTGAAGTTGGGCTTTTCCCTCCCCAAAATTCAGTGTAAGTGCTCCCATTGTCAAAAACTACTCGAAGATCCTTTACACCAAGTACCTTATGCTGGTCTTGCTGCGTAGACCTTGCTGAAACAATACAGTTCAGGTCCTTCAAGAGTTTAGCAAGACATATAATGCGACAAAAAAAATGACCAAACAAAATAGATGGAACAGCTCCATACTACGATAAACTATTTGGTACCCACGCGATTTTTGAAGAAGGGACAAGGTCGAAAACTGTTTGGAGATATCTGCTGACCTTGATCATCCGTGGAGGAGCATGATATCACATGTTTATTGATGCAATGATAAGGTGCGTCAAGGTTAGTATATTCGACAAGTATCCTTGTTATGCATCTTGCAAAATCTCGGCAAAACTAACCACACCTCGGATACATTGATTGTCCAATTCGACATCATGATAGATTCTCGGACCAACCCATTTTTCCTTTCTGCATTATCCCCGAGACCTGCATATTCAGGGGGAAAGCAAAACATTAACGTATTCAATCTCAAAGATTACAAGTGTCATGGACGGAAATCATGTTACGAGTTACATGGCGGATTGGATCAAGAGCATAATCAAGATTAATTTTGAGGCGATTGATCCCTTTCAGGAAACAAAAGGATCGAACATAGGCTTGCTTGCAAATGGTAATGCTTGGAAAAAGCAAATGCATCGGGCGAAACCAGAAGCAACGGAGACAGAGCAAGAGAAATCGAGCACTCACCGACATCGCGAATCAGCATTGAGACGATCTATAGCTGGGTGGCATCGGGGGCTACTGGGCAAGCGGCTTGGGGGGGCAACGAGCGACTAGGCGAGCGGCGTTAGGGGTGGGCGGGCGAGTGGCGAGCGGCACAGCGCGTTTGCGGCGGCATCGAGGATGAGCAGCGTCGAGTGGCCGAGCGTCGGGGCGCCGGGGGAGCGGCGAGCATCGGGACGAGCGGCGTTAGGGTGGGCGGGCGGCGGCGTCCACGGGGGATAAGCGCGCTGGTGGTGGAGTCGAGGAATAGCGGCGTCCGGCGCGGCGTCAAGTGGGCGAGCATCGGGCGGCGGGGCGACGGCGTTGAGGGAGGCAAGGGCAAGGCGAGCGGTGTCCGGCGGAGGCGGCATCAGGCGGCGACGTCGAGGGTGAGGGCAAGCGACATCGGGACAGGGGAGAGGCTAGAGAACGGGAGAGAACAATTGTGATAAAAATTGATTTGGGGCTAGGTTTTTTACCTTTTAGGAACCCTAACTGTACAAGTTCGGTTTCGGTTCGGTTCCGGTTCCGGTTCCAATTTCGATGAGCCGGAACCAGAACCGGAACCAAGAACCACCGGTTCCCAAAAAGGGAAGGGAACCGAACCGGAACCTCCGGTTTGGTTCTCCGGTTCCCGGTTCTACCCGGGAACCACACTCACCCCTAGCGGTGAATGATAATGATTGCATTAGGAGTGACCATTTTCATCTTTGGCATCAAATGTGTTCTTTAACTCCATTCACAAATCTCCCACTTTTAGTGGTTGAATTATATAGATATAGTTTGACATGAATTGATTATAAGCTTGGTTTCAGCAATGCATACCAAATCTGTGCATGTTGCTTTCATCATCTTATCGCCCTTCACATGAAGGAAAACAGTTTTCATATCGAAAAATATTATGTGCACCATACTTCTTTGACTTTAACTTTTTAAAATAAATAGCAACACATTCGATTCTATCGGTATAAATTTTACCGAATTGCATGTATAAATTTACGACACCAAACTATAGAGGTTTTTATATACATAATTGGATTGACGTTGCAATCGGGGCAATCTAGCATTGTGTTCCTTGATCAACTGCTCAATGAAGAGAGTAAGCGAAGAGAAAGGATGAGAACATTTTAGGACTTGATTGTTCACACCTAAATTTTGATTAAATATTTAGGATTAGTTTGTATGAAAAATTAGGTACCAATTCAGCCCTAACAAAAATGATTTTCACATCACATATGCATTAATATTATTTGTATCAATTAAATTCAGTTTTTCCTTATTTTACTGCATTTTAGATAAATAGAAATTTTTTAAAAAAAATTTATTATTACCAATTATTTTTAATATTAAAGAGAGAGAGAGAGAGAGAGAGAGAGAGAGAGAGAGAGAGAGAGGAAGAGAGAGGAAGAAAACATTGGCTTTGGGGGCTGGGCTTGATCCCGGCCCCTTCTCTCGTTTCCGCGGGCCTAGGACCCATATCACCCCTAGCTCGGCCGGCTTCGCGGTCGGGCCCTCTCCTTCTTCTTCTTCCTTCCTTCCTCGCGCTGCACACCATGCGCGCGGGGACGACCTCCGTCCGAGAGAGGAGGGTAGACCGGTGACGAGGGGACGTCTCGCGGGCCCCATCACTACCGTCGAACAGAGCAGCGCGAGATCCGGCGAGAAACCCGGATGGAAGGGGACGTCTTGGCGGATGCCTTCAATGCCGAGCAGGCGTCCGCGGAGAAGAAAGGATGGGACACTGGTTCGGCCACACTAAGGCCAGTCGTCGTTGCTAGGGACCGGCGGCCGAAACCCTCGTCGACCGGACCCGAGAGAGAAAGAGCAGGGGTTTGGGTGAGATCGAGAGATCGAGAGAGACGGAGATCGCAGCGAGATGGCTTCAACCGATCTCGGTCGCACGCGAGCTCCGCCCGACAACCCCCGTCCGACAACCGCGCTAAGCTGACGCCCTCAATTCAAGCCAGCAAGCCCCCGACCCTATTTTGCCCTCCTTTCGGGCACGTTGAACTAGAGCTCGCGGCGGTCTGGCTCGCGCTAAATCCGGCCCCGACCGTCCTTGCTTCGGCCTTTGTGTGGTCGTCGCTTCGTTGCTGAGGGTCTCGACGCAGATTCCGGTCCCGTTCGAGCCAAGAACCCCTCGTTCCAGTGCGTGCTCCACTTGTTTGACGAAATGCCTTAACGAGAGCTGGTTTTAGTTTCGTCATTTCAACCCAGTATCAAGCCGCCCGAGCATCATCCTATCAAGTCAAATTCCTCACGAGATGGTTGGTGTCCCGAGTGTTGGCCTTTCGGTCGTTTCGAGCTTGTTCGCCGACGTCACCTTTTTCGGTTTGTGTTCAGTCGAGGATGCCGGCGGTGTTCATGCCGGCCAAGGGACGACGACCCTAGGTGGAGGTCAGACCCTCGACCTGGGCTGGCCGAGGCGGCACTAGAGAGGGCGTGTGGCTCGGCCAAGGCGAGCGGCGCCGCCCGTCTCAGCCATCCCCGTCGACGCCGCAAGGAGCTGGGCGACAGGCGCGAGTCGGGTCGGCCGGTTTGGTTCGCGGGTTTGACCGACCCGGTTCTTTATGGTTTTCGGGCTAGGGTTTTTCTTTGATGGGCCACTTTTTGTTTAGTTTAAATACTGGGCTGGGCATTTCTTTTAATTGAAAGTGGGCCTTGGATACGAGATAAAACTGGGCTGGCTTAATCTAGGGTTAGCTTCTCTTCGGGCCCGGCCCCTTTTTCATTTTGCGAGGGGGCCAATGGTTGGGGGACCGGACTGGGCTTGCGTATCACACCCAGTCCGGCCATTTGGATTGGCGACTGGGTCGGTTCCGATCCTTTTTTGATAATATATATCGTTATTTTATATTAATTTTTTTATAAAAATAGAAACTCCCAAAAAAATTATTTCAAAAAATAATCAGAAAAACCTATAAAATAGCCTTTGAGTGTTTGTTCCTTAAAATATGTGAAAATCCTTATAAGAAAACAAAAATAAATTGTGCTTAAATCCTTGATAGTAAATGGCGGATTGCAATTTGCACATTTCCTTTTCTCCAATTCCGCACTTGCGATGATGGATGGATTACTATTTCCTTAATGTGGTTAGGAATTGAATCCTAAAACTGATGATTGGTATAAAATGCTACACAAATGCTTTATTTAATGTTTTTAGGTGCTTGAAAGAGTATTAGTTGATTAATTAGTATAATCAAGTTCCCGAATCTAATTTTTTTGGTTACGCATGAATAATTTTTTTTTTCTTTATATATTACTTGGGTTTCTAATCGACTCACCACAAATTGATTAATAACAATTTTAAATGAAAATGTTGCAAATTAAAAACTCGGACCATAAGTCACGAATTGGTGAGCTTGGGAAAGCCTAGGCTAAGCCTAGAGTTAATGCCGACCATCAACCTCCACGCTGGTGGGAGGGCTATGAAGAGGTCGCAACATTGACCATGGTCAGAAGCAAGAGGGCATTTACCCCAATGACAAATGCATTAAAGAGTGCACAATAAACTTTCTCAATTCTCCCCATGAGACATTAGGCTTTATAAAAATTCACTCAGTTACATCATAATAAGTCGATATGCAAAAGCTCATCCGACGTGAGCAAGAATCTAGTCATTTACGAAGGGATATCCACATTAGAAAAAAAAGATAAGCCTATATGTTCTTCTACGAAATGGACATTTGCCTGAGTAGAACAATCCCATCTAGTACCTCATTAATCTTATCAGCAAGGTAAGTCACAAGTCAACGGATAGCCCAACTTGACATTATTTGCACTCACCGATGTGATGAAAATCAAGATAATTACCAAAAAAAAAAAAGTCTTAAACCTGTTATACTTGTATCAATTCAGTCTTAAACTTATCGGGAGAATTACCAAAAAAAGTCCTAAACCTATTGCAATTATGCCAATTCAGTCCTAATTTTTTTTTTTGCCAATTTAGTCCTAAACCTTTTATAGTTGTGTCAATTCAGTCCATCCGGCCAAAATTGGCCGGCTGGTGCTGACGTGGCATTTTTAAATAATTTTTTATTTTTTTCGAATTTTTAATATTTTTTTGGAATTTTTTAATTCTTTTTTTTTCTCTTTTTTTTTTTTTTTTTTCCATCATCTTCTTCACCTCCTGGCCGGCTGGCGCCAGCTGGAGGCGAGGGCCGATGAGGTCAGCCTCGCCGGCCAATGGCGAGGCTCGCCCCCACCGGCCGGAGGCAAGGGCCGGCGAGGGCGAGGCCCCCCGGATCCGGGCGAGGTCGGCTGGCCCGCCGGATCCGGCGAGCTCAGCCCTCGCCAGATACGGCAGGGCCTCGCCCAGCCAAGGCGAGGGTCGACCTTGCCAATGGCCGGCGAGGCTCCTCGCCCGCCGTCCACAATGCGGCGGCGATTGGAAGCCGCAAGCTTGCTCGCACTCCGGAGGCGCAATCGCAAGGCACGGATTGAGGCGAGAGAGAGAACGGTTCCAAGCGAGCGCTCGCAACTTCAAACGAGAGAGAGAGGGATAGCCACCCGTAGATCCTCCCGTTGAGGAGGTCGCCTCGCCGGCCACTGGCGAGGTCGACCCTCGCCTTGGCTGGGCAAGGCCCTGCTAGATCTAGCGAAGGCCGAGCTCGCCGGATCTGGCTAGGCCTCACCCTCGCCAGTGGCCGGCAAGGCTAACCTCGCCAAATCTGGCGGGGCCTCACCCTCGCCGGCCCTTGCCTCCGGTCGACGGGGGCAAGCCTCGCCATTGGCCGGCGAGGCTGACCTCGCCGACCCTCATCTCCGGCCGGCCAGGAGACGAAGAAGATGATGGAAAAAAAAATTAAAAAAAAAGAATTAAAAAATTCCAAAAAAATATTTACAATTCGAAAAAAATATTTAAAAAATATTTAAAAATGCCACATCAGCGTTCACCAGTCTACGTCAGCGCCGGCCGGCCAATTTTGGCCGGATGGACTGAATTGACACAACTGTAAAAGGTTTAGGACTAAATTGGCAAAAAAAAAAGTTTAGGACTGAATTGGGACAATTGCAATAGGTTTAGGACTGAATTGGGACAATTGCAATAAGTTTAGGACTTTTTTGGTAATTCTCCCTAAACTTGTCAATCTAACTAATTCAGTTCTAAATATTTTAACAATTTGTCAATAAAGTCTATCAGACTAATTTTTGCCAAAGATCACTGACGTAAACGCTGAACATTCTACATGTCACCACCGGCATTGAGTAAGGTTTGTGAGTCCCTCACCATATTGAGCAACTTCTTTGACAATCCCAACCGTTTATCACATAATAAAACACAACCTCATACAATCAGTGGCCATCCACATCCAACAAATCTAATCTATGCCGGTTGGAAAAATTAATCAATCATCTTTTCCCCCAAAGCCCAGTCCTTTTTTCAAACAAGACAAAAGGACCGAGTTCTCTAGCTCATCTCTTCCATGGAGTTCTTCCTAGACTCACCCGCAATCCCAAAAGGAACCTAAACAAGCTGCTGAGCCTTGTGCTGTCTTGATAATGACTTCGCACATAATCACAAGAAACAAATCCTTTTCGAAACTACGTTTGGAATTCTAGAAAATGAGGTTGCGATCCATGTAAAAGTGTGACGTCGAGTCACGAGGGCCAAGTCGTGTCCAACTCTAAAATATGATCTTGGTCTAAAAAATCACGAAGGAAAAATGGAATTATATACGAAACTACCTAAACTAGATTCAGGTGCATATATGATTGAGTGTTATCGTGCATCTCTTTCTAATTAACCTGGGGTGCGTGTATTGTACCTTACAAATGCATATTGAGAAATTGATGTAGATTTAAGGGTTTAGATTTGACTGTTGCAACTAGCGTCGATACTTGAAGTCCAAGATACGATTTCAATTAGCATATAATCCGTGTGTGTCCACTTTGACCGTGTCTTGGTTCATTTAATTAAGCTCGAGAAAAGTGATTTTGACCTAAGATTAACATGGTGCAATTGATGTTCAAAGTCGATGCCGAATTTTTCATCATGCACCATTCTAAGAGGAAATTTACCCTTGAGAAGAGGGTTCCAATACAAGAGGATACAATTTTTGGACAATGCACGTGTATATCGATTTGGTCATGTACTCTTCGTCAAGACGTGGATGATCACCTCTGTCCGAATGCGGTAGTAGTCGAAAAAGTTACACTTGGATGAGCAAAGGAGGCTGGTTCGACATGTAAAAAAGTATTAGCGATTGATATTGGTAAGCATATGATGTGTTGAAGAAAGAAGACACGTCAAAAAACAAGCGGATAATCGATTTTGCAAAACACGTGATGCATCATCTTGGGGAGAATAGAACCAGCTAAAAAGAAGGTGGAGCACTCAGAGGACCAACAATCGACCACATAATAAAAGAAAGTATAACACCAGCACAAAACTATTGATCCACACATTTAGTCAGGGCCTAAATCGAAACCAAACAGGAAGATTTCGGTGACAACTGTGCGTCATGAATTTGATGTCGAGAATGCCGAGTTGCTTATATTTTGATTTGATTCTATGATCTAAGTGGTGCGAGTCATTTCTAGATTTTTGTTTGTCAAAAGAACTATAAAAGAAGAAACTACCAAATGGTCATAACAAGAAGGAGGTCGTAAAGCATTCATAGACTCGTCTCAAATGGTTGGTATATGAAGGAAGTAACACGTTGGTAGGTTCTAGTCAAAATAAAACCATTAAAGGATTCACATTGACTAACACAGCTTTCGGCCAAAGTTTTCCAGTGTTTACTTTATCTCTCTATCGTTCTTGCTATTTTCTTTTCAAAGCATTTCTTATTTGTTTCTGAAAGATTTTGTGAGACATTTGCCAACTATTTTAAAAGTTTAAGCTGTTAAATAAAAATGTGGTTTATTATATAAATATTATAGCACTCCTCTTCACAGTTAGTCTGATCCTTTTGCCTAGTACTAAGCATGGACATATTTGATTGGCGAGGCAAACGGGGCTTGATAAAATTTAAACCCGGGACCTTCAACTCTAATATAATATAAGATTTTGTGAGATCACGACTAACTAATATAAAATTCGTGTGTGTTCACTTTGACCATGTCTTGGTTCATTTAATCAAGCTCGAGAAAAGTGATTTCGACCTAAGATTAACATGGTGCAATTGATGTTCAATGTCGATGCCGAATTTTTTACCATGCACCATTCTAAGAGGAAATTTACCCCTGAGAAGAGGGTTCCGATACAAGAGGATACAATTTTTGGACAACGCACGTGTATATCGATTTGGTCATGTACTCTTTGTCAAGACGTGGGTGATAACCTCTGTCCGAATGCGGTAGTAGTCGAAAAAGTTACACTTGGATGAGAAAAGGAGGCTGGTTCGCCATGTAAAAAAGTATTAGCGATTGATATGTGTAAGCATATGATGTGTTGAAGAAAGAAGACACGTCAAAAGACAAGCGGATGATCAATTTTGCAAAACACGTAATGCATCATCTTGGGGAGAATAGAACAAGCTAAAAAGAAGGTGGAGCACTCAGAGGACCAACAGTCGACCATATAATAAAAGAAAGTATAACACTAGCACAAAACTATTGATCCACACATTTAGTCAAGGCCTACATCAAAACCAAACAGGAAGATTTCGGTGACAACTGTGCGTCACGAATTTGATGGTGAGAATGCCGAGTTGCTTTTATTTTGATTTGATTCTATGATCTAAGTGGTGCGAGTCATTTCTAGATTTTTGTTTGTCAAAAGAACTATAAAAGAAGAAACTACCAAATGGTCATAACAAGAAAGAGGTCGTAAAGCATTCATAGACTCATCTCAAATGGTTGGTATATAAAGGAAGTAACACGTTGGTAGGTTCTAGTCAAAATGAAACCTTTAAAGGTTTCACATTGACTAACACAGCTTTCGGCCAAAGTTTTTCAGTGTTTACTTTATCTCTCTATCATTCTTGCTATTTTCTTTTCAAAGCATTTCTTGTTTGTTTCTGAAAGATTTTGTGAGACATTTTCCAACTATTTTAAAAGTTTAAGCTGTTAAATAAAAATGTGGTTTATTATATAAATATTATAGCACTCCTCTTCACAGTTAGTCTGATCCTTTTGCCTAGTACTAAGCATGGATATATTTGATTGGCGAGGCAAACGGGGCTTGATAAAATTTAAACCCGGGACCTTCAACTCTAATATAATATAAGATTTTGTGAGATCACGACTAACTAATATAAAATTCGTGTGTGTTCACTTTGACCATGTCTTGGTTCATTTAATCAAGCTTGAGAAAAGTGATTTCGACCTAAGATTAACATGGTGCAATTGATGTTCAATGTCGATGCCGAATTTTTTACCATGCACCATTCTAAGAGGAAATTTACCCCTGAGAAGAGGGTTCCGATACAAGAGGATACAATTTTTGGACAATGCACGTGTATATCGATTTGGTCATGTACTCTTCGTCAAGACGTGGATGATCACCTCTGTCCGAATGCGGTAGTAGTCGAAAAAGTTACACTTGGATGAGAAAAGGAGGCTGGTTCGCCATGTAAAAAAGTATTAGCGATTGATATGTGTAAGCATATGATGTGTTGAAGAAAGAAGACACGTCAAAAGACAAGCGGATGATCAATTTTGCAAAACACGTAATGCATCATCTTGGGGAGAATAGAACAAGCTAAAAGAAGGTGGAGCACTCAGAGGATCAACAGTCGGCCATATAATAAAAGAAAGTGGAACACTAGCACAAAAATATTGATCCACACATTCAGTCGCGGCCTAAATCGAAACCAAATTAGGAAGATTTCGGTGACAACTGTGCGTCACAAATTTGACGTCGAGAATGCTGAGTTGCTTTATTTTGATTTGATTCTATGATCTAAGTGGTTCGAGTCATTTCTAGATTTTTGTTTGTTAAAAGAACTATAAAAGAGGAAACTACCAAATGGTCATAACAAAAAGAGGTCATAAAGCATTCATAGACTCTTCTCAAATGGTTGGTGCATGAAAGAAGAAACACGTTGGTAGGTTCTAGTGAAAATGAAATCTTTAAAGGTTTCGCATTGTCTACAACAGCTTTCGGCCAAAGTTTTCCAATGTTTACTTTATCTCTCTATCATTCTTGCTATTTTCTTTTCACAGCATTTCTTATTTGTTTCTGAAAAAAATTTTGAGACATCTGCCAACTGTTTTAAAAACTTAAGCTGTTAAATGAAAACGTGGTTTATTATATAAATATTACAACACTCCTCCTCACGGTTTGTCTGATCCTTTTGCCTAATACTAAGCACGGACATATTTGATTGGGGAGGCAAATAGGGCTTGATAAGATTTGAACCCAGGACCATCAACTTTAATATAATGTAAAATTTTGTAAGATCATGACTAACTAATATAAAATTCGTGCGTATCCACTTTGACCATGTCTTGGTTCATTTAATTTTGTAAGTGATTTGGACAATGTACGTGTATATCGATTTGGTCATGTACTATTTGTCAAGACATGGATGATCACCTCCGTCTAAATGCGGCAGTCGTCCAAAAAGTTACACTTGGATGAGCAAAGGAGGCTGGTTCGCTATGTAAAAAAGTATTAGCGATTGATATGCGTAAGCATATGACGTGTTGAAGAAAGAAGACATGTCAAAAGACAAGTGGATGATCAATTTTGCAAAACATGTGATGCATCATCTTGGGGAGAATAGAACAAGCTAAAAAGAAGGTGGAGCACTCAAAGGACCAACAATCGACCATATAATAAAAGAAAGTGGAACACCAGCGCAAAACTATTGATCCACACATTAAGTCGCGGCCTAAATCGAAACCAAATCAGGAAGATTTGGGTGACAACTGTCCATCACGAATTTGATGCCGAGAATGCCGAGTTGCTTTTATTTTGATTTGATTCTGTGATCTAAGTGGTGCGAGTCATTTCTAGATTTTTGTTTGTTAAAAGAACTATAAAAGAGGAAACTACCAAATGGTCATAACAAGAAAGAGGTCATAAAGCATTCATAGACTCGTCTCAAATGGTTGATACATGAAGGAAGAAACACATTGGTAGGTTCTAGTCAAACTGAAACCTTTAAAGGTTTCACATTGACTACAACAGCTTTCGGCCAAAGTTTTCTAATGTTTACTTTATCTTTCTATTGTTCTTGTTATTTTCTTTTCACAACATTTCTTGTTTGTTTCTGAAAAATTTTGTAAGACCTCTATCAACTGTTTTAAAAAGCTTAAGCTGTTAGATGAAAATGTGGTTTATTATATAAAGATTATAACACTCCTCTTCACGGTTAGTCTGATCCCTTTGCCTAATACTAAGCATGGACATATTCGATTAGGGAGGCAAATGGAGCTTGATAAGATTTGAACCCAGGACCTTCAACTCTAGTATAATTTAAGATTTTGTGAGATCATGATTGACTAATATAAAATTCTTGTGTGTCCACTTTGACCATGTCTTGGTTCATTTAATTAAGCTCGAGAAAAGTGATTTCGACCTAAGATGAACATAGTGCTATTGATGTTCAATGTCGATGCCAAATTCTTTACCATGCACCATTCTAAGAGGAAATTTACCCGTGAGAAGAGGGTTTTGATACAAGAGGATACAATTTTTGGACAATGCACGTGTATATCGATTTGGTCATGTACTCTTCATCAAGACATGGATGATCACCTCTGTCTGAATGCAGCCGTAGTCGAAAAAGTTACACTTGGATGAGCAAAGGAGGCTGGTTCGCCATGTAAAAAAGTATTGGCAATTGATATGTGTAAGCATATGATGTGTTGAAGAAAGAAGACATGTCAAAAGACAAGCAAATGATCGATTTTGCAAAACACGTGATGCATCATCTTGGGGAGAATGGAACAAGCTAAAAAGAAGGTGGAGCACTCAGAGGACCAACAGTCGACCATATAATAAAAGAAAGTGGAACACCAACACAAAACTATTGATCCACACATTCAGTTGCAACCTAAATCGAAACCAAATCAGGAAGATTCCGGTGACAACTGTGCGTCACGAATTTGATGTCCAGAATGCCGAGTTGCTTTTATTTTGATTTGATTCTATGATCTAAGTGGTCCGAGTCATTTCTAGATTTTTGTTTGTTAAAAGAACTATAAAAGAGGAAACTATCAAATGGTCATAACAAGAAAGAGGTCATAAAGCATTCATAGACTCGTCTCAAATGGTTGGTACATGAGGGAAGAAACACGTTGGTAGGTTCTAGTCAAAATGAAACCTTTAAAGGTTTCACATTGACTAAAACGGCTTTCGGCCAAAGTTTTCCAATGTTTACTTTATCTCTCTACAGTTCTTGCTATTTTCTTTTTCACAGCATTTATTGTTTGTTTGAGAAAGATTTTGTGAGACCTCTGCCAATTGTTTTAAAAGCTTAAGCTATTAGATAAAAATGTGGTTTATTATATAAATATTATAACACTCCTCCTCACCGTTAGTCCGATCACTTTGCCTAATACTAAGCATGGACATATTTGATTGGGGAGGCAAATGGGGCTTGATAAGATTTGAACTCAAGACCTTCAACTCTAATATAATGTAAGATTTTGTGAGATCATGACTAACTAATCTAAAAGTTTAAGTTGTTAGTTGAATGTGTGATTTATAATTTACATATTCTACCGGCTTCCACATTTGATTATCAATCAAAGATTTTGATTTCCAACTTGTAAGTCCTCGCAATCCATTTGGTTTAGAGGTGGATTAACACTTGATAGAATATTTATGCCCATGTATACATCTACTAGGTGACATCGATGGGGAAAAGTGAAACAGTTAAGAGACTCGAGAATCCAATTGCAATTGCCTAATGTCGGAGGGTTATAAGAATTTAGCGATCGAATTATCTTACACCACTTTGGTAATATGTCGAGTTTTAAGTGGATCCAAAGATGGAAAGGTGTTATCTATGGCTCATGTAGGTTGATATCTTGTTAATATCACAGGTTGCTTGTTATTTTGGTGCCCTTGAATCACATTTGGGCGAATCGCGGAGATTGCCGATCATGGATTGGTTTGCAAGTAGAATCAATCGCGTTTGCACAAATTGACTAAGGATCAACATAAGTAGACTTGCTTAGTCGGGTCGGTTTTTGTTGCAGCATGCCCTGTTCACCGAGCTATTTACATGGTGATCGCCTTGTTGACCGGGTGCGCCTGCTGCTACTCCTGCTTCTACCCCCACCAAGATGAGACAGCAATACCAGCTGCAAGAGGCTCCTTGCGCTGATTGCTTAGTCCATTTTTGCTGCGAATCCTGTTCTTTAACCCAGGAGTACGCGAGCTCGAAAGGAGTGGATTCGACATGTCCATTGACACGTTATTATCAATCAAACTTTTGACCATTGACTCTAATATTCTTGTCGAATGCCCTGCAGAAGATTACACTTAGGCTTTTGGCTGCACACTGGTGATTGGTTGGTCCTGGCTCGGAATTGCATCTCTAGAGCATGGCGGTCTTTCATAGCATTTGTAAATATGGACTTTGACTCGATCAAAGGAAAAAAAAAGAAGAGGAAGTTGACTGAGTCAACAAAAACAAGGAATAGTGGACACCTTCAGCTTTTAAAGACGGGCCGAGACTCACACGAACGGAAAGAAAAGGATAGGGGAAAAGGGAAAGAAGAAGAAAAGAAAAATGAGAGAGGGTTTTGTGCGGTGATGCTACATACACTTCGCCAAGCTGATTCGACTTCATATCGCAATGTCCGGTAAGTGCTTACGCCCTTTCTTTGTCTAATCATAGTAGTTTTCAGAATTATGGCTCAAAGTTAAAGTTTAGTGAAAATTGAGCTGCAAGGTTCGATTCTTGAATTGTGGAGCTCTGAGATTTCATGAAAGATATAAATTTTGTTGTTGTAGAGCCGTGAGATTTCATGGAGGTTGATTTGAAGTAACGGTTTAGTCGGAGCGAAATTTTAGGGTTTCGCATTCAAGTTTTGCATTGTGAATGGCTTGAAAAATCGCTTTGGGTATGTGATTTGTTAGTACATATAAGTTGTTTTGTTAGCATTTAGGCATAGATTAACCATTTTGTAGTTGAGGTAGCGTTTTACTCGATTTTAACATTGTTTCTTGATTATTTGATAGATTCACGAGTTTGACAATCTGAGTAACATTTGTTGTTTGGTTGTAGGTGTTTTGAGATAAGTGATGCTATCAATTCTATCTATGAATTTGCAAACTCACTTCTTAAAAGCAATGAAGATTTGATATATTTTGAGTTATTAATAATTATGTTTGTTGCATAGAATCCGAATGACACCCGTGTCATTCCCTTTTCTATTAGGATTCGGGGTGTGACAGCATCGATCGGAGTAATGGCCAAATCAAATAAGTAAGAAATGAGTAATGTCCTTTTCTTGATGAAGTTCAATCAAGACCTTCCCAAGACCCATGTCACCATAAAACGGAGGAAGTACACTGCATTTCCTAATCCCATATTATCGAAAGCGGTGGCGTCGGCCCTGCGTTTGCACCCCTCATATTGTGGACTCTTCTCGTGTTTCAATCATTTGAGTTTGGCCATTCCGAAGCTTTCACCAATGTGAGCTGCTTTGGTACAGAGAGGGAAGCTCTTTTGAAATTCAGGCAAGGTCTCATCGACCATTCTAAACGCTTGTCATCATGGACTAGTAAGGACTGTTGTGAGTGGAAAGGAGTCGAATGCAGCAAAAAGACTGGTCATGTCTTCAAACTTGATCTTCATAATCCATGCACCTCTCGCGGGAGATATACCATCGGTCCAAATAAGTGTAGCTTGAGAGGTAAAATCCACGCATCTTTAGCTGAACTGAAGCATTTGAAGTACCTAGACCTCAGCCTCAATGGATTTTTTTGGCAAAAAATCCCCCAATTCTTTAGTACTCTCCAGAGACTAGAGTATCTTAATCTATCATCCGCAGGTTTTACTGGAAACATACCTCATCACCTCGGTAACCTATCCAATTTGCAGTATCTGGATCTTGCTAATAGTAATGGCGAGCAACTGGAATTTGCTATTATTTTTGGCACGGGTATTTTAACAACTGATAACCCCCAATGGGTGTCGAAATTATCTTCCTTGAAATACCTTCGCCTCTCTGGCATTTCCCTTAGGAATATCACAGATTGGTTGAGTTCCATTAATATGCTTTCTTCACTGCAATCTTTGCAGTTAGACTATTGTTTTGACGAAGAACTTCCTCACTCTCTATCCGTCAACTTCACTTCTTTAAGATTCCTGGATCTATCAGTCAATTTCTTAAATTCTACTATTCCTCCCTGGTTCTACAACTTTAGCAAGCTCGAGCATATCGATTTGAGCCGCAGTTATTTGAAAGGCACATTTCCCAAGACATTCTTTGATAATAATCAACAACTTTCCTTCCTTGATGTGTCTTATAATCTTCTAGAAGGTCAAATTCTAAAAAATTTCAGCAGTCTCTACAAGTTGCATGTATTAAATTTGGCGAACAATAACTTCGATGGAGACATTTGGAGCATCACCCATGGTCCTTTGGAGTCGGCACAAAGCGACTTGAGGATCTGTGATTTCGGAGCCAATAATTTCAGTGGTCATCTACCAAACCGATTTGGGAGTTTCAAGGATCTCGAGTACCTAAGTCTGTCAAAAACTCAATGTCGGGACCTATTCCAAGTAACTTTGGGGGAGCTATCATCTCTAAGAGAGTTGGATCTCAGCCACAACAAATTGAGTGGAAACATCCCGGAAAGTATTGGGCGACTATCTAGACTAGAGACGTTTTACATATCATATAATTCATTGGATGGAGTTGTTGGTGAATTGCACTTTGCAAATCTCACGAGCCTGACCGCTTTGGACATTTCGTCTAATGAACTTGTTTTAAGTTTTGATCCGGGTTCCTCCATTCCAACTTCAATATATTAATATGTCAGATTTTGATGTGGGACCGAAATTTCCATTGTGGCTTCTAACACGAGAGGAATATTTCAGACTTGTGCATGTCCAATGCAAACATCTCGAGATGAAGTTCCCAATTGGCTTCCCGACAATTTACTCAACGTTAGAGAGCTTGATCTCGGTAACAATATGCTCAAAGGCCCCATTTCCGGAATGGACGGAAACAAGATGCCATTGTTACAATTTCTTGATCTTTCGGTAACAATCTCGCCGCCAAAAGCATACCGAATTCTCTATGGGCGAAGGAGAACCTATATCATCTTGATCGTCAAAGAACCAACTATCCGGGAGACTACACTCTCTAAGCCCCATTTCCAGAATGGACGGAAACAAGATGCCATGGTTAAGTGGTCTTAGTCTTTCTAGTAACAATCTCAGCGGTAGCATACCAAATTCACTATGTGCGATGGAGAACCTATATTATCTTGATCTGTCAAAGAACCAACTATCCAGGAGACTACCCTTATGTTTGAAAAAGTTGAAAAAATTGCAAGCGATTTCACTGGGTGACAACAGATTAAGAGGTCAGATTACTAACTCTTTCTGCCATTTTAAGCAATTAGAAGTTCGAACCTGCATAATAATGGCTTCGACAAAGTGCTTCCCCAATGTCTGTCAAACCTAATCGAACTTCTGTTCCTTGATCTAAGTGATAATGACTTCACTGGTGAAATTCCTCCATTTGGACGACAGTTTCAATCGTTAGTCATCATCGATCTTGAGAAGAATAGTTTCACCGGAGGCATTCCCACGCAACTCGCCAACTTTATTATCTCCAGTTTTTAAGCCTAGCACGGAACAACATTTTCGGAAGCATTCCGCTGTGTTTTAATGAATTATCATCTATGGTTGAAGACGGCACTTATCACCTCCGTACGACCCGTTGGTCGATCGAGACACTCATTTACGTCATGGTTCATGCAAAGGGAACTAGCCGAATATATGACAAGACACTCCAATTCTTCCATTCCATTGACTTATCTGCAAACAATTTAAATGGAGAAATACCAAAACAGTTGACTAGGCTCGCCGAACTTCAGAATTTGAACCTCTCTCAAAACAATTTAAGTGGGAAAATCCCTACAAACATTGGCAACCTCAAAAAATTAGAATCCCTTGACCTATCCAACAACAAGATTTCGGGTAGAATCCCTCCTAGCATATCCAGCCTGGACTTTTTGAGTTGTCTCAATCTCTCATTCAACAATTTATCAGGCCCTATTCCTTCAAGCATTCACTGCGCGTACCGTGGATGATGAATCTGTGTATCGCAGTAACGATGGACTTTGTGGAGCTCCTCTTATGAAAGTTTGCCCTAGAGATGAGCAACATCCTAATATCGATGGACAAGATGGTGATTATCGGAACAGAGGTGAACCTAATGAAGGCAATCTGGACTCCCATAATTGGTTCTATGCGGGCCTAGGACCGGGATTCACAATTGGATTCTTGGGATTTTGTAGTGCATTGCATTTCAAGCAGTCTTGGAGGATATCTTATTTTCAAGCAATAGATAAGATCATCAAAAAGTAAATGATATCAGGGATGATTACCACGCTTCGGTTCAAAAGAGCTTTTCAGGTACTTACTTGTAGGACCTACATAGGAATTTCTCTCTCTCTCTCTCTCTCTCTCTCTCTCTACTTAGTAAGCACCCTAACACATGCCCACAGTTATTCAATACATGGTTCCATGCTAACCTCTCTCTCTCTACTTAGTAAGCACACTAAGACATGCTCACAGTTATTCAATACACGATTCCATGCTAACCTAGGTATGAAATATGAGCAGCTTCTTTGATCTTCTTGTAGTCAACAGGTGTGACATCTCGAAATTTAGGCCTATTTCGAGTGTTGAATTTTCGAGGGTTTCCATATTTAATTAGTGGACGTCGTCTCATCGTCCGTCGAATTAGTGGTGAGCCCGAAATTTCAGAAAAATAAATTATCGGATGAAAAATCGGAAATTGGAAGAGAAAGAAAAAATGATAATATTATTATTATTTTCTCTCTCATTTTCTTTTTCTCTCCTCTTTCTACTCTCCTTCACGCATCCTCCCCCTTTGGCCGAGATTCCTCTTTCTCCTTTTTCTTTTCTCTTTCTTCTCCTCTCCTTCACGTTTTCTACCCCTCTCCTTCGCATGCAATTTCCTCTCCCTCTCTTTTCTTCTCTCGTTTTCTCTCTCTCTTCTCCCTACATTCCCTCCCCCCTCTTTCCCACGAAATTTCCTCCCCCTTTCTTTTCTCATCACTTTCTTCTTTTTCTCCTTCTCTCTCTCTCTTTTCCACCCCCTCACCTACGTCAACCCTTCTACTGTAATTTCCCCCTCAATTTCCCCTCCTCTACTTTATTGTTTCTCCCTTCTCTTTCCCCCTTCCTCCTCTCAACAACTTCCCTCCCTTCTTCTTTTCTTTTTCTTTTTCTTTCCCTTCTCTCTCTCTCTTCTCCCCCTCACACATTTTCCCTTCTACCGTAGCTCCCCCATCTTCTTTCACCTCCATTCATTTGCTTTTATTTTTTCTAACTTCATCATCTACTTGTCTGGCCACCATCATCCTCCTGGTTGCACACCATCCGTCTAATCCGAGCACCCTTGGCCTTGAGCTTAGCTTTGACGAACCGTCACCGGGAGTTCTTCAATACACTAATTCTAGATTAGGGGTTGAGTACATGAATTAGGGGTTTCTATGTAGATGAAAGATGTATATGACGTTATATATGGATGGATGTTGGTTAGGGATGTTAGGATAGACATAGGAAAGCTTCGATAAGGTTTAGAGAGCAAGATAACCACCGTGAGTGAAGTTTCGGACAAAAATAGAAGTTGTTTTCTGAAACAGTTTCCAGGATGTGGGAGTTTTGCTAATTTTTTAGACGACTGTGTGTTGCGATTTTGAAGAAATTTTCTTCTGAATAAATGTTTTAGACATTCTAAATAGTAACATATATTTTTCTCAGAATTTTTAGAATTTAAAAAGATGACGATTTTCATGACATCATCCTTGAAACAGTAATTCGGACAGTTCTGTAAACCGTGACCTATTATGATTCCGATGGCTGTTACTAACCTTTAGAGGTCGAATTTCCAATATGTTTCTTCACTAAAGTTGTTATTTACAACTTCTACTTTAACATACTCGAATTTCAAATCAAACGGACCAAATTTCGACCCAAAACCGAACTGATTTCAATGAGTTAGGCTCTCTGAAACTTGACCCAATTTTTGTGCTGGATAGAGAGAATTTCTGAACCGAATCCAAAGAGATCCGGATCTCAGTGTCTTCATGAAAAAAAAAATTATGTGTTGTCTATAGCACGTGTCCAAATTTGAGAATTTTTCAAGCTCATATGAGCAGGTTTCTGACTTCGAATTCGGGAGAGCGTAATTGGACAGTTTTCTGTCAATTTGGGTTAGTAAGAGTGTATGATTGTTTTGAAGTATTCTTGCTGTAAAATTGTCCAATTGATACTGTGAATGCTATGTGTAAATGATTATTGAAGTGTAACATTTATTATATGCATTCACGACATGAAATTTTGCCACGAGCCTTTGGGGTCGGGCGATGCTCCTTCGAGAATGCCCCAAGTCAACAGATGCTTGTCGCAGTGGATGCTGGACTTATGCTCCTAATTGGAATGTCGTCTAGATGTAGACGTTGCCGCGCTCAACAGTGCGAGGCGATGCCTGGTTATGCCAGAAGACTGCTATCTGTGCATTGAAATCATTTGTGACACATGAATGGGTGAAAGTGAGGGACCTAATTAAAAGACAGAACTGTGTGGTGCGGTATGGGACGTGTCATAATGGTTTAGTCTGGTAATTGGGGACCCGTGTAATTATGTTGACATTTATGTCCTTACATATATACATGTTAAAGTATTCTTATGTATATGATCTCAATATCTTATGTATGATTTGATTGACACTAACATGCAGAAAAGTACTGGTATTAAGAAAGTGTGAGAAAGGCGATTAGATTGCATGTTGAGTGTACCCTTCTCCTAATCTGGATTTAGGGGATTGACTTGCTGAGATGTGATCTCACCCCTTAGTGGGCTAACATTTTCAGGTCCCTAGTTGGAGAGTGGACAGGTAAGAGGCAGAGGTCTACAGGCAGTGGAGTATGGATGCCTTGGTAGCTTCTGCCAGATAGTGACGGGTCTGCCGTCAGGTCTGGATAGTGGGTGACCACTCACCCTAGTCTATTGAAGAGTCTGGCAGGGTTGTACATAGAGACCTAACCCCATGGGCGAAGAGCTCAGAGCGTAGTTAGCCTAGGAGCTTTTCATTTTGAAACACTCCATGTTTTGTTAGACTCTTCTGTATTTGAATGCTATAGTAAGAGTAAGTGTGGTTTGTAATACGTGTATGGTTTGTAAAAATATAATCCTATGTTTGCTATCTCATTTCTGTGTTGTTGGGAGAATATGATTTCGCTTCCGCATGCTTGATAAACAAATGGGTTGGCAACGGGTTCTGGGATGTTGCAAAATTTTATATCGACCACGGAGGGATGTGCATGTGCTCGGAGTCGGGTCATGACAACAAGTAAAGTTTTGATTATGTATATGGCATGTTGTAGGAGAGGTGATTACCAAATATGCGCCTTAGGCACGACCCCAAGCATTAAGCATGAGAGTCAAAGAAACTTATCAGATTCGATAAACAGACGTATATCTATATCATAAACTTAGAAGTTCATCTCTTCATGATCAGAAACATTGTATTAGTAGCTTATGTACGTAACAAACTCTTTGTATTACATAAAAGCTACCAAAATCTGTTATTTATTTTTGTGATCCTACATTTTCGAATCCACATTTTCACTTTAAAGTGGCAGTTATTTGACATGAAGTTTTTCCACATTTCGTACATTTTCGTGACAACCGCTCATTTGGTAACCGTCTTGATGGGAGACGGTATATAAAAGAACGATCGTTCATTCTAAAGGGGAAATCACAAGGTCTAACTCAAGTCCTCTCTTTTGGAATACGCCATCAATATATGTGAGGGAATTGGATTAGTAGCGTGTGCCCGATATTTCTTTGAATTTTCAGAATTTTTCAACAAACGTGAATACGAACAATGGCTGCAGGTTTGTCTATGATCAATCCTAGCTTCCGCATTTGATTTTTATGTTTTACATTTGGTATCAAAGCATATTTAGTGCCTCTACCTTGTTTTTCTCGAATTTTTGGTGTATTTTTGGGCATTTTTGAGGATAAACAATAACTCAGAATATTAAGGCTAAGAGAGAAACTCACTAATTCTAGGCAAATTCCGACGACACACCCCTTGATTTGGGACCCATACGATCACACCACCATGAGGAACATTAGCCATAAGTTTTTCCGGTATATCGGTGTTCGCCGGAGGCTAATCAAGCGGCGGAAGTCGTGGCAGTTAAGGATTTGCATTTTGGGAAATTTTCGTTTGATTTGAGGCCAATTTCTTGGTCATTTTCGCCGAAACTTGAACCCATGTGGTCTTGCCGGCATGCTCTTCAAAACCCATTATTTATTTCTATCTGGGATGGGTTGCCGATGGTGGCAAAATCGTGGCAGAACAGTGGAAAAACGACGAAGAAACGCGTTCTATGCGCGTGGAAGAAGGCATGTGGGCTCACGCGCACGCTGCAGTTGCAGGCGCGTGAAACCCACACGCCATGTGCTCTCACGCACGCTCATGGATCCCATGCGCGCGGCAACCGCTGGCACGTGGGACCATGCACACGCGTGCAGGCCACACGCCTAGTGTCCCCACGGCATTAATTTACCATTTTGCCCTTCCTTATCACGTTTTTATGATTCTACCCTTGGCCTATTTATTTACTATTCTGCCCTTGGTGAATTTATTTACTATTTTGTCATTTCGTGCATTTTTATGAATATTTTATGCATGAAATTAAATGTCCAATGATCCATATATTTAATTAATTAGAGAGTAGCCACAACATCTTTAATTAATTAAATTATATATCTTTAATTATTTAAATTATATATTAAGAGCCTCCGGATCATATTTAGAAATTGACATTGATTGCAATTAATAATATTAATATGATGGATTTTATCGCACAAGAATTTTGATTATATTAATATGAATAATTAGAATGAAATATCATATTATTTTTCTTAATTTACCCACAAGGATTAAGGATATGAATATAATATGATAATTTCTTCATGATGTAATTATGAATCTATTTAAGTTAAAAACTTAGCTCATAGATAAGTTTTATGTTATGTGATTCATATTTGTGACATGTTTACATTAGTAAAACATGATTTATGTATCGTTGCCTCAAATTTTGTGGTATAAGCATGATTATTTGATATGTAGTTTTGTAAACTGTGAATTTCTCTGAATTTAAGTGTGATGTTCCCATACTGAATGGTAAAAACTCTAAAGTTTGGAATGAGTTAGTTCTTCTTTAATTGGGGTGAATGGACATTGACCATGCTATAAGGAAAAACGAACCACCTCCTCCTATTGATTCGAGCACTGCAACTAAGATAGCCCTTTATAACCAATGGGAGCGATCTAATCATGTTTGTGCTATATTTATAAGGGCTAAAATATCTCCTAATATTCGTGGTTCGGTTGCTCAGCATAGCAATGCTAAGGCCTTATTGGAGGCCATAGATGCACAGTTTGAGAGTTCTGAGAAGGCACGTGTCATGACCCTGATTACGAAGTTTTCATCGTTGACGCTCACTAACGTTAGAGGTGTGCGTGAGCACATCATGCAAATGAGGGATATTGCGGCTCAACTTAAGAACCTTGAGGTTGAGATATCTGAATCATTTCTTGTGTATTATATTCTGAACACTCTCCTGCAACAGTATGCACATTTCAAGATCTCTTACAACACACATAAGAATTGTCGCGACCTATTTTCGGGTGCACCACCTAAAACTAGGTTAATGGACTGCTAAGCTTTTAAACTTAGCTCGGGCTCTCCCAAGCCCATACCAATTCGCGACTTAAGTTTAAATTTTTAAACATACAAGAGGTTATTATCTAAGAGTCGCCACTAATCGGTTTATGGTAGGTCGATTAGACACCTAAGTAAAATAAAGGGAGATTTATTTTACTTCTACGAACCAGAGACTAAGAGTACGGGGACTTGGTTACACTAGAATTTTCTAATGCCCTTTCGGTACCATTTCTTTTAATTTTCAAAATATTTTCACAGGCAGCTTGGATTTATTTTTAAGCTAAATCATTATCATGCAAATGTGGTGGCCACACGGGTGCTCATCCATTATTAAAACATTCAAATAAATAAATTGCATCACACAAAGCAAGCAAACAACTTTTTTGGATTTTCTTAAAAACTAGAATTCTTTTATTAAAAATGCATTTTAAAACTAAATGACTTAATTTTATTAATATGCCAATTCTAATTAGATGGGCCTATTATGCAAACTAATTAACATGCACCTCATGACCTAATTTCACTAATTAACAAATTCTGATCAAATGATTCTATTATGCAAACTAGTTAACATGCATCTAGTATTTTTGCATTTTTTTATTGAAATTCAGAATTTATGAAAACCCTAATTAATCTATCTAAAAATAATCTTCTAATCCATTTTTGGGATTAATTTGACTTAAACCCTATTCTGTCTTAGGAGACTATTTTTATTTTATTTTATTTTAAAAAGAGGATGAAAATGTGCCAATTATATCTAAAACTCTAAAAAGGCTATTTAAGTCTAATCCTAACTTATTTCTTTCAAAATATCTAAAAATGCAGTCCTAAAAATATTATCTAAAAATGCAATCCTAGAAATATAATCCTAAAAATTTGATTAATTAAACCTACGTGTCTATTATATTAAACCCTAATGTCCTATACGCTCATGCAATTTTTTTGAATATTTTGATTTTCTGATTTTTTTAGTTTTTTGTTAAGCTGAATAATGGTTAAATTAGGGTTAAATCTAACAATTAATATAATCACTAAATAAAGGATCAAAATAATTGAAAAAATAACCTGTAGTCTCACAGGTTAAATTAACAATTATTCTAACCCTGATTATCACAACAACTCAAAATAATTAAAAATCTAGTCCGAAGTCTTACGGACCAAATTAAATAATTATTATGATTTAACAATTGAGATTCTACAAAAAAGCCCAAAAATTAAAAATAATTAGAAAAATGGTCCGATGTCTCTCGGATCAAATTAATAATTATATTAATTTCGGACAAATTCCCTATGGATAATGCATACTAAATTCACAAATATTAACATCCAACATTACAAATTAAATACCTAAACTAAAAATGTTATCAAATGAAATACACAAAAAGATAACATAACAAATAAAAAGAGTAAAAGAAACTAAACTATAGATAGAGTAAAAAGTTAAAAAAATAAATAAATAAAAGAAATAAAAACTACCTAAGGGATCGACGAGGAATGGCGCCGGCCGGTCGTTTGATCGGTCGTCGGAACTCCGGCGGCGGAATGGCTGTGAGGGAACGGCGGCGGGCTCCAACTCAGGGAAGCGGCGAAGTCGGGGCTGAGTCGCGAGTCACGGAGCTGGGTCGCGGCGACGGGGCGCGGGCTGAGGCGCGGCGGCGGAGATGAGCGAACCAGCGAGATGGCGGTGCGGAGGCGCGGCGGAGCTCGAAGATCGACGATCGGGGGTGCTGCAGCGGCGCGGCGTTGGCGAGGGTGGGAGCGCGGTCGTCGGGCGCGGCTGCGGCGTCACAATGGTCTCGCTGTGGCGGCTCCGGGTTGAGATGCCGACGGAGCGACGGGATCGGTGGCATAGCGTGGCGGAGGCGAGCGGGGGCGGTGTGGTCTCCGGTGGCGTCGGGCAGCGGATCCGAGTTTCAAGCGTTGGCGGGGCGCGGTGGTCGCAAGCGAGAGCAGCAATGGCCGACAAAGGGGATGCCGGCGTGCGGAGGTGCGGCGGCGTCGAAGGAGGGCTGCACGAGGAAGACAAACAATGGTCTTCTTTTGATTTTTTTTGTTCTTTCTTTTTTTTTACTCGCCTGTCGCACGTCCCTCACGTCTCCCTCACTGTAGCGGCTGACTTTTACTTTTTCTTTTCTTTGCACTTCTGCAGGTTGTCAGAAGAGAAGAAGAAAAGACTTCCCTTTACACTTCTGCAGGGGGTTTCCTCTTCTTTTCTTTTTCTTCTCGCTATCACGAATTCTCTCGTGTTTGCTTTTTTCACCAAATTTTTTTGCCAATTCTCCTCCGACTCATGAAAATTATGGCTTCTCTTATAGTGATTTTCAAATGGCCATTTTTATAGCAACTTTCGACTTCCCATCTTATGTTGCATTAAATTAAGCCTGCAAATCGAAACGTGATTTCGCAAATCAACTCGATCCTGCTCAGATTTCTTCCATTTTGCAAAATCCTTGCCTCTTATTCACTTGATTTTTAAATTATTTCTGCATTTATCAAAATCTGAATACTCATCAGAATTTCAAACTTCCATGCATAATCAATCAAATCAATTTTCCCCCTTTTTTTCTTTTATTTGTTCCAATGCAATTTTTATTTTCTTTATTTTCCTAGATTTGCTAAAAATAGGTGTCAACAAGAATAAATGGTCAATTAATGAACTCATGACCATGTGTATTCAAGAAGAAGAAAGATTGTTATGGAATTGGAAAAAAGTGCTCATTTGGCAACACGGAAAGAATAAAGGCTATGGCAAGCATAAGGGACAAGGTAAAATACCTCCCCAAGCTGACATTAAGAAAGAATCAAAATATTTCTTTTGTAAAAGGAAGGGGCATATAAGGAAGAATTGAGTCAGATTTAAGGCCTGGCTCGATAAGAAAGGTAATCCGATCTCTTGTGTGTATTATGAATCTAATATGGCTGATATAAGTCACAACACTTGATGAATTGATTCTTGATCTACAATCTACATTTCGAATTCCTTGCAGGGTTTTCAAAACCACAGAAAGCCGGTGGGAAGTGAACAAAGGATCCATTCAGGAAACAAGATGCGTTTGCATGTAGAAACTATTGGGACATATAGACTAGTTCTCAATAATGGCTTTGTTTTGAATTTGGAAATAACCGTTTATGTTCCTAGTTTCTCTGAAAACTTAATTTTAGTTTCAAGACTTGTACTTTTGTGTTACTCTTTTAACTTTTCAGATTCAAACTTCTTTTTATCATTTAAATCTGAAATTGTTGGAAGTGGTACTTTGTCAATGGTCTTTTTAGAATTAATTTACAAGACAATGCCTATTATAATACGATGCATTGTGGCATCTGGAATTTTGTGACAACCCTCGAATATGTGTCGGTTCGTGACAAATCGACGGAAGTATCATCGGACTATGTTATTGGTACCATTTACAGACACCGATTCGTTATCATCGTTGGACCAATACGTTACATTTGGTAATGGTCCAACCATTGAAATTACCCTTATGTAACGCCACGATTGAGACCCTCTTCCACCCACATTCATACCCTACTAACCGAACTTCCCGTACACGTTGTTTCGACCACCATGCGGCCATACAAGTAAACTATATTTCAGCCCATGCACGTGCGGAGATTTAAGGGCAATATTCGGAGAAATTAGATCATGAACGAGGGATCATGCAGCCACAAATTGCTGGCCCAAGCAACCCCGCGCCTTCTTTTTAATTATCGACAAGTTGGGTCAACAAATCTTGAGGATTGTTGATCGAAGTGTGGCCAGCAACGGCCACGTTGCTTCAGTCTAGGCTGCCAGCAAAAGTTCAAGAAGTTGCAAGCTGAAGACACGCCTCTCCCCAGCTGTCTCTCGACCAAGCAGCCACCGAAAAACCTGCATGCATTAACTTAATTAGTCAACAATTTGAGGGAACAAAATGCTCGTAAACGTGAGTAAGAGAGAGACTAACCGAGCGAAGTAGCGAGTGAGAGAGAGATTCGAGAGAGTGAGCAGAGAAAGGGAAGGAAGGAGACCGTCCCCTCTGCCTTGCACATGCGCTGCCGCTGCCGACGCCGATGCCGCTCGCAATTGCTGTTGCCAAGCCGTGTCCGTGACCGCGAGCTCCTCGTTTCCTCGCCGTCGACACCACCGGCTTTAAGGCAAGTGAAAGTCTACTAGCCTATGTAATGCAATGCTGTTATTGTCAGATGTAGTGCAATTAGATTTGAGAAATGCTTGAGTTAGATGCTGAATGCTGAGTTATTAGGTGATTGAAGTAGATTGGAACTAAGGAATTAAGGAAATGCTTTGATTTTCTCTATGTATTTTCGATTCTGTTGAGCTATAATCGAAAGACCAATTTTTGGTGGACTTTTGGAAGTGAGATAGCCGCGGTGTGGGCGTGGGATCCTACTGAATCTGCATTGCCCAAAAATAAGTTATGTGTAGCTCAGCAACTTTGTCGATTTTCTAGGGAGAGTTATAATACGAATTTGGTCCCAACTTCCTTATGTAAGTTGTGAGGAATTGTTTAAATTAGAACATATGTTTTTGTCAGATTTTTCGGGATCCATATAGTTGGCATAAACTTCTTTAATGTGCGATGCTTTTCTGTTGGAGTGTAAATTCTGTCAAAGGAAGAAATTTGGGGCTGAGTTGTGTGATTTGTTGCTATTTATACATGACTAATTTGGCTTAGTGTTATTCATGAAATTCTTTCCTTTAGATCTTATTTATAACATACTAAAAATTTAGAATTTTCTGAGTTCATTTATTGGTTCTTCCAAAATTATTACTAAAGCTGTGCATTCTGATTTTTGGTTGCCTTTATTCCGAATTGCTCAACTTTATTCCAAAGATCGAAATTGGATATTGATTAAATTGTATTGTATATTTAATACACATTAATCATTTATAATAGCTATAACGAATCATTTCTTTCTATAAGAAATGATTTCATTAATTTAAAAATAGAACATAATTCGAATTATTTAGAATTCTATAAACTATATAAAAATATTAATTAATTTAGAGAAATATTATTTATTATATATAACTAATAACTATTAATATTAGTTCGAAAAGGTAAAGGCATCTTGGTTTATTATCTAGTATGATGGTTTTGGCATTCGGCAAACTATTCAATATTGAAATTTCGATGAAAAACTCATGGGACTTCCGATGTCATTGCATTGAAAATATTTTTGATATTGAAATAATTTGAGATGTTATTGCTGCCGTTGGACCCTTGGGTCAACGATGCCCTGGGAGTCGGGATGCCCATAAGGATCGTAGGGGTCGATGCCTTTGGATGCCTAGGGTTCACAAAGCCTTAGAGGTACCCCGGGAGTGTCAGGATGCCCGGATTATATACTGGACGGTAGGGGTAACCATTTACATGGTGAGCCTTGGAGATTTCTCATGATACTAGGTGAGGTGCGAGATGCCTAAAAGATGTGACGTAACACACTCTGGATGCCCGGTGACTAAAAACCGGAGGCTTTTGCGACGCCAGTTTGGGTGCGAATGCCTAGAGGGACGCAAACACTGGTCCTCCAGGAGAAAAATCTTTTGAATATTAAAACTGATGGTTCTGCTAAGTGATGTCTATTTATAGGATAAAATTATATGGTACGGTATGGGACGTGTCATAACAGTTTGGTCTTATAATCGAGGCCCGTATGATTGAAACGATGTGTTTTGATTTTGAAATTGCATTTACTATTACTTTGAAAAGTACTGTTGATTTGATGCTTACTTTTCCTTTGGTGTCGTGATTAGTGGATTTTTGCATGAAATCTTATGATGATGGTTTAGCATAGCATAGTTGAGTAGATCTTTTACTGCTGGGTGGTTGTACTCACCCCTTTTTAGGACTAACATTTCAGACTAGACAAGATGTCTCTGCTACCCGTATCTCCCGGCACATTCTATGGATTCTCGATAGACCTACAGTGGGAGCGGTCGGAGTACCAGGACCCTAAGGAACGAGGACTGATATGTGTACGAGTGAGGGTGATTATGATGTTTGATATTGGTCTTCCCACTAGCCCTGTGCTCCAGGAGTTTGTAGCCGTGTTCGTCCGTCGAGATGGACGCACGCTGGGGCCGCTGCCACCACCACCAGCAAATGGACTGAGTGGCTGGGTGTGACCGTGAGACGAGAACAACAAAGGAAGGAATTTTTGGACGCCGACACTGATAGATGGACTTTATGTTTATGACTGTTGGAAATGTTGGATATCTTTTGAAGTATGGCCGTCTATAGAAAATTACGGCATTTTGATGTACCGACAATCGATTGTCCATCTAGTTTATGTAAATAAAAGTGTCCGGCTTTTACATATACAGTGTTTAGTTGGCGTGCATTGTTTTTTAATATGGAAAAGGGAGACGTTGGATACGCTTCCGCCATATTTTACGCAGGGACCAATGGAAAAGATATGGACCCCTAGACCTCTTGGACTTACCGAAATTCTATGGTATCAGAGTAACAAACTTTCAGTTCAAGAGAAATGTAGTGATATGTGGCGACCTTAACGGATCATGGGCCGTCAAGGGGTGCCACATGCATGTTCACGATAACGCTGGTATAAAACGATGTGTTGTGAAAGAACATTCCTCTATGTTGTGACACCGGAGATTATGACATATCTCCATAGAAAGAATTAAGCGATTGGTAAATGATAAAATACTCAATACTTTAGATTTTACTGATTGTGATACTTATGTGGACTGCATAAAGGGAAAGCAGACCAACAAGACGAAGAAATGTGCCAAGAGGAATACAGAAATATTAGAAATCAAACATGCGGGTATATGTAGTCCGGATATGGACTCATGTGATCAGAAATACTTCATCTCTTTCATAGGTCACTCACGTTACATGTATCTCTACTTGCTTCATAATAATCATGAAGCGCTAGATGCCTTTAAGGTATTTAAGGCGAAAGTAGAGAAACAATGTAGTAAACAAATTAAAATCGTGAGATCAAATAAAGGTGGAAAATTCTATGGTAGATACATTGAAAATAGACAAACACCTGGTCCATTTGCAAAGTTTCTTCAAGAGCATGGAATAGTTGCCCAATATACTATGCCTAGTTTTCCGGACCAAAACAATGTAGCAGAAAGAAGAAACTGAACCTTATTAGACATGATGCGTAGTATGCTTAGCGGCTCCAAACTTCCTAAGTCCTTGTGAACTAAAGCACATAAGACGGTTGTGTACATATTAAACCGAGTTCCAACCAAGGCTGTCCTAAAGACACCTTTTGAGTTATTTAAAGGTTGGAAACTAAGTTTGCAGCATGTACGCGTTTGAGGATGTCTGTTTGAAGTGAGAGTTTACAATCCACAAGAAAATAAGTTAGACCAAAGGACCATAAGCGGGTATTTCATTGGATATGCCGAAAGGTCCAAGGGATACAGTTTTTATTATCCATCTCACTCCACTAGAATTGTGGAATCAAGAAAAGCTAAATTTCTTGAAAATGACTTTATTAGTGGGAGCGATCGATCAAATGACCTTATTCCTAAGAAAAATCATTCAAATACTCAACCGTCCACCTCAAGTTTAAGGTTTGTTGTTGCTCATAATACCCTTCAGCTCAACCAGTTATAGAACAACCAATCGTTGAAGTTCCATAACCTGCGACATTGATCTAGTAGATTCAGTTGTTTAGCAATTATCGAAACTATTGAACAACCAGTTGAGCAACACACTCCTCAAGAGAATGTTGATGCAACATTGAGAAGATCTACTAGAATAAGGAAATCGACTATTCCTGATGATAATATTGTGTATTTACAAGAGTCTGACTATAATATTAGAGCTGAGAATGATCCCAAAACATTTTCACAAGCCATGAATAGTGATAAATCCAATTTGTAGTACAATGCCATGAAGGAAGAGATAGTTCTATGGCATCTAACAAAATTTGGGATTTGGTTAAGTTACCTGATGGTGCAAAGGCCATTGGTTGTAAATGGGTCTTCAAAACTAAGAAATATTCATTAGGTAACATTGAAAGATATAAAACTAGACTCGTTGTCAAATGATTCACTCAAAAGGAATGAATCGATTACATGGAGACTTTTTCTCATGTATCTAAGAAAAATTCTTTTCGTATTGTTCTAGCAATGGTTGCCCATTTTGATATGGAATTACATCAGATGGATGTGAAAAAAGCGTTCCTCAATGGAGAACTAGAGGAGGACGTTTACATGAAACAACCCGAAGGATTCTCCTCTAGTAAAGGTGAGCAATTGATGTGCAAGCTTAAGAAATCTATATACAGCTTGAACTAAGCATCCTACCAATGGTACTTAAGGTTCCATGATGTCATTTCTTTATTCAGTTTTGTAGAGAATGTCATGGATCAATGTATATACCAGAAAGTCAGTGGGAGCAAAATTTGTTTCCTTGTGCTATATGTGAATGATATTTTACTTGCAACCAATGATAAGGGGTTGCTATATGATATGAAACAATTTCTCTCTAAGAGTTTTGATATGAAAGATATGGGTGTGGCATCTTTATGTCATTGGCATTAAGATCCATAGAGATAGATCTTAAGGAATTTTAGGACTATCTCAAGAAACCTATATCAAGGTCCTAGAGAGATTTCAGATGAAAGATTGTTCACCGAGTATAGCACCAATTGTGAAGGATGATAGGTTCAATTTGAACCAATGCCCGAAGAACGATCTAGAAAGGAAACAAATGAATAGCATTCCATATGCTTTTGCTATCGGAAGCTTGATGTATGCTCAAGTTTGCACTCGACTTGACATCGCTTTTGCTGTGGGAATGTTGGGAAGATATCAGAGTAATCCAAGTATAGACCACTGGAAAGCTGCAAAGAAAGTGATGAGATACCTTCAAGGTACCAAAGGCTACATGCTTATGTATAGCCGGACTGACAACCTGGAAGTAGTCGGTTATTCGAATGCGGACTTCGTAGGCTGCGTTGATTCATGAAAATCAACATCTTGATACATTTTTATGTTAGCTGGCGGAGCCATGTCATGAAGAAGTGTAAAGCAGACTTTGACTACTACTTCTACTATGGAGTCTGAGTTTGTTTCTTGTTTTGAGGCTACCTTGCATAGTGTATGGTTGAAGAGTTTCATTACTAGGCTTAGAATTGTTGATTCTATCTCTAGGCCATTAAAAATATATTGTGACAATTCAGTTACGGTGCTAAAAATGCCAAAAGTGGCAGTCGAAATAAGCATATCTGTGGCATCCTAAAATTTCATAACGATCCCTAGATACACTACGGCCCATGAATAGGTGATGGAAGCGCCATCGGACTATATTATAGTCATTAGACCAATGGATTACAATTAAACAAGAGCCGAGCATTGAATGGACTATTGCTTTGTTGGAAATGTATCATATGCTCTTGTGAGACCGAGGTTGTACTATAAGATGGGTTGATAAGAAATTTTTGGCCGTGTACTCTACGAATCGAACTATCCTTGTGTATTGTTGTAATATTTATGGCCATGCAAATCTTGGTGATTATGTAATTATAAGTGGAGATTAAAGTGAGATATTAGGAGTAGATGTGGGCTGATTTCTTAAGGCCCAAAACTACCCAAACCGGCCCACATTTCCCCTTCATCCGCCTGACCAAGGCCTGGCCGAATGAGGCCACCTCAATGCAAGAAAATCGACAAGTGGCAAGAGGGACTACATGAGGTGTCGCCGCCCCTTGCTTCACCGGAGGTTTCCCATGCAAAACCTCATGATTACTAGCTAATTAAGAAATTAAAAGGAAAAGAAAGGGGTGGAATGAACGAGGAAGCAACCGAGGGAGAGAGAGTGACCGAGAGAAAGAGAGAGAAAGTCCGAGAGAAAGAGAGAGTTGTGAGGGTGCATCGGCGAGGGGAAGAAGGAGACCAGCCCCGCCGTGCGTACGCCTGCTGCCACCATCGACGCCGCCTAGCTTCGCCATCGATTGAGCCATGCCCGAAGTCCTCAAGTTGCCGTTTTGCTTGCTGTGGTTGCGTCGGACTTAAGGCAAGTGAAGTCCATTGATCTACATTATACTTGCTGTGGTTGTGTGTGAAGTGTAATAGATTTTGGAGATACTGGATGTTGGAAATTCGAAAGGATAGAAGTAGTTCTTCAGGACTAGCAAACTGTTTCATGGAAAAATAGCTTGACCTTTCGTGACTCCCTGAATTTTATGCAATCATCTAGTTGATATTTGACTTCATGTCCTTGATGGAAGTTGTATATGACATCTTGAGGAGTAACATACTAAAATTTGAGAAGAAACGGATAAGTATTTGTTGGTGAAACGATTTTTCTTTGAAAGTGTTAAACCTAGAAACTGTAACAGAGGGTTAGGGAGAGTTATAGTGATTATAGCTCTTGATCTATAATGAATCCGATCTAGTTCTTCATAAAAATTTTACCTCTAGGTTTCATCTATAACATATCCAAATTTCATAATTTTCTGAGTTCTTTTAGGGGTTATACCAAATTTGTTATTAAAACTGTGCAATAGTGATGTTTGAAGTTTTGTGGCTGTGATGCACGGACCATTGCGATTTATACGAAATTTTCTTGACTTGGTGTTCTTCATAAAAAAAATTTCCCTAGACCTTGTTTATAACATGTTAAATTCTTAGAATTTATTAAGATCGTTTACTAATTTTTCCAGAATTTCAATTAGTGGAGTGCATTCTGTTTTGGTTCGAAAACTGTTTTATTTCAAGAACAATTGAATTGCTCTATGAGTTGTGATGCCTTGGGTTGTCATTTATACAATGGATGCGATGACATTTAGCATATCATATGACATCAAAAATGAAATTGATGAGGCTTTGTAAACTCATTGAAACCTATGATTGTATTGCATCAAATGTTATTTTCAAAGTGAGACATATATGTATATATTGTGATATTGATGATACCGTCGAACGGTTGAGACGATGATGCTCTGAGAGTGTCGGGATGCTCGGAGGTGTGTGCCGGATGTCCTCAGGAGTTTCGAGATGCCCGGAGGTGTGTTTTGGATGCCCAGAGGTGTGTGTCAAAGGTCTCGCGATGCCAGGTTGGGTGCGAAAGCCTGGAGGGATGCAAAAACTAGTCCCCAAGGAAAATGACATCCTTTTGAATATCAAAGTGGGAAATGAAACATGCGCATGTGTGTTCATATGGCATGGTGCATAAATTGTCTATGAATTTGAGTTGATACCATTTGGCATTGAAAATGTGGTCATTAAGGCATTGAATGGATCTCATGGAAATATATGCATGATTGCATAGATGATATGTGCATTTCACATGGAATATTGGTTATCTTGCTTGTTGCATTGTGTAGTTTGATGGATCTTTTACTGCTGAGTGGTTGTACTCACCCCTTTTGGGAACTAACATTTTAGACTAGGAGATATGTCTTTGTCACCAGTCACCCCCGGTACTTTCTATGGTATACCGACCGATGTCGAGTGCGAGTGTTCAAAGCATCATCACCCCAAGATACGGGGGTTAGTTTTTGTTCGTGTGCGGATTCTGGTCTTGTACAACATTGGATCACCCGCCGGCCCTGTCATTCAGGAGTTTCTATCTATGCATCTCCACTGTGATGGGATTATGCTGGGGATGCTACCGCTGCCACCAACTGATGGACCAAGCTGGGTGTGACTAAGTGCAATGGATGGAAGATGAAGCTTTTTGGACCGTCGACACTGAATGATGGACCGATGTACATGACTGCTGTGGAGTTGAGTACTTTTGGTTATAGCCGAGCTTAGAAAAGCCTTGACCTTTTGATGTACCAATCCATGATGTCCATCAAGTTATGTAAATAAAAGTGTTCGGCTCTAACTTATACATATAAAATGTGTAGTTGGTGTGCATTGCATTATTTTGTTTAAGTATGGGATAGAGAGATTTTGAGTATGCTTCCGCTACATGAACTGCACTGGGACCGATCTAAATGATATAAACCCTTAGGACTTATGGACCCATTATAATTCTATGGTATCAGAGTGACATATTATTATGGTAAATGAAATGTAAGCGAACTGTGGCGACCCTAACAGATCGGGGGCCGTTTCGGGGGTGCCACAATATCGACATTAAGTATTTAGCTATAAGGGAACATGTTAAGGAGAATAAAGTGGTCATAGAATATGTTAGCACTAAATTGATGATAGCCGATCATTTAATTAAATGTATGCCACCAATGAAATATAAAGATCATGTAACTAGTATGGGAATAAGTACCATTATGTGATTTGTCGTCATATAGACGATTTTATTGTATGAAACTCTTATTCTGTTGTAATATTGATTCTTAATTTTGGTGTACACATATTGTTGTTTATGATAATAACATTTATTCTTGGTTCTAGAATAAACATGGGGTTTATTCATTAAGATGTGTTGTCACATATAGGCTAACATTAAAGAAATAAGATACATTGTGGTACATAAAAGATATTACTCACTCTTAGAGGACATGTCGCCATGATCCATGTGTTTTGTTTCTTTTCTTTAAACATAAAGTTTTTTGTGGAATTAGTTTAATAATCCGTATGATGAAAATGATGGGATCAAGTTGGAGAATGTTATTTATTTTTGTGATCCCATATTTTTGGATCCACATTTTCTCTTTAAAGTGGCGGTAATTCGACATGAAGTTTTTCCACATTTCGTACCATTTTGTAACAACCGCCCATTTGATAACCGTCTTGATGGGAGACGGTATATAAAAGGAACGATCGTTCATTCTAACGGGGGCAATCACAAGGTCTAACTCAAACCCTTTCTTTTGGAATACACCATCAGTATATGTGAGGGAGTTGGTGTCACGCTGTGATCCTCGGGCACGCACCCATCCCGACTTGGTCGATTAAATAGCGATGTCCCAGGACGCATCGCCAACCCTTTCATTTTAATACGCAGGCAGAAGCATATATATAAAATCTCCAAACAATAAAACAATGGGACAAGAAAGTATAACAAATTTTTCAAACCAAAACAAACCTTTTATAAACAACCAGGTTTATTTACAAGACCGGACTATTTACAAAAAGGTCAGCTCATTCCAAGAAGGAACTGTCCTATGACCTACTAGTCAGACCCGTTCGCCGATTCTGGTCTTTCCACCTTTCCAAACTTCGGGGCTTCCGATCCTCCACCAACATCATCTAAGGACCTGAAAATGGTTATACAATAACCAGTGAGACAATGTCTCAACAAGTTCAACCCCTTAAGACTCGATTAGGAAGAAAATACGCCATAAGGGCTGCCTAAGCACAACCACGAGTCAGAGGACTTACCTTGGCCTCAATTCCTTCCTGCAATTCAACACAATTCATAACCTCATTGAGTCACATCAAATTAAATTGTTCACTCAAATCAACTCATTGATCAACCGACCTAGTTGATTATATGTCAGTCAGACTATTCCCCGGTCATTCTAGTTAATACTATCCATTCTCCAAGATGACATATCAAGTCACCGAGCAAACGTACATTCTCCAAGATGACATATCAAATCATCAAGCCTACGTTCATTCTCTAAGGTGACATACCAAGTCACCGAGCCAACATGCATTCTCCAAAATGACATATTGAGTCATCAAGCCCACGTTCATTCTTCAAGATGACATACCAAGTCAATGAGCCAATGTGCATTCTCCAAGATGACATATCGAGTCATCGAGCCCACGTTCATTCTCCAAGATAACATATCAAGTCATCGAGTCAACGTGCATTCTCCAAGATAACATATCGAGTCATCGAGCCCACGTTCATTCTCCAAGATGACATACCAAGTCACCGAGCCAACGTGCATTCTCCAAGATGACATATCGAGTCATTGAGCCCACGTTCATTCTCCAAGATAACATATCAAGTCATCGAGTTAACGTGCATTCTCCAAGATAACATATCAAGTCATCGAGTCAACGTTCATTCTCCAAGATAACATACCTAGTCACCGAGCCGATATAATATAACATCTTTCTCCAAGATGACATGCTTAGTCATTGAGGCGACGTAACCTAATGTCTTTCTCCGAGATGACATATTTAGTTATCGAACCGACATAATATGACATTCTTTCTCACTTTTTATCATGTCCAATAAAATAACCGTGTGGGTACACGGTTGGCCTTAGCCAAAATATAATAATTTCATTTCCATAAATCCCACCATTTCATATGATCCACCAAAATATTTTTGGCGTTGTAAACCGACACTCGGTTATCTTCCAATTAAATACTGAAAATAAATAAATTTTAGGAACATATCCTAAAATCACAATTCACACCAAATCAGTACAAATTTGCGCTCAATTAAATAAACCGAACACACCATAATAATCACCATAAAATTCCAGTCAACGGCTATCCCAGTTTAATTTTCGAAAAATAATTAATTACGGAAAATATTAAATAAATGCCAATAAATCCAACTTAGGCCCGTAATGCCTAATTGGACGCCGAAACGGACCGGGAAAATTTCCAAGTCACTCAAGATAAATACTAGAGCTCATCTAAGCCCTAATTGCACTAACTATCCACCTAACATGCATCAGCAAATAATTAAATTTCACTAATCTAATCTAACTAACCACCTAATCATACTTAACTAAATCTAATCATCCCTTAAGCGTGATTAACTTACTAAGCGAGGATTAGTGACTTAAACTCACCTATTTAACTATCCGCTTGGATCAAAATAATGGGGACGCGACGGCGGCCGATAAACCCTAAAGTGGGACCGCCAACGGGAGCCCGAATCGGGCCGAAATCAGGCATGCAAGCCCATGGCTTGGCTGGAAATTCTGCTCCTGCGTTGCTGGTCACGTTGATTCGGTTTCGAGGAGAGAAAAATAGCATCGGTTTAGGTTGGTTTCGGCGGCCGAGGAACGCGGGAACGGTGAGTTGTTTCGGTTGAATCGCAGACGAAGATGGCTTCGCTAAATCCGTGAGGAAGAGACACGGGCAGCTTCTATCAAAGCAAAGCAAAAGTTCTTCGGTGGAAATGGGAGCAGCTGCGCGGACGAAGATGGGAGGAAAAAGGAGCAGAGAGAGATTTTTTTTTTTTTTTTTTTGGGGGGGGGGGGGGGGCGTGGGGGGGTGTGATGGAGCTGGCTCTTGACCGAATGAGACAAGGAGGGGTCGTCGACAAAGCCAGCGGACCAAAGAGAAGACCACCGAAGGAAGAAAAGCAGAAAATAAAATATGAGATTGCAGGAGTGGTCGGCTAAGGAAAAGCAAATGTGCAAAACCAATTAATGAAGAAAAGAAAGAGTGGGACGTGGATGGACCAAGTCAAAGAAAGCCAAAAAATTAAGGAGAAGACTTGCATGGGACCGTCGGCTAAGGGGGGAAAAAAAGGAAAAAGAGTATGAGAGAGAGAGGGAGAGAGACGTGCGTGACACGAAGAGAGGAGACCAATTTTATATAAGTCCAAAAGTCACAATGAAGACCACCAAAGGGAATAGTCGGCCGAAGGAAGAGGGCTTTGAAACCAAAATTTCTTAAACAAAAGTAATTAATCCTTAATTTGGGCTCAACTTCAAACAACTTTATCAATTGGTCATCTTAGGATCAATTTTTTCACCAACTTGAACAATTGAAGTCCAAAAGAAGACCAAGATAAAACGGTCCCTCAAACCTCCGAATTTCCTTAAAATCCAAATTCTATTTCCTTTTTCTCGGAATCCGATTTTCTAAACAAACTTCTCCGATTGAGATCCGATTTGTTGCGGAAAAAGCCCATGAAATTCCCTGTCACTAATTCACTCACACTAGATGTCAAAAATCTCTTCAAATTGGCCAATCCGAATTTTTGTTCGTTTTCCGAATCGTCCAATTCAGTTTTCCGTAAAAATCTCGAACTCGCCGGAAATTCCTCAAAAGGTGAGTCAACATTCCTAGAATGACTCATGACACGACAGAACTTTCAATTTATGAAATCAAATTCAAATTCACAGTTAATTTCAATCAAACGCTATTTTAGCGTAACCCGCCTTATTTGGTAACTTTTAGAAATTTTTGTTACAATTGATCTGTGGTCAATTTTCTTCAAACCACATGTACCTCTTCGACACATTGGTGACTCTCAGTGGTCGTGAAAATCTCAAGATTTCAAATACAAACACGGGGTACCCAAAACGATAGAAAATCAATCTAGTGCCAATCGACAAGAATTTTGCAATCAGGTGGAATCACCCATACTTTGATCACACATCTCAGTCGAATCGACCTATCTCAAGTCTCTAATCGATTTTGACAATGCCGTACTGACCCTTGCGGACTAGCACGATCGAGCAGTCAATTCCTGGCCAAATTCTCAAATCTATTACGTTTAAAATCCCTTAACGGCTTAACCGGATAGACCAGTTATCTCATGAGTGGCCACTTCAGAGAAAAACACTATAGGATCGTCGACGAAAAGCCCAACTTATTCAATCAAAATCAGAACCTGAAAATCAGAATGTCACAATTGGGTTAGTAGCGTGTACCCAATATTTCTTTAAATTTTCAAGATTTTCTGACGAACGTGAATATGAAAAATGGCTAGAGGTTTGTCTATAATCGATCCTGGCTTCCGCATTTGATTTTTATGTTTTACAAAATCCTCAAACGTCAAAACAAAGCCATTTGCTAAACCCTTCTGCAGTGCTACGACTACTACAGATATGATGTCCCAATTCTAGGGCTACCAGCTTCTAGTCAAAAAGTTCCCACAATATGTTCCCAATCATATGACATGAAAACTTCATCAATAAAGATCTTATGCATAACGAAGACTCGTTGCCAATTCACACGTCAGCTGCTGCTAATTCAAGTGGGAAAAAAAGATTGCTGAAAACTGGACAATATAATGCAATGTGTTGCTTCCCTCGCTTCCCCGCCATTGCATCAGTCTCATCCCTAGTTGACTTGGTCGAATTCTAGCCTTTTAGAAATATACAAGCTTTTTGCTAAACAGGGTATAACGATAATGAATTCGGTCTAAATGCATACTCCAATGATAAAATTCTATAGTAATGTGAACTCTCTCTTTTGGCCATGATTTAAATGGGAACTAAGATAACCTAAGTTCTAGGTGGCCGGTCAAGGATGCCAGCCATGACAATACCAAGATGATTGAGTTATCATTAGATCGATTTGTTTATTGTTGTTATTGTTGTCTATGGGGAAAATAACACAAATGATTTTTGAACATTGGTCCACTATGCAATATGATCCCTAAACTTTAGCTGAATATGCAATACGGTCCCTAAATTTTTTATATATGTCCAATGTTGTCACCGATCTTAAATTAATAGAAGGACAACATTGAATAGTTGTGTATAGTTTAGGAGCTATAATGAACATGTACTAAAAGTTTGAGAACAACATTACAAATTGGCCCAAAATTAGGAACTACATTGAACAAATTAAAAGTTTAGGGGAATTCAATGGCACATCGGATCAAAGTTCAATGACCATTTGTATTATTATCCTTTGTTTACATGTGAATAGGAAATAAAAATAGCTTGGATCCAATGTCCATTTTCCTTGAGTTGACCATTTCCATCTTTGGCATCGAATGTATTCTTTAACTCCATACACAAACTCCCACTTTTAGAAGGTTGAATCATATAGATATAGCATGACATGAATTAATTATGAGCTTGGTTTCGGCAATCCATACCAGATTTGTGCACATTGCTTTCATCATCTTATCACCCTTCACATGGGAGAAGCCGGTTACCATATTGCTTTCACTTTTAAAGTAAATGGTAACATGCTCGGTCTATCAGCATAAGTTTTGTTGTTTGCCGTTCTCGAAGAAGGAAATGGAATACATTTTATGAAATCACGTACCTGAATTTTCGACACCAAGCTATAGATGGTCTAGATACATAGTTGGATTGATGTTGCAATCCGAACAATTTGGCTAAACGTTCCTCGATCGGATGCTCAATGAAGAGAAAGGAGGAGAACATATTAGGACGTGACCAGGGTCAGAAGCAAGAGGGCATTTACCCTGTATAAGCTATCTTAATTCTCCTCATGAATACTGGCTTTATACAAGTTCTCTTGTCTTTTCTTTTTCTTTTTTCCTGTGAATAAAGCGGCTTTATAAAATTTCACTCAAACGCCTCATAATAAGTCAATGCCCAAAAGCTCATCCAACATGAGCGAAGAATCTAGTCAATAAACGAAAGGATATTCACATTGAAAAAATAAAAATAAGCCTATATGTTCTTCTATGAAATGGACATTTGCCTAAGTAAAACAATCCCACCTAATACCTCATTAATCTTATTAGCAAGGTAAGTCGCGAGTCAGAACTCGATGGATAGCCCAACTTAACCATATTTGCACTTGCCGATGTGATGAAAAATAGGAAAAAAAAAATCATAAATTTATTGTACTTATATCGATTCAGTTTTAAACTTTTCAGTTTTGACCCATTGAATTTTGAATCTTTTGATAATTTACCAACAAAGTCTATATAACTAAATTTTGCCAAAAATCACTAATGTGAAAGTTAAGTGTCCTACATGATACCACCAGCGCGAATGTGGACAATTTTGTAATTTTTAAATATTTTTTTCTTTCTTTTTTAAATGAGACCGGGCAAGGGTCAATGGCCACTAGGCGAGAGCCACAATGCCCTCGCAGATCGAGCATCTTCTCAACAATCCCGACCCGTTTCTCACATACTAAAACACAACCCCATACAATCAATGGCCGTCCACACTATCCAACAAATCTAATCTAGGCCGGTGGGAAAAATTAATCAGTTATCCCTTCATCTAAGGCCGAGTTCTCTAATCATCTCTTCCATGGAGTTCTCCCTACATTCACCTCGTAATCCCAAAAGGAACGTAACAAAAGCTTCTGAGCCCTGTGCTATCTTGATAACAACATTGCACCTAATTATAGGTGACAAACCCCTTTCGAAACTACGTTCGGTGTTCTAGAAACAAACGAGGTCCCGATCCGTGTGAAAGTGTGACAGTCGGGTCACGAGAGCGAAGTCGCGTCCAACTTTAGAACCTGAACTTGGTCCAAAAAAATCACGATAGAAAAAACGAAATTACATACGAAACTGCCTGACCTGGTCTCAATTTACACCATTGTCAACGTTTCCCACGGCACTAAACTATAAGTCTATACGTAGCTTAATCGCACGACGATGGCTTAGAGCTTAAACAAGGCATTTACTTTTGAACTAACCATCAACGGTCAAAGTTGGCGCATCGTCATTGCCGCGACCAGCAAACAGATTCGAACGCGGATCAACGACTTGCTTGGTCACGGCCGCTTCTGGTGAAAGCATTCGCTGACGAAACCCCTCTTTGACGCAAATATATGAGTGTTAGATGCATAGAAATAGGAAGTATACATCATGTGCAGTTTGTTGGAATTTCCTATAATATGGGCTTACATTAATTAATTGATTTTGTATTTTAAATAATCGGGTTAATGGATATTCCAATATTTGTTGAACCCTAAAGTGATCGATTGAATTGGGTATTGGCATCTATTGTTAACGGGCCTAGTTGAGCAGCAAAGTGTAGGCAATTGTGTTTGTTTTGAAGCCCGTAATGGGAAGGGCCCAGTTGACACGCTATTGATTAGGGTTTGCAGTCCCCCTCTCTAGCCTATAAAAGGGTAGGTTATACCTATCGATTGCTTTAATCCCATTGAAAGCTGCTATATCGAAATAGGTCATAGAGAGGAAGATCTGGTATTCCGATAGATCCCTGATTATCAGAGTGATCTATTTTTCTGCAAGTGAAGCAATGGCTCAAACAGGTACGCTTTAATTCCGCTGTATTTATTGATCTTGGTGTTTTACAATCATGTATGGATCCGTTTGTTGTTAATTGATTAATTTTTTATGAGAATAATATTCTACATGTGGTATCAGAGCCGATCGTATATGATTGTAGAACCCAAAATTTTTTTTATGAACAAATTCGAAATCCTCCTCTTTGAGCCGAATATAGGCATTATTTTTTCGTGTAGATTTTTTGCTTGATTAATCCCGTAACCATAGGGCTTTTGTTCTACACGTCAATATCTTCCTAACCATATATAATTTGCATAATTTCGTTGAGAATTGAGAGAGAATTTTGAATTTGAAATTCTAGGGTTTATGCATGAAAAAGTTCTAAAATTTTCGAATTATTTGCAATTGATTGATGTTCGATGCAAATTGTTGTATGGGTATTGTTATATATTTGTTTTAGTATCCTTTTGTTGCATTAAATTGAGTTATTAGGGTTTAAATTTAAGAAAACCGAATTTTCGGCCATGGGAGGTTTAGATCCGAAACTTTGAAGCTTGCATGTGGTGGATTTAGTTGATGTTTCTTAGTTTAATTAATTATAGTTAATCATATTGATGTTAGAAGCAAAACCCATGAGGAAATTTCATCAAAAATCAAGTTACTTTGAGTGTTTAGAGCTTCGGGTCGAAACCGGGTCGTATGACCTGTTTTTCTGCAAATTCGTGACCCGACTGGAGGTTGAAGAAGACCTCCAGCCGGGCTTAGGCCTGAATATGGGCTTCTGCCCATATTTTTTTTAAATTTCGTAGCCCATTTCATGGGCTAATTTTAAATTAAAAGGCAGATGAGCCCACGCGAGAAGAAAGCCAGGCTGGGTTTTCTATTGGGCGTAAGCCCATTTTGTCTTTTAATTTTCCTTGCTGGTTCATGGGCGTGAGCCCAAAACCAGAATAAAAACAATTAAAAGAACAGCATGGGCCGCGCGCACGACAGGCCTGCGATCCGATTAGGGCTGCTCGCGGGTCCTGGGCCCGCGGGAGTCCGTAATATTTAAATAATATTATAAAATATATATAATAATAAAATAATAAAATATTAATAAAATATTTTAAAAAAAAACTTGTGGCAAAAAATTGTTGTTTTGAAAAATGCAATATGATCATTGGAAACACATGTTGTGTAGTGTTTCATATTGTTTGATAAATTTTGGGCATAAGTTTTGGAATTCCCTATTGATGAAAGATTAATATATACAATTACTTGCCCAGAGGGAGTTATTGTGTATATTAATTTGGAAAAATAGCATGAAGTTTATTCCCATATTTAAAAGATGGGGATGTATAATTGAAAAATATTTATCTGCCCAAAGGGGATAAATGTTTTGAAAATTATATGTAATTCCCCTCTATGTTGATATTATGGAGATGTATGATTTAAAGGATTTGTCTGCCCAAAGGGGATGGATCCTTGAAAATTATATGTAATTCTCCTTGTTGCTTTATAAATTTTCATGCTGGGAAAAATAATGGTGCATTATACACTCTGCCCAAAGGGGAGTTTATGATGTACTAATTATTTTTTGTTGAGTTGCTTATTGCCCATAATTGATCTTATTGCATTATGTGTGTTAAACAGTTACCTTTGCTGTAAATAACAACAATGCCACGGTGGAAATGTTAACTGGATCAAACTTTAAAAGATGGAAGCAAGATATAAAGTTTGCTTTGGGTATCGTTGATATGGACTTGGCACTACGTGAGGATGAACCTGCCAGGCCCAATGATCAAAGTACTGCAGATCAAAAGGCCCATTATGCTCGATGGGAAAAATCTAATCGACTGAGCCTCATTGCTATGAAGAGGTCTATTGCTGAGCATCTGATTAGTGGTTTGCCGGAAGATACGAATGCCAGACAGTTCCTTGAAGCAGTGGGAGAAAGATATAGAGTCTCAGATAAGGCTGAAGCTGGGAACTTGCTGAGTGAGTTAACGAACATGAGGTATGATGCTGCTATGGGTGTTAGAGAATTTATACTAAAGATGGTCCACATTCAGTCCAAACTTAAGGCCCGTGAAATTGTTCTTTCTGAAAATTATATTGTGCATGTAATATTATGCAATAATGTAATATTATGTTAGTGGGCCCCAAAAGAAGAAACTGAAAAAGAAACCGAAAAGTTAGTAAAACAAAAAGGAGAGGGGAGAGGGCTCGGTTAAATAGAAGCGAGGGGTCCTCTACCAAAAAGAAAAGAAAGAAAAGAAGAAGAAGAAGAAGAGAAAGGGAAAAAAAGAAAGAAAGAAAGAAAGGAATCTTGGCACGTGCATGTCTCGGATGCCTCGCTAAGCCGACTCGACTCCATAACACAGCACCCGGTAAGAGATCAAGCCCTCGTTTGTCCGATTGAAGTAATTTTTGGATTTAGGATTTAAATTCGAAATTTTTGGAAAACTGAGCGGCGAAGTCTAATTTTGGAGTCGTTGAGCCGCGTATTTTTGCAAGAATGGTAATTTAGGGTGTTGTGGAGCCGTGGGATTTTACGGATCGCGATTTGAGCTTATGATTTGTCCGAAACAAAATTTCAAAGTTTCCGCGCGCAGTGAACAGTACGCGTCCAGCAGCCTTGGGCCCGTATTTTGTCATTTTTTGGCTTGATTTTGGGATGGCCAAGTTGGGATTCTTGTGATATGTTTCAAGGGCTCTCTATTGAATATAAGTACGTTCGGATCGGAATTCGGAAGAAAAAGTTAAGGCGCAATCAAGTTTTGCACTTAAATTTCGTGTTGCGAATGGCTTGAACAATCGCTTTGGTTATGCGATTTGTTAGCGCGTAGAAGTCCTTTTGTTAAAGTTAAGGCGTAATTTAGTTGTTTGAAGTAGAGACAGAGTTTTATTAGATTTTAATATTTTTCTCGGTTATTTGATAGGACCTTAAATTCGACGATACGAGTATATCGTTCGTCGTTTGGTCGTCGACGAGGAGGTGAGTGGTACTATATCTTCTTTGGTTTTATAAAAATCATGTCTTGAAATATGTATGTATATATATTGAATTGAGAAGAGCATTTTTATTGCATAAAAGTCAGATCGAGCAATTGCTACTCTTTGGTTGATTTTAAATGTTTGAAAAACATGTTATACAAGGTTTGTGGAGAAACATATATGAAATTGCTTTGCGACTGATTTATGAAAAGGTTTATGATGATTTGAGAAACGGATATGAAATGGATGATGGGCTATGTTGCAAAATATTATTTGTTTGGTTTAAGATATTGATTTTTGGATTGGATTTCTGGTATTGGAGAATGGTTATTTATGCTCAATATGACTGTGAACCCAGTGAGGGGTTTTCGGGGTATGCATACCAGGTTTAGGATATCCTTCTGGGCCTAGCCACCGGCTTTGTAGGTGGAGACCTTGCCAATGGGAGAATCTTGGTCGCCTTGTCACAAGGCGTTGTGTCGTGACCATGGTTAGTTATTGAGCAAAGATTGATCAATGGATAGACCATTGATATGTGTTTTTGATGGAGATTATTCAATGTATTCGACCATTGATACGAAACTTTTGATACCAATTTAAATGAGTTTATTAATATAAAGCTTTGAAGATGAGAAATAGCTTTTATATGATTCGATATGTATTCTATAAATTAAATTGGCGTTATGAGATTTGGTATTAATTTGTAAACATGCATAGGGGTTGTTCGATCTGCTTAGAAGATATGTACTACTCACTGAGCTGTGGTTGCTCATCCCATTCCTCCTTTAATCTTTTCAGGTTCCTCAGCTAGCGGCGAATAGAGCGAGTGCGTAGTCGGTGGGAACTTTTGGGGAGTTCTATTTTGTTTTTGGTATGGTTCAAGGAAGTGGTGCAAATAATATTTACTAGTAGTTGGATCGTCTGAGTTTTAAACATACATCTCTTTTTCTTTTGGTGGATTATAGAAACTCTGATGTTGCAATCAATTTGTTGGTTTATCTGATATATATATATATATGGTGCGAGATATATATAAGTGATATCAGTTTATTGGTTGTATTTGAGGCTGCGTTCTTTGTAAAGAAGGACGGCCATGTCATTCCCATTCTTTGTGGTTTTGGGGTGTGACATTTTTGGTATCAGAGCCTAAGTTTTGATCTTTTTGGTGTAGTTATGGGACGTTGTGAGGTTGTGTGATAGATTTTATTTTTACGTTAGTCTTCTAGATTCTAAGGTGTAGTTTCATTCTTGGATTCAGGTGATCATGAGTACCGACTCTGAGACACTTGCCTCACTTCGTAGAAGTCGCAGGGGCAAACGAGTCGCTACCCTGAGGCTAGAGACTTGCCTCAAGCTTCTCGAGGTGCGTCTATGAGAAGGAGACTTGAGGACCACTATGATAGGAGTCCTGACTTGCACGAAGTCAGAGAAGAGGATCAAGAGCCAACCCGTTCAACTGAATTTGAACAAGCAATGATCCATTGGTATCGCCAAGCAAAAGAATTAATTGGAAATGGAGCGACTGGTTCAGGCACTTTTGCCCATTTTAGAAAGGCAAAACCACCCACTTTTGATGGGAAAGCTGATCCTCTTGTGGCTAAGCGTTGGATTAAAAAGATTGATGGGATCTTTGAAGCTGAAGAGGTTCCCGAGGATCGAAAGTTAAATTTTCCACCCAATACCTAGAAGGTGAAGCGAGTTTTGGTGGGATGGAATGAAGCCAAGTCTTGGAGGTAGGGATGTTATTATATCCGGGAGGACTTTAAAAAGGCGTTCAATGCTCAATTCTTCCCAAAGTCATTCCGTGCAAAGATGAAGGGTGACTTTGTACATATATCTCAGGGTGACTCCACAGTTTTGGAGTATTCAGTCCGCTTTAATCAATTGAGTAGATTTGCGGAGTACTTAGTAGCAAATGAGGAAGATAAAGCCGACCATTTCCTAGGAGGGCTCCGACCTGAAATTAATTCTGCACTTGCACCTTTCGTATTAATAACTTATAAGGATGTGCTAGAACGAGCAATCAAGGTGGAACAAAGCATTCTGAAGCACGGCACACAAGGAGCGCCTCAACCCAAAAGGTTTAAGCCCACAAATGTGCAAGGTAGCCATACTGATGGTAGTGGAGGGCGAAGAGGTTTCAACCGGCCAGGACAGTTCAAAAATCCAAGTAACCAAGGCCCTTGTAATACATGTGGAAATTATCATCACGGTGAGTGTTATCGGAAAATGGGAGTATGCTTCTCATGTGGGAAAGCAGGACACATGATGCGAGATTGTCCTATACGAAGGAATCCTCCTATTGGCAATAGATCATGTAATCTATGTGGGCGACAAGGGCACCTAGCACACCAGTGTTTTAGGTGGAGGAATACCCCTTTTGTTGGTAGGCCCCAAGAGAACCAACAAAGACAAAGTACAAGCGGGAAAGTTTTTGCAATGACGAAGGAGGATGCGGCAGCATCTAACGCAGTGGTTGCAGGTAATATTTCTATTGCCTCGCATTGTGCTTATGCGTTATTTGATCCTGGTGCTACGCACTCCTTCATCTCAACTGAATTTGCAAAGAAGCTTGATGTGTTGCCTGACCCTCTTGAATGTGAATTGTGTGTTGATACTCCTACTGGCGATTTCTTAGTTGGTCATCATGTGTTCAAGAGATGTGTGATTCGGATTAACAATGTTGAAATGCCTGTGGATCTAGTGGAGTTAAATATTCAAGATTTCGATGTTATTATAGGGATGGATTGGTTATCTACCTATCGTGCTATTGTTGACTGTTTTTCAAAGAAAGTTATATTTAGACTTTTGAATCAACCCGAATTCTCTTTTTCGGGAAGTTGTGAAAACACGTCTCCAAGGTTGATCTCGGCTTTGCAAGCGAGGAAACTTTTGAGAAAAGGTTGTTGTGGTTATTTAGCTTGTGTAAAAGACACAAGTAAGGATGTAGTAAAGTTGGAAGATGTTCCTGTCGTTAGAGAGTTTCCAAGTGTATTTCCTAAGGATTTACCAGGCTTGCCTCTTGATAGAGAAATTGAGTTTTGTATTGAATTGATGCCCGGTACAGCACCAATCCCTAAGGCACCATATCGAATGGCACCCACTGAATTGAAAGAATTGAAAACGCAGCTACAAGAGCTTTTGGATAAGGGTTTCATCAGACCCAGTGTTTCACCTTGGGGAGCTCCTGTTCTATTTGTGAAAAAGAAGGATGGTAGTATGCGGCTTTGCATAGATTATCGAGAGCTTAACAAGGTAATGGTCAAAAACAAATATCCTTTACCTCGGATTGAGGATTTATTTGATCAACTTCAGGGAGCTAAGGTATTTTCCAAGATCGACCTTCGTTCTGGGTATCATCAGTTGAAGATAAAGATAGATGATGTGCCTAAAACTGCTTTCAGAACAAGGTATGGCCATTATGAATTTCTCGTCATGCCTTTTGGATTAACAAATGCGCCTGCTGCCTTCATGGACTTGATGAACAGGGTGTTCAGGGAATATCTAGACAAATTTATTGTGGTGTTCATTGATGACATCCTAGTATATTCGAAGAGTTTAGAGGAACACGAACAACACTTGAGATTTGTCTTGCAGACTTTGCATGAAAAGAAGTTGTACGCCAAATTTAGTAAGTGTGACTTCTGGCTTGATCATATAGAATTCTTGGGTCATGTGATCTCGAAAGATGGCATATCAGTGGACCCAAAGAAGGTTGAAGCAGTTGTTAAATGGAATCGTCCAACAAATGTTACAGAAGTGAGAAGTTTTATTGGGCTAGCCGACTACTATATGCGATTTGTAGAGGGGTTCTCAAAGATTGCTGGTCCACTTACCCGTCTAACTCAAAAAAAAAATTAAATTTAAATGGTCAGACCAATGTGAATGCAGTTTTCAAGAGTTGAAGAGACAGCTGGTGTCGGCTCCTATTCTAACTCTACCATCTAGAAGTGATGGCTTCGTAATCTACTGCGACGCATCCAAAGAAGGTTTGGGTTGTGTTCTTATGCAAGATGGCAAAGTTGTTGCCTACACTTCGAGACAATTGAAATTACATGAGAAGAACTACCCCACTCATGATTTGGAATTAGCGGCGGTTGTGTTTGCCTTGAAGATATGACGACACTATTTGTATGGTGAAAAATGTGAAGTCTTTACCGATCACAAGAGTCTGAAGTATATCTTTACTCAGAAAGAACTAAACATGAGACAAAGAAGATGGCTAGAACTTTTGAAGGATTATGACTTGTCCATAAATTACCATCCGGGTAAAGCTAATGTGGTAGCGGATGCTTTGAGTCGTAAATCATTTGGAAATATGGCAGCTTTGCTCACTTCTCAGAAATCTATTCTTGAAGATATGAGGAAGTTAGACTTGGAGGTGTTGGTGCAGCAGCTTGGTGCTTAATTAGCTAATCTTCAAGTACAACCTATGTTGATTGACAGAATTAAGGTTAAACAGAATGAAGATCCACAATTACAAAAAATTAGAGAAGGTGTGGAAGCTGGAAGACAAGTGGATTTTGGTTTACACGTAGATGGATCCTTAAGGTTTCGTGGTCGACTATGTGTTCCTGAGGACTCAAATTTGAAAAAGGAGATCCTGCAAGAAGCTCACAGTACTAGATTTTCAATTCATCCAGGAAGCACTAAAATGTATAGGGACTTGAGAGAAAACTTTTGGTGGATCAACATGAAAAATGATATTATAAAATTTGTCGATCAATGTTTAGTTTGCCAGCAAGTGAAAATTGAGCATCAGAAACCAGGTGGGCAGTTGCAACCTCTAGAGATACCTAAATGGAAGTGGGAGCATATTGCCATGGACTTTGTAGTCGGTCTACCGAGGACGCCAAGTGGTAAGAATGCTATCCGGGTGATTGTTGATCGATTGACTAAGTCCGCTCACTTTTTGTCATATCGATTTGGCCTTTCAATGGAAGATATGGCAAAGCGATATGTTAATGAGATAGTGAAGCTTCATGGAGTTCCAGTAAGCATTGTTTCTGATAGGGATCCTAGGTTTGTGTCTAACTTTTGGAATAGTTTGCAAGGAGCATTAGGCACTAAACTCAACTTGAGTACAGCTTTCCATCCACAAACAGATGGACAGTCAGAGAGAACGGTCCAGACATTAGAGGATATGTTGAGATCATGCATCATTGACTTCGGCGGTTCTTGGGAAGAACATCTACATTTAGCATAATTTTCTTATAACAACAGCTATCACTCCAGCATTAAGATGGCACCCTTTGAAGCTTTATATGGCCGAAAATGCAGAAGTCCTATTTGTTGGGACGACGTTGGTGAGAAAAGACTAAGCGGCCCCGAGTTCATTCAACGGTCGGAAGAGAAAGTTAGGTTGGTTCGGGAACGTCTCGAACGGCTCAAAGTCGTCGAGAAAAGTTATGCGGATCTGAAAAGACGCAAGTTAGAATTTAATGTGGGGGATCACGTATTCTTAAAAGTTTCTCCTACGAAGGGTGTAATGAGATTTGACACTCGTGGGAAGTTAAGTCCAAGGTACGTGGGACCATTTTTGATCTTAGAGAAAATTGGTGAACTCGCTTATAAATTGGCTTTGCCACCGGCATTATCAGGTGTCCATAATGTGTTCCATGTCTCTTTGTTGCGGAAATATGTTCCAAAACCTGAACATGTGCTAGACTTTACACCACTGAGATTACGGGAGAACTTGACATATGAGGAGCAGCCTATTCGCATTGTCGATAGGAAGGATCAGGTATTGCGGCGACGAACCATTCCTTATGTAAAAATACAATGGCAAAACCATACCGAGAGGGAGGCTACTTGGGAACTCGAGGAGGAGGCAAGACACAAATACCCTCACTTGTTTCATGATTAAAGTACATGTAAATTTCGAGGACGAAATTTTTTTTAAGGATGGTAGAATGTAATATTATGCAATAATGTAATATTATGTTAGTGGGCCCCCAAAAGAAGAAACTAAAAAAGAAACCGAAAAGTCAGTAAAACAAAAAGGAGAGGGGAGAGGGCTCGGCTAAATAGAAGCTGAGGGGTCCTCTACCAAAAAGAAAAGAAAGAAAAGAAGAAGAAGAAGAAGAGAAAGGGAAAAAAAGAAAGAAAGAAAGAAAGGAATCTTGGCACGTGCACGTCTCGGATGCCTCGCTAAGCCGACTCGACTCCATAACACAGCACCCGGTAAGAGATCAAGCCCTCGTTTGTCCGATTGAAGTAATTTTTGGATTTAGGATTTAAATTCGAAATTTTTGGAAAACTGAGCGGCGAAGTCTAATTTTGGAGTCGTTGAGCCTCGTATTTTTGCAAGAATGGTAATTTAGGGTGTTGTGGAGCCGTGGGATTTTACGGATCGCGATTTGAGCTTATGATTTGTCCGAAACAAAATTTCAAAGTTTCCCGCGCGCAGTGAACAGTACGCGTCCAGCAGCCTTGGGCCCGTATTTTGTCATTTTTTGGCTTGATTTTGGGATGGCCAAGTTGGGATTCTTGTGATATGTTTCAAGGGCTCTCTATTGAATATAAGTACGTTCGGATCGGAATTCGGAAGAAAAAGTTAAGGCGCAATCAAGTTTTGCACTTAAATTTCGTGTTGCGAATGGCTTGAACAATTGCTTTGGTTATGCGATTTGTTAGCGCGTAGAAGTCCTTTTGTTAAAGTTAAGGCGTAATTTAGTTGTTTCGAAGTAGAGACAGAGTTTTATTAGATTTTAATATTTTTCTCGGTTATTTGATAGGACCTTAAATTCGACGATACGAGTATCGTTCGTCGTTTGGTCGTCGACGAGGAGGTGAGTGGTACTATATCTTCTTTGGTTTTATAAAAATCATGTCTTGAAATATGTATGTATATATATTGAATCGAGAAGAGCATTTTTATTGCATAAAAGTCAGATCGAGCAATTGCTACTCTTTGGTTGATTTTAAATGTTTGAAAAAACATGTTATACAAGGTTTGTGGAGAAACATATATGAAATTGCTTTGCGACCGATTTATGAAAAGGTTTATGATAATTTGAGAAACGGATATGAAATGGATGATGGGCTATGTTGCAAAATATTATTTGTTTGGTTTAAGATATTGATTTTTGGATTGGATTTCTGGTATTGGAGAATGGCTATTTATGCTCAATATGATTGTGAACCCAGTGAGGGGTTTTTGGGGTATGCATACCAGGTTTAGGATATCCTTCTGGGCCTAGCCACCGGCTTTGTAGGTGGAGACCTTGCCAAGGGGAGAATCTTGGTCGCCTTGTCACAAGGCGTTGTGTCGTGACCATGGTTAGTTATTGAGCAAAGATTGATCAATGGATAGACCATTGATATGTGTTTTTGATGGAGATTATTCAATATTAGTATAAAGCTTTGAAGATGAGAAATAGCTTTTATATGATTCGATATGTATTCTATATATTAAATTGGCGTTATGAGATTTGGTATTAATTTGTATACATGCATAGGGGTTGTTCGATCTACTTAGAAGATATGTACTACTCACTGAGCTGTGGTTGCTCATCCCATTCCTCCTTTAATCTTTTCGGGTTCCTCGGCTAGCGGCGAATAGAGCGAAGTGCGTAGTCGGTGGGAACTTTTGGGGAGTTCTATTTTGTTTTTGGTATGGTTCAAGGAAGTGGTGCAAATAATATTTACTAGTAGTTGGATCGTCTGAGTTTTAAACATACATCTCTTTTTCTTTTGGTGGATTATAGAAACTCTGATGTTGCAACCAATTTGTTGGTTTATCTGATATATATATATATGGTGCGAGATATATATAAGTGATATCAGTTTATTGGTTGTATTTGAGGCTGCGTTCTTTGTAAAGAAGGACGGCCATGTCATTCCCATTCTTTGTGGTTTTGGGGTGTGACAGTGCATCAAGCCTTGAATGTTTTGCCAGCTGAATATAGTCAGATTAAGACTGCTTATAATGCTCAGAATGAGACATGGAGTGTTAATGCCTTGATTACTAAATGTGTGACTGAGGAAGAGAAATTAAAGAAGGAAAAGTATGAGTCTGCCCACTTAACTACCAATGCCAAGTTGAGTTCGTCTAGAGGCAAATGGAAGCCTAAGGGGCCAAATGCTCATGGCCCAAAGAAATGGCAAGATTTTAAGAAAAATGGGAACTATGGGAGAAATGGAGATAAGGATTTTAAATGCTTTCACTGTAAGAAGCAGGGTCACAGGAGAGCCAATTGCTACAAATTCCAAGCTTGGCTAAAAACAAGAAAAGAAAGTCACCAAGGTGAGTTGTTGGTTTGCTTTGAATCAAATTTGGTTGATGTTCCTTTGGATTCTTGGTGGCTTGATTCTGGTGCTACTGTTCATGTGACTACTGCCTTACAGGGTCTCACAAATCTAAGGAGTCCAAGTCTCGAGGGAGTCAAAGCTTAAAGTTGGAAACAATACTTGGAGTTGATGTGGAGCGCATAGGGACAGTTGTTTTGAATTTAGATTCTGGTTTTCAGCTTGTCTTGAACAATGTCTTTTATGTTCCTAATTTTAGGAGAAACTTAGTATCTCTTTCTTCGCTTGACAAAGCTGGATATTGTCTTCATTTTGCGAATAAAAGAGTGGATTTGAGTTATGATTCCAGAATTATTGGGAATTGTGTTTTGTCTGATGGATTATATCGATTATCCTTATCTCCCGATAGACCATATTGCTCTTTCAATGTTGAGAATGTTGTTGCTAAGAGATCTTTAATCAAAAATAGATCTTCAATGCTATGGCATAAGCGATTGGGGCATATCTCCAAAGAATGGGTAAAACGACTTGTTGTGGCTGATATTCTCCCTCCTCTTGACTCAGATGATGTTGAGACTTGTATTGATTGTGTGAGGGGAAAATTAACTAAAACAAAGAAGAAAGGTGCTACTCATGAGTCAAAGTCTATTGGAGATAATTCATACGATATTAGTGGGCCATACTCAACCACCTTGTGTGGAAATAAATACTTCATCACGTTCATTGATGATTTCTCCCGTTATTGTTATCTTTATCTAATTAAGGAGAAGACTGATGCACTTGAAATGTTCAAAGTGTTTAAATGCGAAGTTGAGAAACAATTGGGAAAAATTATCAAGATTGTCAGGTCTGATCGTGGTGGTGAGTATTATGGGCGATATACTGAGGCTGGACAACAAAAGGGACCGTTTGCAAAATATTTGCAGGACTGTGGTATTGTTGCTCAATATACAATGCCTGGGAGTCCTGAGCAAAATGGTGTAGCTGAACGGCGAAATCGTACACTCATGGAGATGAAACGAAGTATGATGGGCAGTTCTAATTTGCCTGAATACTTATGGGGTGATGCGATTAAAACGGCAACTTATATATTGAATCGTGTACCTAGTAAATCGGTGCCGAAAACACCTTTTGAATTGTGGACAGGGAGGAAACCAAGCTTGAATCATTTACGAGTTTGGGGTTGTCCTGCAGAGGTGAAAATTTATGATCCTTCTCAGAAGAAGACAAAATCCAGGACTACTAGATGTTACTTTATTGGATATCCTGATCATTCTAAAGGGTATAGATTCTATTGTCCTACTCGAGGCACTAGACTCGTTGAATCTCAAACTGCCAAATTCCTGGAATTAGATGTTGCTGAAGAGAGTTCTTCTCAATCTTTTGAAAGGGAAGAACCAAACAAAATGGTTTCTATTCCATTGCCCATCTTGCATGATGATTCTATGCGAGATCCCAGCAGAGTGGAAATTCAGCAAGAAGCAAATAACGAAAATATGACGGTAGATCCTCCCATTACAAATGAAATTCCCAGATGAATGATGCGGCTCCAGAAATGCCTGTGCGAAGATCACAGCGACAAAGAAGACCAACACTTTTAAATGATTATCATGTCTATCTTGGAGAAGCTGATTTTGACATTGGAAGAGTAGTTGATCCGACGACGTTAAAAGAAGCTCTTAATAGTGATCGGCAAGATAATTGGTTAGGAGCGATGAATGACGAGATGATGTCCATGTCAACTAATCAAGTGTGGAAACTAGTTGATTTACCCGATGGGCATAAACCAATCGGCTGTAAATGGGTATTCAAAACTAAGAAAGACAATAAAGGCAACATAGAGAGATTCAAGGCAAGGTTAGTCGCAAAAGGGCACACACAAAGAGAAGGTATTGATTATAATGAAGTCTTTTCCCAAAGTATCTACTAAAGACTCTTTTCGGATAATCATGGCTTTGGTGGCTCATTTTGATTTAGAGCTTCACCAAATGGATGTCAAGACAGCTTTTCTAAATGGAGATCTGGATGAAGAAGTATATATGCAGCAACTTGAAGGGTTTAAAGAAGCTGAAAAGGAGCATATGGTGTGCAAACTTCAAAGGTCCATATATGGTCTCAAACAAGCATCACGTCAGTGGTACTTAAAATTTCACAAAGTTGTGAGATCATTTGGCTTTGAAGAAAATAAGTTTGATCAATGCATCTACATGAAAGTAAGTGGGAGTAAATATATTTTCTTAGTACTTTATGTAGATGACATTTTACTTGCTAGCAGTGATTTTGATCTATTGAATGACACAAAAAATTTTCTATCTACAAAGTTTGATATGAAAGATCTTGGGGAAGCCTCTTTTGTTCTAGGCATTGAGATTCATCGTGACAGATCTAAGAAGGTTCTGGGGTTATCTCAGAAAAGTTATATAGATCGTGTTTTGAAAAGATTCAATATGCAGACCTGTAAGTCAGGTGAAGCTCCTGTTGTGAAAGGAGATAAATTGAGCATAGATCAATGCCCCAAGAATGATGTTGAAAAGGAAGTCATGAAAAATGTTCCATATGCTAGTGCAGTTGGCAGTCTTATGTATGCACAAGTATGTACCAGACCTGATATTGCTTTTGCTGTAAATACTCTTGGAAGATATCTGTCGAATCCAAGTCAAGAACATTGGGTTGCAGCTAAGAAGGTGATGAGATATCTACAACGAACAAAAGACTTATGCTCGTATATAGCAGAGTTGAGGACCTAAAAGTGATTGGATATTCATATGCTGATTTTGCTAGTTGTTCAGATGATAGAAAATCAACTTCCGGATATATTTTTATGATGGCTGGAGGTGCTATTTCTTGGAAGAGCACAAAGCAAACCTTGATTACGAACTCTACAATGTATGCTGAGTTTGTAGCGTGCTACGGCGCGTCGGTTCAAGCAGTTTGGCTCAGAAATTTGATCTCAGAATTGCGTGTTGTGGACTCTATTGCTAGACCTATGGTGATCTACTGTGACAACACTGCAGCTGTGTTTTATTCCAAGCATGACAAAATTAGTAATGCGTCCAAACACATGGAGATCAAATATTATACTGTTAAAGACTTGGTCAAAAATGGAGACGTTGTAATTGAAAATATCAGAACTGAGTCCATGTTGGCTGATCCTCTAACAAAAGGCTTACGACCCATTTTGTTTAAAGAACACGTTAAGAATATGGGTGTTTTAGAATCTTTTGATTTCTTTTGTTAGTGGGAGTTAACAATTTGTATTTCTGGATATTATAGTTATATGCAGACTGATAATGCTTTTATTATGTCTATTAAAGCATTTATTTTCAATGATTGTTGTTATTGATTCTATTGTTATCTTTTCTCTTGTTGACTGAGAAATGGAAGTATAAAAACAGTATCCTTAAACTAATTTTAGTTTAAAGATGACTGGATGTCACTGATTATGAGATCTCATGTTGGATTGTGACATAATTGTGCAATTTCATGTTGTTTAGAAATCGCACTGAGGCAATTTCATGTTGTTTAGAAATTGCGCTAATGCAGTTTCATGTCGTTGAGAAATTGCATTGAGGACCGATAAGAAATAGTGTATATCTTGATCACATGTTGGCACTATTTCTTACTACACTACTAGGCCCATGATCCATGAAAATATAATACTTATTATATGTGATTATGGAAGGTCTTGTGTTGTGGTATTTTCTTAACACATTGGTCTCCATAGTCCTATATTGAGGTTATATAGGATTGGATTGGTTTGAGATGCCATTATTGGAATATTATTTTTTTTTTAAAGTTGTGGCCACATAAAACAAAATTTTTAGTTATTAACCCGATAGTGTCGTTTTCAATATAAAATCTTTTTCAAAATAAAATAAATTAATTAATGTAGCCCAAGTGGGAGAATGTTGGAATTTCCTATAATATGGGCTTACATTAATTAATTGATTTTGTATTTTAAATAATCGGGTTAATGGATATTCCAATATTTGTTGAACCCTAAAGTGATCTGATTGAATTGGGTATTGGCATCTATTGTTAACGGGCCTAGTTGAGCAGTAAAGTGTAGGCAATTGTATTTAGCTGAAGCCCATACTAGGAGGGGCCTAGTTGACATGCTATTGATTAGGATTTGCTATGTCTCATCTCTAGCCTATAAAATGGTATGTTATACCTATCGATTGCTTAATCCCATTGAAAGCTGCTATACTGAAATAGGTCATAGAGAGGAAGATCTGGTATTCCGATAGATCCCTGATTATCAGAGTGATCTATTTTTCTGCAAGTGAAGCAATGGCTCAAACAGGTACGCTTTAATTCCGCTGTATTTATTGATCTTGGTGTTTTACAATCATGTATGGATCCGTTTGTTGTTAATTGATTAATTTTTTATGAGAATAATATTCTACATGCACCTAACATCTCATCTTTCAACCCTCTCTAGCCATTGCCCGATTCACTTCCTCGTTCGATCTTTCGCTGTGTTGTGTCGTCCTTCTTTGATCGTTGGAGCCGGTATCTGTAGTTGCGGATTGAAGCTATGTGCTCCTCGAACGCATCTGTTGGCTAACCCACGGAAGCCCGGCGCCTCTGCTCCGCCACTGCTGCCGCCCGTGGATGGCATTCCGGTGCAACCCATGAACCAAAGTTATAAGAATTTCGGGGCCCGAACAATCCTCTGCCCCCTGCGGGTCTTCAAGTCGACCCATTAACAGCATGCCTTGGTCCTCCGGGCTTTTCAGTTGCTTCGACGACGTTCCAACTTGTAAGTCCTCTGGAATTTTCCTCGCAATCCATTTGGTTTAGAGGTGGATTAACACTTGCTGGAATAGTTATGCCCATGTATACATCCACTAGGCAACATTGATGGGGAAAAGTCAAAACAGTTAAGAGACTCGAGAATCCAATTGCAATTGCCTAATGTCGCGGGGTTATAAGATTTTAGCGATCGAATTATCTTACACCACTTTGGTAATACGTCTGAGTTTTAAGTGGATCCAGAGATGGAAAGGTGTTATCTATGGCTCATGTAGGTTGATATCTTGTTAATCTCACAGGTTGCTTGTCATTTTGGTGCCCTTGAATCACATTTGGGCGAATCGCGAAGATTGCTGATCACAGATCGGTTTGCAAGTAGAATCAATTGTGTTCGCACAAATTGAAGAAGGATCGACATAAGTAGACCTGCTTACTCGAGTCGGTTTTTGTTGCAGCATGCCCTGTTCACGGAGCTATTTACACGGTGATCGCCTTGTTGACCGGGTGCGCCTGCTGCTACTCCTGCTTCTACCGCACCAAGACGAGACAGCAATACCAGTTGCAAGAGGATCCTTGCGCTGATTGCTTAGTATATTTTTGCTGCGAATCCTGCGCTTTAACCCGGGAGTACGCGAGGTAAGAGAATTATATTATTGGTAGATGTTGCCCTTAATCAGCGACAGGACTCTAGCGCCTCATGCTGCCTTCCACCTTTGGAGCCATTGCCACTTCTCTATGTTGGCGGGCATTTCCTTCCCATCCTACACACCAATCCAACCATTTTAAGTCAGTACTTAATCGACACTTAGAAGACTAGTATGTACACTACTTTGAAAGCTAGCCGGCACAAAGATATTGGAGAGGAATTGGTGTTTACCCTTCTCCATGTTGAGTCCGCGGCTCTTGAGCTCTCAGTACCCTTGACAAAGTGCGCAGTGCATGCGGCAGCAGTGGACTAAGCAGTCATCGCACGGATCTTCCTTAACCCGAATTCTCATCTCAGTTTGGTTCGGTAGGTGAATGCCCAGAGGCATGCGCACGGAGTCAGACAGTAGATCAGCATGAAGATTGCACAGTTAGCGCGGCAAGCTGCAATCCAAGCTTGGATAAGTAAGTGAGAAATTTATAATTAGCCTTTGTCTGGTCTTTGGTAATCAATTAGCCTTTGTCTGGTCTTTGGTAATCAATTAGCCTTTCTCACGGGGAAAATCAATCTCCTATAATTTCTGAATAAGTTGTCAAATCGGGATAAGTTCATAAAAGTTGACATCACATGTCCAATGTTCAACTCTAATTCTCTGCGTGCTTTGTGAACTGTCCCTCGAGTTATTCATGCGCAGGCTTGATTTGTGACCCAATATTATCAAAGCTCGCCCCGAACGTTCACTACTAAACAAAACTCAGCCTATATCAGGGATTTATTCGAAAAATAACCATGTACTTAAAGCATAATCTGAGTGCAAAATGACAATAATATGGAGCGATCCTCAGACATATTTGCGGACACGTATACAGAAATTATGTACTCACATGTCGCCCCTTTGTCCACGATCTCTGATATCCGTCGAAAGGTGATGCAGCCTGCAGGCAACACGGAATTGGAGTTGCATTCTTCTATTATTCGATACGTGGAAGAGAAAAGCAGAGGAAAAAAGCTGGGAATATAGACAAATTTCTGTTATAGATTTTGATGTCGTCGAAGCAGCCGCAGAGGCCAGTGCTCCAAGGCTGTTCTTGCCCATCGTGGGGTCTGGTTGAGCTCATGCTGGTGGGCTGCGGGTGGTGAAAAGATAATGCAGAGTTTCTATTATTGCTGATATATTTAATTAATACTCACAAACTTCTAGTTACACTGAGAGAGAAGGAACAAAAAAGAACATTGAACTTCATTCATACTAAAAAAAACTGTCAAGTACAAGCTAAATAAGAACATCTTTTGGAACCACACACAAATGTGCAAAACAGAATTTGTTCCACTTCCTAGAAAATAGCTAACAAACTAACCGCCTAACAAATAAACTTGACTGAATTAAAAAAAAAAAAAAAGCGACAGAACATCAGCAGCAGCACTAAGACACAACTCCAACAAACCTCCTTGGATCAGTTGCTACTGCAAACTCCTATTTTCTCTCTTAATAGCTCAAATCTTCTAGCCTAAAGTGGCTTTATGAACATGTCTGCAAGCTAATCTTCAGATCTGCAATAGACCAACTTAACTTCACCACTTTGTTGCACTTCATGCAGAAAGAAGAATTTGACTTTAAAATGCTTGGTTTTGCCATGGAAAACTGGATTATGCGATATTGCTTATGCGGCTTGATTGTCCACATTAACTTCAATACAATCACTAGAATTCAACCACGGATCCTTCATTATCTTTTTCAGCCACGAAGCTTGATTTGTAGCTGCAGTAGTTGCTATAAACTTAGCATGTGCAGTGGACTGAGCTACAATCTTCTGTTTTTTGTAACACCAAGAGAAACAAGCAGAATCAAGAGTGAAGCAGTGCCTAGATGTACTTTTCATGTCATCCATTAAGCCAGCCCAATCACAATCAAAAAAGCCCTGCAACTTAAACTTTTGACATTTCCTAAACTTCACACCAAGGAACAATGTTCCTTTTGTTGCGATAGGGGCGAGCAATCGAAAAAAATATAGACGAAAGAAGAAACTAAATCGGATACCAGATTTACGTGGTTCAATCGTAAAGACCTACATTCATGGGGAGAGCAGCAGCAAATTTCACTATAGATTAAGTGATACAATGAGATTACAGACTCAAGTCACTCAAACACTCTCTCGGTTTTTCTCAAACCTCAATTTAACCCCAAACCCAACTCACGGCACAAAATTACCACACGTTCAAGCTCAAAGTTTAACGCGCTTCGTACGCCTAGTTCGCATACATACGGATTTGCAAAACTTGCAGCTCTTCGAAAGCGCGTGGACGTGTGACTCCTTTCTTTGTATAAGCTGCAACGGCTTCTTACAAAAAAGCTTTGGCAGCTTTGTCCCTCTCTCGGCATGTACGTGTAGCGGCCCTTGAAAAAGAAAACCCTTACTGTCGGCCCTTTTATATGTGTGTGTGCCCAAGGTCGGTCAAACTTTTGACCTTGGGCCCCACCACTTCTCATTCCCTTTTAAACTCTAGCTCTCACTTGAAGTACAGGAATGAGAATTGCTTGGCCAACGGGATCAAAGATGCTCTTATTTCGCCAAGTCCATAAGTACCATAAGGCATATACAAATAGGATTGAACACACCAGATTACACAAGATGTTAGAAGGTGTAGCTCTTGGGATTGAGGTTTTTGCCTTGTTATCAAAGCATATTGCTGAGCTAAGGGAACTGAGTTCCTTTATATCTCTATCTGTAAAATTCTATCTCTTTCTTACTTGGAAAGCGATTGTGCCGAACAAGGACCAATTAACTCGCGGATGGCGTGACCCCGAACATCCTTTCGGTTGAATCGGGGGAACAGCTCGAGGTTTTTTCCTTACTCCCCTCTTCCGCTGCGCACCTTCCTTGTTGCTTTCTTACGAGCAATATATTAACTGATCTTGTCCCCAAGCTGCTCCTTGAGCCGATTTACCAAAAAGGTATGCTTCTTTCTACGTAGGTTTTTTTTTTTCGGACGTGCAATGCAGACCACTTCTTTCTCACGTGCAGGGACTTCATCGACAAAAATAAAGAATCCTTGAATATTTCCTTTTGTTTTGTTTCACACATCCAAAAGAGAAAGTCCAAAAAAAAGAAATTGTTTCTTCTTTCTTCATCCAATTTCAAACTCGATTCATAATTTAACAATCTCCACCTTGGCTCAACGTTTGAGCCAAAATTACAATCGTTTCGCAAAAAATTCAAACTCTGCTACTACTTTCCCATGGCCCCCAATGGGCTTAACCACCACAAATATTATCCAAGTCCAAGCCTCGCTTGAATTTCGCCATAATCGGGGACCTCATTAGAATACCAACTCCATATGCATCTTTAACTACTCCGCAAGGATTTTCTGATGCAACCTCCTCAACCGTAGATAAAGCAAAACCATTATTGCATCTATATCTAGGAGATCGAATATGTACCTTGTCAATTTCAGCAGTTACAGCAACCATTGACTCTATAGGCTCCACCTCACTATAAGCACCATCTGTATCGATTACTTTGCTAGTACCTGTACTCGTTACCTCAGGAGTTTCTAGTCGCAACTCTACCTCAAGCTGAACACCATTCATATTCGTATTAACACTGCCACAAACACTCCTAGCCAGAACTATCGGAGACTTGTCAAGGGTAACTTCTCTACTGTCAACGGGTGAATTTATATCTAGGCACCACAAATAATCGCCCCGCTCACCATGTGCATAGCCATGGAATATGTATCTTGCCCTCCCATCGAGCTTACCATCACTCACTCAAAAATAACATGGGCAACCAAACATTCTAATAATAGAATAACCAGCAACATTACTTGACCACACTTCTTTAAAAGTCCGCCTCTCAATAGCAGTTGATGGTGATCTATTCACCAGGCAGCTAACCGTACTTAGCACATTAGCCAGGAATCTCCTAGCCATACCAGCACTAGAGATAATTTTTCGGGCCATCTCTAGTAATGTTCTACTCATCAATTTTGTAAATTGTTGTAATTTATTGGCACTAGTGCGGTGTTTCACTATGCCATCTTTCATGCAGAATTTATTTGCCAGCTTCGAGCAGAACTCCATGCTATTGTTAGTCCGCACATGCTTGATCGACTTACCAGTCTCCGTCTTGATCAAAGCTCTTGATTGCAAGATCCTGACACCAACATCAAACTTGTGCATTGGCACAAACATCCAGGTCTTCCTCGAGCAGTCAAAAAACTCTTGAATAGATGCATCCAACGTCTTCGGAGCGAAATTTGTTACTGTCTCACCTTGAAATTTATACATGCCTCCATACTTGATTCCTTTCATTATCATCAGGGCACCTCGAACAACCTTCAGAACTCCACCTTTCGAAGAATACCTGCAACCAGCTGAATCTAAGACACTCAAGGAAATTAAGTTATTTTTCAATTCTGGAACATGCCTCACTCTAGTCAATGTCCTCACAATACCATCATGCATTCTGATTTTAACATCACCAACATCCACAACATCGCACTCAGCGTTGTTCCCTAACTGGACTTTATCACTACCCATGTATTGATAAGTGATAAACCAATTTCTATTTGGTGTGACTTGAAAAGAACAACCAGAATCCATAACCCATCCATAAAGCAATGAATCATTAGTGACAGACAAGACATAATCGGCATTATCTGCTACAGCTGCAACATTATCTACAAAATCAACAAAAATTCCTTTACCCTTCTCATTTTTCAACTTAAGGCGATCCCTTCTAAGATGCCCCATCTTACCACAGCTCCAACAGACAACATTAGCATTCCTAGATTGACTACGTCTGTTCATATTAGTACTACTATTACCCACACATGTTATAGATCTTCCTCTATTTTCACCTACTAAAGTAGCAAATACAGGTTCACCAAATTCTCTTCTACGAATGTCATCGCTTAGAATTAAATCTCGAACCCCATCAAACGTCAAACTTGTTGACCCAGAGGAATTACTAACAGCGCAGTAACAGTAGTATTCCAACTATCAGGCAATGAGAATAACATAATCAAAGCATGTACCTCATCTTCAAAGTCAATCTCAACTGAACTCAATTGACTAACAATCACATTAAATTCATTAATATGATCAACAACTGACGCACCTTTGCTCATCTTCAAATAAAACAGACGTCGCATCAAACAGACCTTGTTGATCGCAGAGGGCTTCTCGTACATATTCGATAGGGCTTGCATCAAATCAACAATGGTCTTCTCCTTTAGGATGTTAAATGTGACATTACGAGCCAACGTCAGCCAAATAACACCCATAGCTCATCTATCCAGCAAATCTTAATCAGCTTGCTTCATCGTCTCTGGTTTCTCCATAGATAAAGGTAAGTGCAGATTCATCTAGTAAAGATAATCTTCAATATGCATCTTCCAGAAACTAAAATCCTTCCCATCAAATCTGTCGATTCTCATTTTTACTTCTTCTATCGCCATCAATTCGCTTCAACTTATCCAAGCCAAGCTCTAATACCACTTGTTGCAATGGGGGCGAGCGATCGAACAAAATATAGACGAAAGAAGAAAATAAATTGGACACTAGATTTACGCGGTTCAGTCGTAAAGACCTACGTCCATAGGAAGAGTAGCAGCAAATTTCACTATAAATCAAACGATACAAAGAGATTACACATTTAAGTCACTCAAACACTCTCTCGGTGTTTCCCAAACCCCAATTTAACCCCAAACCCAACTCACGGCACAAAATTATCACGCATTCAAGCTCAAAGTTTAACGCGCTATGTACGCCTAGTTCGCGTACATACGGATTTGCAAAACTTGCAGCTCTTTGAAAGCGCGTGGATGTGTGACTCCTTTTTTCGTATAAGCCGCAGCGGCTACTTACGAAAAAGCTTCGGCGGCTTCGTCCTTCTCTCGGCATGTACGTGTAGCGGTCCTTGAAAAAGAAAACCCTCACTATCGGCCCTTTTATATGTGTGTGTGCCCAAGGTCAAACTTTTGACCTTGGGCCCCACCACTTCTCATTCCCTTTTAAACTCTACGTAGTTTTTTTTTTTTTGGATGTGTAGTGCAGACCACTTCTTTCTCACGTGCGGGGACTTCATTGACAAAAATAAAGAATCCTTGAATATTTCCATTTGTTTTGTTTCCACATCTAAAAGAGAAAGTCCAAAAAAAAAAAAAGAAATTGTTTCTTCTTTCTTCATTCAATTTCAAACTCGAGTCATAATTTAACAATCTTCACATTGGCTTGACGTTTGAGCCAAAATTACAATCGCTTCGCAAAAAATTCAAACTCTGTTGCTACTTTCCCATGGCCCCTAATGGGCTTAACCGCCACAGATATTATCCATGTCCAAACCTCGTTTGAACTTCGCCATAACCGAGGACCTCATTAGAATACCAACTCCACATTCATCTTTAACTGCTCCGCAAGGATTTTTGACGCAACCTCCTCAACCGCAGATAAAGCAAAACCATTATTGCATTTATATCTATTAGGAGATCGAATACGTACCTTGTCAATTTCAGCAGTTGCGTAACCATTGGCTCTATAGGCTCCACCTTGCTATAAGCACCATCTGTGTCGATTACTTTGCTAGTACATGTACTCACTACCTCAGGAGTTTTTTATCGCAACTCCACCTCAAGCTGAACACCGTTCAGATCCGTATTAACACTGCCACAAACACTCCTAGCCAGAACTATCGGAGACTTGTCAAGGGTAACTTCTCTACTGTCAACAGGTGAATTTATATCCGGGCACCACAAATGATTGCCCCGCTCACCATGTGCATAGCCATGGAATATGCATCTTGCCCTCCTATCGAGCTTACTATCACTCACTCGAAAATAACATGGGCAACCAAACATTCTAATAATAGAATAACCAGCAACGTTACCTGACCACACTTCTTTAAGAGTCCGCCTCTCAATAGCAGTTGATAGGGATCTATTCACCAAGAAGCTAACCGTACTTAGCACATCAGCCAAGAATCTCCTAGCCATACCGGCATTAGGATAATTTTTCGGGCCATCTCTAGTAATGTTCTACTCATCAATTTTGCAAATTGTTGTAATTTATTGGCACTAGTGCGGTGTTTCACTATGCCATCTTTCATGCAGAATTTATTTGCCAACTACGAGCAAAACTCCATGCTATTGTCAATCCGCACATGTTTGATCAACTTACCAGTCTCCGTCTCAATCAAAGCTCTTGATTGCGAAATCCTGACACCAGCATTAAACTTGTGGATTGGCACAAACACCCAGGTCTTCCTCGAGCAGTCAAAAGACTCTTAAATAGATGCATCCGACGTCTCCGAAGCGAAATTTGTTACTATCTCACCTTGAAGTTTATACAGGCCTCCATACTTGATTCCTTTCATTATCATCAGGGCACTTCGAACAACCTTCAGAACTCCACCTTTTGAAGAATACCTACAACTAGTTGAATCTAGGACACTCAAGGAAATTAAGTTCTTTTTCACTTCTGGAACATGCCTCGCTCTAATCAATGTCCTCACAATACCATCATGCATTCTGATTTTAACATCACCAACACCCACAACATCGCACTCAGCGTTGTTCCCTAACTGGACTTTATCACTACACGTGCACTGCTAAGTGATAAACCAATTTCTATTTGGTGTGACATGAAAAGAACAACCAAAATCCATAACCCATCCATAAAGCGATGAACCATTAGTGACAGACAATATATAATCGGCATTATCTGCTACAGCTGCAACATTATCTGCAGAATCAACCATAATTCGCTTATCCTTCTCATTTTTCAACTTAAGGCAATCCCTTCTAAGATGCCTCCTCTTGGCACAGCTCCAATAGACAACATTAGCATTCCTAGATTGACTACGTCTATTCATATTAGTACTACTATTACCCACACGTATTATATATCTTCCTCTATTTTCACCTACTAAAGCAGTAGATACAGGTTCGTCAGATTCTCTTCTACGAATGTCCTCGCTCAGAATTAAATCTCAAACCCCATCAAACGTCAAATTTGTTGACCTAGAGGAATTACTAACAGCGCAATAACAGTAATATTCCAACTATCAAGTAATGAGGATAACAGAATCAAAGCACGTACCTCATCTTCAAAGTCAATCTTAACTGAACTCAATTGACTAATAATCACATTAAATTCATTGATATGATCAACAACTGACGCACCTTCGCTCATCTTCAAATTAAACAAACGTCACATCAAATAGACATTGTTGATCGTAGAGGGCTTTTCGTACATATCCAACAGGTTGTATCAAATCAACAATGGTCTTCTCCTTTAGGATGTTAAACACGACATTACGAGCCAACGTCAGTCGAATAACACTCATAGCTCGTCTATCCAGCAAAACCCCAATCAGCTTGCTTCATCATCTTTGGTTTCTCCTTAGATAAAGGCAAGTGTAGATTCATCTAGTAAATATAATCTTCAATCTGCATCTTCCAGAAACTAAAATCATTTACATCAAATCTGTCGATTCTCATTTTTACTTCTTCTATCGCCATCGATTTGCTTCAACTTATCCAAGCCTAGCTCTGATACCACTTGTTGCGATAGGGGCAAGCGATCGAACAAAATATAGACGAAAGAAGAAAATAAATTGAATATCAGATTTACGTGGTTTAGTCGTAAAGACCTACGTCCACGGGGAGAGCAGCAGGGAATTTTATTATAGATCAAGCGATACAAGGAGATTACACACTCAAGTCACTCAAACATTCTCTCGGTGTTTCCCAAACCCCAATTTAACCCCAAACCCAACTCACGGCACAAAATTATTACGCATTCAAACTCAAAGTTTAACGCGCTACGTATGCCTAGTTCGCGTACATACGAATTTGCAAAACTTGTAGCTCTTCGAAAGCACATGGACGTGTGACTTCTTTCTTCGTATAAGCTGCAGCGGCTTCTTACAAAAAAGCTTCGGCGGCTTCGTTCTTCTCTCGGCATGTACGTGTAGCAGCCCTTGAAAAAGAAAACCCTCACTGTCAACCCTTTTATATGTGTGTGTGCCCAAGGTCAAACTTTTGACCTTGGGCCCCACCACTTCTCATTCCCTTTTAAACTCTACGTAGGTTTTTTTTTTTTTTTTCGGACGTGCAGTGCAGACCACTTCTTTCTCACATGCGGGGACTTCATCGACAAAAATAAAGAACCCTTGAATATTTCCATTTGTTTTGTTTCGCACATCCAAAAGAGAAAGTCCAAAAAAAAAAGAAATTGTCTCTTCTTTCTTCATCCAATTTCAAACTCGAGTCATAATTTAACACCTTTGAGGTATCTCGAGACCTTTTCTGCAGTAATCAAATGTAACTGACTAGAACTACTCATGAACCTGGATAGAACACTCACTAAAAATAGAATATCTAGTCTAGTTGCTATAAGATACATGAGACATCCAATCAAGCTTCAATACATAGAAGCATCTACTGCATCTATTCCATCATTCTTTTGCAGCTTCTCCTTAGCGGCCATAGGAGTGCTTACACTTCTACAATCTTCCATCTGAAACTTCTTCAGAATTTCCTTCACGTATTTATTTATTTTTATTTTTTTGCAGATGAAAATCTCATGTGAAGCTTGTTTGACTTCCAAACCCAGGAAATAAGCCATCTTTCCCAAGTCTAACATCTCAAAACGTGGATCATTGCTGGTGACTTTAATGCTATCCGTGATCCCTCTGATAGGATTGGTGGTTCTAATGCTTGGATTCCTGCTTTTGATGAGCTGAGAGACTGCCTTGTTCAGGCTGGTTTGGATGATCTTCGGTACACTGGCTATAGGTATACATGGGCTACTTCGCCTCGGGTCTAATCGTAAGCAAAGAAAAATTGACAAAGTCCTTGTCAATGCCCAGTGGAACTCTGAGTTTTCCTTCTCGGAAGCCTCCTTTTTAGCTCCTGGCATCTCGGACCACACCCCGATGGTGGTGAAAATCATGCCTGTCCCTAGGTCGACCAAACCGTTTAAGTTCTTCAACTATTGGATGTCTCACCCGGACTTTACCAATCTGGTTTCGGAAGTGTGGGCTTCCTCCACTTATGGGTCGCCTATGTTTATTTTATGTGCCAAGCTTCGCCTCCTTAAGTGCAGACTCAAGCAGCTCAATAAGGACTCTTTTTCGGAATTATCGGCCAGAACTGAGGAAGCTAGGCGGAACCTTCAGGTTATTCAAGATGCTATTCAAGCTGATCCTATGAATCCTTCCCTTGCTGAGACTGAAAATTTGCAGATTCAAGCCTTTTCAGTGTTAAGGCTCCAAGAGGAATCGTTCTATCGTCAAAAATCTAGAGTTCGTTGGCTGAAAGATGGGGATCTAAATACTAAGTTCTTTCACCAAGTAGTGAACAGAAGGCAGCTTCAAAATAGAATTATCTCATTGACCAATGGTAGTGTCACGACCTCTGAGCCAGCAGAAGTTCGAAAGATATTTGTTGATCACTTCAGCAAACTTTTGGCTGCTCCCCGATCCTCGGCTTCTCCATCGTTGGATCAGATTCGGGCGGTCCTGAAGCATTCGCTCAATGCAGACCAGGTATGTTATCTGTCTAGACCTATCTCGGATATGGAAATCAAGGATACTCTTTTCTCTCTTTCGGTAGGCAAAGCCCCTGGGCCTGATGGTTTTAACGTTGAATTTTTCAAGCATTCTTGGGATATTGTTGGTGCTTCTCAGACATCGCGGTGCGAGATTTCTTTGAAACGGGCGAGTTATTGAAACAGATTAATACTACCATTCTTGCTCTAGTGCCCAAAATCCCTAATGCCTCAAATGTCCATGACTTTCGGCCAATTGCCTGCTGCAACACCATATATAAATGCATTACTAAACTCATTGCAAACCGGATGTCTCATGTGCTGCCTAGTATCATTAGTCCTCCCCAAGGTGCTTTTATCAAGGGAAGGCTTATAAGTGACAATATTTTGCTCGCCCAAGAGCTGTTTAGTGGTTTCCATCATGACCCATACCGGGCCAAATGTGCTATCAAAGTAGACTTTCGAAAGGCATATGACACGGTGTGTTGGGAATTCATTGAAGTTTGTATGCAAGCGTTCGGATTCCCCCAGATTTTCATAGACCGAATTATGATATGCATTAAATCTCCGAGATTCTCCATATCTCTGAATGGTGAGCTTCATGGATTTTTCGGAAGTGGAAGAGGTATACGTCAAGGAGATCCAATGTCCCCCTATATATTCACCTTAGTAATGGAAGTATTCACTGGTTTGCTGGATATCCAAACAAGTCATCCATTGTTTCGGTTCTTTTGGAGATGTAAATCCACCAAGCTCTCCCACTTATTCTTTGCCGATGATGTGCTGTTATTTTCTGAAGCAAGCATCGCCTCGGTAGACCTTTTGAAAGCTGGCATTGACTCCTTCTCTAGTTGGAGTGGTTTGGAGCCGAATCTGACGAAAAGTGAGGTATATTTTTCCGGTGGATCGCCAACCCTGCGTAATGACATCGTCAGCAAGCTGGGATTCCAGGTTGGTACCCTCCCATTCCGGTATCTTGGAGTCCCTGTGATTTCTTCAAGATTAGCAAAAGCGGATTGTGTGGCTTTGGTTAATGCAATTACAACGCGTGTCCAATCTTGGACTCACAGATTTTTGTCGTTTGCCGGTAGAATCCAGCTTATAAAGTCGGTTCTCCACTCTATTCAAGTGTATTGGGCAAGTGTATTTATCCTGCCTTGTGCTGTGTTAGAGCGTATTGAAAGAATTTTTCGTCAATTTCTGTGGAAAGGACCTATGATGGGTACCGGGGGAGCTAAAGTCTCCTGGAGTGATGTGTGCTTACCGAGGGAGGAAGGTGGACTTGGGATCAGGTCTTTAAAGGAGAATAACATTGCCTCGATGCTCAAACACATTTGGATTCTCTTCTCGGACAAAGAGTCCATGTGGTGCAAGTGGATTCACTCCACTTTTTTAAATCGCAAGAACTTCTGGGTGGTCCCTATTCCGACGTGTTGTTCCCGGGCCCGGAGAAAGCTCCTCCGCATGCGGGACCTCTATCGCCCGCATTTCAGATGGGATATTGGTAATGGTCGCTCTGTTTCTTTTTGGTTTGATCCGTGGCATTCTAATGGACCGCTTTATAAGGTCTTCTCCAACCAGGACATTTATCGTTCTGGTATTCCCCGGTCTGCTTCTGTAGCTGAAGCCTTCTCGTCTCCATTGGGCTGGTACGTTGTTAATATTAACGCCGGGTGGTGGGATCCCCTTCCTACCTTCAACCATCGAGAAGACCAGATCCAATGGATCCGCAACCCCTCTGGTCGTTTCTCTACAGCATCGGCATGGGATCTCCTTAGGCCCAAAGCAAATGCTGTTCCCTGGTCTTCCTTTGTTTGGAATTCAGCTATGCCTCCGAGATATCAATCCCACTTGTGGCTTATAACCCGCAACAGATTGCTGACCCAGGTCCTGCTCGCTTCGGTTGGTAGGCTCGCTTCGTCAATTGTCCATTCGTTCGAGTAGGCCGGACTCGTGGATCATTTATTTTTTGCCCGCCGTGTCCCCGGTGATCTTGCCAACCATTGGGCGTCGAAGTTTAATATTACCTGGCATAACAAACCGTGGCGTGAGAACTTGGATTGGGTGGCTAGTCGCTTCTCCACCGAAAGCTTCTATGATGTAATGGCCCGGTTTAGCTTTGGAGCTCTTTGTTATATCATATGGAAGGAGCGTAACAACATCATCTTCCGTGATCAAACACTTTTTGTCCCGGCAATGAAGATGCATCTCCGTAAAGCCTTCAAGGATAAATCGTCGACCCGAAGAATATTGTGGATAACCCTAGGAATAGAAGACTGCAGCAGAGCCGGGGCTTGAGTCCGTCTATTTTCCAAAGTAATATAGGGTCTTTAGTTCTAGTTTAGTCTTTTCTTTCTTAGTTTCGTGGTCCTTACTTCTAGCCGTTTTTTGGCACTTGGCACCCTTTCACTCTCCCGCGACTGTTCCTCCTGAGTGTTTGTTTTGTTGGTGCCAAGCTTCTTGTGTATTTTGTGCAAAATCAATACAAATCTTACCTTTACCCAAAAAAAAAAAAAAAAAAAAAAAAAAAAAAAAACATCTCAAAACCTGCAAACAGACCTTGCTTTGCCCTCTCTATCAGTTCCACATCATTCCCTGTCACCAATAAATCATCTACATAGAGTGAAAAAATTACAACACTATGATTCACCATCTTGACATAAAGAGTGAACTCACTCAAGCTTCTTACAAAGCCAAAATCCTGCAAATATCGGTCTATTTTCCCATACCAAACTCTTGGAGCTTGCTTCAGTCTATATAGAGCTTTTCTCATCTGTATACCTTCTCTTCTTGCCCTTTGATACTGAGGTCTTTAGGTTGTTCAACAAAAATCTCCTTCTCGAGCTCTCCATTCAGAAATGCAATCTATTCTACACAAATAAGATAAAGAGGTGATCATGCTGGTGCCCTAATTCCTTGTTGCTATCCTAAAAATCTTAGTTACTAATGAAAGTGATTAGTCTCGCTCTTGAAAATCTGGGTTGTGGTGGTGATCACATGCCAGTTCCATCACTCACTTGAGAATTACAGTGGATCAGCATTCCGGTTCCTAGGTGGGTCTAGGAACTAGTGGGTGGTTCTCGATTCTCAATTTGTGGAACTAACCCTTTGTGGGTGGTTCTCTATTCTAGGGTGGAAATGGACTCACTTCGAATCGATCACCCCTACTTTGTCCGTACAATGGCAAATCGAGAATATGAGGTAAGACACAAAATTTTCATTTAAATAACATATATAGAAAATATTTCTTCCTAGGAGGAGTAGGCGGAGGCTACCATGAGCCTCCTTGGTCCGCCAATATTCGCATATCTAAATTCGAAATTATTACCGCCGAGTTCCATAAGAAGTGAGAAAATTTTATGACCGTAAAAGTCGACGTCCATTCGCCTTTAGCTCCCAAATGTCTCGATTGACAATTCTTTTAAAGACTTGACCCATTTACACTCGATCCAATCGATGGATGAGAGCAAGGAGTCATTTGCGGGCGTAGAAGTTGCGATAAATAAATAGAGAAATCAATCCTAAATGATATGTAGTTTTGGTACGATTTATGTTTCGTGTAAAGAGCAACGACAACAATTCCATTAAAATTCCCTCGACACAGAGACCGAACGAATGGGAAGAATCACACGTTGGACACTGCCATCAAAAGATTTGGAAGTTGACAACTCAATACTCACCCAGAAGGTCTTATAGTATAAACTTAATCAAAACTCTTAGCACAGACTGCACCAACCAAATGAAACCGATAATACCATAACACTTTATTCCAAGAAAAAAGAAGTTGCCCGCAATCAGCACTGGACACTACCGCCTCATAGCGCCTTGCACCGCTGGAGCCATTGCCACTTCGCTATGTTGCCTGGCGTTTCCTTCCCATCCCATCCTACACACCAATCCGACCATTTTAAGTCAGTACTTGCTCAACACTTGAAAAGACCAGTAGACACACAATTAGGAAGCTATCCAGCACGAAGATGTTTGAAAGGGATGGGTTTTTACCCTTTGCCACATTGAATCCGCGGCTCTTGAGCTCTCGGGACTCTTGACAATGCGCGCAGTACATGCAGCAGCAGTGGACTGAGCAGTCCTTGCACGGATCTTCCTTCAACCGGAACCCTCGTCTCAGTCTGGTTCGGTAGGTGCATGAATAGAGGCATGCACACGAAGTCAGCAAGGAGATGAGCGTGGAGATTGCACAATTCATAAGGCAAGCCACAATCCAAGCTCGGATAAGTAAGTGAGAAATATATAATTGGCCTTTGTCTGTTCTTTGGTAATCAATTAGCCTTTCTTACAGGGAAAATTAATCTCCTATATTTTCTGAATAAGTTGTCAAATCGGGATAAGTTCACAAAATTTGACATACAGTTCTTCGCAGGCTTGATTTGTGACCCAATATTATTACGGTTCCTCCCGAACGTTCACTATTAGACGAAACTCGACCTATATCAGGGACTTATTTGAAAAATAACCATGTACCTGAAGTATAATCCGAGTGCAAAATAACAATAATATAGAGCAGTCCTCTGACATATTTGCGGACACCTATACAAAAATTATGTACTCATATGTTGCCCCTCTGTCTGCGATCTCTGATATCTGTCCGAAGGTGATGCAGCCTGCAAGCAACACGGAATTGCATGGATTTATTCCTTGATATGTAAAAGAGAAAAGAAGAAGAAGAAGCTAAGGATGGTTGAGCTCACGCCGCAGAAGCCAGTGCTGCAAGGGTGTTCTCCCACATAAGTGGGGTCTGGTTGAGCTCACGCCGGTGGGCTGCGGGTGGCGAAGAGATGATCCAGAGTTTAAGAGATCCGCTTCGCTTTGGGGATTGATGCGCAGGCGTCCATTGAAAAACAAAGGGCGAAGAAGGACGAAAAAACAAAAGCTGGTTGCACTCTTGATGAAGCGGGAATGACGAAGGGAAGGACGTGATTTTACAGACCGTTGAGGACGTGGTGCCTTTGCCAAAATTTTATCTGTGATTATTTTGAGTGAGTTCTTTAAGTTTATGAGATATTGTAATTCTGTTATTTTCTAATCAATCAATAGATTATTTGCTACTGGCTCTCACAATGAAGTAAGTACTAATATTCAGATTGAACCACGTAATTTCATATGATTTTAATTGTTTGTTGTTTATTTTTTCGGTGATTTCACATTGACTAAATTGTAAAATCCTATTACCTTCCGCATTATATTGCAACATTTTTAATCACAAAAGCAAATTTACTTGAATTCTTCTTGTGCGTGAGTCAAATCACCAAAGGTCTTTGAACTCTTTCGGTTTATGCGATTACATCCCTTAACCGTTTTGTAATTACGCCCTTGAACCGAACATGTTAAAATAAGTCGTAGACCCATTTCTTAACCTATATTTGATCGGCTGAGTCATTACATGGGTCAATTATATTCAAATAATTAGTTATAAATGAGTTTAGAATGACAAAACTAAATTAATATGAATGTTAAATGTGTTTTACTCAAATCAAACCTATCTTTATAACTCTCTCTTCATTCTCTATGAGAAAATAACGAACCCTCATATTGTTTCAAGTTCAGTAAAGTCTTGATCGCAAGGACCCGACTTCAACCTTATTAAATATTAAAACGGTTTCTTTTTCCCCCTGTTTTTTATTTTTTATTTTTAGTAATCTTGTAAGTTTCAAAAGTAAGCTGTTGGAGCATATCTTTCTTTGGTCCCATTTGGCTTTGGTATTTTTACATATTATTCTAATTTTAGTTCTTGTCATTGCAAACATGGTCGGTATAAATCATTTTATCCAATATCTTACATTCCATTTAATTAAAATTTCAATTCCTTCAAGTTATTTGTTGTTGTAATTTTATAAATTCACTACCAAGTACTAAGATTCTCTAAATCTTCACTATAATCAATATAAATATTGACAGTTCTATGAAATGTCGAAAACCAATTCTTTAACATCTTATCGTTGAAATAATGATTTTATCCATATAACATATATATAAAAAGCTTAAAGTGAATTAACTAGTTGAATTCGGTTTTTCATAGGTTTGATTAAATATGGATTTGTATTAGTAATACAGGACAAGATATGTATTTATCGCTAAATTTGTTAATCAATTTGGGTCGAACAATTTTTTAACCGACTCGATCCACTCATTGATCACACTACCATGAACTATGTTTTTATTTGTCCAACTGCATCTTTCTGTCAAGTTGATGGAGGGAAGTTACTGACGTGAACTGGACAAATTTGTTGACCTAGGCTGCTGGACGACCCTTGCGATGTAGAAATTGGAGCTCCAAAAATCAATGTTCAATGCTAAAATTTTTAGCTCGAATTAAAACCTAAAGAATTGACTGAAAGGAGAAAGAATCGATCTTCTAGATGAGCATTAGCTCATCATCTGCACGCCCTCGATCACGAAAATCATGGAACAAGGGTTTAACCACCGGCGTTGTCACTGTGGACTCCGGTGAAGTTTCCGATTGCTTCGACCGGAGCCAATTGTGGGAGGAGATGTTAGGGCTGGCCAAACTATATATGGTCTAACTCTACGTTCTCTTCTTTAAAACCACGTTCGTTACATCTTTATATGTAGCTTTGGTCATGGGATGATTCGCAGCGAGGCGGGCGTCGGGTTTTGCATATGGAACGACCCGGAGCTCGGCAAAAGAGCAAAGCCTTGATACGCGTACAGACTTATCCCCCACACCGAAGAGCAAAAAGCAAGACGAGTTTCATCAGCAAAAGAGAAACTGAGAAAGCTTTGCGAAACGGCGTGAATTATTTGCCCTCGAACTCCTTTCGGGCATTAGGGTAACCATCGGGAAAGGTCCACCGTTGCCGTGTTCGGCGAGCGAAGGGGACAGCTGGCGCTGGCCTTCGGGGACTCCGCAGTCAACCGCAAGACTGTTGACCCGGCGAGTGGAACGGGCCGAAGAAGTTTTCGTCCACTCTTCCAAGCTTTGTCCTCCACGTGTCGTCTGTGGGCGTGACACCAGTTAACGTGGACGGTTCCCCGCCGAGCACGCATCATAGGGAGAGCGATGCGAAACCACGTCGTGCTTGTATATAATCCCGAAAAGTGACATTATTCAATTTATAATATAGTCTATAAACTTTTGATTCGTTCAATATTATATCTAAATTATAGCTCAATGTGCAATGACATCCCTAAATTGTTAAATTGTTTTACATTTTTAATTTAGTTAATAAATTATATGAAAATATTCAATATTGTTGTCGCTAATATTGGAGTAGGAATCCTTCCATTTTAGATCAAAAGGTTAACTTTTGGGTTAATATTATGAAAGATTCCAAAATTGGTAATCCTATGATAAATTTATCATAAACTATTTTTTTACTACAAAAAGTTCCAAACATGTATATTTATAATAAATTTATTTTCAGTTAGTTGTCGTTAAATTTTATATTCAAATTGCTGAGTTTGATAACATATGACAATTGACGGATATTCCAATTTGAGATTTTACCCTCCGTTTCTTACATGTATATTAGTTTGTGATTTTTTATGGTATTAATCAAATTTAATGGAAATCGATAAAGGGCAAATTTGTAACAAATATACTAGATTGAGGTTTTTAGTTGTAAAAAAATTAATCTTGGATAAATTTATCATGAGTATACCAATTTGGTATATTTTGTGATGAAAAATTAGTTTGACATAAATTTATTATAAATATACTAATATGATTTTTTTTTAATATTAACTCGTAACTTTTGGTGGAGGTTACTGTCGTCTTCTCAAGGTCCACTCACTTTTATAATTCGTTTTCAGTGCAATGCACATGGTCTTTTTGTTTCTAGTGAATTTCAGTAGCATGATGTTAATTTAAAATCAAATCCTGGAGAGAAGTTGAAACTTCTCATTATTAGGGCACGATTTTTTTTTTTTTTTAATAAGTAAAAGGCTGGGGATGGCCTTGTCCAAAAAAAGAAAGGCTGGGGATGGCCGGCCAACTCTAGCGGCTCTCTTGCGTTACCACAGTCGCCCATAATCCCCTACGGTTGCGAGGCAAGATACATCTGCTTCATAAATCCAGGACTCGGAAGGCCCGAGTTTTAGAGAGCACGTCACTTCTCCCTTACCGAGATGCTAGCCAATCAGGAAGTCATAAATCAACCCCTCGATTATTCCTATTTATACGCCTCGGACAGTTTTCCATTTTGGCTTTTTCACTAATTTTTGCATATGATGTGAATTATTTTGGTTTTCTTCCATCAAATTGTGTCCAATGCACAATACATATGTCACTTTTGTATTGGTGATACATCACGCAGTCGCATGTTGCATGTCATCTACAGGACTTCCAAACATAGAAACTCTACCCTATTTCAATCAAACGCTGTTCCTGTTTTGTATTTTCCGGGAAAATTATCCAAAAAACTAATTCAATCATAAATCTTTTAATTTTATCAATTCAGTCATAAATCTTTTCACTTCTGACTAGTTGAGTCCATCTGGCCAACTTTGATTTTTTACTTTTTAGCTTCTTTTTTTTTTTTTTTTTTTTCGCGGGAGGGGGTTGGATCTAGGGCTACCAAGGATTGCCGACCAACCCTCACCAGCCAACTAAAAAAAATAAAAAAAATCAATAAATTATTTTAAAAATGTCACGTCAGTGCCAAACTATTCATGTCAATAATTTCCGGCCAAAATTGGCAAGATGGACTTAATTTGTAAGAAATTAAAATGTTTAAGACTTAATTGGTAGAATCGAAAGGTTTATAACTGAATTGACAAAAGTGTAATAAGTTTAGGACTTTTTGGATAATTTTCCCTATATTTTTCTTGACTTTTGACTCTTCTTTTGATTTTTCAGAGCAGAATGGAAATGTTGGTTTATTCCACCAATCTTGCCTGATGCGCACGATATGTTTTGTCGCTCATTCTATTGGCCCGACACATACAAAATATCTAAATGAGCTGCCAAACAGGCCAAGAAACCATGCCAAAATGTCTCAAAACTTCGTACTCAAGCCATGGAGGAAAGTTCCAATGCATTGAGGTAGTGAATTGGAATGTGAGCATGACCAACAACGATGGATCGGGGGAGTGAGCTTGTGGTGGCCGTCGACTAACTTATCCTTTCATGCAATATCCTTTTTGTGCGAGCATGCATAAAAAGACAAATTGGGCACAAGACAGAGAGTGCAATCACAGAATCGTATAAACACATGTTGCAAAAGTGTAGTTTACCCATATTTTGTGCTAGGGGTATGCAAAAGAACCGAATCAAGATCTACAATAAATTTGGACCTGTAAATATTGATCCAAATTTCAGTTTCGGGTATGAACCCACTCATCCGGACTTTCATATATATAATTAATTAATTCTATGTTTAAAATCTTTACAAGTTCCTTTGGCTTGTCTCTCATAGCTCGTAGCTCCCTCCCTCACTCCCTCGCTCCCTCAGGCTCGCAGCCTTGGTCACCGCTCACGACATGAATCGGTAGGATGAGCAGTCTATTCTACATGAATTAGATGAAGAGGTGGCTTGTCTCTCATAGCCTTGTAGCTCTCTCTCTCTCCCTCCCTCCCTCGCTCCCTTGGGCTCACAGCCTTGGTCACCGCTCACGACACGAATCGGTGGGATGAGCAATCTATTCTACACGAATTAGATGAAGAGGTGGCTTGTCTCTCATAGCCTTGTAGCTCTCTCTCTCTCTCTCTCTCTCTCTCTCTCTCTCTCTCTCTCTCTCTCTCTCTCTCTCTCTCTCTCTCTCTCTCCGCTCGCAACACGAATTGGTGGGATGAGCAATCTATTCTACACGAATTAGATGAAGAGGTGGCTTGTCTCTCATAGCCCCTCTCTCTCTCTCTCTCTCTCTCTCTGGCTTGCTGCCTTGCTCGCCACTCACAACGCAAATCGATGATGAGCAATCTATTCTACACGAATCAAATGAAGACGTGATGATATTGCTCGTGTGCCTTGTTTCCTTGTTTCCGTCTCGAAAATCTTAGTTATTGAGATTCTTGAAAGTTATTAGCCAAGTTCTTGAAAATCTAGGTTGTGGTGGTGATCACAAAGCCGGTTCGATGGACTCACTCGGAATTTGAATCAAATTAGTAGTCCGGTTCCCAAGTGGGTTCAGGAACTAAGGTATTGTTCCGGATTCCTAGTTTATGGAACTGGTTTTTCGTGGGCGATTCTTTATTCTATGATGAGAATTGGCTCACTCGAAAACCGATCACCCCTACTTTGTGCGTGCAAGGGCGAATTGAGAATTTAAGAGAAGGAGGCAACATGCAATTTTTTCATTTAAATAACATATATAGAAAATATTTCGTCCTATGAGGGGTGGAGGCTGCCATGAGCCTCCTAGGTCCGCCAAAGTGTGCATGACCTATATGCATCTAAAGTCGACGTCCATTCGCCTTCAACTTCCCGATGTCTCGATTGATAATTCTTTTGAAGACTTGACTCATATGCACTCTATCAAATCGACAGATGGGAGCAAGGATTCATTTGTGGTTGTAGAAGGTTTGAGACTGGGTAAGAAGTTGCGATAAATAAACAGAGAAATCTATCCTAAATGTTACGTAGGTTTGGTACAATTTATGTCTTGTGGAGAGAGTGGTGACGGCAAGTCCACTAAAATTCCCTCGACTATAGACCGAACGAACGGAAAGAATCACACATCGAACAATGCTATGAAAAGATTTATAAGTTGACAACTCAATACTCGCCCGAAAGGTCTTATACTTAATCGACCTCTTAGCATGGACTGCGCCTACCAGATGAAATCGATAATACAATTAGGAGCTCGAAAGGAGTGGATTCGACATGTCCATTGACATGTTATTATCAATCAAACTTTTGACCATTGACTCTAATACTCCTGTCCAATACCCTGCAGAAGATGGCACTTAGGCTTTTGGCTGCACTCGGTGATTGGTCGGTCCTGGTTCGGAAGGCATCTCCAGAACATGGCGGTCTTTCATCGCATTTGTAAATGAGATAGCTAGTATAAGCACCTAGAGGGGGTGAATAGGTGCACAAACAATTTATCGAGATACGGAAGCGATTTTTGGCAACCGATAGAAAGGAAGTTCTCTATTGATTAACAAAATGAAGTATGATCAAAGTAAAGAGAGTAAGGAAGAGAAAATTGAACACAAGATTTGTAGTGGTTCGGCTTATTCCAAGCCTACGTCCACTCTTCCGCATTGACAGCCCACCGGCTGGATTTCACTATTAACAAAAGAGAAGTTACAGCATAGCTTTTCCTTGATTCCACAGTGTAGATGTTCTACCACACCTCCTCAAGGTTTCTCACAAATATAGACTCTCTTTTGTATACAAGTTTCGCTCAAAGGAATTGTCTAAACAACAGAAAGCTTTAGACTTTGAAATTCTTCTATCGCACACTCCTCGAACAACTTAGAACGTCTTCCTTATATACTCCTTTATGCCATCATACCCGTTGGCACTTACCAAAGGAATTCCTCAAATTTACCCGTTGGACGGAATCAATTAGGAAGATTATTCAAGCTATTAAAGGAACGTGTCGATAGCCCATCAATCCCGTTCGCTCATACAATCAGGATCTCGGTTTCCATAAGTAGAACCTTCCAAGAATATTTAGGCAATCATCCGATCCTTAATCTTCGAGTCAATCTTGATCAATCAAAGGATTCCGTTATGTCTTTTCCAACCAAGAGATATTCTCCAGTCGATAAGGTCATATCCTTAATGAAACGTCCAATTCTAGATAACCTTTCTTCAATGGATTAGAGACTGTCAATGAGGATAGACTTTGAGTCTTGAGTCTGGCTGTTCGGAGGTCTTCAAACTTTAAATAGCAGAGTCTGCAAGCCTTCAGACTAGACTGATGGAAACGTTTTGTCAGCTTCAAAACACTTCAAGAAGATTTCTCCAACAGTAAATACGGACTTTGACTCGATCAAAACAACAACAAAAAAAAGACGAAATTGACTCGAGTCAACAAAAACAAGGAATAGTGAACACCTTTAGCTTTTAAAGACGGGCCGACGGGCCGACGGGCCGAGACCACACAAACGGAAAGAAAAGGATAGAGAAAAAGCGAAAGAAGAAGAAACGGAAAAGGGAGAGAGGGTTTTGCGCATTCATGCCATAGACGCTTCGCCAAGCTTATTCGACTTCATATCGCAACGTCCGGTAAGTGCTTGTGCCCTTCGTTTGTCTAACCAGAGTAGTTTTCAGAATTATGGCTCAAAGTTAAAATTTAGTGAAAATTGAGCTGCAAAGTTCGATTCTTAAGTTGTGGAGCTCCGGGATTTCATGGAAAATATAAATTATGTCGTTGTAGAACCGTGAGATTTCGTGAAAGTTGATTTTAATTAATGGTTTAGTTGGAGCGAAATTTTAGGATTTCGCGTTCAAGTTTAGCATTGCGAATGGCTTGAATAATCGTTTTGGATATGTGATTTGTTAGCACGTATAAGTTGTTTTGTTAGCATTTAGGCATAGTTTAACCATTTTGTAGTTGAGGTAGCATTTTACTTGATTTTAACGTTGTTTCTCGATTATTTGATAGAATCGCGAATTTGACAATTCGAATAATGTTTGTTGTTTGGTCATAGGTATTTTGAGATAAGTTATGCTATTTATTCTATGAATTTGTAAACTCACATCTTAAAGTGATGAAGATTTGATATATTTTGAGTTATTAATAAATATGTTTGTTGCATAGAATCCGAATGACAGCCATGTCATTCCCCTTTTCTATTAGGATTCGGGGTGTGACGACGTTGATCGAGAGTGATGGCCAAATCAAATAAGTAGAAAACGAGCAATGTCCTTTTCTTGATGAAGTTCAATTAAGACCTTCCCAAGACCCATGTCACCATAAAACGGAGGAAGTACACCGCATTTCCTAATCCCATATTATCGAAAGCAATGGCATCGGCCCCTGCCTTTGCACCCCTCATATTGTGGACTCTTCTCATGTTTCAATCATTTGAGTTTGGCCATTCCGAAGCTTTCGCCAATGTGAGCTAATTTGGTACAAAGAGAGAAGCTCTCTTGAAATTCAGGCAAGGTCTCATCGACCATTCTAAACGCTTGTCCTCGTGGACCAGCAAGGACTGTTGTGAGTGGAAAGGAGTCGAATGCAGCAAAAAGACTAGCCATGTTTTCAAACTTGATCTTCGTAATCCATGCTTTGAGACCAACCCCGATGGAGATATCATATGTTCGGATCAGAGCAGCTTGGCAGGCAAAATCCATGCATCTTTGGCTGAACTGAAGCATTTGAAGTATCTAGACCTCAGCCTCAACAAATTTTCCAAGCAAGAAATCCCCCAATTCTTTGGTACTCTCCGAGACTAGAGTATCTTAATCTATCATCCGCAGGTTTTGACGGAAACATACCTCATCACCTCGGTAACCTGTCCAACTTGCAATGTCTAGATCTTGCTAGTAGGTTTGGCGGGAGTTCTTTAACAACTAATAACCTCCAATGGGTGTCAAAATTATCTTCCTTGAAATACTTTCACCTCTCTCGCACTTACCTTAGGAATGCCACAGATTGGTTGAGTTCCATTAATATGCTTTCTTCACTGCAATCTTTGTAGTTGAAGGATTGTTCTCTTGAAAAACTTCTCGACTCTCTATCCGTCAACTTCACTTCTTTAAGATTCCTGGATCTATCAGGCAATTTCATAAATTCTATTATTCCTCCCTGGTTCTCCAACTTTAGCAAGCTCGAGCATATCGATTTGAGGGAAAGTTATTTGAAAGGCACATTTCCGAGGACACTCTTTGATAATAATCGACAACTTTCCTTTCTCGATGTGTCTAATAATTTGCTAGGCGGTCAAATTCTGAAAAACTTCAGCAATCTCTACAAGTTGCATGAAATAAGGTTGGCGTTTAATAACTTTGATGGAGATGTTGGGAGCATCATCCATGGTCCTTTGGAGTCGGCACAAAGTAAATTGTGCATTTGTGATTTCACTGCCAATAATTTCAGTGGTTTTCTACCAAGCCAATTGGGGAGTTTCAAAGATCTCGAGTACCTAAGTCTGTCACAAAACTCGATTTGGGGACCTATTCCAAGTAACTCCGGGGGAGCTATCATCTCTAACAAGGTTGGATCTTAGCCACAACAAATTGAGTGGGAACATTCTAGAAAGTATCGGGCGACTATCTAGTCTAGAGATGTTGGACATAAGTAATAATTCTTTGAATGGAGTTGTCAGTGAATCGCACTTTGCTAATCTCATGAGCCTAACCCATTTGTCCATTTCGTCTAATGAACTTGTTTTAAGTTTTGATCCCGCCTGGTTCCTCCATTCCAAGTTCAATGGATTAACATGTCGGGTTGTGATGTGGGACCGAAATTTCCATTGTGGCTTCAAACACAGAGGAATATTTCATACTTGTTCATGTCCAATGCAAACATCTCGATGAAATTCCCAATTGGCTTTCCGACATTTCACTTAACGTTATAGACTCGGCTCTCGCTAACAATAAGCTCGGAGGCCCCATTTCCGGATTGGACGGAAACAAGATGCCACTGTTACATTGTCTCGATTCTTTCGGTAACGGTCTCGGCAAGATACCGAATTCGCTATGTGCAATGAAGAACCTGGTTTATCTTGATCTGTCAAAGAACCAACTATCTCGGGAGACTACCCTTTTGTCCGAAAATGTTGGAAGCACCGAAATGGATTCTTCGGGTGACAAAAAGTTAAGTGGTCAGATCACTAACTCTTTCTGCCATCTGCCATATGAAGCAATTAGAAGTTCTGATCTTGCATAAAAATGGCTTCGACCAAGTGCTTACCAAATGTTTGTCCAACCTAACTAACATTCGCCTCCTTGATCTAAGTAATAATGACTTCACTGGTGAAATTCCTTCATTTGGACGACATTCTCGATCATTTGTAGTGATCGATCTTGAGAAGAATAGTTTCACTGGAGGCATTCCCTTGCAACTCTGCCAACTTAATTACCTCCAGTTTTTAAGTCTTGCACAGAACAACATTTCCGGAAGCATTCCGTCGTGTTTTAGTGGATTCTCGTCCATGGTTGGAGATATCAATTATCAGTCGTATTGGAAGTATTCACCATCGATTAAAGTTATGGTTAATACAAAGGGAACTAGCCGAATTTATGACAAGACACTCCGATTCTTCCATTCCATTGACCTTTCTGCAAACAATTTAAATGGCGAAATACCAGAAGAGTTGACTAGGCTCGTCGAACTTCAGAATTTGAACCTCTCTCAAAACAATTTGAGTGGGAAAATCCCTTCAAACATTGGTGACATCAAAATTTAGAATCCCTTGACCTATCCAACAACAAGATTTCGGGTAGAATCCCTCCTAGCATGTCCAGCTTGGACTTTCTAGGTCATCTCAATCTCTCATTCAATAATTTATCAGGCCATATTCCTTCAAGTATTCATCTGCATACCGTGGATGATGAATATGTGTATCGCGGTAATGACGGACTTTGTGAAGCTTCTCTTTTAAAAGTTTGCCCCGAGATGAGCAGCATCCTAATATCGGTAAACAAGATGGTGATTTTTGGAACGGGGATGAACCTAATGGAGGGAATCTAGACACCCATAATTGGTTCTTTGCAAGATCGGGACTGGATTCACAATTGAATTCTTGGGAATTTGCAGTGCATTGCATTTCAAGCAATCTTGGAGGATATCTTACTTTCAAAAAATGGATAGGATCATCGAAAAGCTAATGATATCGAGGATGATGACCACGCCTCTATTCGGAAGAGCTTTTTAGGTATGCACTTGTAGGAACTATTTAGATCTATGATGACCACGCTTCTATTCAAAAGAGCTTTTCAGGTACGCACTTGTAGGAACTACTTAGATCTCTCTCTCTCTCTCTCTCTCTCTCTCTCTCTCTCTCTCTCTCTCTCTCTCTCTCTCTCTCTCTCTCTCTCTCTCTCTCTCTCTCTCTCTCTCTTAAGCACACATCACATGCTCTCATCACATGCTCTCAATTATTCAATTCATGATTTCATGCTGTCCTTAGTATGAAATTCAAACAGCTACATTCCATGCTGTCCTTAGTATGAAATTCAAACAGCTACTTTAATCTTCTTGTAGTCGACAGCTAAAGTCTTGATCATGTTGGATTATAATGTCTCAATTCTGTTGTTTTCTATTTTTTTTTTTACTATGTTTTCCTCTGTTTTTTATTAAAAAAAAGCCAAGTGCATTTAGTGTTTTTTTTTTTTTTGGCTATTTTCTAGGAAGTGAATTAGCACGTTTAGGTGCAATTATATGCTGCACATGTGTGTGGTTTGTAAGCAGTTATTGTTCTTGTTTAAGTTGTCATGTACTTGATAGTTTCCTTAAAAAATTGACGTACGCAAGTTTGTGCTCTGTTTTCTCTCGTGCTTCTCTTCCTCATTCAAAAACTATAGCTTCGGTTTTCTATTTCTTGTTTACTTGTTTTGATCAGTAACAACGGTGGTATCGGAGCGTGTATGATCTTGAGGGACTGTGAAGTGAAGCAAGTATCGAAGTGTAAAGAAGTTAAAGGGTGATGGAGACAGGGTCGAGTGGTTTCTCTGCGATGGCTTCTCCAGTATTTACTGGAGAGAATTATCAAGCATGGGCTATTAAGATGACAGCATTTTTAGAGGGTCATGATATGTGGGAAGCTATGGAGGATGATTATGAAGTTGCTCCACTTCCAGATAATCCGACTATGAATCAAATCAAACTTCATAAAGAGAGAACCACAAGAAAAGCCAAGGCAAAATCTTGCCTGTATGCTACTGTCTCGCCTACCATCTTTACCAGAATTATGAAGTGTGACTCTACAAAAGCCATATGGGACTTCTTGAAGGAAGAATATGAAGGAGATGAGAAGATAAGAGGTATGAAGGTGCTGAATCTCTTGAGAGAATTTGAGAGACGACAGATGAAAGAGTCTGAGTCAGTGAAGGAATACTCGATAGGCTAGTGAGGATAGCTGATAAAATCGAGTTTTAGGGACTGACTTGAAGGATGAAAGGCTTGTTCAGAAGATCCTGGTGTCTCTTCCAAAGAAGTTCGAAGCCACTATAGCGTCTCTAGAAAATACAAGAGACTTACCTGATATAAAGCTTGTAGAATTGTTAAATGCTCTGCAGGCACAGGAGCACAGAAGACTGATGAGAAGAGAAGAGTTTGTAGAGGGTGCGCTGCAAGCTAGAGTGAAATCAAATGATGGAGGCAAAGGGAAGAAATGGATTCAGTCTAGAGAAAATGCTGGTGACTCCAAGTTTGTAGCAAAAGAAGGAAATTTTGGTGGGTCTAGCAAATGGAAGAAGAACAAAAAGCCTTGTCAATACTGTGGTGGAACTAATCATCAGTTTTTTAGATGTTGGAGAAAGCCTGATGCTAGGTGTAGAAGATGTCACAAGTTGGGTCACATGGAAGCCATCTGCAAAGAGAAAAATTACCAGCAAGCAGGAGAAGCCTATGTAGCGTGAATGAAAGCGAGGAAGAGCACTTGTTTGTAGCTTCTTTTTCTGAATCTTCTGTTGGGAATGATGCATGGCTGGTGGAAAGTGGCTGTACCAATCATATGACCGGCAATTCGAAGTGTTTAGGATTCTAGATAGGTCGATCAGGTCTAGAGTCGAATTGGCAATAGACAGAGTATATCGAAGTGCAAGGGAAGGGTACAAAGTGGCTATTGAAGGAAATCGGGAGGTGAAGCGATCGGTGATGTTCTTTTTGTGCCAAATATTGACCATAATCTGTAAGTGTTGGTCAATTAGTTGAGAAGGGCTATAAAATGAAGTTCGAAGGGAATGAATGTCTTATTAATAATCCAGATAGCAAAGAAGTGCTAAGAATCCCAATGAGGGACAAGAGTTTCATGTTTAAGCCACAAGAGATGCAACAAATGGCTTTAAAGTGCAAAGAAGAAAATGCAGAGTTATGGTATAAAAGACTTGGGCATGTTCACAGGAAGAGCATGTCGTTTATGCAAAGAAATAGCTTGGTAGATGACTTGCCAAGTTTGGAGGAGGAATTTCCACAGTGCAGAACTTGTCTTCTTGGCAAGCAAGTCAGATTCCCTTTCAAATGAGGAGGCTGGAGAGCATGTGAGAAGTTGCAATTAGTCCACACAGATTTATGTGCACCTATGTCTAAGTCTTCTCTCAATGGTAGCAGGTATTTCATTACCTTCACTGATGATATGACTAGAATGAGTTGGATTTATTTTTTGCAAGCCAAGTCTGAAGTTGCTGATGTGTTTGTGAAGTTTAAAGCCTTAGTTGAGAATCAGAGTGGGAAGAAAATTAAAATGCTCAGGTCTGATAATGGTTTTGAGTATACTGCTCACAAGTTTAAGTTGAATTGTGAGCAAACAGGAATTGTGTAGCAGTTCATTGCTCCCTATTCATCTCAACAGAATGGGGTCAGTGAGAGGAAAAATAGAAGTATTATGGAGATGGCTAGATGTATGATGCATGAGAAGATGTTGCCTAAGAAGTTCTAGGCTGAAGCAGCTAATACTACAGTGTTCTTGTTGAACAGATTGCCCACAAAGGCTTTAGAGAGGTCAACACCTTTTGAAGTCTGGTATGGTGTTAAACCTTCTGTGAAAAATTTGAAGGTTTTTGGGTGTTTGTGTTACACTCATGTTCCTGAGGTCAAGAGGGATAAGCTAGATAAGAAAGTAGAGCTTGGAATCTTCATCGGGTACAGTCTCCAATCAAAGGCTTACAAAATTTTTCACCCTATGACAGGGAAGGTGACTGTAAGCAGAGATGTTGTTTTTCTAAAGGAAGATGAATGGAATTGGATGGAAGGAAAGAGTGCAGAACAACAACAGTTCGAAAAACAACCTGCAACAGATGTAGAGGTTGATGAAGTTATAGATGGATTGGAAGATAGTGTGGATGATTTACCAGTGAGAGGCACAAGGTCACTTGCTGAAATCTATGAAAGAAGCAATGTGGAAATGCTCGAACCATCTAACTTTGTGGAAGCTAAGGAGGATCGAGGTGGATTGCAGCAATGCAGGAGAAGTTTTCAATGATCCAGAAAAACCACACATAGGAGCTTGTTGACAGACCATCTGATAAGAATGTGATTGGGGTTAAGTGGATGTTTAGAACAAAACTTAATCCTGATGGTTCTGTTAATAAACATAAAGTTAGACTGGTGGTGAAAGGCTCTGCACAAATATGGGGAGTAGACTATTCTGAAACATTTGCTCTGTTGCACGACTTGATACAATAAGGCTACTGTTAGCTATTGCAGCAGAGAAAGGGTAGCCTATATTTCAATTAGATGTCAAGTCTGCATTTCTGGATGGAGAGCTTGAGGAGGAGATTTTTGTTGAACAACCTGAAGGCTTCAATATCGAAGGAGAAGAAGAGAGTGTATACGGGTTGAAGAAAGCTCTATAGGATTGAAACAGGCTCCAAGAACTTGGTATGGGAAGATAGATTGATATTTATAGGATTTTGGCTTTGTAAAAAGCTTAAGTGAGTTCACTCTTTATGTCAAGAAGGTGAATCACAGTGTTGTAATTATGTCACTTTATGTAGATGATCTATTAGTGATGGGGAATGATATGGAATTGATAGAGAAGGTGAAGCAAGATCTATTTGCAGTTTTTGAGATGTCAGACTTGGGAAAGATGGCTTATTTTTTGGGTCTGGAAGTCAAACAGGCTTCATATGAGATCTTCATCTATCAAAAAAAAGTACATGAAGGAAATTCTAAAGAAGTTTCAGATGGAAGATTGTCGAAATGTAAGCACTCCTATGGCTGTTAAAGAGAAGCTACAGAAGAATGATGGAACAGATGAGTAGATGCTTCTATGTATAGAAGTCTAATTGGGTATCTCATATATCTTACAGCAACGGACCGGATATTCTATTTGCTTTGTGAGTGTTTTATCCAGGTTTATGAGTAGTCCTAGTCGTTACATTTGGTTGCAGCAAAAAGTGTCTTGAGATATCTCAAAGGAACATTGTTCTTTGGTGTGAAGTTTAAGAAATGTCGAAGTTTAATTTGCAAGGATTTTCTCGATAGTGGATCGGGCTGGTTCAATAGATGACATGAAGGGTACGTCTGGATATTGTTTCGTTTTGGTTTCCGCTTGTTTCTCCCGGTGTTCTAAAAAGCAAGAGATTGTAGCTCGGTCTGCAGAGGCTGAGTTTATAGCAGCTACTGCAGTTGCAAATCAAGCTTTGTGGCTGAAGAAGATAATGAAGGATTTGTGGTTGAATTCCAGTAATTGCATTGAAGTTAATGTGGATAATCAAGCTGCTTTAGCAATATCTCATAATCCAGTTTTCCATGGCAAAACCAAGCATTTTAAAATCAAAATTTTCTTTCTGCGTGAGGTGTAATAAAGTGGCGAAGTTAAGTTGGTCTATTACAGATCCGAAGATCGGCTTGTAGATATGATCACAAAACCACTTCAAGCTAGAAGATTTGAAGTATTAAGAAAGAAAATTGGAGTATGCAGCAGCAATTGATCCAAGGAGGAGTTTGTTGGATTATAATGCCTCAGTTCTATTGTTTTCTTTTTTTTTTTTTACTCTGTTTTCCTCTGTTTTTTATTAAAAAAACAGCCAAGTGCATTTAGTTTTTTTTTTTTTTTTTTTTTTTTTTTTTGCTATTTTCTAGGAAGTGAATTAGCACGTTTAGGTGCAGTTATATGCTGCACGTGTGTGTGGTTTGTAAGCAGTTATTGTTCTTGTTTAAGTTATCCTGTACTTGACAGTTTCCTTAGAAAACTGACGTACGCAAGTTTGTGCTCTGTTTTCTCTGTGCTTCTCTTCCTCATTCAAAAACTATAGCTTCTGGTTTTCTGTTTCTTGTTTACTGTTTTGATCAGTAACAACAGATCATTCTTATGACCCATTGTAGGAAAGGTGATTATCAAATATGGACCTCAAGCACGACCCCAAGCATTAAGCAGCGTTCGTGAAAGTCGAAGAAACTTATCAGATTTGATAGATAGACAGTACATCTGTTTCATAAACTTAGAAATTACTGTCATCATGATCATAAACATCTTATCAGCAGCTTATATATGTAACAAAGACTCTGGGCCATATAAAGGCTAGCAAAATCCTCGAACATATTAACAAGCCATTTGCTAAACCCTTCTGCAATGCTACAGCTATTACAGATATGATGTCCCAATTCTAAGGCTGTACGCTCCTTGTCAAAAAGTTTCCGCAATATGATCCCAATCACATAACATGAAGACATAACATTTCTTTCTTAGGTGCATGGTGCAAATTCAACACCAATAGTTCTAAAAAACTTCATTGATAAAGATCTGATACGTAATGATGACGCATCGGCTGCTGCTAATTCAAGTGAGAAAAAAGATAGACGAAAACTGGCTGATATAATGCAATGTAATGCTTCCCTCACTTCCCCGCCACTGCATCCATCTCATCCCTAGATTACTCGGTAAAATTCTAGCCTTTTGCAATGGCTGTTCTCTTCTCCATGAGAGCCGGTTCCTCATCGAATGTTGCCCCTAGTTGTTCCCACTGCATACTTGCCAAATCAGTTCGAATGGAGTAAATTTGAACAAATACAACATCATGTGAATTGGTAGATAGCATGGCAAGAATGATTACGGCAACTTATATATACTGTCACTTTTTTTTAATCATCTGAATTGGTTGAAAGCATAACATGAATGATTATAGCAACGTCATCCTTGTATCTTCCTTTTGCGTAATTTCAATTCCTTGTGATTTATCTTCTATACAACTTGATTTGAGGCGTATCAATTCCTTGTCATTTACATTTTCTCGCAGTTAGATTCGTGTAGATTCATTACCAAAGTACGAGCATTTTGCTAACAAGGGTATAACATAAATTGAAGTTAGTCAAAATGTGTACTCCAATGATAAAATTCTATAGTAATGTGAACTCTCTACTTTGGCCACGATTTAAATGGGAACTAAGATGACCTAAGTTCGGGGAGGACAATTAAGCAAGATTCAATAAAAACCTCATACTCCAATGATATCGACGCTAGTAATGTGAATCTCTCTTTTTTTGTTTTAAAAAAGAAAAGGAAAAAAAAAAACGTTGGCTTGCGGGCTAGGCTTCACACTAGCCCTTTTTCTCGTTCCCACACCAGCCCAAGGCCTATCTCACCCCCGGCTCGCTGTCTTTGCGGCCCGGCCCTCTCATTCTTCTTCCTCCTTCCTTCCTTGTGCTACACACCACGCGCACGCAGAGAGAGGAGGGTAGATTAGTGACAGAGGGGACGTCTGACGGGCCCCATCAATGCCGCCAAACGGAGCAGCACGAGATCCAGCGAGAAACCCCGACGAAAGGGGACGTCTTGGCAGACGCCTTCAATTCATGTGTGTCCACTTTGACCATGTCTTGGTTCATTTAATTAAGCTCGAGAAAAGTGATTACGACCTAAGATTAACATGGTGCAATTGATGTTCAATGTCGATGCCGAATTTTTTACCATGCACCTTTCTAAGAGGAAATTTACCCGTGAGAAGAGGGTTCCGATACAAGAGGATACACTTTTTGGACAATGCACGTGTATATTGATTTGGTCATGTACTCTTCGTCAAGATGTGGATGATCACCTTTGTCTGAATGTGGCAGTAGTCGAAAAAGTTACACTTGGATGAGCAAAGGAGGCTGGTTCGCCATGTAAAAAAGTATTAGCGATTGATATGTGTAAGCATATGATGTGTTGAAGAAAGAAGACATGTCAAAAGACAAGCGGATGATCAATTTGCAAAACACATGATGCATCGTCTTGGGGAGAATAGAACAAGCTAAAAAGAAGGTGGAGTACTCAAAGGACCAACAGTCGACCATATAATAAAAGAAAGTGGAACTCCAACACAAAACTATTGATCCACACAAAATTATTGATCCACACATTCAGTCGCAGCCTAAATCAAAACCAAATCAGGAAGATTTTGGAGACAACTATGCGTCATGAATTTGATGTCGAGAATGTTGAGTTGCTTTTATTTTGATTTGATTCCATGATCTAAGTGATCTGAGTCATTTCTAGATTTTCGTCTGTTAAAAGAACTATAAAAAAGGAAACTACCAAATGGTCATAACAAGAAAGAGGTCATAAAGCATTCATAGACTCTTCTCAAATGGTTGCTACACGAAGGATGAAACAAGTCAATAGGTTCTCGTCAAAATGAAACCTTTAAAGGCTCCACATTGGCTACAACAGCTTTCAGCCAAAGTTTCCCAATGTTTACTTTATCTCTCTATCGTTCTTGCTATTTTCTTTTCACAGCATTTCTTGTTTGCTTCTGAAAGATTTTGTGAGACTCATGCCAATTATTTAAATGTTTAAGTTGTTAGATGAAAATATGATTTAATATATAAATATTATAACACTTCTCCTCACGATAAATCTGATCATTTTTGCTAATACTAAGCGTGGACATATTTGGTTGGGGAGGCAAATGGGGTCTGATAAAATTTGAACTCAAGACCTCCAACTCTGGATCTCTACCGACATTGGTGTGCGAAAGCATGGAAAGCGAATGGGATTAGATACTTTGATAGTCCATGCCGTAAACAATGAGTGTTCGCCCTTGGTCTACACGGATTAGGGGCCCAACTAACACGTGAAACACTCCGTCTAAGGAGGACGGTCAAAAGACCGAAACTCAAAGGAATTGACAGGGCCTGAGAGTATTAGAATCAATGGTCAAAAGCTTTGATTGATAATAACGTGACGATGGACATGTCGAATCCACGCGTTTCAAGCTCGCGTATTCCTGGGTCAAAGCACATTCGCTGCAGAAATGGACTAAGCAATCAACGCGAGGGTCCTCTTGTAGCTGGTATTGCTGTCTTATCAATCAAAGCTTTTGATTTCCAACTTGTAAGTCCTCTGGAATTTTCCTCGCAATCCATTTGTTTTAGAGGTGGATTAACACTTGATAAAATAGTTATGCCCATGTACACGTCTACTGGATGACATCGATGGGGAAAATTCGAACAGTTAAGAGACTCAAGACTCCAATTGCAATTGCCTAATGTCGCAGGGTTATAAGAATTTAGTGATCAAATTATCTTACACCACTTTGGTAATATGTCGAGTTTTAAGTGGATCCAAAGATGAAAATGTGTTATCTATGGCTCAATAGGTTGATATCCTGTTAATCTCACCGGTTGCTTGTCATTTTGGTGCCCCTTAATCACATTTGGGCAAATTGCGGAGATTGCTGATCAGAGATCGGTTTGCAAGTAGAATCAATCGCGTTCGCACAAATTGAAGAAGGATCGACATAAGGTTTTTGTTGCGGCATGCCCTGTGCACGGAGCTATTTACACGGTGATCGCCTTGTTGACCGGGGGCGCCTGCTGCTACTCCTGCTTCTACCGCACCAAGATAAGACAGCAATACCAGCTGCAAGAGGATCCTCGCGCTAATTGCTTAGTCCATTTCTGCAGCGAATGTGCTTTAACCCAGGAGTACGCGAGCTTGAAACGCGTGGATTCGACATGTCCATTGACACGTCATTATCAATGAAAGTTTTTGACCATTGACTCTAATACTCCTAGGCCCCTGTCAATTCCTTTGAGTCTCGGTCTTGTGACCGTACTCCTTAGACGGAGTTAGTTGGGCCCCTAATGCGCGTAGGCCAAGGATGAATACTCATCGTTTACTACATGGACTGTCAGGGTGCCTAATTCCATTCGCTCCCCATGCTTTCGCACACCAGTGTCGGTAGGGACCCAGAGAGCTGTCTTCGCTTTTGGCCTTCCTTCATAGATCTCTGGATTTCACCCCTACACACAAAATTCCACTCTCCTCTGTCTTAGGAAACGTTATGCTTTTGGCTGCACTCTGGTGATTAGTTGGTCCTGGCTCGGAAGGCATCTCCGGAACTTGGCGGTCTTTCCCCGCATTTGTAAATATGAACTTTGACTCGATCAAAGGAAAAAAAAAAAAAAAAAAGAAGAAGAGGAAGTTGACTGAGTCAACGAAAACAAGGAATAGTGGACACCTTCAGCTTTTAAAGACAGGCCGAGACTCACACGAATGGAAAGAAAAGGATAGGGGAAAAGGGAAAGAAGAGCAAAAGAAAAAAAGAGAGGGTTTTGTGCTTTGATGCCACAGACGCTTCACTCCGGTAAGTGCTTGTGCCCTTCGTTTGTCTAATCATAGTAGTTTTCAGAATTATGGCTCAAAGTTAAAATTTAGTGAAAATTGAGCTGCGAAGTTCAATTCTTGAGCTGTGGAGCTCCACGATTTCATGGAAAATATAAATTATGTCGTTGTAGAACCGTGAGATTTTGTGAAAGTTGATTTGAATTAACGGTTTAGTTGGAGCGGAATTTTAGGATTTCGCGTTCAAGTTTCGCATGGCTTGAATAATCATTTTGGATATGTGATTTATTAGTACATATAAGTTGTTTTGTTAGCATTTAGGCATAGATTAACCATTTTGTAGTTGAGGTAGCATTTTACTCGATTTTAACGTTGTTTCTTGATTATTTGATAGAATCACGAATTTGACAATTCGACTAACGTTTGTTGTTTGGTTGTAGTCATTTTGAGATAAGTTGTGCTATCTATTCTATGAATTTGTAAACTCACATCTTAAAGTGACGAAGATTTGATATATTTTGAGTTATTATTTGATAGGATTTGGGGTGTGACAACGTTGATCGAGAGTGATGGTCAAATCAAATAAGTAGGAAACGAGTAATGTCCTTTTCTTGATGAAGTTCAATTAAGACCTTCCCAAGACCCATGTCACCATAAAACGGAGGAAGTACACCGCATTTCCCAATCCCATATTATCGAAAGCAATGGCATCAGCCCCTGCCTTTGCACTCCTCATATTGTGGACTCTTCTCGTGTTTCAATCATTTGAGTTAGGCCATTCCGAAGCTTTCGCCAATGTGAGCTGCTTTGGTTCAGAGAGAGAAGCTCTCTTGAAATTCAGGCAAGGTCTCATCGACCATTCTAAACGCTTGTCATCGTGGACTAGCAAGGACTGTTGTGAGTGGAAAGGAGTCGAATGCAACAAAAAGACTGGCCATGTTTTCAAACTCGATCTTCGTAATCCATGCTTTGAGACCTCCCCCGACAGATATTGTCTAAATAAGAGCAGCTTGGCAGGTAAAATCCATGCATCTTTGGCTGAACTGAAGCATTTGAAGTATCTAGACCTTAGCCTCAACAATTTTTCCAAGCAAAAAATCCCCCAGTTCTTTGGTACTCTCCATAGACTAGAGTATCTTAATCTATCATCCGCAGGTTTTGATGGAAACATACCTCATCACCTCGGTAACCTGTCCAACTTGCAGTATATGGATCTTGCCAGTGAGTTTGGCGAGGGTTATTTAACAAGTGATAACCTTCAATGGGTGTCGAAATTATCTTCCTTGAAATACTTTCACCTCGCTCTCATTGACCTTAGGAAAGCCAAAGATTGGTTTAGTTCCATTAATATGCTTTCTTCACTGCAATCTTTGCAGTTGAAGTATTGTTCTCTCGAAAAACTTCCTGACTCTCTACCCGTCAACTTCACTTCTTTAAGATTCCTGGATCTATCAAGCAATTCCATAAATTCTACTATTCCTCCCTGGTTCTACAACTTTAGCAAGCTCGAGCATATCGATTTGAGGGAAAATTATTTGACAGGTGCATTTCCCAGGACACTCTTTGATAATAATCAACGACTTTCCTTTCTTGATGTGTCTGATAATTTGCTAGACGGTCAAATTCTGAAAAACTTCAGCAGTCTCTACAAGTTGCGTGTATTAAGTTTGGCGAATAATAACTTTAATGGAGATGTTGGGAGCATCATCCATGGTCCTCTCGAGTCGGCACAAAGTGACTTGAGGATTTGTGATTTCAGTGGCAATAATTTCAGTGGCCATATACCAAACCAAATTGGGAGTTTCAAAGATCTCGAGTACCTAAGTCTGTCAGGAAACTCAATGTCAGGACCTATTCCGGTAACTTTGGGGGAGCTATCATCTCTAAGAGAGTTAAGACTCGGCTACAACAAATTGAATGGGAATATCCCGGAAAGTATCGGGCAACTATCTAGACTAGAGATTTTTTACATAAAAAATAATTCATTGGACGGAGTTGTTGGTGAATCGCACTTTGCTAATCTCACGAGCCTGACCTATTTGTCCATTTCGTCTAATGAACTTGTTTCAAGTTTTGATCCCACCTGGGTTCCTCCATTCCAACTTCAGTATATTGACATGTCAGATTTCGATGTGGGATCGAAATTTCCATCGTGGCTTCGAACACAGAGGAATATTTCATTCTTGCACATGTCCAATGCAAACATCTCAGATGAAGTTCTCAATTGGCTTCCCGACATTTTACTCAACGTTAAAGAGCTTGATCTCAGAAACAATATGCTCAAAGGCCCCATTTCCAGAATGGACGGAAACAAGATGCCACTGTTAGAAAATCTTCATCTTTCTGGTAACAATCTCAGCGGCAGCATACCGAATTTTCTATGGGCAATGGAGAACGTATATTATCTTGATCTGTCAAAGAACCAACTATCCGGGACACTACCCTCTCTAAGCCCCATTTCCAGAATGGACGGAAACAAGATGCCACGGTTACAGTTAATGATTCTTTCTAGTAACAATCTCAGCGGCAGCATACCAAATTCACTATGTGCGATGGAGAACCTATATTATCTTGATCTGTCAAAGAACCAACTATCCGGGAGACTACCCTTATGTCTGAAAAAGTTGAAAGCATTGGAAGTGATTTCGCTGAGTGACAACAGGTTAAGAGGTCAGATTACTGACTCTTTCTGCCATTTTGAGCAATTAGAAGTTCTGAACCTGCATAAAAATGGCTTCAACAAAGTGCTTCCCCAATGTTTGTCAAACCTAGCTCAACTTTTGTTCCTCGATCTAAGTGATAATGACTTCACTGGTGAAATTCCTCCATTTGGACGACATTTTCAATCATTAGCCATCATCGATCTTGAGAAGAATAGTTTCACCGGAGGCATTCCCACGCAACTCTGCCAACTTCATCATCTCCAGTTTTTAAGCCTAGCACGGAACAACATTTCCGGAAGCATTCCGCTGTGTTTTAATCGATTGTTGTCTATGGTTGAAGATGGGCCCCCTCGGACCCCTTTGTCAAATCCAACATCCATTTACGTCATGGTTCATGCAAAGGGAACTAGCCGAATATATGACAAGACACTCCAATTCTTCCATTACATTGACTTATCAGCAAACAATTTAAATGGCGAAATACCAAAAAAGTTGACTAGGCTCGTCCAACTTCAGAATCTGAACCTCTCTCAAAACAATTTGAGTGGGAAAATCCCTACAAACATTGGCAACCTCAAAAAATTAGAATCCCTTGACCTATCCAACAACAAGATTTTGGGTAGAATCCCTCCTAGCATATCCAGCATGGACTTTCTGGGTCGTCTCAATCTCTCATTCAATAATTTATCAGGCCCTATTCCTTCAAGCATTCATCTGCGTACCGTGGATGATGAATCTGTGTATCGCGGTAACGATGGACTTTGTGGAGCTCCTCTTTTGAAAGTTTGCCCTGGAGATGAGCAACATCCTGATATCAATGGACAATATGGTGATTCTCAGAATGGAGGTGAACCTAATGAAGGCAATCTGGACATCCTTAATTGGTTCTATGCGGGCATGGGACCGGGATTCGCAATTGGATGCTTGGGATTTTGTAGTGCATTGCATTTCAAGCAGTCTTGGAGGATATCTTACTTTCAAGCAATAGATAAGATCATCGAAATGTTGATGATATCAAGGATGATTACCACGCTTGGGTTCAAAAGAGCTTTTTAGGTACTTACTTGTAGGACCTACATAGGAATCTCTCTCTCTCTCTCTCTCTCTCTCTCTCTCTCTCTCTCTCTCTCTCTCTCTCTCTCTCTCTCTCTCTCTCTCTCTCTCTCTCTCTCTCTCTCTCTACACTTAGTAAGTACACTAACACATGCTCTCAGTTATTCAATACATGATTCTTTGCTAACCCTTAGTATGAAATCTAACTATCTTCTTGTAGCCCATAGGTAAAGTCCTAATCATTTATATGACATGTTGTAGGAAAGGTGATTACCAAATATGGGCCTCAGGCACAACCCCCAACATGAAGCAACGTTCGTGAGAGTTGAAGAAACTTGTCAGATTCGAAAGACGTACATCTATGTCATAAACTTAGAAGTTCCTATCTTCATGATCATATACATTGTATCGGTAGCTTATGTATGTGACGAACTCTTTTTATTATATAAAAGCTAGCAGAAGTCTCAGACATGATGACAAAGCCATTTGCCAAACCCTTCTGCAATGCTACAACTATTACAGATATGATGTCCCAATTCTAAGGCTATCGTCCCTTTGTCAAAAATTTTCTGTAATATGATCCCAATCATATAAAATAAAAACATAACATTTCTCTCTTCGGTGCATGGTACAAATTTTCAACACCAACAGTTTGAAAAAACTTCATCAAAGATGTGATACATAATGAAGTCTTGTTGCCGATTCACGCGTCAACTACTGGTAATTCGAGTGAGAAAAAAGATTGCGGAAAACTGGCTGATATAATGCAATGTGATGCTTCCCTCACGTCCCCACCACCGCATCAGTCTCATCCTCGATCAAATTCTAGCCTTTTGCAATGGTTGTTCTCTTCTACACGAGAGCCGGTTCCTCATCTAACATTGCTGGTTCCCTCTGCATACTTGCCAAATCAGTTCTAATGGAGTAAATTTGAACAAATACAATATCATCTGAATTGGTAGATAGCATGGCAAGAATGACTACGGCAACTTTTTAACAAGTTTATACTGTCACTTTTTCTTTTTTTTAATCATCCGAATTGGTAGAAAGCATAACAGGAATGATTATAGCAACCTCATCCTTGTATCGTCCTTTTGCGTAGCTTCATTTCCTCGTAATTTATCTTCTATACAATTTAATTTGAGGCGTATCAATTCCTTGTCGCCATTTGTTCACGAGAAACGAATCGGGCCGCGAATTGGGTTGAAAGGCTTGCCGAAATGACTCCCTTGCAACAAATTGGTTGTCTAAACCTCCCCCATTGTCTCTTATCTCTACTATGTTTGGACTTGGGAAAATGTTCCGGTACTTTTCCTGCCTAGTAATGAAAGGAATATTTATTCAACCAAATGAAAAATAAAAAATTCCTTGTCATTTACATTTTCCTGCAACTAGATTCATGTAGTTTCATTACCAATGTACAAGCATTTTGCTAACAAGGGTATAACATTAATTGAAGTCGGTCCAAATGTATACTCCAATCATGAAATTCTATAGTAATGTGAACTCTCTCTTTCAGCCACGATGTAAATGGGAACTAAGATAACCTAAGTTTGGGGAGGACAATTAAGCAAAATTCAATAAAAACCTTATACTCCAATGATATCGACGCTAGAAATGTGAACTCTCTCTTGTTTTGTTTAAAAAAAAAAAACCTTGGCTTTGGGGGTTGGGCCTGACACCCGCACAGGCCCATCTCACCCCCGGCTCGCTAACTGGCCCGGCCCTCTCCTTCTTCTTCTTCCTCCTTCCTTCCTCGCGCTGCATACCACACGCACAGGACGACCTTTGGCAGAGAGAGGAGGGTAGACCAGCGACGGAGGGGACGTCTCGCGGGCCCCATCACTGCCGCCGAACGGAGCAGCGCGAGATCCGGTGAGAAACCCCGACGCAAGGGGACGTCTTGCCGGGCGCCTTCAATGCCGAGCAGGCGTCCACGGAGAAGACAAGATGGGATGCCGGTTCGACCACACCAGGGCCGGTCGGCGTTGCCAAGGACCGGCGGCCGAAACCCCCCATCAATTGGGCCCTCCAGCCTATAATTAGGACCTTCTGGAGCTCGGTGAAGTGGGGGTGAAAGTGAGGGAATTCGAGAGGGAGCTTTGGGGAGAGAGAGAGAGAGAGAGAGAGATGCACCGAGAGAGAAAGAGTGGGGGTTTGGGTGAGATCGAGAGGCCGAGAGAGAGGGAGATCGGAGCGAGAGGGCTTCAGCCGACCTCGGCCGCGCGTGAGCTCCGCCCGACAACCCCCGCCCGACAACCGCGCTCAGCCGACGCCCTCGATTCAAGCCAGCAAGCCCCCGACCCCGTTTTACCCTCCTTTCGGGCACATCGGGCCGGAGCTCGCGGCCGTCCGGCTCGCTCTAACTCCGGCCTCGACTATCCTTGCTTCGGTTGCTGTGTGGTCGTCTCTTCTTTGCTGAGGGTCCCGACGCAGATTTCGGTCCCGTTCGAGCCAAGAACCCCTTGTTCCAGTGCGCGCTCCGCTTGTTCGACGAAATGCCCCAACGAGATCTGGTCTTAGTTTCGTCGTTTCGGGCTGATATCGAGCCGCCTGGGCATCGTCCCGTCTTGTCAAATTCCTCGTGAGATAGTTGGTGTCTCGAGTGTTGGTCGTTCAGTCGCTTCGAGCTTGTTTTGCCGACGTCACCTTTTTCGGTTTGTGTTCAGCCGAGGATGTCGGCGGTGTTCATGCCGGCCGGGGGATGGCGGCCCTAGGCGGAGGTCAAACCCTTAACCTGGGCCGGCCGAGGCGGCACCAGAGAGGGCGTGTGGCTCGGCCGAGACGAGCAGTGCCGCCCGTCTCGGCCATCCCCGTCGACGCCGCAAGGTGCTGGGCGACAGGCGCGAGTCGGGTCGACCGGTTTGGTTCGCGGGTTTGACCGACCCGGCTCTTTTTGGTTTTCGGGCTAGGGTTTTTCTTTGATGGGCCGGTTTTGATTTAGTTAAATTGTGGGCTGGGCGTTTCTTTTAATTGAAAGTGGGCTTTGGATAGGAGATAAAACTGGACTGGCTTAATCTAGGGTTAGCTTCTCTTCGGACCGGGCCCCTTTTTCATTTCGTGAGCGGGCTAGTGGTTGGGGACCGGACTGGGCTCGAGTATCACACCCAGTCCGGCCACGGGATTGGCAATTGGCGACCTGGGTCGGTTCCGACCCTTTTTTTAATATATAATATATCATTATTTAATATTAATTTTTTTATAAAAATAGAAAATCCCCAAAAAAGTATTATTTCCAAAAAAAATCAGAAAAACCTATAAAATAGCATTTGAGTGTTTTTTCCTTAAAAAATGTGAAAATCCTTATCAGAAAACAAAAATAAATTGTGCTTAAATCCTTGACAGTAAATGTCAGATTGCCGTTTGCACATTTCCTTTTCTCCAATTGTGCACTGATGATGCATGGATTGCTATTTTCTTAATCTAGTTAGGAATTGAATCCTAAAACTCATGATTGGTATAAAATGCTACACAAATGCTTTATTTGATGTTTTTAGGTACTGAAAGAGTATTAGTTGATTAACTAGTATAATCAAGTCCCAAATTTAATTTTTTTGGTTATACATGAATAAATTTTTTTTCTTAATATATTACTTGTATTTCTAATTGACCCACCACAAATCGATTAGTGATGACTTCTAAATGAAAATTGTTACAAGTTAAAGATTCAGACTATAAGCCGCGAATTGGTGAGCTTGGGAAAGCTTGGGCTAAACCTAGAATTAACACTAGTCATTAACCTCCGCACTGGTGGGAGGGCTCTAAAGAGGTCGCAACATTGACCATGGTCAGAAGCAAGAGGGCATTTATCCCAATGACAAATGTATAAAAGAGTCCACAATAAACTTTCTCAATTCTCCTCATGAGACGTTAGGCTTTATACAAGTTCTCTTTTCTTTTTCTTTTTTCTTTTCTTTTGAATAAAGTGGTTTTATAAAAATTCACTCAATTACATCATAATAAGTCGATACGCAAAAGCTCATCCGACGTGAGCAAGAATCTAGTCATTTACGAAGGGATATCCACATTGGAAAAAAAAAAAAAGATAAGCCTATATGTTCTTCTACGAAATGGACATTTGCTTGAGTAGAACAATCCCATCTAGTACCTCATTAATCTTATAAGCAAGGTAAGTCACAAGTCAACGGATAGCCCAACTTGACATCATTTGCACTGACCGATGTGATGAAAATCAGGATAATTACCAAAAAAGAAAGTCATAAACTTATTATACTTGTATTAATTCAGTCTTAAAATTTTCAATCTAACTAATTCAGTTCTAAATCTTTTAACAATTTGTCAATAAAGTCTATCAGACTAATTTTTGCTAAAAATCACTATCGTAAACGCTGAACATTCCACATGTCACCACCAGCACTGAGTAAGGTCTGTGAGTCCCTCGCCATATTGAGCAACTTCTCTGACAATCCCAACCATTTATCACATAATAAAACACAACCCCATACAATCAGTGGCCATCCACACCATCCAATAAATCTTATCTACGCCAGTTGGAAAAATTAATCAATCATCCCTTCCCCCAAGACCGAGTCCTTTTTTCGAACAAGAAAAAAGGACCGAGTTCTCTAGCTCACCTCTTCCATGGAGTTCTTCCTAGACTCACCCACAATCCCAAAGGAACCTAAACAAGCTGTTGAGCCTTGTGCTGTCTTGATAATCACATTGCACCTAATTATAGGAAACAAATTCTTTTCGAAACTACGTTTGGAATTCTAGAAAATGAAGTTGCGATCCATGTAAAAGTGTGACAGTCGAGTCACGAGGGCCAAGTCGTGTCCAACTCTAAAATATGATCTTCGTCTAAAAAATCACGATAGAAAAATGGAATTACATACGAAACTACCTGAACTAGATTAAGGTGCATATATGATTGATTGTTATCGTACATCTCTTTCTAATTAACCCGGGGTGCGTGTATTGTACCTTACAAATGCATATTGAGAAATTGATGTAGATTTAAGGATTTAGATTTGACTGTTGCAACTAGCGTCGATACTTGAAGTCAAAGATATGATTTCAATTAGCATATAATTCGTGTGTGTCCACTTTGACCATGTCTTGGTTCATTTAAATAAAGCTCGAGAAAAGTGATTTCGACCTAAGATTAACATGGTGCAATTGATGTTCAATGTCGATGCACCACTTTGACCATGCACCATTCTAAGAGGAAATTTACCCGAAGAGGGTTCCGATACAAGAGGATACAATTTTTGGACAATGCACATGTATATCGATTTGGTCATGTACTCTTTGTCAAGACGTGGATGATCACCTTTGTCTGATTGCGGCAATAGTCAAAAAAGTTACACTTGGATGAGCAAAGGAGGCTGGTTCGACATGTAAAAAAGTATTAGCGATTGATATGTGTAAGCATATGATGTGCTGAAGAAAGAAGACATGTCAAAAGACAAGCAGATGATCGATTTTGCAAATCATGTGATGCATCATATTGGGGAGAATAGAACAAGTTAAAAAGAAGGTGGAGCACTTAGAGGACCAGCAGTCAACCATATAATAAAAGAAAGTATAACACCAGCACAAAACTATTGATCCACACATTTAATCGCGGCCTAAATCGAAACCAAACAGGAAGATTTCGGTGACAACTGTGCGTCACAAATTTGATGTCGAGAATGCCGAGTTGCTTTTATTTTGATTTGATTATGTGATCTAAGTGGCCCGAGTCATTTTTAGATTTTTGTTTCACATTGACTAACACAGCTTTCGGCCAAAGTTTTCTAGTGTTTACTTTATCTCTCAATCGTTCTTGCTATTTTCTTTTCAAAGCATTTCTTATTTGTTTCTGAAAGATTTTGTGAGACATATGCCCACTATTTTAAAAGTTGAAGCTGTTAGATAAAAATGTGGTTTATAATATAAATATTATAGCACTCCTCTTCACGATTAGTCTGATCCTTTTGCCTAGTACTAAGCACGAACATATTTGATTAGCGAGGCAAATGGGGCTTGATAAAATTCAAACCCGGGACCTTCAACTCTAATATAATGTAAGATTTTGTGAGATCACGACTAACTAATATAAAATCCGTGTGTGTTCACTTTGACCATGTCTTGGTTCATTTAATCAAGCTCGAGAAAAGTGATTTCGATCTAAGATTAACATGGTGCAATTGATGTTCAATGTCGATGCTAAATTTTTTACCATGCACCATTCTAAGAGGAAATTTACCCATGAGAAGAGGGTTCCGATACAAAAGGATACAATTTTTGGACAATGCACGTGTATATCAATTTGGTCATGTACTATTCGTCAAGACGTGGATGATCACCTCTGTCCGAATGCAGCAGTAGTCGAAAAACTTACACTTGGATGAGCAAAGGAGGCTGTTTCGCCATGTAAAAAATTATTAGCGATTGATATGTGTAAGCATATGATGTGATAAAGAAAGAAGACACATCAAAAGACAAGTGGATGATCAATTTTGCAAAACACGAGATGCATCATCTTAGGGAGAATTGAACAAGCTAAAAAGAAGGTGGAGCACTCAAAGGACCAACAGTCAACCATATAATAAAAGAAAGTGGAACACCAGCACAAAACTATTGATCCACACATTCAGTTGCGGCCTAAATTGAAACCAAATCAGGAAGATTTTGGTGACAACTGTGTGTCACAAATTTGACGTCGAGAATGCCGAGTTGCTTTTATTTTGATTTGATTCTATGATCTAAGTGGTCCGAGTCATTTCTAGGTTTTTGTTTGTTAAAAGAACTATAAAAAAGGAAACTACCAAATGGTCATAGCAAGAAAGAGGTCGTAAAGCATTCATAGACTCATCTAAAATGGTTGGTACATGAAAGAAGAAACACATTGGTAGGTTCTAGTGAAAATGAAATCTTTAAAGGTTTCGCATTGACTATGACAGCTTTCGGCCAAAGTTTTCCAGTGTTTACTTTATCTCTCTATTGTTCTTGCTATTTTCTTTTCACAACAATTCTTATTTGTTTCTGAAAATTTTTGTGAGACATCTGTCGACCGTTATAAAAGTTTAAGCTGTTAAATGAAAACGTGGTTTATTATACAAATATTATAACACCCATCCTCACGATTAGTCTGATCATTTTGCCTAATACTAAGCATGGACATATTTGATTGGGGAGGCAAATGGGGCTTGATAAGATTTGAACCCGGGACCATCAACTCTAATATAATGTGAGATTTTGTAAGATCACGACTAACTAATATAAAATGTGTGTGTGTCCACTTTGACTATGTCTTAGTTCATTTAATTAAGCTCAAGAAAAGTGATTTCAACCTAAGATTAACACGGTGCAATTGATGTTCAATGTCAATGCCGAATTTTTTACCATGCACAATTCTAAAAGGAAATTTACCCGTGAGAAGAGGGTTCCTATACAAGAGGATACAATTTTTGGACAATGCACATGTATATCGATTTGGTCATGTACTCTTCGTCAAGATGTGGATGATCACCTCTGTCTGAATGCGGCAGTAGTCGAAAAAGTTACACTTGGATGAGCAAAGGAGGTTGGTTCGCCATGTAAAAAAGTATTAGTGATTGATATATGTAAGCATATGATGTGTTGAAGAAAGAAGACATGTCAAAAGACAAGCGGATGATCAATTTTGCAAAACGCGTGATGCATCATCTTGGGGAGAATAGAACAAGCTAAAAAGAAGGTGGAGCGCTCATAGGACCAATAGTCGACCATATAATAAAAGAAAGTGGAACACCAGCACAAAACTATTGATCCACACAAAATTATTGATCCACACATTCAGTCGTGGCCTAAATCGAAACCAAATCAAGAAGATTTCGAAGACAATTGTGTGTCACGAATTTGATGTTGAGAATGCTAAGTTGCTTTTGTTTTGATTTGATTCCATGATCTAAGTGATCCGAGTCATTTCTAGATTTTCGTTTGTTAAAATAACTATAAAAGAGGAAACTACCAAATGGTCATAACAAGAAAGAGGTCATAAAGCATTCGTAGGCTCTTCTCAAATGGTTGCTACACGAAGGATGAAACACGTCAATAGGTTCTCGTCAAAATGAAACCTTTAAAGGCTACACATTGACTACAACTGTGATATCCTGATTTTCAGGTTCTATTTTCGATTGGATAAGTTGGGCCTTTCGTCAACGCGACTATCGTGCTTTTCTCTGAGTTGGCCACTCATAAGATAACTGACCTATCAGGTGAAGCCATTAAGGGACTTTAATGCAATAGACTTGAGAATTCAACCAGGAATCGACTTCTCAACCGTGCTCATCTCGAGAGGTTATTACGGCATAGTATAAGACCGATTTGAGATTAGGTCGATTCGACTGAGATGTGTGGCCGATCATGGGTGACTCCACTAAATTAGAAAATTCTCGTCGACCGGCGCTAGTTTAATTTTACTGTCGTTTTGGTACCTTGTATCCGTATTTGAATTCTCGAGATTTTCATGACAATTGAGAGTCGCCAATGTGTCGAAGAGGTACGTATGGCTCGAAGAAAATCGACCATAGGTCAATTGCACCAAAAATTCCTAAAAGCTACCCGGTAGGTAAGGTCACACTAAAAACGCGTTTGATTGAAAATAACCGCGACTTTGAATTCAATAAAGTCCTGTCGTGTCAGGAGTCATTCTATGAATGTCAACTCACCTTTTGAAGAATTTTTCGGTGAGTTTGAGATTTTCACGGAAAATTGTTGCGGACAACTCGGAAAACGATCAGAAATTCGGATTGGCCAAATGGAAGAGATTTTCGGCATCTAGTGTGAGTGAATGGGCGAATGGAAGTTGTTTGGGCTTTTTCTAAATTCAAATTGGACCTCAACTGGATTTGTTTGTTTAGAAAATCGGATTCCGAAAAGAAAATGAATTAGAATTCGGAATTGAAGGAAATGGCCGTTGTTGTTGCCCAAAACTTGTTGTTTGAGGGAAATTTGACGCAAGAAAGCAACTGAGGGTCAAGTACTTTAGCATGGGGATTTTTTGGGACCAATTTGGACTAAACAAGAGCAAGTGAGACAAGAATTTTCAGTTATAGGAAATTCTTTTTAGTTTTCTTTTTATTTTCCTTTTGTTTTCCCTTTTTGGCCTGATGTTTCCCCCCATGCGCACGTTTCCTCCCTCTCTCTCTCCTCACGTTGCCTCAGCCGACCAACCTTATCTTGGTCTTCCATTGCTTTTGGCTTTGTTGACTCACGGGCTCCCTCTCTCCTTATCCATTTCGCACTCTCTCTCTCATCCAGCTTCTCGGGCACGCCTTGCCGGTCTTCGTCTTCTTCACGCTTCTGCTTCACCAAAGTCCACATCTGTTTCTACCCTTGTTGCTGTTTTGCTTTCATTTTTTTTCTTCCGCCGAGGCCAGCCCCACCATTCCGTCTTCACTACCTCTCTCTCTATCAAGCTGCCAAGAAGACTCAGCAGCGACGCCCCACCGAGTCAAACCCCCTAACGAATTTCCCTTAAGGTTGACTCCGCAATCTCCACCCCCTTCATCCGCGGCCACGTCCCGCCCCAAACCGAACGGCCTCATGCCCCCACACGTCAACCTCCACGCACGTTCGTCAGCTGTCCACGTCCGAAGCTGCTGCCGTTCATCCATCTTCACGCGTCCTCCAGCAAACCTAGGTGGACCGAAGCAGCTCGCATGGCTTCTCTCCTTCGTCCGCAAGCCTAGCGATCTTCCGAGCTGAAGTCAGCCCCTCAGCTACACGAAATCCAGCCGTGAGCAGCCCTGGTTTTTTCAGCGGGCAGAAAGTTGCGGGGCTGATTTTGGGCCCGTCCCAAGCCCAGTTGGCAGACCCGCTTTGGAAAGGATCGAGCTTCATCGCGTGCTTGTCAATTTGATCCAAGCGGATCTTTAATCATGTGAGTTTTTCTTACTAATCCCTTATTAGTCGGTTAATGATGCTTAAGGTTTAATTAGTATTAATTAAGTATGATTAGGTGGTTAGATTAACATAGATAAGTGGTTATTAGTTAATTTCAATGCATGTTAGACATATGGTTAGTGCAATTAGCTAGAGGATAGTTGATATTATTTATTGAATGCATCTCGGGATTTTTGCCAACCTGTCTCGAGCATTACGGGCCTAAATTGGATTTTTAGTATTTATTTATTAATTTTCGAAATTATTTAATTAATTAATTATTTTTTAGAAATTAGGCTGGGATAGCCAACGACCAAAATTTTATGCTGATTGTCGTGGTGCAGTCCATTTATTTATTTGAGCTCTACGTTGTGTTGAATTGAATTGATTGTGCAACTTGAGGAATTATTCCTAAATTGATTGAAATTGAGTAATTGATTGATAAATGGCCGAGTATGATTATTTAGCGCCATTAATGCTTTGATGGGCTATAAAGTGGAGAAAATTATGAGAATGAATTAAATATACTCTTGGCTAAGACCAATCGGGTACGATGTTATCGGGCCATGATTTACCACATATTAAAGGTCATGCCTTCGAGGCCATGATTCACCACCGAATTTGGAATCGATCGTGCCCTTTGGGGCCATGATTTGCCACCTAATAGAGGTCGCACCTACTAAGCCGTGATTTGCCACCTATTAAAGGGTGCGCCCAATCAAGCCAAAATTTACCACTTAATAAAGGTTGTGCCGAGTGGGACGGTGATGACCACTAAACCTGGACTGTGCCGTAAGGTTGTGATTTACCACCTATTAAATGTTGCGTCCATTGGGCCGTGATTACCACCTAGATATAGGTTGTGTCCTTTAGGACTAGGATTTATAGCCAAGAAACTAATAGGCTAGGCTCATTGAGCCATTAGTAAGAATTGAAATTGAATGACTGAAATGACCGGTGAGTGGTATTATTGACATGTAATCGACTAGGTCGATTGATCGATAATTCGATCTAAGTGGGTGATGTGATGCGATCGTGTATTTTTAAATATTCACTGACTTGCAGGAATAGAACAAAGGCTAAGGTAAGTCATTTGACTTGTATTGTGTTTAGATAGCCCTTAGAGCGTATTGGCTTCCTAATCGAGTCTTAGGGATAAAACTTGCTAAGATGTCTCACTAATTATTGAATAACATTTTTCAGGTCCTTAAACGGCATTAATGAAGGACCAGAAGCCCGAAGTGAAGAAGGTGAAGCCTGAAGAATTGACGATCCTATTGGACTATAGGACAATTCTCTTTTGATGGGAGTCGAGTCTTTGTTGTAGACTTGTTTTATGGACTTGTGGTTTAAAACCTGACTTGACAATTCGCCTTGTATATATTTGTACTATGGTTTGCAATGTATATTAGGGTGGTTGCTTTTAAAGTGGAAATTTGGAGTCCTACTTTCTTATCCCATCGTTTTATTGTCTGGAGATTATTTATATGCTTCTGCATGCGTATTAAAATGAATGAGTCGACGATACGTCCTGGGACGTCGCTATTATATCGACTGGGTGAGAGATGGGTGCATGCCCAAGAATCGGGGCGTGACAACAATAGCTTTCAGCCAAAGTTTTCCAATGTTTACTTTATCTCTCTATTGTTCATGCTATTTTCTTTTCACAGCATTTCTTATTTGCTTCTGAAAGATTTTGTGAGAATCATGCCAATTATTTAAAAGTTTAAGCTGTTAAATGAAAATATGATTTAATATAGAAATATTATAACACTTCTCCTCACGATAAATCTGATCATTTTTGCTAATACTAAACGTGGATATATTTGATTGGGGATGCAAATAAGGTTTGATAAAATTTGAACTCAAGACCTCTTACTTTGGATCCCTACCGACGCTAGTGTGCGAAAGCATGGGGAGCGAACGGGATTAGATACCTTGATAGTCTATGCCGTAAACGATGAGTATTCGCCCTTGGTCTACGCGGATTAGGGGCCCAACTAACGCGTGAAACACTCCGTCTAAGGAGTACGGTCACAAGACGAAAACTCAAACGAATTGACAGGGCCTGAGAGTATTAGAATCAATGGTCAAAAGCTTTGATTGATAATAACGTGTCAATGGACATGTCGAATCCACGCGTTTCAAGCTCGTGTACTCCTGGGTCAAAGCACATTCGCTGCAGAAATGGGCTAAGCAATCAGAGCGGGGGTCCTCCTGCAGCTGGTATTGCTGTATTATCAATCAAAGCTTTTGATTTCCAACTTGTAAGTCCTCTGGAATTTTCCTCGCAATCCATTTGGCTTAGAGGTGGATTAACACTTGATAGAATAGTTATGCCCATGTATGCGTCTACTGGGTGACATCGATGGGGAAAAGTCGAACAGTTAAGAGACTCAAGAATCCAATTGCAATTGCCTAATGTCACAGGGTTATAAGAATTTAGTGATGGAATTATCTTACACCACTTTGGTAATGTGTCTTGAGTTTTAAGTGGATCCAGAGATGAAAAGGCGTTATCTATGGCTCAATAGGTTGATATCCGGTTAATCTCACTGGTTGCTTGTCATTTTGGTGCCCCTTAATCACACTTGGGCGAATTGCGGAGATTGCTGATCAGAGATCAGTTGGCAAGTAGAATCAATCGCGTTCGCACAAATTGAAGAAGGATCGACATAATTAGACTTGCTTACTTGGGTCGGTTTTTGTTGCGGCATGCCCTGTGCACGGAGCTATTTACACGGTGATCGCCTTGTTGACCGGGGGCGCCTGTTGCTACTCCTGCTTCTACCGCACCAAGATAAGACAGCAATACCAGTTGCAAGAGGATCCTCGCACTCATTGCTCAGTCCCTTTCTGCAGCGAATGTGCTTTAACCCAGGAGTACGCGAGCTTGAAACGCGTGGATTCGACATCTCCATTGACACGTCATTATCAATCAAAGCTTTTGACCATTGACTCTAATACTCCTAGGCCCCTGTCAATTCCTCTGAGTCTCGGTCTTGCGACCGTACTCCTCAGATAGAGTGTTTCACGCGTTAGTTGGGCTCCTCATCCACGGAGATCAAGGATGAACACTCGTCGTTTATGGCATGGACTACCAAGTATCTAATTCCACATGGGAGAAGCGAGTTACCATATTGAAAAGATATTATTTGGATCATACTCTGTCGGTATGGATTGCTGAAATCTTTTTATCCAATATCTTACATTCCGTTTGTTTGAAATTTTAATTCCTTCAACGCTATTCGTTGTTGTAATTTTATAAATTCATTGCCAAGTTCTAACATTATCTAATTCTTCATTGTAAATCAATACAAATATTGACAATTCTATGCAATGTTGAAAGCCAATTCTATTGCATTTTATAGTCGAAATAATGATTTCATCCAAATAACATATGTATGTAAAGTGCTTAAAGTGAATTAACTAGGAGAATTTGATTTTTCATAAATTGGATTAATTATGGATGTGTATTAGTAATAAGGGTCAAGATAGGCATTTATCACTAAATTTGTATAGCATACAAATTATCGATTGTGGTTGAACAATTTTTTAACTAATCCGACTCACGCATTTGCCTGCACTACCCTTAATTATATGTTTATTTGGTCAATTGGGCCTTTCTGTCAAGTCGGTGGACGGAAGCTATTGACGTGGACTCCTGGTTTCGGTCGGCTGCAACCGGGGCCGATTGAGGGAGGAGACGTTATGGCTGGCCAAACTATATAGGTTAACTCTACATTCTCTTCTTTAAAATCATGTTCGTTACGATCTTTATGTGTAGCTCTGGCCACGGATTGATCCGCAGCGAGGCGGGTGTCGAGTTTTCCATGTGGAACGACCCGGAGCTCGGCAAAAGAGCAGTGGCATGTAGATGTCTTGGCATCGAAGGACAGACAGCTAATGCAGCAGAACTGAAGTCTTGAAGATACTGGAGCCTTGATAAGCGTACAGACTTATCCCCCACGCCGAAGAGCAAAAAGCAAGACCAGTTTCATCAGCCTTATCCGCTGAAAATCTTCCTCTGCACTCGAAAAGCGGAGCAAGGTGAAAGTAAAAATTCCTTGGAAAAGGTCCGGACAAAGCAAAAGAGAAACTGATAAAGCTTTGCGAAATGGCGTGAATTATTTGCCCTCGAACTCCCCTCGGGCAGTAGGGTAACCCTGGGAAAGGTCCACCGTTGTCGTGTTCGTCGAGCGAAGGGGACTGCTCCGCAGTTAACCGCAAGACTGTTGACCGGCGAGACGAACGGGTCGAAGAAGTTTTCGTCTATTCTTCCAAGCTTTGTCCTCCACGTGTCGTCTGTGGGCGTGACACCAGTGAACGTGGACCGTTCCCCGCCAAGCACGCCTCGTAGGAAAGCCACGCGAAACGACCTCAAGCACGACATAAATGGTACCTAAATTTTAACTTAATATAAAGTGCGGCCTCCAAACTTTTAAATTATTAAATAAGTATTTAATTTTTTAATGTAAAATTTTGTGAGATCACAATTAACTAATCTAAAAATTTAAGTCATTAGATGAATACATGATTTATTATTTAAATATTTTATTGGCTTCAACACTTGATTATCAATCAAAGCTTTTGATTTCCAACTTGTAAGTCCTCTGGAATTTTCCTCGCAATCCATTTGGTTTGGAGGTGGATTAACACTTGATAGAATAGTTATGCCCATGTATACATCTACTGGGCAACATCGATGGGGAAAAGTCCGACAGTTAAGAGACTCAAGAATCCAATTGCAATTGCCTAACGTCGCGGGATTATGAGAATTTAGTGATCGAATTAGCTTACACCACTTTAGTAATATGTCGAGTTTTAAGTAGATCCAGAGATGAAAATATATTATCTATGGCCCATGTAGGTTGATATTTTGTTAATCTCATAGGCTACGTGTCATTTTGGTGCCCCTGAATCATATTTGGGCGAATCGCGGAGATTGCTGATCATGGATTGGTTTGTAAGTAGAATCAATCGCGTTCACACAAATTGAAGAAGGATCGACATAATTAGACTTGCTTACTCAGGTGCCCTGTGCACGGAGCTACTTACACGGCGATCGCCTTGCTGACCGGGTGCACCTGCTGCTACTCCTGCTTCTTCCGCACCAAGATAAGACAGCAATACCAGCTGCAAGAGGATCCTTGTGCTGATGGATGAGATGGCTTAGGGTCCGTTTGGTTCAACTTTGGGGAAATGCAAAGGCATTTCCCCAAGTATCTTAGAGTAAATGGGTATTTTGTGAAGGCAAGTGTGTTTGGAAACTCAATTTTTGTGTATATTTTGCAAAGCATCTTTGAGGTGAAAAGAAAAAGAAAAAAAAGAAATGAAATGAAAAGGGAGGAAGAGATGCAGCTGAAAATCGTGGGGGAGCGGCTGGTGACGGTGGCGCTGGTGGTGGTGGGGAGGTGGCTAGTGGCAATGGCGGTGTGGGGAGGCAGCTCGCCTGAGGTCCTGAGGTTGCCGACCTCAAGCAACGCTTTGGGTCGCGCAACCCAGCCACTTGAGTCGCGCGGCCTTAGGCGACGCCACCTGAGGTTGAGTGACCTCAGGCAGTGTCGCTTGGGTCGCTCGACCTCAGGCACGACCCAGGGCATCGCCTAGGTTGCTCAACCTCAAGCGCGACCCAAGGCGTCGCTTGAGGTCACGTGGTCTCAGGCGACGCCACCTGAGGTCGAGTGACCTAAGTGACTCCCAAGGTCGCCCGACCTTAGGCCACCTCGCCTAAGGTTGCGCGACCTCAGGCGAGGCTTTCTGGTGGCCAGATTTGGCCGCTCGCGGCTGAGCTTCGTTATGGACTTGAAGAAGACGATGAACAGTGAGCTTCGCGGTGGACTTGAAGAAAACGATGAACAATAGAAAAAGAGGACAAAAAGGGAAAACATGATTATTGGTAAGGGCAATATTGAAAAGAAAAAAAATTCATTAAACCTCATACTAGCATTCCAAATGCTAGCATTTGGCAAATGGAGACTCGAAAAGTCGAACCAAACGCAAAAATTTTCTCCAAGGGGCATCTCTTGAGAAAGCCAAACCAAATGGGGCCTTAGTCCATTACTACTACGAATACTATGCTTTAACCCAGGAGTACGGCGAGCTTGAAAGGCGTGGATTCGACATGTCCATTGACATGTTATTATCAATCAAAGCTTTTTGACCATTGACTCTAATACTCCTGTCCAATACCCTGCAAAAGATTGCACTTAGGCAACGCTTATGCTTTTAGCCACACTCTAGTGATTGGCTGGTCTTGGCTCGGAAGGCATCTCCGGAACATGGCGGTCTTTCATCAAATTTGTAATTATGGACTTTGACTCGATCAAAGCAAAAAAAAAAAAAAAGGAAGTTGACTGAGTCAACAAAAACAAGGAATAGTGGACAGCTTCAGTTTTTAAAGACGGGCCGAGACTCACACAAACGGAAAGAAAAGGATAGAGGAAAAGGGAAAGAAGAAGAAAAGAAAAAAAGAGAGGATTTTGTGCATTCGTGCCACAGACGCTTCGTCAAGCTAATTCAACTTCATATCGTAACGTCCAGTAAGTGCTTGCGCCCTTCGTTTATCTAATCATAATAGTTTTCAAAATTATGGCTCAAAGTTAAATTTTAGTGAAAATCGAGATGCAAAGTTCGATTCTTGAGCTGTGGAGCTTTGGGATGTCATGGAAAATATAAATCATGTCGTTGTAGAGCCGTGAGATTTCATGGAGGTTGATTTGAAGTAACAGTTTAGTCGAAGCGAAATTTTAGAGTTTCACGTTCAAGTTTCGCATTGCGAATAGCTTGATAATCACTTTGGGCATGTGATTTGTTAGTACATATAAGTTGTTTTGTTAGCATTTAGGCATAGATTAATTATTTTGTTGTTGAGGTAGTGTTTTACTCGATTTTAACATTGTTTATCGATTATTTGATAAAATCGCAAATTTGACAATTCAAGTAACGTTTAATATTTGGTTGTATGCGTTTTGAGATAAGTGGTGCTATCAATTCTATCTATGAATTTGTAAACTCACGTCTTAAAAGCAATGAAGATTTGATGTATTTTGAGCTATTAATAAATATATTTGTTGCATAAAATTCAAATGACAGCCGTGTCATTCCCTTTTTCTATTAGGATTCAAGGTGTGATAGCATTGATCGACAGTGATGGCCAAATCAAATAAGTAGGAAATGAGTAATGTCCTTTTCTTGATGAAATTCAATCAAGACCTTCCCAAGACCCATGTCACCATAAAACGGAGGAACTACACTGCATTTCCTAATCCCATATTATCGAAAGCAATGGCATCAGCCCCTGCCTTTGCACCCCTCATATTGTGGACTCTTCTCGTGTTTCAATCATTTGAGTTTGGCCATTCCGAAGCTTTCACCAATGTGAGCTGCTTTGGTACAGAGAGAGAAGCTCTCTTGAAATTCAGGCAAGGTCTCATCGACCAGTCTAAACGCTTGTCATCGTGGACCAGCAAGGACTGTTGTGAGTGGAAAGGAGTCGAATGCAGCAAAAAAACTGGCCATGTTTTCAAACTTGATCTTCGTAATCCATGCTCGGAGACCAACCGCTATGGAGATATCATAGGTTCGGATCAGAGCAGCTTGGCAGGTAAAATCCATGCATCTTTGGCTGAACTGAAGCATTTGAAGTATCTAGACCTCAGCCTCAACAAATTTTCCAAGCAAAAAATCCCCCAGTTCTTTGGTACTCTCCAGAGACTAGAGTATCTTGATCTATCATCAGCAGGTTTTGACGGAAACATACCTCATCACCTCAGCAACCTGTCCAACTTGCAATATTTGGATCTTGCTAGTAGGTTTGAGTATGGCAAGGGTTATTTAACAACCGATAACCTCCAATGGGTGGCGAAATTATCTTCCTTGAAATACCTTTGCCTCTCTAACAGTCACCTTATGAATGTCACAGATTGGTTGAGTTCCATTAATATGCTTTCTTCACTGCAATCTTTGCAGTTGAAATATTGTTATCTTGAAAAACTTCCTCACTCTCTATCCGTCAACTTCACTTCTTTAAGATTCCTGGACCTATCAGGCAATTATATAAATTATACTATTCCTCCCTGGTTCTACAACTGTAGCAAGCTCGAACATATCGATTTGAGCCATAATTTATTAGAAGGCACATTTCCCAGGACACTCTTTGATACTAATCAACAACTTTCCTTTCTTGATGTGTCTTATAATTCGCTAGAAGGTGAAATTCTGAAAAACTTCAGCAGTCTCTACAAGTTGCGTGTATTATTGTTGATAGATAATAAATTTGATGGAGATGTTGGGAGCATCATCCATGGTCCTTTGGAGTCAGCACAAAGTGACTTGAGGATTTGTGATTTCAGTGGCAATAATTTCAGTGGCCATATACCAAACATATTTGGGAGTTTCGGGGATCTCGAGTACCTAAGTCTGTCAGGAAACTCAATTTCGGGACCTATTCCGGTAACTTTGGGGGAGCTATCTAGACTAGAGAGTTTTGACATATCAAATAATGCATTGGACGGAGTTGTTGGTGAATTGCACTTTGCAAATCTCACGAGCCTGACCTATTTGGACATTTCGTTTAATGAACTTGTTTTGAGTTTTGATCCTGCTTGGGTTCCTCCATTCCAACTTCAATATATTTACATGTCAGATTTTGATGTGGGACCGAAATTTCCATTGTGGCTTCAGACACAAAGGAATATTTCAGTCTTGAGAATGTCCAATGCAAGTATCTCAGATGAAGTTCCCAATTGGCTTCCTGACATTTTACTCAACGTTGGAACTCTTGATCTCAGTAACAATATGCTCACAGGTCCCATTTCTAGAATGGACGGAAACAAGATGCCATGGTTAGGATCTCTTTTTCTTTCTGGTAACAATCTCAGCGGCAGCATACCGAATTCTCTATGGGCAAAAGAGAACCTATATGATCTTGATCTGTCAAATAACCAACTATCCGGGACACTACCCTCTCTAAGCCCCATTTCCAGAATGGACGGAAACAAGATGCCACAGTTACAGTATCTGAGTCTTTCTAGTAACAATCTCAGCGGCAGCATGCCAAATTCACTATGTGCGATGGAGAACCTAGATTATCTTGATCTGTCAAAGAACCAACTATCCGGGAGACTACCTTTATGTCTGAAAAAGTTGAAAGCATTGACTGTGATTTCGCTGAGTGACAACAGGTTAAGAGGTCAGATTACTAACTCTGTCTGCCATTTGGAGGATTTAAAAACTCTGAACCTGCATAAAAATGGCTTCGACAACGTGCTTCCCCAATGTTTGTCAGACCTAAGTGCACTTATCTTCCTTGATCTAAGTGATAATGACTTCACTGGTGAAATTCCTCCATTTGGACCATATTCTCTAGCATTAGCCATCATCGATCTTGAGAAGAACAGTTTCACCGGAGGCATTCCCTCGGAACTCTGCCAACTTACAAATCTCCAGTTTTTAAGCCTAGCACGGAACAACATTTCCGGAAGCATTCCGCTGTGTTTTGATCAATTTTCGCCTATGGCTGGAGGTTCCGGTTATATGGACATGTGGCCAGATTCGACATACGCTTACATCATGGTTCATACAAAGAGAACTAGCCGAATATATGACAAGACACTCATTTTCTTCCATTCCATTGACTTATCTGCAAACAATTTATATGGCAAAATACCAGAAGAGTTGACTAGGCTCGTCGAACTTCATAATTTGAACCTCTCTCAAAACAATTTGAGTGGGAAAATTCCTACGAACATTGGCAACCTCAAAAACTTAGAATCCCTTGACCTATCCAACAACAAGATTTCAGGTAGAATCCCTCCTAGCATATCTAGCATAGACTTTCTGAGTTGTCTCAATCTCTCATTCAATAATTTATCGGGCCCTATTCCTTCAAGCATTCATTTGAGTACCATAAATGATGAATCTATGTATCGCGGTAACGACGGACTTTGTGGAGCTCCTCTTTTAAAAATTTGCCCTGGAGAGGAGCAACATCCTGATATCGATGGACAAGATGGTGATTCTCATAATAGAGGTGATCCTAATGAAGGCAATCTAGACACGCATAATTGGTTCTATGCAGGCTTGGGGCCGGGATTCGCAATTGGATTCTTGGGATTTTGTAGTGCATTGCATTTCAAGCAGTCTTGGAGGATATCTTACTTTCAAGCAATAGATAAGATCATCAAAAAGCTGATGATATTAGGGATGATTACCACGCTTCAGTTCAGAAGAGCTTTTCAGGTACTTACTTGTAGGACCGGCATAGGAATCTCTCTCTCTCTCTCTCTCTCTCTCTCTCCTCAGTAAGCACAGTAACACATGCTCATAGTTATTCAATACATGGTTCTTCCATGCTAACCTCTCTCTCTCTCTACTTAGTAAGCACAGTAACACATGCTCACACTTCAAATAGTAAGCACACTAACACATGCTCACAGTTATTCAATACATGATTCCATGCTAACCTTGGTATGAAATCTGAGCAGCTTCTTTGATCTTCTTGTAGTCAACAGGTAAAGTTTGATTATGTAAATGACATGTTGCAGGAGAGTTGATTACCAAATATGGGCCTCAGGCACAACCCCAAGCATTAAGCAGCGTTCGTGAGAGTTGAAGAAATTTATCATATTCGATAGACAGACGTATGTTTGTATCATAAACTTAGAAGTTCCTCTCTTCATGATTAGAAACATTGTATCAGTAGCTTATGTACATAATGAACTCTTTGTATTACATAAAAGCTAGCAAAATTCTCAAACGTCAAAACAAAGCCATTTGCTAAACCCTTCTGCAATGCTACACCTACTACAGACATGATGTCCCTTTCTAGGGCTATCAGCTCCTAGTCAAAAAGTTCCCGCAATATGATCCCAATCATATAACATGAAAACATAACATTTCTCTCTTCAGTGCATGGTCCAAATTCAACACCAGCAGTTCGAAAAAACTTCATGAATAAAGATCTGATACATAAGGAAAACTCGTTGCCAATTCACGCGTCAACTATTGCTAATTCAAGTGGGAAAAAAAGATTGCCGAAAACTGGACAATATAATGCAATGTGATGCTTGCCTCGCTTCCCCGCCATTGCATCAATCTCATCCCTAGCTGACTTGGTCGAATTCTAGCCTTTTCCTAATATAAGAGCTTTTTGCTAAACAGGGTATAACGATAATGAATTCGTTCGAAATGCATACTCCAATGATAAAATTCTATAGTAATGTGAACTCTCTCTTTTGGCCACGATTTATATGGGAACTAAGATAACCTAAGTTCTGGGTGGCCAGTCAAGGATGCCGGCCATGACAATACCAAGTTGATTGAGTTATTATTAGATTGATTTTTTTTTTTTTATTGCTGTTGTTGTTGTCCACTATGCAATATGATCTGTAAACTTTAGCTGAGTATGCAATGCAGTACCTAAATTTTTTATATATGTCCAATGTTGTCACTAATCTTAAATTAATAAAGGGACAACATTGAATATTTGTGTATAGTTCAAGAGCTATAATGAACATGTACTAAAAGTTCGGGAACAATATTACAAATTGGCCAAAGTTAGGGACCACATTGAACAAATTAAAAGTTCAGGGAGATTAAATTGCACATCGGGTCAAAGTTCAATGACCATTTGTATCATTATCCTTGTTTACATGTGAATAAGAAATAAAAATAGCTTGGATCCAATGTCCATTTTTCTTGAGTTGACCATTTCCATCGTTGGCATCGAATGTATTCTTTAACTCCATACACAAACTCCCACTTTTAGTTGGTTGAATCATATAGATATAGCATGACATGAATTAATTATAAGCTTGGTTTCGGTGATCCATACCAGATTTGTGCACATTGCTTTCATCATCTTATCACCCTTCACATGGGAGAAGCCGGCTACCATATCGAAAAGATATTATATGGATCATACTCCATCGGCTTTCACTTTTAAATTAAATGGTAACATGCTCGATCTATCAGCATAAGTTTTGTTGTTTGCCCTTCTCGAAGAAGGAAATGGTATACATTTTAGGAAATCGCGTACATGAATTTTCAACACCAAGCTATAGATGGTCTAGATACTTAGTCGGATTGATGTTGCAATCCGAACAATTTGGCTAAACGTTCCTCGATCGGATGCTCAATGAAGAAAAAGGAGGAGAACATATTAGGACGGTGACCAGGGTCAGAAGCAAGAGGGCATTTACCTTGTATAAGCTATCTCAATTCTCCTCATGAATACCACGATTTATACAAGTTCTCTTTTCTTTTATTTTCTTTTTCCTATGAATAAAGCGGCTTTATAAAATTTCACTCAATCGCCTCATAATAAGTCAATGCGCAAAAGCTCATCCAATATGAGCGAAGAATCTAGTCAATATACGAAAGGATATCCACATTGAAAAAATAAAAATAAGCCTATATGTTCTTCTATGAAATGGACATTTACCTAAGTAAGTAAAACAATCCCACCTATTGCCTCATTAATCTTATCAACAAGGTAAGTCGCAAGTCAGAACTCGATGGATAGCCCAACTTGATAATATTTACACTTGCCAATGTGATGAAAATAGGAAAAAAAATTGTAAACTTATTGTATTTATGTCAATAAGGTATTAAACCTTTCAATTTTGACCCATTGAGTTATGAATCTTTTGATAATTTACCAACGAAATCTATAAAACTAATTTTTGCCAAAAATCACTAATGTGAATTTTAAGCATCCTAGTGATTGAATCATATAAATATAGCTTGATAAGCATTGATTATAAGCTTGGTTTCGGCAATGCATACTAGATATGTGCACATTACTTTCATCATCTTATTGTCCTACACGTGAGGGAAGACGGCTACTATATCAAAAATATGATGTGCACCATACTTCTTCGACTTTAACTTTTTATAATAAATAGCAACACATTCAATTCTATCGGTATTAATTTTTTCATCTTCCCTTCTTGAAGAAAGAAATGGCATAAATTTTACTAAATCGCATGTATAAATTTACGACACCGAACTATAGAGGTTTTAGATACATAATTAGATTGACATTGCAATCGGGGGAATCTAGCATCATGTTCCTTGATCAGCTGCTCAATGAAGAGAGCAGCTGAAGAGAAAGGATGAGAACATTTTAGGACTTGATTTTTAACACCTAAATTTTGATTAAATATTTAGGATTAATTTGCATGAAAAATTAGGTACCAATTCGGTCCTAACAAAAAGGATTTTCACATCACGTATGCATTAATATTATTTGTATCGATTAAATTTATTTTTCTTTATTTTACTGCATGGATAGATAGAATTTTTTTTTAAAAAATTATTATTACTAATTATTTTTTTAAGGAAAAAAAAAAGGAAGAAAACGTTGGCTTCGGGGGTTGGGCCTGACCCCAGCCCCTTTTCTCGTTTCCCGCGGGCCTGTGGCCCATCTCACCCCTTATCTCGCTGACTTCGCGGCCGGGCCCTGTCCTTCTTCCTCCTTCCTTCCTCGCGCTGGACACCGCGCGCGCAGGACGGCCTCCGGCGGAGAGAGGACGGTAGACCGGCGACGGGGGGGACGTCTCGCAGGCGGCATCAATGCCGCCGAACGGAGCAGCGTGAGATCCGGCGAGAAACGGAATGAAAGGGGACGTCTTGGCGGGCGCCTTCAATGCCGAGCAGGCGTCCGCGGAGAAGACAGGATGGGACGCCGGTTCGGCCACACCAGGGCCGGTCGGCATTGCCAAGGACCAGCGGCCGAAACCCCCCGTCGACCGGACCCTCCAGCCTACAAATAGGACCTTCTGGAGCTCGGTGAAGGGGGGTGAAAGTGAGGGATCGAGAGGGAGCTTTAGGGAGAGAGAGCGAGAGTGGGGGTTTGGGTGAGATCGAGAGGCCGAAAGAGACGGAGATCGCGGCGAGATGGATTCAGCCAACCTCGGCCGCGCGCGAGCTCCGCCCGACGACCCCCGCCCGACCATCGCGCTCAGCCGACGCCCTCGATTCAAGCCAACAAGCCCCCGACCCCGTTTTGCCCTCCTTTCGAGCACGTCGGGCAGGAGCTCGCGGCCGTCCGGCTCGCGCTAACTCCGGCCCCGACCTTCCTTGCTTCGGTTGCTGTGTGGTCGTCTCTTCTTTGCTGAGGGTCCCGTTCGAGCTAAGAACCCCTCGTTCCAGTGCGCGCTCCGCTTGTTCGACAGAATGCCCCAACGAGATCTGGTCTAGTTTCGTCGTTTCGTCCCGTCTAGTCAAATTCCTCGTGAGATAGTCGGTGTCCCGAGTGTTGGCCGTTCGATCGTTTCAAGCCTGTTTTGCCGATGTCGCCTTTCTCGGTTTGTGTTCAGCCGAGGATGCCGGCGGTGTTCATGCCGGCCGAGGGACGGCGGCCCTAGGCGGAGGTCAGACCCTCGACATGGGCCGGCCGAGGCGGCACCACCGCACCAGAGAGGGCGCGTGGCTCGGCCGAGGCGAGCGGCGTCACCCGTCTCGGCCATCCCCGTCGACGCCGCAAGGAGCTGGGCGACAGGCGCGAGTCGGGTCGATCGGTTTGGTTCGCAGGTTTGACCGACCTGGTTCTTTTTGGTTTTCGGGCTAGGGTTTTTCTTTGATAGGCCAGTTTTAGTTTAGTTTAAATTGTGGGCTGGGCGTTTCTTTTAATTGAAAGTGGGATTTGGATAGGAGATAAAACTGAGCTAGCTTAATCTAGGGTTAGCTTCTCTTCGAGCCGGGCCCCTTTTTCATTTCGCGAGCGGGCTAGTGGTTGGGGGACTGGACTGGGCTCGCGCATCACACCCAGTCCGGCCGCGGGATTGGCGACTGGTCGGTTCCGACCCTTTTTTTATAATATAATATATCATTATTTAATATTAATTTTTTATAAAAATAGAAAATCCCCAAAAAAATATTTTTTCCAAAAAAAATCAGAAAAACCTATAAAATAGCCTTTGAGTGTTTTTTCCTTAAAATATGTGAAAATCCTTAAAAGAAAACAAAAAGAAATTGTGCTTAAATCCTTGATAGTAAATGTCGGATTGCCGTTTGCACATTTCCTTTTCTCCAATTGCACACTGATGATGCATGGATTGCTATTTCCTTAATTTGGTTAGGAATTGAATCTTAAAACTCATGATTGGTATAAAATGCTACGCAAATGCTTTATTTGATTTTTTAGGTACCGAAATAGTATTAGTTGATTAACTAGTATAATCAAGTCCCCGAATCTAATTTTTCCGGTTACGCGTGAATAAATTTTTTACTTAATATATTACTTGGGTTTCTAATTGACTTATCACAAATCGATTAGTGACAATTTCTAAATGAAAATGTTGCAAATTAAAAACTTGGATCATAAGTCGTGAATTGGTGAGTTTGGGAAAGCCCAAGCTAAGCCTAGAGTTAATGCCAGCCATTAACCTCCGCGCTGGTGGGAGGGCTCTGAAGAGGTTGCAACATTGACCATGGTCAGAAGCAAGAGGGCATTTACCCCAATGACAAATGTATAAAAGAGTCCACAATAAACTTTCTCAATTCTCCTCATGAGACATTAGGCTTTATACAAGTTCTCTTTTCTTTTCTTTCTTTTCTTTTGAATAAAGTGGTTTTATAAAAATTCACTCAATTACATCATAATAAGTCGATACGCAAAAGCTCATCCAACGTGAGCAAGAATCTAGCCATTTACAAAAGGATATCCACATTGGAAAAAAAGATAAGCCTATATGTTCTTCTACGAAATGGACATTTGCCTGAGTAGAATAATCCCATCTAGTACCTCATTAATCTTGTTAGCAAAGTAAGTCACAAGTCAACGGATAGCCCAACTTGACATTATTTGCACTCACCGATGTGATTAAAATCAGGATAATTATCAAGAAAAAAAAAGTCCTCAACTTATTATACTTGTACCTTTTTTTTTTCTTAAACTTTTCAATCTAAGTAATTCAATTCTAAATCTTTTAACAATTTGTCAATAAAGTCTATCAGGCTAATGTTTGCCAAAAGTCACTCACATAAAAGCTGAACATTCTACATGTCACCACCGGCACTAGGTGAGGTCTGTGAGTCTCTCGCCATATTGAGCAACTTCTCTGACAATCCCAACCGTTTATCACATAATAAAACACAACCCCATACAATCAGTGGCCATCCACACCATCCAACAAATCTAATCTACGCCGGTTGGAAAAATTAATCAATCATCCCTTCACCCAAGACCCAGTCCTTTTTTCGAACAATAAAAAAGGACCGAGTTCTCTAGCTCATCTCTTCCATGGAGTTCTTCCTAGACTCACCCGCAATACCAAAAGGAACCTAAACAAGCTGCTGAACCTTGTGTTGTCTTGATAATGACATCGCACCTAATTATAGGAAACAAATCCTTTTCGAAACTACGTTTAGAATTCTAGAAAATGAGGTTACGATCCATGCAAAAGTGCGACAGCCGAGTCACAAGGGCCAAGTCTTGTCCAACTCTAAAATATGATAATGGTCAAAAAAATCACGATAGAAAAATGAAATTACATACGAAACTACCTGAACTAGATTCAGGTGCATATATGATTGAGTGTTACCGCGCATCTCTTTCTAATTAACCTGGGGTGCGTGTCTGGTACCTTACAAAAGCATATTGAGAAATTGACGTAGATTTAAGGGTTTAGCTTTGACTGTTCCAACTAGCGTCAATACTTGAAGTCAAAGATATGATTGCAATTAGCATATAATTCGTGTGTGCCCACTTTGACCGTGTCTGGGTTCATTCAATTAAGCTCGAGAAAAGTGATTTTGACCTAAGTGGTCTGAGTCATTCTAGATTTTTGTTTGTTAAGCTCGAGTTCATTCAATGTCGATGCCGAATTTTTCACCATGCACCATTCTAAGAGGAAATTTACACATCAGAAGGTTCCGATACAAGAGGATACAATTTTTGGACAATGCGCGTGTATATTGATTTGGTCAAGTACTCTTCATCAAGATGTGGATGATCACCTCTGTCTGACTGCGACAGTAGTCGAAAAAGTTACACTTGGATGAGGAAAGGGGGCTGGTTCGCCATGTAAAAAAGTATTAGCGATTGATATGTGTAAGCATATGATGTGTTGAAGAAAGAAGCCATGTCAAAAGAAGAGCGGATGATCAATTTTGCAAAACACGAGATGCATCATCTTGGGGAGAATAGAACAAGCTAAAAAGAAGGTGGAGCACTCAAAGGACCAACAGTCAACCATATGATAAAAGAAAGTGGAACACCAGCACAAAATTATTGATCCACACATTCAGTCGCGGCCTAAATCAAGACCAAATCAGGAAGATTTCAATGACAATTGTGCATCACGAATTTGATGTCGAGAATGCTGAGTTGCTTTTATTTTGATTTGATTCCGTGGTCTAAGTGGTCCAAGTCATTTCTAGATTTTTGTTTGTTAAAAGAACTATAAAAGAGGAAACTACCAAATGGTCATAACAAGAAAGAGGTCATAAAGCATTCATAGACTCATCGCAAATGGTTGGTACATGAAGGAAGAAACACATTGGTAGGTTCTAGTCAAGAAGAAACCTTTAAAGGTTTCACATTGACTACGATTGATTTGGGCCAAAGTTTTCCAATGTTTACTTTATCCCTCTATTGTTCTTGCTATTTTCTTTTCATGGCATTTCTTGTTTGTTTCTGAAAGATTTTGTGAGACTTCTGCCAACTATTTTAAAAACCTTAAGCTGTTAAATGAAAATGTGGTTTACTAAATAATTATTATAGCACTCCTCTTCACAGTTAGTCTAATCCTTTTGCCTCATACTAAGCATGGACATATTTGATTGGGGAGGCAAATGGGGCTTGATAAGATTTGAAATCAAAACCTTCAACTCTAATATAATGTAAGATTTTGTAAGATCACAACTAGCTAAAATAAAATTCGTGCGTGTCCACTTTGACCATGTCTTGGTTCATTTAATTAAGCTCGAGAAAAGTGATTTTGGCCTAAGATTAACATGATGCAATTGATGTTCAATGTCGATGATGAATTTTTAACCATGCACCATTCTAAGAGGAAATTTACCCGTGAGAAGAGGGTTCCGATACAAGAGGACACAATTTTTGGACAATGCACGTGTATATCGATTTGGTCAGGTACTCTTTGTCAAGACGTGGATGATCACCTCTGTCTAAATGCGGCAGTAGTCAAAAATGTTACACTTGGATGAGCAAAGGGGATCGGTTCACCATATAAAAAAGTATTAGAGATTGATATGTGTAAGCATATGATGTGTTGAAGAAAGAAGACGTGTCAAAAGACAAGCGGATGATCAATTTTGCAAAACACGAGATGCATCATCCTGGGAGAATAGAACAAGCTAAAAAGAAGGTGGAGCACTCAGAGGACCAGCAGTCGACCATATAATAAAAGAAAGTGGAACACCAGAACAAAATTATTGATCCACACATTCAGTCGCGGCCTAAATCGAAACCAAATCAGGAAGATCTTGGTGAGAACTTTGCGTCACGAATTTGATGTCGAGAATGCCAAGTTACTTTTATTTTGATTTGATTCCGTGGTCTAAGTGGTCCGAGTCATTTCTAGATTTTTGTTTGTTAAAGGACCTATAAAAGAGGAAACTACCAAATGGTCATAACAAGAAAGAGGTCATAAAGCATTCATAGACTCATCTCAAATGGTTGGTACATAAAGGAAGAAACACGTTGGTAGGTTCTAGTCAAAAAGAAACCTTTAAAGGTTTCACAATGACTACGATTGATTTTGGCCAAAGTTTTCCAATGTTTACCTTATCTCTCTATCGTTCTTGCTAATTTATTTTCATGGCATTTCTTGTTTGTTTCTGAAAGATTTTGTGAGACCTCTGCCAACTGTTTTAAAAACCTTAAGCTGTTAGATGAAAATATGGTTTATTAAATAATTATTATGGCACTCCTCTTCACGGTTAGTCTGATCCTTTTGCCTAATACTAGGCATAGACATATTTGATTGGCGAGACAAATGGGGCTTTGATAAAATTTCAAATCAAGACCTTCAACTCTAATATAATATAAGATTTTGCGAGATCACGACTAACTAATATAAAATTCGTGTGTGTCCACTTTGACCATGTCTTGGTTCATTTAATTAAGCTCGAGAAAAGTGATTTCGACCTAAGATTAACATGGTGCAATTGATGTTCAATGTCAATAATGAATTTTTAACCATGTACCATTCTAAGAGGAAATTTACCCATGAGAAGAGGGTTCCGATACAAGAGGATACAATTTTTGGGCAATGCACGTGTATATCGATTTGGTCATGTACTTTTCGTCAAGACATGGATGATCACCTCTGTCTAAATGCGGCAGTAGTCAAAAAAGTTACACTTGGATGAGCAAAGGGGGCTGGTTCGCCATGTAAAAAAGTATTAGCAATTGATATGTGTAAGCATATGATGTGTTGAAGAAAGAAGACATGTCAAAAGACAAGCGGGTGATCAATTTTGCGAAACACGAGATGCATCATCCTTGGGAGAATAGAACAAGCGAAAAAGAAGGTGGAGCACTCAGAGGACCAACAGTTAACCATATAATAAAAGAAAGTGGAACACCAGCACAAAACTATTGATCCACACATTCAGTCACAGTCTAAACCGAAACCAAATCAGGAAGATTTCGATGACAACTCTACGTCGCGAATTTGATGTCGAGAATACCGAGTTGCTTTTATTTTGATTTGATCCCGTGGTCTAAGTGGTTCGAGTCATTTCTAGATTTTTGTTTGTTAAAAGAACTATAAAAGAGGAAACTACCAAATGGTCATAACAAGAAAGAGGTCATAAAGCAGGTCATAAAGCATTCATAGACTTATCTCAAATGGTTGGTACATGAAGGAAGAAACATGTTGATAGGTTCTAGTCAAGAAGAAACCTTTAAAGGTTTCACATTGACTAGAATTGATTTCGGCCAAAGTTTTCCAATGTTTACTTTATCTCTTTATCGTTCTTGCTATTTTCTCTTCACGGCATTTCTTATTTGTTTCTGAAAGATTTTGTGAGACCTTTGCCAACTGTTTTAAAAACATTAAGCTGTTAGAGTGTGGTTTATTAAATAACTATTATAGCACTCCTCTTCACTATTAGTCTGGTCCTTTTGGCTAATACTAAGCATGGAAATATTTGATTGGGGAGGCAAATGGGGCTTGATAAGATTTGAAATCAGGACCTTCAACTCTAATATAATGTAAGATTTTGTAAGATCACGACTAACTAAAATAAAATTCGTGTGTGTCCACTTTGGCCATGTCTTGGTTCATTTAATTAAGCTGGAGAAAAATGATTTCGACCAAAGATTAACATGGTGCAATTGATGTTCAATATCGATGCCGAATTTTTCACCATGTACCATTCTAAGAGGAAATTTACCCGTGAGAAGAGGGTTTCGATACAAGAGGATACAATTTTTGTACAATGCACGTGTATACAATTTGGTCATGTACTCTTCGTCAAGACATGGATGATCACCTCTATCTAAATGTAGCAGTAGTCGAAAAAGTTACACTTGGATGAGCAAAGGGGGCTGGTTCGCCATGTAAAAAAGTATTAGTGATTGATATGTGTAAGCATATGATGTGTTGAAGAAAGAAAACATGTCAAAAGACAAGCGGATGATCAATTTTGCAAAACACGAGATGCATCATCTTGGGGAGAATAGAACAAGCTAAAAAGAAGGTGGAGCACTCAGAGGACCAACAGTTGGCCATATAATAAAAGAAAGTGGAACACCAACACAAAAATATTGATCCACACATTCAGTCGCGGCCTAAATCAAAACCAAATCAGGAAGATTTCGGTGACAACTGTGCGTCACGAATTTGATGTCGAGAATGCCGAGTTGCTTTTATTTTGATTTGATTCTGTGATCTAAGTGGTCCAAGTCATTTCTAGATTTTTGTTTGTTAAAAGAACTATAAAAGAGGAAACTACCAAATGATCATAACCAAAAGAGGTCATAAAGCATTCATAGACTCGTCTCAAATGGTCGGTGCATGAAAGAAGAAACACGTTGGTAGGTTCTAGTGAAAATGAAATCTTTAAAGGCTTCGCATTGTCTACAACAGCTTTCGGCCAAAGTTTTTCAGTGTTTACTTTATCTCTCTATCATTCTTGCTATTTTCTTTTCACATCATTTCTTATTTGTTTCTAAAAAATTTTGTGAGACATTTGCCAACTATTTTAAAAGTTTAAGCTGTTAAATGAAAACGTGGTTTATTATATAAATATTATAACACTCCTCCTCATAGTTAGTCTGATCCTTTTGCCTACTACTAAGCACAGACATATTTGATTGGGGAGGCAAATGGGGCTTGATAGGATTTGAACCCAGGATCATCAACTCTAATATAATGTAAAATTTTGTAAGATCATGACTAACTAATATAAAATTCGTGTGTGTCCACTTTGATCATGTCTTGGTTCATTTAATTAAGCTCGAGAAAAGTGATTTTGACCTAAGATTAACATGTCATAAGTGATTTGGACAATGCACGTGTATATCGATTTGGTCATGTACTCTTTGTCAAGACATGGATGATCACCTCCGTCTGAATGCGGCAGTAGTCCAAAAAGTTACACTTGGATGAGCAAAGGAGGCTGGTTCACTATGTAAAAAAGTATTAGCGATTGATATGCTTAAGCATATGACGTGTTGAAGAAAGAAGACATGTCAAAAGACAAGTGGATGATCAATTTTGCAAAACATGTGATGCATCATCTTGGGGAGAATAGAACAAGCTAAAAAGAAGGTGAAGCACTCAGAGGACCAACAATCGACCATATAATAAAGGAAAGTGGAACCCCAGAACAAAACTATTGATCCACACATTCAGTCGCAGCCTAAATCGAAACCAAATCAGGAAGATTTCGGTGACAACTATGCGTCACGAATTTGACGTCGAGAATGCCAAGTTTTTTTATTTTGATTTGATTATGTGATCTAAGTGGTCCGAGTCATTTCTAGATTTTTGTTTGTTAAAAGAACTATAAAAGAGGAAACTACCAAATGGTCATAACAAAAAGAGGTCATAAAGTATTCATAGACTCGTCTCAAATGATTGGTGCATGAAAGAAGAAACGCGTTGGTAGGTTCTAGTGAAAATGAAATCTTTAAAGGTTTCGCATTGTCTACGACAGCTTTCGGCCAAAGTTTTCCGGTGTTTACTTTGTCTCTCTATCATTCTTGCTATTTTCTTTTCACAGCATTTCTTGTTTGTTTCTGAAAATTTTGTGAGACATTTGCCGATTGTTTTAAAAGCTTAAGCTGTTAAATGAAAACATGATTTATTATATAAATATTATAACACTCCTCACGGTTAGTCTGATTCTTTTGCCTAATACTAAGCACGGACATATTTGATTAGGGAGGCAAATGGGGCTTGATAAGATTTGAACCCGGGATCATCAACTCTAATATAATGTAAAATTTTGTAACATCACGACTAACTAATATAAAAATTTAAACCGTTAGTTGAATTCGTGATTTATAATTTACATAAATACTTGGCGGTCTTGTAAATATGGACTTTGACTCAATCAAAGCAAAAAAAAAAAAAGAAAAGAAAAAAACAAAAACAAAAGAAAAAAGAAGAAGTTGACTGAGTCAACAAAATAACGAATAGTGGACACCTTCAGCTTTTAAAGACGGGCCGACGGGCCGAGACTCACACAAACGGAAAGAAAAGACTAGAGAAAAAGGGAAAGAAGAAAGAAAAGGAAAAGAGAGAGAGGGTTTTGCGCATTCACTCCATAGACGCTTCGCAAGCTGATTCGACTTCATATCGCAACGTCCAGTAAGTGCTTGTGCTCTTCATTTGTCAAGTCATAGTAGTTTTCAAAATAATGGCTCAAAGTCAAAATTTAGTGAAAATTGAGCTGCAAAGTTCGATTCTCGAGCTATGGAGCTCCGGGATTTCATGGAAAATATAAATTATGTCATCGTAGAACCATGAGATTTTGTGAAAGTTGATTTGAATTAACAGTTTAGTTGGAGTGAAATTTTAGGATTTCACGTTCAAGTTTTGCTTTGCAAATACCTTGAATAATTGTTTTGGATATGTGATTTGTTAATACGTAAAAGTTGTTTTGTTAGCATTTAGGCATAGTTTAATCATTTTGTAGTTGAGGTAGCGTTTTACTTGATTTTAACGTTGTTTCTCGAATATTTGATAGAATCACAAATTTGACAATTCGAGTAACGTTTGTTGTTTGGTCATAGGCATTTTGAGTTGTGCTATCTATTCTATGAATTTGTAAACTCACATCTTAAAGTGATGAAGATTTGATATATTTTGAATTATTAATAAATATGTTTGCCACATAGAATTCGAATGACAGCCGTGCCATTCCCTTTTTCTATTAGGATTCGGGGTGTGACACTGTTGATCGAGAGTGATGGCCAAATCAAATAAGTAGGAAGCGAGTAATGTCCTTTTCTTGATGAAGTTCAATTAAGACCTTCCCAAGACCCATGTCACCATAAAACGGAGGAAGTACCCTGCATTTCCTAATCCCATATTATCGAAAGCAATGGCATCAGCCCCTGCCTTTGCACCCCTCATATTGTGGGCTCTTCTCGTGTTTCAATCATTTGAGTTTGGCCATTCCGAAGCTTTCACCAATGTGAGCTGCTTTGGTACAGAGAGAGAAGCTCTCTTGAAATTCAGGCAAGGTCTCATCGACCATTCTAAACGCTTGTCATCGTGGACTAGCAAGGACTGTTGTGAGTGGAAAGGAGTTGAATGCAGCAAAAAGACTGGCCATGTTTTCAAACTTGATCTTCGTAATCCATGCTTTGAGACCGACCCTGATGGAGATATCATATGTTCGAATCAGAGCAGCTTGGCAGGCAAAATCCATGCATCTTTGGCTGAACTGAAGCATTTGAAGTATCTAGACCTCAGCCTCAACAAATTTTCCAAGCAAAAAATCCCCCAATTCTTTGGTACTCTCCAGAGACTAGAGTATCTTAATCTATCATCCGCAGGTTTTGACGGAAACATACCTCATCACCTCGGTAACCTGTCCAACTTGCAGTATCTGGATCTTGCTAGTACGTCTGATGAGGGTTCTTTAACAACTGATAACCTCCAATGGATGTCGAAATTATCTTCCTTGAAATACCTTCGCCTCTCTGGCAATGACCTTGGGAATGCCACAAATTGGTTGAGTTCCGTTAATATGCTTTCTTCACTGCAATCTTTGCAGTTGAACGATTGTTCTCTCAAAAAACTTCCTCACTCTCTATCCGTCAACTTCACTTCTTTAAGATTCCTGGATCTATCAAGCAATTCCATAAAGTCTACTATTCCTCCCTGGTTCTACAACTTTAGCAAGCTCGAGTACCTAAGTCTGTCAGGAAACTCAATGTCGGGACCTATTCCAGTAAGTCTGGGGGAGCTATCATTTCTAAGAGAGTTACGTCTCAGAGACAACAAATTGAGTGGAAACATCCCGGGAAGTATTGGGCGACTATCTAATCTAGAAGTGTTGATCATATCAAATAATTCTTTGAACGGAGTTGTTAGTGAATCGCACTTTGCAAATCTCACGAGCCTGACTTGTTTGGGCATTTCGTTTAATGAACTTGTTTTAAGTTTTGATCCCGCCTGGGTTCCTCCATTCCAACTTCAGTGTATTTTCATGTCAAATGTCGATGTGGGACCGAAATTTCCATTGTGGCTTCGAACACAGAGGAATATTTCATACTTGCTCATGATCAATGCAAGCATCTCAGATGAAGTTCCCAGTTGGCTTTCCGACATTTTACTTAACGTTAAACAGCTTCAGCTCAATGACAATATGCTCAAAGGCCCCATTTCCAGAATAGACTTCAACAAGATGCCACTGTTAGGATATCTTGCTCTTTCTGGTAACAATCTCAGCGGCAGCATACCGAATTCTCTATGGGCGATGGAGAACCTATTTTGTCTTGATCTGGCAAAGAACCAACTATCCGGGACACTACCCTCTCTAAGCCCCATTTCCAGAATGGACGGAAACAAGATGCCACCGTTAACACATCTTTTTCTTTGGGGTAACAATCTCAGCGGCAGCATACCAAATTCACTATGTGCGATGGAGAACCTCAATTATCTTGATCTGTCAAAGAACCAACTATCCGGGAGACTACCCTCATGTCTGAAAAAGTTGAAAGCATTGGAAATGATTTCGCTGAATGACAACAGGTTAAGAGGTCAGATTACGAACTCTTTCTGCCATTTTAAGCAATTAGCAGTTCTGAACCTGCATAACAATGGCTTCAACAAAGTGCTTCCTCAATGTTTGTCAAACCTAACTGAACTTGTGTTGCTTGATCTAAGTGATAATGACTTCATTGGTGAAATTCCTTCATTTGGACGACGTTTTCAATCATTAGCCATCATCAATCTTGAGAACAATAGTCTCACCGGAGGCATTCCCACGCAACTCTGCCAACTTGATTCTCTTCGGTTTTTAAGCCTAGCACGGAACAACATTTCCGGAAGCATTCCGCTGTGTTTTAATGGATTGTTATCTATGGTTGAAAACAGAGTTCCGACAGACTCCCTTCGGTCATATCCGACAATCATTTACGTCATGGTTCATGCAAAGAGAACTACCCGACTATACGACAAGACACTCCATTTCTTCCATTCCATTGACTTATCTGCAAACAATTTAAATGGTGAAATACCAAAAGAGTTGACTAGCCTCGTGGAACTTCAGAATTTGAACCTCTCTCAAAACAATTTGAGTGGGAAAATCCCTACAAACATTGGCAACCTCAAAAAATTAGAATCCCTTGACCTATCCAACAACAAGATTTTGGGTAGAATCCCTCCTAGCATATCCAGCATAGACTTTCTGAGTTGTCTCAATCTCTCATTCAATAATTTATCGGGCCCTATTCCTTCAAGCATTCATCTGGGTACCGTGGATAATGAATCTGTGTATCGCGGTAACGACGGACTTTGTGGAGCTCCTCTTTCAAAAGCTTGCCCTGGAGACGATGGACAAGATGGTAATTCTTGGAACAGAGGTGAACCTAATGAAGGCAATCTGGACATCCATAACTGGTTCTATGCGGGCCTAGGGCCGGGATTCGCAATTGGATTCTTGGGATTTTGCAGTGCATTGCATTTCAAGCAGACTTGGAGGATAACTTACTTTCAAGCAATAGATAGGATCATCGAAAAGCTGACGATATTATGGATGATTACCACACTTTGGTTCAAAAGAGCTTTTCAGGTACTTACTTGTAGGACTGGCATAGGAATCTCCCTCCCTCCCCCCTCTCTCTCTCTCTCTACTTAGTAAGCACACTAACACATGCTCACAATTATTCAATACATGATATTATGCTAACCTTGGTGTGAAATCTAAGCAACTTCTTTGATCTTCTCGTAGTTGACAGGTAAAAATTTGATTATGTATATGACATATTGTAGGAAAGGTGATTACCAAATATGGGCCTCAAGCACGACCCCAAGCATTAAACAGCGTTCGTGAGAGTTGAAGAAACTTATCAGGTTCAATAGACAGGCGTACATCTATTTCATAAACTAAGAAGTTCTTCTCTTCATGATCAGAAACATTGTATCAGTAGCATATGTATGTGACGAGCTCTTTGTATTACATAAAAGCTAGCAAAATCCTCAAACGTGAAAACAAAGCCATTTGCTAAGCCCTTCTGCAGTGCTACAACTATTACAGATATGATGTCCGAATTCTAAGGCTATCAGCTCCTTGTCAAAAAGTTCCCGCAATATGATCCCAATTATATAACATGAAAACATGACATCTCTCTTAGGTGCGTGGTCCAAATTCAACACCAACAGTTCGAAAAAACTTCATCAATAAAGATCTGATGCATAACGAAGACCCGTTGCCAATTCGCGCGTCAGCTGCTGCTAATTCAATTGGGAAAAAAAGATTGTCGAAAACTGGACAATATAATGCAATGTGATGCTTCCCTGGCTTTGCCGCCATTGCATCAATCTCATCCCTAGTTGACTTGGTCGAATTCTAGCCTTTGACTAACATACAAGCTTTTTGCTAAACAGGGTATAACGATAATGAATTCGGTCAAAATGCATACTCCAATGATAAAATTTAATAGTAATGTGAACTCTCTCTTTTGGCCACGCTTTAAATGGGAACTAAGATAACCTAAGTTTTGGGTGTTTGGTCAGGATGCCCACCAAGCTGATTGAGTTATCATTAGATTGATTTTTTTATTGTTGCTGTTGTTGTTTGTGGGGAAAATAGCACCAATGATTTATGAACATTGGTCCAATATGCAATATGGTCCCTAAACTTTAGCTCAATGTGCAATGTAGTCCCTAAACCTTTTTATATGTGTTCAATGTTGTCACTGATTTTAAATTAATGGAAGGACAATATTGAATATTTAGACTCTAATGAACTTGTAGTAAAAGTTCAGGAACAACATTAGAAATTGGCTTAAAGTTACGGACTACATTGAACAAATTAAAAATTCAAGATATTAAACTGCACATTGAGTCAAAGTCCAATAATGACCATTTGTATCATTATCTTTTGTTTACATGTGAATAGGAAATAAAAATAGCTTGGATCCAATGTCCATTTTCCTTGAGTTGACCATTTCCATCGTTGGCATCGAATATATTCTTTAACTCCGTACACAAACTCCCACTTTTAGTTGGTTGAATAATATAGATATAGCATGGCATGAATTAATTATAAGCTTGGTTTCGGCAATCCATACCAGATTTGTGCACATTGCTTTCATCATCTTATCACCCTTCACATGGGAGAAGCCAGTTACCATATCGAAAAGATATTATATGGATCATACTCCATCGGCTTTCACTTTTAAAGTAAATGGTAACATTGCTTTCAGCATAAGTTTTGTCGTTTGCCCTTCTCGAAGAAGAAAATGGTGTGTATTATATGAAATCACGTACATGAATTTACGACACCAAGCTATAGATGGTCTAGATGCATAGTTGGGTGATGTGGCTATCGGAACAATTTGGCGTCGCGTTCCTCCATCGGATGCTCAATGAAGAGAAAGGAGAACATATTAGGACGTGACCAGGGTTAGAAGCAAGAGGGCATTTACCATGTATGAGCTATCTCAATTCTCCTCATGAACACCAGGCTTTATACCAGTTCTCTTTTCTTTTCTTTTCTTTTTCCTGTGAATAAAGCGGCTATATAAAAATTTCACTCAATCGCCTCATAATAAGTCAATGCGCAAAAGCTCATCCAACATGAGCGAAGAATCTAGTTAATATACGAAAGGATATCCACATTGAAAAAATAAAAATAAGCCTATATGTTCTTCTATGAAATGGACATTTACCTAAGTAAGTAAAACAATCCTACCAAATACCTCATTAATCTTATCAGCAAGGTAAGTCCCGAGTCAGAACTCCATGGATAGCTCAACTTGACAATATTTGCACTTGCCGATGTGATGAAAATAGGAAAAAAAAAATTATAAACTTATTGTACTTATGTCAATTCAATCTTAAACATTTGAGTTTTGACCCGTTGAATTTTGAATCTTTTGATAATTTGCCAATGAAGTCTATATAACTAATTTTTGCTAAAAAATCGTTAACGTGAACGTTGAGCGTCCTACGTGATACCACCAGCATGAACGTGGACAATTTTGTAATTTTTAAATATTTTTTTATTTTAAATGAGATTGGCCAATGGTCAGTGGCCACTAGGCGAGAGCCGTGACGCCCTTGCCAGATGGAGCATCTTCTCAACAATCCCAACCCATTCTCAAAGACTAAAAGACAACCCCATACAATCTATGGCCGTCCACACTATCCAACAAATCCAATCTAGGCCGGCCAGAAAAATTAATCAGTTATCCCTTCACCTAGGGCCGAGATCTCTAACCCATCTCTTCCATGGAGTTCTCCCTACATTCACCCCGGAATCCCAATAGGAACGTAACAAAAGCTGCTGAGCCCTGTGCTGTCTTGACAACAACATTGGCGAAATACCAAAAGAGTTGACTAGGCTCGTCCAACTTCAGAATTTGAACCTCTCTCAAAACAATTTGAGTGGGAAAATCCCTTCAAACATTGGCGACCTCAAAAACTTAGAATCCCTTGACCTATCCAACAACGGGATTTCTAGTAGAATCCCTCCTAGCATATCCAGCTTAGACTTTCTAAGTTGTCTCAATCTCTCATTCAATAATTTATCAGGCCCTATTCCTTCAGGCAGTCATCTACGTACTGTGGATAATGAATCTGTGTATCACGGTAATGACGGACTCTGTGGAGCTCCTCTTTCAAAAGTTTGCCCTAGAGATGGTAATGACAGACTCTGTGGAGCTCCTCTTTCAAAAGTTTGCCCTAATGAAGGCAATCTAGACATCCATAATTGGTTCTATGCGGGCCTGGGGCCAGGATTCGCAATTGGATTCTTGGGATTTTGTAGTGCATTGCATTTCAAGCAATCTTGGAGGATATCTTACTTTCAAGCAATAGATAAGATCATAAAAAGCTGATGATATTAGGGATGATTACCACGCTTCAGTTCAAAAGAGCTTTTCAGGTACTTACTTGTAGGACCGGCATAGGAATCTCTCTCTCTCTACTTAGTAAGCACAGTAACACATGCTCATAGTTATTCAATACATGGTTCCATGCTAACCTCTCTCTCTCTCTCTCTCTACTTAGTAAGCACACTAACACATGCTCACAGTTATTCAAATAGCAAGCACACTAACACATGATCACAGTTATTCAATACATGATTCCATGCTAACCTTGGTATGAAATCTGAGCAGCTTCTTTGATCTTCTTGTAGTCAACTGGTAAAGTTTGATTATGTATATGACATGTTGCAGGAGAGTTGATTACCAAATATGGACCTCAGGCACAACCCCAAGCATTAAGTAGCATTCGTGAGAGTTGAAGAAATTTATCAGATTCGATAGACAGACATATGTTTGTATCATAAACTTAGAAGTTCCTCTCTTCATGATTAGAAACATTGTATCAGTAGCTTATGTACGTAACGAACTCTTTGTATTACATAAAGCTAGCAAAATCCTCAAACGTCAAAACAAAGCCATTTGCTAAACCCTTATGCAGTGCTACAACTTCTAAAGACATGATGTCCCTTTCTAGGGCTATCAGCTCCTAGTCAAAAAGTTCCCGCAATATGATCCCAATCATATAACATGAAAACTTAACATTTCTCTCTTCGGTGCATGGTCCAAATTCAACACCAGCAGTTCGAAAAAACTTCATGAATAAATATCTGATATATAACGAAAACTCGTTGCCAATTCACGCGTCAGCTATTGCTAATTCAAGTGGGAAAAAAAGTGTTATATTGTGTCTCAAGTTTGAGCCCGTTAAATTAATATGCATAAGTTTGGCCGACTAAACAAAGTTCAGGGGAGACTTTGTGATGTCTTCAAATTTTGTTCCGGCGTTAATCCATGTCTCCGTGCGTACACGTAGAAGGAAGAAGCCAAAAGCTGCATGGGGTTTTATTCTTAAAGCATGCAAGCAAAGGAAGGGATCAACAATATTCTATATTAAATAAAGAACCCACCACCTGCTGCATGCACATGGCCATGCACGTAGAAAATTGGTCAACACTTGTAGGCGCCGAATTCCCTCTTTCACGGTTTCTCTTGTTATTTTATTGATAAAGAAAGAGGGATGGCAGAATAAAGAAAGAGAGAAGGCAGAAGCTATTCTACGTGTGTGTCAGTGCATCATGGTCATACGCTTGCTTCTCTCCATAAACAAGAAATTCGAAGACTGCAGCCCACCTCATTTCACGGATCAATGGCACACGTTTCTGACTATCATCCCTCATCTCTGCCGCCTCATTAAATGCTCGCCCATGCACATGCATGATCTGCATGCATGCCTACAAATATGGTGGGCGTTCGGTGCCGATTGCGGCTTGTCTTGTGGGCGCCTGCGCTGCAGCATTTAACGAGGCCATTTATTTCTCATTTGTTTTGTCCTCTGCCGTTCTCCATATATAAAGAGAAGACGTCCGAAGATGCAAGTAGAGCGAAACAAAAAGGGCTCGGCAGAGAGCGAGAGAGAAAAGGGCTCGGCAGAGAGCGAGAGAGAAAAGAGCTCGAGAGAGAGTGAGAGGCTTGAGCTACGAGAGGTTTGTGCGGAAGTCGAGTCCAGTGAGTGAGTTGATTTGTTAAACACCGTGGGTATCGGGTATAAAGTAGGGCTGGGAAACACTTGAGTGCATGTGTGTGATTATAATCCTGTAATTCTCCGATTTATAGTGGATTGATTTGCTGGCTCTCCCCGTGGACGTAGGTTCCGACATTCGGACCGAATCACGTAAATTTATGGTGTCCTTGTACTTTCATTGTTCCTCGTTTTATTTCGATCGATTTCTATAGCTCCCGACATAATTGTAAATATACGATCCGCTTCCGCTGAGACGCCAATTTATTTACAACAAAAAGATTGCCGAAAAGTGGACAATATAATGCAATGTGATGCTTGCCTCACTTCCCCGCCATTGCATCAATCTCATCCCTAGCTGACTTGGTCGAATTCTAGCCTTTTACTAATATACGAGCTTTTTGCTAAACAAGGTATAAGGATAATGAATTCGGTCAAAATGCATACAAATGATAAAATTCTATAGTAATGTGAACTCTCTCTTTTGGCCACGATTTAAATGGGGACTAAGATAACCTAAGTTCTGGGTGGCCGGTCAAGGATGCCGGCCATGACGATACCAAGCTGATTGAGTTATCATTAGATTGATTTTTTAATTGTTGTTGTTGTCTACGGGAAAAATAACACAAATGATTTCTGAACATTGGTCCATTATACAATATGATCCCTAAATTTTAGCTGAATATGCAATGCGATCCCTAAATTTTTTATATATGTTCAATGTTGTCACTAATCTTAAATTAATAGAAGGACAATATTGAATATTTGTGTATAGTTCGGGAGCTATAATGAACATGTACTAAAAGTTCGGGAACAACATTACATATTGGCCTAAAGTTAAGGACTATAATGAACAAATTAAAAGTTCAAGGGGGTTAAATTGCACATCGGATCAAATTTTAATGACAATTTGTATCATTATCCTTTGTTTACATGTGAATAGGAAATAAAAATAGCTTGGATCCAATGTCCATTTTCCTTGAGTCGACCATGTCCATCGTTGGCATGGAATGTATTCTTTAACTCCATACACAAACTCCCACTTTTAGAAGGTTGAATCATATAGATATAGCATGACATGAATTAATTATAAGCTTGATTTCGGCAATCCATACCAGATTTGTGCACATTGTTTTCATCATCTTATCACCCTTCACATGGGAGAAGCCGGCTACCATATCGAAAAGATATTACATGGATTATACTCCATCGGCTTTCACCTTTAAAGTAAATGGTAACATGCTCGATCTATCAGCATAAGTTTTGTTGTTTGCCCTTCTCGAAGAAGGAAATGGTATGCATTTTGTGAAATCACGTACATGAATTTTCGACACCAAGCTATAGATGGTCTAGATACATAGTTGGATTGATGTTGCAATGCGAACAATTTGGCTAAACCTTCCTCGATCGGATGCTCAATGAAGAGAAAGGAGGAGAACATATCAGGACGTGACCAGGGTCAGAAGCAAGAGGGCATTTACCCTGTATAAGCTATCTCAATTCTCCTTATGAACACCAGGCTTTATACAAGTTCTCTTTTCTTTTCTTCTTCTTTTTTTTTCCTGTGAATAAAGCGGTTTTATAAAATTTCACTCAATCGCTCATCCAACATGTAACGACCCGAGCCCCACTATATAATATTGTTCGCTTTGGACACTAAGTCTTCACGGCTTAAAAACGTGTTATATAAGTTAGAGGGGCCCAAGCTATTATAAATTGGCCCAGGACTCCCCCCTAAGCAATGTGGGACAAGAGGGACCCCTTCCTTGCGCACGTCCGGGGACCGAGACGTGGACGTACCGTCATCCCTCCTCCCCGCGCACTGCCGCTCGGGCTGTCACACTCTCTCCCCCTTGGGAGCACAGCGCCCTTGCTGTGGCCCCACACGCTGTGGGAGTGGCTCTGGTAAGTCGCGAGTCAGAACTCGATGGATAGCCCGACTTGACAATATTTGCACTTGCCGATGTGATTAAAATAGGAAAAAAAAATTGTAAACTTATTGTATTTATGCCAATTTAGTCTTAAACATTTCAATTTTGACCCATTGAATTTTGAAATCTTTTGATAATTTATCAATGAAGTCTATATAACTAATTTTTGTCAAAAATCGCTAATGTGAACGTTGAGTGTCCTACATGAGCGTGAACGTGGACAATTTTGTAATTTTTAAATATTTTTTTCTTTTTTTTTAAATGAGACTGGGCAAGGGTCAATGGCCACTGGGTGAGAGCAACGACGCCCTCACCAGATCGAGCATCTTCTCAACAATCCCGACCCGTTTTTCACAGACTAAAAGACAACCCCATACAATCAATGGCCGTCCACACTATCCAACAAATCCAATCTAGGCCGGTCAGAAAAATTAATCAGTTATCCCTTCACCTAGGGCCGAGATCTCTAACCCATCTCTTCCATGGAGTTCTCCCTACATTCACCTCGGAATCCCAAAAGGAACGTAACAAATGCTGCTGAGCCCTGTGCTGTCTTGATAACAACATTGCACCTAATTATAGGTGACAAACCCCTTTCGAAACTACGTTTGGTGTTCTAGAAACAAACGAAGTCGCGATCCATGTGAAAGTGTGACAATCGTATCACGAGAGCGAAGTCGCGTCCAACTCTAGAACCCAATCTTGGTCCCAAAAAATCACGATAGAAGAAATGAAACTACATACGAAACTGCCTGACCTGGTCTCAATTTACACCATTGTCAGCGTTTCCCACCGCACTAAACTATAAGTCTATACGTAGCTTAATCGCACGACGATGGCTTAGAGCTTAAACAAAGCATTTACTTTTCAACTAACCATCAACCGTCAAAGTTGGCGCTTCGTCATTGCCGCGACCAGCAAACAGATTCGAACGCGGATCGACGACTTCCTTGGTCACGGCCGCTTCTGGTGAAAGCATTCACTGACGAAACCCCTCTATTACGCAAATATATTAGTGTTAGATGCATAGAAATAGGACGTATACATCATGTGCAGTTCACCTAACATCTCATCTTTCAACCCTCTCTAGCCATTGCCCGATTCACTTCCTCGTTCGATCTTTCGCTGTGTCGTGTCATCCTTCTTTGATCGGTGGAGCCGGTATCTGTAGTTGCGGATTGAAGCTATGTACTCCTCGAACGCATCTGATGGCTACCCACAGAAGCCCGGCGCCTCTGCTCCGCCACCGCCGCCGCCCGTGGATGGCATTCCAGTGCAACCCATGAACCAAAGTTATGCGAATTTCGGGGCCCCGAACAATCCTCTGCCCCCTGCGGGTCTTCAAGCTCGACCCATTAACAACATGCCGTGGTCCTCCGGGCTTTTCAGTTGCTTCGACGACGTTCCAACTTGCAAGTCCTCCGGAATTTTCCTCGCAATCCATTTGGTTTAGAGGTGGATTAACACTTTGATAGAACAGTTATGCCATGTATACAACTACTGGGCGACATCTACGAGCAAAAGTCAGACAGTTTATAGACTGGAGAATCCAATTGCATTTGCCTAGTGTCGCAGGGTTATCAGAATTTCGCGATCGAATGATCTTATACCACTTTGGTATTAGTTGAGTTTAAGTGGATCCAGAGATAAATTGGTGTTATCTATGGCTTATGAAGGTTGATATCTTGTTAATCTCACAGGTTGCTTGTCATTTTGGTGCCCCTGCATCACATTCGGGCAAATCGCGGAGATTGCTGATCACGGGGATCAGATTGTAAGTAGAATCAATCACATTCGCACGAATTGAAGAAGGATCGACATTATTAGACTTGCTCACTCGGATTGGTTTTTGTTGCAGCATGCCCTGTGGACGGAGCTATTTACACAGTGATCGCCTTGTTGACCTGGTGCGCTTGCTGCTACTCCTGCTTCTACCGCACCAAGATGAGACAGCACTACCAGCTGCAAGAGGATCCTTGCGCCGATTGCTTAGTCCATTTCTGCTGCGAATCCTGTGCTTTAACCCAGGAGAACGCGAGGTAAGAGGATTATATTATTGGTAGATGTTGCCCTTAATCAGCGACAGGACTCTAGCGCCTCATGCTGCCTTCCTCCTTTGGAGCCATTGCCACTTCTCTATGTTGGCTGGCATTTCCTTCCCATCCTACACACCAATCCAACCATTTTAAGTCAGTACTTAATCGACACCTAGAAGACTAGTATGTACACTACTTTGAAAGCTAGCCGGCACAAAGATATTGGAGAGGAATTGGCGTTTACCCTTCTCCATGTTGAGTCCGCGGCTCTTGAGCTCTCAGTACCCTTGACAAAGTGTGCAGTGCATGTGGCAGCAGTGGACTAAGCAGTCATCGCACGGATCTTCCTTAACCCGAATTCTCATCTCAGTTTGGTTCGGTAGGTGAATGCCCAGAGGCGTGCGCACGGAGTCAGACAGTAGATCAGCATGAAGATTGCACAGTTAGCACGGCAAGCTGCAATCCAAGCTTGGATAAGTAAGTGAGAAATTTATAATTAGCCTTTGTCTGGTCTTTGGTAATCAATTAGCCTTTCTCACGGGGAAAATCAATCTCCTATATTTTCTGAATAAGTTGTCAAATCGGGATAAGTTCATAAAAGCTGACATCACATGTCCAATGTTCAACTCTAACTCTGCGTGCTTTGTGAACTGTCCCTCGAGTTATTCATGCGCAGGCTTGATTTGTGACCCAATATTATCAAAGCTCGCCCCGAACGTTCACTACTAAACAAAACTCGGCCTATATCAGGGATTTATTCGAAAAATAACCATGTACTTAAAGCATAATCTGAGTGCAAAATGACAATAATATGGAGCGATCCTCATAGACATATTTGCGGACACGTATACAGAAATTATGTACTCACATGTCGCCCCTTTGTCCACGATCTCTGATATCCGTCGAAAGGTGATGCATGGGCACCAATAGGTGATGCAGCCTGCAGGCAACACGGAATTGGAGTTGCATTCTTCTATTACTCGATACGTGGAAGAGAAAAGCAGAGGAAGAAAGCTGGGAATATAGACAAATTTCTGTTATAGATTTTGATGTCGTCGAAGCAGCCGCAGAGGCCAGTGCTCCAAGGCTGTTCTTGCCCATCGTGGGGTCTGGTTGAGCTCATGCTGGTGGGCTGCGGGTGGTGAAAAGATAATGCAGAGTTTCTATTATTGCTGATATATTCAACTAATACTCACAAACTTCTAGTTACATTGAGAGAGAAAGAATAAAAAAGAACATTGAACATCATTCATACTTAAAAAAACTGTCTAGTACAAGCTAAATAAGAACATCTTTTGGAACCGCACACAAACGTGCAAAACAGAACCGCACACAAACGTACAAAACAGAACTTGTTCCACTTCCTAGAAAATAGCTAACAAACTAACCGCCTAACAAATAAACTTGACTGAATTTAAAAAAAAAAAAAAAAAACGACAAAACATCAGCAGTAGCACTAAAACACAACTCCAACAAACCTCCTTGGATCAGTTGTTGTTGCAAACTCCTATTTTCTCTCTTAACAGCTCAAATCTTCTAGCCTAAAGTGGCTTTATGAACATATCTGCAAACTAATCTTCAGATCTGTAATAGACCAACTTAACTTCACCACTTTGTTGCACTTCACGTAGAAAGAAGAATTTGACTTTAAAATGCTTGGTTTTGCCATGGAAAATTGGATTATGTGATATTGCTTATGCAGCTTGATCGTCCACATTAACTTCAATGCAATCACTAGAATTCAACCACAGATCCTTCATTATCTTTTTTAGCCACAAAGCTTGATTTGTAGCTGCAGTAGTTGCTATAAACTCAGCATCTGTAGTGGACTAAGCTACAATATTCTGCTTTTTGGAACACGAGGAGAAACAATCAGAATCAAGAGTGAAGCAGTGCCTAGATGTATTTTTCATGTCATCCACTAAGCTAACCCAGTCACAATCAGAAAAGCCCTGCAACTTAAACTTTTGAGATTTCCTAAACTTCACACCAAGGAACAATGTTCCTTTAAGGTATCTCAAGACCTTTTTTGCAGCAACCAAATATAACTGACTAGGACTACTCATGAACTTGGATAGAACACTCACTAAAAATAGAATTTCTAGTCTAGTTGCTGTAAGATACATGAGACATCCAATCAAACTTCAATACATAGAAGCATCTACTGCATTTATTCCATCATTCTTTTGCAGCTTCTCCTTGGCGGCCATAGGAGTGCTTACACTTCTACAATCTTCCATCTAAAACTTCTTCAGAATTTCCTTCACGTATTTTTTTTTTTCAGATGAAAATCTCATGTGAAGCTTGTTTGACTTCCAAACCCAGGAAATAAGCCATATTTCCCAAGTCTGACATCTTAAAACTTGTAAACAGACCTTGCTTCACCCTCTCTATTAGTTCCCCATCAGTCCCTGTCACCAATAAATCATCTACATAGAGTGAAAAAATTACAACACTATGATTCACCATCTTGACATAAAGAGTGAACTCACTCAAGTTTCTTACAAAGCCAAAATCCTACAAATATCGGTCTATTTTCCCATACCAAGCTCTTGGAGCCTACTTCAGTCTATATAGAGCTTTCCTCAATCTGTATACCTTCTCTTCTTGCCCTTTGATACTGAGGCCTTTAGATTGTTCGACAAAATTCTTCTCCTCGAGCTCTCCATTTAGAAATGCAATCTATTCTACACTAATAAGATGAAGAGGTGATCATGCCGGTGCCCTGTTTCCTTGTTGCCATCCTGAAAATCTTAGTTACTAATGAAAGTGATTAGCCCCACTCTTGAAAATCTGGGTTGTGGTGGTGATCACACGCCAGTTCCATCGACTCACTTGAGAATTACAGTGGATCAGCGTTTCGATTCCTAGGTGGGTCTAGGAACTAGTGGGTGATTCTCGGTTCTCAATTTGGGGAACTGACCCTTTGTGGGCGGTTCTCTATTTTAGGGTAGAAATGGACTCACTTTGAATCGATCACCCCTACTTTGTCCGTACTATGGCAAATCGAGAATTTGAGGTAAGACACAAATTTTTCATTTAAATAACATATATAGAAAATATTTCATCCTAGGAGGAGTAGGCGGAGGCTACCATGAGCCTCCTTGGTCCGCCAATATGCGCATATCTAAATTCGAAATTTTTACCTCCGAGTTCCATAAGGAGTGAGAAAATCTTATCACCGTAAAAGTCGACGTCCATTCGCCTTTAGCTCCCAAATGTCTCGATTGATAATTCTTTTAAAGACTTGGCCCATTTACACTCGATCCAATCGATGGATGAGAGCAAGGAGTCATTTGCGGGCGTAGAAGTTGCGATAAATAAATAGAGAAATCAATCCTAAATGTTATGTAGTTTTGGTACGATTTATGTTTTGTGTAAAGAGCAACGACAACAATTCCATTAAAATTCCCTCGACACGGAGACTAAACGAATGGGAAGAATCACACATTGAACGCTGCCATCAAAAGATTCGGAAGTTGACAACTCAATACTCACCCGGAAGGTCTTATAGTATAAACTTAATCAAAACTCTTAGCACAGACTGCACCAACCAAATGAAACCGATAATACCATGACACGTTATTCCAAGAAAAAAGAAGTTGCCCGCAATCTGCACTGGACAATACCGCCTCATAGCGCCTTGCACCGCTGGAGCCATTGCCACTTCGCTATGTTGCCTGGCGTTTCCTTCCCATCCTACACACCAATCCGACCATTTTAAGTCAGTACTTGTTCAACACTTGAAAAGACCAGTAGACACACAATTAGGAAGCTATCCAGCACGAAGATGTTTGAAAGGGATGGATTTTTACCCTTTGCCACATTGAATCCGCGGCTCTTGAGCTCTCGGGACTCTTGACAATGCGCGCAGTACATGCAGCAGCAGTGGACTGAGCAGTCCTTGCACGGATCTTCCTTCAACCGGAACCCTCGTCTCAGTCTGGTTCGGTAGGTGCATGAATAGAGGCATGCACACGAAGTCAGCAAGGAGATGAGCGTGAAGATTGCACGATTCATAAGGCAAGCTGCAATCCAAGCTCGGATAAGTAAATGAGAAATATATAATTAGCCTTTGTCTGTTCTTTGGTAATCAATAAGCCTTTCTTACAGGGAAAATTAATCTCCTATATTTTCTGAATAAGTTGTCAAATCGGGATAAGTTCATAAAATTTGACATTGCATGTCCAATGTTGAACTCTAACCAACCGGCTCTACTTGCTTAGTGAAATGTGACTACAGTTCTTCATGCGCAGGCTTGATTTGTGACCCAATATTATTACAGTTCCTCCCAACCGTTCACTATTAGACGAAACTCGACCTGTATCAGGGACTTATTTGAAAAATAACCATGTACCTGAAGAATAATCCGAGTGCAAAATAGCAATAATATAGAGCAGTCCTCTGACATATTTGCGGACACCTATACAAAAATTATGTACTCATATGTTGCCCCTCTGTCTGCGATCTCTGATATCTGTCCGAAGGTGATGCAGCCTGCAAGCAACACGGAATTGCATGGATTTATTCCTTGATACGTAAAAGAGAAAAGGAGAAGAAGAAGCTGAGGATATAGACAGATTTCTGTTACAGCTATTGATGTCGTCGAAACAGCCGCAGAAGCCAGTGCTGCAAGGGTGTTCTCCCACATAAGTGGGGTCTGGTTGAGCTCACGCCGGTGGGCTGCGGGTGGCGAAGAGATAATGCAGAGTTTAAGAGATCCGCTTCGCTTTGGGGATTGATGCGCAGGCGTCCATTGAAAAACAAAGGGCGAAGAAGGACGAAAAAACAAAAGCTGGTTGCACTCTTGATGAAGCGGGAATGACGAGGGGAAGGACGTGATTTTACAGACCGTTGAGGACGTGGTGCCTTTGCCAAAATTTTATCTGTGATTATTTTGAGTGAGTTCCTTAAGTTTATGAGATATTGTAATTCTGTTATTTTCTAATCAATCAATAGATTATTTGCTATTGGCTCTCACCATGAAGTAAGTAGTAATATTCGGACTGAACCACGTAATTTCAGATGATTTTAATTGTCTGTTGTTTATTTTTCCAGTGATTTCACATTGACTAAATTGTAAGATCCTATTACCTTCCGCATTATATTGCAACATTTTTAATCACAAAAGCAAATTTACTTGAATTCTTCTTGTGCATGAGTCAAATCACCAAAGGTCTTTGAACTCTTTCGATTTATGCGATTACACCACTTAACCGTTTTGTAATTACGCCCTTGAACCGAACATGTTAAAATAAGTCGTAGACCCATTTCTTAACCAATATTCGATCGGCTGAGTCATTACATGGGTCAATTATATTCAAATAATTAGTTATATAAATGAGTTTAGAATGACAAAGCTAAATTAATATGAATGTTAAATGTGTTTTACTCAAATCAAACCTATCTTTATAAACTCTCTCTTCATTCTCTATGAGAAAACGAACCCCTCATATTGTTTCAATTTCAGTAAAGTCTTGATCGCAAGGACCCGACTTCAACCTTATTAAATATTAAAACGGCTTCTTTTTTCCCCCCATTTTTATTTTTATTTTTAGTAATCTTTTAAGTTTCAAAAGTAAGCTGTTGGAGCATATCTTTCTTTGGTCCCATTTGTCTTTGGTATTTTTACATATTATTCTAATGTTAGTTCTTGTCATTGCAAACATGGTCCGTATAAATCATTTTATCCAATATCTTACATTCCATTTAATTAAAATTTCAATTCCTTCAAGTTATTTGTTGTTGTAATTTTATAAATTCACTACCAAGTACTAAGATTCTCTAAATCTTCACTATAATTCAAAATACGTATTGACAGTTCTATGGAATGTTGAAAACCGATTCTTTAACATCGATAGTTGAAATAACGATTTTATCCATATAACATATATATGTAAAAAGCTTAAAGTGAATTAACTAGTTGAATTCGGTTTTTCATAGGTTTGATTAAATATGGATTTGTATCAGTATTACTCGACAAGATATGTATTTATCGCTAAATTTGTTAATCAATTTGGGTCGAACAATTTTTTAACCGACTCGATCCGCTCATTGATCGCACTACCATGAACTACGTTTTTATTTGTTCAACTGCATCTTTCTGTCAAGTTGATGGAGGGAAGTTACTGACGTGAACTGGACAAATTTGTTGACCTAGGCTGCTGGACGAGCCTTGCGATGTAGAAATTGGAGCTCCAAAAATCAATGTTCAATGCTAAAATTTTTAGCTCGAATTAAAACCTAAAGAATTGACTGAAAGGAGAAAGAATCGATCTTCTAGATGAGCATTAGCTCATCATCTGCACGCCCTCGATCACGAAAATCATGGAACAAGAGTTTAACCACCGGCGTTGTCACTGTGGACTCCCGGTGAAGTTTCCGATTGCTTCGACCGGAGCCAATTGTGGGAGGAGATGTTAGGGCTGGCCAAACTATATATGGTCTAACTCTACATTCTCTTCTTTAAAACCACGTTCGTTACATCTTTATATGTAGCTTTGGTCATGGGATGATTCGCAGCGAGGCGGGCGTCGGGTTTTGCATATGGAACGACCCGGAGCTCGGCAAAAGAGCAAAGCCTTGATACGCGTACAGACTTATCCCCCGCACCGAAGAGCAAAAAGCAAGACGAGTTTCATCAGCAAAAGAGAAACTGAGAAAGCTTCGCGAAACGGCGTGAATTATTTGCCCTCTAACTGCTTTCTGGCACTAGAGTAACCATAGTTGCCGTGTTCGGCGAGCGAAGGGGACAGCTGGTGCTGGCCTTCGGGGACTCCGCAGTCAACCTCAAGACTGTTGACCCGGCGAGAGGAACGGGTCGAAGAAGTTTTCGTCCATTCTTCCAAGCTTTGTCCTCCACGTGTCGTCCGTGGGCGTGACACCAGTGAACGAGGACCGTTCCCCGCCGAGCACGCATCACGGGGAAAGCGATGCGAAACCACGTCGTGCTTGTATATAATCCCGAAAAATGACATTATTCAATTTATAATATATCTACAAACTTTTAATTCGTTCGAGATTATATCTAAATTATAGCTCAAACGTGCAATGGCATCCCTGAATTTTTAAATTATTTTACATTTTTAATTTAGTTCATAAATTATATGAAAATATTCAATATTGTTGTCACCAATATTGAAGTAGGAAACCCACCCGCGCATGGCCGAGTTGGTGAGGAGAGTCCCTCCTTCTAGCGCCTGGAGGTCGAGAGTTCGAATCTCCAGTTTGGTTTCGCCCTTTAAGTGGGGGGCCACGTGGTGGTGGGTTCCTATACTAATCCCCCTCGAGCTATAGTCGTGATTACTTGGTGCGTAAGCCCGGCGGAGGAAAGCGAATCCTTGGTTACCCAAAAAAATATATATATATATATATATATATATATATATATATATATATATATATGGAGTAGGAATCCTTCTATTTTAGATTAAAATGTTAACTTTTGGGTTAATATTACGAAAGATCCCAAAATTGGTAATCCTATGACAAATTTATCATAAATTATTTAGTTCCAAACATGTATATCTATAACAAATTTATTCTCAATTAGTTGCCGTCAAATTTTACATTCAAATTACTGAATTTGATAACATGCGGTAGTTGACGGATATACCAGTTTGAAATTTTATCCTCTGTTTCTTACATGTGTATTAGTTTGTGATTTTTTATGGTATTAATCAAATTTAATGGAAATCGATGAAGAACAAATTTGTAACAAATATACGAGATTGAGGTATTTAGTAGTAACAAAGTTAATCTTGGATAACTTTATTATGAGTATACCAATTTGGTATATTTTGTGATGAAAAATTAGTTTGACGTAAATTTATTATAAATACACTAATATGATTTTTTTTTTTTTTTGTGATATTAACTCGAAACTTTTTGTGGAGGTTAATGTCGTCTTCTCAAGGTCTGCTCACTTTTGTAATTCTTTTTCAGTGCAATGCACATGGTCTTTTTGTTTCCTAGTGAATTTCAGTAGCATGATGTTAATTTAAAATCAAATCCTGGAGAGAAGTTGAAACTTCCCATTACTAAGGCACGATTTTTTTTTTAATAAGTAAAAGGCTGGGGATGGCCGGTCAACTCTAGCGGCTCTCTCTTGCGTTACCACAGTCGTCCATAATCCCCTAAGGTTGCGAATTGAGGCAAGGTACATCTGCTTCATATATCCAGGACTCGGAAGGCCCGAGTTTTAGAGAGCACGTCGCTTCTCCCTTACCGAGATGCTAGCCAATCAGGAAGTCATAAATCAACCCCCTCGATTATTGTTATTTATACGCCTCGTACAGTTTTCCATTTTGGCTTTTTCAGTAATTTTTGGCATAAGGTGTGAATTATTTTGGTTTTCTTCCGTCAAATTTTGTCCTATGCACAATACATATGTCGCTTTTGTATTGGTGATACATCACGCAGTCGCACGTTAGGAAAAAGTCATCTACAGGACTTCCAAACGTAGAAACTCTACCCTGTTTCAATCAAACGTTGTTCCTGTTTTGTATTTTCCGGGAAAATTAACCAAATAACTAATTCAATCATAAACCTTTCAATTTTACCAATTTAATCATAAATCTTTTCACTTCTTACTAGTTGAGTCTATCCGACCAACTTTGACGGAAAATTACCGATACTGTTTTAATATTATTTTAATATATTTGAATTTTTTTTATGTTTTTTAACCTTTTAGCTTTTTTTTTTTTTTTTTAGGGGGGGGGGGAGGGGGTTGGATCTAAGGCTACCAAGGATTGCCGGCCAACCCTCACCGACTGACTAAAAAAATAAAAAATTCAATAAATTATTTTTAAAATGCCACATCAGCGTCAAACTGTTCACGTCAGTAATTTCCGGTCAAAATTGGCCGAATTGACTCAATTTGTAAGAAGTTAAAATGTTTAAGACTTAATTGGCATGAAGTGAAAATATTTAGGACCTGATTGGCAGAATTGAAAGGTTTAGAACTGAATTGACAAAAATGCAATATGTTTGGGACTTTTTAGATAATTTTCCTTATATTTTTCTTGAAATCTTTGCTTATTCCACCAATCTTGCCTGATGCGCACGATATGTTTTGTCACTCATTCTATTGGCCCGACACATACAAAATATCTGAATGAGCTGCCAAACAGGCCAAGAAACCATGCCAAAATGTCTCAAAACTTCGTACTCAAGCCATGGAGGAAAGTTCCAATGCATTGAGGTAGTGAATTGGAATGCGAGTATGTACGACAACGATGGATCGGGGGAGTGAGCTTGTGGTGGCCGTCGACTAACTTATCCTTTTTGTGCGAGCATGCATAAAAAGACAAGTTGGGCACAAGACAGAGAGTGCAATCACAGAATCATATAAACCCATGTTGCAAAAGTGTAGTTTACCCATATTTTGTGCTAGCGGTATGCAAAAGAACCGAATAAAGATCTGCAATAAATTGGGACTTGTAAATATTGATCCAATTTTCAGTTCCGGGTATGAACCCACTCATCCAGACTTATATATATAATTTTATGTTTAAAATCTTTGCAAGTTCCTTTAGCCTGTCTCTCATAGCTCGTAGCTCCCTCCCTCCCTCGCTCCCTCGCTCCCTCAGCCTTGGTCACCACTCACGACACGAATCGGCGGGATGAGCAATCTATTCTACACGAATTAGATGAAGAGGTGGCTTGTCTCTCATAGCCTTGTAGCTCTCTCTCTCTCTCTCTCTCTCTCTCTCTCTCTCTCTCTCTCTCTCTCTCTGGCTTGCCGCCTTGCTCGCAGCTCACAATGCGAACCGGTGATGAGCAATCTATTCTACACGAATCAAATGAAGAGGTGATGATATTGCTCGTGTGCCTTGTTCCCTTGTTGCTGTCTTGAAAATCTTAGTTATTGAGATTCTTAAAAGTTATTAGCCAGGTTCTTGAAAATCTAGGTTGTGGTGGTGATCACAAAACCGGTTCGATGGACTCACTCGGAATTTGAGTCAGATCAGTAGTCCAGTTCCTAGGTGGGTTCAGGAACTAGTGTATTGTTCCTGATTCCCAGTTTGTGGAATTGGTTTTTCGTGGGCAATTCTTTATTCTATGATGAGAATTGGCTCACTCGAAAACTGATCACCCCTACTCCATGCGTGCAATGACGAATTGAGAATTTAAGAGAATGAGGCAATATGCAATTTTTTCATTTAAATAACATATATAAAAAAAATATTTCGTCCTATGAGGGGTGGAGGCTGCCATGAGCCTCCTAGGTCCGCCAAAGTGTGCATGACCTAAATGCATCTAAAGTCGACGTCCATCCGCCTTTAACTCCCCGATGTCTCGATCGATAATTCTTTTGAAGACTTGACTCATATGCACTCTATCATATCGACAGATGGGAGCAAGGATTCATTTGTGGCTGTAGAAGGTTTGAGGCTGGGTAAGAAGTTGCGATAAATAAACAGAGAAATCTATCCTAAATGTTATGTAGGTTTGGTACAATTTATGTCTTGCGGGGAGAGCGGTGACAGCAAGTCCACTAAAATACCCTCGACTAAAGACCGAACCAACGGAAAGAATCACACATCGAACAATATTATGAAAAGATTTATAAGTTGACAACTCAATACTCGCCCGAAAGGTCTTATACTTAATCGATCTCTTAGCACGGACTGCGCCTACCAGATGAAATCGATAATACAATTAGGAGCTCGAAAGGAGTGGATTCGACATGTCCATTGACACGTTATTATCAGTCAAACTTTTGACCATTGACTCTAATACTCCTGTCCAATACCCTGCAGAAGATGGCACTTAGGCTTTTGGCTGCACTCTGGTGATTGGTTGGTCCTGGCTCGGAAGGCATCTCCAGAACATGGCGGTCTTTCATCGCATTTGTAAATATGGACTTTGACTCGATCAAAGCAAAAAAAAAAAGACGAAGTTGACTGAGTCGACAAAAACAAGGAATAGTGGACACCTTAAGCTTTTAAAGACGGGCCGACAGGCCGAGACCACACAAACGGAAAGAAAAGGATAGTGAAAAAGGGAAACAAGAAGAAAAGGAAAAGAGAGAGAGAGAGAGGGAGAGAGGGTTTTGTGCATTCACGCCATAGGATTTTTGCCAAGCTAATTCGACTTCATATCGCAACGTCCGGTAAGTGCTTGTGCCCTCCGTTTGTCTAATCATAGCAGTTTTCATAATTATGGCTGAAAGTTAAAATTTTAGTGAAAATTGAGCTGCAAAGTTTGATTCTTGAGCTGTGGAGCTCCGGGATTTCATGAAAAATATAAATTATATTGTTGTAGAACCATGAGATTTCATGAAAGTTGATTTGAATCAACGGTTTAGTTGGAGCGAAATTTTAGGATTTCTCATTCAAGTTTCGCATTGCGAATGGCCTGAATAATTATTTTGAATATGTGATTTGTTAGTACGTATAAGTTGTTAGCATTTAGGTGTAGTTTAACCATTTTGTAGTTGAGGTAACGTTTTGTTTCTCAATTATTTGATAAAATCGCGAATTTGACAATTTGAGTAACGTTTGTTGTTTGGTTGTAAGCATTTTGAGATAAGTTGTGCTATCTATACTATGAATTTGTAAACTCACATCTTAAAGTGATGAAGATTTGATATATTTTGAGTTATTAATAAATATGTTTGTTGCATAGAATTCGAATGACAGCCATGTCATTCCCTTTTTCTATTAGGATTCGGAGTGTGACAACGTTGATCGAGAGTGATGGCCAAATCCAATAAGTAGGAAACGAGTAATGTCCTTTTCTTGATGAAGTTCAATTAAGGCCTTCCCAAGACCCATGTCACCATAAAACGGAGGAAGTACACTGCATTTCCTAATCCCATATTATCGAAAGCAATGGCATCAGCCCCTGCCTTTGCACCCCTCATATTGTGGACTCTTCTCGTGTTTCAATCATTTGAGTTTGGCCATTCCGAAGCTTTCACCAATGTGAGCTGCTTTGGTACAGAGAGGCAAGGTCTCATCGACCATTCTAAACGCTTGTCATCGTGGACTAGCAAGGACTGTTGTGAGTGGAAAGGAGTCGAATGCAGCAAAAAGACTGGCCATGTTTTCAAACTTGATCTTCGTAATCCATGCTTTGAGACCGACCCTGATGGAGATATCATATGTTCGAATCAGAGCAGCTTGGCAGGCAAAATCCATGCATCTTTGGCTGAACTGAAGCATTTGAAGTATCTACACCTCAGCCTCAACAAATTTTCCAAGCAAAAAATCCCCCAATTCTTTGGTACTCTCCAGAGACTAGAGTATCTTAATCTATCATCCGCAGGTTTTGACGGAAACATACCTCATCACCTCGGTAACCTGTCCAACTTGCAGTATCTGGATCTTGCTAGTACGTCTGATGAGGGTTCTTTAACAACTGATAACCTCCAATGGGTGTCGAAATTATCTTCCTTGAAATACCTTCGCCTCTCTGGCAATGACCTTGGGAATGCCACAAATTGGTTGAGTTCCGTTAATATGCTTTCTTCACTGCAATCTTTGCAATTGAACGATTGTTCTGTCAAAAAACTTCCTCACTCTCTATCCGTCAACTTCACTTCTTTAAGATTCCTGGATCTATCAAGCAATTCCATAAATTCTACTATTCCTCCCTGGTTCTACAACTTTAGCAAGCTCGAGTACCTAAGTCTGTCAGGAAACTCAATGTCGGGACCTATTCCAGTAAGTCTGGGGGAGCTATCATTTCTAAGAGAGTTACGTCTCAGAGACAACAAATTGAGTGGGAACATCCCGGGAAGTATTGGGCGACTATCTAATCTAGAAGTGTTGATCATAACAAATAATTATTTGAACGGAATTGTTAGTGAATCGCACTTTGCAAATCTCACGAACCTGACTCTTTTGGGCTTTTCGTCTAATGAACTTGTTTTAAGCTTTGATCCCGCCTGGGTTCCTCCATTCCAACTTCAGAACATTGGCGTGACAGATTGTTATGTGGGACCAAAATTTCCATTGTGGCTTCGAACACAGAGGAATATTTTATACTTGCGCATGGCCAATGCAAGCATCTCAGATGAAGTTCCCAATTGGCTTTCCGACATTTTACTTAACGTTAAAGAGCTTGAGCTCAATCACAATATGCTCAAAGGCCCCATTTCCAGAATAGACTTCAACAAGATGCCACTGTTAGGGTATCTTAATCTTGCTGGTAACAATCTCAGCGGCAGCATACCGAATTCTCTATGGGCGATGGAGAACCTATATCATCTTGATCTGGCAAAGAACCAACTATCCGGGACACTACCCTCTCTAAGCCCCATTTCCAGAATGGACGGAAACAAGATGCCACCGTTAATACGTCTTTATCTTTGGGGTAACAATCTCAGCGGCAGCATACCAAATTCACTATGTGCGATAGAGAACCTCATTCGTCTTGATCTGTCAAAGAACCAACTATCCGGGAGACTACCCTCATGTCTGAAAAAGTTGAAAGCATTGGAAATGATTTGGCTGAATGACAACAGGTTAAGAGGTCAGATTACGAACTCTTTCTGCCATTTTAAGCAATTAGCAGTTCTGAACCTGCATAACAATGGCTTCAACAAAGTGCTTCCTCAATGTTTGTCAAACCTAACTGAACTTGTGTTGCTTGATCTAAGTGATAATGACTTCACTGGTGAAATTCCTTCATTTGGACGACGTTTTCAATCATTAGCCATCACCAATCTTGAGAACAATAGTCTCACCGGAGGCATTCCCACGCAATTCTGCCAACTTGATTCTCTTCGGTTTTTAAGCCTAGCACGGAACAACATTTCCGAAAGCATTCCGCTGTGTTTTAATGGATTGTTATCTATGGTTGAAAACAGAGTTCCGACAGACTCCCTTTGGTCATCTCCGACAATCATTTACGCCATGGTTCATGCAAAGGGAACTACCCGACTATACGACAAGACACTCCATTTCTTCCATTCCATTGACTTATCTGCAAACAATTTAAATGGTGAAATACCAAAAGAGTTGACTAGCCTCGTGGAACTTCAGAATTTGAACCTCTCTCAAAACAATTTGAGTGGGAAAATCCCTACAAACATTGGCAACCTCAAAAAATTAGAATCCCTTGACCTATCCAACAACAAGATTTTGGGTAGAATCCCTCCTAGCATATCCAACATAGACTTTCTGAGTTGTCTCAATCTCTCATTCAATAATTTATCGGGCCCTATTCCTTCAAGCATTCATCTGGGTACCGTGGATGATGAATTTGTGTATCGCAGTAACGACGGACTTTGTGGAGCTCCTCTTTCAAAAGCTTGCCCTGGAGACGATGGACAAGATGGTAATTCTTGGAACAGAGGTGAAGCTAATGAAGGCAATCTGGACATCCATAATTGGTTCTATGCGGGCCTAGGGCCGGGATTCGCAATTGGATTCTTGGGATTTTGCAGTGCATTGCATTTCAAGCAGACTTGGAGGATAACTTACTTTCAAGCAATAGATAGGATCATCGAAAAGCTGATGATATTATGGATGATTACCACACTTTGGTTCAAAAGAGCTTTTAAGGTACTTACTTGTAGGACTGGCATAGGAATCTCCCTCCCTCCCCCCCCTCTCTCTCTCTACTTAGTAAGCACACTAACACATGCTCACAGTTATTCAATACATAATATTATGCTAACCTTGGTGTGAAATCTAAGCAACTTCTTTGATCTTCTCGTAGTTGACAGGTAAAAATTTGATTATGTATATGACATATTGTAGGAAAGGTGATTACCAAATATGGGCCTCAAGCACGACCCCAAGCATTAAACAGCGTTCGTGAGAGTTGAAGAAACTTATCAGGTTCAACAGACAGGCGTACATCTATTTCATAAACTAAGAAGTTCTTCTCTTCATGATCAGAAACATTGTATCAGTAGCATATGTACGTGACGAGCTCTTTGTATTACATAAAAGCTAGCAAAATCCTCAAACGTGAAAACAAAGCCATTTGCTAAGCCCTTCTGCAGTGCTACAACTATTACAGATATGATGTCCGAATTCTAAGGCTATCAGCTCCTTGTTAAAAAGTTTCCGCAATATGATCCCAATTATATAACATGAAAACATGACATCTCTCTTAGGTGCGTGGTCCAAATTCAACACCAACAGTTCGAAAAAACTTCATCAATAAAGATCTGATGCATAACGAAGACCCGTTGCCAATTCGCACGTCAGCTGCTGCTAATTCAAGTGGGAAAAAAAGATTGCCGAAAATTGGACAATATAATGCAATGTTATGCTTCCCTGGCTTCCCCGCCATTGCATCAATCTCATCCCTACTTGACTTGGTCGAATTCTAGCCTTTGACTAACATACAAGCTTTTTGCTAAACAGGGTATAACGATAATGAATTCGGTCAAAATGCATACTCCAATGATAAAATTTAATAGTAATGTGAACTCTCTCTTTTGGCCACGCTTTAAATGGGAACTAAGATAACCTAAGTTCTGGGTGGCTGGTCAAGGATGCCCACCAAGCTGATTGAGTTATCATTAGATTGATTTTTTTATTGTTGCTGTTGTTGTTTGCAGGGAAAATAACACCAATGATTTATGAACATTGGTCCAATATGCAATATGGTCCCTAAACTTTAGCTCAATGTGCAATGTAGTCCCTAAACCTTTTTATATGTGTTCAATGTTGTCACTGATTTTAAATTAATGGAAGGACAATATTGAATATTTAGACTCTAATGAACATGTAGTAAAAGTTCGGGAACAACATTAGAAATTGGCTTAAAGTTATGGACTACATTGAACAAATTAAAAATTCAAGAAATTAAATTGCACATTGAGTCAAAGTCCAATAATGACCATTTGTATCATTATCTTTTGTTTACATGTCAATAGGAAATAAAAATAGCTTGGATCCAATGTCCATTTTCCTTGAGTTGACCATTTCCATCGTTGGCATCGAATATATTCTTTAACTCCGTACACAAACTCCCACTTTTAGGGTGCGTTTGGGAACCACTTCCCAAAGCCCCTTGAGAGTCCAAAGCCCCTTGGGCCAAGTAGAGGGCGTTTGGCAAAAAATTTTGCACCTCCATTCTCCAAATGCCAGCCTTGTGAAGGCTGAAAGCCCAAGGCGGGTCCCTCCCGCCTTGGGCTTTCGGCTTTTTCGGCATGTCCACGCGGATCTTGTTCATACTTTTTTTTTTTCCCGAAATTATCCTTACGAACTTTTTGTTTTGCCGTCTTTTGCCCTTTCGAGAATACTGTTCATCTTCACCACCTGTTCTTCCTGACTGCTGCGAGGGGCCGGTGACGGCTAGAGGGACGCCGGCGTGATCGCGACAACCTAGGCGATCGTCGTCGGAGAGTCGGGCGACCTCCGCGAGTCGCGGTGACTCAACGACCATGGCGAGGGGCCGCCTCGGCGAGTCGCAGCGGCCCAGATCTGGGTCCTCACGGCTCAGATCTGAGTCGGCGACGGCCGATCGGGGTCGCGCGACCCTCGCCGAGGTCGCGCGACCCAGGCGCGGCCCTCGCCGAGGTCCCCCGACCTCAGGCGAGGTTGCGTAGCCTCGGCGACGGCCTATCGGGGTCGCGCGACTGTCGGAGGTCGAGGCGGCGCCGTAGCCGAGGCTGTGGTGGAGGTGGACGATGACGGGGTCGACGGCGCGGGCGGGGAAGGAGAGGAGGAGCTCGAGGAAGGCGAAGAAGGGAGGGTAGTCGAGGGTCCAGGGGCTGGTTTCGTCGGAGTACCAGGGGGCGACGGGGAGGGAGTCATAAACGGACCTTGGCCTCATATCTCACCTGCAAGTCAATACAATTCACAATAGGCACCCAAGTTATCATATCACAGATCAAAGCATCGATCAAATCGACCTAGTCGATTATATGCCAACAAGATCACTCACGGTCATTTCCAATCAGTCAATCAATCCACGATATCAAATCAAAGCAATGATCAATCAACCTAGTCGATTTCATGATAGCCTGACCATTTCCCGGTCATTCAAGCTATTGCTATTCAGTCTCAACTGATAAAACCAATCACCGAGCCACGTGCATTCTCCGAGGTGATGAACTGATCATCGAGCCGCATGCTCTTTAAAATGTCATTTTGAATCAGTGAGCCCACGTGCATTCTCCAAGGCGATGCATCAAGTCACCGAGCCCACGTGTCTCTTCAAGATGCCAAATGTACTCATTGAGACCACGTGTATTCTCCGAGGTAATGCATCAAATTATCGAGCCAACGTGTCTCTTTCAAGATGCCACACTTAATCACCGAGCCACATGCATTCTCCAAGGCGACATACTTCGTTACCAAGCCATGTGCATTCTCCGAGGTGATATATACATTTAGTCACCGAGCCACATGCATTCTCCAAGGCGACATACTTCGTCACCGAGCCATGTGCATTCTCTCATGTGACATATCTAATCATCAAGCCCCATGCATTCTCCAAGGCGACATACTAATCATCGAGCCACGTGCATTCTCTAAAGCGATATACCAAATCACCAAGCCATGTGCATTCTCCGAGATGATGTACTATTCACCGAGCCACGTGCCTTTCATGATGATTCATCTCATTTCTAAAGTAATTATCCACAACCTTAATTCGTACTCAATTTACCCAAATAATCAATTTAGGAACATATCCTAAAAAATCCATATTTAAATCAATTCAGCACAAATTAAAGCTCAATTAAATAAATGGATTGCGCCATGATGATCAGCACGAGATTTCGATCGTCGGCCATCTCAATCTTAATTTCCGAAAAATAATTAATTTTTTAATTAATTTCGAAAATTAATAATTAATTACAATAAAATTAATTTAGCTCAAATCGGAGCTCAAATTAAATAAACAGATTTCACCACGATCATTAGCATAAAATTCTAATCACGGGCTATCCCAGTTGAGTTTTCGGAAAATAAATAAATAATTAATTAATTTCGAAAATTAAATAATTAATATTAAAAATTCAATTTAGCTCAAAATAAAGCCCGATTAAATAAACGGACTTCACCACGGTCATCAGCATAATATTCCGGTCATGGGCCATCCCAGTCGAATTGTCGAAAAATAAATAATTATTTAATTTAATTCCGAAAATTAATATTTAAATACAAAAATTTCCACTTAGGCCCGAAAAGCCTAATTGAAGCCCACTAAGGGTCGGGAAAAATCCCGAGACACTTCCAATAAATAGTAGACCACGTCTACTTGCTAATTGCACAATCAATTTATCTAATTTGCATCACAAATAACTAATAATTACTAATTTATTCTAATCTAACTACCTAAACCTAATTAATTAAAAATAAACCAACTTTAAGCATAATTAGCCAACTAATCAAGGATTAGTGAGATTACTCACCAGAATCGCACGCAAAACGTATCAATCCGACGGGACGACAAGAGGAACAATTCTTCCCAAAGCACGGCTTGGGTTCGGAGCCCGGAAACGGCCTAAAGCCGCTGGAAACCCACTTCGTGGGTTTAATGCCCTTGCTGCAAAACAGGGAGAAAAAGAGTTTGTTGGGGGCGGTAAGGGGTCGGGAGAGCAGGTGGCGGTCCGGCAAGGCTGCACGGCGGTTCCGGTGACCGGAGTTGGTCAAACCGCGGTCTGTGGTGGCTGAACGGGGCTGGACAGAAGCTGGGCAGCGGCTGGATTGCGTAGGGGAAGGGATGGCAGCGAGCGGCGGGTGCACGGGCATGCGCGGACGGCAGAATGGCGGCGAGCGGTGGGCGCACGGGCGTGCGCGGACGGCGGAACGGCGGTGAGCTGCTGCTGTCTGTTCTTCTTCAGCTTCTGGTTTTCATGAAGAAGAAGGAAGAAGAAAGGTGTTTCGGTCACGTGGGGTGGGGAAAGAAGAAAGAGAAGAGAGAGAGAAAGATAAAGTAAAAAGAAGAGATAAGAATTAGGGCTTTGACTAGTCAAAGTAGAGAGAGAGGAGAAGAAGCCAATTTGAAATTGGCAAAAAGGGGTGTTCGGTGGGGAGGGGAGAGGAGAGAGGAGAGAGAGAAAAAAGAGAGAAAAGAAAAAGAGAAAAGAAAAAGGGAAAGAAAATAACACTTTAATAAGAAAACACAATTTTCTTATTACTTCTATTATTTTCCTTTTCTCATTCCCTTTTTATTTTCTTCCGGTCTTTCGAGTTTTCCTCCGATAATTTCTTTCTTGAAATTTCGGACTTGTCAATAAATTGACAGACGATGAGACGAGGTCCTAAAAATGAATTGTGACCCGCTCGAATATTCGATTCCCAAAACTGAACTAAATCAACCGGACGCAATTTTAGTCAAATCTAACCAATTAGGTAGCTTTTAGAGATTTTACCGCGGTTATATCCCTTAACAGCTTCACCCAATAGATTAGCTAACTCGTGAGTGATCAGCTCAGAGAAAAAAGACCATAGGCCCGCCGACGACATGCACATTTCATTTTATCGAAATGGGGTCGAATTTCAGGATGTCACAGCCTGAGATCCGGCGAGAAACCCCGACGGAAGGGGACGTCTTCGCGGACACCTTCAATGCCGAGCAGGCCTTCGCGGAGAAGATGGGATGGGACGCCGATTTGGCCACATTAGGGCCGGTCAGCATTGCTAAGGACCCGCGGCCGAAACCCTCTATTGACCGGGCCCTCCAACCTATAAATAGGACCTTCTGGAGCTCAGTAAAGGGGGTTTGAAAGTGAGGGAATTCGAGAGGGAGCTTTAAAGAGAGAGAGAGGAAAAGAGAGAGAAAAAGTTGGGGGTTCGGGTGAGATCGAGAGGCCGAGATAGAGGGAGATCGAAGCGAGAGGGCTTCAGCCAACCTTGGCTGCACATGAGCTCCGCCCAACGACCCTCGCCCGACAACTGTGCTTAGCCAATGCCCTCAATTCAAGCCGCCAAGCCCCCGACCCCGTTTTGCCCTCCTTTTGGGCATGTCGGGTGGAGCTCACGGCCATCTGGCTCGCGCTAACTCCGGCCCCAGCCGTCCTTGCTCCGGCTACTGTGTGGTCGTCACTTCTTTGCTAAGGGTCTCGACGAAGATTCCAATCCCATTCGAGCCAAGAACCCCTCGTTCCAGTGCGCGCTCCGCTTGTTCGACGGAATGCCCCAACGAGATCTGGTCTTAGTTTCGTCATCTCGGGTTGGTATCAAGCCGCCCGGGCATTGTCTGTCGAGGCAAATTCCTCATGAGATAGTTGGTGTCAGTGTTGGCCGTTCGGTCGTTTCGAGCTTGTTCGCCGACATTGCCTTTTTTGGTTTGTGTTCAGCCGAGGATGTCGGCAGTGTTCATGCTTGCCAAGGGACGGTGGCCCCAAGTGGAGGTCAAACCCTCGACCTGGGCCGGCCGAGGCGGCACCAAAGAGGGCGTGTGGCTTGGCCGAGCCGAGTTGCACCGCCCGTCTCGGCCATCCCCGTCGACGCTACAAGGAGCGGGCGACAGCGCGAGTCGGGTCGGCGGTTTGGTTCGCAGTTTGACCGACCCGGTTCTTTTTAGTTTTCGAGCTAGGGTTTTTCTTTGATGGCCCGATTTTGGTTTAGTTTAAATTGTGGGCTGGGCGTTTCTTTTAATTGAAAGTGGGCTTTAGATAGGAGATAAAACTGGGCTCACTTAATCTAGGGTTTGCTTCTCTTCGATTTGGGCCCCTTTTTCATTTCATGAGCGGGCTAGTGGTTGAGGGACTAGACTGGGCTCGCTATCAAATCCAGTCCAGCTGCAGGATTGGCGACGGGTCGATTCGACCCCTTTTTTTTTATAATCTTATCAATTCCGTAAAAAAATTTCAATCTAACCAATTCAATTTTAAATCTTTTAACAATTTGTCGATAAAGTCTATTAAGCTAATTTTTGTCAAAAATTATTGACATGAACGCCGAACATTTTACATGTTACTATCGGCACTGGGTGAGCTCCACGAGTCCCTCACCATATTGAGCAACTTCTCTAGCAATCCCAACTGTTTCTATCTTGATAAAACACAATCCCATACAATCAGTGGCCATCCACATCATCCAACAAATCTAATCTACGCCGGATGGAAAAATTAATCAATTATCCCTTCCCCCAAGACCGAGTCCTTTTTTCGAACAAGAAAAAAAGGATCGATTTCTCTAGCTCATCTCTTCCATGGAGTTCTTCCTAGACTCACCCGCAATCCCAAAAAGAACCTAAACAAAAGCCGCTGAGCTTTGTGCTGTCTTGATAATGACATCGCACCTAATTATAGGAAACAAATCCTTTTTGAAACTACATTTGGAATTCTAGAAAATGAGGTTGCAATGCATGTAAAAGTGCGACAGTTAAGTCACGAGGGCTAAGTCGTGTCCAACTCTAAAATATGATCTTGGTCTAAAAATCACGATAGAAAAATGAAATTACATACAAAACTACCTTAACTAGATTCAGGTACATATATGACTGAGTGTTATCGTGCATCTCTTTCTGATTAACCTGGGCCCCGGGATGCATGTATTGTACCTTACAAATGCATATTGAGAAATTGATGTAGATTTAAGGGTTTAGCTTTGACTGTTGCAACTAGCATCAATACTTGTGTATAGATTTTGTGAGATCACAACTAACTAATATAAAATTCGTGTGTCTACTTTGACCATGTCTTGGTTCATTTAATTAAGCTCGAGAAAAGTGATTTCAACCTAAGATTAACATGTCAATGCCGAATTTTTTACCATGCACCATTCTAAGAGGAAATTTAGCCCGAGAAGAGGGTTACGATACAAGAGGATACAATTTTTGGACAATGCACGTGTATATCGATTTGGTCATGTACTCTTCGTCAAGACGTGGATGATCACTTCTGTCTTAATGCGGCGTAGTCGAAAAAGTTACACTTGGATGAGCAAAGGAGTCTAGTTCGCCATGTAAAAAAAGTATTAGCGATTGATATGTGTAAGCATATGATGTGTTGAAGAAAGAATATATGTCAAAAGACAAGCGGACGATCAATTTTACAAAACACGTGATGAAACATCTTGGGAGAATAGAAATGCTAAAAGAAGGTGGAGCACTCAAAGGACCAACAGTCGACCATATAATAAAAGAAAGTGGAACACCGGCACAAAACTATTGATCCACACATTCAATCATGGCCTAAATCGAAACCAAATCAGGAAGATTTCGGCGACAACTGTGCGTCACGAATTTGATGTCGAGAATGCCAAGTTGCTTTTATTTTGATTTGATTATGTGATCTAAGTGGTCCGAGTTATTTCTAGATTTTTGTTCGTTAAAAGAATTATAAAAGAGGAAACTACCACATGGTCATAACAAGAAAGAGGTCATAAAGCATTCATAGACTCGTCTCAAATGGTCGGTACATGAAGGAAGAAACACATTGGTAGGTTCTAGTCAAAATGAAACCTTTCGGCTGCGTTTGGTAGTCGAGATAAAATTCGGGATAGGATATCCTACGTTTGGTGCTCGCTCAGGACAGGATAAAATCGGATATAATGGGAATATAGGCAGGATAAAATTATCCCATGAGAGAGGTGGGATAAAGATGGATATGATTTATAATGTCCATAATAGGAAAATTATTTTTCTCGAATAACAAACTTATTAAATTAACAAAATTGAAATCATATTTCAATATAAATAATATTTGAATTCTAATTTAAGAAATTAAAATATTAAAATATTAAAATATTATTTTTAATCAATCTTATTTTAATTTATATATTCAAATTTAATTTTATCTTATAATAAACATTCAGTATATAAATTAAATATTTATATTTATTATATATTTTAGGTATTTTTGTATTTTTTGTATTTTAAGTATGTTAGTATAGTTTACTATTTGATAAAATTTTATTAAAGAATGATGAAAGGGGAAAAAAGAAATAATAATGAAAATAATATAAAAAAGAGCAAAAATAATATAAAATTAAATTAAAAATAAATTAAGGAATAGTATTACGAGAGATTTTCACAATCTCCGTTTATGAACATTTAGATCCATTTATAATGATATGTCGTTTATGTCAAAAAATGTTTATGATATAATGTGAACATATCGATTTTAATACTGCAATTCACCAAACAATGGACGGAATATAAAAAAAAAAAAAAAGTCCTGGGATTTCATATCCTATCATATCCAGTTCTATCCCGATTAGAAATTCGGACGACCAAACGTAGCCTTAAGGTTTCACATTGATTACGACAGCTCTTGGCCAAAGTTTTCCAATGTTTACTTTATCTCTCTATCATTCTTGCTATTTTCTTTTCATAGCATTTATTGTTTGTTTTTGAAAGATTTTGTGAGACATCTACCAACTATTTTAAAAGCTTAAGTTGTTAGATGAAAATGTAATTTATTACATAAATATTATAACGCTCCTTCTCACGGTTAGTCTGATCCTTTTGCCTAATACTTTGCATGGACATATTTGATTAGAGAAGCAAATGGGGCTTGATAAGATTTGAACTCATGACCTTCAACTCTAATATAATGTAAGATTTTGTGAAATCACGACTAACTAATAGAAAAATTTAAGATGTTAGTTAAATGCGTGATTTATAATTTACATATTCTACTAGCTTCCACACTTGATTATCAATCAAAACTTTTGATTTCCAACTTGTAAGTCCTCGGAATTTTCCTCGCAATCCATTTGGTTTAGAGGTGGATTAACACTTGATGGAATAGTTATGCCCATGTACACATCCACTAGGCGACATTGATGGGGAAAAGTCAAACAGTTAAGAGACTCGAGAATCCAATTGCAATTGCCTAATATCGAGGGGTTATAAGAATTTAGCGATCAAATTATCTTACACCACTTTGGTAATATGTGGAGTTTTAATTGGATCCAGAGGGGGAAAGGTGTTATCTATGGCTCATGTAGGTTGATATCTTGTTAATCTCACAGGTTGCTTGTCATTTTGGTGCCCTTGAATCACATTTGGGCGAATCGCGGAGATTGCTGATCACGGATCGGTTTGCAAGTAGAATCAATCGCGTTCGCACAAATTGAAGAAGGATCAACAAAAGTAGACTTGCTTACGCGGGTCGGTTTTTGTTGCAGCATGCCCTGTTCACGGAGCTATTTACACGGTGATCGCCTTGTTGACCGGATGCGCCTGCTGCTCCTCCTTCTACCGCACCAAGACGAGACAGCAATACCAGTTGCAAGAGGACCTTGCGCTGATTGCTTAGTCCATTTTTGCTGCGAATCCTGCGCTTTAACCCAGGAGTACGTGAGGTAAGAGAATTATATTCTTGGTAGATGTTGCCCTTAATCAGCGACAGGACTCTTGCGCCTCATGCTGCCTTCCACCTTTGGAGCCATTGCCATTTCTCTATGTTGGCTGGCATTTCCTTCCCATCCTACACACCAATCCAACCATTTTAAGTCAGTACTTAATCGACACTTAAAGAAGACTAGTATGTCCCTCGAGTTATTCATGCGCAGGCTTGATTTGTGACCCAATATTATCAAAGCTCGCCCTGAACGTTCACTATTAAACAAAACTCAGCCTATATCAGGGATTTATTCGAAAAATAACCATGTACTTAAAGCATAATCTGAGTGCAAAATGACAATAATATGGAGCGATCCTCAGACATATTTGCGGACACGTATACAGAAATTATGTACTCACATGTCGCCCCTTTGTCCACGATCTCTGATATTCGTCGAAAGGTGATGCATGGGCACCAATAGGTGATGCAGCCTGCAGGCAACACGGAATTGGAGTTGCATTCTTCTATTACTCGATACGTGGAAGAGAAAAGCAGAGGAAGAAGCTGGTAATATAGACAAATTTCTGTTACAGATTTTGATGTCGTCGAAGCAGCCGCAGAGGCCAGTGCTCCAAGCCTGTTCTTGCCCATCGCTGGTGGGCTGCGGGTGGTGAAAAGATAATGCAGAGTTCTGTTATTGCTGATATATTCAACCAATACTCACAAACTTCTAGTTACACTGAAAGAGAGGGAATGAAACAGAACATTGAACTTCATTCATACTAAAAAAAAAACTGTCAAGTACAAGCTAAATAAGAACATCTTTTGGAACTGCACACAAACGTGCAAAACAGAACTTATTCCACTTCTTAGAAAATAGCTAACAAACTAACCGCCTAACAAATAAACTTAACTGAATAAAAAAAAAAAAAAACAACAGAACATTAGCAGCAACACTGAGACACAGCTCCAACAAACTCCTCATTTGATCAATTGTTGCTACAAACTCTTATTTTCTCTCTTAACAGCTCAAATCTTCCAGTCTAAAGTGGCTTTGTGAACATGTCTGCAAGCTGATCTTCAGATCTGCAATAGACCAACTTAACTTTACCACTTTGTTTCACTTCACACAGAAATAATAATTTGACTTTAAAATGCTTAGTTTTTCCATGGAAAATTGGATTTTGTAATATTGCTAATGTAGCTTGATTGTCCACATTAACTTCAATGCAATCACCAGAATTCAACCACAGATCCTTCATTATCTTCTTCAGCCACAAAGCTTGATTTGCAGCTGCAGTAGTTGCTATAAACTCAGCATCTGCAGTGGACTAAGCTACAATCTCCTGCTTTTTGGAACACGAGGAGAAACAAGCAGAATCAAGAGTGAAGCAGTACCTAGATGTACTTTTCATGTCTTTCACTAAGCCAACTAAGTTACTATCGAGAAAAGCCCTACAACTTAAACTTTTGACATTTCCTAAACTTCACACCAAGGAACAATGTTCCTTTGAGGTATCTCAAGACCTTTTTTGCAACAACCAAATGTAATTAACTAGGACTACTCATGAACCTAGATAGAACACTTACTACAAATAGAATATTTGGTCTAGTTGCTATAAGATACATGAGACATCTAATTAAGCTTCTATACATAAAAGCATCTACTGCATCTGTTCCATCATTCTTCTGCAGCTTCTCCTTAGCAGCTGTTCCATCATTCTTTTGCAGCTTCTCCTTAGCAGCCATAGGAGTGCTTACACTTCTACAATCTTCCATATGAAACTTCTTCAGAATTTCCTTCTTGTTTTTTTTTTTTTTTTGGCAGATGAAGATCTCATGTGAAGCTTATTTGACTTCCAGACCCAGAAAATAAGCCATCTTTCCCAAGTCTGACATCTCAAAACCCACATACAGACCTTGCTTCACCCTCTCTATCAGTTCCACATCATTCCCTGTCACCAATAAATCATCTACATAGAGTGACAGAATTACAACACTGTGATTCACCCTCTTGACATAAAGAGTGAACTCACTCAAGCTTCTTACAAAGCCAAAATCTTACAAATATTGGCCTATCTTCCCATACCAAGCTCTTGGAGCCTGCTTCAGTCCATATAGAGCTTTCCTCAATATGTATACTTTCTCTTCTTGTCCTTTGATACTGAGGCCTTCAGGTTGTTCAACAAAAATCTCATCCTTGAGCTCTCCATTCAAAAATGCAGACTTGACATCTAACTAAAATACAAGCCACCCCTTCTCTGCTGCAATAGCTAATAGTAGCTTGGTTGTATCAAGCCTTGCAACAAGAGCAAATGTTTCAGAATAGTCTACTTCCCATATTTGAGCATAGCCTTTCACAACCAGTCTGGTTTTGTGTTTATTGACAAAACCATCAAGATTAAATTTTGTTCTGAACACCCATTTAACGCCAATTACATTCTTATCATATGGTCTGTCAATAAGCTCCCATGTGTGGTTTTTCTGAATCATTGCAAACTCCTCCTGTATTGCTGCAATCCATCTTTGATTCTCCTTAACTTCCACAAAATTAGATGGTTCAAGCACTACCACATTGCTTCTTTCATAGATTTTAGCAAGTGACCTTGTGCCTTTTACTGGCAGATCATCCATACTATCTTCCAATCCATCCAACTTCATCAACCTCTACAATTGTCGCAGATTGCTGTTGTCCGCATTCTTTTCTTCCATCCAATTCCACTCATCTTCCTCTAGAAAAACAACATCTCTGCTCACTGTCACCTTTTCTGTCATAGGGTGAAAAATCCTATAAGCCTTTGATTGGATATTGTACCTAAAGAAGAATCCAAGCTCAGCTCTCTAATCCATCTTGTCCCTCTTGACCTGAGGAACATGAGTATAATACAAAGATCCAAAAACCTTCAAATTCTTCACAGAAGGCCTAACACCATACCAAAGTTCCTTTATGGGCAATCTATTCAATAGGAACACTGGAGTATTAATTGCCTTGGCTCAAAACTTCTTAGGTAACATCTTCTCTTGCATCATACATCCGGCCATCTCCATAATGCTTTTGTTTTTCCTCTCACTAACCCCATTCTGTTGAGGTGAATAGGAAGCAGTGAACTGTTACACAATGCCTGATTGCTCACAGTTTAACTTAAACTTGTGAGCAATATAACCATTGTCAAACCTAAGCATTTTAATTTTCTTCACACTCTGATTCTCAACTAAGGCTTTGTACTTCACAAACACATCAACAACTTCAGACTTGGCTTGCAGAAAATAAATCCAGCTCATCCTAGTCATGTCATCTGTGAAAGTAATGAAATACCCGTTACCATTGAGAGATGACTTGGACATAGGTCCACATAAGTCCGTGTGGACTAATTGTAGCTTCTCACATGCTCTCTAGCCTCCTCCTTTGAAAGGAAATCTGGCTTGCTTGCCAATAAGACAAGTTCTGCACTGTGGAAATTCCTCCTCCAAACTTGGCAAGTAATCTACCAAGTTATTCCTCTGCATAAACAACATGTTCTTCCTGTGAACATGCCCAAGCCTTTTGATGCCATAGCTCTACATTTTCTTCTTTGCACTTTAAAGCCATTTGTTGCATCTCTTGTGGCTTGAACATGAAGCGCTTGTCCCTTATTAGCATTCTCAACACTTCTTTGCTATCTGCATTATCAACAAGGCATTCATTCCCTTCAAACTTCACCTTATAGCCCTTCTCAACTAATTGACCAACACTCAATAGATTCTGGTCAACTTTTGGCACAAAGAGAACATCACTGATCAGCTTCACCTCCTAATTTCCTTTAATAACCACTGTACCCTTCCCTTGCAAATTGATATACTATCCATTGCCAATTTTAACTCTGGACCTGACTAACCTGTCTATACTCCTAAACAGCTTCAAATTGCCAGTCATATGATCGATACAGCCACTATCCACCAACCATGCATCATTCTATAGAAGAGCTAGAATATGAAGCTACAAATAGGTGTTCTTTCTTAGTCTCATTCACTGCTATTTATGCTTCTCCTGCTTGCTGGTGATTGTTCTCTTTGCAAATCGCTCCCATGTGACCAACCTTGTGACATCTTCTGCACTTAGCATTAGGCTTCCTCTAGCATCTAAAGGACTAATGATTAGCTCCACCACAATGTTGACAAGGCTTCTTGTTCTTCTTCCATTTGCCAGACCCACTAGAACTTCCTTCTTTTGCTGTAAATTTGGAGTCACCTGCATTTCCTTTGGACTAATTCCATTTCTTCCCTTTGCCTCCATCATTGGACTTCACTTTAGCTTGCAGTGCACCCTCTACAGGCTCTTCTCTTCTCGCCAGTCTTATATGTGATATAACTAGAATAAGTACCTAGAGGGGGGTGAATAGGTATATAAAAGATTTTTCTCGATAATTGTACAATACTAGACGGTGAATAGATTTGAGACAAACAATAATCAAAGTAAAACTGAGAGAAGGGAAGAGAGAATTGAACACGCGATTTATAGTGGTTCGGCGTATTTCAAGCCTACATCCACTCTTCTGCACTGACAGTCTATTGGCTGGATTCCACTATGAACAAAGACATGTTACAGCGTTGTTCTTCATTGATTTCTCGGTGTAGGTGATCTACCACACTCACTCAAGGTATCACTAAGTATAGACACTCTTTGTGTATACAACTTCGCTCAAAATGTATCGACTAATAATCAAGGAGCTTCAGACTCTGGAATTTCTCTATCATTCATGCACTAAAGTAACTAGAACATCTTCCTTTTATACTCCTTTATGCCATCATACCCGTTGGCACTTACCAAAGGAATTCCTCCAATCTACCCGTTGGACAGAATCAATCAAGGAGATCATTCGAGCTAATAAAGAAACCTAACGATAGCCCATCAATCATATTCGCCCATACAATCAGGATCTTGGTTTCCAAGAATAGAACCTTCCAATAATATTTCATCGACCATCGAATCTTCAAACGATTTTGATTTCGAATAAAAGAATTCGTTATATTTATCCAGCCAAGAGATCTTCTCCAGAGGATAGGACTAAATCCTCAACCAAATTCTTCGGTTCTGGATTGCCTTTGTCACTGGATTAGAAAAACTGTCAATGAGAATAGTCTTGAGTCTTAAGTCTTGAGTGCTGAGTCTGGTGATATGAAAGTCTTTAGACTATAAACAGAAGGTCTGCAATTATCCAGACTAGACTAATAGAAACGTTTTGTCAGCTTCAAAATATTCTGGAAAGATTTCTCCAACATTATGCTCCCGTGCCTAAAGGACATTTAACAATTTTGCAAACTTTATGTTAGCTAAGTCTCTTGTATTTTCCAGAGAAGCTATGGTGGCTTCAAACTTCTCTAGAAGAAACACCAAGATCTTCTAAACCAGCCTTTCATCCTTCAAGTCAATCCCTAAGACTCTATTTTTTCAGCTACCTCAATCAGCCTATCAAAATATTCCTTCACTGACTCTGAATCCTTCATCTGCTATCTCTCAAACTCTCTCAAGAGATTCAGCACCTTCATACTCCTTATTTTCTCATCTCCCTCATATTCATCCTTCAAGAAATCCTATATTGCATTTGCAAACTCACATCTTACAATCCTTGTGAAAATAGGGGGTGAGACAGCAACATACGAGCAAGACTTTGCATTGGCCTTCCTTGTAATTCTCTCTTTATGGTATTTTATATGATTCAAGGTCAGATCGTCTGGAAGCGAAGCAACCTCAATCAATCTCCACAACCTCCCATAGATCATGACCCTCTAAGAATGTTGTCATCTTGACAACCCAAGCTTGATAATTTTCCCCAGTAAAGACTGGAGTAGCCATAGCAAAGAATTCATACGATCCTACCTCCATCAGCTTTTTCTTTGAAGATTGGAAGCAGTCTTCACTCACTTACCCTCACTTCACAGTCCCTCAAGATCCCACAAAGGCTCCAATACCACTGCTATTGCTGATATATTCAACTAATACTCACAAACTTCTAGTTACACAGAGAGAAGGAATGAAACAGAACATTGAACTTCATTCATACTAAAAAAACTGTCGAGTACAAGTTAAATAAGAACATCTTTTGGAACCGCACACAAACGTGCAAAACAGAACTTGTTCCACTTCCTAGAAAATAGCTAACAAACCAACCGTCTAACAAATAACTTGACTGAATAATAAAAAAAGCGATAAAACATCAGCAGCAGCACTGAGACATAGCTCCAATAGTTTCGGATATCCACTTTGCTTTCGGGATTGATGTGCAGGCACCTGGTGAAAAAAGAAGGGTGAAGAAGGACGAAAAAACAAAAGCTAGTTGCCCTCCAGATGGAAGCGTAAATGACTATGGGACAGACGTAATTCTTACGACCATTGAGGACGTGGTGCTTATGCGAAAATTTTTGCAGTGATTATTTCGAGTGAATTCTTTACGAGATATTGTAAGATAAGACGAGACTGTTGACCCCGCGAGCGGGACTAGCCAAGCAGTTTCCATTCTTTCTTCCAAGCAAGAAGATATACATCACACACTTGCATCTCACATAAATTACCAAATAGGAAAATTCATCTACAAAACTTTGAAACGTAAAACTTTACCATGTTGTTATCAAACGCCCTTTTCTGCATGAATTTCGAGTCTCTTGTTGGTTTTTCAGAGCAGGAAGGTCATTTTGGTTTTTTTCCTGTCTCATTCGCAACCTGTTTTGTCACTCTCGTAGCCTGACACATACAAAATATCTAGATGAGTTGTTAAAGAGTCCAAAAAACTATGCATAAAAGTCTCAAACTTCCTTCTTAAGTCATCGTGGAAAATTCTAATACATGAGGATGTGAATTGCCATGCGAGCACGAGCGACAATGATGCATCAAAGGAGAAAGCTAGTTGTGGGCGTCGACCACTTAACCTTTTATGAGAGTTGTGCAATTATGGAATCATATACACATGTTGCAAGTATGTGCATAAAATGGCGAACCGATAATTTGAGATAAGACAGTAAGACACATATTTAATTTAAATAACATATATAGCAAATATTTCATCCTAGAAGGTGTGGAGGCAAGAGGCCAGTGTGGTTTTTGGATAAAATTGGAAATTTGAAAATCGGATCGGAGGGAACTAATCCAGTTCCAACTTCTAGGATATACATGGTAGATTTTAGGTTCAAAAAAATTGAGGAACATCTGGAATTAGTCTTTGTATTTTTTATTTTTTTTGTTATTCATTTTTATGTGATCCTACAACATTCCATGGCGTCTAATGATGAGTGTATAATCTAAAACTACTAGTCTAAGCTTTCAATTTCAATGATATCTATGACTGTGACTTTTACTTTGTTAATATTTTATAATTTTCGTGTGTCTATATATGAGTTCTGATAAGTGAATTGTAGCGAATAGTGGTCATTATAGGTGCTGATTCACCGCAACCGCTCAATTAAAAGTATACACATAACTTGGGTAGACTCTAAAACATGTGACATGGTAGATTCCAAGTTCTTAGATATGTAGGGTAAGTTCCAATTTCCAAAAATTAGGGAACTTGTTTTCAATGGGCAGATTCGGGTTCTTGGTGGAACTTGGATGAAACCTGGGACTGCTTACCCTCAGCAAAGGCTACCACAAGCATTTTCCCTAGTTACTCTCTCTTATCTTGCACTCATCTTATCTTACACATAGCCCTAGCCCGCTTTGGTTCGAGTACTTCGCCGCCAAGTCTGACTACTTCCTCTACAGCCACCAGCATTTTCTTCCACATCCTCATCTTGTCGCTCGTCCCACTCCCCATCGTGCTCTCGGAGCTTGCGCGCCCCACCGGCTTCAACTGCTTCAAAATCCAGCCCAAGGTCTGGCTCTCCTCCAAGATTTTCAAGTGCTACAAGGACGTCATGAAGATGTTCTTCCTCATCGTCGACCCGCTGCAGCTCCTCTTGTACCAGAGCGTGAAGGTGAGGTTCCATCGGATGGATGGTGCGTCGGAGTGCATGCGTGCTTTCGAGGCATTTTCTAGGAATTGGATTTGGGTGGAATGAGCGTAATTTACATGACATTGTAGAAATCTGGGTTCCGATCATCACTCTAGAAGAAATTGTCACATTTTGGCCGCATAGGCGATTGTCGTTTGTCCTGATTTTCGACTTTTTGACCTTTTTTACTGGGTGTCGCTTTGTCAGTATTTTTAAGAATTTTTATATTATGGTGTTGTCGTTCGATGGCCCCTATTGATGTGGGAAAAGTTGGTAAAGGGGATGAAGATTAGTGCAAATCTTGCTGTGTTAGCGGCTCTCAATTATCTTGCTCTGATTCCCGCGAGCTATTGTTAGTCTGGCTTATTTGTTGTACCTGGATGCTTCGTTTGTTAAGATTAGTGACTTGAGTTGCTCGATGTCTAGGAGCCGAAGTCCGAGAGGTGGCCTTTTGTGGTCCGGTGCATGATTGTTGTTGCAATGGCAGATTTTCCTAAATAGAATTGGGTGTCCAAATTGTTATTTGTATATTCAATTTTGCTATGATTTCTCTCTATTTTGATTTCCTTTCCACTTTTGTATTGCGAATACTCATAATGGCTTTGGTTGTGTATGTGTGATGGTTGGCAATTGATGATGGAAATTTTGTGACTGTCCAAGATGCTCGTGTGTCCAATGTTCTTAGTATAAAGGGTACATATATAGTTCTAGCATACACGAGCTCTATTGTTTGATTCATGTAAATACATACCAATATTTGATTGGTATAAAAATACGTGATAATATTGATGGGGTGTGGTTCATATTCCCCATCGACAGGATGGCGTGAGATCCTGCTCAAATTCCCTGCTAGATGTAGCCCTAGTTTAAAGGTAAATATTACAATTATTGTAAAAGGCTACATCACACTATCGATACCTGTTGGAAATGGAGTTGTGGAGCGTAAAAAATTGTAATCTTTTTGAAGTAGCTCAAGCTTGAAATATCAAGTATCCATTCCAAAATCCTTTTGGGGAGATTGTGTGGTCACGGTGGTTTATTTGATTAATCGCATGCCAACTAGAATTCTTGAAGGGCGATCTCCATTTGAAATGCTCTTTAGGAAGCCATCGGAAATAGAACACCTAACAGTTTTTGGTGCTATGCCACAACCATCAGACCTCCGAACAAGATGGATCCTTGTGCTCTAAAATGTGTCTTTATGGGATATCCTCTTTTACATAAAGGATACAGGGTTATAGAACTATCCACAGGTCAATTTCTTGTTAGCTAGGATGTTGTTTTTCATGAGGATAAATTTTCATTCCAAGAATCGACATATAACACTCAGACGATGACAGAAGCACCAAATCATCATCAGTTCTTGTTAAAAGAAGATTTGTCTATGAATTCTCAATACCTATTCGTTTCAATGAAAAAACATACCAGCAACTCTAGAATACTCGAATTCAACGGTCAAGTCGCTAGTGTCATATCACGAAGACGATAAGTCATTTGTACCATGGGAAAATTACCCTAAAAGTCTTAAACCTATTGCAATTGTGCCAATTCAGTCCAAAACTTTTTTTTTTTTGGCCAATTTAGTCCTAAACCTTTTGTTTTTGTTCTAGTTCAATCCATCCGGCCATGCATAGTCGGAAAAATCTAATGTGGCATCCTAGTCAACGCTGGTCGGTGTTGCAAACGCTGACATGGCAGTGGAGAGCAAAACGTCGTCGTTTTGCTTTAAAAAAAAAATAAAAGCCAAAGAGAAAAGGTAGAAGAGAAAAGGGCGCGAAGAGAAAAAGGCGTGAAGAGAAAAGAGCATGGGGTTGGCTGGGTTCTTTCTCAAAATCAAGCAGGAACCCTAAATTGAGAGGATCTTCCCTTGATTCATGGTGCCCAACATTGATTCTTGGTGGATGCCTCCGTTCAACATCTCCATCGAAACCCTTTGGTCTCCGCTCACCCAACCCCTCTGCTCGATGCCTCCGTCCAACCCCTCCAGCCAACGCTCGCCCAACACCTCTGTTCGGAGCCTCCATCCAACCCTTCGGCCAACACTCGCCTAACGTCTCCATCCGACATGTGCGTCAACCCGACACCTCCATCCAACGCTCGGCTCACCCAACATCTTCGTCCAACGCTCGCCTGACGCCTACATCCGACGCTTGCTTAGATTCGCCCGCTTGCTTGACGCTCACTGAACGCCTTCATCGTCTTCTTGAAATTGTGGTGCTTTATATTTATGTTGTCTTGATTTCACTTGAATTTTATTTAAAATTTCGTTGACATGGGTTTGTCGCAGTAATGGGTTTGTGGTTGTTGAATTGGATGGCTGGGCAAATTGCTGACACGAGTTTGTGGATGGTCTCGCGTAGAATGTCTCTGTCTCGCCTAGAATTTTTGGTATTGTTATTGCTTTTGGCTCATTTGGGAAGAATATATTACTTTGAATTGCTACTTTCGGCTCATTTGGGAATAATATATTATTTTGAGTTGCTGCCTTTGGTTCAGATTGACAAAGTTTGTTAGGTATATGGAGTTCCTAATATACTTCTCGTTCAGATTTTCCAAAGCTTGTCTGGATCACCTAAATCTCATTGCAATTGCAGCAATTTTGGCCTGCCTATGTTGTGGATTTTATATTATACTTGGAGGGATTTTGTATATATCATCCATGAGCACAGATGTCATATGATCTAATCATGTTTTGAATTCAATCTGCATTAGCTCCTTTCAGTCCCAAATGTCATATGATCTAATCATGTTTTGAATTCCCGATCAGTTATTCTTATAAGAAGATTGAGAGCACAATTATTCTTTTATTGTTGGTATCTAACTATGCTTTTTGTTGTGCTGATCATGTCCGCGCTGACTGATGTTTTCAATTGGTTGGCCGGCTCGACAACAATGCTATCTCATCAGCCGGTGCCAAGTTGGCATTCAAGTCCAATGAAGAAATATAACTTCAAGTGAGGTCCATCCCACTTGACGAAGTGATACCAGAGTCAGAATCGGTTCTTCTCGCCAAAATAGATGTTCAGGGCTAGGAGCATCATGTTCTGAAGGGGGCCATGAAATTGCTGTCGAGAGAGGTAGGTAAGGCACTGTATTTGATTTATGAGGAGAATGAACTGTTATTGCAGGCAAGTAACAGCAGTTCTAAAGAGATTAGAGAATTTCGTCACTATTGGGTATCGTCATTGCACCCAGCATGGTACAGACTCAAACTGCACCAAGAATAGTTGATAGTGGATTAATTTACCTTAGTCTTGTTGATGTAAGATCACCGAGTCAAGCATGAAAATGAACAATTCTTTAGCAGACTCATTTGTGAGAGTTTTGCCTACCCTTAGACAAAACTTCCACTTAGTTCTAGATGGAAAATTAGATTTGGAATTGTAATGAGAAACATTGTCCATTGAAGGAGCCAGTTATTGAGCAAGTGAGGAAACACAGATACATTATGGTTTTCTCTTGGAGTATAGTTAGGGTTGTATCTGTCGCCATTAGATCTGTCACACCCAATTTGTTATTATGTTTATTTATTGCAATTCATGCTTTGTATTTGTAGCAAATAACCTTGTGATTTGCGAGTGAATGCAGAATAAGTTGTTGACCAGAGCTTACAGAGGCATATTCAATACATTTTCACTTGTAGTCTTGTTTTTCTTGTGAATTTATATCTCCATGAGAATAAAGCAATCTAACCATATTTAAAATGTACTCATGGTAGTCTGGTTTGATTGAAGTATGTATTAAAATTTGATAATTTTAGGGTTTTGTGAGTTTGCGTGTATGCATGAACGAGAGAGAACAAGAGAATTCTCAATTCTACCAAAAATAAATTCGTACGTGCTCTCATACTTAAAATTAATCCATCAAATTTTGCACGCACCTAGTTTAAAACCTCATTGTCTTATTGAGCAAATAAAATTTGGTATTCAAACCTGACACCTTATTTTTTTTTCTCTATTTCTTGCCCAACAACCCATTTTAAAATCAACTTGGCCAATCATTTTTTTTTTCGTTAAAGCTTTCGTAAATAAATTCGTATGTGTTATCGTACTCAAAATTATTCCATCAAACTTTCCACACATCTAATTTAAAATCTCATTGTCTTATTGAGCAAATAAATTTTTACGTACAAACTCGATACCTCATTTTTTTTTTTTTTTTGCCCAACAACCCTTTTTGAAATAAACTTGGCCAACTTTTTTTTTTTCTTTAAAGCTTTCGGAAATAAATTCGTAAGTGCCCCTATACTCAAAATTATTCCATCAGACTTTGCATGGATCTAGTTTAAAACCTCATTGTTTTATTGAGCAAATAAATTTTTAAGTCCAAACCCGACACCTCATTTTTTATTTTTTTTGCCCACAACCCCTTTTGAAATAAACTTGGCTAACTGTTTTTTTTTTCCTTTAAAGCTTTCAGAAATAAATTCGTACGTGCTTCCGTACTCAAAATTATTTCATCAAATTATGAATAGATCTAGTTTAAAAACTCATTGTCTTATTGAGAAGATAAATTTTTGCGTCCAAACCCGACATCTCATTTTATTTTATTTTTTGCCCCACAACCCCTTTTGAAATAAATTTGCCTAACTGTTTTTTTTTCCTTTACAGCTTTCAGAAATAAATTCATACGTGTTCCTATACTCAAAATTATTTCATCAAACTTTGCACAAACCTAATTTAAAATCTCATTGTCTTATTGAGCAAATAAATTTTTGCGTCTAAACCCGATACCTTTTTTTTTTTGTCTAATAACCATTTTTGACATAAACTTGGCCAATTTTTTTTTCTTTAAAGCTTTGAGAAATAAATTTGTACGTGCTCCTATACTCAAAATTATTCCATCAAACTTTGCACACACATAGTTTAAAACCTCATTGTCTTATTGAGCAAATAAATTTTTGCGTCCAAACCCGACACTTTTTTTTTTTGCCCAACAACTCCTTTTAAAATAAACTTGGCCAACTGTTCTTTTTTTTTTTTCCTTTAAAACTTTCAAAAATAAATTCATACGTGCTCCCGTACTCAAAATTATTCCATCAAACTTTGCACACGCCTGGTTTAAAACCTCATTGTCTTATTGAATAAATAAATTTTTGCGTCCAAATCCGATACCTCTTTTTTTTTTTTGTCCAATAACCCTTTTTGAAATAAACTTGGCCAACTTTTTTTTTCTTTAAAGCTTTCAGAAATAAATTCGTATGTGCCCCTGTACTCAAAATTATTCCATCAAATTTTACACGGATCTAGTTTAAAATCTCATTGTCTTATTGAGCAAATAAATTTTTAAGTGCAAACCCAACACCTCATTTTTTTCCCCACAACCCCTTTTGAAATAAACTTGGCTAACTGTTTTTTTTTTCCTTTAAAGCTTTCAGAAATAAATTCGTACGTGCTCCCGTACTTAAAATTATTCCATCAAACTTTACACACATCTAGTTTAAAACCTCATTATCTTATTGAGCAAATAAATTTTTTTGTCCAAACATATTTTGGACTACGTTTTAAATTTTGGCCCTTTTTTTGGCCCTTTTATTTCAAAAAAAGTTGTTTGGCAAGAAATAGAAAAAAAAAATGAAATGTCAGATTTGGATGCCAAATTTTATTTGCTCAATAAAATTATAAGGTTTTAAACTAGGTGCGTGAAAAATTTGATGGAATAATTTTGAGTACGGAAACACATACGAATTTATTTCCGAAAGCTTTGAAGAAAAAAAAAAAGAACAGTTGGCCAAGTTTATTTCAAAAAAGGTTGTTGGGCAAGAAATAGAAAAAAAAAATGAAGTGTCGGGTTTGGATGCCAAATTTTATTTGCTCAATAAAATAATAAGGTTTTAAACTAGGTGCGTGCAAAGTTTGATAGAATAATTTTGAGTATGGGAGCACGTATGAATTTATTTCCGAAAGTTTTAAAGAAAAAAAAAAGTTGGCCAAGTTTATTTCAAAAAGGGTTGTTGGGCAAGAAATTAAAAAAAAAAATGAGGTCTCGAATTTGGATGCAAAAATTTATTTGCTCAATAAGATGATGAGGTTTTAAATTAGGTGTGTGCAAAGTTTGATGGAATAATTTTGAGTACAAGAACACATAAGAATTTATTTCCGAAAGCTTTAAAGAAAAAAAAAACAGTTGGCCATGTTTATTTCAAAATGGGTTGTTGGGCAAGAAATAAAGAAAAAAATAAGGTGTTGGGTTTGAACGCAAAATTTTATTTTCTCAATAAGACAATGATGTTTTAAACTAGGTGCGTACAAAATTTGATCGATTAATTTTAAGTATGGGAGCACGTACGAATTTATTTTTGGTAGAATGGAGAATTCTCTTGTTCTCTCTTGTTCATGCATAAACGCAAACTCACAAAACCCTAAAATTATCAAATTACCAGACTACCATGAGTACATTCTAAATGTGGTCAGATTGTTTTATTCTCATGGAGATATAAATTCACAGGAAAAACAAGACTACAAGTAAAAAGGTGTTGAATATGCCTCTGTAAGCTCTGGTCAACAACTTATTCTACATTCACTCGCAAATCACAAGGTTATTTGCTACAAATACAAAGCATGAATTGCAATAAATAAACATAATAACAAATTGGGTGTGGCAGATCTAATGGCGACAGATACAACCCTAACTATACTCCAAGAGAAAACCATAATGTATCTGTGCTTCCTCACTTGCTCAATAACTGGCTCCTTCAATGGACAGTGTTTCTCATTACAATTCCAAATATAATTCTCCATCTAGAACTGAGTGCAAGTTTTGTCTAAGGGTAGGCAAAACACTCAAAAAGGAGTCTACTAAAGAATTGTCCCTTTTCATGCTTGACTCGGTGATCTTACATCAATAAGGCTAAGGTAAATTAATCCACTATCAGTTGTTCTTGGTGCAGTTTGCGTCTGTACCATGCTGGGTGCAATGACGATACCCAACAGTGACGAAATTCTCGAATCTTTTTAGAACTGCTGTTACTTGCCTGCAACAACCGTTCATCCTCCTCATAAATCAAATACGGTGCATTGCCTACCTCTCTCGACAGCAACTTCACGGCCCCCTTCAGAACATGATGCTCCCAGCCCTGAACATCTATTTAGACGAGAATAACCGGTTCTGACTCTGGTATCATTTCGTCTAGTGGGATATACCTCACTTGAAGTTCTATTTCTTCATTGGACTTGAATGCCAACTTGGCACCGGCTGATGAGACAGCACTGTTGTTGAGCCGGCCAACCAACTGAAAATATCAGTCAGCATGGACATGATCAGCACAGCAAAAAGCATAGTTAGATACCAACAATAAAAGAATAATTGTGCTCTCAATCTTTTTATAAGAATCACTACATCAGTATCGGGAATTCAAAACATGATTAGATCATATGACATCCGGGACTGAAAGGAGCTAATGCAGATTGAATTCAAAACATGATTAGATCATATGACATCTGTGCTCATTGATGATATATACAAAATCCCTCCAAGTATAATATAAAATCCACAACATAGGCATGCCAAAATTGCTGCAATTGCAATGAGATTTAGGTGATCCAGATGAGCTTTGGAAAATCTGAACGAAAAGTATATTAGGAACTCCATATACCTAACAAACTTAGTCAATCTGAACCAAAGGCAACTACTCAAAGTAATATATTCTTCTCAAATGAGCCAAAAGTAGCAACTCAAAGTAATATATTCTTCCCAAATGAGCCAAAAGCAGCAACAATACTAAAAATTCTAGGCAAGACAGAGACATTCTACGCGAGACCATCCACAAACTCGTGTCAGCAATTTGCCTAGCCATCCAATTCAACAACCACAAACCTATTACTGCGACAAACCCATGTCAACGAAATTTAAAATAAAATTCAAGTGAAATCAAGACAACATAAATATAGAGCACTGCAATTTCAAGAAGACGATGAAGGCGTTCAGTGAGCGTCAAGCAAGCGGGTGAATCTAAGCAAGTGTCGGATGTAGGCGTCGGTGAGCGTCGGACGAAGATGTTGGGTGAGCCGAGCGTCGACGGAGGCGTTGGGTTGACACACACATCGGATGGAGACGTTAGGCGAGCGTCAGCCAGAAGGGTTGGATGGAGGCTTCGAACAGAGGTGTTAGGTGAGCGTTGGCTAGAGGGGTTGGACGGAGGCATCGAGCAAAGGCGTTGGGCAAGCGGAGGCCAAAGGGTTTCAACGGAGGTGTTGAACGGAGGCATCCACCAAGAATCAATGTTGGCACCATGAATCAAGGGAAGATCCTCTCAATTTAGGGTTTCTGCTTGATTTGGAGAAAGAACCTAGCCAACCCCATGCTCTTTTCTCTTCACGCCTTTTTCTCTTCACGCCCTTTTCTCTTCTGCCTTTTCTCTTTGGCTTTTTTTTTTTTTTAAAGCAAAACGACAACGTTTTGCTCTCCGGTGCCATGTCAGCGTTGGCAACGCCGACCGGCGCTGACTAGGATGCCACATCAGATTTTTCCGACTATACATGGCTGGATGGACTGAACTAGAACAAAAACAAAAGGTTTAGGACCAAATTGGCCAAATAAAAAAGTTTTGGACTGAATTGGCACAATTGCAATAGGTTTAGGACTTTTTTGATAATTTTCCCTTCGTTCCATCACCACAACGACATATTGATGTATCTTCTTCTTCATCAACATCATCTGAATAGCAAGTTGTTCAGCCACCATGACGATTAGGGCATCATACTCATCCATCTATGTGGACCAAGGACTACATATGCTCTACTTTGTATTCCCAAGAAACATGTTATCTTTTAATCGACTATCCCAAGAACATATGTGCTGCGTTAGTCACAGATCCAAGGAACATGAATCTTCCTCCTATGAAGCTATGAAGAAGCAGCACGTGATCCAAGATGGCAGTAGGCTGTGGAGTCTAAGTTGAATGCATTTGTGGATAATCATACTTGGGATGTAGTCCCATCACCTTCACATGGAAAATCAATTGGCTGCAAATGGGTATATAAAATCAAATATAAGGCAGATGGCTCCATCGAACGTTACAAGGCTTGGTTGGTTGCCAAAGGATTCACTCAATGAGAAGGTTTTGATTATCATGAAACTTTTTCCTCTGTTGCCCAAGGGGTAACTATCCGTTCTTTTCTATCTATTACTACATTTCGTAACTAGGAATTACATCAGGTGGATGTCCATAATGCTTCCTTCATGGTGATCTTGATGAAGAAATCTACATCAAATTTCCACTTGAACTTCACAGGCAGGGAGAGTCTTGGGTATGTTGTCTACGTAAGTCCCTGTATAGACTAGAACAGGCTTCTTGGCAATGGTATGCGAAGTTTACTAATGCATTCACAAGGGAAGGATTTCAGCATTCTAAACATGATTATGCATTGTTCACATGGACTAAAGGCACCTCATCAATTTATTCGCTAATATATGTTGATGATATACTTATAATAGGAAATTATAAAAGATTTGGGGCTCCCAAATATTTCCTTGGTATTGAGATAGCTAGATCTGATAAAGGGATATGTCTTAGTCAGCAAAAAATCGTCTTAGAGATTATATCAGAAATGGGGTTATCATGATGCAAACCAGCTGTCATCTCTATTGAACAAGTATGTCAAGTTTACAACATTTGAATATGACAAGGCTACCTCATCATCTAAATGAAGACCTATTGCTTCAAGATCCATCGGGTTATCAGCGGCTCGTTAGAAAATTGATCTATCTCACTATGACCAAACCTGATATATGTTATGCAGTGCAAATACTTGGTCAATTTATACATAATCCGAAGTAGTCTCACATGAATGTAGTACTGAAAGTTGTAAAATACTTGAAAGGTTGCTTAGGACTTGGAATATAGTTGTCTCGAGATTGCGACATGAAAATGAAGGCTTATTGTGATACTGATTATGCAACTTGTCCAATGACTAGAAGATCTGTTACAGGCTTCTGCATCAATTTAAGGAGGTCCCTGATTTCATGAAAAACTAAAAAGTAATCAATTGTCTCTTTATCATCAGCCGAATCAAAATATCAAGCTATGGTAAAAATGGACTGCGAATAATTTGGATACGAGGCCTACTTTTAGATCTTGCAGTAGAAATTGATAGGGCAATTGAGTTATTCTATGATAATGATGCTGCACTTAAATTGGCAGCAAATCATGTCTTTCATGAAAGGAAAAAACATATAGAAGTTGATTGTCACTTTACTTAAGAAAAAATTCAAGAAGGAATCATCACAAATCGAGGAATTGGAATAGTGGAGCAACTTGTGGATTTTTTCACTAAACTTTTGTGCCAAAGACAACATACTTATTTGCTAAGCAAGCTGGGCGTCTTTGACTTAAATAAGTTGTTCGTTTGAGGGGAAATGTTGGAGAAGGTTACGATTTTATTATAGACTCCAATTCTAATTGATTTAGTTGAAGATAGACGGAGATAAAAGAAGGAAATTGTAACCGTGTTTACTCTTTTTTTTTATTCTCTTTTTGTACTATATATGTATACACGTACAAGGATGATACAACAATATAGAATTACATTTTTTCCTTCAAAACACATCTTCGTCTTCACTCTCTGTCATGACCGACGATGATAGATCGAAGGGAGTGAGCTAGAGGTGGCCGTCGACTAACTTATCCATTTATGCAAGCATGCGTAAAAGGATAAGTTGGGCATAAGACATATCGTGCAATGCTAGAATCATGTATACCCATGTTGCAGAAGTATAGTTTACACATACTTTCATGCGAGGGGTGTGTAAAAGAACCAAATCGAACAGGAACCGTAATAAATTAGAACCAGTGAATATCGGTCCAATTTTCGATTCTATGGACCCACTCACCTAGACTGGACCTATATATTTATGTTTAAAAACCTTATAATTCCATTGGCCTTTCTCTCTCTCTCTCTCTCTCTCTCTCTCTCTCTCTCTCTCTCTCTCTCAGCTCACTCTTGGCGACCACAACCTTACTCGCCGCTCACGACGCAAATTGGCAAAATGAGCGATCTATTCTACACAAATAAGATGAAGAGGTGATCATGCCGGTGCCCTGTTTCCTTGTTGCCATCCTGAAAATCTTAGTTACTAATGAAAGTGATTGAAAATCTGGGTTATGGTGGTGATCACCTGCCGGTTCCATCGACTCACTTGAGAATTACAACGGATCAGCGTTTCGGTTCCTAGGTGGGTCTATCTTGTACTTTAGCTAGTTAGCTAGTACGTCCATGATGGGGTGCGATTGGACCGCACCAATTGGCTTTGATATGCTACGATGGAAAGGCACAAATGGAGGGGTACGAAGGGAGACGTATAAAAGGCTCCCGAACACAACCGTTGGACAGTTGGCCATTCATTTGCACCAAATTTCCTCTCAATTTCCATCAAAGAAGATCAAGGCGTTCCATTTCATTTTTGCAAGAACAATCGGCATTTACGCTGTGGAAATCGGGTGTTTTCCTTGTGATTGCATCCAGATTAACGTGAGGAAGTGTTGTTCGTGATTTATTTGCAATTCAACATTCGTTCCGGGGCTATTTTCTGTTTGCGCATCGGAATCAGGTAAGTCGTCTTCCGCCGACTCGAATTCCATCATTGGTATCAGACCCCGATTGTGATTTCTGCCTTATTTTTCATCAAGTTTTCTTGATTACCATTTGATATCGAGATCATGAGATTGTATTCTACACTGTTTGGATCTTTGATAGTAGGAATTGCCCCCTGAAAATCTCGAAATTGAACCGGAGCGAAGAATGGGTTCGGGGTCACGTGATCCATGAGGTTTCGGTCGTTTTTTGAAACAATTTTTTAGTCAAAATTAATTTTTGAATATACAGGGTGAAAGAGTTCATCGAGACGAGTCCGGTGATGGGTCGAGCGCCGCTGAGAGACGCCGGACGCGCCCACACGCGCGGCCAGAAGCCGCTGCGCGTGGGCGCCACGCGCTTGAAAGCGCTGGCGAAGCCAGTGCGTGCACCACACGCACCGATCGGCGAACCCACGCGTGCGCGACGCCCGCCCGCCGACGAACCCGCGCGTGGTGACGTCACCGTGTCGTCATCCAACGTTCGGTAATCGCCGGGATGACGTCATCGATGACGTCAGCGCCGGCGACAGTTGGCCGGCCGGTCACCGGCCGGCGACCCGACCCGACCGGCGATTCGACCCGACCCGAGACCCAAGACACGACCAATGACCCGACCCGTTGACCCGACTCGTTGATCGGTCAACGGTCGGACCAGTCAACCGGTCCGGCGGTCAAACTAGTCAGACCGGTCACCGGTTGGACTGGTCGGACCGAACAGGAGCCGTTCGGCTCGCTGGCGCGTGCGTTACACATGCTGTGCACTCAGGCGGTGCGTGGGGGCGCCTGCGAGCTCCGATTGAAGCGTGGTCGGTCTCGTTTGATTCGTATGAGTGTCATCTACACAGTGGTATAATTATTTTATACTTTTGAATTTTATAAATATATGAAAATGCTTTGGGAACCCTAGGTACGTGTATTTTTGGGGATTTTAATGCAGTTTATTCATTCGTAGCTTGTATTTTTTTTATGATTAGGGAAATACAGTAGCTAGCTTGTGTGCAAATGATGTTATATATGCTGTGTAGAGTTTGGTTCAATGATGTGATGTGTATATTTTAATATACTTGCAATTTTCTAGTTGCTAGAAAATAAGAACAATGGTAGGAAATCCATTACATGTTGAATCGCAATTTTTAATTATAGTTGAAGCATGATTGTTGTTTATACGTTGGTTATTATCATGCTATATTTTTGTTTGTATTAAGGAAAAATGTAGAAATTGCATAAGGTCATGTAATTATTTTTCCTAGTGGGAGTTCGTAGGTTGGTGGAATTGAAAGAAGTTCTCACCTAGAATTTAAAATTTGCGCAAATTAAACTAATTAATGATAATAGAACAATTGTACATAGAAGTTGATCGGGAACATTATGAACTTTTGCTTTTGTGTCTTTTGTTAAATTATCATTAATTTAGTTTGTCTATACTGCAAATTAAATGTGTGTTACTCAGTATAGTGTGCTAGTATTGATTCTACGTTTATTATGTCAATGTGTTATAGCAATTGATTATGGCATCGGCATCCAAGACCATTGTGGCTGACCTCAATAAAGGTGAGAAGCTGAATGGTGACAATTATGATATTTGGCACCGAAAGGTTCAGTACATCCTTGAGGAGCAAGAGGTTTTGGAAACCCTCAACCATACCATGGATGAACCTGAGCATGGAACTTCAGCTCAACACAAGAGAGATCTAGAAGCTTATCAAGCTTAGAAAAAGAAAAATAGCATTGCTCGCATCACATTGCTGAGCTGTATGCAAGATGATCTCATGTGTGAGTTTGAGAGTTATGACAAAGCTCAAGTTATGTGGGTTGCCTTGAAGGATAAGTTTGGGGGTACATCTACCACTAAGCTAAAGAGACTCACTATCAAGTTTGACACATTCCGAAAACGCCCAAATGTAACGATGAGGCAGCATCTTCAAGAGATGTTACACATGATCCGTGAGCTGAAGTCGGCAGGTCACTCCCTTACTGATGAACAGCAAGTCCAGGCTATTATAAGGTCTCTTTCTGACAATTTGGAGCATATGAAGATCAATATGACGCATAATGAGAATATTGTCACTTTTGATGATATTGTGCGTCATTTGGAATTAGAGGATGAGCGCCTAGAGGCTGCAAGATCCTCTACCCATGCTTATGTTGCTAAGTCGAGTTCACGCAAAGCTTCGGGCTTTAAGCGCAAGAGGAATCTTCAGTTCAACAACAAAGGGAAGATGACTGATCAGGCACCCAAGAGGGCTAAGACCTTCCAACGCAAGAAGCGTGGTGGGAAGAAGGACAAAGCCAAGATGGAGTGCCACAATTGTGGCAAGTTGGGTCACTTTGCTCGTGAATGCACTGAGCCGAAAAAGGTACCCTATTGCTCCATTACTTTGAGTATTGCTTTTGTTTATAGTACTGTAATGCTTGCTGAATCTTATCTAATGTGGACTGTAGACTCAAGAGCAACAGACCATGTAGCTAGAGACCGAGAAGCATTTGTGGAGTATCGTCGGATATCGCCTGGAAGAAGATGGATATATGTTGGGAATAACTCAAGAGTTGAAGTGAAGGGTATCGGCACATGTAAATTAATCTTACGTGGTGGTCAAAACCTATTCCTGCATGATGTCCTTTATGCTCAAGATATTTGACGAAACTTGGTCTCTGTAGTTGTTCTTCTTAGCTTAGGTTATGTATTGAATTTCCATAGTGATCGTGTTGATATTTTGTATGAAACAGTTTATTATGGTTCGGTCATGTATCAAATGGTTTTATGGTGTTAGACATTGACTATGATCAATACAATGTTAATGTTGATGGTTGTTTTTCTTTAATTGCATCTTCTAACAATGTTGAGATTGATGCAAGTACTTGGCATGCTAGATTAGGTCATATTGGATTGCAAAGAAAGCAAAGATTAGCTAGAGAAGACCTTTTAGGGTCACTCACTAATGTTAGTCTATCCATATGTGAACATTGTCTGGCGAGAAAAACAACTAGAAAACCATTCGGTAAAGGGACTAGAGCTGAATTTCCATTACATCTCATACATTCTGACATTTGTGGTCCTTTGAATGTGAGGGCGAGGCATGGAGCCTCATATTTAATCACTTTCATAGATGACTTCACATGTTTTGGTTATGTCTTTCGATCTCCCATACCTCGAAGCATTGGACTGCTTTAGACGATATATAGCGATGGTAAAGAATCAATTGAACAAAACAATAAAGGCATTGAGAACCAATCGTGGACGTGAGTATCTATCGAAGCAATTCAAGGCTCTTTGTGATGAAAAGGGAATTGTAAGACAATTGACTATTCCTGGTACTCCACAACAAAATGGGGTAGCTGAGAAAATGAATAGAATCCTATTGGAAATGGTTAGGTCTATGATGGCGCGAGCGAATTTACTTATCTCCTATTGGGGAGATGCGTTATTGACTGCTGCCTATATACTTAACCGTATGCTCTCAAAATCGGTCACTTCCACCCCTTATGAATTATGGACTGGTAGAAAACCAGACTTAAGTAGTCTACGTCCATGGGGATGTGCAGCTTATGTTCATAATTCTTCCCACAAACATGGCAAATTAGGTCATAAAGGGAAGAAATATATCTTTATAAGATATTCCGAACACTCCAAATGGTACGTGTTCATAGGTGAACAAGCTGATGGAAGTGTGACCGAAATGGAGTCACGAGATGTCACGTTCTTGGAGAACGATTTTCCTAATAGAGGTGAGATTGATAATGACTTCCAATTATATGAGATGGAAGATCCTGATAACACACCCACTGATGTTGTAGAGGGAAATGAAGATTTACCTCAACACACAAGACCTAGTGGGAGCGTTGCATCGCCTGATGAATTGAATTCAAGAGAAATTCAATTGCGTAAAAGTAATCGTAAAAGTATTCCCCTTCGTCATTTTGAGATTAAAGGGGAAGCATTTATGATTGCTCAAAAAGACGATGCCGAGCCTAAGATTGTTCAAGTGGCTCTCTCATCCTCTAACAAGGAAGAATGGAGAAAAGCTTTGGAAGATGAGATGGAGTCAATGAGGGCAAACCATGTCTGGGACTTGGTTGATCTACCACCTAATCGGAAGGCCATTGAAAACAAATGGGTCTTCAAGATTAAGCTAAAGGCGGATGGATCCATTGAAAAGTATAAGGCTCGCCTTGTGGCAAAAGGTTATACTCAACAATAGGGTATAGACTATGAGGAAACTTTTTCACCAGTTATAAGGTTTGTCTCAATACGCCTTATTCTAGCCATCATTGCACATTTGGACCTTGAATTACATCAAATGGATGTAAAGACAGCATTTCTCAATGGAGAATTAGATGAGAAAATCTATATGAAACAACCAATAGGTTTCATAGCTAAAGGTCAATAGCATAAAGTTTGCAAGCTTAATCGCTCAATATATGGCCTTAAGCAATCATATAGACAGTGGTATCTTCGTTTTCATCGAGCAATAATAACTTTTGATTTCATGATGATCGAAGAAGATCACTGTGTATATGTCAAGCGGTCCAAATGTCACGCCCCGATCCTCGGACGCGCGCACATCCTTCTACTTGGTCGATTTTAGAATGCGATATCCCAGGACTATGTATCGCCGACCCTTTCTTTTTATTAAGCACATGCGGAAGCAGTTATAAATCCCTAGACAATAAATCAATGGGATAGGAAAGTAGGCCATATTTTTCATATTGAAATTCACAACCACACTTTCATTAACAGCACAACTCATAGTATATTTACAATACTATTCATAACATACTTGTCTCACACCTATCTATGCTAAGACAGGGTTTACAAAAGGGATGGGATTTCAGTCCACATCTGTGTTATATTCAAGATCCCTCTCTGGATCATCTACTTCTTCAAAAGTCTTTCTCCCCTTCAGGTTCCTCTTCCTTAGCTTCTCCTCAGGGTCCGAAATGGTTATTCAATAACCAATGAGACCACGTCTCAGCGAGTCCTACCCCCTAAGACTCGATTAGTAAGCCAATACACTATAGGCTGCCTAAACATGGCATGAGTTGGAGGACTTACCTTGGCCTCAGATTCCATCTGCGTATTAGTACAGTTCAATAGGTATTCAAACAATCACATCACCGATCGAAGCATTGATCAAATCGACCTAGTCGACTTCATGTCAGACAGACCATTTCTAGGTCATTCATCCTACACCAAGCAATCCCTTAAATTTAGTGGTTTTACGGTCCCACCCGACCCTCTCAAGATCTAGTGGCTTTACGGTCCCACCCGACCCTCTCAACATTTAGTGGCTTTACGGTCCCACCCGACCCTCTCAACATTTAGTGGCTTTACGGTCCCACCCGACCCTCTCAAGATCTAGTGGCTTTACGGTCCCACCCGACCCTCTCCAGATTCAATTTAGGAATAAATCTTAAATTCACTCATAAATTACTTTAGCACCAATTAAAGCTCAAATAAATAAACGGACTGCACCACGACAATCAGCACGAAATTCCGGTCACCGGCCATCCCGGTTGAATTTCCGGAAAAATAAATAATTAAATAATTAATTTCGAAAATTAAATAAATAATTATAAAAAATCCAATTTAGGCTCGTAATGCCGAATTGGACGCCGAGACGAGCCCGGAAAATTACCGAGACTCGTTCCATAATTAACATGGCATGTCTACTTGCTAATGTCTATTTCTAATCGCCTAACATGCATCATTAAGTCTCTAATTTAATTGACCTAAACTAATCTAACCACCTAATTGCATTTAATTAAATCTAACCAACCTTAAGTATAATTAGCAAACTAAGAAAGCTTTAGTGAGTAAAACTCACTTGATTAAAAACGGGGATCGAATCACCGCAACGGCGACGCGACGGCGGCCGAAATCGGGCTCGCGACGACTCCCACGGGCTTGGACCGGGCCTTGGACTTGGCCCAACAAATCTCAGCCCAAATGAGATTTGTTTTTGCACTGGAATGGCTTCACAAAACTCTGCTGGTGGGCTTTCCTCGCGGGCCAATCTTAAATTGACTTGCTGAAATATTTTTGGGCTGGACTTCAAAGCTGAAGATGGGCCGATCTCTTGGGCTGGAATTCTACAAGCTGAGCTGAAACTTACAAGCTGATGGGTCCAATTTCGTTGGGCTTTGAATGGGCGTGAGGTTCGTGGACTGCTGCAAAGGAATTGCGTCGAAGATCTGAAGACGCTGGGCTGGGCTTGCGGCTTCGGTAGTCCAGTCCAAGGAGCTGATGACGTGCGGTTCGGTGAGGCGTGGAGTTGCTTCGAGGTTTCGGTGAGGTCTTCGCTGCTGGAGAAGACACGAACGCAGCTGCAGGGATTTCACTCGGTGGTCAACAAACCGGCATGAAGACAAGACTTGGTGGAGCAACTTCGGTGGAGTAAGTTGACCGGTGGAGAACAAAACGTGATGGAAAATTTTCAGTGGTGGATGGACAGATGTTGATGAAGATGATGATGCTGTGCGACTTCGGTGAGTGGGGGCTTCGTGGAGTCAACACCTGGGGCAGCTTAACGAATTTTATTGAAGATTGACCAAGGAAAATTTGTGGAGCAGCAGGTGGTGGAAGAAACCAGCGAAAATGGAGTGGCAGGTTCGGTCTTCATGGACGTGTGGTGACGGGGTGATCAGCGACTGGATTGCTCGGTCTTCATGGACTCCACGAGATGCACAGGTTGAAGACGCTGGACTCGTGGCGGCATGAAGAAAGCTCGGTGGAGAAGAAGTTGACTGGAGTTGCAGCTTCGTGGGGACGTTGGCAGCTGTGGTTTCGGTGGAGGGAAGATGCGGCCTTTCCTTTGGTGCAAGCTGACCGAAGATTGAAGAAGCTGGGTTCTCTTCTCTCTGCTAGTGCTGGTGTCGCACGAAGGAATTGGGAGAGAGAAACAGCTCACGGCAGCTTGGGGGAAGAGGATGAGGAAGAGGTGGGGGCCTTTTGGCTTGATATTTCACAAAATATCTTTCACAAATCAATCTAGGCCATGTATAATTTCTTGGCCACAATAAAAGCCTCCCACGCACTCTTCTGTGCCTCAAATGGTCCAATTGTTGTGTTAGGTGGGGTACACGAATTTGGGGAGGGGAATTGGCTTAAATGAATTCAATTTCTCCAATAAATTCCCAAATTGAGGTCCAATTTCGACGTAGAAAAATCCCACATGATTTTCTATAAATCCCCGACACACAACGGCTTAGCTTGAAAGTCCAATTTCCCATTAATTTAGCCAATCTGAACTTTTGCCAAATTTCCGCGACGTCCGAACCCAATTTCCGTAAAATTTTCCGAATCTCTGAAAAAATCTTCTGAGACTGAGTCAATGCTCCTAAAATTTATTGTGACATGGCCAAAACTTCAATTTCTGAAATCGGACTCGAATTGGCGGTTAATTTTCATTCGGCGCGTTTTTAGCGTGACCTAGACTATCGGGTAGTTTTCAGAACTTTTTAAGGCAAATGACCTGTGGTCGATTTTCTTCGAGCCACTATGAACCCACTCGACTCAATGGCAACTCTTGATTGTCGTGAAAATCTCGAGGATTCAATTACGGACACAGGGTACCAAAACAATAAGAAAATCAGTCTAGTGTTGGCCGACGAGAATTTTCTAATTCAGTGGCGTCACCCACGATTAGTCACATATCTCTATCGATCCAGTCTATCTCTGATTTCAAATCGATTTTTAACTATGCCGTAGTGACCTCTAAAGATGGACACGGTCAAGAAGTTGATTCCTGATCGAGTTCTCAAGTCTATTACCTTAAAATTCCTTAATAATTTCCCCAGCTAGTCTAGTTATCTCGAGAGTGATCGGCTCTGAGAATAACCCTATAGACGCGTTAATGAAATGCCCGATTTATTCAGTAGAAGACAGGATTGAAAATTCTGGATGTCACACCAAAGATAAATTTGTAATTTTAGCACTTTATGTGGACGATATTTTGTTGGCTGGAAATGACAAGGCTTTGGTTATCACCATAAAAGAATGGTTGTCCTCCAATTTTGAGATGAATGACATGGGAGAAGCTGCTTATATATTAGGAGTTAAGATCGAAAGAGATCGATCGAGGAAACTCCTTACTTTATCACAAGAGTCTTATATTATGAAGATTCTTGAGCGTTTCAATATGCAGCATTATAATCCCATTGATACCCATGTCATGCAAGGTGAAAGCCTAAGTACTGAGATGAGTCCTAAGACTCCAAAAGAAATCAAAGTAATGGAAACTGTTCCTTACGCTAGTGCGATCGGAAGTTTGATGTATGCCATGATGTGTACTCGACCCGACATATGTTATGCCGTGGGATTGGTGAGCCGATATCAATCAAATCCTGGTCAAGCACACTAGAAAGCAGTGAAGAGGATCCTAAGATACTTGAAGGGCACCATGGACTATCGACTTTGTTACCAAGGGAATGATTTACGCCTATTAGGTTATTCGGATGCCGATTGGGGTGGAGACCTGGATGAGCGTAAATCGACTTCTGGATATGCGTTCTTGCTCAATGGATGTGCAATTTCTTGGAATAGCAAGAAACAAACATGCACGGCCTTGTCTATGATGGAGGCAGAATTTATTGCATGTTCTACGCAAAGGCAAGAAGCAAAGATCGCTAAAACGTTTCTTAGAAAATTAAGCCACCATCCGAAGTTCCAAGAGCGGTGACAGTTTATTGCGATAGTCAAGCAGCCATTGCCTATGTGAAAGATCCCAAGTATCATGGAATGACAAAGCACATTGACATAAAGAATAACTTCATTAGAGAAATTATAGCGCATAAAGAAGTGATCCTGCAATACATTTCAACAAATAGAATGGTTGCTGATCCATTTACCAATGCTATTCCTAGAGACATGTTCTTGACCCATAGGATGTCACTAAGATTGCGTAGAATGTAATATCTGTTATTGTAGAGGATCATTGGTTTATGTATTTGTAGACAAATGTATTGTACTTGTTTGTTTATTAGTGATTTGATGTTTTATCAATAAGTACAAATCCACTATGAGACTAGCACAAACACACATATATTATTGAAAAGTATGTCAGTAGGTAATGATTGGCTCACTCACACGAGCAATCGCCTCAAGTGCTGTAGTTAGCATGTTGAGATGAGACGTTATGTACAAATAAATGCTGAAGAGCAAGTTTGGTACATAAAATATGTCGCCTTGATTGGAGTCAAGATAAGGTCTGTGATTGGTTTATAATAAGATCGAACATGATAGTCCCACAATCATGTATGCCTGAAAGATGCCGGATACGAGTACTTAATTGGGCGCTATAGAAAGCGAGCTGATATAGCACTCAGGCTAAACATGAGTACGTGAGAAGCACGTGACTATATTTAGGCTAAGATTCGTATAGTGGATATATTTAGTAAATGACATACGCTTTTATAGAAAGAGTAATCCACTATAGCATGTAATTCATACTACATGTGCATTGTACGACCAATAAGGGAATATGAGTAAAATTATCCCTATTTACTCATCGTGTGAACCCTTGAGGTAATTTGTATTTTACCTCAACTCTGTGCCCTATGTTACTTTGTTACTTCTGACTATGTTCTCAAAGTGAAAGATTAATGTTGCTACTTTAGCATGTTACGGGCGGTCATGAATAGATATGACCTATGGGACATGTCTAGAAAAACAGTTGTTCTGAAATTGAGAGAGACATGAGTGCGAAGGAAGGCTATTGTTGTTTTACATTTATCACATGTATTTACTGGTCGACCAATTATATCGCCTTTTGTGGTTGCGGATGTAATTGTAAATACATGGTGTTTTGAGAATAGTCAAGTATAGCCTTTAAGGGATAGGTATATTTGGACTGATGTAACAAAATATGTCTGGGGCACTATGAGACATCGATTGTTTATATCTTTTCGGGGTTGTAGCCATTATGTTATCCCTAACAGGTGCATAATTTGAGCTCCCAAGTGCAGGTGTACTCACTAGTCGCACGGCTTATTTGCTAGTATAAATTGTTTTGTAAAGTTGATGAATGTTGAATGCCTTATATTCTTGATAGAAAACTATCAAGCCCATCATGTCCGAGTGGGAGATGTTGTACTTTAGCTAGTTAGCTAGTACGTCCATGATGGGGTGCGATTGGACCGCACCAATTGACTTTGATATGCTACAATGGAAAGGCACAAATGGAGGGGTACGAAGGGAGACATATAAAAGGCTCCTGAACACAACCGTTGGACGATTGGCCATTCATTTGCACCAAATTTCCTCTCAATTTCCATCAAAGAAGATCAAGGCGTTCCATTTCATTTTTGCAAGAACAATCGGCATTTACGTTGTGGAAATCGGGTGTTTTCCTTGTGATTTCATCCAGACTAACGTGAGGAAGTGTTGTTTGTGATTTATTTGCAATTCAACGTTCATTCCGGGGCTAATTTCTGTTTGCGCATCGGAATCAGGTAAGTCGTCTTTCGCCGACTCGAATTCCATCAGTCTAGGAACTAGTGGGTGGTTCCCGATTCTTAATTTGTGGAACTGACCCTTTGTGGGTGGTTCTCTATTCTAGGGTGGAAATGGACTCACTTCGAATCGATCACCCCTACTTTGTCCGTACAATGGCAAATCGAGAATTTGAGGTAAGGCACAAATTTTTCATTTAATAACATATATAAAAAATATTTCGTCCTAGGAGGGGTAGGCGGAGGCTACCACGAGCCTCCTTGGTCCACCATTATGCGCATATCTAAATTCGAAATTATTACCTCCGACTTCCATAAGGAGTGAGAAAATCTTATGACCGTAAAAGTCGACGTCCATTCGCCTTTAGCTCCCAAATGTCTCGATTGATAATTCTTTTAAAGACTTGACCCATTTACACTCGATCCAATCGATGGATGAGAGAAGGAGTCATTTGTGGGCGTAGAAGTTGCGATAAATAAATAGAGAAATCAATCCTAAATGTTACGTAGTTTTGGTACGATTTATGTTTCGTGTAACGAGCAACGACAACAATTCCATTAAAATTCCCTCGACACAGAGACCAAACGAATGGGAAGAATCACACATTGGACACTGCCATCAAAAGATTCGGAAGTTGACAACTCAATACTCACTCGGAAGGTCTTATAGTATAAACTTAATCAAAACTCTTAGCACAGACTGCACCAACCAAATGAAACCGATAATACCATGACACGTTATTCCAAGAAAAAAGAAGTTCCCGCAATCGGCACTGGACACTACCGCCTCATAGTGCCTTGCACCGCTGGAGCCATTGCCACTTCGCTATGTTGCCTGGCGTTTCCTTCCCATCCTACACAGCAATCTGACCATTTTAAGTCAGTACTTGCTCAACACTTGAAAAGACCAGTAGACACACAATTAGGAAGCTATCCAGCACGAAGATGTTTGAAAGGGATGGGTTTTTACCCTTTGCCACATTGAATCCGCGGCTCTTGAGCTCTCGGAACTCTTGACAATGCGTGCAGTAAATGCCGCAGCAGTGGACTGAGCAGTGCTTGCACGGATCTTCCTTCAACCGGAACCCTCGTCTCAGGTTCGGTAGGTGCATGAATAGAGGCATGCACACGAAGTCAGCAAGGAGATGAGCGTGAAGATTGCACAATTCATAAGGCAAGCCGCAATCCAAGCTCGGATAAGTAAGTGAGAAATATATAATTAGCCTTTGTCTGTTCTTTGGTAATCAATTAGCCTTTCTTCCAGGGAAAATTAATCTCCTATATTTTCTGAATAAGTTGTCAAATCGGGATAAGTTCATAAAATTTGACATTGCATGTCCAATGTTGAACTCTAACCAACCGGCTCTACTTGCTTAGTGAACTGTGACTACAGTTCTTCATGCGCAGGCTTCATTTGTGACCCAATATTATTACAGTTCCTCCCGAACGTTCACTATTAGACGAGACCTGTATCAGGCACTCATTTGAAAAATAACCATGTACCTGAAGTATATAATCCGGTGCAAAATAGCAATAATATAGAGCAGTCCTCTGACATATTTTCGGACACCTATACAAAAATTATGTACTCATATGTTGCCCCTCTGTCTGCGATCTCTGATATCTGTCCGAAGGTGATGCAGCCTGCAAGCAACACGGAATTGCATGGATTTATTCCTTGATACGTAAAAGAGAAAAGGAGAAGAAGAAGCTGAGGATATAGACAGATTTCTGTTACAGCTATTGATGTCGTCGAAACAGCCGCAGAAGCCAGTGCTGCAAGGGTGTTCTCCCACATAAGTGGGGTCTGGTTGAGCTCACGCCGGTGGGCTGCGGGTGGCGAAGAGATAATGCAGAGTTCAAGAGATCCGCTTCGCATTGGGGATTGATGCGCAGGCGTCCATTGAAAAACAAAGGTCGAAGAAGGACGTAAAAACAAAAGCTGGTTGCACTCTTGATGAAGCGGGAATGACGAGGGGAAGGACGTGATTTTACAGACCGTTGAGGACGTGGTGCCTTCGCCAAAATTTTATCTGTGATTATTTTGAGTGAGTTCTTTAACTTTATGAGATATTATAATTCTGTAATTTTCTAATCAATCAATAGATTATTTTCTACTGGCTCTCACCATGAAGTAAATACTAATATTCGGACTGAACCACGTAATTTCAGATGATTTTAATTGTCTATTGTTTATTTTTCCGGTGATTTCACATTGACTAAATTGTAAGATCCTATTACCTTCCGCATTATATTGCAACATTTTTAATCACAAAAGCAAATTTACTTGAATTCTTCTTGTGCGTGAGTCAAATCACCAAAGGTCTTTGAACTCTTTCGGTTTATGCGATTACATCCCTTAACCGTTTTGTAATTACGCCCTTGAACCGAACATATTCAAATAAGTCGTAGACCCATTTCTTAACCTATATTTGATCGCTTGAGTCATTACATGGGTCAATTATATTCAAATAATTAGTTATAAATGAGTTTAGAATGACAAAACTAAATTAATATGAATGTTACATGTGTTGTACTCAAATCAAACCTATCTTTATAACTCTCTCTTCATTCTCTATGAGAAAATAACGAACCCCTCGTATTGTTTCAAGTTCAGTAAAGTCTTGATCGCAAGGACCCGACTCCAACCTTATTAAATATTAAAACGGCTTCTTTTTTCCCCCATTTTTATTTTTATTTTTAGTAATCTTGTAAGTTTCAAAAGTAAGCTGTTGGAGTAAATCTTTCTTTGGTCCCATTTGGCTTTGGTATTTTTACATATTATTCTAATGTTAGTTCTTATCATTGCAAACATGGTCGGTAAAAATCATTTTATCCAATATCTTACATTCCATTTAATTAAAATTTCAATTCCTTCAAGTTATTTGTTGTTGTAATTTTATAAATTCACTACCAAGTACTAAGATTCTCTAAATCTTCACTATAAATCAATATAAATATTGACAGTTCTATGGAATGTTGAAAACCGATTCTTTAACATCTTATAGTTGAAATAACGATTTTATCCATATAACATATATATGTAAAAAGCTTAAAGTGAATTAACTAGTTGAATTCGGTTTTTCATAGGTTTGATTAAATATGGATTTGTATTAGTAATACGGGACAAGACACATTTTTATCGCTAAATTTGTTAATCAATTTGGGTTAAACAATTTTTAACCAACTCAATCCGCTCATTGATCGCGCTACCATGAACTATGTTTTTATTTGTTCAACTGCATCTTTCTGTCAAGTTGATGGAGGGAAGTTACTGACGTGAACTGGACAAATTTGTTGACCTAGGCTGCTGGACGAGCCTTGCAATGTAGAAATTGGAGCTCCAAAAATCAATGTTCAATGCTAAAATTTTTAGCTCGAATTATAACCTAAAGAATTGACTGAAAGGAGAAAGAATCGATCTTCTAGATGAGCATTCGCTCATCATCTGCACGCCTTCGATCACGAAAATCATGGAACAAGAGTTTAACCACCGGCGTTGTCACTGTGGACTCCCGGTGAAGTTTCCGACAGCTTCGACCGGAACCGATTGTGGGAGGAGATGTTAGGGCTGGCCAAACTATATATGGTCTAACTCTACATTCTCTCCTTTAAAACCACGTTCGTTACATCTTTATATGTAGCTTTGGTCATGGGATGATTCGCAGCGAGGCGGGCGTCGGGTTTTGCATATGGAACGACCCGGAGCTCGGCAAAAGAGCAATTGAATGTAGATGTCTTGAAGATACTGCAGCCTTGATACGCGTACAGACTTATACCCCACACCGAAGAGCAAAAAGCAAGACGAGTTTCGTCAGCAAAAGAGAAACAGAGAAAGCTTTGCGAAACGGCGTGAATTATTTGCCCTCGGACTCCTTTCGGGCGGTAGGGTAACCATCGGGAAAGGTCCACCGTTGCCGTGTTCGGCAAGCGAAGGGGACAGCTGGCGCTGGCCTTCGGGGACTCCGCAGTCAACCGCAAGACTGTTGACCCGGCGAGAGGAACGGGTCGAAGAAGTTTTCGTCCATTCTTCCAAGCTTTGTCCTCCACGTGTCGTCTGTGGGCGTGACACCAGTGAACGTGGACCGTTCCCCGCCGAGCACGCATCATATAGGGAAAACGATGCCAAACCACGTCGTGCTTGTATATATTCCCGAAAAATGACATTATTCAATTTTTAATATAGTCTATAAACTTTTAATTCGTTCAAGATTATATCTAAATTATAGTCCACTGTGCAACGACATCCCTAAATTTTTAAATTGTTTTACATTTTTAATTTAGTTCATAAATTATATAAAAATATTCAATATTGTTATCGCCAATATTAGAGTAGGAATCCTTCTATTTTAAATCAAAAGGTTAACTTTTGGGTTAATATTACGAAAGATTCCAAAATTGGTAATCTCAAATATATCATAAATTATTATTTTACCACAAAAAGTTCAGAACATGTATATTTATAACAAATTTATTGTCAGTTAGTTGCCAATATTGGAGGCAAGATACATCTGCTTCATATATCCAGGACTCGAAGGCCCGAGTTTTAGAGAGCACGTCGCTTCTCCCTTACCGAGATGCTAGCCAATCAGGAAGTCATAAATCAACCCCCTCGATTATTGCTATTTATACGCCTCGTACAGTTTTCCATTTTGGCTTTTTCACTAATTTTTGGCATATGGTGATTATTTTGGTTTTCTTCCGTCAAATTTTGTCCAATGCACAATACACATGTCGCTTTTGTATTGGTGATACATCACGCAGTCGCACGTTGCATAAGTCGCCAGTTAGGAAAAAGTCATCTACAGGACTTCCAAACGTAGAAACTCTACCCTGTTTCAATCAAACGTTGTTTCTGTTTTGTATTTTCCAGGGAAATTATCAGAAAAACTAATTCAATTATAAACTTTTCAATTTTGCTAATTCAGTCATAAATCTTTTCACTTCTGACTAGTTGAGTCCATCCGGTCAATTTTGACAGAAAATTACCGATATTGTTTTAACAATATTTTAATATATTTTGAATTTTTATGTTTTTTTTTTTTTACTTTTTAGCTTCTTTTTTTTTTTTTTTTTTTTTTCGGGGGAGGTTGGATCTAAGGCTACCAAGGATTGCCGACCAACCCTCACCGGCCAACTAAAAATATAAAAAATTCAATAAATTATTTTAAAAATGTCACGTTAGCGCCAAACTGTTCACGTTAGTAATTTCCAGCCAAAATTGGCTAAATAGACTCAATTTGTAAGAAATTAAAATGTTTAAAACTTAATTGGTATGAAGTGAAAATATTTAGGACCTAATTGGCATAATTGAAAAGTTTAGAACTGAATTGACAAAAGTACAATAGGTTTAGGACTTTTTGGATAATTTTCCCTATATTTTTCTTGACTTTTGACTCTTCTTTTGATTTTTCAGAGCAGAATGGAAATCTTGGTTTATTCCACCAATCTTGCCTGATGCGCACGATATGTTTTGTCACTCATTCTATTAGCCCGACACATACAAAATATCTAAATGAGCTGCCAAACAGGCCAAGAAACCATGCCAAAATGTCTCAAAGCTTCGTACTCAAGCCATGGAGGAAAGTTCCAATGCATTGAGGTAGTGAATTGGAATGTGGAACGCATTGAGGTAGGGAGTGAGCTTGTGGTGGCCGTCGACTAACTTATCCTTTCATGCAATATCCTTTTTGTGCGAGCATGCATAAAAAGACAAGTTGGGCACAAGACAGAGAGTGCAATCACAGAATCATATAAACCCATGTTGCAAAAGTGTAGTTTACCCATATTTTGTGCTAGGGGTATGCAAAATAACCAAATCAAGATCTACAATAAATTGGGACCTGTAAATATTGATCCAAATTTTAGTTTCGGGTATGAACCCACATCCGGACTTTTGGCTTGTCTCTCATAGCTCGTAGCTCCCTCCCTCCCTCCCTCCCTCAGGCTCGCAGCCTTGGTCACCGCTCACGACATGAATTGGTAGGATGAGCAGTCTATTCTACACGAATTAGATGAAGAGGTGGCTTGTCTCTCATAACCTTGTAGCTCTCTCTCTCTCTCCCTCCCTCCCTCGCTCCCTTGAGCTCACAGCCTTGGTCACCGCTCACAACATGAATCGGTGGGATGAGCAATCTATTCTACATGAATTAGATGAAGAGGTGGCTTGTCTCTCATAGCCGTGTAGCTCTCTCTCTCTCTCTCTCTCTCTCTCTCTCTCTGAGGCTTGCTGCCTTGCTTGCCACTCACAATGCAAATCGATGATGAGCAATCTATTCTACACGAATCAGATGAAGAGGTGACGATATTGCTTGTGTGCCTTTTTTCCTTGTTTCTGTCTTGAAAATCTTAGTTATTGAGATTCTTGAAAGTTATTAGCCAGGTTTTTGAAAATCTAGGTTGTGGTGGTGATCACAAAGCTGGTTTAATGGACTCACTCCTAATTTGAATCAGATCAGTAGTCCGATTCCCAGGTGGGTTCAGGAACTAGTGTATTGTTCTGGATTCCTAGTTTGTGGAACTAGTTTTTCGTGGGCGATTCCTTATGCTATGATGAGAATTGGCTCACTCGAAAACCGATCACCCCTACTTTGCACGTGCAATGGCAAATTGAGAATTTAAGAGAAGGAAGCAACATTAAATTTTTTCATTTAAATAACATATATAGAAAATATTTCGTCCTATGAGGGGTGGAGGCTGCCATGAGCCTCCTAGGTCCGCCAAAGTGTGCATGACCTATATGCATCTAAAGTCGACGTCCATTCGCCTTTAACTCCCCGATGTCTCGATTGATAATTCTTTTGAAGACTTGACTCATATGCACTCTATCAAATCGACAGATGGGAGCAAAGATTCATTTGTGGTTGTAGAAGGTTTGAGACTAGGTAAAAAGTTGCGATATATAAACAGAAAAATCTATCCTAAATGTTACGTAGGTTTGGTACGATTTATGTCTTGTGGAGAGAGCGGTGACGGCAAGTCCACTAAAATTCCCTCGACTACAGACCGAACGAATGGAAAGAATCACACATCGAACAATGCTATGAAAAGATTTATAAGTTGACAACTTAATACTCTCCGAAAGGTCTTATACTTAATCGACCTCTTAGCACAGACTGCACCTACCAGATGAAATCGATAATACAATTAGGAGCTCGAAAGGAGTGGATTTGACATGTCCATTGACACGTTATTATCAATCAAACTTTTGACCATGGACTCTAATACTCCTGTCCAATACCCTGCAGAAGATGGCACTTAGGCTTTTGGCTGCACTCTGGTGATTGGTTGGTCCTGGCTCGGAAGGCATCTCCAGAACATGGCGGTCTTTCATCGCATTTGTAAATACGGACTTTGACTCGATCAAAGCGAAAAAAAGACGAAATTGACTGAGTCAACAAAAACAAGGAATAGTGAACACCTTCAGCTTTTAAAGACGGGCCGACGGGCCGACGGGCCGAGACCACACAAACGGAAAGAAAAGGATAGAGAAAAAGCGAAAGGAGAAGAAACGGAAAAGAGAGAGGGTTTTGGGCATTCATGCCATAGACGCTTCGCCAAGCTTATTAGACTTCATATCGCAACGTCTAGTAAGTGCTTGTGCCCTTCATTTGTCTAATCAGAGTAGTTTTCAGAATTATGGCTCAAAGTTAAAATTTATTGAAAATTAAGCTGCAAAGTTCGATTCTTAAGTTGTGGAGCTCCGGGATTTCATGGAAAATATAAATTATGTTGTTGTAGAACCGTGAGATTTCCTGAAAGTTGATTTGAATTAACAGTTTAGTTGGAGCGAAATTTTTGGATTTTGCATTCAAGTTTAACATTGCGAATGGCTTGGATAATCATTTTGGATATGTGATTTGTTAGCACGTATAAGTTGTTTGGTTAGCATTTAGGCATAGTTTAACCATTTTGTAGTTGAGGTAGCATTTTACTTGATTCTACTGTTGTTTCTCGATTATTTGATAGAATCGAGAATTTCACAATTCAAGTAAAGTTTGTTGTTTGGTCTTAAGTATTTTGAGATAAGTTATGCTATCTATTCTATGAATTTGTAAACTCACATCTTAAAGTGATGAAGATTTGATATATTTTGAGTTATTAATAAATATGTTTGTTGCATAGAATCCGAATGACAGCCGTGTCATTCCCTTTTTCTATTAGGACTCAGGGTGTGACGACGTTGATCGAGAGTGATGGCCAAATCAAATAAGTAGGAAACGAGTAATGTCCTTTTCTTGATGAAGTTCAATTAAGACCTTCCCAAGACCCATGTCACCATAAAACGGAGGAAGTACACCGCATTTCCTAATCCCATATTATCGAAAGCAATGGCATCAGCCCCTGCCTTTGCACCCCTCATATTGTGGACTCTTCTCGTGTTTCAATCATTTGAGTTTGGCCATTCCGAAGCTTTCGCCAATGTGAACTGCTTTGGTATAGAGAGAGAAGCTCTCTTGAAATTCAGGCAAGGTCTGATCGACCATTCTAAACGCTTGTCTTCATGGACCAGCAAGGACTGTTGTGAATGGAAAGGAGTCGAATGCAGCAAAAAGACTGGCCATGTTTTCAAACTCGATCTTCGTAATCCATGCTTTGAGACCTATCCCGACGGATCATGTCTAGATAAGAGCAGCTTGGCAGGTACAATCCATGCATCTTTGGCTGAACTGAAGCATTTGAAGTATCTAGACCTCAGCCTCAACAAATTTTCCAGGCAAGAAATCCCCCAATTCTTTGGTACTCTCCAGAGACTAGAGTATCTTAATCTATCATCCGCAGGTTTTGACGGAAACATACCTCATCACCTCGGTAACCTGTCCAACTTGCAATGTCTAGATCTTGCTAGTAGGTTTGGCGGGGGTTCTTTAACAACTGATAACCTTCAATGGGTGTCAAAATTATCTTCCTTGAAATACTTTCACCTCTCTCGCACTTACCTTAGGAATGCCACAGATTGGTTGAGTTCCATTGATATGCTTTCTTCACTGCAATCTTTGCAGTTGAACGATTGTTCTCTTGAAAAACTTCCTCACTCTCTATCCGTCAACTTCACTACTTTAAGATTCCTGGATCTATCAGGCAATTTCATAAATTCTATTATTCCTCCCTGGTTCTCCAACTTTAGCAAGCTCGAGCATATCGATTTGAGGGAAAGTTATTTGAAAGGCGCATTCCCGAGGACACTCTTTGATAATAATCGACAACTTTCCTTTCTCGATGTGTCTAATAATTTGCGGTCAAATTCTGAAAAACTTCAGCAATCTCTACAAGCTGCATGAAATAAGGTTGGCGTTTAATAACTTTGATGGAGATGTTGGGAGCATCATCCATGGTCCTTTGGAGTCGGCACAAAGTAACTTGAGGATTTGTGATTTCACTGCCAATAATTTCAGTGGTTTTCTACCAAGCCAATTGGAGAGTTTCAAAGATCTCGAGTACCTAAATCTGTCACAAAACTCGATTTGGGGACCTATTCCAGTAACTCTGGGGGAGCTATCATCTCTAACAAAGTTGGATCTCAGCCACAACAAATTGAGTGGGAACATTCCAGAAAGTATCGGGCGACTATCTAGTCTAGAGATGTTGGACATAAGTAATAATTCTTTGAATGGAGTTGTCAGTGAATCGCACATTGCTAATCTCATGAGCCTGACCCATCTGTCCATTTCGTCTAATGAACTTGTTTTAAGTTTTGATCCCGCCTGGGTTCCTCCATTCCAAGTTCAATGGATTAACATGTCGGGTTGTGATGTGGGACCGAAATTTCCATTGTGGCTTCAAACACAAAGGAATATTTCATACTTGTTCATGTCCAATGCAAACATCTCAGATGAAATTCCCAATTGGCTTTCCGACATTTCACTTAACGTTATAGACCTGGTTCTCGCTAACAATAAGCTCAGAGGCCCCATTTCCAGATTGGACGGAAACAAGATGCCACTGTTACATTGTCTGATTCTTTCTGGTAACAGTCTCAGCGGCAGCATACCGAATTCGCTATGTGCAATGAAGAACCTGGTTTATCTTGATCTGTCAAAGAACCAACTATCTGGGAGACTACCCTTTTGTCTGAAAAAGTTGGAAGCACTGAAATGGATTCTTCTGGGTGACAACAGGTTAAGTGGTCAGATCACTAACTCTTTCTGACATATGAAGCAATTAGTAGTTCTGATCTTGCATAAAAATGGCTTCGACCAAGTGCTTACCAAATGTTTGTCCAACCTAACTAACCTTCGCCTCCTTGATCTAAGTGATAATGACTTCACTGGTGAAATTCCTTCATTTGGACGACATTCTCGATCATTAGTAGTGATCGATCTTGAGAAGAATAGTTTCACTGGAGGCATTCCCTTGCAACTCTGCCGACTTAATTATCTCCAGTTTTTAAACCTAGCACAGAACAACATTTCCGGAAGCATTCCCTCGTGTTTTAATGGATTCTCGTCCATGGTTGGAGATATCAATTATCAGTCGTATTGGAAGTATTCACCATCGATTAAAGTCATGGTTAATACAAAGGGAACTAGCCGAATATATGACAAGACACTCCGATTCTTCCATTCCATTGACCTTTCTGCAAACAATTTAAATGGCGAAATACTAGAAGAGTTGACTAGGCTTGTCGAACTTCAGAATTTGAACCTCTCTCAAAACAATTTGAGTGGGAAAATCCCTTCAAACATTGGTGACATCAAAAATTTAGAATCCCTTGACCTATCCAACAACAAGATTTCGGGTAGAATCCCTCCTAGCATATCCAGCTTGGACTTTCTAGGTCATCTCAATCTCTCATTCAATAATTTATCAGGTCATATTCCTTCAGGTATTCATCTGCATACCGTGGATGATGAATCTGTGTATCGCGGTAAGGACGGACTTTGTGGAGCTCCTCTTTTAAAAGTTTGCCCCGGAGATGAGCAGCATCCTGATATCAGTAAACAAGATGGTGATTTTTGGAACAGAGATGAACCTAATGGAGGGAATCTGGACACCCATAATTGGTTCTTTGCAGGACTGGGACCTGGATTCACAATTGGATTCTTGGGAATTTGCAGTGCATTGCATTTCAAGCAATCTTGGAGGATATCTTACTTTCAAAAAATGGATAGGATCATCGAAAAGCTAATGATATCGAGGATGATGACCACGCCTCTATTCAAAAGAGCTTTTCAGGTACGCACTTGTAGGAACTACTTAGATCTATGATGACCACGCTTCTATTCAAAAGATCTTTTCAGGTACGCACTTGTAGGAACTACTTAGATCTCTCTCTCTCTCTCTCTCTCTCTCTCTCTTAAGCACACCACATGCTCTCAATTATTCAATACATGATTTCATGCTGTCCTTAGTATGAAATTCAAACAGCTACTTTAATCTTCTTGTAGTCGACAGCTAAAGTCTTGATCATTCTTATGACGCGTTGTAGGAAAAGTGATTATCATATATGGGCCTCAAGCACGACCCCAATCATTAAGCAGCGTTCGTGAAAGTCAAAGAAACTTATCAGATTCGATAGATAGACACTACATCTGTTTCATAAACTTAGAAATTCCTGTCTTCATGATCATAAACATCTTATCAGCAGCTTATATATGTAACAAAGACTCTGGGCCATATAAAGGCTAGCAAAATCCTCGAACATATTAACAAGACATTTGCTAAACCCTTCTGCAATGCTACGGCTATTACAGATATGATGTCCCAATTCTAAGGCTGTACGCTCCTTGTCAAAAAGTTTCAGCAATATGATCCCAATCACATAACATGAAGACATAACATTTCTTTCTTAGGTGCATGGTGCAAATTCAACACCAATAGTTCTAAAAAACTTCATTGATAAAGATCTGATACGTAATGATGACGCATCGGCTGCTGCTAATTCAAGTGAGAAAAAAGATTGCCGAAAACTGGCTGATATAATGCAATGTAATGCTTCCCTCACTTCCCCGCCACTGCATCCATCTCATCCCTAGATTACTCGGTAAAATTCTAGCCTTTTGCAATGGCTGTTCTCTTCTCCATGAGAGCCGGTTCCTCATCTAATGTTGTACCTAGTTGTTCCCACTGCATACTTGCCAAATCAGTTCGAATGGAGTAAATTTGAACAAATACAACATCATGTGAATTGGTAGATAGCATGGCAAGAATGATTACGGCAACTTATATATACTGTCACATTTTTTTTAATCATCTGAATTGGTTGAAAGCATAACATGAATGATTATTGCAACCTCATCCTTGTATCGTCCTTTTGCGTAATTTCAATTCCCTGTGATTTATCTTATATACAACTTGATTTGAGGCGTATCAATTCCTTGTCATTTACATTTTCTCGCAGTTAGATTCGTGTAGTTTCATTACCAAAGTACGAGCATTTTGCTAACATGGGTATAACATTAATTGAAGTCAGTCAAAATGTATACTCCAATGATAAAATTCTCTAGTAATGTGAACTCTCTCTTTTGGCCACAATTTAAATGGGAACTAAGATAACCTAAGTTTGGGGAGGACAATTAAGCAACGTTCAATAAAAACCTCATACTCCAATGATATCGACGCTAGTAATGTGAACTCTCTCTTTTTTTTTTTTTTTTTTTTTTTTGTTTTAAAAAAGAAAAAGAATAAAAAAAAAAAGTTGGCTTGCAGGCTGGGCCTCACCCCAGCCCTTTTTTCTCGTTCCCATGCCGGCCCAAGGCCCATCTCACCCTCGGCTTGCTGTCTTCGCTGCCCGGCCCTCTCGTTCTTCTTCCTCCTTCTTTCCTCGCGCGCAAGACGACCTCTGGCAGAGAGAGGAGGGTAGATTAGTGATGGAGGGGATGTCTCGCGGGCCCCATCAATGCCGCTGAACGGAGCAGCGTGAGATCCAGTGAGAAACCCCGACGGAAGGGGATGTCTTGGCGGACGCCTTCAATTCGTGTGTGTCCACTTTGACCATGTCTTGGTTCATTAATTAAGCTCGAGAAAAGTGATTTTGACCTAAGATTAACATGGTGCAATTGATGTTCAATGTCGATGCCGAATTTTTTATCATGCACCTTTCTAAGAGGAAATTTACCCGTGAGAAGAGGGTTCCGATACAAAAGGATACAATTTTTGGACAATGCACGTGTATATTGATTTGGTCATGTACTCTTCATCAAGACGTGGATGATCACCTCTGTTTGAATGCGGGAGTAGTCAAAAAAGTTACACTTGGATGAGCAAAGGAGGCTGGTTTGCCATGTAAAAAGTATTACCGATTGATATGTGTAAGCATATGATGTGTTGAAGAAAGAAGACATGTCAAAAGACAAGCAGATGATCAATTTGCAAAACACGTGATGCATCATCTTGGGGAGAATAGAACAAGCTAAAAAGAAGATGGAGCACTCAGAAGACCAACAGTCGACCATATAATAAAAGAAAGTGGAACACCATCACAAAACTATTGATCCACACAAAATAATTGATCCACACATTCAGTCGCGGCCTAAATCGAAACCAAATCAGGAAGATTTCGGAGACAACTGTGTGTCATGAATTTGATGTCGAGAATGCTGAGTTGCTTTTATTTTGATTTGATTCCATTGTCACGACCCGAACCTCAAGCGCATGCACATCCCGGAATGGTCGATGAAAGTTTGCAACCTCCCAGGAATGGTTGCTGACCCATTCATTTTATTTCACAAGTGGAAATGTAATAGTAACCTCCAAATAACACAGAGATGAGATAGCAAGCATATGATTATGTTTACATTAGACACACATATTTTTACAAGAGTGTTTACACACATAAAAGTCTAACATGACAAGGATCTATTTAAAAAAGAAGAGCTTCTAGGCTATCTATGCTCCGAGCTCCTCGTCCATGGGAACAGGGTTCCAGGCGATCCCGTCAAACTTCTCGATAACAAAAGCATAGGCTGTCACCCAATGTCCAAGCTAGATGGAAGACCCATCGACTCCTAACAGAAACTAAACCAAGACCTAGCTTTCACCTCCTTCGACTCTCTGTACATCTCCTGAAAATCCTCCATCTAGGGACCTGAAAATTTTTAGCCCACAACGGGGTGAGATCACATCTTAGCGAGTTAATCCCCTAAATCCCGAGTAGGAGAATGATACACTTTACATGCAACCTAATCACGTTTCTCACAATTCTTTTAATACCAACATGTTCCTGCATATTAGTGTCAATCAAATCATACCTAATAGTATCGAGTTCACACATCATATGAATACCTTAACGTGAGTATATGCAAGGATATAAATATTAATGTAATCATACAGGCCACAGTCAATGCAACAGATAACAGTCTTCCGGCATAACCGGGTATCGCCTTGCACCGTTGAGCGCGGCAATGTCTACCTCTAGACGGCATTCCGATTAGGAGCATTGGTCCAGCATCCACTGCGATCGACATCCATTGACTTGGGGCATTCCCGAAGGAGCATCGTTCGGCCCCAAAGGCTCGTGACGGATTCTCATGTTGTGTATGCATTCACTCAATGTCACAGTTCAATGCTCGATTGAACATTTCATTCACAACATCAATTAAACAATTTTCCAACAAGAAACACCTCAAAACAGTTATAAACTTCTACTGACCAAAATTGGCAGAAACTGTCCAATTGCGCACTTTCGGATTCAAGACCAGAAACCAACTCATATGAGTTCGAAAAATTCTCAAACTTGAACACGTGCTAAAGGACATGTAAAAAAACATTTTTCATGAAGACACCAAGGCCTAGATCCCTCTGGATTCGGCCCAGTAATTCACTCAATCCAGCACTAAAATTGGGTCCGTTTCCAGCGGTTTTGTTTTCTGAAATCAACTTGGTTCGGGGTCCGAAACAGGTCTGTTTGGTCTGAAATTCGAGTATGTTCAACAAGAAGATGTAACAAACAACTTTTGTGAAGAACTCATTTTTAAAATCGAACCCGAAGGGTTAGTAAAAACCCATAGAATCCTTACAGGTCGCAAATTCCAATACAGTTCAAGTTTCTATTTAAAGCTAACGAAGCTAAAATCATTTTTCTTTAAATCCCCAAAAATCTTGAGAAAAATATATGTTATACTTGAAAATGTGTAAAACATTTTTTCAGAAGGAATTTACTTCAAAAGCGCAACACATGTTAGTCTATAAAAATAATAAATCGTACACGTCCAGAAAACAGTTTTAAAGAACATCCCATGTTTTTGGCCCAACTGTCCTCTACGGTTCTTATCTTACTATTTTAACTAAAACTAAGCCTCCTTATGGCTAATCTAACCTTATTAAACTAATATTAACTATCTTTAATCTCATCTAAACCTTTCTCAACTAATTTCAACCCCTAAACAGAGGTACATAACTCCTATTCCAGTTTTAGAAGAACAACTCGCCTATTTAAAACTAAAGGCGGCTCTTGCTAATGGCTAGACAGCAACACAGAGACAAGCCTTGGGTCTCTCGGTGATGGGGTTGAGCCGAAACAGCAGAGGGGTGTGCTGCGGTGCGACTGCAACAGCAACACACATAATTACAAAATTTTCGATAGAGAGAAACAAACATGGTGTTTGGTCGGCTGAGCTGTTCTCTTGCTGGTGAGAGGGTTTTGTCATCACTTGAACTTCAAGACCAAGAGATAAAAAAACATGGTGGTAGTTAGGTCGAAGCTTCTGTGGGTCCAGGAATTTTGTAACATCAAGACCATGCCTTCCTCCGTTTTCTTAGTCGCTGGTTTGTCGTCCAAGAGAGAGTAGGAATGGGCATTGCATGTTTATATAAGAAGAAAACAACAGCTTGCACGGTTGAAAAAGGAAAGGGAAAAAGAAAAGGAAAAGAAAGGGAAAGAGGGAGACAGGCGCACGGCAGTAAGGGAGAAGAAATACGCGCGGAAGAAAAAGAGATAGGGAAAAGAAAAGACAAGCTTTTCGGTTAAGAGAAAAGAAAGGAAAGGGAAAGAAAGAGAAAGGGGGAGAGAGAAGAGAGTAGTTGCATGGTGCCAAGAAGGGGAAGGGGATTGCACGGAGGGGGAAAGGAGAGGGAAAGGAGAGGGAGGAAAAAGGACCATGAGGGTCCCTCCTCTCACATTTCCACAGCCTTTTGTTTTTCCACAAGAGTTTTAGTACTTTTTCCATGGAAAAACTCCCTCCTTTCATTGTCGAGAGGCCCACCCCACTTAAACACACTTATTCCCTTCAAATGAGACTCAAATGCAAGTGAATTTCCCCCTTACATGAAGGCATCCGAATTCCATTGTTTCTACTCTTCATTTTTCCTTTCTTTTGCTTGGCCATTTAATAACCTTACTAATAAAGAAGAGCCCTCAATTTACTCTTATAATTCTTAACTCCATTAGTTCCACATTGAGGACTAACAACCCATTTAAAATACGACATTTCTCTTATTCCTTTAATTTGCCGCATTTGCATTTTTCACTAACTATTCCCGTCATCAATACATTTTGAAAAGATGCAACAATATCCCTAGGATTAATTGTGACACATGAAAGTTCTCAATTTCTGCAATCAGAATGGATTTCGCGGTTAAATTCAGTCAAATGTGGTTTCAGCGCGACCTAAACCATCAGGTAGTTTTTTGGGAATTTTTGGTGCAATGGACTCGTGGTCGATTATTTTCGAGCCACTGTGTACATCTTCGACTCATTAACGACTTTCGGTTGTTGTGAAAAATCTCGAGATTTCAATTACGGACATAGGGTACCAAAACGACAGAAAAATCGGTTTAGTGTCGATCGACGGGAATTTTGTAATTAGGTAAAATCACTCATGCCTAATTATATATCTCAATCGAATCGACCTATTTCCGGTCTTTGATAGATTTTCGACTGTGTCGCAATGACCCTTACAGACTAACACGGTCGAGTAGTCGATTCCTGATCGAATTCTCAAGCCTATTACATTAAAATCCCTTACTGACTTCTCCAACTAGTCTAGTTATCTCATGAGTAATCAGCTCAGAGAATAGCATTATAAACACGTCGATGAAAAGTCCGATTTATTTCATTGAAAACAGAAGTGGAAATTCAGACTGTCACATCCATGATCTAAGTGATCTGAGTCATTTCTAGATTTTCGTTTCTTAAAAGAACTATAAAAGAGGAAACTACCAAATGGTCATAACAAGAAAGAGGTCATAAAGCATTTGTAGACTCTTCTCAAATGGTTGCTACATGAAGGATGAAACATGTCAATAGGTTCACATCAAAATGAAACCTTTAAAGGCTCCACATTGACTGCAACAGCTTTCAGCCAAAGTTTTCCGACGTTTACTTTATCTCTCTATCGTTCTTGCTATTTTCTTTTCACAACGTTTCTTGTTTGCTTCTGAAAGATTTTGTGAGATTCATGCAAATTATTTAAAAGTTTAAGCTGTTAGATGAAAATATGATTTAATATAAAAATATTATAACACTTTTCCTCACGATAAGTCTGATCATTTTTGCTAATACTAAGCGTGAACATATTTGATTGGGGAGGCAAATGGGGTCTGATAAAATTTGAACTCAAGACCTCTAACTCTGGATCCCTACTGACGTTGGTGTGCGAAAGCATGGGGAGCGAACGAGATTAGATACCTTGATAGTCCATGCTATAAATGATGAGTGTTCGCCCTTGGTCTACGCGGATTAGGGGCCCAACTAACGTGTGAAACACTCCATCTAAGGAGTACGGTCACAAGACCGAAACTCAAAGGAATTGACAGGGCCTGAGAGTATTAGAATCAATGGTCAAAAGCTTTGATTGATAATAACGTGTCAATGGACATGTCGAATCCACGCGTTTCAAGCTCGCGTACTCCTGGGTCAAAGCACATTCGCTGCAGAAATGGAGTAAGCAATCAGCGCGAGGGTCCTCTTGCTGTCTTATCAATCAAAGCTTTTGATTTCCAACTTATAAGTCCTCTAGAATTTTCCTCGCAATCCATTTGGTTTAGAGGTGGATTAACACTTGGTAGAATAGTTATGCCCATGTACACGTCTATGGGATGACATCGATGGGGAAAAGTCGAACAGTTAAGAGACTTAAGACTCCAATTGCAATTGTCTAATGTCGTGGGTTATAAGAATTTGTTGGGAATAACGGATCCCCGAAAACCGGATTCGACACTGAATCGAATCCCTAAATCAATGCGGAAGACGAAGCCCGGGAAAACACGTATCACCGATCGTAAAGCACACCACGGATTCGAGCGTACCTTGTTAGCCACAGATTAAACACCAATGCCGAAGATCGAGGAAGAAATTCTGATCTGATGATGTCAATTCGATTTGAATAGGGAAACGGCGTCGCCTTAAGCGTTTGGGAGAAAAAGAGAGAGAAAGGAACGTATGTTGGAATTGTTATGCCAAGAGGTATCTTCTCTCTCTCTCTCCTTCCTTTTATACCTTCCCCCATCCACGGGCCCTATTCCCGTGGGCCGGGCCTTTTTAGGCCTAACTTGAGCGGATGGGCCTTAAGCCCATCTCATAAATCCATCATCTCCCATCAGAGAAAAATCCAGCATAGACTCTCACTTAATATGGTGGGCCGAACAAAATCCTCTTTTCCTCTCTTCAACATTCATACTGGTGAATAATCTGTGCGACCAGCATACTTTGAGAGCTCGTTGCCATACATCTGTTAGGAATAGATAGCAGCTCATAATGGGCATCACACTCCGAGTAAATTTAGTATGCAGTACCCTAGATCGATCGATCACATTTATATCTCTCTTGATCTCTTTTAAACAATGATATATATATTGTATTCACAATTATGATTATCACAAAGACAGTCATAATTGGTTAACCGGTGAATACAAAACTACAATGTGATTCTCCAAAATCGATCTTCCTCTTTCCTTCAAACTCTCAATTTCAGTTCAGCTTGCTTTTCTAGAAATGCCCCATTAGATCGAATCACTCATGACCATTAGCAACATCCTAAGATAGCAAACACTAAATAGAAATCTCGAGAATAAGTAAGAGTCATGAGGGGACTAAGAAATTGAGGAACTCTCTTCCTCAAGAGTCTCACACGACATAAAAGTTGAGATCAAACTTTTGCCACTCTTATTGGTCGTCTCATACATACGTAGTATGAAATACGTATTACGGTATTAACTCCTTTCCCATGGAGCGTATGTCTATACCTTTCAATACCGTACAGAAGATAGTTCAGACATACCCAATGTCTAACTTGAGTTCACGTATCTACTCATTCATAAAATTCATCAAAACTCACATCTGGCATCTTAGACAGATAAAGTAAAATATGTGGGGTATTTTACTTTCGAACATGTTAAGTATTATATCCTCATCTTAACACCTAGTTAAGGCGATATACGTGTTTTAAGCTTGAGCTCTCGATTATCACCTAGATAATAAGCTTAAAAACAGTCTCATCTCTATTTATCACACAGTAAATAGAGACGATTACCCGTGTGAGTGGGCTAATCTTATATCTGTCCGACATACTTCTCAACTTAAAGTAATACACTAAGCATTAAGATGCATAAAGATCAAACAAAGATTCATAGGCATTAATGATGAAAACACAAATTCATCAAATTGTGAACATTTAGGGAAATTACAATATTTAGTACATCAGCCTCTACGCAATTCTAGAGATTTCATATAGCCACAAAACACATCTCTAGGTATTGGCTTTGTCATAGGATCTGCTACCATTCCATGCGTAGTATGTACTCTAAGTACACATCTTTTCGTGCAACCATATCCTTGACAAAATTATACTTGGTATCTATATGTTTGGTCTTGCCATAATATTTTGGATTTTTGGTATACGCTTTTGCTGCTTGGCTATCACAATTAACCAACAATTAATCTGCAGCACTTCCAATAACACCTAAATGATCCAAAAAAATCTTTTAAGCCAATCATCTTCTTATACTGCTGCTGATAATACCACGAACTCAACTTATATCGTGAACAAGGCTATACACTTTTATTTCTTACTGCTCCAACATATGGTGTCATTATTCGGTAAGAAAACAAATCTAGAGATAGATTTTTTTTCATCTAAATCTCCTCTTCAATCAGCATCAGAATAGCCTTTGAGTTGCAGATCCTTTCCTTAATAACTCAACGTATAATCAGCAGTCCTCTTTAGATACCTTAGTATTCTTTTAACGGCTTTCCATTATGCTTGACCTGGATTGGATTGATATCTGCTCACCATTCCAACTGTAAAGCATATGTCGGGTGTTGTACACATCATAGCATACATCAAGCTCCCAACAGCACTAGCATAAGGAACATGTTTAATTTGTTCCTTCTCTTGTGGAGTCCTTGGACGCAGACTATGGCTCAATCCTTCACCTTTTTGCAATAGGAGTGTCTATGGGTTTACAGTCTTGCATACGAAATCGTTCAAGAACCTTATTTATATAGGTTTCTTGCGAAAGAGACAACGATCTCTTGAAGTCTTAACTCCAAGAATGTATGCAGCCTCACCCATATCCTTCATCTCAAAGTTAGAAGACAACTATCTCTTGACAGTATTAACCAACTCCATATTGCTTCCGGCAATTAGTATATCATCAATATATAATGATATGATCACAAATTGATCATTGGATCTATTGATATATACATAATGATCCTCGTCAATCATTGTAAAATCATATACCACTATGGCATTATGAAAATGTATATACCTTTATCTCAATGATGCTTAAGGCCATATATCGACTCCCAAAGTCGACATATATTTTCTTCTTGGCCTTTCATTATGAAACCAGCAGGTTGTTCCATATATGTTCCTTCCTCTAATTCACCACTGAGGAAAGCAGTCTTTACATCCATTTGATGTATCTCAAGATCTCTACTTGTCACTATTACCATAATAATGCGAATCAAGGTAAATCTCACTACGGGAGAAAATGTATATTCATAATCAATTTCTTCCTGTTGATTATACCCCTTCGCCACAATGCGAGCCTTATGCCTTTCTATTAAGCCATTAGCCTTTCGCTTTATTTTGAGAACTCACTTGTTCCCAATAGCTTTGTGTCCTTTTAGAAGATCAACCAGTTCCCAGACTTGGTTTGATTTAATTGACTCTATTTCCTCTTTCATTGCATGAATCCATTTTTTCTTATTAGGACAATTCAGAGCCTCATTAATATTTCTTGGCTCATCCTCATCTTGTGGAGCAACCATAAAAGTTTCCCTTTCAATGTCAAAACATCGACGGGGAATACTTTGGCGACTTGTTCACCGTATGACAAATTGTACACTTAACACATCATTCCCCATCATACTCCCATTTGGATAAGGTAATGATGATGTCGTCACATCAGGTGGTTGCAATTGAGAATGAGTTGAATTCAATTCATTACATCTCATATTACTCCCACTTGGACGAACTCCACTGACATCATTATCTTGATCCAATGTTTCAAATAGGGAGTTATTTTCCCTTATTTCGCCCCTCTTAGGAAATTCATCCATTAAGAATGTGACATCCCGTGATTCAAATTCAGTTATACTCCTACTTTCCTGCTCACCTATGAACACATACCCTTTTGAGTGTTCGGAGTATCTCATTAAAATACTCTTCTTTCCTTTGGGACCTAATTTCCCAAACTTGTGAGAGAACTCATGAGTATAGGCAGCACAACCCCATGGTTTAAGAAAACTTAAGTCCGGTGTTCTAACTGTCCATAACTCATATGAAGTGGAAATAACTGATTTGGAAGGCACCCGGTTAAGTATATAGGCAGCAGTTAACAACACATTACTCCAAAAAGTGATAGGTAAGTTAGCATGTGCCATCTTAGACCTAACCATTCCAGTAGGGTTCTGTTTATTCTCTCTACAACACCATTTTGTTGAGGAGTATATGGAATAGACAATTACCTTTCTATTCCTTTTTCATCACATAATTTTCTGAACTTATCAGATAAATATTCTCAACCTCGATCGGATCTAAATACCTTTATTTTCTTATCTAATTGATTTTCTGCCAGGTTCATAAACCTTCTGAAACAACTTATGTTTCAGATTTATGAGAAATCAAATAGACATATCCGACTCGAGTATAATCATCTATAAAAAGTGATGAAATAAACAGCCAATTGCCTTCCTCTCATTTTCATTGGACCACAGACATCAGAATGGATTAAATGCAGAGGAAATTCAGCTCTTTTTCCTTTTCCAAATGGTTTCCTTGTTGTTTTCCCTTCTAGGCAATGCTCACTTATGGACAAATCGACTTTTTTAATATTGCCCAACAAGCCCTCTTTGGCTAGTCTTTTCATATGTTGTTGGCCCATATGACCAAGTCTAGCATGCCACTATATTCACATCATTATCATATAAAATAGAAGACGTGAAACAAGGGAATAACGTATTGACATCATCACAGTCAACATTTAGTACAATAAAACCATTTAGAAAGTGACCACAACCATAGTAGTTTGTACCTAAATACAAATCTACACCTTTATTATGGAAGTTCATTCTAAAACCAAGCTTAACCAACATCAAAATAGACATTTAAATTTCGACGAATCTCCGGAGCATATAGAACATCAAGATGCGTCCACCTTGCATGTTCAATTGGCAGGTGCCAATTCCTTTACATCAGCTCTAGAGTTGTTTCCCATATGGATCCACTTAGTTCCAGTTGGTACTCGTCGAAATTCCACGAAGGATTCTCTATCCTTCCCTCTATAGTCTGTCGCTTCTGAATCTACAGTCCACAAAGGACGTTTTCCTCTCTTGTGTTGGTTAACTCTTGATTTCTTGCAATAAGGACTTGATCCTTTGCATTCCCATATATTGGAGGAATCAATACGCTTGCGCTTAGAGCACAAAGTCCTTTATGAGCTAGAACCAGCATTGAAAATATCTATTTTTGGCTCAAATGCCGTTAGGCGGTCCTCAGCTAGCTCAAGGTAGCGCATGGCATTCTCAAGATCTTCCATAACATGGTCAAGAGCTTCTAGTGCTTCGTGCTTTTCCAGCACATATTGAATCTTCATATTCAATATTTCACAATTGTTGCCGTTCATATCAGCAATTATATTCTTAGTTCTTTGAACCATCGTTCGAACACATCGACATACATGCACGAATAATTAATGCCTATCATTTGTGCATCCCTATTTGCATAGACCCATCATATTAATAAATAATTTCAAGTAAGGCTTCAGAATCAAAAGGTCACTATGTTTCCAATCATCCTCCAAAAATCCTAGCTTAAAACTATCATTAATATGATTGTCTTATGCAAAATCAATTCTATGAAGTTACAAAAACTTCTATTACTACCCACAGCTAATTGCCCACAGCAACCAGCAATAGCAGAAAGCAAATAAAAATTTTAACATCCAATAAAATAACAATGCTTTCACATGATACAACTAATATATCGGTTGCTATATCAACAACAATCAGGTTGTAAACATTACATAATTAATCAAAGAAATAAATAGGGAATGTCCCTTCTAATCTAACAGCCATAATATCTGAGAAATTTGAAGGCACATTTGCCAACCATGGAAAAACTTTTGGAGAGCTTTCATGTCGCCTCCAAGGCGCATTCACTCGGCGCCATGTGGCGCTCAATCTAAGGGTTGAAGTTTTGGTCAACTCAATCCTGTAGTGCTCTCTTACAAAAGCTTCCACTAGCCTCCTATAACCCGGGACCACGTTGACCTCCCATAGCCTCTAACACTGCTTGCCATTCAGGTGGAAGAGTGTTCATCAAAGCCGGCACCTTCTCAAAATCCGGCATAAGATAACCATTGTAGATGATTTCCGTATCATCCGATTGACCTGACCACATGTGATACTAAATCACAATCATGCCACCGATAATTAGCTAATTCTGACATCAGCCTTTTAAGTCTTGCATTTCCCTCGTCCGTTCTCGGGATTGCAGGTATCCTTGCATAACGCATCATAATTCCTGCAACAAATGCAGAACTAAAAAATGGATAACTTATAATCCATAATAAATATAAGGGAAAATACATAATTTTCCAAAATTCATGCAACAAATGCAGAATTAAAAATGGATTACTTATAACCCACATAGGCATGACTGAAAAAGAAACAAATTCCTTTTTTTTTTTTTTTTTTTGGGTAACGGTCAACGGTCAAAGTCAACGGTCAACGGTCGGTCAACGGTCGTCAGTCAATGGTCAACGGGTCGGGTCAACGGGCGCGCGGGTCGGACCGATCGCAACGGTCGAACTGGTCGGACCGGACGGGCTGGTTGGACCGCTCGTGCGGACCGACTGCACGTGCCTCGCGCGTGCGGGGGATGACGTCACGCAAACGTTATCCAGCACGTGCCGGCGCGTGCTCGCGTCCACGAGTCGGGGCGGGTCGCCGGCCGGTGACCGCCGGCGAAACGTCATCGGTGACGTCATCCGAGCGGTTACCGATCATTGTATGACGTCACGATGACGTCATTGCGTGACGTCAGCACGCGTCGGTATGCGGACCGGCGCATGCCGGTTCGCCCGCCGGCGGCGTGCACGTGCCGGTTCACCGACCGGTGCGTGTGCTGCACGCGCTGGGCGAGCCAATGCTTCCGGGCGCGTTGCGCCCACGCGCATCGCCTTCCGGCCGTGCGTGTGGGCGTGTGCGGCGTCACCCAGTGGCGTTTGACCTATCCCTGGACTCGTCTTGACGTCGCCTTTCACCTAGTGCCTTCAGAATTTGATTTCGACTTACGGAAACTCAGAAAAATGGCCGAACAATGCTCGGGTGTCGGGATTTCTCGCCCCGATCCGTACGGCCGAATTGTTTTTGTAAAAAATCAATAAAAAATCATCAAACAAGTCGGGAAAAACGTGAACTAGGGCTCTAATACCAATGTTGGGAATAACGGATCCCCGAAAACCGGATTCGACACCGAATCGAACCCCTAAATCAATGCGGAAGACGAAGCCCGGAAAACACGTATCACCGATCGTAAAGCACACCACGGATTCGAGCGTACCTTGTTAGTCACAGATTAAACACCAATGCCGAAGATCGAGGAAGAAATTCTGATCCGATGATGTCAATTCGACTTGAATAGGGAAATGGCGTCGCCTTAAGCGTTTGGGAGAAAAAGAGAGAGAAAGGAACGTACGTTGGAATTGTTATGCCAAGAGGTATCTTCTCTCTCTCTCTCCTTTCTTTTATACCTTCCCCCATCCACGGGCCCTATTCCCGTGGGTCGGGCCTTTTTGGGCCCAACTTGAGCGGATGGGCCTTAAGCCCATCTCATAAATCCATCAGAATTTAGTGATCGAATTATCTTACACCACTTTGGTAATATGTCGAGTTTTAAGTGGATCCAGAGATGAAAATGTGTTATTTATGGCTCAGTAGGTTGATATCCTATTAATCTCACTGGTTGCTTGTCATTTTGGTGCCCCTTAATCACATTTGGGCGAATTGCGGAGATTGCTGATCAGAGATCGGTTTGCAAGTAGAATCAATCGCGTTCGCACAAATTGAAGAAGGATCGACATAATTAGACTTGCTTACTCGGGTCGGTTTTTGTTGCGGCATGCCCTGTGCACGGAGCTATTTACACGGTGATCGCCTTGTTTACCGGGGGCGCCTGCTGCTACTCCTGGTTCTACCGCACCAAGATAAGACAGCAATACCAGTTGCAATAGGATCATCGCGCTGATTGCTTAGTGTGACATCCCGATTTTTCTCAAGTTTATTTTCAGTCAATTGAGTCGGACAATTCATCTGTGCATATAGTTCGTTTCTCAGAGTTGGCCACTCACGAGAGAACTAGTTTATTGAGTGAAGTAATTAAGGAACTTTACCGCGTCGACTTGGGGACTGATCACCTCGGGTCGGATGCAAGAAAATTTCCCCAAAAGCTACTCAGTGGACTAGGCGTGCTAAAATCGCACCAGAGTGAAATTAACCGTGAAATTGAAATTGAATTCTGAAATTTGAAAGTCAAAGGGTGTTGCAAATCTTATTAGGAACATTGGATTAATTCATGGACTTTAATTTGGACTCAATTAGAAGAGAATTGATGGAAATTGAAATAATTAAATGTGCAAGAACTTGGACCCCGGCGGAAAATGAATTGGATCTATTGGAAGATGTTGTGAGGATTTGAGTTAGTGGAGAGTGACATCAGCAAGTGATGTCATGGTGGAGGCCAAAATTAAGGAGAGCTTGACAAGTGTCACAAGCTAATTGGCTCACCAAAAGTGGGGGTGTCACATCCACTTCTTCTTCAACCTAGGAACCAGTTGGGAGGAGAGGAAAAGGAAGAAGAAACTAGCGCCGGATCCCCTTCGCCCGAGCTGCTCGTCCGCTCCTTCGCCGACCGCGCATCGCCGCCGTCTCGCCCGCCGTCACACGCCGTCGCCGTCGCCGCTCGTCCGCGTGCGGCCCGGTGCGCGCTCCTCGTGTCCTCGTCGCACCACCGCCTCTTCGTCCGCTGCTGGTCGCCGTCCGCCGAAGCTCCCGCCATCGCCGTCCGTCGCCGTGAGCTGCCGTCCCGAGTCCTAGCCGCCTCCGCCGGTCTTTCTCCGTTCACTCGCCGCCGTTCCGCCGCCCTTTCAAGCCGGTTAGTTGCTGGAAAGAAAACCAGCAAGATCTAGCATCTTCGGAGCTCCTTTTGACCCCCTATAAGTGCTCATTTGGTCTTGATCCGTGTAGGTTTTTCGTCGGCGTCGTCGTGCTCTTCACCGGAGACCCGTCGGAAAGTGATTCCGGTGAGTTTACCTCACTAATCCGCGATTAGCGAGTTAATGATGCCTTAAGTATGTTTAGTTTAAGTTGATTGAGGTTAGGTGGATAGATTGGCTTAATTAGATATGGATTATATTAAGGTGATTAATTAAGGTAAAATGGTGCTTAGTTTAATGGTTAAGTATGTTATTTTTAAAATAAACCTTGATGTGACTTAAAGGAGTTTATTTATGATTTAAATAAATGCTTCGAAATTGTTGGATTATTTAATAATATATCTTATTCCGAAATTCATTAAAATATTATTTATATAAAAAAAAACTTGAAAAATTTATTTTGACCCTAATTGCTCAGAATTTCGTGCCGATCGCTGCTGTATGTTTAGAATTTGAAATTGATGTGTGAATATCGCAACTTGATTGTTGATTGTGAAAAGAATGGAATTTTATTTAGAAAATCCCAAGTGTCGAGTTCGGCATTGAAATTTGATTGTTCGTGGTTAATGTCGTAATTGGATTATGTGGGTGAAATGGAAAATATCCAAGGATCGGTATCAAATTGTTGTGTGCTAGTTGGAAGGCTCGGGTCGCAGTAGTGGTTAGGCCGACTGGATCCTTATTCTAAGAAATGCCGTCAAGGGAGAGTGACGTGGCTCGGGTCGCAGTAGTGGCTAGGCCGACTGGATCCTTATTCTAAGAAATGCCGTCAAGGGAGAGTGACGTGGCTCGGGTCGCAGTAGTGGCTAGGCCGACTGGACCTTTGTTCTTCTGGAGATGCCGTCAGGAGAGTGACGTGGCTCGGGTCGCAGTGGAGGCTAGGCCAACTGGATCCATGCTCCTTCGGGAATGCCGTCGATGTGTTGACGAAGTGCGCTCCAAGGTGGGGAGGCGATGCCTAGCTAGATATCAGTAGATAGCCGAATTGCGAGTAGGCTTTGCCCTGGTGTGACAGTGGATAATGATGATTTGGAAATGCTTGCTGTGATTGCGAAATTGAGTGAAACTGATTGAGTTCCGATAAATTGCCTTCTTGTCATTTCTTGTGCTTAAGTGATATGAATTGTACTAACCTGCAGGGAGGCACGAAGGCGAGGTAAGTCTTCTTGATGTCGTGGTTAAGCTGCTTTGGGGCGTATTTACTTTCTAATAGGGGTTTAGGAGGGGTGAACTTGCTGAGACATAGTCTCATCCCAGTTTGGGGAAAAATATTACAGGACCATAGATGGCGAGACCCCCGGAGATGAGTGGCCTACCGACGAAGATCGACCAGACGACGGAGAGTGCTCCTGACCCTGGGAGTCCTTGGGTCTATCTGTTGATTAGGACCCTCATCTGGGTCCAGGTGAACGTGCATGACAGAGTACCATACATGTTTAGGGCGTGGTTTTGTACCGGAGCAGATGGTGTTAGGGTCGGCCCTCTAGATAGCATGGACATTCCGCCGGCAGTCTTGAATGCCATCCTGGGTGAAGGTGTGGCGGACCTTCCTACCGGTGGAGTGATCAACGCCTCGCCCCCGCAATCTTGGGTGTCAGATCCTGAGGACGTGGGATCGTCCAATGGGGCTGACCTGTAGTTCTAGGGTGGTTGATTGTCTTTTGGCGGACTGATCCTTACTATGTAGGCTGACCCCTTTTTGATGCACATAAACTCTAACCCATTTTTGGTGCATATAGCCTCTGGATCCTATTGATGTATGTAAGACTTGGATTGTCGATGATGTATGGAGTTATGCTCGTTTGATTTTGAATTTAATTCTTCCTGCTGTCCTATCCCGTGAGTTTCTGTCAGGGGTTTCTTAAAACGTTCCGCATGTGCATAATAATTTTAAATATTGGGGTCGGCAACACTACCTGGGAATGTCGCGTTTGCATGACCATGGCGGGTTGTTCCACGTGTCTCGGGGTTCGGGGCGTGACACTTAGTCCATTTCTGCAGCGAATGGGGCTTTAACCCAAGAGTACACGAGCTTGAAACGCGTGGATTCGACATGTCCATTGACACGTCATTATCAATGAAAGCTTTTGACCATTGACTCTAATACTCCTGGGCCCTGTCAATTCCTTTGAGTCTTGGTCTTGTGACCGTACTCCTCAGACAGAGTGTCTCACACGTTAGTTGGCCCGTAATCCGTGTAGACCAAGGATGAACACTCATTGTTTACGGCATGAATCACAGGGTATCTAATTCCATTTGCTCCCCATTCTTTCGCACAGCAGTGTCGGTAGAGACCCAGAGAGCTGTCTTCACTTTTGGCCTTCCTTAGTAGATCTCCGGATTTCACCCCTACACACGAAATTCCACTTTCCTCTGTCTCACTCAAGTGAATTGGTATCGAGAGCATTCCATCATTTTTTCGGTAACTTTCACTTTCAACCCGATCCGATACCCTGCAGAAGATTGCACTTAGGCAACGTTATGCTTTTGGCTGCACTCTGATGATTAGTTGGTCCTCGCTCGGAAGGCATCTCCGGAACATGGCGGTCTTTCATCGCATTTGTAAATATGGACTTTGACTCGATCAAAGGAAAAGAAAAAGAGGAAGTTGACTGAGTCAACGAAAACAAGGAATAGTGGACACCTTCAGCTTTTAAAGACGGGCCGAGACTCACATGAACGGAAAGGAAAGGATAGGGGAAAAGGGAAAGAAGAAAGAAAAGGAAAAGAGAGAGAGGGTTTTGCGCATTCACGCCATAGACACTTCGCCAAGCTGATTCGACTTCATATTGCAACGTCCAGTAAGTGTTTGTGCCCTTCGTTTATCTAATCAGAGTAGTTTTTAGAATTATGGCTCAAAGTTAAAATTTAGTGAAAATTGAGCTGCAAAGTTTGATTCTTGAGTTGTGGAGCTCAGGGATTTCATGGAAGATATAAATTATGTCGTAGAACCGTGAGATTTCGTGAAAGTTGATTTGAATTAACGGTTTAGTTGGAGCGAAATTTTAGGATTTTGCGTTCAAATTTAGCATTACGAATGGCTTGAATAATCGTTTTGGATATGCGATTCGTTAGTATGTATAAGTTGTTTTGTTAGCATTTAGGCGTATTTTAACCATTTTGTAGTTGATGTAGCATTTTACTTTATTTTAATGTTGTTTCTCGATTATTTGATAGAATCACGAATTTGACAATTCGACTAATGTTTGTTGTTTGGTCATTGGCATTTTGAGATAAGTTGTGCTATCTATTCTATGAATTTGTAAACTCACATCTTAAAGTGATGAAGATTTGATATATTTTAAGTTATTAATAAATATGTTTGTTGCACAGAATCCGAATGACAGTCATGTCATTCTCTTTTTCTATTAGGATTCGGGGTGTGACAACATTGATCGAGAGTGATGGCCAAATCAAATAAGTAGGAAACGAGTAATGTCCTTTTTTTGATGAAGTTCAATTAAGACCTTCCCAAGATCCATGTCACCATAAAACGGAGGAAGTACACCGCATTTCCTAATCCCATATTATCGAAAGCAATGGCATCAGCCCCTGCCTTTGCACCCCTCATATTGTGCACTCTTCTCGTGTTTCAATCATTTGAGTTTGGCCATTCCGAAGCTTTCGCCAATGTGAGCTGCTTTGGTACAGAGAGAGAAGCTCTCTTGAAATTCAGGCAAGGTCTCATTGACCATTCTAAACGCTTGTCATCGTGGACTAGCAAGGACTGTTGTGAGTGGAAAGGAGTTGAATGCAGCAAAAAGACTGGTCATGTTTTCAAACTCGATCTTTGTAATCCATGCTTTGAGACCTCCCCCGACGGATATTGTCTAAATCGAGCAGCTTGGCAGGTAAAGTCCATGCATCTTTGGCTGAACTCGAAGCATTTGAAGTATCTAGACTTTAGCCTCAACAATTTTTCCAAGTAAAAAATCCCCCAATTCTTTGGTACTCTCCAAAGACTAGAGTATCTTAATCTATCATCCGCAGGTTTTGACTGAAACATACCTCATCACCTCGGTAACCTATCCAACTTGCAATATCTGGATCTTGCTAGTGAGTTTGGCGAGGGTTATTTAACAAGTGATAACCTTCAATGGGTGTCGAAATTATCTTCCTTGAAATACTTTCACCTCGCTTTCATTAACCTTAGGAAAGCCAAAGATTGGTTTAGTTCCATTAATATGCTTTCTTCACTGCAATCTTTGCAGATGAGGGATTGTTCTCTCGAAAAACTTCCTCACTCTCTATCCGTCAACTTCACTTCTTTAAGATTCTTGGATCTAGCAGGCAATTCCATAAATTGTACTATTCCTCCCTGGTTCTACAACTGTAGCAAGCTCGAACATATCGATTTGAGCCTAAATTTATTAAAAGGCACATTTCCCGGGACACTCTTTGATAATAATCAACAACTTTCCTTTCTTGATGTGTCTTATAATTTGCTAGAAGGTGAAATTCTGAAAAACTTCAGCAGCCTCTACAAGTTGCGTGTATTAAATTTGGCGGGTAATAACTTCCATGGAGATCTTGGGAGCATCGTCCATGGTCCTTTGGAGTCGGCACAAAGTGACTTGAGGATTTGTGATTTTAGTGGCAATAATTTCAGTGGCCATATACCAAACCAATTTGGGAGTTTCAAAGATCTCGAGTACCTAAGTCTGTCAGGAAACTCAATGTCAGGACCTATTCCGGTAACTTTGGGGGAGCTATCATCTCTAAGAGAGTTAGATCTCAGAAACAACAAATTGAGTGGGAACATCCCGAAAAGTATCGGGCAACTATCTAGACTAGAGCTTTTTTACATAAGAAATAATTCATTGGACGGAGTTGTTGGTGAATCGCACTTTGCTAATCTCACCAGCCTGACCTATTTGTCCATTTCATCTAATGAACTTGTTTTAAGTTTTGATCCCGCCTGGGTTCCTCCATTCCAACTTCAGAATATTGGCATGTCAGATTTCGATGTGGGACCGAAATTTCCATTGTGGCTTCGAACACAAAGGAATATTTCAGTCTTAAGCATGTCCAATGCAAACATCTCAGATGAATTTCTCAATTGGCTTCCCGACATTTTACTCAATGTTAAAGTGCTTGATCTCAGAAACAATATGCTCCAAGGCCCCATTTCCAGAATGGACGGAAACAAGATGCCACTGTTAGAATATCTTCTTCTTTCTGGTAACAATCTCAGCGGCAGCATACCAAATTCACTATGTGCGATGGAGAACCTACATTATCTTGATCTGTCAAAGAACCAACTATCCGGGAGACTACCCTTATGTCTGAAAAAGTTGAAAGCATTGGAAGTGATTTCGCTGAGTGACAACAGGTTAAGAGGTCAGATTACTGACTCTTTCTGCCATTTTAAGCAATTACAAGTTCTGATCCTGCATAGAAATGGCTTCGACAAAGTGCTTCCCAAATGTTTGTCAAACCTAACTTACCTTCTGCTCCTTGATCTAAGTGATAATGACTTCACTGGTGAAATTCCTCCATTTGGACAACATTCTCAATTATTAGCCCTGATCGATCTTGAGAAGAATAGTTTCACCGGAAGCATTCCCTCTCAACTCTGCCAACTTAGCTCTCTCCATTTTTTAAGCCTAGCACAGAACAACATTTCCGGAAGCATTCCGCTGTGTTTTAATGGATTGTTGTCTATGGTTGAAGATGGGCCCCCCCAAGACCCTTGGTCATATTGGACACTCATATACGTCATGGTTCATGCAAAGGGAACTAGCCGAATATATGACAAGACACTTCGATACTTCCATTCCATTGACTTATCTGCAAACAATTTAAATGGCAAAATACCAAAAAAGTTGACTAGGCTCGTCCAACTTCAGAATCTGAACCTCTCTCAAAACAATTTGAGTGGCAAAATCCCTACAAACATTGGCGACCTCAAAAACTTAGAATCCCTTGACCTATCCAACAACAAGATTTCGGGTAGAATCCCTCCTAGCATATCCAGCATTGACTTTTTGGGTCGTCTTAATCTCTCATTCAATAATTTATCAGGCCCTATTCCTTCAAGCATTCATCTGCGTACCGTGGATGATGAATCTGTGTATCGCGGTAACGATGGACTTTGTGGAGCTTCTCTTTTGAAAGTTTGCCCTAGAGATGAGCAACATCCTGATATCGATGGACAAGATGGTGATTCTCGAAATGGAGGTGAACCTAATGAAGGCAATATGGACGGCCATAATTGGTTCTATGCGGGCCTAGGACCGGGATTCACAATTGGATTCTTGGGATTTTGTAGTGCTTTGCATTTCAAGTAGTCTTGGAGGATATATTACTTTCAAGCAATAGATAAGATCATTGAAAAGCTGATGATATCAGGGATAATTACCACGCTTCGGTTCAAAAGAACTTTTCAGGTACTTACTTGTAGGACCTACGTAGGAATCTCTCTCTCTCTCTCTCTCTCTCTCTCTCTCTACTTATTAAGCACACTAGCACATGCTCTCAGTTATTCAATACATGATTCTTTGCTAACCCTTAGTATGAAATCTAAGTAGCTTCTTTGATCTTCTTGTAGCCCATAGGTAAAGTCCTGATCATTTATATGACATGTTGTAGGAGAGGTAATTATCAAATATGGGCCTCAGGCACAACCCCCAACATGAATCAGCATTCATGAGAGTTGAAGAAACTTGTCAAATTCAGAAGACGTACATCTATGCCATAAATTTAGAAGTTCCTCTCTTTGTGATCATATACATTGTACCGGTAACTTATGCATGTAATGAACTCTTTGTATTATATAAAAGCTAGCAAAAGCCTCAAACATGATGACAATGCCATTTGCTAAACCCTTCTGCAATGTTGCAACTATTACAGATATGATGTCCCAATTCTAAGGCTATCGTCTCTTTGTCAAAAAGTTTTTGTAATATGATCCCAATCATATAAAATGAAAACACAACATTTCTCTCTTCGGTGCATGGTACAAATTTCAACACCAACAGTTTGAAGAAACTTCATCAAAGATGTGATACATAACGAAGTCTTGTTGCCGATTCGCGCGTCAACTACTGGTAATCAAGTGAGAAAAAAGATTGTGGAAGACTGGCCGATATAATGCAATGTGATGCTTCCCTTACTTCCCCGCCACCGCATCAGTCTCATCCCTAGCTGACTCGACAAAATTCTAGCCTTTTGCAATGGCTGTTCTCTTCTACACGAGAACCGGTTCCTCATCTAATATCGCTCCTAGTTGTTCACTCTGCATACTAGCCAAATCAGTTCTAATCGAGTAAATTTGAACAAATACAACATCATGTGAATTGGTAGATAGCATGGCAAGAATGACTACGGCAACTTTTTAAGAAGTTTATACTGTCGCCTTTTCTTTTCTTTTTTAATCATCCGAATTGGTAGAAAGCACAACAGGAATGATTATAGCAACCTCATCCTTGTTCCGTCCTTTTGTGTAGCTTCATTTCCTCGTAATTTATCTTCCATAGAACTTAATTTGAGGCGTATCAATTCCTTGTCATTTATATTTTTCTGCAGCTAGATTCATGTAGTTTCATTGCCAAAGTATGAGCATTTTGCTAACAGGGGTATAACATTAATTGATGTCAGTCAAAATGTATACTCCAATGATAAAATGCTATAGTAATGTGAACTCTCTCTTTTGGCCACGATTTAAATGGGAACTAAGATAACCTAAGTTCGGGGAGGACAATTAAGAAAAATTCAATAAAAAACCTTATACTCCAATGATATCGACGCTAGTAATGTGAACTCTCTCTTTTCTTTTTCTTTTTTTTGTTTAAAAAAAGAAAAATAAAAAAGAAAACGTTGGCTTTGGGGACTGGGCCTGACCCCAGCCCTTTTTCTTGTTCCCACGCCAGCCCAAGGACCATCTCACCCCCAGCTTGCTGTCTTCACAGCCCGGCCCTCTCATTCTTCTTCCTCCTTCCTTCCTCGCGCTGCACACCATGCGCATAGGACGACCTCTGGCAGAGAGAGGAGGGTAGATTAGCGACGGAGGGGACGTCTTGTGGGCCCCATCAATGCCGCCGAACAGAGCAATGCGAGATCCGGTGAGAAACCCTGACGGAAGGGGATGTCTTGGCATACGCTTTTAGTGACATCCCGAATTTCGACCTCGTCCCGAATATATGAAATGGGCATTTCGCCGGCGTGTCTATAGTCATTTTTCTCTGAGCCGATCACTCACGAGTTAACAAATCTATTGGGTAAAGCTGTTAAGGGATATAACCGCGGTAAAATCCCTAAAAGCTACTCGATAGGTCGGATTGGACTAGAATTGCGTTCGGTTGATTTTAACCACGAAATGGAATTCGGTTTCGGAAATCAGACATTTGAGCATGTCACGGTTCATGTATAGGATGTCGTCTTGTCTTTTGGAGAAATTCCATCGAGTTCGGGAATTTTACGGAAAATCGTTGCGGACGATTTGGAAAATTAACAGAAATTCGGATGAGCCCAATTAAAGGAAATTGGGACTTCCAAAGCGAGCTTTTGAGTGTTGGGGACTTTCAGAAAATTATTTGGGATTTTTCTACAGCGAAATTGGACCTCAATTTGGGAAATTGAGTGATGAAATTGATCCTAAGATTTAGAAATTATGGGCAGCATTTTAGGCAGCAAAATTTATTAATTGGTGGAATTATCTTATAGAAAGCAAAGGGAGACAAGGGGATATGCATGTGGGCTTTATAGGGAACCAACAATTAATGGAATGGATATCTCTCCTTGACTTTCTTTCCCTTGGCTTCTCACGCACGTTCCCTTTTCCTCCGACTTCTTCCTCATTCGATCAATCCATCTCCTTTAGCTTCTATTTTGCTTTCATTTTTTCTGCTTTCCTTCGTGCGTGTCTTGGAAGCCCACACCCTCCACCAACGTTGGTCTTCCCTCCTCCAAGTCCACTTCTCTCAAACGAAGCTTTCACGTGGACGTCTGCAGCTTCATCCACTTCACCGAAATCCATTCCGCTGCCACACGCCCCCGTCAACGCCCACTTCTTCTTTTATACCTCAATTTCCATCGATTTTCTTTCAGCTCACGTCAACTGCAAATCCCACCGAGCTGCCTCCACCGGGTCTTCTTATCAAGCTGCCACGAAGACCAGCAACGTCCACCGAAGCGTGAGCTGCCCACGTGAAGAAGCGGTTGCTTCAACGTGCCTCACGTCTTCATCTTCGCCTCCACGCTCGAACGTCCCCAGCCAACTCGTGGACTTCGCAGCTTCCATCTTCTTGTTCGTGATTCCAGCGAAGCCGAAGCAGCCCAACTTCCACACTTGTGAGATCCTCCGAAGCAGCTCCTGTCCGCGTGGTCACTCTTCTTCAGCTCGTGGACCTGCTGCCTCTCTCGCTTGCGGTCAACAGGCCAAGGAGCAGCCCACGTGTTTCTTCCTTCGGCCCAAATCTGCAGCCCAATCCATGAATTCTGCCGCAAGTTTCAGTTAATCCAGCATGTCTTTTGGGCCCAGCAAAACCTGATTCGGCAGCCCAATTGCAGTCCACATCACAGCACAAGTGAACAGCAGTTCGGCCCAAGCCGAACAGCCCATTCTCAGTCCATTTGAAGCCCAAAAGTCCAGCAGTTTAGCCCATTGGAATTTGGCCCAGTTCGCAGCAGCCCAAGCCCAGTTTTCTGCCCATCTTCAAGCCCACAACTTGAAGCCCAGTTCAGTTTAGTTTCAGCGCAAGGCCCAGCAAGTTCAGCCCATCTTGGGCCCGTGAAGCAAGTCGGCCCAAGTTCGGCCGCCATCGCGGTGATTCGGTCTCCACTTTTAATCAAGTGAGTAATCTCACTAATCCTTGCTTAGTAGACTAATGATGCTTAAGGGTTGATTAGATTTAATTAAGTGCAATTAGGTGGTTAGATTAGTTTAGAACAATTAAATTATTGACTTAATGATGCATGTTAGGTGGTTAAACATAGTCATTGTAAGTAGAGAGCTGCTAATATTTATTGAATACATCTCAGGATTTGTCCCGACCCTTCGCAGGCTTCAATTAGGCAATTCGGGCCTAAATTGGATTTTTAGTAATTAATTATTAATTTCGAAATTAATTAACTATTTATTTATTTTTCCAGAAATTCAACCTGGATGACCGGTGACCAGAATTTCGTGCTGATTGTCGTGGAACAGTCCGTTTATTTATTTGAGCTTTAATTCGTGTCAAATTGATTTAATGATGCATTTTCTAGTTATATTATTAAATAAGGCAATTTTGGCTATGTGATTGAAAATTGGTCGGGTATCGGTTGTCGGTATTGAAGTTGGTAGATCACTTAGAGAATGCACGTAACCCGGTGAATTGGAATGTCACCTGGGAAAGACATGTGGCTCGGTGATTGGATTTGTCATCTTGGCGAAAAGGTAGCCTTATAGAATAACGTGGCTCGGAGACTTGGTATGTTTTCCTTGAGAATGCACGTGGCTCGGTGACAAAGTATGGTATTGTCACGCCCCGACTCTCGGTCACGTGACCATCCTTCAAATGGTCAATTTTATAATACGATATCTCAAGACTACATATCGCCGACCCTTTTCATTTTGAATAGCACATGCGGAAGCAGTTATAAAAATCCCCAAACAATAAAGCAATGGGATATACAAGTAGGACTAGGAAATTGAACCTGAAGACCAACACCTTTATGTTCATATACAAGCCATACTAAAACGATTGGTTTCTACTCAAATTGATTCTACAGCAAAAGTCATCAGGATCCTACTCTGGATCATCCTCGGGGTTCTCCTCCAGATACACCTCTTCGAGTTCTTTATCCTCGGGTTCTTCATCAGGGTCCTGAAATGTTTTCCCCAAACTAGGATGAGACTACGTCTTAGCAAGTTCTACCCCCTACGACCCGATTAGTAAACTAATACACCTTAGGGTTGCCTATGCACAACATGCGTTAGAGGACTTACCTTGGCCTCAGATTCCACCTACATATTAGCTTAAATCAAATAGACACTCAAGTAATCACATCATTGATCGATGATGTGATTAGTGATGTGATCACATCGATTACACACCAACAAAACCACTCACGGTCATTTCCATTCAATCAATCAATTCGCAACATCAAATCAAGACAATGATCAATCACATTAAATCACACTCAGATCGAATCATCGATCAATCGACTTAGTCGATTACAAGTCAGTTGAATTAGTTCTAGGTCATCCACTCCATCCCACATAACCTCCAATAGTATACTTAGTCACAAAGCTCTATCAATGCTCTCAGGCATCGTTTTCGCCAAGGTGACATAAGTAATAGACGGTCTATGTGCGTTCTTTAAGGCGCCGTTTTTGCACAGTGATATTCCTCATCACTGAACCACGCCCGTCATAGGTCACAAATCACTAACAATCTACGTGCGTTCTTTAAGGCACCGTTTTCACATAGTGATATTCTTAATCACCGAACCACGCTTGTCACGATTCATAGGTAGTCTACGGGCGTTCTTTAAGGCGCCGTTTTCGCACAATGATCTCCTAATCACCGAACCACGCCTACCATAAGTCATAGACAGTCTACATGCATTCTTTAAGGCACTGCTTTCGCATAGTGATGTACTTTATCACCGAACCACGCCTGTCTATACTTCGTACTTGATCGGTCTCAGCCAATAAATTTCTTAGTTAGCTCTAACCACTTTCTCCACTTACAGCTCAACAAGGCAGTACAAATGCTAACTAGCCATACTCGGCCATCTAACAATCAATAATTCAATATCACTCAATTTCAATCAATTTAGGGTAAATCCCTAAAACATCACAATTTATTTAATTTCATACAACGTAGAGCTCAAATAAATAAACGGACTGCACCACGACAATCAACACAAAATTCCGATCGTTGATCACCTCAACATTAATTTCCGAAAAATAATTAATTAATAAATATTAAAAATTCCATTTAGCTCAAAATGAAGCCCAATTAAATAAACGGACTTCACCACGGTCATCAGCATAATATTCCGGTCATTTTGGCCATCTCAGTTGAATTTTCGAAAAATAAATAATTAATTAATTTAATTCCGAAAAATAAATAAATAAACACAATAATTCCAATTTAGCACAATATGAAGCTCAATTAAAGAAACGGTTTGCGTCACGATCATTAGCATAAAATCTCGGTCACTGGCCATCCTAGTTGAATTTTTGGAAAATAAATAATTATCTAATTAATTTCGAGAATTAATATTTAATTCCTAAAAATACCATTTAGGCCCGAATTGCCTAATTAACACCCAATAAGGGTCGGGAAAAATCCCACGAAGCATCCAATAAATACTATAGGCAATTCTCTATCCAAGTATACTAATTATTTCCCTAATATGCAATAAAATTAACTAATAATCGCTAATCCATTCTAATCTAACAACCTAATTACACTTAACTAATACTAATCAACATTTAAGTGTAATTAGCAAACTAAGAAGGTTTTAGTGAGTAAAATTCACTCAAAACGACGAGCTCGATGCGAGGATCGACTTTCCTCAAAGCGGGCCGAGCGTCTAGGCTCGTGAAGACGGCCAAAACGGGCCAAACGTCTGCTGCCATACCCATTTTTCTCTTCTCTGTCTGCTGCTGGTTGGGGCCGAATCTGGTGTCGGGATGGTGAGGCAAGGCCGGTAGAGGGCGAGGGGGCTCCGGCTGGTCGAGGTGGTGGCGCATGGTGGCCAGAGGTGGCCGAACCGTGGCCTATGCTGGCCAAAACAGAGCTGGACAACAGCTCTGGAATAGCAAGCTGGGCGAGAAGGAGACCGAGATGAGCGGAGCAGCGGCGGAGCGATGGCGTGAAGCACGGCGGCGAACGGCGGAGGGCAGTGGCGTCGCGCACGGCGCAAGCTACTTCGGCAACCATCCCAGATCTGGGATCTCGGGCAGCAAATGGAGATGGATGAGAGAAGGCTTCGACGGCAGCTAAGGAGGGTGAGGAAGGAGGAGGGCGAGCGCGCGCGGTTGAGGAGTAGCGACGGCGTGCAGTGTGAGGCAGCGACGGTGAGCTGCTCCGATGATGTCGACTGTTGCTCCGAACCTAAGTGAGCTGCTTCCGTCTTCGGCTTCTCGGTTCGCAAGGTGAGAAGGAGAGGGTAGGGAGGAGCTGCGTGAGGCAATAGGATGGCGGACGGCGACGACTCCGGCTCGGTTGCTTGCTGCGTAGGTGCCGAGAGGAATCGTTGCTTCGGCTGCTGGTTTGCTGGTCTTCGGCTTCCATGGCGTCGCACAACCGAAGAAGAAGATGGGGAAGAGAGAGATAGCGACGGAGAGAGAGGGGAGAAGAGAAAACCAATTTCCCTTTCCTTTTCTATCTCTCTCTCTCTCTTAGGTCAGCCACATGTGGGCCACCACCAGCTGTCTCCCACCCTTCAATTTTTGACAAATATGCCCCCTTCTAGAAGCATTTAGGTAGTTCAAAAAGTTAGGTTTATGGGCATACGAATTTTGCTAGGTTTTCTTCCCAAATTGAACCTTAATCCCACTTGAATCAAATCACTTTCACCCCCATAATTTCATTCAATATTTCATCGATCAAATTGGTACTTTTTCTTATCAATATAGCCTACTTGTATCCTGAATTCACAATTCCTGGCTTCAATCGAACAAAAACGGCCCTATTTATCCAAATAAATTAGAACGAAAATCTGGATGTCACGGGTATCGTAGAAAGGGGTCGGGTGGGACCATAAAGCCATTGGATCTTAAAAAGGTTGGGTGAGACCATAAAGCCACTAAATCTTGGAAAGGTCAGGTGGGACCATAAAGCCACTGGATTTTGGAAAGGTCGGGTGGGACCATAAAGCCACTTTGAATCTTGGAAAAGGGTCGGGTGAGACCATAAAACCACTAAATCTAAGAAAGTTGCTTAGTGGGGCCAGGATTACCACCTATAAATAAGTTGTGCCCTAAGGACCATGATTCATATTTGAGAATTGAGTTGGAATAATTGAAATGACCGGAAGTGGTCTTGTTGGTATGTAATCGACTAGGTTGATTGATTATTGCTTTGATATGATGTTGTGAATTGATTGATTTAATGTAAATGACTGGTGAATGGTCTGATTAACATGAAATCGATTAGGTCAATTGGTTGAGATATCGATTCGTGATGTGATTGCTTGGGTGCCTATTGAATTGTGCTAATATGCAGGTGGAATCTGAGGCCAAGGTAAGTCCTCTGACCCTTGCGTGTATAGGCAGCCCGGTTAGCATATTGATTTCCTAATCGAGTCTTAGTGGGGTAGAACTTGCTGAGACATAATCTCATCCCGGTTGTGGGATAACATTTCAGGCCCGTAGATGAGCCTGTGAAGAAGGAACCAGAAGAGGACGATGAGCCGATAAAAGACAAAGAGCTTGAAGGATGTGAGCTTAGTGAAGAAGAGTCAGAAGAGGATCAAGATGATCCCGATTACGACCCGAATGAGGATTGAGATCCCATCCTCTTTTGTGAACCTTGTGTTGTGTATATAGAGTGTGACTAGAATGTTATGAATAGTCTTGTGATTAGACTTTGAGTTATGCCATGTATAAAGGTTTGGTTGTAGATTTCAATATGAAAAATACGGCTTTACTTTTCTATCCCATTGTGTTATTGTCTGAAGATTTACAACTACTTCCGCATGTGCTTAATAAACGAAAGAGTTGGCGATACTTAGTCCTGGGATATCGCATTATAAAATTGACTAAGTAGAAGGATGTGTGCATGCTTGAGGATCGGGGCGTGACACCTTCAATTCGTGTGTGTCCACTTTGACCATGTCTTGGTTCATTTAATTAAGCTTGAGAAAAGTGATTTTGACCTAAGATTAACATGGTGCAATTGATGTTCAATTTCGATGCCTAATTTTTTACCATGCACCTTTCTAAGAGGAAATTTACCCGTGAGAAGAGGGTTCCGATACAAGAGGATACAATTTTTGGACAATGCACGTGTATATCGATTTGGTCATGTACTCTTCGTCAAGACGTGGATGATCACCTCTATCTGAATGTGGCAGTAGTTGAAAAAGTTACACTTGGATGAGTAAAGGAGGTTGGTTCGCCATGTAAAAAAGTATTAGTGATTGATATGTGTAAGCATATGATGTGTTGAAGAAAGAAGACATGTCAAAAGACAAGCGGATGATCAATTTTGCAAAACACATGATGCATCATCTTTGGGAGAATAGAACAAGCTAAAAAGAAGGTGGAGCACTCAGAGGACCAACAGTCGACCATATAATAAAAGAAAGTGGAACACCAGCACAAAACTATTGATCCACACAAAATTATTGATCCACACATTCAGTCGCGGCCTAAATTGATACAAGAATTGACATAAGTACATCAAAGAAATAGTTGGATCACCAAAACAAAGCTTCAGTATCTAGAAGTTACCAATGCTAGCATGAGTCGAATTACGAATGAAACCAAATCGGGAAGATTTAGGAGACAACTGTGCATCACGAATTTGAAGTCGACAATGTTGAGTTGCTTTTATTTTGATTTGATTCCATGATCTAAGTGATTCGAGTTAGACTCTGCTGGAGAAATCTTCTTGAAATATTTTGAAGCCGACAAAACGTTTCCATCGATCTAGTCGAAGGTTTGCGGACTACTGTTGTTTAAAGTCGAAGACCTCCACATAGCCGGACTCAAGATTCAAAGTCTATCCTCATTGACAGTTTCTAATCCGTTGAAGAAAGGCTATCCAGAACTTGAAGTTTTATTAAGGATATGACTTTATCGACTGGAGAAGATCTCTTGGCTGGATATGACATAACGGAATCCTTTTAATTGATCGAGATTGATTCGAAGATTAAGGATCCGATGATTGACGAAATATTCGTGGAAGGTTCTACTTATGGAAACCGAGATCCTGATTGTATGGGCGAACATGATTGATGGGCTATCGACATGTTCCTTTAATAGCTCGAATGATCTTCCTAATTAATTCCATCCAACGGGTAGATTGGAGGAATTCCTTTGGTGAGTACAACCACTCAGTAGGTAAAGGAATCCAAAAATCACTCAATGCATCATACACGTCATACATGCATTGCAGGCGTTACTTACCTTGAAGCCATACGCATATCATCATGCATCATCACCACAATCACAATACATACATGTGTATCATCATGTCATACTCATATCATCGTTATCATGACATTATTTCATCACACACATATCATCATCATCATATACATGACACCATCATACCATACACATGTCATCATCATCATAGCATCATCTTATCACACATGTCATCATCATCATGACATCATCATATCACACATGTCATCATCATCATGGCATCATCTGATCACACATGTCATCATCATCATGGCATCATCTTAGCACACATGTCATCATCATCATGGTATCATCATACCACACATGTCATCATCATCATGGCATCATCTTATCACACATGTCATCATCATCATCATGGGATCATCATATCACACATGTCATCATGCCATATCGTATATCATCATCATATCATGCATATCATCATGCCATGGGTGATCATCATTATGTCATATCATATTATGCATGGTTTAATTTCCAATTTTAACTTTCAATTTGATCACCACATCACCCTTCCTTGGATCATCGATTTCATCTCATATTTTACACTCGCATCCCATGCGAGAAAAACCTCCGGCATTCAGCCATTCTAGGCCACCGGGCATCCGACCCCCCACATTTCGGGCATCTCGCATCCCAACTGGCATCACGAGGCATTCCCCTCGGGCAGAAACCTCCGACAGGGCTTCCGGCATTTACACTCCCTGGTCGGGCATCCCGCACCCCAATCCTGGCATCGCGAGGCATTCCCCTCGAGCAAAGACCTCCGACAGGGCTTCCGGCCCCCCCACATTTCGGGCATCCTGAATCTCCCAAGGCCATCCGGCAATGTATCTCTATACATTTCGGGCATCATCCTCCACCACAACCACCTCCTCACTTATCATTATCCATGTTTACCAATTTCGGTTTTAATTTAGCATGGCATATGACGTGACATCAAACAAGTCATACTTGGCATGGAATTCACACATGCATCTCAATTCAATGTCATGCATACATCAAGACCTCATCATACATGCAACATGGTATAATTATTTATGAAATAAATTAATGGAATTTATGGCCAATAAAATAATCCATTTTTCATGCCCTTTTTCATTTATTTAGATTCCAGTTTTTTTTAAAAATATTAAATTTAATATCTATACATTCCCAAAAATTATAAAAATTAAGGCAAGTGATAAACAAGACAATAGTAGGGGTGAGCATGGTCCGGGTTGGTCTAGGCCACCCCTTAACCCTAGGACTAACCTGTACAGTATCGGTCCTCAATTTTTAGGACCGAGGACCGACCCTATTGAGCTTGGGACCAAGGACCGGACCGACCCAATGGGTTCGGTCCGGTTCTAGGGTCAACCCGGGACCGATTGATAATTTTTTTCGTCTTATTTTTATACTCTCTAAAAAAACAAACCTATAAATTCAAATTACACATTCATTGACAATGCAGCATTGTGCAACTAAATTATAAATACCAATACATATTTAGCAAAATTAAGATGACATAATAGAAATTTCGTACTTGTTAACTGCTCATCGAGATATGGGACAAGATGGAAAGTTCTTGTAATCATCTATCTTTAATATTCATAACATCATATGCAAAAACGTTTTCCTGCATTTGATCGTGTAGAGTCCACTCAACCAAAAAATGAGCTTTACACCACTTGACTAGCAAATCACTGTAGCAACTGCAATACTACTCTACTATTTAAAAACTTCTATCATTTGACATAAATTGAAAAGCAAAGTGCAGCTGAAATTTATTAGTAAAATACAATTAAACTATAAAAAGTTCAAAATACTTAATATAAATTATGAATATATAACTTCACTTATTGTAAATTCACTTGAACTTCTAAACACTTGAAAATAAAATAAACGACACATAATTAATACTCAACAAAAGTTTTAAATTAAAATTACTATTAGTGTTATTGATAGAACATTTCCATATAATATAATATAACAAACATTTTACTTAGATTTGAATATATAAAATAATTATACATAATATAATATAATATATAGGGTTGGTCAGGGGTTGGACCGACCCAAAACTCTTAGGACCGAGGACTAACCCGCACAGTGTTGGTCTTGGAATTTCGGGACCGAGGACCGACCCATTCCCCTTAGGAACCGGACCGGGACCAGCGGGGTTGGGCCGGTCAAGGTCAGTCCAGGGTCAACCCTAGACCGCTGCTCACCCCTAGACAATAGAATAATAATTTCATGCAAAATACATGGCCAAATAGAATTTCACACAATTTCACAATTCTCACAAAATGACATGTCATTTTCGGGTGAAATCAGAATGCACAGTTTCTGAATAAATTCGATTAAAATATCCATACGACCTCCAAAATTACGAAATTTTACCGAGTTATAGCCAAGACATTTTCGTACATCTTTCATGAAGACTTCCAAGCCAGATTCTTTTTAGATTATTTTCTACAGTCTCACGAAGCTTCTGGATCCAACACCGAATCGTCCAGTACATGCTTCTCCGAAATACTGAGTTTTCACCTACCTGTTCTTCTTTGTTTCCTCTGAAATTTAGATATGTTCTAAATCAAGATGTTCTCTACAATTTTCATGAAGAGATCTAAGTCAAATAACCAGAGTATAGTCGTCATTTAGGTCCATGAAGTCTCGGGTGTCCCAAAATACATCTCCAGAATTACCATCTTCAAGATCTAGTCGATTTACTAGGCTATACTTGTTCATTTCACTTCAAATTTGAGTATGTTGTAGTTTAAGATGTCCCCTACAACTTTCATGCAGAAATCGAAGAGAGATTCTTAGCAAAAACCAACATGCAACCACAAATCCAACAAGAGGTCAGTGAAATCGTTCCAGATCTGAGGTCTCCGTAGGATGAGATTTTAAGCCCTCAAATATCCATAATTTTCCACGAAATTTTAGTATGTTGTATTTTGAGATGTTAGCTACAACTTTCATGAAGAAATAGAAGCCAAAATAGGACTCTAAACATGCATGCAAGCTCACACAACATTCTGACTCAAACTGTTCGAGCGAAAACAGCCATACCATTCAAGAACAATCCATCCGTACTTCGGTTTTCTTCACCTAATCACCAAAACTCGACACTATATCAACCATACATGTAACAAACACACATGCAAGAGCAGCTAGAGGACTCCCACTTGCCTCTAGACCGGACGGACGATGGCACATGGCGGCGAGCACGGCGGCGACTCCTCCTCGGCTCCTCCTCCCTCTCGGCCGCTCTCTCCCTCTCTCTTGCACAATCTCTCTCTCTCTCTCTCACTCTCTCTCTCTCGGCCGAATGAACCGGCCAACCTTCTCTCTCTCTTCCCTTTTATCCCCCCTAATGCTCATCATTAGCAATGATTAGGTTGCCTTAACAATGGCCAATGCATGCCCTTCTTCTTGCCACTTGTCTCATTGCATGCATAATGGGCTTGGGCTTTTGGGCTTGGGCTTGGGCCATCCGGCCACTCTTGGGCCTCCCTTGGGCTGGTCGGTAGCCCCCTTTAGTGGGTCTAATTGGGCCAACTAGCTTGGCCCATCAAGGCTTCGGCCAATGGGCCTAAGGCCCAACTAAATAAAAATTAACTTTTCCCCTTCTTTTTTTTTTTTTTGAATTTCTTCCATAAATTTTTAAATTTTAATTTCCACATGGCCAAAGTCTTGTGACATTTTGTTTATTGAAATTTAATTTATAAAGTGCATGGCCAAGCATAGATTATTATCATTAATCTATCAATATTTAAAATCTCATGATTATAAGCACAAATCACCTAATCTTAAAAAGACTAATGGCTAAAGCATAAATCATAAGCAAATTTCATTACCCAATTAGAGACTTTAACACACCTTATAGCTTGACTTTGAATTTTGGGATGCCACAATTCTCCCCTCCTTAGAGAATTTCGTCCTCGAAATTAGACACCACTCGTGCCTTCTTGAAACAAATGAGGGTACTTTTCCTTCATCTGATCCTCACTCTCCCATGTGGCTTCCTCCATATCATGATGTCACCATAATACCTTAACCAATGGGATTTTCTTGGTCCTAAGAATTTGCTCCTTTCGATCCAATATCTGCACAGGCTCTTCAATGTACCTTACTTTCTCATCCACTTTGATGGCTTCATGATCGAGTATGTGATTAGGTTTTGGCTGGTACTTCCTCAACATCGATACATGAAACACATCATGCAAATTTCCTAATTTAGGAGGTAACGCTAAGCGATAAGCTACATCCCTTATCCTTTCGAGTATTTCAAAAGGCCCAACAAATCTAGGGCTTAACTTACCCTTCATCCCGAATCGAGATATCCCTTTCATTGGAGATACCTTAAGGAATACATGGTCTCCTACACTAAATTCTAAAGGCCTTCTACGCCTATCTGCGTAGTCTTTCTGTCTACTCTGAGCTGTTTTAAGTCTTTTTTTAATAATTTCAACAGCCTCAGTGGTAACTTGTACCAGTTCAGGTCCTGTCAATTTCCTCTCGCCTACTTCACTCCAACAAACAGGAGTCCTACATCTCCTTCCATATAATGCTTCATAGGGAGCCATGCCTATACTCTTCTAAAAACTATTATTATAGGCAAACTCTACTAAATGCAACCTTTCATCCCAATTTCCTTTGAAATCAATTACACAAGCTCTTAACATATCCTCTAATATCTGGATTACTCTTTCTGTTTGTCCATCGGTCTAGGGATGAAAAGCAGTACTAAACTGAAGCTTAGTCCCTAATGCAATTTGAAGACTTCGCCAAAAATTCGAAGTAAACCTCGAATCTCGATCCGAAGTAATAGTTACTGGAACACCATGTAAGTGTACCACTTGACTTACATACATGTCCGCATACTTATCCATTGGGTAGTCCATGCGAATCTCTAAGAAATGAGCCGATTTGGTCAAATGGTCCACTATAACCCAAATTGAGTCATGACAGCTTGATGTCCTTAGCAATCCTTGCACAAAATCCATTGTTATATGTTCCCACTTCCATTCCAGAATGTCTAATGGTCTCAAAAGTCCTGTGGGTTTACGATGTTCCACTTTTACTTGCTGGCACGTCAAACATTGAGAAACGTGCTTAGTCGTATCTGCCTTCATACCATTCCACCAAAATTGCTTGCGCAAATTCCTGTACATCTTTGTACTACCTGGATGGATACTATAATTACTGTTATGTGCCTCCGATAGAATTTCCTTCCTCAATTCTTCATTGTCGGGAACACAAAGTCGTCCTTGACATCTTACTATTCCATCATCAGAGACTTGAAATTCCGATCTTTTTCCTAAAGACACTGCATCTTTCACTTTCAAAATCTCTGGGTCAGATTCTTGCAGGATCTGAATTTTCTGGATAATTTCAGGCTCTATCCTTAATGCACTAAGCATACCAGTAAGATAATTCATTTCCAATTTAAATTCTAAGTCTGCTATAGACTTTAACAATTTCCATTCTGCCATCCTTAAACTAGCCATTTCCATAGCCGACTTACGACTAAGAGCATCCGCTACTCTATTTGCTTTCCCTGGATGATATCTTATCTCACAATCATAATCCTTTAACAACTCCATCCACCTCCTTTGTCTCATGTTCAATTCCTTTTGTGAGAACAGATACTTCAAACTCTTATGATTTGTATAAATTTCAAACTTCTCCCCCATACAAATAGTGTCTCCATATCTTCAAGGCAAACACTATAGCTGCTAGTTCTAAATCATGCGTCGGGTAATTCAGCTCATGGGGTTTCAATTGTCTAGATGCATAGGCTACAACCTTGCCATGCTGCATCAAAATACATCCCAGTCCTTTGAGAGATGCATCACTATACATTGTGAAACCATAAGGTCCAGAGGTATAGTTAGAATTGGAGCTGAAGTCAATTTCCTTTTGAGCTCTTGGAAACTCCTTTCACATTCCCCATTCCATTCAAATTTCACATTCTTTCGGGTCAACTTAGTTAAAGGTCACCTTGATCGTGAAAATCCTTCCATGAATCTCCTATAATAACCAGCCAGTCCTAAGAAACTTCGTATTTCAGTGGGTGTCATTGGTCTTGGCCAATTTACTACCATTTCAACTTTTGTCGGGTCTACTGCAATTCCTTTTCCCGACACCACATGCCCTAGAAATATTATCTGGTCCAACCAGAACTCACACTTACTAAACTTAGCATACAACTTATGCTCTCTTAGAGTCTGCAAAACTATTCTCAAATGTTGCTTATGCTCTTTAGGCCCTTTTGAATATACCAGAATATCATCAATAAAAACAATCACAAACTGGTCCAAATAAGGCTGAAATATTCTATTCATCAAATCCATAAATGTAGCCGGTACGTTAGTCAATCCAAATGGCATAACAAGGAACTCATAGTGTCCGTAACGAGTCCTGAATGCGGTCTTAGGAATTTCCTCCCATTGATATCTTATAATTTTCACACACCAGCATAGACAATACTATATCCTTTAAAGGTGTGGAAACACAAAGAGGCGTTTCGAGAGGCATAACTTCTATCTTATTCAAACGTCTATATCTTTCAGATACAAATGAATGCGTTGCACCCGTATCAAACAATGCATATGCCTTTTCACCATTAATAAGAATCGTACCTAAGATAACATTTTTGAAAGCTTCCGCTTCCTCTTGGGTGACCGCATACACCCTTCTTTGTGCTGGTGGCCTCTGAGGATTTCCTTGTAAGTTCGATCTAACAGCACTCATATCCCTGTCGCACCGAGCCAACACTCACTTGCGACCTTTCTTGTGGGCAACTTCTCCTAAGATGACCCACTTGTCCACAACCAAAACACTTCGGTCGTCCAGTACAAGGTGCTGGGCCATGTCGCCCATTACACTTTTGACAAACACCAGGCTGATAGGGTGCTTTCCCTATATTCGGACCACTCCTTGCTCCTCCAAAATTTCCAAAATTACTCTTCTTCTTCACTTTCCAAGTCTGTCCTTGACCAGAATAAGGTCTCTTACCCCTTCTCACATCATTAAAATTCAACGGTTTAATAAACTCCGATTGTTCTCTTAGCAGCTCCTGCTCCATTAATTGTGCCATTTCATAAATCTCATTATAATCTTTTATGTTCAATGGCACCAGTTGCTTTCTAATGTCAGTCCTCAGCCCTTTCAAAAATCTCTTAGCCTTTTCCTCCTGATCCTCAATTAATCTAGGGGCATATCTAGACAGTTCAGAAAATCTAGCCTCATACTGATCTATCGTCAGCTCCTTTTGTTCTAATTGAACAAATTCCGTAATCTTCCTATCCTTAGCACAGTCAGAAAAATGCTTCCTATTAAAAGCTCTAATAAACTCCTCCTAGTTAACATCAATACTTGCTGGAAAGATTATGTCCTTCGAAGCTCTCCACTAAAACTTTGCATTTCCCTCCAGCTGGTACTCTGCTAAAACTATTTTCTCAGCATCAGTGCAGTCCAACAGCCGGGAAATTCGTTCCATCCCATCAATCCATTGTTCCACCTCCTCAAGACTTCCCATTCCATTGAACTTAAGTAGCTTCAGCTTTAAAAACTGCTCCACCAGTCCTTGAGTACGGCGTTCTGCTCCGGGCTGTTGCTGCGCCTACCTTCAAATCGAATTTCCAATATTGGCTAATGCCTGCAGGATGTCTTCCATTCGGGGTTCAGCCCTTGTAGTAGAGGCTTCAGCCCTCGATGGATGAGCACTTCCAGCTCGCACCATGACTTTCCTGCAATTTCCAAGCATTGCCTTAGGAATAATCTGAGACTCACTATCTCCATTCAAAGCAACTACTACTACTATATAAGTAACATATACATGTTACTGGTACCTAAAGGCAACTCAAAATGAACTACTAGGGATCTACGAGTGAATACTCATCACCCGTTATTCAATTATTTCGTTTTATACCCAATGGTGTGCATTGTCATCATGTTCCTCAATTTCCAAATGAGGCTCCTTATCATTCCAACCTATAACCATTCGCTCTGATACCAAAAAGGACGGCTGTGGCACCCTGAACCCTTCGCTGTGCCACAAGCGCCAATGTTACACCTTATTACCTTTCTTCTTAAAAGAGGCGTTGTAATTAGTAGACACATTTTTTTTTTTTTATAAAACGGTCCCAGCGCGACTCATCAGCAGAAGCAAAATAAAACATCACCATCTCTTCCCTGAACAACCATGATACAAATACACACCACTAATCATCATGATTAAAAGACAAGCCACGACACTTATTTACATATATTTTCAAGATGGGACTTCTTTTGGGTCGGTACATCAAAAGGAAAAGCCAGGACTCAGCCATGTCTGGCCTAAAACCCCAAAAAGAACCCTCTACCCTCTACAACTCGCGTGCACAATCCCCATCAATCAGTGTCGATTAACGATCCCCAAAAAGATCTAGCTCCTACTCGTCACGCACGGCCCTCACACCCATCCCGGTGCATCAGGCGGTGGCGGCGGCATCATCCCACGCATCACCCCGTCATACATGGACAGATATGAACTCCTGGACAACAGGGCCCCCAACTAGACCCACATCATACATAACTAGACAGCGCACTTGAATATACATAAGACCAGGAACAGAAGGACAGTCAAACTCCTCGCACTCGGCCTCTACATCCGAAGGTATGCCGTAAAATACGCCCCGCGTAACGGCAGGAAGCGGCATGCTGCTAATCTGAAATGTTGGTCCCTAAAAGGGGTGAGTACAACTACTCAGCAGCTAAAGGAATCCAAAAACCACTCAATGCATCATACAAGTCATACATGCATTGCAGGCGTTACTTACCTTGAAGCCATGCGCATATCATCATGCATCATCACCACAATCATAATACATACATGTGTATCATCATGTCATACTCATATCCTCGTTATCATGACATTATTTCATCACACACATATCATCATCATCATATACATGACACCATCATACCATACACATGTCATCATCATCATAGCAGCATCTTATCACACATGTCATCATCATCATGACATCATCATATCACACATGTCATCATCATCTTGGCATCATCATATCACACATATCATAATCATCATGGCATCATCTTATCACACATGTCATCATCATCATGACATCATCATATCACAAATGTCATAATGCCATATCGTATATCATCATCATATAATGCATATCATCATGCCATGGGTTATCATCATTATGTCATATCATATCATGCATGGTTTAATTTTCAATTTTAACTTTCAATTTGATCACCACATCACCCTTCCTCGGATCATCGATTTCATCTCATATTTTACACTCGCATCCCATGCGAGAAAAACCTCCGGCATTTAGCCATTCCAGGCCACCGAGCATCCGACCCCCCATATTCCGGGCATCTCGCATCCCAACTGGCATCACGAGGCATTCCCCTCGGGCAGAAACCTCTGACAGGGCTTCCGGCATTTACACTCCCTGGCCGAGCATCCCGCACCCCAATCTTGGCATCGCGAGGCATTCCCCTCGGGCAAAGACCTCCGACAAGGCTTCCGGCCCCCACATTCCGGGCATCCTGAATCTCCCAAGGCCATTCGGCAATGTATCTCTATACATTCCGGGCATCATCCTCTACCACAACCACCTCCTCACTTATCATTATCCATGTTTACCAATTTCGGTCTTAATTTAGCATGGCATATGTCGTGACATCAAACAAGTCATACTTGGCATGGAATTCACATATGCATCTCAATTCAATGTCATGCATACATCAAGGCCTCATCACACATGCAACATGGTATAATTATTTATGGAATAAATTAATGGAATTTATGGCCAATAAAATAATCCATTTTGCATGCCCTTTTTCATTTATTTAAATTCCAGCTTTTGTTATTTTCAAAAATATTAAATTTAATATCTATACATTCCCAAAAATTAGAAAAATTAAGGCAAGTGATAAACAAGACAATAGAATAATAATTTCATGCAAAATACATGGCCAAATAGAATTTCACACAATTTCACAATTCTCACAAAATGACATGTCATTTTCGGGTGAAATCAGAATGCACAGTTTCTGAAGATATTCGATTAATACGACCTCCAAAATTACGAAATTTTACCGAGTTATAGCCAAGACATTTTCGTACATCTTTCATGAAGACTTCCAAGCCAGATTTGTTTTAGATTATTCTCTACAGTCTCACGAAGCTTCTGGATCCAACACCGAATCGTCCAGTACATGCTTCTCCGAAATACTGAGTTTTCACCTACCTGTTCTTCTTCGTTTCCTCTGAAATTTAGATATGTTCTACATCAAGATGTTCTCTACAAGTTTCATGAAGAGATCTAAGTCAAATAACCAGAGTATAGTCGTCATTTAGGTCCATGAAGTCTCGGGTGTCCCAAAATACATCTCCAGAATTACCGTCTTCAAGATCTAGTCGATTTACTAGGCTATACTTGTTCATTTCACTTCAAATTTGAGTATGTTGTATTTTAAGATGTCTCCTACAACTTTCATGGAGAAATCGAAGAGAGATTCTCAGCAAAAACCAACATGCAACCACAATCCAACAAGAGGTCAGTGAAATCGTTCCAGATCTGAGGTCTCCGTAGGATGAGATTTTAACCCCTCAAATATCCATCATTTTCCACGAGATTTGATTATGTTGTATTTTGAGATGTTAGCTACAACTTTTATGAAGAAATCGAAGCCAAAATTGGACTCTAAACATGGATGCAAGCTCACACAACATTCTGACTCAAACTGTTCGAGCGAAAACAGCCATACCATTCAAGAACAATCCATCCGTACTTCGGTTTTCTTCACCTAATCACCAAAACTCGACACTATATCAACCATACATGTAACAAACACACATGCAAGAGCAGCTAGAGGACTCCCACTTGCCTCTAGACCGGACGGACGACGGCACATGGCGGCGAGCACGGCGGCGACTCCTCCTCGGCTCCTCCTCCCTCTCGGCCGCTCTCTCCCTCTCTCTCGCACAATCTCTCTCTCTCGGCCGAATGAACCGGCCAACCTTCTCTCTCTCTCTTCCCTTTTATCCCCCCTAATGCTCATCATTAGCAATGATTAGGTTGCCTTATCAATGGCCAATGCATGCCCTTCTTCTTGCCACTTGTCTCATTGCATGCATAATGGGCTTGGGCCATCCGGCCACTCTTGTGCCTCCCCTTGGGCTGGTCGGCAGCCCCCTTTAGTGGGCCTAATTAGGCTAACTAGCTTGGCCCATCAAGGCTTCAGCCAATGGGCCTAAGGCCCAACTAAATAAAAATGAACTTTTCCCCTTCTTTTTTTTTTTTTTTTTTTTGAATTTCTTCCATAAATTTTTAAATTTTAATTTCCACATGGCCAAAGTCTTGTGACATTTTGTTTATTGAAATTTAATTTATAAAGTGCATGGCCAAGCATAGATTATTATCATTAATCTATCAATATTTAAAATCTCATGATCATAAGCACAAATCACCTAATCTTAAAAAGACTAATGGCTAAAGCATAAACCATAAGCAAATTTCATTACCCAATTAGAGACTTTAACACACCTTATAGCTTGACTTTGAATTTTGGGATGCCATAGCAACCGTAGTAGTTTCTATAAACTCATCATATGCAGTGGACTGAGCTACAATCTCCTGCTTTTTGGAACACTAGGAGAAACAAGCAGAATCAAGAGTAAAGCAATACCCAGATGTACTTTTCATGTCATCCATTGAGCCAACCGAATTACTATTAGAAAAGCCCTGCAACTTAAACTTTTGACATTTCCTAAACTTCTCACCAAGGAACAATGGTCCTTTGAGGTATCTCGAGACCTTTTTTGTAGCAACCAAATGTAACTGACTAGGATTACTCATGAACCTGGATAAAACACTCACTGCAAATAGAATATCTAGTCCGGTTGCTGTAAGATACATGAGACATCCAATCAAACTTCTATACATAAAAGCATCTACTACATCAATTCCATCATTCTTCTATAGCTTCTCCTAACAGCCATAGGAGTCCTTACACTTCTACAATCTTCCATCTGAAGCTTCTTCAAAATTTCCTTCATGTCTTTTTTTTTGGCAGATGAAGATCTCATGTGAAGTGTGTTTGACTTCCAAACCCTAGAAATAAGCCATCTTTCCCAAATCTGACATCTCAAAATCTGCACACAGGCCTTGCTTCACCCTCTCTATTAGTTCCACATCATTCCTTGTCACTAATAAATCATCTACATAGAGTGACAGAATTACAATACTATGATTCACCCTCTTGACATAAAGAGTGAACTCACTTAAGCTTCTTACAAAGCCAAAATCCTGCAAATATCGGTTTATCTTCCCATACCAAGCTCTTGGAGCCTGCTTCAGTCCATATAGAGCTTTCCTCAATATGTATACCTTCTCTTCTTGCCATTTGATACTAAGGCCTTTACGTTGTTCAACAAAAATCTCCTCCTCGAGCTCTCCATTTAGAAATGCAGACTTGACATCTAACTGAAATACAAGCCACCCCTTCTTTGCCGCAACAGCTAATAGTAGCCTAATTGTATCAAGCCTTGCAACAGGAGCAAATGTTTCAAAATAGTCTACTCCTCATATTTGAGCATAGCCTTTCACAACTAGTCCGACTTTGTGTTTATTGACAAAACCATTAGGATTAAGTTTTGTTCTGAACACCTACTTAACCCCAATCACATTCTTATCAAATGGTCTGTCAATAAGCTCCCAAGTGTGGTTTTTTTGAATCATTACAAACTCCTCCTGCATTGCTTCAATCCACCTTTGATCCTCCTTAGCTTCCACAAAGATGATTCAAGCACTACCACATTGCTTCTTTCATAGATTTTAGCAAGTGACCTTGTGCCTCTTACTGGCATATCATCCATACTATCTTCCAATCCATCCATAACTTTGTCTACCTCTACAATTGTTGTGGGTTGTTGTTTTGCAGATTGTTGTTGTCCTGCATTATTTTCTTCCATCCAATTCCACTCATCTTCCTCTAGAAAAGTGATATCTCTTCTCACTGTCACCTTCCTTGTCATAGGGTGAAAAATCTTGTAAGCCTTTGATTGGAGACTGTACCCAATGAAGACTCCAAGCTCAACTCTTTGATCCAGCTTGTCCCTCTTGACCTAAGGAACATGAGTATAACACAAACACTCAAAAACCTTCAAATTTTTCGCAGAAGGTCTAACACCATACCAGACTTCAAAAGGTGTTGACCTCTCTAAGGCCTTTGTGGGCAATATGTTCAACAGGAACACTGCAGTATTAGTTGCATCAACCCATAACTTCTTAGGCAACATCTTCTCCTGCATCATACATCTGGCCATCTCCACAATGCTTCTGTTTTTCCTCTCACTGACCCCATTTTGTTGAGGTGAATAGGGAGCAATGAACTGCTGCACAATGTCTGTTTGCTCATAGTTTAACTTAAACTTGTGAGCACTATACTCAAAACCATTATCAGACTTGAGCATTTTAATTTTCTTCTCAGTCTGATTCTCAACTAAGGCTTTGAACTTTACAAACACATCAGCAACTTCAGACTTGGCTTGCATAAAATAAATCTAGCTCCTCCTAGTCATGCCATCTGTGAAAGTAATGAAATACCTGCTACCACTGAGAGATGACTCGGACATAGGTCCACATAAGTCTATGTGGACAACTTCTCATGTGCTCTTCAACCTCCTCATTTGAAAGGAAATCTGGCTTGCTTGCCAAGAAGACAAGTTCCGTACTGTGGAAATTCCTCCTCCAAACTTGGCAAGTCATCTGCCAAGCTATTCATCTGCATAAACAACATGTTCTTCCTATGAACATGCCTAAGCCTTTTATGCCATAACTCTGCATTTTCTTCTTTGTACTTTAAAGCCATTTGTTGCATCTCTTGTGGCTTGAACATGAAGCTCTTGTCCTTCATTGGCATTCTTAGTACTTCTTTGCTATCTGCATTATCAATAAGGCATTCCTTCCCTTCAAACTTCACCTTATAGCCCTTCTCAACTAATTGACCAACAATCAACAGATTCTGGTCAATTTTTGGCACAAAGAGAACATCACTGATCAACTTCGCCTTATGATTTTCTTCAATAGCCACTGTACACGAATGGTTGGATTCTTAATCCATGATTCGTGATCGAGGGTGTGTAGATGATGAGCGAATGCTCATCTAGAAGATCGATTCTTTCTCTTCTTGGACAATTCTTTATGTTTTAATGCGAGCTAAAAATTTCCACATTGAACATTGATTTTTGGAGGTCCAATTTCTATAGCGCAAGGCTCGTCCGGGCAGCACCCTACGTCAACAAATTTGTCCAGTTCACGTCAATAAATTCCGTCCACCGACTTGACAGAAAGGCCCAATTGACCAAATAAACATATAATTAAGGGTAGTGCAGGCAAATCAGTGGGTCGGATTAGTTAAAAAATTGTTCAACCAAAATTGATAATTTGTACGCTATACAAATTTAGTGATAAATGCCTATCTTGACCCTTATTACTAATACACATCCATAATTAATCCACTTTATGAAAAATCAAATTCTCCTAGTTAATTCACTTTAAGCACTTTACATGCCTAAGTTATTTGGATAAAATTGTTATTTCAACTATAAAATGCAAAAGAATTGGCTTTCAACATTGCATAGAATTGTTAATATTTGTATTGATTTACAATGAAGAATTAGAGAATGTTAGTACTTGGTAGTGAATTTATAAAATTACAACAACGAATAGCATTGAAGGAATTAGAATTTCAATTAAAAAAAATTGTAAGATATTGGATAAAATGATTTATGCTAATCATATTTGCAATGACAAGAACTAAGATTAGAATAATATGTCAAAATACCAAAGCCAAATGCAACCAAAGGAAGATATACTCCAATAGCTTACTGATGAAACTTACAAGATTAATAAAAAATTAAAAAATGCAGAAAAAAAGAAGAAGAAACCTTCTTGATATATTAATAAGGGTGAAATTGAGTCCTTGCGGGCCATCAAAACTTCACTAAACTTGAGACAATCTAAGGGGTTCATTATATTCTCAAAGAGAATGAAGAGGGAGTTACAAAGATATGTTTGGTTTGGGTGAAACACATTTAACATTCATATTTCTTTGTTTTGTCATTCTAAATTCATTTATAACCCATTTTCTAAATATAATTTATCCATGTAATGACTCAGCCCATCAAATATAGGTTAAGAAATGGGCTTACGACCTATTTTAATGGGTTTGGTTCAAGGGTGAAATTACAAAACAGTTCAAGGATGAAATCACACAAATTGAAAGTGTTCAAAAACCTATGGTGATTTGATTCACACAACAGAAGAATTCAAGTAAATTTTCTTTTGTGATAAAAATGATGTAATATACCGCGAAAGATAATAGGATCTTGCAATTTAATCAATGTGAAATCAACGAATAAATAAATGACGAGCAATTAAGATTACTCAAGATTTACATGGTTCGGTCCAAATATTAATACCTAAGTTAGCAGTAAATGATCCACTAATTAATCACAGAATTATAGAGTTATAGTTGTTACACACTCTAAGTGTTTCCCACACTTGGATTAAGCTCAAAGCAAATCTATAGGTATTATTTAACAATCTCATGTAGAAATCTCACTTAGAAACAAGCCTTGTTGTATATGATATCATGGTAAAATACTACAAAAAACCTCATATTGATACGTTTATAACAAATTTACTCAAAATTAATTTTTTGATGATTAAAACCCCAAATTGATATTTTTGTGACGAATTTATCCTCTATTAATTTCTATTAAATTGGATTGATATCATGAAAAATCACAAAGTAATACATTTGTGACAAATGAAGGGTAAAATCCCAAACCGATACATTTGTTAACTACCATGTAACATCTAACTAAACAATTTGATAGTAAAATTTAATGGAATTAAGAGAGGGTAAATTTATCGCAAATATATCAATTTAGGATTTTTCGCGATATTAATTTAATATATAATTTATATTCAAAATAGGACCTTTTTTTAGGAATCCTATTCAAATTTGGAAACGCGCGACACATGCTCTCAACAGAAGAAGGTGGGGGTAAACTACTTAGAGAGAGCCTACCAGTCTTCCGTTGATGAATAGGGAGGTTGGGTTTCGCTTTCAGGACTTGGTGAATCATTTCCCGTCTTTAATCTATGAAGGACGGACGAAATGCGTTGGAAAGGTCCAGAGGGCCAGGACGAAATTTCAATAATTTTTTCGTGTGGATCGATCAACACGGAGCCTCACTTCTCCGTTGACTCGGAGTCAGTCAACACTTGCACGGTCATCACATGCACTTTCTCGGCGCCATCCTCATTCTATAAAGTACAGCTCTTCTCCCCCTTTGAACCCATTAATCTATCTCGCCGTTCAGTTTCTTGGTCGTCGGGCATCCCTCTCTTTCCTTTTTAATATTACGCCTGAAGGGAAAGGGAGCACAAATCTGCAGCCGCGCACGCTCAAATTTCGAGCCATGTACTCTTCATCGGCTGCTAGGAGTACCGACGACGACAAGTGGAGCGGCTTCTCGTCTCCTCCGCCGGCGACCGGGGCCTCGATGGATGTCGACAAGTTGCTCCACTCCGACCACCACTCGCAGAACACGTCTGTGGTGGCCTCGGCTCCGCCCACGTACGAGGAGAGAGACCAAGTGCAGTGGTCCTCCGGGCTCTGCGATTGCCTCTCCGACCGCTGGAACTGTGAGTACCTCTCCCGATCGTTACTAACTCAGCTGGGGCCCCGGCGGAGCTCGGACGAACTGCTTTAGATCTTTCGTCTTTGCTGAGTGACGAAACTGATTGTCTTTCTTGTATGTTTGCCAAGGTTGCATCACGTGCTGTTGTCCCTGCGTGACTTTTGGCCAGATTGCGGAGATTGTGGATAAGGGTTCATCATGTAAGTTTTGAACTCCACTTAATTCCACGTTCCATCATTGTCAAACATATTCTTCGAAAATCTAAGCTGGCAATTGAGATAATCGTTTGCTTGTGCCATGGATTTGCTGTTGTTCTTTCATTCCAGAGCTTCTACTTTCTCAAATTCTTTGTTACCACTTAAGAATGAGGAATTCTGAGGATCCCGAATTGAATGATTCAACACTCTTTGTAATTGAAGATAAAGTTTTTAGTCCATAAAGACCGGTATTAGCCATAGAAATATATTTTTTTTTTTAATTGAGGATTATTAAGTGGGGTCCTCTCTAGAATAAATATATCCTTTAAATCATTACTCTCGCTTTCAGCGTGCGTCTCATCCATCCATTTGTCATCTTAAGAGAGGAGGAGTCATATCTAGACTTTTTTATTTTTATTTTTTGCTTTTTTGGTCAGACATTTATAGACTTAAGAAATTAAAAATTTACTCGACTGAGGATCCCAATTCCTTGTTATGTAGCCATACTTGAAGAACCATATTGAACGGTTCTAGCTTTCCGTTTTGAAAAAGCAGATTTCCTTTTTGTTTTAGTAAATTTCTGAAAAAGCGGGTAAGTATAAAAAATTGTTGAGAAATTATCTTGATGAAAGTACCAATTCTTTTTTTTTTTTTTTTTCCTTTGCTAATCCATGTTTCAAAGAGAAATAGGTAATCATAAGAAATTCAAATTGATAAGTTGAATTTGTAACTCAAAACTTGTTGATAACTTAATCGGAGAAAATTGATAAGTCACTCTAATTAAGGTAAGTAATTTCAAAATAGTATTAGTAAATTTAAGGCGTTAGTAATGCAAATACAAATTTAAAGTGTCTAAAAAAGATGGAAAATTGAAAGAAAAAAATAAAACTTAGTAAAAAGATTTTGTGAGAGTCGGTAACCCATACTAGATGGTCACTTAATGAGAGAAAAGTGGGTGAGGCCCACTAATCTAGGTAAATAATCGCTTTAAAGAGTTAATAAATGCATGAGATTGCTAATCATAGTAAATAAATGTTGATAATTCAACGAAAGAGCTGGTAAACCAAGAACGCATTAAATTATTTAAGTAATAAAAGTGAGAGTTAGTAATTCTAATCTCATACGTAATTAACGTGAAAAAAATTGGTAAATAACTCTAATTTAGATTGACAATTTCATATAAGAGTTACAAAATTCGACATGCCATCTAACAATGCAAATAAAGGCTGATAACTTACTAGAAGAACTAGTAATTTTCCACTTTAAAAAGTTGGTAATTTAAGCACTGGTTAATTACCAAGAAGTTACCTGAAAAAGAACGTCACCTTCTTCCAACCATTTTTCCAGCTTACCAGCACTTCTTGCAATCTACTAGCAAAGACAAAAATTCTGCAATTTTTTGGGTACGGAATAATATAATTCTACTCTCGATAGATTATTAAGAATGTTCATTGTTTTTCGCCATGTTGGTTTCTTCCGGTGGTGGATGATCGTGCAGCTTGTCGTGTGAACGGAGCGCTATACACGCTGATATTCTGCACGGTGGGTTGCGGCTGCTGCTACTCGTGCTTCTACCGAGCCAAGATGAGGCAGCAGTACGCCCTCAAGAAGAGCCCCTGCGCCGATTGCTGCGTGCATTTCTGGTGCGAGTGCTGCGCTCTCTGTCAGGAGTACCGCGAGCTCAAGATCAACGGCTTCAACATGAAGATCGGTAAGCCATAATGTTTCGGCTCTCTTCATCATCTCCTCGCCGAACAAAAATTACACATTCAAATGGTTGAAAAATAATGGTTTTGCCGATCGGTGCAGGGTGGCATGGGAACGTGGAGAGACGGAGCCGCGGGATCTTGATGTCTCAGATGGCACCATCTTCGGCGCCAACGGTCGAAACAGGCATGACCCGGTAGGCTCTGGATGAAAATGAAGCTCTCCGCACCTGATTCGTGTGCATATGATTGAGTGTTATCGTGCATCTCTTTTTAATTAACTGGGGGGTGCGTGTATTGTACCTTACGAAAGCATATTGGGCATTTGATGTAGATTTAAGGGTTTACCTTTGACTGTTGCAAACGGCAATACTAGCGCCGATACTTAGAGTCAGAAAATGGTTTCGATAGGCATATAATCGTGTATGTCCACTTTGACCATGTCTTGGTTCACTTAATTAAGCTCGAGAAAAGTGAGTTCAACCTAAGGTTAAGATGGTGCAATTGATGTTCAATGTAGTTGCTGATTTTTCACTATGTGCCATTCTAAGAGGAAATTTACTCGTGAGAAGAGGGTTTCAATCTAAGAGGATGCCATTTTTTGGACAATGCACGTGTATATCGATTTCGTCATATACTCTTCGTCAAGACATCGATGATCGCCTGTCTGAATTCGGCAGTGGTCGAGAAAGTCACACTCGGATTTGCAAAGGAGGCTGGTTCGCCATGTGAAAAATTATTAGCGTTTGATATGTGCAAGCATACGATGTGACCAAGAAAGAACCCATTTCAAGCCCCAAGACAGGCGGATGATCCATTTCGTAAAACACATGGTGCATCATTGCGGGGGAAAGAACTTCCAAGAGAATAGGACAAGTTGAAAAGAAGGTTGAGCACTCGAAAAGACCGACAATCAACCATATAATAAAAGAAAGTGGAACCCAAGCACAAAACTATTGATCCACACATTCGTTCGTGGCCTAAATCCAAGCCAAATCAAGAAGATTTCGATAACCACTGTGCATCATGAGTTTGATGCCAAGAATGCTAAGTCGCTTTTATTTTGATTTGATTATGTGATCTAAGTTGAGGAAACTACCAAATGGTCATAATGAGAAAGAAGTCATAAAGCATTCATAGACTCTTCTCTAATGGTTGCTACTTGAAGGATGAAATACGTTAGTCGGTTCTATTCAAAATGAAACCTTTAAAGGCTTCACATTAACTACAACAGCTTTTAGCCAAAGTGTTCTAGTGTTTACTTAGGACGCGTTTGATAACGTTTCTGTTAAAAAATTGTTCCAAGGAACAGAAATAGAAAAAACTATTTCTGCTCCGGGGAACAATTTTTGAACAGAATAAGGCGTTTGGTAAACTTGTTCCGGGAATAAAAAATGAACAGAAACACGTTTGGTAAATTTGTGTTCTTTTTTTTTTTCTTTGTTTCTTTTAATTTTTTAATAGTTTTCTTTTCTTTTTATTTTTTTCTTTCTTTTTTCTTTTTTCATTTTTTCTTCTTTTGGCTGGTGGCCTCGCCCAGCCATGACGAGGCTCGCTAGCCCTCGGCAAGCCCGAGCCTTGCCGTGGTTGGGCGAGGCTCGGCCTCGCCTTGGCGGGGGCGAGCTTAGGCTCGCCGGGCCATCGCTAGGGGCGAGCCTTGCTAGGGGCCGGCGACGCTTGGCTCGCCGGGGGCTGGCGAAGCTCCGGCGAGGTCGTCGGCCCTCGACGGCATCGCCGGCCAAAGAAAAAAGAAAAAAAAAGAAGAAAAAAAAAGAGAAGAAAAAGAGAGGAGAGAGAAAATTTGTTCTTAAAAATTGTTCCAGAAATAAGAAACATGTTTTTCTTGTTTCTCGTTTATGTTCCAAATGTGTTTATGGGAACAAAAAAATAGATTTGGAACAAAAATGCAAATAAACGCGTTTTTGTTCTTTTTTTATTCTCTTGAACAAAAAAACATAAATTTTGTTCATAAACAGAAAAAAATAATGTTAACAAATAGGGTCTTAATCTCTCTATTGTTCTTGTTGTTTTCTTTTCATAGCATTCTTGTTTCCCCTGCTTGTTTGCTTTTGAAAGATTTTCCGAAACTTTTGCCAACTGTTTTAAAAGTTTAGGCTATTAGATGAAGGAATGATTTATTATTTAAATATCCTAACACCCTTCGTCACACTTAGTCCAGTATTTTTGCTTAGTACTAAGTGCGAACATATTTAATTGGAGAGACAACTAGGACATAATAAAAATTTGAACTTAGGATATTTAGCTCTCATATCATGTGAAATTTTGTAAGACCACGACTAGTTATTATTTAAAAAGTTTAATCTGTTAGATGAATATATAATTTATTATTTAAGTCTCCGTTTTGTCTCACGAAAAATAACTTCTAGGAAAGCATTTTTTGGATTTTGCGACATTCGTTTAATAAAAAATAAACTGGTCAAGGAAAATGTTTTCCGCTATTAGATTTCCACTTTTCAAAAGTGGAGAAAATGAAACATTTTCCATAATTTCTTTCACCTCACTTTTTTTAACCAAACACGTTTTTCATTTTATTTTTAAGTTTTTTTTTTTTTAAATCAAGTTTTTAATTTTTCTTTTTCTTTTTCTTTCTTTCATTTTCTTCTTCCTTAGCCTTGGTTGGTTGACCTTGAGCGAGGCTCAAGCTCGCTAGCCTCGAGTGAGCTAAGCTTCGCTAAATCAAACAAGACTTAACCTCGCCAGAATCTAGCGAGCTCAAGCCTTTTTGACCTATGGCAAGGCCAGAGCTTCGCCAATGGCCAATTGCCGACCATCATCGTAGCGGGTGATTGGCCAAGGCCAAGGAAGAAGAAGAAAATAAAGAAAAAGAAGGAAATGAGTGGAATAAAAATTAAAAGTAAAAGGTTGATTTTTTAAAATAAAATAATAATAAAATTATTGAGAATGAGTGTATGTAAGAAAAGATTTTCCTTATCAAATGGCAGAAAGTATTTTCTTGTTCATTTTCAAATTCCAGTCAAATATTGAAAAATATGATTACTTTCCTAGGAAATGGCTTCCTGCACATTTCTGCGAAACGGATGGAACTTAAATATCCTAACGGCTTCCACACGTGATTATCAATCAAAGCTTTTGACCATTGACTCTTATACTCCTGTCCAATATCCTGTGCAAAAGATTGCACTTAGGCAACGTGTTACGCTTTTGGCCACACTCTAGTGATTGGTTGGTCTTGGCTCGAAAGGCATCTTCAATATGGACTTTGACTCGATCAAAGCAAAAAAAAAAAAAGAAGAGGAAGTTGACTCAGTCAACAAAAACAAGGAATAGTGGACACCTTCAGCTTTTAAAGACAGATAGGCCGAGACTCACATAAACGGAAAGAAAAGGAAAGAGGAAAGGAAAAGAAGGAAAGGAAAGGAGAGAGAGAGAGAGGGCTTTGCGAGTTCACACCATAGATGCATTGCCAAGCCAATTTGACGCATCGTCAAGCTGATTCGACTTCGTATCACAACGTCTAGTAAGTGCTCACGCCCTTCATTCATCTAATCAGAGTAGTTTCTAGAATTAGGGCTCAAATTCAAAGTTTAGTAAAAATTGAGCAACAAAGTTCAATTCTTAAGTTGTGGAGCTCCAAGATTTCATGGAAGCCATAAATTATGTCGTAGAGCCGTGAGGTTTTATAGAGGTTGATTTGAAGCAACGATTTAGTCAGAGTGAAATTTTAGGGTTTCACGTTCAAGTTTTCCTTTGCAAATGTCTTGAATAATTGCTTTGGGTCTATAATTTGTTAGTGCCTATAAATCATTTTGTTAGCATTTAGCCGTAGTTTAAATATTTTGTAGTTGAGATAGCGTTTTATTTTATTGTAACGTTGTTTCTTGATAATTTGATAGGAACATAAGTTTGATGATTCAAGTAACATTTGTTGTTTGGTCGTAAGCGTTCTGAGATGAGTGGTACTATCTTTTCTATAAATTTGTAAACTCACATCTCAAAAGCAATGAAGATTTGATATATTATGAGTTATTAATAAGTATGTTTGTTGTATAAAATCTAGATCGGATATTTATTACATTTTGGTCATTGTAAATGGTTTGAGAAATGTTTTAGGAAAGGTTTTGCGAAACGTTATATGTGATTTGTAAAATTAGTTTATGAAATGAGTTGCATATTGATTTGAGAAACGTTTTATGAGACATTTTGAGAAACATTTTATAAAAGATATTTCAAAAGGTTATATATATATATCGATTTGTGAGCCTAGTTTATGAAGAATTCTAAAATGATGTGAGAAATATCGTGTGAAATATGTCCAGTCTGATGAATAAAATTTAGAAAGATTATGTATTTTGTTTTGTTAAATTAATTGTCAATATACATTGTGGTTTTGATTGTTGGTATTGGAGGATGTGGGTTTAGGGCTCAGTGTCACTATAAGCCCATTAAAGGGCTTGTGAGTATGTATACCAGTGTAGGATATCTTTTTTAATCAATCCATCGACTTTATTAGTGGAGACCTTGACAAAGGGGAATCTTGGTTGCATTATCAAAAGACATGATGTTGTGACCATGTTTTGAAAAGAATAGTCGATGGATAGACCATCGACATGTGTTTTGATATGAGATTAATCGATGATGGCGTGTGATTTTAATGAGATTAATCGATGGACTTGACCATTAATGTTTATGATGATTTAAATGAGTATTTTTTGAATTGTATAAAACTCGTTGAAAGGAAACGACTCATACATGATTTTATATATATTAAAGAGTTGGATTATAAGTTTATAGTATTACTCTATACTTATATTTATATTTAATAGTTGCTCAATCTGTTTATGTACTACTCACTGGGCTGTGGTGACTTAATTCATACTTTCCCAACTTTTTTAGGTTCCTTAGTTAATGGACAATAAAACGAGAGCAATATCGATGGGGGGGAGTTGATATTTGGGTGGTTAGAGGCTGCGTCAAGGTGAAAGGACAGCCGTGCGATGGCATCAGCCCTTGCCTTTGCACCCCTCATATTGTGGACTCTTCTCGTGTTTCAATCATTTGAGTTTGGCCATTCCAAAGCTTTCACCAACGTGAGCTGCTTTGGTACAGAGAGAGAAGCTCTTTTGAAATTCAGGCAAGGTCTCATCGACCATTCTAAACGCTTGTCATCGTGGACTAGCAAGGATTGTTGTGAGTGGAAAGGAGTCGAATGCAGCAAAAAGACTGGCCATGTTTTCAAACTCGATCTTCGTAATCAATGCTTTGAGACCTACCCCGACGGATATTGTCTAGATAAGAGCAGCTTGGCAGGTAAAATCCATGCATCTTTGGCTGAACTGAAGCATTTGAAGTATCTAGACCTCAGCCTCAACGAATTTTCCAAGCAAAAAATCCCCCAATTCTTTGGTACTCTCCAAAGACTAGAGTATCTTAATCTGTCATTTGCAGGTTTTGACGGAAGCATACCTCGTCACCTCGGTAACCTGTCTAACTTACAGTATCTGGATCTTACTTTTGCGTTTGACGGGGGTTATTCAACAACTGATAACCTCCAATGGGTGTCGAAATTATCTTCCTTGAAATACCTTCACCTCTCTGGCAATGACCTTGGGAATGCGACAGATTGGTTGAGTTCCATTAATATGCTTTCTTCACTGCAATCTTTGCAGTTGAGGTATTGTTCTCTTGAAAAACTTCCTCACTCTCTATCCGTCAACTTCACTTCCTTAAGATTCCTGGATCTATCAGGCAATTCCATAAATTCTACTATTCCTCCCTGGTTCTACAACTTTAGAAAGCTCGAGCATATCGATTTGAGCGACAATCAATTGAAAGGCACATTTCCCAGGACATTCTTTGATAATAATCAACAACTTTCCTTTCTGGATGTGTCTAATAATTTGCTAGATGGTCAAATTCTGAAAAACTTCAGCAGTCTCTACAAGTTGCGTGAATTAAGGTTGGCGTCTAATAACTTTGATGGAGACATTGGGAGCATCATCCATGGTCCTTTGGAGTCGGCACAAAGTGACTTGAGGATTTGTGATTTCACTGGCAATAATTTCAGTGGTTTTCTACCAAGCCAATTGGAGAGTTTCAAAGATCTCGAGTACCTAAGTCTATCAGGAAACTCAATGTCGGGACCTATTCCAGTAACTTTGGGGGAGCTGTCATCTCTAACCGAGTTAGACCTCAGCCACAATAAATTGAGTGGGAACATCCCAGAAAGTATTGGGCGACTATCTAGACTAGAGAAGTTTTACATATTTAATAATTCATTGGACGGAGTTGTTGGTGAATCACACTTTGCAAATCTCACGAGCCTGACTGCTTTGGGCATTTCGTCTAATGAACTTGTTTTAAGTTTTGATCCAGCCTGGGTTCCTCCATTCCAACTTCTGTATATTGACAAGTCAGATTTTGATGTGGGACCGAAATTTCCATTGTGGCTTCAAACACAGAGGAATATTTCACACTTGTCCATGTCCAATGCAAACATCTGAGATGAAGTTCCCAATTGGCTTTCCGACATTTTACTTAACGTTGAATTGCTTGATCTCAATATGCTCAAAGGCCCCATTTCTAGAATGGACGGAAACAAGATGCCACTGTTACAATATCTTGATCTTTCTGTTAACAATCTCAGTGGCAGCATATCGAATTTTCTATGGGCGATGGAGAACCTACGTTTTCTTGATCTATCACAGAACCAACTATCCGGGACACTAGCCTCTCTAAGCCCCATTTCCAGAATGGACGGAAAGAAGATGCCACAATTAAAATATCTGGTTCTTTCTAGTAACAGTCTCAGTGGCAGCATACCAAATTCACTATTTGCGATGGAGAGCCTATTATATCTTGATCTATCAAAGAACCAACTATCCGGGAGACTACCCTTATGTCTGAAAAAGTTGACAGCATTGGCAATGATTTCGCTGAGTGACAACAGGTTAAGAGGTCAGATTACTAACTCTTTCTGCCATTTAAAGCAATTAGAAGTTCTGAACCTGCATAAAAATGGCTTTGACAAAGTGCTTCCCCAATGTTTGTCAAACCTAGCTAAACTTCTGTTCCTCGATCTAAGTGATAATGACTTCACTGGTGAAATTCCTCCATTTGGACGACATTTTCAAATATTAGTCATCATCGATCTTGAGAATAATAATTTCATCGGAGGCATTCCCACGCAACTTTGCCAACTTCACCATCTCCAGTTTTTAAGCCTAGCACGGAACAACATTTCCGGAAGCATTCCGCTGTGTTTTAATCGATTGTTGTCTATGGTTGAAGATCGGCCCCCTCAGACCCCTTTGTCAGATCCAACATTCATTTACGTCATGGTTCATGCAAAGGGAACTAGCCGAATATATGACAAGACACTCCAATTCTTCCATTCCATTGACTTATCTACAAACAATTTAAATGGCGAAATACCAAAAAAGTTGACTACGCTCGTCCAACTTCAAAATTTGAACCTCTCTCAAAACAATTTGAGTGGGAAAATCCCTACAAACATTGGCAACCTCAAAAAATTAGAATCCCTTGACCTATCCAACAACAAGATTTCAGGTAGAATCCCTCCTAGCATATCCAGCATAGACTTTTTGGGTCGTCTCAATCTCTCATTCAATAATTTATCAGGCCCTATTCCTTCAAGCATTCATCTGCATACCGTGGATGATGAATCTGTGTATCACGGTAATGATGGACTTTGTGGAGCTCCTCTTTTGAAAGTTTGCCCTAGAGATGAGCAATATCCTGATATCGATGTGCAAGATGGTGATTCTTGAAATGGAGGTGAACCTAATGAAGGCAATATGGATGCCCATAATTAGTTCTATGTGGGCCTGGAATCGGGATTCACAATTGGATTCTTGGGATTTTGTAGTGCATTGCATTTCAAGCAGTCTTGGAGGATATCTTACTTTCAAGCAATAGATAAGATCATAAAAAAGCTGATGATATCAGGGATAATTACCACACTTCGATTCAAAAGAGCTTTTCAGGTACCCTTCCCTCCCCTTAGGTAAGCACACTAACACATACTCTCAGTTATTCAATACATGATTCTTTGCCTACCCTTAGTATGAAATCTAAGTAGCTTCTTTACTTACCAAAAAAAAAAAAATCTAAGTAGCTTCTTTGATCTTCTTGTAGCCCATAGGTAAAGTCTTGATCATTTATATGACATGTTGTAGGAGAGGTAATTATCAAATATGGGCCCCAAGCACAACCCCCGACATGAAGCAGCGTTCGTGAGAGTTGAAGAAACTTGTCAGATTCAGAAGACGTACATCTGTGTCATAAATTTAGAAGTTCCTCTCTTTGTGATCATATACATTGTACCGGTAACTTTTGTATGTAACAAACTCTTTGTATTATATAAAAGCTAGCAAAAGCCTCAAACATGATGACAAAGCCATTTGCTAAACCCTTCTACAATGCTACAACTATTACAGATATGATGTCCCAATTCTAAGGCTATCGTCTCTTTATCAAAAAGTTTCTGTCATATGATCCCAATCATATAAAATGAAAACATAACATTTCTCTCTTCGGGGCATGGTGCAAATTTTCAACACCAACAGTTTGAAAAAACTTCATCAAAGATGTGATACATAATGAAGTCTTGTTGCCGATTCACGCGTCAACTACTGGTAATTCAAGTGAGAAAAAAGATTGTGGAAAACTGGCTGATATAATGCAACGTGATGCTTCCCTCACTTCCCCGCCACCGCATCAGTCTCATCCCTAGCTGACTCGACAAAATTCTAGCCTTTTGCAATGGCTGTTCTCTTCTACATGAGAGCCGGTTCCTCATCTAATATTGCCCCTAGTTGTTCCCTCCGCATACTTTGCCAAATCAGTTCTAATGTAGTAAATTTGAACAAATACAACATCGTCTAAATTGGTAGATAGCATGACAAGAATGATTACGGCAACTTTTACCAAAGCTCATAGTGTCACTTTTTTTGGTCATCTGAATTGATAGAAAGCATAACAAGAGTGATTATAGCAACCTCATCCTTGTCGCCGTTTTACGTAATTTCAATTCCTTGTAATTTATTTTCGATAGAACTTCAATTCTAAGTGTATCAATTCCTTGTCATTTACATTTTCCTGCAGCTAGATTCATGTAGTTTCATTACCAATGTACAAGCATTTTGCTAATATGGAATAACATTAATTGAAATCGGTCAAAATGTATACTCCAATCATGAAATTCTATAGTAATACGAACGCTCTCTTTTGGCCACGATGTACATGGGAACTAAGATAACCTAAGTTCGGGGAGGACAATTAAGCAAAATTCAATAAAAACCTTATACTCCAATGATATCGACGCTAGTAATGTCAACTCTCTCTTTTTTTGTTTTAAAAAAGAAAAAGAAAAAAAAAAACGTTGGCCTTTGGGGGTTGGTCCTTTTTTCTCGTTCCCCGGCCGGGCCCATCTCACCCCGGCTCGCTGACGCGGCCTAGCCCTCTCGTTCTTCTTCCTCCCTCCTTCCTCGCGCTGCACACAACGCGTGCAGGACGACCTTTGGCAGATAGAAGAGGGTAGACCAGCGACGGAGGGGACGTCTCGCGGGCCCCATCAATGCCGCCGAACGGAGCAGCGCGAGATCGGGCGAGAAACCCCGACGGAAGGGGACGTCTTGGCGGACGCCTTCAATGCCGAGCAGGCGTCCGCGGAGGATGAGACGTCGGCTCGGCCACACCAGGGCCGGTCGGCGTTGCCAAGGACCGGCAGCCGAAACCCCCCGTCAATCGGACCCTCCAGCCTATAAATAGGACCTTGTGGAGCTCGATGAAGGGGGGGGCGAAAGGGAGGGATTCGAGAGGCAGCTTTGGAGAGAGAGAGAGATGCACCGAGAGAGAAAGAGTTGGGGTTTGGGTGAGATCGAGAGGCCGAGAGAGACGGAGATCGCAGCGAGATGGCTTCAGCCAACCTCGGCCGCGCACGAGCTCCGCCCGACGACCCTCGCCCGACAACCGTGCTCAGCCGACGCCCTCGATTCAAGCCGGCAAGCCCCCGACCCTATTTTGCCCTCCTTTCGGGCACGTTGGGCTGGAGCTCGCGGCCATCCGGCTCGCGCTAACTCCGGCCCCGACCGTCGTTGCTTCGGCTGCTGTGTGGTTGTCGCTTCTTTGCTGAGGGTCCCAACGCAGATTCCGCTCCCGTTCGAGCCAAGAACCCCTCGTTCCAGTGCACGCTCCACTTGTTTGACGAAACGCCCCAACGAGAGCTGGTTTTAGTTTCGTCGTTTCAACCCGGTATCGAGCTGCCCGGGCATCATCCTGTCGAGTCGAATTCCTCACGAGATGGCTGGTGTCCCGAGTGTTGGCCGTTCGGTCATTTCGAGCTTGTTCGCCGACGTCGCCTTTTTCGGTTTGTGTTCAGCCGAGGATGCCAGTGGTGTTCATGTCGGCCGAGGGACGGCGGCCCCAGGCGGAGGTCAGACCCTTGACCTGGGCCGGCCAAGGCGGCACCAGAGAGGACGTGTGGGTCGGCCGAGGCGAGCGGCGCCGCTCGTCTCGACCATCACCGTCGACGCCGCAAGGAGCTGGGCGACAGGCGCAAGTCGGGTCGACCGGTTTGGTTCGCGGGTTTGACCGACCCGATTCTTTTTGGTTTTCGGGCTAAGGTTTTCCTTTGATGGGCCGGTTTTGGTTTAGTCTAAATTGTGGGCTGGGCGTTTCTTTCAATTGAAAGTGGGCTTTGATAGGAGATAAAACTGGACTGGCTAAATCTAGGGTTAGCTTCTCTTCGGGCTGGGCCCCTTTTTCATTTCGCGAGAGGGCTAGTGGTTGGGGGACCGGACTGGGCTCGAGTGTCACACCCAGTCCGGCCGCGGGATTGGCGACCTGGGTCGGTTCTTTTTTGATAATATATATATCATCATTTAATATTATTTTTTATAAAAATAGAAAATCCCCAAAAAAATTTATTTCCCAAAAAAAAAAAACCTATAAAATAGCATTTGAGTGGTCTTTCCTTAAAATACGTGAAAATCCTTAAAAGAAAACAAAAAGAAATTGCACTTAAATCCTTGATAGTAAACGTAGTATTGCCGTTTGCACATTTCCTTTTCTCCAATTGTGCACTGATGATGCATGGATTGCTATTTTCTTAATATGGTTAGGAATTGAATCCTAAAACTCATGATTGGTATAAAATGCTACACAAATGCTTTACTTGATGTTTTTAGGTATCAAAAGAGTATTAGTTGATTAACTAGTGTGATCAAGTCCCCAGATCTAATTCCTCTGGTTACGCATGAATAATTTTTTTTCTTAATATATTACTTGGGTTTCTAATCAACCCACCACAAATCGATTAATGATGATTTCTAAACAAAAATGCTGCAAATTAAATACTCGGACCATAAGTTGTGAATTGTGAACTTGGGAAAGCCTGAGCTAAGCCTAGAGTTAACGCTAGCCATTAACCTCCACTCTGGCGGGAGGGCTCTGAAGAGGTCGTAACATTGACCATGGTCAAAAGCAAGAGGGCATGTGCACCAATGACAAACGTATAAAAGCGTCCGCAATAAACTTTCTCAATTCTTCTCATGAGACATTAGGCTTTATACAAGTTCTCTTTTCTTTTCTTTATTTTTCTATGAATAAAGTGGTTTTATAAAAATTCACTCAATTACATCATAATAAGTTGATACGCAAAAGCTCATCCGACGTGAACAAGAATCTAGTCATTTACAAAGGGATATCCACATTGAAAAAAAAGATAAGCCTATATGTTCTTCTAAGAAATTGACATTTTGCCTGAGTAGAACAATCCCATCTAGTACCTCTGATTAATCTTATCAACAAGGCCAGTCACAAGTCAATGGATAACCCAACTTGACATTATTTGCATTCACCGATGTGATGAAAATCAGGGTAATTACCAAAAAAAAAAAAAAAGTCTTGAACTTATTATATGTGTACTAATTTAATCTTAAACTTTTCAATCTAACTAATTCAATTTTAAATCTTTTAACAATTTGTCAATAAAGTCTATTAGGCTAATTTTTGTCAAAAATCACTGACATGAACGCTAAACATTCTACATGTCACCATTAGCATTGGGTAAGGTTCGTGAGTCCCTCGCCATATTGAGCAACTTCTCTAACAATCTCAACCGTTTATCACATAATAAAACACAACTCCATACAATCAGTGGCCATCTACACCATCCAACAAATCTAATCTACGCCGGTTGGAAAAATTAATCAATTATCCCTTCCCCCAAGACCGAGTGCTTTTTTCGAACAAGAAAAAAGGACCAAGTTCTCTAGCTCATCTCTTCCATGGAGTTCTTCCTAGACTCACCCTCAATCCCAAAAGGAACCTAAACAAGTTGCTGAGCCTTGTGCTATCTTGATAATGACATCGCACATAATTATAAGAAATAAATCCTTTTTGAAACTACATTTGGAATTCTAGAAAACAAGGTTGCGATCCATGTAAAAGTGCGATAGTCAGTCACGAGGGCCAAGTCGTGTCCAACTCTAAAATATGATCTTGGTCTAAAAAATCACGATGAAAAAATGAAATTACATAGGAAATTACTTGAACTAGATTTAGGTGCATATATTGTCACGCTCCGATCCTCGAGCACGCACACATCTTTCTACTTGGTCGATTTTATAATGCGATATCCCAGGACTACGTATCGCCAACCCTTTCATTTATTAAGCACATACGGAAGTAGTTATAAATCCCAGACAATAACACAATGGGATAGAAAAGCAATGCCATATTTTTCATATTGAAATCCACAACCAAACTTTTATACATGGCATAACTCAAAGTCTATTCACAAGACTATTCATAACATTCTAGTCACATTATTCACATTTAGACATAATTCACAAAAGAGAATGGGATCTCAGTCCTCATCCGGATTGTACTCAGGATCATCCTGATCCTCTTCCGACTCTGCTTCACTAAGCTCACATCCTTTAAGCTCTTTATTTTTTACCGGCTCATCGTCCTCTTCTGGTTCCTTCTTCACAGGCTCATCTACGGGTTTGAAATGTTGTCCCACAATCGAGATGAGACTATGTTTCAGCAAGTTTTACCCCACTAAGACTTGATTAGGAAACCAATACGCTAACGTGACTGCTTATACATGCACGGGTCGAGGACTTACTTTGGCCTTAGATTTCACCTGTATATTAGCACAATTCAATAGGCACCTTAGCAATAACATTCTAGTCACATTATTCACATTAGACATAATTCACAAAAGAGAATGGGATCTCAGTCCTCATCCGGATTGTACTCAGGATCATCCTGATCCTCTTCCGACTCTGCTTCACTAAGCTCACATCCTTTAAGCTCTTTATCTTTTACCGGCTCATCGTCCTCTTCTGGTTCCTTCTTCACAGGCTCATCTACGGGTTTGAAATGTTGTCCCACAATCGAGATGAGACTATGTTTCAGCAAGTTTTACCCCACTAAGACTTGATTAGGAAACCAATACGCTAACCAGACTGCTTATACATGCACGGGTCAGAGGACTTACTTTGGCCTTAGATTTCACCTGTATATTAGCACAATTCAATAGGCACCTTAGCAATAACATTCTAGTCACATTATTCACATTTAGACATAATTCACAAAAGAGAATGGGATCTCAGTCCTCATCCGGATTGTACTCAGGATCATCCTGATCCTCTTCCGACTCTGCTTCACTAAGCTCACATCCTTTAAGCTCTTTATCTTTTACCGGCTCATCGTCCTCTTTGGTTCCTTCTTCACAGGCTCATCTACGGGTTTGAAATGTTGTCCCACAATCGAGATGAGACTATGTTTCAGCAAGTTTTACCCCACTAAGACTTGATTAGGAAACCAATACGCTAACAGATTGCTTATACATGCACGGGTCGGAGGACTTACTTTGGCCTTAGATTTCACCTGTATATTAGCACAATTCAATAGGCACCTTAGCAATAACATTCTAGTCACATTATTCACATTTAGACATAATTCACAAAAGAGAATGGGATCTCAGTCCTCATCCGGATTGTACTCAGGATCATCCTGATCCTCTTCCGACTCTGCTTCACTAAGCTCACATCCTTTAAGCTCTTTATCTTTTACCGGCTCATCGTCCTCTTCTGGTTCCTTCTTCACAGGCTCATCTACGGGTTTGAAATGTTGTCCCACAATCGAGATGAGACTATGTTTCAGCAAGTTTTACCCCACTAAGACTTGATTAGGAAACCAATACGCTAACCAGACTGCTTATACATGCACGGGTCAGAGGACTTACTTTGGCCTTAGATTTCACCTGTATTTTAGCACAATTCAATAGGCACCTTAGCAATCACATCACAGATCGATATCTCGATCAATCGACCTACTTGATTACATGTCAATTGGACCATTCAAAGTCACTTCCACTTAATCAGTCAATTCACGACAACGAATCAAATCATTGATCAATCGATCTAGTCGATTATATGTCAGTCGGACTATTTCCAGGTCAAATCACTTCTCAATATAAAACCTCACATTTGCACTCTCAGTCATAGAGCTACAGTAATGCTCTCGGGCATCATTTTCGCTAAGGTGACATATGTACTGGACAGCACTTGTGCGTTCTTTAAGGCGCCATTTTCACTAGTGATATTCTTAATCACCAAACCACGTATGTCTGTAATGAGGCATGCAGTAGACAGCAGTCAAGCGTTCTTTAAGGCGCCGTTTTCACCGGTGATTTCTTTATCATCGAATCACGTATGTCTATAATGATGCAGGTAATAGACAGCACTCGTGCGTTCTTTAAGGCGTTGTTTTCACTAGTGATTTCCTTATCACCGAACCACGTATGTCTATATTGATGCAGGTAATAGGCGGCACTCGTGCGTTCTTTAGGCGCCGTTTTCACTAATGATTTCCTTATCACCAAATCACGTATGTCTTATACCTTGTACTTGATCGATCTCAGCCAAAATTATTCTCAGTTCAGCCTCACGATTTTCTCTACTTTACAACTCATCAAAGCATTGTCAATGCTAAATAACCACACTCGGCCATCTACCAATCAATCATTCAATTTCAGTCAATTTCAATCAATTTAGGAATAATTCCTCAAATTGCACAATTAATTCAATTTAGCACAACGTAGAGCTCAAATAAATAAATGGATTGTACCACGACAATCAACACGAAATTTCGGTTGTCGGCTATCCTTGCCTAATTTTCGAAAAATAAATAATTAAATAATTAATTTCGAAAATTAATAAATAAATACTAAAAATCCATTTCGGCCCGTAATGCCTAATTGAAGCCCGATAAGGGTTGGGAAAAATCCCGAGATGCATTCAATAAATAATAGTACGTCTCTACTTGCTAATTGCACAATTCAATTGCCTAACGTGCATCACAATTATCTTAATCACTAATCTACTCTAATATAACCACATAATTGAACTTAATTAAATCTAATCAACCCATAAGCATCATTAGTCTACTAAGCAAGGATTAGTGAGATTACTCATTTGGCAAAGCGAAGACCGGAACACTGCGATGGCGACGCGACGCGACGTCGATGATCACTCAGGCCGGGCCCAAAGGCCTTGCAAGCCCACAGCAAAATGCTGGGCTTGGGCCGAACTTGGGCCGACTTGCTTCACGGGCCCAAGATGGGCTGAACTTGCTGGGCCTCACTGAAATACAAATGATGCTAGGCTTGAAACAAAACTGAACTGGGCTTCAAGTTGGTTGGAAGTTGAAGCTGGACTAGGCTTGAAACTTGGGCCGGACTGTGGGCCGAAATGCTGCAATCTTCTGGGCTGGAAATTCATGGCTGAACTGCTGAGAACGGGCTGGACTGGCGTGGCTTTCTGCTGGGCTTTGATCGATGAAGACTTGCGGGCTCGCTGACCGAACAAAACACGAGCTGGAGAAGACCACGCGGACGTCGTTGCTGCTGATGGAGCTGACCGATCGTGCGGCAGGGATTCGGTGGAGTGGCAAGCTGTTTCGGTGGAACTGGCTTCGCTGGGGTTTTGACCGAGAGAAGCAGCGAAGATGGAGAGGAACGTCAGTGGGGGACAGGTGATGGTGGATGGCAGCAGCTTTGGTCGTTGCTTGGGGGAAGAGAAGCGAACGTGGAGCTACGGCAAAAGCTGGAGTAGCTTCGGTCAACAAGATGAGGAAGAGTTTGCTGGATTGTTGACTTCGGTGGGGCTGCTTCGGTGGCTTGACTTGCTGGGGAAGAGGGACGCGTGCAGAGGGACGCTGGCATGCGGCAAAGCAGAAGGAAAATTCGGTGGAATGGCAGAGGAGGCAGCAGATGGTGGAGCGACAGGATGGAGAAGTAGTTGTTGGTGCTGTGGGCTGATCCAAGAGAGAGAGAGAGAGAGAGAGAGCAGAAGTTGTGAGCGGTCTTTCAAGGAACGGAAGGAGAGAGGGACCGACGTGGAGAGGGCAGCACCGAGGGAAATGAAAGAGAAGCTGGTGGATGGGGAAGAGTCAAGAATCATCATTAACTTGTCTAAAAAGTCTTCAATCTTATCCAAGGTGTCCCCCAAATACTTTCTTGAATAAATTTCCCACAATTAATCCCATTTGATGCCAATTGTTGCACCCCCCATGCCTAGTCCGAATTTCTTCAACTTGAGCTTCAATTTCTAGTCAAATTTCCCCAAATCGGAGTCCAATTTTGATGAAGTAAAATCTCATTCCATTTTTTGCCAGTCCGACACTCAAAGCTCGACTTAGAAGTTCAAATTTCACTTCCAATCGGCCCGTCCGAATTTTTGTTATTTTTCCGCAACATCCGAATCGGTTTTTTGTAAAATCTCGAACTCAACAAAATTACTCTGAAAGACAAGATGACATCCTATAAATGAATTGTGACATGCTCGAACATCTCCGAACTCAATTTCGTGGTTAAAATCAATCGAACGCGATTATAGTTCGATCCAACCTATTTGGTAGCTTTTAGGAATTTTACCGTGATTATATCCCTTAACGGCTTCACCCAACAGATTGGTTAACTCGTGAGTGATCAGCTCAGAGAAAAAAGACCATAGGCGCGCCGGCAAAGTGCCCATTTCATATATTCGGGACGAGGTTGAAATTCGGGATGTCACAACTCTTCCGCTCTTATAAAAATTTCGTCATCGAAATTTAAACCTTTACCAATCCTTAAACAAAATGTGAGGGTATCATCGTCTCATTTAGTCTCACTTTCCTCGATTGCTTCTTCAGTCCCATGGCGTTGTCAGACCACTTTGACCAAGGGGACTATCTTGCTTCACTGAATCCGATCCATCTAAACCAACAACTGAACTGACTTTTCACGTACGACACTTTGTCGTCCATGTCTAATTCTTCATGATTTAGCACGTGGGTCGGGTCAAATTCATACGTCCTTAACCTCGACACGTCAACGACGTCATGCATTTATGCCTACCCCAGCAGCAATGCAAGACAATACGTTAGGATCCTAATTCTTTTCAGAATCTTAAAGGAAACTACGTATCTCGGTTCCAGATTTCTCCCCTCCTTGCTGAAGCGCAAGGTATCCCTCATTGGTGACACCTCTAAAAAGATGTAATCACAAATTTGTAACTTTCAAGGCCTTTAATGCTCAACAATACAACTTTTCTGGCGGCATTGAGTGATCTATAATTTGATTCTAATTACAACAACTGCAATCACTGACTACTGAATTGACCCTCGGCCTGTGATCTTTCTTTCTCTGATCTCATCTCAACAAACTAAAATTCTGTACACTCTGCTCTATTCTACCTCAAAAGAACTATCTGACTGTTCTGCTAAAACTAGAAATCCTTGATTCTAAATCTGATATGGATCTGCCGCTGGTACTCCACGAAAACGAACTATTTGACTTATGTACACTTCTTCGCGTTTGATCAAATCAAGATCCCTTCACATAGCAATAACGTGAGTCGGCTTCATCCATCTCCTGACCATTCTCCCAAATGAAAACATTACTCTTTTAACTCATTGACTAAATTTGTCACATACTGCAATACTACAGTGAATTTCCTAACAAGGTCTTTCTCTCAAGTTCCATACTGTTTGACATCCATCATCATTTATGATACCTCGACGTCCCATCTTTCGAAATCTGAAAGTCAACTTTCCCCTTACTGATATCCTTTTATAGGATTTTCTGAACATCCCGATCTGTCAACTGAAAAGTATGATTCTAACTTGAATATCCGGTTCAATTTTGAGGGTGGCTATATAATTCAAAAGGTAGCCTACCTCAAATTTGAAAACCAAATTTCGAACTTTCTCAAGTAAGTTCCATACTTTAATTAGTATATGCACCATTAAAGACTCTTGACTCCATGCATCAGTGACTTCTTTCTTTCCCCAAGGGTGATACCAAATAGCACCATCCTAGTCCTGCCAAGGTTCTAGTTCACGACACCGTCTCATATTCAACCCATTAGGTCTCAACTGGCGAGACACATATGCAATGATCTTATCATGTCGCATCAATGTGCACCCAGTCCTCCGCACAACATCTCACTATAGATCTCACTTCACTGATAATTGATTCGGTCTTCATCGGGTCCACAGAAATTCTTTCACCATTCTTAGATGTCTCTTGTGCTCCTTAGCATTCCTCGAATGCACCAGAATGTCATTAAAAGACATGAGCACAACCGATCTAAATATTTCTTGCACAATCGGGTTGTCAAATCCATGATAGCAACTGGAGTGTTCACCAAGCCAAATGATCTTACAATACTCTCTTAAAGACCATATCAAGTACGAACAGCTGTCTTTCGTATAACCTCCTTCCTGGTTCGTAACTGACGACATCTTGTTCTCAAGTTGATCCTTGAAAACATTGACACTCTTGATGTCTGGTCACCCAATTCGTCGATCTTTTACAATGGACGCTTGTCCTTAATTGTCACCTAATTGAGTTGACGATGGCTGATGCATACTCGCAACAAACCATCTTTCTTTTTCTCACAAACAAAACTGATGTTTCCCCTAAAGTGATGCATTGATATGCATGAATTCCTCATTCATCAATTTTCACATCTGCATCTTCAGTTCTACCAATTCAGACAACAACAGCTGGTAAGAAGCCTTCGAGAGTGGCTCTATCATGGTGCTAACTCGATTGCAATCTCTATTTCTTTCTCTAACGACGGTTTGACAATTCTTATGACAACACATCTAGAAATTCTTAGACCACTGAGATGTCCTCCATCTCTAGTTCTCCAATCTGTCATACCCAAGACAATCGCTAAGCAACCTTGGTAACCTCTATCTAACAAACAAGTTGCCTTCAGCCAACAAGATTAATGAAATCGAAAATTCTTTTCGACTCCCAATAACCTCGACACTTTTACATGCTAATGGACTAAACTGGATTACTCCAAGACCATGATTCATTATCACAAGATGCTCCATGAACCCACATTATTCATGTGGTGTCAAACTCACACCTCAGCAACTAGTCTAGCACAACTATTGCTAGTGATTCCCCTTTCTTTCACTTTATTTCAACAATTAAAATTCTACCAACTCAGCACAAAATTATGTTGCGCTGCTCTGATAAAATCACCTCCAACACATTCTAGTCATTCTCCGACACTGGATTTATCCATGTTTCCTTCTACAAATCCAAAACCTATCTGGTGAGTCTTCTACCTCTTGTCAAGTGACAACATGCACTCTCTCTGATTGTCCCATCGATTTGCTAGGACCACTCCTGTCCAAATATCCTTGTTGGCTACACTCCAAACAATTTCTCGTCCTAAGAAGGACATAAGACCGATCTCGGACATCATGTCCAGAAACAACATGATCCATTTGACTCGCACGACCGATCGCCCCATCTTTCCTGTTGGGTGGAATAGGATACTTTTCACTTGACCTCGGTATTTTCCTTGATTGATTTCCATTTCTACTTGTACTGAATCTATACCTCGACTCGAATACAATGGCTCGCTCCCAGATCATACCTCCTCATTGGACCTTAGCAGGTGCGGCAATCACAGCGGTAGTGACAGCGACATCAACGGTGGCTTGGTCTTGAGCTTACTAGCTTAACCAATTACAAAGACAATAGCGCCTGAACGATTCCGTCAAACCTAGGATTGCTTGGTGCTGCTACACCAGTACCAACCTGCGGTAGTACTCTTACACTCGAGCTGGCCAGAGCCGACGCTCTGCCACAATCACCTCAGGTACGAACCTTTGTCGATGTTTTATCCTGAGTCACAGAGGATATTGTCCTCTTACTAGGAGTTCTCAGCTCCTGCTCGCTCATGGTTCAGTCTTTACATTGAAACCCGTCTTCCAAATCCACACTGGATTAGAAGGTGAGCGATCCACGCACAATAAACAATTCTAGCATTCAGCTAACACAGACATATACCGGCATGAATTTAAAGGCCCTTCTTACTACTATCCTAATACTCATCGCTCCTTATCACTCAAATCTTGAACTTCGCTCTGATACCACAAAAAGGGGATGTCACATCCCGATCCTCGGGCACGCACACATCCTTCTATTTGGTCGATTTTATAATGCGATATCTCAGGACTACGTATCGCCGACCCTTTCATTTATTAAGCACATGCGGAAGCAGTTATAAATCCCTAGACAATAACATAATGGGATAGAAAAGCAAGGCCATATTTTTCATATTGAAATCCACAACCAAACCTTTATACATGGCATAACTCAAAGTCTATTCACAAGACTATTCATAACATTCTAGTAACATTATTCACATTTAGACATAATTCACAAAAAAGGATGTGATCTTAGTCCTCATCCGGGTCGTAATCAGGATCATCCCGATCCCTTCCAACTCTTCTTCACTAAGCTCATATCATTCAAGCTCTTCATCTTTTACTGGCTCATCGTCCTCTTCTGGTTCCTTCTTCACAGGCTCATCTACGGGTCTGAAATGTTGTTCCACAATCGGGATGAGACTACGTCCTAGTAAGTTCTACCCCACTAAGACTCGATTAAGAAACCAATACGCTAACCGGGCCGCCTATACACGCACAGGTTAGAGGACTTACCTTGGCCTCAGATTCCACCTACATGTTAGCACAATTTAATAGGCACCCTAGCAATCACATCATAGATCGATATCTCGATCAATCGACCTAGTCAATTACATGTCAATCGGACCATTCAAAGTCACTTCCACTCAATCAGTCAATTCACAACAACGGATCAAATCATTGATCAATCGACCTAGTCGATTACATGTCAGTCGGACCATTTCCAAGTCAAATCACTTCTCAATATAAAACCTCCAATTTGCACTCTCAGTCACAAAGCAACAGTAATGCTCTCGGGTGTCGTTTTCGCTAAGGTGACGTATGTACTGGACAGCACTCGTGCATTCTTTAAGGCGTCGTTTTCACCAGTGATATTCTTAATCACCGAACCACGTATGTCCGTAATGAGGCATGCAGTAGATAGCAATCGTGCGTTCTTTAAGGCGCCGTTTTCACCAGTGATTTCCTTATCACCGAACCACGTATGTCTATACTGATGCAGGTAATAGACAACACTCGTGCATTTTTTAATACGCCGTTTTCACCAGTAATTTCCTTATCACCGAACCACGTATGTCTTATACCTCGTACTTGATCGATCTCAGCCAAGATTATTTTCAGTTCAGCCTCACGATTTTCTCTACCTTACAACTCATCAAAGCATTGTCAATGCTAAATAACCACACTCGGCCATCTATCAATCAATCATTCAATTTTAGTCAATTTCAATCAATTTAGGAATAATTCCTCAAATTGCACAATTAATTCGATTCAGCACAACGTAGAGCTCAAATAAATAAACAAACTACACCATGACAATCAGCATGGAATTTCGGTCGTCGGCTATCCTTGCCTAATTTCCGAAAAATAAATAATTAAATAATTAATTTCGAAAATTAATAAATAAATACTAAAAATCCAATTTCGGCCCGTAATGCCTAATTAAAGCCCGATAAGGGTCAGGAAAAATCTCGAGATGCATTCAATAAATAATAGTACGTCTCTACTTGCTAATTGCACAATTCAATTGCCTAACATGCATCATAATTATCTAATAATCACTAATCTACTCCAATCTAACCACCTAATTGCACTTAATTAAATCTAATCAACCCTTAAGTATCATTAGTCTAATAAGCAAGGATTAGTGAGATTACTCACTTGGCAAAGCGAAGACCGGAACACCGCAATGGCAACGCAACGGCGCGACGACGGCCGAAATCCGAATTTTCGACGACGTCAATGATCACTCAGGCTGGGCCCAAAGGCCTTGCAAGCCCACAAAAAAATGCTGGGCTTGGACCGAAGTTGGGCCGACTTGCTTCACGGGCCCAAGATGGGCTGAACTTGCTGGGCCTTGCTGAAATACTAATGATGCTGGGCTTGAAACTAAACTAAACTAGGCTTCAAGTTGGCTGGAGGTTGAAGCGGGACTGGGCTTGAAACTTGGGCCAGACTGTTGTAATCTTCTCGGGCTGGAAATTCATGGCTGAACTGCTGAGAATGGGCTGGACTGGCATGGCTTTTTGCTGGGCTTTGATTGATGAAGACTTGCGGGCTCGCTGATCGAACAAAACACGAGCTGGAGAAGACCATGCGACGTCGTTATTCTTGATGGAGCGACCGATCGTGCGGCAGGGATTCAGTGGAGTGGCAAGTTGTTTCGGTGGAACTGGCTTCGCTGGGGTTTTGACCAAGAGAAGCAGCGAAGATGGAGAGGAACGTCAGTGGGGGACAGGTGATGGTGGATGGCAGCAGCTTTGGTCGTTGCTTGGGGGAAGAGAAGCGAACGTGGAGCTACGGCAAAAGCTAGAGTAGCTTCAGTCAACAAGATGGGGAAGAGTTTGCTGGATTGTTGACTTCGGTGGGGATGCTTCGGTGGCTTGACTCGCTGGGGAAGAGGGACGCGTGCAGAGGGATGCTGGCATGCGGCAAAACAGAAGGAAAATTCGGTGGAACGGTAGAGGAGGCAGCAGATAGTGGGGCGATAGGATGGAGAAGTAGCTGCTGGCGCCGTGGACTGATCCGAGAGAGAGAGAGAGAGAGAGAGAGAAAGAGAGAGAGAGAGAGAGAGAGAGAGCAGAAGATGCGAGCGGTCTTTGAAGGAACGAAAGGAGAGAGGGACCGACGTGGAGAGGGCAGCACCGAGGGAAATGAAAGAGAAGTTGGTGGATGGGGAAGAGTCAAGAATCATCATTAACTTGTCTAAAAAGTCTTCAATCTTATCCAAGTTGCACCCCCCATGCCTAGTCCGAATTTCTTCAACTTGAGCTTCAATTTCTACTCAAATTTCCCCAAATCGAGGTCCAATTTCAATGAAGTAAAATCTCATTCCATTTTCTGCAAGTCCCTGACACTCAAAGCTTGGCTTAGAAGTCCAAATTTCACTTCCAATCGGCCTGTCCGAATTTTTGTCATTTTTCCGTAACATCCGAATCGGTTTTCCATAAAATCTTGAACTCAACGAAATTACTCCGAAAGACAAGACGACATCCTATAAATAAATTGTGACATGCTCGAACATCCGATTCTCGAAACCGCACTCAATTTCGTGGTTAAAATCGATTTAACATGATTATAGTCCGATCCGACCTATCGAGTAGCTTTTAGAAATTTTACCGTGGTTATATTCCTTAACGGCTTCACCCAACTTATTGGTTAACTCGTGAGTGATCAGCTCAGAGAAAAAGGACCATAGGCACACCGGCGAAATACCCATTTCATATATTCGGGACGAGGTTGAAATTCGGGATGTCATATATATGATTGAGTGTTACCGTGCATCTCTTTCTAATTAACCTGGGGTGCGTGTATTGTACCTTACAAATGCATATTGAGAACTTGATGTAGATTTGAGGGTTTAGCTTTGACTGTCGCAATTAGCATCAATACTTGAAGTCAAAGATATGATTTCAATTAGCATATATTTCGTGTGTTTCCACTTTGACCATGTCTTGGTTCATTTAATTAAGCTTGAGAGAAGTGATTTCAACCTAAGATTAACATGGTACAATTGATGTTCAATGCCGATGCCGAATTTTTTACCATGCACCATTCTAAGAGGAAATTTACCCGTGAGAAGAGGGTTCCGATACAAGAGGATACAATTTTTGGATAATGCACGTGTATATCAATTTGGTCATGTACTCTTTGTCAAGATGTGGATGATCACCTCTGTCTAAATGCGGCAATAGTCGAAAAAGTTACACTTGGATGAGCAAAGGAGGCTGGTTCGCCATGTAAAAAAGTATTGGCGATTGATATGTGTCAACATATGATGTGTTGAAGAAAGAATACATGTCAAAAGACAAGCGGATGATCAATTTTGCAAAACACGTTATGCATCATCTTGGGGAGAATAGAACAAGCTAAAAAGAAGGTGGAGCACTTAGAGGACCAACGGTCAAGACCATATAATAAAAGAAAGTGGAACACCATCACAAAACTATTGATCCACACATTCAATCGCAGCCTAAATCGAAACCAAATTAGGAAGATTTCGGTGACATTTGTGCGTCATGAATTTGATGTCGAGAATGCCGAGTTGCTTTTATTTTGATTTGATTTTGTGATCTAAGTGGTCCAAGTCATTTCTAGGTTTTTGTTTGTTAAAAAACTATAAAAGAGGAAAGTACCAAATGGTCATAACAAGAAAGAGGTCATAAAGCATTCATAGACTTGTCTCAAATGGTTGGTACATGAAGGTAGAAACACGTTGGTAGGTTCTAGTCAAAATGAAACCTTTAAAGGTTTCACATTGACTACAACAGCTTTCGGCCAAAGTTTTCCAATGTTTACTTTATCTCTCTACCGTTCTTGCTATTTTCTTTTCACAGCATTTCTTTTTTTGTTTTCGAAAATTTTTGTTAGACATTTGCCAACTGTTTTAAAAGTTCAAGCTGTTAAATGAAAATGTGGTTTATTATATAAATATTATAACACTCCTCCCCACGGTTAATCTGATCCTTTTGCTTAATACTAAGCATGGACGTATTTGATTAGGGAGGTAAATGGGGTTTGATAAGATTTGAACTCAGAACCTTCAACTATAATATAATGTGAGTTTTTGTGAGATAATGACTAACTAATATAAAAATTTAAGCTGTTAGTTGAATGCGTGATTTTTAATTTACATATTCTACCAGCTTCCACACTTGATTATCAATCAAAGCTTTTGATTTCCAACTTGTAAGTCCTCGGAAATTTCCTCACAATCCTTTTGGTTTAGAGGTGGATTAACACTTGATAGAATAGTTATGCCCATGTATACATCTACTAGGTGACATCAATGGGTAAAAGTCAAACTGTGACGACCCAGACCTGGGGCAGTACGGAGGAACGGACTAAGATCACATCAGCAGTACGCGGGCGAGGCTAAGGGCATTTCTCCTGTCCCACATCGCTTAGGGGGAAGTCCTAGGCCTTGTTTATAAGGCTTGGGTCCCCTTAATATGTATGACGCGTTCTAAAACCGTGAGGGAAAAGACCGTGGCTGGGATGGCGGTTCGCCCGCGCCAGGGCGAGTGACCACGGCTGAGATGGCGGAAGCTTGAAAACCACAGCAAGGACGCTGTTCTACTAAGGGGGGGAGAGTGTGACGACCCGAGCGGCGGTGCACGGGGAGAAGGGATGGCGGTGCGTCCGCGCCTCGGTCCCCGAACGTGCGCAAGGAAGGGATCCCTCTCCCTCTTGTCCCACATCGCTTAAGGGGGAGTCCTGGGAGCCTTTATAAGGCTTGGGTGTCACGCCCCGAACCCCGAGACATGTGAAACAACCCGCCATGGTCATGAAAATGCGACATTCCCAGGTAGTGTCCCCGACCCCAATTTACTTCTTTAATGCGCAAGCGGAACGTACTAAGAAAACCCCTTATTAGAAAGCATAAGGGATAGGAACAGCAGGAACATCAATTCAAAATCAAACAACATGCTTTCATACATCATCATCATTACAAGGTTTACGTACATCAACAGGATCCAGAGGCTATGCACTAAAAATGGGTCAAAGTTTATGTGCATAAAAAAAAAAGGGTTAGCCTACACAACATGGATCAGCCCACCAAAAAGAGGAACGGTCCTACTAGTACTAATTGGACTCGCTCGGCGATCCTACTTCCTCCACCACTGACAACGCTGGGTCTGGAGACGATGGGTCATCCACCATACCATCAGGAAGGTCAGCTACACCCTCACCCAGGATAGCATCCATCACGGCCAGTGGGATATCAAAATTGTCAAGTGGACCAATCTTAAAGCCATTAGCCCCAAAACGGAACCAAGCCCTATACCTATGGGGTACCCTAACGTCTTCAGTCTCCTGGATCCAAACAGTAGTCCTGATCAACTCATAGACCCAATGGCTCCCATGATCAGGGAAGGTGTGCACCTACTCGATAATCTGCACTGGGATGCCATTTTTCTCTGGGGGTCCCGCCATCTACAGTCCTGTAATATTTTCCCCAAACTGGGATGAGACTTTGTCTCAGCAAGTTCACCCCTCCTAAACCCCTATTAGAAGATAAATACACCCCCAAGTAGCTTAGCCACGACATCAAGAAGACTTACCTCGTCTTAGCCCTCATCTGCAGGTTAGCACAGTTTATATAATTCAACTAAGTGCAATTCAACTAACTCAACAACGGAAGTACAACCACATCATCAGAACAGCTCAATCACGGGGATCGTCTCAGCGATCAATTGACTCGGCTGATTACATGTCATTCTAGTAAATCAATTACTAATCCCAATCTCGACTCTAAAGGAAGATTTAATAACCAGTGGAAATCACGGCCCCACTCGGCACGACCTGCAATCAGGTGGTAATTCACGGCCTCAAATAGGTGGTAATTCACGGCCTCATCAGGCACGACCTCTAATAGGTGGTAATTCACGGCCAACCGCCCCTCAATTTCCTCATTTAGGATTTTATAAAGAATCCTCATAAATCGAAATCATATTCAATTCGCCACAACCAATCATCAATTTCAAATTCTACAAGCACAGCAACGATCGGCACGAAATTCTGAGCAACCAGGGTAAAAATAAATTTTTCGAGTTTTTTTTTTATAAATAATATTTTAATGAATTTCGGAATAAGATATATTATTAAATAATCCAACAATTTCGAAGCATTTATTTAAATCATAAATAAACTCCTTTAAGTCACATCAAGGTTTATTTTAAAAATAAACATACTTAACCATTAAACTAAACACACTTTACCTTAATTAATCCCCTTAATATAATCCATAACTAATTAAGCCAATCTATCCACCTAATCTCAATCAACTTAAGCTAAATATACTTAAGGCATCATTAACTCGCTAATCGCGGATTAGTGAGGTAAACTCACCGGAATCACTTTCCGACGAGTCTCCGACGAAGAGCACGACGACGCCGACGACAAACCTACACGGATCAACACCAAATGAGCACTAAAAGGGGACCAAAACGAGCTCGGAAGGGACTAGATCTTGCTGGTTTTTCCAGCACTAACCGAGCTTCGAAGGGCGGCGGACGGCGGCTGAACGGGCGGAGGGACGGCGGAGAATGACCGGCGGAGGAAGCTAGGGTTCGGGACGGTAGCTCACGGCGACGGACGGCGGCGACGGGGCTTCGGCGACGACGAACAGCAAGCGGCTTGGAGCTGCGACGGTCGGGACTTCGCGGCGGAGACGGAGGCAAGGCGGCTCGGCGCACGGGATGGCGAGCGGTCGCGCACGGACGAGCGGCGACGGCGGACTCCGGTGGTGAGCGACGAACGGCGACGACGTGCGGGCGACGGGGCGGACGAAGCTCGGCGGTTTCCGCTGGTTCTCTCCTTCGGTTTCCCTCCCAATCTCTCTCCTCTCAAGCTTGAAGATGATGGAGACAAGGGGGAAGTGACATCCCCACTTTTGGTGAGCCAATTGGCTTGTGACACTTGTCAAGCTCTCCTTGAATTTGGCCTCCACCATGACATCACCTGCTGATGTCATTCTCCACCAATTCAAATCCTCCATAACATCTTCCAATAGGTTCAATTTCATCCTCCGCCGGGGTCCAAGTTCTTGTACATTCAATTACTTCAATTTCCATCAATTCTCTTCTAATTGAGTCCAAATTAAAGTCCACAAAAATTATCCCATGATCCTAATAAGATGTGTGACATGACCGAGCTTCCGACTTCTAAATTCAATCTCAAATTTTTCGGTTGAATTCAATCTTGTGCGATTTCAGCGCGCCTAATCCACTGAGTGGCTTTTAGGGAAATTTTCTTGCATCCGACCCGAGGGTGATCAGTCCCCAAGTTTGACGCGGTAAATTCCTTAATCTCCTCACTCAATAGACTAGTTCCCTCGTGAGTGGCCAACTCTGAGAGACGAACTATATGCACAATTGAATCGCCTAACTCAATTGATCGAAAATAAAATTGAGCAAAATCGGGATGTCACAACTCTTCCCCTCTTATAAAATTTCGTCCTCAAAATTTAAAGCATTACACAATTTGCTCAAAAAGGTGGGGGTACAATTCTCTCATCGACTCTTCAGCCTCTCAAGTTGCTCCTTCAGTGCCATGGTGTTGCCATACCACTTTGACCATTGGGATGGTCCTGGTACGCAGAACTTGCTCTTTGCGATCCACAATTTGAACCGGGCTTTCAATGTATGACACTTTGTCATCCACGTCTAATTCCTCGAAATTTAGAACGTGAGTCGGGTCAGGTTCATACTTCTTCAACATCGACACGTGAAAGACGTCGTGCACCTGTGACAACTTTGGTGGTAGTGTAAGACGATACGCCAGAGTCCCTATTCTTTCCAAAATCTCAAAGGGACCTACGTACCTCGGACTCAGTTTTCCCTTTTATCCAAAACGGAAGTACCTCTCATCGGTGACACCTTCAAGAAGACGTGCTCACCAACTTGGAATTCTAATGGCTTCGACGCTTATCGGCATAACTTTTCTGACGGCTTTGAGCGGTTTTCAATCTATTTCCGATAACTGCAACTGCCTCTACTGACTGCTGAACCAACTCTGGACCGGTGATCTTTCTTTCTCCGACCTCATCCCAACACACTGGCGTTCTGCATACTCTGCCATACAATGCTTCAAAAGGAGCCATTTGAATACTCTGCTGATAACTGTTGTTGTAGGCGAACTCAACCAGATGAAGCTGTTCCTCCCAACTTCCTTTGAAGTCCAAAACACAAGCTCGCAGCATGTCCTCAAGAGTCTGAATTGTTCTCTCAGACTGGCCATCAGTCTGTGGGTGATAGGCCGTATTGTACAGCAGCTTCGTTCCTAAAGCGGATTGCAAGCTCTTCCAAAAAGTGGCGGTGAACCTCGGGTCTCTGTCCGAAGTAATTGTAACTGGCACTCCATGCATACAAACCACTTGACGTACATATAGATCTGCCAGTCTATCCAAACTCAAGTCTCTTCGAACTGCAATGAAGTGAGCCGACTTTGTCAGTCTGTCGACCACTACCCAAATCGAATCGTTCCCTCTCTGGCTCCTCGGTAGTCCCGTCACGAAGTCCATCGTGATATGCTCCCATTTCCACTCTAGGATCTAAAGGGGTCGCAAAAGTCCTCCCGGTTTGCAATGCTGAGCTTTCACCTGCTGACACGTCAAACACTTGGCGACATGCTTGGCGATATCCGCCTTCATGCCACACCACCAGTAGTGTTGACGCAGATTCTGATACATTTTGGTACTACCAGGGTGTATGCTGTAACTGCTACGATGCGCTTCTGACAGAATTTCTTCTCTAAGCTCCACATCGTCAGGTACAACCAATCGTCCTTGGAACCTCAATGTTCCATCTTTAGAAATCTGAAAATCAGCCTTCCTTTTCTTTGCATCCTCTTGTAGGATTTTCTGAACATCTGAATCCGTCTGTTGAAGCATTCTAATTCTGACCTGCACTTCCGGTTCAATTCTAAGGGTGGCCACAAGATTCGAAAGGTGGCCTACCTCAAATTTGAAATCTGAATCTCGCACTCTCTCAATTAGGCCCCATTCCTTAAGTACCATCTGAGCAACTGAAGACTTCCTACTCAGTGCATCAGCGACCTTATTTGCCTTTCCTGGGTGGTACAAAATCTCGCAGTCATAGTCCTTTAAGAGTTCCATCCATCGACGCTGTCTCATATTCAACTCCTTCTGAGAGAACAGGTACTTGAGACTCTGATGTCAGTGAAGATCTGAAATCTTTCTCCGCATAAATAATGCCTCCAAATCTTTAGGGCAAAGATGATCGCTGCAAGCTCTAAGTCATGCGTCGGGTAATTCAACTCGTGAGGTCTCAACTGATGGGACGCATATGCAACAACCCTACCACGCTGCATCAACACACAACCTAATCCCTTAAATGACGCATCACTGTAGATCTCAAACCCTCCCGGACCGGATGGAATAGTAAGCATAGGTGCGGTAGTTAGCTTATGCTTAAGCTCTTGGAAACTACTCTCACACTTGTCCGTCCACACAAATTTCTCTTCCTTCTTTAGAAGTCTCGTCATTGGCGATGCTAACCTTGAAAACCCTTCTACAAACCATCTGTAAAACCCTGCTAAACCCAAAAAGCTTCTGATTTCCGTCACTGTCGTCGGTCTCGGTCAGTTGATCACTGCCTCAATCTTTGCGGGGTCCACTGAGATTCCTTCTCCAGAGATGACATGACCTAGGAAAGCCACACGAGTCAGCCAAAACTCGCACTTACTAAACTTGGCGTACAGCTCGTGATCTCTTAAGGTCTGAAGCACTATCCTTAAATGTTTTTCATGATCCTCAGTACTCCTTGAATACACCAGGATGTCGTCGATGAAAACAATTACAAACTGGTCCAAGTACTCTTTAAACACTCGATTCATCAGATCCATGAAAGCAGTCGGGGCGTTCGTCAACCCAAACGGCATCACGGTAAACTCATAATGGCCATATCGAGTGCGAAACGCCGACTTTGGGATATCTTCCTTCTTGATTCTTAGCTAATGATACCCCGTCCTCAAGTCGATCTTAGAAAATATCGACGCTCCTTGAAGCTGATCAAACAAATCATCAATCCTTGACAACGGATACTTGTTCTTAATTGTCACCTGGTTGAGCTGTCGGTAATCGATGCATAAGCGTAATGAACCATCTTTCTTCTTCACAAACAATACCGGTGCTCCCCAAGGTGATGCGCTTGGACAAATAAATCCTTTATCCAACAACTCTTGCATTTGCACCTTTAGTTCCTTAAGCTCTGACAAGGCCATTCGGTAAGGAGCTTTAGAGATCGGCTCTGTCCCAGGGGCTAATTCGATCACAAACTCTATCTCTCTCTCTGGCGGTAAACCCGGTAATTCTTTCGGAAACACGTATGGGAACTCTCGTACCACTGCGATATCTTCAATCTTTAACTCATCTACTGTCGTGTCTACGACAGTTGCTAGGTAACCTTGGCAACCCTTGCCTAACAAGCGGGTTGCTTCGAGCGATGAGATTAAGGAAACCGAGGGCCCTCCTCGACTCCCAATAAATTCGAAGCTCTCACCCCCTAATGGGTTAAACTGAATCGCCTTGCGATAGCAGTCCATTTTAGCTCGTTGCTTGGTGAGCCAGTCCATGCCAATTATCACATCAAAATCATATATGGCTAGGACTATCAGGTCTATCCTCCCCTCTCGCTCACCAATCACTAACTTGCAACCAAGGCAACCTACCGTAGCTATCACTTTATCTTTCAACGGAGTAGATATACTAATCACAGACTCCAACAATTCAGGAATTAATTCTACCAATTTAACAAATCTTTCAGCTATAAATGAATGCGAAGCTCCAGGATCAAACAAAGCATAAGCAGGTTGGTCGTTCAGCAAGACCATACCTGTGACCACGTTAGTGACCACGTTAGGTGCATCCTCCGCCTGTCCTCTGGTGAGCGCATAAGTCCTTCCCTGAGCTGGAGGTCGGTTCGATCCACCCGGCGGCATGATCTGCGGTGCGAATCCTCTGTTCTGGCCCAGCGGTGGCGGCGGTGGCAACTGAGGCTGCCTCGCAAGTCTCCTGGGACACTCCCTAACACGGTGACCCTGCTGGCCACACTCGAAGCAGGCACCCGTCCTAAGAGGGCACGGGGCTGAGCCATGTCGCCTCCCACACAGGCGACATGCTTCATTGTAGCTCGATGACGACTTCCCCACTCCACCCTTCCTGTTGGGTGGAACAGGGTACCTTCCTCCAGGCATTGGCCTCTTCCCAAACCGATTATCACTTCTATTTGAATTAAACCACGACCCAGATGCGGCAACTCTCTCATTCTGATCTTTCTCAATCAGCTGGGCCCGCTTATAGAGGTCTTTGTACTCCTTCAGATCCAGTGGCACCAACAAGCTCCTCACCTCTAGTCGGAACCCATCTCTAAACCTTCGAGCTCGGTCTGATGGTCGTTGAACCAACTCAGGGGCATATTGCGACAGTTCGGCGAACTTCGCTTCATACTGATCAACTGACATGGCACCTTGACGAATGCGCTGAAACTCCACCATTTTCACCTCTTTAGCACAATCAGAAAAGTACTTCTCATTGAAAACCTCAAGAAAGGCATTCCACTCTGGAACCACACCTTCAGGGAACACTATCCTTCTGTTAGTCTTCCACCATGTAGCTGCGATCCCCCTCAACTGATAGGCTGCTAGGACGACCTTTTCTGCTTCCTTGCACAACAGTAACTCGAAGGCATTTTCTAACTCCAGGATCCATAGGGCTGCGGCTTCGGGGTCTCCTGTCCCCATGAACATTGGCGGATTCAACCTCAGGAAATGCTGCACCAACTTCTGTCTAGGCCTCCCAGCGGCCACATCCTCAAGTGGAATTTCCTCAAGTTCCTCTTCTGGCTCGGCAACCGGTGCGGCGGCAGTAGCATCGGCGGCATTAGTGGCATTGGTGGCAGCGGCGATAACGGCGGCTAAAGCGGCGGCCTGCTGGTCTAGTTTGTTACCCATCATCTCAAGCATCTGCATGATCCCAACAAACCTCGGATCCTCAGGGGCCACTGCATCCTCTGGAGGTGACGCTGCACCACTCGCACTGGCCTCAACTTGCGCTCTTCCCAAGGCATTTCGGGCACCGACTCTCATCGACGGCCCACCCCGAAACACGGGGCCTACTGCTCTCTTCCTAGCAGCTCTTGGCACTCGGTCACTCATGCTACAGGCTCAATATAGATGCCTATTGGCAAATTCCAATACTATATTAGAATTTGAGTAACCTTTCAATCAAGCTAACAAACAACTAACAATCACATGCATTAGAATATGAAAAGCATTTCCTACTAACTATCCCATGACTCATCGCACCTTATCACTCCATACACAGACCGTGCTCTGATACCACTTAAACGGGGTTGTCACGCCCCGAACCCCGAGACACGTGAAACAACCCGCCATGGTCATGAAAATGCGACATTCCCAGGTAGTGTCGCCGACCCCAATTTACTTCTTTAATGCGCAAGCAGAACGTACTAAGAAAACCCCTTATTAGAAAGCATACAGGATAGGAACAGCAGGAACATCAATTCAAAATCAAACAACATACTTTCATACATCATCATCATTACAAGGTTTACGTACATCAACAGGATCCAGAGGCTATGCACCAAAAATGGGTCAAAGTTTATGTGCATATCAAAACTATCAAGTGGACCAATCCTAAAGCCATTGGCCCCAAAACGGAACCAAGCCCTATACCTATGGGGCACCCTAACGTCTTCAGTCTCCTGGATCCAAACGGTAGTCCTGATCTACTCATAGACCCAATGGCTCCCATGATCAGGGAAGGTGTGCACCGCTCGATAATCTGCACTGGGATGCCATTTTTCTCTAGGGGTCCCGCCATCTACGGTCCTGTAATATTTTTCCCAAACTGGGATGAGACTTTGTCTCAGCAAGTTCACCCCTCCTAAACCCCTATTAGAAAGTAAATACGCCCCCAAGTAGCTTAGCCACGACATCAAGAAGACTTACCTCGTCTTAGCCCTCATCTGCAGGTTAGCACAGTTTATATAATTCAACTAAGTGCAATTCAAATAACCCAACAATGGAAGTACAATCACATCATCAGAACAGCTCAATCACGGGGATCGTCTCAGCGATCAATCGACTCGGTCGATTACATGTCATTCTAGTAAATCAATTACTGATCCCAATCTCAACTCTAAAGGAAGATTTAATAACCAGTGGAAATCACGGCCCCACTCGGCACGACCTGCAATCAGGTGGTAATTCATGGCCTCATCAGGTACGACCTCTAATAGGTGGTAATTCACGACCTCTAATAGGTGGTAATTCACGGCCTCATCAGGCACGACCTCTAATAGGTGGTAATTCACGGCCAACCGCCCCTCAATTTCCACATTTAGGATTTTATAAAGAATCCTCATAAATCGAAATCACATTCAATTTGCCACAACCAATCATCAATTTCAAATTCTACAAGCACAAAGAACGATCGGCACGAAATTCCGAGCAACCAGGGTCAAAATAAATTTTTCGAGTTTTTTTTTTTATAAATAATATTTTAATGAATTTCGGAATAAGATATATTATTAAATAATCCAACAATTTTGAAGCATTTATTTAAATCATAAATAAACTCCTTTAAGTCACATCAAGGTTTATTTTAAAAATAAACATACTTAACCATTAAACTAAACACACTTTACCTTAATTAATCCCCTTAATATAATCCATAACTATTTAAGCCAATCTATCCACATAATCTCAATCAACTTAAGCTAAACGTACTTAAGGCATCATTAACTCGCTAATCGCGGATTAGTGAGGTAAACTCACCGGAATCACTTTCCGACGAGTCTCCAGCGAAGAGCACGACGACGCCGATGACAAACCTACACGGATCAACACCAAATGAGCACTAAAAGGGGACCAAAACGAGCTCGGAAGGGACTAGATCTTGCTGGTTTTTCCAGCACTAAACGAGCTTCGAAGGGCGGCGGACGGCGGCTGAACGGGTGGAGGGACGGCGGAGAATGACCGGCGGAGGAAGCTAGGGTTCGGGACGGTAGCTCACGGCGACGGACGGCGGCGACGGGGCTTCGGCGACGACGAACAGCAAGCGGCTTGGAGCTGCGACGGTCGGGACTTCGCGGCGGAGGCGGAGGCAAGGCGGCTCGGCGCACGGGATGGCGAGCGGTCGCGCATGGACGAGCGGTGACGGCGGACTCCGGCGGCGAGCGACGAATGGCGACGACGTGCGGGCAACGGGGCGGACGAAGCTTAGCGGTTTCCGCTGGTTCTCTCCTTCGGTTTCCCTCCCAATCTCTCTCCTCTCAAGCTTGAAGATGATGGAGACAAGGGGGAAGTGACATCCCCACTTTTGGTGAGCCAATTGGCTTGTGACACTTGTCAAGCTCTCCTTGAATTTGGTCTCCACCATGACATCACCTGCTGATGTCATTCTCCACCAATTCAAATCCTCCATAACATCTTCCAATAGGTTCAATTTCATCCTCCGCCGGGGTCCAAGTTCTTGTACATTCAATTACTTCAATTTCCATCAATTCTCTTCTAATTGAGTCCAAATTAAAGTCCACAAAAATTATCCCATGATCCTAATAAGATGTGTGACATGACCGAGCTTCCGACTTCTAAATTCAATCTCAAATTTTTCGGTTGAATTCAATCTTGTGCGATTTCAGCGTACCTAATCCACCGAGTGGCTTTTAGGGAAATTTTCTTGCATCCGACCCGAGGGTGATCAGTCCCCAAGTCTGACGCGGTAAAATTCCTTAATCACCTCACTCAATAGACTAGTTCCCTCGTGAGTGGCCAACTCTGAGAGACGAACTATATGCACAATTGAATCGCCCGACTCAATTGACTGAAAATAAAATTGAGAAAAATCGGGATGTCACATTGGGTCCCTCTTAACTTGTGTGACGTGTTTTAAAGCCGTGAGGACTCAGTGTCCAAAGCAGACAATATCACACAGTGGGACCCGGGATGTTACAAATGGTATCAGAGCCAACTCCCGCAGCGTGTGGGGCCACAGCGAGGGCGCTGTGCCTTAAGGGGGGAGAATGTGACGACCCAGACCCGGGGCAGTACGGAGGGACAGACTAAGATCGCCTCGGCAGTACGCGGGCGAGGCTAAGGACATTTCTCCTGTCCCACATCGCTTAGGGGGGAGTCCTGGGCCTTGTTTATAAGGCTTGGGTCCCTTTAATTGTGTGACGCGTTTTAAAACCGTGAGGGAAAAGACCGTGGCTGGGATGGCGGTTCGTCCACGCTAGGGCAGGTGACCCAAAGTGGACAATATCACACGGTGGGGCCCGGGTCCTTACACAAACAGTTAAGAGATTCAAGAATCCAATTGCAATTGCTTAATGTCGCGGGGTTATAAGAATTTAGCAATTGAATTATCTTACACCACTTTGGTAATATGTCGAGTTTTAAGCGGATCCAGAGATGGAAATGTGTTATCGATGACTCATGTAGGTTGATATCTTGTTAATCTCACAGGTTGCTTGTCATTTTAGTGCCCTTGAATCACATTTGGGCAAATCACGGAAATTGCTGATCACGGATCAGTTTGCAAGTAGAATCAATCGAGTTCGCACAAATTGAAGAAGGATCGACATAAGTAGACTTGCTTACTCGGGTCGGTTTTTGTTGCAGCATGCCCTGTTCACGGAGCTATTTACACGGTGATCGCCTTGTTGACCGGGTGCGCCAGCTGCTACTCCTGCTTCTACCGCACCAAGATGAGACAGCAATACCAGCTGCAAGAGGATCCTTGCGCTGATTGCTTTGTCCATTTTTGCTGCGTATCCTGTGCTTTAGCCCAGGAGTACGCGAGCTCGAAAGGAGTGGATTCGACATGTCCATTGACACGTTATTATCAATCAAACTTTTGACCATTGACTCTAATACTCCTGTCCAATACCCTGCAGACGAAGGCACTTAGGCTTTTGGCTGCACTCTGGTGATTGGTTGGTCCTGGCTCGGAAGGCATCTCCAGAACATCGCGGTCTTTCATCGCATTTGTAAATATGGATTTTGACTCGATCAAAGCAAAATTAAAAAAAGAAAAAAGACGAAGTTGACTAAGTCAACAAAAACAAGACACCTTCAGCTTTTAAAGACGGGCTGACGGGCCGAGATTCACACAAACGGAAAGAAAAGGATAGAGAAAAAGGGAAAGAAGAAAGAAAAGGAAAAGAGAGAGAGAGGGTTTTGTGCATTCACTCCATAGACGCTTCACCAAGCTGATTCGACTTCATATCGCAACGTTCGTAAGTGCTTGTGCCCTTCATTTGTTTAATTAGAGTAGTTTTCAAAATTATGGCTCAAAGTTAAAATTTAGTGAAAATTGAGCTGCAAAGTTCGATTCTTGAGCTATGGAGCTCCAGGATTTCATAGAAAATATAAATTATGTTGTTGTAGAACCGTGAGATTTCATGGAAGTTGATTTGAATTAACAGTTTAGTTGGAGCGAAATTTTAGGATTTTGCATTCAAGTTTCGCATTGCGAATGGCTTGCATAATCGTTTTGGATATGTGATTTGTTAGTACGTATAAGTTGTTTTGTTAGCATTTAGTTTAATCATTTTGTAGTTGGGGTAGTGTTTTACTTGATTTTAACATTGTTTCTCGAATATTTGATAGAATCGCGAATTTGACAATTTGAATAACGTTTGTTGTTTGGTTGTAGGCATTTTGAGATAAGTTGTGCTATCTATTCTATGAATTTGTAAACTCACATCTTAAAGTGATGAAGATTTGATATATTTTGAGTTATTATTTGATAGGATTCGGGGTGTGACAATGTTGATCGAGAGTGATGGCCAAATCAAATAAGTAGGAAACGAGTAATGTCCTTTTCTTGATGAAGTTCAATCAAGACCTTCCCAAGACCCATGTCACCATAAAACGGAGGAAGTACACTGCATTTCCTAATCCCATATTATCGAAAGCAATGGCATCAGCCCCTGCCTTTGCACCCCTCATATTGTGGACTCTTCTCGTGTTTCAATCATTTGAGTTTGGCCATTCCGAAGTTTTCGCCAATGCGAGCTGCTTTGGTACAGAGAGAGAAGCTCTCTTGAAATTCAGGCAAGGTCTCATCGACCATTCTAAACGCTTGTCATCGTGGACTAGCAAGGACTGTTGTAAGTGGAAAGGAGTCGAATGCAGCAAAAAGACTGGACATGTTTTCAAACTCGATCTTCGTAATCCATGCTTTGAGACCGACCCTTATGGAGGTATCATAGGTTCGGATCAGTGCAGCTTGGCAGGTAAAATCCATGCATCTTTGGCTGAACTGAAACATTTGAAGTATCTAGACCTCAGCCTCAACAAATTTTCCAAGCAAAAAATCCCCCAATTCTTTGGTACTCTCCAGAGACTAGGGTATCTTAATCTATCATCCGCAGGTTTTGACGGAAACATACCTCATCACCTCGGTAACCTGTCCAACTTGCAGTACTTGGATCTTGCTAATTGGCTTGGGTTTGGGTTTGGGTTTGGGTTTGGCGGGGGTTATTTAACAACCGATAACCTTCAATGGGTGTCGAAATTATCTTCCTTGAAATACCTTCGCCTCTCTGTCATTGACCTTGAGAATGCCACAGATTGGTTGTGTTCCATTAATATGCTTTCTTCACTGCAATCTTTGCAGTTGAAGGAATGTTCTCTCAAAAATCTTCCTCACTCTCTATCTGTCAACTTCACTTCTTTAAAATTCCTGGATCTGTCAGGCAATTTCATAAATTCTACTCTTCCTTCCTGGTTCTACAACTTTAGCAAGCTCGAGCATATCGATTTGAGAGATAATCATTTGAAAGGCGCATTTCCCACGACACTCTTTGATAATAATCAACAACTTTCCTTTCTTGATGTGTCTACTAATTTGCTAGAAGGTCAAATTCTAAAAAATTTCAGCAGTCTCTACAAGTTGCATGTATTAAATTTGGCGTATAATAACTTCGATGGAGATCTTGGGAGCATCGTCCATGGTCCTTTGGAGTCGGCACAAAGTGACTTGAGGATTTGTGATTTCAGTAGCAATAATTTCAGTGGCCATATACCAGACCAATTTGGGAGTTTCAGGGATCTCGAGTACCTAAGTCTGTCAGGAAACTCAATGTCGGGACCTATTCCGGTAACTTTGGGGGAGCTATCATCTCTAAGAGAGTTACAACTCAGTGGCAACAAATTGAGTGGAAACATCCCTAAAAGTATTGGGCGACTATCTAGACTAGAGATGTTTTTCATATCAAATAATTTATTGGACGGAGTTGTTGGTGAATTGCACTTTGCTAATCTCACGAGCCTGACCTATTTGTCCATTTCGTCTAATGAACTTGTTATAAGTTTTGATCCCGCCTGGGTTCCTCCGTTCCAACTTCAGTCTATTGGCATGTCAGATTTCAATGCGGGACCGAAATTTCCATTGTGGCTTCGAACACAGAGGAATATTTCATTGTTGTGCATGTCCAATGCAAGCATCTCAGATGTTCCCAATTGGCTTTTTGACATTTTACATAACGTTAGAGAGCTTGATCTCAGTAACAATATGCTCAGAGGCCCCATTTCCAGAATAGACGGAAACAAGATGCCACTGTTACAAATTCTTTATCTTTCTGGTAACAATCTCAGCGGCAGCATACCGAATTCTCTATTGGCGATGGAGAGCCTATATGCTCTTGATCTGTCTAAGAACCAACTATCCGGGACACTACCCTCTCTAAGCCCCATTTCCAGAATGGTCGGAAACAAGATGCCACCGTTAAAGTATCTTATTCTTTATAGTAATAGTCTCAGCGGCAGCATCCCAAATTCACTATGTGCAATGGAGAACCTATCACTTCTTGATCTGTCAAAGAACCAACTATCCGGGAGACTACCCTTATGTCTGAAAAAGTTGACAGCATTGGAAGCTATTTCGCTGAGTGACAACAGGTTAAGAGGTCAGATTACTGAGCCTTTCTGCCAGTTTAAGCAATTACAAGTTCTGAACTTGCATAAAAATGGCTTCGACAAAGTGCTTCCCCAATGTTTGTCAAACCTATTTGAACTTATGTTCCTTGATCTAAGTGATAATGACTTCACTGGTGAAATTCCTCCATTTGGACTACCTTGTCCATCATTAGCCATCATCGATCTTGAGAAGAATAGTTTCACCGGAGGCATTCCCTCACAACTCTGCCAACTTCCTAATCTCCGGTTCTTAAGCCTAGCACGGAACAACATTTCCGGAAGCATTCCGCTGTGTTTTAATGGATTGTTATCTATGGTTGAAGACATCAGTTATGAAACCCTTTTGACCCTTTGGATGAATCCGGCAATTTTCATTGGGTCAAAGGCACTCATTCACGTCATGGTTGATACAAAGGGAACTAGCCGACTATATGACAAGACACTCCAATTCTATCATTCCATTGACTTATCTGCAAACATTTTGAATGGCGAAATACCAAAAGAGTTGACTAGGCTTGTCAAACTTCAGAATTTGAACCTCTCTCAAAACAATTTGAGTGGGAAAATCCCTACAAACATTGGCAACCTCAAAAAATTAGAATCCCTTGACCTATCCAACAACAAGATTTCGGGTAGAATCCCTCCTAGCATATCCAGCTTGGACTTTCTGAGTTTTCTCAATCTCTCATTCAATAATTTATCAGGCCCTATTCCTTCAAGCATTCATTTGCGTACCGTGGATGATGAATCTGTGTATCGCGGTAACAACGGACTTTGTGGAGCTCCTCTTTTGAAGGTTTGCCCTAGAGATGAGCAACATCCTGGTATCGATGGACAAGATGGTGATTCTCAAAACAGAGGTGAACCTAATGAAGGCAATCTAGACACCCATAATTGGTTCTATGCAGGCCTGGGACCGGGATTCGCAATGGGATTCTTGGGATTTTGTAGTGCATTGCATTTCAAGCAGTCTTGGAGGATATCTTACTTTCAAGCAATAGATAAGATCATCGAAAAGCCAATGATATCAAGGATGATTACCACGCTTCAGTTCAAAAGAGCTTTTCAGGTACTTTCTTGTAGGACCTACGTAGGAATCTCTCTCTCTCTCTCTCTCTCTCTCTCTCTCTCTCTCTCTCTCTCCTCTTAGTAAGCACACTAACACCTGCTCACAATTGTCCAATACAAGATTCCATGCTAACGTTGGTATGAAATCTAAGCAGCTTCTTTGATCTTCCTGTAGTTGGCAGGTAAAGTTTTGATTATGTATATGACATGTTGTAGGGCCCGTTTGGTTCAACTTTGGGGAAATGCAAAGGCATTTCCTCAAGTATCTTTAGCAAAATGGGCATTTTGTGAATGCTATAGTGTTTGGGAACTCTTTTTATTTTTGTGCATTTCACAAAGGAGCTTTGAGCTGAAAATAAAAAGGAAAAAAAGAAAAGGAGAAAGGAGAAGGAGATGTTGAATCTGAGGAGGGGAACGTTTGGGAGGCAACCGGAGCTGGTGGGGGAGGCGGCCGGTGGCTGTGGTGGGGGAGGCGGCCGGTGGCTGTGGTGGTGGGGAGGCGGTGGGTCACGCGACCCACGCACCGCCGTCGCGTGGGTCGCGGCCTCAGGCGGCGTCGCCTGGGTCGCGCGACCCACGCACTGCCGTCTTGTGGGTCGCGCGCCCTCAGGGCGACGCCGCCTGGGGCCGCGCTCGCCACGCACCGCCGTCGCGTGGGTCGCGTGGCCTCAGGCGTCGACGCCTGAGGTTGCGTGACCCACGCGACGGCGGTGCGTGGCGAGCAGATCAGGCGATGCTCAGCCCGTCGCGTGGGTCGCGCGACCCAGGCGACGCCGCCTGAGGCCGCGACCCACGCGACGGCGGTGCGTGGCGATGGCGGTGCTTGGCGACGGCGGTGCGTGGCGACGGCGGCGCTTGGCGACGGCGGTGCACGGCGACCAGATCTGGCCGGCTGAGCACCGCTCAGCCCGTCGCGTGGGTCGCGCGACCTAGGCGACGTCGCCTGAGGCCGCGACCCACGCGACGGCGGTGCTTGGCGACGGCGATGCGTGGGCGACTAGCTCCGGCCGGCTGAGCTCCGCCGGCTGAGCTTCACTCTTGAAGAAATAAGTTCAACGAGGAAGACGATGAACAGTAACTTTTGAGGGTATAATAGGAAAACGTAATTATCAGTGAGGGCAATATTGGAAGAAAAAAAATTCATTAATCCCCTCTTCAGCATCCCGAAAATGCTGAATGCCCAAAGCAGGTAGGGACCTGCTTTGGGCTTTCAGCATTCCAGAGCATTCCAAATGCTAGCATTCCCCCAAGTATGGCTCCAAATGCTGAACCAAACGGTTGAAATTTTTCCCAAGGGGCTTTCGGGGCTGAAAGCCCCTTGGGAATGCTGAACCAAACAGCCCCGTAGGAGAGGTGATTACCAAATATGGGCCTCAAGCGCGACCCCAAGCATTAAGCAACGTTCGTGAGAGTTGAAGAAACTTATCAGATTCGGTAGACAAATGGACCTCTGTGTCATAAATTTAGAAGTTCCTCTCTTCATGATAAGAAACATTGTATCAGTAGCTTATGTATGTAATGAACTCTTTGTATTACATAAAAGCTAGCAAATTCCTCAAACGTGAAAACAAAGCCATTTGCTAAACCCTTTTGCAGTGCTACAACTATTACAGATATGATGTCCCAATTATAAGGCTATCAGCTCCTCGTCAAAAAGTTCCTGCAGTATGATCCCAATCATATAACATGAAAACATAACATTTCTCTCTTAGGTGCATGGTCCAAATTCAACACCAACAGTTCAAAAAAACACGGTCAATAAAGATCTGATGCATAACGAAGACTCATTGCCGATTCATGCGTCAACTGCTGCTAATTCAAGTGGGAAAAAAAGATTGCCGAAAACTGGACAATATAATGCAATGTGATGCTTCCCTCGCTTCCCCACTACGCAATGTGATGCTTCCCTCGCTTCCCCACTACTGCATCAATCTCATCCCTAGCTGACTTGGTCGAATTCAAGCCTTTTACTAATATACGAGCTTTTTGCTAAAGAGGGTATAACGAATGAATTCGGTCAAAATACATACTCCAATGATAAAATTCTATAGTAATGTGAACTCTCCCTTTTGGCCACGATTTAAATGGGAACTAAGATAACCTAAGTTCTGGGTGGCCGATCAAGGATGCTAGCCATGACAATACCAAGGTGATTGAGTTATCGTTAGATTGATTTTTTTATTCTTGTTGTTGTTGTCTATGGGGAAAATAATACAAATGATTTCTAAACATTGGTCCAATATGCAATATGGTCCCCAAATTTTAGCTCTATGTGCAATGCGATCGCTAAACTTTTTATATATATTCAATGTTGTCAATGATCTTAAATTAATGTAAGGACAATATTGAATATCTAAACATGTAGTGAAAGTTCAGGAACAACATTACAAATTGGCCCAAAGTTAGAGACTACATTAAGCAAATTAAAAGTTCAGGGGATTAAATTGCATATCAGATCAAAGTTCAATAACCATTTGTATCATTATTCTTTTGTTTACATGTGAATAGGAAATAAAAATAGCTTGGATCCAATGTCCATTTTCCTTGAGTTGACCATATCCGTCGTTGGCATGTCATGTATTCTTTAACTCCATACATAAACTCCCACTTTTAGTTGGTTGAATCATATAGATATAGCATGACATGAATTAATTATAAGCTTGGTTTCGGCAATCCATACCAGATTTGTGCACATTGCTTTCATCATCTTATCGCCCTTCTCATGGGAGAAGCCGGTTACCATATCGAAAAGATATTATATGCATCATACTCCATCAGCTATCACTTTTAAAGCAAATGGTAACATGCACGATCTATCAGCATAAATTTTGTTATTTGTCCTTCTCGAAGAAGGAAATGGTATACATTTTATGAAATCACGTACATGAATTACGACACCAAGCTATAGATGGTCTAGATACATAGTTGGATTGATGTTGCGATCGGAACAATTTGGCGTCGCATTCCTCGATCAGATGCTCGATGAAGAGAAAGGAGGAGAACATATTAGGACGCGACCAGGGTCAGAGGCAAGAGGGCATTTACCCTGTATAAGCTATCTCACTTTTCCTCATGACACATCAGGCTTTATACAAGTTCTCTTTTCTTTTCTTTTTTTTCCTGTGAATAAAGTGGCTTCATAAAATTTCACTCAATCGCATCATAATAAGTCAATGCGCAAAAGCTCATCCAACATGAGCGAAGAATCTAGTCAATATACGAAAGGATATCCACATTGAAAAAATAAAAATAAGCCTATATGTTCTTCTATGAAATGGACATTTGCCTAAGTAAGTAAAACAATCCCACCTAATACCTCATTAATCTTATCAGCAAGGTAAGTCGCGAGTCAAAACTCGATGGATAGCCCAACTTGACAATATTTGCACTTGCTGATGTGATGAAAATAGGGAAAAAAAATCATAAACTTATTATACTTATACCAATTCAGTCTTAAATCTTTCAGTTTTGATCTATTGAGATTTGAATATTTTGAAAATTTACCAATGAAGTCTATATAACTAATTTTTGCCAAACATCGCTAATGTGAATGTTGAGTATCCTACATGATACCACCGGCACAAATGTGAACAATTTTGTAATTTTTAAATATTTTTTTCTTACTTTAAAAAAAATGAGACCGGGCAAGGGTCAATGGCCACTGGGCGACAGCCACGTCGCCCTCACCAGATCGAGCATCTTCTCAACAATCCCGACCCGTTTCTCACAGACTAAAACACAACCCCATACAATCAATGGCCGTCCACACTATCCAACAAATCTAATCTAGGCCGGTCGGAAAAATTAATCAGTTATCCCTTCGCCTAAGGCCGAGTTCTCTTAACCGTTCTCTTCCATGGAGTTCTTCCTAATTTCACCCCGGAATCCCAAAAGGAACGTAAACAAAAGCTGCTGAGCCCTGTGCTGTCTTGATAACAACATTGCACCTAATTATAGGTGACAAACCCCTTTCGAAACTACGTTTGGTGTTCTAGAAACAATCGAGGTCGCGATCCCTGTGAAAGTGTGACAGTCGTGTCACGAGAGCGAAGTCGCGTCCAACTCTAGAACCTGAACTTGGTCCAAAAAAATCACGATAGAAAAAACGAAAGTACATACGAAACTGCCTGACCTGGTCTCAATTTACACCATTGTCAACGTTTCCCACCGCACTAAACTATAAGTCTATACGTAGCTTAATCGCACGACGATGGCTTAGAGCTTAAACAAGGCATTTACTTTTCAACTAACCATCAACCGTCAAAGTCGGCGCTTCGTCATTGCCGCGACCAGCAAACAGATTCGAAGGCAGATCAACGACTTGCTTGGTCACGGCCGCTTCTGGTGAAAGCATTCACTGACGAAACCCCTCTTTTACGCAAATATATGAGTGTTAGATGCATAGAAATGGGACGTATACTGTTGTTAAATCGGCGTCGCAGCGGAAGCGAATCGTGGACTTTGCAATTATGTCGGGAGCTATAGAAATCAATCGAAATAAAACGAAGAACGATAAAAGAAAAGGACACCAAAATTTACGTGGTTCGGTCCGAATGTCGGAACCTACGTCCACGGAGAGAGCCAGCAAATCAATCTATTATAAATCGGAGAATTACAGGATTACAATCACACATGTGCACTCAAGTGTTTTCCAGCCCTACTTTATACCCGATACCCACGATGTTTAACAACTCAACTCACTCAACTCAACTCAGCACAAACCCTCTCTGAGCTCAAGCCTCTCACTCTCTTTCGAGCTCTTTGCTCTCTCTCACTCTCGGGCTCTTTTTCTTTTTGTTCTATATCGCATCTTCAGACGTCTTCTCCTCATATAGAGAGAACGGCAGAGGACAAGACAAACAAATGAAAATAAATTGCCTCATTAAATGCTGCGCAGGCGCCCACAAGACAATCCCACAATTGGCTTCGAACGCCCACCATATTTGAAAGCATGTATGTGGATCGTGCATGTGCATGGGAGAGCATTTAATGAGGCAGAGGAGAGTCAACAATGGTGTGCCTTCAATCCGTGAAATGTGTGAGCCAAAGTCTTCAAATTTCTTGTTCTCTGAGAGAAGCAAAGGTAAAGGAGTCTTCTTCATGCGTCTTCATCATGAACTTGCAGCAGGTGGTGGGTCCTTCATTTAATGCAGAATTGTGGACTTCCTCTTTCGGCAGAAGACAATTTTTTTTTCTTTTCTGACTTTGCTTGCATGCTTGATGAATAAAACCCCATGCAACTTCATTTGGCTTCTTTCTTCTACGCGTACGCACGAAGAGATGGGGTTAATGCCGGAACAAGAAAAAAATTTGAAGACATCACAAAGTCTCCTCTGAACTTTGTTTAGTTGGCCAAACTTATGTGTATTAATCTAGCAGGCTCAAACTTGAGACACAATATAACATATACATCATGTGCAGTTCACCTAACATCTCATCTTTCAACCTTCTCTAGCCCTTGCCCGATTCACTTCCTGGTTCAATCTTTCGCTGTGTCGTGTTGTCCTTCTTTGATCGTTGGAGCCGGTCTCTGTAGTTGCGAATTGAAGCTATGTACTCCTCGAACGCATCCGATGGCTACCCACAGAAGCCCGGCGCCTCTGCTCCGCCCCCGCTGCCGCCCGTGGATGGCATTCCGGTGCAACCCATGAACCAAAGTTATAAAAAATTTCGGGGCCCGAACAATCCTCTGCCCCCTGCGGATCTTCAAGTCGACCCATTAACAGCATGCCTTGGTCCTCCGGGCTTTTCAGTTGCTTCGACGACGTTCCAACTTGTAAGTCCTCTGGAATTTTCCTCGCAATCCATTTGGTTTAGAGGTGGATTAACACTTGATGGAATAGTTATTGTTGAAAATATGTCTCGATTTGAGCCCGTTGAACGAGAATACGTGAACTCGACCACGTGCGAGTCAGCGGAAAATATGAATTGGCCGAAATTGTCAGAAGATCGCATGCGGATCTATGAGCCACAAGCGTGAAGAATGGAGGGAGCGTGCAGCGCGAGAGAGGGGAAGACCAATATTTTATTCAACCTCTTTAATTGCATGCACATGGACGTGCATGCATGGTGAATGGACGTGGAAGCCTAAAGCTAATTGTGGGCTTGTTTTGTCTTCTTCCTTTAACTCCTTGCTTCTTTCCTTTCTTATTTTATTCATCTGCAGACAACCCAAAGGAAAGAAGGAATAAAATATTACTTGAAGGAGTTGAACGTCGTGGAGATGGTCTTGGAAGACGGCGGCCATCCTTCTTTCGCGCTAGAATTATGGGCGCATGTTTTCTGCCTTAGTAAATGCATCCCATGCATGCATGCGTGCCCGTGAATTTTGGTGGGCGTCAGTGCTGATTGCGGGCGCCTGAATGGCTTCACATTTTCTGTCTTACTTCGTCCTTAAAAGGCAGAGGAGCGAAGGAGAAGAGTGCGCAGAGCTGAGTTATTTCGGTGGCCGAGAGAGAGCTGAAGAGCTGGTGAGAGAAGTCGTGAGACTTCCTGGAGAAAAGCCATAAGCTCTCGGTAGAGAGAGTTTTTCTCGTTGAAATTACATTCGAGTGTTTTAGCCAGTTAAATTTTTGTGAATAGAATTTGTATAATTTCTTGAGTGAGGTTTCACTAGGAATTGTGAGGGGCTAAATACTGTGTGAGTTATCTGGGTGTAATTTGGGGCTGGGAAACACTGAGAGTGTGATTGAGTGCTCGAGTGATTGTAATCTCCGGTGTATCGCTTATTTCTATAGTAGAATTCCGTGCTGCTCTCCCCGTGGACGTAGGTTCCGATATTTGGGCCGAACCACGTAAATCCGGTGTCCGATTTCCTTTCCATCATTCCGACTATTTTATCCGATTCGCTTGGTCCGTCTATATTCCGCACGCGCGTGACAACAGTTATGCCTATGAATTTTCCTCGCAATCCACTTGGCAACATTGATGGGGAAAAATCAAAACAGTTAAGAGACTCGAGAATCCAATTGCAATTGCCTAATGTCGCAGGGTTATAAGAATTTAGCCATCGAATTATGTTACACCACTTTGGTAATATCTGAAGTTTTAAGTGGATCCAGAGATGGAAATGTGTTATCTATGGCTCATGTAGGTTGATATCTTGTTAATCTCACAGGTTGCTTGTCATTTTGGTGCCCTTGAATCACATTTGGGCGAATCGCGGAGATTGCTGATCACAGATCGATTTGCAAGTAGAATCAATCGCGTTCGCACAAATTGAAGAAGGATCGACATAAGTAGACTTGCTTACTCGGGTCGGTTTTTGTTGCAGCATGCCCTGTTCACGGAGCTATTTACACGGTGATCGCCTTGTTGACCGGGTGCGCCTGCTGCTACTCCTGCTTCTGTCGCACCAAGACGAGACAGCAATACCAGTTGCAAGAGGATCCTTGCGCTGATTGCTTAGTCCATTTTTGCTGCGAATCCTGCGCTTTAACCCAGGAGTACGCGAGGTAAGAGAATTATATTATTGGTAGATGTTGCCCTTAATCAGCGACAGGAATCTAGCGCCTCATGCTGCCTTCCACCTTTGGAGCCATTGCCACTTCTCTATGTTGGCCGGCATTTCCTTCCCATCCTACACACCAATCCAACCATTTTAAGTCAGTACTTAATCGACACTTAAAGAAGACTAGTATGTACACTATTTTGAAAGCTAGTCGGCACAAAGATGTTGGAGAGGAATGGGTTTTTGCCCTATCCATGTTGAATCCGCGGCTCTTGAGCTCTCAGTACTCTCGACAAATTCAACCCGAATTCTCATCTCAGTTTGGTTCGGTAGGTGAATGCCCAGAGGCATGCGCACGGAGTCAGACAGTAGATCAGCATGAAGATTGCACAGTTAGCGCGGCAAGCTGCAATCCAAGCTTGGATAAGTAAGTGAGAAATTTATAATTAGCCTTTGTCTGGTCTTTGGTAATCAATTAGCCTTTCTTACGGGGAAAATCAATCTCCTATAATTTCTGAATAAGTTGTCAAGTCGGGATAAGTTCATAAAAGTTGACATCACATGTCCAATGTTGAACTCTAACTCTCTGCGTGCTTTGTGAACTGTCCCTCGAGTTATTCATGCGCAGGCTTGATTTGTGACCCAATATTATCAAAGCTCGCCCCCAACGTTCACTATTAAACAAAACTCAGCCTATATCAGGGATTTATTCGAAAAATAACCATGTACTTAAAGCATAATCTGAGTGCAAAATGACAATAATACGGAGCGATCCTCAGACATATTTGCGGACACGTATACAGAAATTATGTACTCACATGTCGCCCCTTTGTCCACGATCTCTGATATCCGTCGAAAGGTGATGCATGGGCACCAATAGGTGATGCAGCCTGTGAGCAACACGGAATTGGAGTTGCATTCTTCTATTACTCGATACGTGGAATGTTATAGATGAAGTCAAATATTTGTTTTTAGGGGCTTTTTTTGTCTTTTCTATTAGATTTGCTTTTAGGTTAAAAGTGATACATTTATATTAGCGATGGCAAGACTCTAGCCATCAAGACGCTGAACAAGGAAATAGAGGTAAGAAAAAGAGAGAAGAAAAAAGAGAGTTTTTTTTCTTAATGAGGGTTTTCAATCTCTTTGTGCCTTGATTTGAGAGAAGATTGTCATTGTATTCCAACTTTTTTCGAAGTCTAATGGATTCGCAGAGTTCCTATGTGCGGAGACGTAGCCTGAGTTTGGGTGAACTTCGATAATAAATTTTCTGGCATGTTCATCTGATTTTGTTATTTTATTACTATTTTATGTCTGGTGAATAGTTTGCGAGTGTTATTTTTCTGAAATCAAAGTGCAATTTATCAGAGCCTAGGTTGTCTAATCAAGAACATTGAGGGTTTTTCGGTGACATTCGATTGAAAGCAAACAGTATGGCAGAAGATAAAATCAGAATCGATAAGTTCAATGGGGAGGATTTCAGATGGTGGAAACTACAAATAGAGGATTATCTTTATTAAAAAGATCTCTATGCACCATTTGAGGGTTGGAAACCCGAGATGGCGAAAGTGGATCCGACAGCAGAAGCCGGATGGAAAATTCTTGATCGAAAGGCATTAGGTGCAATTCGTCTAGGGTTGACGAAAAAGAAAGGGTACCACATCGCGAAAGCAAAAACTGCAAAAGAAGCAATGGATATTCTAACGAATATTTATGAGAAGCCATCCACATCAAATTAGGTATTTTTGCTAAAGAAACTAGTTAATATGAAGTTATCTAATAGAGGTTTTGTGGCAAAGCATATTAATAGTTTCACGTAGGTCTCGGGTCAATTGGAATCCGCAGGCAAAATTTAGATATGAAGCTTCAAGCTTTATTATTTTTATGTTCTCTTCCAGAAAGCTACAATATCACAGTGCAGGGAATTTCAAGCACCATGAAGGATGATTTGACTCTTGATGATGCTGTGAGTAGTATCATAGATGAAGAGATGCGAAGGAAAGTCTCAGGTGGAGATAACTTTTCTGCATCTACATCTTCAATGGCACTCGTAGTGGAGAACCGTGGAAGAAGTAAAAGTAGAGGAAATTTCAATGGTCGTGGAAAATCACAATCAAGGGGTAAGAGACAGGTTGCAAAAGATGAGTGTTGGTTTTGTCACAAAACCGGACACCGGAGGTTTCAGTGTGAAGCCTACAAAAAGAAGCAGCAAGATGAGAATCAAGATGCTAATGTGTTTAGCGATGAATCTTTGCTAGATAACTTGTGTTTATCTGCAGGGTTTGACTTGACAACAGATAAATGGTTTATTAATTCTAGTGCTTCTTTTCATTGCACCTCGCCAAAAGACATATTTGATGATTATGTCAGTGGAGACTTTGAACAAGTGGCTATGCGAAACGGCCACATGTGTCCAACTGTTGGGAAATGAACCGTGACTGTGAACATCTCAGGTGGAGGACGTCTAGTTTTGCGTGAAACTAGGTATATTCCGAAATTAAAGAAAAATCTGATTTCAACCAGTAAACTTGACCAAGAAGGTTTGGTAATAACCTTTGGCTGCGGAGAGTGGAAGATAAGCTCAGGAGTAAGAGTAGTAGCAAAGGGAAAGCGTACGGGTACACTTTACCTTCTCCAATAAGACAATATCAGTGATATGGTTACAACTACAATGGCTACAGGTAATTTATCTACTCTTTGGCATTATCGTTTGGGACATCTTGGTGAAAAAGGTGTAAAACAGTTACACTCGAGAAAATTACTCCTAGGTTTGCAAAAAGTTGAGTTAGATTTTTGTGAGAGTTGCATTTATGGAAAATAGAAGGCTGTTAGTTTTCAATTGAATGGGCGACAAAATAAAGGCCAGAAGTTAGAGTTGGTTCATACTGATGTATGGGGACCTGCTCAAGAACTCTCTTATGATGGTAAGAGATATTTTGTCACCTTCATTGATGATGCAACAAGGAAGACTTGGGTTTATGCTCTTAAAGAAAAATCAGAAGTATTCGGGATGTTCAGAATATGGAAGACCATGGGAGAAAAAGAAACAGGTTATCAGATTAAAGCTCCAAAGTCTGATAATGGTGGTGAATATACAAGTAAAGAATTTGCAGATTATCTGAGTTGAGAAGGCATACACGGGTTAAAAACTGTTCCAAGAACTCCTCAAGAGAACGGTATAGCTGAAATGATGAATAGGACTATTCTAGAACGTGCGAGATGCATGAGGCTACACGTGGGTCTCCCGCTACACTTATGGGCTGCCACAGTTGATGCAGCTGTTTACCTTATCAATAGAAGTCCATCTAGTGCGTTGGATGGAGAAATACCACAAGAGCGATGGTCAGGTTAGATTAATTATTCACATATAAAAGTGTTTGGTTGTATTGCATATACTTTGATTGACATGGAGGATAGGAAAAAGCTTGATGCTAAGTCCCAGAAGTGCATCTTTATCGGATACGGTGGCGACGAGTATGGCTATAGGCTTTGAGATTATGAGAATAACAAAGTCATCCGCAATCGTAATGTGGTATTCCATGAAAAAAAAGATGTACAAGGATCGTCAGATAGAGACAGAGCATGAGAATGTAGTACAACCAGAATATGTTGAATTAGACACAATGCCCGTGAAGATGTTTCCAGTATATCAAAGTTCACCTGAAAGAGAGGTTCAAGATGAGCCTATTATCAGTGAAGAGGTAGTTCAAGAAGAACGCAATGATTCGGAGCAAACGAATGACCCTGAAGTACCTGTCTTGGGAAGGTCTACACGTGTGAGAAAGCCAAAGGTAATTTTTGATCCATCAGCTAATATTGTTCTAAGCCATGTCTTATATACAGATTCGGGAGAACCGGAGATTTACGATGAGGCAAAGGTAGACACATCTCACTTGCAGTGGGAGTGTGCTATGAAAGACGAGATGAGCTCGTTACTTCAGAACAAAACTTGGGAGTTGATCAAGTTGCCCATAGGTAAAAAAGCTTTATTAAACAAATGGGTGTACAGGGTTAAGAATGAAGCATATGGTAGTATTAGATACAAGGCGAGACTTGTAGTCAAGGGCTTTTCTCAAAAAGAAGGGATCGACTACTCCGAGATATTTTCACCTATAGTGAAAATGACATCAATTAGAGTTTTGCTGAGTATAGTTGCAGTGGAAAGGAAATCTGGCTTGCTTGCCAAGAAGATAAATTCTACATTGTGGAAATTCCTTCTCCAAACTTGGCAAGTCATCTGCCAATCTATTCCTCTGCATAAACAACATGTTCTTCCTGTGAACATGCCCAAGCCTGTTATGCCATAGCTCTGCATTTTCTTCTTTGCACTTTAAAGCCATTTGTTGCATCTCTTGTGGCTTGAACATGAAGCTCTTGTCCCTCATTGGCATTCTCAGCACTTCTTTGCTATCTATATTATTAATAAGGCATTCATTCCCTTCAAACTTCACCTTATAGCCCTTCTCAACTAATTGACCAACACTCAACAAATTCTAGTCAACTTTTGGCACAAAGAGAACATCACTGATCAGCTTCACCTCCCGATATCCTTCAATAGCCACTGTACCATTCCCTTGCACTTCAATATACTATCCATTACCAATTCTGACTCTGGACCTGACTGACCTATCTAGACTCCTAAACAGCTTCAAATTGCCAATCATATGATTGGTACAGCCACTATCTACTAGCCATGCATCATTCTCAACAGAAGAGCCAGAATAGGAAGCTACAAACAAGTGTTCTTTCTCAGTCTCATTCACTGCTATCTGTGCTTCTCCTGCTTGCTGGTGATTGTTCTCTTTGCAGATCGCTTCCATGTGACCAACCTTGTGACATCTTTTGCACTTAGCATCAGGCTTCCTCCAGCATCTAAAGGACTGATGATTAGTTCCACCACAATGTTGACAAGGCTTCTTGTTCTTCTTCCATTTGCCAGACCCACTAGAACTTCCTTCTTTTGCTGCAAACTTGGAGTCACTTGCATTTCCTTTGGACCGATTCCATTTCTTCCCTTTGCCTCCATCATTGGACTTCACTTTAGCTTGCAGTGCACCCTCTACAGGCTCTTCTCTTCTCATCAGTCTTCTATGCTCCTGTGCTTGCAGGGCATTTAACAATTCTGCAAGCTTTATGTTAGCTAAGTCTCTTTTATTTTCTAGAGAAGTTATAGTGGCTTCAAATTTCTCTGGAAGAGACACCAGGATCTTTTGAACCAGCCTTTTCATCCTTCAAGTCAGTCCCTAAGACTCTGATTTTTTCAGCTATCTCAATCAACCTCCAAGAATGCTGTCATCTTGACAGCCCAAGTTTGATAATTTTCCCCAGTAAAGACTGGAGTAGCCATAGCAGAGAATCCACTCAATCCTGCCTCCATCAGCTTTTTCTTTGTAGATTGGAAGCAGTCTTCACTCACTTACCCTCACTTCACAGTCCCTTAAGATCCCACATTGACTCTAATATCACTATTATTGCTGATATATTCAACTAATACTCACAACCTTCTAGTTACACTAAGAGAGAAGGAATGAAACATAACATTGAACCTCATTCATCCTTAAAAAAAAAAAAAAACTATCAAGTACAAGATAAATAAGAACCTCTTTTGGAACCGCACACAAACGTGCAAAACATAATCGCACACAAACGTGCAAAACAGGACTTGTTCCACTTCCTAGAAAATAGCTAACAAACCAACTGCCTAACAAATAAACTTGACCAAATAATAAATAAAATGACAGAACATCAACAGCAGCACTGAGACATAGCTCCAACAGTTTCGGATATCCGCTTTGCTTTCAGGATTGATGTGCAGGCACCCGGGGAAAAATGAAGGGTGAAGAAGGACGAAAAAACAAAAGCTAGTTGCCCTCCAGATGGAAGCGTGAATGACTATGGGACAGACGTAATTCTTACGACCATTGAGGACGTGGTGCTTATGTGAAAATTTTTGCAGTGATTATTTCGAGTGAGTTCTTTATGAGATATTGTAAGATAAGACGAGCCTGTTGACCCCGCGAGCGAGACTGGCCAAGCGGTTGCCATCCTGCACCTCACATAAATTACCAAATAGGAAAATTCATCTACAAAACTTTGAAACGTAAAACTATACCATGTTGTTATCAAACGCCCTTTTTTGTATGAATTTTGAGTCTCTTGTTGATTTTTCAGATCAGGAAGGTCATTTTTGTTTTTTTCCTGTCCCATTCACGACATGTTTTGTCACTCTCGTAGTCTGACACATGCAAAATATCTAGATGAGTTGTTAAAGAGCCCAAAAAACTATGCATAAAAGTCTCAAACTTCCTTCGTAAGTCATCGTGGAAAATTCTAATACATGAGGATGTGAATTGCCATGCGAGCACGAGCGACAATGATGGATCAAAGGAGAAAGCTAGTTGTGGCCGTCGACTACATAACCTTATATGTGAGTCGTGCAATTATAGAATCATATACACATGTTGCAAAAGTGTAGTTTACACATACTTTGTGGATGCAATGGCAAACCAAGAATTTGAGGTAAGAAGGTAAGACAAAAATATCTATTTCAAAAAACATATATAGCAAATATTTCATCCTAGAAGGGGTGGAGGCAAAAAGGCGAGTGTGATTTGTGGATAAAATTGGAAATTTGAAAACCGGATCGGAGGGAACTAATCCAGTTCCAAGTTCTAAGATATTCATTGTAGATTTCAGGTTCAACAAATTGAGGAACATCTAGAATTAGTCTTTGTATTTTTATCTTTTTTTGTTATTCATTTTTATGTGATCCTACAACATTTCATGGCATCTAATGATGATTATATAATCTAAAACTACTTGTCTCAGCTTCATTTTCAATGATATCTATAACTGAGACTTTTACTTTGTTAATATTTTGTCGTGTGTCTATATATAAGTTCTTATAAGTGAATTGTAGCGAATAGTGGTCATTATAGGTGATGATTTACCGCAATCGCTCAATTAAAAGTATACATGTAACTTGGGTAGACCCTAAAACATGTGACATGGTAGATTCCAAGTTCTTAGATATGTAGGGTAAGTTCTAATTTCCAAAAATTAGGGAACTTGTTTTCGATGGGTAGCTTCAGGGTCTAGGTGGTACTTGGATGAAACCTGGGACCGCTTACCCTCAGCAAAGGCTACCACAAGCATTTTCCCTAGTTACTCTCTCTTATCTTGCACTCATCTTATCTCACACATAGCCCTAGCCCCCCTTGGTTCGAGTACTTCGCCGCCAAGTCCGATTACTTCCTCTACAGCCACAGCATTTTCTTCCACATCCTCATCTTGTCCCTCGTCCCACTCCCCATCGTGCTCTTGGAGCTTGCGTGCCCCTCCAGCTTCGACTACTTCGAGGTCCAGCCCAAGGTCCGACTCTCCTCCGAGATTTTCAAGTGCTACAAGGACGTCATGAAGACGTTCTTCCTCATCGTCGGCCTAATCCAGCTCGTCTCGTACCCGAGCGTGAAGGTGAGGTTCCGTCGGATGGTGCGTGGGAGTGCATGCGTGCTTTCGAGGCATTTTCTAGGAATTGGATTTGTGTGGACTGAGCGTAATTTACATGACATTGTAGAAATCTGGGTTCCGATCATCACTTTAGAAGAAATTGTCACATTTTGGCCGCATAGGCGATTGTCGTTTGTCCTGATTTTCGACTTTTTGACCTTTTTTACTGGGTGTCGCTTTGTCAGTATTTTTAAGAATTTTTATATTATGGTGTTGTCGTTCGATGGCCTTTATTATATATATATATATATATATTGGTAAATACGTTCGATGGCCTTTATTGATGTGGGAAAAGTTGATAAAGGGGATGAAGATTAATGCAAGTCTTGCTGGGTTAGCGGCGGCTTGAGTTGCTCGATGTCTAGGAGTGGAAGTCCGAGAGGTGGCCTTTTGTGGTCCAGTGCATGATTGTTGTTGCAATGGCAGATTTTCCTAAATAAAATTGGGTGTCCAAAATGTTATGTGTATATTCAATTTTGCTATGATTTCTCTCTATTTTGATTTCCTTTCCACTTTTGTATTGTGAATACTCATAATGGTTTTGGTCGTGTATGTGTGATGGTTGGCAATTGATGATGGAAATTTTGTGGCTGTCCAAGATGCTCGTGTGTCCAATGTTCTTAGTAGAAAGGGTACATATATAGTTCTAGAGTACACGAGCTCTATTGTTTGATTCATGTAAATACATACCAATATTTGATTGGTATAAAAATATGTGATAATATTGATGGGGTATGGTTCATATTCCCCATCGACAGAATGGCGTGAGGTCCTGCTCAAATAATTCTCTGCTAGATGTAGCCCTAATTTAAAAGTAAATATTACGATTATTGTAAAAGGCTACATCACATTATAGATACCTGTTGGAAATGGAGTTGTGGAGCGTAAACATTGTAATCTTTTTGAAGTAGCTCGAGATTGAAATACCAAGTATCCATTCCATAATCCTTTTAGGGAGATTGTGTGGTCACGGTGGTTTATTTGATTAATCACATGTCAACTAGAATTCTTGAAGGGCGATCTCCATGTGAAATGCTCTTTAGGAAGCCATCAAAAATAGAACACCTGGTAGTTTCTGGTGCTATGCCACACATCAGATCTCCGGACAAGATGGATCCTCGTGCTCTAAAATGTGTCTTCATGGGATATCCTCTTTTACAGAAAGGATATAGGGTTATGGAACTATCCACAGGTCGATTTCTTGTCAGCTAGGATGTTGTTCATGAGGATAAATTTTCATTCCAAGAATCGACATATAACCCTCAGACGATTACAGTAGCACCAAATCATCATCAGGTCTTGTTAAAAGAAGATTTGTCTATGAATTCTCAATACCTATTCATTTTAATGAAAAAACATACCAGCAACTCTAGAATACTCGAATTCAATGGTCGAGTTGCTAGTGTCATATCATGAAGAAGAGAAGTCAGTTGTTCCATCACCACAGCGACATACTAATGTATCTTCTTCTTCATCAACGTCATCCGAATAGCAAGTTGTTCAGCCACCACGACAATTAGGGCGTCATACTCATCCATCTATGTGGACCAAGGGCTACATATGCTCTACTTTGTATTCCCAAGGAACATGCTGTCTTTTAATCGAATATCCCAAGAACATATGTGCTGTGTTAGTCACATATCCAAGGAACATGAATCTTCCTCCTATGAAGAAGCAGCACATGATCCCATATGGTAGTAGGGTATGGAGTCTAAGTTGAATGCATTTGTGGATAATCATGCTTGGGATGTAGTCCCATTGCCTTCACATGGAAAATCAAATGGCTGCAAATGGGTATATAAAATCAAATATAAGGCAAATGACTATTAAACGTTACAAGGCTTAGTTGGTTGCCAAAGGATTCACTTAATGAGAAGGTTTTGATTATCATGAAACTTTCTCCCATGTTGCCCGAGCGGTAACCGTCCGTTCTTTCTTATCTATTGCTGCATTTTGTAACTAGGAATTACATCAGGTGGATGTCCATAATGCTTCCTTCATGGTGATCTTGATGAAGAAATCTACATGAAACTTCCATAGGAACTTTGCAAGCATGGAGAGTCTTGGGTATGTCGTCTACATAAGTCCCTATATAGACTGGAACTGGCTTCTTGGCAGTGGTATGCAAATTTTACTAATGCATTCATAAGTGAAGAATTTCAGCATTTTAAACATGATTATGCATTGTTCACATGGACTAAAGGCACCTCATCAATTTATTTGCTAATAAATGTTGATGATATACTTATAATAGGAAATGATGACTTTGCCATTAGAAAGTTTAAAGAGTATTTGCATCTTATTTTCCATATCAAAGACTTGGGGTGTGACATCCCGATTTTCCAATTCTATTTTCAATAAATTGAGACGGGCATTTCGTTGGCATGCATATTGTTCTTTTCCTTGAGTCGGCCACTCATGTAAAAATTAGTTTATCGGGTGAAGCCGTTAAGAGTTTCTAATGCATCGACTTGAGAATTTGACCGAAGCGACCTTCGACCGAGCTAATCTGCAAGGGTCATTATGGTACAATTAAGAATCAATTAAAGACCGGAGATCGGTCGACTCGACAAAGGCATGTGATTAAGTGTGGGTGATTCCATCAGATCGCACAATTCTTGTTGATCGACACTAGACCGACTTTTCTATCGATTGGGTACCCTGTGTCCGTATTTGAAACCTTGAGATTACCCCAACAACCGAGAGTCGCCAATGTGTCAAAGATGTACATTGTGGCTTGATCGACCACAGGTCAAATGCATGAAAATCTCTAAAAGCTACCCGGTAGATTAGGACGCGCTAGTATCGTGCCAAAGTGAAATTAACCATGAAATTGAGATCGAATTTAGAAATTGGAAGTCAAGGTGTGTCACAAATCATTTTAGGAATATTAACGCATCTTCGGAAGATTTTTCATGTAAGCCGAGTTTTTCAGCAAAATAATTAAAGAATGGCTAATTTGGCTCGAGACATTAGTAGGCCCACATTTGGTCGTGTTTTTGAGACTTAAGTTGGTTTTACGGACAAGTGAAGATGTGAATTGAAGTGTGGTGACATTGAATTAATTTTATCGACTTCAATTTGATTTAATTGGAAGAGAATCGAGTGGAATTGAAGAATTGGCTATACAAAATTTTATGCCCCGGTAGAGGATGGAATTGGACCCATTAGAAGAGGTTGTGGAGGATTGGGTGAGTGGAAGATGATATCATCTTAGGTCATGGTGGGCCATCTTTGTTGGATTAAAGAAAAAGAAAAAAAAAAAAAAAGGAATGGTCCCATCTCTCTCTCTCTCCTTCCTCTCTCTCCTTTCTCCTCCCTCTCTCCCGTCGCCTCTCTCCTCCATCTTCACTGTGCGAAGACCAGAACATGCAGGGAAGGAACTGGAGCAGCCCCTTCGCCCGCTCGCACGCTCGTCCGCCGGAGGCTTCGCCGTCGTCGTTCGTCCGCCGTTCGCCGCTCCGCTCACCCGCATGTATGTTGCTCCGCCTTCCTTCTCCTCCTCCGTCTGCTGCTCGAGATCTCAGATCTAGTAGGATACCGGGCAGAAGCAATAGCCGACGTCGCCGGGAGCCGTCGCACGCCGCACGCCGTCCTCGCCCCGCGTCGTCTCGCCGCCAAGCTGCCGTCCTCCCGCGCCGCTGCTGACCGCACGTCTTGGCGATCTTCTCGCCCAGCTCGTCGTCCCGAGCTGCTATTTAGCTCGCGCAGGAGCCACCGGAGCTCCCTTCAACCACCATACGCCACCACCTCGACTCACCGGAGCCCCGCTTGCCCTCCGCCGGCCTTGCCTCGCCATCTCAGCCCCGGATCCGCCTCAACCAGCCGCGAACAGAGGGTTGCAGAAAATGGGTATGACAGCGGACGTTTGGCCCGTTTTGGCCGTCTTCCCGAGCCTGGATGCTTGGCCCGCTTTGAGGAAAGTTGTTCCCCTCGGCGTCCCCGTCATTTTGGTCCGCTCGGCTCGCTAATCTGGTGAGTTTAGCTCACTAAATCTTGATTAGACGGTTAATGATGCCCTAAGTGTGCTTAGTCTAAGTTAAGTAAGTTTAGGTGGTTAGATTAGTTTATTTGGTTGATGATTAGATTAGGATGTTTAATTAAGTTAAAGTATGTTTAGTTTAAAGTTAAGTATGTTTATATTAATATAAGCTTTGATGTGACTTAAAGGAATTTGTTTTTGATTTATTTAAGTATTCCGAAATTATTAAACAATTTAATAATATATATGTATTCGAAATTATTAAAATATTATTATTTAAATAAATTTCGAAATAAAATTAATTATTTGATAAATTCGAAAATTATCTCGTGACCTTATTTGCTCAGAATTTCGTGCTGATCGCTTCTGTGTATTCAGATTTTGAAATTGATGGTTGGATATTATAAATTGAGTGTGGATTGCGAAAAATATGGATATTATTATTTAATTAATTTTCGGAATAAATTTAATTATTTATTAAATTTCGAAAATTTCGTCGGGACCTTATTCTCTCATAATTTTGTGTTGATTGCCGCTGTGCATTTAGAATTTAAATTTGATGAATGGATGTGGCAAATTGAGTGTTGATTGTGGTAAATAGGGATTTTATTCATAAAAACCCAAGTGTCGAGTTTTGATGCAAGAATTGGATTTTCAATATTATATTAAATGGTGGGGTTTGAAAAAGTGAGATATTGGTTTTTTGGATTGAAATTAACGTGCCTCCACACACGTGGTTAATTTTTGGACTATTTTTAATATGAAGAAAAATGGGCTATGATCATTATTTTAAGTGGAAGCATTGAGTGAACTATTATTTTCTAATCAATCAATAGATTGTTTTCTACCGGCTCTCACCATGAAGGAAGTACTATATTCAGACTGAACCACGTAATTTCATATGATTTTAATTGTTTGTTGTTTATTTTTTCGGTGATTTCACATTGACTAAATTGTAAGATCCTATTACCTTTCGCATTATATTGCAACACTTTTAATCACAAAAGCAAATTTACTTGAATTCTTCTTGTGCGTGAGTCAAATCACCAAAGGTCTTGAACTCTTTTAGTTTATGCAATTACATCCCTTAACCGTTTTGTAGTTACGCCCTTGAACCGAACATGTTAAACTGAGTCGTAGACCCATTTTTTAACCTATTTTGATTAGCTGAGTCATTACATGGTTCAATTATATTCAAATAATTAGTTATAAATGAGTTTAGAATGATAAAACTAAATTAATATGAATGTTAAATGTGTTTTTCTCAAATCAAACCTATCTTTATAACTCTCTCTTCATTCTCTATCGGAAAATAACGAACCCCTCATATTGTTTCAACTTCAGTAAAGTCTTGATCGCAAGGACCCAACTTCAACCTTATTAAATATTAAAACGGCTTCTTTTTTCCCCCAATTTTTATTTTTATTTCTAGTAATCTTGTAAGTTTCAAAAGTAAGCTGTTGGAGCATATCTTTCTTTGGTCCCATTTGGCTTTGGTATTTTTACATATTATTCTAATGTTAGTTCTTGTCATTGCAAACACTGTCGGTAAAAATCATTTTATCCGATATCTTACATTCCATTTAATTAAAATTTCAAGTCCTTCAAGTATTTGTTGTTGTAATTTTATAAATTCACTACCAAGTACTAAGATTCTCTAAATCTTTACTATAAATCAATATAAATATTGACAGTTCTATGGAAAGTTGAAAACCGATTCTTAACATCTTATAGTTGAAATAACGATTTTATCCATATAACATATATATATACATACATATATATACATACATATATATATATATATATATGTATGTATATATGTGTGTATATATATGTATGTATATATATGTATGTATATATATCTATATATGTATGTATATATATGTATGTATGTATATATATATATATACATATATATATATATATACATACATACATATATATACATACATATATAGATATATATATATATATATATATATATATATATATATATATGTGTGTGTGTGTGTAAAATGCTCAAAAAAAAAATTTAACTAGTTGAATTTGGTTTTTCATAGGTTTGATTAAATATGGATTTGTATTAGTAATACGGGACAAGACACGTATTTATCGCTAAATTTGTTAATCAATTTGGGTCGAACAATTTTTTAACTGACTCGATCCGCTCATTGATCGCACTACCATGAGCTGCGTTTTTATTTGTTCAACTGCATCTTTTTGTCAAGTTGATGGAGGAAGTTACTGACGTGAACTGGACAAATTTGTTGACCTAGGCTGCTGGACGAGCCTTGCGATGTAGAAATTGGAGCTCCCAAAATCAATGTTCAATGCTAAAAATTTTAGCTCGAATTAAAACCTAAAGAATTAACTGAAAGGAGAAAGAATCGATTTCTAGATGAGCATTCGCTCATCATCTGCACGCCCTCAATCACGAAAATCATGGAACAAGAGTTTAACCACCGGCGTTGTCACTGTGGACTCCCGGTGAAGTTTCCGACAGCTTCGACCGGAACCGATTGTGGGAGGAGATGTTAGGGCTGGCCAAACTACATATGGTCTAACTCTACATCTCTTCTTTAAAACCACGTTCGTTACATCTTTATATGTAGCTTTGGTCATGGGATGATTCGCAGCGAGGCGGGCGTCGGGTTTTGCATATGGAACGACCCGGAGCTCGGCAAAAGAGCAAAGCCTTGATACGCGTACAGACTTATCCCCCACACCGAAGAGCAAAAAGCAAGGCGAGTTTCGTCAGCAAAAGAGAAACTGAGAAAGCTTTGCGAAACGGCGTGAATTATTTGCCCTCGGACTCCTTTCGGGCGGTAGGGTAACCATCGGGAAAGGTACCATTGCCGTGTTCGGCGAGCGAAGGGGACAGCTGGCGCTGGCCTTCGGGGACTCCGCAGTCAACCGCAAGACTGTTGACCCGGCGAGTGGAACGGGTCGAAGAAGTTTTCGTCCATTCTTCCACGCTTTGTCCTCCGCGTGTCGTCTGTGAGCGTGACACCAGCGAACGTGGACCGTTCCCCGCCGAGCACGCATCATAGGGAAAGCGATGCGAAACCACGTCGTGCTTGTGTATAATCCCGAAAAATGACATTACTCAATTTATAATATAGTCTATAAACTTTTAATTCATTCAAGATTATATCTACATTATAGCCTAATGTGCAATGGCATTCTTGAATTTTTAAATTATTTATATTTTTAAATTATTTTATATCTAAATTATAGTCTAATGTGCAATGACTCATCATAGGAATTTTGGGTTTTCTGAGTTTTCTAAGTAAGTTCTCTATGTGAGATTGTTAAATAATACCTATAGTTTTGCTTTGAGCTTAATCCAAGTATGGGAAACACTTGAATGTGTGAACAACTATAACTCTATAATTCTCTGATTAATTAGTAGATCATTTACTACTAACTCTACTCATGAAGTGACCGAACCATGTAAATCTTGAGTGATCTTGATTGCTCGTCGTTTATTTATTTGTTGATTTCACATTGATTAAATTGCAAGATCCTATTATCTTTCGCAGTATATTACATCATTTTTAATCACAAAAGCAAATTTACTTGAATTCTTCTGTTGTGTGAATCGAATCACCATAGGTCTTTGAACACTTTCAATTTGTGTGATTTCGTCCTTGAACTGTTTTGTAATTTCACCCTTGAACCAAACCCATTAAAATAGGTTGTAAGCCCATTTTTTAACCTATATTTGATGAGCTGAGTCATACATGGATAAATTATATTCAGAAAATGGATTATAAATGAGTTTAGAATGACAAAACGAAAAAATATGAATGTTAAATGTGTTTCACCCAAACCAAACATACCTTTGTAACTCCCTCTTCATTCTCTTTGAGAATATAACGAACCCCTTAAATTGTCTCAAGTTTAGTGAAGTTTTGATGGCCTGCAAGGACTTGATTTCACCCTTATTAATATATCAAGAAGGTTTCTTCTTCTTCTTTTCTGCATTTTTTTTTTTTATTAATCTTGTAAGTTTCATCAGTAAGCTATTGGAGTATATCTTCCTTTGGTTGCATTTGGCTCTGGTATTTTGACATATTATTCTAATCTTAGTTCTTGTCATTGCAAATATGATTAGCATAAATCGTTTTATCCAATATCTTACATTCCTTTTAATTGAAATTCTAATTCCTTCAACGCTATTCGTTGTTGTAATTTTATAAATTCACTACCAAGTACTAATATTCTCTAATTCTTCACTGTAAATCAATACAAATATTGACAATTCTATCCAATGTTGGAAGCCAATTCTTTTGCATTTATAGTCGAAATAATGATTTTATCCAAATAACATATGCATGTAAAGTGCTTAAAGTGAATTAACTAGGAGAATTTGATTTTTCATAAATTGGATTAATTATGGATGTGTATTAGTAGTAATAAGGGTCAAGATAGGTATTTATCACTAAATTTGTATAGCATACAAATTATCAATTTTGGTTGAACAATTTTTTAATTAGTCCGATCCACTCATTTGCCTGCACTACCTTTAATTATATGTTTATTTGGCCAATTGGGCCTTTCTGTCAATTCGGTGGGCGGAATCTATTGACGTGAACTGGACAAATTTGTTGACGTAGGGTGCTGACCGGACGAGCCTTGCGATGTAGAAATTGGACCTCCAAAAATCAATGTTCAATGTGGAAATTTTTAGCTCAGATTAAAACATAAAGAATTGACTGAGAAGAGAAAGAATCGATCTTCTGGATGAGCATTTGCTCATCATCTGCACACCCTCGATCACGAATCATGGATTAAGAGTCCAACCATCTGTGTCGTCACCGTGGACTCCTGGTGAAGTTTCGGTCGGCTTCAACCTGGGCCGATCGAGGGAGGAGACGTTACGGCTGGCCAAACTACATGGGTTAATTCTACATTCTCTTCTTTAAAATCATGTTTGTTGCGATCTTTATGTGTAGCTCTGGCCACGGATTGATCCGCAGCGAGGCGGGTGTCGAGTTTTCCATGTGGAACGACCCGGAGCTCGGGTCTGCTGGAAAAGCAAAAAGCAAGATGAGTTTCATCAGCCATATCCGCTGGAAATCTCCCTCTGCACCCGAAAAGCGGAGCAAGGTGAAAGTAAAGATTCCTTGGAAAAGATCCGGAAAAAACAAAAGAGAAACTGTAGAGCTTTGCGAAATGGCGTGAATTATTGCCCTCGAACTCCCCTCGGGAAGTGGGGTAACCATGGGAAAAGTCCACCGTTGTCGTGTTCGTCGAGCGAAGGGAACTGCTGGCGATGGTCTTCGGGGACTCCGCGGTCATCCGCAAGACTGTTGACCCGGCGGAGAGGAACGGGTAGAAGAAGTTTTCGTCCATTCTTCCAAGCTTTGTCCTCCACGTGTCGTCTGTGGACGTGACACCAGTGAACGTGGACCGTTCCCCGCCAAGCACGCATCATAGGGAAAGCGATGCGAAACCACGTCGTGCTTGGATATAATCCCAAAAAATTATATTATTTAATTTATAATATAGTCTATAAAATTTTAATTGGTTCAATATAATATCTATATTATAGCCCAATCTGCAATGGCATCCTTGAATTTTTAAATTATATTACATTTTTAATTTAGTCCATAAATTATATACAAATATTCAATTTATTGTTGCCAATATTAGAGTAGGAAATCCTTCCATTTTAGATCAAATGGTTAACTTTTGGGTTAATATTACAAAAGATTCCAAAATTGGTAAATCCTATGAAAAATTTATCATAAACCATTTTTTATTTCAAAATATTCCATATATATATGACAAATTTATTCTCAATTAGTTACCGTTAAATTTTACATTCAAATTGCTGAGTTTGATGACATATGTCAGTTGACGGATATATCAGTTTGAGATTTTATCCTTCGTTTCTTACATGTGTACTAGTTTGTGATTTTTTATGGTGTTAATCAATTTAATCGAAATCGATGAAGGGTAAATTTATAATAAATATATCATATTGAAGTTTTTAGTGATAAAAAAAATTAATTTTTGATAAATTTGTCATGAAATATACCAATTTGGTATCTTGTGATGAAAAATTAGTTTGGATAAATTTATTATAAATATACAAATATAAATTTTTTTATAATATTAACTTGTAAATTTTTGTGGAGGTTAACGTGTCTTCTCTTGGTCCCCTCACTTTTGTAATTCTTTTTCAATGCAATGCACATGGTCTTTTTGTTTCCTAGTGAATTTCAGTAGCATGATGTTAATTTAAAATCAAATCCTGGAGAGAAGTTGAAACTTCCCATTATTAGGGCACAATTTTTTATTTTTTTTAATAAGTAAAAGGCTGAGGATGGCCAGCCAACTCTAGAGGCTCTCTCTTGCAAAACCCCGTCGTGCTTGTTCAGAATCCCGAAAAATGACATTATTCAATTTATAATATAGTCTATAAACTTTTAATTCGTTATAGCTCAATGTGTAAAGGCATCCCTGAATTTTTAAATTGTTTTACATTTTTAATTTAGTTCATAAATTATATAAAAATATTCAATATTGTTGTCGCCATATTGGAGTAGGAATCCTTCTATTTTAGATCAAAAGGTTAACTTTTGGGTTAATATTATGAAAGGTTCTAAAATTGGTAATCATATGACAAATTTATCATAAACTTTTTTTTTACCACAAAAAGTTCCAAACATGTATATCTATAACAAATTTATTCTCAGTTAATTGCCGTTAAATTTTACATTCAAATTGCTAAGTTTGATAACATGTGACAAGTGATGGATATTCCAGTTTGAGATTTTACCCCCCGTTTCTTACGTGTGTATTAGTTTGTGATTTTTTATGGTATTAATCAAATTTAATGGAAATCGATGAAGGGAAAATTTGTAACAAATATACGAGAATGAGGTTTTTAGTGATAAAAAAAATTAATCTTTGATAAATCTATCATGAATATATCAATTTGGTATATTTTGTGATGGAAAATTAGTTTGACGTAAATTTATTATAAATATACTAATATGATGTTTTTTTTTAATATTAACTCGTAACTTTTTGTGGAGGTTAATGTTGTCTTCTCAAGTTCCACTCACTTTTGTAATTCTTTTTCAGTGCAATGCACATGGTCTTTTTGTTTCCCAGTGAATTTCAGTTGCATGATGTTAATTCAAAATCAAATCCTGGAGAGAAGTTGAAACTTCCCATTATTAGGGCACGATTTTTTTTCTTTTTTTTTAATAAGTAAAAGGCTGGGGATGGCCGGCCAACTCTAGCGGCTCTCTCTTGCGTTATCACAGTCGCCCATAATCCCCGACGGTTGCGAATTGAGGCAAGATCCATCTGCTTCATAAATCCAGGACTCGAAGGCCCGAGTTTTAGAGAGCACGTCGCTTCCCCCTTACCGAGATGCTAGCCAATCAGGAAGTCATAAATCAACCCCCTCGATTATTGTTATTTATACGCCTCGTGCAGTTTTCCATTTTGGCTTTTTCAGTAATTTTTGGCATAAGGTGTGAATTATTTTGGTTTTCTTCCGTCAAATTTTGTCCTATGCACAATACGTATGTCGCTTTTGTATTGGTGATACATCACGCGGTCGCACGTTAGGAAAAAGTCATCTCCAGGACTTCCAAACGTAGAAACTCTACCCTATTTCAATCAAACGTTGTTCCTGTTTTGTATTTTCCGGGAAAATTAACCAAATAACTAATTCGATCATAAACTTTTCAATTTTACCAATTCAGTCATAAATCTTTTCACTTCTTATTAGTTAAGTCCATCCGATCAACTTTGACGGAAAATTACTGATACTGTTATAATATATTATTTTAATATATTTTGAATTTTTTATGTTTTTTTACTTTTTAGCTTTTTTCGAGGTGGGGTGGATCTAGGGCTACCAAGGATTGCCAACCAACCCTCACCGACCGACTAAACAAATAAAAAATTCAATAAATTATTTTAAAAATGTCACGTTAGCGTCAAACCTGTTCACATCGGTAATTTTCGGCCAAAATTGACCGAATTAACTCAATTTGTAAGAAGTTAAAATATTTAAGACTTAATTGGCATGAAGTGAAAATATTTAGGACTTGATTGGCAGAATTGAAAGGTTTAGAACTGAATTGACAAAAATGCAATTTGTTTAGGACTTTTTGGATAATTTTTCCTATATTTTTCTTGACTTTTGACTCTTCTTTGATTTTTCAGAGCAGAATGGAAATCTTGGTTTATTCCACCAATCTTGCCTGATGTGCACGATATGTTTTGTCACTCATTCTATTGGCCCGACACATACAAAATATCTGAATGAGCTGCCAAACAGGCCAAGAAACCATGCCAAAATGTCTCAAAACTTCGTACTCAAGCCATGGAGGAAAGTTCCATTGCAATGAGGTAGTGAATTGGAATGCGAGTATGACCGACAACGATGGATCGGGGGAGTGAGCTTGTGGTGGCCGTCGACTAACTTATCCTTTCATCCATTATCCTTTTTGTGCGAGCATGCATAAAAAGACAAGTTGGGCACAAGACAGAGAGTGCAATCACAGAATCATATAAACTCATGTTGCAAAAGTGTAGTTTACCCATATTTTGTGCTAGCGGTATGCAAAAGAACCGAATAAAGATTTGCAATAAATTGGGACTTGTAAATATTGATCCAATTTTCAGTTCCGGATATGAACCCACTCATCCGGACTTATATATATAATTTTATGTTTAAAATCTTTGCAAGTTCCTTTGACCTGTCTCTCATAGCTCGTAGCTCCCTCCCTCCCTCCCTCCCTCACTACCTCAACTTGGTCACCACTCACGACACGAATCAGCGGGATGAGCAGCAGTCTAGGGTCGACCCGGACCGACCCCCGGACCGCCCAACCCCCCGTCGGTCCTAGTCCGGTTCCCAAGGGGATTGGGTCGGTCCTTGGTCCTGAAATTTCAGGACCAACACTGTGCGGGTTGGTCCTCGGTATGAATGGACCTAGACTTAGAACCATGGAAGGAAGAGTAAATTTCCTGCAGGTATGCATCCCACATTGGGCGAACAACTCCCATTCAAGCCCTTCAGGGACAGCCTCTTAGCAGAAAACCACTCAGCCCTTTAGTTCAGAGCCTAGAGACACCCAGAGATGCCAGGATGGAAACGTTTCTAACCTACCCAAGCTGCATTTCTCGAAGGATCATACCAGGCTAGAGAAGAAGAGGAATTTAGAAAGCCATAAAAAAGATTTTCACAAAGCACACTCTTTACTTTTAGGGACTCTGCCCAGAACATTACACAAACCTTGCCTTATATAGACAAGAGGAGGCAGGAAAACAAACAATGACCAAACTCATGGGTCCGGATACAAATAGAGGCACCCGAAACTTTTGGGAGGGAATTATTTGCACACTATGAACAGTAATTGTACTGTGAACAGTACATTCCCTAGCCTAGTGCTACAGTAAAAGTGAATAGTGACTCTGCTATAGTGAAATTGTACGGACTCAACGGTCTCGTCCGTCACGAACATTGTAGCTACAGACTGAGTCTAAGTCATCTGAGCTGTCTTCTAAGAGATGGGCCTCGTATTTCTGCTGAAGGGTTTCAAGATTTTCAGGTGAGAGGATTTGATTCAGCCTTCTTGATGAGGATGCTTGTACATGAGCCCAATGGGATGCTTCTTCTTCTGCCTAGTTTGTATTTTCACTTGTAGTGTTGGCAGGTATGCTTGGCTGAGGCCATTTTGATGGCTATGCATAATACGATGTGTCCATGTTCTGGAATGAGGACGAAGATCCTTGCTCGTAAGGATCCTAGGACAGAGGTCCTCCAAAACGTGCATAGGGGTATTGAGTGGATTAGACAATGTCATCTTTGCTTGTCATTTCATGCTCTTGGGACGATACAGCTTGTCTGTATTGCCTGAGTGCTTCCTTAGCTTCTGGTGTTAGGTCATAATGATCCCACGTAGTGGGTACATTATTCCAAATATCTTCAGGAATGGTTTTGTTCTCTTGACATAGAATTCTCTGGAGTTGTCGGTACTCGTTTTCACAAAATCTAACAGATCTTGGATAAGATTTGTGAATCCGGGCTTCTCGGCTGTTCAAGTGAGGTTTATAGGATGTGATTCTTATTTCGAGTGGTGCATCGAGAATACTACCATTATTTCTGCAAAAATTCCATGGACGTCTAAAAAACAGGATGGTGTGGACCTCAGGATTTGGTGTCATGGTTCTTAGTTCTTTTTCTAAGTCTTGTTTCCAACATGTAGGATGATAGAACCAATTAAGAAAGTCTAAGAGGTTCTTATCACTTTCTTTTTCGATGTTTCTACCAAGCATGAATATCCTTGTGAGATTGGCAATGAATCTTCTGGTGGGAATTTCAATGGCTATTAAGTACTTATTAGTTAAGTACAATAACAGCGTTTTGAGCTGGTCAGGGAAATCATCTTCTTTCCAAATAAGAGGATGAAAGAAAGGATAATTCAAATTTAACTCGAAAGGATAAAGAATCGAACCTCCATTGAATCTGAATAGGTCTGTGTGGCATTGCCACATGAGGTTCTCCAGGTTCTCAGTAAGACTATCGTTCTGAATTTGCTGAATAATTTCCTGGGGAAATTTCCAGCTTGGCAAGTCTTTGATCTTCTCAATCTTGTATTTCACACCGTGATTGAGCATATGGAAAGCAGGTCTTTTGATGTACATGTTGATTTCTGCTGGTGCTTTAAGTCTTGTCAAGAAATTAACAAGCACATTCTTTTTCCGAGGAATGTGTTTGGTTTCAAAAGAATATTTTGAGAACCATTCAGCCCATCGAAGCAGTTGGGAGTTTGGAATCTGTTTTTGTTTAAACTTGGTCATCTGGAGGAAAGATGCCATGTCTAATTCTACCAGAAAGTGATGGCCAATGAGATGAAACTCAAATTTTTTGATTCCATTATTTACTGCTAGGATTTCTTTGAAAGTGGAATGGTAATGCATTTCAGCTTGAGAAAACTTTCCACTTTTGTGAGCACAGAGGTGTTTCTTACCATCAATTTCTTCAAATAGGACAGCTGCCCAGTATTCGTCACTGGCATCAGTTTGAAGAATTCTTTTGCCTGTTGATGGTATTTGCAATGGTGGGAAATTCTGCATAATCTCCTTAAGCTCAGCAACTGCTTTGGTTTGAGTTTTTCCCCCAAGGTAGGGGATTCTTCTTCAGCATAGCTTGCAAAGGAATCAGGAGCTTTGCAATATTTGGGACAAAATCTCTGAGATAATTGATTATCCCAAGAAATTGCTGAACTTGTTTTGTTGTGAAGTTATCTTCAGGAAACTTCAATAATTCTTGAGCGATATGTGGCCCTGGATAATATGTACCTTTGTTGAGGTGCATACCAAGAAATTCGATTTCTATCTGGGCGATATTCATTTTCCTTTGAGAAAGCATAATTCCATGCTTTTTCACGATTTCTGCAAATTGCTCAAGAAGTTGACAGTGTTATTATTCATCAGGACTGTAAAGCAGAATATCGTCGATGTACACTGTTGCACTTGACAAAATTGATTGGAAAATACGACACATAGCCTTTTGGAAAAGGGATGGTGCTACCTTTAAACCAAAAGGAAGAACTTTCCACTGGAAGTGCTGGTTCGGGATATAGAATCCTGTTTTGGATCTGTCTTCAGGATGAATGCCCAATTGCCAAAATCCGGCTTTGAGGTCGAATTTGGAATAAATATAGGCCTTAGTTAAACCTGTAAAGAGAGAATCTCTGGATGGTAAAGGAAACTTATCATCTTGGAAGAAAAGGTTGAGAGGTTGATAGTTGACTACCAATCTCATTTTTCCTCTGTTTTGCTCAGTACGCTTATTGACATAAAAGGCTTCACAAGCCCATTGAGAATTGGAAATTTCAATAAGGCCTTGCTGTAATAGTTCTGAGCATTCCCTTTGAGCTAAAGCCAAGTGTTCTGGCTTCATTCCCATATGACTCACCCTGGTCGGATTTATATCTTCACTCTTTTTGAAGGGAAGGCAGACAAAGAACTCAGGATTTTCCCATAAGGGATGAGAACATTTTTGAGCGAATTCTGAATGGGATTCTGAACAAGATTCAAGCAACTTTTGCATGATTGGATCTAATAAACTCATCTGAATGGAAAAGAGTCTCTGAATATTAACGAACTCAGAGAATTGGTCTTTAAATCTAAGACCTTTTCCAGGAATGATTTGAAGTTGAGAGATTTGAGTCATGATATCCCAACCAATTATCAGATCTTTATTGGGAAGGCTTGATCCAAAAATCTTTGTGGTTATGGAACACTGAGGGAAAAACTGGACAGTGACTGGAGTGGTTTTGACATTTGTGGAAAAAGTATCTCTGCTGCGGAAATTGAAGTATCGGATGTAAGGAGTCCAGAATTCGTCAGGTAGAACTTTAGTATCTAGAATGGAACAACTCGCTCCGGTATCAATGAGAGCAATAACATTGATAGGTTTGGCAAACTTCGAGGTGAAGATTTTTACAGGGAAATGGGGACAGTGAGTATGACTTGAAAATATGTCAGGATTTGGTTCTGAAAATATGGGAGATATGTGAAAAATGTCTTCAGATTTTGAGTCAGATACAGTTTCACTGGAAGTTTGATAAAAGGGAATAACACAAAGAGTCTGTTCAGTTGGTTCTTCATCAGCAGAGAATAAGGATTCAATATCATCATTTTCAAGAGAAATACCTGTTTCATTCTCTATTAGATGATTCTAACCTTTTTTTCGCTTGAGGACAATTTTTGGCAAAATGTCCTTTCTTGTTGTAAATGTAGCAACGGCTTGATTTCTTATGGCCTGTGCGATCCTTCTTCTTGCGTAGGTATCGCCATTTCTTCTTCTTCCGAAAATGCTTGGAGCCATGTTTAGATTCCTTTACCGAATGCTTCTTGTAATGTTTTTTCTTCCGGGAATACTGGCCACAAGTACCATCACAGTCTCGCTTGGAGTATTTGATTTTTAACTTCTAGCGAGAACAAGCTGATTCAAGGCGCTTGTCATTTGTAATGTAGGTACGGACCATCTGGTGTTTTAAGCATAATTCTTCAAAGCATAGATGGATTTCTTGCTGCATTTCTCCCAATGGAATATCTTGTATTATTCTTTGCTTTCCAAAGAAAGATCTTTCAACCATCTAGGATAGCTCTTTAGGAATAGAAGTGATGAAGACATGCTTCAGATTTGGATCTGCGCCAATTTGGTAAAAGAGCTGAAGCATTAGTCGATAATGCTTATCAAGATGTTTTTCCTTAAGGGAGCAGCATCTTCTCTTGAAAAATTCTCTTCTTTTTATCTCTTTGAGATCTCCAAGTGTTCCCACAAAAACATGATATAAGTAAGTAAGGGCATGGCTGTAATTGGGTGACATCAGAAACAAAATTTGGTCTTGTTCTGAGAGTGATTGCCACCAAAATTTAAGGCTCCCTATGAACCTTGTAACAAAGTTGTAAAGGACATCATTCATATCATGGTTGGTGATGGACTTTGTATTCAACCAAGTATGAAATTCTTCAAGTCTTTCTGGCCATTTTGGATAAGGAATATCGTCAATGGTGAAGAATTGTTTTGATGCCATGGACACATGCCTAGTAGGATTATTCCTAGTAGGGTTGCTTGTTTGCCACATATTTGGATTAGAATAGTTTGATTCCATTTCATAATCTAGGGGAGTATCAACCATGAATATTTGTGAAGTTAATGGAGCAATAGGGGGAATTAACTGTAGGATCTGAGAAGGATGAAGAAGAAGAAAGAGATACTGAATCTGATGTAGTGGGGGAAATCTGCTCAACTAGAAACATAATCTGTTTTTCTGGGATGCAGGATCAGGCTCAGGCTGTTGGGTAATAGGATCAGGTTCCTGAGTACCCAAATCCTTCAAAAAGGATTCTAATGGATTTGATAGCATCATCTGATCTGGCCTTTCTCTTAAAATGATTGAACTTGATTCTGTAGGTGATCTTTTTTCTTTTCCTTTTTCCTTCTGCAAGGCCTTGAGGCGATTTCGTATTTCCGCCATATCTGGTTCTCTTCTGTAGGGATCTTCTGGGATAGTGGCAAAAATGGACATTTTTGGATGTGGGGGTAAATACCCAGTTCTGACAGGAGGTGCCAGTGGATCGAAAGGTCTAAACCTTTCTTCTTCAAGAAGTTGGATTTGCTTCTTAAGCTTGTCTTGGATTTGCTTCTTAAGCTTGTCTATTTCTGGCTTTGGACTTTCAAGATAATGATACCCAAAATGTTGTCCTGATTCCAAGGCGTGAAGCCTTTTTTGGAATTCAGAAAGTATCTTTTTGGTGCCTTCATCATATCTTCGGAGATCTTGCTACACATTTCCAATCTTGGAATCAATAGCCTTGAAGGCATTGTTCTGTGCCAACAAAGTCTCTGATTGCCAGTTTAGAATAGCTTCAGTAGCAGGGGTTCTTTTCTGTCTCCCATGTTCATCCACATCAGTGGGGGTAGGAATCTTGGGAGCATGGCGATATCTGTTGTGTGGATCAATAAACTCTTTTGAGGCAGGGAACGAGAGTTTAGAGCTTTCCTTAACAAGAGGGGGAAAGTCAGTGTCTTGGAACATGGCAATAGAAGAAGTGGGTGGTACTTCTGCTGGGACTTCAAGTGGGTAAGAATATTTCTTAGCCCATTTGAGAATTGGCTTGTAGAATGGAGAGAGAGTTTGCCTTTTCTGAGGAGGAGAAGGTGGAGGTGATTTTGATGGATTTGGTAAGACTTGGGATGTAGTACTAGACTCTGGTGGTGGAGGTGGTGCATAAGAAACCATGAACTGATATTTGTCAGACTCACCAAGAGTATCAACGGAGGAATCTCCGTCTAAATACCTTTGATACACCTTGTCTTTTGATCTTTTCCGTCGAGGTGGAGGTCTTGCAAGAGGGTCTACCTCGTCAGGAGAATTTGTACAGTAGGAACATTGGCAAAAAGGATCCCAAAAACAGTGATCATAATTGTCTTTATAGTAATGAATAGGATGTCCATCACTATTGAAGTGTCGAACATGCTTTTTTGGATCTGGTTCGGAAATAGATTCAAGGACACATGGTTCGATCATGAAGAGGGTCTAGAAGATAGAAGGACTTTCTTCCTTTTCCTTGCCAAATTTGATGGAAACAGTTCCATCTTTTTTCCGTACGAATTCTCAGTCCGTAGACTGGAAAGGCTTGTTATGCTAGTGTAACTTTTCATAGTTGGTGATCCAAGTTTCTAGAAGGAGCTTGGCCAACTGTTGACACCTAAATTTTGACCAATCATTTAGTAATTAATTGCATAAAAATTTAGGGATTAATCTTTAACCCCTAAGAAAAAATATTAAAATTACATCTCATGTAGTCGCATTCGCATCGGTACCAAAACGCAACCAAACACGGCAGCTCGCTGTCAATTACGTGCACCAAAGGTGGTCTCTCTCTTGCTGATTCGAAAGTACCCAATGAAAAAGAAGAAAGAAGAGTTCTTCACGTCCATTGTTTCTTTCTCATTAATGCATGCACCATGCGTGGACAAAATTCGGCGGACGTAAAAAAAAATTCTAGCCGCATGCGTGAAGAAAGCAAAGAGAAATCCACTGCGCACGCGAGGATCCGGGAGAAAGTCTGCAAAAGCATGGGCTCACCATTTTATATAGTGAGAATTCTCTCCTTCCCGGAGAGCAAATCAAGAAAGAAGCGAAGAAAGAAAAAGTCCACGGTGAGGGGAAAGGAGTTTGTCAGAGAAATTAAAAAAAAAAAAAAAAGAAACAAATCAGGTGCAAGATCTAAACAAAAACAGGAAAAGTACTATGAAGAAAAGAGAAAAAAAGCAGAGCAGAGGGTGAAGTCGTGCAGCAGGGGGAAAAGGGGGAAAAAGCAAAAGAAAAAAAAAAAAAAGCAGAGCAGAGAACAGAACAGAGGAGACTGTTCATCTTCCCCATATAAAACCGGTGCCGCTCCTCATGCCAGGGGGGAGGTGATCTTCGAGCAGCAGACCCAGAAACCGAACCCACCGCATCGCAGCCACCGAACCCCCCGCTCGTCCCCCGTGCCGGTCGCCGCCCTGCAGCCGGAGGCTGGTACCTCCTCGCCGGAGCACCAGCAGCCGGACGACCCGACGCCCTTGATAACCCACGCTCGTTATACGCAACCGACCGCCGGCTCCTTCTCATCCGCTGCGCTCGCACCGCCACGTGACCCAGCCGCATCGCCGTTCCGCCACCCAATTCCGCCCGCAATCTGCTCTTCGACAACCACACCACCGTGCGCCTCCAGCTCACGCCCCGCAGCAACCGAGCGACCGACCAAGCTTCTTCCACCGCGCCAGATCGGGACCCCTTTGCTCTCGCCGTCGTCGACGCTAAAGCCCGCTGCCGAGTCCTCCGTCCGAGCGTGACCACCTCCACCTCCGAACACCACTGCCCGCGCCACCTCGGCAGCCATTGCGCCTCTGTCCTCTGTTCGAGCACCCGCAGCGACTCGCCCGCCGGTCACAGCGCCTCTGTTTGCGCCTCCACTTCTGCAGACGTCGCTCGCCTCCGCCCGTACCCCCGTCCGAGCGCCACTCAGCCGCCGCGCCTGCACCAGCGAGGCCGTACGCCCCCGAACTCCGACGACGGTGCCTGCTCCGCCTCTGCTGTCGCCGATCTGCAGCGCCAGAAGCCCCGAACACCGACCTGCTGCTCCTCCCTTGCTGCCGTGTCTTCCTCCGCCCGCCGCCGATCTCTTCGCCGGAGCCCGGAAGGGCGACTCACCACCCTTGGCTGCCGCTGCCGGTCCGCCCGCCGCGGTCCACCTGCCGCCGGTCCTCGCCGGAGCTTTGAACGCCGGTGACCAGCTGCCCCCTCGGTGAACCACCACAAGTTGCCAAGCCGTGCGTGGGAGCAAAACAAGAAAACAAAAAAAAAAAGAAAAAAAACAAAAGGGGAACATTAGGTAGTTTTTTTTATTACTCTATCTTTATTTTTTTACATAGTTTATGGTTTGTTTAGTTTATAGGTTGTTTTTTTTATATAGCTTTTTAGCGTGATTATTCATTAATGCATGATTGAGGTTCCAATGTGAAATAACCCCTCAAATTAGGGATTATGAGTTTGATTTTCGCGCCCGAAATCCGACTCACGATCTCGTATAAAAATCGACAATCCAATCTCATGCCCGAGATTCGATTCGCGATTTAATTTAAAATTGACCAATCCGATCTCATGTGCGAGGTACGGTTTGTCAATTTTGGGCATTAATCTTATCTTGATTGGATTAGATATCGGGTTATTTGAATTAACTTTCGGTTTTTGCATAAAAGAAATTAAAAAAATGCGAGTTAGATTAGGGTTAGGGTTAGCGTACTTAGTTATTTCGTTTTTTAAAAAAAAAATCAAAAAAAAAAGAATGCATTCATGATATTAGTTTTTTTAAGAATTGCACGTGTCAATAGAACTTTTTTTTACTTTCAATTTTTTTTACAACAAAAAAATCCAAGAAAAATTGATTAATTAGGATGCTAGTTTTTTGTAGGTTGCATAATAGGTTTTTTTAAAATGCATGCTTTAGAAGAGATAACGTGACCCTTTAATTTTCACTCTAGTGATTTTTTTTAGTATTTTTTTTTTTTAATTACGAATTTCCATAAAAATTCATCATGCAATTTAGAATAGAATTACATGTCTCATTTTAAGATTAGATCAATTTGCATCTTAGGTTAGAAATTGCTAGATTAAAATAACGTCTTAGTTTAAATTAGGATTTAGCATGACTTGATCCTAAGTTTAAATTGGAGGAATTTTAATTTAGCTAGGTAATATTTGCATTTGTCTTAATTTCGAATATCGTGGAAAATTTCAAAAACTTGTCTTTAGATAAATTAGTTTCAATTTTTAGGATGAATTGCATTTTTAGGAATAGAAATATCATGTACGTCATGTAGAATTAGTTTCATTAAAAATTGCACGTCATTATAATTAGGTCATTTTGATTTGCATATTTGATTATTGCATGTTCATTAAGAAAAAATTTTTACTCATGTCATGTAGTTTAGAACACATTGTCATGCCATTCCATGCTAGATTAGTAGCATGCATTGCATATTAATAAGTGAAACAAAAAAAAAAAAGGGAAATTGCCTGTTAATTAAGTCTGTTGATGTGGATTCTGATTTAACAATGCAGATGCTTTCGTTGCTACGAGGTAGGTTCTGCAATTTATTCATGGCTTTCTTGGGTGTTAAATTGGTGGTTTGCGCACCCGCATGATCACTTCACATGTTAGGGAGGTAAATTAAAATCAATTCAAGCTGCCTGCAAAACATTTTTTAAAAAGAAAAGGTACCGAAAGGGCATTAGACAAGTCTAGTGTAACCAAGTCCCCGAACTCATTTAATCTCTGGTTCGTAGGAGTGAAGTAATTCTCCCATTACTTTACTTGGGTTTCTAATCGACCCACCAAAAACAGATTAGTGGCGACTCCTAATTGAAAATCAATTGCATGTTAAGAACTTAAACCATAAGTCGCGAATTGGTATGGGCTTGGGAGAGCTCGAGCTAAGTCTAGGCTTAGCAATCCATTAGCCAAACCCTTAGGTGGTCCAAACCCGCTTCGGGGAGGTCGCGACACCAACGTATCCTTCGGGATCTGTCTGGGAACATGGATGTAGGATGCTTGGTCATTTTGCATAGAGATGAACAACGCATCTTCATTACCATTGTTGAAGTTGAGATCGAGGGCATGGTTCTGCACTCGGTAAACCATCTGGTAATGTAAGGTTGCAGCTACAGAGTCAGAAGTTTGAGGAGCTCCAGTAAGCTGGACTTGAACTTTTAGAAAAGAGAGTAGCTGGGGGTCTGATTGAGCGATATTGAAGTTTGGATAAAAAGTCACAAAGACTGTTCCAGCATTTAAAGTAGTTTGAACAGTACTGATGCAAGCATGCTGGTATTGTAAAAACCTGGTATCCAACAATGCAATTCTTGCCACAACTGGCAAACCCTTACGACCATGGAAAGTGAGAGCAAGACGAACAGCTCCATAATGAACATGAGTATATCCCTGTTGAACCCATTGTCTGGGAAATTCTGGAGGGATCTGGAGAGTAACAAAGTACTCCTTTTCCGTAGCAGGAATAGGATGCTGGTCGAATTTAGAGGACTGGACGTACTCCTTTACTTGCTTTGGAGTTTGGTGAATAAGTTGGCGGATTGAGCGGATAGGTGAGAATGATGAGGTGGGTTTTGCAAAAACAGAATAAGGGTTCATGAGAGGAAGTTGGGTTTCAGAAATTTTGGTTTCATCGCTAAAAGAAACTTTATAAAGATAATCTATCTTTGAAGCATTGGAAACACGAAATTCTGGAGGGGTTGAAGATGAGGAAGAAGGAACGAGAGAAACGGGTGCTTTAAGGATTTCTGGTTGGGTAGACTCTGGTTGTGTGGTCATGATGTGAGATGATCTTCTCAGCACTGGATTCACCTATCAAGCGCATGGAATGGGTAATCTTAAAAACGAAACCATGGCTCTGATACCATGAATGGACCTAGACTTAGAACCAGGGAAGGAAGAGTAAATTTCAGTCCAACCCTGGACCAACCCCGTATATTATATTATACTATATTATATTATATTATATTATATTATATTATTTATATTATGTTATATTATTTATAATTCTTTTATATATTCAAACCTAAGTAAAATGTTTGTTATATTATATTATATTGAGATGTTCTATCAATAGCACTAATAGTAATTTCAATTTAAAACTTTTGTTGAGTATTAATTATGTGTCGTTTGTTTTGTTTTCAAGTGTTTAGAAGTTCAAGTGAATTAACAAGATGTGAAGTTATATATTCATGATTTATATTAAGTATTTTGAACTTTTTATGGTTTAATTGTATTTTACTAATGAATTTCAGCTACACTTTGCTTTTCAATTTGTGTCAAATGGTAGAAGTTTTTGAAGAGTAGAGTAGTACTACAGTTGCTATGGTGATTTGCTAGTCAAGTGGTGTGAAGCTCATTTTTTGGTTGAGTGGACTCTACATGATCAAATATAGGAAAACGTTTTTATATATGGTGTTATGAATATTAAAGATAGATTATTACAAGAACTTTCCATCTTATTCCATATCTCGATGAGCGGATAACAGGTATGAAATTTCTATTATTGTGTCATCTTAAATTTGCTAAATATGTATTGGTGTTTATAGTTTAGTTGCACAATGCCGCATTGTCGATGGATGTGTAATTTGAATTTGTAGATTTGCTTTTTTAGGGAGTATAAAAAATAAGACGAAAAAATTATCGATCAGTCCCGGGTTGACCCTGGAACCAAACCGAACCCATTGGGTCGGTCTAATCCTTGGTCCTAGGCTCAATAGGGTCGGTCCTTGGTCCTAAAAATTCAGGACCGACACTGTACGGGTTGGTCCTAGGGTTAGGAGGTGGCTCCGATCAACCCGGACCATGCTCACCCCTAATTTATTCTACACGAATTAGATGAAGAGGTGGCTTGTCTCTCATAGCCTTGTAGCTCTCTCTCTCTCTCTCTCTCTCTCTCTCTCTCTTTTGCCGCCTTGCTCACAGCTCACAACGCGAATTGGTGATGAGCAATCTATTCTACACGAATCAGATGAAGAGGTGATGATATTGCTCGTGTGCCTTGTTCCCTTGTTGCTATCTTGAAAATCTTAGTTATTGAGATTCTTGAAAGTTATTAGCCAGGTTCTTGAAAATCTAGGTTGTGGTGGTGATCACAAAACCGATTCGATGGACTCACTCAGAATTTGAATCAGATCAGTAGTCCAGTTCCTAGGTGGGTTCAGGAACTAGTGTATTGTTCCCGATTCCCAGTTTATGGAACTAGTTTTTCGTGGGCAATTCTTTATTCTATGATGAAAATTGGCTCACTCGAAAACCGATCACCCCTACTCCGTGCGTGCAATGGCGAATTGAGAATTTAAGAGTATGAGGCAATATGCAATTTGTTTCATTTAAAAAACATATATAAAAAAAATATTTCGTCCTATGAGGGGTGGAGGCTGCCATGAGCCTCCCAGGTCCGCCAAAGTGTGCATGACCTAAATGCATCTAAAGTCGACGTCCATCCGCCTTTAACTCCCCGATGTCTCAATTGATAATTCTTTTGAAGACTTGACTCATATGCACTCTATCAAATCAAAAGATGGGAGCAAGGATTCATTTGTGGTTGTAAAAGGTTTGAGGCTGGGTAAGAAGTTGCGATAAATAAATAGAGAAGTCTATCCTAAATGTTACTTAGGTTTGGTACTATTTATGTCTTGCAGGGAGAGCGGTGACGGCAAGTCCCCTAAAATTCCCTTGACTAAAGACCGAACGAATGGAAAGAATCACACATCGAACAATGCTGTGAAAAGATTTATAAGTTGACAACTCAATACTCACCTGAAAGGTCTTATACTTAATTGACCTCTTAGCACGGACTGCGCCTACCAGATGAAATTGATAATACAATTAGGAGCTCGAAAGGAGTGGATTCGACATGTCCACTGACACGTTTTTATCAATCAAACTTTTGACCATTGACTCTAATACTCCTGTCCAATACCCTGCAGAAGATGGCACTTAGGCTTTTGGCTGCACTCTGGTGATTGGTTGGTCCTGGCTCGGAAGGCATCTCCAGAACATGGCGGTCTTTCATCGCATTTGTAAATATGGACTTTGACTCGATCAAAGCAAAAAAAAAAAAAGGACGAAGTTGACTAAGTCAACAAAAACAAGGAATAGTGGACACCTTTAGCTTTTAAAGACGGGCCGACGGGCCGAGACCACAGAAACGGAAAGAAAAGGATAGAGAAAAAGGGAAAGAAGAAGAAAATGAAAAGAGAGAGAGGGTTTTGCGCATTCACGCAATAGGTGCTTCGCCAAGCTGATTTGACTTCATATCGCAACATCCGGTAAGTGCTTGTGCCCTTCGTTTGTCTAATCATAGTAGTTTTTAGAATTATGGCTCAAAGTTAAAATTTAGTGAAAATTGAGCTGCAAAGTTCGATTCTTGAGCTGTGGAGCTCCGGGATTTCATGGAAAATATAAATTATGTCGTTGTAGAACCATGAGATTTCGTAAAAGTTGATTTGAATTAATGGTTTAGTTGGAGCGAAATTTTAGGATTTTGTGTTCAAGTTTCGCATTGCGAATGGCCTGAATAATCGTTTTGAATATGTGATTTGTTAGTATGTATAAGTTGTTTTGTTAGCATTTAGGCGAAGTTTAACCATTTTGTAGTTGAGGTAACATTTTACTTGATTTTAACGTTGTTTCTCAATTATTTGATAGAATCGCGAATTTGACAATTGGAGTAACGTTTGTTGTTTGGTTGTAGGCATTTTGAGATAAGTTGTGCTATCTATTCTATGAATTTGTAAACTCACTCTTAAAGTGATGAAGATTTGATATATTTTAAGTTATTAATAAATATGTTTGTTGCATAAAATCCGAATGACAGCCGTGTCATTCCCTTTTTCTATTAGGATTTGGGGTGTGACAACGTTGATCGAGAGTGATGGCCAAATCAAATAAGTAGGAAACGAGTAATGTCCTTTTCTTGATGAAGTTCAATTAAGACCTATCCAAGACCAATGTCACCATAAAACGGAGGAAGTACACTGCATTTCCTAATCCCATATTATCGAAAGCAATGGCATCGGCCCCTGCCTTTGCAACCCTCATATTGTGGACTCTTCTCATGTTTCAATCATTTGAGTTTGGCCATTCCGAAGCTTTCGCCAATGTGAGCTGCTTTGGTACAGAGAGAGAAGCTCTTTTGAGATTCAGGCAAGGTCTCATTGACCATTCTAAACGCCTGTCATCATGGACTAGCAAGGACTGTTGTGAGTGGAAAGGAGTTGAATGCAGCAAAAAGACTGGCCATGTTTTCAAACTCGATCTTCATAATCCATTCTGTGAGATCTTCCCCGACGGATATGTCTCATGTTCAGATAAGAGCAGCTTGGCCGGTAAAATCCATGCATCTTTGGCTGAACTGAAGCATTTGAAGTATCTAGACCTTAGCCTCAACAATTTTTCCAAGCAAAAAATCCCCCAATTCTTTGGTACTCTCCAGAGACTAGAGTACCTTAATCTATCATCCGCAGCTTTCGATGGAAACATACCTCATCACCTCGGTAACCTATCCAACTTGCAGTATCTGGATCTTGCCAGTGAGTTTGGCGAGGGTTATTTAACAAGTGATAACCTTCAATGGGTGTCGAAATTATCTTCCTTGAAATACTTTCACCTAGCTGTCATTGACCTTAGGAAAGCCAAAGATTGGTTTAGTTCCATTAATATGCTTTCTTCACTACAATCTTTGCAGTTGAAGTATTGTTCTCTCGAAAAACTTCCTCACTCTCTATCCGTCAACTTCACTTCTTTGAGATTCCTGGATCTATCAGGCAATTCCATAAATTCTACTATTCCTCCCTGGTTCTACAACTTTAGCAAGCTTGAGCATATCGATTTGAGGGAAAATTTTTTGAAAGGCACATTTCCCAGGACTCTCTTTGATAATAATCAACGACTTTCCTTTCTTGATGTGTCTAATAATTTGCTAGGCGGTCAAATTCTGAAAAACTTCAACAGTCTCTACAAGTTGCGTGTTTTAAATTTGGGGGGTAATAACTTCGATGGAGATCTTGGGAGCATCGTCCATGGTCCTTTGGAGTCGGCACAAAGTGACTTGAGGATTTGTGATTTCAGTGGCAATAATTTCAGTGGCCATATACCAGACCAATTTGGGAGTTTCAAAGATCTTGAGTACCTAAGCTTGTCAGGAAACTCAATGTCGGGACCTATTCCGGTAACTTTGGGGGAGCTATCATCTCTAAGAGAGTTAAGACTCAGCTACAACAAATTGAGTGGGAACATCCCAGAAAGTATCGGGCGACTATTTAGACTAGAGATTTTTTCCATAACAAATAATTCATTGGACGGAGTTGTTGGTGAATCGCACTTTGCTAATCTCACGAGCCTGACCGCTTTGGGCATTTCGTCTAATGAACTTGTTTTAAGTTTTGATCCCGCCTGGGTTCCTCCATTCCAACTTCAGTATATTGGCATGTCAGATTTTGATGTGGGACCGAAATTTCCATTGTGGCTTCGAACACAGAGGAATATTTCAGTCTTGCACATGTCCAATGCAAACATCTCAGATGAAGTTCCCAATTGGCTTTCCGACATTTTAGTTAACGTTGAATTGATTGATCTCAGTAACAATATGCTCAAAGGCCCCGTTTCCAGAATGGACGGAAACAAGATGCCACTGTTAGCAACTCTTGTTCTTTCTGGTAACAATCTCAGCGGCAGCATACCGAATTTTCTATGGGCGATGGAGAACCTATATTATCTTGATCTATCAAAGAACCAACTATCCGGGACACTACCCTCTCTAAGCCCCATTTCCAGAATGGACGGAAACAAGATGCCACAGTTAAGATATCTGATTCTTTCTAGTAACAATCTCAGCGGCAGCATACCGAATTTTCTATGGGCGATGGAGAACCTATATTATCTTGATCTATCAAGGAACCAACTATCCGGGACACTACCCTCTCTAAGCCTCATTTCCAGAATGGACGGAAACAAGATGCCACAGTTAGGATATCTGATTCTTTCTAGTAACAATCTCAGCGGCAGCATACCAAATTCACTATGTGCGATGGAGAGCCTATTCTATCTTGATCTGTCAAAGAACCAACTATGCGGGAGACTACCCTTATGTCTGAAGAAGTTGAAAGCATTGGAAGTGATTTCGCTGAGTGACAACAGGTTAAGAGGTCAGATTACTAACTCTTTTTGCCATTTTAAGCAATTAGAAGTTCTGAACCTGCATAAAAATGGCTTCGACAAAGTGCTTCCCCAATGTCTGTCAAACCTAACTGAACTTCTGTTCCTTGATCTAAGTGATAATGACTTCACTGGTGAAATTCCTCCATTTGGACGACATTTTCAATCATTGGTCATCATCGATCTTGAGAAGAATAGTTTCAGCGGAGGCATTCCATTGCAATTCTGTCAACTTCATCATCTCCGGTTTTTAAGCCTAGCACGGAACAACATTTCCGGAAGCATTCCGCTGTGTTTTAAGTTGTCTATGGTTGAAGACATCATTTATCAGGCCCCTTGGATCTCTTGGCCAGATGCGATATCCATCCCTTGGTCAGATCTGACACTCATTTACGTCATGGTTCATGCAAAGGGAACTAGCCGAATATATGACAAGACACTCCAATTCTTCCATTCCATTGACTTATCTGCAAACAAATTAAATGGCGAAATACCAAAAGAGTTGACTAGGCTTGTCAAACTTCAGAATTTGAACCTCTCTCAAAACAATTTGAGTGGGAAAATCCCTACAAATATTGGCAACCTCAAAAACTTAGAATCCCTTGACCTATCCAACAACAAGATTTCGGGTAGAATCCCTCCTAGCATATCCAGCTTAGACTTTCTGAGTCGTCTCAATCTCTCATTCAATAATTTATCGGGCCCTATTCCTTCAAGCATTCATTTGCGTACTGTGGATGATGAATCTGTGTATCACGGTAATGACGAACTTTGTGGAGCTCCTCTTTTGAAAGTTTGCCCTAGAGATGAGCAACATCCCGATATCGATGGACAAGATGGTGATTCTCGAAAAAGAGGTGAACCTAATGAAGGCAATCTGGAAACCCATAATTGGTTCTATGCAGGCCTGGGACCGGGATTCACAATTGGATTCTTGGGATTTTGTAGTGCATTGCATTTCAATCAGTCTGGGAGGATATCTTACTTTCAAGCAATAGATAAGATCATCAAAAAGCTGATGATATTAGGGATGATTACCACGCTTCAGTTCAAAAGAGCTTTTCAGGTACTTACTTGTAGGACCGGCATAGGAATCTCTCTCCCTCTCTCTCTCTCTCTACTCAGTAAGCACAGTAACGCATGCTCACAGTTATTCAATACATGGTTCCATGCTAATCTCTCTCTCTCTCTCTCTCTCTCTACTTAGTAAGCACGGTAACACATGCTCACAGTTATTCAATACATGATTCCATGCTAACCTTGGTATGAAATCTGAGCAACTTCTTTGATCTTCTTGTAGTCGACAAGTAAAGTTTTGATTATGTATATGACATGTTGTAGGAGAGTTGATTACCAAATATGGGCCTCAGGCACAACCCCAAGCATTAAGAAGCATTCGTGAAAGTTGAAGAAACTTATCAGATTCGATAGACAAACGTACTTTTGTATCAGACTTAAAAGTTCCTCTCTTCATGATCAGAAACATTGTATCAGTAGCTTATGTATGTAACGAACTCTTTGTATTACATAAAAGTTAGCAAAATCCTCAAACGTGAAAACAAAGCCATTTGCTAAACCCTTTTGCAGTGCTACAACTATTACAGATATGATGTCCCAATTATAAGGCTATCAGCTCCTTGTCATAAAGTTCCCACAGCATGATTCCAATCATATAACAAGGAAACATAACATTTCTCTCTTAGGTGCATGGTCCAAATTCAACACCAACAGTTAGAAAAAACTTCATCAATAATGATCTGATGCATAACGAAGACTCGTTGCCGTTTCACACGTCAGCCGCTGCAGATTCAAGTGGGAAAAAAAGATTGCCGAAAACTGGACAATATAATGCAATGTGATGCTTCCCTCGCTTCCCCCCCATTGCATCAATCTAATCCCTAGCTGACTTGGTCAAATTCTAGCCTTTAACTAATATAAGAGCTTTTTGCTAAACAGGGTATAATGATAATGAATTCGGTCAAAATGCATACTCCAAGACAAAATTCTATAGTAATGTGAACTCTCTCTTTTGGCCACGATTTAAATGGGAACTAAGATAACCTAAGTTCTGGGTGGCCGGTCAAGGATGCCGGCCATGACAATACCAAGCTGATTGAGTTATCATTAGATTGATTTTTTTATTATTATTGTTTTTGTTGTTGTTCACAATGCAATATGATCCCTAAACTTTAGCTAAATGTGCAATGCAATCCCTAAATTTTTTATATATGTTCAATGTTGTTAGTGATCTTAAATTAACAGAAGGACAACATTGAATATTTGTGTATACTTCAAGAGCTATAATGAACATGTACTAAAAGTTCGGGAACAACATGACAAATTGGCCGAAAATTAGGGACTACATTGAACAAATTAAAAGTTTAGGGGGATTAAATTGCACATCGGGTCAAAGTTCAATAACTATTTGTATCATTATCCTTCGTTCACATGTGAATAGGAAATAAAAATAGCTTGGATCCAATGTCCATTTTCCTTGAGTTGACCATTTCCATCGTTGGCATCAAATGTATTCTTTAACTCCGTACACAAACTCCCACTTTTAGTTGGTTGAATCATATAGATATAGCACGACATGAATTAATTATAAGTTTGGTTTCGGCAATCCATACCAGATTTGTGCACATTGCTTTCATCATCTTATCACCCTTCACATGGGAGAAGCCGGCTACCATATCGAAAATATATTATATGGATCATACTCCATCGGCTTTCACTTTTTAAAGTAAATGGTAACATGCTCAATCTATCAGCATAAGTTTTGTTGTTTGCCCTTCTTGAAGAAGGAAATGGTATACATTTTATGAAATCACGTACATGAATTTTCGACACCAAACTATAGATGGTCTAGATACATAGTTGGATTGATGTTGCAATCCGATAAATTTGGCTAAACGTTCCTCGATCGGATGCTCAATGAAGAGGAAGGAGGAGAACATATTAGGACGTGACCAGGCTCAGAAGCAAGAGGGCATTTACCCTGTATAAGCTATCTGAATTCTCCTCATGAACACCAGGCTTTATACAATCTTTTCTTTTCTTTTTCTTTTTTCCTGTGAATAAAGCGGCTTTATAAAATTTCACTCAATCGCCTCATAACAAGTCAATGAGCAAAAGCTCATCAAACATGAGCGAAGAATCTAGTCAATATATGAAAGGATATCCACATTGAAAAAATAAAAATAAGCCCATATGTTCTTCTATGAAATGGACATTTACCTAAGTAAGTAAAACAATCCCACCTAATACCTCATTAATCTTATCAGCAAGGTAAGTCCTGAGTCAGAACTCCATGGATAGCTCAACTTGACAATATTTGCACTTGCCGATGTGATGAAAATAGGAAAAAAAAATTATAAACTTATTGTACTTATGCCAATTCAATCTTAAACATTTTAGTTTTGACCCATTGAATTTTGAATCTTTTGATAATTTGCCAATGAAGTCTATATAACTATTTTTTGCCAAAAATCGTTAACATAAACGTTAAGCGTCCTATATGATACCATCAGCACGAACGTGGACAATTTTGTAATTTTTAAATATTTTTTTTTTTTTTTTAAATGAGACTGGCCAAGGGTCATTGGCCACTAGGCGAGAGCTGTGACGCCCTCGCCAGATGGAGCATCTTCTCAACAATCCCAACCCATTCTCACATACTAAAAGACAACCCCATACAATCTATGACCGTCCACACTATCCAACAAATCCAATCTAGGCCGGTCAGAAAAATTAATCAGTTATCCCTTCATCTAGGGCCGAGATCTCTAACCCATCTCTTCCATGGAGTTCTCCCTTCAGTCACCTCGGAATCCCAAAAGGAACATAACAAAAGCTGCTGAGACCTGTGATGTCTTGATAACAACATTACCTAATTATAGGTGACAAACCCCTTTTCGAAACTACGTTTGGTGTTCTAGAAACAAACGAAGTCGCGATCCATGTGAAAGTGTGACAGTCGTATCACGAGAGCGACGTCGCGTCCAACTCTAGAACCCAATCTTGGTCCCAAAAAATCACGATAGAAGAAATGAAACTACATACGAAACTGCCTGACCTGGTCTCAATTTACACCATTGTCAACGTTTCCCACCGCACTAAACTATAAGTCTATACGTAGCTTAATCGCACGACGATGGCTTAGAGCTTAAACAAGGCATTTACTTTTCAACTAACCATCAACCGTCAAAGTTGGCGCATCGTCATTGCCGCGACCAGCAAACAGATTCGAACGCGGATCAACGACTTGCTTGGTCACGGCCGCTTCTGGTGAAAGCATTCACTGACGAAACCCCTCTTTTACGCAAATATATGAGTGTTAGATGCATAGAAATTGGACGTATACATCATGTGCAGTTCACCTAACATCTCATCTTTCAACCCTCTCTAGCCCTTGCCCGATTCACTTCCTCGTTTGATCTTTCGCTGTGTCGTGTCGTCCTTCTTTGATTGGTGGAGCCGGTATCTGTAGTTGCGGATTGAAGCTATGTACTCCTCGAACGCATCTGATGGCTACCCACAGAAGCCCGGTGCCTCCGCTCCGCCACCGCCGCCGCCCGTGGATGGCATTCCGGTGCAACCCATGAACCAAAGTTATGCGAATTTCGGGGCCCCGAACAATCCTCTGCCCCCTGCGGGTCTTCAAGCTCGACCCATTAACAACATGCCTTGGTCCTCCGGGCTTTTCAGTTGCTTCGACGACGTTCCAACTTGTAGGTCCTCTGGAATTTTCCTCGCAATCCATTTGGTTTAGAGGTGGATTAACACTTGATAGAACAGTTATGCCATGTATAAAACTACCAGGCGACATCTACGAGGAAAGGTAGGACAGTTTATAGACTGGAGAATCCAACTGCAATTGCCTAGTGTCGCAGGGTTATCAGAATTTAGCAATCGAATGATCTTATACCACTTTGGTATTAGTTGAGTTTAAGTGGATCCAGAGATAAATTGGTGTTATCTATGGCCCATGAAGGTTGATATCCTGTTAATCTCACAGGTTGCTTGTCATTTTGATGCCCCTGCATCGCATTCAGGCAAATCACGGAGATTGCTGATCACAGATCGGTTTGTAAGTAGAATCAATTGCATTCGAAGGATCGACATTATTAGACTTGCTCACTCGGATTGGTTTTTGTTGCATTATGCCCTGTGCACGGAGCTATTTACACAGTGATCGCCTTGTTGACCGGGTGCGCTTGCTGCTACTCCTGCTTCTACCGCACCAAGATGAGACAGCAATACCAGCTGCAAGAGGATCCTTGCGCCGATTGCTTAGTCCATTTCTGCTGCGAATCCTGTGCTTTAACCCAGGAGTACTGTGAGCTCGAAAAGCGCAGATTCGACATGTCCATTGGAATTTGAGACAATCAATTATCATACAGTAAATAGTCCTAAATTATGAGCATTGTATTATAGTAATGCCGTATATCATAGTAATGCCATAAACTAAACAGGGTTCTTCCGATGATGGAGATTATTAGAAAAAAATGGACCGATGATTTCATTCCTAAACTTCATTTTTCGTGATCATGTTTAGGATGGCATATGAACATGAAATGGCAGAACAGAGGAATCCCAATGGCTCCAGTCCCTCCTGGGGGCATGATGAGGTAGAGATCCAAGATCACCTCAACTTGGCTTGGATGCTCCAGAAATTTGAACCCTATGTTGGAGAGTCTACACTAGTAAAAACCCTTGAGGGATCACTGCCCTCTGTCCTGAACCCTTCTGCAATGCTACAACTATTACAGATATGATGTCCTAATTCTAAGGCTATCATCTCTTTGTCAAAAAGTTTCTGTAATATGATCCCAATCATATAACATGAAAACATAACATTTCTCTCTTAGGTGCATAGTACAAATTTCAACACCAACAGTTTGAAAAAATTTCATCAAAGATCTGATACATAACGAAGACTTGTTGCTGATTCACGCGTCAGCTGCTGCTAATTCAAGTGGGAAAAAAAAAGATTGCCGAAAACTGGACGATAATGCAATGTGACGCTTCCCTCACTTCCCCCACATTGCATCAATCTCATCCCTAGCTGACTCGGAGAATTCTGGCCTTTTTGCAATGGCTGTTCTCTTCTCCATGAGAGCGGTTTCTCATCTAATATTGCCCCTGGTTGTTCCCTCTGCATACTTTGCGAAATCAGTTCTAATGTAGTAAATTTCAACAAATACAACATCATCTGAATTGGTAGATAGCATGACAAGAATGACTACAGCAACTTTTACTAGAGCTTATACTGTCACTTTCTTTTGGTCATCTGAATTGGTAGAAAGCTTAACAAGAATGATTATAGCAACCTCATCCTTGTATCGTCCTTTTACGTTATATTCAATACAATTTCAATTCGGAGCGTATCAATTCCTTGCAATTTACATTTTCTCGCAGTTAGATTGGCCTAGTTTCATTACTCCATCTAAAGCCCCATTGGTGCTCTTTCTGCTCGATCGCTCTTCAAAGAACTCAATGTGTGATCATATCTAAAATATAAATGCAAATGATCTCCTTTCTCCCCTTGTCCCTCACTCGAGTGGAGATCCATTGCGGTAGACATGCCTTCATTGCTTCCAATTAATTATTTCGTACTATGTTAATGATAAAGTAGAAGGACACAATCATATCATTCGGTATATATGTAAATAGTGAAATTTAGACAATAAGTGAAAAAAAAAAACATACACGGACGTGTATTTTATGTGAGAAGAACGAATATTTTGTTAATAGGGGTATGACATTAATAAAGTCGGTTAAAATGTGTACTCCAATGATAAAATTCTATCGTAATGTGAACTCTCTCTTTTGGCCACAATGAAAATGGGAACTAAGATAATCTGAGCTCAGGGAGGACAATTGAGCAAAATTCATTTAAACCCTAATGCAGGAATACTGCCTTTCCTTTTCTTATATCAAGTGAAAACCATGAAGTCCTTTTCTTCCCTTTTCTTCCCTTTTCTTCCTTCATTTTGGGTGGCTGGTCAGGATGCCGGCCATGACAATACCAAGCTGATTGAGTTATCATTATATTGATTCGTTGTTGTTGTCGTTGATTACGGGAAAAATGATACAAGCAATCCCTGAATTTTTAATTTGTTCAATTTGATCTTTGATCTGTAGCCCAATGTGTAATGCAGTCCCTGAACTTTTAATTTATTCAATAAGATTCTTGAACTTTTTGAATTTTATTAACATATTCAATTTGATCCATAGATTATATGAAAATGTTCAATATTGTCTTTGATCTTGAATAACGGAAGAATGATACTACACATTTGTATATAGCTAAGGACTATATTGAACATGTACCAAAAGTTCAAGGATTACATTAAACAAATAAAAAGTTTAGGGATTATATTAAACAAATAAAAAATTCAGCAATCAAATTGCACATTGGGCAAAATTTCAAGAATCATTTGTATCATTATCCCTTATTTACGTGCGAATAAGAAATAAAAATAGTCTGGATCTAGTATCCATTTTCCTTGAGTTGACCATTTTCATTGTTGGCATCAAATGTGTTCTTTAACTCCATTCACAAATCTCCCACTTTTAGTGGTCAAATTATATAGATATAGTTTGACATGAATTGATCATAAGCTTGGTTTCGGCAATGCATACCAAATCTGTGCACGTTGCTTTCATCATCTTATCGCCCTTCACGTGAGGGAAGACGGTTTTCATATCGAAAAATATTATGTGCACCATGCTTCTTCGACTTTAACTTTTTAAAATCAACACATTCAATTGTGTCGGTATTAATTTTGTCATCTTCCCTTCTCAAAGAAAGAAAGGGCGTAGATTTTACCGAATCACACGTATAAATTTACAACACAAAACTATAGAGGGTTTAGATACACAATTGGATTGATGTTACGATCGAAGCAATCTGGCATCGTGTTCCTTAATCAGCTGCTCAATGAAGAGAAAGGATGAGAACATCTTAGGACTTGACTGGTGACACCTAAATTTTGGTTAAATATTTATGATTGAATTATATGGAAAATTAGGTACCAATTCAGCCCTAACAAAAGAATTTTTACATCACATATGCATTAATATTATTTGTATCAATTAATTTTATTTTTACTTATTTTACTGCATTTTGGATAGATAGAATTTTTTTTTTTAATTATTACTAATTAATTTTTTATTTTAAAAGGAAGAAAACATTGGCTTTGGGGGCTGGGCCTGACTCCAACCCCTTTTCTCATTTCCGCGCGGGCCCATCTCATCCCCTAGCTCACTGAAATCCTCGACCTGCAGGACCCTGCCCCGCCGCCTCGTCCGGAGGAAGCGGCGGTCGAAGCGGAGGTCGCTGTCGGGAGATTGCCCCGACGAAGGGGGCGACGTTGGGGACTGCGGATTTTACGGCGGCGACCCGTTTGGCGGGGGTTTCGGCCCTAGCGGCGGCGGCGGCAGCGGATGGAATTTCAGAGGGCCGAATTGGGAGGACGATTCGTCGTCGCGGTTCGGTCCCGGTTCCGGCTTCACGTTCGACTTTGTATGTGAGGTCATGTGTTGGATTGCGCTGTCGAATTGCGTGCATCTGGCCTTCAAGAAATTGCTGAGGAGTTTAGCGGTGGAGGGAATTGGTGATGCCGCAAGGGAGAAGGTTCCCATTAGATTGACGACAATGTGTTAACTTGGTAATGCTATATTTGTTAAGGTTCGATCGGTGGATGATATTGGGTTGTCTGTACCGTCGGGGCAACGTGAATATTAGAATTTCATGATTCAGCGTACATAAGGTATTTATGGATATAAGCTTATATACCATGTAACTGGCCAGAAAAAATGTAAATGTTTCGATGAAGTGTTCTTCGTCGGTGAATTGACTGATCGAGGGTTTCATGTGTTCCTTTCAAGAAATTGCTTGATGCAACTGGGATTCTTAATCTAGTCTCTTCATATTTTGCTCTGGTTTTTTCAACCTGTGCACTCTGTAGGAATGTTATTTAATATCGTGTCTTGAAAGCAATGTCTGTTTTAATGCTTTGGACCTTGAGGGACTGTTGCGGTCAGCTGTCGATCCCTCAATGGCAATGTTGTTGTCAATGGACTCCCTAACCACTCTAAACCAGACCGATCTCCCTTTCAGGGTCTCCTTATGTGTCTCATTATTTGCTTTCTCTCTTAAATAGAAGGTAAAGTGCACGGGGGAAAACGGATCTCTCCCACAAAAAATGAAAAGAGCATTGAATCTCTTAGCTGTTGGTGTAGTCCGAAGCTGTCTAGATCAATGGGGAGAGGATTGAGGTAAAATGGATGAAGCTTTATTAAGCCTTGTCAAAAGCGTGCATGTCAAAGCTGATGGTTTTGTTCAAGAAAAGCTCAGAGGATCTGTATACTGCAATTGGAAAATTATTTGTTGCCAATCGTGAACAAAATGATCTTCCTTGTTATTTTCCATAAGACAGCTGACTTTTTGGAGATTTAGGTGCCCTAACTTGAAGCAAGATTAGTCTTCGTCCCTGAACATGAGATTTGTTCACAACTCATTAGAGTCTTGGTATGTTAGTACTCTTCAATCACAGGTCGGTTTGGCCCACAGAGCAGTAGGGTTCCTTTTTCCTCACCTGTTTTCATTGTTTTAGTTCTTTATGGTTATGGTGATGCTTCAATTTGTTACAAGTGCTATCTAGATCGTGCCTTCATACTTCATTGGCAAATCTGACTTTTATACTTGCACCGGAGCCACCTTGTAAAGAGGGAGGGAGGGAGGATTGGTAAATGACAAGAACAGGATGCTACGCTATGAACATTTTCGACAATAAATTCAATAAAGGGAACGATTGTCAAGCTTCTAGTCATGCCCTTTTTTGTTGAATGTGCAGTGCGATTCTGTTTTTGTCTCAATTCCGAAGAGTGTGTCTTTGTTGTTTGTATCTCTCTCTCTCTTCCTATGTTTTGAGTGATTCCATAAAGCAAGCAGAAGTAATCCATTCGATGTCTCTGAAAGCTGAGTCAATTTGCCCTTTTGGTCATTTAACTTAGAGAGGATTGATAGGAATATTATAGGCTGCTTCTTTTCAACCAGTTTCCCCGTATTGTGACTATTGATTTTGACTTTTGACGGCGTTTCTTCAGTAACTAAGATATGTTCCGTTGCTTAAACAGTAGCAAATTTACGGAGAGGGAACTTATTCCTCTGCAGCTCCGCTGCCAATAGTGTGTTGTCCTGAAATATCCTGTGGCTTGTAATTGTGAAGGAACTGAGCTTGAGTCTCAAAGGCTTTCTTGGTCTTGGTCTTGGTCACAGGATAGAGTGCAAGTTTAATCATTGTTGCTGAAGCATAAAAAGCTAGCAGTGGTTTTGGCATTGATTGTTTATTTTTTATTCAATTTACCTTTGTTGAGCCCATCACAAATACTATTTTACGAAAAGAAATCAGATGTTGCCATCAAAAGGGGGAAATTCTCCCAGTGGCATGGTCCCTATGGATGCAATTGATTTCTGAGCAAGTCGCAATTTTCAAGTTGTAAGAATGGTGATTCTGTCTCAAAGAGAATGAGCTGACTTAGCTGACATGAACCCATTTTTATCTTGTTTTCGGCTTTCTGATATTTTCCCATTCTACAGCATCTGTAATGCAGGAGCATGGCGGTGAATGATAATGATTGCATTAGGAGTGATCATTTTCATCATTGGCATCAAATGTGCTCTCTAACTCCATTCACAAATCTCCCATTTTTAGTGGTCGACTTATATTGATATAGTTTGACATGAATTGATTATAAGCTTGGTTTCAGCAGTGCATACCAAATCTGTGCACGTTGCTTTCATCATCTTATCGCCCTTCACGTGAGGGAAAACGGTTTTCATATCGAAAAATATTATGCGCACCATACTTCTTTGACTTTAAATTTTTAAAATAAATAGCAACACATTTGATTCTATCGGTGTTAATTTTGTCATCTTCCCTTCTCGGAGAAAGAAAGGGCATAAATTTTACCAAATTGTGTGTATAAATTTACGACACCAAACTATAGAGGTTTTAGATACATAATTGGATTGACATTGCAATCAGGGCAATCTAGCATCGTGTTCCTTGATCAATTGCTCAATGAAGAGAGCAGCTGAAGAGAAAGGATGAGAACATTTTAGGACTTGATTGTTAACACCTAAATTTTGATTAAATATTTAGGATTAATTTGTATGGAAAATTAGGTACCAATTCAGTCCTAACAGAAAGGATTTTCACATCGCATATGCATTAATGTTATTTGTATCAATTAAGTTCAGTTTTTCCTTATTTTCTTGCATTTCGGATAAATAGAAATTTTTGAAAAAAAAATAAATATTATTACTATTTTTTTTTTTTTTTAAGGAAGAAAATGTTGGCTTTGGGGGCTGGACGACCCCAGCCCCTTTTCTCGTTTCCGCGGGCCTAGGACAACCTCCGGCAGAGAGAGGAGGGTAGACCAGCGACGGAGGGGACGTCTCGCAGGCCCCATCAATGCTACCGAACGAAGCAGCGCGAGATCCGGCAAGAAACTCCGACGGAAGGGGACGTCTTGGCAGGCGCCTTCAATGCCGAGCAGGTGTACGTGGAGAAGATAGGATGGGACGCCGGTTCGGCCACACCAGGGCCGGTCGGCGTTGCCAAGGACCGGCGGCCGAAATCCCCCGTCGATTCGAGAGGGAGCTTTGGGGAGAGAGAGAGAGAGAGAGAGAGATGCACCGAGAGAGAAAGAGTGGGGGTTCAGGTGAGATCGAGAAGCCGAGAGAGAGGGAGATCGGAGCGAGAAGGCTTCAGCCGACCTCGGCCGCGCACGAGCTCCGCCCGACGACCCCCGCACGACAACCGCGCTCAGCCGACGCCCTCGATTCAAGCCGGCAAGCCCCCGACCCCGTTTTGCCCTCCTTTCGGGCACGTCGGGCCGGAGCTCGCGGCCGTCCGGCTCGCGCTAACTCCGGCCCCGACCGTCCTTGCTTCGGCCGCTGTGTGGTCGTCGCTTCTTTGCTGAGGTCCCGACGCAGATTCCGGTCCCATTCGAGCCAAGAACCCCTCGTTCCAGTGCGCGCTCCACTTGTTCGACGAATTGCCCCGACGAGATCTGGTTTTAGTTTCGTCGTTTCAGCCCGGTAACGAGCCGCCCAGGCATCATCTGTCGAGTCGAATTCCTCACGAGATGGTTGGTGTCCCGAGTGTTGGCCGTTCGGTCGTTTCGAGCCTGTTCGCCGACGTCGCCTTTTTCGGTTTGTGTTCAGTCGAGGATGCCGGCGGTGTTCATGCCGGCCGGTGGACGGCGGCCCCAGGCGGAGGTCAAACCCTCGACCTGGGCCGGCCGAGGCGGCACTAGAGAGGGCGTGTGGCTCGGCCGAGGCGAGCGGCGCCGCCTATCTCGGCCATCCCCGTCGACGTCGGAAGGAGCCGGGCGACAAGCGCGAGTTGAGTCGGCCGGTTTGGTTCGCGGGTTTGACCGACCCGGCTCTTTTTGGTTTTCGGGCTAGGGTTTTTCTTTGATGGGCCGGTTTTGGTTTAGTTTAAATTGTGGGCTGGGCGTTTCTTTTAATTGAAAGTGGGCTTTGGATAGGAGATAAAACTGGGCTGGCTTAATCTAGGGTTAGCTTCGCTTCGGGCCGGGCCCCTTTTTCATTTCGCGAGTGGGCTAGTGGTTGGGGGACCGGACTGGGCTCGCGTATAACACCCAGTCCGGCCGCGGGATTGGCGACCTGGGTCGGTTCCGACCCTTTTTTGATAATATATATATATATATATATATATATGATATTTTTATATTAATTTTTTTTAAAAATAGAAAATCCCCAAAAAGATATTATTTCCAAAAAAAATCAGAAAAACCTATCAAATAGCCTTTGAGTGTTTATTCCTTAAAATATGTGAAAATCCTTATAAGAAAACAAAAATAAATTGTGCTTAAATCCTTGATAGTAAATGTCGGATTGCCATTTGCACATTTCCTTTTCTCCAATCCGTTTGCACATTTCCTTTTCTCCAATTCCACACTGATGATGCATGGATTGCTATTTCCTTAATGTGGTTAGGAATTGAATCCTAAAACTCATTATTGGTATAAAATGCTACACAAATGCTTTATTTAATGTTTTTAGGTACTGAAAGAGTATTAGTTGATGAACTAGTATAATCAAGTCCTCGAATTTAATTTTTTTGGTTATGCATGAATAATTTTTTTTTAATATATTACTTGGATTTCTAATCAACTCACCACAAATTGATTAGTAACGATTTCTAAATGAAATTGTTGCAAATTACAAACTCGGACCATAAGTCATGAATTGGTGAGCTTGGGAAAGCTTAGGCTAAGTCTAGAGTTAACGCCAGCCATCAACCTCCATGTTGGTGAGAGGGCTCTGAAGAGGTCGCAACGTTGACCATGGTCAGAAGCAAGAGGGCATTTACCCCAATGACAAATGTATTAAAGAGTCCACAATAAACTTTCTCAATTCTCCTCATGAGACATTAGGCTTTATACAAGTTCTCTTTTTTTTTTTCTTTTTTTCTTTTGAATAAAGTGGTTTTATAAAAATTCACTCAATTACATCATAATAAGTCGATACGCAAAAGCTCATCTGATGTGAGCAAGAATCTAGTCATTTACGAAAGGATATCCACATTGGAAAAAAAGACAAGCCTATATGTTCTTCTACGAAATGGACATTTGCCTGAGTAGAACAATCCCATCTAGTACCTCATTAATCTTATCAACAAGGTAAGTCATAAGTCAACGGATAGCTCAACTTGACATTATTTGCACTCATCGATGTGATGAAAATCAAGATAGTTACCAAAAAAACAAAATCCTAAACTTGTTATTCTTGTATCAATTCAGTCGTAAACATTTCAATCTACCTAATTCAGTTCTTAATTTTTTAACAATTTGTCGGTAAAGTCTATCAAACTAATTTTTGCCAAAAATCACTGACGTAAACATTGAACATTCTACATGTCACCACCGGCATTAAGTAAGGTCTGTGAGTCCCTCACCATATTGAGCAACTTCTCTGACAATCCCAACCGTTTATCACATAATAAAACACAACCTCATACAATCAGTGGCCATCCACATCCAACAAATCTAATCTACGCCGGTTGGAAAAATTAATCAATTATCTTTTCCCCCAAGACCGAGTCCTTTTTTCAAACAAGAAAAAAGGACTGAGTTCTCTAGCTCATCTCTTCCATGGAGTTCTTCCTAGACTCACCCGCATTCCCAAAAGGAACCTAAACAAGCTGTTGAGCCTTGTGCTATCTTGATAATGACATCGCACCTAATCATAGGAAACAAATCCTTTTCGAAACTACGTTTGGAATCTAGAAAACAAGATTGCGATCCATGTAAAAGTGTGACAGTCGAGTCACGAGGGCCAAGTCATGTCCAACTCTAAAATATGATCTTGGTCTAAAAAATCATGATAGAAAAATGGAATTATATACGAAACTACCTAAACTAGATTCAGGTGCATATATGATTGAGTGTTATCGTGCATCTCTTTCTAATTAACCTAGGGTGTGTATTGTACCTTACAAATGCATATTGAGAAATTGATGTAGATTTAAGGGTTTAGCTTTGATTGTTGCAACTAGTGTCGATACTTGAAGTCAAAGATATGATTTTAATTAGCATATAATTCGTGTGTGTCAACTTTGACCATGTCTTGGTTCATTTAATTAAGCTCGAGAAAAGTGATTTTGACCTAAGATTAACATGGTGCAATTGATGTTCAATGTCGATGCCGAATTTTTTACCATGCACCATTCTAAGAGGAAATTTACCCCTGAGAAGAGGGTTCCGATACAAGAGGATACAATTTTTGGACAATGCACGTGTATATCGATTTGGTCATGTACTCTTCGTCAAGACGTGGATGATCACCTCTATCCGAATGCAGTAGTAATCGAAAAAGTTACAATTGGATGAGCAAAGGAGGTTGGTTCGACATGTAAAAAAGTATTAGCAACTCATATTGGTAAGCATATGATGTGTTGAAGAAAGAAGACATGTCAAAAGACAAGCGGATGATCAATTTTGCAAAACACGTGATGCATCATCTTCGGGAGAATAGAACAAGCTAAAAAGAAGGTGGAGCACTCAAAGGACCAATAGTCGACCATATAATAAAAGAAAGTATAACACCAACACAAAACTAGTGATCCACACATTTAGTCGAGGCCTAAATCGAAACCAAACAAGAAGATTTCGGTAACAACTGTGCGTAACGAATTTGATGGCGAGAATGCCTAGTTGCTTTTATTTTGATTTTGATTCTATGATCTAAGTGATCCAAGTCATTTCTAGATTTTTGTTTGTTAAAAGAAGTCATAACAAGAAAGAGGTCGTAAAGCATTCATAGACTCGTCTCAAATGGTTGATATATGAAGGAAGTAACACGTTGGTAGGTTCTAGTCAAAATGAAATCTTTAAAGGTTTCACATTGACTAATACAGCTTTCAGCCAAAGTTTTTCAGTGTTTACTTTATCTCTCTATCATTCGTGCTATTTTCTTTTCAAAGCATTTCTTGTTTGTTTCTAAAAGATTTCATGAGATATCTGCTAACTATTTTAAAAGTTTAAGTTGTCATATAAAAATGTGGTTTATTACATAAATATTATAACACTCCTCTTCACAGTTAGTTTGATCCTTTTGCCTAGTACTAAGCAGGGACATATTTGATTGGCGAGGCAAATAGGGCTTGATAAAATTTAAACCCGGGACCTTCAACTCTAATATAATGTAAGATTTTGTGAGATCACGACTAACTAATATAAAATCCGCATGTTTTCACTTTGACCATGTCTTCGTTCATCTAATCAAGTTTGGGAAAAGTGATTTCGACCTAAGATTAACATGGCGCAATTGATGTCCAATGTCCATGCCAAATTTTTTACCATGCACCATTCTAAGAGGAAATTTACCCCTGAGAAGATTGTTCTGATACAAGAGGATACAATTTTTGGACAATGCATGTGTATATCGATTTGGTCATGTATTCTTCGTCAAGACGTGGATGATCACCTCCACTCGAATGCGGTAGTAGTCGAAAAAGTTACACTTGGACGAGAAAAGGAGGCTGGTTAGCCATGTAAAAAAGTATTAGCGATTGATATGTGTAAGCATATGATGTGTTGAAGAAAGAAGCAACGTCAAAAGACAAGCGGATGATCAATTTTGCAAAACACGAGATACATCATCTCGGGTAGAATAGAACAAGCTAAAAAGAAGGTGGAGCACTCAGAGGACCAACAGTCGGCCATATAATAAAAGAAAGTGGAACGCCAGCACAAAACTATTAATCCACACATTCAGTCGCAGCCTAAATCAACACCAAATCAGGAAGATTTCGGTGACAACTGTGCGTCACGAATTTGATGTCAAGAATGCCCAGCTGCTTTTATTTTGATTTGATTCTGTGATCTAAGTGGTCCGAGTCATTTCTAGATTTTTGTTTGTTAAAAGAACTATAAAAGAGGAAACTACCAAATGCTCATAACAAAAAGAGGTCATAAACCATTCATAGACTCATCTCAAATGGTTGGTGCATCAAAGAAGAAACACGTTGGTAGGGTCTAGTGAAAATGAAATCTTTAAATGTTTCGCATTGTCTGCGACAGCTTTTGGCCAAAGTTTTTCGGTGTTTACTTTATCTCTCTATCATTCTTGCTATTTTCTTTTCACAGCATTTCTTATTTGTTTCTGAAAAAAATTTTGAGACATCTGCCGACTGTTTTAAAAGCTTAAGCTGTTAAATGAAAACGTGGTTTATTATATAAATATTATAACACTCCTCCTCACGGTTAATCTGATCCTTTTGCCTAATACTAAGCACGGACATATTTGATTGGGGAGGCAAATGAGGCTTGATAGATTTGAACCGGGGACCATCCACTCTAATATAATGTAAAATTTTGTAAGATCACGACTAACTAATATAATATTCGTGCACGTCCACTTTGACCATGTCTTGGTTCATTTAATTAAGCTTAAGAAAAGTGATTTTGACCTAAGATTAACATGTTATAAGTGATTTGGACAATGCACGTGTATATCGATTTGGTTATGTACTCTTTGTCAAGACATGGATGATCACCTCCGTCCGAATGCGGCAATAATCCAAAAAGTTACACTTGGATTAGAAAAGGAGACTGGTTCACCATGCAAAAAAGTATTAGCGATTGATATGTGTAAGCATATGATGTGTTGAAGAAAGAAGACACGTCAAAAGACAAGTGGATGATCAATTTTGCAAAACACGAGATGCATCATCTCGGGTAGAATAGAACAAGCTAAAAAGAAGGTGGAGCACTCAAAGGACCAACAGTCGGCCATATAATAAAAGAAAGTGGAACGCCAGCACAAAACTATTAATCCACACATTCAGTCGCAGCCTAAATCAAAACCAAATCAGGAAGATTTCGGTGATAACTGTGCGTCACGAATTTGATGTCAAGAATGCCCAGTTGCTTTTATTGATTTGATTCTATGATCTAAGTGGTCCAAGTCATTTCTAGATTTTTGTTTGTTAAAAAAACTATAAAAGAGGAAACTACCAAATGCTCATAACAAAAATAGGTCATAAACCATTCATAAACTCGTCTCAAATGGTTGGTGCATGAAAGAAGAAACACGTTGGTAGGGTCTAGTGAAAATGAAATCTTTAAAGGTTTCACATTATCTACGACAGCTTTCGGCCAAAGTTTTCCGACGTTTACTTTATCTCTCTATCATTCTTGCTATTTTCTTTTCACAACATTTCTTATTTGTTTCTGAAAAAAAATTTGAGACATCTGCCGACTGTTTTAAAAGCTTAAGTTGTTAAATGAAAACGTAGTTTATTATATAAATATTATAACACTCCTCCTCACGGTTAGTCTAATCCTTTTGCCTAATACTAAGCACGGATATATTTGATTCGGCAGGCAAATGGGGCTTGATAAGATTTGAACCGGGGACCATCCACTCTAATATAATGTAAAATTTTGTAAGATCACGACTAACTAATATAAAATTCGTGCGTGTCCACTTTGACCATCTCTTGGTTCATTTATTTAAGCTTAAGAAAAGTGATTTTGACCTAAGATTAACATGTTGTAAGTGATTTGGACAATGCACGTGTATATCGATTTGGTCATGTACTCTTTGTCAAGACATGGATGATCACCTCCGTCTGAATGCGGCAGTAGTCCAAAAAGTTACACTTGGATGAGAAAAGGAGGCCGGTTCGCAATGTAAAAAAGTATTAGCGATTGATATGTGTAAGCATATGATGTGTTGAAGAAAGAAAACACGTCAAAAGACAAGCGGATGATCAATTTTGCAAAACACGAGATGCATCATCTCGAGGAGAATAGAACAAGCTAAAAAGAAGGTGGAGCACTCGAGGACCAACAGTCGGCCATATAATAAAAGAAAGTGGAACGCCACCACAAAACTATTAATCCACACATTCAGTCGCAGCCTAAATCAAAACCAAATCAAGAAGATTTCAGTAACAACTGTGCGTCACGAATTTGATGTCGAGAATGCCTAGTTGCTTTTATTTTGATTTGATTCTGTGATCTAAGTGGTCCGAGTCATTTTTAGATTTTTGTTTGTTAAAAGAACTATAAAAGAGCAAACTACCAAATGCTCATAACAAAAAGAGGTCATAAACCATTCATAGACTTGTCTCAAATGGTTGGTACATGAAAGAAGAAACACGTTGGTAGGGTCTAGTGAAAATGAAATCTTTAAAGGTTTCGCATTGTCTACGACAGCTTTCGGCCAAAGTTTTCCGGTGTTTACTTTATCTCTCTATCGTTCTTGCTATTTTCTTTTCATAGCATTTCATATTTGTTTCTGACAAATTTTATGAGACATCTGCCAACTGTTTTAAAGGTTTAGGCTGTTAAATGAAAATGTGGTTTATTATATAAATATTATAACACTCCTCCTGACGGTTAGTCTGATCCTTTTGCCTAATACTAAGCACGGACATATTTGATTAGGGAGGCAAATGGGGCTTGATAAGATTTGAACCGTGGACCATCCACTCTAATATAATGTAAAATTTTGTAAGATAACGACTAACTAATATAAAATTCTTGCGCTTCCACTTTGACCATGTCTTGGTTCGTTTAATTAAGCTTGAGAAAAGTGATTTTGACATAAGATTAACATGTTGTAAGTGATTTGGACAATGCACGTGTATATCGATTTGGTCATGTACTCTTTGTCAGGACATGGATGATCACCTCCGTCCGAATGCGGCAGTAGTCCAAAAAGTTACACTTGGATGAGAAAAGGAGGCCGGTTTGCAATATAAAAAAGTATTAGCTATTAATATGTGTAAGCATATGATGTGTTGAAGAAAGAAAACACATCAAAAGATAAGCGGATGATCAATTTTGCAAAACACGAGATGCATCATCTTTGGGAGAATAGAACAAGCTAAAAAAAAGGTCGAGCACTCGAGAGGACCAACAGTCGGCCATATAATAAAAGAAAGTGGAACGCCAGCACAAAACTATTGATCCACACATTCAGTCGCAGCCTAAATCAAAACCAAATCAAGAAGATTTCAGTGACAACTGTGCGTCACGAATTTGATGTCGAGAATGCCAAGTTGCTTTTATTTTGATTTGATTCTGTGATCTAAGTCGTTCGAGTCATTTCTAATTTTTGTTTGTTAAAAGAACTATAAAAGAGGAAACTGCCAAATGCTCATAACAAAAAGAGGTCACAAACTATTCATAGACTCGTCTCAAATGGTTGGTGCATGAAAGAAGAAACACGTTGGTAGGGTCTAGTGAAAATGAAATCTTTAAAGGTTTCGCATTGTCTACGACAGCTTTCGGCCAAAGTTTTCCGGTGTTTACTTTATCTCTCTATCGTTCTTGCTATTTTCTTTTCACAGCATTTCTTATTTGTTTCTGAAAAATTTTGTGAGACATCTGCCGACTGTTTTAAAAGCTTAAGCTATTAAATGAAAATGTGGTTTATTATATAAATATTATAACACTCCTCCCGACAGTTAGTCGATCCTTTTGCCTAATACTAAGCATGGACATATTTGATTGGGGAGGCAAATGGGGCTTGATAAGATTTGAACCGTGGACCATCCACTCTAATATAATGTAAAATTTTGTAAGATAACGACTAACTAATATAAAATTCTTGCGCTTCCACTTTGACCATGTCTTGGTTCGTTTAATTAAGCTCGAGAAAAGTGATTTTGACCTAAGATTAACATGTTGTAAGTGATTTGGACAATGCACGTGTATATCGATTTGGTCATGTACTCTTTGTCAAGACATGGATGATCACCTCCATCGGAATGCGGCAGTAGTCCAAAAAGTTACACTTGGATGAGAAAAGGAGGTCGGTTCGCAATGTAAAAAAGTATTAGCGATTGATATGTGTAAGCATATGATGTGTTGAAGAAAGAAAACACGTCAAAAGATAAGCGGATGATCAATTCTGCAAAACACGAGATGCATCATCTCGGGGAGAATAGTACAAGCTAAAAAGAAGGTGGAGCACTCAGAGGACCAACAGTCGGCCATATAATAAAAGAAAGTCGAACGCCAGCACAAAACTATTGATCCACACATTCAGTCGCAGCCTAAATCAAAACCAAATCAAGAAGATTTCGGTGACAACTGTGCGTCACGAATTTGATGCCGAGAATGCCGAGTTGCTTTTGTTTTGATTTGATTCTGTGATCTAAGTGGTCCGAGTCATTTCTAGATTTTTGTTTGTTAAAAGAACTATAAAAGAGGAAACTGCCAAATGCTCATAACAAAAAGAGGTCACAAACCATTCATAGACTCGTCTCAAATGGTTGGTGCATGAAAGAAGAAACATGTTAGTAGGGTCTAGTGAAAATGAAATCTTTAAAGGTTTCGCATTGTCTACGACAGCTTTCGGCCAAAGTTTTCTGGTGTTTACTTTATCTCTCTATCATTCTTGCTATTTTCTTTTCACAGCATTTCTTATTTGTTTCTGAAAAATTTTGTGAGACATTTGCCGACTGTTTTAAAAGCTTAAGCTATTAAATGAAAATGTGGTTTATTATATAAATATTATAACACTCCTCCTGACGGTTAGTCTAATCCTTTTGCCTAATACTAACCACGGACATATTTGATTGGGGAGGCAAATGGGGCTTGATAAGATTTGAACTGTGGACCATCCACTCTAATATAATGTAAAATTTTGTAAGATCACGACTATCTAATATAATATTCGTGCGCGTCCACTTTGACCATGTCTTGGTTCGTTTAATTAAGCTCGAGAAAAGTGATTTTGACCTAAGATTAACATGTTGTAAGTGATTTGGACAATGCACGTGTATATCGATTTGGTCATGTACTCTTTGTCAGGACATGGATGATCACCTCCGTCTGAATGCGGCAGTAGTCCAAAAAGTTACACTTGGATGAGAAAAGGAGGCCGGTTTGCAATGTAAAAAAGTATTAGCGATTGATATGTGTAAGCATATGATGTGTTGAAGAAAGAAAACACGTCAAAAGATAAGCGGATGATCAATTTTGCAAAACACGAGATGCATCATCTCGGGGAGAATAGAACAAGCTAAAAAGAAGGTGGAGCACTCAGAGGACCAACAGTCGGCCATATAATAAAAGAAAGTGGAACGCCAGCACAAAACTATTGATCCACACATTCAGTCGCAGCCTAAATCAAAACTAAATCAGGAAGATTTCGGTGACAACTGTGCGTCACGAATTTGATGTCAAGAATACCCAGTTGCTTTTATTTTGATTTGATTCTGTGATCTAAGTGGTCCGAGTCATTTCTAGATTTTTGTTTGTTAAAAGAACTATAAAAGAGGAAACTGCCAAATGCTCATAACAAAAAGAGGTCATAAACCATTCATAGACTTGTCTCAAATGGTTGGTACATGAAAGAAGAAACACGTTGGTAGGGTCTAGTGAAAATGAAATCTTTAAAGGTTTCGCATTGTCTACGACAGCTTTCGGTCAAAGTTTTCCGGTGTTAACTTTATCTCTCTATCGTTCTTGCTATTTTCTTTTCACAGCATTTCTTATTTGTTTCTGAAAAATTTTGTGAGACATCTGCCGACTGTTTTAAAAGCTTAAGCTGTTAAATGAAAACGTGGTTTATTATATAAATATTATAACACTCCTCCTCACGGTTAGTCTGATCCTTTTGCCTAATACTAAGCACGGACATATTTGATTGGGGAAGCAAATGGGGCTTGATAAGATTTGAACTGTGGACCATCGACTCTAATATAATGTAAAATTTTGTAAGATCACAACTAACTAATATAAAATCCGTGAGCGTCCACTTTGACCATGTCTTGGTTCGTTTAATTAAGCTCGAGAAAAGTGATTTTGACCTAAGATTATCATGTTGTAAGTGATTTGGACAATGCACGTGTATATCGATTTGGTCATGTACTCCTTGTCAAGACATGGATGATCACCTCCGTCCGAATGCGGCAATAATCCAAAAAGTAACACTTGGATTAGAAAAGGAGACCGGTTCGCCATGCAAAAAAGTATTAGCGATTGATATGTGTAAGCATATGATGTGTTGAAGAAAGAAGACACGTCAAAAGACAAGCGGATGATCAATTTTGCAAAACATGAGATGCGTCATCTCGGGGAGAATAGAACAAGCCAAAAAGAAGGTGGAGCACTCAAAGGACCAACAGTCGGCCATATAATAAAAGAAAGTGGAACGTCAGTTCAAAACTATTGATCCACACATTCAGTCGCAGCCTAAATCAAAACCAAATCAGGAATAATTTGGTGACAACGTGCGTCACGAATTTGATGTCAAGAATGCCGAGTTGCTTTTGTTTTGATTTGATTCTGTGATCTAAGTGGTCCGAGTCATTTCTAGATTTTTGTTTGTTAAAAGAACTATAAAAGAGGAAACTACCAAATGCTCATAACAAAAAGAGGTCATAAACCATTCATAGACTCGTCTCAAATGGTTGGTGCGTGAAAGAGGAAACACGTTGGTAGGGTCTAGTGAAAATGAAATCTTTAAAGGTTTCGCATTGTCTACTTGTTGACACCTAAATTTTGGCGATCCATTTAGTCATTTATTGCATAAAAAATTAGGGATTAATTTTATCCCTGAAAAAAATATTAATTGCATAGCTACATTTAGTTTGCATATTTTGCATTTTATTTACTAGACCGGTGGCGAATGGGTCGAATTGGTGTTTTTGAGTTTTAAGTTAACAGGCCGAGCTAGGCCCACGAAAAGAGAAAATTAACCCAAGCCCGTCGTTATGCTTAATTAATTATCTTATGAAAAAATTAAGATTTGATGCGATATTATGATATTTTTCAAAAATTAAGAAAATCGCATTGTAATCTTATTTTTATCAATAGATGATGAAATCGGGGTGAATATTTGTGAGATAGGGATTTTTTGTGATCAAGAGGTTATAAGCAATATTCGTGAGATGAAGATATTAACAAAAAAAAAAGATCACGTTTTGTTTCGCCTATAAAAGGATATGTACGGAGTTCACTTGGGGGGGTTCTCTTCGTTGAAAAAGAAAAGAGAAGAGAGAAGCCATCCGTGGGGGACTTCTTTTGAAGAAAAATTCAGAAAAAGAAAGGGAGAGAGAGGGTCATCCGTCGGATCTTGGAGAGGTCAAAAGAAAGCCAAAAAAAGCTTCTGCAAAGGTACAAAGAGAAAGTGACGTGAGAGGAGACAGGAGGAGAGAGAAAACTTAAAAAAAAAAAAAAAAAGGAAGAAGAAGCTGTTCTTCTTCTCCATCGAAGCCGATCCACTGCATCCGCCTGTATCCACGCCGTTTTGCTTGCAGCCCACGACGACCTAGGCGCTGACCCACGATTCCGGTGACTCTTTGCCACCCAACGCCTTCCCCGCGCCGACGTAGCCGCCGGTCTCCGTCCACGAAGCTCGCCGCGACGACGCCGCGACGCCGAGGTCCCCGACGCTTGAGTCCTCCTCCGCCCGAACCCACCGTGCCGCGCCGAGCCTTGCCCCTGCTCCGCCCCTGATCTGACCACGATCAGCTCCGCCCGAGCGACAACGCCGTTGCAGCCCGAGCCAATCTCGCCCACGAGTTGCTGGTTTGGGACGCCGGAGTGTCCCCCGAGTCCTCCGCCCGAGCGCCCTTGCTCCACGGGTTTTTGCTGCTGCTGTTCCCGTGCCGTCCCCACCAACGACTCGCGACGCCCAAGTCTGCCGTACCCACACCGCCGAGCCGATTCGCCGGTTCCCCCTTTGGAGATCCACGAGCGGTGCTTGGAAAAGAAGGAAAAAACAGAAAAAAACAAAAGCAAAAAGAAAAAGAAAATCTGATTAGGTAGTTCTTTCTTTTTTCATTTATTTTACTTTATTTTGTTTATATTCTTTAGTTTAGTTATTTAATTGGATCTCAATGTTCACTTTATGAATCTCGTAGGCATTATCCGCAAGAGTTATCCCTAAACTTATTGTAATTATTAATTTGACCCGTAAGATGTCGGGTTATTTTTTAATTACATTAATTTTTGGGGTTTATTGATAGTATTTTAAGTGTTGAATCAATTTAACTATTAATTTGATCCGTAAGAATTCGGATAAGATTTTTAGTTATTTTGATCTCTTTGTCGTGATAATTAGGGTTAAAGATAATCGTTAATTTGACCTGTGAGACAACGGGTTATTTTTTCGATTATTTTAATCCTTTATTTGATTGAATACCTTGGTTGTTTAGATTTAATGTTTAGTTGATAATTGCTTGCTCGTTTTTGAAAACCACTAAAAAATCTAAAAAATATTTGAATTAGGATTCAGTTTGTTTTGGAATATTTCTTGTTATCTTGCATATCTAGAATAGGGATTTTATTCCGAATTTAGGAAAATATAATAAAAAATTAAAATACAAAAAAAAAATCATCATGCATATATCATGTTGAATTAAGGCATTCTTTGCACGTCATTGCATATTAGATAAATGACATGTTAGATTAAGATAATATCTTAGTTTAAATTAGGATTTAATGTGACTTGATCCTTAGTTTAAATTAGATAGAATTTTAATCTAACTAGATCATTTTCGCATTTTTAAATAGAAATATCAAATGCACGTCGTTTAGTTTTTATTAGGTTCATTTAATTAGAACTTCCTCGTCATTAGACTAAGTCATTTAATAAATGTCATCTTAGTTTAAATAATTTTGTATGTCATTGAATCGCATTGCATGTCATTAAAATTAGGTAATTTAGATTGCATTTAATTATTGCATTTCTTCATGTCATATAGTTTAGGTCATGTTGCCATGTCATATTAGATTACATGCATTGCATCGCGTGATTTTCATTAAATAAAGTGAAAACAAAAACAAAAATTGAAATTGCGTGTTAATTAGAAATCATATCTAGGGTTGCTGATATGAATTCTGATTTAACAATGCAGATGCTTTCGTTGCTTCTAAGTATGTTTTGCAATGTTTAATTGCTTTCTTAAGTGTTAAATTGGTGGTATGTGCACATGTATGATCACCTCACATGTTAGGAAGTTAAATTAAAATCAATTCAATTGCCAAACATTTTTTGAAAATGAAATATAAAGGTACCAAAAGGGCACTAGGATAGTCTGGTGTAACCAAGTCCCCGAACTCATAAATCTCTGGTTCGTAGGAGTAAAGTAAATCTCCCATTACTTTACTTGGGTTTCTAATCGACCCACCAAAAATAGATTAGTGGCGACTCCTGATTGAAAATCATTTACATGTTAAGAATTCAAACCTAAGTCGCGAATTGGTATGGGCTTGGGAGAGCCTGAGCTAAGTTTAAAAGCTTAGTAATCCATTAACCTAGCTTTAGGTGGTGAACCCGAAAAAAGTTAGGTCGCGACATCTACGACAGCTTTCGGCCAAAGTTTTCCGGTGTTTACTTTATCTCTCTATCGTTCTTGCTATTTTCTTTTCACAGCATTTCTTATTTGTTTCTGAAAAATTTTATGAGACATCTGCCGACTGTTTTAAAGGTTTAGGCTGTTAAATGAAAACGTGGTTTATTATATAAATATTATAACAGTCCTCCGACGGTTAGTCTGATCCTTTGCCTAATACTAAGCACGGACATATTTGATTGGGGAGGCAAATGGGGCTTGATAAGATTTGAACCGTGGACCATCCACTCTAATATAATGTAAAATTTTGTAAGATAACGACTAACTAATATAAAATTCGTGCGCGTCCATTTTGACCATGTCTTGGTTCATTTAATTAAGCTCGAGAAAAGTGATTTTGACCGAAGATTAACATGTTGTAAGTGATTTGGACAATGCACGTGTATATCGATTTGGTTATGTACTCTTTGTCAAGACATGGATGATCACCTCCGTCTGAATGCGGCAGTAGTCCAAAAAGTTACACTTGGATGAGACTTGGATGAGAAAAGGAGGCTGGTTCGCCATGTAAAAAAGTATTAGCAATTGATATGTGTAAGCATATGATGTGTTGAAGAAAGAAGACACGTCAAAAGACAAGCGGATGATCAATTTTGCAAAACACGAGATGCATCATCTCGGGAGAATAGAACAAGCTAAAAAAGAAGGTGGAGCACTCGGAGGACCAACAGTCGGCCATATAATAAAATAAAGTGGAACGCCAGCACAAAACTATTGATCCACACGTTCAGTCGCAGCCTAAATCAAAACCAAATCAGGAAGATTTCGGTGACAACTGTGCATCACGAATTTGATTTCGAGAATGCCGAGTTGCTTTTATTTTGATTTGATTATGTGATCTAAGTAGTGGGAGTCATTTCTAGATTTTTGTTTGTTAAAAGAACTATAAAAGAGGAAACTACCAAATGCTCATAACAAAAAGAGGTCATAAACCATTCATAGACTCGTCTCAAATGGTTGGTGCGTGAATGAGGAAACACGTTGGTAGGGTCTAGTGAAAATGAAATCTTTAAATGTTTCGCATTGTCTACAACAGCTTTCGGCCAAAGTTTTCCGATGTTTACTTTGTCTCTCTATCGTTCTTGCTATTTTCTTTTCACAGCATTTCTTATTTGTTTCTGAAAAATTTTGCGAGACATCTGCCGACTGTTTTAAAAGCTTAAGCTGTTAAATGAAAACGTGATTTATTATGTAAATATTATAACACTCCTGCTCACGGTTAGTCTGATCCTTTTGCCTAATACTAAGCACGGACATATTTGATTGGGGAGGCAAATGGGGCTTGATAAGATTTGAACCGTGGACCATCAACTCTAATATAATGTAAAATTTTGTAAGATCACGACTAGCTAATATAAAATTCGTGCGCGTCCATTTTGACCATGTCTTGGTTCATTTAATTAAGCTCGAGAAAAGTGATTTTGACCTAAGATTAACATGTTGTAAGTGATTTGGACAATGCATGTGTATATCGATTTGGTCATGTACTCTTTGTCAAGACATGGAGGATCACCTCCGTCTGAATGCTGCAGTAGTCCAAAAAGTTACACTTGGATGAGCAAAGGAGGCTGGTTCGCTATGTAAAAAAGTATTAGCGAAGCATATGACGTGTTGAAGAAAAAAGACATGTCAAAAGACAAGTGGATGATCAATTTTGCAAAACATGTGATGCATAATCTGGGGGAGAATAGAACAAGCTAAAAAGAAGGTGAAGCACTCAGAGGACCAACAGTCGGCCATATAATAAAAGAAAGTGGAACGCCAGCACAAAACTATTGATCCACACATTCAGTCGCAACCTAAATCAAAACCAAATCAGGAAAATTTCCGTGACAACTGTGCGTCACGAATTTGATGTCGAGAATGCTGAGTTGCTTTTATTTTGATTGATTCTGTGATCTAAGTGGTCCGAGTCATTTCTAGATTTTTGTTCGTTAAAAGAACTATAAAAGAGGAAATTACCAAATGGTCATAACAAAAAGAGATCATATAGCATTCATAGACACATCTCAAATGATTGGTACATGAAAGAAGAAACACGTTGGTAGGTTCTAGTGAAAATGAAATCTTTAAATGTTTCGCATTGTCTACAACAGCTTTCGACCAAAGTTTTCCAATGTTTAGTTTATCTCTCTATCGTTCTTGCTATTTTCTTTTCACAGCATTTCTTATTTGTTTCTGAAAATTTTTGTGAGACATCTACCGACTGTTTTAAAAGCTTAAGCTTTTAAATGAAAACATGGTTTATTACATAAATATTATAACACTCTTCACGGTCAGTCTAATCTTTTTGCCTAATACTAAGCACGGACATATTTTATTGGGGAGACAAATGGGGCTTGATAAGATTTGAACCTGGGATCATCAACTCTAATATAATGTAAAATTTTGCAAGATCACGACTAACTAATATAAAAATTTAAATCGTTAGTTGAATTCATTATTTATAATTTACTTAAATACATGGCAGTCTTGTAATATGGACTTTGACTCGATCAAAGCAAAAAAAAAAACAAAAAAGAAGAAGTTGACTTAGTCAACAAAAACAAGGAATAGTGGACACCTTCAGCTTTTAAAGACGGGCCGACGGGCTGAGACTCACACAAACGGAAAGAAAAGGATAGAGAAAAAGGGAAAGAAGAAGAAAAGGAAAAGAGAGAGAGAGAGAGGGTTTTGTGCATTCACGCCATAGACACTTCGCCAAGCTGATTCGACTTCATATCGCAACGTCTAGTAAGTGTTTGTGCCCTTCATTTGTCTAATCATAGTAGTTTTCAAAATAATGGCTTAAAGTCAAAATTTAGTGAAAATTGAGCTACAAAGTTCGATTCTCGAGCTGTGGAGCTCTAGGATTTCATGGAAAATATAAATTATGTCGTTGTAGAACCATGAGATTTTGTGAAAGTTGATTTGAATTAACAGTTTAGTTGGAGTGAAATTTTAGGATTTCACGTTCAAGTTTTGCTTTGCGAATACCTTGAATAATTGTTTTGGATATGTGATTTGATAATATGTGTAAGTTGTTTTGTTAGCATTTAGGCGTAGTTTAATCATTTTGTAGTTGAGGTAGCGTTTTACTTGATTTTAACGTTGTTTCTCGAATATTTGATAGAATCACGAATTTGACAATTCGAGTAATGTTTGTTGTTTGGTCATAGGCATTTTAAGTTGTGCTATCTATTCTATGAATTTGTAAACTCACATCTTAAAGTGATGAAGATTTGATATATTTTGAGTTATTAATAAATATGTTTGTCGCATAGAATCCGAATGACAGCCGTGTCATTCCCTTTTTCTATTAGGATTCGGGGTGTGACAATGTTGATCAAGAGTGATGGCCAAATCAAATAAGTAGGAAACGAGTAATGTCCTTTTCTTGATGAAGTTCAATTAAGACCTTCCCAAGACCCATGTCACCATAAAACGGAGGAAATACACTGCATTTCCTAATCCCATATTATCGAAAGCAATGGCATCAGCCCCTGCCTTTGCACCCCTCATATTGTGGACTCTTCTCGTGTTTCAATCATTTGAGTTTGGCCATTCCGTAGCTTTCACCAATGTGAGCTGCTTTGGTTTAGAGAGAGAAGCTCTCTTGAAATTCAGGCAAGGTCTCATCGACCATTCTAAACGCTTGTCATCGTGGACCAGCAAGGACTATTGTGAGTGGAAAGGAGTTGAATGCAGCAAAAAGACTGGTCATGTTTTCAAACTTGATCTTCGTAATCCATGCTTGGAGACCGACAGCTATGGAGATATCATAGGTTCGGATCAAAGCAGCTTGGCAGGTAAAATCCATGCATCTTTGGCTGAACTGAAGCATTTGAAGTATCTAGACCTCAGCCTCAACAAATTTTCCAATAAAAAAATCCTCCAATTCTTTGGTACTCTCCAGAGACTAGAGTATCTTAATCTATCATCCGCAGGTTTTGACGGAAACATACCTCATCACCTCGGTAACCTGTCCAACTTGCAGTATCTGGATCTTGTTAGTAGGTTTGACGCGGTTTATTTAACAATTGATAACCTCCAATGGGTGTCGAAATTATCTTCCTTGAAATACCTTCGCCTCTCTGGCAATGACCTTGGGAATGCCACAGATTGGTTGAGTTCCATTAATATGCTTTCTTCACTGCAATCTTTGCAGTTGAAGGATTCTTCTCTCAAAAAACTTCCTCACTCTCTATCCGTCAACTTCACTTCTTTAAGATTCCTGGATCTATCATACAATTCCATAAATTCTACTATTCCTCCCTGGTTCTACAACTTTAGCAAGCTCGAGCATGTCGATTTGCAAGAAAATCATTTGAAAGGCACATTTCCCAGGACACTCTTTGATAATAATCAACAACTTTCCTTTCTCGATGTGTCTCATAATTTGCTAGGCGGTCAAATTCTGAAAAACTTCAGCAGTCTCTACAAGTTGCATGAATTAAGGTTGGCGTTTAATAACTTTGATGGAGATGTTGGGAGCATCATCCATGGTCCTTTGGAGTCGGCACAAAGTAACTTGAGGATTTGTAATTTCACTGCCAATAATTTCAGTGGTTTTCTACCAAGCCAGTGGGAGAGTTTCAAAGATCTCGAGTACCTAAGTCTGTCACAAAACTCAATTTGGGGACCTATTCCAGTAACTCTGGGGGAGCTATCATCTCTAAGAGAGTTACGTCTCAGCAGCAACAAATTGAGTGGGAACATCCCGGCAAGTATTGGGCGACTATCTAATCTAGAGGTGTTGGACATAACAAATAATTCTTTAAACGGAGTTGTTACTGAATCGCTCTTTACAAATCTCACGAGCCTGACTCATTTGGAAATTTCGTCTAATGAACTTGTTTTAAGTTTTGATCCCGCCTGGGTTCCTCCATTCCAACTTCAGAAAATTGGCATGTCAGATTGTGATGGGGGACCGAAATTTCCATTGTGGCTTCAAACGCAGACGAATATTTCACGCTTGCACATGGCCAATGCAAGCATCTCAGATGAAGTTCCCAATTGGCTTTCCGACATTTTACTTAACGTTGAATGGCTTGAGCTCGGTTTCAATATGCTCAAAGCCCCATTTCCAGAGTGGACTTAAACAAGATGCCACTGTTAGGATATCTTGGTCTTGCTAGTAACAATCTCAGCGGCAGCATACCGAATTCTCTATTGGCGATGGAGAACCTATATTATGTTGATCTGGCAAGGAACCAACTATCCGGGACACTACCCTCTCTAAGCCCCATTTCCAGAATGGACGGAGACAAGATGCCACTGTTAACACATCTTTATCTTGAGGGTAACAATCTCAGCGGCAGCATACCAAATTCACTATGTGCGATGGAGAGACTAATTTATCTTGATCTGTCAAAGAACCAACTATCCGGGAGACTACCCTTATGTCTGAAAAAGTTGAAAGCATTGATAATGATTTCGCTGAATGACAACAGGTTAAGAGGTCAGATTACGAACTCTTTCTGCCATTTTAAGCAATTAGCAGTTCTGAACCTACATAAAAATGGCTTCGACAAAGTGCTTCCCCAATGTTTGTCAAACCTAACTGAACTTGTGTTGCTTGATCTAAGTGATAATGACTTCACTGGTGAAATTCCTCCATTTGGACGACGTGTTCAATCATTAGCCATCATCAATCTTGAGAACAATAGTCTCACCGGAGGCATTCCCACGCAACTCTGCCAACTTGATTCTCTTCGGTTTTTAAGCCTAGCACGGAACAACATTTCCGGAAGCATTCCGCTGTGTTTTAATGGATTGTTATCTATGGTTGAAGGCAAAGATCCGACAGGCTCCTTTTGGTATAATCCGACAATCATTTACGTCATGGTTCATGCAAAGAGAACTACCCGACTATACGACAAGACACTCTATTTTTTCCATTCCATTGACTTATCTGCAAACAATTTAAATGGCGAAATACCAAAAGAGTTGACTAGGCTCGTCCAACTTCAGAATTTGAACCTCTCTCAAAATAATTTGAGTGGGAAAATCCCTTCAAACATTGGCAACCTCAAAAACTTAGAATCCCTTGACCTATCCAACAATGGGATTTCTGGTAAAATCCCTCCTAGCATATCCAGCTTAGACTTTCTAAGTTGTCTCAATCTCTCATTCAATAATTTATCAGGCCCTATTCCTTCAAGCAGTCATCTACGTACTGTGGATAATGAATCTGTGTATTGCGGTAATGACGGACTCTGTGGAGCTCCTCTTTCAAAAGTTTGCCCTAGAGATGGTGATTTTCAGAATGGAGGCGAACCTAATGAAGGCAATCTGGACATCCATAATTGGTTCTATGCGGGCATGGGGCCAGGATTCACAATTGGATTCTTGGGATTTTGTAGTGCATTGCATTTCAAGCAGTCTTGGAGGATATCTTACTTTCAAGCAATAGATAAGATCATAAAAAGCTGATGATATTAGGGATGATTACCACGCTTCAGTTCAAAAGAGCTTTTCAGGTACTTACTTGTAGGACCGGCATAGGAATCTCTCTCTCTCTCTCTCTCTCTCTCTCTCTCTCTCTCTCTCTCTCTCTCTCTCTCTCTACTTAGTAAGCACAGTAACACATGCTCATAGTTATTCAATACATGGTTCCATGCTAACCTCTCTCTCTCTACACTTAGTAAGCACAATAACACATGCTCATAGTTATTCAATACATGGTTCCATGCTAACCTCTCTCTCTCTCTCTCTCTACTTAGTAAGCACACTAACACATGCTCACAGTTATTCAAATAGCAAGCACACTAAGACATGATCACAGTTATTCAATACATGATTCCAAGCTAACCTTGGTATGAAATCTGAGCAACTTCTTTGATCTTCTTGTAGTCAACAGGTAAAGTTTGATTATGTACATGACATGTTGCAGGAGAGTTGATTACCAAATATGGACCTCAGGCACAACCCCAAGCATTAAGTAGCGTTCGTGAGAGTTGAAGAAATTTATCAGATTCAATAAACAGACGTATGTTTGTATCATAAACTTAGAAGTTCCTCTCTTCATGATTAGAAACATTGCATCAGTAGCTTATGTACGTAGCGAACTCTTTGTATTACATAAAGCTAGCAAAATCCTCAAACGTCAAAACAAAGCCATTTGCTAAACCCTTATGCAGTGCTACAACTTCTACAGACATGATGTCCCTTTCTAGGGCTATCAGCTCCTAGTCAAAAAGTTCCCGCAATATGATCCCAATCATATAACATGAAAACATAACATTTCTCTCTTCGGTGCATGGTCCAAATTCAACACCAGCAGTTCGAAAAAACTTCATGAATAAAGATCTGATACATAACGAAAACTCGTTGCCAATTCACGCGTCAGCTATTGCTAATTCAAGTGGGAAAAAAAGATTGCCGAAAACTGGACAATATAATGCAATGTGATGCTTGCCTCGCTTCCCCGCCATTGCATCAATCTCATCCCTAGCTGACTTGGTCGAATTCTAGCCTTTTACTAATATACGAGCTTTTTGCTAAACAGGGTATAACGATAATGAATTCGGTCAAAATGCATACAAATGATAAAATTCTATAGTAATGTGAACTCTCTCTTTTGGCCACGATTTAAATGGGGACTAAGATAACCTAAGTTCTGGGTGGCGGTCAAGGATGCCAGCCATGACGATACCAAGCTGATTGAGTTATCATTAGATTGATTTTTTTATTGTCGTTGTTGTCTTCTGGAAAAATAATACAAATGATTTCTGAACATTGGTCCATTATGCAATATGATCCCTAAATTTTAGCTGAATATGCAACGCAATCCCTAAATTTTTTATATATGTTCAATGTTGTCACTGATCTTAAATTAATAGAATGACAATATTGAATATTTGTGTATAGTTCGGGAGCTATAATGAACATGTACTAAAAGTTCGGGAACAATATTACATATTGGCCTAAAGTTAGGGACTACAATGAACAAATTAAAAGTTCAGGGGGGTTAAATTGCACATCGGGTCAAATTTTAATGACAATTTGTATCATTATCCTTTGTTTACATGTGAATAGGAAATAAAAATAGCTTGGATCCAATGTCCATTTTCCTTGAGTCGACCATGTCTATCGTTGGCATGGAATGTATTCTTTAACTCCATACCAGATTTGTGCACATTGTTTTCATCATCTTATCACCCTTCACATGGGAGAAGCCGGCTACCATATCGAAAAGATATTACATGGATTATACTCCATCAGCTTTCACCTTTAAAGTAAATGGTAACATGCTCGATCTATCAGCATAAGTTTTGTTGTTTGCCCTTCTCGAAGAAGGAAATGGTATGCATTTTGTGAAATCACGTACATGAAATTTCGACACCAAGCTATAGATGTTCTAGATACATAGTTGGATTGATGTTGCAATCCGAACAATTTGGCTAAACGTTCTTCGATCGGATGCTCAATGAAGAGAAAGGAGGAGAACATATCAGGACGTGACCAAGGTCAGAAGCAAGAGGGCATTTATAAAGCAAGAGGGCTTTATACAAGTTCTCTTTTCTTCTCTTCTCTTCTTTTCTTTTCTTTTCTTTTCTTTTCCTGTGAATAAAGCGGCTTATCCAACTGTATAATATTGTCTGCTTTAGACACTGAGTTCTCACGGCTTTAAAACGCGTTATACAAGTTAGAGGGGCCCAAGCCATTATAAATTGGCCCAGAACTCCCCTTCTAAGCGATGTGGGACAAGAGGGACCCCTTCCTTGCGCACGTCCGGGGACCAAGGCACGGACGCACCGCCATCCCTCCTCCTTGCGCACCACCGCTCGGGCTGTCACACTCTCTCCCCCTTAGGAGCACAGCGCCCTTGCTGTGGCCCCACACGCTGTGGGAGTTAGCTCTGGTAAGTTGCGAGTCAGAACTCGATGGATAGGAAAAAAAAATTGTAAACTTATTGTATTTATGCCAATTTAATTTTAAATATTTTAGTTTTGACCCATTGAATTTTGAATCTTTTGATAATTTATCAATGAAGTCTATAAAACTAATTTTTGTCGAAAATTGCTAATGTGAACGCTGAGCGTCCTACATGATATCACCGGCGTGAACATGGACAATTTTGTAATTTGTAAATATTTTTTTCTTTTTTTTTAAATGAGACTGAGCAAGGGTCAATGGCCACTGGACAAGAGCAACGACGCCCTCACCAGATCAAGCATCTTCTCAACAATCCCGACCCGTTTCTCACAAACTAAAAGACAACCCATACAATCAATCGCCGTTCACACTATCCAACAAATCCAATCTAGGCCGGTCAGAAAAATTAATCAGTTATCCCTTCACCTAGGGCCGAGATCTCTAACCCATCTCTTCCATGGAGTTCTCCCTACATTCACCTCGGAATCCCAAAAGGACCGTAACAAAAGCTGCTGAGCCCTGTGCTGTCTTGATAACAGCATTGCACCTAATTATAGGTGACAAACCCCTTTTCGAAACTACGTTTGGTGTTCTAGAAACAAACGAAGTCGCGATCCATGTGAAAGTGTGACAATCGTATCACGAGAGCGAAATCGCGTCCAACTCTAGAACCCAATCTTGGTCCAAAAATTGATATTGCTAGTATGAGTACCTAGAGGGGGGTGAATAGGTATACAAAGATTTTTCTTGAAGATTGCACAATACTTTTGACAGTTGAAGAATTTGCAATAATTAAAAACCAATCGTGAGACTGAGTAAGGGAAAGAGAGAATTGAACACTCGGTTTATAGTGGTTCGGCTTGATTCAAGCCTACGTCCACTCTTCTGCACTGACAGCCAATTGGCTGGATTCCACTATGAACAAAGAGATGTTACAGTGTTGATCTTCCTTGATTTCTCGGTGTAGATGATCTACCACACTCACTCAAGGTATCACCAAGTACAAACACTCTCTGTGTATACAATTTCGCTCGAACAGTCTCGACTAACAATCAAGGTTCTTCAGACTCTGGAATTTCTCTATCGATCACACACTTAAAACAACTAGAACGTCTTCCTTTTATACTCCTTTATGCCATCATAGCCGTTGGCACTTACCAAAGGAATTCCTCCAATCTACCCGTTGGACGGAATCAATCAAGAAGATCATCCGAGCTATTTAAGGAATCGATGATAGCCCATCAATCTGTTCGCCCATACAATCAGGATCTCGGTTTCCAAGAATAGAACATTCCAAGATTATTTCGTCGACCATCGGATCTTCAATCGATCTTAGATAAGAATTAAAGAATCCGAAATGATTATCCAACCAAAGAATCTATTCCGAGAGGATAGGATCGAATCCTCAACCATATACCTCGGCTTTGGATTTCTTTCGTCACTGGATTAGAAAGACTGTCAGTGAGAATAGACTTAAGTCTTGAGTCTTGAGTCTTAAGTCTTGAGTCTTGAGTCTTGAGTCTTAAGTCTTGAGTCTTGAGTCTTGAGTCTTGAGTCTCGAGAGTACAAAGTCTTCAGACTTTAAACTGACGGTCTCCGAACATCCGGACTTAGGATCGAAAGAAACGTTTTGTCGGCTTCAAAATATTCTGGAAAGATTTCTCCAACAATCTCCCCCTTTTTGATGGTGACAAAACTTTCTTGAAGATTTGAACAACTTTGACTGCAAAACATTTCTCAAGCAATATGGCTAACTCATAAAGATTAATAAAACAACCAGACTCGCATCACGAAAATTGGTTAGTTTTTCATGAGAAACACCATATAACAACACTTGAATAAATGGTTAGCATCATTTCAAATGAGAAACACCATATAACAACACTTGAATAAATGCAATCAGTCAAGCATCATAATCCACAACCAATTCAGTCAAATTCACACCCAAGTTCAAGTTCTCAAGTCATACTCAAAAATAAACATAACCACAAAAGTCAAAGTTTTAAATGGTTCAAATTGATTCTCCCCCTTTTTGTCAGCATTGAAAAGGGTGAGAAAGGAGTCATGTCTACTTGGGAATGCGCACGATCTGGAAATCCCCAATGGACTGGACTACTCCTTCGAGCTTCTTCAAGTCTTCTCTCAGATGAGCTACCTCTTCTCCCTTGGCATTGGCTTGAAGTTGCAGAGCAAGGTCTTTGAATTTATCCTCCAGAGAGACTGAAGATGCTTGTCCGGACTCTTCAAAGCTTGGATTTCACATCCGAACATATATTTGGCTACGCATTTCAAAGAATATTCATGATGCTACGAAAATCTACGAGAATCATCCGTCTCGTATGCGGCATTGGCTTTCTCGATGGTGTAAATGCGACGATGGCGCTTTCGTATGGTCCGGCAGATTTGGAATCGACGCATCACCTTCTTCGGGCAATTGAGAGACACGAACTTCTTTTGGGTCTTCGGAGATTGTCTTAGATCTTTCGACAGCGGCATGAGGTGTAGACCTCTCTTGCTCGCTAACTCCCCTGTCTCTAGGACATCGAAAGGGGAAGAGTGATGATCATGCTCTTGATCTCCCTTCTCTCCAGATTCATTAGCAGATTTTTCTTTTTCTCCTTCTCCTTCTTCTTCAACTTCTTTCTCCTTCTCTCTCTGTTCTTCTTCTCCTCTGTTCTGCTTTTCTTCTTCTTACGTTTCTTTGAAGTTACGTCGGTTGAGACACGAACGTCGGTTCTTGTCAGTGCTTGAATAGTGGGATCTTCATCATCTTCATCTTCATCTTCATCCTCCAGGATGAGAGTTCTTTTCTTTCTTTTTCGATGGGGCACCAATGGCCTCCTTTCCTTTCCTTTTTGAAGCAGACTGGACTGGAGATTTCACTTTGAATTTCTCCATTGCCTTGGAGAGTTCTTGCAGACGCATCTTCATTAACATTTTCAAACCTACCACCATCTTATCACACGGTCGAACACAAAAAGTATGTGGCGGTTCAATGTTCATATGTCTGAAGATCTTGGTCACCAGACCAGGATAAGGCAATTGTCCTTTGTCTTTTGACATTGCTTTGTACATATGGAAGAGAATAGTGTGCGGGAGAGAAAACTTCCGTCCTGAGTTGATCGCATACATCAACTTTGCTTCAAAAAGAGACACAGAAGTCTTTGACGAGGATTTCGGTCTGAGACAATTGATCACAATCTTATGAAGCACAATGTTGATGGCATTCATCCTGGAATAGATAATTTTCTTCTCTACGTCCCTATCTTTAACAAGATCCAGAGTAGTACGAGCGGTGAGACTTTGATTGGGAGATAGCGTCCCCGTTCAACTCCAACTATGTCCGCCAACATATTCACATCTACCACGTAGACTTGATCTCGAACATTGAATGAAATTCTATTCGCATCCAAAAAGCTAAGATTTGAATAGAAATAAGCGGTCAGTTGAGCATACCCGTCCGTAGAGTCAGAGCAAAAAGTCTCAAGTTGAAGCAAATTCAACTTCTCTCTTAAGTTCAAGTTGATGGTATCCAGGAAGTCAAAATCGACACTTCTAGGGTTTATCACCCCTCTTTTCAACAGCCTGAAATACACTTTTTCCTGATCCTTGGATTTAAACAAATCCATCCGATTTCCTTTCACATTTGCTGCCACACCCATTCTAGGTTTAAATTCAAGGAACATTTTGTCATCATCGTTCCCGTCAATCAGATTTTGTCCTGGCATACGAGGATCACTTGGAATGTTCGCAAGAGCCTCCTCTGCCCTTCCTTTAGGAGCAACTCCCAATTCCTCCATTTTCCGCAGAAAAAGATACTCATTCCCATAATTTTTGTCCTTAAGGAAGTCATCTATATATTTTAACGAAGTACCGGTGCTTTTCAACGCACGATAAAGCTTATAGATAACGGAGGGTTTTTGGACTCTTACTGGGTCAGCATCCTCGATTATCTCTTCTTCCAGATTTTGACTTGCACCTTGTGGGGCAGGAGACGATGAATGACGTGGAGGAGAGCGAATCGGACTTTGTCGCTGACTTGATAAGTCTTCTTCCTCAGTAAAATCGAAGTGAGTCGGTCCCTTCTCCATTCTTTGTGGTCCCCTATTTGCGATTCTTAATGATTTCCTCGAAGACGACATCTTTCTTTGTCTATTGGAGGATTCCTTCACTTGCTTTTCCCAAGAAAAATGACCACTTTCTCGAAGACGAACAAGAAGTAGAAACAGTATCGGGAGGAGAGTGCCTTTTAGGGTTTTGAAAATTGGGCGTAGAATAACTGTATATATATATATACCTCGGATTTGAAAAGAGAAGTTTAATCGGTACAAGGAAAGTGTACGAACACTTCTTTTCAAAATCAATAACTGCCAAAATTAATTCCTTAAAAAAGACAAGTTTTCAAATTTCACACGAATTATATCTGAATGAAAGAACGTACCTTTTCGAGATAAGATAAACGAGAATTCGTACCTTTTAGTTAAAATAGCAACTTACAGTCTTTAGCCATGAATGATTGAGTCTCAGGATTTAAAGTCTAAGAGATCAGAGTCTTAGAGTTGGTGAGTCTCTAGACTTTAACTTCTTCAAGCTTCAAAATGTTGAGTCTTGAGCGGATGAAGTCGAATTGATTTTTCTCCAAAGGCTTTGTGAATATATCCGCTAGTTGACTCTTTGAATCAACAAATTGAATCGAGATTTCTCCATTTTGAATATGATCTCTAATGAAGTGATGACGAATCTCAATATGCTTTGCTCTTGAATGAAGGATTGGATTTTTGGTGAGATTGATCGCTTATTTGGTGTTGTCACATCTCGATTTACGTGCATGAGTCTTCAATGCCAAAGTCTTGTAGCTGTTGTTTTATCCATAGAATTTGCGAACAACAGCTTCCAAGAGCTACATACTCGCTTACGTCGTTGAAAGAGCTACGGTGCTTTGCTTCCTTGAGAACCAAGACACGTTCTGTTTCCAAGTAGTTGACAAGTTCCGAAGTGCTCTTTCTATCGACTCGCAACCGGCCGGATCGCATCCGAGTATCCTAGAAGATTAAAGTCTCCCCTCTTTGGATACCAAAGACCGATGCTTGAAGATGAAGCAACGTATTTGATAATACGTTTCACGGCAATGAGATGTGATTCTCTAGGATCCGATTGAAACCTAGCACGAGATGCAAACACTCAACAAAATATCAGGTCTAGAAGCAGTAAGATAAAGAAGTGAACCGATCATGCTTCTGTACAGCTTTTGATCTACTTTCTTCCCTTCTTCATCCTTGTCTATCTTCTGAGAACATGACATTGGTATGTCGGTCTTTTTGCACTTTTCCAATCCAAACCTTTTGACAAGATCATTCGCATATTTTTCTTGATGGATGAAAGTTCCTTCCTTCATTTGATTTACTTGGAGTCCAAGAAAGAATGTTAACTCTCCCATCATACTCATTTCAAACTCATCCTGCATAGACTTAGAAAATTTCTTGCAAAGACTTTCATTAGAGGATCCAAAAATAATGTCATCAACATATATTTGAACGAGTAAGAAACTTTTGTTTTCCTTTTTGATGAAAAGAGTAGTATCTACTTTACCTTTGACAAATCCGTTCTGTAATAAAAACTTACTTAGTCCGTCGTACCAAGCTCGAGGTGCTTGCTTTAGACCATACGAGCCTTTTTCGATCGAAGACCGAGTCGGCTTCTTTGGGTCTTCAAATCCAGGCGGTTGTTCCACATAAACTTCCTCTTGGATAAATCCATTTAGGAAAGCACTTTTGACGTCCATTTGGAATAACCTGAAATTTTTGTAACAAGCAAACGCAAGTAATAGACGAATAGCTTCTAACCTTGCTACGGGAGCGTAAGTCTCATCATAGTCTATTCCTTCTTCTTGCGTGTATCCCTTGGCCACGAGTCTTGCTTTATTTCGTACGACTTTTCCTTTTTCGTTCATCTTGTTTCGAACACCCACTTGGCTCCAATAACAGTTTTACCTTTTGGTTTAGATGTCAATTCCCATACATCATTAATGTTGAAGCTATCGAGCTCTTCTTGCATAGCTTCGATCCAGCTTTCATCGAGATAAAGCTTCTTCTATGCTTTTTGGTTCAATTTCGAGATGAGAGCAACAAGCACTAGATTCTTCACGCCTTTTTGATCTGGTGCGGATTCCTTCATTGATTTCGCCAATAATGAGATCTTTAGGATGACTGGATTTGTGTTTCCAATTACTGGTTGATTTGCTTGGTTGATGATCTCTTTCTTTATTTGAATCTTCATGAGCATCTTGATGTTGGACTTCCGAGTCCGAGATGCTTCTTGAGTTGAAGACTTTGGAAGGTCTAGAGCGGAGTTCAAACTCTTCATGTTGAATCTGGTTGGATTCATCTTGTGTGGAGTCTTGGAATTTGACATTCATTGATTCCTCCACCGTTTGGCTTTTCTTGTTATAGACTCGTAGGCTTTGCTTGATGTAGAATATCCAAGGAAGATGCCTTCATCTGATCTTTCTTCAAACTTACCAACTCGATCATTTGCATTTTTCAAAATAAAGCATTTGCAACCAAATACATGAAAGTATGAAACAATAGGCTTCTTACCTTTGAACAATTCATAGGGGTTTTTTCAAGAATAGGTCTTAGGAAGACTCTATTTATAATATAGCATGCAGTTGAAACGAGCTTCAGCCCAAAATCGTGAAGAAATTTTACTTTCAATTAAAAGTGTTCTAGCCATTTCTTGAAGAGATCTATTCTTTCTTTCCACAACTCCATTTTGCTCGGAGTATACGGAGAGGAAAACATGTGATTAAAACCAGATTTATCACAGAATTTCGTAAAATCTTGATTTTCAAATTCACTTCCATGATCTGTTCTTATACTTGAAATAGCACATCCTTTTTCATTTTGAACCTTTTTAGCAAACTTCTCAAAGTACGAAAAGGTTTATGATTTACTTGCAAGAAAATATACCCAGGTAAAGCGAGAGAAATCGTCTACAATTACTAGACAATATTTCTTACCTCCAATGCTCTGGGTTCTTGTTGGTCCGAAGAGATCCATATGAAGCAACTGTAGTACATGATTAGTAGATACATGATTTATTTGCTTAAATGAATTTCTTACCTGCTTTCCCAGAATGCATGGAGTGCATAAGTCAGACTTTTGGTATGGCAATTTAGGTAGACCTCGAACAAGCTGCTTTGAAGAGATTTTGGCTAATTGCTTCTTGTTGATATGGCCAAGTTTTCTGTGCCATAGAACTGCTTCATCTTGAATTGAGATTAAGCATTGTTCTTCATTTGGCTTTACATCAAGGAGGTAGATGTTTCCATGCCTTCGACCCATGAAAAGACTGAGTCGAATCTTTACTAATTCCAGAACATATGCCTTCTTGAAAGGAGATCTTGAAACCGGTATCACACAATTGGCTAATGCTGAGAAGATTGTAATTGAGTCCTTCCACTAGAGAGACATTGCTTATTGTGAGATTTCCAATTTTCACAGTTCCGAATCCCACAATACTTCCTTTGCTATTTCCTCCAAATGAAACTTTTCCACCATTTACTTGAATAAGCTTTATGAAACAATTTGAGTCTCTGTCATGTGTCTTGAGCATCCGCTGTCAAGATACCACTTAACCTTCTTTTTGACAGAGACATGCATTCAAAAGAGAGTCTCAAGCTTTCTTTGGTACCCAAATTTTCTTGGGTCCTTTGGTGTTAGTAGGATGAGCATTATTAGGCCATACTCTCTTAACAGGCTTCCAAACCATAGGACACTCTTTTTCAAAATGATCCTGATTGTTACACTTTGAACACCTTAAAGCATTTCGACCTACAGACTTTACAAAAACTTTCTTGAAATGATTTTTGTAAGCCTCTCTCGACGGTCTTTTCTTAATTCTTTCTTTTACTTTCGGAAAATCAATCAAAGGGATTGTTTCAGCTGTCATACCTAGACCCGACTTATTGAAGTAAGGTCTTTGGACTGAAAGAACTTTTTCAAGTTTTTCCGATCCTATTGAAAATTTCTTTGAAATATTTGATAAATCAGTTTTTAAGAACGCATTTTCTTTTGAAAGTTTTTCTTCATTCTCTTTAAGAGTAGAAACATTCAAGTTTAAACTTTTCACTTTTTCTTCCAAAATGTTTTCCTTTTGTTTTAAAACTGAGTTTTCCTTTTTAAGTTCGGAAATCTTTTTGAGAGAAGTCTTAAGACTGAAGCATAATTCATCAATGTATTTAGAGACTTTGACAGGGATTTTATAATCACTTACCTCAAATTTACTGTCTGAGTCGATCCAGTCCGAGTCGATTGCGCCATCGAGACACGGGTTGGCATATTCCTCATCACTCTCTTCACACTCGTATCGCTCCAAGTTTCGGCTTTAAGAGCTTTTCGAGACTTCTCAGCTTTTCCTCTTTTCTTTTTCGAAGAGGACGGTTGGGTACGATGTGTCCCTTCTTTTTACATTCAAAGCAAACTACATCTTTGTTTGGTTCCTCATCATCAACGAGACTTGGTCTGCTGTCTCGAAAACTTTGTTTCTTTGGGATGAACCTTTTTGCCTTTTCTATTCAGTTTTCTAAATCTTCTTATCATGAGTGCAAGCTCCTCATCATCCATATCATCTTGAGAATCTGCATCATCGAATCATCATTTGATTTTAGTGCAATAGATTTCTTACCTCTTGGATCTTCGTCTTCATTAATTCGTTCCACTTCGTAAGATCGAAGAGTTCCAATAAGCTCGTCTACGAGATAATGGCATGATTCTTTGCGTCTCTCTTATTGAAGTCTTTATATGATTCCAATCCTTGGAGAGTCCACGTGAAGCTTGTTCACCTTCATGGGATCAGAAATTTTTTGTCCTTGGTTCTCAAGACCATTGACAATATCGTAAAACGACTAAACATGTCGGTTATAGATTCTCCTGGTTTCATTTTGAAGGCCTCATATTGACCGAGGAGAATGTTAATTCTGGTCTCCTTCACTCGATATGTCCCTTCATAGGTGATGTGTAATCTATCCCATACTTCTTTTGCTGTAACACAAGAAGATATTCTGTTATATTCAGTTGGAGATAAAGCACAATATAAAGAGTAAATTGCTTTTGCATCGAGTGCTTGTCTCTTGTTTATCTCTTCCTGAGCCATTCCGCTGGTTTCAATAGTGTCTTTCCCTCTTTTAGAGATTGATGCAGCAGCAGGAGTGATTCCTCTTTCCACAACGTCCCATTCCAGAGGATCCTTTGATCGTAGGAAAGCTTTCATCTTGTTCTTCCAGATGTTGTAATCCTTTCCATCGAAGTAGGGAGGTCTGGTATTGCTTTGCCCTTCCATCAGCCCCGGTGCTAGCATACTAGCCATGGATCTTTTACTCTGAAGTAAAACACTTCAAACAAAGTAAGAACACGAGCTCTGATACCAATTGATATTGCTAGTATGAGTACCTAGAGGGGGGTGAATAGGTATACAAAGATTTTTCTTGAAGATTGCACAATACTTTAAAGTTGAAGAATTTGCAATAATTAAAAATCAATCGTGAGACTGAGTAAGGGAAAGAGAGAATTGAACACTCGGTTTATAGTGGTTCGGCTTGATTCAAGCCTACGTCCACTCTTCTGCACTGACAGCCAATTGGCTGGATTCCACTATGAACAAAGAGATGTTACAGTGTTGATCTTCCTTGATTTCTCGGTGTAGATGATCTACCACACTCACTCAAGGTATCACCAAGTACAAACACTCTCTGTGTATACAATTTCGCTCGAACTGTCTCGACTAACAATCAAGGTTCTTCAGACTCTGGAATTTCTCTATCGATCACACACTTAAAACAACTAGAACGTCTTCCTTTTATACTCCTTTATGCCATCATAGCCGTTGGCACTTACCAAAGGAATTCCTCCAATCTACCCGTTGGACGGAATCAATCAAGAAGATCATCCGAGCTATTTAAGGAATCTGATGATAGCCCATCAATCCTGTCCGCCCATACAATCAGGATCTCGGTTTCCAAGAATAGAACATTCCAAGATTATTTCGTCGACCATCGGATCTTCAATCGATCTTAGATAAGAATTAAAGAATCCGAAATGATTATCCAACCAAAGAATCTATTCCAGAGGATTGGATCGAATCCTCAACCATATACCTCGGCTTTGGATTTCCTTCGTCACTGGATTAGAAAGCGTCGGTGAGAATAGACTTAAGTCTTGAGTCTTGAGTCTTAAGTCTTGAGTCTTGAGTCTTGAGTCTTGAGTCTTGAGTCTTACAAAGAGTCTTAAACCGACGGTCTTGAGTCTCGCTTCAAAATAGAAAGATTTCTCCAACACCCATTAACAAAGTCTTTAGACTTTAGGTCCTACGGAATTTTCCTTGCAATCCGGTCTAACACTTGATAGAACATCATGTATAAAACTACTGGCCGACATCTTAGGACAGTTTATAGACTGGAGAAAAGAAACGTTTTGTCGATTGAATGATCTTATACCGCTGGATCCAGAGAAAATATATGGCTCATGAAGGTTGGAAAGATTTCTCCAACATCGGGTTGGTTTTTGTTGCAGCATGCCCCGTGCACGGAGCTATTTACACGGTGATCGCCTTGTTGACCGGGTGCGCTTGCTGCTACTCCCGCTTCTACAAAGCACCAAGATGAGACAGCAATACCAGCTGCAAGAGGATCCTTGCGCCGATTGCTTAGTCCATGTCTGCTGCGAATCCGTGCTTTAACCAGAGTACCGTGAGCTCGAAAAGCGCGGATTCGACATGTCCATTGGTAGGCATAAATCTCCTCCTTTTGATCAACCTGTACGAAATGATGTTCCCCTGGAAATGCCGATTTCCAGAACAATTTGAGACAATCAATTATCATACAGTAAATAGTCCTAAATTATGAGCATTGTATTATAGTATTGCCGTATATCATAGTAATGCCGTAAACTAAACAGGGTTCTTCCAATGATGGAGATTATTAGAAAAAAACGGACCAATGATTTCATTCCTAAACTTCATTTTTCGTGATCATGTTTAGGATGGCATATGAACATGAAAAGGCAGAACAGAGGAATCCCAATGGCTCCAGTCCCTCCTGGGGGCATGATGAGGTAGAGATCCAAGATCACCTCAACTTGGCTTGGATGCTTCAGAAATTTGAACCCTATGTTGGTGAGTCTACACTAGTAAAAACCCTTGAGGGATCACTGCCCCCTGTCTTGAACCCTTCTGCAATGCTACAACTATTTCAGATATGATGTCCTAATTCTAAGGCTATTATCTCTATCAAAAAGTTTCTGTTATATGATCCCAATCATATAACATGAAAACATAAAATTTCTCTCTTAGGTGATGATACAAATTTCAACACCGACAGTTTGAAAAAACTTCATCAAAGATCTCATACATAACGAAGACTTGTTGCTGATTCACGCGTCAGCTGCTGCTAATTCAAGTGGGAAAAAAAATATGATTGCCGAAAACTGGACGATAATGCAATGTGACGCTTCCCTCACTTCCCCTCCCCCCATTTTGTATCAATCTCATCCCTAGCTGACTCGGAGAATTCTGGCCTTTTTACAACGGCTATTCTCTTCTCCATGAGAGCGGTTTTTCATCTAACATTGCCCCTTTGTTCCCTCTGCATACTTTGCGAAATCAGTTCTAATGTAGTAAATTTCAACAAATACAACATCTGACTTGGTAGATAGCATGACAAGAATGACCACAGCAACTTCTACTAGAGCTTACACTGTCACTTTCTTTTGGTAATCTGAATTGGCAGAAAGCTTAAAAAGAATGATTATTGCAACCTTATCCTTATATCGTCCTTTTACGTTATAGTCAATATAACTTCAATTCGGAGCGTATCCATTCCTTGCAATTTACATTTTCTCGCGGTCAGATTGGCCTAGTTTCATTACTCCATCTAAAGCCCCATATGTGCTCTTTCTGCTCGAGGATGGAGCCGTGGAACAGTCTCGATCGCTCTTCAAAGAACTCAGCGTGTGATCATATCTAAAATATAAATGCAAATGATCTCCTTTCTCCCCTTGTCCCTCACTCGAGTGGAGATCCATCGCGGGAGACATGCCTTCATTGCTTCCAATTAATTATTTCGTACTACGTTAATGATAAAGTATAAGGACACAATCATATCATTCGCTATATATGTAATTAGTGAAATGTAGACAATAAGTGAAAAAAGAACGTACGCAGACGTGTATTTTATGTTAGAAGAATGAATATTTTGTTAATAGGGGTATGACATTAATAAAGTCAGTAAAAATGTGTACTCCAATGATAAAATTCTAACGTAATGTGAACTCTCTCTTTGGGCCACTATAAAAATGGGAACTAAGATAACCTAAGCTCAGGGAGGACAATTGAGCAAATTTCTTTAAAAACCCTAAGGCCCGTTTGGTTCGGCATTGGAGAAATGCCCTTGGGAGAATGGAAATACTTTTAAAGTAAGGGGTTTTCCAAAATGCTAGACTATTTGGTAAACTATAACTGAAAAGTACTTTAGGAAAATGCAAGACTATTTGGTAAATATATATTTGAAAAGCCCTTTAGTGTAACCAAATTAAGTTTTTTAGTTTTAGTATTTTTAAAATTGCAAAAAAGAAACAATGACTATATAACATTTCACATTTTCATGTTGAGAGTAATGTAAAAGATATATATTAGTAAATTTATTTAAAAATTATATTAAAAGAATTTGATTATAGATTAGATGCAAAGCTCAACTTTTGGCCGAGGATTATTTTAGGTTTGTTTTTAACTTTGAATAATTTTTGTAATTATTATAGTATTAATCATCTTCGTTAATTAATTATCATTCTAGTGTATTGATAAAAAGTTGGGCTATTGATTGTCAAAAGATAAAAATGACAAAAAAAAAAAAAGTGAACCCAACATTTGCAAAGGGTTTTTATTATTAAAATCTTATGAAACTCCGTCACCGATCAGCGGTTGGGTTGTGGGGAAGATGATCAGTTAAAAAAAAAAAAAGTTAATAGATGAATAGTATATGTGGACTTGCATTTTCGAAATACTGAAAGCCCAAAGTAGGTCCCCACCTACTTTGGGCTTTCAACATTTCAAAGGACATCATTTGGTCAATGACACCTCCAAATGTTAAACTAAACATCTAAATTTTTTCCCAATGAGCTTTCGGGGCTGAAAGTCCCTTGGGAATACTGAACCAAACGGGGCCTAATGCAGGAATTCTGCCTTTCCTACAACTATTGCCTACTTACAAGTGAATACCATGAAGTCCTTTTCTTCCCTTTTTTTTTTTCTTCTTTTTTGGTGGCTGGTCAGGATGCTAGCCATGACAATACCAAGCTGATTGAGTTATCATTAGATTGATTTGTTGATGTTGATTACAAGAAAAATGATACAAATAATCCCTGAATTTTTAATTTGTTTAATTTAATCTTTGAACTGTAACCCAATATGCAATATGGTCTCTGAACTTTAAATTTATTCAATAAGATCCTTGAACTTTTTGTACATATTTAATTTGATCCATAAATTATATGAAAATGTTCAATGTTGTTTTTGATCTTGAATAATGGAAGAACAATAAGGACATTTCTATATTGCTAAGAACTATATTAAACACGTACCAAAAGTTCAAGAATTACATTAAACAAATAAAAAGTTTAGGGATCACATTAAACAAATAAAAAATTCAGCGATCAAATTGCACATTGAGCAAAATTTCAAGAATCATTTGTATCATTATCCCTTATTTACATGCGAATGAGAAATAAAAATAGTCTGGATCCAATATCCATTTTCCTTGAGTTGACCATTTTCATCGTTGGCATCAAATGTGTTCTTTAACTCCATTCACAAATCTCCCACTTTTAGTGGTCGAATTATATAGATATAGTTTGACATGAATTGATTATAAGCTTGGTTTCGGCAATGCATACCAAATCTGTGCACGTTGCTTTCATCATGTTATCGCCCTTCACGTGAGGGAAGACAGTTTTCATATCAAAAAATATTATGTATACCATACTTCTTCGACTTTAACTTTTTAAAATCAACACGTTCAATTGTGTCAGTATTAATTTTGTCATCTTCCCTTCTCAAAGAAAGAAAGGGCGTAGATTTTACCGAATCACACGTATAAATTTACAACACAACACTATAGAGGGTTTAGATACATAATTGGATTGATGTTGCGATCGAAGCAATATGGCGTCATGCTCCTTGATTGGCTGCTCAATGAAGAGAAAGGATGAGAACATCTTAGGACTTGACTAGTGACACCTAAATTTTGGTTAAATATGATTAAATTATATGAAAAATTAGGTACCAATTTAGTCCTAACAAAAAGGATTTTTACATCACATGTGCATTAATATTATTTTTATCAATTAAATTTTATTTTTCCTTATCTTATTGCATCTCGGATAGATAGAAATTTTTTTTTTTTTAAATTATTATTACTAATTAATTTTTTTTAAAGTAAGAAAACGTTGGCTTTGGGGGCTGGGCCTGACTCCAGCCCCTTTTCTCGTTTCCGCGTGGGCCCAGGGCCCATCTCACCCCTTAGCTCGCTGAAATCCTCAGCCTGCAGGACCCTGCCCCGCCGCCTCGTCCGGAGGAAGCGGCGGTCGAAGCGGAGGTCGCTGTCGGGAGATTGCCCCGACGAAGGGGGCGACGTTGGGGACTGCGGATTTTACGGCGGCGACCCGTTTGGCGGGGGTTTCGGCCCTAGCGGCGGCGGCGGCGGCGGAGGAGGAGGAGACGGCGGCGGATGGAATTTCGGAGGGCCGAATTGGGAGGACGATTCGTCGTCGCGGTTCGGTCCCGGTTCCGGCTTCGCGCTCGACTTTGTATATGAGGTCATGTGTTGGATTGCGCTGTCGTATTGCGTGCATTTCGCCTTCAAGAAAATGCTGAGGAGTTTAGCGGTGGAGGGAGTCGGTGATGCCGCGAGGGAGAAGGTTCCCATTAGATTGACGACAATGTGTTAACTTGGTAATGCTATAATTGTTAAGGTTCGATCGGTGGATGATATTGGGCTGTCTGTGCCGTCGGGGCAATGTGAATATTAGAATTTCATGATTCAGTGTACATAAGGTATTTATGGATATAAGCTTATATACCATGTAACTGGCCAGAAAAGATGTAAATGTTTCGATGAAGTGTTCTTCGTCGGTGAATTGACTGATCAAGGGTTTCATGTGTTCCTTTCAAGAAATTGCTTGATGCAACTGGGATTCTTAATCTAGTCTCTTCATATTTCGCTCTGGTTTTTTCAACCTGTGCACTCAGTATGAATGTTATTTGATATCGTGTCTTGAAAGCAATGTCTGTTTTAATGCTTTGGACCTTGAGGGACTGTTGCGGTCAGCTGTCGATCCCTCAATGGCAATGTTGTTGTCAATGGACTCCCTAACCACTCTAAACCAGACCGATCTCCCTTTCAGGGTCTCCTTATGTGTCTCATTATTTGCTTTCTCTCTTAAATAGAAGGTAAAGTGCACGGGGGAAAACGGATCTCTCCCACAAAAAATGAAAAGAGCATTGAATCTCTTAGCTGTTGGTGTAGTCCGAAGCTGTCTAGATCAATGGGGAGAGGATTGAGGTAAAATGGATGAAGCTTTATTAAGCCTTGTCAAAAGCGTCCATGTCAAAGCTGATGGTTTTATTCAAGAAAAGCTCAGAGGATCTGTATACTGCAATTGGAAAATTATTTGTTGCCAATCATGAACAAAATGATCTTCCTTGTTATTTTCCATAAGACAGCCGACTTTTTGGAGATTTAGGTGGCCTAACTTGAAGCAAGATTAGTCTTCGTCCCTGAACATGAGATTTGTTCACTACTCATTAGAGTCTTGGTATGTTAGTACTCTTCAATCACAGGTCGGTTTGGCCCACAGAGCAGTAGGGTTCCTTTTTCCTCACCTGTTTTCGTTGTTTTAGTTCTTTATGGTTATGGTGATGCTTCAATTTGTTGCAAGCGCTATCTAGATCATGCCTTCATACTTCATTGGCAAATCTGACTTTTATACTTGCACCGGAGCCACCTTGTAAAGAGGGAGGGAGGGAGGATTGGTAAATGACAAGAACAGGATGCTACGCTATGAACATTTTCAACAATAAATTCAATAAAGGGAATGATTGTCAAGCTTCTGGTCATGCCCTTTTTTGTTGAATGTGCAGTCTGATTCTCTTTTTGTCCCAATTCTGAAGAGTGTGTCTTTGTTGTTTGTATCTCTCTCTCTCTCTCTCTTCCTATGTTTTGAGTGCTTCCATAAAGCAAGCAGAAGTAATCCATTCGATTTCTCTGAAAGCTGAGTCAATTTGCCCTTTTGGTCATTTAACTTAGAGAGGATTGATAGGAATATTATAGGCTGCTTCTTTTCAACCAGTTTCCCTGTATTATGACTTTTGATTTTGACTTTTGACGGCGTTTCTTCAGTAACTAAGATATGTTCCGTTGCTTAAACAGTAGCAAATTTACGGAGAGGCAACTTATTCCTCTGCAGCTCCGCTGCCAATAGTGCGTTGTCCTGAAATATCCTGTGGCTTGTAATTGTGAAGGAACTGAGCTTGAGTCTCAAAGGCTTTCTTGGTCTTGGTCACAGGATAGAGTGCAAGTTTAATCATTGTTGCTGAAGCATAAAAAGTTAGCACTGGTTTTGGCATTGATTGTTTATTTTTTATTCAATTTACCTTTGTTGAGCCCATCACAGATTACATGAGAAAGTTATTTTGAAAAATTGACCACCCTCTTATGAGAGTGGTCACTTTTAGTCTTTGGCATGGATTGTTAGTTTTCCGATTTGCCTTTGATGGCAACGCCTCTTTGTCGGTCATTTTTGGGGATTTACATTATCCATGTGTTTTCTTCTTATCAATGCCAATTACCAGATTTACGTTATTTACCTGAGGGGGTCTTTTGGTACTCTGCTCGGTCGAGAGCTGCAGTAAAGGCCTTGTTCAAGTGGGAGAGGAGGCGAAGGATTGTAATAAGCACTCGGCTCTTCTTAAAGGCTAAAGGCCGCATCATCATTCTGAAAAACCAACATATTGGTCATATATTACGAAAAGAAATCGGATGTTGCCATCAAAAGGGGGAAATTCTCCCAGTGGCATGGTCCCTATGCATGCAATTGATTTCTAAGCAAGTTGCAATTTCCAAGTTGTAAGAATGGTGATTCTGTCTCAAAGAGAATGAGATGACTCAGCTGACATGAACCCATTTTTTTATCTTGCTTTCAGTTTTCTGATATTTGCCATTCTACAGCATATGTACTGCAGGAGCATGGCGGTGAATGATGCAATTAGGAGCGACCATTTTCATCGTTGGCATCAAATGTGTTCTCTCAACCCATTAACAAATCTCCCACTTTTAGTGGTCGACTTATATAAATATAGTTTGACTTGAATTGATTATAAGCTTGGATTCAGCGATGCATACCAAATCTGTGCACGTTGCTTTCATCATCTTATTGCCCTTCAGGTGTGGGGAAACAGTTTTCATATTGAAAAATATTATATGCACCATATTTCTTTGACTTTAACTTTTTAAAATAAATAGCAACACATTTGATTTTGTCGGTATTAATTTTGTCATTTTCGCTTCTCGAAGAAAGAAATGGCATAAATTGTACTGAATCGCATGTATAAATTTACGACATCGAACATAGACGTTTTAGATACATAATTGGATTGACGTTGCAATCGGGGCAATCTAGCATCGTGTTCCTTGATCAGTTGCTCAATGAAGAGAGCAGCTGAAGAGAAAGGGTGAGAACATTTTAGGACTTGATTGTTACACTTAAATTTTGATTAAATATTTAGGATTAATTTGTATGGAAAATTAGGTATCAATTGGGTCCTAACATAAAGGATTTCACATCGCATATGCATTAATATTATTTGTATCAATTAAATTCAGTTTTTCCTTATTTTACTGCATTTCGGATAAATAGAAATTTTAAAAAAATTATTATTACTATTTATTTATTTTTTTTAAGGAAGAAAACGTTGGCTTTGGGGGCTGGACCTGACCCCAGCCCCTTTTCTCGTTTCCGCGCGGGCCCAGGACAACCTCCGCCTTCAATATTCAGTGGTATGTGCGCGCCACGTCATCCGCTGACCTGGTGCGCACGTATCAATAATATACCGGCACGTGTTCCCGAGCGGGACCCGCTGAAAAAGGAAGGCGCTGATTTTTGGTCGGCTCGGCTCGGCTCTCTCCACCGCAAAAGAAAGGACAGTCAGCGTATTCCTCCCGCTCAAAATTTTTCTCTCACCTCACTTAAATTTGCTGGGTTTTTTTCTCTCTTCTCTCCTCGCAAACAGAGAACGATCGAGACTTCCTCTGTTTCTTCTCGGCGCATCCCACCCCTTCCACTTCCGCCTCCGTCTCCGCCTCCACCTCGGCCTCCCCCTCCCCAAAAGCATCGCCGCCATCTACCTCTGGCACGTCGCCTCGTTCAAGAGCGCCACCAGTCGCAGCTGGTCCCAACCCCCTCCACCTCCGATCGTTTCCAACGCGGAGATCAAGCACAAGTTTTGTGCTCGCGTTGGTCTCTCGGAAACTTCTGACCTCCGTCCGATTGCGTCCCACTAATGAACTCGTTATCAGCTTCGATCCGTGCCGCCGCCGCCGATAGCGTCCTCCGTCTCTGGCATCTGCTCGTCCTCCCCGTCCCTCAGGCCGAAGACGCCGCCGGCCTCCGCCGCGGCCGTCGCCTCCGCCCGAGGGAGACAGCCTCGGTCTCGTTCCCGGCCGAGCGCTGTCACGACGACCCGGCCCGCTCGGTCGCGAGGAGATCTCAGCAGACCTGGGCAGGGCGGACGGCGCGGCAAAGAAGGATAGGCGCGGGCTGGAGAAGGATTCCCGCTCGCTGTGGGGGAGGTACATGGACTGGCTATACCAGCACCGAGAGCTAGGGCTTTTCTTGGACGTGAGCCATATCGGGTTCACGGACGAGTTTGTGGAGGAGATGGAGCCCTCGTTCCAGGCCGCGTTCGAGGTGATGGAGGAGCTGAAGAAGGGCGCGATCGCCAACTTGGATGAGGGCCGCATGGTCGGGCACTACTGGTTGAGGAATTCGGAGCTCGAGCCGACTTGGTTCCTGAAGGCGCAGATTGAGAGCACGCTTGACGTCATCTGCAATTTCGCTACCGATGGGGTCAGCGGTTAGGTCAGTTCTGGAATTCCGGTTGTTGTTGCTCTCCGTGTGGTAAGAGAGGCTGTAGTTCCTGCGTTTTTCTTTTTTTTCCTTTTCTTTTGAATTGGTTTGCTGTCATATTTGCTTACGTTTCTCCTCCATTATCTGGAGCAAGTGTATATGCTGCTTGATTCACTTATGCGCAATGGTCTTTTGTCTTCATCTTTTGATTCGGAATTTGAAAAGCGCTAAAGTTACAAGCTATGGATGAATGTTCATTTGGGGACTGATAGCATATCCACACTGTTTGCATTCCTAGATTGTAATTCCTTTCTTTGCTTGCAGTATTAAATCTGGCAGCAAATAAAATTCTCTTTAAGGATATTGTCCCATGTAAGTCTGGGAATTAATTATGTTTTCTTGTCCAAGATAAAGCTAACTTGTACGTTGTGTCAGAAGATTCACAGAAACATTGATGTAGGGACTGTAGATTAACTTAGCATGTCCACACTGTATGTGCTTCCTAGATTGTAAATCCTTTGGCAAGTAACTTATCATTGTACTACTTTTGTCAAATAATCACAAACATAAATGGCAAGGCCTGTTTGGGGTGGCTGTGAGTTTCAGCTTGCCTTTCTGGTTTTAGCTATGGGTTTGAGTTTTTGGCTTTAGCTTTGACTTTAAAGAAATGAAGTTGGTAGAAGACATAACTTCTAACTTAAAAGTGACTGGCTCATTTTGAGAATTTAATAGTACTGAAAACTGAACCTTAAATCATAGATGTTTGGATTCTTGGATAATTTTACTTCTAAAATGAAGCATATAATAACTTTTAGTGACCAAAAGCCATAATACCTGATGTGCAGTCCCTATCATCCCCCCCTCGGTGCAAAAAAAAAAAAAAAAAAAAAAAAAAAAAAAAAAAAAAAAAAAAAAAGCGAAAACACACACAAAAGAAGAAGTTACAACATAAGCAGTATCAATAGTTTTCCGTAGCTGTCTGAGTGGCTTCTCTACTGATACTGATCAAAGGATGGTTCTTGCCTTTTGTAGTCCTGTGCAGCAAAAATAACTCGTTTCTTTTCCAGGTGAAGAACAACCCTGCTGCATTTCCAGATTCTTTCTCCTTTTCTTTGGTAGGAGGAATAAATCCTTTATCAGAATGACTGTTCTGTAACTATAAGGAGAAAATATGGGCCTCCATCTTTCAAGATTCTTGCTCTTAATGCGTTTTATGATCACTTGTGTTTTGTAAATGGGAGAAATATCAAAGTGAGGAGAAAGTTGCTCTTGGTTGGGGAAAGCGTGTCAGAAAAGCTGTTTCTTACGGAGAAGCATTGCCAAAGCACATCCAAGTGAAATGGCCAACGAGGTATTTAATCTGAATTGCCTTCTCTTATGCTATTAGGGTTGGAAACTTTAGAATAAGAGTGCACCTGATGGTGTTAAATATTGACCAAGGGATTATGATGGTGATCTAATGGTTATTTCTTTGATATGCTGAAGAAACTCTCTGTTGTGCTGAAGAGCAACTTCATTGATCCACTTTTAACCATGCTCCTTTGATGGAAAGGGCAACTAAATAAATCCCTTTGTCGTTGTTCTTTATTTATTCTTGTCCTGGGAGTTGAAATTTGGATTATGAAGTTGCAAATGTCTTTCCTTTTTTTAATTTGTTATTATTCCACTAATGAAGGAAAGTTAAGTCGCAAACACTTGTAAGGAGGACTCATGCATTGAACATACTGCTTATTTTCCTCCTTAACTTTTGTGTATGCACGAGTTTGCTTTCAAATTCCTGTCGAAAGGTATATTTTTTCTCTTCATCTTGTCCTAATGTTGCTTTTAGCTTGAATTGCTGACATCCTTGAAGGTAGGATGCTGGTCTGTATTTTGAGTTTTTCACTGAGTATATTAAGCTATTTGATCCATTAGAAAAATTATGGGCAATAAAATCAAATTTGTTCCTGATCTCATGGTGCTGAGGTTTTCATGCATTGACTTGCACTTATATAGCGTTATAATTTCATTATTTGTTGGTTTACCTTTGAAACATAAAGCAGAGTGGTGACGAAGAGGAACGGGTGCCAGAGCAAGAGCCAGAACGGGAGTATACACCTGCTGGACTCGCTCTAAAGCAATATCTCAAAGCAGAGAGGCCTCCCACAAGTCTGCAGAGCAAATATCTGCTGAGAAATTGCTACGATATTGTCCCAGTCAGCTAGCCGGGTCCCAGATGATGGTGGTGCAAGTAATGCACTTGCACCGAGGAAGGCCAGCCAATCTTCCATAATGAGCCTATCTTCCCTACCGACCTGCACCCCATCTGACATTTCAGAGAGAAATTCATGGCAATAACATCATATTTATGGACAACCGGAGTATCTCTCTCCTCAGACCAGAGGTTATTGCAATAACACTTTATGCTCATGCATAATTTGGTTGGATCATTTCTCTTTTGCAGCTGAAAATTGGTTTTCCTTCAGTTAAGTTGTATAGATTGCGTATAGCACATTGACAGTTATGTGATACGTTAATATGATTTCTTGGCTAGTTCTTTATTTGTTAGCTTTTGAAACATTACAAATCAAGCATGTCATTGGCAGCAGATATATTGCATGAACATTAATGACGTACGTTGCATGTTATAGATTTGATTGTCTTAAATTCTCACTTCTGCTCATTTTGAAAGCGATCATTCTCCTAACCATTTATAGGGCCGATAGGATCTGCGAAAGTGGACCTTGCAGAGTCCCAAGACTCTTTACCTGTGCTGGGTGTCTCTGCCAGGGGCAAGAAAATATCCAGTACGTAATTAATACCCAACTTAATAGGTACTCAACAAAGTCATGATAGCAATTAATATTCACCAGAGTGAGGAATCCAGAAAGATATTTTCTTTTTCTTGTATGGTGTTATTTCTTCATTCTCGAGACTTTCAATTCATATGGTGATCTGAAGGTAATGACACATTCTTTGAATTTTGCTTTTATGCTGCCGCATTTAGTTGTGAACTCGAATGGACAGTGAGGTCTTGATTGAAGGAGAAGCAAGAACAGAAAACCTTCATCAATCAGGACACATGACTCTCTCCTTTCACCTGCTGTTCATCCCAACAAACCTCAACTTTGGTGCGGATGGGATCTTGAAGGGAGCTGTCAAGAAGCTGATCAATACCAGATGACTGTCAGGCAGCTCAGACTTTATGGAATACGCAAGTAGAATTCCTGTGTGCAGTTCTAATGAAGTACTTGTTCGAAAAAAGTAATGTTAAACATACCTGGTAATGGCTTTTCTCTTTACTTGGAATTGATAATTCTAGAACTATTCTGTTCATCTCACTGTTGTATGTTTTACCATTTCGTGATTTGTTATTCATTAATATCTATCGAACTTGTCTCGATTACTATATTAAAATGATGCAGGTATTGTTTTGGTCGGTTTGACATTGGGCTTTCATGCATCTTTTTTCATATATTCATAGATTATCTGGATATTGTATTGGGTCTTGAGTTCTGGCTAGTCCCTCTGTTATGCTCTCCAAGTCACATTGATATATGAGTTCAAGGCAGTTTCGCATGACCTTGATGCATGGTTCTTCTGGTTGTTAGCATTCTTTAAATCTCTCCATTGCAATTGCTTGATGCTCTCCAAAGGGCCACATTCAAATTCACAGACTGTCTCCATTCATTTGGTGATTGTGTGATTGATTCCGAGATCTTCTGGAATTATTATAAAATTCCTTTCTCTAAGATTAACTAGCTACCCTCATTTATGTTTCAACATTTTCAGAACATACTGTGAGTATATGTGCCACTTGTTGACCTAAGCATATGCCTACCTATATACCATTGACTCAGCTCCTACCTTTCACACTTTTAGAGCCAAACTTGGTAAAGCCTCTACTTGTTTCTTGTTTCCTTGTATTGCCAGTTAGGGAAACTAATAATTGCACAAAGAAATTTCATCTTTTTGTGATTTGTTTGCAGAAATGTTTCTGGTTGTGATTTATGCAAGTCGTTTTGGTACATGCACCGATAAAGGATAATAACCAAAATAAAGATTACAGCATCAGTGGATTTTATGGATTTTGTTTGAATGGCTTTCATCTGTGGCACTTGCAATTCGCTCACAGAATCTGATTTCTCTGTAAACACAGAGGAAACTTAGTAATTAACTGCTCTCTACAAGACCAAGCTAAATCTGGCAAAGCATGCGACTACTATATAAAACAAATACAACTTTGCTATTAGGAACTGCGCAGTCCCTGAATCAGCATATAGAGCAAGGCAGAAGTGCATCGCTATGAGTATCCTTAACATGGACATTGCAGAGTCTGACCCTTCCCTGTTCCAGAGGCTCTTCCACTAGGTGAGAAGAGATAGTAAGTTCCTGATGGCCAAAGTTAATATTTGCTCTATATAGTAGTCCCAGTTCTTTGCCAGATCTTACTCGGTTGTTATGGGGTAAGAAGCTGATTGCTTATTTTCCTCCTTGCTCTACAACACAACCCCGAACGTAATGCAAAACTTCCATATTAGGCTCATTTGACCTGCTGATTTGGCTTGGATATGGTCATTGGTGTGGAAGAGTCGGGACATCTACCATTTGACCATTTGGTCTGCAACTTTTGCATCAGTTTCAGTTAACGGTGCTTAAGAAATGGATATTTTCCCTTCCGTGCGCTGTAGCAATCTAATTTGATTGTCTTTTATTAGTTATGACAATAAATGCACAGAAGAGAGGATTTCGGCAAGATATATCTTCTTTCTTATGGTGTTATTTCTTTGTATTAGGAGTATGGAGTCACAAGATAAATTATGTTGAAGCACTAATGCATCCTCTAAAACTTGCTATCAAGTTGCTGCAGCATTAAATGGTGAACTTTTTCAGATGGCGGGGTAGATATCAGAGGAATGACCGTAGCAGGTGATGAGACGGATCACAGGTCTGGGAAGGTGTTTGAGTGGAGAATTGAAAGCCTTTTCCCAACTAGGCTCTTCTCTCTTTTAAGCTGCCCAGACCCATTGATCACACAGTTCACCAGCAACTTCAATGCGGATGGGATTTTCCAGTGATTTATAGAGAAGCGGATGGACAATCGGTAAATCTGGCAACTGAGGCTTCATAGGAGTATTGACTTCATAAAGGGAAAATGTCAGAGCGTTTCCGGGCACTTGCTAAGGCTCTTTAGTTATGCTTTTGTTAAGTAGACTTTTCAAAAAGTTTTTCGTCTCGTACGTTAGTCCTCATCCATTCTACTGATGAGATATATTTGCCCTTTAAAGAATTGGATACTCTTGTTTTCCTATAGAGAATATGTTGCTCTGCACATAAAATTAGATTATGCAAGCAAGTTTATTTGGTTGTGATTTCTCGCTTGTTATCTCATTACCTATGCTGAGGTACGGTAAGCCAGATGAAACGTGTAAGATGTTCAGACCGTTGGGCTTTGTTTCAAATGGCTTTCGTCTACAATATCGGCACTTTCAAGTCCTAGATATGTCCAAGGGTGTTATCTAGCTTTTCTGGTTTCTTGTCCTGATCTTACCTAGATTTGGTTCATATCACCGTGACAAGATAGAAGGGATCGAGTAAACTTTCATAAAGTCAGTATGCGCTCTGCGCACCTTGGATTGGCACATACTATCCACGAGTGTCTTTAGAAGGTTGTTAATGGATGAGTCTTAACTTAAAAAGGTGGTGTTTTCTTGTATTATGGAATTCAGGGCCCATCAAACAATCTATGGAATTCTTTCATGGGACTGGAAGCGTTAGGGTGCAGATGGTGGCATAAATTCTTTTCTTGTAGACTTTGACCAGTGACGTAGAGTAATGAAACCGCAAAGATAGGATGATTAGCCAAATTAGGACACCTCTGTGTAAAGCTTTTGTTATAGAAAATGAGACTATAGTGTTAGTCGATGTACATTTGTCTTACTCAAATGTTGCAGGTGCTAGATTAGCATAAAGATGAGTTAGTGCAAGTGTTTAACCAGAGTGAGGTTCCTGAGTGGCTTTGTTCGATACATTACTCTTAGATCAAGTCAACTGGTGCATTTACCTTTCTTTCTTCTCTTGCCTTGTTCCATCTTCCCAAGCTTTTAGAAGGTTCTTCTAAATGAGATTAAAAGCTTGTATCATATATATTATATCGTCAAAACATCACAAATTTTCTGTCAATAAGGGTTCATTTTCTAGTCGTAGTGATGAATTTTTTGCATAATGAGCAATACTAGCAATCATGAAAAGCCATTGTTAAAACTCCGCCAAGCTTTTAGGAGGACAAAGGGGAAATGCGCATATAGTTTACCCAATTTGTGCATCATTTCTTATAGATTCATATTAATGGAAATCGGGACTCTGAGATTGCAGCGTGTAGAGTTTTATCTCTTCAAGCATATAAACATACCTGGTGAAATTGAGTTTTACTATGATGACCAATCAAAGGACCAAAGTGAACAGACTTATAACTTATTAAACCAACATCTCATCAGAGTTGAACAATGTTGCGTCTTCTCGCCCACATTATCATGCGAAATCGAAGCAGTGTATTTTGTATGACACTAGTATTCCGTAGTCGAGGGCCAAAAAGAACTCGAACACAGCATTTCAATGTTTGAATAACAAAGTTTTCAAGATATCTTCCAACAATACAAAAAGGGAGAATTAAGAGCCACCATATTCTTTATAAAAAGAATTAAAAATTCAACATTGTTCTGATTTCCAATACTTACTGATAGTTAACTAATGTCGGATTTGTTTGTATATCTACACACTCAAAAGCTGCAGAAATTCTTTAGATCCTCTTCCTTGGAGGAGTTCCTAATCATCCCCTCGGTGACTCCAGTAGCAAGTGATATATTTGCACAAACATTTGATTATTTATATGCACGCGCTGTTTCAGACGCAAAAGAAATTATAATGGAGAATTTAGTATTACAAGGCTATTTTATGATTAATATCTTTTTTTTCGTTAAAAACTTACTATTCGGCCAAATTCATGTCCTTTCAATGCGGATCTCTTTCTTTCCATCATCTACAATGCCTACGAGCTTTTCTTCTTATCCATGTTTCTACCACCCCACTCAACAGTTTCTTTAATTGTTCCCTGTTCCTTGAGCAGCTTTAGGGCACCTGACAGCCCTTTCCCCACTGCAGCTTCATGAATTGTCTCATCCGGAACTGTTAAATATGACTCGAGTTTGAGCGTTTGCTAAAACACGAAATTCGGTAAACTCGCAAAGGAAATATAAAAAAAATAAAATAAAATAAAGGAGGAAAGTTGATTGCTTGCGGAATCCGAATGAAGAAGCCTCTGCACGTGAAGAAGCCAAATTAAGGAACTGGTGGGCCCAGGTCAACTATTTGACCTTGGGCACATGATTTTCTTTTCTTTTCGGTGTGCGCGTGAAGTCGCAGAGGGGAGCCGCGGAAGAGGGTTTCTGTTTTTGGTGAGTTGCTGCCGCACGAAGCCACACACGATCATTGAGCGAAGCCGCATATTGAAGCGCCGTTATTTTAGCGAGTGCTTGGCGGGTTTTTCGTTCGTGCAATTACATCCAAGAAGTTTAGTGTTTGTAGTCGATCAAATCTTGAGGTAAGATTTGCGTGTAATTTCTCCGTGAGATTGAGAGATTATTTTTGAGGAATTTCGGGGCTAAACACTGCGTGCGTTATTGGGTGTAATTGGGGCTTGGGAAACACCGAGAGAGTGTTTGAGTGACTTGAGTGTGTAATCTTCTTGTATCGCTTGATCTATAGTGAAATTTGCTGCTGCTCTCCCCGTGGACGTAGGTCTTTATGACCGAACCACGTAAATCCGGTGTCTGATTTATTTTCTTCTTTCGTCTATATTTTGTTCGATCGCTCGCCCCATCGCAACAAGTGGTATCAGAGCTAGGCTTGGCTAAGTTGAAGCGAATCGATGGCGACAGAAGAAGTAAAAGTGAGAATCAACAAATTTGATGGGAAGGATTTCAGTTTTTGGAATATGTAGATTGAAGATTATCTTTACCAGATGAATTTGCACTTGCCTTTATTTGGAGAGAAACCAGAGACGATGAAGCAAGCTGATTGGGATTTGCTGGATAGACAAGCTATGGGTGTTATTCGGCTGACGTTGGCTCGTAACGTTACGTTTAACATTCTGAAGGAGAAGACCACTGCTGATTTGATGCAAGTCCTGTCGGATATGCACGAGAAGCCCTCTGCGATCAACAAGGTCTGTTTGATGCGACGTCTATTTAACTTAAAGATGAAAGAAGGTGCGTCAATTGCAGATCATATCAATGAATTAAATGTGATTGTTAGTCAATTGAGTTCAGTTGAGATTGATTTTGAAGATGAGGTACGTGCTTTGATTCTATTATTCTCATTGCTTGATAGTTGGAATACTACCGTTACTGCTGTTAGTAATTCCTTTGGGTCAACAAGTTTGACGTTTGATGGGGTTCGAGATTTAATTCTGAGCGAGGATATTCGTAGAAGAGAATCTGGCGAATCTGTATCTATTGCTCTAGTAGGTGAAAATAGAGGAAGATCTGTAACACGTATGGGTAATGGTAGTACTAATATGAACAGACATAGTCAATCTAGAACTGCTAATGTTGTCTGTTGGAACTGTGGCAAGAGGGGGCATCTTAGACGAGATTGCCTTAAACTGAAGAATGAAAAGGGTAAGGGAATTATGGTTGATTCTGCAAATAATGTTGCAGCTGTAGCAGATAATGCTGATTATGTCTTGTCTGTCACTAATGATTCATCGCTTGATGGATGGATTATGGATTCTGGTTGTTCTTTTCATGTCACACCAAATAGAAACTGGTTTATCACTTATCAGTGCACGGATAGTGGTAAAGTCCAGTTAGGGAACAACGCTAAGTGCGATGTTGTGGGTGTTGGTAATGCTAAAATCAGAATGCATTATGGTATTGTGATGACATTGACTGGAGTGAGGCATATTCCAGAATTGAAAAAGAACTTAATTTCCTTGGGTGCCCTAGATTCAGCTAGTTGCAGGTATTCTTCAAAAGGTGGAATTTTGAAGGTTGTTCAAGGTGCCCTGGTGATAATGAAAGGAATCTAGCACGATGGCCTGTATAAACTTCAAGGTAAGACAGTGATAAATTTTGCTGCGAAGACGTCGGATGCATCTTTTCGAGAGTCTATTGACTGCTCGAGGAAGACTTGGGTGTTTGTGCTAAGGCACAAGTTTAATGCTGGTGTCAGAATCTCGCAGTCAAGAGCTTTGATCGAGACGGAGACTGGTAAGTCGATCAAGCATGTGCAGACTGACAATAGCATGGAGTTCTGCTCGAAGCTGGCAAATAAATTCTGCATGAAAGAGAGCATAGTGAAACACCGCACTAGTGCTAGTAAATCACAACAATTTGCAGAATTGATGAGCAGAACATTACTAGAGATGGCCCGAAAAATTATCTCTAGTGCTGGTATAGCTAGGAGAATCCTAGCTGATGTGCTAAGTACGATAAGCTGCCTGGTGAATAGATCTCCATCAACTGCTATTGAATGGCGAACTCCTGATGAAGAAGTGTGGTCAGGTAACGTTGCTGATTATTCTATTTTTAGAATGCCTGGTTGCCCGTGTTATTTTCGAGTGAGTGATGGTAAGCTCAATGGGAGGGCAAGGTGCATATTCCATGGCTATGCACAAGGTGAGCGGGGTGATCTGTTGTGGTGCCCAGATATAAATTCACCTATTAACAGCAGAGAAGTTACCCTTGATAAGTCTCCAATACTTCTGGCTAGGAGTGATTATAGCAATGTTAATACGGATCTAGACGGTGTTCAGCTTGAGGTGGAGTTGCAACCAGAAACTCCTGAGGTAGCGAGTACAAGAATTAGCAAACTAATCGACACAGATGGTGCTCATAGCGAGGTGGAGCTTATAGAGCCAACGGTTGCTGTAACTGCTGATATTGACAAGGTATGTATTCGATCTCCTGACAGATATGGATGCAATAATGGTTTTACTTTATCTGCGGTTGAGGAGGTCGTGTCAGAAAATCCTTGCGGAGCAGTTAAAGGTGCATGTGGAGTTGGTATTCTAATGAGATCCTCAGTTATGGCGAAGTTCAAGCGAGACTTGGACTTGGATAATATTTGTGGCGGTTGAGCCCATTGGGGGCTATGGGAAAGTAGCAGCAGAGTTTAAATTTTTGCGAAGCGATTGCAACTTAGCTCAAACGTCGACCCAAGGTGGAGATTGTTAAATATGACTCGAGTTTGAGCGTTTGCTAAAATGCGAAATTCGGTAGACTCACAAAGGAAATATAAAAAAATAAAATAAAATAAAGGAGGAAAGTTGATTGCTTGCGGAATCCGAACGAAGAAGCCTCTGCACGTGAAGAAGCCAAATTAAGGAACTGGTGGGCCCGGGTCAACTATTTGACCTTGGGCACACGATTTTCTTTTCTTTTCGGTGTGCGCGTGAAGTCTGTGAGTGGCCGCTTGAAACCCTACGTAAAAAGAGAAGTTGCAGAGGGGAGCCGCGGAAGAGGGTTTCTGTTTTTGGTGAGTTGCTGCCGCACGAAGCCACACACGATCGTTGAGCGAAGCCGCATATTGAAGCATTGTTATTCTAGCGAGTGCTTGGCGGGTTTTTCGTTCGTGCAATTATATCCAAGAAGTTTAGTGTTTGTAGTCAATCGAATCTTGAGGTAAGATTTGCGTGTAATTTCTTCGTGAGATTGAGATATTATTTTTGAGGAATTTCGGGGCTAGACACTACGAGCGTTATTGGGTGTAATTGGGGCTTGGGAAATACCGAGAGAGTGTTTGAGTGACTTGAGTGTGTAATCTTCTTGTATCGCTTGATCTATAGTGAAATTCGCTGCTGCTCCCCGTGGACGTAGGTCTTTACGACCGAACCACGTAAATCCGGTGTCTGATTTATTTTCTTCTTCCATCTATATTTTGTTCGATCGCTCGCCCCATCGCAACAGGAACAACTTCCTCCTCATCCTCATTAATAGGACCTTCATCATTACCAAATTCTTTAAATTCTGTCCAGCCTTCGGGCTCATCTTTTACTTCATTATTAGATGTTACCAGTGCTTCGTCTTCATCCATGAAGACATCTTCTGCGTCAGGCTTACGAGAAACTGGAACGAGGGGGTAATGGCACAATTTTAGTAACTCACTTGATAAGAAAATAACATAACATCACATATCCTTTCTGACACCAAAGACCATATCAAGCAATTGGTGGATATAACACCGATTTGAAGAGGAAGTAATTTCAATTACATGAATGAAATCTTAAAATTGCAATACAACCCCCATATGCATGTCCCTCTCCCCTTCTCAGTAGAACCAACAGCATTCTTAGCCAGCATATATCGTGAAAGCTAACTGTGGTTTTAGAACTAAGCAACTCCAATATGGCCAAAATAGTTGAATAAGTCCACTGCTCTTCAACACAGCAATTCCCTCAACCAGCGATTAGGAATTTAGTTCGGAAGTTAAAATGCATCCCAAATAAACAAGCTACTGTGATTGCATGAGCAACAGACTGCAAGTTGTATGCGAAAAGTTCGCTTGTTTGCAAGTTGTCCAGGATGTTGTTCAATGAGACGCATCAAGAGCATTGCTTGTTCGCACATACACAGAAGGCAAATTCTAAAATAAGTCACTTACAAACAATCTTTCAGTATGCATACAGTGAAAGAACAAGAAATGTTGCTCATTGACCATCCAAACAATAGCAGGATTCTAAACTAAACAGCCAACTTAAACTAGTTTTGACCTAATAAGCAGCAATGCTACCCAAATCAGCAAAAGGCAATAATCTGAAAAATCTGGAGAACAAAATAAGGGTTCCACAGTTCATAAAGAAAATACGATCGCAAATTGTCCAGGCCAACACAGAATTAATCGAATGTATACCTTCATCAACCTCGAGGCCTGAAACAAGACATTCTATTTCTGTCATGACAACCCTGCTTTCCTGTGATTCTCCAATCGCAACACTCTGATTTTCTGCATTGTGTGTGCTAGGAATACTACTGGCACGAAGAGCTATCGCTTTAGGACCAGAAGCCCCCTCCTCTTCTTGCTTCTTTAGAGCCAATTTCCTAGCTCTCTCTAAAGATTTATAAAGATCTTCATCGTCATCAGCAATGACCATGTTTTCGTCATTCTCCATCTTAACAGGAAGAGTTTGCTCCACCCGCAGTAACCTAGATGCCTCCTCTGCGTTAGCATAGGCCAATTGCAGCCTTCAGCTCACTGGGTAACACACAGAAAATAGGAGGAAACCAAAGGGAGTGTATGGCACAAAGTAACTGCATGACAAACACAATGAAGAGCTCAAATTCGTGCAGTGATGGTAAAGGCAGGATATCATGGATTAAACACATCTACAAAAAGAATACTTGCATACTTTTAGAAAGGGAGGCAGCATCCATGACAAATGTGAAGCCATTGGATGCATAAAAGTTGAATTTCCTATGAAGCAACTGTGGAAATTCAAATTCCCTTTTCTGTATCCACTTCTCTTGAGTGCCTTCTCAAAAAATGTGGCTGTATGGAAAATTGACCACATAAAGGATGTCTCAGTGCACAAGCGAACCAAGCCTAAAGGTTCAGATAAATAATTGTTTTGCCATTCTGCCTGGATCCATTGTTGGCAAAGTGGTTCCAACAACCAAAGCAAAACTTCTTGCTGCTGTTGAATCCTGTAACAAGTTTGGATTAAGAATTCGAACATTTTCTAGTGTAGAAAAGGAGACAAGTTCAGGAAACCAAACATAAGTGATTACCCAGCAGCAGAAGCCATTACAAGAAATGCTTCTCCAAGAATATTATGTTCACCGCGCAGAAGACAACCTTCTCTTTGAAGATAGGCCATTGTGTCAGCAATCCCCTTTAAAGGAAAGAACAAAGAAAGGAAGCAGAGACAATTAATGTCAGAAGAGCTAGAATGAGATACAGATAGGCACTATAGTAGTACTTGACATTTAAGCCAACAGTAGCTGTAAGTAATTATCCATTTAAGCAGTGTCCTCATTTACAAAAAAGCAATTTGGTTCCAACTTCTTGGAAAAAGATATCCCATTTGGCTAAGTATTTAATCCTCTAAATGCCAGATTTGTACAAGTGGATATTCTCTTAGTGACTCCTCTTCTCCTAACAAAAGCCAGAGTAGACATTCAGAGAGACCAATGAAATGAACATTCTTTCTATTGAACCTGGTCAGATGGATAAACATCCACAAGTCCAGTCCTTTCATCAAGCATACTCTCTGTAGTTGACGTATCGCTTTCACCTCCTCCACCCTTTTCAATTCTCTCTTGATCAATTTCCTCAGCTATTTTGGTTTTCTCTTTGCCAGCTTTCCCCTCAGCTTCTTTTTTTTCCCTCTCTTCTTTTTCTTTTCTCATTCATTCTTTCTCCTCTGCTTTCTCTATTTGTTCTTTGTGCTCTATATTTAGAGATGAAAAAGCAACAAAACAATTGATAGTAACACAAAAATGAACGCATGTAAAAGAAATCTTAAACTAAGCATCATAAAGTGCCAAAGCATGGAAGAAGGGTAGTCTAAGCACATGTACAACAACAGAGATAGCAAATAGTGACCATGACACTAAAGCTATTTTGGGAACACCAAGGGCCGGAATTTGGAGAGAGTATCTAAAAATTCGAATTTTCCCTCTATTTCTCTCTCACAAAAATTTCAATTTCTCCCGACTTTCCACCTATCCCGTCCATTTTCACTATTTTTCCCAAATATAGCTAATCTTCCAAACATCATAACACTACTACACACTCGTTTAGAGGGATGAAGTAATTTCTTTAGTGAGGTAAACCAAATGCTTCCCAAATCTTCCATCCATTTACCTACAAGGCTGGGATACATCTGGCACATCAATATCTAATAGTCACAACATCCACACTCATTCAGAAAATGCTTCGTTGTTTGGTAAAACTACCAAAAAGTTAGTACTGTAAAATATCTATACAGAAGCTATATTATGATGAGTTCATTATCATCGAGTGTGAGTTTTTCCAATTACGTAGACCATAATATGCTGCTATCCTTTGGATGCGGTATGAACAAAGATGATATATATGTGCAGTAGCCAGCAACTACGTTTTAAGGGCAAACTCAAGTTTAATGAGACCATGACAACTAAATTCAAGTTATTTTGCCAAGATACCACCAAATTAGGAAAAACCAAACCTTTAAGCTGTTCAAACTGCACTTTCAGTACTTTCTCCTCACTTTTCAATTTTGACAATTCTTCCTTGTCTTTTGCAAGAGCTACTTTAGTCTGGTCCACTTCCTGTTTACATATGGCAACGCCCTCCTGGTACACAGCAATTTTTTTCTTTGGCTCATCTTACACTGCTTTTCCAGCTTCCTGACATGTATTCAGGCACTTCACTTTATCACCGTATTCATCACTCCCATCACAGCAGTCTGAGTATCATGGAGCAGGCAAAGAACATATGTTAGGAGGAGAAATTAAGAGGAGGCAGAAAAAGAAGACCACCTGCTAGTTAACCTTTGTCCAGCGGATGCTAAAATCAGTGTTACAAGAACTAGAACGATCTAGCAATTCCATCAACCTATTGAGGTCAGATGATGTCAGCATATAATCTTTTATAGGACCTTAGCATTTAGTAATTGTCCAATTGACAAAAATCCTAAACAATGAAAAGGGAAAATTAATCTAAGCATTAATTAGTATCTTATCACAATATTATGATGTTACTTAATCCACACATTCATCATCCATTTTACTAACAATTGATCACTCTGCAGATCCCTGCATATGACGATAAGCATGTAGATTTCATTCAAAAATGCACCTTTTGTTTTCTCTCCAACCTTTCCCCCTTCCTGCAATTTTTCTTGTATTCTCAGAAACACTGTTCATTGACGAGCGTTAAGGAAAAGATCAATCCAAACTAAACCAGTTCTCCATCTCGCTTAGTTTTGACCACTTTCTTTTCACTGGATTGAACCAGACCAAGCATGCAAACTGTTCTCAATTGAAGAAGCCACTCTTGTCTAGCTTTTGAAACAATCCTTAAGATGTAAAGCCGAAAAAAAAGTTTCCATTCATTTCCCATATGCATATATCTCACAATCAATGTCCTTGTCCTCAAAAGTTGGAGAGTTCCTAAAAAGTAGTCTCAAATCTGTTCATCACTTGAAATATATCCTTGTTTACTTGTCTTCATGGTATTAGGTTCATTAAATAGTCTGTAAAGTAATATTTTAACAGTGATGTTTGTTGGTGAGGAAGACAATCCAGGACATGAAGTTGCTAAAGCAGGTAAATAAATTTGTTGTTGCACAATTATGATTAATCAGTGCCCCATCACACTAAAGTGTGGAACGTCTCATTGCAGTGAATATTAGAGATATCCTTGACATTGAAGCAATTAAAATCTGCAAAGAGGACTTCTGGCCCTAGCCGTTCATAATATCATATCTGATATTCTTATGTCTAAGAAGGAATTGCAACCTTGTTGGGCAATTCAAATGCAGCAGGATCTTGTTCGATGATACATGAACTTACATGCATGTGTTATGTACAAATGATCAGAAGGGAGAATGAGGTCCACAATCAACACAAAAAACAAATGCTTGGAAAGGCCAAGACCATGGAGAAAAAGTTCCAATGGACTACTTACCACAAATGCCATCATTTACTCTCGAAGAAAATATAATGACAGGAACATGTCCTGCATTCCAACAATAAAATTTTCCATTTGGGCATGCTGATGTTCCTGCATTATCGAGTCAGAAAGTGAAATTACAATTAGAAAAGTACGTAGCTCTAGTCGTGGACACTACAAGAAATCTCAGACATACATGAGATGTTCTAAAGAAGGAAACAAAGCCGGGTGAAAGTAAAAGTTGTCATTTAGAATAGTCTAAACATCAAAGCAGTCCAGATATGGACACTCTAGGTGTTTGCACACATACTATGTTCTATAAGAAGAAATAAAGCCTAGGATTAGTAACAGTCTTTTTTGGATAAGTAATATCTAAAACCAGTACAAGCCTAACAAAAAAAAACCCATGGTTTGTGATAAGCACAATACAACTGAACTAACATGAGTCCAGCTGAGCTTCTTGATGAACCATCATTACTAATATATCAATGGAGAGCATCGCTCAACTATGCCAGTTTATGGAAGTTGGCCAGGCCATCCCATATAAACTGAATACACTTCTTTGCTCTTCAAAAGTATTTATATCAAATAAAGCAATCCGCAGTTTTGCTGATCTGTGATGCAAAACCGATTATTCATGACAATTACCAAGGAAAATATTAAGAGGAAAATATTAAGTCCTCATAATATACCTGCCAAGTTCATAATATCTGGTGAAATTGCTTAAGGTAACAACTCGTCTGCTTCGTTCAGCAAGAAAGAAAACTGGAAGTTCTTCATATGCATCTCATCAAATGAACAAGACAGACGTCAATGAAAAGAAGGGCGACAGTGATTCATGAATTAACTTCTATCTCCTCCCAGTTTTGCCTTAGGGTGGTCTATGGCCCAAAAAGAAATATTTATTTTACTATTTCCATTATTTAAACTATTCATAATCTGTCTTTATTTCCCTTCCGTTGCATTAACTCATTCATCTAAACACAATGCAAGACCAACCAATAAATTCAAGGACAACAGCAAACTAATTACTAAAAAAAATGGCTCAAAAAGGACCGGGCTCATCTGTCCCATTTGGGCAGTCGCAGAAATCATCATTGACCTGGGCTCTGGTGAATTTCTTTGACCCATCCTTACACTTGATCCGTTCGATGAACCGTAATATTTCACATCCGGGTATCACGCAGACTTGTCATCGATCACCCAACCACAGCCTCAAAAAGTCAAAACCCCTCACCCCACCCCACCCCACCCCACCCACTACAGCGAGCTCTGTCCAATAAAAAACACTTTACAAACGAGGCACCCAAAAGAAAGCGACGGGCTCGAACCTTCAGGAGCTATCCCAAGAAACGGGTCTTTGGGCGGCGAAGTCGAGGACGACACGCAGAGAGAACCGTTGGACAGCAAGACCAATGCGACAGCAGAGATGAAAACGGTCGGCGAATTCATGTCCGGAGGAAGCGTTAGAAAAGAGCTGGAACCCAGAAGTAAATTCTTCGATGTGGTGATGCCGGTGCTCGACCGTGATCTTGGAAGTTTACTGGTCGCGGCGAAACCTCAAAACTTAGCACCGCCACCAGTATAGCCTCGCAAACCTCTTTTGCTTCAAAATCCTTGGCTACGTACTTGAGCCCGAAATCGGGACCGAATAAGGAGTAGAAGACAAAGAAGCTCAAGAGGCCAGTCGGCGGCTAGCGATTTCTGGAGCCGCGGCTGGAAAGTCGATGATGGCGACAGGAGGGAAGCGCTTAGGGTGAGTGAGGGGGCTCAAGACAGAGAGGAGGGGGGTGCTTGGGGTGAGTGAGAGGGCTCGGGACAGAGAGGAGAGGAGTGCTTGAGGAAGAGAGAGGCAGAAGCGGGAAGAAATAGCATGCTCCGTTGAAAAAAAGAGCTCTCCTTCTTCGCCGCGCCGTCGACCCCGCCCAAGTCCGCCGAGATCTCCCTCGCGACCGAGCGGGGGCGTCGTGGACAGCGCCGGTCGGCCGGCGGGGAGCCTGGTGCCGCTCGGGAACGAGGCCGAGATACCAGAGGCAAATGACCAGCGAGGCTTTTGGGCAGGCGGAGCCGGAGCCGGAGACGGAGGCGGAGGAGGCGGGATGCGCGAAGAAGGAAGCAGACGAAGGCTCTAAGCGTTCTTTTTTCTTCTACGAGGAGAGAGAACCCGCCCATTCAAGTGGAGAGAGAAATATTTTGGGCGGGAGCTGACTGTCGTTTCTTCTGCGGTGGAGCCGAGCCAAGCCGAGCCAGCCAAAAATTCTCATTTTCCAGGGGTCCCGCTCGGGACAGGTGTCAGTATTGAGTGGTATGTGTGCACCACGTCAGCAGATGACGTGGCGCGCACATACCACTGAATATTTTCTCCCGGGGAGAGAGAGAGGAGGGTAGACCAGCGATGGAGGGGACGTCTCGCGGGCCCCATCAATGCTGCCGAACGGAGCAGCGCGAGATCCGGCGTGAAACCCCGACGGAAGGGGACGTCTTGGCGGGCACCTTCAATGCCGAGCAGGCGTCCGTGGAGAAGATAGGATGGGACGCCGGTTCGGCCACACCAGGGCCGGTCGGCGTTGCCAAGGATCGGCGGCCGAAACCCCCCGTCGATTGGGCCCTCCAGCCTATAATTAGGACCTTCTGGAGCTCGGTGAAGTGGGGGTGAAAGTGACGGAATCCGAGAGGGAGCGTTGAGAGAGAGAGAGAGAGAGAGAGAGAGAGAGAGAGAGAGAGAGATGCACCGAGAGAGAAAGAGTGGGGGTTCGGGTGAGATCCAGAGGCCGAGACAGAGGGAGATCGGAGCGAGAAGGCTTCAGCCGACCTCGGCCACGCGCGAGCTCCGCCCGACGACCCCCGCCCGACACCCCCGCTCAGCCGACGCCCTCGATTCAAGCCGGCAAGCCCCCGACCCCGTTTTGCCCTCCTTTCGGGCACGTCGGGCCGGAGCTCGCGGTCGTCCGGCTCGCGCTAACTCCGGCCCCGACCGTCCTTGCTTCGGCCGCCGTGTGGTCGTCGCTTTCTTTGCTGAGGTCCCGACGCAGATTCCAGTCCCATTCGAGCCAAGAACCCCTCGTTCCAGTGCGCGCTCCACTTGTTCGATGAATTGCCCCAACGGGATCTGGTTTTAGTTTCGTCGTTTCAGCCCGGTAATGAGCCGCCCAGGCATCATCTTGTCGAGTCGAATTCCTCACGAGATGGTTGGTGTCCCGAGTGTTGGCCGTTCGATCGTTTCGAGCCTGTTCGCCGACGACGCCTTTTCGGTTTGTGTTCAGTCGAGGATGCCGGCGGTGTTCATGCCAGCCGGTGGACGGTGGCCCCAGGCGGAGGTCGACCCTCGACCTGGGCCGGCCGAGGCGGCACCAGAGAGGGCGTGTGGCTCGGCCGAGGCGAGCGGCGCCGTCTATCTCGGCCATCCCCGTCGACGCCGGAAGGAGCCGGGCGACAAGCGCAAGTCGGGTCGGCCGGTTTGGTTCGCTGGTTTGACCGACCCGGCTCTTTTTGGTTTTCGGGCTAGGGTTTTTCTTTGATGGGCCGGTTTTGGTTTAGTTTAAATTGTGGACTGGGCGTTTCTTTTAATTGAAAGTGGGCTTTGGATAGGAGATAAAACTGGGCTGGCTTAATCTAGGGTTAGCTTCGCTTCGGGCCAGCCCCTTTTTCATTTCGCGAGTGGGCTAGTGGTTGGGGGACCGGATCGGGCTCGTGTATAACACCCGATCCGGCCGCGGATTGGCGCGACTGGCCGGTTCCAACCCTTTTTTGATAATATATATATATATATATATATATATATATATATATATATATATGATATTTTTATATTAATTTTTTATAAAAATAGAAAATCCCCAAAAAGATATTATTTCCAAAAAAAAATCAGAAAAACCTATAAAATAGCCTTTGAGTGTTTATTCCTTAAAATATGTGAAAATCCTTATAAGAAAACAAAAATAAATTGTGCTTAATTCCTTGATAGTAAATGTCGGATTGCCGTTTGCACATTTCCTTTTCTCCAATTCCGCACTGATGATGCATGGATTGCTATTTCCTTAATGTGGTTAGGAATTGAATCCTAAAACTCATGATTGGTATAAAATACTATGCAAATGCTTTATTTAATGTTTTTAGGTACTAAAGGAGTATTAGTTGATTAACTAGTATAATCAAGTCTCCAAATTTAATTTTTTTGGTTACGCATGAATAATTTTTTTCTTAATATATTACTTGGGTTTCTAATCGACTCACCACAAATTGATTAGTAACGATTTCTAAATGAAAATGTTGCAAATTAAAAACTCGGACCATAAGTCATGAATTGGTGAGCTTGGGAAAGCTTAGGCTAAGCCTAGAGTTAACGCCAACCATCAACCTCCATGCTGGTGGGAGGGCTCTGAAGAGGTCGCAACATTGACCATGGTCAAAAGCAAGAGGGCATTTACCCCGATGACAAATGTATTAAAGAGTCCACAATAAACTTTCTCAATTCTCCTCATGAGACATTAGGCTTTATACAAGTTCTCTTTTTTTTTTTTTTTCTTTTCTTTTGAATAAAGTGGTTTTATAAAAATTCACTCAATTACATCATAATAAGTCAATACGCAAAAGCTCATCCAATGTGAGCAAGAATCTAGTCATTTACGAAAGGATATCCACATTGGAAAAAAAGATAAGCCTATATGTTCTTCTACGAAATGGACATTTGCCTGAGTAGAACAATCCCATCTAGTACCTCATTAATCTTATCAGCAAGGTAAGTCACAAGTCAACGGATAGCCCAACTTGACATTATTTGCACTCACCAATGTGATGAAAATCAAGATAATTACCAAAAAAAAAAAAAAGTCCTAAACTTGTTATATTTGTATCAATTCAGTCTTAAACTTTTCAATCTAACTAATTCAGTTCTAAATTTTTTAACAATTTGTCAATAAAGTCTATCAGACTAATTTTTGCCAAAAATCACTGACGTAAACACTGAACATTCTAACATGTCACCACCGGCATTGAGTAAGGTCTGTGAGTCCCTCACCATATTGAGCAACTTCTCTACAATTCCAACCGTTTATCACATAATAAAACACATCCTCATACAATCAGTGGCCATCCACATCCAACAAATCTAATCTACGCCAGTTGGAAAAATTAATCAATCATCGTTTCCCCCAAGACCGAGTCCTTTTTTCAAACAAGAAAAAAGGACTGAGTTCTCTAGCTCATCTCTTCCATGGAGTTCTTCCTAGACTCACCCGCATTCCCAAAAGGAACCTAAACAAGCCGCTGAGCCTTGTGCTGTCTTGATAATGACATCGCACCTAATCATAGGAAACAAATCCTTTTCGAAACTACGTTTGGAATTCTAGAAAACGAGGTTGTGATCCATGTAAAAGTGCGACAGTCGAGTCACGAGGGCCAAGTCATGTCCAACTCTAAAATATGATCTTGGTCTATAAAATCACGATAGAAAAATGGAATTATATACGAAACTACCTGAACTAGATTCAGATGCATATATGATTGAGTGTTATCGTGCATCTCTTTCTAATTAACCTGGGGTGCGTGTATTGTACCTTACAAATGCATATTGAGAAATTGATGTAGATTTAAGGGTTTAGCTTTGATTGTTGCAACTAGTGTCAATACTTGAAGTCAAAGATATGATTTCAATTAGCATATAATTCGTGTGTGTCCACTTTGACCATGTCTTGGTTCATTTAATTAAGCTCGAGAAAAGTGATTTAGACCTAAGATTAACATGGTGCAATTGATGTTCAATGTCGATGCCGAATTTTTTACCATGCACCATTCTAAGAGGAAACTTACCCCTGAGAAGAGGGTTCCAATACAAGAGGATACAATTTTTGGACAATGCACATGTATATCGATTTGGTCATGTACTCTTCGTCAAGAAGTGGATGATCACCTCTATCCGAATGCAGTAGTAATCGAAAAAGTTACACCTGGATGAGCAAAGGAGGCTGGTTCGACATGTAAAAAAGTATTAGTGATTCATATTGGTAAGCATATGATGTGTTGAAGAAAGAAGACATGTCAAAAGACAAGCGGATGATCAATTTTGCAAAACACGTGATGCATCATCTTGGGGAGAATAGAACAAGCTAAAAAGAAGGTGGAGCACTCAGAAGACCAATAGTCGACCATATAATAAAAGAAAGTATAACACCGGCACAAAACTAGTGATCCACACATTTAGTCGAGGCCTAAATCGAAACCAAACAGGAAGATTTCGGTGACAACTGTGCGTCACGAATTTGATGGCGAGAATGCCGAGTTGCTTTTATTTTGATTTTGATTATGTGATCTAAGTGGTCCGAGTCATTTCTAGATTTTTGTTTGTTAAAAGAACTATAAAAGAGGAAACTACCAAATGGTCATAACAAGAAAGAGGTCGTAAAGCATTCATAGACTCGTCTCAAATGGTTGATATATGAAGGAAGTAACACGTTGGTACGTTCTCGTCAAAATGAAACCTTTAAAGGTTTCACATTGACTAACACAGCTTTCGGCCAAAGTTTTTCAGTGTTTACTTTATCTCTCTATCATTCTTGCTATTTTCTTTTCAAAGCATTTCTTGTTTGTTTCTGAAAGATTTCGTGAGATATCTGCTAACTATTTTAAAAGTTTAAGCCGTTAGATAAAAATGTGGTTTATTATATAAATATTATAGCACTCCTCTTCACGGTTAGTCTGATCCTTTTGCCTAGTACTAAGCACGGACATATTTGATTGGCGAGGCAAATGGGGCTTGATAAGATTTAAACCCGAGACCTTCCACTCTAATATAATGTAAGATTTTGTGAGATCACGACTAACTAATATAAAATTCGTGGGTGTTCACTTTGACCATGTCTTGGTTCATTTAATCAAGCTCGATAAAAGTGATTTCAACCTAAAACTAACATGGTGCAATTGATGTTCAATGTCGATGCCGAATTTTTTACCATGCACCATTCTAAGAGGAAATTTACCCCTGAGAAGAGGGTTCCGATACAAGAGGATACAATTTTTGGACAATGCACGTGTATATCGATTTGGTCATGTACTCTTCGTCAAGATGTGGATGATCACCTCTGTCCGAATGCGGTAGTAGTCGAAAAAGTTACACTTGGATGAGAAAAGGAGGCTGGTTCACCATGTAAAAAAGTATTAGCGATTGATATGTGTAAGCATATGATGTGTTGAAGAAAGAAGACACGTCAAAAGACAAGCGGATGATCAATTTTGCAAAACAAGAGATGCATCATCTTGGGGAGAATAGAACAAGCTAAAAAGAAGGTGGAGCACTCAAAGGACCAACAGCCGGCCATATAATAAAAGAAAGTGGAACACCAGCACAAAACTATTGATCCACGCATTCAGTCGCGGCCTAAATCAAAACCAAATCAGGAAGATTTCGGTGACAACTGTGTGTCACGAATTTGATGTCGAGAATGCCGAGTTGCTTTTATTTTGATTTGATTCTGTGATCTAAGTGGTCTGAGTCATTTCTAGATTTTTGTTTGTTAAAAGAACTACAAAAGAGGAAACTGCCAAATGGTCATAACAAAAAGTGGTCATAAAGCATTCATAGACTTGTCTCAAATGGTTGGTGCATGAAAGAAGAAACACGTTGGTAGGGTCTAGTGAAAATGAAATCTTTAAAGGTTTTGCATTGTCTACGACAGCTTTCAACCAAAGTTTTCCAGTGTTTACTTTATCTCTCTATCATTCTTGCTATTTTCTTTTCACAGCATTTCTTATTTGTTTCTGAAAATTTTTGTGAGACATCTGCCGACTATTTTAAAAGCTTAAGTTGTTAAATGAAAGCGTGGTTTATTATATAAATATTATAACACTCCTCCTCATGGTTAGTCTGATCCTTTTGCCTAATACTAAGCACGTACATATTTTATTGGGGAGGCAAATGGGGCTTGATAAGATTTGAACCCAGGACCATCAACTCTAATATAATGTAAAATTTTGTAAGATCACGACTAACTAATATAAAATTCGCGTGTGTCCACTTTGACCATGTCTTGGTTCATTTAATTAAGCTCGAGAAAAGTGATTTTGACCTAAGATTAACATGTTGTAAGTGATTTGGACTATGCATGTGTATATCGATTTGGTCATGTACTCTTTGTCAAGACATGGATGATCACCTCCGTCTGAATGCAGCAGTAGTCCAAAAAGTTACACTTGGATGAGAAAAAGAGGTTGGTTCGCCATGTAAAAAAGTATTAGCGATTGATATGTGTAAGCATATGATATGTTGAAGAAAGAAAACACGACAAAAGACAAGCGGATGATCAATTTTGTAGAACACGAGATGCATCATCTTGGGGAGAATAGAACAAGCTAAAAAGAAGGTGGGGCACTCAAAGGACCAACAATCTGCCATATAATAAAAGAAAGTGGAACACCAGCACAAAACTATTGATCCACACATTTAGTCGTGGCCTAAATCAAAACCAAATCAGGAAGATTTCGGTGACAACTGTGTGTCACGAATTTGACGTCGAGAATGCCGAGTTGCTTTTATTTTGATTTGATATTATGATCTAAGTGGTCCAAGTCATTTCTAGATTTTTGTTTGTTAAAAGAACTATAAAAGAGGAAACTGCCAAATGGTCATAACAAAAAGAGGTCATAAAGAATTCATAGACTCGTCTCAAATGGCTGGTGCATGAAAGAAGAAACACGTTGGTAGGTTCTAGTGAAAATGAAATCTTTAAAGGTTCCGCATTGTCTACGACAGCTTTCGGCCAAAGTTTTCCAGTGTTTACTTTATCTCTCTATCATTCTTGCTATTTTCTTTTCACAGCATTTCTTATTTGTTTCTAAAAAAAAAAAAAAATGAGACATCTGCCGACTGTTTTAAAAGCTTAAGTTGTTAAACGAAAACATGGTTTATTATATAAATATTATAACACTCCTCCTCACGGTTAGTCCGATCCTTTTGCCTAATACTAAGCACGGACATATTTGATTGGCGAGGCAAATGGGGCTTGATAAGATTTGAACCCGGGACCATCAACTCTAATATAATGTAAAATTTTATAAGATCACGACTAACTAATATAAAATTCGTGCATGTCCACTTTGACCATGTCTTGGTTCATTTAATTAAGCTCAAGAAAAGTGATTTTGACCTAAGATTAACATGTTGTAAGTGATTTGGACAATGAACGTGTACACCGATTTGGTCATGTACTCTTTGTCAAGACATGGATGACCACCTCCGTCTGAATGCGGCAATAGTCTGAGAAAAGGAGGCTGGTTCGCTATGTAAAAAAGTATTAGCGATTGATATGTGTAAGCATATGATGTGTTGAAGAAAGAAAACACGTCAAAAGACAAGCAGATGATCAATTTTGTAGAACACGAGATGCATCATCTCGGGGAGAATAGAACAAGCTAAAAAGAAGGTGGAGCACTCAAAGGACCAACAGTCTGCCATATAATAAAAGAAAGTGGAACGCCAGCACAAAACTATTGATCCACACATTCAGTCGCAACCTAAATCGACACCAAATCAGGAAGATTTCGGTGACAACTATGCATCACGAAGTTGACGTCGAGAATGCCGAGTTGCTTTTATTTTGATTTGATATTATGATCTAAGTGGTCCAAGTCATTTCTAGATTTTTGTTTGTTAAAAGAACTATAAAAGAGGAAACTGCCAAATGGTCATAACAAAAAGAGGTCATAAAGCATTCATAGACTCGTCTCAAATGGCTGGTGCATGAAAGAAGAAACACGTTGGTAGGTTCTAGTGAAAATGAAATCTTTAAAGGTTTCGCATTGTCTACGACAGCTTTCGGCCAAAGTTTTCCAGTGTTTACTTTATCTCTCTATCATTCTTGCTATTTTCTTTTCACAGCATTTCTTATTTGTTTCTAAAAAAAAAAAAAATGAGACATCTGCCGACTGTTTTAAAAGCTTAAGTTGTTAAACGAAAACGTGGTTTATTATATAAATATTATAACACTCCTCCTCACGGTTAGTCTGATCCTTTTGCCTAATACTAAGCACGGACATATTTGATTGGCGAGGCAAATGGGGCTTGATAAGATTTGAACCCGGGACCATCAACTCTAATATAATGTAAAATTTTATAAGATCACGACTAACTAATATAAAATTCGTGCATGTCCACTTTGACCATGTCTTGGTTCATTTAATTAAGCTCAAGAAAAGTGATTTTGACCTAAGATTAACATGTTGTAAGTGATTTGGACAATGAACGTGTATACCGATTTGGTCATGTACTCTTTGTCAAGACATGGATGACCACCTCCGTCTGAATGCGGCAATAGTCTGAGAAAAGGAGGCTGGTTCGCTATGTAAAAAAGTATTAGCGATTGATATGTGTAAGCATATGATGTGTTGAAGAAAGAAAACACGTCAAAAGACAAGCAGATGATCAATTTTGTAGAACACGAGATGCATCATCTCGGGGAGAATAGAACAAGCTAAAAAGAAGGTGGAGCACTCAAAGGACCAACAGTCTGCCATATAATAAAAGAAAGTGGAACGCCAGCACAAAACTATTGATCCACACATTCAGTCGCAACCTAAATCGACACCAAATCAGGAAGATTTCGGTGACAACTATGCATCACGAAGTTGACGTCGAGAATGCCGAGTTGCTTTTATTTTGATTTGATATTATGATCTAAGTGGTCCAAGTCATTTCTAGATTTTTGTTTGTTAAAAGAACTATAAAAGAGGAAACTGCCAAATGGTCATAACAAAAAGAGGTCATAAAGCATTCATAGACTCGTCTCAAATGGCTGGTGCATGAAAGAAGAAACACGTTGGTAGGTTCTAGTGAAAATGAAATCTTTAAAGGTTTCGCATTGTCTACGACAGCTTTCGGCCAAAGTTTTCCAGTGTTTACTTTATCTCTCTATCATTCTTGCTATTTTCTTCTCACAGCATTTCTTATTTGTTTCTAAAAAAAAAAAAAATGAGACATCTGCCGACTGTTTTAAAAGCTTAAGCTGTTAAATGAGTGGTTTATTATATAAATATTATAACACTCCTCCTCACGGTTAGTCTAATCCTTTTGCCTAATACTAAGCACGGACATATTTGATTGGGGAAGCAAATGGGGCTTCATAAGATTTGAACCCGGGACCATCAACTCTAATATAATGTAAAATTTTATAAGATCACGACTAACTAATATAAAATTTGTGCATGTCCACTTTGACCATGTCTTGGTTCATTTAATTAAGCTCAAGAAAAGTGATTTTGACCTAAGATTAACATGTTGTAAGTGATTTGGACAATGCACGTGTATATCGATTTGGTCATGTACTCTTTATCATGACATGGATGATCACCTCCATCTGAATGCGGCAGTAATCCAAAAAGTTACACTTGGATGAGCAAAGGAGGCTGGTTCGCTATGTAAAAAAGTATTAGCGATTGATATGCGTAAGCATGTGACGTGTTGAAGAAAGAAGACATATCAAAAGACAAGTGGATGATCAATTTTCCAAAACATGCGATGCATCATCTTAGGGGGAATAGAACAAGCTAAAAAGAAGGTGAAGCACTCAAAGGACCAACAGTCGACCATATAATAAAAGAAAGTGGAACGCCAGCACAAAACTATTGATCCACACATTCAGTCGCAACCTAAATCGACACCAAATCAGGAAGATTTCGGTGACAACTATGCGTCACGAATTTGACGTCGAGAATGCCGAGTTGCTTTTATTTTGATTTGATTCTGTGATCTAAGTGGTCCAAGTCATTTCTAGATTTTTGTTTGTTGAAAGAACTATAAAAGAGGAAACTACCAAATGGTCATAACAAAAAGAGGTCATAAAGCATTCATAGACTAGTCTCAAATGATTGGTACATGAAAGAAGAAACACGTTGGTAGGTTCTAGTGAAAATGAAATCTTTAAAGGTTTCACATTGTCTACGACAGCTTTTGGCCAAAGTTTTCCAATGTTTACTTTATCTCTCTATCATTCTTGCTATTTTCTTTTCACAGCATTTCTTATTTGTTTCTAAAAAAAAAAAAAATGAGACATCTGCCGACTGTTTTAAAAGCTTAAGCTATTAAATGAAAACGTGGTTTATTATATAAATATTATAACACTCCTCCTCACGGTTAGTCTGATCCTTTTACCTAATACTAAGCACGGACATATTTGATTGGGGAGGCAAATGAGGCTTGATAAGATTTGAACCCGGGACCATCAACTCTAATATAATGTAAAATTTTATAAGATCACGACTAACTAATATAAAATTCGTGCATGTCCACTTTGACCATGTCTTGGTTCATTTAATTAAGCTCAAGAAAAGTGATTTTGACCTAAGATTAACATGTTGTAAGTGATTTGGACAATGCACGTGTATATCGATTTGGTCATGTACTCTTTGTCAAGACATGGATGATCACCTCCGTCTGAATGCGGCAGTAGTCTGAGAAAAGGAGGCTGGTTCGCCATGTAAAAAAGTATTAGCGATTGATATGTGTAAGCATATGATGTGTTGAAGAAAGAAAACACATCAAAAGACAAGCGGATGATCAATTTTGCAAAACATGAGATGCATCATCTCAGGGAGAATAGAACAAGCTAAAAAGAAGGTGGAGCACTCAAAGGACCAACAGCCAGCCATATAATAAAAGAAAGTGGAACACCAGCACAAAACTATTGATCCACACATTCAGTCGCGGCCTAAATCAAAACCAAATCAGGAAGATTTCGGTGACAACTGTGTGTCACGAATTTGATGTCGAGAATGCCGAGTTGCTTTTATTTTGATTTGATTCTATGATCTAAGTGGTCCGAGTCATTTCTAGATTTTTGTTTGTTAAAAGAACTATAAAAGAGGAAACTACCAAATGGTCATAACAAAAAGAGGTCATAAAGCATTCATAGACTCGTCTCAAATGGTTGGTGTATGAAAGAAGAAACACGTTGGTAGGTTCCAGTGAAAATGAAATCTTTAAAGGTTTCGCATTGTCTACGACAGCTTTCGGCCAAAGTTTTCCAGTGTTTACTTTATCTCTCTATCATTCTTGTTATTTTCTTTTCACAGCATTTCTTATTTGTTTCTGAAAAAAAAAAAAATGAGACATCTGCCGACTGTTTTAAAAGCTTAAGCTGTTAAATAAAAACGTGGTTTATTATATAAATATTATAACACTCCTCCTCACGGTTAGTCTAATCCTTTTGCCTAATACTAAGCACGGACATATTTGATTGGGGAAGCAAATGGGGCTTGATAAGATTTGAACCCGGGACCATCAACTCTAATATAATGTAAAATTTTGTAAGATCACGACTAACTAATATAAAATTCGTGCGTGTCCACTTTGACCATGTCTTGGTTCATTTAATTAAGCTCGAGAAAAGTGATTTTGACCTAAGATTAACATGTTGTAAGTGATTTGGACAATGCACGTGTATATCGATTTGGTCATGTACTCTTTGTCATGACATGGATGATCACCTCCGTCTGAATGCGGCAGTAATCCAAAAAGTTACACTTGGATGAGCAAAGGAGGCTGGTTCGCTATGTAAAAAAGTATTAGCGATTGATATGCGTAAGCATGTGACGTGTTGAAGAAAGAAGACATATCAAAAGACAAGTGGATGATCAATTTTGCAAAACATGCGATGCATCATCTTAGGGGGAATAGAACAAGCTAAAAAGAAGGTGAAGCACTCAAAGGACCAATAGTCGACCATATAATAAAAGAAAGTGGAACGCCAGCACAAAACTATTGATCCACACATTCAGTCGCAACCTAAATCGACACCAAATCAGGAAGATTTCGGTGACAACTATGCATCACGAAGTTGACGTTGAGAATGCCGAGTTGCTTTTATTTAGATTTGATTCTGTGATCTAAGTGGTCCAAGTCATTTCTAGATTTTTGTTTGTTAAAATAACTATAAAAGAGGAAACTACCAAATGGTCATAACAAAAAGAGGTCGTAAAGCATTCATAGACTAGTCTCAAATGATTGGTACATGAAAGAAGAAACACGTTGGTAGGTTCTAGTGAAAATGAAATCTTTAAAGGTTTCACATTGTCTACGACAGCTTTTGGCCAAAGTTTTCCAATGTTTACTTTATCTCTCTATCATTCTTACTATTTTCTTTTCACAGCATTTCTTATTTGTTTCTGAAAAGTTTTATGAGACATCTGCCGACTATTTTAAAAGCTTAAGCTGTTAAATGAAAACGTGATTTATTATATAAATATTATAACACTCCTCCTCACGATTAGTCTGATCCTTTTGTCTAATACTAAGCACGGACATATTTGATTGGGGAGGCAAATGGGGCTTGATAAGATTTGAACCGGGGATCATCAACTCTAATGTAATGTAAAGTTTTGTAAGATCACGACTAACTAATATAAAAATTTAAACCGTTAGTTAAATTCGTGATTTATAATTTACATAAATACATGGCGGTCTTGTAAATATGGACTTTGACTCGATCAAAGCAAAAAAATACAAAAGAAAAAAGAAGAAGTTGACTGAGTCAACAAAAATAACGAATAGTGGACACCTTCAGCTTTTAAAGACGGGCCGACGGGCCGAGACTCACACAAACGGAAAGCAAAGGATAGAGAAAAAGGGAAAGAAGAAGAAAAGGAAAAGAGAGAGAGGGTTTTGTGCATTCACACCATAGACGCTTCGCAAGCTAATTCGACTTCACATCGCAACGTCCAGTAAGTACTTGTGCCCTTCATTTGTCTAATCATAGTAGTTTTCAAAATAATGGCTCAAAGTCAAAATTTAGTGAAAATTGAGCTGCAAAATTCGATTCTCAAGCTGTGGAGCTCCAGGATTTCATGGAAAATATAAATTATGTCGTTGTAGAACCATGAGATTTTGTGAAAGTTGATTTGAATTAACAGTTTAGTTGGAGTGAAATTTTAGGATTTCACGTTCAAGTTTTGCTTTGCGAATACCTTGAATAATTGTTTTGGATATGTGATTTGTTAATACGTATAAGTTGTTTTGTTAGCATTTAGGCGTAGTTTAATCATTTTATAGTTGAGGTAGCATTTTACTTGATTTTAACGTTGTTTCTCGAATATTTGATAGAATCATGAATTTGACAATTCGAGTAACGTTTGTTGTTTGGTCATAGGCATTTTGAGTTGTGCTATCTATTCTATGAATTTATAAACTCACATCTTAAAGTGATGAAGATTTGATATATTTTGAGTTATTAATAAATATGTTTGCCGCATAGAATTCGAATGACAGCCGTGCCATTCCCTTTTTCTATTAGGATTCGGGGTGTGACACCGTTGGTCGAGAGTGATGGCCAAATCAAATAAGTAGGAAGCGAGTAATGTCCTTTTCTTGATGAAGTTCAATTAAGACCTTCCCAAGACCCATGTCACCATAAAACGGAGGAAGTACACTGCATTTCCTAATCCCATATTATCGAAAGCAATGGCATCAGCCCCTGCCTTTGCACCCCTCATATTGTGGACTCTTCTCGTGTTTCAATCATTTGAGTTTGGCCATTCCGAAGCTTTCACCAATGTGAGCTGCTTTGGTACGAGAGAGAAGCTCTCTTGAAATTCAGGCAAGGTCTCATCGACCATTCTAAACGCTTGTCATCGTGGACCAGCAAGGACTGTTGTGAGTGGAAAGGAGTTGAATGCAGCAAAAAGACTGGCCATGTTTTCAAACTCGATCTTCGGAATCCATGCTTTGAGACCTCCCCCGACGGATATATCTCATGTCTAGATAACAGCAGCTTGGCAGGTAAAATCCATGCATCTTTGGCTGAACTGAAGCATTTGAAGTATCTAGACCTCAGCCTCAACAAATTTTCTAAGCAAAAAATCCCCCAATTCTTTGGCACTCTCCAGAGACTAGAGTATCTTAATCTATCATCCGCAGGTTTTGACGGAAACATACCTCATCACCTCGGTAACCTGTCCAACTTGCAGTATCTGGATCTTGCTAGTAGTTTTGGGGAGGGTTATTTAACAACTGATAACCTCCAATGGGTATCGAAATTATCTTCCTTGAAATACCTTTGCCTCTCTGGCAATGACCTTAGGAATGCCACTGATTGGTTGAGTTCCATTAATATGCTTTCTTCACTGCAATCTTTGCAGTTGAAGTATTGTTATCTCGAAAAACTTCCTCACTCTCTATCCGTCAACTTCACTTCTTTAAGATTCCTGGATCTATCAGGCAATTTCAGAAATTCTACCATTCCTCCTTGGTTCCACAACTTTAGCAAGCTCGAGCATATCGATTTGAGCGAAAATTATTTGAAAGGCACATTTCCCATGACACTCTTTGATAATAATCAACAACTTTCCTTTCTTGATGTGTATTATAATTTGCTAGAAGGTGAAATTCTGAAAAACTTCAGCAGCCTCTACAAGTTGCGTGTATTAGATTTGGCGTATAATAACTTCCATGGAGATCTTGGGAGCATCGTCCATGGTCCTTTGGAGTCGGCACAAAGTGACTTGAGGATTTGTGATTTCAGTGCCAATAATTTCAGTGGCCTTATACCAGACCAATTTGGGAGTTTCAGGGATCTCGAGTACCTAAGTCTGTCAGGAAACTCAATGTCGGGACCTATTCCAGTAAGTCTGGGGGAGCTAACATCTCTAAGAGAGTTACGTCTCAGAGACAACAAATTGAGTGGCCATATACCAGACCAATTTGGGAGTTTCAGGGATCTCGAGTACCTAAGTCTGTCGGGAAACTCAATGTCGGGACCTATTCCAGTAAGTGCGGGGGAGCTAACATCTCTAAGAGAGTTGGATCTCAGCGGCAACAAATTGAGTGGCCATATACCAGACCAATTTGGGAGTTTCAGGGATCTCGAGTACCTAAGTCTGTCAGGAAACTCAATGTCAGGACCTATTCCGGTAACTTTGGGGGAGCTATCATGTCTAAGAGAGTTAGATCTCAAAGACAACAAATTGAGTGGGAACATCCCAGAAAGTATTGGGCGACTATCTAATCTAGAAGTGTTGGACATAACAAATAATTCTTTGAATGGAGTTGTTAGTGAATCGCACTTTGCAAATCTCACGAGCCCGACTCGTTTGAGCATTTCGTTAAATGAACTTGTTTTAAGTTTTGATCCCGCCTGGGTTCCTCCATTCCAACTTCAGATTATTGGCATGAGAGATTGTGATGTGGGACCGAAATTTCCACTGTGGCTTCGAACACAGAGGAATATTTTAGAATTGTTCATGTACAATGCAAGCATCTCAGATGAAGTTCCCAATTGGCTTTCCGACATTTTACTTAACGTTGTATGGCTTGATCTCCATAACAATAAGCTCAAAGGCCCCATTTCCAGAATGGACTTCAACAAGATGCCAAAGCTCGAGTACCTAAGTCTGTCAGGAAACTCAATGTCGGGACCTATTCCGGTAACTTTGGGGGAGCTATCATGTCTAAGAGAGTTAGATCTCAAAGACAACAAATTGAGTGGGAACATCCCAGAAAGTATTGGGCGACTATCTAATCTAGAAGTGTTGGACATAACAAATAATTCTTTGAATGGAGTTGTTAGTGAATCGCACTTTGCAAATCTCACGAGCCTGACTCGTTTGAGCATTTCGTTAAATGAACTTGTTTTAAGTTTTGATCCTGCCTGGGTTCCTCCATTCCAACTTCAGATTATTGGCATGAGAGATTGTGATGTGGGACCGAAATTTCCACTGTGGCTTCGAACACAGAGGAATATTTTAGGATTGTCCATGTACAATGCAAGCATCTCAGATGAAGTTCCCAATTGGCTTTCCGACATTTTACTTAACGTTGTATGGCTTGATCTCCATAACAATAAGCTCAAAGGCCCCATTTCCAGAATGGACTTCAACAAGATGCCAAAGCTCGAGTACCTAAGTCTGTCAGGAAACTCAATGTCGGGACCTATTCCGGTAACTTTGGGGGAGCTATCATGTCTAAGAGAGTTAGATCTCAAAGACAACAAATTGAGTGGGAACATCCCAGAAAGTATTGGGCGACTATCTAATCTAGAAGTGTTGGACATAACAAATAATTCTTTGAATGGAGTTGTTAGTGAATCGCACTTTGCAAATCTCACGAGCCTGACTCGTTTGAGCATTTCGTTAAATGAACTTGTTTTAAGTTTTGATCCCGCCTGGGTTCCTCCATTCCAACTTCAGATTATTGGCATGAGAGATTGTGATGTGGGACCGAAATTTCCACTGTGGCTTCGAACACAGAGGAATATTTTAGGATTGTCCATGTACAATGCAAGCATCTCAGATGAAGTTCCCAATTGGCTTTCCGACATTTTACTTAACGTTGTATGGCTTGATCTCCATAACAATAAGCTCAAAGGCCCCATTTCCAGAATGGACTTCAACAAGATGCCAAAGCTCGAGTACCTAAGTCTGTCAGGAAACTCAATGTCGGGACCTATTCCGGTAACTTTGGGGGAGCTATCATGTCTAAGAGAGTTAGATCTCAAAGACAACAAATTGAGTGGGAACATCCCAGAAAGTATTGGGCGACTATCTAATCTAGAAGTGTTGGACATAACAAATAATTCTTTGAATGGAGTTGTTAGTGAATCGCACTTTGCAAATCTCACGAGCCTGACTCGTTTGAGCATTTCGTTAAATGAACTTGTTTTAAGTTTTGATCCCGCCTGGGTTCCTCCATTCCAACTTCAGATTATTGGCATGAGAGATTGTGATGTGGGACCGAAATTTCCATTGTGGCTTCGAACACAGAAATATATTTCAGAATTGTTCATGTACAATGCAAGCATCTCAGATGAAGTTCCCAATTGGCTTTCCGACATTTTACTTAACGTTGTACGGCTTGATCTCCATAACAATAAGCTCAAAGGCCCCATTTCCAGAATGGACTTCAACAAGATGCCACTGTTAGGAGAGCTTGGTCTTGCTGATAACAATCTCAGCGGCAGCATACCGAATTCTCTATGGGCGTTGGAGAACCTATATTCTCTTGATCTGGCAAGGAACCAACTATCCGGGACACTACCCTCTCTAAGCCCCACTTCCAGCATGGACGAAAACAAGATGCCACCGTTAATAAGTTTTTATCTTGAGGGTAACAATCTCAGCGGCAGCATACCAAATTCACTATGTGCGATGGAGAAGCTAGTTCGTCTTGATCTGTCAAAGAACCAACTATCCGGGAGACTACCTTCATGTCTGAAAAAGTTGAAAGCATTGGATTTGATTTCGCTGGGTGACAACAGGTTAAGAGGTCAGATTACTAAGACTTTCTGCCACTTTAAGCAATTAGCAGTTCTGAACCTGCATAAAAATGGCTTCGACAAAGTGCTTCCCCAATGTTTGTCAAACCTAACTGAACTTGTGTTGCTTGATCTAAGTGATAATGACTTCACTGGTGAAATTCCTCCATTTGGACGACGTTTTCAATCATTAGCCATCATCAATTTTGAGAACAATAGTCTCACCGGAGGCATTCCCACGCAACTCTGCCAACTTGATTCTCTTCGGTTTTTAAGCCTAGCACGGAACAACATTTCCGGAAGCATTCCGCTGTGTTTTAATGGATTGTTATCTATGGTTGAAGGCATAGGCATAGATCCGACAGACTTCCTTTGGTCACATCCGACAATCATTTACGTCATGGTTCATGCAAAGAGAACTACCCGACTATACGACAAGACACTCCATTTCTTCCATTCCATTGACTTATCTGCAAACAATTTAAATGGCGAAATACCAAAAGAGTTGACTAGGCTCGTCCAACTTCAGAATTTGAACCTCTCTCAAAACAATTTGAGTGGAAAAATCCCTTCAAACATTGGCGACCTCAAAAACTTAGAATCCCTCGACCTATCCAACAACGGGATTTCTGGTAGAATCCCTCCTAGCATATCCAGCTTAGACTTTCTAAGTTGTCTCAATCTCTCATTCAATAATTTATCAGGCCCTATTCCTTCAAGCAGTCATCTGCGTACTGTGGATGATGAATCTGTGTATCGCGGTAATGACGGACTCTGCGGAGCTCCTCTTTCAAAAGTTTGCCCTAGAGATGATTTTCCTAATGAAGGCAAACCTAATGAAGGCAATCTGGACATCTATAATTGGTTCTATGCGGGCCTGGGGCCAGGATTCATAATTGGATTCTTGGGATTTTGTAGTGCATTGCATTTCAAGCAGTCTTGGAGGATATCTTACTTTAAAGCAATGGATAGGATCATCGAAAAGCTAATGATATTAGGAACAATTACCACCCTTCAGTTCAAAAGAGCTTTTCAGGTATGCACTTGTAGGAACTACTTAGGAATCTCTCTCTCTCTCTCTCTCTCTCTCTCTCTCTCTCTCTCTCTCTCTCTCTCTCTCCCCTTAGTAAGCACAGTAACACATGCTCATAGTTATTCAATACATGGTTCCATGCTAACTCTCTCTCTCTCTCTCTCTCTACTTAGTAAGCACACTAACACATGCTCACAGTTATTCAATACATGATTCCATGCTAACCTTGGTATGAAATCTGAGCAGCTTCTTTGATCTTCTTGTAGTCAACAGGTAAAGTTTGATTATGTATATGACATGTTGCAGGAGAGTTGATTACCAAATATGGACCTCAGGCACAACCCCAAGCATAAGTAGCGTTCGTGAGAGTTGAAGAAATTTATCAGATTTGATAGACAGACGTATGTTTGTATCATAAACTTAGAAGTTCCTCTCTTCATGATTAGAAACATTGTATCAGTAACTTATGTACGTAACGAACTCTTTGTATTACATAAAGCTAGCAAAATCCTCAAACGTCAAAACAAAGCCATTTGCTAAACCCTTATGCAGTGCTACAACTTCTACAGACATGATGTCCCTTTCTAGGGCTATCAGCTCCTAGTCAAAAAGTTCCCGCAATATGATCCCAATCATATAACATGAAAACATAACATTTCTCTCTTCGATGCATGGTCCAAATTCAACACCAGCAGTTCGAAAAAACTTCATGAATAAAGATCTGATACATAACGAAAACTCGTTGCCAATTCACGCGTCAGCTATTGCTAATTCAAGTGGGAAAAAAAGATTGCCGAAAACTAGACAATATAATGCAATGCGATGCTTGCCTCGCTTCCCCGCCATTACATCAATCTCATCCCTAGCTGACTTGGTCGAATTCTAGCCTTTTACTAATATACGAGCTTTTTGCTAAACAGGGTATAACGATAATGAATTCGGTCAAAATGCATACAAATGATAAAATTCTATAGTAATGTGAACTCTCTCTTTTGGCCACGATTTAAATGGGGACTAAGATAACCTAAGTTCTGGGTGGCCAGTCAAGGATGTCGGCCATGACGATACCAAGCTGATTGAGTTATCATTAGATTGATTTTTTATTGTTGTTGTTGTCTACGGGAAAAATAACACAAATGATTTCTGAACATTGGTCCACTATGCAATATGATCCCTAAATTTTAGCTGAATATGCAATGCGATCCCTAAATTTTTATAAGAAATAGCAACACATTTGATTCCATCGGTATTAATTTTGTCATCTTCCCTTCTCGAAGAAAGAAAGGGCATAAATTTTACCGAATTGCATGTATAAGTTTACAACACCAAACTATAGAGGTTTTAGATACATAATTGGATTGACGTTGCAATCGGGGCAACCTAGCATCGTGTTCCTTGACCAGCTGCTCAATGAAGAGAGCAGCTGAAGAGAAAGGATGAGAACATTTTAGGACTTGATTGTTGACACCTAAATTTTAATAAAATATTTAGGATTAGTTTGTACGGAAAATTAGACACCAATTCAGCCCTAACAAAAAGGATTTTCACATCACATATGCATTAATATTATTTGTATCAATTAAATTTTATTTTTCCTTATTTTACTGCATTTCGGATAGATGGAAACTTTTTTAAGAAAATTATTATTACTAATTATTATATTTTTCTTTAAAAAAAAAAAAGGGAGAAAACGTTGGCTTTGGGGGCTAGGCCTGACCCCAGCCCCTTTTCTCGTTTCCACGCGGGCCCAGGGCCCATCTCACCCCTTAGCTCGCTGACTTCGCGGCCGGGCCCTCTCCTTCTTCTTCCTCCTTCCTTCCTCGCGCTGCACACCACGCGCGTAGGACGACCTCCGGCAGAGAGAGGAGGGTAGACCGGCGACAGGGGGGACGTCTCGCAGGCGCCATCAATGCCGCCGAACGGAGCAGCGCGAGATCCGACGAGAAACCCGGACGGAAGGGGACGTCTTGGCGGACGCCTTCAATGCCGAGCAGGCCTCCGCGGAGAAGACAGGATGGGACGCCGGTTCGGCCACACCAGGGCCGGTCGGCGTTGCCAAGGACCGGCGGCCGAAACCCCCGTCGATCGGGGGCAAAAGTGAGGGAATTCGAGAGGGAGCTTTGGAGAGAGAGAGAGAGAGAGAGAGATGCACCGAGAGAGAAAGAATGGGGGTTTGGGTGAGATCGAGAGGCCGAGAGAGAGGGAGATCGGAGCGAGAGGGCTTCAGCTGTCCTCGGCCGCGCGCGAGCCCTGCCCGACGACCCCCGCCCGACGACCGCTGTCAGCCGACGCCCTCGATTCAAGCCGCCAAGCCCCCGACCTAGTTTTGCCCTCCTTTCGGGCACGTCGAGCCGAAGCGGCGTGCGGATGATAGATTAAGATACTCTAGTCTCTGGAGAGTACCAAAGAATTGGGGGATTTTTTGCTTGGAAAATTTGTTGAGGCTGATGTCTAGATACTTCAAATGCTTCAGTTCAGCCAAAGATGCATGGATTGTACCTGCCAAGCTGCTCTTATCTAGACATGATCCGTCCGGGGAGGTCTCCAAGCATGGATTACGAAGATCGAATTTGAAAACATGGCCAGTCTTTTTGCTACATTCGACTCCTTTCCACTCACAACAGTCCTCGCTAGTCCATGATGACAAGCGTTTAGAATGGTCGATGAGACATCGCCTGAGACCTTGCCTGAATTTCAAGAGAACTTCTCTCTCTCTACCAAAGCAGCTCACATTAGCAAAATCCTCAAACGAGAAAACAAAGCCATTTGCTAAACCCTTTTGTAGTGCTACAACTATTACAGATATGATGTCCCAATTATAAGGCTATCAGCTCCTTGTCATAAAGTTCCCACAGCATGATTCCAATCATATAGCATGGAAACATAACATTTCTCTCTTAGGTGCATGGTCCAAATTCAACACCAACAGTTAGAAAAAACTTCATCAATAATGATCTGATGCATAACGAAGACTCGTTGCCGATTCACACGTCAGCTGCTGCAGATTCAAGTGGGAAAAAAAAGATTGCCGAAAACTGGACAATATAATGCAATGTGATGCTTCCCTCGCTTCCCACCCCCAACAATTGCATCAATCTAATCCCTAGCTGACTTGGTCAAATTCTAGCCTTTTACTAATATAAGAGCTTTTTGCTAAACAGGGTATAACGATAATGAATTCGGTCAAAATGCATACTCCAATGACAAAATTCTATAGTAATGTGAACTCTCTTTTGGCCACGATTTAAATGGGAACTAAGATAACCTAAGTTCTGGGTGGCCGATCAAGGATGCCGGCCATGACAATACAAAGCTGATTGAGTTATCATTAGATTGATTTTTTTATTGTTTTTGTTGTTGTTCACAATGCAATATGATCCCTAAACTTTAGCTAAATGTGCAATGCGGTCCCTAAATTTTTTATATATGTTCAATGTTGTCAGTGATCTTAAATTAATAGAAGGACAACATTGAATATTTGTGTATACTTCAAGAGCTATAATGAACATGTACTAAAAGTTCAGGAACAACATGACAAATTGGCCCAAAATTAGGGACTACATTGAACAAATTAAAAGTTCGGGGGGATTAAATTGCACATCGAGTCAAAGTTCAATAACTATTTGTATCATTATCCTTTGTTTACATGTGAATAGGAAATAAAAATAGCTTGGATCCAATGTCCATTTTCCTTGAGTTGACCATTTCCATCGTTGGCATCGAATGTATTCTTTAACTCCATACACAAACTCCCACTTTTAGTTGGTTGAATCATATAGATATAGCATGACATGAGTTAATTATAAGCTTGGTTTCGGCGATCCATACCAGATTTGTGCACATTGCTTTCATCATCTTATCACCCTTCACATGGGAGAAGCCGGCTACCATATCGAAAAGATATTATATGGATCATACTCCATCGGCTTTCACTTTTAAAGTAAATGGTAACATGCTCGATCTATCAGCATAAGTTTTGTTGTTTGCCCTTCTTGAAGAAGGAAATGGTATACATTTTATGAAATCACGTACATGAATTTTCGACACCAAACTATAGATGGTCTAGATACATAGTTGGATTGATGTTGCAATCCGAGCAATTTGGCTAAACGTTCCTCGATCGGATGCTCAATGAAGAGAAAGGAGGAGAACATATTAGGACGTGACCAGGCTCAGAAGCAAGAGGGCATATACCCTGTATAAGCTATCTCAATTCTCCTCATGAACACCAGGCTTTATACAAATTTTCTTTTCTCTTCTTTTTCATTTTTTCCTGCGAATAAAGCGGCTTTATAAAATTTCACTCAATCGCCTCATAACAAGTCAATGAGCAAAAGCTCATCAAACATGAGCGAAGAATCTAGTCAATATATGAAAGGATATCCACATTGAAAAAATAAAAATAAGCCTATATGTTCTTCTATGAAATGGACATTTACCTAAGTAAGTAAAACAATCCTACCTAATACCTCATTAATCTTATCAGCAAGGTAAGTCCTGAGTCAGAACTCCATGGATAGCTCAACTTGACAATATTTGCACTTGCCAATGTAATGAAAATAGGAAAAAAAAAATTATAAATTTGTTGTACTTATGCCAATTCAATCTTAAACATTTTAGTTTTGACCCGTTGAATTTTGAATCTTTTGATAATTTGCCAATGAAGTCTATATAACTAATTTTTGCCAAAAAATCGTTAACGTGAACGTTGAGCGTCCTACATGATACCACCAGCATGAACGTGGACAATTTTGTAATTTTTAAATATTTTTTTTATTTTAAATGAGATTGGCTAATGGTCAATGGCCACTAGGCGAGAACCATGACGCCCTTGCCAGATGGAGCATCTTCTCAACAATCCCAACCCATTCTCAAAGACTAAAAGACAACCCCATACAATCAATGGCCGTCCACACTATCCAACAAATCCAATCTAGGCCGGTCAGAAAAATTAATCAGTTATCCCTTCACCTAGGGCCGAGATCTCTAACCCATCTCTTCCATGGAGTTCTCCCTACATTCACCCCGGAATCCCAAAAGGAACGTAACAAAAGCTGCTGAGCCCTGTGCTGTCTTGACAACAACATCGCACCTAATTATAGGTGACAAACCCCTTTTCGAAACTACGTTTGGTGTTCTAGAAACAAACGAGGTCGCGATCCATATGAAAGTGTGACAGTCGTATCACGAGAGCGAAGTCGTGTCCAACTCTAGAACCCAATCTTGGTCCAAAAAAATCACGATAGAAAAAATGAAACTACATACAAAACTGCCTGACCCGGTCTTAATTTACACCATTGTCAACGTTGCCCACCGCACTAAACTATAAGTCTATACGTAGTTTAATCGCACGACGATAGCTTAGAGCTTAAACAAGGCATTTTACTTTTCAACTAACCATCAACCGTCAAAGTTGGCGCTTCGTCATTGCCGCGACCAGCAAACAGATTCGAACGCGGATCGACGACTTCCTTGGTCACGGCCGCTTCTGGTGAAAGCATTCGCTGACGAAACCCCTCTTTTACGCAAATATATTAGTGTTAGATGCATAGAAATAGGACGTATACATCATGTGCAGTTCACCTAACATCTCATCTTTCAACCCTCTCTAGCCATTGCCCGATTCACTTCCTCGTTCGATCTTTCGCTGTGTCGTGTCATCCTTCTTTGATCGTTGGAGCCGGTATCTGTAGTTGCAGATTGAAGCTATGTACTCCTCAAACGCATCTGATGGCTACCCACAGAAGCCTGGTGCCTCCGCTCCACCACGACCGCCGCCCGTGGATGGCATTCCGGTGCAACCCATGAACCAAAGTTATGCGAATTTCGGAGCCCCGAACAATCCTCTGCCCCCTGCGGGTCTTCAAGCTCGACCCATTAACAACATGCCTTGGTCCTCCGGGCTTTTCAGTTGCTTCGACGACGTTCCAACTTGTAAGTCCTCTTGAATTTTCCTCGCAATCCATTTGGTTTAGAGGTGGATTAACACTTGATAGAACAGCTATGCCATGTATAAAACTGCTGGGCGACATCTACAAGGAAAAGTAGGACAGTTTATAGACTGGAGAATCCAATTGCAATTGCCTAGTGTCGCAGGGTTATCAGAATTTAGCAATCGAATGATCTTACACCACTTTGGTATTAGTTGAGTTTAAGTGGATCCAGAGATAAATTGGTGTTATCTATGGCTCATGAAGGTTGATATCTTGTTAATCTCACAGGTTGCTTGTCATTTTGGTGCCCCTGCATCACATTCGGGCGAATCGCGGAGATTGCTGATCACGGATCGGTTTGTAAGTAGAATCAATCGCATTCGCACAAATTGAAGAAGGATCGACATTACTAGACTTGCTCACTCAGATCGGTTTTTGTTGCAGCATGCCCTGTGCACGGAGCTGTTTACACAGTTATCGCCTTGTTGACCGGGTGCGCCTGCTGCTACTCCTGCTTCTACCGCACCAAGATGAGACAGCAATACCAGCTGCAAGAGGATCCTTGCGCTGATTGCTTAGTCCATTTCTGCTGCGAATCCTGTGCTTTAACCCAGGAGTACCGCGAGCTCGAAAAGCGTGGATTCGACATGTCCATTGGTAGGCATAAATCTCCTCCTTTTAATCAACCTGCACGAGATAATGTTCCCCTGGAAATGCCAATTTCCAGAACAATTTGAGACAATCAATTATCATACAGTATATAGTCCTAAATTACGAGCATTGTATTATAGTAATGCCATATACTAAACAGGGTTCTTCCGATGATGGAGATTATTAGAAAAAAACGGACCGATGATTTCATTCCTAAACTTCATTTTTCGTACGTGATCATGTTTAGGATGGCAAATGAACATGGAAAGGCAGAACAGAGGAATCCCAATGGCTCCTGTCCCTCCTGGGGGCATGATGAGGTAGAGATTCAAGATCACCTCAACTTGGATTGGATGCTCCAGAAATTTGAACCCTGTGTTGGAGAGTCTACACTAGTAAAAGCCCTCGAGGGATCACTGCCCTCTGTCCTGAGGGCCTATTTTCTTTTTTCCCTTCGATTTTTTCTTTCATTTGACAGTATAATCAAACATGGAGCGTCCATCGCTTTGGTACCATGCATATTACCAGTACATCAATATACTAAAAGCTTGCTTGACAACAGGACTTACCATCCTCAAGAAGCGTAGAAACATTCATTTTGCGGGCAACACCGCAGTGAAATTTTGTAGGTATGCAAGTTCTGACATTCGGAGCTCCCTCGGAAGCACCATCACAACAATCATAAACATGAAAGACCGAGAGCGCGTTAAGGCAAACAATTACTTACCGAAATTGCCACAAAAATGAAGGCAAAATGAAGGCAATTCCTTCTGGAAGATTCTCCGGGCAGTGCCGATTCTTAGTAACTATCCATCAGAGTAATGCTGCTCGCTTGAAATTCCAGCAAAGAAAAGAAACTCAACTAGTTTAGCTGTGTTGATGAGAAAACGAGGCAACTAATCCTAGCCTATTGATTACATGGCCTGAATTGGCTGACTTTCAGATGCCCTTTAAGTGTCCATCTCAAAGAATCAATTCGAAATCGAATTTAGGAAGAAGATAGTTACACCAACAACTCCTTTTGTTGGCTTTTACAGAATAAAATTGAAGAGTCACCTAGCTAGTCGCCGCTCAAATGCCTGGATTTGCCCACCCGTGTTGCCACTTCACGAACCACAAAATTGGGTAGACCACAAGTTGTCATCGAAGAATTGTAATTAAATGTTTCAAAGAGAGATCTAAAAAGGCATCAATCAATATGGCACAAATATCGAGTCCATAACTTTACAAGAGAACCGACGCCAGGTGCAAAATGGTGATGATCAACGAGCTTGTGATCGAACCAACATCAAAGAAATACTGGGGAGGACAGCCAGAAGTCGTTGAATTAGACGATGGAGCCAGAATAGTACCATTAACGGAAGTCCCATTTCTTCCACCGCTGCAGCACATGCAGGTAAGTCAATATATTGCAGATGCATAATAACAATTTTGGATGATTGGAGATGACATTTTGCAACAAATTTAAAAGATGACAGAGAGAACCTATAAAAACGTAGTAATTCACATACCTTCCTGGAAATATACATGAACCATGACCTGCACCAATCAAACATAAATTAGGGGAAAAGGAAAAGCAAAAGGCTGATTCCTCAACCTCTATATGCTCATATGCAATGTGCATGTATTAGAGTTCAGGACAGACATACTAATAGCTCATCAAATTACAAAAAAATGTTTAGAGTTCAGGACAGACATGCTAATAGCTCATCAAATTACAAAAAAAAATGTCAAGGTTAAACCAGCAGATAGGCCCTATCATCTTGTGGCATTGTGGCATGCCATTAATTGTCCACTGACCACAACACCTCAATTTTTCTATTCAGTGAACTGTGATTACTAAATCCGGTGATAAGATCTTTCCTCAGAATGACGCAGACACATGGGTAAATGTTATCAAGCTACTTCTTACTTGGATTGGTTGTGGTGACTGTAGCGACCCCTTTAAAATCACAGGTGCCTGGAGCTTTCCCCATCTTTTGGTAATACGCATTGAAAGCATAAGTTGCATGTGCAACAACATTGTCTGGTTCATAGCAAGCTTGCCCCTGCAACAACAGTGAGCAGTCTACTTTCCCAGGCCCACAAGCCCAATCCAATGCCGCTTGGAGCATCTTCTTGTCCGCACCATCCTTTCCAACACAGAACGTCTGATTGGTTGTGTCATTTGCTAACACCGTTCCCGCACCCGTCAAGTGCAAGATATAGATCGGCACTCCATTGGCATCAAACAGGCCCCAATTTTTCTCAGATACAGAGCCCGATCTCTGATCCTCATTGTAGAGCTCATAAATGTATGTACTGACTGCCACGCCTGGGTGCTTTGGCGTTCCTGTATTGTTAAGCACATGCTTGATCAAGTTACTGTTGTAAGTGTTTGCATTTTCAAGAGTTGCATCCGGTTCAGAGGAGTCTCCCTTGGAGGGCCAACCAGACTCAGTCACCACAATGGGGACGTTTGTGAAGTTTAGATATGACATGGCAAAATAAGCCGCATCAACAACGGCATCAAATACATTGTTGTAGTGAAGGAGCGTGTTAGAATCGACAGCTTCCTTGTTCGGAGGAAGAGGACGGAAGAGAGCATAGTCCAGTGGAATTGCGTCATTTGACTGCATGTAGTCATAGTATGGATAGACATTGAGCATGAGGTACGATCCAGTAGACTGAAGAAACTTAAGCAATGGGACCATGACCGGATCCCAAGTGCGGTTAAAGAAGGCTTGAGAAGGCGGGAAGGAGTCAATAATGATGGAGGAAGAGTGTGGGGTTGAGACTTTGATACGACTGTCAAGATTCGAAGCGACAAGCGCTGAGTGGATGAACTTCATGGCCGACACAAGGACAGGGGCGGCATTCTGAAGGGTCGTTAGGACTTCGGATCCCACAGCAATGACCGTGATGTTGGTGGCGGGGACATGGGCTACAATATTGCGAGCTACCCAATAGGCAGCGGTGGCATTGGACTACCCGATGCCAAGTAGCTGGTCATTAGGAAAAGAAACAGCGACGCGGATGCCAGAGTTAGCAAGTGCAAGGAGCATGGCGTGATCAGTGTCGTAAAGCCTAACATGTCGTATGTTCTGAGCTTTTAGAAGCGCCACCACCTGAGTTGGGCTCGGCATGTTGGAGAGGTCAGTGCCTATGTTCACGCCAATGAAGGGACCTGAAGTATTTAACAGATGCATTTTAAGTATGCCACGCCAAGAATAAGGATGAGTGCGAATGGCTTAACTAGTCCAGGCAGTGAAATAGAGTAAAACATTTGGGAATGACCAAATGTACACATTGTATACACCATCCTCATGTCTACGTATGATAGATATGGTTGCAGACACCCTTTTCGTCCTCCATACACCATATCCAATGAAGAGCAATAATTATTAGTTGTGGACTCCACTTCTCTTTAATTTTTGCTTCTTTTCTAGACAAAGGCAAATGAACCAACTAACAGTGAAAAAATAGACACAGTCACACAGCAGAGCAACAATATGGAGCTAAGTCTAGAAAACTGAAGTTCCAAAATCCCTTCCATCAAATGACATCAAAGAGAATAGGTGAGAGTAGAGAATGACATTATGGCGTACAAATGTGAGAAAGCCAGTACACTCTTCATTTGTTTAATCTATTATAATCCAGTTTTATGATAGAGATCTGGGGATAATTGAAGCATACGAGAAAGCAGGCTCCATGATCAGCATACTCATAAAGAAGACATACACTAAATCCAAAACTTTCACATGGAATTAATGATTGATTGGCCTGAGCATCTAATTTAGAAACTTTCTTGCAGAGAACATATCTTGACAAAGCCATAAAATGTAATTAATAAATTTTTACTGGTGGGTAGTTGAGACATCACTAGTCTCCCTTCTGAACTGGGTGGGCCACACTCATACTTAACTATCCTAGCTGCTTCTCTAATAAACAAGTTTCCAATTTCAACAGCACCAACCATCTCATCCTATCGTGAAGAAACCAAAAATTTGACAGAGTTTATGTCACGTAATTTTTTCGGCATCACACCAAAACAACACCGAGCCGACTTACACACTAGCATCATCAGCATTACTACATATAAATCGAATGAAGTATATGAGACAAATGCAAGAGCACATGAGTGGCTAAATCCTTGTGAATGCCAGATCCATCTATTGAATGGTATCCCCCAGAAAACAAACAAGACGCGCCCAATAAAGAAAAAGAGATTGGGACCATACGTGCATCCTAATGGTCCAAATCAGCTGCATGTTCTTTTGCTGACAAGGAACCCTCTGAATCAGATTCAGAGGACCCCATTAGAATACAATTTGTCCTGCCACTTGACCGACCCTCTTTCTAGAGTAAAGTTAAAGGGCACTTTGGTCAAGACGCAAGTCATGTATGAACCCGCGCGCTAAGCTATCTAGGGACTGCCATATGAGCTGGGACGCAACAAGGGATGATTCCAAACATAACTTGCTTGAGGTCTATCGTGGAAAACTTATTTTGCTCTCCCTAGAAGGAAAAAACAAAAAATAAAAAAATAACTCTTTTGGTCCGAGGAGAGAGAAACAAAGTCACGACCCACCAGTGAACGCCCTCTTCCCCCCACCGCCAACTCCCCATTAATATTCTCTGTTTTTTTTTTCTCTCTCCCAGATGAGATCTTATTCAAGGCAGGATGATTGGAACTTGAACCTGCACCAAAATCTGTTTTTTTTTTTTAATCCTTCTACCAAAACAAGAATCACTGACTAAAGAGGCTCAGTGGGGTGATTTATCGCTGAACACAAGCTACGAAGCATACGGCTTCAATGTCACAGTCGTTGCTGGGCAAGTAGTTTCAGGCAAAGCACCACATCGACTAAATCAAGAACGGATTAAGTTCAAGAACTGAAAAGAACGACAAGCTTCCATGACTAGAACCAAAACCCACTGTGGAAAGAAACAAAAACAGCAGCGCAGAGAACATTTAGCTGAAAATAGCAACAACAAAGAAACACCGACGAGAGTTCAAAGTAAGGCAACGGGAACAAAACGACGGCCACGAGCTTGACGAGCTCACCTTCACCCGCGGAAGCAAGGGAGGCCGGAAACAGAAGCAAGAAGAGAAGCAGCAGAGCCATGGATTCCCCAAGACCAGAGCGAGCGCCTCAATCCACCGAAACCATAAAGAACCACCCGCTACCCCCCAGCAAGCAAAAAAGCAAGTCTTGGAGGAGAAATCCAGGCCACACCCAGAACAGATAAAGAACCCAGAAAGCGAAAGGGAAAAAAGGGCAACGCTTCACCGCACAAACAGAGAAAAGTGCGCTCAGAGAGAGAGAAAAGGAGGTTCCTTTTGAGGGTTCGCGCGAGAAAGAACAAGAAAGGAAGAGCCGGGGCGAGAGGGAAGCGAGCTGCGGTCCTGACCAGAAGTGAAATGGGAAAGTGCGAGCGAGCGAGAAAGAGAGAGAGAGAGAGAGAGAGAGGAGGTTTAGGAAGGAAAGGGCGGGGTTTTGCGAGGTGGCGGAGGATCAAAGGACGGACGAGATGAGGGGCAGAGGAGTCCGGAGTCCGGACCCGCGTCAGGGGAACGGACGGCGGAGATCGAGTTGCAGGCGCACGGCGAGGGGTGAGGAAGGGACTACGGGAAAATAACTTTTCCTTTTCTTTTCTTTTTCCTTTTCTTTTTTCTTTTTTGTTTTTTTGCCGAATTTAATTAATATGGGTTGGGGCAATTTTGGCTGTCAGGTCAGGGTTTCCCATGCGGGGGCTTCTCAGAGGCGCTGCTGTCCCGTCTGACGCAGGGGACGGTCCGCAGGGCCCCACGCGAGGAAGCACTCGATGCTGACGTGGACCACACTTTGACTCAACAGTGCCGCGCGCTTTTTCCGATGCCCATTTTAATATGCTCCTTGGAAAAGTTTCATAGTATTTTAATATAACGAACAATCGTGTATCGGTATATGTATAACAAATTTTACTTCAAATTAACGTCAAATTAGTACATATATGACAGATGTACTTTCTGTTATTTCTGTTATTTATGTTAAACTTTTACAGTTAAATTATTAAGTTTGATGACACATTACAGTTAAATAATACAAATGTATTAAGTTGGAATTTTACTTAATTTTGTGATTTTCAATTATATTAATCCAACTTAATATTAAATAACTAATGGTAAATTTATTACAAATGTCTAAATTTGTGACGGGTATAGCAGTTTGAAGTTTTTCGTATTATTAACTCGATTTCAAATAAAGGGTTAAAATTGGACTATTTTCTTAAAAAATGGTTTCAAGTAATCTTAAATAGAGGCTTGAAAGTCCTACTTAGTCTCGATAAAAGCCTAAGCAAGCATATGCATCTCACATACTACTTTCTAAAGGCTTGATGTCGGGTTTTTTCAGTTTTCTCTCTTTTTAACTTTTCAATTTTTCATTTTTATCTTCTTCTTTGTTCATCGTTCTTCTTTTTACACTTGCACAAAACCACTTCCGATGCTGGATCGCACTTAAGATCATGAAAGTCTCTATTGAGCCCTTTATATCGGCATCATCGACAACCGCTCCTCTATCCATCGTTGAATCAACGTTGTGCTGAGATGAGAAATCCCCTGATAAAGTGACATGTGAGATGCATGTGTTTGTTGAAGACGAAGTCATTTTATACTCTTATTCAAGTCAACATTTACTCTAAACCCTTTTTTTGAAAACAAAGGTCCCACTTGAAATCATTATTTGAATATATGCTTTGTAAGCATTTCCACATTAATCTCTTCTTATATGATTAGTCGCTATTAGCTTCCTAAGCGCACAAAGCATTTCAAATGCAATGATGACTAAGGTTCAAATCATTGCAACTAATTTAAAACTTTCTGTTTAGTCCCATTACAAAGAACACCAGTGCTAAACGGTTCGAAAACTAGATGCCCTTTTTTAACCCTCGATCAACCCCATTGAACCATTGGAGTCTTGCTCCAAATCAAATCGGGAATTTTTATTTTTTCGTGGTTTGGCTTAATTTCAAAACTGTTGAATCTAGCCTACTAGATTTGATCGAACAGGCCTAACTTTGTCACCCGAGCTTTCGTGCAGTCAATTCACGTCTCTTTTCGAGTTTAGACAAGCAATGTAGAACAATAACCTCAAGGCTAATATTCACACTTTTGGGTTCAAGCAAGTTGAGCTAACCATAATGCTCATAAACAAAATTTATAATCAGTAGAGGTATGCAAAAGAACTGAGGTATGCAAAAGAACCGAGAACTACTTGGAACCAGATTGGATAGATCCAAAACCGGTTATTTCCATAGGGACTGATCTAGTTCCCGGTTTCAATTTATTGAAACCTGTGAGTACTCGACCAATTCATGATTTTAGACTTGGAATTGTCCACTCGAATCAAACTGATGTATTAAAAAAAAAAAAAAAGATATCCAGCTCACTCTCAATGAAAGTGAGTCTTTCTCGCCTGTCTTTTGCCATTTACCGTACCGTCCAACTTGTGTCTCGCAGTCCTCGAAATAGAAAACACATGATAGAACGCACATCAAGATGCTGCCATTTACCGTACAGTTTCCTTTACGGGTGTATTTGTCGAGATTAACGTCCCCTACTTAGATGCTGCTTTTCTCGATGTGAGCCTCTCGCTGATTTTCTCTCTGCCACTTACTCACAAAATGCATCTCTTACAACATCCACTCGTAGCTATTGAGCATTAATTATATTCTATTATGGTATATTTGGCTTTCTGTCAAATGATAAGCAAGAGATGGAACCAAATGTCCAGTTGGGAGCATTCATTCTAAAATCAGAGTATCATTTCATGTTTGATTAGCCAGATCCCATGTGGATTTACTTTTTATTCTTACAATTTCCCTTGCAAAGAAGTACCCACATAGAAACTAAATTCACCGTGATATTACTTGATGAATGTAACTTTGTAGGGAATTTATTGTGATTTCATGGGCTCACTCAGGAACCAGACCAAACTAGCGGTCCAATTCTTGGATGGATTTATGATCCAACAAGCAATTTTCGATTCTAATTTTTCAAGTTTTAAGGTAGGAATTGCCCACTCATACCTTACTTATCCCTAATAGCCAAACTTAATGGGAAGAAGTTTAGAGTCTACTTGTCAACGTTGTATAAAGTACTCATTCTTTTTCCTCTTTTTCCACCTAACCTTCAAACATTCGAAAAGTGATGACTTATTTCAACTTTTTTGAAAAATAGGAACGTTAAAGATATATTTAAGAGATTCTGTATATTTCCCTTAATTGTAATCATTCTTTTGTTATTTTAAAAGTCATCCCATAAAGTTTATAAATAAGTGCATGTATTCTTTTTTTGATAATGTATAGAGTATTATATCTCTCTTTTTCATCACAGTTCTTAACTAGGAAAAATATATACAATTTTACATGTAAGCTATTTAGTATTAAATAAAAATGTGATATTGGGAAAGATGTAAGATTTTGTTTTTTTTTTGAAAAAAAAAGGAGTGAAAATTGCTCCAAACAAATCTAAATTAAAAGACTATGTCTCTTCAATTTCCAATATAATATGAAAAATAGCAACACAAGAAATCTCTCAATAACTCTAGGCTCCATTTTTTTTGCGGAAAATGAATAATTTGAAAAAAAGTTCAAAAAATAATAGCTTGTATTATTATAAAAATGAATGGACAAAAATATTTTCATCGTCCACAAAATTATTTAAAAATTAATTATTGTTGATAGTGAAAATGTTTTCTATTGACTAATTATTTCAAATGATAGGAAAATATTTTCAAATCATTTGTTTTTTGCGAAGGACAAATGGTTTCCGGGAAATATTTTTCCAATTTTCTAAGTGAAAACATTTTCCATGGATCGAAAATGACAAGCTCAAATTGTGGGAAAATGACTTCATCTTTTGACAAAATGGAAATCACTTTTCCTAAACTATCAAACAAATGAAGACCAATTATTTTCTTTAAAAATAATTTTCATAAAAAAATATTTTCTTTTATTATGAAATTTTTATGAAATAAAGGCACCCAAAATTCATGAATAAACATCCCAATAGGATGGTCTTTATGGTTTGGTTTTATTTTGTTTGGAGTAAATGTCAAACTTAGCCATCCTAAATCATCAAACAGATGAAAACCAATCATTTTCTTTTACAATAATTTTTATGAAAAATATTTTCTTTTATTATAAAATTTTCAATGAAATAAAGGCACCCAAAATTTGTGAATAAACATCCCAATAGGATGGTCTTAATGGTTTGGTTTTATTTTGTTTGGAGTAAATGTCAAACTTAGCTATCGTTTCGTTTAAAATAGTCTCTTTCTTTTTTTTTTTTGTTAGAGAAGCAAAATTCTAGTCTTCACTAAACAAATAATTATGCAGTTTTTATTCTCGAAAATTTTCTATCAGAGCAGATGATTTTTCTTCAAGGAACTAGCCCATCCAGGCCCATCATCTCATTACATCAACCATGGATGTATTAAAAATAGTTATCTTTTTCGGAGAATACACACTCACGCTAACCGCGTCATCTATGTGCATCAGGTAAAGCTCTGTGCGGGTGGCCAAAGCTACGGTTCAAATTCGGGGTCGTACCATATCCGAACCTGCCGAAATCGCACCAGAAGAACATGTAAGACTTCGGAAATGGTAGCCCATTCCATCATCAATGACCGTAAAGAACTCCTCGCCCTTATTGGAGGAATTTCGGTGGATTACGAACCAAGAGAAGCAAATCAGGCTGCAGATTGGGTCGCGAAGGCCCACCGAGCTAACTCTCTCCTTTTGAATTGGGTCACTAACCCCCCTTACTCTCTATATTTAATTTTCTGTTTGGACTCTGATCCTTCTACGATCCCGTTAGGGGCTTAGTAATGAAAATTACCACTTTCGGACAAAAAAAAAAAAGACTTCGGAAATGTTATGAATGGATTTCATTCCAGACATTAGACAGGATGAAGAGATCTAAATTTGAAGAACCCTTTTGAGGTTGATGAAAACTTCTCTTACTACTCAAGGACGGTAAACACGAGAGGCTAAAATCAGGCCGGACCACTGTCTTTTAACTCCTACACATGATAGGTTCATACAATATTTGTTGGCTGCATGATTGATAGATCCGTCCGACCTCATTTCGATGCGCTCAGTCGGATGCTGGAACGATGCAAATCGTTGCACAAATGAACATACTATTCATCTCGTGATTAGGTTACAAGTACCGGTGCTGATAAACTATTTAGGCCGTACAAGGACCGCACCGGGACATTACAAACTACGTCAATACCATCCCATTTCATTACACAAACGGGAAAATCAAGCACGTCAAAATCCTAAAAGCCTTACACATCACTGAGTACAGTGCTTGTCCATGGCAGCACCAGAACAGAGCTTCATGGGACTGGAGTCTGGAGTCGCACACTCCAGGGACAGCCAGAAGTCGTTGAATCAGACGATGGAGCTAGAATGGTACCATTAACGGAAGTCCCATTTCTTCCACCGCTGCAGCAACATACAGGTAATTTAGAATATTGCAGATGCATAACAACAATTTTGGATTATTGAAGATGACATTTTGCAACAAATTTAAAAGATGACAGAGAGAACATATAAAAACGTAGCACATCACATACCTTCCCAGAAATATACATGAACCATGACCTGCACCAATCAAACATAAATTAGGGGAAAAGAAAAAGAAAAAGGCAGATTCCTCGACCTCTATATGCTCATACGCAATGCGCATGTAATAGAGTTCAGGACAGACATACTAATAGCTCATCAAATTACAAAAAATGTCAAGGTTAAACCAGCAGATTGGCCCTATCATCTTGTGGTATTGTGGCATTGTGGCATGCCATTAATTGTCCAGTGACCACAACACCTCAATTTTGTCTATTCAGTGAACTGTGATTACTAAGTCTGGTGATAAGATCTTTCCTCAGAATGACTCAGACACATGGGCAAATGTTATCAAGCTACTTCTTACTTGGATTGGTTGTGGTGACTGTAGCGATGCCGCCAAAATCACAGGTGCCTGAAGCTTTCCCCATCTTTTGGTAATACGCATTGAAAGCTAAGTCGCATGTGCAACAACATTGTCTGGTTCATAGCAAGCTTTGCCCCTGCAACAACAGTGAGCAGTCTACTTTTCCGGGCCCACAAGCCCAATCCAATGCCGCTTGGAGCATCTTCTTGTCCGCACCATCCTTTGCAACGCAGTAGGTCTGATTGGTCGTGTCATTTGCTAACACCGTTCCTGCACCCATCAAGTGCAAGATATAAATCAGCACTCCATTGGCATCAAACAGGCCCCAATTTTTCTCAGATACAGAGCCCGGTCTCTGATCCTCATTGAGCTCATAAATGTATGTACTGACTGCCATGCCCGGGTGCTTTGGCGTTCCTGTATTGTTAAGCACGTTCTTGATCAAGTTACTGTTTTACGTGTTTGCATTTTCAAGAGTTGCACCCGGTTCGGAGGAGTCTCCCTTGGAGGGCCAACCAGACTCGGTCACCACAATGGGGACGTTGGTGAAGTTTAGATATGACATGGCAAAATAAGCCGCATCGACGACGGCATCAAATACATTGGTGTAGTGGAGGAGCGTGTTAGAATTGACAGCTTCCTAGTTCGGAGGAAGAGGACGGAAGAGGGCATAGTCCAGTGGAATTGTGCCATTTGACTGCATGTAGTCGTAGTATGGACAGACATTGAGCATGAGGTACGATCCAGTAGACCGAAGAAAACTTAAGCAATGGGACCATGACCGGATCCCAAGTGCGGTTAAAGAAGGCTTGAAAGGTGGGAAGGAGTCGATAATGATGGAGGAAGAATGTGGGGTTGAGACTTTGATACGACTGTCGAGATTCGAAGCGACAAAAGCGCTGAGTGGATGAACTTCATGGCCAAGACAGAGAGAGGGCGGCATTCTGAAGGGTCGTTAGGACTTCGGATCCCACAGCAATGGCAGTGATGTTAGTTGCGGGGACATGGGCTATGATATTCCGAGCTACCCAATAGGCAGCGGTGGCATTGGACTACCCGATGCCGAGTAGCTGGTCATTAGGAACAGAAACAGTGATGCCGATGCCAGAGTTAGCAAGTGCAAGAAGCATGGCGTGGTCAGTGTCGTAAAGCCTAACATGCCGTATGTTCTGAGCTTTTAGAAGTGCCACCACCTGAGTTGGGTGCGGCATGTCGGAGAGGTTAGTGCCTATGTTCACACCAATGAAGGGACCAGAAGTATATAACAAATGCATCTTAAGTATGCCACGCCAAGAATAAGGATGAGTGCGAATGGCTTAACTAGCCCAGGAAGTGAAATGGAGTAAAACATTTGGGAATGACCAAATGTACACACTGTATACAGTATCCTCATGTCTACATATCATGGATATGGTTGCAAACACCCTTTTTGTCCTCCATACACCGTATCCGATGAAGAGCAACAATTATTAGTTGTGGACTCCACTTTTCTTTAATTTTTGCTTCTTTTCTTGACAAAGGCAAATAAACCAACTAACAGTTAAAAAATAGTCATAGCAGAGCAATAAGGAGTTAAGTCCGGTCCATCAAATGACATCAGAGAATACGTGAGAGTAGAGAATGACATTATGGCGTACAAATGTGAGAAAGTCGGTACACTCTTCCTTTGTTTAATCTATTATAATCCGGTTTTATGATAGAGATCGTGGGATAATTGAAGCATACGAGAGAGCAGGCTCCATGATCAGCATACTCAAAGAGAAGACATACGCTAAAATCCAAAACTTTCACATGGAATTAATGATTGTTTGACCTGACCATCTAATTTAGAAATTTTCTTGCAGAGAACATACCTTGACAAAGCCATAAAATGTAATTAATAAATTTTTACTGGTGGGTAGTTGAGACATCACTAGTCTCCCTCCTCATCTGGGTGGGCCACACTCATACTTAACTATCCTAGCTGCTTCTCTAGTAAACAAGTTTCCAATTTCAACAGGACCAACCATGTTATCTTATCGTGAAAAAACCGAAAATTGGATGTAGTTTATGTCGCGCAATTTTCTCAGCATCACACCAAAACAACACTGTGCCGACTAAAACACCGGCATCATCAGAATTACTACATATGAATCGAATGAAGGATATGAGACAAATGTGAGTACACACGAGTGGCAACACCCTCTTGAATGCCAGATCCATCTATTGAATGGTATCCCTCAGAAAATAAACAAGACGTGCCAAATAAAGAAATAGAGATTGGAACCATACGTGCATCCTAATGGTCCAAATCAGCTTCATGTTCTTTTGCTGACAAGGAACCCTCTGAATCAGATTCAGAAGACCCCATTAGAAAACAATTTGTCCTGCCACTCAACGACACTCTTTAAAGGGCACTTTGGTCAAGACCGAGTCATGTATGAACCTGTGCGCTGAGCTATCTAGGGACTGCCATATGAGCTGGGATGCAAAAGGGGATGATTCCAAACATAACTTGCCTAAGATCTATAGTTGCAAACTTAGGGTCCGTTCATTTCACGAAAAATGGCTATTTTCAGAAAATATTTTTCTAAACCATTTTCCAAAGAAAATGACTATATTTTCAGTGTCACGATTGAAACCCGAACCTTGTAGTAAAAAAATATTTTCTAGTGTTCATTAGCTAATTTAATTGTTTGGAAAAAATTATCAAAAAATTGAATTTTAATGTTTTTGATTGACCAAAAAATTAGTTTCATTTTTTATATTTTTTTTTAAAAATGAATTTTTAATTATTTGTATTTTTAAAAATCAAAATTTTTATTCTTTATTCTTTATTTTTCTTTTTATTTTTCTTTTTTCTTTTTCTTTTCCTTCCCCTTTCCTCTTTCCTCCGCCGTTGCACGCCTAACAATGGTCGACGGCCGACCAAGACCCGGTCACCGGATTTGGTGAACTTGAGGCTTGGCTAATCTTGCCCGAGCTCGATAGAGGTTCGCCGGATCTAGCAGCAAAGCTCGAGCTCACCTAGATCGAGAGCTCAAGCTCCGCCGCCAGATCTAGCAAGCTCGCTGCTCGCAAGAGCCTAACAAACCTCTAGCGAGGCCTAAGCCCTGCCCAGCTCGTGGATCTAGCAAGGCAGAGCTCCGCCCCAAGCCGGCAAGGCCCGAGCTTGTCAAGCTCAAGCAAGCTCAACTTCCCTAAATCGGGCTAGGTGGAGCCTCGCTAGCACGGGGCGAGCTCGAGCTAGCTCGCGGCCACGGCCGGTCGCCGTCATGGCCGGCGACGGACAAGACTAAGGAAGAAAGATGAAAATGAAAGAAACAAAAGAAAAGGAAAAAAAAACAAAAACAAAAATATGTTTGTAAAAAGAAGCAAGGTGAAAAAAGTTATGGAAAATATTTTCCATTTTTGAAAAGTGAAAAACATTTTCCTCATCTTTGAAGGTTGTTTTTTCTAATAATGGAAAAATTTGACAAAAAAAATAATGGAAAACATTTTCTTTGAGTAGTTTATTTTCCGTGAAATAAATACCATAAAATGTTTTTCTAGAAGTCATTTTTTCGTGAAACAATCAAAGCATTAAGATATATTTGATAATCATTCTATTCTTTTTTATCATAAATGATTTTTTTAATTAAATTATCGAGAATAATTTCTAATCAAAAAAATGTATTTAATAACTACACAAAATTTCATTCTTTAGAATAGAAATACGTTTGGTAGAATTCTTGAATTTTTTAATATTTTTTTATATTTTCCTCCATTTTTTTTTTTCTTTTTCTTTTTTCTTCTTCTTCCTCTTTCTTTGTGGCCGGTTAGCCACCGGCGAGGCTCACCTTTGCCCAACCGGCTTAGGCTAGGGTGAGGCCGACCTCGCACCACCTAATTAAGGCCGAGGCTTGCTATGGTTGGGTAAGGTCTCATCAAGGCTCCAACGAGCTTGCTAAGCCTCTCCCAACCGGTCGCCAACAACCATTGTTGCTGTCACTAGCCATACCGCCACTAGCGGCGGCAGTGCATCCGATGGTGGACCGTGACTAGCTGGGAGGAAGAAAGAGAAGAGAGAAGGAAAAAAAAAAAGTTTGCTTGATTTTTGAAATTATTCTTGGGAATAAAAGCTATTTTTTTTATTTGTTAATTCTATTCCAAATCTAGGATAATCTATTTCTAAGAATAAAAAAATTACCAAAATAAATTTTTGTCTTTTTTTTTTTTGGAGAAGAAAAGAACCTAATTAGTTATTCTTAAGAAGGTTACCAAATAAGTCATTATTTTTCTAAAAAATTAAAAGAAAATATTTTGGTCCAAGGAGAGAGAAACAAAATCACGACCCACCATGAACATCCCTCCCTAACTCTCTAATTGAGAGTAAATTTATTGCAAATGTAACAATTTGACATTTTTTATGAATTTGTCTCACCTTCATCCGCGAAAGCAAGGGAGACTGGAAACAGAAGCAAGAAGAGAAGCGCCAGAGCCATGGATGGCCCCCAAGACCAGAGCGAAGGAGGTTCCTTTTGAGGGTCGCGGGAGAAAGAACACGAAAGGAAGAGCCGGGGCGAGAGGGAGACGAGTTGAGGTTTTGACTAGAAATATACTAGTTTATGATTTTTGGACCGAACTTTGAAAGTTTGATCAAAAAATTAATTAACATTATAATAAAAATCTTTTCATTAATTTTTATTAAATGTCATCATTAAATTACTAAGTACATGAAAGAGCAGTACCAATTCAAAGTTTTATTTAGTTTTTGATTTTCTATGATATTAATCTATTTTATCGGAAACTAATTGAGAGTAAATTTATTGCAAATGTAACAATTTGACATTTTTTATGAATTTGTTTCTTCTAGTTTATGATTTTTTATGATCAAAAAATTAATTTTTAGTAAATTTATGTAATTTACCTTGACGCAACATAGCTAAGTCTAGATGTAATTTACCTTGACGCAACAAGTCTTGGAGGGAGAATTTACATTAGGTTGTTACCTTTTTGATGGGTAAAGATTTTTATAAATGCATTATTAATTTTTCCTTTGGCATTCTTTGTCATATCATTTGGAAAAATATAAATAGCATCATCTTCAGAGACCAACCTCTTATGATCCCGGCCATGAAGAACTATCTTTTCAAAGTGGTTCGAGACAAGACTATTACCTTTAGGAACGTTGAAGATAATTTTAGGAACAAAAGATTGCAACGAAGTTGGGGTATTGACCCGATCATTTTCTCCGGGGACTTGTAGCCTTGTTGGAGCCTCTTTGCTTTGGAGCCATGGGCTACTCTCCTCTCTAGCTGTCACTTTTTGTTTTTGATTGCCGGTTGTCTTTGCCATGCTTGTCCTTGGTGTTGCGTTGTAGGGTGTGTGCCGCATGTTCTTGGCTTTTACATCATGGCACCCTTCCACTCCTTTTGATCTTCTCATTTGGAGTGCAAGTTTTGATGATGTGATCTTGTATACATTTGGCCTCTTCTCAATATAATTATTACCTTTCACCAAAAAAAAAAAAAATCAATTTCAAATAAAAGCTTAAAATTGGACTATTTTCTCAAAAGAGGGTCTAGTCTCAAATAAAGGGTCAAAATGGCTACTTAATCTCAAAGAGGAGCCTAAGAGAGCATGTGTATCTCATATGCCACTCTATAAAGGCATGATGTTAGGTTTTTTCTGCTTTCTTTCTCCTTTTTACTTTTCGATTTTCTTTTTATCATTTTCTTTGTCCATTGTTCTTCCTGTTGCACGTGCACAAAACCACTTCCAACGCCGGATCTCACTTGACATCATGAAAGTCTTTGTTGAGCCCTTTATACTGACATCATTGACAATCGCTCCTCTATCCATCGTTGAATCGACATTGTGCAAGGATGAGAAATCCCCTGACAAAGTGGCATGTGAGATGCATGTGTTTGCTCAAGCCTTTACTTAAGATTAAGTTAGCCACTTTATATCATTATTTAAGACAATGTTTACTTTGGACTCTTTTTTGAAAAGTGGTCCCACTTCAAATCCCTATTTGAAAATTTACCTATGCTTTATAAGAGATTAGTCGCCATTAGCTTCCTAAGTGCACAAGAGCATTTCAAATGTCATGATGACTAAGGTTCAAACTATTTTACTTGATTCGAGGCTTTTGGTTTAGTCCCATTTCTAAGAACACAAGTGCTCAACGGTTCGGATATTAGATTCCCTCTTTAACTCTCGATCAACCCCATTGAACCATTAGAGTCTCGCTTCAAATCAAATCAGGAATTGTTATTTTTTTCCTTTGCACACCCCCTACTGGTTATAGATTTTGTTTATGAGCCTTACGGTTAGCTCGACTTGCTTGGACCCAAAATTGTGAATATTAGCCTTGAGAATAGTGTTCTACATTGCTTGTCTAGACCGGAAAAAAGACATGAATTGGCTATGCGAAAGCTCGGGTAACAAAGTTAGGCCTGTTTTATTTACACACCGAGAACCACCGGGAATTGGATTGGACCGGCCTAGAACTAGCAGTTCCCATGGGGACTGGTTTGGTCCCCAATTTTAATTTATTGAAACTGGTGAGTACCTGGCCGATTCATGGTTGTAGGCTTGAAGCTGCCCGCCAAATAGTTGTATATATTTAAAAAAAAAAAAAATCCAGCTCACTCTCGATGGAAATGAGTCTTTCTCGCCTGCCTCTTGCCATTTGCCCTGCGGTCCTATTTGCGTCTCATGGTCCTCGAAATAGAACACACATTAAGATGCTACCATTTACCCTACAGTCTTTCTCACCCCATTTCGGGTGTCTCCGTCGAGATTAATGTCTCCTACTTAGATGCTGCTTTTCTCGATATGCACCTCTCTTTGTTTCTCTCCCCTGCCACTAACTCACAAATGCATGTCTTATAACATCCAGTCGCAGCTACTAAGCATTACTGCGTATATTCTATTTTGGTTGACTTAGTCTGATATTTGGCTTTCTGTCAAATGATAAGCTAGAGATGGTTCGTGTTTGATAAGCAAGACTTCCATGCAGATTTTTTATTATTCTTACATTTTCTCTTGCGAAGAAGCACCCATATAGAAACTAGATTCACCACAATATTAACTGATGATGAATGCAATTTTGTTGGGATTTGGAACTAATTCCTTGCACTTACTTGTGAACCAGACTAGATCGACAGTTCGATTCCCAAGTGAATCTACAAAACCAACAAGCAGTTTTCAATTCTAATTTTTCAGAACTAGTCTTTAATATATTGTTCCCAGTTTTAGAGTGGGAATTGCCCGCTCAAATCTTACTCATCCTGATTGGCTAAACATGATAGGATGAAGTTTAGAGTACTTGTCAACACTTTTATAAAGTACTCTTTCTTTTTCCCTTTTTTTCCACCTTACCTTCAAACATTTGAAAGTGGGAAGACTCATTTTAAGTTTTTTGAAAAATAGGAACGTTAGAGATATACTTAAGAGATTTTGTATATTTCTCTTAATTGTAATCGATCTTCTATTATTTTAAAAAGTCATCCATAAAGCTTATATAATGATGTATCCTCCAATTGATAATGCCAGAAATATTATATCTCTCTTTTTCATCAAAATTATTAACTAAGAAAAATAAATACAATAATAGATGTAAGCTATTTAGCATTAAGTAAAAATGTGATATTGGGAGAGGACTATGATTTGTTAAAAAAAAAAGTGAAATTTGCTCTAAACAAATCTAAATTGAAAGACTATGTGTCTTCATTTTCCAATATAATATGAAAAATAGCAACAACAAAAAATCTCTCAATAACTCAAAACTTCATTAATTTCAAGGAAAATGAATAATTTGAAAAATATTTTTCGAAAATGATAGCTTGTATTACTTATAAAAAGGAATGAATGAAAAATATTTTTATCATCCACAAAACTATTTAAACATTTATTATATTGATAGTAAAAACATTTTCCATTGACTAATTATTTCAAGCAATAATTGGCATCATTTTTAGGAAAATATTTTTCTAAACATTCATTTTTCGTGAAGGACAAGTTGTTTGCAGGAAATAATTTTCCAGCTTTTTGATGTTTGGATAGCAGAAGACTAATTGATTTACAGAAAATATTTTTTCATGGACTGAAAATAATAAGCTTAAATTGTGGGAAAACGACTTCCTCTTTTGGGAATAAAGAAATCACTTTTCCCAAACTACCAAATAAATAAAAATTAATTATTTTTTATAAAAGTATTTTTCATAAAAAATATTTTCTTTTATCATGAAATTTGCAGTGAAGCAAAGACACCCAAAATTTATGAAGAAACATTCCAATAGAATGGTCTTGTATGGTTTGGTTTTATTTTGTTTGGGGTGACTTTCTAACTAAGCTATCATTTCATTTAAAATAGTCTCTCTTCTTTTTTTTTGTCAGGAAACCCAAATTCTAGTCTTCACTAAACAAATAATTATGCGGTTTTTTTTTTATTCTCTAAAATCTTCTATCGACTTTTGCTAAAAGTCATGAAATTTTAATTTGCTATAAAGCGTGGCCAATTCTCTGGATGCCCCGTGTCCAGAAAAGATCTTTCATATTTAACCGATTAATCATGGAGTGACCAAAGCCCAACGAAGAGGCATGAGCAGATGATTCTTTTTCAAGGGAATGGCCCATCCAGGCCCATCATCTTATCAAATCGACTGTGGATCTAATACAAATCGTGACTTTCTTTTTTAAGAAATGTATCGGATAAAGCTCTATGTGCGTGGCCAATGCTGCGTTCAAATTTGGGGTTATATATTTGGGGTCGTACCATATCCAAACCCGCCGAAAATCGCACTACAAGAACATGTAAGACTTTGGAAAATGTTCTGAATGGATTTCATTACAGACAATAAACAAGATGAGGAGATCTAGACTTGAAGAACCCTTTTGAGGTTGATGAAAGCTTCTCTTATAACTCAAGGATGGTAAAGATAAGAGGCTAAAATCAGGACGGACCAGTGTCTTTTAACTCCTACACATGATAGGTTCATACAATATTTGTTGGTAGTACGATTTATAGATCCGTCCGACCTCATTTCGATGTGCACAGTGGGATGCTGGGACAACGCGAACGGTGAAGCTGGGAACGGAAATGGCGCTTCCGAGGCCCATTCTTCGAAGGATACATTGTTTTATCACAGAATTCCGATATGTATCAGAAAAGATTTTACAGGAGGCGTTCGAGTAATTCAAATCAAGCACCTTGTTTCGTTGCACGAATGAACAGACTATTCATCTCGTGATTAGGTTACAAAAAGTACCGGCGCTGATAAACTATTTAGGCCGCACAAGGACTGCACCGGGACATTACAAACTAGGTCAATACCATCCCATTTCATTACACAAACGAGAAAAATCAAGCACATCAAAATCCTAAAAGCCTTACGCATCGCCGAGTACAGTGCTTGTCCATAGCAGGACCAGAGGAGAGCTTCATGGGACTGGGGCCGGCAATGCACACTCCAGGGACGAGCTCTTGCCGAGGTTGTATGGTGCGGCATTTCTTAGCCTGCATTGGGATGAGACGTCAGTCTCACCTCTCGTGGCCAATACAACTTGCGGAAAATCAAATGAACACAACGCTGGAAGCATTTGAAACCGGAAACCACAAAGTATCAGCTCCCAAATTGAAGGAAAATGTCAGAACTCTATCGGCACTTGTTTAGATGAATTCAAAGCCAAATCCACAAGCCATTTGACAATACGTTTAAGTTGAGCCACAAAAAAAATAAATAAAAAAAAAAAAGCCTTTCAAGATTACTAAAATTTTGAGCTCAGGACAGCTCTTTGACGCCACTAGCTCATGCCAGAATGAATTGAAGACAATCATGGTTGAAAAGTTCATAAGACACCTAGATAATTAACAGGAAGTATAATCTGCTTCCAAAGCAATCTTCCATAACTGACCTTTCTTTGCGCTTCTCCAAGAACCGAGTCAAGGATGCTTTAGGAGACTGAGGGATGGCTGCAAAAAGGCCGAATTTCACTAAGAGCAGAAACATCCAAGAATATGATCTCTGTGTCCCAGTAGCCAACATGTTAAACTAGAAAATAGAGGCGCAATTTAAAAAATTGTCTGAGAGCATATGCTACAAAGACATGGGAAAGGGAAAGGACTTGGAATAGAAGTCAATGCAGGGAAACTGGAAAGTCAGAGATTTCGACTAAACTTGATGAAAACCCTGGAAACAGACATCTATCGTCATTTGGCCATCAAGAATAAAAACCCCAGACAATTCCTCTACTTTGAGCTCCCTTCTTTCTTAATCAGTTTTATTCAACATACAACTTCATTGCACTTCATGCCACGCATTCCCAACATATCATGCAGCATTACCTCACAAAAAGAAAACTTTGAAATGAGAAAACCAAGTTTCACAGAGAAAGAGACATCAAGCTAAAACTTTCGTGCACATCAGAATCCTACCAGCCGACATCATGGTTGTTGCAGCAATTGATCTCACGGCACCGACCATCTTTGGACTGTCCACTTTGCTCAAAGCAGTAACTCCTTCAGTGTTACCTTCCTTCGGTCCATTCTTGTTAGCAAGTCCACTCCCCAAATGAGGAGCCGGAAGTGAGGCCACTGAGAATGGGCTTGAAAGGCCAGAGCAAGGCTGCGTCGGAACCATGTGACTGCCAGTGATATTCCCGGTGGTAGGCGTGTGAACATAACATTTTGAATGCGATGCCTTAGGAGATTTAGAAGTTCCATTCCCAGCCAGGAACATAATAGCTTGGACCTGCATATCATACCAAGAATTTCACTGAGTATCTTCACATGAAAAGACACAAATGGAATAGAGTCGGGGAAGAGAGAGAGAGAGAGATCACTTTTTCAGGAGGGATGTCATCGTAAACTTTCACGGTACCCGCGTAGAAGATGGTCAACTGAGGAGACCCGTGAGGCTTGGCAGCATTTCTGCAATAGCTATTTCCAATAGTAAAATTTAGTTTAAGCATCTTCAAGCTTTGAATCAAAAATCATGCTTGTAGAGTGAAAATAAATTGCAAATATATAGCTTGAAAAAAATAAAACCATCCATCGGGAATAAGTGGACGAAAAGATAGGAGCTGTGAACACATTCAGCTTGAAAGCTGCTTAATTGTCTATAGGAGTCACTTTTGTTCCAACCCAGAGCATTTATGGAATCATTTATCGTCTTAGCAGTTGAGCCCATCAAATTGCCTAAGTAAACACAGAATTTTTTCAATCACAAAAGCAGTTACCTTGATTCAGTGGTTCCCAATGTAGAAGCGGCCCCTAGAAGACCTGAATTTGGGGTGGAAACAAGACCATGTCCTGGTAAATCTAGCTTCAAATGAGGAACAGCATGGAATTTCTCCAGGAATGGCCATCTTGCTCCCGAAACTTTGTTCAATCCTAGAGATTACAAGAAACCCATATCATCCATCCTATTCAACCCCCGCATCTTTAATTACTTGGTCAGTCATGCAACTCAGCACTAGTACAATATTTGCTGTCACAAGCAGTTTCTTAGTGAAGTGCAAGTAACTCACCCACCCTAGGATTAACCCAGCGATAAGGACGTTTCGATGCTTTCAACTCAGAAACAAATGATGGTTAATGCCATTGGGAGCTCGGATATAAGTGAGGGCCATGATGGTGGGTTGCTCCACTAATTCGCTCCAGGTAGGCAACTAATTACGGCCAAGCCCTAGGGTAATCCAATTAGAGAAGTGCCAGAAACTCCGCCACGATCCCCATGTGAAAATTCTTTTTTAATTGAGTAGAGAGATACTTTTCTCGGGATAATATGCAATCAACAGACTATATATGGACAGATCAATATACATGATCTCCGATAAGCAGCTAGATTTAGAAAAAATAAATAAAAGGAAGAAGGAAAAGACGCCAGTCCGCTGTCACACAAGTTCACTCTGTACTGTCAAATCAAGCCGTGCAAAACTAATAAGCAGATAAGATCAAAGGCACCCGAGTATTTAACGTGCTAGCTGAGAAAGTGAGAAGCCTAAAGGGCAAAAGTTCTCCAACCTCAGAAAGTCCGGCACGTTAAGAATTAGGCATGAAGAAACTGCCATTCAAATGCATACCCTTACCGTACTAGGCACTTCAGAAACCCCCTCCTACCAAAACTGAAAAATTAGACCCAAAAAAGAAAAATCCAACAATTTCCGCATTAATTCCAACAACCTTAATCCGAATTATCATAGTAACAACTCAGACTGATCAGTCTGAAACTGTCATAATAAAGCAAAAAGAATTCATTCTCTCTTCCTTTCAATTGTCCCCAGATCATGAAGCGTGAAGCTAAATTCAAAGTCAACTTATTCACAAATTCCATGTTAGGAGTCCAGCTGAAGATATAACTCAAGTAGCAAATGAAAGAGATTGTAATTGAACAAGAATGGGGTACTGTCAGATTCAAGAAAGTGACAGACCAGAGCCTCCGCGAACCTCGGTGCTCGTCTCCTCCTTCTTCACAACACCCGACGGTTCGCTCGAGCCCAAACCCAAGAAGTCTCTCTCCATTCTACAGCTTCACAAAAATCTCATCACCAAACACGGATTCCGCCAAAACCCACCTCCGAAATCCACAACCAGTCACTCCGCTCTCGAACTGAAGGCCAGAAAAGTCTTCACCTTGAAAAACCCAGAGAGAGATAGAGAGATTCTCTTTGGCTTTGTACTAGAAAAGCGTGGGGTCACCGACTCACAGGAATGACCTGTTTCTCGATCAGAGCTCGACCACATGATTCCTAGATTGAGTGTGAAAAAGGGCAATGATCTTCGAAGCGCAGGACAAGATTGTAATGATGAAGGGTCTGCTGACCGACTGATCGAAGGAGAGTAAATTTTTCTTTAGTTCAAGCTGGCCACTGACGTGAGACGGCACGGAAAACGACCCGTCACACGCGTCCATGTGATTGGTCCGACATTTGACGAGGACGACGACGAATCCGTGGGGGCTGTCCCATTGGAAACAAACCCGCATGCACGGAGAAGGTGGGAATGGAGAGCACGTTTTTCTTTTGGAGACGTGACGTGAAGTGAGCGGGAGACGATATCTTCTCTCTTCCCTTGACGACGCCTTTGCGGCCACACAAAGAAAAAGTCGACCCACTTGTGTGAGAAAACGATGTGTGAATTCTTTGAAGCAGGTGATGCAAAAGGTGCCATCGAGCAGCAGCGAGAGTTGTGTGACCGGTACACTTGGAAGAGATTCGACCATCGATGAACCGGCGGCTTGAAGGTAATTCCGAGCTTCAGATTGAGTGGCTCGTGAATTTCTTGGATTTGTTTATGGCGTAAGGCCTCTGCCAATCACTAGAAATCGTTTCCATTTCATTTTACTCAAATGATTCCATCAATTCATACATTATGTAATGATGAGTTAGAAACGAAAATGGAGTGTGTAGCATCATTACCCAGTTATGATGCTTAAGTATATGGCCAATTCAAAAGGGCTAGCTTTTTCTAGTATGTAGACTAGAAATCGCTCTCCAACGCCGCGAGACTCATCCACGTTGCAACAATCCTTTGCTCCACCCCTCTTTTGTAAGTAACGACATCTCCATTCTCGAGATTCAAATGAGAGAATTTCAAGGTTTTCCAGCGTTTTATTTCTGGTCACGTTCTTAAGGAGTTTAAAATATCTCGAGAGGTTGTTGTTGTACACTTTTCACTTGTAATTGCTAGGACGTGATGGTGTGCGCGCACCCATCAAGAAGCTGACATCCATACTGAAAAAATCAGGATTCTGTCTGGCCACTTTTGACAAAACAGAGGTAATATCAGATCAGTTCATTTACCGACACCTTCCGGTGATAATGATTCATGAGGACAATTCTCGTGAGAATATGAAGCCCACTGAAAATATGCCAGAAGATCTTGCCAAAGGAATCTCAAAGAAAAGGAAATCCTGCGGAGGAGAAAACATCGGACGCGACAAACAAGACATCCACACAATGATGGTAGAGATGAGAACGGAACACGTGTTGGTCCACCGTCCCGAATCTCCACTCATGTCATGCGCCTGTAAAGCAGTTGCGATGAGACCAACCCTTTTAATGTCCAACGATGTCATTAACATCAAAGTCTAACTAGATATTAGTGAATGCTACACTTTGTTAAAGACCCAATAAAGCTTTCGAGTGAATGTTCATCTTTGTGAAAATGGGCCGGAAAAAAGAACACTAAATCAGAAGTTAAGCTGCTTCTGCAGAGACAAGAAAGATCTCAAGCCTTTCACAAGCTTCTATATTTTCAGCATTCGTTAGTCGAAGCAAGCATCCAGGTTTTTCATTCCAAAATTGAATCAACTATTCGTTGGTTACATAAGGAAACATGATTTACTTGCAACACGAAGTCCAGTTAATAGAATAAGAAACAATAAGAAGAAAAAAACAGAACATCACAGAACAGACTATGTCCAAATCATCCAATTCATACAGGTAAACCAAAATCCTAAAGGCTTATATATACTTATATATCAGAGAGGACTCCCGTTGTCCATCGCAAGAGCTGGAGAGCGATCAATAACGCTTGAGTGCGAGGTGGCATGCTCTGGAGAGTTCTTGCTGAGGTTGTAAGGTGCCACGCTCATCACCCTACGATTACACAGAAAATCAAGCGTCACTTTCGTCGTCTTTCATTTCCCAAGAAATCAAATGAGACAAGTCAAACGTAGCCAAAGCCAGAAGTCACAGAATATCATTCTGCCAAACCGAGCAAAGTATCTTTTTGAGTCTCAGATTCGGCATTGGCTTGTCTAAAGCCTTAGCTTCGGCCATGCTATGAAGTAATATACTCAAATTAATAAAGTTCCCAACCTTTCTTTGCGCTTCTCCAAAAACCGAGCTAAGGATGCTTTCCTAGCCTGTGGGATGGCTGCATGAAAAATTGAATTCCACTTAAGAGTACAGTTTTGTCAAGGACATTCTACTAGCCAACACTACACGAAAATAATGAAGTGTCATGAATCAGTAAAGTTTAGACATTCACCTTGCAAGATCATCGGATAGAACAGGAAAAGAGCAAAGGACTTGGAAAGAAATAACAAGCGTCCAAATGGAAAGAGAGTTTCACAACGCAGAGAGAGAATAAAGATAAAACAATCCTCGAATCAGAATCCTACCCGATGGGACCATGGTCGTTGCGGCAATAGATCCCATGACACTGACCATCTTTGGGGCGTCCAATTTGCTTGGAGTGCCAACTCCTTTAGCATTTCCTTCCTTTGATTCATCCCTGCCAGTTGGTCCACCCCGTGATTGAGGAGCTGGATGTGATGATACTGATAATGGACTCGAGAGGCTAGAGAAGGGTTGCGTAGTAGGCTGGTTCAGATCTACGTGATCCCCAGCCATGTTGGCTGTGGTAGGCACTTGAACAAAGCATTTTGCCTGTGACGTCTTAGAAGCCATTGAAGCCCCATTCTTGGCAAGGAGCATGATTGCTTGGGCCTACACATCACACGCACAACTTAGCTAAATCAAGCTTCTTATCTTAAGGGCAAGAGTAGAGAAATCAAGAGAAAAGATAGAGAAAGCACCTTTTCAGGTGAGATATCGTCATAAACATTTACAGTACCCGAGTAGAAAATTGTCAATTGAGAAGGAGGCACAGGAGGCTTGATAGTTTTCCTGCAAAAGATATTGCCAATGAGAGGCATATAATTCCAAGCATGTTTCAACTCCTAAATCCAAAAGCATACTTGTTACATGGTTAAAAAAATCATGAGTGCCTAGCTGGGAAAAAGAAGACCACTTTCCAAAGAAAAGGAAACACATCCAAAGGCCCCATTCTTTGGAGGTCCATCCAGATCCATCTCATTAAGATGCTTCAATGGTTTCAAAAAAGTATACCAGTCTTTCAATCCAGATCAATTCTGGTATCTTTCAGCCCCCAAAAAAGGACCTTTTGCTTCCCCACTTTTATAAGAAAAAACATTTTAATTTATAAACATCGTAGAATCTTAAAGATTTCATAGTCTTCAATATCAAATGAAAATCTGATTCAGGACCCTGGAAATCTAGAGCAAAAGTGGAAGGCTAAAAAGAAGGAGATTACTAAGCACAAAGACAGTTACCATGGTTCAGCGGTTCCCATTGTCGAAGCAGTGGTAAGGTGGTCTGAATTTGGCGCAGAAACAAGAACACCTCCTGGTAGCTTTTGCGTGATCATACCACCTGGTACAGCCTGTCCAGTGGCAGTGAAGTGAGTCTTGAAGAAAGGCTCACCTATTAAGGTGGGAATTCCCTGATTTGAGAGGGGAAGTGCCCTCACATCCCGGGGATGAGTTTGTTGAGGATAAGATGTCAGCGGAAACTGTGAGCCACCTTGTCTGTGACGATTGAAGGAACTCTAGTTTGAAAGAAAAAGTGTACGAGCCATTAGTCGAAAGTCACATGGCAGAAGGACCATCTGAACAGAAGTTCTAAAAGAGAGTTTGATTTTGGCAAAATTGATTGCAAAAGTTACAGGAAAAAATAGCAAAAGTTACAGGAAAAAATAGCAAAAGAGTCCCATGTTTCCAACTATTCAACTTTCTGGCTGAAAAACTAAAAGGCCATTCAAATCAACCAAAAAAACAAAAGCTACATAAATAAACAGCTGAGATAACCAATATCTACAAGTTAAACTAACCAAAAACACTGAGATGACACCTTTCCGGATGTGGTGTCAGCATAACACTCACAAAACAGAATTCACACCTATAAGAGTATGAGAAAGGAGACTAGAATACCTGTACTTCAACAACAGTACGTCTTCGACTCGAATCATACACATCTGCAACTGGGATGTGCGTTGATCCAGAAGAGACAATTGGTTCGCTGACCTTTTTGGCCTTTTCATCCTGAGCAGCCTTAACGGACATCAGATGAGGAACTGCAGAGACCTTGTTCAAGAATGGCCATCGCATTCCTGATGAACCATTGTTCAATCCTACAGAACAGATTGCAAGAAAGCCATATTGCTCATCAACTTCAATCCCCAAATCATTAAGTCACGCCACTCCATTCTCACGAACTACAAATATGTCCATGCAAATATTCCCCCAAAAATAAAAGAAAAAATGCTTTCAAAAGGAGCATCCTGGCTGACTAGAACCTCTAATTTGAGCCTCTTGAGTTGATTTGAGCTCATAATTTGCTCACACATGGCCAAGACTTGTATCAAGTGTTTCCCAATGTGAATTACCTTTGATTATGCATCATATGATGGTTCTAATGTACAAGACCTGATTAGAAACCATGCATGTGAGCTTTAGTGCTACAAACGCTAATTTGAGCTCATTGAAATCTACTCACGCATGACCAAGACTTGCATCATGTGTTTAATATATGGTTCTAATGGTCACCAGAAATGAACTTCCAGACCGACCACAAGACTACGAACTCCAATATAAGTCATGCGCAGTAATCTAGAACTATCCTTTTTTCATGATAAAATGAACTGAGTGAACCATAAATGGACTGAGCAATATCTTGGTTCTTTCTATCAGCTGCTGGATTGACAGAACACTGGCATATACTCTCAACAGAACTACCTAGCAAATACTTCCACCAAAAAAAAAGGAAAAAAACCATAAAAACACACTGAAGCTTTCTGGATCTGGCTTTCCCAGAAAGAAAATTACAGAAAATCAGGAGATAAGCTCACTCCACGTGGTGAATCGAACCCATGCCCATGAAAATTACCAAAAAGATGGAAATTCAAGCTGGGAAGCCTAAAGGGTGAAAAGTTCTCTCCTCACAACCACAGGGAACGTGCGAATAAAGGATTCGCTATTTATGGAACTGCCACTCAAAGAACTCACCCATATATACCAAAAATGGAAAATTATAATCAGAAAGCCAACATTTATCGCATTTACCATCAATCTTTATCTGAACAACTCGGACCCAAACAACACATCTGAACCATCGACGTAAACGAACTACTCGACAATTAAAGCAAAACAACCAATTCTCCACCCATCTCTTTTTCCCCCTGCATCATGCATCTTAATCTGAAGGAACAAAAAACCCAAATAAAAAACATGCAAATTGCCCTCAAGTCCAAGCCGTGCGAGCGGAATTCAAACTCATTTCGGGACCGAAAAAAAAAAAAGATTTGAAAACAGGAAATCAACATCTGGGAAGTTTTGACTCAATTAGCCAAGGAAAAGAACGTATGGAGAAGAATCGTCGGAGAGAAAGGGGAAGGGACGACGAACCGGATGAGTCTCCGCAGGCCTCCCTGCCAGCCTCTTCCTTCACGACGCTCAACGTTTCTCTCGAGCTCAGACCCAAGAAGTCCCTCTCCATCTCTCTCGCGCGCGCGTCACGGCTGGCTTTCAACCGCGCACCAACCTATCGCCCACCGACCAAACCCCCCCACCCACCGGATTCGGACGAGAACCCACCTCCGAAATCTCGAAACCCGAGGGACCCGAGAAACCTCGACCCGAAATCGAGGCGAATTCCTCAACTTCCCGAGCGAGAAGAAAGAGGGAAAGGAGAAAGGCAGAGCAAAAGGGAACTCGCCAGAGCTGCTTCGTTTTTCAACAGGAGAAAAAAAGGAGAGAAGGGGGAGGAGATACAGGAAATCCAGTTGCATTCCCACGTGAGCTTAATGGGCCGCGCGATCTGGACCGTCGAGTCCCACGGGGAGGGGACAGGTGGTCGGCCGCGATCTCCTTTGCCTCGCGAGGGGAGGGGGTCCACCGGTGGGGCCGGTCGGGGGATGACCGGGTGGGCCGGTGGCGCGGCCACGTGCGCCGCCCAATTAATTTCACCACATTGCGAAATGGCACGCGCCCCGGTTGTCGGCCGGGAGGCCGCACATGTGCGGGAGCGAGAGCGCCCCCCCGCGAGCGCTGCGAGGCCGCCGCGTGTCACCGCGTGGGCCGATTTAATCGGCGCCCCCTCGCGTGGCTCCTCGTTCGGATCGCCGATTTCTCGGCGCGGGCGGGGCGAGAAAATGGTTTTTGAGACATGTGAGGAAAAATCTCTCCTCGGGGCGGATAAAAGCTTAAAATCGTCACGGGCGAGCTCTCGCGATCGTGCGTAAGTTCGTGAGATCTGGCTCGTGCTTTTTTGACGAGCTTGGAGATTTATCCTCTCCTCCTCCAATCCGACTTCTTTTCAGGGTGAAGAACACGCGACGCTGACGTGGCATTTCGTCGCGGGTCGCTGTGTCGATGTGGCATTTATTGTATTTTGGGCAGAATTGTTTTTGTCCAAAACTTTTCGGCTTGAAACCTTGACCGAGTCGACCACTAAAGTTTAGCTCAGTAACCATCCTTTCAACATAAAAAGAAAAGGTGAGGTGTTCGAATTCTTACTTTATCAGGAGGGCGGGATGAAGACAATTTAATTTAAAGTCAGGAAGGTAGAGCAAAATCTTTCTGAAAATGAAAATTAGAATAAAATAAAGTAAAATAAAAAATAATAAGATTAACTTATAAAACCGTTAGAAAACTCGTTTTCCTTTGAGCAATAATGTAAAATCACGGTGAATTACTATTATGAAAGGCACCATACAATTACAGAAAATTCCTTCAAGCAGCGACCAAATCGACCTATGTAACACTCTCCAACAAAACTCGTTTTCCTTTAGATGGCAATATAAAATCATTGTGAATTGTTTTACTATTTCAAAATACATACTTCATGTTCATATTGTTAGTGACTTTCATTTTGAAATAAAAATAGACGCTGAGAAGGTAACAATTTTTTTTCAAGTTATCTTCAATTGATGGATCTCTAGGAAAATTTGATACATTGAAATTCAGTGTTCATTTACATGTACATGCATTCCACTAAAGATGTACAAGTAGAAGTAGTGACAGCTCATCTTGAAAACTCAATTATATGTTGAAAATTAAAAATCTGGGACTCCATGACTGCATTGATAAAATCTATTGATAATGGTGATTTCTCTATGTTTGATAAGAGCTTAAAATACTCAAATATCAATAATTCAATTATCATCAAATAGCTTTTTTGATTCTATTTTTGATACTTACAATTATCTGCCCTTAAAATTCAGAACTTAAACTTTCCAATAGTCAATTCTTGGTTGTGCCAAATGAGCAGTGCATCAGCGAATACTAGACTCAATCATTATTGAGTTGATTCGTGTTGGTCCCAACAAAGGCATTTCCCTATTGATGTAACATGTGGGCACGTACGTATTTTTCTTGCAAATTGCACGACATATTTGACTAAAGAGACATGCCACATGTGGCACGATGCACATCTCAAATATCAAATCACAGAGAAATGCGTTCCTGACTAGTCCATCGTGGTCCCTTCTCACTTGTCAATGACGTATGATTGAAGCTTGGAATAAATGAGAAATGCTGCCTTTGCTAATTTCGAAAAAGAGCATAAAAAAGTTCCCAAATTATTGTACTCACGTAAATTAAATTAGTCAATATAGTTTATTCGATCAATTTTAATTTGAAATTGATGACATAAACACTAGCCTTTTCACATGAAATGGATGATGCTCATGTGAAATTTTTTTCAATATTTTTAATTATTATGAAATTTCTAATTTTTTATTAATTTTTTTCTTTTCTTTAATTTATTATTATTTTTATTTATTGTTAAGGGTTGGCAGAGGGACGTCGACCATTGCGCAAGGCATGTAGCTCTCGCTTAGATTTGGGCCCTTGCATGCGATTGGGGAGAGCCGCGAGCCCTTGCTAATTGTGAATGAGGGTCGTGATGTCCTTGTCTAGATTTAAGTATAGGCCACGGCACCCTCACCCAGTAGTCAATGAGAGTTGTTGGGCCTTAGTTAAAAGAATGAAAATTTTGTAATTTTTTTTTTTTAAATTTCACGTTGACATTAGTCATACCACTTAAGACGCTCAACTTTCATATCATCAATTCCCACCAAAATTAATCATCTCCTATTTCTTCAAAGACAAATGAATCCTCATAAACTTGATGAATTGCATGCATCCACCATATTGTTAAATTTGATGGACTTTGTGGATTCCATCGATTTGAATGACTCACATACAAATGACTCGTTTTGTTTTTGTGTTTTGATTTGGTTTAATAGTTCCATTTCGAAAAAATGGTTCACAGATCAAACCCCAAATCAGTTTTCATGGTTCGTTTTATTTAATATTTTCAAAACCGAACCAAACTATGAAACCATATCTATAACCTGATAATTTTTTATATGTTTTATTAATTAGGAGAGATCAGTTTCAGTGTGAGAATTGGATTGGCTATTCTTCTTTTCTATTTTTCATAATACATGCATTGACTTTTGAGTGATGGACTCGGAAACGTACAAATTAGCATACGCTGTCATGCAATGATCGCCTAAATGCACACTCCAATCCAAAATTGCTTTGCCAATATAAGATGGAGATGGAACTATAGTATATGCCATCCGTTCCTTAATTCCCCCCGGAAAAATTTAATCATTGAAGCGTACAAGTCTCATAACATATCATGGGCTTCACTTAAAAATCAATAAACAACCATAATAAAAGAATTTTTTTTGAAACAAGAATAAGGCCAGCCGATCTGGTCCGATTAGTCAGTTCTTTGTGCAGGGCCAAGAACTATACTAGCTATTATTGGTTTCCAATTTTGGGAACAGAGCACTAGACTTATTTTTTATGGGAATCCTTAAGAAATAATTGGTTTGGTCTAATTCAATTTCAGTATTAGATTAAAATTGTGCTCGCCTCTCTTATCAAATCATATACAAACTAGCGTTCCTTTACAAATTCGGAATAATGCCGAGTTTCATTTCGTGTGTAACTTATGAAAATTAGTAAAATAGTGTTTGGTGTTCTATGCAATTAATCAACACATTATCTAAGCTGCTTTAGTGCATTTTAAGCTCACGAAATTACAAAAGAAACAAAAGAAAAAGAGTTCCAAAAAACAGTCCGAATGGGGAAAAAAGCGCAAAATCTCGTCATTCTCGTCGCGGAAATTGGAAACGATAAATTGACGATATATCGGGTAGCAGGACGGGACCACGTCCACACGTGAAAGTGTGGTCGAAAATTAAAGGCGGTTCGCACGTGCTTACTTACCCTCTCCGGTACAGCTTTAACCATTTTTTTTTAATTTTTTTTTTCATATTCCTCAATTTTCACAAGAGAATAAATTATTTAAATTTACTACCGCAACAGCTTCGTGGCTGGAAGATGCATTAGTTTGCTTAACGCACGTGAATTATCTAGTCAGCATATATATAAAAAAAAGGGGGGAAAATAAATTAAGCATGGAATAAAAAAATAAATTTGACGAAACCCAATAATGTACCGGTGTTTGTAATTCGTGTATATATTATTGAGGACAAATTGGAATCTGTCATCCGCTTGTGATGAATAGAATAGCCTCTTAATTTAATAAAACAACCCTAAAAATGCCCAATCAATCTTATTTACTTATTTAAATTTTCATATATTTAATTCAACTTGTCGTCTTGACTAGTTTCATCGATGCACGTAAATCTTATCGTGCTGACATATATTGAATAAGACTCTTTGTTCCTATGGATGTAGTGTCGATAAAGCATTTTAAAATACGAAACATGTCACATCTAAAGGGTAATTCTTTATAATTATCATCAAAATAAGAGATCAATGATAATGATTGGAGAACGCTTGTTGTATAATTCTAATTTATTAATTACATGGCCACTAAACCCATATGAAACTAAAAAAGTTGAGCAAAATGTTCAATATAGAAGAAAGTGGGCGACATGTACGAAAAATATTACAGAATATACCTGCAAAGTCCTGCATATTTATAAATAGCCTAATATTCCAAGAAAAAAAACCCAATTTTAGATTTAGTCCAAATTCTATCATAATTGTTTTTTTTTTTTTTTGTTAAAGGTAAAGAATTTTATAACTTTGGACAAATGTACAACAGACGGCGCCAAAACTTACACTCTAAATGTAACAGCAAGCAGATTGGAAGGGAGCCCAAAGAAGAAAGCCACAAGGCAGAGAGAAGAAAACAGCAACAACAGAGAACAAAAGACCGAAGAGGTCACACAAAAAAAAACAAGGCGCTAAACCCCTCAAAGAACCTCGATCGCCATAAGGAGAGGGCCGAAGAATGGAGAGCCAAAAGGCTTGAAACAAAACTGCATAGGAGCTTCCACTACCAGAGCTAAGTAATCTCAGAGCGATCAGCAAAGATGGAGGGGTCGAAGCCCCAACTTCTCTGAAGATCATAATTTTTTTTTTGTTCCATAAAAACCCTCAACTTTGGGTCCAATCTTATTTCTACCCTAAACTTTTTTTTGTCCCATAAAAATTCTCAAACTTTAAATATTATCCCAATTCTATCCTTCCGTCTCAATTTTACCCAATAATTTTTTCAGTCTAATAAAAAACCCCAAAATTTTATTTGAGCCACAAACTTGTCCTTGTTAATCCTCTATCCAAAATTTCTTATTGACAACCAAGAGATGGAAATCTCCGAAACACGAGCTATTCGAGCGTTTTGACCTTGAGAGACATAACAATTTTTAACACAAGAGATTGAAGAGCAAATGTTAAATCAAAGATCCCTGAGCAATATAGAAGGAAGACTCTTAAAAGTAAAAGCAGTTGAAGAAAGTGAATCTTAATTGCTCTAGTTCTTACCTAAATTTCAAATCTATGAAGACATTGTTTTCGCTAATATAGATATTTATTTCCAAAAGAAATTTTTTTTGCGAAATGCCACATGGGATCGCTAAGGGCAATTGTGAATGGAGGGTTGACGAGGGCAAATTTGAGACTTAAATAAAAGTAGATGACGTTCTATGAGACAAAAAAAAAAAAAAAGATTAGAGGAAATTAGAACTAGATCTAAACTTGGGGTTTTTCTATGACATAAAAAAAAAGTTTAACCTAGAATTTGGACCGTACCTAACCAAAAAAAGTCTAGGGTAGAATTAGCACTGGAGTTAAAGTGGAACTTTTTTTAGGGCATTATGCTATATGTATATATTATCTTACAGACAAAGACCATGTGCTAAGGACAACTTTAATATATCCGAATTAATAAATCGGTCAATTAAGTGCTGGTAATCCTAATATTCTTGGAAGGGGGACTGCCTTTTGGCATTTCTACTGGGCCGAGGCGATTTAACGCAACCCCACGCCGAGTAGGTACGACCGCTGCTTTGTTCGAGAGTATTATCCTCGTTATCTTCCTAGAATCGTCCCTAGAATTTGTCCCCTAGATAAGCCGTCCCGTGGGATATCGATCAACGTCCATTACAAATCGAACTTTTGAATTTGGGGCCCATCCCCATATTTAAGAAAATGTCATTCATTTTTTTATTGTACCTACTCAAAATATCAAAGCGGTTAAAAAGCACGCAACTTGTCCACCAATTTAATACGTGATAATCACACGCAAATTTTTCTCTCATTGATTCACTAACTCGCGGCCACTTATAAACTAATCCATAGTATGATCCACAAATTTTCAGGCAACAACGTGTTGTCGGCAACCTCTTGTTTCTTGATGTTATTTTGTAAATTTTGAATTTTAATTTCACGTGCGAAATGATTGATATAGTCCCTCAAATTGATTTTTTGTATTTGCATGGACCACATGTGCACATGACATGTGCTCAGGATCTAGTTATGTATGAAAAAAATCAATCTTTTTTTTTTTTTATAATATTTTTCACCACCCCTCGACAACAATCATGCCTAAAGAGCAAAGAGATAAATCATCACTCACTAGACGAAATTATCCGAGCCTAAACATTTAGGTTGCTAATGGTAGCTGGCACAAACAACCTCGGATAGGATAAGTTCATCGTTTTTGTTAACTAGGACCACACCCTAGACGAGAACATCCAAGATGGTTTTGGACATGGCCGCCGGTCGAGAGATCGGGAGTTGGCCATAGAGGCCACCACCGAGGTGGTCACATGCGGCAAAGGCGGCGGGGAGCCATCGAGCAGTGATCAAGATTATATAACTGCGACGGTGGGCGGTCGTTGCTTTCAGGCCACAACTCAAGATCTGTATACCAAAAGCCTCTCTCTCTCTCTCTCTCTCACACGCGCACACAAATTCAAAATCCGAAGGTGGCAACCACCATGAAGCTGTCTTCATCCTTGCGGGGTTGTTGCTGATGATTCATTCCTACCAACGCAATTTCTAATAGATACTTTATTTGGTATTCTACCAAACATCTAATCGGATAAGTTATATCATTACTCGGTGTCTTGTCAATGTAGCAAAGTATATTTAGAATATTCGGAAATACTATCTTATCCTATCCAATCTAATCAAATAACCTCGATTACCTAACATGGAATTAAATGCGTGCAATCCAAGGCTCAGACATGTGCATTCTAATATCAAATATTTAATTATTCGAGCACACTCTTATTCCACATAAGAGCAATGTCATGGATATTAGGACCCTTCTAGTATAGTCGGTTTATGAAGTGATCTGTACTCAGAGCAATGTCATGGATATTCGAGTTGACGCGCTCATTTACACACCGAACAGGAATCCATACATCGCTTAATAGACAAATTCAGTAGACGAGTCTAGGATTATCGAACAATCCAAGTAATTGAGAACTAAATTGAAGCCAAATTAGAGTTTTGGAGTATAGAGCAGAGCAATAAGACAGATTCTTTTTCTTCTTCCAAGTCAGAATATCGTATCCATTACAATGGGAATGGGAAGTTTTTAGCGTTTGGCTCTCGTATATCCACCCAAATGAATCGGCTGCATCTTACACCGAATAGTGATTTCTTGGTAAATACACAATGCTGAGTTGAGGTAGGATTTTTGGTCTGTACACGATTATGACGCCATCATCCTCCACCAAGCATCACGTACAAACAACTATGTCTGTAACAAAGCAAAGCGCATACAATAACACATGAACAGAGGTGCATAGAACTTGCCACAACTTCGAGAGCAGGCAAATATGGAGCGGCCAGACAGGCAGCTGCAAGTGGGTCGAGGTGAAATTTTTCGGGATTCCGGGTGTCGGAACTACTGAAGGGGTTCACTGATTTCGAGGAGTTCGTTCCGGAGTCCAGTGAAGACTGCAGAATCAGTTTCAATGGGTCTGAACTTGATGAGGGCCGAAGGGACCAGATCCTCGTCATCGAGAGTTGTCGCTCTTTGGCCGGGCTCAGGGGAATGTGGGATCACTCGCCGTTTGATGAGCACGGGATCCATCAGCTCGAACTCCAGGCAGGGGTCCTTGAGAGCTGAGCTTACAAACTGCAATAAAGCAAAGGCATCCTCTTAGAGTCAGCAAAATACACCAGCTTGAATTTCCTGATTACTCATATACAACGTACAAGAAGTGATATAACCTATCATTGCCACTGGGCGCAAAGAAACATTGGGTCAACGTGACAATCTAGTCCTTTGTCGATCAGCAGTTAATCACAAGGGATCAAAGCAGGTGAAAGCTACCCATTCGCCTAACTAACTCTAATTTTGGTCACTGTCTAGTGAATTTTAGCCATAAAATGGAGTAGAAATTGCATGCTAGAACTTAATTTGGGTACTCCACCGGATGTCTCCTGTAGCACAAGCCTGTGCACAAGTATGAATGCTGATGCACATGCGAACATGCTTTGCCCATGCAAAAGAGGCACGGAAGCAAATGGAAACCACGTGATTGAACCAATTTGCAAGACAAGTACCAGAATATAAATGTTACTGCGTAAAAGGATTAAAATTGTTGTTATGAGAGGATGTTTGCTTTAAGCATCCTCCATTTTCTCATCTTAACATATGGTGTCCGAGTCAAACTTTAAATACCAGGACACAATGTTCTGATCTTTGCAGTGAAGCAGAGAGCTAGAGAAAGTCGCAGTACCTTCTAACGATGCTGTGGAAGATGAAAGAAAATTATTCAAGATTTGAGCAAAAGATGAGTAACACCATCGGCAGCAAGGCCGAACAACAAAGACAGTGATTGGTTCACTATTGAAAACGAGTCAAGAAAATTAAAAATCTAGCATTGACTGGATCGATAGTGTGCTCAGAAACTCTATAGGACCTAGGACTGGAGCCTTGCATTCATTTATAGATTTCGACGGTCAACCATCCAGCACCCACAGATGACACCTATGGCAGATCAACCAGAGGTCCGCAGCAACATTAGAAACCCAGGTAACATCTGATTTAATCAATTAGGGTAGGGACTTAATATCATAGTAGCAGGCCAAAGGAGGACAGCAAGGAAGAAGAAAGTGATGGAGGTTATTCAAGATCAAGAATTTAGGAGACTGCATCAAAAGCACCGCACGATGCGCTGTTGCCATTGTGAAACAAACTTTCCTCAAGTAAAATGGGGAAATAATGGCCAGACAATCTCTTAGGCCTTTAAATGAAGTTATAAGGAACTGAACCTACCATTTGGAAACAGCTATCCACCCACAACAACTAAAAACATGTCCCAGATCATAAGTTGGTCAAGGTAGTATTAATACTGGTAGTCCCCAGGATAACAGACAACACTCACATTACAGTAAGGCAAATTCTCCAATTAGTAAATATTTCAAAGGTAATTTCTTTTACAATATGGAACCAATCATGTCCTCCCATGAAATGTATGTTAAGGAAGTCATCTCAGCCCTGAAAATGCGACCACTATCGATCACGGATCATTACTAGAAAACCACGGGTACCCAACTCCAGCATGTGGTTTATCTATGGCAGCAAATTTTAGGTGGTGGTAAGCAGAGTTCTTGATGGGTGCCAAAAGGTATATACTTGTACTAAGACTCACAATTTTTATAAGAACAGGCTAGTTTAAAGTTAGAGGAGCTTAAAGAATAATGAAACATTAGGCAAAATCATACTCTAGGTAGACCAAAGATACAGACTTGAGGAAGAGAATTTCGCATACTATAAGCAGAAAACACAAGTTCAATCAGGTAATCTCAAGGAAAGACCAAAAGCCACTGTCTTTCCCCCCTCCCCCTTTTATCAATTGGTCTTGAGAGCTGCCATTTCATGCTCACCCCCTTCACAACACGATTGTATACATGAACTACAGGAAGAAAATCTTGCATTCATTGGATCTACCAAGACATCCATTGTCTAGGAGGTGACATCAATCTTTGCCTCGACAGAAGCCTAGTCAAGTCAATCGTGCACAAATGAAAGGATGGTGCACAACAATTATAAACTCAAGCAAGAGTGACTTAAAGGACAAACCTCATATAAAGAACCTGTTAGCTCCCAAGGAGCAAAGACACCTTGAAGAACCACACCATCTGGAAACTGAACACGGATGATGGTTCTGGTGTACCTCTTCCTTCCTGCCTTCAGCTGCTTTTCCCTGTATGACTTGGGGATCAAAAGCTGCGATTCCGCCATCTTCTTCTTCCTCATCTCTGCTTCTCGTCTCACCTCATCCATTGAAAGATTATAGAAAGAAGCCGGTAGCTCAATTTTCGCAGCTATATTTTCCGGCACGGAAAAGAACACCCGAATCTAGATTGCATATAAGAAAGCAAAGTCAGAGTAATAACCAAGGAAGGGCACTACAAAAGCTGAAATAATGGCCCTAATATTTGATACACCCAATTACGCCACCCGTATTACTGTCTATTGACAAATTGTACAATCACATAGGGACATAACACTGACACAAGACCATGTGAAGTCTACATTCACTCTGATGTAAGATATGAAATGATGTAGCGCAGGCCAGCAAGCACTTATTAGGTAATTTAATAGCATTCTGCTAACAGAAGTCGTGCAAAATAATATCAGAAAAAGAGAAACTGAAACGATTAAACGTAGTGGATTGTACGTAGTGATTCTGCATCCTAAACTGGTACGAGCGCCGATATCAGACAGTAAAAGCCAAGGATTGGCACATACTTATCAAGTACTCTCAAATCATGAAGCATTATTCAAATTTAAGCTTCACTTCCCTTATCTCATAGTAACTTTTAGAGTCAAATATTACCATCACAATCCAATATGCACCACGGAGATATCAAAGCACACAGATATTGAGCTTAATGTACTGACATCGCTAAGCAATAAGCAAATTTTCCCAATATTTTCCAGTTCTAGTCGGATACTCAGATGAAGCTAATTTCACGCTGCAAAACCTATCGTAACATAAATAAGAAAAGTAAGCAACGTAGGTATATCCATTCCCAAACCTAGATGTGCAGCCAATAACTCTTTCCCTCACTTTCCAGTTTCAATATGAAATATGTCTTAACAAACCGGCATGGAAACTATGACAGATGCAGCAACATTAGTAAATATAATCCCATAGAGAGTTTGAACAACAGATAAAGTCATCGCTGGAAAAGCTTCTCAGCAAGAGCTAACAAGGTCAATCAAACAAACATTCAACAAACCTGCCTATCGATCTTCTCCTTTTCCATTGGTTTGTCGACTATGGAAGGGACCACTGCAGGGGCATCATCAATCTTTTTACTTTCTTCAAACTTCTTCGGTTCCAGTAAAACCACAGCCCTATTAACTAACCGTATTTGCTCCTCGCCAGGTTGATCCATCACGGCCCACATCTCCCCATCCTCTTCCTTTAACTCGAACCCGACAAACTCCAACAACTCAACCCCTCCTGCAACATCTCCAATTGCTTCCTTAATCTTAGGATTGCTCAATCTTACCCTCCTAAACTTTGCATTTTCCGGTTCCCTAGCTATATTCCTAAACAACTTAAGCACGACATCGACCGAACTCTCCGGCGGCTTCGCTGACACAAAAGTGCCAACGCAGGCCTCCAGTTCACTCCTCCCCTCCGCTTCATCACTTGGCAAACCCTGCGCACCGACTTCATTATCATACTCGACCCGACTTTCAGCAACACAGCTATCCACATGTTCAGAAACTTCCTCTTCAGACTGGAAAGATCTATTGCAAATGGGGCACTCCACAATGTTCAATGAATACCCATTCTGAGATCTCTTCCCAGTAGTGATAAGAGAACCGAACGGATCGAACCCGTTAACCGGCTTCCGATCCGGCTCCGCATTACGCGCGGAGTCGAGCTTGCCCCGATCCGGAACAGCGGCTTTAGGGGGCTGAGAAGGTCTAGGATTACTGACTTGAGGTGGGGGTGGATTCGGCTGACTCTGGACGGATTGAGGAGGAGGGCGAGCAGGGATCGGATTGGTGGGACCAGACGAAGACGAGCCCAAGACTCTGCCTTGGCCCTTGAATTTGCCGGTGGAGGAGGCGGCGGAGAAAGGGTTGTTGACTTTCTTCATGAACCCCTTGACTTTATCTTTCACGTCGTCCATGGCAGCGCAAATGGAGACGGTCGTGGCGAGAAAAGATCACGCCACAAGTGATTTCAAGAACAGAGGAACTGAATTTCAGAGGAGAGAGAGAGGATTATAAAGAATTAAAAAACTTGGGAGCGGATTGTCTTGCTAGCTAAGGAAAAGGGTACGAATGGGCAGAGGAGGACGATCCGTTCACGCCAGAAAAATCGCGACTTTGTATGGATGAAGTCCAGGACTTGCGGGTGAGACCGGGCGAGAGACGCCTGTGCAATTACAGAGCATTCGTTCAGGGAGAAGGGGGGAGGACCCGGCTTTGGGAACTCAGGAGGGAATTGGCAGCATCTGCGGAGGGGACGTTGTCGAGGGGAGACCCCGCAAAAAGAAAACAAGAAAAGAGCAAGAGAAAGAATTTTTTGCAAGAAAGAGAAAAAAAAAAAAAAAAAAGCGTTTTTTTCCAGAAGAGAATATGCTTTCCCCGAAAAATGCGTGAATAATGAACTGGCCGAAAAAGAAAAGACAGCACCATTCGAAATCCGGGCGGACAGTACTATTCGAAATCCGGGCCGTGTGCGTGAATCTAATGTTATAGTTGTCTGATGGGAAAAAAAGAACGGGAAAAAGACGACTGATGAGCTGATGTCTGTTACTGTTTCGCTGAGGTAATCCATGTGTAAAAAGTACCTGTGTTTTTTCTCCTTCCGCCAGCCGGTCCAATTCGGTTGTGCCGCGTCGGAGGCTGATGATAGCGGGGACGATCGTGGGCTTGACGATGTGGTTGGGCTTGTCCGGATCTGAAGTTGCAAATTAACGAATCTTTTCAAATGGGAAAACACCGCAAAAAACTCAAATTTTGCCAAAAATGACAAATTTATTATAATTTTTTTTGTGACAACCGCATTAAGAATATCTTCATCTTATTCTTTATTTTATTTTTTTATGTTTTTTTTTTATCTTCTTCTTTCTTCCCTCTAGCGGAGGGAGCCTTTGCCCAACGTAGGGAGGACGGCTCTCGCCAAATCTAGCAAGGGAGATCCTCGCTTGACGCCGACGAGGGACGCCCTCACTCGGCACTAATGAGGGTGGCCCTAGCCAGCCCATGCGAGGGTGGCCCTCGCCGGACATTGGCTTCCCTCCCGCCATGGCCTGTCGAAGGGAAGATGGAGGGAAGAAGAAGAAGAAAAAAAAAAAAAGAAATTTTTTTTTTAAACTAAAAAGATCAAAATGTTCATATGATTTAGGGTAAATGTGTCATATTTAACAAATTTCGGGATTTTTGATGTCACAAAAAAAATTGGGATAAATTTGTCATTTTTGGTAAAATTTGGGATTTTTTGTGATTTTTCCCTTTCTAAATTGATTCTCAGTGGACCTTCTCTCGAGAAGGAAGAAGCAAGAATTCGAATTTTGACCTTTGCAATGAGATTGAGATGTGTGAACATTAAATATAAATTTCGATTCCAACATCTTATAAGGAAATAAAGTAAAAATCTAAAAGTGAAAGTTATAGTAGGAATAGAGGAAGATATATATATATATAAAGCATATATGTTGTTGGACCCATCCAAAGCCGTCCAAAACTAATTAACAGCAAGGTAATGCTTGTCTTTGCTCCTCTGATCTTTCTTTATAGACCACCGTTGGGGTGGTCGAATGACTCAAATGTCCTCTCCAACCACTACGGTGGCGGTTGCTGATCACCTCAACATGAGAGAGAGAGAGAGAGAGAGAGAGCAGGAGGTAGGGATTGAGGAGTCTCACCACTCGAAACTTGGAAATTGATCTCATACGCCATTGATGTGGCTGATGAAATCGACTACTGGTGGCTACATAGCCCACAGCGAGGTCCTCCACGGTCTTTTCCGATACTTACTACTGATGCTGGCGACAGGCCCGAGAGTTTTAAAGCGTAAAATAGCCGTGGAACATTCATTTTGTCAGTTTGTCCACTGAAGTCCGGAGTGCACTTGTAAGATGGGTCAGCTGAGTTGCTGAACAAGGGAGGGAAGAGAAACCTAACAGAAGGCAGCCCAATTGGGCAACCGACAATCCGACAAGTTCTGACAATATTTTCATGCATGAGCTTTGGTGTAACGTACAAAGAAGTTGCCCGCTTGTGGTCGGTGACCAGAAGGTGAAGGGTTTTTGAATCATGAAAATAGCCTCTTTGCAAAAACCAAGAAAAGAAGGGCGCAGGGGAAGTCAGTATATGTAGATGGCTCTCTCTCAACCCTCCCACAGCCAGGAATCTCAGTGCACTGCGGCGAATCGCCGGCCTCTTCCTAGCTCTGTTAAGACAAATTCTCTTTGCAAACTCCACGCTTTTCGTGTAGTGATACTGAGCAAATTGATAAGAATGATGCAATTGCTGGTATGCAATGTGTAATGTTCACAAGGCAATGCTGCTCATAGAACAGCAAACGAGCATCGGGAGCTTTCAGTTCCAGGTACAAACTGGCACTGATCGGGATGGCAACAATACTGATAGCTGATAGCCAAAATCAACTCAGTGAATATATACCTTGCTTTCGTGTTCAATCCATGAAGAGAAACAAAGTTTGCTACTTCATCACTAATTCAACAGTGAAAACCAAAACGACATCCTCCAATCCGAGCAAGGTATAAAAAGAAGCGGATGCAGTGTATTTATAGCTGTCCACAACAGGTCCCACATGCAGATTGCTCCATCCAGAAGAAGATTATCCAGGACCCCAGGAAATGTCGCAGTATCGAATTATGGTAAGCTATGTTCCACAATCGGTTTCGAAATAGTCGAAGTCACATACCGACATCTTCTCCAAATTGAAATTTGTGCACTATGATTACTGATCAAGTGTTTGAACATAATTCGGAGCTAAATCACCAGTTTGAACATCAAACTCACCAATGTGATAGATCTCATTATGAACACAAATACGGGACTGCCTTAGATACATCTGTTAAGATGGTCATATCTCACCACGAGTACAGAAACTAAAGAGCTTGTCCAAACGGTCTCGTCATCTCGAATACTTCTGTCGCCAATCCACCTCAACTACATTTCTCAAAATCTTCAGCGCACCCCTGATTACCATCGGCCACACTTTTCTGTTACTCCATCAAACTTGCTAAAGACTTTTTGATAATAGACACTGTTGCTTAAAAGACAAGCCAGCCAGCAAAACAGACGAAATCCCTTCATACAAAATCTAGCCCCACGTCTCAAAATCTCCAAAGTTCGCAATTTCTCAAGCCAAAGCTTAATATGTAATTATGTAGTGTTTCGCTGGAATTTCTCTTGAGACGAAATACCTTTCATCGAAAATCATTGACCAATTATTTGTAGAGGAACCACATTCTGCGCCAACACAGCCAAGAAATATGCAGGCAAACAAGGAAATTGACAGCTTTACTTCAAACCAAATTGTACAAACACAAAACATGCCGGAATATAATTGACGACAAGACTTAAGAAGTATAGCTATTACAAACGAACCAAATTCACACAAACTCTACTGGAATTTAATTGACGACAAAGTCTAAAAATGCCACGACAAAGATGCACTTCGGGATTTAATTGATGATGCGGAGCTAGAAACTACAGTTAAGAAACATGCCGAAAATTTAATCGACAACTCAAATCTAGAAAATAAAAATATGGTGCAGGATAGTAAAGATAACTGAAAGATAGTAAATTTGTTTGATTTGTGTTGGTGGCTACTCAATAGAGGATTGTGGTATTTATATTGGCAGCGTGGTAACTATTCTCGGACAGTTTCCAACATATTCTCCATCTTTGTCTTCTCAACTTTCAGCTTCTTTATCATCTCTTGTAGTTTCTTTTCACGATTGCTTATTGGCGTTGTTAGTTGCTTTTTCAAGTCGTCCCTTGGCTTGCTCTTATTCGAAGTGTCGTGATAGTACCCATCGAATCATCCAACTCAATTATACAAGCTGTTGCAAGCTCTTCTCGTTCCTTTATTGCAACAGGTGCTTGAAAATCCCATTCTTCTTCGCTTTCAATCTCCTTCTTGCAGGAAGTGATGACATTTCCTTCTTCTGCTGTACTGCGAGAATCGGCAATATGTCCTACCTTGCCACAAACGTAGCAGCACCGTTTGCTACGCCTTTGTTGCTCTTATCTTCACCATCATCATCATCGCAATCTTGACGAGCTCCCCTAACCGAGTAACCCTTCTCTTCTGGTTGCCTTCTCCAATCTCCATGACTTTTCCATGGTTTGCCATCTCTTACTGCTCTATTTCTATTCGGCCCCTTGAACACGGTCACATCCATCCCAAGCGGCTTCTTGCAGTTGCATCAATATTCCTTCACTTCCAAAAGTCTTGTGCTCATGCTCTCATGATCTCCCAATCTTGTCCTCGAGCAGTTTTTCTTTAAAAACGCATGCTAGCTTGCTCCGCGATCTCAATTGCTTCGTCCCCTGCTAACCTTGGATTTGTAGGTGAATCTCGATGCTCTCCTATGCATTCAAAGACCTTGATGGTTTGCTGGTTCTTATTCATCGCTACGTCTATCAATAGTTGTTGACCATTCGTCATTGTATACCAATGATGATTGGTAGTAGTCACCAAAGTGCGCTGTTGATGTGCGCTAATGTCGATTGCTGATATCGATATTGGTCCTGATGATCATCAATGATGCGTCAAGCATTAGTCACGTGTTTATCCATATTGACAACTTGGTCATCTTTTGGTATAAACATGTAGCCAATATAATTATTTGGCGTGTGCAAACAACTGCAGAAGTAAATCTCATCGATTTCAATTGGATTCAACTCCCCATTCAAGCTGAAAGTTAAAATGCCAGTAGGCCAATCGTTCAACCCAAAATGGAGAAAATCCAGCTAAACCTTAATAAAAAAAAAAAAGAATATGCTGTGCCCTAGCCTAGAGAGTATCCAACGGAAACCTCTATCCATGCAATCGCCACTTAGTCTGTTTCCCGATCCCACCGCGGACCGCTCTTGAGTCGCGGTCCTTAAGCCGGGCGAGACGCTGGTTGAGCTGCTCGATCTTGACCGCCATGTGCGCGACGGAGTAGAGCAGCCAGAAGAAGGCCAGGGCGGCGCCAATCAGGAGGGCGTTGCGCTGGCTCTTCAGGACGGACTTCTGGTGGCGGAGGCGCTCCGTCGGAGTGCACGATGACTCAACCTCGCAGCCGGGGCGGGTCTCGTACTTCCAGTAGATGTCCAGGAGCAGGAAGAGGTAGAGCGGCACGACGGAGAGGAGGGGCTTGAGGAGGCCGCGGGTGAAGAAGCTCAGAACCCTGCGGAGGACGTCAAGGCCGGGAGCGGTGAGGAGGAGGAGCATGACCGCCGGAAATCACCTTTCGGAGATCACACGACCCTCCGGTGCTCGGTAGCACCGGTGGGGTCTCGCCACAAGCCGCGTAAACCCTCGGACGATGAGGTAGTAAACCCAACCATCATGGTTACCTATGAGTGAGTCTCCGCGAGAGTTTTCCTTCTTGCCTAAGAGCTACATTGGCGTTTTCGAAAATGGAAGTAATCTTAAGTTTTTTAATATTAGGAAAGAAATATCAGAAGATATTTCGAGATCTTTTTTTTTTTTTTTTTTTTAAATCGGGAAGTTTGGTATTAAATGAAGGGCTGCGCTATTTCCACCACTATATCACTTAATTTATTCCGTATTCACCAAAAAGACGAAATTGCTATTAATCATTTAATTGCAATTTAAAGTGGTCGCCTCAAGTTTGTTTACTTTCCTTTTTGTTTTTGTTTCTCTATTTCTATGTCGAATCTAGTTGCCATATATATTAAATGTCAACATGTTTTTGCCAATCCAAAATAATGAAATTTCACTAACATTTTAACAAAATTTCTTATTTTATGCAAAAGTTTGGTTCAATTAAATTTAAATGTAATTGTGATTCTGTTTTGGAAAATCTTTAAAGAGTCTTTTTTTCTTTCTCATCTAATGACTACTCTTTTATGTATATGTATATAAAAGACAACTAATAAAAAATTGTTCAATGGTGAAATGCACAACAAAAGTAAAAGCTTATAATCATGTGATTGTGTTAGCAAAGTTATCTCTTGATTCTACTTGGTAATTAATTCATACATTTGCTCGACAATGTAAAGAAGAACTAGGTTTTGTTGAAAAATTTCCCTTTTCGACAAAGTTAAATTTTATGAAGTAAAATCCAATAATAGAAAAGAAAATATAGTGCCTTTAACATACATGGATACCCGCAATAAGCAAAAATAAAACATGTGATATTTTTAATTATGGCAACTTGATGCTACTTATAAGTAGGAAAACTTAAAAAAAGGAAGGAAAGTACAAAAACGTGGAGCCAATATTTTAAATTGAAATTGAATGATTCAGATGTTTTCTTAGCAAAAATGGGGTCAATTTAGTTTTACAAGGGGTGGAGATAGTGCTGCCCTAAATGAAACTTAAAATTCAAATATTGGAGATTATTCATATTCAAATTTCATATAAAAATTTAAGTTAACACAATAAATTAAAGCTGCATTTAGCAATCAGGATAAACTTAAGGATATAATAAAATTCATTCTATCTTGTATTTAATACTTGCTCAAGACAGAATAAAATCATATATAAGAGGGATATAGAATAGATAAAATTATCCCATGGGGAGGTGGGATAAATGTAGATATGATTTATACTATCCACAATAGAAACATTATTTTTCTCAAATAAGAAGCTTATTAAATTAATAAAATTAAAATTATATTTCAATATATATAATATTAGAATTTTAATATAAGAAATTGAAAATTAAATAACAATTTAGTCTTACTTTTTTTTATTTATATATTTGAATTTGATTATATCTTATAATATAAATTCAATAGTTGGGGTAAGCATTAGTTCAAGGTCAAACGGTGACCCTTTAACCCAAACCCGTCGGTCCTAGGGTTGCCCCAAGCGAGATTGGATCAGTCCTTGGTCCTAGAATTCCTAGACCAACATTTTGTGGGTTGGTCATCGGTCCTAAGAATTCCAAGTTGGTCCAACTTGAACTAACCCCGACTATATATATATATATAATATTACTTATAACTTTTTTATATAGAGAAAACCTTAAAATAAACAGCCTCAACAATATTAAACAACCGAGGAGTTCAAGTAATTTTATATTATTCTTTAACAACTTCGATTTTAAATGTTTTTTATGATGTCGATAGTAATAATTTACGAATGAGGAAAACGATTTTGTGAGAAGTTCTCACGGCATCCAAAAAGACATAAACAACTCCTTATGGCATTATCCTTTAATATTCGTTCTATTTTGTCTTATTTGTCTTCTTAGTCTTCAATTTGCCAAAATCAAAAGAAACAACTTCTCCACTCATCACTTGACACTCGCCTCACTCGCTTTGGGTCACTCGTGCCGCTCGCCGCTTGCCGCTTGATGCTCGCTTGGCTTGTTTTCAATGCTCATTCTATTCGATACTCACCCCAATTGACTTTCACCGCTCGCTTTTCTTAGCTGACCTCACTCATCATCAAACCCATTGGGTTGGTATGGTCCTTGGTTGCTCGTTTAAGGAGTACAAAAAATGAAATAAAGCTCGTTGATCCTCAACGAAGAGGTGAAGGGTTCAAAACCCGGGGAGGCGCTAGGTGTATTAAGTGTGACTCGGGGTGGTGGGTCTTCTTGCTTAAGTGTCACCCGGGGGTTTGGTATACTAGTCAATTGTCACATGTCATTTAACAAAAAAAAAAAATGAAATAAAAAATTATTGGTTGGTTTTGGGTTGACCTTGAAACCGGACTGAACCCATTGGGTCAATTTGGTTCTTAATCACTTTTTTAAGGAGTACAAAAATGAAATAAAAAATTATTGGTTAGTCTTGAGTTGACCTTGAAACCGGACCAAACCCATTAGGTCAGTTTGGTCCTCAATCGCTTTTTTAAGGAGTACAAAAAATGAAATAAAAAATTATTGATTAGTCTCGAGTTGACTTTTGAACCGAACTAAACCCATTGGGTTGGTCTGATCCTTGGTCCCAAGCTCAATAGAATCGGTCCTCGATTCCAAAATTTGAGGACCGGCATTGTGTAGGTTGATCTTAACGTTAGGGGGTGGACCAGCCCAATCTGGACCATGCTCACCCCTATTCAATATAAATAAAAGTATTTATATTTATTACAAATTTTAGGTATTTTAGGTATGTTAGTACAGTTTACTATTTAATAAACTTTTATTAGCGAATGATGGAAGGGGAAAAAAAGAAATAAATATGAAAATAATTAAAATAAGAGAGGGAAAAGAAAGACAAATAAAAATGAAGTAGGCAAGGGTGCCACAAGAGATTTTTATCATCTACTTTTGTGAACTTTTATGTTTATTTACATTGATGTACATTTATACCAAATAATGTACATAATATAATATGAATATTTCCGATATTAAATCTGTAACTCACCTAACAATGGATAAAATATGAATAAATCTCTAGATTTCTTATCCTATCCTATTCAGTTTTATCCTATTTAGAAATGTGAATGATCAAACACAGCCTAAGAGATAGTAACATGATACATGAACTTGGCGCGTGTTTTAGGATCATTAGCTAAGAAAGAACAAGTTCATGTACTCTTTCTTAACCTCAACTCAAACCTGGGTGGTTGCCCACTGGCGAGGGCTGCTTGTGGTTGTTCCTAATGAAGAGTTGTGCTGTATTTTTATTTTAACGTACTAGTGACCACACGTCTCGCACATCTCCTTAATAAGTGAATATTTTTCTTTCTCACCAACTAGGGAATATGAGAGGTGACATAATAGGATCTCTCACCATAAAGTAGATCTCCTATCTATTTCTTATCATTTGAACCTTTTAAGAACTTGCTCAGATCCTAACTACAATGGTGTTGTATGAAAAACACAGGATCTCTCACCACAAGGTAGATCTCATATCTATTTCTTCTCCTTTGAACCTTTTAAGAACTTGTTCAAATCCTAACCACAATGGTGTTGTATGAAAAACACAAGATCTCTCACCACAGGGTAGATCTCCTATCTATTTTTTCTCCTTTAAACCTTTTAAGAACTTGCTCAAATCCTAACCACAATGGTGTTGTATGAAAAACAAAAAATTGTTCTGACAAAAATAAACATCTATGTCTATAAAGTTATATTATGACAAGTTTTCTTTTGAGAAGCGCTTCTAAGGTTGACTCCTAGAATTGTATACCGCTAGAACGAACATCCTCTCATTACAATTTATCCACGAAAAGCAGGCACCTCAAAGTAAATATCTAATTAATTGTTGAGTTGAATAATGATTTTACTTTCCTTTCTCATAAATCCACCATTTAAACTGTCAATTAAAAGTTAACTGGCATTAGAAATATCAATCCCCTATAATTCTACTTTCCTTAATATAGCATTCCGTATGCCGGGCATGATCATATAGTTAATTTCTCAGACAATGTCATTGATTATTTATCAAGTGTATTAATTCTGCACAACACTGGGTCTTTGTCTGATAGGAATAATAACAAAGAGTCACCGTCTAAGTACAATGTTACGCCCATTCAGTTTTAGGCTCGAGTATTACATATTTCATGGGGTTAATAGGTACGTTATGGACTTAGGGATTTACATATCTAAGGTTATGCTTCATGCGGTCTTCCTCTATTTAATAATTTTGAGTTAATTCCATTAAGAGTCCTAAAGTTTTGTGTCAACACTTGTTTTCAATTTCCCAAAGCATTTCATCAATGCATTTGAGTTTTAAAATTTTCATTTCCTAAATTTGCATAGAAAATGTGAATCGGGAATCTCGTTAGCTTTATTAAATTTGCTCGGAACGGAAAACACGGTTGGCTTTCTTATTCTTTTATCAATATTTTCATACGGTGATGTGCCACGTCAGCATCACCTAGAAAAAGAAGGTCGAAATTAAATAACGTTAATATCCTAAAAAACCTCAAACTTGTACACTTGTAATAAATTTACCCAAAACTATTTTTTTTTAACCACAAAAAACCCAAAACCGGTATACCTTTGACAAATTTATCCCAAATTGGTACACTTGTGATAAATTTACCCTTTGTTAGTTTTCGTTAAATTTTACTGTCAAATTATTAAGTTAAATTATATGTAACGAGTTGACTAGTATCGATTTAGGATTTTACGCATCGTTTGTCATAGTTTACAATTTTTGTGATTTTTTTGTTGTATTAATCTAATTTAGCAGATGGTATATTTGTCACAAATTTATCAGTTTGGGGTTTTTTGCGGTCGAATAAATTAGTTTAGGGTAAATTTGTCGTAGATATACCAGTTTAGGATTTTTTATGATCAACCGGGGTAAATTTGTCACAAGTGTACCGGTTTTGGGTTTTTCATGGTTAAAAAAATAGTTTGGGGTAAATTTGTCACAGATGTACCAGTTTGAAATTTTTTAGGGCATTAACCCAATTAAATAAAAAAGAACAAAAATCTAAAAAGGATTTTGTTAACAAATAATTAAGGAAAGATATTGTTGCTAATTATGTGTTATCACCGTCTCAAAAATTATTATTATTTTAATTAAGAATGCTTAACAAGTGGCATCGTACACTCATTAACAAAATCCACAAAAAAAAAAAAAAAAAAAAAAAAGATTGTAAGGGAGAAGGACAATTATGCCTCCTCCTGCGTTAGCGAGGACCAACGGCCCTTGTCGGGCCCTTGGCAAGGGTTGGCGACCCTTATTAGGGTCTTGGAGACGGTGGCTGATCTCTCCAATGATGCCGACCTTGTTGGTCCCTTTCGTCACGATCTCCCCCATGTCTTTATTTTGTTAGTTTTCATTTTTTTCTATGTGGTGCCTATTTGGCACGATATCAATGCCACATGTCCAAGAAAAAAGGAAATCGACAACAAATGCGACATAGGAGTTTGCATTTGGGAAAAACTGATGGAGCCAACAAAATCTCTGATTCGCGGCTTTTGTGCAAGGCTCAGAACTCATGGTAAAAGTTTTATGACATCCTGCATAATTGTCAATAATTTTTTTTTTTAACAGACATTGTAACATGACTGGGCCCGGTCTTACAGTATTTCCCTCCTCAATGATTGTGCAATGGTATTTCCACCCCCAATGAGAACTGTCCAGTCGTCACCTTCACTCACGTTTGCAGATATGGATCTATGGATGAAGGAGAATAAGAGAAAGATGACAGCAGACCAATATGGGAGAGACTCTTAGCAGTAGGCCCAACAGGTATTATTGCTTAGCTTTCATTTTTGCATCCACTTGCGCTTAAACCACCATTCCATCCGGAAGGAAAACACCAAAGAAGCTGTCTCTATCATACTCCATCAATTTCTTGCTATCGGTCTCAGGGACCATAGTTTCATCTCCTCTTGTTTTGCCCAGTAGGAAACTGTGAAGTTCTGCATCTCAGGGCTCTTTTCGGAATATCCGTCCTGAGGACAGGGATAAGAAAGAATACTAGGAAGCGTCTGTCTTCCTCAATCCTGTAACTTACTTTATGCGAAGTGCGCGAGCTATTTCGTCATCTGCAACCTGGTAACGTGTTCGACGGAGCGGAGAGATGATAATTTTCTATATCTTCTCTGTCTCCCTCATGCCTTTCTCGTCAGCAATTCAGACAAATCTGTGACCGATACTAAAGTTAGATATCGTAAAATTGTTGTCCCAATCAAATGTGGTCATGGTCATAAAGCATGTAGACTTTGAGGACATTTTAGTGGGATTAAAGAACTTTCCAGAGGAAATCACCTGGTAGAGTCTAAGTCGCTGGATTTTATTTAATCGCATCGTCTAGTCAAAAGGTGAGATTATCGCCATGATACGTAAGTTTTAGATTAGCAACACTAACACCAGATGTTCCAATCAGAAGCTACATAAACAGTGCTCATGAGATTATGACTTCCTGGGGGAGTTTAACTAGTGCTCTTGATGATGGAATGCGGTGTTTTCTGATCTTCACAGATGAAAAATTGGAACTTGACAACTTTCATCTGCACTGAGGAAATGGGGTGAAATTTGTCGGCAATTCGTAGGCAATTCTAGGTTCAGTAGTGCGATGCGATGTACTTCTTTTGAGTACTCTTTGATCAACCAAACTGATGTACTAATTAATGTAAGATCTCAAAATGCATAGAATATAATTCGTAGTACCAGGCTTGGTTGTTGATCAAAGTTTAACAGGACTTCTTAATATGAATCTGTGAATAACATCTCTGGTACCGAGTACAGTCAGAACTTCACTATGTTGAATATGCACTTTGTTGAATATGCTCTTTATCTTTGTTGTTCATGTATATTCTCCGGATTTGCTGAAGCCTTAATTGGGTCTAACTATCCATGAGTCAGTAACTGAAGAATTAACTTTCAGAAAAGAGAGAAGAAAAAATTAAATTCATTTGCTAAATGGCCTATTATTATATTTGAGACAGAAGAGAGTGGCATCATCCTTTGGTAAAGAGACTTTTAAGAGCCTAACCCTTAAACCTCCAAAAAGTGATCGTGAATGATGCTTCCTAAAGAACCTGATTACTTCTAACGATGGGCTTATGGCGATGTGACAGGTTAGCCATCATTAGGAGGACTGTCTTGTTGAAAAAGCTCAGAGAGCTCTCTCCTCCTTTTACTGGTGAAGATTCTCCATTATGCATTGTATCATCTGCAATCTCTGTCAATCTCTCCCTTTAGGAATGCCCCGTGACTTGATCTCATTCATGCATAATGTCACTCACTTTTGCTAATTCTATCATGTCTCCTTTTCTGAAGGTCATGTTATCTGGTCTTCTCTTTAGCTTTATGAAGGGGAATATACAAAGCCTTTTCGCTCTGAATTATCGGTTTCATGTCTAGATTATAATAGCATATTAAGCGGCAAGCACGGGCCCCCTCCAGTACGTACTCAAATATTCGAAATGCATGTCCCTTCCTGCTTAAAGAATGCATTTTTGCCCCCGCAAAGGGACAGTGTGAGAAGAAAAAGTGGATTCAAAGGATCTAATTGGGATTGACCCACCAAAAAGGAAGACCTAAAGTAATGGCAGAGAAGGGATTCCACACTATTCTTGGCATCACGGTCTTCCTAAAATAATGTGGTCATCATCATTTGATGGCCCGTTGTCCCCCTTAATATACTTCAGAGGTTGCCATTCTAAATTGATGCTGAAGATGATTAAAGAATGATTTTCGATTCCGTAACGTCTTCCTTTGACCAAATGCCTAGTCCTTGAGCAGGATCACGCACACAAAAAGTTACCAGCTTGAATATGTTTTCAGAGTATTGCAATGATGAGCAAATTAACGCTTTAACACAGAAGTAGAGGTGAAAGAATTGTGTACTTTGACCTATAACTGGTTTTCATGCAGTGCCTGCATTTTTCTGTGCTAAAAACCACACCAAATTCCTTGTGCAGCTAAATACCAGCCGTTGTCTTCCAAGCTTTGCGTAAATTTTTGAAAACATCGCTGAACTTCCACGAGCATTACTCATGACACAATCATCGTATGTGATGCACTCTCGTGATAAAATCTAAAGGAGGACTTCATCGACTTGACAAGTGATACTCGAGTTCAGTACCATGAAAAGTCTCACTTGCTGCTTTTCGAAGGAATTTTCTGAAGAGCGGGCTGACCCGAACAATCGAAGGGAGGCTCTTGGAGAAAGATATTCGAGTCCCGTACCATGAAAAGTCTCAGTTACTGCTTTCTGAAGGAATTTCTGAATTGCGGGCCGACCAAAACAATCGAAATGCTCAGGCTAAAATTCCTCACAAGGTAAAGTGACTAAAGCCAGGTGGTCCATCTAAAGATGAAAGTGAAAAAAGAAACTGAATTAATTTTTTCTTGAACTGTACTCCAGTTCCTCATATGATTGATTCAGCAGGAGGTAGAAACAGAATTGCAGAAGAAGAAAATGGAGAATCTGCAACAAGAAGCTCGAATCGGGAAAAGCAAGATATGGATATAATCCAAAGAAAGCCACGAAAATAGTTGATCACAACTGCATAGCAATAAACTAAATTAAGCCACAACCATCCAAGAACAGCACTTTCCGCAGAAATGTCTGCTTTTTGTACACAATCGGTGAAGAACAAAGCATACTTTAACAGTTAAAAAAGGACTAAAGATGGGGGAGATTGGAGAATGCAACTTCTCTCTTATTGCAACTTTGCCTTTCACGGGCTTCGAGGAACTACATATCTCAATGCTCGATCACTTTTTTTTTATAAGTCTAAACTTCAACGTCTTCTTTACAGGGAGTGAGGAAAAAGAAAAGGTTACGAAAAAGGGACAGTGGATAGAAAGAAAAAGGATGAAATAAAGACAGAAAAAAGACGAAGCCAATTGATCATTTCTTAGAATCGAATCGATACCACGGCAAGTAGCGTGCGGTGCTGCAGCTCTTTGATATGTCCACAACCAGCAGGTGCAGTTCATTTACCTTCTGCAAAAAGTAAAAATGGTATGATTGTTAAACACATAATAAAGAAACAGATTATGAGGCAAGAACAGGGTCAGTTAGAGGAAAAATAGAGCCAAAATGAGTCGTACCCTTGGCTGAATCGCAGGCTTTCCCTAGGAAAGAGAGGAAGACGATGACCAGCGTGACCCCCGCGATGAGCCCGATCAATATTGCTAGCGTCTTCTCGATCTCATCATCGTCGTTATGATCTGTTTTTCAAATAATTGCACAAATGATCATGGTCCTACTCAGCTCAGCTACACTTAGATAATGGAGCAATCAAATGACTAACAATCTGGCACTTTTTTCCCCATTAGAACGTTCTAGGTTGCTTCAGGAGAATGAACAACTAAACCAATTTGCTTGTTTGTTTTCTCAAGCATCAAACTCCTGTTGCCTATCTTACTCTGCCCCTGTCATGAGCAGTCTTTATTCCCACTTTGCATTAGTAAATTGCAATGGTGGTGGCATAATAATTTGAGGACATACAGCATAGAAATTTGTCAATGAATCCCTCATCATTTTCTTCCCATGATACAGAGTACTAATTAGACAGCATGAACATCATGAACAAAAAGATCATTAAGAGAAACAGGGGTTATCGAACTATGCCTATGGACATCTCAAAAGCATTACCACAGCACAACCACAATTACAACACAGCCTCACTCCAGAGCACAAACTACTGACACTTCCACCTACACTTCTTAGACCCAAAATTTGAAAGAAAGGAAGCTAAAAACAGAAATTATCAGATGATGAAATTTTACAGAGGAGCCTCTAAAAGCAGTTGACTCTAGTCACATTGCAGACTAATTAACATAGACACCCTACTTAATAATGTACACTAGGATGGGAATTGAGCTAACGGTGAAGCTCAAATCCATCCAAGACAGGCCATGTAAACACTATTCAAGCATAACAAGATCAACCCGAAAACCATGCTAAACCATGAACAACCACCACCACCATAGACCCGATGCTTACCGTGGCCGTCGTGCGAGTGGTCCCCGCCCTCCGAGTACCGCACGTAGCACTTGGCCAAGAACATGTCCGCCCACCTGGCGGCCCCGCAGTTGCTCTTCAATTGATTAATCGCCTCCCCGAGGCAGTCCTGGCACTCCCCGGGGCTCAGGTCCTCCACGCATTGCGCGACCGCCCGCATGTCGCCGGACGACCCCTCCCGATAGAACTTGTAGGCCGCGCCGTCGCCGTTGCTCGCCCCGATGTATCCCAACGCGGCGTCGCGCCTCGCCAGCGCGTCGGCGTCGTAGCTGTCCGACCCGGGCCCGCACTTCTTGATCACCACGGTCTTGTCCTCCACCCCGAGGAAGGTGGAGTTGTCGTACTTGACGAAGCAGCCGTCGAGCTGGAGGGCGCCGCCGCAGGCGCCGGAGCAGAGGGTGCCGACCTGGCTGACGGCGCGGGCGACGCAGCGGGAGCAGGCGCTCTGGTCGAGGTCGCCGCGGCATTGGAAGACGCCGTAGATGGTGTCGGCGGAGGTGGTGCCGGCGGGGACGGTGAAGTTGTTGTAGGGGGCGAACATGGCGTTGTTGACGAAGGAGGTGAGGACGGAGTTGATGCCGTTCTCGTACGGGGACCCGGGGGGGTACTTCAGCTGCGAGCAGCCGCCGAAGATGAAGGACTCCGTGTCGGAAGTCGACGGAGATGCGAGGAGGGAGAGCGCGAGGAGGAAGATGGCGGGGAAGAAGAGCGGAGGAGACGGAGCTTTTGCGGCGGCGGACATGGTGGTCGCGTAGAGAGAGAGTGAGAGAGAGAGAGAGAGAGAGAGAGAGTGCTGCTTGGTTGATGAGAGGTGGCTATGGTGGGTTGGTCATATAGCGGTGCTCTGTTTTTGAGTGAGAGAGAGAGAGAGAGAGACAGAGAGAGGGAAAGAGGCGTGATTCCTTCGGAAGGAATTTACGTAAGGAAGGACGGAACTCGATGAAAGTGTCGAGCGTGGAGGTCCAAAAAATTATTGTCCAAATCTATCTATCCGAGCACGACATAATTGCCGGTTCAAAAATATTAGTGGCTCTCACTTCTGAGTAGTAATAATAACACCGAAGAAATCCAACTTTCACCTGAAATCTTCGAGAGCAAGTTAAAATTATTTTGGACTCACGATAAATCACGTAACAAGAAAATTCTGGCATAGTCGAATCTTTATGAGTGCAGTTCTATCACTACTGACAATTACTCATCTTTTTTCAATATTTCCATCAATTGATCAAAGCCAAATCCTCGATAACAGAACACCAAACCTAATGGTCTTGAGTCGTTCTTTTTCGGTTGTTTATATTATAAAGTCAAAATGATCGTTCGAAGGGAAAGGAGGAAAAAGTAGAAAAGAAGGGTGCTTTCGTGGAGCGCAATGCGCATGGCTTGAAAGGGTTTTTGGCTTCTACACTTTCGACGTCGAGTCTAGGGAGCTCTCAAAGTCAATAGATATAGGTTTAAAAGAGACCGGCCATGGTTGACAAGTACTCCCCGTCGGCAACGAAGATAAAGAGAGGGGTGGCGAAGGACCTCTGAGCGCCACCTAATACCAAATGGCCTCCGTCGATTTCATCGTAGGGTGGGCTAATTCATGGTTGACGAAAGCTTCGATTCTGCGGGGGAGTAGGTGCTATTCCGAATCAAAATTTTGGGTTTTGTGCCAAATCGGAAAATGATGAAGATAAGAGGGGTTTTTCTTTTGGGTTATTGACAGGCGGATTGACTGAAAGTGAGACTTGAGAGTAGGTAACGTCAAGAGATGAGACTTCCAGATGCATGAATGCACACGTAGCTCAGTCCTATCAAGAGCTTTCCATATTGGTTAAGATCATTCTAGAATATGGTGCCCTTCCCCCTCCTTCCTTCTCTATTTGACCCCCTAGAATTTCTTCCTTTCCAAACAAAGTTTTTGTTGAGTGTTTTACGTAAACTGCTTATTTAATTAAGTGCCCGATTTGCAATTTCCAGGATCACTTTATGAATCGATTTTTGAGATTGTTTTCCATAAACACAGTATTGCTCGCAGTGGTCTTGTTTGGTCTAGCAAGTTCTTTTGATGTGGTTGGTCGATTGTGAATTCGGTTTTGTGTATTCATTCGAGCTACTACAGTAGCATGGTGTAGGGATGGTATTATGGCATGAATTATTTGTAAGAACATTGGCTTCATTTGTTTCATGAAAGTTTGAGATTGTTCGAAAATACCTTGATTTTGTTTTCATGTAAATAGCGAGACTTATAAACATGAGATGTAGGATACTTGTAAATTGAAGAGGCTCATGCAATTTCTTTGCCAAGGGGACTTGGACTGGTCGTCCGGTTGTGGATCCAGGGGGCAGGGGACCTCAGTAGCTCTAAGATTTAGAACCTTCATTAAGAAAATCTTGAATGTTATATCGAAAATGACAAAATAATCAAAGGATACCAATATGTTTATTGATTAAGATCAGTTAAGAAATGCATAAGTCAAATATGCAAATGGTGTCCTAATCAAAAGGCTGTGAGTGCTTTGCCTCCATTAAGGGTGAACAAGATATTGAGCCTCAAGCTATTTAAAAGCTAGATGGACTTGAGTAGAAGGTGAATAAGTCCGGTATAACTTTTTCATGAAGACTTGGAAAGATCATGGGAAAGTGAACAATTGGGTAGAGACATGACCGTTAACATGCTTAGAAGGACCAAAAGATAAGAGATCAAGAATCAGATTCTAACAAATTGCATGGATAGACTCATCGGATCCTTGGCAAAAACAACTCCTTTTATTAGACGAGGTGGATTGCATATAACGCACCCCCATTGTCCGGAGAAGAGGAGCCAAACCTCTTTACATAGTGATTCGACCTTCCACTTGGCCTACTACATTATCCCGGCTCTAATAGCCTCAAAATAGATAGAATTCACGATGTAATCCTTGAGATTTTACAGCTTGTATAGAATGTGTTGCTTCTACTTGAAACTTCTATAGTCTAACCAACATTTTTGCTGCTTATCCGAAAAAAGGAAAAACCAGTCCGATTCACTCTAGATAGCTTTTAGTGAATTCCAACACTTGAAAACGGTCGTAAAACGCTAACTCGAATCCAATTCAAATTGATATCAAGATGAGTCTACCCACATTAGGATTGTAAGGCTTATATATAGAACCATTCACGAACTTTCATTATATGTTCTGTTACCTTCTGCAAACAGGTCCTTCCAAATTGATGCCCTCATGTTCCATAAATTGTCCACCTTTTATGGGTCCGTCCAAACTTTAGCGAACTCTCAGTTGACAAATTGTTCACCTTTTATAAAAGTCCTTCCAAAGCTTAAACACATTTCCCATCCAATAATCCGTTCTCCTTCTACAAAGCTAAAGCCTTTCCATGCTTTAGACGCTCCGGTGTTAACGCTGTCTGCATACAACTTCTGTGTATTGAAGTTGTGGGTGCAGCACCCTCAAATATACATATTAATAGCCTCTAATTATGTAGTCATTTTCAAAACATTATAGACATTTTGTTAACACACTCTCTAGTCCCCGCTTCTCTAGGAGCAAATCGAGCATATGGGATTTTCGGTAGTACCTGAGGCCCTTTTAATTGGATCCGTGCTTTTTTATATTTTATTTTTAATCTTTTGGCCCAAAGATGCGGTTAATTTTGGTCGGTGATCCAGAAAAAGTTCGTGCTTGACGTGATATTATTTTGTTTCACTTTTTTTGGGGATTAATTGCAGAGAAATAGGGAACGGTACCTGTTACTATCATTATTTTACAATTTGCCGGATCTAAGCCACGTACACGAGGACCAAACAAAGCCTTTTAAACTACAACAAAGTCCTTCGACCAAAAAAAGAAAAAACTACAACAAAGTCCTATGAAATCCGGGGAGAGTAATTACAGCACCAGAAACAAAACATATTAATGTAACAGAGGGATAAGATTCATTTTCAAGCGACGTGAGATAATATTTCAATACTTCTCTCATGTATAAGTTGGATTAGGAGTGGCACATGAAACTTGATTGATCGGGAGGGATGCAAATACATGAAAGAGATGGTACTAGCTCCGATATCATATTAAGAAAGTCGATTCAAAAGTTTAAGTTATTAAATGGAGGAAGACTACACGTATGTGAAGGGAATATCGTACGTGATTTGTTGTCAAGTGATAATATTTTAACAATGCTCCACGGAAGTGGAAACCACATTCAATAGCAACAACTTTCTTTGTCTTTTTCTTTTTAACAACTTTCTTTGACTTGACTAGCGAAGAAGCAAGAATTATTGCAACCTTAGGACGGTCCTTCCGAGTGAAAGAGATAAAAGAGAAAAATAAATTGGTAAGAGAACAGAATTTGCTCTTTGCCCATGAGTTGTCAATTTGAGTGTCCGTTGGGAAAGTGCCGTGGCTGACATTGCACCCTTTGCCCCGGCCCGCCTCAGTGGGGGAAGACTTGGACGACCGAGACAAGGGACATTACTAGAATTGTCTTTCAGCCCACGACCCAAAAATGAAATTGAAAATTGATGGTTACGTTTCGAGTCTTTCTCTTGACTTGACCAGGGCCCTCTCAAAAATATGTTTCGTGTTTCGGCCATAGATTGTCAAAACGACTCATCAATGAAGTCTTCTCTAAAGGAACAAAAAAGAAAGCCAAAGTTGGAGTTAAATTCGTACGCATTAATTGTAAAAAGAGTGAATGTGAACACATATGTTGATTTCATACCCAAACATGTTAAATGTCCGATCCAAAACTTCATAAAATAAGTGGAGGGAGATGTAAGCCTATTGACTATTTGTGTGAAATCAGGAGCTACAGATAAAATTTGAAGGACAAGTGGGGGACTCTCACAAAGTAAATTGGGATGAAATCTGGTTGTGATACCACGTTAGAATATTCAATCCTGAAAGCTTAAGTTGTAGAGGGAGTAGGGAGAGTAAATAAATTTGGTAGACAAGCGACATGGAATACTTTAACAGAACATCCGAATGTCTCGTCGAGCTCTGTTTCCCCTTCTCTTTCCAATTGACTATACAGTCCTTTCTTTTGAGATAAGCCATTACTACTCCATTTTGATGCAAGATTCTGATCATATGGAAAGTCGATTATGTAATGTATACCCGAATGGAACGTCGCGAATGCCTTAAAAGGTAAAAAAGGGTGTCTCTGCGGGTGTTTTTGACGTCACCCGAGATGGAATGTCTAAAAGCATGGCCATCAAAAGCCTCTTCCTTTTAATTAGATTCCCTTCTCATTGCCTTTAGGCAAAAAAACTTAAGAAAAAGAAGACGTGCAGCATGGAATTACTTTTTGTGTTTGCGAAAATTTAAATTGGGAAAGAAGATTGCTGCCGGTGAAACGCTATGAATACAAAGAAATTATATGTTATACTAGATCTTGCTTATTGAATGTCTCGTCATTCAATTGCTGGTGAATTAAATGAAGTTATCTACTTAGTCTTGGGTCTGTAAGTTATAGAAAGAGCATTGTCACATGTTATGTCGTGCATGGTTTTATAATATTCAGTAAAATGGTTATAAATGAGTGTGGAATGGTAAAACTGAGTACATAATGGATTCACAACTTATTTTAACCTAATCTATTTCTATGACCCTATTGCCCTCACTTGATTTTACGCTCGCTTTCGCCTCAGTTTGGATATGAGTTTTCTTAAATTTGATTAAATTTGAAAGTATGAAGCAATATGGATCCAATTGAGTATGAACTGGATATGAACAAATATATTTGTATTACATGAAAATGAGTCAAAACAGATTAAATGGGTAGGATCATATTCAACTTGAACCAAACCCGACCCATCCATTTGATGGGTGTAGAGTATATCTATTTATGCATATCATCAAATTTATTTTGGCCTTCGACAGGTATATCATCAAAAGGCAGGTCATCTTCAACATTGACGACGTTAGTTTTACCAGCCATAGGATTCTGCTTTACGGGTCCACGCGTTTTGGCTTTTACTTCTTGACGTGAATCGACAACCAACCGAATTTAGGCACTGTAGTTTCCCTAAAACAGAAGCTTTCACTTAAATGGTTGTTTAGTGCCGCTTAATTCCCGGCTTTTTCTTGCCATAAAGTTCAAGCAATTGGCCAATTTTAGATTTAGAAGGTTCTAACTTTGGGAGACCTCTCACGGCTAGACACCGGCTTTGTTTGCTAGACTCTTCGATCGGGTCAGGTGACAAGTGTCTCGATTCCTTGAAAAAGTGTCAAGACCACAAAAGCGAGCAATTCGTCTAGAACTCTCTCTCGATGAGGTCGGAGAAGATGACCATAGATCGGGTCGCCCTCTTCTACTCTTTTCTTGCCACAAAGTCCAAGCAATCGCCAATATTAGATCTAGAAGGTTCTAACTGTAGGGGACCATCCATGGCTGGAAATTATTTCTCTAGACACCGGCTTTGTTCGTTAGAATCTTCGATAGGGTTTGGCGCCAGTTGACTCAACCCCTCGAACGAGTGTCCGGCCGTGAAAGCGAGCAATCGTCTAGGAGTCTCTCTTGATGAGGTGCCCTCTCCTACTCTTTTCTCTTGCCATAAAGTAGAAGCAGTTTTAGGGACCTTTCATGGCTCAAAATTATTTCTCTAGACACCGGCTTGGCTCGCTTTGATAGGGTTCGGTGCCAAATACTCGACCCCTCAAACATGAGTCCGGACCGCAAAAGCAAGCAAACCATCTAGGACTCTCTTGACGAGGTTGGGGAAGGTGACCATAGATCGGGTTGCCTTCTCCTACTCCTTTCACGTGGTGACTGACTAGTTAATGTCCTAAGACCCAATCAAAGGTTTTAGCATGTTAGCCGACGTTATAGGACATAGCAGTTCTGGCAAAGGAGAAGGAAATCGTGGCTGGATCGAAGGCTCCATCTCTTATTCTAGTGGGCTTAGAAGTTGGACTAGACTGGTTTTCGTGGCACCGAAGGACCACTATCTCCTACCCAACAACCCTCAAGGCCACCAGAAAGACAATTCCGGTACACACATAAATCTTTGTAGTTAGTATTAATATAACGAAAAACCATAAACAAGTATATCTATGATGAATTTATCTTAAATTAATTTTTTAATCATGAAAAATATCAAATTAGTATACTAGTGATAAATTGACCATTTATTGGTTTCCGTTAAATTTTATTATCAAATTATTGAGTTGGATGATATGGGGTAGTTGAAGAGTGTATCGGTTGGGATTTTACCATCCATTTGTCATATGTGTATTCGATTGTGATTTTTTGTAATATTAATCTAATTTAATAGAAATTAACGTAAGGTAGATTTATCACAAATATACTAATTTGATATTTCTGATGATCAAAAAATTAGTTCGAGGTAAATTTATCATAAATATATCGATTTGAGATTTTTTTGTGGTATTAACCCTTACGATTACCGCAGCTACTAGTTTAATGGTTGATAGGGTCTGTTTAGCACACAAGAGTATAGCTTCTAAAGAGTTCTTGATCACTTATGAGGAGCAATAGCATTGGTATTGTGCAAAATGAGCCTTAAAAAAGACCCAAAAGAGTCTCCAAGAACAAGATGGATTCAATCCATTTGCACCTTCTCATCATTAAGAAGAGAAGAAATCCAGCTAAGGATCATAAGTTCCCATCAAATCCCATGAAAATGAAATCGCAAGTGTCATCATAAATCCGGCGCACGGAAAGTGGGTAAAGCTATATTGTAGCAGACAATATCGGCACGGCCAAACCAAGGCAGCATGACCTAGAATACTTACACTATAAATTACCATCAGTAAAAAAACACACATCAATCAAGAAGCCAAACCCATGTTGGTTTCTGCTTCTACTTATTGTCTTTTGTCGTCAATGCATGAATAATTGATTCGAATTGCAAACGGAATGTACAGCCAGCTAATGGGGATGTCGGACGCTGCGGCAGTTCCGCCCTAAAGTCAGATCAAATTTAATCCTTCTGCTTATTCGATGCACGGCCCTTCTCCATGTGCTCCTTCTCCATGTGCTCGAACAAGCTCCCGTTGTACACGGCCCAGATCGTGTCTTTGTGAAGTAGGCCGTCCTTGTCCTTGCAAAGCGTGTACAGGACCTTCCATTCCGTGTAGGCCGCCAACCTGCAAAGCAAAAGCACGGAGAGAAAATTCCTCAGTCACTTTCCTTTCGCTTTCCAACTGTTTACTGTTCTTTTCATTTGTCGCCTTCTGCTTTATGCTGTGATGTAAAGAGAGGAAGAGCGCAAGAACAAGCATCTCTTTGCCGTCGTTGCTTGGCCCATTTGTATCAAAGTTGCAGTGCAAAGACAAAAACTTAAAGCACAAGAAACTCACCAGCCTTTGTAGTCCTTGGGTTGCCTGTTGGACTTGAGCATCTCCTGCAGTTCATCTGATGTCAAGGTGTTCGGGTGCATCTGCGTGTGCTTGCTAAAGATCTCTTCGAATTTCAATGGAACAAACCTGATGGTTTTATGTGATGGGCTTAAGGCCCGTCCGCCCATGTTGGGCCTAAAAGCCCGGCCCACAAGATTAGGGCCCATGGATGGAGGGATACGATGAAGGGGTACGTTTCTATTTTTGAGGGAACGTATATAAGGAAGGAAAGAGAGAGACGAAGACACCTTTTGGCATTTTCGACGTACGTTCGTCGCTCCTCTCTCCCTCCAAAAGAAAACCAAAAGCTTAAGGCTAGTTGTCTTCCCTTCAAGGCCAATTGACGTCATCGGATCGAACATGATCGTTTTTCTCTTCCTCTTCTCGGCATTGGTGTTTAATCTGTGGCTAACAAGGTTCGCTCGATTCCGTGGTGTGCTTTAGGATCGGTGATACGTGTTGTTTTTCCTGGGCTTGTCTTCCGCATTCGTTTTAGGGGTTCGATTTAGTGTCGAATCCGGTTTTCGGGGATCCAATAATCCCAACATTGGTATTAGAGCCAGATTCATGTTTTCCCAACCTCTTTTATGTTTTTTGATTGATTTTTTGCGTAAATAATTGACTGACATGGATCGGGGCGAAAAATCTTGACACCCGAACACTGTTCATCCGTTTTTTTTTTTTTTTTTTTTTTTTTTTTTCTTTTCGAGTTTTTATAAGTCGAAATCGATTTCTGAAGGCTCATCCGTTTTTTCGAGTTTTTGTAAGTTGAAATCGATTTCTAAAGGCATAAGGTGAAAGAGCTCGTTGAGACGAGTCTGTCGATGAGTAGTGCGCTGTTGGGAGACGCCGAACATGCCCACACGCGCAGCTAGCGTGGGTGCCACGCGCCGGTCGGTGAACCAGCACGTGCGCGCCGCCGGCCGGCGAACCGACGCGTGCTGACGTCATCGTGACGTCACCCAACGGTCGGTAACTGCTGGGATGATGTCATCGTCGGCGACCGTTGCCGGCCGGTCACTAGTCGGCGACCCGACTCGACCCGAGCTTCGACCGGTCGCTCGCACGTGCGAGGCACGTGCCGGGTCGGTCGGTCCGACCCGGTTCGACTGGCCCGACTGGTCAGACCGGTCTGACGACAGACGACCTGACCGTTGACCGTTGACCGACGACCATTGACCGTTGACAAAAAAAAGAGAGGGAAAGAATGTGTTTCTTTTTCAATTAAGTTTATGTGGATTATATGTGATCTCTTATTTGTTCTGCATTTGTTGCAGGAACAATGCCTCCCCTTAGGTTGCGCACACCTGTTCGCGCAATTACCGATAAACAAAAGGAAAAGCTTTCTAAGTTGATAGCTGAGCTAACTGATCATCGATGGGAGAGTGGTGACTTAATTGATCACATCCTTGAAGTCAACGGGAAAATTCAAAAGGTCATATGGAATGGTCGTCCTATGCCATAGTCTAAGATGGTGCGATTTTTCATGAACACCCTTCCACCTGAATGGCAAGAAGTGTTGAATCGCATATGGGATGTCAATAGAGCTGCTTCATATAGGAAAATTGTGATGGATTTTGTAGATGAATATTACTGGATTGTTACAAGGGAAAAGATCAATAAATTGAGCAAAAGATGATATTTTCCAATTCGTGTACTAACTTGGTGTTAGATGTATTAACTGATCTTTGTTAAGTGTGCTTTGTGGACATCTTATGTAATGTTTACTACCTGATTGTTGTTGATGTAGCAACCGATATGTTAGTTGTATTATGTGAAAGCATTATTATTCTATTGAATGTCAAATGTTATTTGCTTTATATTATTGCTGGTTGCTGTGGGTAGTTCATAGAAGTTTTTGTAGCTTCATATAATTTATTTTGCATAAGACAATTATATTAATGATAGTTTTAAGTTAGAATTTCTGGAGGATGATTGGAAACATAGTGACCTTTTGATTCTGAAACCTTACTTGAAATTATTTATTAATATGATGGGTCTGTGCAAAAGGAATGCATAAATGATAGGCATTAATAATTTGTGCATATATGTCTAATGTGTTCAGATCAATGGTTTCAGTCACAAAGAGCATAATTGCCGAGCTGAACAAATGTGAAAAGCTCAATGGTGACAACTATGAAATATGGCACATGAAAATCTAATATGTGTTGGAAGAGCAAGAGGCACTAGAAGCTCTTAACCTAACCATAGTAGAACCTGAAGAAGGAAACATTGCACAGCACAAAAGAGATAAGGAAGCTTTTGCTGCATGGAAAATAAAAAACTCTCTTGCTCGCATCACGTTGCTGAGCAGCATGGAAAATGACGTCATGCGAGAGTTTAGGCGTTTTGACAATGCCAAGGAAATGTGGGAAGCATTGGCAGTGAGATTTGGTCATACTTCGGTGACTAGACTGAGGCAGCTCACTATTAGGTTTGACTCTTATAAGAAGCCTCATGGTCAGACCATGAAGTAACATCTTAGAAAGATGTTAAACATGATTAATGAGCTGAAAGATGCTGGCCATGTCCTCACTGATGAGTAGCAAGTGCAAGCAGTGATTCGTTCCTTGCCTCAGAGTTGGGAGCATATGAAGGTGCACTTGACCCATAATGAAAATATCAAAACCTTTGAGGATGTAGTGTGTCATCTTAAGCTGAAAGAGGACTGCCTCTTGGCGGCTAAGCTAGAAGCTGAACTCTATCATGCTGGTTCTAACTCACATAGAGCTTCGAACTCCAAGCGCAAATGTCCTAACTGGTTTGATAAAGGGAAAGGCAAGGAAGCAGGTCCTTCAGGGAAGAAACCCAAGTTTAACCAACATGAAAGAGTAAAGCGTCCTCGCATGAAGAAGCTTACAAGGGTGAAATGCTACAACTGTGACAAGAAGGGTCAGTATGCTCGCGACTATCGTGAACCAAAGAAGGTAAACACCCATTGTACTTTTCAGAACTTTGCTTTTGTGTTGAGTTCTGTATTCTTAACTGAATCTAATCATTTGTGGACTGTAGATTTATGAGCGACAGACCATGTAGCGAAGGATAGAGGATCCTTCGTGGATTTCCGACGAGTACCAACTGGAACTAAGTGGATCTATGTGGGAAACAACTCCAGAACTGAAGTGAAAGGAATTAGCACCTGCCAACTGAACATGCGTGGTGGACGCATTCTGTTCCTACATGATGTATTGTTTGCTCCGGAGATTCGTCGGAATTTAGTGTTTGTTTTAGTGTTAGTTAAACTAGGTTTCAATATGAACTTCCATAATAGATGTGTGGATTTGTTTTTGGATACAAATTACTATGGTTGTGGTTATCTTCTGCATGGTTTCATTGTATTAGATATTGACTATGTTAATGCAAATGTTTATTATTCCCTTCTCACGTCTCCTAATTCGTATGATAATGATGTGAATGTGTGGCATGCTAGATTTGGTCATATTGGCCAACATCGTATGAATAGACTAGCCAAAGAGGGCTTGTTGGGCAATATTGAAAAAGTTAATTTGCCCATATGTAAGTATTGCCTAGAAGGGAAAATGACAAGGAAACTATTTGGAATAAGATAAAAGAGCTGAATTTCCTCTGCATTTAGTCCATTATGATGTCTGTGGTCCAATGAATGTGAGAGGAAGGCATTGGGCTGTTTATTTCATCACTTTTATAGATGATTATACTCGATTCAGATATGTCTATTTGATTTCTCATAAATCTGAAGCATTAATTTGTTTCAAAAGGTTTATGAACTTGGTAGAAAATCAATTAGACAAGAAAATAAAAGCATTGAGATCTGATCGGGGTCGAGAATATTTATATGATGAGTTCAGAAAATTATGTGATGAAAAAGGAATAGAAAGACAGTTGTTTATTCCATGTACTCCTCAACAAAATGGTGTTGCGGAGAGAAGAAACAGAACCCTACTGGAAATGGTTAGGTCTATGATGGCACATGCTAACTTACCTATTACTTTTTGGAGTGATGCGTTGTTAACTACTGCCTATATACTTAACCGGGTGCCTTCCAAATCAGTTACTTCCACTCTATATGAGTTATGGACAGGTAGAAAATCGGACTTAAGTTTTCTTAAGCCATGGGGTTGTGCTGCCTATACTCATGAGTCCTCTCATAAGTTTGGGAAATTGGGTCCCAAAGGAAATAAAAGTATTTTCATAAGATACTCCGAACACTCGAAAGGGTATGTGTTCATAGGTGAGCAGGAAAGTGGGAGTATAACTAAATTTGAATAACGAGATGTCACATTCTTAGAGGATGAATTTCCTAAGAAGGGCGAAATATGGGAAGATTACTCCCTATTTGAGACATTGGATCAAGATAATGATATTAATGAAGTTCGTCCAAGTGGGAGTAATATGAGAAGTGATGAATTGAATTCAACTCATTCTCAATTACAACCACATGATAAGACGACACCATCATTATCTAATCCAAGTGGGAGCATAATGGTGAATGATGTGCAAAGTGTACAATTCCCCATACGGCGAACAAGTAGCCAAAGTATTCCCCGTCGACGTTTTGACATTGAAGGGGAAACTTTTATGATTGCTCCACAAGATGAGGATGAGCCAAGAAATATTAATGAGGCTTTGAATTGCCCTAGTAAGGAAAAATGAATTCATGCAATGGAAGAGGAAATAGAGTCAATGAAATCAAACCAAATCTGGGAACTGGTTGATCTTCCAAAAGGACGCAGAGCTATTGAGAACAAGTGTGTTATCAAAATAAAGCGAAAGGCTGATGGCTCGATAGAAAGACATAAGGCTTGCCTTGTGGCGAAGGGGTATAATCAATAGGAAGGAATTGATTATGAAGATACATTTTCTCTTGTAGTGAGATTTACCTCGATTCGCATTATTCTGGCAATAGTGGCTAGTATGGATCTTAAGTTACATCAGATGGATGTAAAGACTGATTTCCTCAATGGAGAATTAGAGGAAGAAATATATATATATATGGAACAACCTGCTGGTTTCATAGTGAAAGGCCAAGAAAAAAATGTATATCGACTTTTGAGATCAATATATGGCCTCAAGCAGTCATCAAGACAATGATATATACGTTTTCATAATGCCATAATGGCATATAATTTTACAATGATTGATGATGATCATTGTGTATATATCAAAAGATCCAATGATCAATTTGTGATCATATCATTATATGTTGATGATATACTGATTGCCGGAAGCAATATGGAGTTTGTTAATACTGTCAAGAGTTGGTTATCTTCCAACTTTGAGATGAAAGATATGGATGAGGCTGCATACATTCTTGGAGTTAAGATTTCGAGAGATCGTTGTCTCTTTCGCAAGAAAAATATATAAATAAGATTCTTGAACAATTTCATATGCAAGATTGTAAGCCCATAGACACTCCTATTGCAAAAGGTGAAGGATTAAGCCATAGACTGTCTAGGGATTCCACAAGAGAAGGAACAAATGAAACATGTTCCTTATGCTAGTGCTGTTGGGAGCTTGATGTATGCTATGATGTGTACAAGACCCGACATATGTTTTGCAGTTTGAATGGTAAGTAGATACCAATCCAATCTAGGTCCAGTATATTATAAAGCCGTTAAGAGAATACTGAGGTATCTAAAGGGAACTGCTGATTACAAGTTGAATTACCAAAGAAAGGATCTGCAACTTGAAGGCTATTCAGATACTGATTAAGGAGGAGATTTAGATGAAAGAAAATCTAATTCTGGATTTGTTTTCTTACTGAACAATTGTGCCATATCATGGAGTAGTAAGAAGCAAATGTGTATAGCCTTGTCCACGATGGAAGCTGAGTTCGTGGCATTATTAGCAGCGGTACAAGAAGGAGTTTGGCTTAAGAGATTTTTGGATCATTTAGGTATTATTGAGAAAGCTGCAAATCTATTATTGGTTAACTGTGATAGCCAAGCAACTATAGCGTACACCAAAAATCCAAAATATCATGGCAATACCAAACATATATATACCAAGTATAACTTTGTTAAAGATATGGTTGCACGAAAGAATGTGAACTTACAGTACATATCTACGCATATAATGGTAATAGATCCTATGACAAAACCAATACTTAGAGATGTGTTTTGTGGTCATGTAAAATCTCTAGGATTGCGTAGAGTCTGATGTACTGGATTATGATTTCCCTGATTTGTTCACATTTATGAACTTGTGTTTTTTCATTGTTAATGTCTATGAATCTTTGTTTGATCTTTATGCATCTTAATGCTCAATGCATTACTTTAAGTTGAGAAAGTATGTCGGACAGATATAAGATTGACCCACTCACATGGGTAATCGCCTCTATTTACTATGTGATAAATAGAGAAAAACAGAAAAAAAGGTACACTGAAAGTGCAGAGAGAGAGAGTACAGAGACGGGGAAGGGACGTGCGAAGGAGAAGCACCCACTGTTCTTCTCCTTCGCTGGACTTTCCGCCGGTTTCTGCAGCCCGCGTTCGCGCTCGCTCCACCGCGCCTCTGCACCCACCGTTCGAAGCCACAAGTGACGCCCGCGAGCTGTAGCACCTGGCACTGAGTCCTGCTCGTCGCTGCGCCCGCTGTCGCACCGCCGAGTCCTGTCCGTTGCTGCTGCATTAAGCCGACAACCCGCGCTTCTGCTCGCCCGTCGCCGCGCCGGTCGCTGCACTTCAGCCCGGCGTCAGCATCTCCTTCCAGCGAGTTCCGAGCGCGCCACCGTCTTCGCCCGAACACCAGCAGCACCGTCCCGAACACCTACACCCGAAGCCAGCACCTGCACCTCCTGTGGACGACGTGAGCACCCTCCAGCCCACACCCACAGTCACGCCTCTGATCCCGACGCCCCAGCTGCCTTGCCCCCGTGAAGCCTCGACCCTAGCGCCGGTCCACGACGCCGCCGCTCCCTCCGAGCCTCCCTGCCGTTGCTCCGAGCGCTGACCCGCAAACGTCCCCCACCAAAAGCCACACGAGCCCAAGCCTTGCGTGGGAAAGGAAAAGATAAAAAAAAGCAAAAGGGGAGCATTAGGTAGTTTTTTATTATTATCACTCTATCTTTATTTTGTAGTTTGTTTTTATATAGTTTTTTTTAGCGTGATTATTCATTAATGCATGATTGAAGTTCCAATGTGAAATAACCCCTCAAATTAGGGATTAAGAGTTCGATTTTCGCGCCCGAAATCCGACTCACGATCTCGTACAAAAATCGACAATCCAATCTCATGCCCGATATTCGATTAGCGATTTAATTTAAAATTGACCAACCCGATCTCATGCGCGAGATATGGTTCATTAATTTTGGATATTAATCTTATCTTGATTGAATTGGATATTTTGCATTAAAAAAATTGAGACTGTTTTTAAACTTATTATCTAGATGATAATCGAGAGCTCAAGCTTAAAATACGTGTGTCGCCTTAATTGAGTGTTAAGATGATGACAAAATACTTATTATGTCCGAAAGTAAAATACCCCACATATTTTACCCGCTACGGGGAGGTCGCGACAAGACTGTTTTTAAACTTATTATCTAGATGATAATTGAGAGCTCAAGCTTAAAATACGTGTGTCGCCTTAATTGAGTGTTAAGATGATAACAAAATACTTATTATGTCCGAAAGTAAAATACCCCACATATTTTAATTTTGTAAATGAATTTTGTAAATGAGTAGATACGTGAACTCAAGTTAGACATTGGATATGTCTGAACTATCATCTGTACAGTATTGAAAAGTGTAGACATACGCTCCATGGGAAAGGAGTTAATACCGTAATACGTATTTCATACTACGTATGCATGAAACGACCAATAAGAGTGGCGAAAGTTTGATATTAACTTTTATGACGTGTGAGACTCTTGAAGAAAAGAGTTCATCAATTTTAGTACCCTCATGACTTTTACTTATTCTCAATATTTCTATTTAATAATTTGCTATTTTAGGATGTTGCCAATTGTCATGAATTGATTCGATCTAATGGGACATTTCTAAAAAAGCAAGTTGAACTGAAATTGAGAGTTTGAAGGGAAGAGGAAGATCAAATTTGGAGAATCACATTGTATTTTTGTATTCACCGGTTGATCAATTATGATTGTATTTGTGATAATTATAATTGTGAATACGATATATATATATAATTGATCTAGGATACTGCATACTAAATCTACTCAAAGTGAGATGCTCATTAGGAGCTGCTATATATTCCTAACAGATGTATAGCAACGAGCTCTCAAAGTATGCTGGTCGCACGGATTATTCACTAGTATGAATGTTGAAGAGAGGTAAAAAGAATCATGTTCGGCCCACCATGTGCGAGTGGGAGATGATGGTTTTATGTGATGGGCTTAAGGCCCGTCCGCCCATGTTGGGCCTGAAAGCCCGGCCCACAGGATTAGGGCCCATGGATGGAGGGATACGATGAAGGGGTACGTTTCTATTTTTGAGGGAACGTATATAAGGGAGGAAAGAGAGAGACGAAGACACCTTTTGGCATTTTCAACGTACGTTTGTCTCTCCTCTCTCCCTCCAAAAGAAAACCAAAAGCTTAAGGCTACGTCGTCTTCCCTTCAAGGCTAATCGACGTCATCGGATTGAACATGATCGTTTTTCTCTTCCTCTTATCGGCGTTGGTGTTTAATCTGTGGCTTACAAGGTACACTCGATTTCGTGGTGTGCTTTAGAATCGGTGATACGTGTTGTTTTTCCCGGGCTTGTCTTCCGCATTTGTTTTAGGGGTTCGATTTAGTGTCGAATCCGGTTTTCGGGGATCCAATAATCCCAACAAAACCTATATAAACCACAAATCTTCAGTAAGTGACTGACCCCAATCAGGACTCACAAGACAATTGGATGTCCATCGTGTCTCACTCCCTGGAACTTACTATTTATCGAAAAGGGCAAGAGAAGCTCTTCTACTTCCATATTTGAGTGATAGTTAAGTCGTATATACAAAAAAGCAAATGTAGATATACGCTCGTGCATGCGCGATGAATGTGAATGTACTGATGTTCTGTACCTTCCTTCAGAATCGTAAACGCCGGAATCACTTCCGTGCTTGGCCTTGTTGATGTTCTTGATTTCGATCGGAAACAGAAAGGAAGGGAATTTCCCCTGCATTTTCAACCAAATCAAGCCCCCATTATAGTAAGCACTCGCTCTCAAAATAGTCCAATACCAAAATTAATAAGTATAATCACTAAATTCGACAAACCCAATTGATATCTAGCTTAAAAATTCAGTAATAAATTATTTGATGGAGAGAGATGCAGAACAAATGCATTATGCTTCCAATGGGAAAACTCCATCTTATTGCTTGCACACAACACCATCCATTTCCTTTATACTTCCAAGATCCACATAAGAGACATCACGGTTATTATTTATTTGTTTTGCAAAAAATGAATAGTTTGAAAATTATTTTCCTATAAAAAATCACTTATATCATTTATAAAAATGAATAGCCCCATCATATGAAACACTCATTATCAAACAAGCTCAAAAAGCTAAATCAATAAATGTACATGTATAATCACTAAATTCAACAAACCCAATTCGTATCCAGCTTAACAATTCACTAATAAATCATTTGATGGAGAGAGGTGCAGAACAAATGCGTTATTCTTCCAATGGGAAACCACATTGGTTTAAGGATAGACCCACAAGCCATGTGGTTTAGGAAAAGCCACTAACCCCATGGTTTAAGGATAAACTCACAAACCCCATGGTTTAAGGATAGACCCACGAACCATGTGGTTTAAGGATAAACCCACGAGCCATGTGGTTTAGGAAAAGCCACTAACCCAATGGTTTAAGGATAAACTCACCAACCTTGTGGTTTAAGGATGACCAACGAGCCATATGGTTTAGGAAAAGCTACCAACCCCGTGGTTTAAGGATAAACCCACCAACCGTGTGGTTTAAGGATAGACCCACGAACCGTGTGGTTTAAGGATAGACCCACGAACCATGTTGTTTAAGGATAGATCCATGAATCGTGTGGAAATGGCATGGTTTAAGGCTGACCGCACCCACTAACCCCTTGAAAACTGCACGGCTTCATTGATGAATCCTATCAAACTCAACTTGAGCAAATGTCATTAGGGGAGTCATCAAAAGACATATTGACAATAATGCAACATTAATTGAACAAGCTAATCAAGTTAAGTCCGACTGCTTTTTTTTTATAAAAAAAAAAATTCAATGTCAATCAACATCATGTGGCGCAAAACTGTCATCTTGTTCCAGGATGTATCATTAATCATCAAATTCTCTAGGAGTCAAGTTCTTATCAAAACGACTACGACTCGTGAAAAAAGGCTCATTAAGCATGCTAAACTAGAGCTTCTTAGTCAGAAAGGGTTTCTCACACACTCTCAATAAAAATGGCTGCTTGACTGTCACGCCCTGAACCCCGAGCGCGTGCCCATCCCTCGTTGGTCAATAATATTTTGTGACTTCCCAGGATGAGTCGCTGACCTTTTCATTTTATTGCACATGCGGAAGCAAAAAAATCCCCTGACAATAACCATTTCGGGATAGAAAAGTAGGATAACAAATTCACAAACAAAGCACACCTTTATATACACACCGAGTCATATACAAGGTTTATGACCAAAAGACTACAAAGACTGGCTTTCCAAAAAGAAGCGGTTCTAATTGACCTACACTTCCGATCACCTCCTCTCGGCTCTAGGTCATCCACTTGACGACCTTGAAAATTTAACCCACGATGGGGTAAGATATAAATCTCAGTGAGTTTACGCTCTAAACCCCTATTAGAAGGGAAATACGCCTAGAGGCGTCCTAACCACTAAATCACACAATCACAGGGACTTACCTCGCCTTAGATCCACGCTGCAAGTTAGTACAATTTATATAACAGATAGCCATACAAATGAGCAACTATTAAGCTCCAACAACTAGAACGCCACACTCAATTCTCAAACCAACACAGGAGTTCTGATTATATGGCCAAATCGTTATAACACGTTTCATACCGTGCCACACAATTTTGTCCCATAATTCGGCGCATTCAACTCAATCAATCATGCGTTCCTAGTTTTGCTCTCAGCATATAGTACGGCCTACTTTCTGTTTGACGGTCCTTCGGTATTATCAGGTATTGTCTCACACCATTGAGCACGACAACGTCATTACATCGAAGGTATTCCATAAAGGAGCATCGGTCCAAAATCTATTGTGACCGGCATCCATTGGTAGGGCATTCCATATAGGGGTAACGTCCAACTTAATAGCTTGGGACGAGTTCTCTTAACCAACACACAATCACTCAAACATGGCCTAGGGCACCGTGCATTGCACTCAAATATGTCCATTAAAATAGTGAACTTGACCTATTTTCTTCGTATTAGAAATACCCGTGAAAATCGTCGTGGGTGGGTACATGGTCAATTCACCCCAAAAGACTAATATCCATTCTTTTAAAATTTCACTATTTTATATAGTATATAAAACTATTTTCGGTGTTAAAATCCGACACCCGAGATTTTTTGAATAAATATTGGAAATTTACCAATTTTGGAATAAATGACCAAACGTCCAATTTGCACTCAATTTGCACAAATTAATACTCAATTGCAGAAATTAACCACACCATTGCAATCGGCACAAAATTCCGGTCACCGGCTATGCCGGTCTAATTTTCGAAAATTAATAATATTTAATTAATTTCTAAAATTAATTGAATAATTCAATTTAAATTCTAAAAATACCAACCTAGGCCAAAATCACTAAATTAAATACCGACACGGGCTCGGAAAATTACTGAACCCTTCTAGATAAATAATACAATTTATCTATGCCTTACTTAATCTAATCTAATCACCTAATTCATAATTAAATTAAACCAAACACCCCTTAGACGTCATTAGCCTACTAAGAAAAATTTAGTGCATAAACTCACAGGTTTATTGCGAAAACCGGTTCATCGCGATGACAGCATGACGGTGGCCAAAACTTGGGTTTGCGGCGGTGTCTATGGGCTTGGACTGGGCCTAAAATTGGCCCAACAAATCTCAGCCCAAATTGAGATTTGTTATTGAGTTGGGCTAGGCTTGTTTTGCGGGCCTGGGCTTCTAAATCTATGGGCTGAACTTTGGAGAAGCTATTGGGCTGAAGCTTGGGTTGGACTCGCGGGCTGAAGAGCTCAATTAATGGGCTAGCTTCTTGGGCTAAAATTGCGTGAAGATGGGCTTTGCTGGGCCTCGAAGGAAATTTGCTGGAAGTGCTGCTTGGTGAAGAATTCGGTGGACAGCAGACTCGTGGAGGCGTTGGCGAAATGCTCTGGCCAAAGATGGGCAGTGCACGTGTATATGAAGATTGATCAAGCTTGGAGAATGGCGTGAGCTGGCAGTAGGTTGGTCGAGCTAGGGAAGACCAAGGAAGGCACGGGACACGGAGCTGCTTCGGTCAACCACTTGGGCTTCGCTTGCTAAAGATTCACTGAAGAAACAAGGTGGTGGTCTTTGCTTGCAGGGAATTGGAATCAGTGGAGTGGCGGCAGCATGAGGATCAGTGGGCTGGCGTCGGACGCGTGTGGCTTCACTGGCTGTGAAGAAGAGAGTGAGTGGAGAGAATTTGAGGAGAGAGAGACGATGGTATGTGGCAAATGCTGAAAAAAAAATGATCGTGGGCGTGGGCTGAAGAAATTATGAGGGGCTACAGAATTTGATGGAAGATTGAAAGAAAAGCAACCGTAAGACTCGGCTGGCTTCGGATGAAGAAAATAAAGGAAAGTAAGAGTAGAAGTTTGCACGCAGGAGGAGGGGCCGGCAGAGTCATGATCGAGAAGCCTGGAAGGAGGGGAAGGAAAAATCAAAGCAAAATATCCCAAAAATTCAATGCTTGGTCTCCCTTTTAACCTCCAACCTTATCCCTTATATCTCCAATACTTTCTTGCTTAGAATTTCTCTAAATTAACCAAATTTTGAAGCCAAAATTGCTGCCCCTTCCATGGTTCCGAATTTCACCAAATTACTTCAATTCCCTCATGAAATTCTCCAATTTGAGGTCCGATTTCACTGAAAAAAATATTGTACAATTTTTTGTAAGTCTCCAACACCCAAAGGCTTGGCTTGGAAGTCCAAATTTCCTTCGACTTAGCCCATCCGAATTTCTGTTAATTTTCCGCAACGTCCGAATAGATTTTCCGTAAAAATCTCGGAATCTCCGAAAATTCTTCGGAGGATGAGTCGGCATTCTTAAAAAGCAAGAACAAAATATTCATCAAATCAAAAAGCGGATTTTCACTTTTGATTGATAGAGACAATCCAAGGACATCCATTGCTGAGACAATCCCTTCATGGGACAATTCCTTGAATGAATGCTTGAAATCATGTTTAAGTGTAGTAAATTGTTTGTTTTGAAGTCACAAACGCTTTCTATGTTTAAAGTTGCTGGACTCTTTTGAAAAGAGAAATTTCATATTGATTTAGCTCACCAATTTCACGTGGAGATTTGTCAAGATAGACAACTCAATGGAGTGACATCAATGTTTAAGAACGCTGAATGAGACGTATCAGGATGATGAAAGGCAAGCTCTATCCTATACACAGTCCCTTACTTATACACTTGTGAGATGAGTGTAGGAAGTTCCATATCTACAAGGTAAAGAGTTCTCTCGCAAAAGGTACGATGACCGAAATGATGAGGGGCAATTCATTTCTCTATCCTAAACACAACAGGTGATCCATTGCTTAACCACTTTGAACTTTATACACTTGTGAATATTTTTCAAATTACCCCTGTCAAGAACCACCCCACATCGGGGTAAACTGGAGGGTAAGATAGCACCATAAGGTGAAGGAAATAGATAAAAGTTTTCTTGCTCTCACTTGCATCAATCTTCTAGTCATGCTATTACATTGAATTCATGTGGTAATTTAAGTGCCTTAGGATGACGAAGAGCATTTCTTTCTCTATCCTATACACTTATATCCTTTGCATAGCTCACTTGAGCCTGCAATTTCATTTCTCTAAACCCAGTTGGTGATCATCCCCCACGCTGGGGCAAGGCAAAAGGCAGATCAAGACCCTTGAAAGTTCAAGTGTCATTCAAAGTGTAATTGCTTGACGTATGCATTGTGCGCAAGAGTTGAAATTAAAATAGAACTAAGGGGTATGAAAAAGCAGTGTGCCTGGTAAAAGCAAGGCCAATGCCCATGAAAAGAAGTGAAAAAATGCATAAGAACTAGGGGCATAAAAAAGCGGTGTGCCTGGTAAAAGTAAGGCCAATGCCCATAGATGAAAAAAGAAAATCAAGATAGGTGACTATCAATTGTAAGAATTGAATCCCGATGGAGCAATACTCAAAGAACTCAAATGCTGAGTTTTTACAATCAAAGGGGCACTTCGAAAGACAATCCTAGATGATGAAAAAGAAAACTAGTGGCAATGCCAAGATGATCATCAACTCTCACCTTTTACACACATTTTGAGCCTAATGATCATTTCGTTTCTCAACCCATGAATCTGGCCTATGTTACGTCCCTTACAAAGTCTCTTCAGATTAGGGCATTTGAATTAACATGGGAGTTCATATGTTTATAAGCATCACTCGAAGAAGTACGAGCAAGATTATTTCTTTCTCATTTTGCAGGGTTCTTGACTTGTAAACCCGGAGAAGATTATAGAATTGTTCTTTCAATTGCCTTGACTCGAAGAGTCCCTTTGCTAAGTTATTGACCAAGCCCACATTACGGTCCCTATTAAAGACCTCTCAGATTGGTAAAGTCGTACCGCTTGTGAGAATACTTGGACCCTTGTTAGTATGATGATAGTGAGACGGAGTGATTATCATAAAATAGCCTCTAAATGAGAGTGAGTGAAAGTCCTTTCTAACTAAAGGTCCCTCATTTGGTATTTTTAGGAAATCCATGTCATGAGTGAAGATTGTCTTGAATGATAATTCTCTCCAGTGGAAATTTGGGTGATGCAAAGGTCATTATGCATGAACCCCGATTGAGTTGATGAAAACCTCACTAAATTTTTGAAATGTGCATTCTAGAGTAGCTAAGATGAATGCATATCAGCTTTTGCTTTAAATCATGTCTAACAGGTAATTCAAGTTTCTTTCAGAATGTTTCATGATATTAGGAGATGAGAAACCTCCACCATGAGGTGAAAGACCTCCACAAGATATCTAAAAGACATTTTTCTCCAAGAATCAGAGATATCACCATGTAAGTATATCTTTACCATACTCTAAATACTTATCATTGTGCAGGTATTCTCTCTCAAGTGCATCGACACTTGACTTGGTCAAGCTGTACTTTATATTGACCTGGCGTGCTTTCGTAGCCCAGAGTCCCTTTCATCGACTCGGCGTGCTTCTGTAGCCCGACGTCCCTTCTAATAGACCCGGCATGCTTTTGTAGCCCGGAGTTCCCAACCTGGCGTGCTTTTGTAGCCTAGAGTCCCTCTTATATCGACCCGGCATGCTTTCGTAGCCCGGTGTCCTTTATATTGACTTGGTGTGCTTTCGTAGCCCAAAGTCCCTTATACCGACCCGGCGTGCTTTCGTAGCCCGGTGTCCTTCATATTGATATTGTCATTTTCATCGACTCGGCGTGCTTCCGTAGCCCGATGTCTCTTTTTTGACCTGGCGTGCTTTCGTAGCCCAGAGTCCCCTTCATTGACCCGGCGTGCTTCCGTAGCCTGGATTTCTCTTATTGACCTGGCGTGCTTTCGTAGCCCAGAGTCCATTTTATTGAAACAGCGTGCTTCCGTAGCCCAGATTTCTTTTATCGACCTGGCGTGCTTTCGTAGCCCAGAGTCCTTTACACTGACACTCAATGGAGTTGTCCCCAAAAGATTTTTCCTCCAGATTCAATCTGATTAAGGCGACCGAAGAATGGTTCGGGTCCTAGCCAAGCAAAGCCTTAGTCTAGGCGACCGTAGAATGGTATGGGTCCTAGACAACATTTATTGCTCTAACAGGCGACCGTAGAATGGTACGGGTCCTGGAAAAGCAATTTCCTCATTCAGGCGACCGTAAAATGGTACGGGTCCTAGAAAAATAATTTTCTTCGTCGAGGCGACCGTAGAATAGTACGGGTCCTTAACAACACCTATTCCTTATTCAAACGACTGTAGAATGGTACGGGCCCTGGAAAATGAATCCCCATTTAGGCGACCGTAGAATGGTACGGGTCATAGACAAAACCTTTCTGCTGTACTGGGCGACCGTAGAATGGTACGGGTCATAGACAAAACCTTTCTGCTGTACTGGGCGACCGTAGAATGGTACGGGTCCTAAGAAAGCAGTTCCTTACAAAACCTTTCTGCCGTATTGGGCGACCGTAGAATGGTACGAGTCCTGAGAAAGCAGCTCCTTTCTGCCATACTAGGCGACCGTAGAATGGTACGGGTCTTAGGAAAGCAGTATCTTCACAAAGTCATGTTACTATTCTAGGCGACTGTAGAATGGTATGGGTCCTAGACAAGTAACACCCACTACCTCGAATTACTCTATCATCCTTGAAGGTAAGTTATTCTAGGTAGGTTCATTTATCATTTGCATTAGCATTTCCATGCATCATATAAATTAAAAAATGGAATTCATTTTCCTTAAAAAAAAAAAAAAAAAAAAAAAATCATTCATTGCATGTGTATAGTCAAAATTTAGGTCTCAATTTGTCTTTGAAGGCAACCTCTTCAAGCTCACCTTCAAAGATGGGCAGCTGTTGACAACTAAATTTTGACGACCCGTTTAGTCATTTATTGCATCAAAAAATTAAGGGTTAATTTTATCATTGAAAAAATAGTCAATTGCATAACATATAGTTTTAGGTGTATTTATATTTTAATTTGCATTTACATTGGGACGGTGACAAATTGGTTTGATTTGGTGGTTTTGAACTTTAAGCTGACAAGTCGGACTAAGCCCACGAAGAAAGCAAATCGGTCAAAGCCCGTATCCTTGAGATATTTTAAGGATTTATCTTTGTGAGATTTCAATTCAAAAGCAAATATTACGTTTGGAAAAAAACAAATATTGCGTTTCAAAAAGAAATCATCATGGATATGGATTTGGAAAATTTAAAAACCCTAATCCGTGCCCTATAAATAGGTAAACATATGTAGGGTTTAAGGAGAGGCCACACATTGAATATACAGCCACAATATAGAAAACATACATGAAGGAGAGGGAACGTGAGGGGAAAGAGGTTGGCTTTCTCTCTGCAATGGCTCGTTGAAGCTTCCTCGCAGCATCTCGGCGCAATCTTTAGCAAATCTCTACCACATTAAACAAGCCTTCGAGCCAGCATTGGAGTTCCAGCAGTCGTATGAGTTTCCCAAAGATAGTCCAGCAACCTCCAGGTGAACATCCAGCGAGCCAGCTCCAAGGTGTCCTTGGTAGGTTTTCAGCAAGATTCCCGCCACGACTAGCCTTAGTCGTGCCTCATCAAGCAGCTGCAGGGTTTCTCGAGGGACGTCAATAATCTCACTCGAGAATTCCATCCTCTGGTCACGTGTTCAAGTTCCAATCGACGCCGATCTCGGAGCCTTACCAAGCGAAATTTCTTAGACGATTACCTGGTCTTCTCGGAATACCCAACAGAGACGTCCACGAGATAAACCCAGAGAGAGGCTCGTGCTTTCACTTCTCTACTGCACCCATTCACAAAGTCCACGCATGAAGAGATAGGAGAAAAATCGGGGCATAGATATTCTCAGTAAAAAAGGGGTGGTCAACTTTGAGAGGGATTTGATTGTGTTTCATAAAAATTGAAGACTAAGCTGGAGTAGTCCCTGCACGAACATCTTCTTTGGCCCACCGCTTCAGGAGGTTTCTAAAGCGGTCCCAAGTTGATCACCAAGATGTGAGCAGCCGCGTCTCCACCCCATCAACGACCAGCCGCAGAGCCATCGAACATCGCAAATCACCTGTGAACCACCACAGCCACTGACCTTGAGTCGTGCCGCCCCGAACCTCCGTTGCAGCCCAATCCATCACCGAGGACGTTCCTTTCACGGCCACCCAAGATTCCTAAGTCGTTGTTCTGGCCATCATTGGTGAATCACTCCAATAGACTTAAATCTCAACGACGAAGCAGCCACGCCTTGCACAAAGCACACTAGTCTTTCCTTGGAGGTTGAAAATTTAAGTGTGGATTTTAGAAGGTCAAAGTTTGACAATCAGTGGGATTGTCAGAAGGCTAGTGGATTTCCTTGCGTCACCAAATTCCACAAAACCAGCATTGGGAGACCAAGATTCGCCGTCCATCGAGGAGTCCCTTGCCGAGCTTACAAATTTTTGTTTCGCAGGTCTCGTGGAGCCCATCGGGTGATTTTCGAGCAACCGAGCACCACCACGTTGCATCGCGAGTAGCCATTCGAGGATCGGAATTTGGAAACCAATATTCGAGTTAGGTGAAAATCTTATCTATTTTGATTTTTGAAAATTCCATTACCTTATTTGGGATATTTGTCGATGCATATAATTGAAATTCCCGATATGCCATGATATTCGCAACTCGAGTAGCCTCCTGAATTAGGAAATTTTCCTAATTTCGCAATGTGCGTATGATTGACAGTCCGATTTCACGCTCGAAATACGACTTGCAATCGCACGGAAAAATCACCAATCCGATCTCACGCTCGAGATATGATTCGCGATTTTATTTGAAAATTGGCCAATCCGATCTCATGCGCGAGATACGATTCGTCAATTTATTTCCAAAATGGACATAGATGATATCTTGCCTGATTTGTTGCCGTGCTGTTCTTGATGTCTCATTTTGATATCTCTCGTAAAAGAAAGGAAAAATCCGAAAAAATCCGAGTTAGATTAGATTTGTTTTAGAATATTCATGGTTTTAGGGTTATCCTACATGTTTAGAATAGGAAATTTATTTATTTCGAAGTTTTTGAAAAAACGAAAAAATCCAAAACAAAATGCATTTGTTTAGGATGTTATTTTTTTTTTTTTTTTATTGAAGTTGCATGTGGCAATTTTTTTTTTAATTTCGAAATTAAGAAAAAAAACAACAAAAAATCATCATGCATATGTCATGTAGAACTAAGGCGTTTAAATCAATCTTTTTAGATAGATTGCATCTTAGGTTAGAGATTGCTAGGTTAAGATAATATCCTGGTTTAAATTAGGGTTTAGTCTGACCAAATCCTTAATATAAGTTGGATAAAATCTTAATTTAGCTAGATAATTTTCATATTTTTCTAATTTCGAATTTCACATTAAAAATGCAAAAAATGACATAGGATAAGTTAGTTTCAATTCCTAGAATAGATTGCATTCTTTTTTAAATAAAATAAAATAAAAAATGTCATTGCATGTCATATAGAGTTAGAGTTGGTAATTATTGCTAGGTCTATTTAATTGGAAATTGCTCGTCATTACAATTAAGTCATTAGATTAATTTAGATTGCACATTTAATTGTTGCATTTCTTTTATCCATGTCATATAGTTTAGGCTATATTGCCATGCCATATCACCACATGTTAGATTAGTAACATTGCTTTGCATGTAGATTAGATTCTCATTAAGAAAAGTGAAAACAAAAATTGGAAATTGCGTATTAATTAGAAACCATATCTAGGGTTGTTGATGTGTATTTTAATTTAACATTGCAGATGCTTTTGTTGCTTTGAGGTAAGTCCTGCAATTTATTTTCTACTTTACTTGGGTGTTAAATTAGTGGTTTGCACACCCGCATGATCACCTTACATGTTAGGAAAATAGACTTAAAATCAATCCAAACTGCTTGCAAAAACATTTTTGAAATTAAAAGAATGGTACTAAAAGGGCATTAGAGAAATCTAGTGTAACCAAGTCCCTGTACCCATAATCTCTGGTTCGTAGGAGTAAAGTAAATCTCTCATTACTTTACTTGGGTTTCTAATCGACCCACCAAAAATAGATTAGTGGCGACTCCTAATTAAAAAATTGCATATTAAGAACTTGAACCGAAAGTCGCGAATTGGTATGGGCTTGGGAGAGCTCGAGTTAAGTCTAGGCTTAACAATCCATTAGTCAAACCCTAGGTGGTTCACACCCGAAAAAATGGTCGCGACAATTATGTAGAAGAAGATTGGGGAGGGGCTGGGCTTGGCTTGTTGGGCCATGTTATTACACATAATCATTAGACATTCCATCAATAGGCCTTGTAGATCAACTGCATTATCATAGTTTGGTTTGGGCCATTAACTTCTTTACGTTTGGCTCCACTTTAGGTGTCGCGACCCAATTTTTGGGGTGCATCCCATAAAACTAGGTTAATGGATTGTCAAGTTTTTAAACTTAACTCGGGCTCTCCCAAGCTCATACCAAATCGCGACTTAAGTCTAAATTTTTAAACATGCAAAAGATCATTAACTAGGAGTCGTCACTAATCGGTTTACGGTAAGTCGATTAGACACCTAAGTAAAATAAATGGAGATTTATTTTACTCCTATGAACCGGAGACTAAGGGTACGGGGACTTAGTTACACTAGAATTTTCTAATACCCTTTCGGTACCATTTTTTTTTTTTTTTTTTTATTTCAAAAGTGTTTTTACAGGCAGCTTGAATTTTTTTTAACCTAAATTACTATCATGCAATAAGTGACCACACGAATGCTCAAGCATTCAATAAATAAATTGCATCATACAAAGCAAACAATTTTTAGGGTTTTCTTGAAATTATGATTTTTTTTCATAAAAACATACATTTTAACTACATGACCTAAACTATATGACATGAAGAAATGCAATCTAAATGACCTAATTCTAATGACATACAATGCAATGCAATGACATACAAAATTATTTCAACTAAAGTGACATGTAACATGCAATTTAATATGTGAGTTATATGTCACGCGACATTTATTAAATGACCTAGCCTAATGACATGCATTTGATATTTCTATTTTTAAAAATGCAATAATGATCTAGCTAGATTAAAATTCTATCTAATTTAAACTAAGGATTAAGTCACACTAAATCCTAATTTAAACTAAGATATTATCTTAATCTAACATGTAATTTATCTAAAAAGATGATCTAAATTTAAAATGAAACATGCCATTCTAACCTAATATGCTCGATGATTTTTTGTGATTTTCTTTATGAAAATTCGAAATTAAAATTAATACATAATTAAATATGCAATCCAAATAACAAACTAACAACATAATTGAATGCATTTTTTGTTTTTTTTTTTATATATTTTTTATATTTTCGGAATAAAATCCCTATTCTATATATGCAAGATAACAAGAGATATTCCAAAACAAACTAAATCCTAATTCAAATATTTTTTGGATATTTTGTAGTGGTTTTCCAAAGCAAGCAATTATCAAATAAATATTGTATTTAAACTAATTAGGACATTCAATCAAATAAATGATTAAAATAATCGAAAAAAATAACATATTGTCTCACATGTCAAATTAACGATTATCCTAACCCTAATTATCACGACAAAGAGATCAAAATAACTAAAAATCTCATCCGAATTTTTACGGATCAAATTAATAGTTATATTGATTCAACACTTAAAATACTATCGACAAACCCCAAAAATTATATAAAAAATGATCAAATATTTTACGGATCAAATTAGTAATTACAGAGGAAGACCGCGGATAATGCCTACAAAATTCATGAAATGAAGATCACTTCAAATTTTCACAATAACAACTAACTTAAAAGAAACAAATAAAATAAAGTTAATAGAAAAAAGAAAATAAAACTATCTAATTTCTTTTCCTTTTTTTTGTTTTTTATTTTCTTCTGAGCAAAGCAGCACGTGGTGGCCGGTCCGATGAGGAGTCGCCGGCGTGAGGGGATGATCGTCAGAGCTCCGGCGAGAGGAAAACAGCAGCAAGCGATCGGCGAGGAGGTGAATCGGTGGTAGCTTTGTAGACAAGGGTGCCGGGTCGGACCGCGATTTGGCTTGGGTCCGGCTGCTGGGCGACAGACACTGGTGATCGCAGGCGTCGGGAGTGATGAGCGGCGTCGGGCAACGGGTGGTGGTGTCGCGGCGATTGGCGCCTGGGTCGTCGTGAGGGAGACGAGCGCTGCGACTAGAGTGGGTTCGTCAGGGGGCGGTTCGGGCGGCAGCGAGTGGTCGGAATCGTGGGTCAGCCGGCGGTAGGGATGGCTCGGACTTTTGGAGGCTGGACGACGGTGGCGCACGGGTCTTCGGCTCCGAGTAGCAGGTGGATCGCGGTTCAAGCGAGGCCAGGGAGGCATTGGGCAGCAACAACTCGTCGGGATCGTGGGTAGGCGCGGCACGAATGGGAGAGCTCGGACGGACACCGGCGGGGCTTCGAGCGAGGCGGTCGCGGCTGGCCTCGGCTTCCAGGTGGCGTCGGCATGGCGAGACAGCGGCGTCCGGCGGACAGCGTCGGTGACCGGTCGGGATGCTGGCGGAGCAGCGGTGGGCGCGGGAGTCTTCGCGGATGGAAGTTGCAGAGGGGCGAGCGGCGAGGGAGACAATGAACAGTCGTCCCTCTGCCGCTTGTACTTTTCTCCTCTCGTCCTTTTGCTTTCTTTTGCTTTTTGCTATTTTTGCTTTTTCTGCTTTTCTTTTTTCTTCCAAAGAACCGAAAATCCCCCTTTGACGAAGAGAACCCTCAAAAAGCCACCCCCTTTCTCTCACCGTACATGATTGCTTTTATAGGTAAAAACAAAATGCAATCCTTTTGTGAATATTTCATTCGACGAAAAGATTGTCTATAACCTCCTAATCACAAAATATTTTTATTCTCCTTATCTCCTTAATATTCTCAACGATCTTACTAAAGATAACATTGCAACAAAACTCATTTGATTTAAAAAAACCACCACTTAATAGTACAATTTGCCAAACACGGTTTGCATAAAATCTCAATTTCTCAAGAGATAATTAATTTAAAAAAAACAACTTTTGTGGCGAAAAGATTGAGTTAATTTACGATCTTACCACCTAAAGACTAAAGATAACATTGCAACCCGGGCCGAGATAATTAATTTAAAAAAACAACGGGCTTGAGTTAATTTACTCCTTTTGCGGGCCTAAGAGCTAGAGCTCAGAAATATTAATTCGAACCCATCCACCACCGGTCCTAAAAATAAAAATACAAAACATGTAAATTAAAAATAAATGCACCTAAAAGATTATATGCTATGCAATTGAATTATAATATTTTTTCTTAGGGGTTAAAAATTAACCTCTAATTTTTATGCAATAAATGACTAAATGGGTAGCCCAAAATTTAGGTGTCAACATTAGGACTTGAGTTAACGCAAATAATTTAGTCCACCCTAGGTATACGAGAGCATCAAAGCAACAGAACATGTTTTCAACATAAAGATATCATAAATTCCTGGCGTATGGCCAAAAATGTTATTGTTTTCCCGTTAGTCACCTTTTAGGACACAAACATGACGATAATGCATTCCATAGTGGTTTTGCTTAGTAATCGGGCATATTCAATTGTTATCAAAAATTAGAAAAGACTTAGGCAAATTTGAACTATCTCATTTTGTTTGAAGGCAGTTGAATATGCCTTTACTTAAATGACTTAATCAATGAATTATGGGTCAACTCATACATCCACAAGCATGAACTTGTTAGATGTGCTCTCTCTCAATCTAAGTATCATTCTTTATCAAGTTGGATTTGCTTCCACTCAAAAGCTATAATGAGTCCTGCATTAATTAGGTTACATTAATTTCTTTTAAAGCGCATTGAATCTCTGATATGAGATCTCTCACACGTGTAACATAACACAACGAATTTTCGGGTTGTTCTCTGAGATAGAATTATTAAGCTATCCTACTCCATGTACTAGCGTTCTTAGTACCGTGGAAGAGTCATACGTGATATTAAACACACTGCTGAAATTTGTGGGGGGCATCGTCCTTCCCTCAATCCTTGTCTAGTTGTGACGCTTCCTTGGCCACAGTTTCGCATCGTACGCCATCGGTAATTAACTCTCGAGGACCCACCGAAGACGAAACATCACCAACTCACGTTGACGGACGTCTCGGTCTACTTCGGCCATTCACTGAAATGTCAAAAATGGCGTACAGAGACGGGCAAATTCACAGAACCTTAAGTTGATGACAAGACTCGGAGCAATCAGTTAATCACACAATAGGGTAATCATAAGGCTCGGACCAATCAGTTGAAGATTTGTCGGGGGTGCACAGGTTGGGACACTGACAATTGAAATTGCAAGACTTTCGAGTCAATGCTGCGTAATCGGTTGGATCACTATTATGAGTTCGAATTATCTCATCAGGGTAGTGTGTTCATCTAATTTCTTCAGCCTCTAGCCATGTTATTCATGATTGCTCTGGCGGTTTCTCTCCTGGTAAACACAGCACCACCTCAAGAAACCGGCGATTTCACATACAATGGTTTCCGGTCTGCGAATCTGAGCCTCGATGGTTTAGCTGCACTCACTGGCAGTGGCCTCCTGCAGTTAACCAACGGGACCGAAATCGAACAGAAGGCAAGTCATGCCTTCTACCCTGACCCTATCGCGTTCAAGAACTCATCCAGCGGCACTGTCTACTCGTTCTCCACCACATTCGTCTTCGCTATAATTCCTGAATATGCAGATCTGAGCAGTCCTGGGTTCACCTTTGTGATAGCTCCTCGTAGAAAATTTCCTGGAGCTCTGCCTGGTCATTTCTTTGGTCTCTTCAACGAAACAAACGATGGCAATGTCACGAACCACATTTTTGCGGTGGAATTTGACACGATTCTAAACAAAGAAATACATGATATCAATGGCAACCATGTCGGGATCGATGTCAATGGGCTGGTCTCTGTAAATTCTTCTTCTGCTGGATACACTGAAAACAACATTCCAGGCTTCAGAAACTTGAGTCTGATTAGTGGTAAGGCAATGCAAGGTTGGGTGGATTATGATGGTGTGCAGAAACAAATCAGGGTCACGTTAGCTCCGGTCGGTGTGCACAAACCGATCACTCCCCTTTTGTCTCTGTCCCTCAATCTCTCGCAGATCTTCAAGGAGACCATGTACGTTGGGTTCTCTTCCTCAACCGGTACGTTCTTAACTACTCATTATATCCTCGGATGGAGCTTTAAGGTAAATGGACAAGCTCATAGGCTTGATTTGTCTCAACTTCCTAGATTACCACATATGAAAAAGAAGCAGAAATCCATTCTTCTCACTACTGGACTGCCTTTCATATGCTTGTTCTTTCTATCGATACTAGTCTTTGCTATGGCTTACGCAATTAGAAAAAGAAGAAAATTTGCAGAAATTCTCGAAGATTGGGAGCGCGACTACAGTCCGCATCGGTTCAAGTACAAAGATCTCTATGTTGCCACAAAGGGGTTCAGAGACCAGGAGCTACTAGGAGCTGGTGGATTTGGTAGGGTTTATAGAGGGGTATTACCCACCTCGAAAACTGAGATTGCAGTGAAAAGAGTTTCTCATGAATCGAGGCAAGGGATGAGACAGTTTATTGCCGAGATTGTTAGTATTGGTCGGCTTCGTCATCGGAATATCGTGACGCTTCTCGGATACTGCCGTCGGAAGGGTGAACTGCTGTTGGTTTATGACTACATGCCAAATGGAAGCCTAGACAAGTACCTCTATAACCAACCAAAGTTGACCCTCAATTGGAGTCAAAGATTTAGAGTGATCAAAGGTGTTGCACATGGCCTCTCTTATCTCCATGAAGGATGGGAACAAATAGTGATTCATAGGGACATCAAAGCTAGCAACATATTGTTAGATTTAGAACTAAATGGGAGGTTAGGAGATTTCGGGCTTGCAAAACTATATGATCATGGCACCAATCCTCAATCCACCCATGTGGTGGGAACTCTTGGGTATATGGCCCCCGAGAACACTCGAACGGCCAGGGCCACTACGAGCACAGATGTTTATGCGTTTGGCGCATTTTTGCTCGAGGTCGCCTGTGGAAGAAGACCGATTGAGGTTCAGGAGGAGGAAGATGTGATATTGGTGGAATGGGTGTTTTCTTGCTGGGATAAGGGTGACATAGTGGAGGCAAGAGATCCGAACTTAGAGACGGACTTTGTGGCGAAGGAGGTGGAGCTAGTGTTGCAACTTGGATTGTTGTGCTCCCAATCTCAGCCAACTGCGAGACCACACATGCGTCAAGTAGTGCAGTACTTGGAAGGGGATCTCACATTAGGGGAGTTATCATCTCTCGGTATTTCAAAAAGTGGATTGCAATTTGCGTATCATGAAGGTTTTAGTAAGTCTATCATGTCTGATCCATCTTCATCAGACAAGACATTTTCACAAATATCTTCTGTCGCAGATTCTCTTCTCTCTGGTGGAAGATGAGTTTGAAGTTTGTTATATAAATTAAAAGCACATTTCATAGATCGAAGTAATTGTCAAACTGGCGTTCTTATGCGTCAAGTATTTGTAGTTTGCAACTCTGTGAGTATATGTACACTGTAATTTAAGATTCTATGGATCAGAGCAATTTCTGCAGTATATTCTTACGTGTTCTTGGGAATGTCTGCATTAACTTAAATTGCCTCCTTTGGTTTCCCCTTTCGGTCAGCCTTCAGAGTGTAAGAACAAGTCCACCTTTTATAAGGATTATTACTTGTTTGTTTGAATCCTCGCATGATTTAACAGACGGGTCCCTAATATATATGCACCATTGACATGTGAATTTTTTGTTCATAGGGAATATAGTAACACAAGTCAAGGTACCAATAGCTGAAATTGCATTAGATTCAATTTGATCCTAGGAGATTCAAACGATATTTTCTCTGTAGTGCATTCAGCGAATTTCTCCAGCTTCTGGACATATTCTTCTTGATTTATCTTGCGATTTCTCCCCGGGAAAACTTTGTACTAGCTCATGATACCAGCAGTTTCACGTTTCTGGTCGGCCAATCTTAGCTTATATGGTTTAGCCGCATTCACTGGCAATGCAACCAAACAGAAGCACAGTCACGCCCTCTACCCTGGCCTAATCAAGTTCAAATATCATCCAGTGGATCTGCTTGCTCTTTCTCTGTAACTTTCATCTTCAATGTGATTTACAAGAATCCACCTCTGGGTGGTTACGGGTTCACTTTTATGTTAGCTCCTGACAGAGAATTTCCCGGAGCTCTTCCTAGTAATTACTTTCACCTCTTCAACGAAACCACCAATGGCAATGCCACGAATCATATTGTCACAGTATAATTTGACACAGTCCAAAACCATGATGTCCATGTGTCACGCCCCGATCCTCCGGACCCATGCCCATCCTTGCTCGGTCGATATAATAGCGATGTCCTAGGACGCATTGCTGACTCATTCATTTTAATATACGCATGCGGAAGCAAATATAAATCCCCAGACAATAAAACAATGTGATAAGAAAGTAGGGCCAACTTTTTCAAACCAAAACAAACCTTTTATAACAAACGGGTTTATTCACAACATCAGGTCGCTTACAAAAATATCGGCTTAACCAAAAAGGAACTGTCCTAAGACTCTACTTAGACAAGTTCGCCGATTCTTCAATCTCCTTCTTCCCAGGCTTCGGGGCTTTCGGTCCTCCACTAACTTCCTCTAAGGACTTGAAAATTGTTATACAATAACTAGTGAGACAATGTCTCAGCAAGTTCAACCCCTTAAGACCTGATTATGAAGAAAATTACACCCTAAGGGCTGCCTAAGCACAATCAGGTGTCAGAGGACTTACCTTTGCTTTAGTCCCTTCCTGCAAGTTAGTTCAATTAATAAATACTGACAATTATATCACTCAATCAAATCAGATCGAATCATCGATCAATCGACCCAGTCGATTACGTGACATCACGACCATCTCTTGGTCGGCCTATTCAATACTATCTATGAATCCGATCAAAATCCAGGATTCCTCAATCAAAGTGACATAGACAGTACTATCCTATCTCCAGATGACATATAGAGCCATCGAGCGGGTATGCATAATGTTTTATCTCCAAGATGACATATAGGGTCATCGAGCCATTATAACATACCTGTGCATAACGTTCTATCTCCAAGATGACATATAGAGTCATCGAGCTGTTATAACACACCGTTGGATCATACCGTTCTTTCTCCAAGATAACATATAGAGTCACCAAGCCGGTATACAAGCAATTCTTTTTCAAGATGATATGAGAGTCATCGAGCTGTTAAATCATACCGTCCTATCTCCAAGATGACATATAGAGTCACCGAGCCGGTATACATGCAATTCATTCTCAAGATGACATGAGAGTCATCGAGCTATAATAGTATAATGTTCATTCTCCAAAATGATATACGAATCATCGAGCCGTTATAGTATATTGTTCCGAAGATACAATCAATTTTGTCCTTTTTATTATACTTAATAAAAATACACGTGTGTGGGTACATGGCCAGTCTTAGCCAAAATATAAGGTTTTCACTTTTGAGATCACGAAATGGTGATGGCAATTAAATATTAGGAGTGACACATGAAATTTGACTGATCAGGATGGATGTAGATACGTGAAAGAGATGGTACTGGCTCCGATATCATATTAAAAAAAGTCAATCCAAAAGTTTAAGTTATTAGATGGAGAAAGTTTATACATATGTGAAGAGAAGATCGTATGTGACTTGTTGTCAAGTGATAATATTTTAACAATGCATCACAGAAGTGGAAACCACATTCAATAGCAACAACTTTCTTTGTCCTTTTCTTTTTAACAACTTTCTTTGACTTGACTAGCGAAGAAACAAGAATTATTGTAACCTTAGGACGGTCCTTTCGAGTGAAAGAGATAAAAGAGAAAAAGAAATTGGTAAGAGAACAGAATTTGCTCTTTGCCCATGAGTTGTCAATTTGCGTGTCCGTTGGGGAAGTGCCGTGGCTGACATTGCACCCTTTGCCCCGGCCCGCCTCAGTGGGGGAAGACTTGGACGACCGAGACAAGGGACATTACTAGAATTGTCTTTCAGCCCACGACCCAAAAATGAAATTGAAAATTGATGGTTACATTTCGAGTCTTTCTCTTGACTTGACCAGGGCCCTCTCAAAAATGTGTTTCGTGTTTCGGCCATAGATTGTCAAAACGACTCATTAATGAAGTCTTCTCTAAAGGAACAAAAAAGAAAGCCAAAGTTGGAGTTAAATTCGTACGCATTAATTGTAAAACGAGTGAATGTGAACGTATATATTGATTTCATACCTAAACATGTTAAATGTCCAACCCGAAACTTCATCAAATAAGTGGAGAGAGATGTATGCTTATTGACTATGTGTGTGAAATCAGGAGCTACAGATAAAATTTGACGGATAAGGAATGCTCACAAAGTAAATTGAGATTTTTTTCTGGCTGTGATACTATGTTAGAATATTCAATCCCGAAAGCTTAAGTTGTAGAGGGAGTATGGAGAGCAATAAATCCGGTAGACAAGCAAGATGGAATACTTTAATAGAACATCCAAATGTCTCGTGGAGTGCTATTTCCCCTTCTCTTTCCAATTGACTACACAGTCCTTTCTTTTGAGATAAGCCATTACTACTCCATTTTGATGAAAGATTTTGCTCATATGGAAAGTCGATTATGTAATGCATACCCGAATGGAACTTCGTGAATGCCTTAAAAGGTAAAAAAGGGTGTCTCTACGGGTGTTTTTGACGTCACCCGAGATGGAAAGGGGGAGAATGTTTAAAAGCATGGACATCAAAAGCCTCTTCCTTTTAATTAGATTCCCATCTCATTGCCTTTAGTCAAAAAGACTTAAGAAAAAGAAGATGTGCAGCATGGAATTACTTTTTGTGTTTGCGAAAATTTAAATTGGGAAAGGAGATCAATGTTCTTATTCGATAATAGCCGATTGCTGCCGGTGAAACGATACGAGCACAAAGAAATTATATGTTATACTAGATCTTGCTTATTGAATGTTGCGTCATTCAATTGCTGGTGAATGAAATGAAGTTATCTACTTAGTCTTGGGTCCATAAGTTATAGAAAGAGCATTGTCACATGTTATGTCGCACATGGTTTTATAATATTAGGTAAAATGATCATAAATGAGTGTGGAATGGTAAAACCAGGTACATAATAGATTCACGACTTATTTAAACCTAATCCATTTCTATGACTCTATCACCCTCACTTGATTTTACGCTTACTTTCGCCTCAATTTGGATATGAGTTTTCTTAAATTTAATTAAATTTGAAAGTGTGAAGCAATATGGATCTAGTCGGGTATGAATTGGATATAAGCAAATATATGTGTATTACATGAAAATGAGTCAAAACGGATTTAATGAATCGGACCATATTCAATCTGAACCAAACCCGACCGACCCATTTGATGGGTGTAGTGTATATCTATTTATGCATATCATCAAATTTAATTTGGCCTTCGACAGGTATATCATCAAAAGGCAGGTCATCTTCAACATTGACGACGTTAGTTTTACCAGCCATAGGATTCTGCTTTACGGGTCCACGCGTTTCGGCTTTTACTTCTTGACGTGCATCGACAACCAACCGAATTTAGGCACTGTAATTTCCTTAAAACAGAAGCTTTCACTTAAATGGTTGTTTAGTGCCGCTTAATTCCCGGCTTTTTCTTGCCATAAAGTTCAAGCAATTGGCCAATTTTACATTTAGAAGGTTCTAACTTTAGGGATCCTCTCACGGCTAGACACCGGCTTTATTTGCTAGACTCTTCGATCGGGTCAGGTGACAAGTGACTCGACTCCTTGAACAAGTGTCGAGACCGCAAAAGCGAGCAAATCGTCTAGAACTCTCTCTTGATGAGGTCGGAGAAGATGACCATAGATCGGGTCGCCCTCTCCTACTCTTTTCTTGCCACAAAGTCCAAGCAATCGCCAATATTAGATCTAGAAGGTTCTAACTGTAGGGGACCATCCATGGCTGGAAATTATTTCTCTAGACACCGGCTTTGTTCGTTAGAATCTTCGATAGGGTTTGGCGCCAGTTGACTCAACCCCTCGAACGAGCGTCCGGCCGTGAAAGCGAGCAATCGTCTAGGAGAGTCTCTCTTGATGAGGTGCCCTCTCCTACTCTTTTTTCTTGCCATAAAGTTGAAGCAATTTTAGGGACCTTTCATGGCTCAAAATTATTTCTCTAGACACCGGCTTTGCTCGCTTTGATAGGGTTTGGTGCCAAATACTCGACCCCTCAAACATGAGTCCGGACCGCAAAAGCAAGCAAATCATCTAGGACTCTCTTGACGAGGTTGGGGAAGGAGACCATAGATCGGGCTGCCTTCTCCTACTACTTTCACGGGGTGTCCTAAGACCCAATCAAAGGTTTTAGCATGTTAGCCAACGTTATAGGATTAGGACATAGCAGTTCTGGCGAAGAAGAAGGAAATCGTGGCTGGATCGAAGGCTCCACCTCTTATTCTAGTGGGCTTAGAAGTTGGACTAGACTGGTTTCCGTGGCACCGAAGGACCACTATCTCCTACCCAACAAGGCAGCAACCCTCAAGGCCACCAGAAAGACAATTCCGCTACACACATAAATCTTTGTAGTTAGCATTAATATAATGAAAAATCATAAACTAGTATATCTATGATGAATTATCTTAAATTAATTTTTTAATCATGAAAAATCTCAAATTAGTACACTAGTGATAAATTTACCATTTGTTAGTTTCCGTTAAATTTTATTATCAAATTGTTGAGTTGGATGATATGGAGTAGTTGAAGAGTGTATCAGTTGAGATTTTACCATCCGTTTGTCATATGTGTATTAGTTTGTGATTTTTCGTAATATTAATCTAATTTAATAGAAATTAACGTAAGGTAGATTTATCACAAATATAATTTCTGATGATAAAAAAATTAGTTTGAGGTAAATTTATTACAAATACATTGATTTGGAATTTTTTGTGGTATTAACCCTTGCGATTACCGCAGCTACTAGCTTAATGGCTGATAGGGCCTGTTTAGCACACAAAAGTATAGCTTCTAAAGAGTTCTTGATCACTTATGAGGAGCAATAGCTCTGGTATTGTGCAAAATGAACCTTAAAAAAGACCCAAAAGAGTCTCAACAAGATGGATTCAATCCATTTGCACCTTCTCAACATTAGGAAGAGAAGAGATCCAGCTAAGGATCATAAGTTCCCATCAAATCCCATGAAAATGAAATCGCAAGTGTCATCATAAATCCGGCACACGGAAAGTGGGTAAAGCTATATTGTAGCAGACAATATCGGCACGGCCAAACCAAGGCAACATGACCTAGAATACTTACACTACAGATTACCATCTGTAAAAAAACACACTTCAATCAAGAAGCCAAACCCATGTTGGTTTCTGCTTCTACTTATTGTCTATTGTCGTCGATGCATGAATAATTGATTTGAATTGCAAACGGAATGTACAGCCAGCTAATGGGGATGTCGGACGCGGCGGCAGTTCCGCCCTAAAGTCAGATCGAATTTAATCCTTCTGCTTATTCGATGCACGGGCCTTCTCCATGTGCTCCTTCTCCATGTGGTCGAACAAGCTCCCGTCGTACACGGCCCGGACCGTGTCTTTGTGAAGCAGGCCGTCCTTGTCCTTGCAAAGCGTGTACAGGGTCTTCCACTCCGTGTAGGCCGCCAACCTGCAACGCAAAAGCATGGAGAGAAAATTCCTCAGTCACTTTCCTTTCGCTTTCCAACTGTTTCCTGTTCTTTTCATTTGTCGCCTTCTGCTTTATGCTGTGATGTAAAGAGAGGAAGAGCGCAAGAACAAGCATCTCTTTCCAACTACTTGCCGTCGTTGCTTGGCCCATTTGTATCAAAGCTGCGGTGCAAAGACAGAAACTTAAAGCACAAGAAACTCACCAGCCTGTGAAGTTCTTGGGTTGCCTGTTGGACTTGAGCATCTCCTGCAGTTCATTTGATGTCAAGGCGTTCGGGTGCGTCTGCGCGTGCTTGCTAAAGATCTCTTCGAATTTCAACGGAACAAACCTATATAACCCACAAATCTTCAGTAAGCGACCGACCCGAATCAGGACTCACAAGACAATTGGACGTCCATCGCGTCTCACTCCCCGGAACTTACTATTTATCGAAAAGGGCAAGAGAAGCTCTTCTACTTCCATATTTGAGTGATAGTTAAGTCGTATATACAGAAAAGCAAATGTAGATATACGCTCGAGCATGCGCGATGAATATGAATGTACTGATGTTCTGTACCTTCCTTCAGAATCGTAAACGCCGGAATCACTTCCGTGCTTGGCCTTGGTGATGTTCTTGACTTCGATCGGAAACAGAAAGGAAGGGAATTTCCCCTGCTTTTTCAAACAGATCAAGCCCCCATTATAGTAAGCACTCGCTCTCAAAATAGTCCAATACCAAAATTAATAAATTTATAAGTATAATCACTAAATTCAACAAACCCAATTGATATCTAGCTTAAAAATTCAGTAATAAATTATTTGATGGAGAGAGATGCAGAACAAATGCATTATGCTTCCAATGGGAAAACTCCATCTTGTTGCTTGCACACAACACCATCCATTTCCTTTATACTTCCAAGATCCATGAAAGAAACATCACAGTTATTATTCATTTGTTTTGCAAGAAATGAATGATTTAAAAAATATTTTTCTATAAAAGATCACTTGTATTATTCATAAAAATGAATAGCTCCCATCATTAAGCACTCATTATCAAAATATACATGCATCATCACTAAGTTCAACAAACCCAATTCATATCTAGCTTAAAAAATTCAGTAATAAATTATTTGATGGAGAGAGATGTAGAACAAATGCATTATGCTTCCAATGGGAAATTCCATCTTGTTACTTGCACACAATACCATCCATTTCCTTTATTCTTCCAACATCCACAGAAGAGACATCACGGTTATTATTCATTTGTTTTGCGAAAAATGAATGGTTTGAAAATTATTTTCCTATAAAAAATCACTTATATCATTTATAAAAATGAATAGCCCCCATCATATTAAACACTCATTATCAAACAAGCCCAAAAAGCTAAATCAATAAATGTACATGTATAATCACTAAATTCAACAAACCCAATTCGTATCCAGCTTGACAATTCACTAATAAATCATTTGATGGAGAGAGGTGCAGAACAAATGCATTATGCTTCCAATGGGAAACCCCATCTTGTTACTTGCACACAACACCATCCATTTTCTTTATACTTCCAAGATTCACGGGAGAAACATCATAATTATGATTCGTTCGTTTCACGAAAAATAGATAATTCGAAAAATATTTTCCTAACAACGATCACTTGTATCACTTTAAAATAATTACTAGATGAAAAATATTTTAATTGTCGATAATAATTTATATCCAGATATTTATGGGACTGAAGAAATATTCATTTTTGTATATGATACAAGTAATCTTTTGTAGTAAAATATGTTTCAAATTATTTATTTTTCAAGAAACAAATGGAGGATGAATCAAATGCTTTCTTCTTCTCTTTTTAATGCTTTACGTGTAATAATGAAAAGCCTGTACTTACAAGGTACTCAACTAATCCACACATCATCGGATCAAGAACAAATAGATAAATAAACAACCTAGTACCGACCTTATTATAACATTCTTAATAAAAGAACATCCAACCTTCAAGCAGAAAACATCTGCAATATAACGATTTCTCTAACCGAGGGGCATGATCCTAATTTTATTCGACTTCACATTCCTGAATCAATAACACATCTAAAATTTCATTTACAGCCGGACGTAAAAAATTCTCTCAAGAGTACAGTTTTTTTTTTCCTTATAAATTTTGACGGGAAGGTCAATGGTTAATTTTGTTTTTACTCAGTAAACTGCTTAATTGACGGAAGACAAGGAGAACATAAATCAATGATAATTATTTTTTTAATTTTCATTTTATTTTCATCATTACCCTGCCGACGAGAAAAAAAAAAGTCGTGGATGACAATGACATTGCGCGCACTCTATGTGGAGAAGGAAGCAGCAGTCGTGGATTGGATGCCACGTCGCATCATCCCAGAGCACAAGGAGCCACCACCACTAATTGCGATGTCGACTTCCACAATGTGCCGGTCCCACTTATCTTTTGCTTCAGTAAATTTTTGGTCCGGCCTAATTTAAAGCGCATCTCGATCGACAATTGTCGTCCCGAATCTATAGATGGCACGATATAATTGGTTGTGACCCGAATTTATTGTCTGAAACGGATCCTAACTGCGTTGGTCAGCGAGCTTAGAAAAAAAGACAAAAAATAAAAATAAAAGCAGGTTTTCTTTTTGTGGAAAATAAGGACATTGCAATAACTAATAATAAAAGACCACTACGGTGCATTAAAGGGAAATGACTGTTTTTTAAAATTTTATAGACTAAAGATGCGGAGAGTCTTCCTTTTCTTCTTCTTCTTCTTCTTTTTTTTTTTCATTTTATACTTTGAGGAGACTCATATATATTTCAAATACTTTTATTTTAATACGCGAATAATAAGATAAATCTACGCAAGTGATTATCTAATATTTAATTGCCATCACCATTTCGTGATCTCGTTAATTTACTGTTACAACCATCACGAATAATAACATATAAAAAATGCAATATTTCAAAATAGTTAAAGCATAACACGAAAGCTTGTAAACGAGACTAGGCAGCTACAAAATTGCTAGATTAGCCTACGAACTAAATTTTCAACCATCCCAAAATCACGCAACCTTTTCTTATTAGGACCACCGACTTATTCCTGATTCAAGGCTCAATTATGGCTCCATTTGTATGATCGTGTACTCTAACATTCGACTTAACCTACAACCTCCATGTCTCTTATTCTAAAAGAAATAATTCGATAGTCCGAGTCCATGACCCCTCTATCACATGAATACTAACATCATCTAGATATTGATATACGCCATCCGCTCAATTCAGGTTGTTCTTACTCGCGATGCTTCTTCACAAGGCAAATTTCTATTTAGACCGGTTTCGTGATGAACTTATTGACACTCAGGCATCGGTTAACCCCTAAGAAAGCCTCCTGCACATTGAATGGGATTCATTTCATTCCCCCCATCCACATGGACGGACGGGGTCGATGCAAGTCACTTCCCACCTTCGTGGAGGTGTAGGGGCAACCTCAGTCCCCGACAGGCGGCCGACTATCGAGGTGGAGATCTAAAGGAGGTGAGGTGGTTGGTTCGATTTCCTACCTCCTTAGCTCGCCTCATCCGTTTTAATCCCACCTTCAGGTGTTGAAGTATGTATCCCATTATACGCATTCAGTACGAATCTACTTGGGACAGAGGTGGGGGCTCCTCCTACCGCCCCCTGAGAAAGCTAGACTCCCAGTAAACGACACAAACAAGAACAGCACAATTCTACACATGGGGGCCATCGAATAATGAGGGGACCATGTGACTAGCTCGGGTCCCTCGCGAAGTTTCGTCCGTGAACGACGCCAACTCAAGCACATACGACCAAAAACACAACGAGAGAGAGAGAGAGAGAGAGAGAGAGAGAGAGAGAAATTTACAGGGCGAGTTTTCTGGCTGAGCGCAACGTTGATGAAGACGGCAGAGACGGTGGACAGGGTGAGGCTGGCCCCGATCGATCGAAAGCCTTCAAGAACAACCCCCCAAAAAAGGGGTAGAAAAGAGTTAACCCTCGAACAAATCCCATCAAACGTTTCAAGCAAAACGTAGGAAAAGCGAGAGAGAGAGAGAGAGAGTGAGAGAGAGGGCGAGAGACCTCGGAATGTCTCCCATGGATACACGAGGCCGTCGTGGTTGCGGTCGAAGAAGGCGACGTGCTTCTGCAGGACGTTATGGTCGTTCGGCATCGCGGGATCGTACTTCACCACGCTATCACCTGAAAACAAGCCCGAACCACCCCCACGAATTCAACAAGAAACTCGAAAACCCGGAAAAGCTCCCGCTGCTTTAACAGGGGGAAACGGACTTACCATCATCAGAATCGCCCCTGACGGAGGACGAAGGAGGCGACGACGCCATGCGAGCCTTGAGATTCTATTTCCCTGGAGCGACCGGAGGAAGAGCGTTTGCCTCTCGCGTTTCGAAGCTTTCGTGCGAATCTCTCTGCGGGGCTTTTCTCTCGCTCGACGCTTATACAGAACTTTTGTTTGTGAGGAGAGCACCATCGTGCAGGCTTTGGTTTTATACGGTGCCTGGGAGTTTCGGAAAATCGGAGAATTCAATGCCTTAGAAGATGAATCATCATTTATTATTGTATTATTATTCACGCGATTGAATAATTCAAAGGATTTGAAGGAAAAACTTGGTCGGAGGTGTGTACGCGCCGCTCTACATGGTCGACGGGATCTCCCCGATTAGGAAAGCAGTCGCGGGGTGCGATAATTGAGTCCCCACAGGCTATCCTGAAATGACGATAGTGTCTTAGGATGCTCATGGGCTAGTGAATACGACGAAATTGGCACGCGTGTCGGGGTCTTCGCCCCATTTGGCATTTAGGAGGATATATTTCTTTCACACGGCGGATGCATCCGATGAGGGGATGACGGTGTGAAAAGTGATAAACTTATCCTGTGGTGGGTTCTAATTTTGGTCGATTTAGATTAAAAGATTGTTAAGGAAAATTCGGGAAATTCGATAATCATTTCCAATGAATTTTAGAATAAAAGTTAGTATTGAGAAAACCGAAATCTCAAGACAGGTGAGGACTTGCTCGGAGCTTTTAACATTTTTGAAATGCTTAAACAAAGGTTAAATGATATTTTTCTTCCAAAAGCATAATCACCAATTCTTCAGTGTTTTGATTTTGCCCATTGTTGCTACTATTCATGTCCTTTACATTAGGGCAATCACTGAGGCAATGGTCGCTTGAATTGCATGACCCTAGGCGGCACTCATCAGGATTGGATTTGCTAGGGGTTGCACAACCTCAACAAACGGTTGCTAGCACCATATCTAGTTTGCTAGTGTATTTGATTTCTTTATAATAAAAAAAAAATTACCCAAAGGCCATTTCAAAATTATTTTTTTATACCGAATACTACTTAATCCATCGCTGCTTTATAAAATATTTTTTTACCAAAGGCCAAACCCTTTAGGTTAAAGGCTTTCGTTTTTATTCAAGGAGCTTTCAAATGCTAAACCAAGTGCACCCTTAGGATAATGGATATCCACACTGATGATTGCCGGCCAAAATTGTGTGAAAAGAATATATTGAAAAGTCATTAAAAGATATAAAATTAAATGGTTAAATTGAAAAGTTTAGAACTTTGTCGGTTCTCATATAATAGGTAACTTGCCAATGAGGTCACCGATAGCAAACATTGACAGCAAGGACATTCGCCAATGCACATGTGTCATTGGTTGTTAACTATTGCAAATTCTGCCAGGTGTTGGAGCTCGAAAACAAGGAGGATGGATAAATTATACTATGAAACTTTCACCAATCCCATCAAGAAAGTAGCTTCCAAACATACGTATCCCTGCCGTGATGATTAATCGCTTGTATTTGCAATGTTGCGTGTTGCAAGTCAATTCTATGAATCAATAATACTGTGCTTAGCATCATCATTCCATCCCCCCCTTTTTTTCCCACAAAAACCGGAATTCTCCTTTAATCCATCTGTTTATTTCGAGGGGTCCATCGTCGGCTTTCGTTCATATTAATATATTTATAGAAAGCCTAACGTTAATGATGCAAATAATCATGGAATCGAAATACTTTCCCTAATTAAAATGATGATATAAAAAATTAGTAGAGAAAAATATTTTTGTACTTCGTGTAGTTTGGAGCGTGGCATTTCGGACGGAATTGAGGATGACAGTGACAGCATTGCACATGTCAAGATTTTACCCTGGAAAAATCCTTCATAGAAGATACTGTCGCCATGTGGCCAGCCTAAGTCGGGTCCATAATAACGATGCGTGATGCGTTAGAAATTATAACGCGCCGCGGTTTGACAATAATCTCTCGTTGCGAACATCAAAAGAATAAAATAGAATAAAATCAAAGGTTTCGTGCAAGAACCAGGAGCAATTTTCGTAACTTAGCCCAAAATTAGGCCACCTAATTACAAAAAGGACACTTCTCATCCTAACTTCGGTAACATGGAATCCTTCGCAGTTGAACACGTGTCGATAGCCAAAAGGCAAAATCGAAGCAATCATAAAAGATTTTATTCAAAGATTTTGCCTCTCAATTGAAGATATTGCTACAACAGTTGAATCTCAATGAATTGATCCATCAAAACCACGTGTAATTAAAACTTCAAAGAATATTTAAATTTTGTGTGGTCATTGGTGAAGAGTCAATAATGAATGATTAATTTGTGGTGTAAATCTGTCAAACGAGTGGTTTAGGTCAAGTTAAAATAGTCCAACCTAAATCAATCAATTTTTCTTATGACTCATACTTAACCCAATTCATATTACTAAAATATTTTCATATTTAACCCAAATTGAAATGAGAGCACATAATAAGCGAGTGTGAGATTGAGTGAGGGTGAAAGAGAATCATGAAGAATTATTGAATTTAAATAAGTTGTAAATTTATTTATATTTATCATTTTAAGTATATTTACAACTAATTCATCTAACAACTCGATTCATTAAGTATAAGTTAAAAACCCGATCTATAATTTATTTCGATAGGTTTAATAAGGTGGTAGCATTATCTGGAAATCTGTTCTCGATGTGACCTGAACCCGTGATCTCGCCAAAGATGCGCCGAACACGCGAGGTCTGAAGCAATCGGGTTAGATTAAAGCGTTTCCGGGTGTGAACACGAGACGGGATAGACATGGAGCTTTTGCTTCACTTCAGCAAAAGTGGCGGAGGAATTCGACTTTATGCTTTAACGTCACTTCCCCAAATAGTTGGGGAGGAGCTTTCCCGAGTGGACGTCCTTATACGATATCCCCTCGCCTCTCCCACGCTCCATCATCACGGCAGACAATTCGGTAATGTGGGCAGGGGGCTCGGCCCGGTCACCGTCCAATTTAGACTTTAGCTATCGGAAAGTTCCTCAGAAAACGATAAATCAGAGGCTATTTGTGTTGCGGCGAAGAATGAATGTTCAACTTTCCGGGGGACCTCGGGTTTTGACCCGTCGATCGAGCTAGAATTGATCGGCCGGTCGGTCTGACTCGGTCCTGAACCGAGTAACGAATTTGGTGCACCCTGAGACAATTGTTTTGATTGATCGAGCAAATGATTGAGTGCCTAATTAAGCTGATGTAAGTCTCGGAAACGACATTCTGGCAATGTACGGTTTGGATTATTGAAAGCAATCGTTAACTTAATGAAAGAGGGTGCTCGTGTAATTAGTACCCCTTTTAAGGATCATCGTGCATGGCATTATGCAAACTTTCCACCGAGGGAAGGAAGTAGCTTTTCCCCACCACAAGCTCCCCTCTTTCTGATACCAGCTCAAAAGCCAACCTGCAAGTATGTGCTGCTAATGGCATTATTTATGTCATCCCCGCTGTACTTATCACGGTCTAACTTTTGATTATAAAAAAAAAAAAAAAAAAAACAACTCGGCCCGCCATATGAAGTACATATGCCACTTTTGGATTAACTAATGCCAAAGATGCCGGACCCGACTTGCGAAGATCGATTCACAAAATGGCGCGGCACGTACCCATTGGATCGGCTATATGAATATAACTTGCTTGTTTGAGTAGACAGGTAAAGTTTTTATCGATCGCTTAAGAGAACCCATTCTTGTGAAAGGGTCTTAGTATCTCGTGACATCAATGATTCTTTTCCAAGGGTATTGTTCGATGCGTTGAAGACTATTTGGGAAAGCCTTCCAATGCCGCAATCTTAGAAAACTTTCGCAGATGCATGTTTCATGCTATCAATTGAAAAGTATGCCTTATGAAGTGAATTTACCAAAGAGGGAACCTTCCCATGGTGCGAAAAAATCAAATATGAACATATGCATGCATGGACGAAAACGCTGCGTGCGCCATGCAAGACTTCTCCACGCGGTCTTCCCAGCTACGACCCCAACATCAAATATGGCCTCGTGGCCTACAACGTTCGAGAAGGAGGATTGAAAATACGAAAAATCAAACGTGGGAAGCTGCGCAGGCATCGGCTTGGTCTATCGATTCCATTCTTCGGGAGTATAGTGCGAGGAATAAATGAACGAGAAAAACTCGAGAATGGCCACCACAAAAGACCGCGAAAAGTCAAAAATAAACGAACGTTCGCCTCGGCCTTTCCACGAATATGTCTGCGTTCATGAACGTTAGCAAGTTGCAGATGCTCGAACTACTTGGATTCTAATCCAGAAATTGAGCCGATGGTCGTCCTCGATCTTGACTATTAAATGGAGAATATGGCTATTTGCACACGTGGGCGAGGAAGTTGTGCGTGCAACTGCTGGTCTCTGGGGTCTCCGACTGAGCCGGAAGACTGTCGGGTTTCGCAGGACCATCGGTTGAGGATAATGTCTCGAATGTCTGCCTCGGCCTGATTCCCCAGCCAATGGCTCCTCGTGCCGGCTAATCTGTTCTTTAATTCTTTGAATACTTGCATCATTCTTTGGCGCACAAGACTGTCGGACTGAACAGCATATTCCCAAAGGGTCAGTAATGACGAAATTCTATGGAGACTTTGAACTGGCAACGTGCTTCAATATAAAATTTAAAAGGGCAAGTGTAGAATGCGCTTTTGAATACGTGAATGGGAACGCCATCTTATTCCTTTGAAAGGGTCAATTGTTTAAACCTAAGTGTCATCGACCACATGGCTTGGGTGGGTGCTTAGGTCATTGGTAACTAATTTATGTGGCACGTGTTATGCATGTGGAGCGAGTCCGAAAATACATGATGAGTTGGCTTAGGGCCTATTTGTTAAAAATTATTTTTGTTCCTCGGAACAACTGTTTTTATTCTTTTATTCCAGATAATGAAAAAAGAATAGAAATGTGTTTGGTAAAATTTTTGTTCTCGAAAATAAAAAACTTTTTTTTTTGTTCTAGTGAATAGATTTAGAACAAAAACAATAAATAGAAAAAAGTAACCTCTTGTTCTTGAAAACAATTTTTTCTTCTCTTTTCTTTTATTATCTTTCATTCCTTCTTCTTCCTTTTGGCTGGTCATCGACCTTGGCCATGGTCGACGACTGGCCAACGAGGGCCAGTGACCTCGCTAGAGTGTCATTGGCCCCCGGCGACGTCGAGCCATGGCGAGCTCCAACTCGCCTAGATCTGGTGAGGCTAAGCTCACCCAACCACCGACCAGGCTCGGCCTCGTTGGGCCACCGCCAGGTTGGTGTCACCCAATGGTGGCCCGGTGAGGCTGACCTTGCACTGTCTGGGCGAGGTCGAGCCTCGCGGTGACCAGGCAAGCCTCTAGTGAGCTCGTCGGCCCTTGCCCTGGCCTAGCGAGACTCCGGTGAGCTCGTTGGCGACCAGCGACCAACCACAAAGGAAAAAAAAAAAAAGAAGAAAGAAGAAAAAAAGGAAAAATGTTATAAAAATGTAAAATAAATTAAAAGAAATAACAAAATTATATAATTATATCAAATGCATTTCTTTCCCGAGAAATAGAAATTTTGTGCAGTTACCAAACACATTTTTATACTAAAAAATTGTTCCCAAGAACAAAAAAAAAAAAAAAAAAATCATTTTTTGATAAAAAATTATTTTCGGAAATAGAATGGTAAAAGAATTATTAAGAGGGTTTGCGATTATCGATGAAAAGAATGGGAAAAGTGCTCGTCTCTCGTTACACTAATGATCTGTCAATGCTAAAGAAATTGAATTTCGTCTCGTGGGTAAATTTTGGAATACCATGGTTGAAGTTGATGAAGGGACGTTGGACAAAATTTCTATTTAATGAGGAAAAATGATACTAGTAGTCCCTAAGTTTTGCCTCATTGTGCAATGTTATACTTTAATTTTGTGAAAATCGTCCAAAAAATCTTAAGTTATGGAGGTCAACTCAATTCTAAGCATATCAATTGTGCTAATTTAGTACTAAACCCTTTAATGATTTGTCAATTGAGTCATTAGCCTTTCAATAATGTCAATTTAATCCTAAATTTCTAACAATTTGTCGATGTAGTTATTCCAGTCAAATATCCAAATAATAGATTTATAACTAAATTGACAATTTTTCAAAATGTTTAGTATTAAATTGAGACAATTGAGAGGTTTAGTAATAAATTGGTACAATTAAAAGGTTTGAGACTAAATTGGTCGATTTTCCCCTTGAACTTTTAATTCGTTCATTGTGCTCTTTGGACCATTCATAAATATTTCATGTAGTCCTTTTGTTCAATAAGATAAGAGAGGAGGCCACCAAAAGTCCTTAAACTATAGCGAAACGTGCGGACAAGTTCTTAGAGTAAAGGGAAGTAGAGTGCATACTTCACAATAGTTCAAGGATTATTTTGCACCTAAACTAATGGAGACTCTCTCTCTTGTTTGATCAGACAAAATGACTACATCGAATATTTAGGGATAGATTAAGGATGATTGAACAAATTATGAGTCTAAAGATAGACACGGTTCATCACGCCGAATTTCATGAATTATTAACTGTCTTTTTCCCTTTTAATTAAGAGCAAAGGGGCGAGATGTCGATGAGCTTAGTAATGATCATTATGGTTTCTTAAAGATTAGGGAATCGGAGCCCCTCGTCCGGGAAAGGCGGATGGCGGTGGACGCATCTTTGGAAGAGGGAAAGGTTGTTGGCGCTGGAAAGCAATGAGTAGGGGGGGAAGTGGGGCATGGAAGCATTTGAGCTTTTTGCAAATGGTCGATCAATAATGGAGAGGGCATCTGATGCCTGGGGTTTCAAGTCACGAAAAAGGAGGGAAGCAAGAATCTTTCGGGTCCGGAAACATTGCTTTAAGCCATCGTTTTGCACGAGGGGGTCCGTCGCGTGAGTCGGTCGTATCATATCCGAACAATCGATAGCAAGACACACGAAAAAAACGCGGTGCGAATGAAGTGTGTATTGCTAGGGTTAGATGCAGCGTTTCAGCGACTCTTTACTCGTGATTATAATGAAGGGAGATGGTTAACGAGCCCGAGCCAAAAGTATTGGTGCGTGAACAAGTTATTGTTAGGGAATTGGACAAAATCGAATGTGTGGCTTTAAGGACGAAAGAATCACCTTCTTTATGTGTTCTTCCGCCTTATTATGTCGCCTTCAAATAATAACAAGGTCACGAACATGGAGATGATTAGTTTGAACTTAACCTTTAGTTGTGTTTTTCAATGAGTTTGAAAGGAGTAGATGTGAGAGAATCCGAAATCGATGAATTCGGAGTTCGGACCAAGTGGAGCCAAACGTCCCTCGCCGCCGCCAACGCTGCTGCCTCCCCTCGTCGCCCTCCTCGCTACAGCTCCCTTCATGTATCCACGTCATGCCGTTCGCCTCTCTCTCACCCCTATCAAGTCGATGACCATGGACGACTAGCCGCGCTCATTCCGCAGTCCATGAACGACGATCAATGCCCTGAATAGAGAGAGAGAGAGAGAGAGAGAGAGAGAGAGAGAGAGAGAGGGTGATGGGCTTCGTTTTGAGAGAAGTTGGACATGACTTTTAGTGGGATGGGTTGGGAAGTGGGCTCGGGGGCTTTAGGCTGAGCATCTTCTAATGCGCTGGGTCTAATTTGCTTTGAAAACGTTATGCCCTTGTGGAATTTGTGAGCCCAAAAACATTTTTAATTTGATTGGAAAAATGCTGGTATTTCAAGGTGTCGGTAAGAAAGACAGGTACAAGTTGGCAAAAGAATAAGAAAAACTAGTAATTTGCCAAAATGCCAATTTTTTTTATACTAATTTCGTTAAATGGTCGGTAATTTGCCAACAAATTACATGAAAATTAGGTAATCGGTTATTTTTCTTTGGTAGATAATTTAATTTTGCACTTATCAACCCTTTTAAAAATTTACTCCCATAAAAAAAAAAAAAACTCATTTTGAAAGTAGAATAATAAAATCATCGTCGTTGTCATAATTGCATTGGCTAGCCCCTTGCCAAGGGCTGCCAAATCTAGGCAATGGTCACGGGCCCTCGCTAAGGCCTCAACGACCTTGACTAGCCTTTCCTGGTTGGGAGGGTCACAGTGGTGAGGCCCTATGACCTGGCTTTTTCTTTTTTGTGTTATTTTTTTATATAAAAAAATAAGCCTTTTGTATTTTATGACCTCATTTAACTATGATTTTGGTTAAAAAAATTAAGATTTTGACCCAAACAACATCATTTTGATCTTTTATTTAATTCTTTAGTAAGGTTAATACCACGAAGAAGAGACAAAATAATAATAAAAAAACCACATAAGGGAAATAAATTTATATAAACAAAAAATTGTGTCGGCATATGCCGTTAGCCTAATTGGACAGTGTTAATGTAAGGAATCGATTATACTAATTTGGAAAGTTTTGGGATCTCAATTATTGGTGACAAGGAGTAAGACTTCTAATATACTTATTCATTTTCTTAAAAATCTTTGTCCTCATTAATTTTTCTCTTTTAAAAAGTGAGACGTTTGTATATTTTTCCCTCTCACTCTATTGATGTATCATGACATGGTGGCGATCCATTCAATCCGTCAACTGCATTTCACAACTCAACGCGAACCACACTATCTAGTGCAGAAGGTACACGAACTTCAAGTTCGATTTCCGATTGACTTGATCCATCGCATTCGTCAAACAAAAAAGTCCTTAAAAGAAAAGTATTCTTCTTGTATTAATCAGTAGTTTCAAGAATCATGGGTGAGACAAAAGAATGAATCTTCTGGTTTTCCCGAAGATTAGTTCGAATCGAACCAAAAAGAATTAAGAAAGACTGATATCGTTTTCTGGTTTTCTCTCATTCTTGGGATTGGAGCCAAGCCTTTCAACCAATATGTCCAGGGCTTCCTTCATCCACCAATGTCTGCACACTTCTCTTGCTTCAGCTGCTGTCATCTGCAATATAACAGTCCGTATAATGCTTCAGTATCTCTACTCAGAATTGTTATGGCTATTATGATTTCATGGATAATCAGAAGGTGCATACCCAGATTCTCTGACGGAGATTTTTCTCTGGCCACAGATCAAGTTCTTCCTTGACAAACAAAGGGAACATGTGCCCTTCATAGTACGTTCCATATCTTTTGCTCAAGAAGCTCCATCTTCCCAATTTACACTGCAATTTAAATGGTAACCGAAAATTCACATCACTCCCTGAGCATGAGCATGAAAATGAACATGAACTTGAACTTCTTATACTGATAGACTATAAGGTCTTAGTGCCAGTACACAGTTAGATTAACACATTCTCTTTAGGGCGTTCAACTCGAACGTGATTGACTTAGTCTGCTAAGTAGCTCTAGGCTGCAATTTGAAAGTACCTCGATGTCGCCAAGAACTCCGGCCTCTTCGATGGATTCTCTCGAAGCCGCTTCTTCCTCTGATTCATCAAGCTCCCATCCTCCCTGAGGAGACAAACATGCGGTTTAGTTTAGTTAGGCGCAGATACGACTTATTATGACCACACGCTTTTAACAAAATTCAAACCCTCACGTCTTGACCCCGAAACAACTGAATTAGTTAACTAGGAATAATTGGCATTACAACAGTTAGTGTACCTTAGGGAACATGAGCCCTTGACCTTTCGGCGAACTGATCACCAAGAACTCTAGTTCATCGCCCACCACTCCATCTCCATCTCTCTTGTATCGGTAAGGTATGCATCTGCAAGGGATGATCATCCAAGAACAAAGGAAACTGAGCTCCAGAAAGAGTAAAGTAAAGCAGGAAACAAAAAGTATCTGAGTTCGGAAAAGTAGAATGGCTGCAATTATCATCATTCATCATTTTGCGTAAAGAAAACTCTAGTATCGAACAAAGAAGAACCGATTGAAGGGAAAGAGACTCAGTCACTCAGTAAGCGAGTCATGGCGATAAAATCCCAGAAAGATGTAAGTGAATCTGTTTACATACCCTACGACTTGGCGACGGCCCATGTGGTATCTCTGGAGCTCTCTCCCACTGCGAGAAACCATGCACAACATCTTCTCCTCTTTCCTTTCTGTGTGTGATTTCTCTGTTCTGTGTGTGATTTGCTAAACCAGCAAAAAACTTTTGAGAGTACTATCTCTCTCTCTCTCTCTCTCTCTCTCTCTCTCTCTCTATTGCTCGAGGCCCGAGAGACGAAAGACAAGAAAGATTCAGGTGGAATAAGTAAAGTGAAGCGAGGGGAACATGCCCAAGAGGAGGTTATATAGTCGGTGCAACCAAACAACGACGCGGGATTGAAAAGGCGAAACTTGGAAATGCAAGGGAAAAGACGTGTTTCTGGCTTGCTTACGAGGATGAGATGATGGCCAACGACAGTGTGCGGAGAATCAGATTCGAAGTGACCGACCACCCGTGTGCATCCGTGCCGTGGATGCTATGTGTATGAGTACCGCAGTTACGTCTTCGCGTGGCCGTGCTTTGACTTTACGATAAAGCGCGTGTGCCGTCCTCTTTCCCAGGTCCATCTCCTCAGCTTCTTTTCAGTTTCCTCATTCCTCTCTTGTAATTGTTTATATGTTTTAGTTGGGGGCCAGTCTCAGTCCTAGTCATCGTTTAGTAATAAAACGAGTTCTTCTCTCTTTTTATTGCGAGTGCCTCGTCGTTTTCTCAACGACCAAGTGGCGATGGTGGTGGAGGAGGTGGGTGGCGGTCGAAAATTGACTTCTGCAGATGTTCTCCACGTGCAAGGCAAAAGCTAGCTCAGTAAGACTTGGATTTTGCCCCGTCCCGAGACCCATATGCTTTGAAGGATTTCGACCTTTCTATTTAAGTGCGACCGTACGAGGACGACAAACGAGTTGTTGTTGGAACAGTTGACGCGTGATCATCAAGGGTTTTCCCTTGGAGTTTCGATTCGAGCACGAGAAGGTTGACACTAGAGACGATAAGTTAGTGTAGGAAAATGGGATATTCACGTATGTGGAGATGGGGATTTGTCCGGGTCCTGCGTTCGGCGGGCTTTGCTGTTGAAAGGGTCCACTCGTCGAAATGGTCGGAAGGACATTTGCTTCCAATTACCACCAATTGCGTCAAACCCCTCCTCAACATTTTACACGTATGCTCGGTTTGACAAGATCGAGAGTCAGCTTCTAGGCCTTCTCTCACGTTACCTTCATTTTCTACGCCGTCCTTTTCTTCACCTCTGTAAAACTACGCGAAACAGAACAGTTGGGTACAATGATTGATGTGCACTAATGTCGTCCCTTCCGTTTCGAGGACCTATGATTGAAAAGGCCAGATAACGCCAGGGGAAAATGTCCTAGATGTTGATGGTATTACATGATGGTTCTAGCTACCAGCCTACCATTGTGCTGCGTGCGATCCCGCCGTAGGGGTGAGCACAATTTCCGAATAGAACCGAGAATCGGAGAATCGAACCAAATTGATTCCCAATTCAAAGTTCAAAAAAAAAAAACTCTAAAACATTAGGTAGCCCCATGTGATTAACCCCCCTTTTGCCGGTTCTTCCCCCTTCCCCTTTCTTTTTCTATCTCTCTCTTTCTTTTCTCCCCTTTTTCCTCCTCACAACATCTTCTCCCCTTAACTTTTTTCTTTTCCTCTCTCTCCCTTTCTCTTTCCCCCTCTTTCAGCCGAAAACCCCCCTTCTTCTCTTCTTCTTCTTCTTCTTCCTTCCTCTTGTCGGCTGCTACTTCACCCACCACCACACCATCGTCCCGAGTCCTACTCACCACCACCTCTTGGCCACCGAACCACCACCACCCACTGCTCGTCCGACGAGTCGTCTTGCCATTGAGCCCGACGAGCTATCACACTATCCGCGCCGCCCCTCCTCGCCATGAGCCATCGCCACCATCCCCGAGCCATCATCACCACCTCTTGCTGCCGCTTGCTCGGCCATTCAGGCCGTCGTTGCTCCGAACCGCCACCACCTCCACCAGAACCAAGCTTTTCTCCACTTGGCCGTGGGTTAAGCCGCAACCGCCACCGTCTTCACCGCGCCGTCCGTGCCACCGTTGGTGTCGTGAGACTCATGTCTTCGTCACCGTCACCGCGTGCTCGCCAATGCCGGACCTCCCTCGACATTGCCGCTAGACGCCGTCACCTCTTGCTTGCCTCGCCGCTCAACCGCTTGCCATCAACGCCGCCGTTGGACGCCACTTGTCCCCCCGATGGAGGTTGCTCGCTCGCCCAACCGCCCAATCAGCCTTAACTCCACACCCCTTCACCTCCGCCTCCACCTCCACCTCCACCTCCACCTCCAACTCAGTCGCACCCCCACTTTCTCTCTCCTTCCGCCTATCTGGTTAGGGGCGACGCAGGACGCCCTTGGAGACTCTGGTGGGGACCTACCGGCTGATCGATGACGAGACAGTAGGCTTTCCTCCGCATTTTTGCTCTTTTTAGTTTTTAGAATAGCTTTTCCTCCGCATTTTTGCTCAAGTGATAGATTGCTCATTTGCCTAACTAAGATGAGCAACGCCGACAGTTGCTCAACCTTCATTATTATGCAACCGTAGTTATTATTATAAAACACATTAACCATAAGGAATCACCAAATTATACATTAGACAATGTTTTCTCTAGAAAACTATGAATTTAGTTGTCTATTCAGATGTAAAAGATTCACATTGCTACGTATTGGCAGGTACTAAAAATGGAGGCCCAACTATTGAATTATTTCGGCTTATGGATATTCGTGCCCACTACGAAAACTTTCCTTAGGTTCTGCAACTTATTGAATTCTCATTTGCTTTACTTTCATTGGAGTTATTTGCATTCTAAAAGAATCGAATATTTCGTTTCTCAAGAGATTTATTTGGGCAAAAGAACACTTTAAGTGCCATAACTTTGGCCAAAGAGACACTTAAAGTGCCATAACTTACGAAAGGTATACTTAAGTGCCATTCCGAAGAAAAAAATCCGGCCAAAACGCCAACGTGGCGTTTTTCCGTGAAGCGCGCCCAAAATGACGTCGTTTTGCACGCGATGTGGCCAAAACGGCGTCATTTTGGCTGACGTGGTAAAAAAAATTTAAAATTTTAATTTAATTAATTTTAAAATTAAATTTAGTTAAAATATTTAAAAATAATAATTTTTTAAAATTAAATTTAGTTGAAATATTAAAAATTTAATAATTAAAAAAAAAAAAAAAAGAAAGGGGGGGGGGGGCGGCGAGGGATTAGCCCTCAACCGTCGCCGCCGCCGCCCGCCCGTGCCGGGAAGGGCGACGCGGGGGGGGGAGGGTCGATCGGGGTCGCCGGGCCACAGCCAAGGTCGGCCCGGGTCACCAGCCCTTGGCCGGGGCCCGGCGACCCGGCCGACCCTCCCCGCTGTCACCAGCCCTTCCGGCGGCGACGGTTAAGGGCTAATCCCTCGCCCGCCTCCCCCCTTTTCCTTTTTTTTTTTTTTAATTTTTTTTTTAAATTATTAATTTTTTAATATTTCAACTAAATTTAATTTCAAAATTATTAATTTAAAATGTTTTAACTAAATTTAATTTAATTAATTTTTTTGCCACGTTAGCCAAAACAATGCCGTTTTGGCCACGTTAGCGTGCAAAACGGCGTCGTTTTGAGCTCAATTCGCCGGATAAGTGCCACGTCAACATTTTGGCCGGATTTTCGCTGGATTAGCACTCAAATGATTCATTTTACTCTAATTTTGGCACTTAAGTGTACCTTTCGTAAATTATGGCACTTAAGTATCCCTTTGGCCAAAGTTAAGGCACTCCAAGGGTCCGTGCGTCGATTTATTTGAGTAGCACAGGCAATGTATGCAGTAAGGGTCATTGACCTAGTCCATGCTAGCTTGAGCTTAAGAAAATACCACGTTCCTTAATCTTAAGAAATTTAACCATTTGTCCATCAATTGCTTGTAAAATCTCTAGAGCCCTAGTATTGAATTGGAGTACTTGGCAGATTACCTTGCGGAGCTGACATTGGTTGAGTATGAGTTCCTGACTTTTCTTCCTTCTCTAGTTACTGCATTAGCCATATTTCTTGCTAGATGGATGTTGGATGACTCACGCCACCTTGGGTCTGTTCTCTATCTTGCATTTCTTTCATCGCCACAAGCTTACAATTTGATTATCTAGCTATTAACTTACCTTTTACTTTCTACAGAATTCAATTTTGGAATTCTACACATCTTATAAGGCATCTGACTTGAAGACTACGGTATCTGCATTGCAAGACCTACAATCGAATGCAAAAGAATGCCCATTAAGTGCTATATGTATCAAGTATTGGCAACAGAAGCTACACTAGTACGAGAGCTCAACAACTAGAACAAATTAAAATAAAAACCACTCATGCTCGGTCGAAATTTTTTACTTGCATTAGTGATTTTCTTGTGTTTGTCTCAACAAAAGTTGCTAAGTTGCCATCCTTTTTTTTTTTTTTATCTTGGCTTGAGCTGATATAGTCTCTTTCCTTCTTTGTTAAAGTTTAAATCTGAATATGAAAGCAAAAAAAAAAGAACCCGTTGGATCCTGGAGCCGACCCGGAACTTATGACGGGGTAGGTTCCAAGTTCTCAGTTCTAACGGGTAGGTTTTAGGTTCCAAAAATTGAGGAACTTGTACCCGATGGTAGGTTTTAGGTTCCCGATAGAACCGAACCGGAACCAGGAATCGCTCACTCCTAATCTGCTGGATTCCAATAATATCCTAAGGTTGAAATGCATTGGGCCTATGCAAAGTTTGCTCATACACAAAGAGACCCACAGAATGCGAAGGATGTATATGACGTGTTTAATAATCATTTTATTTTTGAAAATAACTTTTTATTCAAAAATATTTTTTAATTCTATTTTTGAGAATAATTTTTGAATTTTTTAAAGCATTTGGTAACTGTTCAAAATTTTTATTCTTGAAATAAAAAGATGAAAATGTGTTTATTAGGATTCTTTTATTTTTATTTATTTATTTATTTCATTTTTTCTTCTTCTTCCTTCTTCTTCATGGTCGGTTGTCGGCTATGAAGCACGGACACGTTGTCCGTGCTTCCGTGTCGTGTCCGACACGTGTCGGAGCGTGTCGGACACGTCGACACGCTCGGACACGGTCGGACACGCGTTGACCGCATGTCCGATTTTTCGACACGCGGTCAACATTTTTCGACACGCGTCGACACGCGTGTCCGGAAGCCTGATGGAGGGTGGAGGCCAGGGAGGGCGAGGGAGAAGAGGCCGCGAGCGACGGCGAGAGACGGCTAGAGAAAGAGCCGAACAGAGAGAAAGTAAACTCACGCCGGCGAGATGAAGCCGCGCAACGGACCACTGCGACGGCGAGAGAGAGAGCAGCCGCCACTGTTGCGATGGATCGGCGACGAGGAGGAGGAGGAGGAGGAGAAGGATCAAGAGGAAGGGGGTCGTGCGGAGAGGAAGGTGGTCGTGCGGCGAGGAGGAGGAGGAGAAAGATCGAGAGGAAGAGAGAGGAAGGGGGTCGTGCGGCGGGCGGCGTGCGGCGAGCGGCGAGAAGGAGGAGGAAAAGTTCGCCGAGAAAGAGGAGGAAAAGTTTGCTAGGGTTTTTATGAGGGAATAAAAAGTAATAAAAAAAAAGGGGGACGATGGAGGGCAATGGACGAAGGAAGTGGCGTGGCTTTTGAGTTTTGGGGGAGGGGAAGTGACAGGTTGACAACCTGTCTGTCAGGGGAGGGAAAAAAATGTAAAATAAATTTGGGGTGGAGGGAAATGGACGGAGGAAAAAAGGGGGGATTTTGGGGATTTGTTTTTTTCAATGGGAAAATCAAATGAATGAGATTAACAAATAACTTCAAAAAATAAAAGTATTGAACTTTGAATAATGATAAATTTTGATTATTATAGAAAATTATGGATTTATTTAAATAAATTGATTCTAATTTTTTTTATTAATTATTACTTTCATCAATAATTTTTGTTAAAGGTAAAAACATGTTTCGCATTAACTATAAATATATTTTTCGAATTTTTAATGAATTGATTTATTAATATCATCAGTGTATTTATTATAGGCTCTTTTTTTAATTAATTAATTATTTATGAATTTGAATTAAATTAATTAAAAATAAAAATATTTATTTAATATACAACGTGTCGCAACGTGTCGGAATTCTCTATTTTTTAGAAATGACGTGTCGACGTGTCGTGTCGTGTCCCATGTCGGTGCTACATAGGTTGTCGGCATGCTCGCCAGAGGCTCACCTGACCACCATAAGGCTCATCCTCACCAAATCTAGGCCGACCCTTGCAGTGGGCTGGCAAGGCTCTGCCTCACGCCAGTTGGTGAACCTGAGCCTAGATGTGGCTAGGTGAGGTTGGGCCTCGCCGATGGCTAGGCGAGCTCGGTCTCACCCTCGCCTTGAGCCCTCACCTAGTCAAGGCAAGGTTAAGCCTTGCCGTGACTTGGCATCATCGGGGGCTTGCGACACTCCGGCAAAGTCACCCATCCTTGTTTGGCTAGTCGTTGGCCATGGCTGAGGCTGGTGATCGGCCAAAAGGAAGAAGAAGAAAAGAAAAGTGAAAAGAAAAAAAAAATTAAACTTGATTTTAAGAATTGTTCTTAAGAATAATAAGTAACTTTATTCTACTTCTTAATTCTGTTCCAAATTTATTTCTGGGAACAAAAAAATGAATTTTTATTCTGGAAATAAAAAATTTACCAAACGAATTTCTATTTTTTTCTTTAATTCTTGGAAACAAAAGAATAAAATCAATTGTTCTCGGGAATATTACCAAATAGGCCCATAATGTTATGCTAGATAGTTAATCTGGAGACAAATATCATCACTGCCATTCAAGTATCTCAACTCCACTTCTACTCAGAGAATCGTTAATAAGTTAACTCGAGCTAGAGGATTGGTCTGAACTTGGTCATGACAATTGTTTAGAGACTTAATAGGTAGAGTTAGAGAAAGGGTTCGGCATGGAGACATCGTCAAGTTAATGATCACAAATCATAATGAAAAGAAAATTCTGTATATTTTATTTATTTATTTAAACTTAAATCAATGATTTGTTATTGGATCAGAAAGCAACAAGCATTTCATCATACATGTGTAGTTTGGATTTTTCAATGGATTTACATTTTTCATTAATGGAATTTTTTTTATGTAGTTAGTAATAATTCTGGTTATTCACTAATAAAAAATTCTTGTTTAGGCAGTTCGGTCGAAGTGTATATACTCGTATCGATATACATGGGTACACACACATGCACATATAAATACTTTTGTTTCGCTGAAAAGTTACTAATGAAAATACTTTCCAAATATGGATGGATCAATAAGTGAATCGACAAATGTCATAAAGGGCTGATTGTTGAAATTGGACAGTAAAATAAATGACAAAATTTAAAAATGCCGAGACTAAAGGTAATTACAATCAATCACGTAAATTGTAGAAAAAGTAAAGGTGAAGATAAATTTACAAAAGAACGTTGAGTCCCTGAATTGATTAGAGGGTAGGGTTTTTGAAAAGTACACTTGAGATATTTATTATGACATCATCGATCTTGACACTTATCTCAGATCACAAACAGTGGACTAAGGATTGATATGTTGATGATAGGGAATAGGCCATGAATCGATCCAAAGATTAGCTATGGACCAATTAACCTGATCAAGAAATGCGACTAAGGATTGGTTATATTCGATTAGAGTGTTCGACCACAGGTAGGTTGCTCAACCATAAGGATTGATTGTGGGACAAACACGCACCAACATGGATCGATCAATGGATGGTTATTGATTGATTCCACATGGTCGTGTATCAATTGTGGGTGATTCCGCATGGTTATTGTATCGGTCGTGAACGACCATAAATCGACCTAGTGTGATTGTGTATTGGAGCGGATCAATCAATCCCACAAAATTATATGACAATCGAAAATTGACCATAGATCAATTAAACTCAAACATGGAACAGTTCCAAACCGAACATGGACTATGGCATATAGACCAGCCACAAGTCCAATCCCAAGATCAGTTAGTAGGACTGAAGGCTGGCCCTTGGGCCTAGTCGACCCTAGCCGCACACAATTTGAAAGTATTGTCGAATTAGTCTCGTCAATTAGGCTCAACTATGTCAGGCCTCGTTCAATCATGGATTAGCCACAAACCTCGAACTGGATAAAATAGTCGATCATGGATAAACACAAGAAACTCTCATCCAATGAGACAGCCTTTAATTTAGTTTCTTTCCCATGAGTGCATTAATTAATAAGGGGATAACTCACCTATCAAGTGGCAAAAAATGAACTTGTTTCTTGAAGCCATTGATTTTTTTTGGATTATAACACATTGAGATAGGGATGAGTCACTCGTCTAGGTGGACTCCTTGGAGAGCAAGTAAACCCAAGTCTAGGCTCTTTAATGAGCAAAATCCAAGATAATTAATGGAATAGGTGACTCATGGGCTTATGTGTCCCTAAAGACTTAGGGTCATCATAACCCTAGAATAAGTCTTGGAAATGAGCAAATTAATGCAAATGATAAGCCACACGTCTACTTGAGGAACAAGTAGCCCAAGATACAAGTTGTTTTGAAGACCAAACTTAGCCATGAATTATTCTAGGAAGCTAGTCATTTAATGCAAATGGTGAGTCACAAACTTATGTGTCTCTAAAAAGCTTAGACCATAATTGCACTATCTTGAGACTTGGAAGACAAGTCTTGCCCAGCCTTAAATGCTTGATAAATCATAGCCTAGAAGAATTAATGAGAGATGGTCTTGGAAGACCATTAGAGGCACCACTTCATCTTCCATAGACTTGCCACCTCTTCCAATTAGGGTTATCATTATAGGGTGACTCATGACCATGTGGAGAAATGAGAAAGACACCATTTGGACATTGAATAATTGAACTAGGGCCCTAGGCGCCACTTAACCACCCTAGGTGCCACTCTCTCCTCCTTAGTCAAGACACCCAAAGTCTTCTTATTGGACTATTTAGCGAGGCAATTATGGAGGGTTTGCCTATAAATAAAAGCATTACCCCTTCCATTTCAAGGTTTGCACACACTATCTCACTTTTCTCTTCTATTTGCCTCCTTGATCGCCGTTCTCTCTCTCGATCTCCCCCCCACCACCGCTCGCCCACCACCACCATTCGGCCATCATTAGACTGCCCTAGTAGTTTAGTTGTAAGTGGACTTCTTAACCTTTGGCTAGGGTGTTGTGCTACGCTATCCAAACATAAAGTGTGTTCTTGTTTGAGCTTGTTTGTATTGTGTTCTTGCTTGGAATTGTGTGATTATATTACCAATTGATTTTATGTTATTGCATGTGTTCATTATACCAAGCACGCCCTGAGCTCCCAAATGGGGTCTCGTTGGCCTTGAACGTGCATTGAGGCATGATGAGCCGGTCCACTCTTGGTCTCGGTTCGATATTGAGGCGTATTGATTTTGAACCAAGTTTGGTCCTAGGTCAGTCCCTAAGCATGATGGATCAAACAGTGAGCTTTGATTGGCATCCAGCATGTCCTATCATCACGATTTTGGTAAGTCATGACATGCATACACTAGCATGGCACACCTTTGGGCCTTGTTGCATGGACTAAGGTAAAGATAAGAATCGGATTGTTATTTGCATGATGCATGGTCACATTAGGGATTAATTATAGCTGTTGAACGATGGATTTCGGATGCCCGGTAGATTCCCGAAGAGCCGAGAGGTTTCGGTTAAGTAATAAATGAATCTCATGTGCATGATTCTTTATGCCATTGAAATGATTTTGGTTTGTGCTTGCATCATAATTGAACCAGGGGTTTCACATGTTTTAGCCAAGGTAAGGCAATTGTCTTGATATTGATTTGCTATTGACAAATGGAGTGGTGTAGTTATGCATTTATGAAATGGCGAGACATCTTCCTATGCAGAGATTAGTGAGTTCATCTTTTGATTCTTTTAAATAAGATTAGGGTCATCATATGTGACATCCTCATTTTTCGCTTGACAAAATAGTGAGCTCTTGATTAGATTATGCCGTTCGCATCTTCATCGCGACATCACCAAGTCACCACCGCTACCTCGTCATCAATAAACTACGTTGATCCAATCATCCCAACCCCAAGGCATTGGCCTTTAAAGAAGTAGCTTAAAAGAAAAAAAAATACCAAGACTCTTGAATCTTCTCCGAGGTGTTCCACGTTCCAGCTGGCATGAGTTAACAAGTGCTGCCCAAATTGACCAAGTATGGCGGTGGAGAAATGAAATAAATGAGAGAGAGAAAGAGGGAAGCTCTTACTTGGTCACTGAACCCCCACGCCCACCTTCTGCCCTTCATTTCACCATCCATTTCAGCCAGCAAAGTGCAAAGAAGCCAGCAACGTAGGGCCTCTCCTCAGCACAAGAAGGTTGGGTTTTTCTCTCTTTTCAGCCCTTGCGTCGTCACCGCTAGCTTGTCTCCGTTCCGCCAAGCCGCCACCGCAACTCACAAGGACCTGAGGCAAGTGGATATCCTCCGTTCTATCCTATATTGATCGTTTGTTGTGTGGCGAGAATAGTTTTGTAAAAACCCGAGAATGTTGTTGAGATTTTCGTTTAATCGAAGTTTCGACTACATTGTTCGTTTAGTTGGAAGTTCCGACTACGTTACTTAGCTATGTCGTTGAGTTCAAAATAGTCGAACTTGTAGTTAGGTCGTAGAGGCATGGATAGTCGATATTCAGCACGTGCGAAGGCCGGAACAGCAGAAACTTTGAAAGAAATTTGTGACTGGGCTGAGGGCAAGTTCGGATCTAGCCCGACCTAGAAGCTTGCTAATTTTGTACCGACTTATGTGGTGCAAATTTCATGGTGAGAGTGCTAGTATGAACAAAATAAATGAGTTAGGGAAGAGAATAAGAACACAATATTTATAGTGGTTCGGCTTAATCCAAGCCTACGTCCACTCTCCCACGATAACAGCCTTCTTGGCTGGATTCCACTATGCAATCAACAAGAGATTACAACTTCGAGTGCAAACACTTAGTAGTAGATCACACTATCTCACTAAGTCACTCTTTTGGTATTTCTCTCACGATTACAAACGTTTAAGCTCTCCAAAGACAAGTATATGATCGAAGGTCGCTCAGACTTTGGAATTATAAATTCTACGCTCCGTCTCTTACTTGCTCATCGGTCCATGATCTCCTTAAATACTCCTCCACTTCCAAACTACCCGTTGGACAGTATCCCGGAGAATCGTCTTCCAATATATCCATTGGACAGCTCTGTATCTAGAAGATTTGGTAGCCGTTGAGTGACAAAGGTAAAATCCCAAATTGATTCCGATCGCCCATACAAACGAAATCTTGGTTTCCATAAGTAAAGCTTCTTCGTGTAGAAAGTTCTTGTCTTCAAGATCCAATCGTCAATCAATTAGATTGAATCAATCAAATCAATCTTGATGTGGAATCCAAACCAGATCACTAGCCGTTATATGATTGGGCTTGAGTTACGATTCATCGAATCTGGATGTAAAGTCTGAGTTTGTAGACTTTACAATATGAGTCTGAACATATCTGCTTCTGAACAGATTTAGCTTTAAGGTACGTACCCGGTTCGGCTTCAAGATAGAGTCTGTCTTCCGGTTCGGCTTCAGCATAGAATCTTCTTCCGGTTCATCATTCACGTTCAGTCTAGTATTAGTCAGAGGTGACAGACTTCTGATGTAGAACAAACTTTGACACTAAAGTCTGGCAGTCTTCAGACTTTGAGTCTTGAGTCTAGCAGTCTTCAGACTTTGACACAGAAGTCTGGAAATCTTCATAATATACTTTGGACATGTGTTACGTTCAGTCTTCTGGTCGTCTTCGCACTTTGACAATATCCTTTACATGTTCTATCATCTGCATGGTCTATTACTTAACCATTAAACATGTTAGTAGCCTTTGATTTATTTTGTCATCTTCAAAACATCATAAGGGATTTCCCTAACACATGGGGTGTTCTTCACGAGAGTTGTCCCTTATTGACCGTTCTACGAAATACTTTAATTTCAGAATTTTAGGGTTTCCTATGACAAAAATATATTTGAAAAACTTCAGGATTCAAAATCTGTTTTTGGGTCGCTGGACCGACCTCTTTATGCTTTTCATTTTCTACAAGATTTCTTGGTCCAGAATTCTAAAATAAGTTCACAAAATTTGTAGAGCACATCCCAAGCTACCACATACTGAATTTTCATAATTTTTCGGTCTCAATAGGTTAGTGAAATATTTATTTTTCTACTCCACTTCGTCATGGAGATTTTGACTGCTTTGAGCCTGGATTGCAAAAATTATTTAGAATTGTATGAACTGAACTGGATTTTAATTTCTTTACAAAAGATATTCCTTCACTAAAGTTTCATAATTTTTGGAGATCGATTACCTAGACAATAGCCATCAACTTTAGAGGCATGCAAGACGCCTTATGAGGCTAGTTTAGGCCTAGAATGTGGGACCTTTCCCACAGTTTAATATCAATATGGATGAGTTTGTGTTAGTCTAAGGGATGAAAATGAATGATGATTCATTTGATGCAAACTTGAATCCTTGAATGGTAGTGGTGTTAACATACTTTTAATTGAATTATGGAATTGCTACATCATGGTTTGAATGTATGACTAAGAATGCAGTTGGTCCTTAGGACGATGATGCCCCGGGTTGTAGTAGGGATGCCTGGAGAAGTAACTGAGTTCCTCCAGATGCCTGGGGGGTGTAACGCAATTCCCCCAGATGCCTCACGATGCTAGATGGGTGCGAGATGCCCGTGGGTAACAGGGTTCCCCTGAAGATGATGACAGCATGAAATTGTATTGATTGTGACTTTGGTATTCCTAAATCGAATTGTTGGTCATTTGCTAGGAAAGGTTATTACTTATATTGATCAATCGTATATCCTGAAAATGGTCTCAAGTAAGCTGTTGTGTATGTGATTTATGAAACTTTCTATTGAGACTTTCTTTGTCATACGGTGATCGATTTGCGTGGTATAGGCCGGTGGACTTTCTACTTGCTGGGTTGTGACTCACTGGTTGTTGATTTCATCTTTTCAAATCATTAGAATAGTGATCCCACCTGCCTCCCCGATGATTTGCTACAGGGTGCTGGTGAACTTCACTTGGGAGGAGGGAACAAGATTTTTGGAGCTCGAAAGATTTTGAGAACATCAGGGGCCACTATTAGACGACACTTGTACAGTTAGGTGGGGAGGGGTGACCGACCTAGTGTATAGTATAGTCAGTCTAGTGTTGACCTTTTGTACCTCCCATGGCAATCCACTTGTCGTTTGGTGTACATGTATGAATAAATAAGAAATGAAGTTGCCACGTTTACAGAAAATCGCGTGTACCTTGGAATTTTCTATTGTCCCTTACGCTTCTGCATGCTAAAAAATAAAAATAAAAAAATAAAATGAAGAAGATATTGGTGATAGTAGTTCTACAGTAACTGTGACGTGCTGGGGTTGTCACATCATATGCCCCCTTGTCATTAGCAAATTTAATTTTTTCTTACCGAATTTTATCTTGATTAGATTCATACCTTTCCATTAATGGCATGTTTCATATAAAGTCTTCATGTAGCCCTTTATCTCTCTGCCTTCAAGTAATTGCCATACTTAAACACTCTCATTGCCAATTAAAATAAATGAGCAAAATTTTGGTCTTCAAATCTTTCTCTTAAATTAAATTTCAACCCATTAACGGCCAAATTTGTAATTTTTTGGATAGTAAAGTGAAGCATTATTCTTAGCCTTCTTAAATAAAATTTAAAAAAAAAATTGCGAAGGGTCCTTTGTTGATTTTAAATAGGAAAGTAAATGACAATAAGTTTAAAGGTAGTGAGGCTAGAGACAATCGAGGCAAGTCATGTAAATTGTAGGAAAATAAAGATAAGGATAAATCTGTAAAAGAATGTTGAATTCATGGATTGATTGGAAGAGTGTGCGTGATTTACAAAGACTACACTTGAGGTATATATAGCCCTACATTGACTCCATTATCGATGGTTACATGAACTCCACCACACTCACAATTACTTGATGGCTATATTGACAACACTACACTAATGATTAGATGATACTTACATCAACTTTTGATGGATACTTCTTTGATGTTTACACCCAAAACTATCAACTCCACTATGTTGCCACCACTTTATTATCAATTGCATTCAAGATTGTTGACTCGACATTTGGATTTTTTTCTTTTTATGTCAACAACTTCAAATCATCAATGAGTTAGCGACTCTTCATCTCTTCTACTTTAATCAGACACAATTCTATTTACTATAATGAGAATTTACTATTTTTATACAAAAGACGAGTGATTTACATATTTATAGATAAGCACTAAATTAATATTAGTCATTCATCAACATAGAATAAGTGGTGTTATAAAATGGCTCAAGTTCAAGCCCATGAACGAAGCCCTAAGATAAATTGCAAAAAAGCGTGATCAATTAAAGTAAAAACTTTTGGATATTTTGTGGACGCTTGAAAGCGAGTAAAGCTAACTTCCTTTTGGCGAATTAGAACTGGCGATGGAATAAAAATATATAAGGAAATAAAAATAATGATGTTTCCTTATTGTTATCGCCAAGGAAAATTTAAAAGGGAGATTGTGAATTTGTTTCAATTAATGGAATATACATGTTTCCTATTGTGAATCAGCTTGGACTTCTCTGACCGAAGCTTACTCGGGTTTTATTTCTTTCTTCAATGCGTGTGGCTTGTTTGCATGTAGTGTGTGTGTGTCTATGTCTATACATATATATCACAAAATATTGAAGCATCACTTTATGTGAGTGCTTGGGCACGCCATTGTCAAAGCCTTGGAATATTGTTTCATAAGTGCTTAGCCGTGGTTTTTTTCATTGGTTTTGTTCATGAATTACAACCAAGAAGAATTAGTGTTTGAGCCAATTAAATCTTGTGGTAAAATTTGTGTAATTCCTTTGTGAGATTAAGAGATTATTTCGTAAGGAATTGCAGGGGTAAACATGGCATGAGATATTTGGTGTAATTAGGGCTTGGGAAACATAGTGTGTTTATGGAACTAGAGTGTAGTTGTAATCTCCATTGTATTGCTTAATCTATGTGGAATTTGTTGCTACTCTCTCCATTAACGTAGGTCACTACGATCGAACCACGTAAATCTGGTGTCCGATTTATTTTCTTGTTCTATTTATTTTATTATTTGATTGCTTGCTTTCTGTAACAATTAGTATCAAAACTAGGTTTGGTTGAGTTGAAGTGAATCAATGACAACAAAAGAAGAAAAAGTGAGAATCAATGAATCTGACGGGAAGAATCTTGGTTTTTGGAAGATACAAATTGAGGACTATTTCTATAAGATGAAAACTGCACTTGCCCCTAAGTAGGGAAAAGCTAAAGACAATGAAGTAAGATGATTAGGAATTGCTGGATAGACGAGCTACAGGTGTTATTCAATTGATATTGGCTCATAATGTCGCATTTGATATCATGAAGGAGAATACCACTATTAATTTGATAAAAGCCATGTCGGATATGTATAAAAAGCTCTCTACGACCAATAAGGTCTATTTGATGCGACGTCTATTTAACTTGAATATGAGTAAAGGTGCATCCATTGCAGATCATATAAATGAATTCAATGTAATTATTAGTCAATAGAGTTCAATCAAAATTGACTTTGAAGATGAGGTACTTGTTTTGATTCTATTATCCTCATTGCTTAATAGTTGAAATATTACTATTATTGCTATTAGTAATTCCTGTGGGTCAATAAGCTTGATGTTTGATGAGGTTCGAGATTTAATTGTAAGTGAGGGCATTTGTACAAGAGAACTTGACGAACCTATATCTACTACTTTAGTAGGTGAAAATAGAGGAAGAACTAGTACACATGTTAGCAAGAGTAGCATAGACATAAACAGACGCAGTCAGTCTAGAAGCGGTGGTGTTGTTTGTTAGAGTCATGGTAAGATAGAGCATCTTAGAAAGAATTGCCGTAAGTTGAAAAAACAAGAAGGATAAGGGAATTATAGTTGATTCTGCAAATGATGTTACAGCTATAGCTATTAATAATTCAGATGGTACTAATTATGTTTTGTTTGTCATTCATTATTTGTCATTTGATGGATAGGTTATAGATTCTGATTGCTCGTTTCATGCTACACCAAATAAAAATTGGTTTACTAATTATCAATGCTTGGATAATAGTAAAGTGCAGTTGGGAAATAACGTTAAATGCGATGTTGTAGATGTTGGCAATATTAAAATCAAAATGTATGATAGCATCGTGAGGACATTAATTGAAGTGAGGCATGTCCCAAAGTTGAATAAGAACTTAATTTCCTTAAATACCCTATATTCAATTGAATGTCGCTATTTTGTAGAATGTGGAAATCTAAAAGTTGTTTGAGGTGCATTGGTGATGATAAAATGAATCAAGCATATTAACATATATGAACTTCAAGGTAAGATAGTAATAGATTTCACCTCGAAAATATCGGATGCATTTGTTTGAAAGTTTAAATTGTGGCATATACGTTTATGGCACATTAGCAAGAGAAACCTAAATATTTTAAGTAAAAGAAATATGCTATGTGGTTATGTTGCCAACAAATTGAATGTATACAGGTGCGTGATTTAAATCAACAGCAAAAAGTACAATTCAGTACAACCATTAAAGAAACCACGAAATTTGCATAGTTAGTTTACTTGAATATTTGTAGGTTGTTGGGATATCATTCAAAGAAGAGTGTAAAATTCATACTAACAATTGTTGATGACTACTCAAAGAAGATGTGGCTGATTGTGGTTAGGCACAAGTTTGATGTTGTTGTCCAGATCAAGCAGTTGAAAGCTTTGATCGAAAAGAAAACTAGTAAGATGATCAAGCATGTGCAAACTGATATTTGCATGGAGTTTTGTTTGAGTTATCAAATGAATTCTGCATGAAGGAAGACATAGTGAAACACCATGCTAGCCGATGAACCACAATATATTGTGGAATTAATGAGTAGAATATTACTAGAGACGGCCCATAAAATGTTCTCTAGTGTTGGTATGACTAGAAGATTTATGATGGATGCCCTTAGTATGGTAAGCTATTTAATGAATAAATCTCCATCGACTGTGATTGGAAATCGGACTTCCGAAGAATTGTTGTCAGGTAACATTGCCGATTGTTTTGGTCTTAGAATAATTGGTTGTCTATATTATGTCCAAGTTATGGTGTCTGGAATTAAATTCACATATTATCAGTAAAGAAGTTATGTTTGATGAGTCTCCAAAACTTCTGACTAAGAGTGATTATAGCAGTGTTTATAAAAATCTGAATGATATTCAACTTTAGGTGAAATTGCAACAAAAAACTCTTGAGACAACAAGTACTAACGACATAATCGACGTAGATTGTGTGAAGTGGAGCCTATAAAGCCAACAGTTGCTATAACTCCCGATACTAACAATGTACGTAATTGATCTCTTAACAGATATGGATGAAATAATGATTTTGTTTTATCTATGGTTAAAGAAATTGTGTTGGAAAATCCTTACAGAGTATTTAAATGTGCAAGTAGAGTTGGTGTTCTAATGAGGTCCTTGGTTATGGCAAAGTTCAAGTGGGTCTTGAATTTGGAAAATATCTATGGCGGTTGAGCCTATCAAGAGCTATGGAAGAGTAGTGCTAAAGTTCAAATTTTTAGCGAAGCGATTGTGATTTGGCTCAAATATCGAGTCAAGGTAGAGATTGTTATAATACATCTCGAGTTTAAGCCCGTGAACAAAGCCCAGCCTAAGATAAATTGCAAGAAAGACCAATCAATTAAAGTAAAAGATTTGGATCATTTGCGGCCATCCCAAATCGAGTAAAGCTAACTTCATTTTGGCGAATTAGAGCAAACAATGGAAGAAAATATAAAAAGAAATAAAAATAATGATGTTTCCTGGTTGTAATCGCCAAGGAGAATTCCAAAAAGATATAAAAGATATATACATATATATACACACACGTATGTATGTATGTGTGTATGCGGGATTGCTTATAGTTGGTCATGAAATATTGAAGCACCACTTGGGCACGCCATTGTATGTATGTGTGTATGCGGGATTGCTTTGGTTGGTCATGAAATATTGAAGCGCCACTTGGGCACGCCGTTGTCAGAGCCTTGGAATGTCGTTTTGCGAGTGTTTGGCCGTGGGTTTCTTCATTGGTTTTGTTTGTGAATTATATTCCAGAACAATTAGTATTTGAGCCGATTAAATCTTGTGGTAAGATTTGTGTAAATCCTTCATAAGATTGAGAGATTATTTCGTGAGAAATTATAAAGCTAAACACAGCGTGAGATATTAAATGTAATTGGGACTTGAGAAACATTGAGTACATTTAAGTGACGTGAGTGTGTGGTTGTAATATTCATTATATCACTTGATCTATAATAGAATTCATTGTTACTCTCTATATGACATAGGTTACTATAACTAAATTACTCAAACATGTCCGCTTTATTTTCTTATTCCGTCTATTTAATTCTCCGATCACTTATTTCCCATAACAAGTGGTTTACTAGAGAGAGCTAAATTTAATAATTCATTAAGATACTCACGTACAGATGAGTTGGTAAAATTCCAAGGACATCGGTACGATTGAAGCCGAGGACAGTAAATTAATTGGACATTATTAGTGATTTCTAATAAATCAGGATTCTTTTTTCAAATATTTATAATATCTCTATAAGGAGATTAGCAGTTTTTATAACCCAACTAATTTTCAAATGTACGTCGAAATGCAATCAGTAACCTTTGTTTATTATTATATGTAATATATTAAGGTTGGTAAAATACTGGTGAAATTTCACAAGGTGTTCTCTATCTCCACCAATCCAAGTCGTGGGTCCCAAAGTCCCACTTCTTTTTTTCTCTTTCGTCCTCATTCTCCATTGATAGCCACCAAGCTCTCTCTCTCTCTCTCTCTCTCTCTCTTCGGGAACGCGTGAAAGGGTAGGCAGGGGTTGGCCGTGGAGAAGTGACGCCGATGACGTCTGAACGCGTTTCGCCACGGATGTCCAAATCTGAATACGGATGCGAATGAACGGCTTTTGTTTCTTATCTTCTATAAGGGAAAAATAGGAGCCAATCAATTTAAGACTCTCTCTCTCTCTCTCTCTCTCTCTCTACCCCCGCGTCTAGATGGCAGAGATCACTTCAGGACGACATAAAGGTGTCTGCTGCGGTTCTGGAGAAATTTGCTCGGTTTGGACTGTGTTTTTATCGATTAGGATAGCTGCTAATTGTTTTTTTTTTTTTATGACTTGGGAACTGTCGTACAGCCGACAGCCAGTGACATATACCCAAGACAATAATAGCATGGGGACCCACCTCTCACGGCGCCGCACTTAAGTCGTGCAAATGCGATTGCGATGACTCGAACTCCCCCCAACCGGAAGAGGGGGAAATGCCCGAACCAACGTGTCCACAGCGGGTTGGGTTGGATCGCTGCTAATTGTTTGTGTGGTGATCGATTCAATGTTGCGAGTTTCTGTCACGTTGATGCTGGTTCTTGATCATGGAGCTCACGGAGGCCATGAATGGAGAAGGAGGAGGATTAGAAAGAGAGAAAATAAGAAGTGAAACTGTTGGACTCACAACTTGGATTGTTCCCTCATTTTAACTCTCAAAGAGGGTATATGCAGCCAAGGTTCGAGTGGAAATTGCGATTGCTTTTCTCGATAATTTTATAAGAACTAGTTAATCTCAAATTATAAGTTACTAAATTTCAAACACCTATAGTTCCTCTAAAAGGTCATCAGTTCATTTCCACAATCATCCACAAAATTTAAAGGCAAAATTGTAACCTAATGATGATGTAGATACAGAGAAATCTTAAAGGGTTAGCAAAGTTTCGCAAAAACATTTATAGTGATAGTTGTCACATTTCAATGTAAGTTGGTAACTTATTGATCAAGTAGACATTTGTAATATTGACGTGATCTATTGGCTATCTTAGGTTGGGTCCAATCTAGTACCATACCTAAAAATCTTTGCCATCCATGGTTGAAAAATATTAGTTTTTCTTGTGTAATATCGATTGAACATGAATACAGCGAAGGTGGATTGGTGGGGCCTAATAAGAAAATTGCTTGTTCAGACTCACCTTATCCCATTTAGACATAAGGCCCATGTTGTATCTCTATTCGTAAATTCAAATGTAAGCTGATGAATGACAAATATATAAAACTGGTAAGGATTGTCCTATCATCTAGTGAATTTTACACCGTCCTTCATTAGCAATGGAATCTTGCACAAGAAAAAGAAAAAGAAAAAAGAAGTTGATTGTCCAGCTGCTCACATGCTCTCCGTCTGTTCTTGTTCGTTTAAAAGTTAGTCTAAATTTTAAAAGTACCTTTTTCTTTTTTGTTAAATTTTAAAATACTATACAAATTTTAAAAAGTTAAGAGAGGAATATATGCGAATTGGACGCATTACTATCTGTATATTATGAAAGTCTTGGTCATCTAGGATTAGAAAAAGAAAATTCGAAGTGCTTCCACAACGAAATTTAGATTAAACAAAAACTAAAAGTCAAATACTATTACGACACGCTATCAATCTATTTCGCAATAATTATTGCTTACCTAACAAAAAGGACAAGTTTCCACACCGAAATATGGATGAGTATGGAATTAACTTAATGAGTACTACAGGGGTGAAAAAAATCCAATCACCTATGATGACAATTGAAAGGGCTGAAAATAGAATTAAAAATTCATTTTATAGACAACTAAAACTCGATAGTCGCATTATTAACCTGTCATCATCAAACACAGAAAACGATCACTATCAGCATCGATTTTACTAACATACCCATCAAGATTCCAATTGCCGTCGATTATTTTAATTGAACGAATCAAGTAACTCACCCATTGGACACTAAATCGAACAGACTTTTCGATTTAATTAAATAAATCGAATTAATGTTTTTTTATTATAAATTCTGAGGAATTTATCAAATGGTACTGTAGCGTTTATTAAATCTATTGTTTTTTTTGTCCCTCCTCAGGACAATCAATCACGTCCGTGTGGGGGGGGTCTCCTCCTCGTTGAAAACGCACAAAAATGCCAGTGCCACCTCACGACAAAAACCTCAGTAACAGTAAACTGCCACCTCTCTCTCTCTCTCTCTCTCTCTCTCCATCTCCATCCATCACTCCCAACTTGCTGACAGATTCTTCCCTCTGAAGCAATCCATCGCTTTCTCTCTCTTCCTCCCTCTCTCTCTCTCTCTCTCTCTCTTTCTCTCTCTAGCTCGCCGCGCGTTCTAGCCCGGCCGGGAGCTCCGATGATGGACTCCAAGTCCTTCCGCTTCATCACCCACCAGTCCTTCTTCGCCGCCGTCCGATCCGGCGACCTCCCGTCCCTCCGGGAGCTCGTCGCCAAGCTCACCGACGGCGACCCCTCGCCCCCGCTGCCGTCGCCGTCGGGGGGCGGGGGGTCGTTCTCGTCCTCGTCGTCGGCGTCGTCCTCGTCCTCGTCCTCCGCCGTTGCCGACCTCATGTCCATGCAGAACGACGCCGGGGAGACCGCGCTGTACGTCGCCGCGGCGAACAACCTGCGGGAGGTCTTCCGCTACCTGCTGCAGTTCTGCGATGTCCGACAGGTCAAGATCAGGTCCAAGGCCGACCTGGACGCGTTCCACGTCGCCGCCAAGCGCGGACACCTGGGTGCGTCCTCCGATTCTCCGGCTCTCGCCCTCTGGCTTCGGATTTTCCCTTCGAGCGCGTTGATTTTTGTTGCTTGATTCTGCGTGGGTTCTTAGAAGGGGAAAAGGGGAAAAAAAAAAAAAAAACGAGCTTGATTACATGCTTATAGACCCTTTTGTTCTTATTTAGAGTTAAAGGCCCGAGCTTTAACAGTGCACGCTGACACACTGTAGTCTAGATCGCTATTTCCTTCAGTTAGATGAACAGATGGCAGTTTGGGATTTAGATTTGGTCTGAGGAATTCAGTGTTGTGTTCTTTTGGGTCAACTCTACCCTCGGACTTACCAGCTTGTGAGGATTCTCAATTCAACAGTTGCCACCGAAAATTCAATTCGACCCTGTATCCAGATACCTTTTCCGATGATTTGAATTGAAGTGGATTGCATAATTAAGTACCCTCATCCAGTGATGTAGTTTTGCAATTGTGGTTGGGTCTTGCTTTCCGGTGGGAGAACCTTCCTGTGATTACATGATGATTACAATCACCTAATCATGTTATGTAGAAGAACAGCATGTCAGATTCTTTGGCAGAAACTTGTTTCTATAGGAGAGAGAGAGAGAGGCAATTGGTTCACTGGTTCTTCAGGTTGTCATTTATTTCTTGTGTGCTGACTGAAGAAGGCTAGAACAGATGATCACACTACAGTCTCTTATTCATAGTGGTAGTCGCCAATAGGATCAGTGTTAAGATCTTGAGTTGCCGTGTTACACACTGGTATAGCTATCTTCTTTGGATTTGCCAATCATGAGTGCCTACTTGTAAACTTATTTTGATGTTTGTCTTATAAATTTGGAGGCATGAGTTTGATAGTTACTAAATTTAGGGTCTACTAATTTCATTATAAGTCTTAGGTCATTTGTATACTTTTTCTTTTTATGCTAAATCTATCTTCATTATCCAGGGATTGTGAAAGAGCTTCTGACCATTTGGCCCGAGCTTTGCCGCTCATGTGACTCCAAAAACACTAGTCCACTCTATTCAGCAGCTGAAAACGGCCACTTGGATGTGGTGGATGCAATTTTGGAAGTTGATTTGAGCTCATTAAGGATAGTGAGGAAGAATGGGAAAACAGCCCTGCATTTTGTTGGAAGATATGGTTCTCTTCCAATGGCAAAAGCATTGATAGAGAGGGATCCTGGAATTGTCTGCATCAAGGATAAGAAGGGCCAAACTGTGCTCCACATGGCTGCAAAGGGTCAGAAAACTGACATTGTGGAGGAGATTTTGCTTGCTGATCACACAATACTGAATGAACGGGACAAGAAGGGCAACACAGCTGTGCACATAGCCACAAGAAAATGTCGTCCTGAGGTATCATCTCCTCTAGACACATTCAATTGAAGCAACCCTATTTTATGGTAGAGCTGAGGGCTGTTAATATCCATTTACAGCAGTGTCTCCCCTTTTGGGAGGTTTGTACTGCATCATTGTTGGGTTAAGTTTGTATTCATTTAATTCTTACTTCTGGGATACTTTACTAAGCTACTCGAGCATAGGGAACAAGATGATCACTGCTGCTTTGCCATCTAGTCTGTTGCATTGTACTAGTGTCAGTAGGATGATGTTTGCAATGTTTTGTCACTGATTTTCCTCCTTCATGCTCAAGCTGAGACATCTTGGTTAATTTTTTTGTGAATACACCTGCCTTCATTAGGGTCATGACTATACATCTTTGCAGCCCTAGCTGATGAGTTTTATCTCTTTCATAGCCCTAGTGACAATTTATGCTCACTTTGCAAGATTAATCGTGTATGTCAGCAAATAAATTCCCATCTCTGGTGGTAAACAGTAGCTTTTCTAGAACAAACTGCCACCATAGGGAGTCTAATATCTCATGGCTAGCATCTACAAACTCCCACATAGCTTGTCCTCGACTCCAGACATTGTAATTTTTAAATCTTCATGGAGTTCAGTTCAAGTTGCAAATCCATGCCCCAGACTTCAGCACCACATGCCTTTTGCATCCTTCCTATATTTTGCTATACTCCAGCAAAGGCAATATCATCACATTTCTGTCTCATCGACCATCCAACTTCGTGGATCTAAGCATGATTGATTGTGAGGGATCAGAATAGAGGATGCATCTGATCGTGGCTATGTTTTCCCTCCTATGATATTCATTGAGCTGTTGGAGGATGTGGCGGGACGTTCTGTTGACTTGAAAGTGGCTGTTGGTTGAATGAGTAAGCATGATACTACTGCAAGTAGTCACAATTGTGTCAAACAAATTTGTGTGGAGACTTAGTTAGACTGCAGTCATCCAGACTTTTAGCTAGATTGATTTTGCAACAGAATCCAATTTATGGCTTTTTTACACTCTTCATGTATAGTTTATCTTGATGTTCATACAGTTCTCAGCCTTGGGTTTGGCTGGTCACAGTCACAGCTTCACCACTACTTGCACTCCAATCCCTCCTGTAATTCGAAGTAATGAATATCTCTGAAGAAAATGTCTTGAGAGTTTTTGTAGTTGCTGTTAAGCAGAGGGATGTGGAGGAGAAAAGAGTTCATTGGATTCATAATCATGAGGATGTAAAGTTTTAACTTTTTGGAAACTAGTGGTTTTTTTTTTTTTTTTTAAATAATGCCTGTCATTGACAATTTAAAATTAGAAGTTCCTTGTTTTCCTTCTCTTCGTCATTTCATGCGGTGCTTGTGTCCTGATTATATCGTTTTTCTTTGCAGATTTTACATCTTCTCCTAAGCTATTCAGACCTCGAAGTCAATGCTATTAATAATCAACAAGAAACTGCAATGGATCTGGCAGATAAATTGTCCTATGGAGAATCTTCGTTGGACATCAAGGAAGCTCTAAAGGAAGCTGGTGCTAAGCATGCCAGGGTTGTCGGGCAGATGGATGAGGCAATGGAACTCAAAAGGACTGTCAGTGATATTAAGCATGAGGTGCAATCACAACTTTTACAAAATGAGAAAACAAACCGAAGAGTGTCTGGTATTGCGAAGGAACTGAGGAAACTTCACAGAGAAGCTGTCCAGAGCACTACAAACTCTATCACTGTTGTTGCAGTTCTCTTTGCCTCCATAGCTTTTTTGGCTATTTTTAATCTTCCTGGTCTGTATGTAAGAACCGGACCGGAAGCTGGGGAAGCTTACATTGCTCATGAAGTTGGTTTTCGGGTGTTTTGTCTTCTGAATGCCACAGCACTCTTCATCTCACTAGCCGTTGTGGTGGTTCAGATCACCTTGGTGGCTTGGGATACCAGAGCTCAAAAACGGGTTGTCTCTGTAGTCAACAAGCTAATGTGGGCTGCATGCGCATGCACCTGTGGATCTTTTCTGTCGGTAGCATTTGTGGTGGTGGGAGATGATAGTTCATGGATGGCTATTACGGTAACGGTAATGGGGGCACCTATTCTCATAGGGACACTTGCAAGCATGTGCTACTTTGTTTTCCGGCAGCGCTTTGGGTGTTTCAATGGCGACTCCCAAAGACGCATTAGGAGGGCTAGTGGAAGCAAATCTTTTTCTTGGTCCTACTCGGCGAACATTTCAGATGTTGACGACTACTCTGACCACGAGAAGATCTATGCTCTGTGATATTGTAAGAAAACCGTGGAACTGTGTAAATAGAATGGCTTAGCTGCTTAACGTATGAGTTGTGGGGTGGGTCCATTATGGCTTCTTGTGTTCATGCGTGCTAAATTCCTCCTGAGCTTGTGTTACCCATCATGATAGTCCGCAGTTGTGTACTGTATTTTTACATTGCCAGATGTGTAGTTTTTGGCAATCCGAGAATGTTCAGCTTGATACTTTTTGACTGTCTGAGCATGTAGATCTATCCATCATCGGTTTTACCTTCAGATCATTAGAAATGGAGGCTTCCTTTGTACACGCAGCTACGGCGATCTATGATAATTCTATCTGCCGCCGGTGCGCTCTCTTTAGGCAACGGCTCTCTTTATACAGCAATCGGGTCATATCGTGCATTAATGGACAAAAAACGTCCTTCGCTTTGTGACATCGTGCTTGTAAATCCTCTTTTATTTCTACTTATTCCGCTCAGATCCTCAAGTTTACACGGTTGCATCTCGAATTTAGTGGCCCGGGCTACGCCTTCAGTACACCTCAATGTGGTTTCGAGTTCTCATAGGGGAGAAATTCTTCTCAAGTTATATGTGTACGGGTGGATGTATAGAATGTACAAAGTCTCCTTTTCTTCTCCGTCAGGAGTGTTTACGCTGTCCTCAAAACATTGACTAGCAGCTTCATATCGCCACTTGTACAACGAGGGAAAATCAAATTTGATGCTCATCTCCAGACACGAGCAACTTTCAAGATAATGACCACCTTAAAAACCCGGGACACAGGACACCGCGTATCAATATCATAATGAGTGGGAACTTTACCGACCAACGATGGTTTTCACCTGAAATCAATGAGAGCATCGCTCGGCTCACCATTCAGAGTGCAGTTTTGGACATGGTGGTCTACCTGAATCCTAGTCCACCAACAACCCTGCCACCAGAACTGTACTTCTTCCAATAAACACAACACATGAGATGATTATTAAGTGCCGACAATGCGAGAGAAAAATTCACGTGTCGTTCCACAAGACGTGCAGACAAATGGACGTTATTATTTAGTAAACTTGCATGTATAACAGATGAATGAGGGGACTGCACCTCCCTAAATAAAATACTTCCCTCCAGCCCATGTGATTTTTACAATTAAAAACGACAGAACCACATGGGCCAATCCTGAGAAAAAGCCGAAAAAGAGGATCTGCAACTTGAGGCTTATCGTAAATCGAAACCCAGTTTTTCATCTTGACCTCCACAATTTAACAGAAAAAAAAAAGAAGAAAAAGGCTACTCAATATACAGCAATTTTACACTTTATGCCAGACCTCACAACGGCCGGCCTCTACTGAGACAAGTAAATAAGTAGCTCCAGCCAGCGGTAGCAGCAACCAGCAATCTAATTATAGCTGTAACTGCCCTGGTCCTCTCCTTGATGATGATCTCGAAGACGGCCTGTTAGAGTCTGACACAGATCGCAAGGGTTCTTCTGGTTTTTGCATCTCCTGCACAAGAACCACAGCAGAAATATGATTTGACATTCGACTATTTGGCCAGGCCAGGCAGCCAGCACTATCAGAAAACATTTGACACAGCAACATGAGGAAAATTCACGTAATGAAATCAGGCACAGCCGTTGATTAGCAGGAACTGTCCAACCAAAACAAACTTCTCTCTTATTGACCAATTCTTTTGCCTCCCCACTCTGACATATAGTCTCATCTAACGACAAGCATTAGAATTTTGTCAAGCAGCTCTCATCTCAGAAGCCTCTATAACCAACTTGTAAGAATCCTGTCTTCCTGTTAAATCTTTAGTCATAGCACCTTTTGAGGGCCAAACTTGGAGCATACTACCTTAGGTAAAATTAAAACATACATAAAACCACTGTGATTAGATTTACTTGATCCACATATCTCGAACACAACCCTTCTAGACAGCTGACACAACTGACCGTAGAGTGTTGCATATGAGTTCAACAAACCTTTGATGAAGTGGAATTACTACGGAACTGTGACAGTGACAGTGACTGTGATTTTGCATGCAGACGATGTTGCCGCTGCATTTGCTCAAATTGTTGAAGCCTCGCAGCAAAGTTGATACCATTAGGCACACTCCCCAAATCTCGGCTTATGTCACCATCTTCCATGATTTGTGATCCACTTGGCATATGATGCAAAATTTGAGAGTGTGGGTTCCCCGAAGAAGTTCGCTTGATCTGTTCACTACTGAGAGAGTATGAAGGCACTGTCTTCAATCGCGTCCGAAGTACCTTAAAGGCGGCGCTTTGCTGCAATCGAGTCCAATTGGGATGAATTGGAGATTGAACACAGACCAGGATCATGGACATATACTAAAGAATGACGAAAATTTGTACACTCCCTTGTACAACCCACTTTACATATCTACTTATAGACCTATCATCTACACCAAAATCCTAGCAACATTTTGATAAATGCAGTGCCCGATTCTGAATATGTCAGCAAAGGCTCAAATCGACTACATCAAGAAGCACATGGTCACAGACCCACAGCAAAAACTTTGGATGAATTAAACTACTGCGAAAGCAAGCGGAAATAAGTATATGAACAATGCAGACCTAGTTTTAATTTACTGAACCAAAACAAATATAAAACTTCATTCTAGTCATGGCAGCAGATCAAGTATCTGAGCAAATTAAATGTTACTTTTCAGAAAATGCAGGCATGAATTCATGGTAGCATTGTTGATAATAATTCATTCGACAATGGTATCTTAACCTCTATTCAAAATTCAAAATCATAAAGAAAACCAAGCACTTCAGTGAAATTAAAGGAGCACTTAGCAAGACATAGGGAAATTCTTGACATCCATAACTATTAAAAGCTTTAAGATTTTCGATGAGACCACACTCCATCTCAAATTCGGCCTAAATGTTATGGTTCGGCTTCATTTACTAATGAAAGAATAAATTGTCCCTCCCTCCCACTACTCCAAGGGGGGCAAAGAAGAAAAGAATCACCAAAATCTAAGGAGGCAGATCTACAAACTGAAAAGAGACAACATCAGCATACCTGTGGAAGCAACATTAAGAGTCCATAGAGAGCTTTTAACAACCACATGTATCTTCCTGGATCAAGTAACTGCAAAAAGGAGCAAAGGTATATTAAACAGTCTAGCGTGACAAACAAAAGGAAAAGTATATTAAATAAACATCAAGCATGAGACAGCATAACATAAGCACAAGAGTGTATAACATCAGTGACAATGATAGGAACCAGAGGACCAGAAGCCTAAAATAAATTAGCATCCACAGTTTCCTATAACCCCAGAAATTGCGATCCAGGTATATTGTTTCCACTTTTTTACATACTTCAATGTTCCAGATCATAGATTGGAAACTGAAGTGGCCTCTCCATGTGCTCATATCATCCTAGAACAAAACCTTGTAAATTGATCAACCTACTTTTGCCTTAGCAGAATCGCACAAAATAACTTGCATGCACAAGACTAGAATGAAGTTCACTTTAGATGATGACACGTCTTAAAAGTTATAGAGGCAGCCGTTAAACCTAGCAACCACTGATAGCATATACACTCAGCACTTGTCCCCGAGTTCCATAAGTTTTAAGAGGAGGGATCCACAGATAGGATAATGTATTACATGTTTATACTTGCTGGTCATGCGGTAAAAATTCATTAGGAGTAAATGGTGGAAAAAGAAGAATGCCATTAATATGCTAAAATTTACCTAAGGTAAGCAGGACACACTATCCACAAGGAAAACCTAATAAGTCAGGCACTTATGCATCAAAATTGATCAACATAATAAATTATAGCCACCAGCTTAAAACAGTTGGTTTTCTTTAGTATTTCAACCATACTGAGGGCATTTCAGGATCTTTTTATCGACATCTACCCTCAACTTTCAAGCGAATAGTGTGATTTCCAACACATAAGCTGTTCATTTCTAATATACCATTTATAACCAAATGACAATATCAGCATCTAACTTTTCTATAATTATAAAGCATAAAGCATGCAAAACACAAAACTCAAAACAAAGCAATTAGGATCTAAGCCACACCAACCTGTAACCTTAGATAAGCAAAGATTGGAGTCTCTAGAAGCCGAATCAATTTATCCAGCTGAACTAAGAATTTGACATTGATATCTTCCTCAACAAGAGACTGAATCACAGCACTCGCGTGCTGATATGTCTGTCAAATCACATAATAGAAGTTAAATGTACAACTTCGGCAGAGCTAAGACATCTAAAACTCCCTTTCTGGTAAAACTATCTCGAAAAACAAACTAATATGCAAAAAGTTCACAAAAGCCCATAAAAAATTTAAAACAAAGTAAAAAAGCTGAAGAAATGGAAATAATTAGATAATGAAAAGTAAAACACTGTACCCAATATCCAACGAATTAAAGATATATAATAGAATTAAAGTGCAGGGCAGAGATTCTCAGAAATACTTTTTCAGATAAATCTATATATTCCTACCTGAGCTAGTAAGCAAAGACTTATTATTGCCATTGGTGAATGGCACCATGAAGCATACAATGACACGAATAGGTTCTTCCCATCAGCATTAGCTAGGGATTGTTTCAAAAGATCTCTGAGTCCAGACAATTCGGAAGAAGTGAGCAAAATGAGATTCAAAGCCTGAAACAGAAAAAATAAAGTTATTAACAGAACAACTAATCCTCCCCCGTAAGGTTCTGGAACCGACCCCAGCTATTTAAGTTTGTGAGTTTGGGAGGGATAGAATTTATTTTGCCTCAAGTATATGACAGAACCTGAACCATAGTTGATGCAAAATCCAAGTCGGCTTCTCCCTCTAGTATTTTAGAAAGTTCCCGATAAACTCTTTCAGCATCCAAAAGCACACAGAGTCTGCGGATTATCAAAGCACCGCGCCTAGAGGAAATGAAGTACACATAAAAGGTGACACACATATCAAAAGATTATAAGCAAACAAAATCAAAATCTGAGAAGAGAAAAGGAGCAGTTGCATACTATTTTCCAACTCATGGTTACAGAAGTAAAGGAAAAACTCTGAAAGTAAAAAATAAGAAATAAAATCAGAAGGAAACCCACTTCTCGAGAAGATTCTTATCGACCCGAAAATTGTGCACTAGGAAAACAACAAGCTGGCGGAAGTGCTGCTCATCTTTTGCTATACATGCATGAACCTCAAGAACAAGCAGGACTACCTGTTGACAACAAATCCCGAATCAGCTATAGAAGTCCACTGCCTTGCATGACAAATACCTAAGTAATACAGAACTAGGGGGGGGGAATATGTTTGGTTGAGCAAATGCAAAAAGGAAGGCAAAAGATGATCAATAATACCAACAGATAAATAAAGTTGAGGACAATAACTTTTAAATGGAAAAAATCAGGCTTATCATTTGTTTTTGCCTACCGATTATGTACTTTTTGAGCTTCCCCAATGTTGTGCACTAACTCTGGATTCTAGTATGCTTCATAGACTTTGAAATGAAAAGCCCTTGTGAATTGAACGTAGTAAGCATTAGTGAACTAGGGCAACAACAAAATCAACAATGAAATTCTAGGGCTGTCTCATTAATGCTCCCAAACATTGTTACAAGAAATCTCTTATCTGATTATTTACTACTGATATTCAAGTTTCCATGGGAGCTAAATCTAAGAAGCTGCTCCTGGTCTTCCAATGAGCCCCAGGCAATAAATTAACATTGACCTCAACTAAGAATCTGTCAGACCAAAATGGCTATTCACATCAGTTACAGACTCTCCAATTATAATGAGTCATCAAATTCTTTTCGTTCACATTACTTCCAAGAAATGACTTCAGGTATCGCAGTGTAGCAAGCTGAAACTAAGTACCCAGCATTCCCCGCAACAACAAGCTCATGTCAAAACTGGTAAGATCTATAAGGCATACTAATAACACAAAAATTCCAACTGCCAAAACTAGAAAAATAACTGCAATAATACTAATGATGACCATATGAAGATCCTGAAGTAGAGTTTAACACATAATAACCAAGCAAGGAGGATTACCTCATCTACAGGATCTGATAGGCCCTTTAGAAGCGTGTCGAAGATATCGTTTAGATAAGACAAAACCTACCAAGAAAAAAGACTACCAAGTTAAGGATAACCAACAAGGAAAAAAATGTCCAAAAAACCAAAAGACGAGGAATTACACTGGACAAGACCATCACCCGTAGTCTAATCATTTAGAAATTTCTATATCTTGTTTTGGATATTTACTTAAACAATGGCACACCCTACCCTGTAGGCCCAGCAAACCTCAAACCTCGCAGTTTAATTAATACAAAAGATCATTATCCATTCATCCTGATTAATGACTACAGAATATTAACATTACCAGCACAGAACCTGTCCTACCAATCTAGTCCTCAAGTGAACCTGTAAGTACCCTCAATCACCAAAACATCAAGGCCCACAATGCTGACGAATTTCATGCAAATATACCATCTTAAATCAACTCCATGACAGTTTCATTGAGAAGATCCACACACACTCGAACCAGGACAACATAGAGTATTATCTGGTGTACATTCTTCTTGTAGGTAACAAAATAAATTAAGTGATGTACATCACAGCAAAAAACACAACTCCCTTACCAATGTAAACTGCAACAAAGAATAACGGTCAAACAAAGAAATTTTGCAGAGAAAGAGTTTTTAAAATAGGCACTTTTATAAAATATAGTGAATAGTGAGACAAAATCAGAGAGCTGGACAACTCTATAAATCAAATTGGCAAGGACCAAAATAAAGAATGACCAATGGTTTTGTTAAATGTTGTGATAAATAACTTTAGCCATTGGCTACGAGTGGACTACATATTACAACAAAGGTACCTCAAGACGATGCTTCTCTAGGAGAGCTGATATCCAATGCAATGCTTCAATTCTGGTGGCCTCCCATTCACTTGATAGTTGCCTATAATAATAAAAGATCAGAAGTCAAGACTCTGCACAAATCCAAAAAACCCCTCCTAAGAATGATCATCTAAGCACAGACATAGAGGCAGTGAATATTAACAAGTTATTGTGCATTCTGATAAAAAAAAATTCCAATTTTCATTTCACTGCAAATATTTGGGTGTTTGATGTTGAATGACACATTTTCACAAAAATGTGTTTGGTACATTGGGTTCACTTCGTATAGTTCACATTTTCGTTTGGATAAGTTTTGCCCTAATATTGGTTTGAACTTTTTTTAAACTGAAAACTCCGTCACAAAATCTAAGACCCTGTTAAAATTGATTTTTACCTTTTACTTTTTCCTTAATTTAAATCTTGCAGCTCACACATTTCAACTTTTTTCAAATAAATAACTCTTAAAACTTTCATGACACTAGAATGTTGACCCGTAGAACTGCATATAATTTTTTATAATTTGTTAAAATTTAAATAATATTTTGACTTTTGGTGGGAAAACAAAAAAGTACTTCTTACTTAGCTTAAGTATAAACAAACAGGACCTAACCTTTCTAGACATTCCAGTAAAATATTTTGGCTCACAATTGTTGTTCTGCTTTTTTAATATGCAACGTCATGCCAAAATAAAACAGGAACCTTTGGGCTGTTCCTCAAAACCTGAACCAGGCAGGCAACAGCCAGTATCAAGAAATTAGCTTTATCAACTAAAGGAAATAAAGTGCACCTCTTTGCGATCGATAGTATTGCTTTAACATCAAAACCTTCTGCAGGATCCGCCCTGATCATACGGAGCTCCTCATTTGTTTCCCGAGCAACCTTACATCAAAAAGTAATGGCAAAATTACAACAAAAAGTTAATGGGAAAAGAAGAAGAAGAGCTAAGGCAAAGAAAAGAAGCAGCAAAAGCAAAATGCAAGTAACTTACTGCTCTAATTTTCTCTTCTTTGTCAGATATACATGGTAATATAGCTCCTAGAATGTCAGCATAATGAGGAACAAGCTGATCTCCGCCGAGTTTTACAAACTCATTGATCTGCAAAATGATAGTGAAAATCAACTAGAATTGTTGGAATGGCATGAAATCCACAGATAAAATCATCTTGTCATTATCTAATAAACCATGCTCAATAGACAAAGTAATAGGATAGTAAATCCAGATAATTAACTCAGGACAATCATAATTTAGATGTTGAGAATGCTTATAATGCATTTTAAACTTACCCATGTTACTGCTGTTAACCTTGTAAACTCATCAAGAGCACCTGCCCTCTGCACCAATATCTCGGCCATGCGGCCATAATCTACAGACTTTCAATAGGAGCACTGCTTGAGTCAGGAGATCATATTCAACAGAAAGACTTTTCGAATGAAAATTCCAGGTACAAATAGAAATCTAATGAAGGGGAGGCCAATGCAACAAAATGCAATAATTTTTATTACTAATATAAGATGCATTAAGCAGTGTCTTTAGCAAAAAGGATTTCATCATATGTAAGAAAACATACTGGGGAGTTCTTGATCTCTTGGAGAAACTCTGATAGAGCTGCATCAGCTTGTTGTCGAATTTCATGGCTTGAATCACTTAACATGTTAAACAAACCTAAAGACGATAAACTCTATGTAAATTACCATTTATAAGGGTAATTTAATCACAAACAAAGGGAAAATATCTATTTGCATGAGTAGCTATTTACCATCCAGGAAATCAGGAAGAAAACCCAGCATATCAATGTCCGGAACACTGTCCAACACAGTAATCCATCCAACTAAAAATTGGCGAACGTATGGATTTAAGACATTCATACGCTCTCTCAGCAAGGGTATAAATTCTTCAATGCTGATAACAAGAAAGAAAACAATCAGGATAAACATGCAATGGACAGAAAATAGCATATTTATGATTTGACAAATCCAAAGATACTTTTCAAACTTTCAAATCTGGCAATTGCGATCAATATACAACGTACCTGAATTGATCACTCTCAGTGACAATGTCCTGTTATAATAGCAGACATGTGGAAAACCGGTTCAAACAAATAGAAGCAAAATGGTAAGTGACAGATCATATTTCTGTAACTTGAAAGTAAACCCATTTACCTTAACAAGCCGATCCAATAGGTGAGCAGCGCTTTGCACATTGGCATCTGAATCTGCAGACAACTTGCATAAGGCATCAAATATTTGGTTAAAAAAGATGATGAAATCCCCTCTTACAACCTGCGCACAATCCAAAAGTGGCAAAACAAGTCAGAAAGCAATACTCAAAGACAAGCATGTACAATAGAAGCACTCCAATCAGTCCTCACCTTTGCAATATTATACAGTGCTTCACAAGCATAATAACGAACTCTGCTATCTTGATCAGCAAATGAATTAAGTACAGGTGGCACAATTTGCTGGCAGAAGCAAATAAAGATGAGACAAAGCAGCATTAACATGACAACAAAGCACAACACTGTAAGACATATTCATCTGAATTAAGACTGTAAGCAAAATCCAGTTTGATACATAGGAAATAAGGCCCCTATGTGTGCTCAACTCTAGGCACGAGAACTTAGAAGTTAAAACAATAGTGTCCTGGGTATGACAACAGTTCCTCTGTTAACCTAGCGATATCCTCCAAGAATCCCTGTCAATCAGTTGAAAAGGAGAAATCCCCTTCCCCCTTCACTCCCTATCGATGATATAGCATTAACGCTGGTCACTGGCAAAAAACCTAGCATCAACAAATCAACTAGATAGACTGATGTCTTCCCTACAATCAGAATCATGCATTTCCACTATAGGTGTGGCCATGGGAGGATGAAACTAAAAATCTAGAACATCTCCAGCAAACGTGCAACATCATTCAAAAGAATTAGTCGCAATCACTTAGCCTGCGCTTGGTAAGCTGCTTGGGGAGATCGTGAAAAGAAAGGTGACATGCCATCATAAAAACACAACACATTGGAATGAAAACCTCAGTGTATTCTAAGGAACAAAATGAAATTTTTTTGTTTCCGTCCAAGTAAATTTGCCTACGCAGGAGAAAGGGAAGTACCTCAAGATGCTGAGCTGCCTCAGTACTCAACCCCACGGTCGCAGCAGCTAACCCAATCAGTCCTCCCTACCAGAGAACAGACATAAAAATAGACTCCACACTCCACCAACCAAAACTCAACAGTAAAAGCCCGCAGTATCAATCAAGAAAATCAAAATCCTCAGGGCGCTAGTTTGACTAAAAACTCATCAATCGGCGTACCTTCCGGTGATTCGCCTGCGCGGAATACGTGAATTCATACGTCAGCAAGCTGATCACCGCGGAAATCTTATCATGATCCCCCGCTGCGGCGAGCTGCTTCACTATTCCCTCAATCTACACACACAATTCACATCGCGCACGCGCGCAAACCCCAATCAACATCACCCGACAGTCAGCAACTAAAAGTTCCGAAAAGGGAAAGGGGATAACCCAGACCTCGAGCGCGGCGTTCTTCCGCTTCTCGTAGAGCTTATCGGACAGATTGCGGACCACGGAGGCAGGAATCGCGGTCGTATCGGCCATGGCGGAGAATCAACCAAAAACCCCTAGAGAGAACCTCCCCCACACCTCCTCCCCCTCCCGCGCCCCTCCCCCCGGCAAAACAACAGTCAAAATCCCCGACCGTCAGAGCCGTTTCCTGATCTTCTCCGGCTCCAATCGGAACATCGCCCGCGCGCGCGCCGCCCTAGGGTTCCCCGCATTCCACCGCTGGCCTCGCCGGCGACGCAGGAAGAATCGGTCGGCGCCGGTCGCCGACGCGGACGCTCGGGTTCGATCTTCGCGGCGGAGGGGGAGAGGGAGAGAGAGACAGAGAGAGAGAGAGAGAGGAAGAGCGGATCCGATTCGGGGAGATACGGATGGGGCAATCGGGCGGGGATTCTTCGGATTTCCGCTGACCTAATTTCCGGGGGGGCACGAAATCGAGTTTCCTTAATTAAGGTTTGATCCGGGTTTGACAGAAGAGAAGGAAGAGGGAGGAGAGAGGAGAGAGATGAAAGAGAGAGAGAGAGAGAGGAAGCAGGGCGGTTTCGGATTGGGGCTTTTTGGATCGACGATGATCACGACCAAAGAGATCATGCGAGACTTGTCTTTGTCCACCCCACAAGAGTCAGATTTGTCCAGAAGCGTCTTTTTATTTCCCCTCCTTGAATTTTTTTTTTGTATTATTTGAAAAGATAAAATTGATTTGAGTTCTTAATGATTTTATATATCAAATATCCAAATCATTATGAATTTTATGTATTTTAGGCATGTCTTCCTCCCACACGAAGATGCATTTGTCCGAAAAAAACATTTTTTTTCTACCATAAAGTTTTTATGTTATTTAAATAAGTAAAAATAATTTGGATTCTTATCGATCAAATTTATTTATGAGATTTTATAATTATTATGGATTTTATGTTTTTTTTGTCTATTTCACACGTAGCTAAATTTGCTCAAAAGTTTTTTTCATCCCAAGGTTTTTTGTGTTTTTTTCATCTTGTTGATCTAATTTTTTTATGAAATTTTATATAATAAATGTCTATATTATTATAAGTTTTATGTTATTTAGCTTTGTCTTTCTTCTCCCACACCCAACTGAATTTCTTTGACAGGTTTTTTCCTTTTCGAAAATTTGTTGTGTTATTTAAAGAAGTAAAAATGGTTTAAGTTCCTATTGACCAAATTTTTTATGGGATTTCATAATCCTAAAGGTCAATACCTAAAAAATCACAAATTGATACACATGTAATAAATTTATTCTAAACTAATTTTTTAACTATCTTTTCTTTTTTTGGTCGGTAACTAATTTTTTAACTATCAAAAACCCAAAATTGATACATTTTTGACAATTTTACCCCAAACATGTAGATTTATGACAAATTTATCCTAAGTTAATTTTTGTTAAATGTTACTATCAAATTGCTAAGTTTAATAATACATGATAGTTTACTAGTGTACTAATTTAGGATTTTACTCTTCATATGTCACAATTATACAATTTTTATGATTTTTTGTGATGTCACTCCAAATTAACAAATGGTATATTTGTTACCAATGTAGTTTTATGCTAAAAGGTTGTCCCTAAAAAGCTTAAATAAGAGGCTCGCCCATTGTAGGAAGGCATACTTGCAGAAAACTAACTTCGTCTTCTCTTATTCTAAGTTGAGATCCATTCATGATATCAGAGCCATGGTTTGATTTATAACAAGATTGGTTCCATGCACTCAGCAGGTAAATCTAATGCTGAGAAGATATCTTCACACTATGATTGAACCCAAAATACTAGAAGCTCCGATTACTCTTATTTCAACCCCATCCTCCTCAACTCTTTCAGATTTTTGTGTGTTAAATGTTTCTAAGATTGACTATCTTTATGAGGTCTCTCTTAATAATGAAACCAAAATCTCTAAAATTCAACTATCTCTTATGAACCCCTATTTTATGTTTGCTAAACCTATCTCATCGTTTTCTCCCATCTGCTCCATTCGGCAACTCATTCGCCAAACTCTTAAAGAAGTAAAGAAGTACGTCTAGTCCTCCAAATTTGATCAACATCCCACTCTAGCCACTAAAATTGAGTATTTTATTACTCTTCAAATTCCATCAAAATTTCCCAAGCAGTGGACCCAACAAGGATACTCTCATGTCCATTATAAAGCTATTCGTCTTGCTCTCATCTTTCATGGTCGTAAAGGCTTGTCAGTTGTGGACAGAATAGCCTTATTTGATACTCAGTTCTTAAAATACCAGCATGCATGTATTGACACTGTCCAAACCATTTTGAATGTTGGAACTGTTTTTGTAACTTTATATCAAAACTTCAATATCGCTCTTTCAAATCCATAGTTATTCTCCTTCAGCTTACTAGAGCTCTCTAGACAACTGGCTCTATTGCAGCAACATTACAATACCAAATGATTTATTGAATACAAAATCATGCTCTTGATTTGAATTTCCAGAATGAGAATAAAGATGCCCTATTCATCTTTATGCAGAATGATCAAGTATCAAGTATTCATGTTTCCAAACAAATCCCAAAAAAGAAGCTAGCCAAGCTCCTTCCGAAAGCTTGGATTACTAAGTATGAAAAGCTACATCAGAACAACAAGCCTCTCCAATTCTCAGATTCTGAATTCGTTAGGAAGAAAGGTAGTACCGTTCCCATCAAATTTGGTAAGGAAAAGAAAGAAAATCCTTCTATTTTTCAAACCTTGCTCATAATTGAACCATATGTTCCCGAATCAATCTCTGAGCCAGATCCCTAAAAGCTTGTCCAATATTTTCAGAGTAATGAAAATCATGTCCATTACTACAAAGACCGATATGGTCACTATTTTTGGGACCCTTTTTGTTAATGTTCTTACTATACAAATTCTCTTAACGAAATAGACCCAAATGCAAGACCCCAACGAAAACACAAGAAGCCAAAGAATATTATGTATCAAAGGTACTTAAACAGAGACTCATCCGTTGATCAATCCGTGGTCTCTTGTCCCAACTGAGTTGTGCCACCATCCACAATTCACCAACATCACCTCCTCTTTAGATATCGACATGCTCCTAAAATATCTACCCCAATTGATGTGGACGAACATGGCAGACAAAAAAGGACTCATGTTGCCGAAACCGTCCTGAATTGGCAATCAAAGACTCTCTTAGCACGCAACAATACATTCAAAACAATTGTTTCCATTGACCTAATTTTCGGGGAAATGAAATTGAGTTTCCTTAATTAAGGTTTGATCCGGGTTTGACCAAGGAGAGAGAGAGAGAGAGAGAGAGTAGTTTCGGATTGGGGCTTTTTCAATCGACGGTGATCACGACCAGAGACATCATGGGAGACTTGTCTTTGTCCACCCCCACAAAAGTCGCATTTTTCCGGAAGTTTTTTTTTTTTTCCCTCTCTAAAAGTTTTTTTGTTGTTTAAAAAGATAAAATTGATTTGAGTTCTTAGTGATCAATTATTTTTGGAGATTTTATATATTGATTATCCAAATCATTATGGATTTTATATAGTTTAGGCTTGTCTTCCCCCCCCACAAAGATGCATTTGTTCGAAAAAGCGTTTTTTTTTTTTTTTTTTTTTGCCATGAGGTTTTTATGATATTAAGGTTTTTATGTTATTTAAGTAAGTAAAAATAATTTGAATTCTTATTGACTGAATTTATTTATGAGATTTTCTAATTATTATGGATTTTATGTTATTTAGGCTTATTTTTCTCTATTCCACACGTAACTAAATTTGCTCGAAAGCTTTTTTCATTCCCACGTTTTTTGTGTTATATAAGTAAGCAAAAATTATTTGAGTTCTTGTTGATCGAACTTTTTTATGAAATTTTATATATTAAATATCCATATTGTTATAAGTTTTATGTTATTTAGCTTTGTCTTTCTTTTCCCACACCCAACTAATTTCTTTGACGGGTTTTTTTCTTTCCTAAGGTTTTTTGTGTTATTTAAAGAAGTAAAAATGGTTGAAGTTCCTATTGACCAAATTTTTTTTTTATGGGATTTCATAATCATTAGGGTCAATACCTAAAAAATCTCAAATTGGTATACATGTAATAAAAAAAATTTGAACTAATTTTTGAACTATCAAAAACCCAAAATTGATACATTTTTTATAATTTTACCCCAAACAGGTAGATTTGTGACAAATGTATCTTAAATTAATTTTCGTTAAATGTTACTATCAAATTGCTAAGTTTAATAATACGTGATAGTTGACTAGTGTACTAATTTAGGATTTTATTCTTCATATGTCACAGTTATATAATTTTTGTGATGTTAATCCAAATTAACGAATGGTATATTTGTCACGAATGTAGTTTTCTGCTAAAAGGCTGTCCCTAAAGAGCTTAAATAAGAGGTTCGCTCATTGTGAGAAGGCATAATTACATAAAACTAACTCTGTCTTATCTTGTTATAAGCCTAAGTCCATTCATGGTATTAGAGTCATGGTTTGATTTATAACAAGATCCGTTCCATGCAATCGGTAGGTGAATCTAATGCTGAGAAGATATTTTCACACTATGATTGAACCCGAAATACTAGAAGCTTCGGTTACTCTTACTTCAACCTCATCCTCCTCAACTCTTTCAAATTTTCGTGTGTCAAATGTTTTTAAGATTGACTATCTTTATGAGATCTCTCTTAGTAAGGAAACCAAAATCTCTAAAACTCAACTATCTCTTATGAACCCCTATTCTGCTTTTGCTAAACCTACCTCATTATTTTCTCCCATTCACTTCATTCGGCAACTTATTCACCAAACTTCTAAGGATGTAAATGAGTACGTTTAGTCCTCCAAATTTGATCAACATCTCACTCTAGCCACTAAAAATGAGTATTTTGTTACTCTTCAAATTTCATCAAAATTTCCCAAGTAATGGACCCAACAGAAATACTCTCATATCCATTATGAAACTATTCGTCTTGCTCTCATTTTTTATGGTCGTAAAGGCTTGCTAGTTGTGGCCAAAATAGCCTTATTAGATACTCGGTTCCTAGTATACCAACATGTCTGTATTGGCACTATCCAAACCACTTTGAATTCTGGAACAGTCTTCATAATCTTATATCCAAACTTCAATATCACTCTTTTAAACCCCTAGTTATTCTCCTTCAACTTACTGGAGCTCCCCAAACGATTGACTCTATTGCAGCAACACTACACTACCAAATGATTTATTGACTGCAAAACCATGCTCTTGATTTGAATTTCCAGAATGGGAATGAAGATGCCCTATTCATCTCTATGCAGAATGATCAAGTATCATGTATTCATGTTTTCAAACAAATCCCAAAAAAGAAGCTGGCCAAACTCCTTCCGGAAACTTGGATTACTAAGTATGAAAAGTTACATCGAACAACAAGCCTCTCGAATCCTCAGATTCCGAATTTGTTAGGAAGAAAGATAGCACCGCTGCCATTAAATTTGGCAAGGAAAAGGAAAAAAATCATTCTATCTTCCAAACCCTATTCATAATTAAAACATTTGTTTCTGAATCAATCTCCGAGTCAGATCCCTAAAAGCTTGTCCAATATTTTCAGATTAATGGAAAGCATGTCCATTACTACGATGACCGATGTGGTCACTATTTTTGGGAACCTTTTTGTCAATGCTTTTACTATACAAATTCTCATGACGAAATAGACCAAAATGCAAGACGCCAACGAAAACACAAGAAGCCAAATGATACTATGTATCAAAGGTACTTGAACGGAGACTCTTTTGTTGATTCTCTTGGTGAATGTGATAAATTCCAATTCGTGGTCTCTTATATCCCAACTCCACCACCAGAGTTCGCAGTGCCACCATCAACATCCCCAGCCTTACCACCAGCACCACCTCCTCCTCATAAGAGACCGATTATTTCTCTGTTTTATAAGCCAATCTTAAAGTGGGTAAAAATACACTCTTACCCACTCGAGGCTCCGAAAGAGGTACTACCTAGTTCTTTTATCTCTATGTTCCAAGAGGTAGATTTTCCTCCTCTTGCTCGAGAAAGCTTGAAACTTTCATTCCCCATCCCAAAAGAATTCATCGACCCGCGAGGGAGATATCGACATACTCCTAAAATACCTGCCCCCATTGATGTAAACAAATATGGTAGACAAAAAATGACTCATGTTGCCAAAGCCGTTCTGAATTGACAATCAGAGACTATCTTAGCACACAACAATACATTCAAACCAATTGTTTTCATTGACCTAATTACCGAGGAAACGAAATCGAGTTTCCTTAATTAAGGTTTGATCCGGGTTTGACAGAGGAGGAAGAGAGAGAAAGGAGAGAGAGAGAGAGAGAGAGAGAGGAAAAAGGGTGGTTTCGAATTGGAGCTTTTTCGATCGACGATGATCACGACCAGAGACATCATGGGAGACTTGTCTTTGTCCACCCCACAAGAATCACATTTGTTCGAAAGTGTCTTTTATTTTTCCCTCCCCGAAAGTTTTTTTGCGTTATTTAACAGATAAAATTGATTTGGGTTCTTAGTGATCAATTATTTTTGGAGATTTTATATATTGAATATCCAAATCATTTATGGGTTTTATGTAGTTTAGGTTTGTCTTCCCTCCCCATATGAAGCTATATTTGTCCGAAAGCCTTTTTTTTCTACCCCAAGGTTTTTATGTTATTTAAGTAAGTAAAAATAGTTTGATTCCTTATTAACCAAATTTATTTATGAGATTTTATAATTATTATGGATTTTATGTTATTTAGGCTTATTTTGCTCTATTCCACACGTAGCTAAATTTGCTCGAAGGTTTTTTTCATCCCAAGGAAAAAATAATTTGACTTCTTGTTGATCGAATTTTTTATGGAATTTTATATATTAAATATCCAAATTATTATAAGTTTTATGTTATTTAGGTTTTTCCTTCTCATCCCATAGCCAACTGAATTTCTCTAACGGGTTTTTTTCCCCCCAAGTTTTTTTGTATTATTTAAAAAAGTAAAATGGTTTAAGTTCCTACTGACCAAATTTTTTTTATGGGATTTCATAATCATTTGGTTCAATACCTAAAAAATCCTAAATTGGTACACATGCAATAAATTTATCCCAAACTAATTTTTTGACTATTAAAAACCAAAAATTAATACATTTTTGACAAATTTACTCCAAACCTGGTAGACTTATGACAAATTTATCCTAAGTTAATTTTCGTTAAATTTTACTATCAAATTGCTAAGTTTAATAATACATGATAGTTGACTAGTATATTAATTTAGGATTTTACTCTTCGTATGTCACAGTTATAAATTTTTTGTGATTTTTTTAGATGTTAATCCAAATTAACGGAGGGTATATTCATCACAAACGCACCATTTTGGGATTTGTTGTTGTTCAACAAATTATTTTTAGTTAAATTTGTCACAAATATACTAGTTTATGGTTTTTTGTAGTTATTTGGGGTACATTTGTCATATATATACTAGTTTGGGATTTTTCATGGTTAAAAAATTAGTTTAATATAAATTTGTCAAATGTGTACTAATTTGAGGTTTTTCAGGATATTAACCCTAATCATTATCGGTTTTATGTTACTTTAGGGTTGTCTTTCTCTCACCTACAAATGACCAAATTTGTCCGAAAATGTTTTTTATTTTTACTCCGTCAAGACTTTTTATGTTATTTAGAGAAGTAAAATTGGTTTGAATTCTTGTTGACCAAATTTTTTATGAGATTTTATCTATTGAATATCCAAATCAGGTTTTATGTTATTTAAGTATGTATTTCTCCTCAAAACCAAGTTGAATTTCCCTGATAGTTTTTTTCTCCCCCTTAAGGTTTTTTGTATTATTTGAGGAAGTATAAATGATTTAAATTCTTCTTGACCAAATTTTTTTATGAAATTTTATAATCATTATGGCTTTTATGTTACTTAGACTTATCTTTCTCTTAATCATGTAGCTGAATTCGTTCAAAAGTGTTTTTTTCTCACCAAGGTTTTTTGTATTATTTTGGGAAGTAAAAATGGTTTAAGTTCTTATTGACCAAATTTTTTATGAGATTTTATATATCGAATACCCCAATTAGATTTTATGTTATTTAGGCTAATCTTTTTCCCCTCAGACGTAGTTGAATTTCTTCGAAATTTTTTTTTTTTTAATTTTTTGCCCTGAGTTTTTTATGTTATTTAAAGAAGTAAATAGTTTGAGTTATTGGTGACCAAATTTTATTAAAAAATTTTATATTTATGGGTTTTATGTTATTTAGGCTTGTTTTTCTCTCCCTACACCAGTAGCCAAATTTGGTCAATTTTTTTGTCTCCGGAGTTTTTTTTTTTTTTGTTATTTAGGGAAGTAATAATGGTTTGAGTTCTTATTGACCAAGATTTTTTTATAAGATTTTATATATTGAATATCCAAATCAGATTTTATGTTATTTAAGCTTATCTTTCTCCCCACACATGTAGCTGAATTTCTCCCAAAGTTTTTTTTTTTTTTGCCTCAAGTTTTTTTGTGTTATTTAAGAAAGTAAAAAGGGTTTGAGTCCTTATTGATCAATTTTTTTTATGAAATTTTATAATCATTATGGATTTTATGTTATTTAGGTTTGTCTTTCTCCTCTCTTCACATTTTGTCCGAAAATATTTTTTTCTCCACCAAGATTTTTTATGTTTTAGGAAAATAAAAATGGTTTGAATTCTTATTAACTAAATTTTTTTATAAGATTTCATATATGAATATCCATATCATTATGGGTTTTCTGTTATTTAGGTTTGCCACACATATAACTGAATTTGTCCAAAAGTTTTTTGTTCTCTCCCCCAAGCTTTTTTATGTTATTTAGGTAAGTAAAAATGAGTTGAATTCTTAATGATCAATTTTTTTTTATGGGATTTTGTAATCATTCTAGGTTTTATCTTATTTAGGCTTTGCCTTTCTCCCACACCTTCACACATACAGTTGAATTTGTCTAAAAGCTTTTTTCTCCCTCAAGTGTTTTTTGTGTAATTTGGGAAAGTAAAAATGGTTTGAATTATCATTAACTAAAATTTTATGGGATTTTATATATTGAATATCCAGATTTATTTAGGCTTATCTTTCTCCCTCCACACCAAACTGAATTTTTCTGAAAGTTTTTTTCTCCCCAAAGGTTTTTTGTGTTATTTAGGAAAATAAAAATTGTTTGAGTTCTTATTAACCATTTTCTTTTCAGGATTTTATAATCATTATGAGTTTTATGTTATTTAGGCTTATCTTTCTCCCTTCACACACAACCAAATTTGTTTGAAAGTATTTTTTTTTCGACAAAGGTTTTTTATTTTATTTGGAGAAGTAAAAATTGTTTGAGTTCTTGATGACCAAATTTATTTATGGGATTTTATATTTTAATATACATATCATTATGAGTTTTATGCCATTTAAGCTTGTCTTTCTTCCCGCCACACACAATTGAATTTGTTTGAAAGTTTTTTTTTCTTCCCAAGGTTTTTTGTGTTATTTAGACAACTAAAAATAGTTTGATTAAGTTAATCATTTTTTTTGTGGGATTTTACAATCGTTATAGGTTTTATGTTTGCCATCCCCCTCACACAGAGCTAAATTTGCTCAAAATATTTTTTTTCTCCTCCAAGTTTTTTTCGTGTTGTTGTTTAGGGAAGTGAAAATAGTTTGAATTTTTATTAACCAAAATTTTTATGGGATTTTATATATTAAATATCTAGATTATTATGAGTTTTATATTGTTTAGGCTTATCTTTCTCTCCTACACGCAATTGAATTTCTCTGAAAAGAAAATTTCTCCCAAAAAAAAAATTTGTGTTATTTAGAAAATTAAAAATTTGTTTGAGTTCTTGTTGGCTAAATTTTTTTTTTATAGAATTTTATAATCATTATAGGTCTTATGTTATTTAGGATTGTCTTTCTCCCACTCACATGCAATCGTATTTGTTCGAAAGTGTTTTTTTTTATTTTCGCCAAGGTGTTTTGTGATATTTAGGGAAGTAAAAATAGTTTTGAGTTTTTGTTGACCAAATTCTTTTATAAGATTATATATATTAAATATCGAGATCATTATGTGTTTTATGTTATTTAGGCTTATTAATTTCCCTTTCAAATGAAGCTGAATTTGTCCAAAAGTTTATTTTCTCCCTTATCATTTTTTGTGTTAGTTAGGTAAGTAAAAATGGTTAGAATTCTTATTGACAAGTTTTTTGTTTTAAATTTTATAATCATTATGGGTTTTATGTTATTTGGGCTTGTCTTTCCATCCTAGACATGGTTAATACCCTAAAAAACCCCAAATTGGTATATTTATGACAAATTTACCCCAAATTATTTTTTTGACCACCAAAAACCCTAAACCGGTATACATTTGACAAATTTACCCCAAACTAGTACACTTGTAACAAATTTACACTCTGTTAGTTTTCGTTAAATTTTATTCTCAAATTATTAAGTTAAATGACATGTGTTGGTTAGCCGGTATACTAATTTAGAATTTTACGCTCCGTTTGTCACCGTTTACAATTTTGTGATTTTTTTGTGGTATTAATTCAATTTAGCATAGGGTATATTTGTCACAATTTTACCATTTTTGGGTTTTTTCCAGTCAAATAAATTAGTTTTGGGTAAATTTGTCATAAATGTACCGGTTTAAGGTTTTTTATAGTCAGTCGGGGTAAATTTGTCACAGCTATACCAGTTTGGGGTTTTTCATGGTCAAAAAAATAGTTTGAGGTAAATTTGTCACAAGTGTACCAGTTTATGATTTTTTAGGGTATTAGCCCTAGCCGATATTGTCCGAAAATGTTTTTTCCTCCCCCAAGGTTTTTTGTGTTATTTAGTGGAGTAAAATTTTTTTGAGTTCTTATTTACTAAATTTTTTTATAGGATTATATGTATTGAATATCCAAATATTTGTCTTTACCAAAAAAAAAAAAAAATCCAAATCTTTGTCGGCTTTATGTTATATAGGTTTGCTTTCTCCTCCCTTTTCACCACACAAATAACTAAATTTATCCGAATTTTTTTTTCTCCCCCAATGTTTTTTGTGTTATTCAGGAAAGTAAAAATGGTTTGAATTCTTATTGATCGAATCTTTTAAAGAAATTTTATAATTATTATAGGTTTTATATTATTTAGGCTTGTCTTTCTCTCCCTTTCACATAGTCGAATTTGTCCAAAAGTTTTGTTTTTCTCCCTCAAAGTTTTTTTTTTTTTTATGACCTAGGGAAACTCGTACAGCCGGCAACCGGCAGGCAAACCCTGAGGCTGCACGAGGGAACCACCACCCATGCAAGCAGTTACGACACCAAGTGTCTTTGTTGAGTTTCAAACCCCTCGCCTTGAGGGCAAGGATCAACGGAGCCTTATCCAGCGGAGCCACCGTGGCGGGTGGTTCCCTCAAAGTTTTTCTGTGTTATTTAGGAAATAAAATAGTTTGAATTCATGTTCTTTACCCAAAAAAAAAAAAATATAGTTTGAATTCATGTTGATCAATTTTTTTTAGGGGATTATAAGTGTGTGTGTGTGTGTGTGTGTGTGTGTGTGTGTCTCGTGTGTGTGTGTATTAAATATACCAATCATTATGGATTTTATTTTATTTAAGCTTGTCTTTCTCTACCTACCTTACACGCAGTTGAATTTGTCCAAAAGTTTTTTTTTTGTCTCCCCCAAGGTTTTTTGTGTTATTTAGGTAAGTAAAAATAGTTTGAGTTCTTATTGAGCAAATTTTTTTAATGAGATTTTATGTTCATATGGATTTTATGTTACTTAGGCTTGCCTCCCTCTCCCTAAACAAAGCTAAATTTTGTTCAGAATTTTTTTTTCTTCTCAAGCTTTTTTGGGTTATTTAGAGAAGTAAATATAGTTTGAGTTCCTATTAACTACATTTTTTATGGGATTTTTTTAATCATTATAGATTTTTTGTTATTTAGACTTGTCTTTCTCCTCTCGCACGTAGCCAAATTTGTCCGAAGTGTTTTTTTTTCTTCCCCAAGTTTTTTTGTATTATTTGGGAATTAATTAAAAAAAAAAAGTATCAACTTTCGATCAAGTGACAATTCTGGCCCAAACTTTTTTTGTCTCATAAAAAAAGAAATTAACTTTAGGCCGAGTGTCAAACCTAACTTAAACTTCTTCTTTTTTGTGTAGTAAAACAGCAGCAATTTTAGGTCGATTGACAATTTTGGCCACAATTTTTTTTTGTCTCATAAAAATTTCGAAACTTTCACATTTATTCCAAATTTAACATGTATAATTGACTTTTTATATGAAGTCAACCTTATTTCTGGAAAAAAAAAAATGTTCTAGTAATGAGCTTGGCAGATCTCCTCTATGATATCTCTTGATGGGCAATGGTCTACAATTTCATATTACGACAAAAGAGCAAAGTTTGGTTAAAGAAATTCAATCCAATATCTTCCGATTTGCTATTGAAGCATAGGAGATGATGAATAACTTCACTGTTATTCTTCAAGTTGTGACTCAGATAAGAAGACAATGAATAGTGATTTATACTCGACCAAAAGTGCACATAAATTTATTGCCAAGGACAATTAGTGGATCTAAGTTAAGAATGGCAAATTTGGGATTGAAATAAAAATAAGTGATTTTTTCGAGACAAAAAAAAAAGATTTGGGATAGATTTGTTACTTGACCCAAAGTTGATACTTTTTTTTGGAATTAGCTTTTTATTTAGAGAAGTAAAAATGTTTTGAGTTCTTATTGACTAATTTTTTTTATGGAATTTTATATATTGAATATTTGGATCATTATGGGTTTTATATTATTTATACTTATCTTTCTTCTCTCTCCCCTCTCCACATGCAACTAAATTTGTCCGTAAGTTTTTTTTTTTTTTTCGCCCCTAGTCTCTTTGTCTTATTTAGATAAGTAAAAATAATCTGAGTTCTTATTGACCACATTTTTTTAGATTTTATAATCATCATGGGTTTTATGTTATTTAGGCATGCCTTTCTCCTCCCTTACACAATTGAACTTGTCCCAAAGTTTTATTTCTCCCCCAAGGTTTTTTGTATTATTTAGGGAAGTTAAAATGGTTTGAGTTCTTGTTGACTAAATTTCTTATGGGATTTTATAATTAGTATGGGTTTTATGTTATTTTGGCTTACCATCCCCCTCTCCCCAGAACTAAATTTGTCCAAAAAAATTTTCTCCTTCCCCAAAGTTTTTTATGTTATTTGAGCAAGTTAAAATGATTTGAGTTCTTGCTGATCATATTTTTTTATGAGTTTTTATATATTTGATATCAAAATCATTATGCGTTTTATGTTATTTAAGCTTGTATTTCTTTACCCATGTAGCTGAACTTGTTCAAGAGGTTTTATTTTCCTCCTCTAAGTTTTTTTTTTTTTTTTGTGTTATTGAGGGAAATAAAAATGGTTTGAGTTCTTGTTGACCAAATCTTTTTATGAGATTTTATAATCATTATGGGTTTTATGTTATCTAGGTTTCTTTTCTCCCACCCATACGCAGCTGAATTTGTCCGAAAGTTTTTTTTTTTTCCGCCAAGGTTTTTTGTGTTATTTAGGTAAATAAAAATGGTTTGAATTCTTATTAACCAAATTTTTTTATTGGATTTTATAATCATTATGAGTTTCATATTATTTTGACTTGTCTTCCCCCCTCCCCCAAACATGCAGCTACATTTGTTCAAAAGTTTTTTTTTCCTCCCCTACGTCTTTTGTGTCTTTTTTATAAGTAAAAATGATTTAAGTTCTTGTTGACCAAATTCTTTTATGCAATTTTATAATCATTATGAATTTTATGTTATTTAGGCTTGTCTTTTTCTCTGATTTTTTTTCTCCCCCAAGGTTTTCTGCGTTTTTTTTTTTTTTTTTGTGTCCCAAGGAACTCCCCGCATTTGAGTTCGGTGGCAAATGAGAGTAAACCTTGGGGGTACACGTGCTAGCCACCACACGCATGCACCGGGTAAGTCACCTAGATGTCTCTATCAGCCTCCTACGCATCACCTTACGGGAGCCCAAGGGAGTCGAACACTCGACCTCTCTTTCGGGAGAGGGAGCGCCCTGCCAGTAGAGCCACCCTAGCGGGTGGTGGTTTTTTGCGTTATTTATGTAGGCAAAAATGGTTTAAGTTCTTGTGGATCAAATTTTTTTATGAGATTCTATATATTGAATATCCAAATCATTATGGGTTTCATTTTATTTAGGCATTTTTGTAGGGGTTTTATATCCAAATCATGCATTGCACTTTCTCGTTTCTTTTCAAATTTACCAAGTATTGAATGATAGTAAAACGTTTTCTAGAACTTCCAATTATGTTTATTAATCAATGGAGCTACTTCTTTTCTTTTCGTGGGAATATTCTAAGTAGTTCATGATTGCGCATCGCAGTGCTCAATGCTAGTTCTAAGATAAAGGAAATTTTGTCTTTTGAGAAAAGAATAAATAAATGAAGCTCCATCTAGCCTGCTTACATTAGTACATCATGCATCTTTATATATTAGGAATAATAATACAAAGTATTCTTAAATTTTGACTCAATGAGCAATGTAATTATTGAACTTCTAACATGTTCAATGTGGTCAATAAATTTTAACCTAATGTGCAATGTCGTCTTGAAGCTTTTAATTTTGTTCAATGTAATTCCTATATTTTTTGTATGTGTTCAAGTTAGCCCCTAAATTATATGAAGATTTTTAATGTTATCCTTCCATCAATTTAATTTTAGAGACAACATTGAATATTTTCATATGGTCCAAAGGCTATATTGAACATGTATCAAAAGTTCAAGAACCACATTGAATAAATTAAAAGTTCAATGATCATATTGCATATTGAACTAAAGTCCATAGTCAATTTGTGTCATTTTCCCTCTTTATTACAAGGAAAATTTAAAGAGAAATGTTCAACCTCAAACTTTGTTATGAAATATTATCAAAAGTTTGTTCTTATCACAAGACAAAATACTATAGAAGTGTATTTTCGTCACTTTAAAAGAAAGCATAATATATTTCTTGTTATTATTTCTTGGATTTATCGATAAACCTTCTTTGGATTTATCCATAGTAGAATTGCTCATGGATTGCTTTTTAGATTAGAATATTAACAACTTATGGCAAGTGAGAGAGATGTCTTACACAATTTTGCCTTAATGAGCCTCATGTGTGGCTAGTGGCTACTTAGGAATATAGTTTACTCTCTAATCATTTTTAGTAGACTTGCATTGGCACATGTTCTCTTGACATGTGGCAAATTATCAATAGCTCTTGATCCTAAGACAAGGCACAACCTATTGACCATTGATTTCTTCGCGATGGATTGCTAGATGGCACAATCTTGATCATTAACCATTTTGACCCTCTCATGGTCACCGTATGTGTCTTGTTAATTTATTCTTTTTAGGGACTTTTGACCAATAGCACTTTCATATTTTTGAATGTCTAGACTTTTGGCACTTTTGAGCTTTGTTATTTCAGCACTCTTGCACTATTAGAGTTATGAACGTCTAGTTTCCTCAGCTTAAATATCTTCAAACTTTGAAAATTTGGCGACATCATTAAGGAATTCTCCACAACAAGTTCTTACCGACTTAACTCTCCTTATCCGCCACCCACATTCAAGTACCCTACAATCATCCATTTTTCTTCTCACACCTTATTAACTTCATCGTGATTTTCAATATTATTGTTGGGCTACGCTAATTCTTTCACAATATCAAGTGACCTTCTTGAGAGAGAATCCCCTTAGCACATTCTAGCAACCTCTCTAGGATAGAGAACAATTACGTAAAAAAGAACAATAACTCCATCCCAAATTAAAACAGGCAGATCATATTATGACATTGACCCACATGCATCAATTTCATCTTATTTTGATTAATTCAGTGCTGAAGAAAGGCACCACTTTCCCGTGTAATTTGCTATGGATTGTTAAGATTACATCTTCAACCAATTTGTGTGGAAATCATTTGTAGATAGTCAAAGGGAAGAAGAAGGAAGAAATTCTAATAAAAAACAAAGGTTTAGAGTCTCAAGTTGTTGCAAAAACTCCAAGGGTTTACAAGAAGAGAGAGTTACCCAATCAATCAAAAGGAAAGGAAAAGAATTCTTAGAAGAAAACAATGTCGTCTTATCTAGCACATAAATATATTCTCTCAAAGTTTCTACATGTCAGCATCAGAAGAATTGTACTCTCAATAACCATTTTGCAACTCTGCACCTTGAAGAATTACAATGACGAGAAGAAGAATATGTGAAGGAATTTCTATATTTTTATTCCTTTATTTTATTTTTTTTTGTGCCGTGTTGTAATTCAAGTATTGGCTGCTCTTGATCTAGATTTTTGGGTCATAAATTGCAGAAAATGAACGCTGAAGAAGATGAGCTCTTAGATGAAAAGTTTCGTGAGAATGAAGGAAATGGCTATAATAGGAAGATTTCTTTCTATTATGCTTTAATAATTTCCTTCTTTTATTTGGTTTTCTATATGGCATTAAAGTGTTTCTCTGAGAGCATTAAACACACACTAAACAATGGCTATGAGAGTTCCTAAATTCCAGTATGCTATTCATGTAAACATAAATAATTTTGTTACAATTAAGCTTGTTGAAGATAATTTTCTTCTTTGACAAGTACAGTTTCATAGATTTCTTCCGAGTCATGAGCTATTTGGGTTTGTCATTGGTGAGATTTCACCACCATCATAAAAGCTGCATGCTGAATTTGATGGTAAGGAGGTTGAAGAGCAAAACCGTGATTACGTGGACTAGATGAGAACTAACCAACTGATATCCTCTTGGATCAGTGGAGCAGTCTCCAAGAACATTTTGTGTTTGATTATCGGCTTATAAACATTGTACGAGGTATGACAGACTCTCTTGAACTGATTTACACAAAAGTCCATAGCTAGAGAGTTTGAGCTAAGGGGCAAACTCCAAGCATTTAAAAAATGTGGTAGGCCATTATCTTATTATCTCAGGGAGTATAAACTAATTTGTGATCAATTGAACACAATTGGTAAACCTTTGGATGAGATAACGAAGGTTTTCAGCATCTTGGAGGGGTTAGGATTGGAATATGAGAATTTTAGAACAACTATGTAATGTTTGAAGCCTCAACTGGATTACAACGAGGTTATTTCGCAACTAGAGAGGTTCGAAATAAGGTTGCAAAATTACTCATCAAGATAATATAACCCAAATTTCACCTATTGTGGGCAGAGGAATGTTGAAATAGAGCAAAAGGTGGGTTTGACAATGAGGTTGTTCAACCAAATTTTGCTTTTGTGGGTAGAGAAGAAACAACGGGTTTTATAAGAATAGAAGTAGACATAATTATGGCAAAGGTGGTCATGGTTATGGATATAAAAGAAGAAATCAGAGTTGTAGATCATTTGATTTAAACGTCACTTCCTACCCCCCACTTTTTTCTTTTCCCTCTCTCTCTCTCCTCTTTCCTCCTCTCTCGGCCGAACCCTCCCACCTCTTCTTCTTCTTCTTCTTCTTCTTCCTTCCTCTCGTCGGTTGCTACTTCACCCACCACAAGACCAAGAGATTCAAACTTATAAACAACAAATCAATAATTTTGGTTCAAGCTAGGGATTGGCGCGCGGGTTTACTTGTTGTTGGGGGCTTACGTGCTTCGACTCGTGCGCGAGGTTTCTTTTGAATCTTAATTTGGGGTCCGTGCATTGATGGGATTTCGTTTGTTTTTCTGTTTTGTGATGGTAGGAGATGCGGAGGATGAATCGGGACGCGCCGTCGCGCCCCGCTCGCTCGCCCGCCCTTTCCTCCTCAAGCTTAGCGGTGGACATCGCTCGCCCTTGGATCGAACACGGCTCATTCACGCCTCTCGCCGCTCACCTTTCATGCGGTAATCTCTGCCGCCCCCTCTCTCCGTCGTTTTGCGAAGTGTCGCAAAACTGAGCAAAACCCTTTGTTGTCCTGCAGATTTCAGTTCTCCTTTAGGGTTGTTTTTTTTGCGCTGCCTGTGCATTTCGTTCATAAGAGAGGAGTGTGAAGATGGGTATGTTCAAGGGAGATCGGGTCAAAAAGTTTGGACAACGTAGCAATTGAAGGTGGGTATGAGACTCCCGATGTCTACGTGCATTTTTTGCTGGTACGTCAAAAAGCGTACATCCGAACAAGCTGAAATTATCCCCTCTCCCTCGTATCTTTCTCGGTCGTGTAGATTCAAAGCTAATTATTATGAGGATTTCCGTGTACACCGAGTTTGGGGGAGCGGTGCCTTATAGGCAAGTAGAGGATTTGGCATTCTCGGTCATGAGGTTCATTCGAAATGTTAGTTCATTCATCAATTACTATATGGTAATCTTGACTTCCCGTGACTCGTAACAATCACCGAATTATAATCATTAATTAACCTTCTTTTTTTGTCTCCTTTTAGATGATTGCATAATTGCTTGTTCTTTATATGGGTCTTGTTCGTTGTCTTTAGTATTGCGGAGGAACCAATTTTGGCGGGGATGTTGGTGGTCCCTTCATTGCCACTAGCTATGACTACGATGCTCCTCTTGACAAATACGGTATGTGACTTGGAATAGATTGTTAGTATCTTGGTGTGGGCAAGGCTAACTTTGCTCATGTGCCTCAATTTGTTTCACTTTGAGCATTCAATGGATCTAACAACTTTAAGATTGGAGTAATTGGTAACACCATAAGAAGTTTAACCGAGTGAAGGCAAATCTACATCTTGTTGCTTAAACATTAAACCTTTTAAAACTAAGTCTAGAAGTAATTCATGACATTATCAGTTAGTCATCTTCCTTCCCCAAATGGAGTCACATGCACAAAGCCATTAAGCAAAGTGAAAAACATCCAAGAGAGGTTTGGTTTCTCACGCCCCCTTAAAATGAATATGCATGAAAACACTCTCACGGCCTTGTGCGTTGTTAATTAAACTGTCAAATTCTATTTTTCTTAGGCTCATGTGTTCAAAGCTGGAAGCGGATGCGCGGCCTCCGGCAAACTACGGCACGAAGTATTTTGTCATAGTCAATTTTGGAAACGGTCAATATGACTTGCCGCCTTGGTGCATTGAGATTAGCATGTCAAACCTGATGAGTTGATTTTGGATGCCTTGATATTATTATGCTCGAACTAAGAATTCAATAATTCCTTTCATAAATGGGAGAACATCTCTAGGTTCCAGGTTCCAGATTCCGACGGGTAGGTTCCAGGTTCCACAAAATGAGGAACCTGTACCCGAGGGTAGGTTCCAGGTTCCAAGCGGAACCTGTAAGGAACCTGGAACCACTCACCCCTACTTGCAGCAATGCATCTTGAAGATCCGAAGGGTAGTGAATGGTACACAGGCATGGGAGCCATAGCCCACATAACTATTAATCCATGTATTATTCACAACTCCTCAAAGTATAATGGACCGGATTCAATAATGATAGGAGATGGGTCTTGTTTTCCTATGACATTCACTGGGAATGCATTTTTACACACTGAGTTTGATGCGTTGCCTCTTAATGATGTGTTGGTGGTTCTCAAAATAAGGAAAAAATCTACTTTTAGTTTCTAAGCTAAAAGATGATTATCCTTGCTAATTTGTTTTGACAAATGCGGTGTTTATTTTACGGACCATCAAACCAACACAACGATGATGCTCGGAAGGAAAATTGAGGGTTTCTATAGATGGACCGGCAAACAACCAAGGCTCTTTTTACTCAAAGACATAAAGAGGTTAAGGAAGAAGTGTGGCACTAGCGACTAGCTCACACTAATTCTCAAATTTTAAGATTTCTTCATAATTAGAAGATGATCCGGTGCAATAAGACAATTCAGTCTGTATGTAGGAGTTGTTAGATAATAAAAAGTACTAAATTAGCATTATAGTTGTCTAAGTCTGGAACCAACTTTTCTTTGGAAATGATTCACTACAACATTTGTGGACCATCACTAGTGAAATCATTTCAAGGTTTCGGATTTTATGTTGGGTTTATCCAATGAAGTTGAAGTTGGATTTCTATGATATCTTTGTTTTGTTTCAAAAATATGTGGGAAATCAATTTGATCACAAAATTGAAATGTTTCAATGTGATGGTGGGGGCAAATTTTCAAGCGTTAAATTTCATAATTGTTTAAAGTCTTGTGGGATCAAAAATTACATGTCTCGTCCTTACACTCCGGAACAAAACAAGATTTCTAAATGGGAGCATCATCATGTGGTGGAACTCGGTTTATCAATGCTATATCTTGCAAGAGTTTCGTTGATTTACTAGGTGGATGCTTTCTTGACTACCATTGATATTATAAACATGCTTGCCGCTCCAAATTTGTAGATGTAGTCTCCTCACAACAAGCTTTTTGGACAAAAACCAAGTTATGAACATCTACGGGTATTTGGAAGTGCTTGTTATCATTGTCTTTGACCTTATGTGTAACACAAGTTCGATCCTCACTCACTCACTTGTGTTTTTCTCGGCTACAGTGACAAACATAAAGGGTGACGATATATTGTACCCTTGTGGTAGAGTTTATATTGGCCAAAATGTCATATTTGATTAAAGTTTCTTCCCTTTTTGCTAAGAAGCTGAATTAAGTGTTTCCACATTATATTGCTTTGTATAAGAAATGGGTTGAAAAAGGTTGAATTTATAGATTCAAATAGAAAGAGCAAGTAAGGAATATCACTAATGACACTGCAGGTTTTTTTCAAGAAAGTGGCGCATGTTAAATTGGATAGATGTGTGTTCCTTATACTACAACTAAGAAGTCACAAAAACCATCACATCAACAATCACCATATGTTTCAAATTCACCATCTATTTCAAAGCTGAAAAGGGAAAGTCCATCTATTTAACCCATTGTAGCTCTAGTTAATAGCTGTCCGGGTTAGGAAACACGAGTTTTGCACCCTTTCAAACAAGTGGAACATCAAAACACACTATGCAAGCCCAATCCAAGTCAAGGATTGTGAAACCAAATCCCAATGCTTGTTTGGCTAAATATCATGTGTTCGCAAAGCCTAAGACATTCAAATCCGCATTAACACGTGAGGGATGGAATAAAGCGATGAAAGAAGAGATGAATGCACTTCATGAAAACTAAACCTAGACCTTAGTTTCGAGAACAAATCAAATGCATGTAATAGGGTGCAAATGGGTTTCTAAAGACCAAATTAGCACTTGATGGAAGTCTTGACAAGATGAAAGCATGATTGGGGTTCCACCAAGAGGAGTGTATTAATTTATTGGAGAGATTTAGTCCAGTTGTAAAATAGGCAACAATTCGGATTGCTCTTTAGGTTGCTATGGTAAAGAAGTGGTCAATACATCAACTCAATGTCAAGAATGTTTTTTTGCATGGCACAATAAAGGAGACAATTTATATGAAGCAACCTCTAGAGTTTGCACATCCTACACTTACTAATCATATGTGCTTACTCCAGAAATCCCTTTACGACCTACGATAGGCACCACGTGCATAATTTGAGAAGTTTAGTAACTTCTTACTTGAGTCAAGATTCTTCCGTAGCATCATGGATCCATCACTTTTTGTATTTCATAAGGGGCAAGACATGATTCTACTCTTGCTTTACATGAGTGACATTTTGATGACTAGTAATTCTTATCATTTACTTACACAACTAATCAAGTCTCTTGGTTTAACTTTTCACACGAAGAACTTGGGGTGTATCCATTACTTGTTGGACATAGAAGCAAAGCACACACACGAGGAACTCTTCCTTTGTCAAACAAAATATGTTGTTCATCTCTTTGAGAGGGCAAACATTAAAGAGTGCAAACCAGTATCAACGCCTTTGTCAATGAAACCATCTCATACATCAGATGATGAAGTATTTCTTGATCAACCACCTGAATACTGAAGCTTAGTTGGAGGTCTTCAATACTTAACAATAATGAGATTGGACATTGCTTACATTACCAATATGCTTTGTCAAAAAATGCAGAAACCTACAATTGGTGATTTTGACAAATTGAAACGAGCTCTTCATTATGTTAAAGGGACTATCAACTTGGGATTCTTCATTCACTCTAATAGTTCATTGAAGCTTTATGGAGTGCCGGACACCCGAGTGCCAAAACTTGACACTGAAGGACACTTAAGTGTCAAAAATTAGGAAAGTGACACTTAAGTGCAAAAATTGGAGCAAAATGGATCACTTAAGTGCAAATGGCAAGAAAATCCTGCCAAAATGCTGACATGATAATTTTCGACGATATAACTGCAAAACTTGCATGTTGACATGGCTAAATAAATGTAAAACGACGTCATTTTCGCTATTGACATGGTAAAAAAATTAATATAAAATTTATTTTAAAATTTTATTTTAAAATATTTAAAAATAAACAAAACAAAACAAAATAAAATAAAAAAAAAAGGCCAAGGGAGGCGGCTGAGGGCTGAGCCCTCGCCGCTACCGCCAAGAAGGACCGGTGACGGTGGGGGTCGACCGAGGTTGACAACCCCTGGCCAAGGCCTAGCAACCTCGACCAACCCCCCCCCCCACCGTCGCAAGCCCTTCCCAATGGCGGCGGCGAGGCGGCTGCAATGAGGCAGCGGCGGCGAGGGCTTAGCCCTCAACCACCTCATTCCCTTTTTAAAAAAATTAATTTATTTATTTTATTATAATTTTATTTAATTAATTTTTATATTCAAATCCAAATTCACGTCAAAACAACATCATTTTTGCGATTCTTTGCTGAGTCAGCTCTTCGGCAAGTCACGTAAGCTAGAAAAATAATAAAAAATTATCACTTAAGATTTTCGATGGGTTCGCCGAAAATGGCACTTAAGTGTCTTACTTTTCAAAAAAAGTGGCTTAGTGTCACTTTCCTAATTTTTGACACTTAAGTGTCCTTTCATGCCAAGTTTTATGGGTTTTCAGATGCCAATTGAGTAGGTTACATTGAAACGAGACATTTGACTACCGGGTTTTGTACTTATCTTGGCTCAAATATAATCTCATGGTTAGCGAAGAAGCAAACTAACGTATCTCAATCATCACATGAATAAGTTTTGTTCTTCAGGACATTGGAATATCGTTACCTTCGCCAATTGTACTCTTTTGTGATAATCAATCAATGATTTCTCTTACTGCTAATCCCATTTTACATGCCAGGACAAAGCACATAAATGTTGATTTTCACTATGTTTGCGAGTAAATATCCTTGGGTTCTTTCAATGTATAATATGTTATGAGAAACCGTCAAATTGCTAGCATTTTTACTAAGGCATTGTCAAGACAGGACTATTGCATCATCCAAACCAAACTAGGTTTAGGGTTCAAACCCTTACCCACTTTGCGGGGGATGTTGAGATTACATCTTCAACCAGTTTGTATGGAAATCATTTGTAGATAATCAATGGGAAGAAGTAAAAGAAATTATAATCGAAGAAAAAGGTTTTGAGTCTCAAGCTATTGCAAAAACTCCAACTAGAAGAGAGGGTTTACATAAAGGGAGAGTTGCTCAATCAATCAAAAGGAAAGGAAAGAAGTTTTAGAAGAAAACAATTTCGTCTCATCTAGTACACAAATATATTCTCTCAAAACTTCCAATAGTACATGTCAGCATGAGAAGAATTGTACTCTCAATAACCGTTTTGCAACTCTTAAGCTTGAAGAATTATAGTGACGAGAAGAAGAATCTATGAAGGAATTTCTATATTTTTATTCTTTTATTTTTTGTGTGATGAGCTGTAATTCAAGTATTGGCTACTCTGGATCTAGATTTTTTTGGTCATATAATTTATAGAAAATGAATGCTGAAGAAGAGAAGGAAATGGCTATGGCAGCAAGATTTCTTTCTATTATGCTTTAATTATTTCCTTTTTTCTATTCAGTTTTCTACAAAAACAACTTAGCAGATTCTCAAGCACCTATCACTAGTAACCTTTAGTGTCATGGAAATTGTCTTCTCTTCGTTTAATTGTCCAAGTGTTAGAACTTCAAATGTTTCGTTCTTATGTTTAACTTTTAAGTAATAGGAATCTTATTTATGTAATAAAAATTTTGATGTTTGGACATCTTTTAGGAATTTAGGTAGTAAAAGAGGAGAGGTGATTCAAATATTCTTTTATATTTAACCAAAATCATTATTTATAACTATTTTTTTTTCGTTTCTTCTCAATTACCAAGTATTAGAAGATAAAACAATATTTCGTTCTCCGGAAGAAAAAATTAATAAATGAAGCTCCATCAGAAAGTGCATGCATGAGGACATCATGCATCTCTTTTATCTCATTACATTTTTTTCTATATTACAAGAGAGTATTAAAAGATTAATATTCAATCTCAAATTTTGTCAAAAAATATCATCAAAAAGTTCATGCTTACTAAGATACACACTGTAGGAGCATAATCTAGTCAATTCAGATGGACACAAAATATATATTTGATATAATTTCTTTAACAATTAATATTCTTTGCTTAGGAATTTGTTGTAGATGTGCTTCACCAAGCATTGTTCTACATTTGAGTTTTTAGGATGGTGATGGTAACTTATGGATGATGGAGATCTCTTAGACAATTTTGCCCTGGTGGGTTCGATAGAGGGATTGTTCCCTAATAATTTTTAGTAGACTTGGCTTCAGCCTGCGTCCTCTTTGACTTATGGCAAACTGTTAGTGGCTTGTGTTCTTAAGACAAGCCCCGACCTATCCACCGTTAACTTCCTCACTATGGATTGCCAGACAGCACTGTTATTTGTTAATCATATTGTCACAGAAACTTTTGACACCTAGCATTCAGCTTCACTACATCAACATTTCCACATTATCGGATTTCTGAACGTCTAGACTCCTTGGATTCTCCATCTTCAAACTTTGAAAGTTCGGCCACAAGTCATTTAGAAACTTTGCACGACATGGCGTTACCTAACTAAATTCTCCCCACCTACCACTTGCGTTCAAGTCCACTGCAATTTTCCATTTCTCTTTTCACGCTTTGTAAACTTCATCCTGCTTTAAGTGTCATCGTGTTATCGTTTTGCAACGTTGACTCTTTCACAACGCTACGGGACCTTCTTGAGAGGAAATCTCCTTAATAAATTCTGACGACTTCACTATGAAAGAGTGATTACCGTGGGGTGGGTGGCCAGCTCTCCACACACACTCTTGCGACTCTTGCGTCCGTCTATTCCGTGAAAAAGCAATTTTTAGCTTTTCGTGCACCCAAAAGATCGGGATTTTTTGGAATGCTGATGATGATGATAAAGAAGATTGTCTCTTATTGTTCTCCTTCATTTAATTGTGGGGGAAGTGTTGAGATTTCGACTTTCTTTTTTCTCTTTGTTAATGCGATTAGAAACTGTATTAGGGAAATAAACTACTCTTCTATGATAATATGTATATATTTTTACCAGAGAAATGAAGATTTTGTCTAAATGAAGCTAAGCATCTAGAGGAAGTACACTACTCTTTCCAAGCATCCCCTATCTCTTTCCAAGACACTCAGAAGTAAACATCAAATTTCAAACTTACGACAAGATATATCATGAAAAGTTCATGCTTACAATAAGACAAACTTATCTTCGGCAAAAAAGAAGGGGGCATTACCTAACAAGGAGCAAAACGATAATTTACGTCGATCAAACCCATAATTGTGAGGGCTTTTCCCTAAAAAGGGTCTTAACGTTCACACGTGGAACAAATTTATCCACAACTTTCAAATTTTTTTATAGAAAGGTTCCAACTTTCATCCGTGGACAAATCTAGCCACTGTTAGACTTGCCGTTAGACTTGGTTTATGTGACGTCTAATCTACCAAGTAGAGGATGATGTGACCAATGACAACCGCCACCTTGCGTGGCATAGTCCCCCCCCAAAAAAAGGGGCTTCATATGAGAGAGAGGAAGAGGGGCACACGGTTTCGATTACTTGCCAACTTTTTATTTGATTGCTTCAAACATATCAACGTTTCAAATAATTTACAGCGTACTGATCTGGAAAGCTTTCCAATGTATTAAAGTTACGACCAAATAAACATTTCTAAGTGAACTCAAAAAAGAGAGAAGCCAGCAATTTTGACGTGCAGATAATATTTGCATGTAAATGTTGGTAAATTATTAAAGCAGGTGGTTATTCCGAAACAACTAAATAAGCATTGGTAACCCAATCAAATAAGAGTCAATAAATCTAAAATTAGATGGTAACAAAAATTCATGAAAAGTTGGTAAACCAGTCATATTAACATTGGTAAATTTGCCGTAAGAATTAATAATTTTAATACAGTGGTAAATTTGATAAGTTATTGGAACAAGAGGTAATTTTGAAACAATCTCGTTAATGGACTAAACTGGGAGTGGATGATTTAATGTAAAAATTAATAACTTTAATAAATCTGTAAAGCTAGAAAATTTACATAATAATTGGTAATTTAAAACAATCACATGACCATTGATACTCCCACGAAACTGTCAACAACTTATTAACAAGTACGAGCAAAATAATTGGTACTTCCATAGAAAACTCATGGAAACATATTACAAGTGAAATAAGTTGCCAGTCAAAATGTACAGGTTTTGAAATTTATCGATAGCTTTAAGGAATCACCAACACAAAATAGCATTCCATATTTTTAAGCACAAAACGCTAAAAACCTGCTGAAATTTATTCAATTTTCTACAACTTATCCGATCGTATTTATCACCTTCGAAAAGCATTGATTTTTCGAGATGACAATGAAATATGCATTTCTGGAGGACACTGGCAATCCACACAATCCAATTTTTAGAATTTTAAAATCAACCCTTTTCTTTTAGGCTAAAACCGACATATTCAATCATCAAAATGCCAAACTCCTCTCTTTAGCACTATATTGTAAATGAAAGTAAGACATCTTCTCGTATCTATGGGACTTCAGACAGCCTGCCATCATTTTCTAGAATTAGCTTGAAAGTCAGAATTCTTGAACCTAACGATTTGATTATTGTTCAGTATAAGGACGGCCTCATGCGATGACAGAGCACACGAGAAGCACATTCTCAACGTGGAAAGCCAGGGGAATCTCTAGCGAATATTGGCGTCCCTAGAAGGTGAAGTGATCTTGCTTAAGATTTGCCTGTTTGTGCAAATTGGTGCTCCATATATTCACAATTCCTCTCTCAAGGATAAAGTGACATTAATGCAGAAGGCACGCGCGAGGTGTTGAACTACACCTATCGTGATTGGTGGAATCAGTCCCTCGCACCGCCCCTCTTAAGTTCGTGCAAAAAGCAAGCGAGGGAATCGAGTATGACTGGCCATCAAAGAGGAAATTGGAAAACTCCATTTACGGGCCCGTGTAATTGCGATGCCGTCTCCCCGGGACAAGGGGGCATTTTGAATGAACTCTTTTCACTGATCAAATGGAAGAAAGCCATACAGAAACATTCCGTACATGCTCCAGAAGTACGCTCGCCTAGTCCTCAGAAAAAGCTACTCATGGTAAGGATTTATTGGGATCGTTAGCTAGCTACAATAAGATTACAATTACATTTCGACAACCAAGCAGAAAACTAATTGTTACAAGATGGACATCGAAACAATCAAAGTCGATCAAAGGAAAAGGGTCTCATGAGAGATTCTTCAAGTTCTCTAAAACCTTGGTAAACCGGCTCCGTTTGGCTCTGTGGAAGGGCTAACCTCCGAACCTCAGTCATGTACCTGTTTTTACGACAGTACAAGCATAAGCATCAGAATACTTCTAAATGTGAAATCACAGGAACAAAAGAGAATAAATAAAAAAAAAAAGAGATTGCAGAATAAGGAAAAATGTTGGAAGATGAACTTCATGAGTTAATAAAAACTATTTCAGTAAGTTGCAGAAGACAAATCTCATCTCTTAGGATGGTCTCTGATAGTGTCGCATCCGAATGTATTCACATGAGATATGGAGCAATTTTTCTTTCTTTTTCCAGGGTATTGTGTTTTGTGGGGTGGGGGAAGGGTAAGTTTCAACTCATCTATTCTTCCAGTCTCTAACTTCCCCAATATCTCAGGAAAAAGAAAAAATCCCCACCCCCCATCTGCCTCTCCTCACTTCAAGTCCCAAAAATCAACCAGCAAGCACAACTGAGAACCGCTTAGCCTCATTCTTTCTTAGTCACAAGTAGAACAGGCAAAGGGAATGAAGTTAAGAATCTCCCCATTGCACTATAACATAAAAGGATGAATCATAATCTATGCAATAGACAAATTACTGTTTCCCCCTTTGTTTTGCTATACTACATTTTGCCCTCAAAAGTGCAGGTGGAAGCCAAAGTTACAGTTTGACATTAATTTCATGTAATTAAAGCTTAAGTTTTGAAAGAATCTATCTGACCCTTCAACATTTAATCAAATTCTTCAGCTTCATCTACACACCCAAAACATTAGTTGCAGTTAAATAGCTTAAGTTTGAAAAGTGCAGTGCCCATTCAAGGACACTGCACAGGGAGGAAAAAAGACCAAGACAAAGTAAAACCTCAAGCATTATATTGAATGTTCCATTTACGTAACCATTTCAATCTTGGAATTTATCTAACACATGAAGGGACTAAATTACCAGTTCAATAATCAGATTTCCTGGCCGTTGCAGCTCTATCTCTATGATCCATAAAGATTGCTAAATATAAAAAATGGTGTCTAAGTTAACAAACATATTGTTCCAGACTGTATTTGTTTCAAACACTATGCCAAAGTCTTAAACTTGGTTTGGTAATCTGAGTTAGAAGGGAAATCTGTGAAAGAGAAGACAAACGAAATGGAAGGAAAAGAAGTAAAACTTCAATTCCCTTCTCTTGTTTGGATGTGCACTGAAGGGAAATAATGTGGAGAGAAACAAAGTAATCTGACTAAAATAGGGTTTGTTTTGTTCACATTTGTAAACAAAGATAAAGATAGTTTTGGGGAAAGCTTAGAATTAAAAGTTCCTTACGGATCCTCCAAATTTTGGAGCAAATGGAATTTGGGGCCAAAGGGTATTAGTTAATTCCAATCTCCCCATTCCCTCCTATTTTATTAACCAAACAAGAGATAAGTCTCCCTTGGGTATTATCCCCTTCAATCACTAATGGGCTCCCACAAAAAAAGTTAGAAAAAGGACCAGGACCATTTGGGGAAGGAACAGGTTGACAGTAGTACAAGCAGTATAAAGTATGAAGAAGCCATCTGCACAGATTGAGCAATAGTTCCATGATAATACATGTTGCAACAGCTACATATGAAGTTTGACAAAAGGAGTTAAGGTATGGTAACATTATAGTTTCTCTCCTATTTTTCTCTTTCTTATGATAGTACAAACTGAAATTTAAATCACCTCCTAGACTGGCATTACAAGGACTACCATAATAGATTTCATTTATGAAATTTTAAGGCATGGTAGTAGAAAGTAAAAACAAATGCTAACCTGTTAGCAGCATTAGCAATCTTATCTCGAACCCCCTGGTTTATTACCGCTGTTTGCTCAAATGAGTAGGAGCCCATAATTAATGAAGCTCCCGTGATGCTTGTTTGCATTCTTTGTGCAAATGTAGACATTGCCCATTCACGAAGCACTGCCAACACTGATCTAAGAAGCCTTAACCTGAGACTAGGTGATGGTAAAATAGCTCCACTTGAAAGCAATTGATCATATGTGTTTAAAACAGGCTCAGTGGAACCCTTGCAAGCAGCAAGAAGAGCCCTTGCAACATCTTCATCCCCGACAGATTCAACTCCGGAATTCAATCTCTCCTGTACAAAAGGAGTACAATCACAAAAAGGCAGCAAAACAAGATCAATTCCATCAACCAGCTCTCCTTTCCCACCTAAAGGGTCCAAATATAGGTGGTTCCATAAAGAGGTAAAACAGCAAACGCATATATGACTAAATTCAAGCTGTTCAAGTAATTAAGTAAACTAACCAACGCAGCTTTCTCAAGGTGGATGCAGAGAGTGTCCAAAGGTAAAACAGCTCCATCTCCAGGGTACATGTGAGAACCAACCCTCTTCAGCACCGAACAAGCTTCAGCAATACCACCACATGATATAGCTTGATCAATTAATCTGGCCCAGGTTTCTCTTACAATGCTGCTATCAGGATCGCCAGAATAGTTTGAGAAGTACAACATCTCCAGACAAACCTGTGAATATACAAGTCAATAGCCTGAAGCATTCTATTTAAGGTTGGTTGCAAAACCAACGTCTCTGATTCTCTATTCATCTAATGAGCAAATGAATTTGCACACAAACAAGCTTGCATAAGAGGTGCCGAGAAGGTGTACCTATCCTAAAGCAATTCCAAGATTCATCTGACACAAGAATTTTGATAACTTCATCATAGTCAATCAAATTTCAATTGGTTCAACAGTTTGGCTCTTTGGACTGACTTAAGAGCTAGTGGAATGAAATCTTGGCAATTCAGCAAACTACAATCAACAAAGCTGCTTAGGCAATTTTCTGATTATTTATTTAAAGTCAACATCCATGGGTGATTTATTCACGAGGATTTGAGAAATTCATTTTATGTGCCTTTCTTTTCTCCCACTCATGCATCCAGGGAGAGATATCATTCACCAAATTTTGCTCAGCCTTCTTGAGCTAAAAATTTACAGGGGTCATTCCAATCATCCTACCAAGGGAACACTTCCCCCAATTCTTTCATGGAAAGAAAACAAAGCCTTTAATCTCAATACAGCTCTCTTGCCAGCCTCAAGTGGGTCAGTCACTCTCCTAAACCCTTACAGTTAACTTACAAACTTGCAAGCTTATATAAAACAGCCCAAATAGCAAACCCAATTTAGCATTTTCACACCTGCATCCAATAGCTTAATGTTACCGGGCAGATTTGCCACTCAATAAAACTATGTCCCAGAACCCACCTCTATCCATCTCAAAACATAAATAACTGAATCAATCAGTGAGAACCAGAGGAGATTCTGGACATAAACCACTGATCATGGGAGAACAGAGGAGATTCTCACTAATTCTAGTCTAAGAGAAACAGAATTTGTCAAAGCATTGATCATGGGTTAAGAAGATTAACAGGTTAACTAATAGAAAAGGCCAGAGCTGCAATGAATTCAAACAGAGGACTTCATTTTCTCATGAATGATGCATGAAGCACTCAACGCAACCAACTCAATAGTGTGCCCCATGAAATATTTAAATCATGTACAAAATTCATCTACTCAAAATCGACATGAAAGAGATAGGAGCTCTACACCAGTCTAAAACCTGCCTTCAGCATAAATGCCCACCTCAAAATCAATTGCATGAAATCTATGCATGCTCAGTGACGATAGAGCAGGTAGATCATCTTCATTGACTATATTGCAACTGTTTCTAGTGAAATTGGATCAATAAGAAAATATATTAAGAAAGGTGTACCTCCCAAAGCTCAAATGGAACTGCGTATTCATTGTAAAGCTCAGTTATGCTCTTCATATCTAATGATAACTCTCTGGCCTTCTCTCGTGCAGCACTAGCATAAGTAGCGTCCTCGGTCATGCCATCATCAGCTGGGGCAGAATCAGACATGCCTTGCGAGCTTTCTAACCTGGAAGCTATAGCCTCAAGTTCCTCCTTAATCTTTATTTGAAATCGGAGAACCGCGAGTTTCCCCTCAAGCAAATCTAGCAGTCCACTGTCAAAGGTCTGGTTAGAACCTGGCAGGCCATCATTTGCACTTGCATTCTTTGCCTGTAAAACTGCATTGCTGAGGTACTGAAACCTGAGTGGACAAATTGGGAGAAAAAAATTAATAAAGAATGCGATGCAAGACTGCTAATCATTACAATCAGTAAAAACTCTATTCTATGCTGAAATGCAGATGACAAGGAAAAAAAATGCTAAATGAAGGCTGCTTGAGGTGAACTGCCCAGGTAAATCACAAAAACATAAATATCAGGTGTATAAGAAATTGGAGAGCATCTTAGCTTGAGCGATCTAAGGTGCTTGAAACCAAGAGGTCCCAGCTTCTATTGCAGATTAACTATAGACAAAATTGCAGATTACACCCTGAACTTTTTCTTTAGTTTCATTCCACCTGCCTCAACTTTAACTTGTGTCAGATCCCACAAATTTCCTCTTTTCATGCAGGGATCACCTGGCAGCCCTCCAAGGACATTCTAAACGTTCACCTTTATTATTATTTTCCATGAATTCAAAAATGCTTGGTGCAAGTTTACGAGCAAAAAATTGCCATTTTGGCGATATTACAATGCGTCACAGTCAAGGGGCAACCCTATAGGTACTGTTTAAATTGTACAGTGAGTGACAAGTCCAATGACACTTTATTGAATTGGTTGGACAGAAAAAAGTGCATATCTCATTAATTATTTTGGAAAGTGATAGGCTACACCTCCGTTATGAGCATGACTACACTTTGCATCCCAACTCTCCATGTGACCCATTTTACATTCTTTAGTGTTGGACTTTGAAAACCCTCAAAATCACATATAAAGTACCATTAGAATAATCATCTTATTTACATATGTGCCAAGCTGTAACCATACCATGTCTGCAAATGGACTTGCTGAGCAACATTATCCTTATAAGCAATAATATCCTTAAAAAGGAATGTTATTTAGGCTTTGTTTGTTTCACAGAAAACAAATAACTTGAAAAACATTTTTCTAAAAATGATCTCTTGTATTGCTTAAATAATTTGTCAATAAAAATGTTTTCATTATTGAGAACTATTTATGGCTGAACATTTTCATGAACAATATAAACATTTTTTGTTCATTCCTTTTTTATAGTACAAGCAATCATTTTATGAAAATGTTTTCCAAATTTTTTATTTTCCTGGAAATAAACGCACACTTAGGATCCATTCATCTCATAATCTGCTTGCTTGCAGCTAGAAAGAACCAAACAGAAGAATTCACAATAAAAGCAACCTTTGCTCTAGAGTCGGAGCATCCCCTGCATTGTTTGATCGCCTCTCTGCCAGTCTAAGCAAGACATGAGCTGCAAGCACATGCTGCCTCTTTGAGACATAATACCGTGCAAGAAGATCAAAATACTTTGCCTGATTACTTTGGATAGCTCCACCAAGTTGACCTGATGGAGAAGTAGCTGACAATACCCCAGAAACAGCTCGAACCTTCAAAGTAGACAGTATAGAGCATAAATTATGAAAGAAAAGGGGGAAAGAAGAAAGAAAGAAAGAGAGAGAGAACCAAAAACTTATATGCACTATGTGCTGATTCACACAGAAGGAAAAATGAACTTGATTGTTGTTTGAATGAATTAGGAAAAAAAGAGATCAAGGAAAAGGATTACTTCTTGGATAGTTTGCCGGCCTGCACTCTGAAGAAAAGGTACCAAATCCGGGCCTCCATATTCCAACAATTCATTTTCCAGGCCCAAATTGATCATAGCACGATACAGGTACTCATGAAATAATCGATCAGGTGACTGAACTCCAAGTTGAACAATTTGGCAGATATATTTCTTCCGAGAAGCCTGATCAAGGATTGACCGTGCAGCAACAGGCTTAACAGGGGAACCGAATTCTCTGTGTGAAGCCTCGCCTTTCAGAGAACGCAGGGCACTGATGATAATTTCATAGCATTGCTCCCGCTTAGCAAGTGCATGTTCACGAACTGCTGCATCAACTTGGTCATTCATAGCATCACCAGTGGGGTCGAGAGCTTGTGCCTTCTCTAAAGGCAAACGCACCACAGCTTCATAAAATCTGTATCACTTTCTCATGTTATGTTTCTATATTTGATGGCTTAACAACAACTACAAAAAATAAAAAACTGCGGTAAGGTTATGAAGTTAACCTTAAGTCCTCAAATCTTTTGCAGACGGTTTGCAAGTCGGCAGATTCTGGAACTTTACTCAAGGAATTGAAGGCCTCCCTTGCAAGGTTCACCCTCTCCTCAATGTCTGAAGTTAGAGCAGCTCTCTCAAGACATTCCACAGCCAAGAAAAACTTGTAATCGGACTCTTTGAAGTAACTTGGACAACCCTCACGCAATCTGGCACTGATGTCATCTACTGTTCCCCTACCATCAGGACCAGTATAATTCTGGGCACACGAGTTACATTCAATTCAGAGTGGAGTTTTAACATGCAGAGCCATCACAAAAACAAAATGGAGAATGTGAAAGAGTGCCCCTAGGGCATTTGTGGAGCATTGCCATGGAAATGTAATATCTTCAATACAATGTAACTTTCTTGAAGTGACATTCAGATTTTCAAGGCCTCTCAAAAAGTGTTATTTCCACCCTTAGTTAACTTAACCAGGGCCCTAGGGGCACTTTTTTAAAAACCCTAACAAATTGAAGAAAGTTGTGCAAAAGAAGAAAATTTCTTCATTATAAGCAATATAATTACTCATTACCTCCATTAGAACAGATATAAGCCTTGTGGCAATGCGGTCGCCCTCCTCAGAGCAAACCAGTTGATGGAAGGTTAGCTGAACCAAGGACTGCTGAAAACTAGAATCAAATCCCTGAACCAAGCGTGTTAAATGATGTTGGGAAAGAAGCTGAAGCAAAAATAACGCTTCACTAGATCTGAGAAGCAACTGTCTGATGCATTCCATTGCTCGCACCTGTGTTATCAGACAAAGAAAATGAAAAGGTGATAAACTAATAGAGCATCGCAATAGGAAAAGCTGATCTAACTATTACAGTTTTCTCGGGCAAAATCAACCAACCTCCATAGCAGCCAACTCTGCAGGACTATATGGTAGCCGCTGCCTTTTATTGGCTGTCCCACTACCATTAGAATCAACATTCCGAGAGTAAGAACCAAATAAATTTCTCATAAGACTCCTATCACCGACCCCTGATTCTAAATGTGTCCCATACAAGATAGAGCCTGTCCAGTCTCCTAGACCAGCCACACACCCGTAAAGTCCCCTCCTCTGGTCCCTTCTGGACCTCAGAAACTTCTCCAATGAACGCAGCTTGTTTTCGAGAATTTGCATAGCCCCAAAGGAAAGTCTACAGACAATTACACCACTTTCCGATGGCACATCAGCAGAGGAACCAAAGCCCCCTTTCTTAATCATGACAGGAAGCTCCCACACCGGATACAGCAACCTTGATGAGCACAAGCAAAGCCCTTCATGGGCACCAGAAAATACAGGCTCAGCCTCTTGTACAACCTGCCCCATGCTAAATCCCCCACTGGCAGTTCTTGTATTGGACAATCCACCACTACCTTCAAGCTGTGGTAATCCCACAAGTCTTGGATCCTCAAAAGACTCGGCAGCCTTCTCAGCAACAGCATTGCTAATAATATTTTCAGAATCAACTATCCTGCCAGCTAGCATCAGACACATTGCAGCTGCCTCACCAGCTCCAAATCGGTTGAAGAAGTCTTCCAAAACAGATCTCGGAGAGCTGGACTCAAACAACCTTCTCAATATGTCCACAGGCCTGTTAAAAACAACTTCCATCAAGCCCATTGTGCTGAATACAACAACTTTTCTCCTAGGCAATATGTGTTGTATTGCAAGGTCACTTCTGGCCCAAAGTTTCCCAGATATCTTTTCTGAGGACTCCCCCGAATTTTCGATCCTACAAAACTCAAGTTCTGAATACAGTGACTGAACAGTGGCCGCGGTATCTGGTGGAGGTAGAACATCTGCCACAGAAAGCATTCGACCTTCAATGGGTAGGGAAGAAACAGATTCCCGTAATGCACGAGAACTTCTTACACTTGTTCCTAATGCACCTGATGAAGATGATTGTGTGCTTGAATCCTTGTTCACAATGAGAAGAGAAGAGACAGTGGGTGATGATGAATCAGAAAGGACAAGAGTCCCTGTGGAATAGTAGGCAGATTCAACCTTCAGTGAGAGATCCTCACTAGGAGATCTAGCTGAGAGAGATATGTTTCCAAAGGAAAGGCCACCACTGACCCCCAAAGGAGGGGAAGGTCTAGATGTTACTACTTTTAAGCAGCTTGGCTTATAATGGCTTGCGTCAAATCCACCCAGCCCACCGACACTACCGGTGTTTCCATTAGATGATGAAGTTGAAAGGTACATTCGTCTTCCATCTGATAATACCGCAACGAGGTGTAGCCACTTTGATTCAACTGTTGATAAAGGCGAAATACAAACTATCGAGGGCTTTCCTGGTCGAGTTGAGGCTCTCTGAGTTGTTGATTGTCTAGCTCCATAATGTGCATCCCTCTGATTTATAAGATTTTTTTCTTCTGTTACTTTCTTCAATGGCCCATCTCCATTTGATAATAGAACAAAAACCTGCACTTTCATTTCTTCTGTCCGTGCATACAGAATTTGTCTTTCATTATCGAAAACCATTTCTACAATAGGGTCCACTGCTGCAAACTTAAATACATTTGGAACAACCCACCTGAAAAGGAGAAACCAGTTCTCAAATCTAAGAACAAGCAAAATCACAAACACACTAGAGAATTTCAACTTGACAGACAAAATTAGTTGTCTAACATAAAAATTATCAATGTTGGACAAATGTGCAGTAATACCTTGAAATAACGGTACCTAAACCAGCAGTAACGCAAACCTTTCGACAGCGTTTGTTCCAGCCAGAACCAGTGGTGTATAAAAGTTCGTAAATGTGTCCATCACGGCCAGCCAGGAAAATACGACCTTTCTCAGTACAGGTGATCCATGTCATGGTAACTCCATCAGATGGAATTGTATATTCTGGCAGAAGCTGTAGAGAGACCTCAGAATATGGATCGGTGCCATCAGCTCCTCCAGAGCTACATACTCCGACAAGAATCAACTGACAGAAAATTGAATCTGATAAGAGATTATAAATTTGCACAGAAAAAGAATAAATCATAATTATGGTAAGAAAACACATACAGAGATCCTAATCAATGAGAGACCTGTAAAAGCTATGAAGTTTGGGTTCAAGCTAGTGCACAGAAATTACACATATTTCTTTCCTTTCATGGAAAATTACACCTTACAAAAAAAAAATGCCATATCTAGTAACAGGAGACAAAAGTAGAAATTTGAATTACCTCAAGAGGCGTGGCTAAAATCAATAGATACTGGATGGCCTCAATAAAGATGCCAGGTTTGGATTTACAGAGGCCAACAGCACATATAGCTTGTTCCTCAACATTGAATTCAGGACATTGACCATCCCTGAACATGAGAGAAGGAGAACAGGCTGAAAATTATCAAACAGTAATTAAAACAGTAAGCCTTCTGAAAAGCCTTCCAAATTCTCCCAAGGGTCATGACTCTAATTTGAATCACAAGCCATTAACATTATATTCCAGTGCCATCCCTTGGATGCAGGCCATTGCTAGATGAAAATTTTGCATATCTAAGGAATCATTTAGTTAAAGCAGTCTATTCGTCATGCCATCAAAGGCAAATAATGTATCACTTGACTAGCAAATCTATCAATAAAAAAAAAAGAACAAAACACGAGTACAGCTTCACATATTTGGAGGTTTATAGAAACACAAATAGCTATATAGGAAAACACAGCGATTATCACAAGGACTTCATTTGCTCTGCAAAATAATGTACAAACAAATTTTCTCAGCTTTGTCTTAGCACAGCAGAAAAACATTCATCTAATCTATGCTTCATGAAATTATCACATCAATTAAGCTATGAACTGCCTAAGCATGCCAGCCACAGATACAGCCTGCCTGTACTTGTATCAGGTTGGCCGCCTAGAAGATAATAACTAATCCAGCCTAACTACCAACATTGCTTGACATGGTGTGATATTATTGAGTACTATCGTCTCCCCAAATATTGATAGCTTTACAATATAAGGAAAGCAGCCAATCTTTTTTCCTGAAGCATGTAACCTTGCACTTCTTTCGAGGATTTCACAGTCACTGCTTTAGTTGCACTTGCAGCCCAAGGTCAGATGTTTTATTGAAATGTAGGCAAATCTAAGTATTCTAAGAAAAGAGGACCCTAATTAAAAGACACAGTTAAATTGCAACATGGTGTTCTCTATGAAGGACTAGAAATAAAAGTAGCCATATGTCCTCCTTTCATGAGTTGCACGTGGTCTCGGCTGATTTTCCAGAATCAACAAAATCGAGTATTTTCCTATGAATATATTTGAGCCTATCTACTACCATACCTTAGAAAACACCATCTATGATTACCCCATCTTTCATACATGAAATCAACCCAAGTCAATACATAAAAAAGATGCAAGATTCATGGCCTACAATTGACATCCTTGTACGTGGTTAAAACTTGCAATCAGCTGATTGAGTGACGATATTTAAAAAAAAAAAAAAAAAAAAAAAATTCCCAAAAAGACAAACATTTCAAAGGAGCGAAAAGCTTGCAGATGTCAAAGTGAAGGAGTCTGAAGTCGAAAGATATTGTGTACCCACCACCGATCAAACCGCCAAAGAAACAAAGAATTATCGACCGATGCCCATGCCCTGTGTATTTCTGGAAAAATTCCGCATAAAGCTGTTCCTTCCCCACCAGCAGCATTATATCTTTCAATGAGTACAGGTGGTAACTCCCAGGTCTCCGATATCTCTACCAAAGGAGGCCACTGCAATAAAAGTGCAAAACATCATCCAAGAGGAAACTTGTAACTCCTCCGCACCTCAATTCTTCATCCTATAAAAGCTGGTCCTTTAAAATATAACATATTTCAAGACGCAAATTTTGACCGCCCAAAAAGAGAACAGCGCGACTAGTAACCAATACACAATGACCCATCGGCTATTCTAATCGTGCGAGATAAAATCTGCCGGCCATTCAAAAGCACCTCAGAGCCGACAAGATTTATCGCGAGAGCACAATTACACATTGACCTCCTCAGGAGAAGGAAAACGATAAACGGCCAAAATCGACCTAGTTTCCAAGAGCGGGTAAAACTTCGAATCAACGCCTCCAATCCCTGCCGAAGTCGGCACTCTCCCGAGAGCTGCTGCTCCTCCCCGCTAGCTTTCTCTAGTACCAGTTCACCCGCCCCCCCCCCTCAACTCTCGTAACCACTAACAACCCACGACTCACTCCAACGCCGATTTCCACAGGACGGAAGAGCACGCACCTCCCTGGGGTGGGTCGAGTACGGATGGCTGACGTATCTGGAGGCCTCGAGGGCTTCCTCGAGGTCGGTGTGGGACGCGGCCTCGCGGCCGATGCGGTCGCTCAGCACGATCCCGGCGTTGGCGACGTCCCGCATCACGACCTCCTCTTCGTACGACATCCTGCTTGCGAGCGGCGGCGGCGGAGGAAAGGGGCCGAGAACGAGGCGGGCCGGCCGGCGACCGGGCAGAACCCTCGAATCGCGCCCTCTCCGGGAGGGCCGCCGGAAGAGGGGGGATTTCGGGAATGGCGGAAAAGGTTGGAACTTTGGGAAGAGGGGGAGAGTTTTGAATAGGGTTTTTGGGAGGGTTTTGATTTTTTTAGTGGGGTGGCGGGCAACTATTCAGTGGTTAAAAGCTTCTCTTTTTTTAAAAAAAAGGGGGCAAATTCCTGTTTTATTTTATTTTTTTTGGGTAAAAATACTTTTTTTTGGTCGGATTTCCTTTTTAGAAAACTTTTGAGCACAAGCGAAATAGGACCGAATTTTTACAACTTAATTACATGCAGATTCAAAACAGATCAAAGTCCAAAGGGCTGGGTTGAGGAGGATATAAGGTTCGATTATGAGGTTTTTCTTATGTTGGACTTTGGCAACTCGATCAGCCACTTTATTCACTTTTCAATTGCAATGTGCCGCTTTAGAATCCAAGGTAAAACCTAAGCGAGGCATGAAGCAAACTCACCTCCTCCCAAGAAGCTCTTTCTTGGATAGGCCATTTATCATATCAAAATTGATGTGGGTAAAATTCAAAAAATGCAGTGTGCTATGAAAAATTTTACAAGTTAGGGTCTCGTTTTGAGCTAGAGACAGTGCCATGATAGTTCGTACAATGTCTTTCGAGAGAAGGCCGTGGCTATCACAACACACACATGTCATGGCTCCTTCATTTGTCATGTCTAAGTAAGATCCGTCAATGTTTAATTTCAAGACACCCATTTCAGCAATTTCCAAACTCGATCTGAAACTTGTTTAAGCTCAATTCTTTTCTTAGATTTGGCTGTCTAGCAAGCAATATTATCATACAAGGTCGAAGGAACTTCCATTATCTTCTTCAGTGTGTGGGACTCACACTCGAAAAATCAAATTGTTACTTTCTTTCCCATTTAACGTGAGAACAATAGAGAGAAATTCGAAAGACACCGAGGTATGGTTAATCCACCGTTTCTCAATCCTAGACAAACTTGGATTTGGTATGCTGATATTTAAGGTCGGGCGAGACCGTAACTATTAACTTCAACATCCAAGGTTACAGCAAAAGAACATGCTCGATCTTCTCAGGTTGTAGATTGCAAAGAGTACACATGAAGGTCGTATTAGTATAAATTCCTTTGCTCTTGCTAGACACACTTTGTACTGTGCGCCTCTCAGACTCATTCTTGCTGTCCATATTTTGCATAATTTTAAGTCATATTTCTCCAAACGGCTTTCGAAGCAATCAAGACAGGACTAGGACGACAGTCAAACCACCCGACATGGATCAAGTAGCAGGTTTTGAGAATTTACCCCGTGGCAAATGTCCTCCAATGGAACAAACGACATCAACAAAAGCAACTCACAAAGACTCTCACCGAGGGCATTTTAAAATGAGAGAAAGAAAGGCAGTCAAAACGATTAGGGTTAATATCGTGAAAATTTCAAATTGGTATATTCACGATAAATTTACTTTAAATTAATTTTTTTATTACAAAAAACCCTAAATCAATACACCCATGAAAAATTTATCACAAATGTACTAGCTCGAGATTTTTTACAATAAAAAAAAATAATTTGGGGTAAATTAGTTTGGGTTAATAACATGGTAAAACAGTTTGGGGTTTATCATGTTGTTAATCTATAAGATTACATTAAAATGGAGTGACGAGGCACCACAAATGCTAAGGGTCTAAGGACGCACATGACAACCATTCTTCCATAAATAGTTTTCGTAACATAAATAGATTTTTCTATTTCTATTTCTAAAAAAGTTTCTAAGCAAAAATAACCATTTGATAATGACACAAAATTTATACTCTAAAAATAGAAATTCGTTTGATACAACACAAAATTTCTTCCTTTCGAACGGCGGCGACGACGACGACCGACGACCTTTAATATAAAAAATAAAAATGATTTAGTAACAAAAAAAATAAAGAATAAAATAAAATAAAATAAATCATTAAGAAATAAATTAAAAATATCATTTTATTTTAAAATAAAAATATCCTTAAAAATAAATTTATTTTATTTATTATATTTTATTTTATTTTACGAATAAATTTATTTTAAAATGAATAAAAATAAAATTAAAATTATTTGGCAAGACACTCAAGGCAAATAAAAATAATTTATTTTTATTTATCATAAATAATTTATTTTAAATAAATTAAATAAATTTATTTTTAATAAACTAAAAATAAAATGATAAATAAAAATAATTTATTTATTTTTAATAAATTTATTTTGATTTTTAAATGAATAAAATGAATATATCTATTTATTTTTATTTTTATTTTTCAATAAAATGAGGAGAGGCGAAGGAGGAAGAGGAGGAGGCACCATAACAAGTCCTAATGTGGGAGAAATTATTTATGATTTATCTTCCAAATCAATTTATTTTTACTAGAAATATCATGTCCATTAATGGATTGGCACGCATTTTTTACTCATGTCCATTAATGGATTGGCACATGTCCGTTGACATGGAAAAACTTCAAAGTGATACACATATAACAAATTTGTATCAAACTAATTCACTTACCATAAAAAACCTCAAAGTAATATATTTGCAACAAATTTATCTTCTATTAGTTTTCATTAAATTTTATCGTTAAATTGCCAAATTGAATAACATGTAATAGCTGACGAATGTAATAGGCTGAGTTTTACCCCCATTTGTTACAGGAGCATTGGTTTGTAGTTTTTCATAACATGAATCAATTTAACAGAAACTAACGGATGGTAAATTGTCACAAATATATCAATTATGGGTTTTTGAATAATTTGTTATGGGTGTACAAGCTTGGAGTTCTTGGCGGTCAACAAATTAATTTTAGGTAAATTTGTCATAGATGCACAAATTTGCACAAATTTAAGTATAAAAAAAAAGGTTAAAAAAAAAACTCAAGCTAGTACACATATAACAAATTTACCGTAAACTAATTTTTTAACTAGAAAAAAAATCTAAATTATTACACTTATGACAAATTTAAGCCAAACTAATTTTTTGACTGTCAAAACTCCAAATTGATACATTTATGATAAATATATCATTCATTCAATTGGATAATACCACCAAAAATCACATAACTAGTACAATTGTGAAAAATTGAGAATAAAGTCCCCAATTAATATATGAGTCAAAACTATCACGTGTCATTCAACTTATTTAAAAAAGAAATTAACGTATGGTAAATCTGTAACAAATGTATCAATTTGAGATAAATTTATAAAAAATGTATCAATTTGAGATAAATTTATAAAATATATCAGTTTAGAATTTTTTGTGATATTAACCCAATATTTATATGCTGTTTTGCTATGGAATTCTCTTTGAAGTCCCGTTTTCGCCGGTGGAGTCACTGACAAACCATCCAAGTCGACCACCTTTCCTCGTGGTCATAGAAGCCACTGTCGCCAGATTTGGAGATCTAACGCCATGGCTCCAAATCTGGAAAGTTCGCAAGCCAGATCTAGAGGCAGCCTTGGCGACTGCAGAAGCACAAAATCGACCGGATATGGTGGTAATGCCCCTGATCCAGATTTGAAATTGTGCCTCCAAATCCGGCGACGACAGCCCTTCCATATCTGGCGAACAACCATGGACGAGAACAAAAAGATAGCAGAAGAAGACGAACAAAAGACGAAGCAAGTCGAAGATGAACGAACACACAGAGGAAGACGAAGCCGGCCATGGATGAGGTGCCATCGTCGATCTATGCGTAAGCCGCGTCGCCGGCCAACATGGAGCTCAGAAAACTGTGGACGAGGGCACTCAGAGGATGAAGCACCGACGTCGACGAGCCGCCGTTCATGGCTGACCGCCGCCGTCCAAATTTTAGCGGTCCACCACCGCCTTCTAGATCTGGCTTAAACAAATTTCACGTCAGTTGCTTTCATTTCCATGTCAACTTCTTATTTATTCACTCTTAGACGTGTGTCAAAAGTTAAGTGAATGTTAATAGGTAAAATCATGCCTCATAAGTTGCTAACGTGACGATTTGAAACCACCGAATATTCTTTTTATTTTATTTACAGATTTTTTTTGGCAGAATTTGCCTATCAAAATTTGATTTTTATTCATTCTCTAATTCCGGAGAAAGTCCGCAGCACAAGTAATACAGCAGTTTCTTTGTCCTCCAATACCTCCTTTCCCCCCTCCTGAGGCATTAATCTTTGCTAAAACAAGGTCAAAAAGTTTCAATTCCTGAACTTCCATTTCACTGGCTTCTCAGTCCCATAATTTTATGCTCTAGATCCCTTGCCAAATGCACTAGCAATGGCTGAAAGTTCAAGCAAGGAAAAACAGGGAGTGTTATGAATCAGTCTCAGCAGTACAGCACTACACAATTTCCTCTTCAAGTAATTTACAAAGGAAGCAATTCGAGCAATGAGCGAAGCATCAATCAAACTCTCTGTATAGGAGCTTCACAATACAACAACCAATACAAACAATAAGAAACTCCGACAATGCTGGGAGAAAACACGCAAAAACGAAGCTCAATCAACAGATTGCTTTGACTTATTTTAAAATAAATGTTAGGAGGAAATCTCTGGTTCTGATGCTCTCTATCTATACATAAGGACCATCCGAGAGGGGCGAGCATGAGCACTTCTATGATTTTTCTTTGTTTCCCTAACATTATATCTGTTCGTTTCCTTTGAGAATGTTGTACTTGCAGAGAGGACAGGTTGCATTCATCTTGAGCCATTTCACAATACATGTCGAATGGAAATGGTGGTTGCAGGGGAGAGCATGGAGCTCTGCTCCGTCCTCATACGAGGTGAGACATATACAGCACTCCTGAGGAAAATCAAAGGAGAAAATTCATCTTAAATGCAAGATATGTGCTGAAATGCTAATAATAGAATACAAGTTCCATACTCTCAGGAGATGTTATATTAGAAACTCCTAGCTCCGGTATTCACAAACATAACTTAAATCAAACCTCTCAAGTGTTTTTTCTCACATACTGCTAATTAGACCCTGAACCTTACTAGGAATGATGGATGAAAGGGCAATATCTGCCATTACCCAATCCAAATGTAACCAAAGTCTAAATAGAGCAAAGAAAACTATAAGTGCACATGGACGGCATAGCAGGAGACCCACAACATCCAATTTCCAAGATCAGGCACATTTCAAGTTGGTAGAGTGCACGATGGCACCTTCAAAGACAATTGGAGGAGATTATCACATTATTACAGGGAAAAACAGAGTTTACCGCCTGCATTTTATCAGGAGCTTGTGATTTAGATTTTGATGCAGCAAATAGGGGAAAACAAACCAGCTGATTAGGTAGCATGGGCTGCAATGGGGAGTGGCATGTTCTTAATTGGTCTGCCACAGAAGCAAGACCTTATCTAGCTTGAATGCAATATCCACAAGATCGGGGTCACTACTTATATTGATTAAACAAATTGTTTGAAGCATTCTAAAAGAGCCATATACTCTTTAAGTTGATCAACGTCATGTGAACCAGGGCAAGATCTGGCTAGACAAAGTGAAAACTGAGGCTGAATCTTTTCTACTTTCGCCATTGTCCCTAGGGATCTATCTGAAGTGTAGAATAGTTGGGTTCTGATGCTTTGATCATGAATGAGGTTTTAATATCATTCTCAAATTGCTGATGACCCAAAACTAAATACATGCAGATTGTCAACCATTTTATTTGACGCAGTGTAGAATAGTTGGGTTTTGATGCTTCGATCATGAACAAGGTTTTGCTATCATTCTTGAAGTGCTGATGACCCAAAAGTAAATAAATGTAGATTGTCAGTGTTTCTTTTTCCAATGTCTTTCTTTACTCACAGATTTGGATCATTGGATAACGTTGCCACCAGTAGTCAGAACATGTATCCGATGCATAGCCCATATTATCAAGCAAAATAATCTGTTGGAAAACCAAAGTTGTCATCATAGCACAGTAACTCACCGCATCCTCAGGCAGAAGCAATCTGTCATTTGCAAGATATCCACTAGTTGTTTCAACAGGAACCATCTTTCCAGCTCCAACAACAGTTTTTTCACCATTGCTCAATATATGAAACTTGTATTTAGGAAGGATACTGAGATCGGCCTCTGATGCACCCTCCTGTTCAGTCGTGAAAACAGAAAAGACAATTAAAAACGGCCCCCATAGAAAAAGTTGTGGCCAAAAAACTGGGCCCTTTATTATACAATAGGCTCATACCTGTCCAGCAACAGCATAAAGAATTGCAATAATGCATGGTAGACAGCAACAAAGAGCAATCCCAATCAGACATGCCAAAACAACACAAAAGATGGCAAAGAATACGTCAAATGCCAGAAATACCACAGCCAACCTGCACAAACTCAGAATTAGAAAGTTCAGTAGTAGTAATTCTTGTTTTCTTGTATTCAATATTATTCAATAATCATTCTTCTCTGTGCCAAAAAAGTCACTGCATGAATGATGAATGAGAGAGAGAGAAACAGAGAGAAGAAGACCAACAATCGGTGATATGGAACATCCCCCCCCCTCCCTTTTTTCTTTTTCCCCCTTTCTTGCCTCTTCTCTTGCACCAACACAAAGAAATACCCAAATAAGGTTTTGACTCAACTGGAAGATCAAGATATTAGGTAGTCACTGATAACGCAAGGCAGTAGTCCAAGATTAACGTCCCCCAAGGCCCCCACTCGCACCCCCCCCCCCCCCCCAAAAAAAAAAAAAAAAAAAAATAAAAATTCCCCATGTCCATAATACAACAGTGATGGAGTTGGCTACATGGTTGCAGGATCCAAATACTAAATGCCTCAAACAAGCAAAAACATAAAACTGAAGTTCTCTTAACACAAGAAACAAATCGAGAAGGGTTGACATCATACCAGTAGAGACGAGGCGCTTCAGCTAAAAGAATATCTCCACCAGAAACTACCCAGTAAAAGCCAACTATCCACCACAGAAATGAGGCCATGGTATTAATTGATTCACAGCGTTTGGTGACACTGCAGAAGTCATCATCAATAAACAATTAACAGCCAATAATAAGTGAAACTTTACAACTCCAGCTAAGCAACTGAACACAGAGTCAGTTTGAGAGCAAAGGTTGAGCATCAATGCCAAGATCATAAAATGCCCCTGCATAGACTTTGTAATGGCAAAAGCATGGCCCGACCATTTGCTAACTTCAGTCATTAAAAAGACAGATCTTCCTAGAATATGCCCCATTAAATTGAATTGGATATGTCCAGAAAATAAAAGTACATTAATTAGAGTGATCATTGTGAACTACAAATTATACCTAGAACTCCAGAATAACTTTATATTAGCTTCTCAACAAGGAGCATTAAGGATTCTCTCTTAAAAATGAGCTTTCTATTTAGAAATTTGGCATTCATTAGAACTCCCGTCAAATTAAGCACTCCATGGAAAACACTTAACTAAGCTCTTCACTATGTACTGCAACTAAAAAATGTGAGCAAGATGGTGGTATCTGTCATTTCCCCCAACATTATCCTCTGCCTCACTTTTTATTGTGCATCACTACTCTTCATGTGAGTGCCCAAGAAAATTCTTCACAACCCATACAAACAAAGACCCCATCACATGCAACCTTTAGCAGAGAGTCAACAAGAAATGAACAGAATGTCAAAATATTAAAGATGGGCCACGGAGGGATCACTCATAAGGAACGTGAAATGATAAATGACAGGAAGAGTTCTCACTCTCATTTGGTCATTCATGTAATAGGATGGAAGAAAAAAGTGCAATGCGGGTCCATTTCTGTCATATTCAAAGTCACCACTTCAAGAAGCTAACATTTATGTCAACGTTTTAGAAGTCTGCATTTTATGCTCTGGTAATTCTCCATTGCATCTAACATTCTCGTTTCTAGAAAGAAAAATATGAACTTGGGACATCCTAATTTCCTACTGTTTCCCCCGTTTGTCAAGTGGTCAATGGAGGAGATTGCCTCCTGGCCGACACCCCCTTCTCTACTTTCCACAGTAAAGAAGAACGAATTGCATGTAGATGAAATTGATGATTCTAATCACCCAATGAAGAGATTTCTGGTCATAGAAAAACATGCTCCTGATAAGTCAAAGTCCGAATGGATGACTTTCCTTAGAAATCCAAGTCCCAGATGGTTTTTTTCTACATTATTACAGTAATCCTTTGTTCTACTTCGCCTCGCAACCATCGAGTATCATCTTGCCATTTCTCTCCATTTCCTCTAACTTCGAAGAAGATAATTTCCGCGAACTGCCACTGTATCACACCCAAATATCAAGAATCATGTCCAATCAAACCTAATTCCACTACTCAAACTAAAAGTCAACCACTGCGATCAAACTCGAAACGAAACAATCCAGAGAAACAAAGTAAACTCACTTCGACTGAGCTGTGCTGCCCAAAGCCGCGTCCACGCCGGCTTCCTCGTCCTCACTGTCGTTCACGTAATTGTAGTTCTGCTGCCGCTCCTCGTCCCGGACCCTCCGCGCGCTGCGCCGCCGGTACTCAATCCACACGAGGACCACGTGGACCAGGCACTGCGCGGCGTACCCGCAGATCCAGAGCCGGATCGGGGTGTTGGGGTGCTCGTCCGCGGTGACGACGAGCATGACCACGGACACCACCACGAACGCCGCGTTCCACATGATGTCCAGCGCGACCACGGGCCGCGAGTACCCCCAGTCGGCGCGCCGCTGCTCGAGCTCCCGCGCCGCCGTCTCCCGGACCAGCATGGAGGGCCCGCGCCGCCCCGCGGCCCGGCCGAGGAGGACCGCGAGGGAGGGCGGGCGGGCCCGGAGTCGGAGCCGCCGCCGCCGTCGTCGGCGCCGCTGCCCTGGCGGGAGGCGAGGAGCGGGGCCTGCTGGTCGGAGCCGGCCGCAGCCGCCGCGGCGGAGGAGGAATTGGCGGCGGAAGAGGAGGAGGCGGACATGGGGGCGGCCGGGTACTATCTGGGTTGGGGACAGGGGGCTTGCATAACTGGAAAGTTCGTTCCTTTTCAACTGGGATTTCGCACAGTAGAGAGAGAAAAAGAGAGGGATTGAAGAGGAATGGAGAAATGGGTCTTTCCGCCGGTTCTGCTGGGACCGCTGGGTCTTTTCCGTTGCGCTGGTCGACGTTGTTGTTGTTGCTGCTGCTGGGGTTGAACGGTAGATGCTAGGAAGCGAATCGTGTCGTGGAGCGAGCTCGATCTCTCTCTCTCTCTCTAAGCAGAAAAGGCTTCGCGGGTGGTGTTTTGGCCGGTGGGGAGGACAAAACGGACCGACCGAATGGAACTGTCCAGATCAACTGATTTGGTCTGATTTCTGGCAGTGTTCACTTGATTCCCGATTCTTAAAATTGAGCTCAATGTCTGAAACCTCCAATCGAACATTATCTCGATTCGATTCCAAATAATTTTAAAAAGTAATAAAAAATAAGTTATCAGAAAAAAATAAGTGATCGATTATCTGGTTCCAATTTTGATTTTTGGGAACCGATCCTCCAAGTCTAATTCTCAATTCCATCGTAAAAATAGATTGGACCAGAAATCGATGACTCCGGGGTTTGGCAAAGGGAATGCGCACGTGCTTGCGCGCGCCTCACTTCCTCCCTTTTTCAACGAGACGACGTGGCGAGTTAGCTGAAATTTACCGGTCGTTTTAATCGGGAGAGCGTACCTTATTTTCTCCTTCACCTTTCCTTGAGAAGACCCTGTGTTATCTGCTATTCTAACATTCATTTTGGTGGGGTTGGGTACGTCCATGGATCTCGTCGAGTCACTTCAGTCATTAATCATTCCATCGCTATTGCCATGAGTTGCCCGCGTCGGATCAATGATTTGTCCCTTTTGTCCTCTCAAGTTATGCTAAATCGTATTCGGTTCCCCTTTTGGCAATTGGGCCATCTCACTTTAACTTTTCTTCGGTTGATTTACTTAAATTGTCGAAATCGGTTGCTTTGGTGGAGGGACACTTCTACTGTCACCATATTGTACCGTGCAACATGACAAAGCCCGGTAGACTATAAAACGTCGAGACTTGTCGATCGAGGAGGCCTGGAGTTGAAACTCCCACCATTCATTCGTGCTTGGTTATGGCGTAAACGCGTCACTCATGTTTAAAAAAGTAGAAATCCGTTTAGGAGGCGGCTGGTCAAGAGCTTTCCTGTCAAATTGCTACATCTTGGATCAAGAATTCGTCACGGCCTCCACTTACGGTTTTCAAAAGAACCGTGATCGTAACTCATACCGACATGCCTGCGTAGTCAAACAGACCAAAGCCGATTGACCATAAACTAAACAGAGCACCACTCATTTCCCCTCTCCCAAAAGATGTTCCCAAATCACCTGATATGATTAAACAGGCAAACTCAAGTCTAGAGTTTTTATGGTAGAGATCAATTTCCACGCAAGCTGCTCATCTCCTGCTAACCAACTGCAGCATAAAAACACGGATCCGCATCCATCGAGGGGGTGATCACCAACTCTATAAGGACACTGGTCCGTCAAGCAAACGGCGACATGAAGTGACTCCACCTTAATGTATTCCCCGAAATCTTGGATTTCCTCTTGACGAAATTCTTTTGAGAGTTCGCAGAGTAAAGCCCGAAGTAAAGAACGTTGTCTTGAAGAGCACTGTAAACCATCTGTGAAATTATGATCTGGCTCTTCATTTTTCTTGCTCGAATGTGCAGGGAAACAGTAAGCAAACTTTACTTCATGCCTTTCTTTCCTTAGAAAGTGCGGAAGCTCATCTTGGTGGATAACTTTAGCCGCTTTGTTGCCTTTGATCACAATAATTCCCTCAGCTACCCTTTCATCCCTTACTTGCAAATATGGCCTCGCTTCAGTGTCTCCTGAATGTGAAAATCCATATTCCCTGATCCTTCTGGAGAACTTGAAGTTCGGGCTCAATGAACTCTGTACAAATGCATCCGATGCACATGCTTTGACAAAGTGAGTCGATGGAACACTCACATTCTCGTTATTTGCAGGGTCATAACATGGAATTCCTAATTCAGACTCAATTTTCCCCTTCAGAGAAGCCATTTTAGGCTTCTCCCCATGCACGAGTATTACATGCTTTGGTGAAAGAAATTTAACAAGATCCATTATCCCTTTTGCATCCGTGTGGGGACTGAAGGATAATTGATGAATCTGGACATGAAGCACATAAAGTTAGCATATATTACAACATGGACGAATTGCATCACCTTGCAGGTTCTTCTACATAATAATTGTACTGTTCTTCTAGAGCAAGCTTGTTTGGTAAGTGCACATTCATATATGAAGAAGGGGAGTGTATGATTTGACATAATTGATGACATCAAATCAGTGATGCCATCAAAGTATGGACCAGAGCCTACTCCAAAGTCGGTATCATGGATGAATGACTGACAAATGCTATAGATAAAGGCTTTGGGTAGAGCTGCCAAGGCAAGTCAACTATGCAAAGCAAACTTGGACGCCAAGAGGGGAAATTGACATTTTAAGTTCTCATCCATTTTGCAGTAGCTGACTTGCCTAGGTACGTTGTTCAACAGTCCTGGTTTATTTACACTGCAAAAGCATTCTTTAGATACAAATTGAAAGTCCTTACTAGGTAATAAATGAACCCAGGTGGGGTAAAATGGAGAGAGCTGAAACAAAGAAAAAGGAAGACATACCTTTTCATTGAGTTATAGAAAGATTTTAGAACTAACTTGAATAAAAATGACAGGTTTAACTAAAATATAAAGAAGAATGCTTTGGTAGATGGTACACTGACAATAAATATGATACAAGCATGATTTACAAGAGATGATACAAACCTGACATCGAACATCAATCTGCGTGTCCTTATCCAAGTCGATTTTAGTGGGTTTCCCAGACATCAATTTATGTCCTATGGTTCCAGCCACGCAATACCTGGAAGATAAGCAACGAAGGAGGAAACTGAGACATGATTGCTGTGGGATGATAGATATTATGCACGTGGTTTTGCTTTCCCGCTTGTATACCCCCAAGACCCAGATACAGGAAGGGCAGTAATTACTAACTCATTAAAGTTGTTTATAATTCTCGATATGCAAGTAGTCATACAAAAGGTCATGATGTCTTGAATTCATAGTTTGGACTACCATCTATTAGGAGGTTCCAAAAGTTTGAAGGGGAAGAAGCTCGTTAATTACCAATTTGGGACCTTCCCAAAGATAACAATTTGAAGTTGCCATTAAAACCTGCGGTAGATCCGATGAAATACGATAAGAGTTTGATTTCTACATGTTTCCCTCTTCATCCCCAGAACCACCCACAAAGACATTATTTAACTATCATATGGATGAAGAAAAGGGAGTCACCCAGGGAGCGTAACAAGATTGATTTCAGAAGGTGCCCAGTTCTTGAAAACTTCTAGGGAAAATCCACCACTGATCATCCCAGGTGTTGCGAAAAGCACACAGGGTCCAGGAGTATTAATCATGGAACGGTCAAAATTGCGAACTGCAACATCAGAAACTAAATTATGAGATATTGAAACTCCAGCTATCTAAATTACTTAATCATACGAACTATTTTGTCAATATGCCAGATGTACCAAGAGGAAGCTCCAACTAACTCTTTCATGTGAGTGTTATTCTGCACATGCTAACAATACAAAAGTGATGCTGAGTTTCATCCAATTAATCAATTACGAGCCTGTACAATAAACTTCATGGCAGGAAAATGAAACTAAAAGCTAATCTCGCTATTGTATTAATCATATCATTAACTTCAACAGCATATTATGGTGGGATTAATAATCCATCAAAAGGTAGCTAAATCACTAAAAAGTTAATGTTTTGGGCAACTTTTGTCTTTTGACATTTTTCAAGCAAATGGCAAACGTAAGATGGCCAGGGACTGCCTCTCGGCTGATCATCAACAGAAAAATCAAGCTAGGCAGTTCAACAACCATACTCGCTCTCTGCCTGAACTAGTCACCATATAATGAATGCTTAAACTTGCTCATAGCCCCGGCACCCATCATGACTGAGGACAGACAATAATACTAACGACTAGTGGTCCTTATAAATCTGATGCCAAGAGAAAGGTAAATGCCCATGTAAACCCCACAATATTTTCTTTCAATTTCTTGCATCTTGATATGAAAACCACTTCAATTGATGAGTGGCCAACTAGCGGAAATTTATAGTATTATGCTGTCATTTCATCATTCGTTGTCACTGCAATTGATATTGCAAATTGTCTCATATAGCAACCTGATTTTCTGAAGGAACAGGTTCAGCTGCAATTTCATTGCCAAGGGTTGTCCTAATAGGAAAGGTGCAAAACTATCATGAAAGGCTTCTTTACTGTGCCTGCAAGCTACAGCGATGCATCTCAATTGTTTCTACAGCAATGTATCTCGATTGTTTTTCTTATTAGGCGAGAAAACCAAAGCATGCTAATTAGTACAAGATTCCCATACAGACTTTTAAAAGCAATGCATGCCAATAGGAAATGACATAAAAAGGAATGTGAAGTTAAAATGTTGAGCAGGTGTTATCCCAACTACAACCCTGAAGTATTCTAGTTTTGCTTGACAATTGCCGGAAATGAAAGTACCATTTTTGAAGTCAAAGGGATTGCGTGTTACATATGTCTCTTTGACCTTTTGGCTGGTCCAATTGATAAGCATTTTATAGTACATGTTGGCTTGAATTGTCAGACCTACAAGAAAGGTATCTAAATCATCAACAGAACACAACCAATCTTACAACTCCAGCATCAAGGAAGAAGATAGAGCATCACCACAATGGAAGAAAACACAAGAACTTTTATCAGGATTTACAAATATGCATGTAAGTCATGATTATTCATAGAGCAATGATAGCGGAAATATTATAGTTCAAAAGACAAGTAAGTTGACATAAAAATCTAAATGCATTTCGCAGCATAGCATAGTCACTATTACACAACTTTCTGCTCAGGTATGCAGCATAAATAGTAAAGAATTACCAATTCATTGAACACTATACTTGTTCACAATGTCCAACAGCAAGGTAAAGATTGAAGCTGAGAATACGATATTCAGCTCATATGATCAGAACTATTAGGCAAACAGAACAGGAATTATGCTTCTTATTTTAACTCCCGAGTTTTGAAAAGCAATCTTAGTCTAGACTCTACAAAAGAAACACCTTGACAAAGAGGCTATTGGAGACACCCCAATGTCGGGAAGATTGTAGAACACCTGATTCTCCCAAAAGCTTAAGCTGTTAGGAAACATGTCAGCAACTTATAACGAGCATATATCTTAGTCCTCCCCTTTGCGTTTAAATCTGACCTTGCATGTGACACGAAAGGCAGAACATGCACGCAATGACATTACTGGAGATGCAAACCTAATTCAATCAACCATATAATAAGGAGGAGCACCAGTATTCAAACTCTTAAATGTGCTCTAATACCTAGTTAAATAAACTCTATTTTCTTAAAAATTTAACAAATAAGGAGATGGAAACACAATGTTTATCTAGCATGCTTCTTTACAAAGATAAAACTTAAAAACATATTGTGAAGTAGAAACTCCTACTGCATGTAAAGCTTCCTGGAAAAAACCACATTCAAAGAAAGGTAACATTGATGCGGCTGATGCCACCAACATGCAGAAAGAATGGCTCACAAGAAAGAATCTGTCAGAATGCTATTCTTGCCTGTTCAATAGCCATATGATGCTTACACTGTATAACTTGTTCTATTAAACTTCCGATCCTACAAGCAGCTCAGTCACTTTACTCAAACTAAGTACAAGATGCAGAATAATCCCCTGTCTGAGTCACATTTGAAAGAAGAATCTGATCTGCCATTACTTAAAACCATAGATTCTCTATACTAGTTTCCCAGTTTCATTGGTTTTAATGTCGAGTGGGGTGGTGCTACCATATCAATTTTTAAGCATTGTAAGTTATACATGCCTCGGATAGCCATCTTTACTAAAAGCTCTAAAAGCAGATTTCATGGACCACTCTAAATTTCCCAAATGAATTAACCTTAGCTCTCATCTTTGATCTAACCCAAGGGATTACTAGTTCCTCATAAGCGTCAACTTATTATAGATGGAAAAGTAAGCATACAGTCAGATACATACACAAACCAGCGAAAACTTTGGCCAATATATTGTTACCACTGAAGTAGGTTACAATGACAGAGTGATCTGTGGATATTTGATAAAGTTACAACTCATGTAAAGTGCAGGCATTGCCAACTTTCAGATGCTTTTTCCTATATATGTTCTGCCCGCATACTAACCACATTGCTGACCCAACAAGATAACAGAAACAAAACTAAATCAAGTTTTACCACTGAATGATGCTAAATGTCAAAGTACACAATGCATTAATTTTAGGGGAAAGAAGAGCACTACAAAACCTGCCGAAAAGTATATAGGAACATTCAGATTCATACGCTCCCAGTAGTCATCCAGCAACATACAGAGTTCCTTCATGTTAGAGCAACAATGTCAGAGAAAAGAAACTGCACAGCTACGATGAGTCATGGAAAGCAAGCATTTCCTAGAATGCAAATAGAACCTCTAACAATATGTGTGTGTGTGTGTGTGTGTGTGTGTGTGTGTGTGTGTTAACACCAACAAAAATGTAATCGAGCTCACCAAAAAATCAAATTATCCAAGAGTCAAAAAGGTGGTGTTCTCATTTTTCTGTTGCTTAATTGAAAGGCACCTTGCTTCTGACTCCAAATGGTGGGTGACAAAGCTATAAGACCTACACTAACTTTGGAACTTCTGGTAAATTCACTAAGTCAGGTTATAAAATCCAAGAGATCAGGGCAGGCGGGTGTTGAAGATAAGCAAAGAATGCATTGTCAAATTTACAGCACTTTTGCAAAAAGAGTATCAAATCCACAAACGAGGAATTTCAGAGGGAAAATTACACCCCAGCAGACCGAGCCTTCAAATAGTACAGTCCTAATGATGATATAGCATGCAAACACGTTGCTGTGCTTACATGAACAAGCAAGCATATTTAACCATGAAAGAACAAGAGGAAGAAGGTGGAATCCGTTGATAGCAGCCAATGCTTATGGCCATGAACGTGGCTTTTGCATGGGTTTTATGGTGGCTTTATCAAAAGAAATTTACATACTATAACTCTTGGATATTGATATAAGTATCATGGTTTCACCAGCTAAAGAGCTAAACCAAGAACAAGGTTGGGCTGTATCTCACATCAAATTTAAGGGATAATTGTACATTTCTTATGGTTAGTTTCATCCAAAGACAAAAAGCTCTCGGGGGCTAAAAGCAACCTGCTGCGCAAGAACCAACAGTATGGGCAGATAATCGACATAAAACTTATCCAAGTTTCAGGTCATTTAGTTTTCACCAAGTTTTGGGCATGCAATTGAATAAGCCACTTAACTTGAGTCTGCTAGGAACAAAAAAATTTCCAATGCATGGATATTCAAGTACACAAAGGCATGTAATGAAGAAAATTTGAAGCTTGAAAATAGATTTCTAATAAATCCAAATGCAGATATACATGTCCGTCTGTCTTTTGTGCATGGGCACAAAAGTGTGAGTGTGTGTGTGTGTGTGTGTGTGAGAGTGTGTGTGTGTGAGAGAGAGAGAGAGAGAGAGAGAGAGTAATAAAAAGATAATATGAACTTCAACCAAGATAGTCCGAGATTATCATGACTAGAATTGAGGTACCTGAGCTCTTCCAAGGGCAAATGTTGGAATGAGCACCTTTCCTCCTCCAGCAACACATTTATGGACCTGTAGGAAACTGATTTAAAATCTGACGGCAGAGAAAATTTTGAGCAATCCAAAGCTATGAGGTAATGAGCTAATAAAGGAATTTGAGCATATCCTTAATACTTCCCTTCACTTGTAGGAAACCATACTTTCAGACTCTATGCAGGTCTACAAGTGAAACTCATAAATAACCACATAGAGAAAAGAGAAAAAGACAATAACCAGAGATCAGAATGAAATCGGAACACTGGAACTTGAAACAAGGAAAGTGAGTATCAAACTGAATCAAGCAATTATCCGACAGCTTGATAGCTAGGAGATTCTGCCAGGTAATGATTCATTCCAAAGAGTTAATTCATAAGAAGGAGGCACACAATATAGGATAATTAGCAGCTCATAGAAATACTAGGTCAATTACTTGATTATTGAACACCAAATGACGTGCTAATAGGATCCAATCTAATGAAACATGATTAATAAGTCCCTAGAATTAGATAGCAAGTTCCCTTTTCAAATCATCAGTTGCTCAAGACCCACTTTATCGTAAAGTCAAGAGTTAAACATTACTGATTATTAGACAACTATTTTTCCCAAAAGCTGTTGGTAAAATGGGCAGCAAATAATCATTGTGATACTCATAATAATCTCCACTATTATTTCTTATGAGAGATTTGGAATAAATGGTCTCAAATGTTTTCTGATTGTCAAATAATCAAAGCAGGCAAATTAAAGGCCAAGGACGAGAACAAATCAAGTTTAGATATTTGCTTTCTGTTTCTAACAAATGAGATATCACCAGTAGATACTCTTTTGGATCACAAAGTCTAAAGCACAGTTGTAGAAAAAGTAACAGAAGTGGCAAAAGCATTGAAACTCCAAAACTGTGAAATTCACATACAGCCATGAGGAACTCCCTTTCACGAGTATATTTGGAATCCCGCACTGTCGTAGCATATGTTGACCTATGAAAGAAATGTATCAGATTTGAACTGCAAATATGTCAAGAGGTATGAGCAACACATAAGTTAAATCTGCAATTCCAGGTGATCCACAAAAAATTCAGTGTCTAAAGAAACAAAAGAACTTAGCATTAGGGAGATCCAGGATATGGGAACAATGGATGATAAAAAAAGAGCCTTTGCAGAAGACTCAAGACATTCAGGAAAAAAATTAGGAAAAAGCAGCAGTTTCAAGTGACAATATGGGTTAAAAGCCAAATTCACTACTGCAGGTCAGAGCATACATTCCCCATGTGGTCAAACGAGGAAAAAAAAAATCTCACTTCACTAGTTATTTTATCAGAAGCATGTGTACACATTAATCTGAAGAGTCCAGTTCAACCAGTGGTCCTTCATCACAATTAGGTCTGAGAAGCTTCTCAAGTGGTCTGATCTCAGATTACAGGTGATATCAGAAAGAAAATGAAGTGAACTGAGTAACCATCATGAACTAACTTGTGGTAATAGATTCACTGTTTTCCTGAATTTAGCTCATAAAGATACCTACAATTCAATAGGTCTACAAGTTACACGGCAACTAAAGGAAATTAGCAAACCTACTTGTCACAAAAAACGAATGGTAGATAATTGAATGTCAGGAACAAAAAGATTTCACTTTCAAGTGTATCTTTGGACCAATTTGAGGAGGACAAATTTAGGACTGCATCAGCAAATAGGAACTTTTTGCTGTTATTGTGAAGTCCAATAGGAAGAACCATGAAACTACTGCTCCATTTCTTTGGCATTTAGCTACAAGTAAATATCCACAAAGATTTTTCTCTCTTTTCAATGTTACAGACACGCATTCAGGTGTCAAGCAGAGAACATGTTTGTGTAGACTAGACATACAGCACAGGTTTGATTTCCCATACCACAAGTGCAAATGATCCTAAGTTTAGGCCACCTATCCAAGCTTTAGCTTGCTTCATTTCCATGAGGTAGGTCGCCTATTACATGGACCACAGTTAACCTACCAAAGGTGGACTTCATTGTCATGAAAAAGAGAAAGGTTTTCATGCTTGGTCATATACTCATGTCAAAATGAAATTCCGTACTCTGTGATTAAAAGGTCCAGATGTAGTCGGTCGATTTGAGCAGCTCCAAGATGTCTATCAGGTGTCATGTTATAGTCTCCTGTGTAAACCAAAGCAGAATCTCCCACCTTTGCATAGAACATGGCAGCTCCTATGACCTAACAATCATATTAAAAGAAGACAAAACAGAAACAAGAAAAAGATCCAGATCTTAGAATGTTAGCTTGAAAGTACATTGCTTAGTGAAATCCTAACCTAAATTTTGAACATTTCACAACAGTCATACAGAATAAAGCAATTTATCATATCATATATGACAAACATATGATTTACTCATGAGGGTGTACAGCTCAGGTTATTTGTTCAGAATAAACTCACATTCACTTGCCATTTGCTAAAGTTAACTCTTTCCAAATTTTGTTAATTCATTTTCATTGTAGTCAAAGAAACCTCTGCATACACAACTTAATCTACAAGAAACTTCCCACAATTCACCTTGTTTGAGCTTTTTACTGTTTCTATTCAAATACTATTACTAAGATGAGCACAAGTCAAGCAACTAAGCATGTGCCAAAGAAATGAAACTTAAAAACCTACATGCCCAGCATAGTATGCACGAATTTGGAGCTCGCTGTCAACCTGCACAGTTTGCTTGAGGTCCACAGCTATCACTACAGGAACAAAGATTTAACAAAATTATTCATAATTGACTATATGTGCTCATGAAAATAAAAAAGAAAAACATAGTTTCAAGCATCAATGTGTATGACCTGTACCACAAGATTGTTCTCCACATCGATGCTATACTGAAAATGAGCCCATTTTCGAATTAATCTTGACTTCCTTTGGAAAGGTACCTCAGCTTCGAGTTAACATCATATAGAAGACATGATACCATGCTTAAGCCCTCAAATTCCATACTCAAGCAAAACTTTTGCACAAAGAGCAGATGACTTTTTGCAGTAGATTACTTAATCTTCTATTTCCAAGTATGAAGAAGCACCATTTATTGAATGAATGAGATGAATTCATGGCACACCATTTAGATGATGCAATCCTCATATGACCTATAGTACTTCTTCCTTCTCATCAGTTATGTTCCTAACCACATCTGATGATGTAAGAAATAAATCAACCACTAGAAATCCCAGTAAACTTATTATTTCAGTTATTTAATTCCTGCTGCCAAGGAATGTGTTGAAATGAAATATTTCTATCTAATCCAACCATACAAATGTAGTACATCATGATGTTAATCAACCAGATTGTGGCTAATTATCAGGCATGCCGCACACTAATGTGGCAGGAGGATATGCTCAGTCAACTTCATGACAATTGACGACGATCATCCCACAATCACGGCATGTTGTCTTGATGTTACAGAGAGGCCAGTAGAGTAAGCAGGGCTCACAAAGCAAACAAAATGGACAACACAAGAAGCAAGTACCTTTCTTCATGCAGGCCGCAATATGCTCTGCAGTAAATTGTTCTTCTTCACCTCTCCTTTCCACCATCACTTTGCGATAATCTTCCAGCATCAAAGGAGCCAATGCCTTAGTAGGATACTGCAGCCAATTCTCAAATCAAGAACTTATCAAGTCCCCCAATAGAAGCCATGGTCAAAGGGCGTACAAAGAGCGCTAATTGCTTCCACATCACTTTGGAGGCATCACGATCGCGGTTTTCCTTTCAGTTATGTAAAGGGGAAGGCGGGACTCAAGCTAAGACAATTTCAACCATCTAATCCATGACCGACCGGCTATTAAGGAAGACAAGCTCAATTTAATTACTTGTACACCTTTTGACCCATAGATTAGGACAACAACAAAAACGATGCATGATTCGATCATGGGCCTAAAAAAAAAAGAAAACGCAACTTGATGTTTTCACTAAGCATTATCTCATAGCATAGCAACAACCAGCCACCACAAAAGACAACGCCGCATTTCATCGAACACATAGGACCTACCGTCATGTAGATGGGTCCGCGATAGCCGCAGACTTCGGTGAAGTACGGAAGAGCCCCGACGTGATCCAGATGACTGCAAGAGCACGCGCACACCACATTTCAATCACACGTGACGGAAAGCGTCGAGCTGAGCTATCGCTATTCACTTACAAGTGAGTGATGACGATGCAATCGAGAGCGCCGGTGAAGTCGCCGTCCGGAGCGACGCGCGAGAAGTCCGGGTAGCGGCGGCGGTCGAGGTACCCCATGTGCATGCCGCAGTCGAACATGATCCTCTTGCCGCCGATCGTCACCACCGCGCAGCTCTTCCCGACCTCCTGACCCGCGCCTGAAGGAACCCCGTCGCGAGAAAACGGCGTGATTCTTGCAGTTCCAGAAGAGAGAGAGAGAGAAGGAAGGAAGGAAGGTGATACCGAGGACGAGGCAGTCGATCGCCATGGGAGGGAGGAGGGCGCGCTTCTGCGGAAGCGAGCGGCGGAGCTCCGGCGGGGTGGTGTTTTGGCGCGCCTTCGAAGGGGATTTTGCTTGAAAAAGTTCTTTCTTCTTTCGAAATCGGTCCGACCCGAAAAAACAGGTTTATACCTTGTTTTACGTTTGGTCGTGTTACCGTCGAAGTTATGAATATGCGTTTTCATTTGGGAAGTGAATTTGATTTTTCTTCGAATGAGTTTACCTTATAGAAGTAAAAATCATTGATAGATGGAATTATGACATGTTTTACTACGTAAGTATACCCTATAAATAAATCTCATTGAGTGCGATAAAAAAAGGAAAATCACACTAACTAACAACAAAATTCGAATGAATTAAACAATAAAAAGTGAGAGAAATTAATAGTGATTAGAGTTAGGTAGAGATGATGGAGACAAATTGGATGGCAAGAGGCATGAAATTGAGCAATAGCATGAAATGATATCATCCATGAAGTGATTTCAAAATTTATGTTCATTTGTATTTTCATTATCAATTTGATTTATATCTGCAAATTTGCCAAATTTGTGTTGTTTTAAATAATTAATTTTTTCTAATTATTTAGTGAAAAGTGTTTTTATTATCAATAATAATTTATATCTAAATATTTTCGTGGATAATGAAAAATCTCATTAATTTGTTTTTATAAGTCATTTTTAGAAAAATATTTTTTCTAATCATTTATTTTTCGTAAAATAGATAAGTTTTATGATATCATTTTGGACACTAGAAGCCCATTTGGTAGAAATCCACTATTATCCTAAGGTTTAAATGTCATAGTTACTGCGTGGTAGTAAAATAGAGTTAGAAAGGTTGACATTAAAAAGTACTCGTATTCAGCTTTGTGGATGAGCGTTGTACCTTTATATACTTGCAATGGGGTCACTAATCTTTAATCATTATCCTACGAAGTGGCAAAACATACAAGTTATTAGACCTGTCAAAATGGTCACATACCCATTTCTTAATCTATATATAATAGGCTGAATTGTTGCATGGGTTTATTATTCAGTAAATAAGTTACAAATGAATTTAAACATAATAGACTCTCTCTTCATTTTCTCTCACTTTCACTTGATCTGCTCATTGCACACTCTCATTTTAATTTGAGTATAAGTTTTCCTAGACTATGGGTCGAGTCAAGTTAGTTTGTGTGAAGTATGGATTGGGTTGAATATGTCTCATTAAGTTTGCATTGTTTAGAAATAAGTCAAAAGTTCAAAACGGGTTAATGGATCTATTTGGGCTAGCCAATTTTCAATCAAAGCCACCTGTCTAACAGGTCAACAAACTACCATGTTAAAAGTTCATTCTATCCCCCAACCTTTTCTTTCCAAAAAAAAAGCCACAAAATTTCACTATCCATCCCGCATCCAAAATTTATCACCGATTTTTTCAAAATTATCAACATCAACACTGGTTAAGATTAATTATCTGAATGCATCTTCCCTAGCACCCTACTTGTCTTCGCTAGGGCTAATTACACTTTGAGCAAAACTCCCTTGGTCCTGGCCCTATTTTAAGGTCATTTGAACCTCGCCATTGCGTTCGCTCATAATTTTTGTGGACCTCTTCTAATTTTTCCAAAAATCTTAGTTATTAGATTAATGCAAGATTTAGGCTTTGTTGTTTCGTGGAAAATGAATAATTTAAGAAATATTTTCCTAAAAATGATAACTTAAATCACTTACAAAAATTATTGAACAAAAAAATATTTTCATCATTCACAAATATGTTTAAATATTACTTATTATCAATAATGAAAATATTTTCTATTAACTAATTATTTCAAGTGATATGAGCAATCGTTTTTAAGGAAAATTTTTCTATGATCATTCATTTTTTTGAAAACAAATGAAGCCTTAGTATCAAGTATTTTAATGCTCTTCTTCAAGCGTTGGCTAAATTTTTTCATAAGACAAAAATGTGGAAATACATAATAGGGGAGCAAATCGGTGCTTGGAAAATATTTAAACTTGGGACACAAAATAATCATAAACTATTTTAATAGTTTAAGTTGTTATAAGGAGATTTGGTCTAATATATAAATATTTTAAAAGATTCAATGTATCAACCTATGCAATAACGACATTGAAATGGGGTCGAATTCCTTTTAATCCCAATTATGCCTTAAAATTTTTATCTTTAAAAAAAATCACCAACTTTCTTTCACTATAATCCTAAATCTACCCCGCATTCGAAAATCACTGCTAGGTACTTCAAATTATCAACATCAGGATCAATTCCGTTCTTTAAGAATAACCTCAAAAATGCTTATTTCAAGTAGGTCAACAAGCAATTTCAGCACTAAAGAGTTTGATAGCTGACAATGCACTCACCTTGATTACAATAAATATCTATGTATCCACCTTCCATGAAAGTATCCTCTCATCTCTCGTGTTGCCTATGTGACTGCACACTTCCCACCCTTCCTACCTAAGAAATCCCACTAACTCCCAGACATATATTTTTCTTCCCCATCTAGGAGGGAATACCCTCGAGTTTTACCTGTCAAAGTTCAGACAGAATAGATTAAGATTTCTCATGTGTTGTGTAAAACTCAACACTAATTCTATATCAAGTATACTCAAAAGCATCTTTTGGACACCCCTTAATACGATCTGTTAATTGATTAATTAATTTAAAGCATAGTCATTCTCTTTAAGTTTTGTTCTTTGTTCTTTTAGTATCAACGGCTAGGTGCATGTAATCTATCATTAGCAATCAAGAAAACAAAAAAAAGTTGAATAAGATCCCTTGTAATGCAAGTAAAGTACACATCCTTTGTTTTCTTTATTCTTTTTTTTTAACATACTTTGTTTTCTTTATTCACATGCGCTCATTATTGAGGAGTGAATGGTAGAAACCATACTTTCATTTGGGGAGATTGCTAAGATTTAAGTCCGAACTCATCAATATATTCAAACCAAATCACGAGGCCATGTTATTTACGAGATCCATTCTTTTAGATATTCACCAAACATCGATATACATCGAAAGTGGTCATTTGTTGGCAAATACACAGTAGAAGTCCAATACCTTTATCTGAGATGTTGTTAAAAAAAAAAACTGAAATTCAAGCATGTCAGCATATCTAGTTAGACTTATTTTCACTCAAAAGTTTATGTAAATAAGTCATGGACCAATTATGATTTTTCCAATGTGAAACTTTATAACACAATTCATACGTGCATCTTGATACTCATCACTTTATTTTTATCCATATGTCCACTACTTTACTTTTATCTTTTTTCAAAGAGTGAAAATGAGTGTTGGTTAGACATGTGCTTGGCATAGTATCTAGAATCAAGAGGTACTAGTTAGATGTGCCGGTTTTAGATACTATACAAAGCACTTGTCTACGTGTTAGTAACTGTACGCCTTGTCCTCCCCAATTAGAGAGACGGAATAGTTTCATGAAATACTCAATTTGCCTTTTTATCTTTTTTCCTAGAGTGAAAATTTTATGCTCAAAAAGTCTTAGACGGAATAGTTTTATGATATACTCAATTTGCCTTTTTATCTTTTTTCCTAGAGTGAAAATGGGTGATTGGTAGTGGCTCTCCCCCAACTCCTCGGCATAGAATTTTCACAGTCGTGGTCAGGATATGGGTTTGAATTATAAGTATTGTTGATCGTATCAAGTCCGTTAATGTCACATCACCTGATGCAAGTAATGCCTAAACGATTCAATTTAAAATCGTCGTCCTGTTGGGGAAAACAGATAAGCAGGCATGCCGAAAGAGATGCCGACGACAACCGTCATGCGCCAAGGCGATCCGACTTTGAAGGATTCGAGAGCGAGATCGTGACCGCTCCATGCGCAGATGGATTTCGAACGAAGTATGAATTCTGCTAATCTAAAATGCTCGAAATCGAAAGCACATCGAACGCAAGTTACGAGGAAATTTGGATGGAACGAGAATCCGAGAAAAGGCAAAAAGGATAAAACTCTCGGCGGAGCGTGGGAAGGTGGTCCACAGTCGGTCGTGACGCTTGAAAGCGCCGCTTTGTTTTGTCGGGAGAAAGACCACGAAATGGCCACGTTCTTCGAAGCAAGCCTCTAGGTAACTTCCAAGTGCATGCCACGTGTTCAGCTCGTTTTACAAAAAATGATTTTTTTTTTTTTTATGATGGCTTTCGATTTTTAAATAAAAAAATGCCTTTATTATTTACAATATATTTAAGTATAAATTACCGTCGAAAACATTGTTTCGTTGATTACCTTTGAGATTTTTATTTAAATTATTTATTATTGTAATAAACAAATAGAAGCTCTTAAAATAACGTACGGTAAATGAGAATGGTTATTTCTTTTTGCAACACGTTGTGAGAAAATATGTGCGATTACTCAATTTGATCGGCCGTTGAAAGTTTAAAAGTGAATTGTATATTTTTTTTTTTTTGGTCAAAATCGAAGCAAATTTTTGTTTTGAAAAGGACAAGATGCAGCATAAGTAATATTTTCATCCTCTTAGACTTGAGTAGGTCTTTAAACTGCTCCTATTATCGGAGTCAATCCCAACAGTAAAATAGGGTAATGATAATCGCGGAGGTCCGGATCACCCTTTATTTGAGTCCCCCGGCTTTGATTCCCGTGAAGCCATTGTTCTAGCGTACTAGGCTGGGTTCAGGAAAATGATAGGCAACTGGTCCGGTCCTCTTGTTAAGATTAAGAAGATCCGATGAACAATTATCTAGTGATCACGTCGACTATTACTGACACAGTTTTTGAATTTGGTATCTCACTTTTAATATTGAAATTTGTAAACCATAAATTCGAATATAACACACGTTCATATCTTTTCAATATTGGACAATGCAACTCTATCAAAAAAATAATCGCCACACATTCATATCATTTAGATGTGGGATAATGTACCCATGTTTGTCTTTTTAACAAACGAATTATCATAAGATGATCTGAATTTTATCGAGTAAGCAAATTGCATTATCAGTCGTGCTAAACTGTTGTCGAGTAAGTGAACCATGTCAATGTAACATGGCAATTTACTCAGAGGAGGCTTCTCATTGTGTCAAACTTAGAAAGTTAATGGATTTGATTGTAAAATGAGAAAAAAATTAGATTCCTACGATGTCATTTTTTTTAAAAGGAGCGCATTAAGTGGAAAATTGGTTTTATTAGGTGGAACAAGGAAAAAAACAAAATAAAATGATCAATACAATGAAAAGTCTCAACTGATAGTCCGATATACTTATAATCTACCCCCAAACTAAATTTTGGATTATAAGAAACCTCAAATTGATACGTTTATGATAAATTTATCCAAAATTAATATAGATTTTCATATGAACTTATCTTGTTTATTGAGTTATTAACATGTATTATTTAATTCAGCAATTTTATGATAAAAATTGACGGAAGCTTGGTGATCCAAAAATTTATTTGAGATAAATTTGTCACATTAAATTTTGCAGTAAATTTATTAGAGATGTATTAATTTGGACTTTTTCGTAGTAATATGGTCACGACCGACGCCGCGCGATATAAATATTCATGCAGATCTAGCGTCGTGCCGAATTGGCGGTTTTTTTTCCGTTGCATCTCTCTCTCTCTCTCTCTTTCTCTTCCATTTTTTTAATTACTTCGTCGATACGTCGGCCACGAGTTGGTTCGCTCCGCTCCGACCTGCATCGTGAATCGCCCGCTTTTCGTCTCCCCATCGATCGATCGATCCATTCTCGATCCTCCGGATCTGACCCCAACCTCCGTCCGACATTCCCGTCCCGTTTTCTTTTCCCGATCCGCGTCCTCGAATCTCGTCTCGTCCCGCATTCATCGGTAATCGACGACGATCCGTAGCGCCGATTTCCTTCCCTCCAGCATTGCGCCCGGCGATCCTCGGAGATGGCGACGATGGAGAGCTTGATCGGCCTCGTGAACCGGATCCAGCGGGCCTGCACCGTCCTGGGCGACCACGGCGGCGAGGGGCTGTCCCTCTGGGAGGCCCTCCCGACGGTCGCGGTGGTCGGCGGCCAGGTAAGCCGGCGATCTCCCCGTCTCTTGTCGCGCTTTGGTGGATCGGATTGCTGAGCCTCTTTTTTTTTGGTTTTTTGGTTGGGATTTTTTAGAGTTCCGGAAAATCTTCGGTGCTCGAGAGCGTGGTCGGGAGGGATTTCCTGCCTCGTGGATCTGGTGAGTTTGACTTCCGTCGGCAATGCTAGATCGCCAGCTCCTTTTAGTGCTTGTCGCGGGAATCGCTTGAATGTGCTTGCTTTCGCGCTTTCATTTCGGGGGAGTGCATATTGCGAGCTGTTTCTGAAATCCGGGTCTGTTGCTTTCAGGCATTGTCACGCGGAGGCCGTTGGTGTTGCAGCTTCATAAGACGGATCGAGGGCAAACCGAATACGCGGAGTTTCTTCATGCCCCTAAGAGGAAGCTTACTGATTTTGGTATGCACGTCTTGACAAGAACTGCATTTTGTAGTTGGGCAATGTTGTGAAGCGTGGAAATTTATGTTTCGGACCTCGATCATTTTAGATATAACTTTGGTGGGTAAGCCACAAATTTTGTCGCTGGTTGAAAGAACAGCATGAGTCTGGTCGAACTACTAGATTTAACTTTTTTATCACCCTATGTTGTCCTCTGAGTCGCTTTACAAATACCAAAGAATTTTCTGGACAGTGTGGTTGTGGAAGAAGCTGTAGAAGTGGATTAGTGGCACTCCAATGGTGTATAGATATATTTTACAATAATAGGTTATCTGTGAGCTTAAGACTACAATGAGCTGCCATACCTTCACCGGAGTTGTTATCAAAGTCTGTAGTGAATTGACTCTTTTAGTCCTCTCTCTTTCCCGTACAAGCAAATACACACACTGGCACCGGAGCAGCATAATCCCACAATGCCAGATAGAACTGGTAGAAAATGGAAAAGAGAGAAGCAATGAAGGTCCTCAACGAAAAGATCGAGTTTCATTGATCTCGTGGTCAAACTTTGGGAAAAGAAGTTCAGCCTTATTTGGAATAGTAGGGTAAAGTCTAAATGTCATAGCTGTAAATGTGAGAATACCCTTGAAGTATCAAGACGACATTGTTATGACAATCCTGAAAGGAATCTCAGGGTGGAGGTCCTACCTCTGTAACAAATGGAAGGCATTCCAGAATACCAAGATACCAAAAGTATGATGGCGTTTACTCTAGCAATGAACTCAAGGGTAACATATTGTGTCTGATTTTTCCTTCTTTCTGACCATATAGGAGTTGTTACAAGTATGTTTAATTGTATGACATAATCAAAAAGCAAACCTCGAACTGGTCACCAGCTAAAAGATAAGGGCAATATGTCTAAATATATGACGGTGATGACGACGATAAAAGTAATGATAATTTTCATGGTTGGAAAAGAAGGGTGCAACTGGAGGAATATGTAGTAGTCTCATTTCACAGATTTTGTGAGAGACGTTTGTTGGCCATAATTGCATATTTTTGGAAGCTATAACATTCAGACAGCAGCAAAATGTACCTAGAGTTGTTTGAGGAGTGAAGGACCCACATTTTTATTGAGACCCATGCTTTTCTAAGATTTTAGGTGAGCTGAGAATTCTCATGAAATGGTCCAAACCAACTTCTTGGATCATGGGCTAGATATTGAGATACATGGACAGAAGTTATGTTAAACAAGGGAAAAAATTGACATAGTACCTTTTTCCGATAAAATTATTAGTGGGAAAAATATGAGACAGAAGAAATCGGAGGTTAGTGCAGTATCATTAAAATGGTCAGAATCCTTCAACAGTGGCCCACAATCTGAGTTAGCCGATGGTGTTGAGAAATAAATGTTGCTACAGCGGCTTGAAAATTTTTTACCTTATGATCCTGCCTGAACAAGAAAAGGAAGAAATGGGGCTAAGAAGAGGAAGAAAGGAGGCCAGTAAAAGTTTTGTACTAGCAGTTACTGGAAATTATCTTTGCTAGCACTTCAGGACTCAAATTCCCGTTAAAAAAAAAAAAAATGCTTCTGTTCTATTTAGGTAGCGGAAGAATTAGTAGCTTTGTCTTTCTCAACATTGTGAAACCAAGTAACTAAAATGTAGCTCATAACCTAGAACTTTCTTAAGCATCACAGTAGTTAATGATCAACATTTACTATGGAAATCTTGCATTACTTTTGCTGGTGACATTAAAAGTCATGTTTTACCTGCTTTGTTGCACCAAGTACTGCCAGCTGAAATGTATGTAATTGCATTTTGAATATTATGCGCTTTCTGAATTGGATGTCAGACCTATTTATTGGCTTAAGCGCATGATTGTCATATCGCCTGGCCATTTCTGAAGATGGGCTAGCTGAAAGGTTGCTTCTGAGTGCACCTTCCCAGCTGGCTGGCTGAGATCTGTTTCTGTCCTTCGTCATGTTGTACTATACCGTCATGCTTGTAGAATCTTCTGAAATTTTTTTCTCTGCATATCTTTTGCTTGTAGTCTTTCTTAGGAAGATAGACAGAAAGTTGCAAAATTATTCAATATTAGCATCACTTGTTCTGTATTTTCTTTATATAAGAACTCAATATTCATTTTATATGATCCAAAAGCTGTCTGGTGCAACAAGTTCTTGTCAGAGTAAGTTAAAGCTATCTTGCTTGGACTCTGATGCAGTGATAATTCTTCTTTTGTGCAGCTGCTGTTCGGAAGGAAATTGCAGATGAAACAGATCGTATAACAGGGAAATCAAAGCAAATATCAAATATTCCAATTCATTTGAGTGTTTATTCTCCAAACGGTATGTGCTCTCTTTCTTGAGATATGCTGACTAGATTTTTTGGTCCTAGTAACTGAAAGAAAGATTTGATTTAATATTGGCAGCTATATATATGTACTTATGATTACGTGTATCTCTAGCAAAACATCATGTAAATAGAGAAGTTTGTGCATTTGGGCATGAAGCTAGTCTGATCTTTCTTGCCTTTGCCTAGTAAATTCATTACACATGTCTCTCTCTCACCATCTTGCTCTCATACAAGCAAGTTAGCATGCACGGGTTCGTGTGCCTTTCTGTTATCTATTTGGTTGCACACTTCTGATGAATTTTCTGTGTTATTTTTTCTGTAGACATGGAGCTATATTATCAGGGGCAGATTTTGTTACTTTTGAATCTAATATACAATCATATCTCGTGATTATATGTCCTCTGTATGATTGGACAAAATTTTCTTCATGCTGTAGTATGATTTGTTTCTTAATTTGTGAGTCTTCATACATGATTAAAACTTTGATTTTGAGTCATTTATTAATAACTTTCGCTTGATACAGAATTGAGTACAATGGCACAAAAAGATTAATATAGTTCACAGTGGGATAAAGCTTACTTTTCTCATTGTTGTTGTTTGAGACATGAATGGCGCTTTCATCTATGTTGCTAGGTTTTTCAAATTAATTATATGTTAACTACCAGACCAGAATGTCATCTTGGTCCAATCCTCTCTTAACCTGGCTTTTCTGTCAATTGACAAAAGGTAGAACGCTCTAATGCTGATTAGGGTTTAGATAGACGTATAAAAACACTTGTCATGTTTAAATGTTGGTATAAAATATGAATGGGCCAGTACTAGTGAAATGTGTGCAACCGAAAGAAAAGCCATGGCCTGAACCGGCTTACTAGTGCTCATTGGTTAGACTGTGACAGTTGCAATCAGAGCTATCACTATGGTGGGAGGCCAAATTCTAAATGATTTACGAGGGCTGAAAATAAGTTACATGAAAAAAGGGCTGGTAGAAACTTGGCTTAGTAGTTGCCAACAGCTAGTATCTAGAGATTGAATGCTTAATTCTTTAAAAAGGCATGCATTTTGTTTCAAGTCAAGATTTTTGGGTTAGCTGATGTTTTGAGCTGTGAGAGGTTTGAGTTTTTCCTTTATTCAAGAAAAATTTCTCTTCGATAGATGTTTAATTTATTGGAAATTATCACCTTAATTTTCTTATGACATTATATGAGATGTCTAAAATTATTGTTGATATCTTTTCTTTACCTATTGAAAATGTTGATGAACATTGTTTTGCATGGCAGTTGTAAACTTGACACTCATAGATCTTCCTGGGTTGACAAAGGTTGCTGTAGGTAATCTTTTGAGAGCACATATTTCTTGCTGTACTTTTTGCTTCTTGTTTTTGTTTGCATGAATGATTTGCTTTTCTGAGGTATGCAGAAGGACAGCCTGATACTATTGTTGAAGACATTGAAAATATGGTGCGCTCCTATGTTGAAAAGGTAAGGGAACTTAGTTATTAATTTGAATTGACTTACATCTTGTCATAGAGTTCTTAATGGCTGATAACAAATGTGTGCAAACTGAACTTAATGAAGTTCTGCATGGGGAAAAGAAAGTTGACTTTTTACAATTCCATCAATTTTTACTAAGAGAAACTGCTAGATGGTGACACGTCCTCTAAACTAATCTAGAAGCTGTTATTCATCCTCTTCTTTATGAGATTATGTCTTGCATTCAGTCATCAGTTTGATCTAGAGTCTAGTCCTGATTTTCATTATAGGGAAAGCATTACTTTATAGATTGTCATATGAAATTTAAGTTACTATTTCTCCTTTATGTCTGGGGAAAAAGAAATTACTCTAGGCATCACTTCTCATATAGACAAACATTTATTTTCCTTTGAGGATGAATAGTAGAAATCTATATTAGTTCTACTTCCACCTCCTCCTTTGTTGATTAAGTTTATTCAAATAGATACTGTTTTTAGATTTGGATGCCTACATTGTTACACAACTGAAAGATAATTACCATTATCCAGCCCAACTGCATCATATTGGCAATATCACCTGCTAACCAAGATATTGCTACTTCGGATGCCATCAAACTCGCAAGAGAAGTTGATCCTTCAGGTTAAAAGTTATAGTGCTGAAATTTTAAATTTGTCTGGTAGTGAATATACTGACCATTTGATCATCTTGGGTGTATTTAGGGGATAGAACATTTGGAGTAGTGACGAAACTTGACCTGATGGACAAAGGAACTAATGCTCTTGAGGTAAGGGTAGTTTTTCACTTACTGTGTTTCCTCAGGTTCTTAGTTGATGTAATTGATGAGCTATGCACGAAAATTCAAGGTTCTTGAAGGAAGGTCATACAGATTACAGCATCCTTGGGTTGGAATAGTTAACCGTTCACAAGCTGATATCAACAGGAACGTTGACATGATTGCTGCCCGTAGAAAAGAGCGTGAATACTTTGAAACAAGCCCCGAGTATGGACACTTGGCAAGCAAAATGGGTTCAGAGTATCTTGCCAAGCTCTTATCTCAGGTTTTTCCATTCTTCTGTCATAAAAATTAGCTAAGACTCTACATCATCCTTTCTACCTGTCTAAGTTTTGTATATATTTTTTTATCTATACAAGAAACTTAGTAGAAAATTTATTTGCCAGCATTTGGAGCTTGTTATCCGACAGCGCATTCCAAGTATTATTGCCTTGATAAACAAGACAATAGATGAACTTAATGCAGAGTTGGACCGTATTGGTAGACCCATTGCAGTGGATTCAGGGGTAGCAGTCTGCTTACTCTTTTCATACTCAAATCAACTTTCTTCCCTGACAAATGTACCTGAACTATGTTCATTCCTCCTTTAGGCCCAGCTCTACACTATTTTGGAACTTTGCCGTGCGTTTGATCGTGTATTTAAGGAGCACCTGGATGGAGGGTAATTTCTTCATATATATTTTTTTGGCAGTTGGTGCAGTTTTAGGCTCTGGATCCTTTACTGATTTTTTATCTTCAATTAAACTGATTGTTGTTGTAGGAGCCCTGTTAACTAATCCATACAAAGTTCTAGTTATGATGGCTGATGAATAAGATCCTCAATCCATTCTTCTACAAGAGTACACATAGAAAAAGACAATAGGGAGCCATGCAACATTTAAGAACCATGCAACATTGCTTGAGAAACGGATAATGGAATGGTGGCACTTCGTTGTTGTCAAAATTAGCTATTTCTTCTTGCAGATCGAACATAGGGATGGGTTGGATAAAAGAAGTGGCAAAACTAGGAAGCAATATTATTTCTTCTTTTAGGTATATTGCATTGAGAAAAGGTCAATAGGGAGCCGATTGGATTAGTTGAGTTCTATTCTTGGAGTTGAAGTGGATATTTTGCTCTTCTGATTCAATTATTCATGGACTTAGTAAAAAAATATCAATAATATTGACATTGATGGATACTGGTGACAGTAGTGTGGTTGGTTCATTGTCAAAGAAAAGGGGTTATCAGCTTAGCTATTGGGCCCACTGCCTTAGCTTTTTCAGAGGAATGCCTTCATTATGAAATATGGTTGTTTAATATTGTGCAAATTTGTAAATGGGAGGACTTACAATGATTGATATATCTTTGTTGTTGTTGCTGATGCAATTGCTGCTAAAGATAGTATGCTATTAACTGAATGTTTAAAATGACAATGATTTTTATATGTATTTAAATTGGTTTATGGTCAGAGAGAAGGCATGCACAGTAAAACTGTCTAAATTATCGATAGAAGTACAGATAGATAAGATATGACAATTAACCAAAACATTAGCATCTTATGTCACCGTGGGTCTACAGCTCAACTTTTAGATGGATTTCTAGTGGGTCCGTAAACACCATGGGTTTAACATGTATCAGATTAAGAGGCTCCATGGTTGAATCTGTATGACTTCTGTTCGACAGTCTTGGCTTGATCCATTATGCTAGTTCATGGATGGGGGGAGTGCCTTTAATGAATAAGCTTTTAGATGTACTTGCAATTTTGGAATTGAGTTTAGGTTCATCAAAACTTTTGCCAAAAACTCCTTGAAATACTCTGGATGGATAAGTTTTTCTCTAGTGAGAATATGATGCTGTTTGACATGGAGGCGAATAAATTTACAATCATGCCCTGTGAGAACCAAAGATAGCTGAGTGACAAGTTGCTGTCCAGGCGACCTGGTGGTGATCGGATATATGGGGTTTTTGACCATCAATTACCAGCTGCTTTAAAGAAGCTCCCTTTTGATCGCCATCTTTCTTTGAGGAATGTGCAAAAAGTTGTATCTGAGGCTGATGGTTATCAGCCCCACTTGATTGCTCCAGAACAAGGGTACCGAAGACTCATTGATGGATCTATTAACTACTTCAAAGGCCCAGCTGAGGCCTCGGTAGATGCGGTAATTCCTTCATTTCACTAATGCTCTAGTGGGTGGAAAATGCTGTCCTTTTTGTTAGGAGTAATGCATTCTCTTATGTTGCTGCTTCTTGTTTCTGTACCAGATTAGATGTGGTAGGTTTGAAAGACTAACTTTTGGTACATGCACAGTACATGGTTGAAGACCTTTTTGTTTTGTGTCCACAAGATCTTCCTGTTCAGCATGTAAATTGATTTGTAGTGGTAACATTTAAACAATCACACAATATTTGACACATGCTTGCATGTGCGGCCATACACACACACACAAAGGCCCCTGCACACACATACTCATAATAGATGGTAAGACTAAATTTCAACAATAGTGAATTTGTTTACTCCCTTGTTCTCACATATTCATGAATGAGAGCTTTGTTGAAGATAAGAATTGTAAGAGGATGATCCCGTAGCTTACGCTGGTCATAATTGTTACATTTTCTTTTTCACGTGGACCTGATGACTATTGTTTTCTTTTTAACAGCTGGTAAGGTGCAAGATTCTCTACTAGTTTCTCGAATGATTAAACTATCTTTCTCCTCAGGTGCACCTGGTTTTGAAAGAGCTTGTACGCAAATCAATTGTTGCGACAGAGGTAAGCGACTTGTGTTTTGGAAAACATAAACTGTTATCTTGATTGCGGTAATATGAAAATTCTGAAATTTGCTGGTGGTTATACTTTGTACCTCTCCAAATAAGAAAGACACGACTAAATATCAACTCACATTTTTTCAATTGGTTAGAGTTAGAGGGAAATAATTGAGTAGAAAAGATCAAAATAAACTAATTCTTGAAATTGTTGAACCATGTCGACTTTGGGAGGCTTTACATTCTCTTCCAGAAAGGACCAATGGAAGAATTGTCAAATTTTTCAAGACATGGAATATTCTGTTCAGGTGTCTCTCAGGACATGTTGTAAATTATCTGGCATTCCTTGCTGCTTTTCGTATATGCAACTCGTAATTGTAATTTTAGTTGCAATGGTGCGGTCTTGCTTTGAATGACTCCATGATGTGCAATGGCAATTCACACTTCAAAAATTAGAACTGTATAATTGAAAAAAAACCCTATCTTTTGGCAAACAAATATTCTGACTGCTCACATATGCCTCTGCCATTTCAGAGTGCAGATTTAAATTTCAGAATGAAACGCCTTTGAATGGCCATGAGCTTTTGAGACTGAATATTAGCAAGTACAAAATTTAAGTGCAGTGACACAAGAGACACAAGTATTATGAGTAATCATAAGCATCCATTGTTCTCAATTGGTGACCATTGTCTTTCATATTGTTGTTATTATCTTGTTCGCCGAATGAGAGATGCTGGTAGATATCATCACTTTGCTTTTTTGACGAGACTCTCAATAAAAAGACGATCGCTGATCCTTTTGACCTGAACTTGTTTGTTCATTGGTAATTCTAGGAGTTGAAGCGGTTTCCATCACTTCAAGCAGACATTGCTAATGCTGCAAACGAATCACTGGAAAAATTCCGTGAAGAAAGCCGTAGAACAGTTATGCGTCTTGTTGATATGGAATCTAGCTACCTAACAGTGGAATTTTTCCGGAAGCTTCATCTTGAACCAGAAAAGACTCCAAATTCAAACCCCAATGCCCCTAATGCTGCGGACCGCTACTCAGATAACAATTTTAGGAGGATAGGTATGTGGTCTTATAGTATTGTCATGGAACAGGGAAATTGCTGTGCATCTACGCATGAAAGATTTAGCAAACACACTATTCTTGCTTCAGAATTATGTCAGAGTTTGCCTTTTAGCCTTTCAAGTTCTCTATTAATGGATAAATGCTCTATGGTTTCCCCTTATGTAATGCTAAATATTGTGTAATTTATCTGCCCATAATCAGATTAAACTTGTGAGCTTTAACTGGAAAATAAATGGAGTCACTATTGATTGAGAAATATTCATGCTGTATGCTGTTCAGGGTCCAATGTAAGTGCTTATATCGGTATGGTTTGTGATACCTTAAAAAATACAATTCCCAAGGCTGTTGTGCATTGTCAAGTACGAGAGGCTAAGAGAGCACTGCTGAACAACTTCTATGTTCAAGTTGGGAGGAGAGAGGTAATTTTCAAGACTCTACTATTATTTTGCTGATTCTCATTCCGGTAAATGCACTTCTTTTTGTCAAATGACTCAAAACAAACATCAAGTTGACAAATTCTCGTGAGCATGAACCTAAAGATAAATTAAATTAGAAGTGGTGAAGCATTAGTTCATTGAAACTTTTGAACTTGATTGTCATGATTTTTACCTATGTCCCTCTGTGTGGACATTCACAGTTGCTTCCAACATATGTTGATTCTATTATTTGGGATATTTCATTTTAAGATTGTATGACCTCTATATCCAGTGCAGATTCAAGAGCATGAGTTTTAACTTGCCTAACTGGTAGAAACTCATCTCAATTTAGCTATGTTTGATGTTAATCGTATAATAATTGTTGAATCCTAAAAGTCGAGGAAACTGGTCCCTATCATTCCTATGTGCACATTTGGCTGAGTTTTCTTTATCTTTTTATACACTTTAGGAATGAGACATTTGAAATAGGATGCAAAGTAAAGAATCTACATGGAAAATGGAATAAGAATGTTACCTTTCTTTGGTTACTATTTATGGATGCTGACAACTATAATATAAAGAATTTCCTTATCAGATATTTCTCCTTACAAAAGTTACCAAACCCAAGCTGCCATTGTAAATCTGCCTTTCAGTTGGGTCCACTTACTCTTGTTTATTCCTCTTAATTCCAAGTTAGGAGATGACCTTAGGAAAGTGAATGACCAATCTTAGAGCTTTTCTCTTACATTTTATATGGTTGGAGTTTAATAACAACAGAAGAAGAGGTGGACAAGGTTTTAGAACACGAAGGTTGATGGGCAGCAAAAGGACAGTTGGAGTGATTGAAAAGATGCAAAGCCAATGTAGAAATGAGACTAAGCATGCAGAGTACATCGAGTTAAATTCAAGCTGAGCAAGAGATAAATGTTGGCAAATGAGAAAATTATTTGGAATTCAATAGCTTATGTAGTAGGATAAATAATGTTTGACAAGTGACTTGAAATGATTTCATTGATAGGGTCATCAAAATTGATGTGGTTGAAATTTAAGTAAATGAATCAAAGATAGCAGTAACAATGGTGATTTGTTGCCATGTTTCGGGTGGAGTCTAAATCTCAATACTCTTTGTAGAGTGATAAGGAGAGATGTAGAGAAGACAGAGCACCATTAGACATAAAGATAGATAAAGTCGTAAGCACATGGCTTGACTATTGTGTAGTTGCTTAGTCATACATTCAATCAATGACCCTGCTATATCAACAATTAAAGCTATTAAAGCCATTACACAGATGACAAATGAAATATGGTAAAGATATATCTGTAGTCTTTACAGGTGCTTAAACTTTTAATTTGATGGAAGATCTAGTTTTGCCTTCGTTTTTCCTTATGTGTAGTGATGCTGGATCTATCGAGTTAGTGGCACTACATAAAGTGACGTTACAACCTGCGACTGAAAGAAATGGCTGTGTAAACTTTGTTTGAAGTTGCTTTGATTATTCTTGTTATTCTTTCTACCAATTCGGATGAGTTTTTATTATTCATGAACTACATTAGCACTGATTTGGCAAATATACAGAAGGAACAACTAGGCGCGATGTTAGATGAGGACCCGGCTCTCATGGAGAAGAGAACAGCCATCGCAAAAAGGCTAGAATTGTACAAATCAGCTAGGGATGAGATTGATGCAGTGGCGTGGAAGTGAGGAAAGTGTCACATTGCATTATTGTCCAGTTTTGATAATCATTTTCTCCACTTGAATCAGCAGCTGATGTGTAGATCCGCAACAAATCATTGATATTCTTCATCTATTGATATTGACAAACGCGTTATATGAGTTCTCTTGTTTCCTTTCTGAATGCGTCATTGGTTTAGTTTTGCTTCCTATGTGTAATATAGTTCCTGCTGATTTGTGTATGCACACTGTCCATCAATTTCACGATGAGTTTGCTTATGAAGAGAAAATGCATTTTCTTGAGATTTGGTGGTGATTGATACCTTGACTGGATTGTATCCTTATTGATGAAGTTTTTTGAACTTTTGGTATCGAATTTATGCCGTGCACCTATGAGAAAAGTGTTACCTTTTCATATTGTTATAAAACTATTTGACAAAGAGCTGATAGCCTTTATGTTGGAACATCAAATCTGCAATAGCTGTAGCATTGCAGAAGGATAGCAAATGGCTTGCCATCATGTTCGAGGACTTTGCTAGCCTTTGCATGTTTGGCATGATGTGATTAATTCTATGGAGATCTACGAATCACATGATACAAAGTCTTTGTTACAGACATAAGCTACTGATACGATGTTCATGATCATGAAGGGGAACTTTAGTTTTATCACTCAGATGCACGTCATCCAAATTTGATAAGTTTCAACTCTCACGTCGGATGTTTCATGTTAGGGTTGTGCTTGATGCCCATATCTGAGAATCACCTTTCCTGTTATATATCATTTAAATAATTAAAATTTTAGCTATCGAGCACAAGAAGATCAAAGACACCGTTTACATTTCATCCTAAGGTCAGCTAGGAAATATGTATTGAATGTTGGTTGCCCCAATTGATAAGAAAGGAAATACGGATAGAGGGAGAGAGGTTTGCTCACTAAACGGTTCCTACGAATGGGTACTTGAACAGCTTGTTTGAACAGGAGCATGGTAATCCACCCTGATTTATGTCTTTAGCATTTGGATGATCCTATCTATTGCTTGAATGCAAGATATTAGGATGCTGCTTATCTCTGGGGCATGCTTTCATAAGAGAAGCTCCACAAAGTGCGTCATTGCCTCAATACTAAATTCATCATTCACGGTATGCGGATGAGTATGCGAAGGAATAGGGCCCAATAGATTATCAAATGAGATATTGAGACAACTTAGAGACAACTTAGAAATTCCAAACTGGATATGCTTTTGAGGGATTCTACCTGAAATCTTGTTGTGGGATAGGTCAAGCGATTCTAAATTTTGGAGGCTGCCAATGTTTGAAGGAACTTTCCCACTCATATTGTCTTGAGAGAGGTTTAAATTCTGAAGTGCGACGAGCTTGGTCAACTGTCCTGGTATTTCTCCATTTTAACTAGTTCGCGGCAAGTTCAATGGAATAGAAGAATTGAAGCGTCTTGCTAAATGTTTGGCCGGTTCTCTTTACATGAACCATGATGTGAATCGATGACATAACTGGCCAATAAATGATAATTGATATGTCGAACCACACAGGAATCCATCAAAATATAGCCGAATGATTCAGAAATATCGTTCTGTGCTAGGCTTGAGAACTCGAAATGATTAAGTTGGCGGAGTTGCAAGGGAATGCTTCCAGTGAAACTAGTGCGCTGGAGATCAATCTGGCGAATAATTGAGAATGTCGTCCAAATGAAGGTATTCCGCCTGTGAAGTTATTATCCTTGAAATCAAGGAGCAGCAGTTCAGCTAGGTTCAACGAACATTTGGGAAGCACTTCATTGAAGCCATTTTTATGCAGGATCAAAACTTTTAATTGCTGAAAACGGGCAGAAAGGGTTAGTGGTCTCCCAGCCAAATCCGTTCGAGTTCTTGCAACTTTTTCAGAAATAAGGGTAGTCTCCCGGATAGATGGTTATTTTACAGAGAGATGAACAATTAGCTTTGTGAATGAGCTGCTTTTAATGAACACTACGAATATGATATCTCAACTTGCAATGCAGCGAGACTGGAATGTGCTTTTGCCTTCCAAGTGCTTTGAACATGAAAAGATTCAAAATAAAGATGTTGCATTTTCCTCTTAATGAAAGAATCATGTAAATTCGACCCAAAAGAAAAAAGAAGAAAGAATACCAAATGATAATGAACTTGAAAAGATGCAGCAACAAGATACATGTAATTTAAGTATAATTTGGGATAATCTTGGGAAAGGAAAAAGGTTGATATAACGTATTGGACACTTACATATATTCATAACGAAATTAAATTATGTTAAAGCATTTATATGGGATGTGTCTTGTTCTAATTCATAGTGAGTGTATTAGTGAGTCCATAGTACATTTCTCTAGAAACAGAAGAAATCACTCGAGCAATGGAAATAGTTATAATTTCGTTAACTTCTCTTTTTTTCCTTGGTAAATGGCAAGTTTTTTTCCTAGCCTTGATCTATCATAGAACGAGTGATCTGAACAATAAGATGTGCAGTTCCATGTGGGGATCTACCAAAACCAATGGTTCAAATTACTGGTTCCATGCTCAAAGCAGACCAAGTTTATGCAAGGAACTTTCTTCCTGAAAGTGGTGTTCATGCAGGGCGATCGAAAGAATCAAATCCATGGGCGACGGGGGGCCCACGATGCTCATAGAAATAAAACAACCTGTGGGTTCTAACAACTCGGGTTGGGCTAACAGAAGTCTGGTCATTGTCTGATTATCGCTCTAGTCGGGCACGATGTATGGAGGACATATGGAGGACAAAAATGGCGTCTGCAACCTAAGACATGAGGATGATTCATACGAATGTGTACATTTGGTCAACCTGAATGGTTTACCCTTTTCACTGCCCGAGCTGATTAACCATCCACCGTCATTCTTACTCTTGGCTTGGCATACTTAAGACGCATTTTTCAAATCCCTTCAGGTCCCTTCGTTGGCAGGAACATAGGCACTGACCTTTCCGACATGCTGAGCCCAACCCGGGTGGTGGCACTTCTAAGAGCTCGGACCATACGACAAGTTAGGCTTTACAACACCGACCAATCTCAGTAAAAGCCAACAAAAGGAATTGTTGGTGTAACTATCTTGTTCCTAAATTCGATTCTGAGCCGATTCTTTTGAGATGGACACTTCAGAGTGCACCAGAAAGTCATGCAAATCAGGCCATGCTTCTTGTAATTATTAAAATAGGATTCGTTGCCTCATTTTCATCAACATATTTAAACTATTCATTCTCTTTTCTGGAATTTCAAGCAAGCAACATTACCCTGATGGAAAGTAACCAGGAACCGGCACTGCTCGGAGAAACTTCCCGGAAGGAATTGCCTTCATTTTACAGTAATGCGGGTAATTGATTGTTGTTTACAAAGTTATGATTGTTGTTACCCTGTATTTGAGGGAACTCAGTCGGAACAAGAATACCTACAAAGTTTCATGGTGGTGTTGGCTGCGAAATGGATGTTTCTATGCTTCTTGAGATGGCAAGTTCTGTTGTCTAGCAAGCTTTTGGTTTATTGATGTACTAGTAGAATGCATTGTACAAAACAGATGGACACTCCATATAGATTGATACAGCCAAATGAAGATACAATCGAGGCGAAAAAAAGAGACCCAACAAGGGCTTTTGCGTTTATATTTCTGGAGCATTTAAGCTGAGTTGAGGTGATTTTCAATCTCTACTTCATCATGCCTCCAGGAGGAACTGGAGCCATTGGGATTCCTCTGTTCTGCCTGTCCATATTCCCATCCCATCCTAAACATAATCACAGAAAATGAAGTTCAGGAACGAAATCGTCGGTCCAGTCTTTCGAATAATCTCCATAATCAGAAGAGCCCCATTTTAGATGCATCACGTACTTTAGGACTATTTACAGTACGAAAATTGATTGTCTTGAATTATTCCGGAAAATCAACATTCCTAAGGAAACATCATTACATGCATCTTGATTCAAAGGAGGAGAGCCACACGTACCAAGGGACATGTCGAATCCACGCCTTTCGAGCTCGCGGTACTCCTGGGTTAAAGCACAGGTTTCGCAGCAGAAATGGACTAAGCAATCGGCGCAAGGATCCTCTCGCAGCTGGTATTGCTGTCTCATCTTGGTGCGGTAGCAGCAGGAGTAGCAGCAGGCGCACCCGGTCAACAAGGCGATCGCTGTGTAAATAGCTCCGTGCACAGGGCATGCTGCAACAAAAACCGATCCGAGTGAGCAAGTCTAATAATGTCGAACCTTCTTCGATTTGTGCGAATGCGATTGATTCTACTTACAAACCGATCCGTGGTCAGCAATGTCTGCGATTCGCCCGAATGTGATGCATGGGCACCAAAATGACAAGCAACCTGTGAGATTAACAAGATATCAACCTTCATGAGCCATAGATAACACCATTGCATCGCTGGGTTCACTCTATCTCAACATGTTACCAAAGTCGTATGAGATCATTCTTTTGCTAAATTCTCAAAACATGTCGAAACCCGCTCGATTAGGCTATTGTAGTTAGGAAGGTCGCGTGCATTAACTGTTCAACTTTTCATCATGGACGTCGCCTAGTGAACGTACACATGGGCATAACTGTTGAGAATTTTCCAGAGTACTTACAAATTGGAATGTCGCCGAAGCAACTGAAAAGCCCAGAGGACCAAGGCACGTTGTCCACGGGTTGAGCATGGAAACCTGCGTTATTCCCATAATTTGGTCTCATGAATTGCGCCGGGACGCCCTCTGCCGGCGGCGGGGGTGGCGGAGGAGTGGAGGCACCCGGCTTTTGTGGGTGACCATCAAATGCGTTTGAGGAGTCCATTATCTTGAACTGCACTACAGATATCGATTCCAAAGATCGAAGAAGATGATACGGTAGAAGATCAGACAAGGGAATGAATCGGACAAGGATATAGAGGATTGAACAATGAGATGCTAGGTGATCTACACATGATATATATATGTACGTTGATATATGTTTCGTAAAAGATTTTTTTTAATAAATGTCGTCACGAGAAGCCAGCGGGACCATGTCGTTAATCCGCGTTTGAATGAATATCGTTTCTTGAATTTTCTCTTGAGATAGAGTTGTAGTTGCGGCGACGACAAGTAACCAACGTCGAAGGTCGATAGTTTATTGAAAAGTAATGCTTAATTCAAGCACGAAGCTATTTTTATTTGATTTAAATAATCATAATCTGCACTCCTAATCGTCACCAGCTTTGCCCAACCGTAGGTTGAGGTTTGCCTATTTGATTCTTGGGAAGAAGTTGCGTACGTGTTTAGTAAGGCGGAAGACGTTGACTGAAAAATAAATTAAGACTAGGTCAAGCATTTTGGATGTGGATCCACATTCTAAGCATCTTCTTATGTGGAATTTTATTAATCTATCCGTACGCGTTTTGGACCGAGATCAACTTCTAAAGTTGGACACGATTCCGCTGTTATGACTTGACCGTTGCACTTTGACATGGATTGCGATTGTGAACTTGTTTTCCCGAGGAAAAATGATGAAAACACTCCATTTGGCCTAATGAGTAATTTCATACTCGAACTTTTAATTCATTCAATGTGATTCTCAAATTATTTCTAGTTATTTCATCTAGCCCCTCAACTTTAGATAGAAAAGTCGAAAAATTTTGTAATCATACCATTGTCCAGATTTTTAAATATATTTCCATTTCAGTTCGTTTCCTAAATCAACCAAAAAAAATGTTTATTTTTCATTTTTTAAAAGCTTTTTGGTCTTTATGAATGTGGATAAATGCATTAGAAGTCCTACAATTGTCATAAAAGTGCAATCGAGTCTTAAATTTTTTAAATTGTGTAATTAAGTCATAAAACTTATAATGAAAGTGCAACCAATTCTTAAAATTTTCAAAATATGCAATCGACGAAAGGACTTTGATTAGACCAATTTAAAAAGTTTAAGACATAATTGCATTTTTTGAAAGTTTTAGGACACAATCATACTTTCGTGATGAGTTTTAAGACTTAATTATACTTTTTTTTAAAAAAATTAGGATTTAATTACACTTTCATAACAAGTTTTAAAACTTACAATGCACTTATTCCACATGAATATTACGATAGTTCCATTGAAGGATATTTGAGCTTATGATCTTTGTAATAGTAAAAGTAAAGCCTCGGTTTACGGCCTTGGTTATAAATGTATTTAATTAATATTCTTGATAAAATAGTACCATCTATTATTAAAGTGGATAATTTAATACTAGTCGGTAACTTACAGTTAGAAAAGCTGGTAAATTACTCAAATAAAGGTTGATTTGTTTTTTTATTAATAAAAGGTAATTCTAACATAGCAATTAACTTATATAAGAGTGATAAGTTATTCAAATAAGAGGGAATCATTGTCCAAAAAGTCTTAAATCTATTATACGGTGGTCAATTCGATCTTAAATCTTTTAATTGTACCAATTTAATCCTAAAAATTTGGACAACTTGCTAATTTAGTCTTAAACATTTTGAAGATTTGCCAATTTAGTCTTAAACCATTTGACGACTTGTTGATTTAGTCATTTCGGCCAAATTTGACTGAAAATTGTTGATGTGGATGCTAACTATCTTACGTGATGTAATCGATGCTGATGTGGATAATTTTTGTATTCTTTTTCAAAATATTTTTCATTTTTTTTCCCTTTGGACTGTGGCCGTTACTCAGCCTTGTCCAGCATCCTGTCGAGCTTTAATCTTATGCTGTTCGATGAAAGACAAAGTAACTTCTTGCGGTCCTCAGACATGGATTCTTCACATTTTTCATAAGCGTTCTAGCTGTACATTGAACAAGTCGTAAGATGCCAAATAAATTTGCACTCAAAGTCCCCGTTGAATCTCCAAGTTTTCCTTCAACACGGCACCTGATATTGAAAATTTCAGGAGATGGTACGAAGTCAGCTCTAGTTCCTTTGCCGCACTCACCGCATGCCGTGTAGAAGAAGCGTTGTCACAGATTTCGCATTGATTATCGATGCTTTAATCCAAAAGAAGTTTTGCTGCAACTATAAGTCAGCTCTGGATTGGGGATGGTAGCTTCTCTTTCGATAGTGAAGTACAACTTTTTATCGGCAATATCATCCAACATTTCGCAATGATCTATGGACCTATAAAGAAGCCAATTTCATAAGAGAATAAATAAGAACATGCTTACATGATATAGTCCAGTATGCCGAAGCTCACGGAGTTGGAATGTTTGAACCAGGTTATGTGCGAAAGAGGTGGCAACTTACGATTTGTTTATTTAGTGCTTCCCTATCAAATCGGTGGTGGTGTGGATCACATTCAATTTGTCCTATAAGGTTTGGCTTACCCGATTATCCTTGCCTTCAATTCGGTTCAATGTATCCACATCCATTATTTAGTATAAGGTTTGGCTTACACAATGCTTTAGGTGTAGGCTTTGGAAAAAAGTTGCATATGTCATATGCATGCTAGATGCTCCCACTGGAGAGAGAAAGTGTTGAAGTATATTTATGAATATTGATCGCTAGTTAGTTAGGGCGTTGTCATATATAAGGAAATCAGAGTCCTATTACTATTGACTGTCAAACTTTAGTCATGGAGCCATCTACCGATTCTTTTGTCAGGCTATCGAGTAAAGAGGTAATCTTTGACCATTTTCTTTCTTGCCCAGCATCCCTCGCAGTTTGCCTTCCTACCTCCTTCTCTTTATAAAAAAAAAAGAAGTAAATTTAGTTTATTGTTTAGTTGAATTTAAATAATATTCAGAATAAAAATCATATTTTGACCAAAACGGTATCGTTTTGGCCTCATTCTCCATGTCTTAGCCACTTAGCGCCATATAGGAAAGAGAACATATTAAAAAATTACGTTAGCATTTTCTATTAGCCAAATTAGACAAAGTTAATGGAAGGATTTGATTGCTATGAATAAGAGTTGGTAATTTCCAATAAGAGTTAGTAGATTTAATACATTTGTATACTTTAAAAATAACTATTAGTAAATTATCAACACCATCATTAATCTCAAAAGAATTAAACAAATGCTAGTAACTCGCTCAAATAAAAGTTAGCAAAACTAAAATTAGTTGGTAACACTAAACCTGCAAAAAGTTGATAAATCACCCGAATCAAGACTGATAGTTTTTTTGTGAGAGTTTAATTGGTAACTTTTACAAATAAATTTTATTAAATCGTTGGAGCAATCAGTAATTTGGAAACGGTGTCATCAATGTTGATAAGTGGACTAAAATGAGAGTTGATAATTTTCTATAAAAGTTTGTAGCTTTAACACATTGATAAATTATGTAAATAAATGTTGGCAAATTGTTGAAATAGTTGGTAAGTTAAGATATTTAGTAATCAGTGGTAATTTTATAAAAGTGTTGGTAACTTATTAGCGTGTTATCGACTGAACAATTAGCCAATTAAAAGTTTGTTACTAATGTGTCCTGGTGGTTATCGACGCTTTTCATATGTTACAAGTATAGAACGAAGTTGCACTTTTACCCACTAGAACATTAGACTCGTCCGATTTCAGCTCACATTGTCGGTTCATTTCATCTGATTTCATAGGACAAAAACAAGAGATTTGTCTTTTTATAGCCAAATGGAAAGAAAGAGAGAAATATTGGAGAGTAATGAGTTCAACTTCTTTATAACTTGAAACTTCAATAGCAATTTTCCACCTTGAAGAAAGGAATTATGAGTTTCATAGCAGTTGTGGTGGCGCATGTCTTCGGAATTTGGATAAGGAAATCAGTACTTTCATGCAAGGTATTATCTGCAATTCACAAATATAAGAAAAAAATGCTAGAAACATTTAACAACATCTATCGACAAAGTAAATGAGTGTGGGGAAAAGAATATACGAATGGAGAGAGAGGGAGATTTTACTTACTTAAATAGCTCTTATTCTTGTGGTTGAAATTGAAAAGCTCTCTCAAACCAAAGCACTGTAATCATCCTCGCTATTGATAATTTTTCGATAATCCTATCCACCATCTGGAAATAAGAGATCCTCCAAGATTGCTTGTAATGTCATATGCCGCAGAATCCCAAAAATCCCACCAAGAAACCCGTCCTAATCCCAAATAAAACCAATCAACTATAAAATAGTCTTCATTAGACTCATCTTCACTAGAATTGTGACCATCTTGTTTGTCCATATTATTATGCTCATCTCCAGGACAAACTTTCGGAAGAGGACCTCCGCAAAGTCCATCGTTGCCGCGATAAACAATTGATCCTCCAAAGTGCTTAACTGATTGCCTGATGGAATAGGACTTGATAAATTGTTGAAGGAAAGATCCAAATGACTTAGAAAGTCTAATTTGGATATGGTAGGAGGAATTTTACTTGATAGCTTGTTGTTGGACAGATCTAGTGATTCTAAATATCTCAAGTTGCCAATACTCGAAGGGATTTTTCCAATCAGCTTATTGTGAGAGAGGTTCAAATTCTGAAGTCGAGCAAGCCAAGTTAGCCCTTTTGGTATTTGTCCATCTAATGAGTTGCTTGAAAGGTCAAGAGAAAATAAATATGGGAGTGTCTTGGTGAATTCTAGGTTTGTTCCTTTTATATTAACCATAACAGGAAACACATCCGCTAATTGGACAAACGGAGTTGAAGTGGAATTGGCCCACATGCGAGAGAAGTTGTCAAAGCAAAGCGGAATGCCTCCAGAAATGTTGTTATGCGCTAGGCTTAAATACTGGAGAGTAGCAAGATGGCATAGCTGCAAAGGAATGTCCCTAGTGAAGTAATTTCTCTCAAGATTGATTATTGCAAATGATAGAGACTGTCGACCAAACGGAAGCATTCTGCCGGTGAATTGATTGTCACTAAGATCAAGGACTGCCAAATTTAGCTTTAGCAAACATTCTGGAAGCACTCCACTCAAGCCATTTTCATGCAGGCCTAGAACTACTAATCGCTCCAAATGGCATAGAGAGTTTGGAATTGGACCATTCAACTTGTTCTCTCCCAATGAAATCCATCCCAAATTCGTTTGTAACTTCCTCCAACATTGCGGAAGTCTCCCAGACAGTTTGTTCTTAGAGAGATCAAGAAAAGACAATCCCTCGGACATGCATAATGAATTTGGAATGTTACCACTGAGGTTATTTGTAGAAAGTGATACTTGAAATAGTTGTGACATCTTTTCTCCAATAATTTGGGATATGTTGCCTCTGAGCATATTGCTCGAGAGATCCAAACTTCTAACGTTAGATAAAACGTCAAGTAACCAATGGGGAACTTCATCTGAGATGCTAGCATTTCGCATGCCCATTTCCCAAATGTTCCTTTGCGTTCGAAGCCAATTTGGGAATTGTGGTCCCACTTTGCAACTTGACATGGTAATCATATGAATTTGAAAAGGAGGAACCCAAGATGCGTTGACATTTATAACAAGCTCGTTTGAATCTAAGAACAAGTAGATCAAGCTAGTGAGATTTGCAAAGTGAAGTTCGTTGATAGCTCCATGTAACTGATTATTCGTAATGTCCATCAACTCTAGATTGGATAGTAGCCCAATACTTTCTGGAATGCTCCCACTCAATTTGTTAAAAGAGAGGTGCAAGTTTCTCAAAGACGATAGTTGGCTCATGGTAATGGGAATAGGACCTGAAATCGAGTTCAATGAAAGATCAAGGGATTCTAGATTTTTGAAATTCCAAAATTTATTGGGTAGGTGACCACTAAAATTGTTGTTGCTAACATCAATAATCTTCAGGTCACTTTGTCCACAGATTAAAGCATCATCTTTAGTATCAAAAATCCGTCCACTAAATTTGTTATAACCCAAGTTTAGTACTTGCATTTTGCAGAAAATGGTCAAGTTTTTCAAAAGTTCACCTTCTAGCCTATTTGATGAGACATCAAGAAACTTCAACCGTTGGCTATTTTCAAGGATGACAATGGGGAATATGCCTTGGAGATCATTAGAACTTAAATCTAGATGGCTGAGTTTACTGAAGTTTTGAATCCAAGGAGGAATGGATGGATTAATGAAGTTGTTACTTAGATCAAGGAATCTAAGAGAAGTGAAATTGACATGCAAAGATGCTGAAGCGTCTCTCAAATAACATCCCCTCAATATTAAAACTTCCAAAGAGGAAAGCATGTTGATAGGACTTAACCACTCTTTGGGGTTGAGAAGGGAGACATAAGATAGGTCCAAATACTTCAACTTAGAAAATGTCGATAACCATTGAAGGTTCTTTGTTTGTAAAGGGTGCTCAAATTGATAACTACTAAGATCCAAGTACCGTAACTTGGAAAGGTTACTAAGTTGACCTGGAAGATCTCCATAGAAGCCTCCATGTGAGAGGTTGAGATACTCCAAATTTTGTAAAGAAGCTAAGGACGCTGGGATTTTTTGGGTTGAGAAATTATTGAAGCTGAGGTCTAGATACTTCAAATGGTTCAATTCATATAGAGCGGGATGTATCTTACCTCCCAAGGTGCACTCCCAAGGTCCATCGCAAGGATTACCAAGATCAAGCTTTGAGACATGACTGGTCTCCTTGTTGCATTCAACTCCTTCCCACTTGCAACAATCCTTGCCAATCCACGACCACAAACGTTCAGAAGGATCAATGAGATCATGCTTGAACTTCAAAAGAGCTTCCCTCTCAACTCTGATGCAGCTTACATTTGTTAAAGCGTTGGAATAACTGAATTTCAAGGCTTGAATGACAAGGAGTGCACACAAGAGTGTAGGCACGAAGCCAGTGGACGTGTAGGATGCCATTGTTGTCTATAATGAACCCAAGAATTTCCGTTTATATAGGAAAAACAAACACTTCCCTTAAGGAAGATATTATTTTCTTCCTTATACGGATCTTGGTCTCGATTCACGAAAAAAAAAGGGAAGAAAGAAGGAGATCAGCATCTCTTCAGAGTCCTTTTCTCTGGCCGCTAGCAACCTAAATTGACTTATAATTCCAACTCGTGCCTTGCCTTGGAAGACCTGTCCAACGGTCAAGACATCAAATGCGACCAATACAACATAGGGTTTCTTATACTTAATGAGACGAATCTCTAATTTTATTGCAAAAATTATCGCCTTTACAAGAGTTATGTCAATTAACTTGTCAAGGATTGGATGTTGAAGATATCGTGTGAAGCAATTGGTACCCAGCCGTCCCATGCAAGACCCATCAATTGGTCTAGACATCAAATGTAACCAATAATAACTGTGGAAAGCATGTGAAGTAATTGGTTCATATGAACATGGCGAGGATGTTAGTATAAACGAAGTAAATATTGTTGCGATTTTTTCTTTTGAAGAAATGTTCCTCAAATAAAGAAACCCAATACAATCATAGAAATCAAAAATAGATTTTCGATATCTTTAAGATTAAGAAAAAGAAGGAATTTGTTAACACTCAAGTATTAAAACTTGTGAAGGAATTTATTAACACTCAACTATTGAAACTTGTGATTTTTAATTCACTGTCACTGTGTTATAAGCCCCCAGAGCAATCGTTATTAAGACCAAAAAAAAAAAAAAATTGCAGGCTCATTCACTAATTCTTAACTTTTTGGGGAATGCTATTCTTGTATGAAGTGCAAAAGATTGGATTTTTTTTTCTAGAGAAAGGGATGCCGCGAGCCTCGCGGAAGTGAGAGGTGTGAACATGGGCTTGCATAGAGTCAAGGGAGTCAATAGTGTAGATTGTATTTGTAACGGGCGCGCTTTTTTCTCCCGCCGATGAAAGGCTGGGTTTTATTTTCGGATGTTTTAAATGTTGCGAAATATTTCTTTCTTACATGGATCTTGGTCTCGATTCACAAAAAAAAAAAAGGGAAAAAGAAAAAGACATTAACATCTTTTCAAAGTCCTTTTCTCTAGTGGCTGCTAACCCAAATTGACTCAGAATTCCAAGTCGTGCCTTGCAAGGCCTGTCCATCGGTCAAGACATCAAATGCGACCAATACTAGGGTTTCTTATACTTATTGAGATGAATCTCTAATTTTATTGCAAAAATTATTGCCATTACAAGAGTTATGTCAATTACATTGTCGAGAATTGAAGGTTGAAGATATCGTGAAGTAATTGGAAGTCATGCCATGCAAGACCCATCAATTGGTCTCGACATCAAACGTAACCAAGGATAATTATGGAAAGCATGTGAAGTAATTGGTTCATATGAACGTGGTGAGGATGTTAGTATAAACAAAGTAAATAGTGTTATAAATTATTTTATTCTTTTTAAATAATGTTGCTCAAATAAAGAAACCCAATACAAACATATAAACCAAAGATAGATTTTCAATATCATTAAGATTTTTTTTTTTTAAAAAAAGAAGGAATTTGCTAACACTTAAATATTAAAACTTGTGATTTTTAATTCGCTGTCTCTGTGTTATAAGCTCCTAGAGCAATCATTGTTAAGACAAAAGAAAAATTTGCAGGCTCATTGACTAATTCTTACCTTTTTGGGCAATGTTGTTTTGTGTAAGTGCAAAAGGCTGATTGCTGGTTACAAGTTGGTTGTTTTTGTATAAGTGCAAAAGATTGGGCTTTTTTTTTTCTAGAGAAAGGGAATACCATGTGCCTAGCGGAAGAGAGAGGTGTGAACGTGGGCTTGCGTAGAGTCAAGGGAGTCAATTAGAGAATCTTCGTTTTGATGCCAATGGCCCAAATGGCAAAGAATAGTTGACTAATCTCGAATCACACGCATAAGGACTGCCCAACCCATCAACATTCAACCCCATGTTTGGAAGCCGTTGTTTGTAGGGGAAGCAAATGGGTTGAGGAAAACCAGTTCTCTTCTTGTCATCCGATTGCTCACCTAAATCAGTAAAACATCAGTACTTCTACATGTAGTATTTGCTCGTTACTATTAATAAAACTTCTCTCTCTTATCATGTTTGTTCAAGATAATTCGCATTCATGATATTATTCTAAAGTTTCACATTGAATGAGAGAGTTCATGATATATGATTCATAAATAAACACTGATCCTTAAATTATCCCCATTTTATATAGTCACTTCAAGCACTCACTGAGGTGTTACACTAACTGGAAAGAGCGATGGTATGGTGTTTATGACTTGATTTGCGTGAATCTGCGGAACGGAAAAGGTATTTCATGTGATTGTCATGTCCCATGACAGTAACGTACAATTTAATAAGTTAATTAAGAGTGGATGATTCTAAAGTTTTCACATCATGTGATGACAAACATATCATGTGACTTCATTTGAGTCATGGAACCAACATTGGAAATCCTGACAAGTTAGACAAAGTCATTCCCCAAGATGGTACTCAATTTTTATCAATGCAAGTTAGTTTTGTTCTAGAGATGTTAATGATCCTCATCAGTCTCTTAGCATCATAAGCCGGATCAATCCTACAGCTTTTTGCAGGACTATGGTTCATAAGCTGCTAGAGTAGCAACAGCATGTTTAAGTGCTAACCCCAAGAAGCGACAATCTGCCGTGCAGTAGAGCGAAGAACTTAGAGCAATCCTCAAGATTGCCTCACATGAGCGAATGGACCGCAAAGATTCACTGCTTACACAGGTCTAACAGGAAAAGTTCCCGACATTTGGACATAGACCCAGACCGGGTCTTCAGGGGGGCTAACTGCAAATGGTCCCAAATTTTTGTTGTTGATTAGGCACGTGCGTTCAAACAGAGTCACTTACAAGAACCATCAAAATTTCTTCATATGTCCATCAATCACAATATTACCAGTAGTAGCTAATTCTGTATCGGTGACTAGACTAGACGGAATGGAGAGTAGACAGAATGGAGAAGTAATATGCAGTTGAACAAGAAATGAGCTCTGTCAAACAAGTAATAGCATGTTCACCACCTATCAGCATAATGTACAAAGAGTCACCAAGTGAACAAGGCTAATTTTACAGAAATTTGTGGAGGAAAAAGATGACAGAAACTTTGGATCAAGAAACCAATTTACATTACCAGGAAATGTAACTGGTGAGGGATGAAAAGGAGAGAAGAAAGCAGCATGCTCAAAAACTCTCTTGCAGGACCAAGCGCAAACCAATAACTCAAGCATCTAGTCGTAAATCACTCATCTGAAGCAGCATCCATATCTTGCCAGCTCGCCAAGCACAGTTCATGCAATTCATTCAGGATCCATTCTTCCCCAGTATGACCACCTAATACCAGAACTCGCGTGCCTCCAACAACACAGGTACTGTGTCCCCATGCGTATTTCGGCGGTTGTCCTGGAGCATTAAGAATCCTCCAAGATGGTTTCTCTTCGGAAGGATCCAATAGGAAGACTTGAGATGGTGAGTGCAAGCCCGCAATAGAACCACCAAAGATCAAAATCCTACCACAAGGCATGCTGACCGCCACATGGTCCAGTCTAGGAGGGGGGACCACAGCGCTTTGACCGCCAATGCCAGTCAATGCGCTGCACTCCAACAGTCTCCACTGTGGCTCTTCATCATCCAAGTCAATGGTGTAGGCCTCGCCCGATCGCAGCCTCAAGTGCCCACTTTTTGCCAACCCACCAAACATGAGGAGTTTTGTCCTACCGTAAACGGAGAGAGAATGTCCCAATCTTGACGGTGGAGCCCAAGAAGTTGGGATCTCCTTCCATGCAGGCTTGTCTGTGGTGAGATCCAACAAGTAAGTGTCGCTGAGGAGTACTCCAGCATCAGTGCAACCACCAGAGACAACCAGTTTAGAACCCTCTACTGTGCAAGAGCTGTGCCAAGATCTAGGAAGAGGCGGGGTCCCACCCAAGACTTCTGTCCATGTCGGCTGTTTAGCATCCAAATCCAGCACAAACACGTCATTGAGCAATCCTTGCCTCCCACAACCTCCAAACACCACCAACCACGATCCATTGATGCACGAAAGTGTGTGGCCCCACCGGCCTGGGGGAGATGACTCCACACTCACACGTCTCCACTCTGGATTCTCAGCATCGAGGTTGAGCACAAATGTATCATCCATCGGCTGCATGTTAACCCCTTCACCTCCAAACAGCACAAGCCGATTCCCTGCAGCACAAGCACTGAAGTTGCACCTAGAAGGTTCTACTGCTCCTCCAACTGTCAATTTCCTCCAGCAAACAGCCTCCAAAGTCGTTAATTCCCTAGCCAAACGCCCCCAACCTAATTTCTCGGTCATCCTTTCCAAAGCGCCTGTGACGTCTCTTCCCCAAGCATTTTGACAAACCATCTTCCTTAGATGCTCATTCTTCGTTAGGTGACGAATCCTTCTACAGACAGATCCAATCGATGCCACATCCCTTGGTGTTAGCCGTGACAAAATATTGTGCGCTAAAACTTCATCAGATAGTTGAAGTATCCCGCACATTTCTTGATCTTGTACAAAAGGCAATGGCCCATCTTTCGGAGTGTATACACTCATCTGCTCACACTCATTGTTGTAGGTCTCCTTGAAAACAGGATAAGATATGCAGTTCATATCAATTTTCGCTTCAGAAAATATTTGAATGCCTATTACATGCGTGACTATTCCATCATCATCGTGTATTGGAGCTAGCTTTAACCTATTCACCAAAGGAGTGCCATCCTTCCTAAAATTGAGGAGCTCGCCTTGAAATTCAAGACCTTGCTCGAGACATCGTCTGATTTCAGAAACAACCACTGGATCGACCAAAGGATGCCGTCTCTGTGCACGAGGATCTCTATATTGCAAGAATCGGCTGAAACAAAGGAGTATCAGAAGAGTCAAATGAGAAGCTAACAAGCTCCCAAAAGCAACACAGACACAATACTCCAAACATAGCATTATCATGATGAACATGAAAGAGAAGACAGTGCAAAAGACTCAGATGTCCATCAAGAAAATTTTTGGATTAAATAGTCTGGTCTCCCCAGTGTAGCCCATTCTAAAACAGATTGGCACACAGTAGAAGCTCCATCATTTATCTCTTCAACAACAAACCATCAATGACAATCTTGGGTGATCATGTCCCTAAACAGTTCTCAAATTGAAACTCTTGAAAAGCTTAAGTGATTCGACCCCCAAAAAAAAAAAATAAAATAATAGAGCTTAAGTGAAAGCTACGAAGATCATATCTATGCCTGTCGTGGATTCTGATTGGTCTGCCTATTAAGTACGCTATATCTATATTACAAGACCACACCCCGAATTGAAATTATCACTGATGATGTACCAATAAAACCTCCCTATTTTCACGCTCTCTGGTACACCAATCAACATCTCTTCCCCCGTATTCCTTCTATCCTCCAAATTCTCTCACATACCGAACGAGTTAACACGAACCCTCCGCGAAAAGTCGCTCCTTTACAACAAATCTCAATCATCAAAGCAACAAGCTCTCCTTCATTCTTCAGATAGATCCCAGGACTACCCCCGAACAGTAAAACAAAGAAGATCAGAGCCCAGAAATCCTCTCCATTTCCACTACCCACTAGAACGACCAGAACAGGGGCAGCCGGAAAAAAAACGCTCCTTTACAACAAATCTCAAACATCAAAACAACAAGCTCTCCTTCATTCTCCAGACAGATCCCAGGAACACCCCCACACAGCAAAACAAAAGAAGAGCAGAGCCCAGAAATCCTCTCCATTTCCACTACCCACCCCACGAATCAAATCGACACGAGAGGGACCAACTCACCAGTTCCGACCCAGGACCTCGTCGGCCCTGTACCCGGTGAAGCTCTCGAAGACGGTGTTCACGTAAATGATGGGGAAATCGGGCTCGAGGGCGTCGGACACGACGAAGGACGTGGGCGTCAGCGGGTAGAAGAAGAGCCCGGGCTTCATCGGGAGCTCGCTGTCCTCCTCCTCCTCCCCCTCCAGTTGCTCATCGCCACCACCATCATCATCATCCTCGCCATCTCCTCCCGCTGCCACTCCTTCCTCCGCCTCTTCGCATGGCCTGACGTCCTCCTCCGCGACGACCGCTCGGTAGCGGCCGGTCACGGAGCACTTGAGCCTCTTGCCGGACCCCTTCAGCTCCTCCTCCTCCTTGCTTGCCGCCATGGTGGGAAGATAGATTCTTCTGCAGGTTTCTCGCTCTAGCGGGAGCGAAAGAGAGAGAGAGAGAGAGAGATGGGGAGTTGCGGGCCTGCTGGGTTGAAATGAGGTGGGAGTCATGGGCAAGTCGGCGGCGTTTGGCGGAAATGGCCCTGCTCGTATGTCTTAATTACGAGTCTTGCCATTCTCGTGAAGGGCCACGGTCAACTTCTCATTGACAAGTTTCACCACGACGTTTTTAAGCTATAGCGACTGTTTTAGTTTTCCCTTCCTTCGTCGTCTTCCTAATCTGATGGAGAATCATTTTCATGAGAAATGAAATGATTTTATTTTTCTTTTCTTTTTTTACTACAAAAACTTTTGTCTCGAACCAAAGTTTAAAATGGAATTTCATGTTATTTTAATGTTCACATTTTTAGCATATTGCCTACTTGACATATGCTTGGAGTCCTCAACGGTGGACTGAAGGGGGCCGATAGAGCAATTGGGTCTCTAGTGCAATTTTTAGTGATGATTCACTAAAATTCTCCGAACATCATTTTCTTTTTAGGGTAATATCATGAAAAATTTTAAGCTAGTATATTGTGACAAATTTATTAAAATTAATTTTTTTAACAATAAAAAATCATAAAGTGGTATACTTATGATAAATTTATCATCTATTAATTTTCGTTAAATTTTACTAACAGTTGACTAGTATACCAGTTTAAGATTTTACTCTTCGTTTCTCATAATTATACCAGTTTTATGGTTTTTTATAGTATTAATCCAATTTAATGGTGGATATATTTATCATAAATGTATTAGATTAGAGTTTTTGGTCAAAAAAAAATTAATTTGCGGTAAATTTGTCACAAATATATTAATTTAGATTTTTTATGGTCATTTGAGATAATTTTATTTTAGAAATATCAATTTGAGATTTTTTGTGATATTAATTATTTTTCTTTTACCTGCTGGTGACCTTTTCTCATGCTGGCCACATAACCATAAAGTTATTTTATGGGATTGGATTGCCGATTTGTAAAAAGAAAAGAAAAAGGTTGATGATGGCCGTTGAAATTTATTGCCGCCCCTGCACTTGTTAAAACCAAAAAAGAAAAAAGAAAAAAGAAGAAGTAGTCGACCGTCCATGGTACGTTTAATTCTAGGATTAATTCAGTTCCCATGTGCGGGGGCGCTGGCGGTTTCCTGGCACAAGGGGAGTGGCAATTCGGTAGTTTCCACCCAAGTGCGAGGGCGAGGATGTTCGGGAGGAGTCCACGTCGGTTCCGAGCGAGGAGCGCACGTGGCAGGCTGATATTTCGGGAGGAAAATATCTTGGGGGGAGAGGGAGAGAGGGGGGGTGGAACCGTCCACTATCAGGCCTCCACGTCACCACCTTTGTCAGAGCCAAGGAAGATATTTTCTCTTCCGGCTTCTCGCTCCATCCCACTTTCGGCTCCCGCCGTCCAATCCGATCGCCCCTCGTCGAAGCCAAACGGCTGTCCAATCGCAACGGGCGGTGGGGCCCGGCGGTCGCTGCTTTGCTTCGGTGCGGCGGGATTACTCGTTCTCCCACCAGAAAAAAAGAAGAAACGCGAGGCGAGGCGAGGCGAGGCCAGGGGACGAGGCCACCCGCGCATGCACACGCGGAGAGGAATATGCTGTTCTTTGCCCATGGGGCCATATGCCACCGCGGAGATATCGGGGGAAAATATCTTTCGATTCGATCGGGAACTTTTTCTTTGACCCTTCGATTCGTGCTTCGGGTGATGAGGAGAGAGTCAGATGACGATTTGTTTAAATTGGAAAAGTTGTTCGGAGAGACCTATTGCGGTTTCCGTTAGTTTGGTCGTGAACTTTTTATTTTTATCGATTGAGTTATAAATATTTTTCGTGTTCTATCAATCGAGTTTGTACGATCAAATTTGGGTTATAAATTGCTGATGTGGACGTGAGGCCATCCTATGCGGTGTGGCCCTTGCAAGCCCTTGCCTAGGTCCGGCAATTGGTTAGAGGAGGAAGAAAGGAAGAAAAGAGAAGAGAAAAAGAAGGAAAAAATTAATGAAAAAATATAATAAGAAATTATTCACATCAATACTAATCATATTATATAGGACGATCGGTGTTCATAATAGTGATTTCCAATCAAAATTGATTGAATGGATTTTATTAACAAAATATAAAAATGTATAGGACTCAATTGACAAATTTATGACTTAATTAATAAAAGTGCAAAAATTTTATGATTTTTTAGACAACTTTCCCAAATCAAATTATCGGAGAACTCTAAACATTGCAAGATGAAGCCCAAGCTAGTCGTTTTTTCTCGGTATAACATGTACCTATTTTTTTGTACGGATGCACGACTTTTGTGCATTGAGAAAAATAAGGACAAAGATTCATTTTTCGGCCTCGAAGGAAATAAATTGTACACAATAGGGTTTTTATTAATCTAATAATGCTTGCATACCATACTAGGGGGAGAATAACGTGGAAGTCAACCAAACAAATTGCTCCTTGTGTAGGCGTAATACATCAATTTTTTTTTTTTTTTTTGCTTAGGCATGTAAAAATACTCTAGCTATTCCGACAAAGCCAGCTGTGACTATCCTAGGTTTCAGGTAGAGGTGACAAAATTGATTTAAATTTCATATTATTATATTTAATTTTACGGGTCATAAATGGGTTGCATATTCTAACCTATATTTAATAGTGTGGGTCATAAATGGGTTACTTTGAGTTTTGAAGAGTGAAGTGGGTTATATGGATTAGTTAACAGTTTATTGAGTTTATAATGGGTTAGTTATCTAATAAGTTTAAGTGGGTCATGGATAAATAAGTCATTTTTTTTATAATTCTTTTAATATTCTAAATTTTCATAATTTTTTTTTCCTTTTTAAAGCAAATTCGGCAAAGGTTGCTAGCTAGTCGCCAATTGTCAGTCACTGCCTAATGCCATCAATGGCTACTACGATCACCAATCACTGTTGGGTGTCAATATTCGATTGTCGCTGGTCGGTCATTGGTCACTACCACTTGTTGCAGATCATCGGTCACTGGACATATAATGAAAAAAAAAAAACGAAAAGAAAGAAAAAAATATAAAATATAAAAAAATCATTGTCTTTTATAAAATTATAAAAATTGTCAGTGTTTTAGCAATATATATTTTTAAAAATTTATAAGAAACAAGTTTTTTCTAAATTGTATCTAATATTGAAGTCTTTTAATAATATGAGTAACTAGATTTGTATTATATAAAAAATTGGTCAAAATGGATTAAATGGGTCAACACGGTCGAACCATTTTCGACTTGACCCGACTTGGCCCACTTGTTTGATGAGTCTAGTTTTGGGTATTATGTTTGTTTTTTAGGATAAGAATATTATAAGTTTTAAAACTTGTCACAAAAGTTTAATGTGTTAATACTTGAAAAATTCAAAACTACTACACCTATGATAAATTTACCAAAAATTAATTTTTTACTAAAAGCCGCAAACTACTATACATTGACAAATTTACTCCAAACTAGTACACTTATGATAAATTTATCTTTTATTAATTTTCATTAAATTTTAATGTCAAATTGCTAAGTTTGATAAAACATGACAATTAAATGATGTATTGGTTTGCAATATTACTCTCCGCTTGTCATAATTGTACTAGTTTTGTATTTTTTGTAATACTAATCCAATTTAACGAAGATTATATTTGTCATAAATGTACTAGTTTGTGATTTTTAACAGTCAAAAAAATTATTTTGAGGTAAATTTGTCACAACTGTACTAATTTAGGGTTTTTTTTTTGTGGTCATTTGGAATAACTTTATCACATGCATATCAATTTGGAGTTTTTGGTGGTCAAAAAATTAATTTTGAGTAAATTTGTCATAATATACTAGTTTAGGGTTTCTCGTGGTATTAAATCATGTTTAATTAAGTTTTAAAACTTTCAAAGCATGTAATTAAATCTTAAAAGTTATTATGGAAGCGTAATTGAGTTTTAAAATTTTCAAAAGTGTTATTAAATCTTAAAATTCATCAAGCTAACACTTGTTAAACTAGTGTAATTAAGTCTTGAATCCTATTGGTATTTTCCATTTACTTTTTGAAAATGTTAAGATTCAATTACACCTTCATGACTAATTTTAGGACTTTCAGTACATTTATCCTATCTTTTTCAATAACTTAACTAGTCATAAAAACTTTGAGAATCAACGTAGCTAAATCATAAACTTAGCAACAAAATTGTGTCGGGGCAAGAATAAGTAAGGGTACAAATTTCTATATACAATTAATGTATATACAATGAATTATCGTATCTTTTAGTTTGATGGATCTCATGTTTAGCACGATTTGCCAAATAACTACTCTTCTTTCGAACAACACATTGAATATTTTAGATTGGCCACATACCTGCCTGACTCATGTAATGACTCTAAAGTTCACTGTAAAATAAAGAACTTTCAAATTAGTTCCAATGGAGTCAAATGTTTGTTTTTGTGAGGTTTAGAGCTCAGAATCACATAACTTATTTATACTTCTATTCACTTTATTCTAAAACAACTTCATAAAGTTTAGTGTAAAGTTGATGGTCATAGTCCATTATAAAAGAATGTGACAAGTGTATTAAAGTTTTTAAACTTGTCATAAAAATACAATTAAGTCATAAAACTTATTACAAAAATGCAATTGAGTCTTAAAAAAAAAACAATCAATTCCTAAAAATTGTCAAATTGATCCAATCAAGTCCTTCTGTTTTTTTTTTTTTTGGACGGAAATATGACATTCATATATTAAACACACGGGTTACACATAGATGATAGTTTAGCATCAAAACATAAGATATTTAAGAGGGATGACGGTGGCGCATAAACCCAATTGGTTGCCAGAGCATTGAGGCGTGCATTTTGGCGAGCCAATCAGCGGCAGAGTTCGCCTTTCTTGAATAGTAGGAGAGAGTGGTAGAGGGGAGTGTTTGTAAGAGTGCTCTAATTTCTGGAAGAAGGCCGCTTACAGCCCATGGGTCAGCAGTTCGGCCCAAGATGGCTTCCACTAGTACGAAGTTGTCGCTTTGTACTTCCCAGCCGCTTTCTTCGAACTGAACTGCTTCCCCTTTACTTCCTGTTCGCTGGTGCAGAAAGCATGTTCCGTGAAGAAGCGCTAGGGTTTTGGCGTGTAGAGAAGATTCTGCTCGGATTTCAGCAGCGAAGCCATCAATTAGCAAGCCATTCGAGTCACGCACGAGCCCTGCTACCGAGCTTTTCTCATCTTCTTTCTTCCAAGAGTAGTCCACATTAAGCTTGAGTTTGCAATTATCCGGTGCCTTCTAGACCTCGAGCAAGTCAGATTTGCTGGTTTTTTGTGTTTTTTTACTCGGGATCCATCTGGAGAAAGCCATAACCTGGATGAGGGCAAGATCTACTAGTGAGTCGGTTTTGGGGGGCCGAGATCTGAAGATGTTGTTATTGCGGAGCTTCCATATCAGCCACATCGAGTGGGCCAACATAGCTGCTGAAGGTAGCTCTGTTTTTGCATCGAAAAATTCAGCAAATCACTTATCTATACGAGTTACTGATCTGGTGGCTGCGTGCAGGTTAAGGCGTGGTTTGCTCCATATGTGCTGCGTTTTTTTGCATAGGAAGAATAGGTGTTCTGTTGTTTCTGGATGCCAGAGGCAGAGCAGGCACAGAGGATCAGGTAATATTCGCCTTTTATAGAGGTTTTCTTTTGTCGGGAGTGCATTTTGGCATATGCTCCACAAAAAGAATTTGATTTTAGGGGGGATTGGAGTGTCCCATAATCGATTCCATAAGGATCGAGGTGGCTGATAGGAGGTAGTGGCTCTATTTAGGTCAGGGTTATCAGCTTTTGAACATACTCTGTTATAGCCACTTTTTACCGAATACGTACCTGATTGGTTTCCTGTCCAAATTAGCCTGTCTTGCTGTGACTGGATGCTGATTGGAGTAGATAGAATTTCCTGAGCTACTTGTTCATCAAAGAGCGTTTGAATTTTAGTTTCCTCCCATAACCTACTTTCACTGTGGATTAGTTCAGCGACTTTCTCCGGATCGTTTCTATTCACTGAGCCTCCGATCACTCCCCTTGGAAGCCATCTATCTCTTAATATGTTAATACTTTGTCCATCTCCCACTATCCACTTCACCTCCGGTTCGATGGTATCTCGACCAATAAGTATGCTGCGCCAACCCCAAGATGGTCTCTGTCCTGTTTTTGCCTTCCATAAGTCACCGTTTGGATAGTATAATCCTCTTAGAATGTTGCTCCATAGAGCTGAGGGTGACTGTGCTAGTCTCCATGCTTGTTTGGCTAACATCGCCTTGTTAAAATTAATTAGGTCTTTAAAACCGAGGCCCCCTTCATCTTTTTTGCGTTTCAAGATTTCCCATTTTTTCCAGTGCATTCCTCTCCTAGACTCATTCTGTTTCCACCAAAAAGCTACTATCCGTTGTTCAATGGCTTTGCATATGGAGATTGGGAGTTTGAAAATGGACATAGCATATTGAGAGATTGCTTGTACGACGGCTTTGATCAATGTTTCCTTACTAGCTTTAGATAAGAGCTTTTCTTTCCAACCTTCCAGCTTCATATTCACCCTAGCAAGGATCCATGAAAACATATCCTTTATTGTTTGTCCCTAGTCAGATGGAATTCCCAAGTATTTTCATGTTTTGTCCATAATCGGCACACGTAACTCATAGGCCATATTCCTCTTTAAGGTTAATGGACAACCCTTACTAAAAAAACACTCCAGATTTGTTGAGATTAATTGCTTGATCAGTGGCATAGCAATACTGGTTAAGGATATTGGCTAGATTTTGGCATTCGCCAACTGTTCCATCCATAAAAATAATGGCGTCATCATCAAATAATAGATGAGACAATGTGGGACAATACTTGTTGAGTTTTATTCCTCTAAGGCTTCCATCTTCTATTGCTTTGTGCATCATCCAGAAAAAGACATTAGCCATCAATATGAAGAGGTAGGGCGACAATGGGTCTCCTTGTCTTAATCCCTTTGAGGGCTTAAAATACTCAGTTTGATCACCATTAAGTTTTATGCTAAAGGACACCGTGGAAACGCATGTCATAATTAGCTCAACCCATTTTGCACTAAATCCCATCTTCAACATACACCTTTTTAAGAAATCCCACTCAACCCGATCGTAGGCCTTTTTCATATCCAGTTTAAGGACTGCCTAGAATTTCTTTTTTCGTTCTCTGATTCTCAGTTGGTGCAACACCTCTTGAACTATAAAGATGTTATCCTGTATTTGTCTGCCCTTTACAAAGGCGCTTTGTTCATGTGCTATTATCTCTTGAAGCCATGGTTTCAATCTGTTTGCTAGCACTTTGGAGATAATTTTGTAGCTGAAATTGCATAGACTGATTGGCCTGAATTGAGAAATACTTTCTGGTGCTTTAACTTTGGGAATAAGGGTTATGTGGGTCTTGTTGAGTAGAGGGTCGAACTCACCTGATTCCACAAAGTTTCTGACCATATGCAGCACATCCATCTTGATATCCTCCCAGTAGTGTTGATAAAATTGGCCATTTATACCATCTGGGCCAGGAGCTTTCTGTGAGCCAAGCTAAAAAACCGCCTCTTTAACCTCTTCCATAGATATAGGGGCCAAGAGATTCTCGTTCATTTGCATGTTTATGACGGTTGGGCACATGTCCAGAATAGGTTGAAAGTTTCTTTGACCCTCTAATGCATATAAAGAGTAGTAGAAGTCCTTTATGTGATGTTTTAGCATGTTTTGGTCTCGGCACCAAGTGTCGTCATTGATGCGCAGCATAGAAATTCTATTTCTTTGTCTTCTTTGAAGTGTAGTAGCATGGAAGTATTTTGAGTTCCTATCTCCCCACCGCATCCAGTTGATACGTGATCTCATGCCGCAATACATCTCCTCCCTGAGCCAAAGCCTCTCGATTTTCCTTTTATCTCTCGACATGCCATTTGGCTTGAAAATTATGAATCCCCATTTGTAAGATCAGTAAGTTGTGTTTTGAGATTTATAATTTGGACAGCTGCGTTAGAGAACTTAGTTTTGCTCCATTTTGTCAATTCATTAGTCACCTGCTGTAATTTCTGAGCCAAAGTTGTCTGCTGGTGCCGATCATCTCCCCAACAACTTTTGATAATCTCCCCACACTCTTCCTCCTCCATCTAGTAGGCTTCAAACTTGAATTCATTTCTTCTTCTTTCTCTAACAGGATGTAGGGATAACACTAATGGGCTGTGATCTGCACCAACTGCTGAAAGGGCCACCACTTCAGCATTAGGGAAAGAAATTGTCCACTCCATTGTGCATAAGGCTCTATCCAGCCTCTTCTTTACTAAGTTTTCACCGATTCTATTGTTAGCCCAAGTAAATGCACAGCCTTTTGTATCAATATCCATTAAGGAGCAATCATTTAGCATTTCCCGGAAGGCAGCAATTCGGTGTTGGTCGGCTTCCCTCTTCCCAACCTCCTCCCAGGTATATAGGATTTCATTAAAGTCCCCCATACAAAGCCACGGAAGTTGATTAGTAGGATGCAATCCGAATCTTTTGCTATAAGTGCAGCCGCTCTTTGAAGTTGGTAGAGGCATGTACGAATGTAACTCTCATCATATTGCCACTAGAAGGATCTCTGCATTCTACGTCCATATACTCTTTAGAGCTCGAGTTTATTTTAACATCTGCCTCGTCGTTCCACATAAGCACCAATCCACCGGCAATACCAATTGGTGGCTCTATAAACATGTGCTGAAAGTTGAGTTTTCTTCTGATTTTATCTATCATTGTCACTTTGTTTTTGGTCTCCATCAAAAAGACCATGTTGGGCCATTCTTGAGTCTTTAAGGCTCTAAGTTCTTGAACCGTCAGGGGATTGCCCAGCCCCTGATAGTTCCAACTTATAATCTTCATGGTGTTTTTGGTGGCTTATTAGGGCTAGCCACCAAATCCCAATCCTTCCCCTCTTTTACCAGCTGAACAGGGGTCTCTAACAGTTCCAAGTCATCAAGGAGATAAGAGCTAGTAGATTTTGCTCTTTTCTATTTTTTAGCTTGTTGAGACTTTTGACTTTTCTTACCAGCACCGCCTATAAGCTCTGATCCTGCTTCTTTAGGGCCTTCAAGATACAATCTCTGTGTTACGCTCCCCTCTTTAGCTGCTGCAGGTGTCTCTCCTCCCTCTCTGCCCTCCTTTGAAGAAGGACTATCGACTCTTTTTTTTATTCTGAGGGTTGATGTTTGTCTTAGGTTCAGTAGTGGCAACCACTTCCATGTTAACTGTCATTAAGGGAGTTTCAGGGACTGATTCTTCTTCTTCCTGAGTTGGATCTGTTTTGCCATAAAATGCTGCCTAGTGTGGACTATGATCTCGAACTTCTGCTTTGAGCCAAGGACCATATTTACCCGCCTTGTTAGCTGCCTAATTAGTTGTTTCATATGGTATCTCCTTGCAGTATGATGCGTAGTGACCAATTCGACCACACGAGTAGCAAAAATGAGGAAGATGTTCGTATTTGAACTCCACCCATAGATTTTTGTTCCCGATCTTTACTATTGTCCCTGATTTGAGAGGGGCTGAAAGCTCCATCTCCACTTTAACTTTACCGGTTTTGTAGGGGCTATTTCCTCTTGCCTCCAGTTGAATTTCTTTAACTACACCCACTTTAGCAGCTACATTAGCAAATACTTCTTCTATAATCCACCTCGGGGGAAGACCAACAATATGAACCCATAAGTCATATCTAGAATAATCATAGCACTGTTCGGGAATTTCTGGCTCACATTGCTTTAGTACTAGGAGGTTGCTCCGAATTATCAAAGGACCACGTTCTTGAAAGCTCCATCTCCACTTTAAACTCTATTTCCTCTTGCCTTCAGTTGAATTTCTTTTTTTTTTATCTTCCAATATGAACCCATAAGTCATATCTAGAATAATCATAGCACTTTGTTCGGGGAATTCACAAAAACCAAAGAAAAGAGTCCCGGTTCTTTCTGGGAGCACACTACTACCTCTGCTTTCCACGCCTTCTTCATAGTAGTCCAAAATGTTGGAAAATTAACATTGGGTTTCGAATATAGCTTACTGAAAAGCGTGTGACTGCATTCGATTCGTTTGTTGAAAGGAATTTCCTGTTGCACTTCCACCACATCACTTTCTGATCATAAATGACCTAAACTTTTGCACAGGGCAGCAAGACGGCGTTGATTCTCCTCCGGGTCCTCCATTCCGGCACCAGATTATACTTCCTTGCTCTCGGTTGAGGGTTGTAGCTTTGGGGGATGTGCGATTGAAGGGAGCTCTGCCGATTTTAGGTATGGGGTACAAATTCAATGTGGTTGTCGGGGGTGAGGATTGGGTGGGGATGGTACGTAATCTGGATGGAGGTTGGATTTGTGAGGTGGTCGTCCATAGTGATTGGGGAAGAAACTCGGCAATCGGTGACAATCTGAGGGCTCGGGTATTTAGGGTTTTGTGGTGGAAGAAGTGGTATCGGGGAAGAAATGGATGCAAATGGAATCGATGGTTTGGGGCATGGTGTTGAGGACTCCCATAGGATCGGGAGATAGGGTTTTTACCAAACAAATGGCTGCCGAAGAGACCAGAACAGTAGGATTTGGGGATGAGCTCCCATGGGAACGGGAGAGGAGAACTCTACTAGCGAGAGAGAAAGTGAATCTACTGCTCTCTAGTTTTCGACTTCTGCTAAGTCCTTCTGTTGAGTATATATATATTTTTTTTTTTTTTTGAAAGTTTTAAAATTCGATTGCACTTTCATAACAAGTTTTAGGATTTCATTGATCTTCGAAAGTTTTAGAACCCAAATGCACTTTTAGGACAAGTTTTATGACTTAATTATACTATTTGAAATTTTTAGGACTCCATTGTTTTTTTATGATAAGTTTTGTATTTTTATAATAAATTTTAGGACTTCTAGTAAAGTTATCCCTGAAAAATTTTATATTTACAAAAAACTTGCTTTAATTAGGCTAATCCTTGATCTCGCTTGATTATAACTTTTAAGCCACGTAATTTTTTTTTTTTTAATAATTGTATTCGTTTTGATCATAAAAGATTTTCACAAAGGTTGAAGTACAAGGTGATATTCATAGTCCTTTGAATTAGGCATCTTTCGTATTTGTGGAATACATGAGTCATATCATCACAAAACTCTACTCCCACAATCTTTAAATAAGTTAGGAAAAAAATAATAAGGAAATACTCACCCCGTCAGTACTAACATAAAATGTATTCAAGATGATAGTTTAATAGCTATCCCTATATCAAATATTCTCATCACATAAAAATGTCTTGCAGAATAGGATCGTCCAATTGAACATAATTGCCTAATTAACGAAGAAAGAAAGACAACATTACATTAAAATTTGCACGGATTGCTCTCGAGGGGATACCTACATGCACGGAAGTGCAGTAGCAATAAAGTCACTATGAACAAGAAAATAACGAGCTTGGAACTACGTCACTCTCAATCTCAAGCATTGATGACCGAAAATGAATCCCGACTCATTGTTTCACACCATCTCCCACAGTGTTATCCTCTCAAATCTCACAAAGAGCAATCCTAGAAACACTCTCAAGAGGCTCTTGTGTAACGTATGCAAAACCCTCGAGAAACAGGCTTTTGAATCGGTCCTTGTCGAGTTTACGTCGTCTCTCGAGCACCTGGCCGAGTTTGGCCGGACTTGTGCTTTATGGCCATTGCGCTTGGGCTTATCCAAGCACCCGGCCAACTGCCCACGCCCTTGTGCTCAGGTGCCTGGCCGTCCTCGCCTCCTTTAGAATCCTAGCCAAACGTCTTTGGGCATATCCACATGTTCGAGCTTCAATCATCCCTCGAATCATTGGCCAAAGCTCGAGACGAACTCAACCAATCTTCTCCTTGGCTCGAGTTTGCGGCCAAGTCTCGGTCTTGAATTGTCACTCCGTATTACCAATCATTTTTGGGTCAAGTTGCTGGCCAGCCTTACAGGCGCATGGCCAACCTCGTGAGTGCGCTAGTCATGAACGGTAGGTGGGGCCGAAAAGCAGGAGCCTTGCCAGGAGCTGAAGAGATGCCGTAAACTCATAGTCTCGTTTTGAAGCTTATGTTTCGAGGGTTTAACATATACTGCACATCAAAGCATCTTTTCTTTTAGGGTTTCTCTTTGTGAGTTTGGAGAAGAAAATGTTGTTAGATTATGTGAAACATCGAATCCATTGAGAATTTCCCTTTTCAAAAAGAATTAAACTAGCTCAGAGATGGCCAAATGACTAGCCAAGATGAATGATTATAAGGTTGATTCAATGCTCTCAGATTTATTAGTTAGCCTACACTCTATTGTAGTACTTATTGGGGTACACATACATACAAACTTTTCCTCTTTTACTTTCTAGTAGGACTTATTTTCAAATGTCTTTAATATTATAAAGAATACCAACATATGCCGTATCTCAAGTGAATACCCTGTACTTTTAAATTACGTTTTCCTTTGTAGGTAATATATGGTAAATTTTTCGATTAGAAAAACAGAAGAGAGAGAAAATCCTAAAAAATGCCCATAAAACAAGAAAACAAAAAGAATTGACATTGGAAGAGTATTTTCATTTGGGTGCAAGAAATTGCTTGAAATTTTCCCAAGTCAATCCTTTCTCGATATACTCAATGTTAGAAGGGTCGAAAGGTCCCTTGATTCTATCAATCCACTTGATCTGTGACTTTGCCGGAAGAACGCTTTTTGATGGGTCCGGCGCTGTTCCATAGCTCAAGCTTGAAGAAAATCCCTGAAAATTAGTTGTGCAATATAAATTTTACATATAGCAACCAAGCAAGAATGATTATATTAAGTATATGCGCCCCCCCCCCCCCCAAAAAAAAAAAAAAACCCAAAAAAATATCTCCTAGAAATTGAGCCAAAGGGTGCAATAACACTGCTCTACGCCTATAATTTTCAGAGTGAAATTTATACCTAGCATTATACCTTTTCCTAAAAATTTCTCAGAAATTTTCGATGGACTGACCTTATAGATGAGGACTTCCACTTCCTCTCCGCCCACATCGGCATGCACCACAAGAGCTTCGCCTCTTGCGGACTGGCTGTACAGCTCCAGCATCGCGATCTCCTTGTTGGGGCCGTACTCTTCCCCGTCGCCTTCAGCCTCCTCCTCCTCCTCTGCGCTGCCGCCATACCGCACTGACCTCCTCCTCGCGGCGCACCGGATGGCCGTGCCGTGGGGACGGCTCTTGTGTTGCTTTTGAGCTCGGAGTGCCGTGGATGCGCAAGGTTGCTCGTGAGTGGTTGGGAGGCGAGGGAGCTTGGGCGGCGAAGGAAGGGCCGCCCATTTGCCCAAGCTGTGAAGCATTTCCGTATGTGTTAAGCGTTTATGGTCAAACGTTGTGGTTCTGAGGATAAGGTCAAGTGGTTCGTGACCTAATAGTTGAAGTTGGGGAAGAACCACGACCTACTCTAATTTGACTTTCATAATTATTATTATTATTTTTTTTATGTTTCCTCCGAAAATTCAAAGATCTCACGGCTTTTATAGAAATGGGAGATGAACTTATATGATTTGATGTATTGACATTTATAATATCTTTAGAGCGTATTACCTTAAAACACATAATGATATGACATTTATCATGATTCGCGATGAATTAGGTGAGCTTTCATAATTGATGGGGTGCATCTACATAAGATATGATTGATATCTCATGCCTCGTGTGAGATCTTAACATTATAACTTACTTGAATTAGCCATTGCCCAAATCTAGAAAGTGGCATTATCGAATTAATAACGTAACATTTGTAAATTCTCGACACAGACACCCGTTGCCACTTTCATCAAATGAGTTTGATCTTCATTTTTTCACACTTTAACCCGATGGCTAAGGCCTTGCTTATAAGCAGATTTAGTTTAGATGAGAATGGAGACTGCGACAAACTAGGATTTGCGACTAATATAAATTGTCATGAATTTTCTAGACTTGGCTAAGAGCTTTGCTGTAATTAAAATAAAAATGAAAATTGCCCTTTGGATTTGCCTTTGCCTTCGGCCAATCAAGCCTAGGCCATTGGAGGACTTGGGAGGTGGATAACCCGTTTCTCGTGCAAGGCCCAACTTCATAAGTCGATCCACACCCAAGCATCAGACCAGCCCATGGGGCCCTACTCAGAGCGATTTGACCCAACCGGAGACTTGCACCCCTCACCGACCAAGCTTCACCCCCTCATAAATGCGTAAATCCCACGATGAAGTAGGTATGTTACCTTAATTTCGATACACGTTGGCTCTCTTTCATTTCACCACGTATGCATTATATCAATTGAAGTCTCGGAAGGTTCTTCTGAAGCCAAAGCTGAGAAGACTTCTCCTTTCCGTGATGGACTGACCTTATAGATGAGGACTTCCACTTCCTCTCCGCCCACATCGGCATGCACCACAAGAGCTTCCCCTCTTGCGGACTGGCTGTACAGCTCCAGCATCGCAATCTCCTCGTTGGGGCCGTACTCTTCCCCGTCGCCCTGAGCCTCCTCCTCCTTCTTGGTGCTGCCGCCGTACCGCACCGACCTCCTCCGGGTGCACCGGATGGCCGTGCTGTGGGGACGGCTCTTGTGTTGCTTTCGAGCTAGGAGTGTCGTGGATGCGCAAGGTTGGTCGTGAGTGGTTGGGAGGCAAGGGAGCTTGGGCGGCGAAGGAAGGGCCGCCCATTTGCCCAAGTTTTGAAGCATTTCCGTGTGTGTTGAGCGTTTATGGTCAAACGTTGTGGCTCTGAGGATAAGGTCATGTCGTTCGTGACCTAATAGTTGAAGTTGGGAAGAAAGAACCATCAATCATCATCACATTAATTATTATTATTTTATTATTATTATTATTATTATTATTATTAGTTTTTCTAATTTTTCTCCCAAAATTTATAATTTACAAAAATCTTACGACTTCTAGAAAAATGGGAGATGAGCTTATATGATTTGATATATCGACATTTATAATATTTTAAGGGCATGTTACCTCAAAAGATGGAATGGTACACCAATTATCATGATTCGCCATGTATTAGGTGAGCTTTTAGTATTGATGGGGTGCATCTACATAAGATGGGATTGATATCTCATGCCTCTTGTGAGACCAATAACGTAACGTTTGCAAGTTCCTGGCACAGACACCCATTACCACAATCATGGAATAAGTTTGATCTTCATTTTTTCACACTTTAACCCGATGGCTAAGGCCTTGCTTATAAGCAAATTTAGTTTAGATAAGAATGGAGACCATGGCAAACTAGGATTTGTGACTAAAGTAAATTGTCATGAATTTTTCAAGACTTGACTAAGAGCGTTGCTGCTGTAATAATAAAAAAAGAAAATCACCCTTTAGATTTGCCTTTGGCCAATCAAGCCTAGGCCATTAGAGGACTTGGGAGGTGGATAACGCATTTCTCGTGCAAGGCCCAACTTCATAACTCGATCCAAGCCCAAGCATCAAACCAGTCCATGGGGTTCTACTCGGAGCGATTTGACCCAACCGAAGACTTGCACCCCTCACGGAGCAAGCTTCACCCCCTCATAAATGCATAAGTCTCACAGTGAAGTAGATATGTTACCATAATCTCGATATGTGTTGGCTCTCTCTCATTTCATAACGTGCACATTATATCAATTGAAGCGTTGGAAAGTTCTTTGACATTGAAATTGAAAAGACTTCTCCTTTCTGTGATGAAGGGGACAAACCCGCCTCTCGTGGAGTCCGGCGTCGCTAGGAACATGCCCAAAAAAAAAAAGCCATGCGTCAACTTGTATCCTGGGACCTAAGATTGTATCAAAAAATGGGGTGCTTTGCCGTCGGTACGGGGCTACTTGGCTGCTCCGAAAACGGCGCCGTAGAGCCTAATTCAAAGACTGAACAGATTAAACCGCACGCGAGTGGGCTGCCGCGCGTGGGACTGGACGGCGGGGCCACGATATCCCATCGACTGCCGCGCCCCCCCAATTATTGGCGCCTTTCTCTCTCTCTCAATCTCGCAGCCGCGTCAACTCTCCTCAGCCACCTGTCACGTCTTAATTCTTTAATTAATCAAAAAAAATCACAAGCTCGAATCGCGGCAGCAGAATAATAACAATAAAAAAAACGAAAATAAAATAAAATACCTTCTCCATGCTGGAAAACAGCCGATTCCGATGACGTCATAAATCACGACGACGGCGCGTGAGGTGCAAGGAAGGAAAAACAAGCTCGCGGCGGCGCGTCGGCCTTCGTTTTCGCTTGGAGAAGAATTAATCGAATAGAATTGAAAAAAGCGCTCCACCGGAAGACCGGAAGAGTCAGTCAGCAGTGATTAGTAGTATTTTATCGTCATCGTCGCCGCCGTCGTCGTCGTCCCTCTTCATTACCTCATCATCACCGTCATCTCCTCCCTCCGCTCCTCAATCATCGCGCCGCTTCTGAAGTCCCCGCCGACCGACCGACGGACCGACCGACCGACCGACCGACCGACCTCTCCGATTCCCGCGGCGGCGGCGGCCGGCGTTCCGCCCCCTCTCTCTTCTCCGGCTCGCCTCGCTTCGCAGCTCGGAGTCCTAGGGTTCCCCGCCTCAGATCCGCCGGTGCTCGGCTCCGGTTTCCCCTCCTCTGACGATCGCTGGAGCAAAGAAAGAATGGCGCTCCCTAGCTTCGCGGACACCGGCACGCGCTAGAGCTCGGCGGTTCTTTTGGGGTTTTTCGAGCGAGGGGGCGGGGGGTTTACGGCGATGGATGCGTTGCAGATGGCGGTTCAGCCGCCGGGGGCGGGCGGATACGGCCCGCACGCCTCGGGCAGGGGCGGCGGCGGCGGCGATTTGGCGGTGCCCGAACAGTTCCCGGCGGGTCTGAGGGTTCTCGTGGTGGATGACGACCTCATTTGCTTGAAAGTGCTGGAGCAGATGCTTCGCCGCTGCGCGTATACCGGTAGATTGCTTGATTACTTGCCCCAATTTGTGAATTTTCAATTTTGCTGTCGTCTTGGCGAGTCGTTTTCTGTGAGGGTGATGGCTCCTAGCTCTCAAGTAAACATTTCGTGCTCGACTCTGGAGGCCAACTTCCAAGTGCTTGAGTGGGGATCGATAGGGTAATTGATCTCCATGGGAGTGGGTGATTGGGAAAGTTGGCATGCTTTTCAATTTTTCGAAGCAATTGCTTCTAGGGCAGGTCAAGCAATATTTCTAAGTACGTTTGCTAGTTGTAATAGATTTACAGAGTGAGAACAGATGAAGGGTTGCTTAATCTTAGGTGGACAGCTTCTCTTGATGGATCGAGGTTGAAACTGTGTAGGGAATCTGAGGTGGTGGAGTTATGTGTTGTATAAGTTTGACCAAGAATATTTAGATTTTGATTGGTGATGGCATTTTGTTGGTAACTTCATTTGTTACTACTTATTGTCGGGATTTAGGGATGATATCATCTCCTTTTTCATATGCTGTGAAGTGCTAGGGCATTTTTGCTGTATGACCAAGAACCATACGATAAAGAAAATGAAACTATTTGAGGAAATGGACCAATCTGAAGCTGTTCTGTGGGCCGCAGGGATCAACTTTCTTACCACTAACTGTTGAATACCAACAATCTCAGCAAATGTGAGAGTTAAAATTCTGTAACTGTTATTGCTAGACTTCTGTAGTTCCATGTATATGTGAAGTTCACTGCATTCATCTATTAGAGTAAATTTGATGACTAAAACAGCCGAAATGTACAGTTATTGTCCCTCATGTTCTGCATAGGTACAAAGAGGAATCATACTGCGATGACAACTGTGGAATAATAAAAGAGTTTGCAATAAAACAAATGGATTTGAAATTGTGATTGGAAATTGTGATTGAGAAGAAAGGGCTATTGTCAAGATAGGAAGCGGGCATTTCGTCAAGGCCTTTTGTTTTCTAGAACTTTCAGAAATTGCATACATGCAATTAGCATTGTAGATGAAATGCAGCCTAGTTAGTGTTGCTTTTTTCATTTGGCAGATTGTGGAAAATTGAGGGAAAGGCGAGATGGATGACAAATGAATAATTGAAATAGTATTATAACCGACAGTATCTTTGGTTGGGGAGATTTGGTGGGAAGAGAAGAGATTTGGGGGAGGGACTTGCAGAGTGCATTGTTTGGTTGGTTTAACTTGAAGGAGTTGAATGTATATGGAGAGATTCTTCCTTGCTCTCTTGTTAGTTTTAAGTAACTCGTGAATCCCTCCAAGTCTGTCCAAAAGTGGGATGATTGGGATGGATTGGATTGTTACTTATCATTTAGGTCACATTTGTTTGATCTATGTTTATTTCCTTTGTTGCCGTTTTGATTTCTTGATCTCATCCAAACTACTAGAAACTTAAACTAATTCTTTTGTGTTCTCATCTTTTCTCTAGTTTTTTTTTTCTTGTTTCCAAATCATGGCATCCAAACATATTGTAGGAATCCATAAGTGGTTGATGCAAAATGTTTGAAAGCATCCAAGAATGGAAACAAGTCATGTAGGAAAATGTGAGGAGCATGTTTGGTAATGGTGTGGGCTGGTGGCATGTAGCATTTAATCATCCATTGAATTTGGTTCTCGGTAAGGCGAAGTGCCAAAAAAAAAAAAGCCACTTGCTGAAAGCTGCATTGCGTTGGTTGACGTTTTGTTACAAATATTTCTTTTAAGGAAGCATTTGAAATTGGAGACTGGAAAACTTATTTGTGGTAATTCACACCTTGAATGTTAATTTTCTTTTTTTTTTTTTTTTAAAAGATGAAGGTAATTGGTTCCGGACAAGCAATTGAAGGAAAGTAGAATAAGCACGGATATATTCATCTCTTGTTCTTCTACTTGGTAGTGAAATGAGAAAGAGCAAAAGAAATAATGGAAGAATACCTGGTCTAGAAGCAATGATGTTTTGATGGTGGATATACAAGGTATCGAAGTATACAAAGCTTTTCAAAGTTGAGGTTATGATTGTGAGGTGCTTCCCTTGTTACAGTCTATTTAAGAGTTTGTACATCTACAGTAATATGCGGTCATTAAATTTTGAATAAATTAAATCTAGACCTCCTTTTTGTGGAAACCAATTTGTATCCTAAATATCATGTAAAGAATGGGAGAATTGCTGTATCATAATCTCTACACCACCTATATCACATCATGGAAGTACTCACTGGGGCATCTTTACTCGTTTTCTTTTTCCTAATACTGTAGTTAGATGCCCTTTTAACAGACATTGCTTGGAAAAAAAACTATTGTCAAAGAAGTGGTGCTTGGTGCCACAATCCGCAGTACATTCCTTTTTTCTCCTTGATTTTGGCTTGGCATAGCCAAAATCTTCTGGCTGACAATTTATATGATAAATATGCAACTAGTTCCCAATTTAGAGGTAGCTGAGATCTTGGTGCTTAAATCCGGCGAACTCTTTTGATGACCTTTTTTTGGCTGCAGTTACAACTTGCGCCCAGGCAACTGTGGCATTGAATCTGCTTCGAGAGAAGAAAGGCTGTTTTGACATTGTTTTAAGTGATGTTCACATGCCTGATATGGATGGTTATAAACTCCTTGAACATGTTGGGCTTGAGATGGACCTTCCTGTTATTAGTAAGTATATTTTGTTTGCTCGACATATGGATTTCCCTCTTGTTATGAAAGCCAAATTTGACAGGATCCTATTGCAGTGATGTCTGGTGATGGAAGCACGAATGCTGTTATGAGAGGAATTAGACATGGAGCATGTGATTATCTTATTAAACCTATTCGGCCCGAAGAGCTTCAGAATATATGGCAACATGTCGTTAAGGAAAAAATGGAATGGAAATAAGGAGATTGAACATTCAGGAAGCCTAGATGATAATGATCGGCATAAGCGAGGAAGTGATGATGCTGATGGTTCTGCTGTTAATGAAGGGGCGGAAGGCTTGCTGAAAAACCAGAAAAAGCGCAGTATTGCTAAAGAAGAAGACGAACCTGAATTAGATAGTGATGATCCTACTACATCAAAGAAACCACGTGTAGTGTGGTCAGTGGAGCTCCATCAACAATTTGTCAGTGCTGTAAACCAACTTGGAATTGACAGTATGGTCCTAGACCGTAATTTTGTGCTTTGTTTTCTTTGTGTGCTGGTTTTATTGTGATATGAAGGTACTTATAGTAGAAATAGTAAAGGAGGTATCCTCATTATAGTTTTCAGGACATAAGCATCATCAAAGTATTAGCCACTGTTTGCTACCTCTGAAATGGTTCCTTTGGTTTCTTTTTCAGAGGCTGTGCCTAAACGAATCCTAGAATTGATGAATGTTCCTGGCTTAACTAGGGAGAATGTTGCAAGTCATCTGCAGGTTTGTTTACTTCTCCTTCCTCACGTGCTGGTTGGTTTCCATTGGCCATATATTGTTTCTTCTATGTTGATAGCTCTATCAGGGAATGGTGACCGATATACTCTTATGAGAAACATCAAGGTCTTCCCGTGAAAAATTTAGGGGCCCAAGTAGTCGATGTGTAATACCAAGTTATTTTTCTTCTTTCATGTCAAAATAAATTCTTATCCTTTGGCACTTAAAAACAGACTCTAGGTTAAACTGCTAGAAATAAGGCAGGCTTCCAGATAAGCGTTGCATAGGGATAAAGTTGAACTTTCTCTAATCAGTAGGATTTTTGGCTGTTGTAGCTGAAAATCCTTGATGGCAGAGCTGTTTTGCTGATGTTCCTTGTAGCTTCAATGAAATTTTAAAGCCTTTTTTTGACATACCACTTGAGTATTTCTGGCTGCTTGTAGTTCCCTTTTGAATTTGTTGCTGAAATGCTTGTAAATTGAAGAGAGGCAGCTTTTGAAAATTTTGATGCTGAAGAACTTGATTTTATGGATTTTAGGTTAGTGTAGGTTTCGCTTGGATGAGTCTTTAATTTCTTTGGATATTTTTGATAAGTGAAAGGAACCTATTGCTGAATGTTGCATTGTTGCATTAGATCATAATCTTAGGTTAGCTTTCATTTGCTTGCTGAAGTCTAAATTGGATGGAGATATCTGGGGAAGTTCCTTTTTTCTGAATACAGTAGCCGAACAGACTTGATGTGAGGATTCTATACAGTTCAGAATGTTTTCAATGCAGAGGCTTTTTAATAGCTCAACTATTTTTATTTTCTGAAAAGGAACCATTAAATCACATGTTATCTCTTAGCTGTTCCTCGGTTTTATAAGAATTGTTATCAAGCCATTCAAGCCATTCAGTCTTTGGTGGAGTATTAGTGGTTGGTTCTTGATGAGAAGTTACCATCAGATGAGCTTTCATTTAGTGACTATTCAGTTAAGAAGGAAAAAAGGTGGCATAGAGGCAAGCAAGAATGGTTGTGAACTTGTGAAAGGGGTTGGTGTCGTTGCAGTGATGTGCAACTTACATTATGGGTCAATCACTAAATTTTTTTTGAATTAATTAACTTGTTATTATGCTCGCGATTATTTCTTTTAAGGGATAAATGATACAAATCATCATTCTCAATATACAATATGGTCCCTGAACTTTAAATTTGTTCAATGTATTTTTGAACTTTAGCTCAATTGCCCTTCCTAAACTATTAATTTGTTCAATACAATTTTTGGACTTTTATTACATATTCAGTTTAGGCCCTGTTTGGTTCGGCTTTGGGAAATGGGTTTTGGGATTCTAAAGTCCCTTAGCCAAATGCAAACGCATTTAATTCGATTTTTTGGGCGACTTTGGCAAAATGTAATTGCATCTTCAAAGAACTCTAAGGGCCCTTAGTTCAAAGCAGGTTTGGAGTTCTTTTGGGAACTTGCATTTTCGGAATGCAAGTTCCGATTATTATTCATCTTCTCCGGTGGAGAAGCCGATCGAAGGCCGACGATTGTTGGCCAAGGGGTCGCGCTTGCCGGTGACCGCCGCTTGAGGGTCGCACGACCCAAGTGTCGCCTAAGGTCCGGCGACAATTGCCGGGTTCAGGCAACTGATGGCTTGAATCGTGCGACCCAAGCGGCTGCCTAACGTCATGTGATCCCAGGCGACGGTTGCTTGAGGTCAAGCTGCCTGGGGTCGTGCGACCTTAGGCAGTTGTCGCTTGGGGTCGCCCGACCCCGGCGACCGTCTGGCCGCCAGATTCCGGTGGTTTGGCCGTCGGATCTGGCGGTCTGGTGGCCGGTTTAAAAAAAAAATACAATTTTTTTTTGTTTTTATAATTTAATAAAAGTCATTTACTAATGCAAATTTTACCAAACGGTATTTTGACCAAAGTGGTTTTTCAATGCAAATTTTACTAAACGTTATTTGTATTTCGGAAAACTCCGTTTCATTTTTGCAAATGCATTCCTCAAAAGCCGAATCAAACGAGCCCTTAGTCCTTGGAGTCGGGACCACATTGAACAAATTTAAAGTTTAGGAACTACATTGTTTATTGGACCAAAGTTCAGAGACCTTTTGTGTCATTTACCCTTATCTTTTAAACTTCTTTTGGTGCTGATGTAGCATGAATAAGTAATTATTTGTAGAATTCAATGGTTTTGCAGAAACTGCTTACTGTTGTAGCTGTTGTTGAACTGAATATGATATCATCTTTTGTCACTTGCACAGAATGTCTAGTTGATCTAGTTTGCATATGATCATCTTGTCTGGGTACTGAGTTTTGCTGGCTGTGTCAAACAATTTCAGAAATTTAGGTTGTATTTGAAGAGATTAAGTGGAGTAGCTCAGCAGCAAGGTGGGATATCTAGTTCATTCTGTGGAACTGTAGAATCAAATATCAAGTTGGGTCCCCTGGGAAGATATGATATCCAAGCTTTGGCAGCCTCTGGTCAGATTTCTCCGCAGGCATTAGCAGCACTGCAATCTGAGCTTTTGGGTCGACCAACAGGCAACCTAGTGTTACCGTCATTTGATCAGCCAACTCTCTTGCAAGCTTCCCTGCAGGGATCCAAGTGTCTTCCTGTTGAACATGGCATGGCCTTTGGTCAGCCTCTGATTAAATGCCCATCTAATGTCTCCAAGCAGTATCAACAGTCCATTCTATCGAGTCAGGATGCACCTTCGGGATTTGGACCGTGGCAAGCTACTAGCCTTAGTACAGTTGGAAACAATAACATTGTTGCAGGGTCGAATATTCAGAGTAATAACACTTTGATGGATATATTTCAAAGACAACAGCAGTATCAGCAAAAGCAGCAATTACAGCAGCAGCAGCAGCAGCAACAGCAACAACTGCCACAACAGCCTCTCCTAGAGCCTAGCCGTTTAATTAATGTGCAACCATCTTGCCTTGTTGTTCCCCACTCATCAGCTGGTTTTCAAGCAGCGAGTAGTCCTGCTTCTGTGAACCAGAGTTCCACCTACAATAGAAGTGCCGTCATTGACTACAGTCTTCCATCATATCAAGGCAATACTGCTTTAAATACTGGTCTGGCCTCGGATAAAGATCTCAAAACCTCTGGCGTACTTGGTGGCTACTCTGTACAAGGTTCCATTTCACCGACTTTGTCGTCTAGTTCAGCGAATGCTGACGGTAGCAATAGCTGTCCACTTCGGAATCCATCTGCAAAATATAACATCATTGGACAAGCACCAGGTGTTGTTTCTGATTTTTCCAATATCCAGGGTTCTTATGATGCTAAGTCAGGTGAAGCCATTGATCAAGGACTGCTAAAGAATCTAGGATTTGTTAGTAAGGGATCGAGCACCCCAAGCCTTTTCACAGTTGATGAAATTGGACCACCGTTGAAACAAATATACAGTGGAAAAGTCCATCTGGAGGGTAGTGCAGGTAGAGTCAAACAAGAACCGAGCTTTGACTTTGTGGATGCAAAAGTGTCTATCCCAGTATTGGAGCAACTTTCGTCGAATGATCTTATGAGCGTTTTCACTGAATAGGTAAAGTTTTTTTCTATTTTGTTATTCTTCTGTCCATTTTCCTATGCATATAATATCGTAAAAAATCATGACTTCTATATAGAGGTGGCAAAGTGGGTCTTAGACCCATTTAAATAAAAAATGGGTCACTTGTTTTTTGACAAAAAGTAATTAAATGGGTTTAACAATTAAAGACTTTGATAGGTGAATCTTAAGTGGGTTTTAAATGGGTTGGATTTAGAATCCATTTTCATCCAAAACCTCACAATCTCTCTCCTTTCTTTAACTTTACAAAAATATTTTTTTATAAAAACCGAAATTATAATTATAATTTTATTTTTTCTTTCCTTTTATTTTCTTTCTTCTTCCTTTGGTTGCTGGCACAGTGATGGCTGGCAACCGGCCAGGCAAGCCTCGAGCTTGCTGGATCTGGCGAGGTGGAAGCCTCGTTGACGTCCGGCGAGGCTCGAGTCTCGCCGATCTCGCGAGACTCAAACTTGCTGGCGTCGGGTGAGGGGCGAGCTCGAGCTCGTCGGATCTGGCGAGGTGGAGGCCTTGCTAATGTCTGGCGAGGGGTGAGCTCGAACTCATTGGATCTGGCGAGGGGGAGGTCTCGCCGATGTGCGGTGAGGCTTGAGCCTCGCTCGATCTGGCGAGACTCGAACTGGTGAGCTCGAGCTCGTTCGATGCCGGCGAGCTCGAGGCTCGCCTGTGGCTGGCGGCCGGCCATCGTCGTGGCTGGCAAAAGAAGAAGAAGAACAAAAAAAGAAAAAAGAAAAAGAAAAATTATATTTAAAAATAAAAATAATTAAAAATTTAATTTTAAAAATAAAATTAATTAAAATTCCTTTTCCAAATAATTATTTTAAAATTTATAAAAATAGTCCATTAAATTTGTGTTGTATAAAGCTATTTTAGCAATACCATTTTTTTTAATAAATATATATATGCTTTCTTAAGTTTAGTTAAATGGGTCAGGTATGAGTCAGGTCGGGTATGAGTAAAAAATTTTACATTACAATAAATGGGTCATAAACGGGTTAAATAGGTTGGACCATTTATGACCCGACCCGACCCACTCATTTAATAGGTCTACTTCTATATAATGTTCTGTAGTCGTGTCTTTACTATTGTTTTGGAATCTCCACCTTCCCCTTCGACATAGGACCTTGATCAATTTTGTTGCTATGTTATAGACAGCCTTCCAGGAATGTAAGCTGTCTCTGTGGGTGTTCCTGCATCCCTTTGTACTAATATCCACTATCTCCCTGGACATAGGACCATGTCACCTTGATGGATTTTTGTTAACAAATTGTGGTTGATAACTTTGTCAAATATGGTCAGCGGTGAACTGGTTATGAGGTGGCGGTAAAATTGAATGAGTGTGCAAAATGATTGACCTTTTCAACAATTTTCTTAAAACAATATGTTTTTCCAGCACGGTATGTATGAGAAACCGTGAGGGCTGTTCTCTGCATCTCTGCAGGCACTTGTTAAACTATGACTGCTGAATCGCGGCATGTCCAAGGAATTTCACACAGCAGTAGTTTCTTCATTGTGCTCCTACTTTAGTACAATTGGCATTATGTCTACTATATGCAAGCTGGGATTTGAAAGTCTCTACCTGTCATTTAATTCAACTGTAAGAATTTGCAGTCAGTATTAGTTGAAACTTAATGCACATGATGGTCACTCATAATTATCTGATGACCTATAAACCTTGACCCTCTTTTATGATAAGCGTAGTTACATGCAATTGCCTAACAAATTGCCCTTTCCACAGGATGCCTATGCTGTTTGATTGGTTTGGAGGCTCTGTTCCATTTGATCGAGAAGCACAGATTTATCCACTTCTCGGGGTGGGACGGATTCTGGTTCGAAACTGTAATGTTTTCTTCTAGAGACTTACTAATTGTTCCTGAACCGCGTGTATAAATGCATTTCATTAAACTTATGCACAGTTCCGAGGCGAAAATAAGCTGTATGTAATATTTAGGGGCTTGGTTTCTCTTCTCGGACTCACATTTGACTGATGTGTAGTCATTTGGACTAGGATGTTGATATCCATTTATTCATTATCACCACCTCCTTAAGCTGTGATACCGAAGCTGCTGCTGTCTTTCCTCGAGATGCAGAAAACTGTTTGTAACCTTTTGTTGCTGAGGCTGCTTTTGCCGCTGCGACACTCTGATGTGTAGTCATTTGGAATAGGATGTTGATATTTATTTATTGATTTCTCACTCGTTCACCACCCCCCCCCCCCCCCCCCCAAAAGGAAGGGCGATTTTCTTCCTACTCTGAACTGAGGACATATTTGGTATGTATATTCAGCATGTTTAGTTACTTCCCTCATATAGAATAACTAATTACATGACCGAATTAATAGCTATATAAATACTTTAATGGTTAAAAAAAAAATCATACTATGCCAATGTGACACATTTATTCTTGACTTTTTTTGGTGATACCAAAAATTCCAAATTTATATCTGTGGGGCCTAATTTGCCCTCCGTCTAAATTTTAAAAATCTGTTTACATGTATGTCAGATGATTTAAAATTTTTGACAGAAATATCGTTTGATGGAACCTTGATGGAACTTTAAAAGGATGGTAAATGTGTTAGATAGGTACAAATTTAGGTAAATGTGTCATAGTGGATATAGTTGGGGTTTTTTTGTGGTTTTTTCTCTTTTTTCTATTGACATCGTTGTAGCACTTATGGAGAAGTTACTGGCAATCTATATATGTGAAGTTGCTTTTCTCTAAATTACGTGAGCGTTGCTTATTAAAGATAAATAGACTTTCAATATTTCTGTCAAAACTTTACTAGGATGTGATTAGGTAGTAGTTCCGCAACTTTTCATTAGGAAAAATAAAGCATCGATAATTGAGCACGCCATTCTTATTTTTGTGCGTGATTAGTAAGGAGAAGGGTATGCATATGTCAAAAAATCATAATTATTTTTGCGAGATTAGTGATTTATCATGGGGACAAATAACTTTCATTCTCTAAATAGTTGACAACTTATTCATAGGAATTGGTGACTTTATGTGCTTGAAGAGTTAGTATGCATCAGTCGCTACTGATATTTTCATGGTCGGTAGATTTTCAATCAGACGAGTATCTCTGACACCATTTTTCATACGAAAACCATACGAAAACACCGTTTTTCATACGAAAAAAGTACCAATATGTCAAGTAGGTTGCCGATTAACTTGTTACATGATTAGTAACTTTTCCATAAATTGATTAGTTTTTGTTGAGAATATATGTCAAGTTTGAGTATGCAAAGAATGTTGATTTTCTAAGGCTCAATTCGTTTCGTAGAAAATGTGGCGTTTCTAGAAAATATTTTTAGGATGTCATTTTTTAGGAAAATGTAATTATTTTCTAGTGTTTGGATGAAACCTGAAAATGAAGTGGAAAATATTTTTTGTTGTTCGGTAAGGAAAATATTTTTCTACATATACTCTTTTTCATTTATTTTATTTTTTAAAATGGATTTTTCATATTTTTTAAAAGTTGATTTTTAATTTTTAAAATCTGTTATTAATTTTTTTCATTTTTCTTTGTTTTCTATTTCCTTTTTTCTTGGCCGATCGGTGGCCACTGGCGAGTCTTGAGCTCGTCGACAAGCACAAGGCTTGCCGCTCCCTAGATTGGTGAGCGCGAGCGTCGAGCTCGAGGTTTACCAGATTGATGAGTGCGAGGTTAAGATTGATGAGCTCGAGGTTTGCCTGGCAATAGCCGACGACTAGCCAAGAAACATGAAAATGGGAAACAAAGAAAAGAAAAAGAAAAAGAAGAAAAGAAAAGAAATATAAAAGAAAAAGGAAAATAAATAACTCGAATTAAAAAAGAAAAAAAATAATTTGAATAAAAAAAGAAAACAGAGGAGAAAGTGAGGATTTGTAGAGTTGTGAGATAAGAGAGATCAAGTGAGGAAAATGTTTTTCACTTTTCAAAAATAGAAAACATTTTTTCCTAATTTAGAAATTTTTTTTCGTTTCATGGAAAACGTTTTTCCCAAGGAATTCATTTTCCGTAAAACGAACGCTGGAAAATTCTGAAAATGTTTTTTCGTAAATTATTTTCCGCGAAACGAATGAAGCCTTAATTTGATTAGGTTTTCTAGCTTTACTAGTGTCTCTTATTTTGGAAAGAAATATCATGTATATATAGGAGATGGAAATTCTACCTTTATATACACACTAGATGAAGTGTTAAGATTATTATTATTTTTTTTATTTTTTTATGTACATTTTTTGAGTGAATTTTCCATACGAGATTATGATATGATACTTGAGGCTTCACTTTGTTTATAGTTAATGCTTGGGAAACACTTAAGTAATTGAAAGACAGTAAAATCTAAACTCCCTAGATTCATAGTAGATTTTATGGTAGTTAATTTTCCCACGGGATAGGTATTGACACTTGAAATGAGCCATGTAAATCTCTGGTGACTAATTGTTCACTGTTAATTTCTATGGTAATTTTTTGTTCCTCCAAGTGCAAGATCCGTTAGTTTCACAACATTTTTCTTAAGAATAAGTAACTTTCGACTCATCAATAATTAGTAACTAACTTTTCATATAGAACACTTTTAACCCATTATGAATTGCACAGTGTGTAGTATTATTATTTTTATTTATTTATTATAGTTTGAAATTTTTCATAAATATGTACTTCGATAACTTAAAAACTTATCTACCAATAAAAATCTGAAAACAAAACTCTTTTATGGTATAATATGAGATTCGAATTGCTACTGCTCAATGAGAAGGATAGGAGGGTTGAGCGGAAGTTGTGTCAATGGTGGAGGGGTGACATGGTCCCAACACATGCCATCCTCCTGAAATCTTCTTTGGATCCTCTTAAATTGATCACACATTATCTGTAAAAGTGTTATCTAACAGATTATATAAGTTAAAATTCTTCAAAGACAGAACATGACGAAAGATCTTGAGCTTGATTTGAAATGTCGAAATTTAGAGAAACTAGTCAATTGGTCTTGATTAGAGTCTAATTAACCTCACTGGGTCATCAAACAATGCAACAAGGTTTTGGGATTGTTAATAAGTTCTATTGCAAATTTAATTTTGGAGGACCTCGTTAGGATACTCTCTCTCTCTCTCTCTCTCTCTCTCTCTCTCTCTCCCCTATCGTTACGGAGCAGTGACGGAGAGAATGACTGAGACTAGTCAACGCAGTGGTATCTTGCAGCGGGGGGTTGTTGACTGAGAGAGGTTGACACGGAGTTAGACGACGAAGGAGACGCTCTCCCTTCTCTCCGCCACTCTCCTTTTCTACTCCCTCTCCCTTTCTCTCTCTCTCGAGCACCGCCGAGAAGGACCATTCCTTCCCCGCTGTGCCAGCTCTTACGGGTAACTGCGCTTCTTCTTCTACTACTTCTACTTATTCTTGTCAGTCAAGCTTGGGTTTTCGATGATCGCCGTTCTCTCTCGCTGTAACTTGACATCATGTTCGAGAGTGCGAGCTCCGCGCGACTGTCTCTTACGATCGTGCGTGGATCTCGCGGTTTTCCGTGACTGCTTCACGGAGTGAGATGGTGCACGTTGAGAAGGGGTCTTAAGTACCGTGAAGGATTCATGATTAGTAGCACGTGACGTGAGTCTCTTTTAGGAAGGCAACTTCATCATCTGGAATTAGAATCCATCGCTGTTGCGCGTCCGGTACGGTTGCCTGAACTTGTAGGCTGTTCTGATGTTTTTTACCGGGTGCCGGTCGCTCTTTCCCTTAAGGTGCACAGTGCTGATAGATCCCGTTGCGCCTGTATATAGTTTTTCTGAGTACTTTTCAAATAGCAGTGATCAAGCATTCATTTTGATAATCGATCACTAAGATGATCCGTGGTAATTTGAGGCAACCATTACTTTATGTAAGTTCTCATGTTTCCTGTCTAATGGTCCAACTTGTTTTTGAAGGACCCTAGGCTGCAGACGCTGCTCTGTCACTGCTGGTGACCTCCTCCATACGGTGTAACAGAGCGCTATAAAGTTCTCGTCGGTAGAATGGGTAAGACTATACTCGTACGCGGATTCTCTTCATTAGTGACGAATGATACAGTCAGGAAATTCCTGGAGCAAAAGACCGGGAAAGATACTGTTGACGCCATCAAGGTTAGACCAAACAAACCTGGGGATGGATCCCATGCTTATGTCCAGTTTATCGACCCTGAATATGCTGAGTCGATTATTTCATCGGCTAGTCAAGGTTTGTGGTATCAGTGTTCTCGTTTGACTGTACGCAAGGCTAATTACGATATTGTGCAGAAGCCAAGACCCCTTTGGCATTCGATGGAAGGTATAGCTCTGCATTTTGGCTGCCAGGTATCAGCTAAAGGGTTCTCTAGACTGTGGACAGGGGCGAATGTCACTGTGAATTTCGGAACGAAGCGGAGAAAATTCTGCTTTTTTGTGTCTCATTTCGATGCGGAGTATAAGCTCGAGTTATCCTACGAAAACATCTGGCAGATGGAGCTACACCGTCCGATAGGCCGTGGGGCAATGCATCTCGTGATTCAGGTGAGTGAACTTCATTCAGATCACAGGACTAATTTACACTAATATCGTGATTTATCCTCCGATGCATAATTGGTTTTTACATTTGATCAGACATCGCCTAGTGTGCAACCTCCTAATTCTAATGAACGTTAAAAGTCTGATTTTCGGCTCTCTAATTGGGGTTGTTTCAGGCTCTCAGTAGTTACTTTTTGTTTAAATTTTTTTCTACTTTCCAGACATTAACAGAGAAATGGCAGGCAAACTCCAAACATTTTTGGTGGGCTCTAGTTGGGACTAGGAAAAGGGGTTCTGGTTTGGCCTCGTCTTATCAATTGGGATTCAGGGGGTCATTGGGATAGGTTGCTACGAAGGGTCAAGGTAGTAAGTTTGTGGGAGTAAATGATGAGTTCTCAAGTATTTACAATCTGCAAGGAATTACTTAAAGATTGAACCAGCATAGTGTATGTTCCAAAGAAACCTGGGCGAGAGAGAGAGAGAGAGATGGTGGAAGAGGGCTCCTTAGAAAAGATATGGTTGATTTTTTTTTTCTTATGATGCAGATGGACTTAGTTGGGAAATCAAAGAATATGTTGTATTGCGCACTGATGACTAAATGTGCGTTTGGTAATATTTCTATTATGGGAAATAATTTTGCTTCAGAAATAGTCTTTTTCTATTTTTATTTACCAAAATAATTTATGAGTAAAAAAACACGTTTGCTAGCTATACAAATTTTTTATTTTCGCAATAAAAAAATAATATGAATGCATTTGATACGATTCACAATTTTTTCTATAATGTAGAATTTTTAAATTCTTTTTAGATTTTTCTTTTTTCCCTCTCTTCTTTTTCTTGCTCCTCCTCTAGCTGGTGGTGGCGGGTGGCGGCCGGTGGGGGGCAACGGATTGTGGGGGGCAGCGACTAGCGAGGAAGAAGAAGAAAAGAAAAAAAGAAAGAAAAAATGACTTATCTCTAAAAATTATTCCCGAGAATAAGAAGTTATTTTTTTCTACTTTTTGGTTCTATTCTAAATTTATTTTCCAGCTACTTTTGTATTCTAGGGAATAGAAAAATTAGTTGACGTTACCAAACGAATTTCTATTCTTTTTTCTTATTCCGAGGAACAAAAGAACAGAGAAATTGACAACTTATCATGCGCATTCTAAGAGGCCTCCATCTCCTCCTCCCCTCAAATTCCAGATACGGGAAAACTAAACCACACGCGCAAGCAGCCATGATGGCGACGGGCTTGAGGTTTTGTGAGCTCCAGATTTGGTGGTCATGGCATTTGCGAGCTCGAGCTCGCTGGTGGCCATGGCCGCTGTGAGCTCAAGCTCAAGTGGCCATGGCCGTGAGTCCATGCTCCTCCCTCTCTCTCTCTCTCTCATGTTTTTTCTTAAAATTTTTATATTGTGCGATGCCTTGCCTATTCGGCACCACATAAAAAAAAAAATTCCATGAATAATAAGGCGACCTGTGTACTTAGACGTCCAACTCAACAATTCGACTGTGCATGCAGACAAGGGAAGATATATAACAAAGGGATTAATGTTTAACATTTAAAACAATTAAGGGATGCTTTTGAATTGAAAAGGGTAGAGGGATTTTGATTTTTGGGTAAAAGTCCAAGGATCACTGTGACATTACACCTATTGGAGATTATGTTAAGGGCTACCTTTTATTTATGTCGCATGCAATTTGATTAATAGGGAAAAGTTTATTAGAAATCGTAAAATTTGTGCATTCAATGAATCAAGTTCTGAACATTTAAATTTGTGCAATCAAATTTTAGCCATTTTGAAAAATTTCCAGTCACGTTCCCTCTAAAATGCATACCTGATAGATTGAGATAGGCTGCCAAATAAGAGAAATAAAGAACATTATAGCTAGGAGGACTTGATTGCTCCAATTGAAAAGTTTATCACTTGATTGCATTTTGTACACAAGATATATGACTTTCAATACCATTTTCCATAAATGATAGTGTTGTGGAAGCAAGCAATCGAATAGTAAAATCGACAGAACTGAAAAAAAAAATAAAATAGGATGCTAGATTTATGTGGTTTGGTTAGGTAATCTACATTTACGGGGAGAGTAGCAAAAAATTACATTATAGATTAAGTGATATAGCAGAGAAAACAGCCATATTCGAGTCGTTCAAACACATTCAATATTTTTAGTTTTCAATTACACTTAATAACTCATACAATGTTTAGTCACACAATTTCTCATGACATAAACTCTTGAATTAGGAAAGTTTCCTTTTTAGTTTCAAACTCGAGACATATTTTCAATAAATAATTTCTTAATTAAAACTCTCTGTATTTTAAGGACTTACTAACGCACGGTTAAAATCACAAGAAGACACGATAGTGTTTTTGTAAACTTCTTAAAGAATAAAGCTTGGAGGTTTATGATCAAAATCTTTCATGAGGCTGTTGTTTCTTGATTTTGGGAATCCTGCATCTTGTTATATTAAAAAGTTTCAATCTTCTAAGGCTACGAGTTAATGCTAGATGAAGACTCTTGTCTGATCCGTGTATTATTAGTTGATCTTAACAAACTTCGGGGTCATGGCAAGGTTGGTTAAGCAGGAGGCTAAGCAGGGTACAGAAGTTCCCTCCGGTAATAGAGATTAAATTTCATCTATGCTGATCATATTCTGGCTTCTGGCGAATTCGGAACTTACAAATGTTTTAGAGCCTCTGCAAAGTTAGAGTTTATAACTTTTTACTTTTGGCGTAGTGGAAAATTTTTCATGGACGTTCACATACTGATAGACATCATGAATTTTCCTTTATGTAGAGCCAGCTTTCAGGGCTTCAGCCCCTTTTGGATTCTCTATAAGAAAACTTTCACTTTCACTGAGATAAAGAGGCCCGGTCCTCATCTTTTTTCTTATGCTTGCACAACCATGCATGCTTTTCTACATGGTATGCTTCTTATGATAGAGGAGGACCTGATAAATTTCTGTAACTTTTGTTCTCGTGGATGTTAGCTGTATGGGGCTCCTGGTATTCATAAAAAAGTTGTTCAGCATTCGGAATCGGAGAATATCTGGGGCAGTCCTCTCTACAACTTTTTCAAAGATGGTTCTGATGACCAGTGGGTTAGAGCGACTGATTTTACTTCATTGGCTTGCATTGGACAGTCATGTGCTGTCTGTTTAGAGATTCCTCGGGAATGCACTGTTCCAGATTTTCATGAAAACTTTGTCAATTATAAGGAAACCGATGGAACATTGTATATGGAAGTTGGTTCTCCTTTCTCCTCCAGTGCGGATCTGGTTCCAATCGTAGGCCCTCCCAGGGGACTCGACTTGCCGTATGAGATTGTCTTTAAGATCAATTTGTTAGTTCAGAATGGCTGTCTAGCAGGACCTTGTCTTGATTCTCTATTTTATCGAATGGTTGATACACGGAGGATAGACATGGACATGATCCTAGATGCCTTAGACAAACTGTTCCATATGAAAGAATGTTGTTATGAACCCTCAAAGTGGCTGATTAAGCAGTACAAGAAATATCTCACCTCCCGGCATTCTACGAAACCGTCTTCAATAACGTTAGATGCTGGCTTGGTTTATGTACATAGGGTGCAAATAACACCATGCAGGGTGTATTTTTTTGGTCCAGAAATTAATGTCTCAAATCATGTATTGCGGAAATATTCTCAGTACATTGACAATTTTATCCGCATTTCTTTTGTGGATGAGAACTTGGAAAAAATGCATTCAACTGATTTATCTCCTCGCACTGATTCGAGACATGGAAGGACGGATATCTATGAAAGGATCCTTTCTATACTCAAGAATGGCATAAGAATAGGTGATAAGGAGTTTGAATTTCTTGCCTTCTCATCCAGTCAGTTACGCGAAAATTCTGCTTGGATGTTTGCTCCAACAAATTATACAACTGCTGCAACTATCAGGGCAAAGATGGGTGAATTCAGTGAAATAAGAAATGTCGCAAGATATGCTGCAAGACTCGGCCAATCCTTTAGTTCATCTACTGAAACTCTCAATGTAGGTAGACATGAAGTTGAAGTCATTCCGGATGTTATGGTCAAATCACATGTTGAGGATAAATATTATAACTTCTCTGACGGAATCGGGAAAATATCTGAAAAGTTCGCTCGGAAAGTTGCAAGAAAATGTGGCTTCAACGGCTATACTCCTTCTGCATTTCAAATTCGCTATGGCGGATACAAAGGTGTTGTAGCTGTTGATCCGATATCCTCTGTTAAACTGTCACTCAGAGAGAGCATGTCCAAGTATGAATCGAACGAGACAACGCTAAATGTCTTGGCGTGGAGCAAATATCAGCCTCTTTTTCTGAATCGCCAGTTAATCACTCTTCTCTCAACGCTTGGCGTTCCAGATCACGTGTTTGAGAAAAAACAAAGAAATGCTGTAGATCAGCTAAATGCTATTTTAGTTGATCCCTTACGAGCACAAGAGGCTCTAGATTTAATGTCCCCTGGCGAGAATGGTAACATTCTCAAAGAAATGCTAAAGTGTGGTTATGAGCCTGATGCTGAGCCATTTCTATCGATGATGCTGCGAACGTTCAGAGCTGCAAAATTGTTTCTTTTACAGACAAAAACAAAGATATTTCTTCCTGAAGGAAGATACATGATGGGATGCCTTGATGAGACCCGAACTTTACAATATGGTCAGGTGTTTGTGCAGTATTCTGGTAGAAGGAAAAAACAGATGTGGGATGAGTCAATCGTGTTCAGAAGTTCTGACTCAGATCAAACTGTTGTACAGGGAAATGTAGTTGTTGCGAGGAATCCTTGCTTACATCCCGGTGATGTTCGAGTTCTAACTGCCGTAGATGTGCCAGCTTTACGTCATATGGTGGATTGTGTTGTTTTTCCACAAAAAGGAAAAAGGTATGACTCGAACGTGCCTTGTTATAGGCTTACAATGATACAATGACCGTAGTTGCACTGGCACTTGTCAAGGATCTATCCTGGGCTTGTTTTTGCTTTTGGTTGTGGATCTTTGACTATTGTTTTGATTTGGGTTCGATCATAGTAATAAGGTCTAAAATTTCTGATATTATGTTTGTATCAGGTCTGAAATAAATGGTCGGATGTGTAACCCAATTTCATCTTTTCCTCATTTTCCATAGCCAAGGATGATTTTGACAGTCTTTAGAAATAGTTTTGGGCCTTCTTTTCTATCACCTCTGAGTTTTGAGAATAAATACTCAAATGTTTATCCAGTGGGACTTGATGGCTAGATTTGAACTCTTGTTAATCTTTCTCCTGGTGTCTCTTTCTTGAATGTGGTTTGAGTTCAGTGATCCGAGGCTGATGAGTAAATTTTGTGTCCAACCTTGCTAAGAAGCATCCTCTATGTTGTCTATGCTTCTGATAGTTCTGGTTCTGGAAAAATCCCTTTAGTTTTTCCCCTTAATTCTACTAGCTATAAAAGTAGAGGCAAGAAATTCCTTCCCCATAATTTGGGTTAACTTTTCTACTTTTAATCCTCCCTAACACACTGTTAGTTGATAAAAGTAGAAAGCAAAACATGATATTGATCTGCACTTATTTTGATTCTCATCTCAGACAATTTCTCTTTCTTAATAGGCCGCATCCCAGTGAGTGTTCAGGGGGTGATTTGGATGGAGATGGTTACTTCGTCTCCTGGGACTCAGAATTAGTTCCACCTCTCCAGAGCGAACCTATGGATTACACGCCTGCCCCGATTGAACAGTTGGATCACGATGTCACTATTGAGGTAATGCTTTTCCTGAGCATTTTCAGGGAATTCTATACCCTGTAATAACTTTTTTCTGGTACCATGAAACTTATATAACAGATTACAGTTATAGTAGGAAATACATCTAGCATCCATTATCTTCACATTGTCTTTCTTTTCATTCGACTTGGCTTGTCCAACATGATGCTTGGATTGCATTTCATCCTCGCGGAGGAATTAGGCGTGTGAGCATCATGTCATGTCAACCCTGCTATGTTCTTTTGTTTTCTCGCTGGTTCCTTCTGCTTCTAAATTTGTGTGCTTCTCTTTCTTCCTACCCTGGGTTGGAAGAACCCCTAAGTTTGCACCTTTGGCAAGCAGATGATAGCTTAAAAGATTACTTACTAATCATACAGTTGAGTATAACTGGGCTCATTGATTCAACCATTACGTTGATAGGATTCATAAAGCCGAACCATACATCTTCAGACGCCACTTTAAACAAAGTGATAAACATTTGTAGGGAAACAAAAAGCGATTATGGTAAATAATGAAGCACTAGATGCTGTGATGTTATATAGATGGCTAGGCAACAACGGAAATATCGATCATCTAAAATTGGAGGTACCGTACATCGGTCCATTCAATTTCCTTATTGCGAAGAAACTCTTCCAGAGAACAGAGATTCATCATGATAACTCATCCTTGCTTCTGGGGAAAATGGCTGGGGCTCATACTTTGGTGTTGGCTATTTGCTTGTTTTAACTGTGGCTTCACTTAATTTGGGCTTGTATGGATGGTATCATTTACGATGGTGATGTATGGGTTTGTATGGAAAAGAATCTTTAGATGTTTATAATAAGATTTTGTTCCAACGCAAATCTACAAGTAAAATTTCGGGATAATTACCCATTAGTTCTAAATCTATTATATTTTGCCAATGTAGTCCCAAATCTTTTCGCAAAATTTCAATATAGTTCCTACGGCCAATTGCCACCGGAAATTGCTAAGGTGGAGTCCAATCATCACTGGTTTTCCTACATAACATGCTAGCGTGGACAATTTGTGAATCGCGACATCAACTATTTCGGGCGGCAATTGGCCATAAGGAATAAAAGTGTGATTTTTGACAAACGTTTAGAACTACATTGACAAAGTTGGGAAATTTAAAACTGAATTGAAATTCATACATTAGGTTTAGGATTTAATTGGTAATTATTCCTAGAACTTGGCCTCGATACTTGATTGTACCTTCTTGACGTTGGATTTGGGACCTGCTCTTCACTGCTGTTGAGAATTTCCTTTTTTTTTTTTTTTTTAAGTGTAGTCATTATTAGGCCATACTCTCCCATGCATATTCGTTTACTAAGATGGGTGTATACATTGTTCTTTTGCTATGCGGAACATTTCCTTTTCATGATGATGAAATGAACGGATTATTGGGAAACATTGGGAATGCTGGAACAGGAAATGGTCAACATGTACCTTGAATTGCTTACGAGAAAAGTATATCCCAGCGTACCTTTGTTTTCATAAGCTAATCGATGATCAAATATGTGGGAGATCAATAAGTTTGCCTGTCTACCTTTATTTTGTAAGGTAACCGATAATCGATTATGCGGGAAATGAATGAGTTGCATCCAGTTTGAAATTCACCCCTTGATTTCTCTAGTAATGCTTCATGGATGTAGGGGTTAATTCAACTCTTTTTGTGGTGTTGTTGCTTAAACTGGAAGTGGAAGAGTATTTTGTAAAATTCATGCTTAATGACAGCCTTGGAATTACTGCCGACTCCCACACCGCGTTTGCAGATAGTAAGCCTGGAAAGGCCATGAGCCCTGAATGTTTAGGGCTTGCCAGACTTTTCTCTATTGCTGTCGACTTTCCAAAAACTGGTGTACCTGCTGTGATACCTCCTAATCTGTATGCCAAAGAATACCCAGACTTCATGGAGAAGCCTGACAAGTCCAGCTACCCATCCAATAACGTGATCGGAAATCTTTTCCGGGAAGTCAAAGAGCTAGCATATGCATCGAGCTCTATTCGGAAGTTCACGCTGGAAATGGCGAGGCAATCTTATGACCCAGAGATGGAAGTGGACGGATTTGAGGAATATGTCGATGACGCTTTCTATCACAAGGGTAATTATGATTACAAGTTGGGTAATATGATGGAGTACTATGGGATTAACACAGAGGCCGAAATACTTAGTGGCTGCATAATGAAAACGTCCAAATCTTTCACCAAGAGGAGGGATGCTGACAGCATTACTGGGGCTGTAAAATCCCTGAGAAAGGAAGCTTGGAACTGGTTTAATGATAAGGGAAGTGGTTCAGATTCTGATGCTGTCGATGAATATGCAAAAGCGTCTGCTTGGTATCATGTCACATATCACCCGAGTTATTGGGGTTGCTATAACGAGGGTCTGAATCGAGATCATTATCTTAGCTTTCCTTGGTGTGTATATGATAAACTGATCCAAATTAAGAAGAAAAAACGAGGTAGGATAACTGATAATATGTCCACTCTTGAAAACCACTTAACCCGTGGATTGTACCTGACAAATCCCACTCAGATATTTTCTTAGTTGGAGGGAGCGGAGTTATTGTGTTTTTGTGCCTTCTGCAATGTGCAGGCAACGTTACTCCTAGACTCCTGCTTTTATTTAGCAAAGCTTGAATACTGGCTGCTGTTTGTGCATGCATTACATCTTTTACTACATGATGGTAATGCCTGACGGCTGTTCACAGCTTACAGTCTCTCTGAACGGGACTTTCCATGGTGTCACAATAAACGTCGTGTACCCCCTAAATTTCCGTGAATGACAGTTATTCTTCCATGACATAGGTTCCTCCGATTCCTAATGCTGGGGGATTTGAACGTTATAACATTTCTGTAATTTCAGCTGACAGCTCTAGTCCAGATGATGCTGCATCAGATTTAGTTTGTCGTGGATTTTGAGGATAATATTATGCTCTTGCAATGTGTGATGTTGGAAAATTTTTCAGCAGTTTGTGATCACGGCAACGGTAGACTCTGTAGCAGCACATAGGAGATTTTTTTTTTTTTTTTTGTCAAAACAGCACATAAGATATTAGCACTGCACTGAAATCTGCAGTTCGAAAAACAGCTTCCAGTGAAGTAATCATTTAGGCACGCAAGTGTCGGTTTCACAATACAATGTACCTAGTTTCACAAATCGAAGGAAGATGCACAGTCGGGCCTTAATATCTAATTAAAGAACCGGGATCATGTACCAAAGCTACTCCCTGCATGAGGACGAGCAACTTAATGCTTTTTGACTTTAATTTCTTGAAGCACCATATTGCTACTGGTCATTGTAAAGGTGATGACTTCTTGCTTATCGAAGCCCCAAGAGTACCAAAAGGTCAATACGTTCAAACTTCATGAACAAAAGCAATACGAGTACTGTAAAGATCAGACCAGGAAAGATGCTGATCTCCTCACTGTATTCGAATTTTGAGTACATTTTAAGTGACATATGAATTAAAATTAGGGAAAAGAAATGTGGAACTCACTCTCAGGGGCACATTATTTACACTTTAGTATCATTACTAATTGGCTTCCTTGAACGTAGACTTGAGGATAAGCCGAAACACTATGTATTGTTGTGTGCTACTTTCTATCTATTCATTATTGCTTTAACTGCCTGATAGAGGTATCAGCTTACTTATTGTTGTTAATCTATTCTTGCTACTGTCAAAGTACATCATGTTATCTTCCACGAGAAAAAATTGTTGAAGTTTTTAATAGACCAATTGACTCCCTCTAAATTGTATTGCTGGCCTCAACAATTGGTATCGGATCTTTTTTGTTTGTCATTTGAAGTAAAATCTTATCTATGTTTAACATTATTGGTTTTGGTGCTCCTAATGGACAAGCTCCCAGTAAGCTAGCTTACTTTGATGATACCGACGACAACTACTGGAAATGGAAACAAAAGATGAAAGTGTTTCTTCAAGCTACAGAGATTCCTATGTGGGATGTAATTGAGAATGGATTGGTAATTCCTCCACCAGCAAGACCTCCTGTTCCGCCAGCTAGAGAAGAACATCCACTAGCTCCACTTACTGCTAATCGTGACGAAATTAAACTTGCACTAAATGCTAAAACTATTCATCTCTTATATTATGTATTGTCTCCATCTATATTTAATAGAATTTCTTCTTGTACTACAACAAAAGAAATCTAAGATCAACTCCTAATTACATTTGAAGGACCCTCGAATGAAAAGCAGTGTTAAAGGTACTTAACAACTACAAAAAATTACTGGGAAATTATGTATATTAACTCGTCAAGTACATAAAATTCCTAGGGAAAATTACCAAAAAAGTCCTAAACTTATTAGCCCCATGCCAATTCAGTCTTAAACATTTCAATTTGATCAATTTAGTCCAAATTCCATTGTAGTTGCACCAATTTAGTCATTATGTCATTTTGCCAAATTAATCATAAATATTTTGACGATTTATTAATTTAGTCATATAAGCTAACTTTAGCTAGAGATTGCTAACATGATAGTGTAGTCAATGCTAGTTATCCTAAGCAACATGGCGGCACTAGCATGGATGATATATCCAACTAAAGTTTAACAGATACCAAAAGTATATTTACCTTTAATTAGCAACACTTTCACCATCACTACACATGTGATTGATATCCAATAACTATTCCATAAGTGATTTATTCCACAAGTAACTTATACTAATGGACTGAAAGAAAAAAAAAAGACAATAGCAAAAGTGAAAAGACATCTCAAGAGTCGAGATATACTCGTTTGATGCAATTCCGTCGGAGGGTCATGGTAATATTTCCTACTTGGGCCTCTAAATTTTTAACGCAAAGGCCTAGATGTTTCTCAAAATTGAAAACTCTCTTCTTTATGGGATGAGCTATACGATTCTCGACCTTATCTCCACGCTTTTGCTTTCAGCACTCTTTTCTTCTTTTTCAAACTTGCTATTCTTCCTTTTGGTCTAGAGAACTTCTGGTTTGACATGATCAGGTTTCCTGCATTCATGGCCAACTGCATCCTGACATTTATTCTCATTTTATATTTGGAGAACTTCATTATCTTCAGAGGATCCCATTAGTCTCTTGCCTATGAAGCTCCTTCCCTTTTTTCTCGCGATGCTCTTGAATTTCCTTGTGAGTAGCGCCATGTCCTCGTCAAATATCAATATGTTGATGATTAACTTGTCACGTGATTACTGATTAGTAAGCTTATGTTAAGAATATGACTTAAATTTGAGCCCAATCTAAATAGGTTTCTTAGTTTATGTAGGTTTCCTAATTTGAGTAGTTTCAACAAGTTTCCTAAAAGTTTTTTTTATTTTGGATACAAGCATCATGTATATACAGTAGATGGAATTCAAATTTGTTAACACTCTAGAGCAAACAAAAAAAAGTTTTAAGAGTTTTTCTGAAATTTTTTTAAGTGAATTCTCTATAAGAGGTTAGTGCTTGGGAAACACTTGACCAATCGAAAGATTGATAAATCTGTACCATGTGGATTCATAGTAAATCTCCTAGTGGCTGGCTTAGGTTCTGAAGCCCGAAGCAAATTAGGTATCATTCATTATTAATTTCTCTTAAAATTTATTCTTCTCACATGATATTTGAATTGCAAAATTCATTAGTTTTTGATCACTTTCCACGGAGGATAAGTAGCTTCCAGCTCATTATGAAAACACAACGTACAAATTTTATATTATTATGAGTTTTTAATCAATATGAGTGATTGGTTCTCAATTGATCAATCCATGGCCTAGAACCGAGAATCAATCTTGTGCCTGCCAATTTTGAAGGTTGGAATTAGGAACCGGACCAAGTGGTTCTGGAATTGAGAAAAGGTTTTCGGTTTCGACTTGGTTTAATTCTTGATTTTACTCAAGAGAGGAACTGAGTAAAATACAGCTGTTTGCAACTATATTTGCTTTACTCTTTTTAAATAAATCATTAATTTAGCCAAAAAATTGAAAAGACAGGTACCTTACTACTTTTTTTTTTTTAAGTCCTCGTGGGACCAAAGCAACATTTACCTAAGAAAGTGTGCAGAGAGGGAATTGACAAGCTACTAGGGAAATATTTTTATGGATGTCCCTTTTCCTTTTATTATTAAAACAGCCGCATCTCTCTCTTTATACTTTCCCTCTACTCTCTCTCTCGTCGCATCAAAGCATCCAAGGGTTTCCACACGAGGAGCTTCGCTGTGATGGTGGTTGCTCGAGACCATGGTGGTGGTTGCACGAAAGAGAGGTGAGCAGCTCAGAGCGGTGAGAAGCTTTGGTCTAAAAGAGAGAGAAAGAGCTCTAATTTTAATTTAGGGTTACCTCTAGCTGGTTTTGACGTTTTGGTTCGGTCTAGTTTCACATAAGAGACCGAACACCAGTTTAGTTCCCGATTCCTAAATTGGATTGGTTATTCCCAATTCCACATTTTTAGAACTAGGAATTAGACCGATTCTCGTGGAAACCACCCATAATTAACTGATTTGATCCAATCCAATCCGATTCTTGGATTGGATTAGACCGATATACACTTCTATTAACTAGTATTCAAGTATCATAACTTTCATACAACTTTTAATGACAATTTTTTTCAAGAGATCACTTGAGTGTTACTTTCGGAATCGAAAATCCGACATCACCTTAATTTACCGTAAATCAATTGACGTGGCTTGCCAAAGAAAATCCAATCAGCAAAATTCATGAAGAAAAAACGAAGTGGTTTTGGCCTTATCGGTAAAAAAAAAAAAACCCAAAAAAAAAAAAAAAAAAAAAAGAAAAAAAAAGGGGAAGAGATTTGTTCCTCCGTTTGTCCCTCTTCCTCTCCAATGGTTGAGCGATGATGGTTCTTCAATGGAGCTTAGTCATTTAAAGTTTGTGTACAATCTGGAATTGAAGAGAAAAGGACTGAGCGGATTCGGTGGAGGGATTTTTTGCAAGATAAAAGTGTGAACTTGGCAAAATAATTTGGTAGAAGATGTACAAGCCATACTTAGATGCAGAAATGTTTAGGGAGAGGCAGGCGATTTTCCACTAATGCACCCAACGTGCCATCTCCGTAACCTTCGATATGTCTGCGATTTGCAGGATTCCGGCAAGGCACACCGCGATTCATGTCCCAAAACCAGCAAGTTCTTTGTGATTCATCCAAATCAAGCGCAATTCCTTGTGTCACGTTGTCTCGTCATCATAGTCATCTCGACCTCACCGAAGCTGATTCGACCGATCCCCAATTTGTCATCTGGTAAGCTCGAACCTCTCCACTGCTCATCTCATCTTGAATCTCTCCACTGCTCAAGCTTCTCGGGGAGAGGAATCCTTTTGTGGAATTAAGGGTTTCGGTTTCGAATGAATTTGGGTAACAAATGGGCCAAAACGAATCATTCTTTGTCATTTTGATTGAAGATTGTCCACCTTAGACTTCGATTTTTCTTTTGAAAAGCCACGATCGTTCCAAAAAATTAACTTGAAAAGTCACAAGGGACGATTAGCTAGAATAGATAATGAAGTGAACGATTTTTCACTGACATTACAGTTAAGTAGTTGGTCAAAAAGTTTTGGCACTAGAATGAACGCCGTACAAAAGTCATGACACTTTCAATATCATTTTTTAGTATTCAATTAATCTCATGAATTATCAAAATAATGCTTAGCCTTATTATATTCGTGGATGACATATGAATTGAAAAATACCTTTCTAAAACTAATTACTTGTTTCGATCGGAATAATCAACCACTGATTTTTTTTTTCATTATCGATAATAATTTTTATTGAAAATATCTTCGTGATCACAATAAAAATATGACCGACCCGTCCATTTATCTTTATAAGTCATACAAGCGATACTTTTTCATAAAATATTTTTCAAATCATATATTTTTTGTGAAAGATATGGAATCAGGATTATTTTATTTGCCAATTGATTCGTGGGGGCTAGAATTTCTTCAATAAGTCTCCGGAGTGGAAAAGGGAAAGACAAAAATTGAGGAAGGGAGGAGAAGCAGTGACCTCTCGAAACGTGGCAGTACGGCAATATTCTTCTCTTCGTGCGCGCGTGGGTCCCGCCCCGAGGAAACACCTTCCTTAACAAGGTAACTCGCTCCGCTTCATGCAGAGGGATCCTCACGTTCTCATTCGTCAGCCAGCAATCAGCATGGCCCGCGAAGGACGGAATTGTCGCCTTTTCCACTCTCTCTCTCTCTCTTCCCCCACCCCTATATCAAATGCAGAAGAGCAGGAGCGACTGAGCGTGAGTGAGTGAGAGAGAGAGAGAGAGAGAGAGAGAGAGGCAGAGAGAGAGAGTGATCGATTGACTTTTTAGTGCAGTGTGGTGTTGTTGACTGAGGGGTTGACTCGGGGTGGACGTCGGCGGAGGAGACGCTGCTCCGTCTTCTTTCCTGGGGCACTTTCCTTTTCTACTACACTCTGTGCCGCCGCAGAGACTGACCCTTCTTGCTTCCCTGCTCGGCGAGCTCTCAGAGGTAACTGGGTTTCTTCTTCTTCTCCTTCTTGTCAGTAAAGTTTGGATTTTTTATGATCGCCGTGTTTTTTTTTTTTTTATTTCGTTGGCTGTACTGGGACATTATATTCAAGAGTGGGAACTCCGGCGTGTGAAGAACGTTTGCGATCACGTGTGGATCTCACGTTTTTTTTTTTTTTTTTTTTTTTTTTGGGGGGGGGGGGGGTTGTTTGGTTCGGAGAAGCTACATTGTGTGGGAATTTGCTTCGGGAGTGAGATGGTGCTTGGGTATAGGGGAAAAGAAAAGACGAAAAAACGCAAGCGTGTGCTTGCTGATGGTTTACTTCCTATTGTGTTGATTGGTTCTGCCGCTCAAGTGGCGTGTGGGGCGCCACATTCGCGCTCTTTGTGTCGGACATGTGTCCTGTTTTGCTGCTTGCGCTGAAATGCTGAATTGTGACCCTGTCGTTGCCAAGATGGGACTTTCACCCTTTTTTGCTGTTTGATGTGTGTTTTGTGTGCAACTTCTTCGAAAATTTTTTTGTAGCCCCGTCTAAATATCATTAGAGAAGTCAAGTGATTGGAAAAGAAAAGCTCCGGACATTTGAGAAGAATGTTGACATTTTCTCCGATGATATTTAGATGTGGCTACAAAAGGGAATTTCTGCTTCCTTGTTCGTTTTATGTTCTAGAGTGTGAATGTTAGAATTGCAACCTTTTCTCAACTATAAAATATAAACATTGACTCGGGAGGAATTTTTCAAGAAGCATCGTGGAGAATCTAATTGCAATTTGACATAGTGTTATGGACTTGTGGGAGGTATTCATCTTGGTACTTTACATTCCTAGTGGAATTATCTATTTCTTTTGTATGCCTGTCAAAATACCATTGGGAAAGGTTTAGAAAAACCTTCTGTTTCACCTCTGTAGCAATTTGTTCGTGGGAAAGCTCAGTTTGGTCCTGTTGTTCCATTCACGAACGTGTTTGGACAGCATCCTGAGAACTTCTGCTGCTTGAAATTTGACTTAAGTTTAGTTGGGATCAACACATCTTGGGTTTTCGTGGATACTTTTATCAGCATGGATCCGAGATTGAAGAAACAATAGTTGCAAACAAGTGATTTCTCTCTGTCATTTTGATTTGTGCCAAGATACAGATTTGGTTCTGCTGCAATTGCTGGCAGCTGACATAAAGTGCTAACTACCCTTCAACAATAATTCTCCTCCAATACTCATTCTCTCCGAATGAGGTTTGCCTGAATGATAAAAGTGCACATGATTTCACAATAGTGAGTTGGTTGCAGTTTCACACTCTCTTGCGGGTTAAGAAGGACTCGAAGTGCTGTGAATGTCCCAATGATATTCTTATTTTGAATTCCTTATTTTGCTTTGTTGAAGAATTCATGATTATTAACATGTAGATCTTTTCGGGAAGGCATTTTTGTTAATCAGAAATAAAGTCCATCACTGTCATATGTTGGTATGGTTGCCTAAAATTGCAGGCCGTTTTGATGTTTTTCTGATGCTGGTCACTCTTGTGCTTACTGTGAACAAAGCTGTTTGAAGCCCATTATGCTTGTAAATAGTTTTCTCGAGATGGAGAAATCAAGTGTTCATTTGATGATCAATCACTATGATGATTTGTGGTAGTTTGAGGCAACAATCAGTTTATGTAAATTTTCATGTTTCCTGTCTAATTTTTTCCCCTCTCAGTACGGCAAACTTCATGCTTGGAGTTGAATGGTCCATGTGCTTTTCAAAGGCCTTAGGCTGGAAATCTTCTGTCATTCCTGGTGATGCCCTTGATATGGTGTAACAGAGTGCTATAAAGTTTGCATCAGTTAAATGGGTAAGACTATAAATGTACACGGATTCCCTTCATTAGTGACTGTAGATACAGTCAGGGTATGCCTGGAGCAAAGGACTGGCAGAGGTACTATTTATGCCATCAAAGTTAGACAGGATAAACGTGGGGTTCGATCATATGCGATTGTCCAATTTATGAACGCTGAACATGCAGAGTTGATTATTTTACTTGCTAGTCGAAAAGATTTGTGGTGTGGGCGATCTTATCTAACTGCTCGCAGGGTTGAGCATGATATTGTACAAAGGCCAAGAACCCTTTCGCATTCAATGGAAGGTATCACTTTGCATTTTGGCTGTCAGGTATCAAGTAAAAGGTTCTCTACTCTGTGGAAAGGGGTGAACGTCTCCCTAAATTTTGGGCTTGGGATGAGAAAATTCTGCTTCCTTTTATCTTATCACAATACAGAGTATAAGCTCGAGTTATCCTATGAAAATATTTGGCAGATCGAGCTACATCGTGCAAGAGGCCATAAAACAATGTCTCTTGTGATTCAGGTGAGTGGACTTCATTCAGATTACAAGAGACTGATTTACTATTTTGTGCTAATATTGTGATTTATCCTACAATGCATATTTGGTTTTTATATTTGACTGGACATCGTTTTGGGTGTGATCTTCTAATTCCAATGAACGTTAAAATTCTTCGTACTACATTCTTCCCCATAGTGTTGGGATTTGATTTTTAGCTCACTAAATGGGGTTATTCAAGCTCCCAGTTGATGACTTGATGTAACTCATTTAGAAGATGTGTTGTTTTTTTTTTTTGTCCCTGTTTAACTTTCATGGTATTTCTGCCTGGATCAAATGTCTCATGAACGTAGATAGCTTGCCAAGACCTTATCTTAACAGAGAAATGGCTGGCAGAACTCCAAACATTATTGGTCGGCTCTGGCTGGACGAGGAAAATTCTGGTACAGCCACTCATCTTGGGACCCAATGGTCATTGAGCTAGGTTGCGACAATGGGTCAAGGTAGTGAGTTTGTGGGAGTGAAGGATGAGTTCTCCAGTATCTACAATCTGCAAGGAATTTCTTAAAAATTGGACGAGTATAATGGATGTTGAAGGGAGACTTAGACAAAAACAACTTTGTAAATTAAGAGAGAGATTGTGGAAGAGGGCTCTTTAGGAAAGATATGGTTGAAACTTTCACTGTAGGAAGCACACGGATTTAGTTTAAAATCAAGGACGTGTTCTGCTGACACACCAATTACTAAGTGGTCACTATCTACTACCCCCCTCAAATCCCAGATATGGAAAAAATAAACCTTGTGCACGAGCAGCCATGGTGGCTGCGAGCTCAAGGTTTGGTGAGCTCCTGATCTGGTAGCCATAGCAGCCGCAAGCTGGAGCTGGAGCTCAAGCGGCCAAGGCAAGCTCCAGGTTTGGGGAACTCCAAATCTGGTGGCCATGGCCGCGAGCTCAAGGTTTGGGGAACTCCAAATCTAGTGGCCATGGAGGTCACGAGCTCGAGCGCCATGCTTGCATGCTCCGGATCAAGTGGCCATGGCCACGAGTCCGTGCCTCTGTCTGTCTGTCTGTCTGTCTCTCTTTTTTTTTTTTTTTTTTATGCAAACAAGAGAAAACACATAACAGAGGGAGTAATGTGGAACTTTTTAGATAAAGGGATGCATATGAATTGGGAGAAAGAAAGTAGAGGGATGAAGCAAGTTCTGCAGGGACCACTGGTGATACACCTATTGGAGATCACGTTAGGGGCTACCTTGTACTTAGGTTGCATGCTATTTGATTGATAGGGAAAGGTGTATTAGAAGTTGTAAAACTTGAGTATACAATGAAGCAAGTTCTGCACTTGTAAATATGTGCGATGAAATTTTGGACTTTTTGAAAAATTATCCAATTACGTTCTTCCTGAAATGCAGACGCGGTAGCTTGAGACAGGCTGCCAGACAAGAGAACTGCTAGACAAGAGAACTCAAATTGAGTTATGGCTAGGAAGACTTGATTGCAACAATTGAAAGGTTATGACTTCAGGATTTACGACATTCAATGCCATTTTCCGTGGTTGATAATTTCCTAACTGAAACTCAGTATTTGAAAACTCACTAAGGCACAGTATCACAACAAGACATGATAGAATTTTGTAAACAGTCTTAAAGGTTAAGGCTTGGAGGTTTCTGATTATAATTTTTCATGAGGTTGTTGTTTCTTGATTTTAGGAATCATGGGATTTGTTAAGTTAAATAATTCCAATCTTCTTAGACTACGTGTTAATGTTAGATGAAGACTCTTGTCTGATTCGTGTATTGTTAATTGATCTTAATGAACTTCTGGGTCATGGCAAGGTTGGTTAAGTAGGAGGCTAAGCAGGGTACACAAGTTCCCTTCAGTGATAGAGATAAGAGTTCATATCTGCTGATCATATTCTTGCTTCTGGCTAATTTGGAACTTTTGAATGTTTTAGAGCCTAAAAGGTTTAGAATTTTACACTTTTGGCATAGTGGCAAATCTTCCATGGAGGCAAATATATTGATGGCCATCATGAATTTTCCTTTATAAGGAGCCAGCTTCTGGGGCTTCGGCTTCAGCCCCCCAAACCTTCACTTTCACTGACATGAAAGAAACCCAGTCCTTTATCTATTTTCTTATGCTTGCACTTCCCATTCAACCATGCATGCTTTTCTGCATAATATGCTGCTTATGAAGAGGACCTAATACATTTCTATAAATTTTGTTCTTGTGGATGTTAGCTGTATGGGGCTCCCTATATTCGTAAAAAAGTTGTTCAGTATTCAGAGGATGTTTTGGTCAGTCATTTCTACAACTTTTTCAAAGATGGCTCTGATGACCAGTGGGTGAGAGCGATTGATTTTACTCCCTCAGCTTGCATTGGACAGTCTTCTGCTGTATGTTTAGAAATTCCTTGTGAATATCAACTTCCAAATTTTCAAGAGAACTTTGTCAATTATAAGGAAACCGATGGAACCCTTTCTATGGAAAATGGTTCTCCTTTCTCCTGCAGTGCGGATCTAGTTCCAATCGTAGGTCCTCCCAGAGGAGTTGACTTGCCTTATGAGATCATCTTTAAGATAAATTTGTTAGTTCAGAATGGCTGTCTAGCTGGACCTTCTCTTGATTTGTCCTTTTATGAAATGGTTGATCCACAGAGGATGGACATGGACATAATCCTAGATGCCTCGGACATAATCCTAGATCCCTTGGACATAATCCTAGATCCCTTGGACATAATCCTAGATGCCTTGGACAAGCTGTTCCATTTGAAAGAATGTTGTTATGAGCCTTCACAGTGGTTGATTGAGCAACACAAGAAATATCTCACCTCCCGGCATCCTACAAAACTGTCTTCAATACCGGTAGATGCTGGCTTGGTTTATGTACATAGGGTGCAAATAACACCCTGTAGGGTGTATTTTTTTGGTCCAGAAATTAATGTCTCAAATCATGTATTGCGGAGTTATTCTAAGTACATTGACAATTTTATCCGTATTTCTTTTGTGGATGAGGACCTGGATAAAATGTATTCAACTGATTTATCTCCTCGCACTGCTTCGGGACATGGGAGAACGGATATATATGAAAGGATCCTTTCTATTCTCAAGAATGGCATAAAAATAGGTGATAAGCATTTTGAATTTCTTGCCTTCTCATCCAGTCAGTTACGCGAAAATTCTGCTTGGATGTTTGCTCCAACAAATGGTACAACTGCTGCAACTATTAGGGCAAAGATGGGTGAATTCAGTGCAATAAGAAATGTGGCAAAATATGCCGCGAGACTTGGCCAATCCTTGAGTTCATCTACCGAAACTCTCAATGTAGGTAGACATGAAGTTGAACTCATTCCGGATATTGAAGTTAAGTCGCTTGTTGAGGATATGAATTATATCTTTTCTGATGGAATTGGGAAGATATCTGGAGAGTTTGCTCGGAAAGTTGCAAGAAAATGTGGCTTCAAGGGCTATACTCCTTCTGCGTTTCAAATTCGCTATGCTGGATATAAAGGTGTTGTAGCGGTTGATCCAACGTCATGTGTTAAACTATCACTCAGAAATAGCATGTTAAAGTATAAATCAAATGAGACAAAGTTAAATGTCTTGGGATGGAGCAAATATCAGCCTTGCTTTCTGAATCGCCAGTTGATCACTCTTCTATCAACACTTGGTGTTCGAGATCACGTGTTCGAGAAAAAACAAAAAAATGCTGTAGATCAGCTAAATGCCATTTTAGTTGATCCACTACGAGCACAAGAGGCTCTAGATTTAATGTCCCCGGGGGAGAATGGTAACATTCTCAAAGAAATGCTAAAGTGTGGTTATAAGCCTGATGCTGAGCCTTTTCTATCGATGATGCTGCGAACATTCAGAGCAACAAAATTGTCTGAATTGCGGACAAAAACGAGGATATTTCTTCCTGAAGGAAGATCAATGATGGGATGCCTTGACGAAACCCAAACTTTGGAATATGGCCAGGTGTTTGTGCAGTATTCTGGTAGAAGAAAAGAACGGATGTGGGATGAGTCAATTGTGTTCATTGGTACTGACTCAGATCAAAGCTTTGTCGTACAGGGAAAAGTAGTTGTTGCCAAGAATCCTTGCTTACATCCAGGTGATGTGCGTGTTCTAACTGCTATAGATGTGCCAGCTTTACATCATATGGTGGATTGTGTTGTTTTTCCACAGAAGGGAAAAAGGTATGACTCTAAGATGCCTTGTCATTGGCTTGCAATTACCTAAGTTGCACTGGCACTTGTCATTGATCCATTTTGGACTTGTTTTTGCTTTTGGTTGTGGATCTTTGGCTATTGTTTTGATTTGGTTCAGTTATAGTAAATGAACTGATGTGCAACCCAATTTAATTTTTTCCGCATTTTACATAGCCAAGGATAATTTTGACATTTTTTCTTTAGAAATAGTTTTGGGCCTGCTTTTCTATCACCTTTAAGCTTTGAGAATAAATGCTAGAATATTTATCCAGTGGGATTTGGTGGCTAGATTTGAAATTTTGTTGATCCTGCTTCTGGTTTGTCTCTTTCTTGTATGAGGTTTGAGTTCACCGATCCGAGGCTTGTATGTAGATTGTGTCTACATGTGATGCGACTTTGCTAAGAAGCATCCTCTACTATGCTGTTGTTCTATGCTTCTGATAGTTCTAGTTCTGGATAAACACTGATAGGTTTACCCTTTAATTCTACTAGCTAAAAGTAGAGGCAAAAAATTCCTTCCCCATAATTTGAGTAATTCGGGTTGACTTTCTTCTACTTTAAATTGTCCCAAACACACTTTTAATAGATAAAAGTAGAAAGCAAAATATGATATTGATCTGTCCTTTTAATGATTCTCATCTCAGACAATTTCTCTTGTTAATGCATAATGCGATTCTTGAATGAAATAGGCCTCATCCAGATGAGTGTTCAGGGAGTGATTTGGACGGAGATATCTACTTTGTCTCCTGGGACTCAGAATTAATTCCGCATCACCAGAGACAACCTATGGATTACACAGCCGCCCCAAGTGAGAGGTTAGATCATGATGTCACAATTGAGGTAATGCTTTTTCTCAGGATTTCCACAGAATTATATATATTGTAATGACTTTTTATGATGCTGTGAAACGTTTTGAACAGCTTACAGTTATAGTAGGAAATCCATCTAGCATCCATCATTTGGCATTCTCTATCTTTTCACTTGACTTGGCTTGTCTGACATGATACTTGGATAATTTTATCTTTGCTGAGGAATTTGGCATGTGAGCAAAATGTCTTGTCAAACCTGCTGTATTCTTTTGGTTTCTTATTGGTTCCTTTTACTTATAAATTTGTGTGCTTCTCTTCCTTCCTTCCCTGGGCTGGAAGAACCCCTGAGAAGCTAAAAATTTGCATGCTCTGCAAGCAGATGATAGCTTAAAAGTTAGTCACGAAGCAAACAGTTGAGTATGAGTGGGCTCATTAATTCAACCATTAGGTCAGTAGGATTCTTATAGTCAGATCTGTTTATGCCTTACATAACATGGAATTGGCTGTTTGACCAGGACTATTCTATGAGAAGTCCCTGGAAAGAACTTGCACTCAGAATTCTCCACATGTACTTCATTAATTTTTGCTTGTTTGGAGGCTTCCCTAGTTTGTCAACGCCTCTATTCATCTTCTGCCCTAAAAGCTAACTGCCAAATTTTGCGCACTCAACTTCAGGCACAACTCCACACAAAGTGATATGAATCTTTGTAGGGAAACAAAAAGCGATTATGGTAAATAATGAAGCACTTAAGGCTGTAGTGTTGTCTCGACTCGGATGTGGGTTTACCTTTGATTAAGAGCCGCTCATCAAATGTATCTATAAAGGCTAGCAGAGCCATTTCACTGGTTCTGAAACCCTATTTCAACATTTCATATATTTTGCTAAACTTAGAAGTGTATTTGGTCAGGCATTGTGCTTGGATGCAGTTCAAGTGACTGTTGTGGAGGGACATAGCTAATTTTTTAAGTAAAGATGAGGGAATGAAAAAGTAGGCTTACTGAAATGATGCATGGGTTTTGTTTATATTCCAGCTGTTGTGAATCTGTTATGTTAAATTTGATTATTATCTAGGAAATATCAATGCAATAGGAAGTGATAAATTAAAGTGTGTGATCATGGAAAGCATCATTTTCATCACCAAGTGAAACTACCTTACTACTGTGGTATTTTTCCTTATCTAGAAGGCTGGCCATCATGGGAAATATTAATGATCTGAAATTAGATATACCATGGGTCGGTCCATTCAATTTCCTCCTCGTGAAGAAACTCTTCTAGAGAATAAAGATTCATACATGATAACTCATTCTTGCTATTGGGGGAATAGGATTGGGCTCATGCTTTGGGATTAGCTGTATACTTGTTTTAACTGTGGCGTTTCTTAAATTGGGGTTTGGAAGTTATCATTACGATAATGATGCATGGGTTCATGGAAAGAATCTTTTGGTCTTTATAATAAGTTTTGTTCCAGCGTGACTCTGTAAGTAAAACTTTGCCTATGTTCTTGACCTTGGATTTGGTACCCACTCTTCACTGCTGTTGAGAATTCCTTGTTCATTTAGGTGGCAGTCGTTACGAGGCTTCCATTCTCTGAATTGGTATTATTGTTTTTATTAAGATTGATTCTGCTGGAAATACCGTGGCGATAAGCATCTACCTGCAAGCCTATACTTGCCCATGCATATACATCTACTAAGATTGGTTTATGCATTATTCGTTTGCGTTACAGAACATTTCCTTTTCTTGATAATGAAATGAACGGATTATTTTGAATCATTGGGAACATTGAAATTGGAAGTGACCAGCACATATATACCTTGAACACTTAAGAGAAGATGTATATCTGAGCACACTTTATTTTTGAAGGGTTATTGATGATCAATTTGCCGAAATCAATGAGTTGCATTTGGAAATTCGCCGCTTGATTTCTCTTGTAATGCTCTATGGATATGTGGGTAATTATAACACTTTTGTGGTTTTGTTGCTTATACAGGAAGTGGAGGAGTACTTCGTAAATTACATACTTAATGACAGCCTTGGAATTATTGCCAATGCCCACACCGTCTTTGCAGATAGTCAGCCTGAAAAGGCCATGTGCCCTGAATGTTTAGACCTTGCCAGACTTTTCTCTATTGCGGTTGACTTCCCAAAAACTGGTGTACCTGCTGTGATACCTGCTAATCTGTATGTCAAGGAATACCCAGACTTCATGGAGAAGCTTGACAAGTCCAGCTACCCATCCAACAACGTGATCGGAAAGCTTTTCCGGGAAGTCAAAGAGGAAGCATACGCATCAAGCTCTATTCAGAAGTTCACGCTGGAAATGGCGAGGCAATCTTATGACCCAGAGATGGAAGTGGACGGATTTGAGGATTATGTCGATGACGCTTTCTATCACAAGGGTAATTATGATTACAAGCTGGGGAATCTGATGGAGTATTATGGGATTGACACAGAGGCTGAAATACTTAGTGGCTGCATAATAAAAATGTCCAAATCTTTCACCAAGAGGAGGGACGCTGAATCCATCACTATGGCGGTAAAATCCCTGAGAAAGGAAGCTCGGACCTGGTTTAATGATAAGGGAAGTGGTTCGTATTCTGAGCCCGTTGATGAATATGCAAAAGCATCTGCGTGGTATCATGTCACGTATCATCCGGAGTATTGGGGTTGCTACAACGAGGGTTTAAAACGAGATCATTATCTTAGCTTTCCTTGGTGTGTATATGATAAACTAATCCAAATTAAGAAGGAAAAACGAGGTAGGATAACTGCTCGTAGGTCCACTCTTGAAGACTACTTCACCCGATTGCGTCTGAATTGAGAAATCCAACTTGGATATTTTCTCAGTTGAAGAAACCGAAGTTGTTGTATTTGGGTCTTCTGCAAATGTGTAGGCAACGGTACTCCCTAAATTCCTGCTGTTTGTGTAGCGAAGCTTAAATAACATTCTGACTGCTATTTGTGTGTGCATTACATCTTTTTGTACATAATGGTAATGTCAAACGGCTGTTCACTGTCTATAGTCTTTCTGAATTGGAATTTCCGTATCGCGATAAACTTTGCATACCCCATAAATTTCTGTGTACGATAGTTATTCTTCCATGCCACAGGTTCCTCGGATTCCTAATGCTGGTGGGTTTGAACATAATAACATTTCTGTAATCTCAGATAATGGCTCTAGGCCAGATGATGCGGCATAAGATTTGGTTTGTCATGGGATTTGAGAATAGATCATGCTCTTGCCATGGCTGATGGGGAAAAATTTGCAGCAGCTGTTATCATTGGGATGGGACATTCCTTAGCACAAAGGAGATTAATAAGATTTTCTTATGAGCAATTTAAAGATCATATTGATGCCAAAAGTACAGTATTATCTTAAAAAGTAGGAGCAGAAAAATTTGCGACTCATTAACTCACTGCACCAAAATCTGCAGTTTGGAAATCAGCTTCCAGTGAAGCAGCTAGGTCTCACAATACAATCTACCTAGTTTCTTTCTTCTTTTCTCGTGGGATAAATTGAAAGAAGTTATGCAGTCCAGCTCAGTAGAAAAGAAAGCCCAACACATAAAATTTCAAATATTTAAATTACTTATAGAATCAAAAAATTAGAATTATGTGCCAATGCTACTCCATGTATGAGGACAAGCATCGTAATGCTGCTTGACTTTATTGCTTGATGAAGCACCTTCTTGGTGCACGTCATTGCGGAGCTGATGACTTCTTGCTTAACGAAGCCTCAGAGTACCAAAAAGTTCAATACATTGATACTTCATCAAAAATTGCAATACAAGTACTGTAAAGATCATACCAGGAAAATGCTAAATATCCTCACCGTATTCAGATTTCGAGTGCCTTATATGGGACGTATGAATTCGAAGAGGAAAGTAGATATCTGGAACTTTATTTGAAAAAAGTGCGGACTCCACTCCCAAGTGCGCATTATTTGCGCTTCAGTATTGCTACCAGTTGGCTTCCTTGACGATATGCAGAGTTTAAACGGTCGGAAAATTCATTGGTTTTCCCGAGAAAACGATCAAACAGGTCGTCAATTATCTCGCTTCCAAAATGTTTGCTGATGATGCCTTCCATTCCAGCTCTTAAGTGCAGCATGCAAGCATGCCCTCCGAACGAGACATCGATCTTCGATCCAGGAGCTGCTAAATCCATCCTCTCTATGCTAAAGCACCCATTGCTCTCTACTAGTGCCGTCATCTCGTCAGGAGAGGGAGCGTACACTGGCAAATTGAATGAATCCACCTGAGCCTCACTTATTATACCCTGTAGAGAGTTACTTTCATCAAGTCATCTGTGCAACTCAATGGGATTGCTTTGAATATAAGTGAACTAACGATGGAATGAAAGCCTTAAGAAATCCGTTAAAGGGTCCACATGCATATGATAAACACATTAAGACATGCACAAATGAGACATGAACTATGGATTATCTATATTTTCGCTAAATTTAAATTTGTGAGACCTGTAAGTGAACTATGCTGATATACACTTGCACACATATTTAACTATTTTTGGTAAGAAAGAAAATTTTGCTGACAATGTTTCCAGTTTTTACCTCCTTTGCCATATCCATCAAGCTGAACCCCAAAAGGTCGAACATCACGCCCGATGGTACACGTGAATAAGGAATGCCATTAGCAATCCCGGGCATGACTAGAACCATGATGCCTCCACTCGCAATTTCCTCACCTCTAGCGTGCAGAAATGTCACCATGTCCTTTGCATACTGAGATGTATAAGCATCGCTCACTTCGCGTGGAGCACTTGTGTAGTGAACTCTCCCCTGTTAAATGCTGGGGAATTTGGATCAACCAATTCTTTAGGCACCTTGCAAAGCCATTGAAGCGCATAAGAGGAATGCACGAAATGGAGGGACGCCTTGGGGAACAGTCGCCCATGGAAGGATCCTGGCACACCAGCTGCGTAGTACGGTCGGTCAGATGGCAGGGAAGCGAAGAGGGTGTTGAAATCATTGGACGCGTGGTCGTTGAACAGGACTTGGAAATCAGGCAGTTGGGAGGAGAGGCCTTGTGATTCGTACTTGCGTCGGACTGCCTCTATGATGTTTTGGACTGCAAGGAAGGTGTTTGGCCCGACCGAACAGCCTAAATCCGCGATCTGGAATGTGGTCAGAGCAGGAGAAAATTGCTTTACGTCGAGCTTCTCTGCGATCACCTCGTTGATTGTCTCCCGGGCGACGTTTGTCGCCACTCTCTGCGATGCATGTCAGAGTAGCAAGTTCGATATTTGATGATTTGATACTTGTCTCGTTGAAACCATAAGGGGTCACAAGAGATGAACAACCAGAGAGTAGTTTCAAAAGCTGAATTCAGGCAAAGCTTAGCGAAAGACAGAACAATTAATTCTATCATTTAGCTCTTCTTCCATGAAATTTAAGAAATGGTTGCTTGGAAATGCATCTACTTAACATCAAATGAAGAACCTGCAAATTAGAGTTCTTGTTGTAGCTGAAAGTGCCATCCCCACCGTTCATCGGGTACGATTCCATAACCGCCACCTCCTCCTTGCCGCTGCTGCTCATCTCTCTCTCTCTCTCTCTCTCTCTCGGCTAGTTAAGTTTTATGAGCTAGTGCTCTGGTTAAGTCCTCTTCTTTGTGTGCGTTTCATCTAAAGCCTTTACCATTATATATTCTCCGACTGTTGGCACAGCTATCATAGCCAAACGTGACGTTTCTTCAGTCCGCCCCATTGGCCTTCAGAGGTTCTCCTTGTTTGTCTTCAGTTGGAAGTCACCCTGCCTTCTTTGACTCTGACATTTCTTTATCTCATGTCCGGCTATTCAAGGTTGCTTCGTAATATTCGACTTTTCAAAGCGGTGCGAGCCACCAAAAAAGAAATATACTTGGTTAACCGTACCCTTAGCTTGGAAAATGGACGGTGAATCCCCAGCCACACATTTTGTGGACTCTATGAAAGAACACAAGCATCCAAACAAGACAAAATTCTCTCTCTCTCTCTCTTCGAAAATATGTGGGGGATTAATTATAATTTATATGAGGGTACGGTTTACTAAGCATATTCCAAACCAAAAAAAAAAAAAAAAAAAGAAAACGGAGAAGGAAAGCAAAATCAGGGCACGCTCTTTATCACGTCCGGCCGTCCGGGGTTGACCTCGTAAGGGTGGTGGGACCCGAAAAAAAAAAAGGAAAACAAAATAAAAAAAGAAAAAAGGAGAAGGAAAGCAGAAACAGGTCACTCTCGGTTTTAAAAGGGGCCGAGAGCTCCCGGGGGAGAGATAGAACAGAGAGAGAGAAAGAAAAATAGGGAAGAGACAAAGGGGATTTCATATGCGCATGCCAAACAAGCCAATTTAACTACGCGACGTAGTGCTTAAACCGCAAGTTTGACAATATGAGTACCTGTTGGGTCGTAGACGACAAGATGATAGTACTAACACCTTTTTTGATTTTGTAAAATCCATGTATTGAGGTAAGGATATATATATGGAAGTGATGACATATTTGTTGTATAAAGCTGAATAAAATGTTTGATACTTTTGAGTTATTGGGGATGGTTCGATAAACTATTCTTGAAGGGTCATGCGTGCTATTTTGTACATTTAATTTATGAGATAACTCTTGTAAGATGATATGTTTTGGGTTCAGAAAACTAATTGTAACGTGAATTGGTAAATGATTAAGTGTTACATGATAACGAAACTTCGTATGAATCACCTTTAGAGCCTTGTAGTCAAGAATTAAGTACTACATGGCAACTTAAGTCATGTGGGAGCCACCTCTAGGGTTTTGCACTTTTAACATGCATAATAAAGAGCTAAGTATTGCATGATAATGTATTTGTGGGAGCCATCTAGGGCCATGTACCTTTGATATACATTGGGTAAGAACTAAGTAAAAATTCGTGAGTCATTTTTGGAGCATTGAGTTAGATATTGAGCATGGAATGAACCATTGATATGAGATATGACGAATTCAATTATTGAATTGAACCAATGATACATGTTTTGATTTTATAGATATGAAAGGGAAATGTTGCTTCTTAGAAGTTATATATTACTCATTGAGCTGTGGTTGTTCATTCTACTCATTCTTCATGTTTTTCAGGTCCCTCAGTTAACAGCAAGTAGGACGAGAGTACTATTATGGGAAACTTTTGGGAGTCATACTTTTGGGTATAGCTTAAGGAATCAGTGTATATTATTCTTTTAAGTTTGTTGGGAGAGTTTTGGTTGTACATATTCTTTGTGGTGGATTAAGGAAACTCTGATATTGTAACCAACCAGTTGGTTTATTTGATACGTAAATATGGTTGGAGATATATATTTTGATATCGGGTTGTTAGTTATATTTGAAGCTGCATCTTTCGTGGGGAAGGACAGCCACGTCATCCCCATATTTTTGTAATTTTGGGGCGTGACATCTTTTGGTATTAAAGTTTAAGTTTTAACTTTTACGAGTACATATTTCAAACAATGTGAGATCATATGATAGAATTTAGTGCTTAGGCTTTTAGATACTAAGATATAGTTTCATTCTTGGTTTCGGGTGACCATGTGTTCCAACTCAGAGACGCTTGCCTTACTTCATAGGAGTTGCAAAGGTAAGAGAGTCGCTGCCCCCCATACTAGAGATATGCCTCAAGCTTCTCGAGGTATAGCTTCAAGGAGGAGATTAGAGAACCAATTTGATGGGAGTCTCAACTTGCATGAAGCCAAGGAAAAGTCCCAAGAGTTGGTTCCTCCGACTAAGTTCATGCAGGCAATGCTTCACTAATATAGTCAAGTGAAAGAATTAAGTGAAGATGGAGTAATTGGCTTATGCACATTCATCCAATTGAGAATGGTGGACCCATATAAGTTAAGCAAAATTGGATCCTTTCAAGGCCAACTGTTGGATTAGAAACATGGAGGAGACTTTCAGAGCCAAGAATGTTCGTGATGAACAAAAAGTCAACTTTGCCACTTGATGTTTTGAAGGCAAAGCTATTTGTTGGTGGGAAGGAACTAGACTGGCCTTCGAAGGTAATGATGTAGTCATTTCATGGAAGGATTTTAGTGAAGGTTTTAATGCATAGTTCTTTTCAGAGTCCTTCCAAGTAAAGATAAGAAGCGACTTTGTCAATATATCTCAAGGTATCTCAACAATTATGTAATACGTGACCCATTTTAATCAATGAAGTAGATTTGAGGATGGTTTTGCGACTAGTGAAAGACGTAAGGGTTAACACTTTCAATGCTACTCCGATTGGATATTTGTACTATGCTCATACCTTTTGAACTAACAATGTACAAAGATGTTTTGAATTGAGCGATTACAATCGAGCAAGACACATTGGAGCATGGCATACAAGGAGTGCCTTAATTGAATAAAGACGATAATTGTTCATCTTCTCCGGTGGAGAAGCCAATCGAAGGTTGATGACCGCCAGCTAGGGGTCGCGCCCGCCGGCAACCGCGACCGACCCTAGCGACCATCGCTGGACCTTAGGCGATGCTTAGGTCGCGCGACCCAGGCGACTGATGGCTTGAATCGCGTGACCCAGGTGGTCGTCTGAGGTCACGCAACTGTAGGCGACGGTCACCTGAGATTGGGCAGCCTGGGGTTGCCCGACCCCGGCAACCATTCGAGGGCTAGCTCTGGCCATCTGACTGCCGGATCCGGTGGTTCGGTTGCTAGATCCGGCGGTCCGATGGCCGGACTTCAAATTTTTTTTTTTTTTTTTTTTTTTTTTTTAATTTAATAAAAGTCATTTATAAATGCAAAATTTACCAAACAGTATTTTGGCCAAAGTTATTTTTCAATGCAAATTTTATCAAACGTTATTTGCATTTCGGAAAACCCCCTTCACCCAAAGGTATTTGCATTTTTGCAAATGCATTCCCCAAAAGCCGAACCAAACGAGCCCTTAGTCCTTGGAGTCGGGACCACATTGAACAAATTTAAAGTTTAGGAACCACATTGTTTATTGGACCAAAATTCAGAGACCATTTGTGTCATTTACCCTTTTCTTTTAAACTTCTTTTGATGCTGATGTAGCATGAATAAGTAATTATTTGTAAAATTCAATGATTTTGCAGAAACTGCTTACTGTTGTAGCTGTTGTTGAACTGAATATTATATCATCTTTTGTCACTTGCACAGAATGTCTAGTTGATCTAGTTTGCATATGATCATCTTGTCTGGGTACTGAGTTTTGCTGGCTGTGTCAAACAATTTCAGAAATTTAGGTTGTATTTGAAGAGATTAAGTGGAGTAGCTCAGCAGCAAGGTGGGATATCTAGTTCATTCTGTGGAACTGTAGAATCAAATATCAAGTTGGGTCCCCTGGGAAGATATGATATCCAAGCTTTGGCAGCCTCTGGTCAGATTTCTCCGCAGGCATTAGCAGCACTGCAATCTGAGCTTTTGGGTCGACCAACAAGCAACCTAGTGTTACCGTCATTTGATCAGCCAACTCTCTTGCAAGCTTCCCTGCAGGGATCCAAGTGTCTTCCTGTTGAACATGGTGTGGCCTTTGGTCAGCCTCTGATTAAATGCCCATCTAATGTCTCTAAGCAGTATCAACAGTCCATTCTATCGAGTCAGGATGCACCTTTGAGAATTGGACCGTGGCAAGCTACTAGCCTTAGTACAGTTGGAAACAATAACATTGTTGCAGGGTCGAATATTCAAAGTAATAACACTTTGATGGATATATTTCAAAGACAACAGCAGTATCAGCAAAAGCAGCAATTACAGCAGCAGCAGCAGCAACAGCAACAGCAACAACTGCCACAACAGCCTCTCCTAAAGCCTAGCCGTTTAATTAATGTGCAACCATCTTGCCTTGTTGTTCCCCACTCATCAGCTGGTTTTCAAGTAGCGGGTAGTCCTGCTTCTGTGAACCAGAGTTCCACCTACAATAGAAGTGCCGTCATTGACTACAGTCTTCCATCATATCAAGGCAATACTACTTTAAATACTGGTCTGGCCTCAGATAAAGATCTCAAAACCTCTGGTGTACTTGGTGGCTACTCTGTACAAGGTTCCATTTCACCGACTTTGTCGTCTAGTTCAGCGAATGCTGACAGTAGCTATAGCTGTCCACTTCGGAATCCATCTGCAAAATATAACATCGTTGGACAAGCACCAGGTGTTGTTTCTGATTTTTCCAATATCCAGGGTTCTTATGATGCTAAGTCAGGTGAAGCCATTGATCAAGGATTGCTAAAGAATCTAGGATTTGTTAGTAAAGGATCAGGCACCCCAAGCCTTTTCACAGTTGATGAATTTGGACCACCGTTGAAACAAATATACAGTGGAAAAGTCCATCTGGAGAGTAGTGCAGGTAGAGTCAAACAAGAACCGAGCTTTGACTTTGTGGATGCAAAAGTGTCTATCCCAGTATTGGAGCAACTTTCGTCGAATGATCTTATGAGCGTTTTCACTGAATAGGTAAAGTTTTTTTCTATTTTGTTATTCTTCTGTCCATTTTCCTATGAGCATAATATTGTAAGAAATCATGACTTCTATATAAAGGTGCAAAATGGGTCTTAGACCCATATATGACCCATTTAAATCATAAATGGGTCATATATGGGTCACTTGTTTTTTTTGACAAAAAGTAGTTAAATGCGTTTAATAATTAAAGAATTTAATAGGTGGGTCTTAAGTGGGTTTTAAATGGGTTGGAATTAGAACTTATTTTCACCCAAAACCTCACAATTTCTCTTTTTAACTTTACAAATATATATATAAATTGAAATTATAATTATTTTTTTAATTTTAATTTTCTTCTTTTTTTTTCTTTTTTTTTTTTTTTTTTCACTGGCCAAGCGAGCCTTGAGCTCCCTTGATCCAGTGAGGCGAAGGCCTCGCCAATGTCCGGTGAGAGGCGAGCTCAAGCTCGCGGATCCGGCAAGGCGGAGGCCTCGCCGTCGGGTGCGAGCCGGGCGAGCTCGAGGCTCACCCGTGGCCGGCGAAAGAAGAAGAAGAACAAGAAAAAAAAAAAGAAAAAGAAAAATATATTTAAAAAAGAATAAGAAAAATAATTAAAAATTTAATTTTAAAAATATAAAATAATTAAAATTCGATTTTTTAAAAATAATTATTTCAAAAATTATAAAAATTGTCCATTTTATTTGTGTTGTATAAAACTATTTTAGCAATGCCATTTTTATATATATAAGAAATAAGCTTTCTTAAGTTTAGTTAAATAGGTCGGGTATGGGTCAAATTTTTTGTATTGCAATAAATGGGTTATAAACGGGTTAAATGGGTCGATTTGGGTTAGACCATTTATGACCCGACCCGACCCGAACCTGACCCGACCCACCCATTTAACAGGTTTACTTTTATATAATGTTCTGTAGTCGTGTCTTAATATTGTTTTGGAATCTCCACCTTCCCCTTCGACGTAGGACCTTGATCAATTTTGTTGCTATGTTATAGACAGCCTTCCAAGAATGTAAGCTGTCTCTGTGGGTGTTCCTGCATCCCTTTGTACTAATATCCACTGTCTCCCTGGACATAGTACCATGTCACCTTGATGGATTTTTGTTAACAAATTGCGGTTGATAACTTTGTCAAATATGGTCAGCGGTGAACTGGTTATGAGGTGGTGGTAAAATTGAATGAGTGTGCAAAATGATTGACCTTTTCAACAATTTTCTTAAAACAATGTTTTTCCAGCACGGTATGTATGAGAAACTGTGAGGGCTGTTCTCTGCATCTCTGCAGGCACTTGTTAAACTATGACTGCTGAATCGCGGCATGTCCAAGGAATTTCACACAGCAGTAGTTTCTTCATTGTGCTCCTACTTTAGTACAATTGGCATTATGTCTACTATATGCAAGCTGGGACTTGAAAGTCTCTACCTGTCATTTAATTCAATTGTATGAATTTGCAGTCAGTATTAGTTGAAACTTAATGCACATGATGGTCATTCATAATTATCTGATGACCTAAGCCTTGACCCTCTTTTACGATAACCATAGTTACATGCAATTGCCTAACAAATTGCCCTTTTCACAGGATGCCTATGCTGTTTGATTGGTTTGGAGGCTCTGTTCCATTTGATCGAGAAGCACAGATTTATCCACTTCTCGGGGTGGGACGGATTCTGGTTTGAAACTGTAATGTTTTCTTCTAGAGACTTACTAATTGTTGCTGAACCGCGTGTATAAATGCATTTCATTAAACTTATGCACAGTTCCGAGGCGAAAATAAGCTGTATGTAATATTTAGGGGCTTGGTTTCACTTCTCGGACTCACATTTGACTGATGTGTAGTCATTTGGACTAGGATGTTGATATTTATTTATTGATTTCTCACTCGTTCTCTCACACCACCCCCCACCCCGAGGAAGGGCGATTTTCTTCCTACTCTGAACTGAGGACATATTTGGTATGTGTGGGAAAATAAAAGTGGAATAGGAACTTATATTCAGCATGTTTAGTTACTTCCCTCATATAGAATAACTAATTACATGACCGAATTACTAGCTATATAAATACGCCAAAAAAAAAAAATGATACCATGCCAGTGTGACACATTTATTCTTGAATTTTTTTGGTGATACCAAAAATTCCAAATTTATATCTGTGGGGCCTAATTAGGCCCCAGTCTAAATTTTAAAAATCTGTCTACACGGACGACGGATGATTTAAAAATTTTGACGGAAATATCGTTTGATGGAACTTTAAAGGATGGTAAATGTGTTAGATAGGTACAAATTTAAATTTAGGGTAAATGTGTCATAGTGGATATAGTTAGGGTTTTTTGTAGTTTTTTTTTTCTCTTTTTTCTATCGAATCTTATACTTGTGTAGTGAAATCGTTGTAGCACTTATGGAGAAGTTACTGGCAATCTATATATGTGAAGTTGCTTTTCTCTAAATTATGTAAGCGTTGCTTATTAAATATAAGTAGACTTTCAATATTTCTGTCAGAACTTTACTAGGATGTGATTAGGTAGTAGTTCTGCAACTTTTCATTAGGATAAATAAAGCATCGATAATTGAGTACGCCATTCTTATTTTTGTGCGTGATTGGTAAGGAGAAGGGTATGCATATGTCAAAAACTCATAATTATTTTCGCGAGATTAGTGATTTATCATGGGGACAAATAACTTTCATTCTCTAAATAGTTGACAACTTATTCATAGGAATTGGTGACTTTATGTGCTTGAAGAGTTAGTATGCATCAATCGCTACGATATTTTCATGGTCGGTAGATTTTCAATCGACGAGTATCTTTGACACCATTTTTCATACGAAAAAAGTACCAATATGTCAAGTAGGTTGCCGATTAACTTGTTACATGATTAGTAACTTTTCCATAAATTGATTAGTTTTTGTTGATAATATATGTCAAGTTTGAGTAGGCAAAGAACGTTGATTTTCTAAGGCTCCGTTCATTTCATGGAAAATGTGACGTTTCTGGAAAATATTTTCCAAAAAGTCATTTTCCAAGAAAATGTAATTATTTTTTGGTGTTTGGATGAAACCTAAAAATGAAGTGAAAAATATTTTTCGTTGTTCAGTAAGGAAAATCTTTTCCCACATATACTCTTTTTCATTTATTTTATTTTTTAAAATGGAATTTTCATATTTTTTAAAAATTGTTTTTTAATTTTTAAAATCTATTATTAATTTTTTTCATTTTTCTTTGTTTTCCATCTCCTTCTTTCTTGGCCGGTTGCTGACCATGGCAATGGCCCGAGACTGGTCACCGGTGAGTCTCAAGCTTGCCGACAAGCACAAGGCTTGCCGCTCATCACATTGGCAAGTGTGAGCGTTGAGTTTGAGGCTCACCAGATTGACGAGTGCGAGCTTGAGATCAATGAGCTCGAGGTTTGTCTGGCGATGGCCAACGACTAGCTAAGAAATATGAAGATGGGAAACAAAGAAAAAAAAAAAAAGAAAAGAAATAGAAAAGAAAAAGGAAAATAAATAACTCGAATTAAAAAAGAAAAAGAAGAATAAAAAATAATTCGAATAAAAAAAGAAAAGAAGAAGAAGAAAAGGGAGGAGAAAGTGAGGATTTGTAGAGTTGTGAGATAAGAGAGATCAAGTGAGGAAAATATTTTCCATTTTTCAAAAATGGAAAATATTTTCTCCTAATTTAGAAGACTTTTTTCTTTTCATGGAAAACATTTTCCCCAAGGAATTCATTTTCCGTGAAACGAACGCAGAAAATTCGGAAAACATTTTTCCAGAAATTATTTTCCGCGAAACGAACGGAGCCTTAATTTGGTTAGGTTTTCTAGCTTTAGTAGTGTCTCTTATTTTGGAAAGAAATATCATGTATATATAGGAGATGGAAATTCTACCTTTATATACGCACTAGATGAAGTGTTAAGAGAGAGAGAGAGAGAGAGAGAGAGAGAGAGAGAGAGAGAGAGAGAGATATGTACATTTTTTGAGTGAATTTTCCATACAAGATTACGATATGATACTTGAGGCTTCACTTTGTTCACAATTAATGCTTGGGAAACACTTAAGTAATTGAAAGATAGTAAAATCTATACTCTGTAGATTCATAGTAGATTTTATGGTAGTTAATTTTCTCACGGGTAGGTATTGACACTTGAAATGAACCATGTAAATCTTTGGTGACTAAGGGCACATTTGGTAATATTTCTGTTTAAAAATTGTTCCAGGGAACAGAAATAGAAAAAAGTGTTTCTGTTCCAGGGAACAATTTTTGAATAAAAAAATGCGTTTGGTAAACTTGTTCTGAGAATAAAAAATTAACAGAAACACGTTTAGTAAATTTATGTTATTTTTTTGTTTCTTTTAATTTTTTTTTAATTTTTAAAATATTTTTATTTTTATTTTCTTTATTTATTTTCTTTTATTTTTTTTTCTTCTTTTGGCCAATCGCCGGCCTCGGCCATGGCCGGCGACCGGCGACGAGGGCCGATGGCCTCGCCCGGATCCGGCCTCGCTAGTGGTGGGCAAGCTTGGGCTCGCCGACCCGGGCGAGCCGAGCTCGCCTAGCCTTGCCTCGTGCCGGCAAGGCTCGGCCTTGTCGGGGACCGGTCCGGTGAGGTCGCCGGTCCTCGACGGCCGGTCGGTGGCCATGGCTGAGGCTAGCAATCGGCCAAAGAAAAAAGAAAAAGAAAAGAAAAAAAAAAGAGAAGAAAATGAGAGGAGAGAGAAAATTTGTTCTTAAAAATTGTTCTAGAATTATTGTTTCTTGTTTTTGTTCCAAATGAGTTTCTGGGAACAAAAAAATAGATTTGGAACAAAAACGCAAACAAACGTTTCTGTTCTTTTTTTGTTCCCTGGAACAAAAAAACAAAAATTTTGTTTATAAACATAAACAAAGAACATTAACAAACATGCCCTAATTGTTCACTGTTAATTTCTATGGTAATTTTTTGTTCCTCCAAGTGCAAGATCCGTTAGTTTCACAACATTTTTCTTAAGAATAAGTAACTTTCGACTCATCAATAATTAGTAACTAAGGGGTTGCATGTTTTTTTTTTTTTGGTAAAGGTAAGTATAATAAGAAAAGCTTAATCCAGATGTACAAAAACCGGCGCCAAAACAACCACTCAAAGAGACGACAAGTCAGGAAGAGAGGAAGGGTGCCGAAGCAAAAAGAAAAACACTAGAAGAAGAAAACGGGAAGAACGACAAAACAAAAACAAGAGCAAGAGCAGACAACCAAGGCTAGGGGGCGCAAATGCGCTACTCAGGAGACCCGAAAATGGAGGAATGAAGACCCCAACATCGCTGGAACCTCCTATTCCTAGGGTTGTCTGCAACATTGCTGAAGGTGAGCACCTTGTCCTTGACCACTTTGATGAGATGAGTCTTCAAAGCCGGCAACTCTAAGGTCTCCCCCCGAAAGATGATGCTATTGCGCTTCTTCCATATCATGTAGCACATGGCACCAAAAGAAAACCGTGCTAAGCAGTGAACAAAATCCTTGCCATGCAGAAACTTCAGGGCCCAAGTGAGGTTGTTAGACCAAGATCTGTTTCTCCACGGGAGATTACATCTCGCCGCCCAAAAAAATGCGAGACTAGCCGAGATGCGGTAATCAAAGAACAGGTGATCAACAGAATCCGGTCTATCATTACAAAAGGCACAAAGCCCACTGTTTATTCTACCACAAGATAAGAGGAGAACCTGGGTGGGTAAACGATTCCGAATAATAAGCCAAAGTATGAATTGAAACCTTGGAGCAATAGAATCATTCCATATGAGCGAAGCCCAAGGAACACGATCCTTCTTCCTCCTAATAACATCCCACGCTAAAGCTACCGTAAAGGCACCAGGAGCGCTCCCACGCCAGGTAAATCTGTCTGGGGAACGAGAGAGGACCGGAAGAGAATAGTCACCATCTACCAATAAAGTCCTAAGCGCACCGCCATAGGGGGCATATAAATCCGCAAGGGTTGCATGCCTGGAAAAACCTGAACTGTCAATGAAAGAGTCCGGAAGGAATAAGCTTAGAGGGACTCTCGGGTGCCAATTATCGAACCATAAAGACACAGAGGAACCATCTCCAACCTCCCATAAGAAATAAAGCCGAAACTCCCGCCTTAATTGCATGATCTTCTTCCGGGACCAAGAACAGACATGAAGGAGTGCGGGAGATCAAAAAATTATGCTTCTTTAAGAAGGTGGAATGAATCCACATACACCACAACGATTCTTTATCTGTGAAAAGAATCCAAATATACTTAAGCATCGCGGCTTTGTTGTAATCACGCAGCCTGCGGATACCCAAGCCTCCCTCAACCTTAGGGAGACATACTTCCTCCCAAGACACTTTCGCACCCCCTTGGCCAAGAGAGGGACCTTTCCAAAGAAATTGCCTCAAGATTTGTTCAATGCGATCAAGCACTGAACACGGGAGAATAAACACACTGGCCCAATAACTTTGGATGGAATGAAGGACAGATTTTATAAGTTGTAGCCTACCAGCAAAGGAAAGAAAACGCTGGGCCCAAGATTGGACCCTGGCCGTGATACGGTCCACAAGCGTGACACAATCCGTCTTGGCAAGCCTCTAAGTAATGATTGGTACCCCTAAATATCTCACCGGAAGTTTACCTTCCTGGAAACCAAACGCCATAAGGATATAATTCCGAATAGTAGGGGATCCACCAGAGAGGAAAACTTCGCTTTTACTTGTATTGGGCCGCAACCCACTCCAAGAGGAAAAAATGTCAAGGCCCCTTTTAAGTAATGCAACTGAGTGCCAGTCTGCCTGACAAAATAAGAAGACATCGTCTGCAAAAAATAGATGGGATAAGTTTAGAGTTTTGCACCTCCAGTAATACTTGAAATCAGGTTGAGAGGCGCGGGAGTTGAGGATCCCAGAAAAAACCTCCATCACCAATGTGAATAGATAAGGCGACATAGGGTCCCCCTGTCGTAGGCCCCGGCCACCAGAGAAGAAACCGTGAAGTTCTCCATTAATAGATATGGAGTACTTAGGCGTTCGCACGCATATCATAATAAGCTGAATCATCCAGGGAGGAAAACCAAAAGCTGATAGAGTTAGCTCAAGAAAATCCCAATCCACCGTGTCGTATGCTTTTTGGAAATCAACCTTTATCGCACACTTAGGCAAGTGAGGGTCACGGTGGAAACCTGCAAATAGCTCTTAGGCCAATAAAATATTATCATTTATCCTCCTACCATTCACAAAAGCATTTTAGGAGGGGCTAATAAAGTCCCGAAGCACAGCAGCCAGCCGATTGGCAAGGATCTTAGTAATGACTTTATATATAGTATTGCAGCAGGCTATGGGCCTAAAATCAGATACTGCACAAGCATTAAGGACTTTGGGCACCAAAGCAAGGATGGTGTTGTTCACCTGACGTAGCAGTTTTCCGGAATAAAAGAAGTCCTTAACCGCATCAACTACTGACGGGCCTACAATCTCCCAAGAATTCTTAAAGAACTCAACAGTAAAGCCGTCAGGGCCAGGAGCCTTGCCTCTCGCGAGGGAAAAAAGTGTGTCACGAATCTCATGATCGAGTACCGGCCTAGACAGAACACTAACCTGGACATCAGTAAGAGGACGCCTTATGAAAGCCTGAAGCTCCAGCAACGACGGCTTCACAAGGACAGTCTGAGGTGAGAGAAGATCAGTGAAGTAAGAAACAAACACTTGTTGCACGCCAGCTGGATCGGAAACCAATAAACCAGAAGAGTCCTTGACGGATAAAATTATATTCCGCAGCTGTCTTCTAGTGATAGAGTGGTGGAAGAACTTTGTGTTCTTGTCCCCTTCCTGGAGCCAACGAATCCTGGATTTTTGTCTATAAAAGGACTCCTCTTGACTTCGAAGATCAACAAAACACTGACGTTGTTCTTTTTTGAGCTCCACCAGATTAATACTAGTTGGGTCTTGTTGGAGGGCATGCTCAGTAGTTTTCAAAGCAATTCTTGCTTCATTCGTTCTCACAGAGATGTCCGAGAAAGACTCTCTGTTAAGTTGCTTAAGGCGGCTTTTCAGGGCCTTTAACTTGCTGACAAGTCTGAACATAGGGACGCCGACTCCAGGGGAATCCCAAACTTGCTTGACCAAGGAATCAAAATCTGGATGCTTCATCCAAAAGTGGAAGAACTTGAAAGGCTTCTTTGTATGGGCCGGTTGTAATACTCTGACCACCATTGGGGTGTGATCGGAAATACCCGGATTCAAGAAAGAAGCTTCAGAGTAAGAGAAGTCTAGTGTCCACCTTGAGTTCACCAAGACTCGATCAATTTTTCTTTGCTTCCGATTTGCCCCAGCTGAGGTGGACCAAGTATATCGAAGGCCAACGTATCTAAGATCCTCCAACTCCGTCTGGGCCAAGCAATCCCGGAACTCATCAAAGTAAGGAATCCAGGTATCGGTGCCGCCCATCCGGTCAGTCGGATCTTTGATGGCATTAAAATCTCCCGCCACCAACCAACGCGAGTCTTGCAAAATATTATTCATCTGGACAAGGTCCGACCAAAGGGGCCGCCGACGCAAAAAAGTGTGCTCGCCATATATAGTAGAAATAAAGCAGTCCACATCCATAGATAAAGAAGTAAGGCGACCATGGATAGCTTGAGCATTAGCCGAGGTTATATCAAAATTGACCAAGGTAGGATTCCATCCAACCCAAATCCTACCACGAGGAGCATAACCATAATTCGACACCCAATTCCAACCAGTCAAAAAGTTACCAGAAATGGACTGGAAGAGGGGCTCCGGGACTTTCGTTTCAATAATGCCAACAAAACAGAGATTATTGGAAGAAACCCAATTCCTTATCTCGGCCCTCCTCAGGGGACCCATAAGTCCCCGAATATTCCAAAAACCAACATACATCCAAAAAACGGGGAGGGAGAACTTACCTCTTCCTACTTGCCCCACGCCGATTAGGAACCGATGCGGGCACAATGAAGGGTGGGTGTCCGGGCAAGTAGACAACAACTTGTCCAGGGTGGATACCGGCTTTGAAGGGTCAAGCGGGGCGGTCGGAGAAGAGGGGCAGGACAGGAGGTCATCCACCTCGGATAAGCTGTACTCATCATTCTCCAGGCCACCAGCTAAGTTTCCTTGTCTCAGCCGAGTAGAAGAAGTACCAGGAGGTTCTAACCTACCCGCAATTTGAAGAGAACGGCCACTACTCGCCTTCGGAGTAGTCACCGATTGGTGAGTCTTCCCTAAAGAATCAAAAAGAGGAGTTTTCACTGGGGCCAAGGCTTGAGGCTTGACAGAATGAGCGGGAAGTGGGGCCTTCACTGGTATAGGATTTTTCAGCTTCAAAGCCTGAGAACCACCCCTTGGAGGAGGTATACCAGCAGCATTCTTAGACGGGATGGTCTTTTCCTTCTTCCCCTTAACTTGTTTCCATCCCGAGTCCACACTCGCAGGAGGCTGGGAAGCTTGAGGATCTGGGGTAGGAGCAATTGCAGGGGGTTCTGTTATTGCCATATGAGACGCTTGTTCTCGTCCTTTGATTGAGCTATCACCCCCAAGCCGTGAAAGAGGCTGAGGTGGATCACTCCTCCCACCTAGAAGTTGGTTCGGAACCGGGGTAACCGCTTGGGGCTTACCGGATGCAGCAGCAGATGGAGCACGAACTTGCTGAACCGCCACTTCAGACGACTCCTGGGCCAGGGGGTTTGAACATGTGTGGCCGAAAGTGCCACAAGCAAGGCAGACACTAGGCCTCCATTCATATTCGACATCAACAAAACTTGTTTTCCCACGATCTGATACCTCCATAGCTTCACAACAAGGCTTCTTTGCTGAGATTTCGACACATACACGAGCAAATACCAGCATGTTTTTCTCCTCTGTTCTCAGATCAACATATAAGGGCTTGCCCACTACACTGGCCACTGCACTTATGCCTTGGGCCGACCAAAACACAGCAAGGAGCTTCTTCAAACGGATCCACACAGGGATTACCGACTGGTCTACCTCTCTGATTTCCAGGGACGGCTTCCACTGTTGCAAGATTAAGGGAATTCTCGCTATCGTGATAGGCCCACCTTCAAGCACCTTCCTACGATAGTCTGCATCAGGAACCCGAAAGAAGTAGCATCCTTGACCGTTCGACATTACCTCCAGCACTTTGGGGCCCAAAGCATTCTTGATGGATGATTCCACCAGCTTAAAAGGAAGATTCTTTCCAATAAAATACCCTACCTAGACATTCAAAGAACTTGGGATCAACAGCATCCAGAATCGCATCCGAGAGCTCAACAACAGGTCTGTTGTTAATTATGGTAGGTGGGATAAACTCCAAGTCGAAGCCTTTGGTGGCTATTTTGGCCACATTGGCCCAAGAGCGAGGCTGGGGAGGTCTGGACTCCCTTCTTTGCTGGTCTCTCCTTTGCGGTCTCTTCGAGGCGGACCTGGCCCTACTTCTGCCACGGCGCTTCTCAGGAGCTTGCGTGGGAGGGGCAGCTCGGTTGGCTTGGTTAAGAGGATCCTCAAGTGGGCTATCATGAGGATGAGAAGAGGGAGCACGTCCCCTTGAAGTGCCAACATCATACTGCACCGATCGAGGCTGGCCAATCGCACCGGGGGTGGATGTGGCCATTTGTCGAACACTTGGTGGGCAGGCGAAGCACTTATCCGAGAAAGCCCATTAGAGTAATATGAACCCGGCCAATATTCAGATGAATAAAATGGACCAATGAGGAGCCTAAGCTTGCGCAGGAACAGCCCACACACCAGCACAGACACAGCAGAAATTTTGAAACGCAACAACAGTACAGAGCTTCGTTCAACCAATCAAAAGATGAGCTTACAAATCGATAGATGAGGAGACACTTGGACAGAAGCTAGGGGGATGAAGGACGATCTATCCTTCCACAGATCGGGTCCAAACGAACGGCGGAAGCTCCACACCAAGCTCGATCCAGAGTTCACGGAACAGCTACACCAGTCCGCGGAACAGCTGCACCAGTCCGCCTAGGGCAAGCTAGATCTCGAAACGTAAGAAGGATTTGAGGAAACCGCTCGGTAGGAATGTATAGGCAGGTTAGAATAGCCTATCCTCCGAAAAAAAAAAAAAAACAGCCAAAACGGCCTTCCAATTCACCGGGAACAAGCTTCACACCAGAACGTGAACAATGCAAAAATCGCCTGGAAGGAGAGAGCTCGTGAACGTGCACTCCGTGTACATCCGGACGTAAGAAAAAATATAAGGGGTTGCATGTTTTTGTTTCTGTTCTTTTTTTTGTTCCAGGGAACAGAAACAAAAAAAAAAGTGTTTCTGTTCCGGGGAACAGTTTTTGAACAAAAGAACACGTTTGGTAAGTGTAAAAAAAAACTGTTCCTGGAATAAAAAAAGAATAGAAACACATTTGGTAAGCTAAGTCAATTTTGTTCCTAGAATAAAAAAAGAACAGAAACACGTTTGGTAAACGACAAAAAATTTCTGTTTTAAATTTTTTTTAAAAAAAGCTTTTCTTTAATAAAGTTTAAACTTGATATTGAATTCTCATTCTTATGAAATGCTCATTAATTTTATTTTTTTCATGGTGAGTGAAGACAAACATTTATCACATGATCATATAGCATATTTCGTATAAAATTTTGTAAGTAAAGTTTGTATCAAATTTTTTTCAAGTACTTTTTTATTTTTAATTTTTATAACGTATAAACTTGATATTGATTTCTCATTCTCATTAAATGCTTATCAATTTAATTTTGAAAATGGTGAGTGAAGAAAAATATTTTCAACATGGTCATATGTGCATACTTAAACGAAAATTTTATATATCTCAACAAGAACCCTTCCATACATGACATCATAATAATGAAGTAATATAGTTCATTGTTCAACTTCATCACAGTGAATACTTAAAGACAATATTACAAAAGTCAACAAATCTTATGCATATTGTGATCCCTTGCCATTTTATTTGCAATACTTATCCTAAGCATGTTTATCCCAGATGACTGCTCATCCGATGTATCATTTGCAACTTCCCATCCTGTAGGTCCAAATGGATACTCCGGATCTCCATATATGGAAAAATTTCTGTCAATCCTATCTTGATCACGAATGTAATTATGAAGAGCACAACATGCAATTACAATAAGTGCTTGCTTCCGAATTGTAAATGGAGGCATATGTCTCAAAATGGTGAAGCGATTCTTTAATGCCCCGAATGACCTCTCAATTACATTTCTTAGTGAATAGTGCTTATAGTTGAATAACTCTTTTGCTGTTCTTGGCCGTCTCCCACTCCCTCTATATTTGCTGAGATGATACCGTTCCCTTCTAAATGGAGTTAAAAATCCCGGAAGTGCTGCATAATCAGAATCTGCCACGTAGTATTTCCCTACAACATGATATATATAAATTTGTTATGATATTAAATCATAATATAATGACGAATGTCAATATAAACAAAGAAAATACCGGGTGGTGGTCGGGGAAATTGCAATTGAGGAGTTTCGAGTGCTGCCGAAAGCACTCGATAATCATTGGCAGATCCTTCCCATCTAGCATACACGAAAGTAAATTTCATATCAAATGAGCAAACACACAACACGTTCTGTGTGGTAGTCCCTTTCCTGCCTCTAAATCAAACCTGCTGAGACATCGGGATAATAACATTTATATGGGTGCCATCCAGAGCACCTACGCAGTCCTGCCAATTTATTACCAATCTAAGATTATATAAGATTATGAACTACATGTATTTGATGGTATAAAGTCGATATAGAAATCATACCTTGAAGTAGCGCTTATGACTAGGATCCATAAGAATTTCTTGTGGGATGACATCAAAGGACGATGGTTTGATTATCTCTTTTGAAAATTTGATAATTGCTTTCAACACTTTGCTGAAATACTTGCTGATCGTTTCTCCAGAATGTTGAAATCTCTCACATAAATTTCTATTTGAGCTACCATGACAAACCAAAGATAATAATATCCCAATTTGTTCGTCTATTCTAATATATCGACTATCTTTTAGCCAACCTCTTACTCTCATCAAATCACATAAATTCAGAAAAACATGCCTTTCAATCCTGAAGGCTTCATATATCCTATCTGAATGTCTAGAAAGAATCTCCCTTATCCATTCGGATCCTAATAATTTGCTGTCCCTAATAGGTTCTCTTGTATGCATGGATGCGTCAATCGCAACCGTGCACAACCACGCTAGCAATATGCTAAGATCATCCTCATCCAAGAATTGTTGAACTTGTTCTACCTCTTCACTACATATACTATCTGATCCCTCTTCCATAGTACCTATACCATCACAAAAATATAAAAACATCAATATAGATTTTGAAAATATATCCAATAACAATCAATAACATAAGTCATAGTCTCAATAGAAGATGCCATTACATATAAGTACGAAGAGTCTCAACACTTATATATTTAAAAACGATATATTAATAGATAACATAAGTTATACAATCTAACGAAACCCCACTCAATTCATAAATCTACTAAAGATGATAAAGAAGTCCATTTCTCCTTTCAGGTGTGGATTTAATGAAAACCACCCTCCATGACGCACTATCGCATGCTCGATCCATTGCTTTATTGTAAATATCTTGGTTTATCTTAGGCATAGTAAGCAGAATATCCATCACAGCAGCTACGGAGAAAGGATCCTCAGCTGATGGCATAACCCCAGAGGTCGCAGAGCCATTACCAGATTGACTGGACTTAACTTTCAAAAAGTCTTGTATAGTTTTGCAAGTGTCATCAATACTGTTTTGGGTACTCCTCCTTCTCCTCTTAGTATTTGGAGTCCTATCCAATTTGTGCTTTCCACGAGTTGAAGTTGCAGCATCTCCTGGTGTAAAGACTCTCTCAACAGTGTGGTGATCACCGAAGTCATCTGTATGGCCACCACCAGCATCACCATAGGCATTGCCACCACTGTTGTCACCATATGCATTGTAACCACTGTTGTCACCATATGCATTGTAACCACTGTTATCAACACTGACATTGCCATCACCATGGTCATCTTCCTCCGACACCGTCACATCTTGAGCATTTCCAATGCCATATTCCCCAGTAGCATATGTACCACAATACATAGCTCGGGATACTGGGGAAATCCATCCTTCCTGAATTTTGCCCACTCCACATTCTCCTACAATTTTGACAATAATGACATTTGAGGTATATAATCATACATTTTAAAATTTATATACATAATGACATGAAAATGACCAAAAAGTTAAAAAAAAATATACCTTGATGTGAGATTCCCATATGCTCGGATCGTTGACAACAACTTTTTTATTGACATTATCCTAACCAAATCCAGACTGAGACATAAGTTTTTGAAAACTGCTATACTGTTTTCTCAGTTTGTTAACCTTGTTTCTCAGCTGGACCATACTATATTGGCATCCTGTTTGTCTAACGAATTCAGTCTGTATATTCCTCCACCCTGCTTTGTTGAAAGTAGAAGAGGTCCGATTTCCCTTTTTGACCTCATCCACCAACAAACCAATAAATATGTTGGTTACAGACTCGGTCCACTTTGCATTGAATGTCTGTCTCTCATATGCCATTTAATCTTTGATCGGTTGAGCAACAAATGAGTTATGAGTTAAATCAATAACATAATACTATATATGCCAAACACAAAATCATTCTCAAGAGATGCAAACCAAGAAGACTATATAATAACAAAAATGAAAATTGTTGAACTAACTTGTGTAAAACAGATCATAAGTTGCATTTTGAGCTACAAGAAGTACATAGTACTATGACTAGCAATGATCAATCAAACAGAATGCTCAAAATAAAATATACATCATTGTGAGAGACCTAAACAACTACTCTCATTTGCAATATTTTTGAGCTGTGAAATCCAAATGCAGCATTACCCTTGGTTCTTACCTTCTTATGATGCCGCGGTTGTCGCCGCGCCCCGACTTTGGCTGGTTCTCCCCCTTGGTGGTGAAATCGTCGTTGAACGCCCTCTCCATGAGCTTCACCAGCCTGTCCATTCCACATCACCATGAGCAACAAAACAACAATCGAAGGAAACCCCAATCCAATCGATGAACTGAAATTCCCCCCTTCCAAAACTGAATCAAGCAACAACACAACATCACTCGAAGCCCCTGCGGAATCGAAGGATCCACCTGTTGAATGGATCGATCGAGCGTCGGTCCGTGCTCCTCGAGCGAGCTGGCAGAGCTGCTCTGCCGCTCGAGCAGCTCGCTGGAGCAGCTCGCCGCTAGAGCGAGCTGGCGGAGTTGCTTTGCCGCTCGAGTTGGCGGAGCGCTCGCCGCTTGAGCACCTCGCTCGAGCGGCTTGCTCGAGCTCGGCGAGCAACTCAAGCGAGCGGCGGTCACCCAGATCTGCCGCAGATCTAGGCGACCGACGCTCGCTTGGGCCTCATTATGCTCGCTCGAGCGGCACGCAGGCGCTCCGCCGCTCGAGTGACCGGAGCCGCCGCGAGCAAGCACGACGGCTCGAGCGAGCAGCCGTCGCCCAGATCTGCCGCAGATCTGGGCGAGCAACGCTCGCTTGAGGCTCGAGCGAGCTGTCGCTCGAGCGAGCGTCCCTGCCGTCGGTGAAGGTGGGTCAGATTTGGGAGGGGTGGCTCTCGCCGAAGCCCTCGTCGACCGGAGAAGGAGGAGCACCAGAAACGTACCTGGATTCGGAAGCTTCAGCCGGTGAGTCGGCGGAGTGAGGAGTCGCCGGAGAGTCAGCTGAGTGGGAGGCGCCGGAGAGAAGGGAGAGACGCCGGAAAAGGGAGAGCACGAACGAACCCAGAACGAAGGAGAGCACGAACGAACGAAGGAGAAGGGAGAGCACGAACGAACAAAGAGAAGTGTTCCGGTTTTGTTTTTTGTTCTTTTCATTTTTGTTCTTTTTAGGCCTTCAAGAAGTGTTTCTCGGCTCCGAAGTAGGTTTTTTTTGTTTCTTTTTTTTTTTGTTCCAATTTTGTTCCGGGAACAAAAAAGCAAAAAAAGAACATAAACGCAACCAAACACATTTCTATTCTTTTTTTGTTCCCAGGAACAAAAAAACAAAAAAATTGTTCAGAAACAGAAACAAGGAGTGTTTCCATGTAGGCCCTAACTTTTCATATAGAACACTTTTAACCCATTATGAATTGCACACTGTGTAGTATTATTATTTATATTTATTTATTATAGTTTGAAATTTTTCACAAATATGTAGTTCGATAACTTAAAAACTTATCTACCAATAAAAATCCGAAAACAAAAACTCTTGTATGGTATAATATGAGATTCGAATTTCTACCGCTCAATGAGAAGGATAGGAGGGTCGACCCTTGCCCGCACACGGGCGAGCGGAAGTTGTGTCAATGGTGGAGGGGTGACATGGTCCCTACACATGCCATCCTCCTGAAATCTTCTTTCGATCCTCTTAAATTGATCCCACATTATCTCAAGATGTTAAGAGTAAGTTGTAAAAGTGTTATCTAACAAATTATATAAGTTAAAATTCTTCAATGACAGAACGGGATGAAAGATCTTGAGCTTGATCTGAAGTGTCGAAATTTAGAGAAACTAGTCAATTGGTCTTGATTAGAGTCTAATTAACCTCACTGGTTCATCAAACAAGGCAACGGGGTTTTGGTATTGTTAATAAGTTTTATTACAAATTTAATTTAGGAGGACCTCGTTAGGATACAAACGTGAGTTATATTAGAGAAATTCCATCTCAGAAAACTGATATGGTATAGAATAGTTAATATATTTTAATTGGCTCATAACTCATTAATTTAAACTTTTGAGTAAATATCGATCCAATTGAATATATTGATGAGCTTGCACTTGAGCTCTTTTATGGTAATTTCTCTAAGTGAAGGTATTGGGTTTGTGCCGTGCGTACTCAACAAATGGTATTAAATCCTACGGTTGCAGTTTTTGGGTAGGTATGCGTTGTGGCGTAGGAAGTTGATGCAGGAAGGGAAGCATCGAGTCCACGTCGGAATGTCACCAGTGGAAAGGGCAAGAGAAAGGCGAAATGTATCACCATTCAAAAGTTGACACGTGGCGAATTTGGGCCCACCTGTCGGCGTCAACTCTCTCTCCATTAACTTCGTCTCTTTCCCCTTTATTCTCTCTCCTCCCATTTGTTTCTGCCCATAACTCTCTCCCCCTCTTCTCTCTCCACTTCTCTTTTCTTTTTTTCTTGCGTCTGCTCATGGCCGCTTCAGGTCGAGGGACGGCGCGCCGCCGCGAGGCATCGGCGTGAAGCCTCCCGCCTCCGCCGATCCATGGTCCGGACCCTTTCGGTGTCTCCGCCTTTGGATTGCGAAGAAGAACAGCGTGGCGACAACCAGCGAGCTGGCCATAGTGGCCGCCACTGCCTTGACGATCATCTTGCTTGAGGAAGATGACAAGTCCGGCGGCGGCGCTTGGAGCTAGTCTATTACGGATGGAGGGAGAGAGCCGGGGGGGCGGCGGACGACGTGGAGGTGGCGTGGGAGAGGAGGGCGTGGACGCAAGAGGGGTCGGCGGGCTGCTTCGGGGTGGGGATGCACTCCACACCGGAGTGGCGGTTGGCGACGCACCAGGATTGGATGAGGCGGCGAAAGGTGTGGTTGGGGATGAGAGTGAAGTCGAGGAGCGGGGCGCGGGTGACGGGGCAGGTAGTGTTGCCGGCGGCGATCCAAGGCTCGATGTTGGACCGGTCGTAGGTCTGCCCCGTCGACACCGTCATCGGGTCCAACATCATCTCCAGCGAGATGGGACACTGGAAGTGGTGCGGGATCTGGACGCCCACCATGTCTAGCGGCTCCAAGCTCAGCCACCACGCATTTTTCTCTCTCTAGGAATGGCACAAAAGAGCTCCCTTTGTTCGTTATTGCACTCCCTCTCTCTCTCTCTCTCTCTAGAATGTGGGCACTGGATGAAGTGAAGGGTCGACACTTGCAGAGTGCGCAGATGGGCACTGGCGAAATTCCTTCTCCGTTTGCGAGAGGACGCTGGTTTCTTCTTTATTCGGGAGCAGAAGACAGAGAACGAGGGAAGAGAGAGAAAGAGGGAGGGAGAGAGGACAGCTGGTTTTTGTGGGCAGAAACGGAGGGGAGGAGAGAGAATAAAAGGGAGAGAGACGGAGGGTTAACGGAGGAAGTTAAGACTGACAGGTGGGCCCAAATTTGCCACGTGTCGACTTTTGAATGGTGGTACATTTCGCCTACGTGGAGGGTTAAACCCACCCAATATTTTCTCAAAGAGCAACAAAAAAAATGAGAAAAAGAGGGTAGGAGAACCAGTGGCCTACCGACACGCGGCCGGTACGGTATACTCTATCATCGTGGGTCCCGAGGCCAATTGCTTCCTTAACTTGACGAGCACGTTGGCTCATGCAGAGCCGTCGCCACCTTCCCCGCGAAGCGATGGGAATCCTGGCTTTTCTACTCTCTCTCTCTCTCTCCCTCCAATCGTTACGGAGCAGTGACGGAGAGAATGACTGAGACTAGTGCAATGCAGTGGTTTCTTGCAGTGGGGGGTTGTTGACTGAGAGAGGTTGACACGGAGTTGACGACGAAGGAGACGCTCTCCCTTCTCTCCGCCACTCTCCTTTTCTACTCCCTCTCCCTTTCTCTCTCTCTCGAGCATCGCTGAGACAGACCATTCCTTCCCCGCTGTGCCAGCTCTTCCGGGTAACCGCGCTTCTTCTTCTACTACTTCTACTTCTTGTCAGTCAAGCTTTGGTTTTCGATGATCGCCGTTCTCTCCCTCTGTGACTTGACATCATGTTCGAGAGTGCGAACTCCGTGCGGCTGTCTCTTACGATCGTGCGTGGATCTTGTGGTTTTCCGTGACTGCTTCACGGAATGAGATGGTGCACGTTGAGAAGGGATCTTAAGTACCGTGAAGGATTCATGATTATTAGCACGTGACGTGAGTCTCTTTAGGAAGGCAACTTCATTATCTGGAATTAGAATCCATCGCTGTCGTGCGTCCGGTATGGTTGCCTGAACTTGTAGGCTGTTCTGATGTTTTTTTCCGGGTGCCGGTCGCTCTTTCCCTTAAGGTGTACAATGGTGATTGATCCCGTTGCGCCTGTATATAGTTTTTCTGAGTGCTTTTCCAATAGCAGTGATCAAGCATTCATTTTGATAATCGATTACTAAGATGATCCGTGGTAGTTTGAGGCAACCATTACTTTATGTAAGTTCTCATGTTTCCTGTCTAATGGCCCAACTTGTTTTTGAAGGACCCTAGGCTGCAGACGCTGCTCTGTCACTGCTGGTGACCTCCTCCATACGGTGTAACAGAGCGCTATAAAGTTCTCGTCAGTAGAATGGGTAAGACTATACTCGTACGCGGATTCTCTTCATTAGTGACGAATGATACGGTCAGGAAATTCCTGGAGCAAAAGACCGGGAAAGATACTGTTGACGCCATCAAGGTTAGACCAAACAAACGTGGGGATGGATCCCATGCTTATGTCCAGTTTATCGACCCTGAATATGCTGAGTCGATTATTTCATCGGCTAGTCAAGGTTTGTGGTATCAGTGTTCTTGTTTGACTGTTTGCAAGGCTGATTACGATATTGTGCAGAAGCCAAGAACCCTTTGGCATTCGATGGAAGGTGTAGCTCTGCATTTTGGCTGCCAGGTATCAGCTAAAAGGTTCTCTAGACTGTGGACAGGGGCGAATGTCACTGTGAATTTCGGAACGAAGCAGAGAAAATTCTGCTTTTTTGTGTCTCATTTCGATGCGGAGTATAAGCTCGAGTTATCCTACGAAAACATCTGGCGGATGGAGCTACACCGTCCGAGAGGCCGTGGGGCAATGCATCTCGTGATTCAGGTGAGTGAACTTCATTCAGATCACGGGACTAATTTACACCAATATCGTGATTTATCCTCCGATGCATAATTGGTTTTTACATTTGATCAGACATCGCTTTGTGTGCAACCTCCTAATTCTACTGAACGTTAAAATTCTGATTTTCGGCTCTCTAAATGGGGTTGTTTCAGGCTCCCAGTAGTCACTTTTTGTTTAAATTTTATTGTATTTTCCAGACCTTAACAGAGAAATGGCAGGCAAACTCCAAACATTTTTGGTGGGCTCTGGTTGGGACTAGGAAAAGGGGTTCCGGTTTGGCCTCGTCTGATCAATCGGGATTCAGGGGGTCATTGGGATAGGTTGCTATGAAGGTCTAGGTAGTAAGTTTGTGGGAGTAAATGACGAGTTCTCAAGTATTTACAATCTGCAAGGAATTACTTAAAGATTGGACCAGTATAGTTAATGTTCCAAAGAGACCTGGGCAATAATAGCATTGTAAATTGAGAGAGAGAGAGAGAGAGAGAGAGAGAGAGAGAGAGAGAGATGGTGGAAGAGGGCTCCTTAGAAAAGATATGGTTGAAATTTTTTGTCTTAGGATGCACGTGGACCTAGTTTGGAAATCAAACAACATGTTATACTACACACCAATGACTAAACGTGCGTTTGGTAATATTTCTATTTTGAGGAATAATTTCTTTTCAAAAATAGTAATTTTCTATTTTTATTTTCTGGAATAATTTATGAGTAAAAAACGCGTTTGGTAACTGCACAAAATTTTTATTTTTTCAATAGAAAAAAAATTATGAATGCATTTGATATGATCCACATTTTTTTTATTGCAACATAGAATTTTTTAAATTTTTTAGATTTTTCTTTTTCCCTCTCTTCTTCTTCTTGCTCCTCCTCTAGCCGGTGGTAGTCGGTGGGGGGCGATAGACAGTGGGGGCCGGCGACTAGTGAGGAAGAAGAAGAAAATAAAAAAATGACTTATTTCTAAAAATTATTTTCAAGAGTAAAAAGTTACTTTTTTCTATTTTTTGTTTCTGTTCTAAATTTATTCTCTGGCTACTTTTCTATTTTGGGAATATAAAATTTAGTTGACGTTACGTAACAAATTTCTTTTTTTTTTGGCTCCAAGAAACAAAAGGATAGAGAAATTGACAACTTATCATGCGCATTCTAAGAGGCCGCCACCTCCTCCTCCCCTCAAATTCCAGATACGGGAAAACTAAACCACACGCCCAAGCAGCCATGATGGCGATGGGTTCGAGGTTTTGTGAGCTCCAGATTAGGTGGTTATGGCATTTGCAAGCTCGAGCTCGATGGTGGCCATGGCTGCTGTGAGCTCAAGCTCAAGTGGTCATGGCCGTGATTCCATGCTCCTTCCTCTCTCTCTCTCTCGCATTTTTTTTTTTTTAATTCTTATATTGTGTGATGCTGTGCCTATTTGGCACCACATAAAAGAAAAAAAGAATTCCATGAATAATAAGGTGACCTGTGTACTTAGATGTCCAACTCAACAATTTGACTGTGCATGCAGACAAGGGAAGATATATAACAAAGGGATTAATGTTTAACATTTAAAAAAATTAAGGGATGCTTTTGAATTGAAAAAGGTAGAGGTATTTTGATTTTTGGGCAAAAGTCCAAGGACCACTGCGACATTACACCCATTGGAGATTATGTTAAGGGCTACCTTGTATTTATGTCGCATGCAATTTGATTAATGGGGAAAAAGTTCATCAGAAATCGTAAAATTTGTGTATTCAATGAATCAAGTTCTGAACATGTAAATTTGTGCAATCAAATTTTAGCCATTTTGAAAAATATCCAGTCACGTTTCCTCTAAAATGCATACCTGATAGCTTGGGATAGGCTGCCAAATAAGAGAAATAAAGAACGTTATAGCTAGGAGGACTTGATTGCGCCAATTGAAAAGTTTATCACCTGGTTACATTTTGTACACAAGATTTATGACTTTCAATACCATTTTCCGTAAATGATAGTGTTGTGGAAGCAAGCAATCGAATAGTAAAATAGATAGAATTGAAAAATAAATAGGACGTTAGATTTATGTGGCTCGGTTAGGTAATCTACGTCCATGGTGAGAGTAGCAAAAAATTACATTATAGATTAAATGATATAGCAGAGAGAACAACCATACTCGAGTTGTTCAAACGCATTCAATATTTTTAGTTGTCAATTACACCTAATAAGTCATACAATGTTTAGTCATACAATTTCTCATGATATAAACTCTTGAATTAGGAAAGTTTCCTTTTTAGCTTCAAACTTGAGACATATTTTCAATAAATAATTTCCTAATTAAAACTCTCAGCATATTAAGGACTTACTAACGCACGGTTAAAATCACAAGAAGACACGATAGTGTTTTTGTAAACTTCTTAAAGAATAAAGCTTGGAGGTTCATGGTCAAAATCTTTCATGAGGCTGTTGTTTCTTGATTTTGGGAATCCTGCATCTTGTTATATTAAAAAGTTCCAATCTTCTAAGGCTACGAGTTAATGCTAGATGAAGACTCTTGTCTGATCCGTGTATTATTAGTTGGTCTTAACAAACTTCAGGGTCATGGCAAGGTTGGTTAAGCAGGAGGCTAAGCAGGGTACAGAAGTTCCCTCCCGTAATAGAGATTAAATTTCATCTATGCTGATCTTATTCTGGCATCTGGCTAATTTGGAACTTACAAACGTTTTAGAGCCTCTGCAAAGTTAGAGTTTATAACTTTATACTTTTGGCGTAGTGGAAAATTTTCCATGGACGTTCACATACTGATAGACATCATGAATTTTCCTTTATGTAGAGCCAGCTTTCAGGGCTTCAGCCCTTTTTGGATTCTGTATAAGAAAACTTTCACTTTCACTGAGATAAAGAGGCCCGGTCCTCATCTTTTTTCTTATGCTTGCACAACCATGCATGCTTTTCTACATGGTATATGCTTCTTATGATAGAGGAGGACCTGATAAATTTCTGTAACTTTTGTTCTCGTGGATGTTAGCTGTATGGGGCTCCTTGTATTCATAAAAAAGTTCAGCATTCGGAATCAGAGAATATCTGGGGCAGTCCTCTCTACAACTTTTTCAAAGATGGTTCTGATGACCAGTGGGTTAGAGCGACTGATTTTACTTCATTGGCTTGCATTGGACAGTCATGTGCTGTCTGTTTAGAGATTCCTCGGGAATGCACGGTTCCAGATTTTCATGAAAACTTTGTCAATTATAAGGAAACCGATGGAACATTGTATATGGAATTTGGTTCTCCTTTCTCCTCCAGTGCGGATCTGGTTCCAATCGTAGGCCCTCCCAGGGGACTTGACTTGCCGTATGAGATTGTCTTTAAGATCAATTTGTTAGTTCAGAATGGCTGTCTAGCAGGACCTTGTCTTGATTCTTTATTTTATCGAATGGTTGATACACGGAGGATAGACATGGACATGATCCTAGATGCCTTAGACAAACTGTTCCATATGAAAGAATGTTGTTATGAACCCTCAAAGTGGCTGATTAAGCAGTACAAGAAATATCTCACCTCCCGGCATTCTACGAAACTGTCTTCAATAACGTTAGATGCTGGCTTGGTTTATGTACATAGGGTGCAAATAACACCATGCAGGGTGTATTTTTTTGGTCCAGAAATTAATGTCTCAAATCATGTATTGCGGAGTTATTCTCAGTACATTGACAATTTTATCCGCATTTCTTTTGTGGATGAGGACTTGGAAAAAATGCATTCAACTGATTTATCTCCTCGCACTGATTCGAGACATGGAAGGACGGATATATATGAAAGGATCCTTTCTATACTCAAGAATGGCATAAGAATAGGTGATAAGGAGTTTGAATTTCTTGCCTTCTCATCCAGTCAGTTACGCGAAAATTCTGCTTGGATGTTTGCTCCAACAAATGGTACAACTGCTGCAACTATCAGGGCAAAGATGGGTGAATTCAGAAAAATAAGAAATGTCGCAAGATATGCCGCAAGACTCGGCCAATCCTTTAGTTCATCTACTGAAACTCTCAATGTAGATAGACGTGAAGTTGAAGTCATTCCGGATGTTAAAGTCAAATCACATGTTGAGGATAAATATTATAACTTCTCTGACGGAATCGGGAAAATATCTGAAAATTTCATTCGGAAAGTTGCAAGAAAATGTGGCTTCAACGGCTATACTCCTTCAGCATTTCAAATTCGCTATGGCGGATACAAAGGTGTTGTAGCTGTTGATCCGACATCCTCTGTTAAACTGTCACTCAGAGAGAGCATGTCCAAGTATGAATCGAATGAGACAAAGCTAAATGTCTTGGAGTGGAGCAAATATCAGCCTTTCTTTCTGAATCGCCAGTTAATCACTCTTCTCTCAACGCTTGGCGTTCCAGATCACGTGTTTGAGAAAAAACAAAGAAATGCTGTAGATCAGCTCAATGCTATTTTAGTTGATCCCTTAAGAGCACAAGAGGCTCTAGATTTAATGTCCCCTGGCGAGAATGGTAACATTCTCAAAGAAATGCTAAAGTGTGGTTATGAGCCTGATGCTGAGCCATTTCTATCGATGATGCTGCGAACATTCAGAGCTGCAAAATTGTTTCTTTTACGGACAAAAACAAAGATATTTCTTCCTGAAGGAAGATACATGATGGGATGCCTTGATGAGACCCGAACTTTACAATATGGTCAGGTGTTTGTGCAGTATTCTGGTAGAAGGAAAAAACAGATGTGGGATGAGTCAATCATGTTCAGAAGTTCTGACTCAGATCAAACTGTTGTACAGGGAAATGTAGTTGTTGCGAGGAATCCTTGCTTACATCCCGGTGATGTTCGAGTTCTAACTGCCGTAGATGTGCCAGCTTTACGTCATATGGTGGATTGTGTTGTTTTTCCACAAAAAGGAAAAAGGTATGACTCGAACGTGCCTTGTTATTGGCTTACAATGATACAATGACCGTAGTTGCACTGGCACTTGTCAAGGACCTATCCTGGGCTTGTTTTTGCTTTTGGCTGTGGATCTTTGACTATTGTTTTGATTTGGGTTCGATCATAGTAATAAGGTCTAAAATTTCTGATATTATGTTTGTATTAGGTCTGAAATAAATGGTCGGATGTGTAACCCAATTTAATCTTTTCCTCATTTTCCATAGCCAAGGATGATTTTGACAGTTCTTTAGAAATAGTTTTGGGCCTTCTTTTCTATCACCTCTGAGTTTTGAGAATAAATGCTCAAATGTTTATCCAGTGGGACTTGATGGCTAGATTTGAACTCTTGTTAATCTTTCTCCTGGTGTCTCTTTCTTGAATGTGGTTTGAGTTCAGTGATCCGAGGCTGATGAGTAAATTTTGTGTCCAACCTTGCTAAGAAGCATCCTCTATGTTGTCTGTGCTTCTGATAGTTCTGGTTCTGGATAAATCCCTTTAGTTTTTCCCCTTAATTCTACTAGCTATAAAAGTAGAGGCAAGAAATTCCTTCCCCATAATTTGGGTTAACTTTTCTACTTTTAATCCTCCCTAACACACTGTTAGTTGATAAAAGTAGAAAGCAAAACATGATATTGATCTGCACTTATTTTGATTCTCATCTCAGACAATTTCTCTTTCTTAATAGGCCGCATCCCAGTGAGTGTTCAGGGGGTGATTTGGATGGAGATGGTTACTTCGTCTCCTGGGACTCAGAATTAGTTCCACCTCTCCAGAGCGAACCTATGGATTACACGCCTGCCTCGATTGAACAGTTGGATCACGATGTCACTGTTGAGGTAATGCTTTTCCTGAGCATTTTCAGGGAATTCTATACCCTGTAATAACTTTTTTCTGGTACCATGAAACTTATATAACAGATTACAGTTATAGTAGGAAATACATCTAGCATCCATTATCTTCACATTGTCTTTCTTTTCATTCGACTTGGCTTGTCCAACATGATGCTTGGATTGCATTTCATCCTCGCGGAGGAATTAGGCGTGTGAGCATCATGTCATGTCAACCCTGCTATGTTCTTTTGTTTTCTCGCTGGTTCCTTCTGCTTCTAAATTTGTGTGCTTCTCTTTCTTCCTACCCTGGGTTGGAAGAACCCCTAAGTTTGCACCTTTGGCAAGCAGATGATAGCTTAAAAGATTACTTACTAATCATACAGTTGAGTATAACTGGGCTCATTGATTCAACCATTACGTTGATAGGATTCATAAAGCCGAACCATACATCTTCTGTCCTTAAAGCTAAACGCCAAATTTTCTGTCACAACTTCAGACGCCACTTTAAACGAAGTGATAAACATTTGTAGGGAAACAAAAAGCGATTATGGTAAATAATGAAGCACTAGATGCTGTGGTGTTATCTAGATGGCTAGGCAACAACGGAAATATCGATCATCTAAAATTGGAGGTACCGTACATCGGTCCATTCAATTTCCTTATTGCGAAGAAACTCTTCCAGAGAACAGAGATTCATCATGATAACTCATCCTTGCTTTTGGGGGAAAATGGCTGGGGCTCATACTTTGGTGTTGGCTATTTGCTTGTTTTAACTGTGGCTTCACTTAATTTGGGCTTGTATGGATGTTATCATTTACGATGGTGATGTATGGGTTTGTATGGAAAAGAATCTTTAGATCTTTATAATAAGATTTTGTTCCAACGCAAATCTACAAGTAAAATTTCGGGATAATTACCCATTAGTTCTAAATCTATTATATTTTGCCAATGTAGTCCCAAATCTTTGCGCAAAATTTCAATATAATTCCTACGGCCAATTGCCACCGGAAATTGCTAAGGTGGAGTCCAATCATCACTGGTTTTCCTACATAACATGCTAGCGTGGACAATTTGTGAATCGCGACATCAACTATTTCGGGCGGCAATTGGCCATAAGGAATAAAAGTGTGATTTTTCACAAACGTTTAGAACTACATTGACAAACTTGGGAAATTTAAAACTGAATTGAAATTCATACATTAGGTTTAGGATTTAATTGGTAATTATTCCTAGAACTTGGCCTCGATACTTGATTGTACCTTCTTGACGTTGGATTTGGGACCTGCTCTTCACTGCTGTTGAGAATTTCCCATTTTTTTTGGTTTAAGTGTAGTCATTATTAGGCTATACTCTCCCATGCATATTCGCTTTTACTAAGATGGGTGTATACATTGTTCTTTTGCTATGCGGAACATTTCCTTTTCATGATGATGAAATGAACGGATTATTGGGAAACATTGGGAATGCTGGAACAGGAAATGGTCAACATGTACCTTGAATTGCTTACGAGAAAAGTATATCCCAGCGTACCTTTGTTTTCATAAGCTAATCGATGATCAAATATGTGGGAGATCAATAAGTTTGCCTGTCTACCTTTATTTTGTAAGGTAATCGATAATCGATTATGCAGGAAATGAATGAGTTGCATCCAGTTTGAAATTCACCCCTTGATTTCTCTAGTAATGCTTCATGGATGTAGGGGTTAATTCAACTCTTTTTGTGGTGTTGTTGCTTAAACAGGAAGTGGAAGAGTATTTTGTGAAATTCATGCTTTGTGAAATTCATGCTTAATGACAGCCTTGGAATTATTGCCGACTCCCACACCGCATTTGCAGATAGTAAGCCTGGAAAGGCCATGAGCCCTGAATGTTTAGAGCTTGCCAGACTTTTCTCTATTGCTGTCGACTTTCCAAAAACTGGTGTACCTGCTGTGATACCTCCTAATCTGTATGTCAAGGAATACCCAGATTTCATGGAGAAGCTTGACAAATCCAGCTACCCATCCAACAACGTGATCGGAAAGCTTTTCCGGGAAGTCAAAGAGCTAGCATATGCATCGAGCTCTATTCGGAAGTTCACGCTGGAAATGGCGAGGCAATCTTATGACCCAGAGATGGAAGTGGACGGATTTGAGGAATATGTCGATGACGCTTTCTATCACAAGGGTAATTATGATTACAAGCTGGGTAATATGATGGAGTACTATGGGATTAACACAGAGGCCGAAATACTTAGTGGCTGCATAATGAAAATGTCCAAATCTTCCACCAAGAGGAGGGATGCTGACAGCATTACTGGGGCTGTAAAATCCCTGAGAAAGGAAGCTCGGAACTGGTTTAATGATAAGGGAAGTGGTTCAGATTCTGAGGCTTTCGATGAATATGCAAAAGCGTCTGCTTGGTATCATGTCACATATCACCCGAGTTATTGGGGTTGCTATAACGAGGGTCTGAATCGAGATCATTATCTTAGCTTTCCTTGGTGTGTATATGATAAACTGATCCAAATTAAGAAGAAAAAACGAGGTAGGATAACTGATAATATGTCCACTCTTGAAGACCACTTAACCCGTGGATTGTTCCTGACAAATCCTACTCAGATATTTTATTAGTTGGAGGGAGCGGAGTTATTGTGTTTTTGTGCCTTCTGCAATGTGCAGGCTGTTAGAGGAATTAAACAGATATTAAAAGAACAGCTGAACACAGGAAATGGTGATAGTAGAAGAGCCAAACCTGATGAAGTAACTGAGACAGAGGAGGCTGGAACAGAAGAAGCTGGAGCAAAAGGAAGGTCGTGAGTCGTGAGCTGGCGATCCAAGTGAATTGATGAGCTGGCGATCCATGACAGCAAAACATAAAACATAGAAGTTGATCAAGCAAATAAAAGGAGCTGCACAGATAGAAGAACTACTTATATACTTCTATGTTAGTTATTCTGTTGTAACAAGTTGGTAACAGAAATAGCTGAACAAGTATAAAAGGGCAAGAGAATGAGAGTAGAAGAAGCGAGAATTGATCTTCATCTTTTTCATATCAGTTTGTTCTTGATTCATCTTAAGCTTTTTCTTTCATCTCTGTATTCCGAGAATGATGAAGTTCTGTAAAACGTGAACCAGAAGTTCTGAAGAAGAAATACATTTGAGCTGAGGTATTTTTCATTGATTGTTCAAGATCAAATCTCTTTCATATACAGATCTTGGTCTATATTCAGTTTCTTCTCATGGTATCAGAGCACATTGCCTGGGAATAATAGATCTGGCTTGTTCTTATTGCAAGATAGTATATAGATTCTGGTGATTTGTAGGTAGTTTACCTTCAAAGTTTATCGGATTGTTTCTTCGATACTTCAAAGTTTCTGAGCATATAAGAATGGCAGCTAGAGTGCAGAAATATTCTTTTCCTATCCATGTGAACATAGCTAATTTCGTTACAATCAAGTTGAATGAAGAGAACTTTCTGTTATGGCAAGCTCAATTCAACAGATTTCTGAAAAGCCAAGATCTGATTGGCTTCATTAATGGAGAAACATTACCTCCAACTCAAATGATACAAACTGTGACAGGAGAAATAATGAATCCTGATCATCTGGATTGGATAAAAACCGATCAGCTCATATCATCATGGATAAGTGGTGCAGTATCAGAGAATATTCTAAGTTTGATAATTGGTTTAGAAACCTCTCTCGAAGTATGGCAGGCACTCGTGAATAGGTTTACACAGAAATCTGTTGCAAAGGAGTTTGAGTTAAGAGGAAAACTTCAAGCTTGCAAGAAAAGAAACAGATCACTAAGTGAATACCTTTGTGAGTTCAAAACTATCGTGATCGTTAAATGCTATTGGAAAGCTGTTGATGATATAACTAGAATGTTTGGCATACCCGAAGGGCTAGGTTCGAATATGAAACTTTCAGGACAACCATGTATTGTCTTAAGCCACAGCCAGAATATGATGAGGTTATTTCACAACTTGAAAGGTTTGAAACCCGATTGCAAACATATTCTGTGAATGAGTATAATACTAACCTAGCCTATTATGGGCAAAGAAGAATTGGAACAAGTCAGCAGAGAGTCAATTCCAGAAATCAAAGAGAAAATTTTCGAGGAGAAGCTAACTATGGCAGAGGTCAGTCTTTCATCAGAAGGGATTGTGGAAATAATTTTACAGAAGCAGGAAGGAATCAACAAATTAACCTGAATTCAACTCAGCAAGGTCAGGTTAACAAGGATATTTGGTCTAACTTTGGACAAGGATTTAGACCATATTCCAATCCTGCACAGAGATATCAAAGTGTTAGGTCTTATCCACCACAAAGTTCAAATGGTGATAGACAAACACAGACAACAAAGCCTATGAGTAACGGACCTCTGCAATGTCAGATTTGTAAGAAATCAGGTCATACAGCACTCAGATGTTGGTATAGGTTTGATAACTCGTACCAGGCAGATGAAATACCAACTGCATTGGCAGCAGTTCACATTGAAGAACCTTATGGTTCAGAATGGTATCCAGATACAGGGGCTACAGCACACATTACCTCAGAAACTGGTATGATTCGAAACTGCAGTACTTATAATGGTAATGACACTGTCATGATAGGAGATGGATCTCATTTGTCAATCTCATGCATTGGTAATGGAGTATTGAATATAGAAAATAGCAAATTACCTCTGAATGATGTGTTAATAGTTCCTAAAATAAAAAAGAACCTTCTATCTGTATCAAAATTAACAGATGATTATCCCTGTTCTTTTATTTTTGATAAACATGGGGTATATATGAAGGACAATCACAATCATACGACAGTAAAGCTAGGAAGGAAAGTCAAGGGACTATACCAGGTGGAACCTAAAGTTGCAGAGGTCTTCTTCACACAGACTCAACCGGAAGTTGGAGAGGATGTCTGGCATCAAAGACTTGCTCACACCAGTCTTAAAACAATGAAGATTCTACAAAAACAGCAACTCATTCAGTTTAGTTCTAAGGCTCAGAACATATGTAGCAGCTGTCAAGTTGCTAAAAGCTCAGCTTTATCTTTTCATTTCTCAGATCATATCTCGAATGCTCCATTAGAAAGAATACACTGTGATGTATGGGGACCTTCACCAACTCAATCTGTTCAGAAATTTTCTTACTATGTCATTTTTGTGGATGATTTTTCTCGGTATAGTTGGATATATCCAATGAGACAAAAGTCTGAAGTCTATGAGATATTCATTATGTTTCAAAGACTTATAGAAAATCAGCTTAATCACAAGATCAAAATCTTCCAGAGTGATGGAGGAGGTGAGTTCACTAGTAGTAAATTTCAAACTCATCTACAAAACTGTGGAATTAAGCAGCATATTTCTTGCCCTCATACACCAGAGCAGAATGGTGTCTCGGAAAGAAAACATAGACATGTGATTGAATTGGGTTTAGCAATGATGTATCATGCTAAAATACCACTGAAATACTGGGTAGATGCATTCAAAACAGCAGTTTATATTATCAATCTTCTTCCCACAACAAAACTACATATGCATTCACCTCATTATAAACTCTACAAAAAGACACCAGACTACTCATATCTTCGAGTTTTTGGATCAGCTTGTTATCCATGTCTCAAGCACTACACAAAGCATAAATTTGATCCAAGATCACTTACATGTATTGTGGCACCCCCGAAACGGCCCCCCATCCGTTAGGGTCGCCACAGTTACGTCCTCTTGGAGCATACCTCTGAGACCAAATAAATGTTTACATAACTTATAATACCTGGGGGTTTTCATTTATTTTCTTTACCGGTCCCTGCGCAATTAATATGGCGGAAGCATAATTCGACTACCCTTCAACAAAATATAAAGTGACACACCATACTAAAACTTTGATAATTTAGGCCGAACACTTTTATTTATATAAGGGATGGACTATGATAGTTGGTACAACAAAACGCCGAGGTCTTTTTGTGCCTGGCGATAACCCAAAATAAAACCAACTTCTATCCTTAGATATCATCTGCGTCCGTCCATCACCCTTGTGTCGGCGTCCAAAAATGCATCTCCTGCTACCCTCGACTCCGAGATCATATCCGGTCAGGTCCGTTGGCCGGCGGTGGTGGTAGCACCCTCAGAAGGCGGCCATCCATACGGACAAGGACTGATGTGTACTCCTGGTGAATAAGCCCGACAGAGAGGCCTATTTCAAAAGTCAGAAAGATCCTCACACGCTCGAATACCAGCCCGTGCACCCCAGGATGACGGTGCTCGGTCCACTCCCATTGTAAGTCAATCAAGAGTCCGTAAAATATGCCAGGAGGCACAGGTAGCAGCGGCATTTTCGTTTAGTCTGAAATGTTAGTCCCCAAAAGGGGTGAGTACAATCACTCAGCAATAAAAGCTCCATTACACTATATTATGTAGAAACTATAATCATCCAGATGCATGCAAAACACACTTATCATATATATATATGCATGCCATCAAGGGTCTATTTTACTTGCACCACGTTCATAACAACAATTCAATGCCACAACAAACATATTTTCAGTGCCGGGTGAAACTCACTCAATTTCACAAACAAACTCTCATATCATGCCACATGCACACACATGCACTCCTTTAATGCACCGGTTTTAATGTTCAAAGAAAAGTTTCAATCCCCAGGGACCAATGTTTGCATCCCTCCGGGCTTTCGCACCCAACATGGCATCGCGAGACCCTCCGGCACAAACCTCCGGGCATCCAAAGCGTGTTCCGTCACACCCCTGGGCATCTCGCACCCCACCTGGCATCACGAGGTATATCCAGGGCTCGCCATGAAAATGGTTGCCCCTTCCCTCCGGATTTACGTACAATCCCTACAACCGGGCATCCCGAAACTCCCGAGGATCCTCCGGCACAAACCTCCGGGCATCCAACGGCATCGACACACTCGACCCTTGGGCATCCCGACACTCCCGGGGCATCGTCGGCTCACACCTCCGACGGTATCGTTCACATCACAATATACATCTCATTACCAAATACATTTTGATGCAATGACGTCATGGTTTCCATGGATTCATAAGACTTTATCAAATTTTCCAATGTCATGTGATATGCTGAATATCAATGCATCTATCAAGTGAATAACAAATAACAACTCAAGATACAATGATTCTTATAACAAAATGAGCAGTTCATAGTAAAACAGTATAACAACCAGAATGCACGCCTTCAGTAGAGACTTCGAAATAACCAGCAAATACCCATGAAAAATTCTGAAATTTTAACACGGTATAAATGAGATCTAGAGGAAATTTTTTCATTAAGGACGCTAAGCCAGATTCGTTATGTATAATGAATGGTAGTTCACACAACTCAGTTCAGTATTCTTTGATACCAGAATAAAATCCAGCAGGAAGCACTGCATATTAACAAAGAATTAAGCCATTGTATTGATTCCGAGAAATTCTGATAAAATTATATACTCTAGTTCACGCAATTCCTCACAACTTCCGTGAAGAAATCGATATCAAATTCATATTAGAACTCTTCATAAAATTTCTCAAAATTACAAGATTACACATAAAACTGCACTGAATTAAGCGAATCCCATAAATTTCCAATTCCACAGTAACTATCTTGCTTCCACAAGTCTACTAAAAGTCAATCTTTCATCAATAAATCAACAGGATTAAGATATACACAAAACCAACGTAATTCCTTAATCTCATGATCCCGCTTTACTTTGATTACTCACAGTTTAACATTCTAATTCCAGAACTCAAATATTTCCAAGTGTATTGCACCAAACTAGACAATAACAGCACCACATAATATAGATTCATGGGCTTTCATCCACTTGCCTCAAGTCCTAGAGTTCAACAGCTAGGGAGTTCGGTTTGGCGATGCGGCCGGACGGCGGCGAAGACAAGCGGCGTCGATGGCGGCAGCTCACACGCACGGCAGAGGGCGGTCTCCTCTTTCTCTCGCCGTTCACTCCTCTGCTGATCACTCTCAATTTCTCTCGCTCAAACCCTCTCTTTCTCTCTCCCGTTTCGCTCACTCTCACGAGCACAACACCACTGGTTTTGTTAAAACCAGTTAAACGAAAGAGATGCATGTTTTCGGTGGATGCAAGGGAAATGGACAGCTGGGCTAGACGTGTCTTCATCATGTCTTCCCTTACATTTTTGCTGGCTACCCACACAGCAGCTACGTGTCATCATTCAGCCATGCTTTAGTCAACTTTTCTTTCATTTAGTTGACTTAATTGTCGACCATTAAGGGTATTCGGATTTGTATTGGGTTAGTAAGTTAATGGACGTGCAGTCCCTTCATAACAAAGCCCAAATAAATAAATAAAAACTGATCCTTAAACTTGCACAAATATGGAGCATTCTCGGTCCCATGGTCTTGGTATTTCAATTTCTTTTCTTATCTCATGTGCACTCAAGTGATATAATTGTGTCGAGTCATCAAAAGAAATATATGTCAATGATCTATTCAATGATTGAACCCTTAATAAACATGAGATATCGGTCCGTCAATGGAATTAAACAATGCTCATGCACAATACTAATAATACCATTCGGCGATGCTTTTATTGATCAGTCACTGCCGTCGCACATCACGGTTTGCGAAATTCTCGGGTGCCACAATCCTCCCCTCCTTAGAGGATTTCGTCCTCGAAATTAGGCATTACTCACGTGTTTTCAAATAGGTGAGGGTATTTCTCCTTTATCTCGTTCTCACTCTCCCATGTCGCTTCCTCCACATCGTGATGTCGCCATAATATCTTAACCAATGGAATTTTCTTGGTCCTGAGAATTTGCTCCTTTCGATCCAGTACTTGTACGGGTTCTTCAATGTACCTCACTTTCTCATCCACTTTGATGGCTTCATGATCAAGTATATGTCCTGGATCGGGTTGATACTTCCTCAACATCGACACATGGAATACATCATGTAGGTTTTCCAGCTTAGGGGGTAACGCTAGTTGATAGGCCACGTCTCCTATCCTTTCAAGTATCTCAAAAGGTCCAACAAATCTAGGGCTCACCTTGCCTTTCACTCCAAACCGTGTTATTCCTTTCATAAGGGATACTTTAAGAAATACATGATCTCCCACATTAAATTCCAGAGGTCTTCTATGCTTGTCTGCATAGTCCTTCTGTCGACTCTGGGCAGTTTTAAGTCTTTTCCTGATAATTTCAACAGCCTCAGTAGTTACTTGTACCAGCTCAGGTCCAGTCAATTTCCTTTCACCCACTTCACTCCAACAGACAGGGGTCCTACATCTTCTTCCATATAATGCTTCATAGGGAGCCATGTCTATACTTTTCTGAAAGCTATTATTGTAGGCAAATTCTACTAGATGCAACTTTTCATCCCAGTTTCCTCTAAAATCAATGACACAAGCTCTCAACATGTCCTCTAGTGTCTGAATTACTCTTTCTATTTGTCCATCCGTCTGTGGATGAAAAGCAGTACTAAATTGGAGTTTAGTCCCTAAGGTGATTTGAAAACTTCGCCAAAAATTTGAAGTAAATCTTGGGTCTCGATCAGATGTGATCGTTACAGGAACACCGTGTAAGCGTACTACCTGATTTACATATATCTCAGCGAGTTTATCCATCGAGTAGTCCATGCGAACGGCTAGAAAATGGGCAGACTTAGTCAAGCGATCTACTATTACCCAGATAGAGTCGTGACCATTTGATGTCTTTGGTAGTCCTTGTACAAAGTCCATCGTCACATGTTCCCATTTCCACTCGGGTACTTCCAATGGTCTCAATAATCCTGCGGGTTTGCGATGTTCCGCTTTCACTTGCTGGCATGTTAAACACTGGGAAACATGTTTAGCTACATCCGTCTTCATGCCATTCCACCAAAATTGTTGGCGTAAATTTCTGTACATCTTTGTACTACCCGGATGAATACTATAATTACTCCTATGTGCTTCGACAGGATTTCTCTCTTCACTTCTTCATTGTCGGGAACACAGAGTCGTCCCTGACATCTTACTACTCCATCCTTAGAGATTTGAAATTCTGGTCTTTTCCCTAAAGACACAGCATTTCTTATTTCCACAATTTCCGGGTCAGACTCTTGTAGCATCTTAACTTTCTGAATAATTTCGGGTTCAATCCTTAATGCAGTAAGCACACCGGTAAGGTGATCTACTTTCAGCTGAAATTCTGAGTCTGCTACAGACTTTAGTAGATTCCATTCTGTCGTTCTCAGACTGGCCATATCCATAGCTGACTTACGATTAAGAGCATCCGCCACTTTATTCGCCTTTCCTGGATGGTACCGTATCTCACAATCAAAATCTTTCAACAATTCCATCCACCTCCTTTGTCTCATGTTCAATTCCTTTTGTGAAAACAAATACTTTAAGCTCTTATGATCTGTATAGATTTCGAACTTTTCTCCATACAGATAATGTCTCCATATTTTCAAAGCAAAAATTATAGCTGCCAATTCTAAATCATGGGTTGGGTAGTTTAATTCATGGGGTTTCAACTGCCTTGATGCATAGGCTATGACCTTGCCATACTGCATCAGAACACATCCTAGTCCCTTGTGAGACGCATCACTATATACTGTGAATCCACCAGATCCAGATGGTATAGCTAGAATTGGAGCTGTGGTTAACTTCTTTTTAAGTTCCTGAAAGCTCTTTTCACATTCTCCATTCCATTCAAACTTGACATTTTTCCTAGTTAATTTCGTCAATGGGCCTGCAAGTCGTGAGAATCCTCCAATAAATCTCCTATAGTAGCCGGCCAACCCTAAGAAACTCCGTATTTCAGTCGGCATTGTCGGCCTCGGCCAATTTATTACCATCTCCACTTTTGCAGGGTCTACTGCAATCCCACTTCCTGATACCACATGCCCCAAAAATGTTATTTGGTCCAACCAAAATTCACACTTGCTGAATTTGGCATACAACTTATGATCTCTCAAGATTTGCAATACTATCCTCAGGTGTCGCTCATGCTCTTCAGGTCCTTTAGAATATATCAAGATATCATCAATGAAGACAATCACAAATTGATCCAAATATGGCTTAAATATCCTATTCATTAAATCCATGAATGCTGCTGGTGCATTCGTCAATCCAAATGGCATAACTAGGAACTCATAGTGTCCATAACGAGTCCTAAATGCAGTCTTAGGAATGTCTTCTTTCCTTATCCTTAATTGGTGGTATCCTGACCTTAAGTCAATTTTAGAAAAACTGAACTTCCTTGCAGTTGGTCAAATAAATCATCAATTCTAGGCAAGGGATACTTATTCTTTATAGTCACCTGGTTCAGCTGTCTATAGTCAATACATAAACGCATCGACCCGTCCTTCTTTTTCACAAAGAGGACTGGTGCACCCCAAGGTGAAGCACTTGGCCTAATAAATCCCTTATCAAGCAACTCTTGTAATTGTACCTTCAACTCCTTCAGTTCCATTAAGGCCATCCTATACGGGGCTTTCGATATTGGTCCTGTTCCAGGCATTAACTCGATCTCAAACTCAATTTCTCATTCCGGTGGTAACCCAGGCAATTCTTCAGGAAATACATCTTGGAATTCTCCGACCACTCTAATTTCGTCAAGTTTAGTCTCTTCCTTAGTAAGATTCTTTACTATTGCCAGGTATCCTTGACATCCTTCGTCAAGTAATTTATGAGCTTCTACCACCGAGATAATGGCCATAGAAGGGTCTGTTCGACCTCCTAGAAATTCAAAACTAGACTGATCTGGAAACATGAACTGAATCACTTTCCTGTAGCAATCTACTTTAGCCTGATATTTATGGAGCCAATCCATACCTATAATTACGTCAAAGTTATACATAGCCATCACCACTAGGTCTATTTCCATATCCCTTCCTCCTATTGTTATCTTACATTTTCTACACACCAATGTAGACAACACCATATTCTTTAAAGGCGTAGAAACACAAAGAGGCGTCTCAAGAGATGTTGTTTCTATTTTACTCAACTGTCTATATCTTTCAGAAACAAATGAATGCGTAGCACCCGTATCAAACAAAGCATATGCCTTCTTGCCGTTTATAAAAATCGTACCTGAGATAACGTTTTTGGAAGCTTCCGCTTCCTCTTGGGTGACAGCATATACCCTTCCTTGCGCTGGTGGCCTCTGTGGATTCCTTTGTGGATTTGGTCCAGCAGTACGTTGTTGCACTCGTCGCACCAAGTTGACATTCGGCTGCGACCCAACTTGTGGACAATCCTTCTTAAGGTGTCCTACCTGTCCACAACCATAACATTTCGGTCGTCCATTGCAAGGCCCTGGCCCATGTTGCCTATCACACCTTCGACAATCATAACTCCGATAAGGTGCTTTTCCTAGATTCAGGCCATCCCTAGCTTTTCCAAAGTTTCCAAAATTCCCCTTTTTCTTAGATTCCCAGGTCTGACTTTGACCTGTATAAGGTCTCTTACCTCGTCGGATATCACTAAAAGTCAACTGTCTCTTAGCCTCTGATTGCTCCCTTACCAATTCCTGTTCCACCAACTGTGCTCTTTCATAAATCTCATTATAATCTCTTATGTTTAAAGGCACCAGTTGTTTCCTGATATCAGTCCTCAGCCCTTTCAAGAATCTCTTAGCTTTTTCCTCACGATCCTCAATCAATCTGGGAGCATATCTGGACAATTCAGAAAATTTTGCCTCATACTGGTCCACTGTCAACTCCCTTTGTTCCAGCTGAACAAATTCAGTGATCTTCTTGTCCCTGGCACAGTCTGAAAAATGCTTTCTATTGAAAGCTCTAACAAATTCGTCCCAATTTATATCAGTACCTGGTGGAAAGATCGTATCTCTTGAAGCTCTCCACCAAAACTTTGCATTTCCCTCCAGCTGGTACTCTGCCAAAGTTATCTTCTCAGCATCATTGCAGTCCAACAATCGAAAAATTCGTTCCATTCCATCTATCCATTGTTCCGCCTCCTCAGGACTTCCTATTCCACTAAACTTAGGTGGCTTCAGCTTCAAAAATTGTTCCACCAGTCCCTGAGGGCGACGTTCCACTCCGGGTTGTTGTTGCGCTTGTCTTTCCATCAAATTCCCTATATTGGCCAATGCCTGCAGGATGTCTTCCATTCGGGGTTCAGCCCTTGCAGCAGAGGCTTCAGCCCTCGATGGATGAGAACTCCCAGTTCGTACCATGGTTTTCCTGCAGTTTCCAAGCATTTGCCTCAGGGATAATTTAAGACTCACTATCTCCATTTAAAAACAATTACTACTATATAAGTAACATAAAAATGTTACTGGCACATAAAACCAACTCACAATCATTATCAGTATTCTACGAGTGAACTCAATCACCCGTTATTCAAAGTTAGTCAACCATTATTGGTTAGTATCCTAAGGTGTGCATCATCCTTATATTCCTCATTTCCATCTGAGGCTCCTTATCACTCCATATAAACCATTGCTCTGATACCAACCGTTGTGGCACCCTCGAAACGGCCCCCGATCCGTTAAGGTCACCACAATTACGTCCTCTTGGAGCATACCTCGAGACCAAATAAATGTTTACATAACTTATAATACACTCGGGGGGTTTTCATTTATTTTCTTTACCGGTCCTCGCGCAATTAATATGGCGGAAGCATAATTCGACTACCCTTCAACAAAATATAAAGTGACACACCATACTAAAACTTTGATAATTTAGGCCGAACACTTTTATTTATATAAGGGATGGACTATGATAGTTGGTACAACAAAACGCCGAGGTCTTTTTGTGCCTGGCGATAACCCAAAATAAAACCAACTTCTATCCTTAGATATCATCTGCGTCCGTCCATCACCCTTGTGTCGGCGTCCAAAAATGCATCTCCTGCTACCCTCGACTCCAGATCATATCCAGTCAGGTCCGTTGGCCGGCGGTGGTGGTAGCACCCTCAGAAGGCGGCCATCCATACGGACAAGGACTGATGTGTACTCCTGGTGAATAAGCCCGACAGAGAGGCCTATTTCAAAAGTCAGAAAGATCCTCACACGCTCGAATACCAGCCCGTGCACCCCAGGATGACGGTGCTCGGTCCACTCCCATTGTAAGTCAATCAAGAGTCCGTAAAATATGCCAGGAGTCACAGGTAGCAGCGGCATTTTCGTTTAGTCTGAAATGTTAGTCCCCAAAAGGGGTGAGTACAATCACTCAGCAATAAAAGCTCCATTACACTATATTATGTAGAAACTATAATCATCCGAGATGCATGCAAAACACACTTATCATATATATATATGCATGCCATCAAGGGTCTATTTTACTTGCACCACGTTCATAACAACAATTCAATGCCACAACAAACATATTTTCAGTGCCGGGTGAAACTCACTCAATTTCACAAACAAACTCTCATATCATGCCACATGCACACACATGCACTCCTTTAATGCACCGGTTTTAATGTTCAAAGAAAAGTTTCATTCCCCGGGGACCAATGTTTGCATCCCTCCGGGCTTTCGCACCCAACATGGCATCGCGAGACCCTCCGGCACAAACCTCCGGGCATCCAGAGCGTGTTCCGTCACACCCCTGGGCATCTCGCACCCCACCGGCATCACGAGGTATATCCGGGGCTCGCCATGAAAATGGTTGCCCCTTCCCTCCGGATTTACGTACAATCCCTACAACCGGGCATCCCGAAACTCCCGAGGATCCTCCGGCACAAACCTCCGGGCATCCAACGGCATCGACACACTCGACCCTTGGGCATCCCGACACTCTCGGGGCATCGTCGGCTCACACCTCCGACGGTAACATTCACATCACAATATATATCTCATTACCAAATACATTTTGATGCAATGACGTCATGGGTTCCATGGATTCATAAGACTTTATCAAATTTTCCAATGTCATGTGATATGCTGAATATCAATGCATCTATCAAGTGAATAACAAATAACAACTCAAGATACAATGATTCTTATAACAAAACGAGCAGTTCATAGTAAAACAGTATAACAACCAGAATGCACGCCTTCAGTAGAGACTTCGAAATAACCAGCAAATACCCATGAAAAATTCTGAAATTTTAACACGGTATAAATGAGATCTAGAGGAAATTTTTTCATTAAGGACGCTAAGCCAGATTCGTTATGTATAATGAATGGTAGTTCACACAACTCAGTTCAGTATTCTTTGATACCAGAATAAAATCCAGCAGGAAGCACTGCATATTAACAAAGAATTAAGCCATTGTATTGATTCCGAGAAATTCTGATAAAATTATATACTCTAGTTCACGCAATTCCTCACAACTTCCGTGAAGAAATCGATATCAAATTCATATTAGAACTCTTCATAAAATTTCTCAAAATTACAAGATTACACATAAAACTGCACTGAATTAAGCGAATCCCATAAATTTCCAATTCCACAGTAACTATCTTGCTTCCACAAGTCTACTAAAAGTCAATCTTTCATCAATAAATCAACAGGATTAAGATATACACAAAACCAACGTAATTCCTTAATCTCATGATCCCGCTTTACTTTGATTACTCACAGTTTAACATTCTAATTCCAGAACTCAAATATTTCCAAGTGTATTGCACCAAACTAGACAATAACAGCACCACATAATATAGATTCATGGGCTTTCATCCACTTGCCTCAAGTCCTAGAGTTCAACAGCTAGGGAGTTCGGTTTGGCGATGCGGCCGGACGGCGGCGAAGACAAGCGGCGTCGATGGCGGCAGCTCACACGCACGGCGAGAGGGCGGTCTCCTCTTTCTCTCGCCGTTCACTCCTCTGCTGATCACTCTCAATTTCTCTCGCTCAAACCCTCTCTTTCTCTCTCCCGTTTCGCTCACTCTCACGAGCACAACACCACTGGTTTTGTTAAAACCAGTTAAACGAAAGAGATGCATGTTTTCGGTGGATGCAAGGGAAATGGACAGCTGGGCTAGACGTGTCTTCATCATGTCTTCCCTTACATTTTTGCTGGCTACCCACACAGCAGCTACGTGTCATCATTCAGCCATGCTTTAGTCAACTTTTCTTTCATTTAGTTGACTTAATTGTCGACCATTAAGGGTATTCGGATTTGTATTGGGTTAGTAAGTTACTGGACGTGCAGTCCCTTCATAACAAAGCCCAAATAAATAAATAAAAACTGATCCTTAAACTTGCACAAATATGGAGCATTCTCGGTCCCATGGTCTTGGTATTTCAATTTCTTTTCTTATCTCATGTGCACTCAAGTGATATAATTGTGTCGAGTCATCAAAAGAAATATATGTCGATGATCTATTCAATGATTGAACCCTTAATAAACATGAGATATCGGTCCGTCAATGGAATTAAACAATGCTCATGCACAATACTAATAATACCATTCGGCGATGCTTTTATTGATCAGTCACTGCCGTCGCACATCACGGTTTGCGAAATTCTCGGGTGCCACATGTATCTTTCTTGGATATAGTGAGAAGCATAAAGGGTACAGATGTCTCTTACCTACAAATGGAAGAATCTACATCAGCAGACATGTCATATTTGATGAGAAAGTCTTTCCCTTTTCTCATATCCTACATACTGAATATCAGCAGGAGTCTGACTTATACAAACAGTGGATAAAAGGAGTACTATCTTCTATTTCCAGCTCTACTAAGCAGGATCAATCACAAGACAATATATCGAAGAAACATCTGCAGCATACCAGCTTCACTCAAACAACTCCAGTAATGCAGAACAATGAGATCAGTACATGTAATCCTGCAGGTCAATCACAAATGCAGATGATACCTGATACTGAGATACAAAATGATCTTAATAATGCCTCTGGTAGTATTGAATTACATCAGTTAGCTCCAATTATAGAGGAACTAATACCACCAAATCCAGAGAATGTCTCAACATCAACTACTGATCCAGAACAAATACAAAACAGTTCTGAAACAGAACAGATACAAGGTACTTCTTCAACTCATCCTATGCAAACTAGACTTCGATTTGGAGTTGTTAAAACAAATCCTAAATATGCATGTCTAGTTGAGTATCAGGTTCCTATCGAACCAAAAACAGTAAAGGCTGCATTAGCAGACCACGGGTGGTATCAAGCAATGAAAGAAGAAATGGATGCCTTATATCAGAATCAAACCTGGGACTTAGTTCCTAGAAATGATCACATGAATATTATCGGGTGCAAATGGGTGTTCAAGGCAAAACTCGCACCTGATGGGAGCTTGGATAGACTCAAAGCAAGGCTTGTAGCTAAAGGCTTCCATCAAGAAGAAGGTCTTGATTTCACAGAAACCTTCAGTCCTGTAGTGAAGCATGCAACAATTCGAATAATCCTATCAGTTGTTATGATGAAACAATGGAAAATTCATCAATTAGATGTCAAAAATGCCTTCTTACATGGAACCTTAAGTGAAACAGTGTATATGGAGCAGCCTCCAGGATTTAAAGAATCACAAAAGCCCCACCATGTCTGTCTCCTTCGAAGATCTCTTTATGGACTTCGGCAAGCTCCTCGAGCCTGGTTTGACAGATTTAGCAGCTTCCTCCTCGAAAATGGATTCTTTTGTAGCTCTACTGATCCTTCCCTATTCATTCTACATACTGAAACAGCAACTACTCTCTTATTATTATATGTAGATGACATCATTCTCACTGGAAGCTCCCCTCAAATGATTTCTGCACTTATTACTTCTTTGAGCTCTCATTTTCATATGAAAGACCTAGGGTCTTTACACTATTTCCTTGGCATTGAAGCTACACGAACCTCAAATTATCTATTCCTATGTCAAACCAAATATGCTCTAGATCTCCTCAACCGAGCTCATATGCTTGACTCCAAACCAGTTTCAACTCCTCTTTCGTTAAAACCACCTGTTTTAATCAATGATACTATACCTTTGACCAATCCCACTGAGTACCGGAGTCTAGTTGGAGGTCTGCAATACCTCACATTAACCAGACCAGACATTGCTTATGCCACTAATATACTATGCCAAAGAATGCAGCAACCCACAATTGCAAACTTCAACCACTTAAAAAGAGTCTTGCGATATATAAAGGGTACTCTCAAACTTGGTTTATTCCTTCACTCCCACAGTACCATGCATCTCTATGGTTTCTCCGATGCAGATTGGGCAGGGTGTGCAGAAACCAGACGATCAACAACTGGTTTTTGTATATATCTTGGATCCAACCTTATATCCTGGGCAGCAAAGAAACAGCCCACAGTGAGTAGATCCTCCACTGAAGCTGAATACCGTGCTCTTGCATCAGCTACTGCCGATCTAACTTGGGTCAGTTTTGTATTACGTGATATAGGTTGTTCTCTTACTCCTCCTATTCATTTGTACTGTGATAATAAGTCAGCAATCTCTCTCACTTTGAATCCTGTTTTACACGCTCGAACTAAACATATTGAAGTAGATTTTCACTTCGTTCGGGAAAAAGTATCCTCAGGATCTTTACAAGTCAAATACATTCCCAGTTCTTACCAATTAGCTGATGTCTTCACCAAACCACTGACAAGAAGCTCACATTCTTATATGCGAACCAAATTGGGAATCTGTACTCTATCCATTCCCAATTTGAGGGGGGATGTTAGAGGAATTAAACAGATATTAAAAGAACAGCTGAACACAGGAAATGGTGATAGTAGAAGAGCCAAACCTGATGAAGTAACTGAGACAGAGGAGGCTGGAACAGAAGAAGCTGGAGCAAAAGGAAGGTCGTGAGTCGTGAGTGGCGATCCGAGTGAATTAATGAGCTGGCGATCCATGATAGCAAAACATAAAACATAGAAGTTGATCAAGCAAATAAAAGGAGCTGCCTGAGATAGAAGAACTACTTATATACTTCTATGTTAGTTATTCTGTTGTAACAAGTTGGTAACAGAAATAGCTGAACAAGTATAAAAGGGAAAGAGAATGAGAGTAGAATAAGTGAGAATTGATCTTCATCTTTTTTGATATCAGTTTGTTCTTGATTCATCTTAAGCTTTTTCTTTCATCTCTGTATTCCGAGAATGATGAAGTTCTGTAAAACGTGAACCAGAAGTTCTGAAGAAGAAATACATTTGAGCTGAGGTATTTTTCATTGATTGTTCAAGATCAAATCTCTTTCATATACAGATCTTGGTCTATATTCAGTTTCTTCTCACAGGCAACGTGTGGCATCCCAGAAATTCAAAGTCGAGCCTTAAGGTGTGTTAATTAGGTGATAGAATTTCCATGGCTTATGTTTTAGCTATTAGTCTTTTAATTTGATGATTTGTGCTTGTGATTGTGGAAATTTAAATTTAATAAGATTAATGATCTATGCTTGGCCATATGATTTAAATTTCAATGAACAAAATGTTCCAAGACTTTGGCCAAGATGAAATTTGAATTTAGAAATATTTATAGAAAGGAATTCAAAAAAAAAAAAAAAAAAAAAAAAAGGGAGAAAAAGAGGGTTATTTTTTAGGTTGGGCCTTAAGACCCATTTGGCCTAAGTTTAGTGGGCTGAATGGCCGGCCCAAATGGAAGCCCACAAGAGGGAATTCGACCAGCCCATTTGCTGGCCCAAGACAGGCCCAAAAAGAAGGCCCAAGCCCACCTTGCATGTCCTCCAACACTTGTCTTCAACCTTGCCACTTGTTCTCTCATTTTTGCCACTTGTCCGCCATGCAAAATAAGATGGCATGCAAATATATATAACCAAAAAGAGAGAGAGAGAGGGAGAGAGAGAGAGTATTCGGCCAAGTGAGGGAGAGAGGGAGAGTGGCCGAGAGAGGAGGAGCTCGTCCGTCGCCGGTGTGCTGCCGTTCGTGAGGTGTAGAGGCAAGTTGGGAATCCACTTTCTACTCTTGCACCATTGTTTTCGCATGAACTGTTTGGAGTCAGAATCTTGTTTGAGCTTGCATGTGTGTTTAGAGTCCGATTTTGGCTTCGATGTCTTCATGAAAGTTGAAGCTAACATCTTGAGGTATGACATACTCGAATTTCATGGAAAACGATGGTGATATGAGGGGTCAAAAGTTCTATTTCACGGAGGCTTTAGATCTGCGAATTTCTTACTGACCTTTTGTTGATTTCTTGGTTGCATGTTGATTTCTGTTGGAGATCTCACTTTGTTGTCTTCATGAATGTTGTAGACAACATCCTAAAATATAACATACTCAAATCTGAGGAGAAAAAAAATGAGTATAGCCTAGTTAACCAGCTAGATCTTTGAGACGGATGGTTCTGTTGAAGTGAACCGAGACACCCGAGACTTCAAGGACTTAAAAGAGGGTCATACTTTGGTTATTTCACCTAGATCTCTTCATGAAACTTGTAAAGGACACATTGATATATAACATACTCGAATTTCAGGAGAAACGAAAGAGATTTGATGGGTCAAACCTAAGTTTTTCGGTGATATGTACTCTGGACGAAACGGTAGAGGTTCCAGAAGCTTCATGGAGTTTTATAAATTAATCTATAAAGAATTTGGCTTAGTGTTCTACATGAAAAATGCACGAAAATGTGTTGGCTATCACCCTGTAAAATTTGGGAATTTTCGGAGGTCATATGAGTATTTTAATTGAATTAATTCGAAAACTGTGCAATCTGGCCATTCTCCGAATATTGTGTGTATTTTGTGGAAATTTGGGAAATTATGTAAAATGCAAATTAGCCATGGATTTTATGTGAAATTTGATTCTAATTGTTTGTTTAATGATTGATTGAAGATTATGATTTTTGGAAAATCATAAATATAAAATATAATATTTATTTATGAAAATAAATAATATGATAATATAATAATATAATAATATAATAATATAATATAATAAAATAAAAGGGTGGATTATTTTATTGGCCATGAGTCCTATGGAATTATGATGCATTGCTATATGACATTGATACATGTATGATCATGAATTATGATGTATTGTTATATGGCGATGTATGAATGATCATGAATTATGATGTATTGCTATATGGCATTGATGTATGAATGATCATGAATTATGATGCATTGTTATATGGCATTGATGCATGTATGATTATGAATCATGATGCATGTGTGTGAATCATATGCCATGAAATAATAAGATGAAAAGGATGATAAAAAGTGGAAAGTGGTATGTGAGTATGAGGTTGTGGTGGAGGATGTTGTCTGGTGGCCTGGTGGCGTAATTCCGAGAGATTCCCTGGGAGTTTCGGGATGCCGGAATGTGGGGGCCGGAAGTCCGGTTGTATCTTGGATACATGCCCGGAGATGCCTCGCGACACCAGGATTGGGGTGCGGGATGCCGGCTAGAAGGGTAAAGGCCGGAAGTCCGGTTGTATCTTGGATACATGCCCGGAGGTTCCTCGTGATGCTAGTTGGGATGCGAGATGCCGGAATGTGGGGCGGATGCCCGGTTGTATCTTGGATACATGCCGGAGGTTTTCTCGCATGGGATGCGAGTGTAAATTGTGGGATGATGAGCCCTGTCGGAGGTTTCTGCCCGAAGGGTTGATGATGGTGATATGCATGGTGATGCATGGCTAATGATGATGTGATATGCATGGTGATGCATGGCTAATGATGATATGATGTGATATGCATGGTGATGCATGGCTAATGATGATGTGATATGCATGGTGATGCATGGCTAATGATGGTATGATATGCATGATGATATGCATGATGATGATGGTGATGATATGTGATGTGATATGATGATCACCCATGGCATGATATGCATGATGATGGTGATGATATGTGATGTGATATGATGATCACCCATGGCATGATATGCATGATGATATGCATGATGATGGTGATGATATGTGATGTGATATGATGATCACCCATGGCATGATATGCATGATGATGGTGATGATATGTGATGTGATATGATGATCACCCATGGCATGATATGCATGATGATGGTGATGATATGTGATGTGATATGATGATCACCCATGGCATGATATGCATGATGATATGCATGATGATGGTGATGATATGTGATGTGATATGATGATCACCCATGGCATGATATGCATGATGATATGCATGATGATGGTGATGATATGTGATGTGATATGATGATCACCCATGGCATGATATGCATGATGATATGCATGATGATGATGATAATAAGCGATGTGATGATGTCATGATAAGAATGACATGTATGATATAATGATGCCATGATGATGACTATGATGATGACATATGATGATGATGATATGCATGATGATATGCATGGTGATGATAATGATGATGATATATGATATGACATGTGTAATGTAATGATGTCATGATGATGATGACATGTGTGATACGATGATGATACATATGTATGTGTTATAAATTGATGTGATGATGCATGATAGTATGCGCATGACTTCAAGGTAAGTGATGCCTGCAATGCATGTATGATTTGTATGATGCATTGAGTGGTTATTGGATTCCTTTACCTGCTGAGTGGTTGTACTCACCCCTTTTGGGGACCAACATTTCAGATTAGTAGATGGTTTGAACGGTTGGATGTGACCGTGAGGAGGAGGATAGCAAAGGAGGGAACTTTTGGACGCCGACACTAATCGATGGACTCTAAAGTAGACGACTGTTGGAAGCGACGTCGGTCATCTTTTGAAATATAGCCAAGTATAGAAAGACTATGGCATTTAGATGTACCGATGAATGATGTCCATCTGCTCTATGTAAATAAACGTGTTCGGTTTTAACTTATATAAGATGTTTAGTAGGTGTGCATCGATTTTTGAATGTAGGGAAGGGGATTGTTAGATATGCTTCCGTTAGGTAAATTGCGCAAGGGACCGTTAGTAAAGGATGTAAACCCCCATGGTTGTATGGACCCGCTGCAATTGAAAAAAAAGAAAAAAAAAGAAAATGGTATCAGAGTGACACGTTATTTGGGAAAGAAAAAGGAAAAGCGAACTGTGGTGACCCTAGCGGATCGGGGGCCGTCGAGGGGTGCCACACAACGTTCCTCCTAGACTCCTGCTTTTATTTAGCAAAGCTTGAATACTGGCTGCTGTTCGTGCATGCATTACATCTTTTACTACATGATGCTAATGCCTGACGGCTGTTCACAGCTTACAGTCTCTCTGAACGGGACTTTCCATGGTGTCACAATAAACGTCGTGTACCCCCTAAATTTCCGTGAATGACAGTTATTCTTCCATGACATAGGTTCCTCCGATTCCTAATGCTGGAGGATTTGAACGTTATAACATTTCTGTAATTTCAGATGACAGCTCTAGTCCAGATGATGCTGCATCAGATTTAGTTTGTCGTGGATTTGGAGAATAATATTATGCTCTTGCAATGTGTGATGTTGGAAAATTTTGCAGCAGTTTGTGATCACGGGAACGGTACACTATGTAGCAGCACATAGGAGATTTTTGTTTTCTTTTGGTCGAAACAGCACATAGGGGATTAGCATTGCACGGAAATCTGCAGTTCGAAAAACAGCTTCTGGTGAAGTAATCATTTAGGCACGCAAGTGTCGGTTTCACAATACAATGCACCTAGTTTCACAAATCTACTTAAAGAACTGGGATCATCTATCGAAGCTACCCCCTGCATGAGGACGAGCAACCTAATGCCTTTTGACTTTAATTTCTTGAAGAAGCACCACATTGATACTGGTCATTGTAAAGGTGATGACTTCTTGCTTATCGAAGCCCCAAGAGTACCAAAAGGTCAATACGTTCAAACTTCTTGAACAAAAGCAATACGAGTACTGTAAAGATCAGACCAGGAAAGATGCTGATCTCCTCACTGTATTCAAATTTTGAGTACATTTTACGCAACATATGAATTAAAATTAGAGAAAAGAAATGTGGAACTCGCTCTCAAGGGCGCATTATTTACACTTTAGTATCTCTACTAATTGGCTTTCTTGAACGTAGACTTGAGGATAAGCCGAAACACTATATATTGTTGTGTGCTACTTTCTATCTATTCATTATTGCTTTAACCGCCTGATAGAAGTATCAGCTTACTTATTGTTGTTAATCTATTCTTGCTACTGTCAAAGTACATCATGTTATCTTCCGTGAGAAAAATTGTTCAAGTTTTTAATAGACCTATTCACTCTCTCTAAGTTGTATTGCTAGCCTCAACAATTGGTATCAGATCTTTTTTGTTTGTTATTTGAAGTAAAATCTTATCTATGTTTAACATCATTATTGGTTTTGGTGCTCCTCATGGACAAGCTCCCAATAAGCTAGCTTACTTTGATGATACAGACGACAACTACTGGAAACAAAAGATGAAAGTGTTTCTTCCAGCTACAGAGATTCCTATGTGGGACGTAATTGAGAATGGATTGGTAATTCCTCCACCAGCAGGACCTCCTATTCCACCAGCTAGAGAAGAACATCCACTAGCTCCACTTGCTGCTAATCGTGACGAAATTAAACTTGCACTAAATGCTAAAACTATTCATCTCATATAATATGTATGTCTCCATCTATATTTAATAGAATTTCTTCTTGTACTACAACAAAAGAAATCTAAGATCAACTCCTAATTACATTTGAACGAACCTGGAATGAAAAGCAGTATATTAACTCTTCAAGTACATAAAGTCACCAATTCCTAAGGGAAATTACCAAAAAAGTCATAAATTTATTATACCCGTGCCGATTCAGTTTTAAACATTTTAATTTGATCAATTTAGTTCAAATTCCGTTGCAGTTGCGCCAATTTAGTCAGAAACATTTCTATCATTTTGCCAAATTAATCATAAATATTTTGACGATTTATTAATTTAGTCATATAAGCTAACTTTAGCTAGAGATTGCTAATGTGATAGTGCAGTCAACGCTAGTTATCCTAAGCAACATGGCAGCACTGGCATGGATGATATATCCAACTAAGTTTTAACAGATACCAAAAGTATATTTACCTTTAATTAGCAACGCTTTCACCATCACTACACATGTGATTGATATCCAATAATATTCCATAAGTGACTACAACGTATTTATTGCACAAGTAACTTATACTAATGGACCCAAAAAAAAAAAGAAAAGACAATAGCAAAAGTGAAAAGACGTCTCAAGAGTCGAGATATGCTCGTTTGATGCAATTCCGTCGGAGGGTCATGGTAATATTTCCTACTTGGGCCTCTAAATTTTTAACGCAAAGGCCTAGATGTTTCTCAAAATTGAAAACTCTCTTCTTTATGGGATGAGCTATATGATTCTCTACCTTATCTCCACGCTTTTGCTTTCAGCACTCTTTTCTTCTTTTCAAACTTGCTATTCTTCCTTTTGGTCTAGTGAACTTCTGGTTTGACATGATCAGGTTTCCTGCATTCATAGCCAACTGCATCCTGACATTTATTCTCATTTTATATTTGGAGAACTTCATTATCTTCAGAGGATCCCATTACTCTCTTGCCTTTGAAGCTCCTTCCCTTATCTCATGATGCTCTTGAATTTCCTTGTGAGTAGTGCCATGTCCTCGTCAAATATCAATATGTTGCTGATTAACTTGTCACGTGATTAGTAAGCTTATGTTAAGAATATGACTTAAATTTGAGCCCAATCTAAATAGGTTTCTTAGTTTATGTAGGTTTCCTAATTTGAGTAGTTTCAACAAGTTTCCTAAAGGTTTATTTATTTATTTATTTTGGATACAAGCATCATGTATATACAATAGATGGAATTCAAATTGGTTAACACTCTAGAGCAAATAAAAAAAGTTTTAAGAGTTTTTCTGAAATTTTTTTTAAGTGAATTCTGTGTAAGAGGTTAGTGCTTGGGAAACACTTGACCAATCAAAAGATTGATAAATCTGTACCATGTGGATTCATAGTAAATCTCCTAGTGGCTGGCTTAGGTTCTGAAGCCCGAAGCAAATTAGGTATCATTCATTATTAATTTCTCTTAAAATTTATTCTTCTCACATGATATTTGAATTGCAAAATTCATTAGTTTTTGATCACTTTCCATGGAGGATAAGTAGCTTCCAGCTCATTATGAAAACACAACATACAAATTTTATATTATTATGAGTTTTTAATAATATGAGTGATTGGTTCTCAATTGATCAATCCATGGCCTAGAATCGAGAATCAATCTTGTGCCTGCCAATTTTGAAGGTTGGAATTGGGAGCCGGACCAAGTGATTCTGGAATTGAGAAAAGGTTTTCGGTTTCGATTTGGTTTAATTCTTGATTTTACTCAAGAGAGGAACTGAGTAAAATACAGCTGTTCGCAACTATATTTGCTTTACTCTTTTTAAATAAATCATTAATTTAGCCAAAAAATTGAAAAGACAGTACCTTACTACTTTTTTTTTTAAGTCGACCAAAGCAACATTTACCTAAGAAAGTGTGCACAGAGGGAATTGACAAAGCTACTAGGGAAATATTTTTATGGATGGCCCTTTTCCTTTTAGTATTAAAACAGCCGCATCTCTCTCTTTATACTTTCCCTCTACTCTCTCTCGTCGCATCAAGCATCCAAGGGTTTCCACACGAGGAGCTTCGCTGTGATGGTGGTTGCTCGAGACCACGGTGGGGGTTGCACGAAAGAGAGGTGAGCAGCTCAGAGCGGTGAGAAGCTTTGGTCTAAAAGTGAGAGAAAGAGCTCTAATTTTAATCTAGGGTTACCTCTAGCTGGTTTTGACGTTTTGGTTCGGTCTAGTTTCACACAAGGAATCGAACACCAATTTAATTCCCAATTCGAAAATTGGATTGGTTATTCCCAATTTCACATTTTTAGAACTAGGAATTAGACCAATTCTCATGGAAACCATCTAGAATTAACCAATTCGATCCAATCCGATCCAATCCGATTTTTGGGTTGGATCAGATTGGATTGGACTGATATACACTTCTATTAACTAGTGTTCAAAGTAGAAGTTTCATAATTTTCATATGACTCTTAATACCAATTTTTTTTAAGAGATTACTTGAGTGCCACTTTGGAAAAAAAGAATCACTTTATTGTCATCAACAATTTGTATGATTCGAAAATCTTACATGACGTTAATTTACCGTAAATCAATTGACGTGGCTTGCCAAAGAAAATCCAATCAGCAAAAATCATGAAGAAAAAACGAAGTTTTTTTGGCCTTATCGGCAAAACTATAAATAAAAACCAAAAAAAAAAGATAAAAAGGGGAAGAGATTTGTTGCTCCGTTTGTCCCTCTTCCTCTCCAATGGTTGAGCGATGATGGTTCTTCAATGGAGCTCAGTCATTTAAAGTTTGTGTAGAATTGACGAGGAAAATACACACTACAATCTGGAATTGAAAGAAAAGGACTGAGCGGATTCGGTGGAGGGATTTTTTGTAAGATAACAGTGTGAACTTGGCAAAAAAATTTGGTAGAAGATGTTCAAGCCATACTTAGATGCAGAAATGTTTAGGAAGATGCAGGCGATTTTCCACTAATGCACCCAACGTGCCATCTCCGTAACCTTCGATTTGTCTGCGATTTGCAGGATTCCGGCAAGGCACACCGCGATTCATGTCCCAAAAAAAACCAGCAAGTTCTTTGTGATTCATCCAAATCAAGCGCAATTCCTTGTGTCACGTTGTCTCGTCATCATCTCGACCTCACCGAAGCCGATTCGACCGATCCCCACTTTGTCATCTCGTAAGCTCGATCCTCTCCACTGCTCATCTCATCTTGAATCTCTCCACTGCTCAAGCTTCTCGGGGGAGGAATCCCTTTTTAGAATTTAGGGTTTCGGTTTCGAGTGAATTTGCGTAACAAAAGGGCCAAAACGAATCATTCTTTGTCATTTTGACTGGAGATTGTCCACCTTAGACTTAGATTATTCTTTTGAAAAGCCATGATCGTTCCAAAAAATTAACTTAAAAAGTCACGAGGGACGATTAGCTAGAATAGATAGTGAAGTGAATGATTTTACACCGACATTACATTTAACTAGTCGGTCAAAAAGTTTTGGCACTAGAATGAATGTCGCACAAAAGCCATGATATTTTTAATATCATTTTTCAGTATTCAATTAATCTCATGGATTATCAAAATAATGCTTAGCCTCATTTTATTTCATGAATGATGAATGATTGAAAAATACATTTCTAAAACTAATCGCTTGTTTCGATTGGAATAATTGATCAATGGAATTTTTTTCATTATCAATAATAATTTTTATTGAAAATATCTTCGTGATCACAATAAAAATATGACCGACTCGTCCATTTATCTTTATAAGTCATACAAGCGATACTTTTTCATAAAATATTTTTTAAATCATATATATATATATATATATATATATGTTTTTTTTTTTTGGTGAAAGATATGAAATCAGGATTATTTTATTTGCCAATTGATTCGGGGGCTAGAATTTCTTCAATAAGTCTCGAAGCAGTGACCTCTCGAAACGTGGCAGTACGGCAATATTCTTCTCTTCGTGCGCGTGTGGGTCCCGGTCCCGAGGAAACACCTTCCTTAACAAGGTAACTCGCTCCGCTTCATGCAGAGGGACCCTCACGTTCTCGTTCGTCAGCCAGGACGGAATTGTCGCCTTTTCCACTTCCTCCCCCCTTCTCTCTCTCTTCCCCCACCCCTATATCTAATGCAGAAGAGCAGGAGGGACTGAGCGTGAGTGAGAGAGAGAGAGGGAGAGGGAGAGAGAGAGAGAGTGATTGATTGACTTTTTAGTGCAGTGTGGTGTTGTTGACTGAGGGGTTGACTCGGGGTGGGCGTCGGCGGAGGAGACGCTGCTCCGTCTTCTTTCCTGGGGCACTTTCCTTTTCTACTACACTATGTGTCGCCGCAGAGACTGACCCTTCTTGCTTCCCTGCTCGGCGAGCTCTCAGAGGTAACTGGGTTTCTTCTTTTTCTCCTTCTTGTCAGTAAAGTTCAGATTTTTTATGATCGCCGTGTTTTTTTTTTTTTTTCGTTGGCTGTACTGGGACGTTATATTCAAGAGTGGGAACTCCGGAGTGTGAAGAACGTTTGCGATCACGTGTGGATCTCACGGTTTTTTTTATTTTTTTCGTTTTTTTTGGGGGGGGGGGGGGGGTGGTGGTTTGGTTCGGAGAGGCTACATTGTGTGGGAATTTGAGTGAGATGGTGCTTGGGTATAGGGGAAAAGAAAAGAGAAAAAACGCAAGCACACGCTTGCTGATGGTTTACTTCCTATTGTGTTGATTGGTTCTGCCGTGGCGTGTGGCGCGCTACATTCGCGCTCTTCGTGTTGACATGTGTCCTGTTTTGCTGCTTGCGCTGAAATGCTGAATTGTGACCCTGTCGTTGCCAAGATGGGACTTTTACCCTTTTTTGCTGTTTGATGTGTGTTTTGTGTGCAACTTCTTCGAAAGAATTTTTGTAGCCCCGTCTAAATATCATTAGAGAAGTCAAGTGATTGAAAAAGAAAAGCTCCGGACATTTGAGAAGAATTTTGACATTTTCTCCGATGATATTTAGATGTGGCTACAAAAGGGAATTTCTGCTTCCTTGTTCGTTTTATGTTCTAGAGTGTGAATGTTAGAATTGCAACCTTTTCTCAACTATAAAATATAAACATTGACTCAGGAGGAATTTTTCAAGAAGCATCGTGGAGAATCTAATTGCAATTTGACATAGTATTATGGACTTGTGGGAGGCATTCATCTTGGTACTTTACATTCCTAGCGGAATTATCTATTTCTTTTGTATGCCTGTCAAAATACCATGGGGAAAGGTTTAGGAATTCCTTCTGTTTCACCTCTGTAGCAATTTGTTCATTGGAAAGCTCAGTTACGTCTTGTTGTTCCATTCATGAACGTGTTTGGACAGCATCCCCTGAGAACTTCTGCTGCTTGAAATTTGACTTAAGTTGTTGGGATCAACACATCTTGGGTTTTCGTGGATACTTTTATCAGCATGGATCCGAGATTGAAGAAACAATAGTTGCGAACAACTGATTTCTCTCTGTCATTTTGATTTGTGCCAAGATACAGATTTGGTTCTGCTGCAATTGCTGGCAGCTGACATAAAGTGCTAACTACCCTTCAACAATAATTCTCCTCCAATACTCATTCTCTCCGAATGAGGTTTGCCTGAATGATAAAAGTGCACATGATTTCACAATAGTGAGTTGTTCTGCTACAGTTGCTAGCAGCTGATGTAAAGTGCTAAGTACCCTTCAACGATAATTCTCCTCCAATACTCATTCTCTCTGAATGAGGTTCGCCTGAATGATAAAAGTGCACTTGATTTCACAATAGTGAGTTGTTCTGCTACAACTGTTGGCAGCTGATAAAAAGTGCTAGGTACCGTTCAACAATAATTCTCCTCCAATACTCATTCTCTCCGAATGAGGTTTGCCTGAATGATAAAATTGCACATGATTTCACAATAGTGAGTTGGTTGCAGTTTCACACTATTCGCTTGCGGGTTAAGAAGGACTTGAAGTGCTGTGAATGTCCCAATGATATTCTTATTTTGAATTCCTTATTTTGCTTCGTTGAAGAATTCATGATTATCAACATGTAGATCTTTTCGGTAAGGCATTTTTGTTAATCGGAAATAAAGTCCATCACTGTCATATGTTGATATGGTTGCCTAAAATTGCAGGCCGTTTTGATGTTTTTCTGATGCTGTTCACTCTTGTGCTTACTGTAAACAAAGCTGTTTGAAGCCCATTATGCTTGTAAATAGTTTTCTCGAGATGGAGAAATCAAGTGTTCATTTGATGATCAATCGCTATGATGATTTGTGGTAGTTTGAGGCAACAATCAGTTTATATAAATTTTCATGTTTCCTGTCTAATTTTTCCCCTCTCAGTATGGCAAATTTCATGCTTGGAGTTGAATGGTCCATGTACTTTTCAAAGGCCCTAGGCTGGCAATCTTCTGTCATTCCTGGTGATGCCCTTGATGTGGTGTAACAGAGTGCTATAAAGTTTGCATCAGTTAAATGGGTAAGACTATACATGTACACGGATTCCCTTCATTAGTGACTGTAGATACAGTCAGGGGATGCCTGGAGCAAAGGACTGGCAGAGGCACTATTTATGCCATCAAAGTTAGACAGGATAAACGTGGGGTTCGATCATATGCGATTGTCCAATTTATGAATGCTGAACATGCAGAGTTGATTATTTTACTTGCTAGTCAAAAAGATTTGTGGTATGGGCAATCATCTTCTCTAACTGCTCGCAGTGTTGACCATGACATTGTACAAAGGCCAAGAACCCTTTCGCATTCAATGGAAGGTATCACTTTGCATTTTGGCTGTCAGGTATCAAGTAAAAGGTTCTCTACTCTGTGGAAAGGGGTGAATGTCTCCCTAAATTTTGGGCTTGGGATGAGAAAATTCTGCTTCCTTTTGTCTTATCACAATACGGAGTATAAACTCGAGTTATCCTATGAAAATATTTGGCAGATCGAGCTACATCGTGCAAGAGGCCATAAAACAATGTATCTTGTGATTCAGGTGAGTGGACTTCATTCAGATTACAAGAGACTGATTTACTATTTTGTGCTAATATTGTGATTTATCCTACAATGCATATTTAGTTTTTATATTTGACTGGACATCATTTTGGGTGTGATCTTCTAATTCCAATGAAGGTTAAAATTCTTCATACTACATTCTTCCCCATAGTGTTGGGATTTGATTTTTAGCTCACTAAATGGGGTTATTCAAGCTCCCAGTTGATGACTTGATGTAACTCATTTAGAAGATGTTTTGTTTTGTTTTTTTTTTTTTTTTGTCCCTGTTTAACCTTCATGGTATTTCTGCCTGGATCAAATGTCTCATGAACATAGATAGCTTGCCAAGACCTTATCTTAACAGAGATATGGCTGGCAGAACTCCAAACATTATTGATTGGCTCTGGCTGGACGAGGAAAATTCTGGTACAGCCACTCGTCTTGGGACCCAAGGGTCATTGAGCTAGGTTGCGACAGTGGGTCAAGGTAGTGAGTTTGTGGGAGTGAAGGATGAGTTCTCCAGTATCTACAATCTGCAAGGAATTTCTTAAAAATTGGATGTTGAAGGGAGACTTAGACAAAAACAACTTTGTAAATTAAGAGAGAGATTGTGGAAGAGGGCTCTTTAGAAAAGATATGGTTGAAACTTTCATTGTAGGAAGCACACGGATTTAGTTGGAAATCAAGGACATGTTCTGCTGACACACTGATTACTAAGTGGTCACCATCTACTACCCCCTTCAAATCCCAGATATGGAAAAAATAAACCTTGTGCACGAGCAGCCATGGTGGCTGTAAGCTCAAGTTTTGGTGAGCTCCAGATCTGGTAGCCATAGCAGCCCCACGCTCGAGCTCAAGCTCCAGCTCAAGCAGCCAAGGCAAGCTCCAGAACTGGTGGCCATGGCTGCGAGCTCAAGGTTTGGGGAACTCCAAATCTAGTGGCCATGGGGGCCACGAGCTTGAGCGCCATGGTTGCATGCTCCGGATCAAGTGGCCATGGCCACGAGTCCGTGCCTCTGTCTCTCTCTTTTTTTTTTTTTTTTTAAATTCAATAATTATGTTGTCTGACGCGGTTCCTTTTTGGCACCACATAAAAAAATTCCATGAATCATAAGACAGCATGCGTGCTTTGACGTCCAACTTAGTAATTCGATTATTTATGCAAACAAGAGAAAACACATAACAGAGGGAGTAATGTGGAACTTTTTAGATAAAGGGATGCATATGAATTGGGAGAAAGAAAGTAGAGGGATGAAGCAAGTTCTGCAGGGACCACTGGTGAAACACCTATTGGAGATCACATTAGGGGCTACCTTGTACTTAGGTTGCATGCTATTTGATTGATAGGGAGAGGTGTATTAGAAGTCGTAAAACTTGAGTATACAATGAAGCAAGTTCTGCACTTGTAAATATGTGCAATCAAATTTTGGACTTTTTAAAAAATTATCCAATTGCGTTCTTCCTTAAATGCAGACGCGGTAGCTTGAGACAGGCTGCCAGACAAGAGAACTCAAATTGAGTTATGGCTAGGAAGACTTGATTGCAACAATTGAAAGGTTATGACTTCAGGATTTTGAAATTCAATGCCATTTTCCGTGGTTGATAATTTCCTAACTGAAACTCAGTATTTGAAAACTCACTAAGGCACGGTATCACAACAAGACATTATAGAATTTTGTAAACAGTCTTAAAGGATAAGGCTTGGAGGTTTATGATTATAATTTTTCATGAGGTTGTTGTTTCTTGATTTTAGGAATCATTTGTTAGGTTAAATAATTCCAATCTTCTTAGACTACATGTTAATGTTAGATGAAGACTCTTGTCTGATTCGTGTATTGTTAATTGATCTTAATGAACTTCTGGGTCATGGCAAGATTGGTTAAGTAGGAGGCTAAGCAGGGTACACAAGTTCCCTTCAGTGATAGAGATAAGAGTTCATATCTGCTGATCATATTCTTGCTTCTGGCTAATTTGGAACTTTTGAATGTTTTAGAGCCGAAAAGGTTTAGAATTTTACACTTTTGGCATATTGGCAAATCTTCCATGGAGGTATATTGATGGCCATCATGAATTTTCCTTTATAAGGAGCCAGCTTCTTGGGCTTCGGCTTCAGCCCCCCAAACCTTCACTTTCACTGACTCGAAAGAAACCCAGTCCTTTATCTATTTTCTTATGTTTGCACTTCCCATTCAACCATGCATGCTTTTCTGCATAATATGCTGCTTATGATAGAGGACCTAATATATTTCTATAAATTTTGTTCTTGTGGATGTTAGCTGTATGGGGCTCCCTATATTCGTAAAAAAGTTGTTCAGTATTCAGAGGATGTTTTGGTCAGTCATTTCTACAACTTTTTCAAAGATGGCTCTGATGACCAGTGGGTGAGAGCAATTGATTTTACTCCCTCAGCTTGCATTGGACAGTCTTCTGCTGTATGTTTAGAAATTCCTTGTGAATATCAACTTCCAAATTTTCACGAGAACTTTGTCAATTATAAGGAAACCGATGGAACGTTTTCTATGGAAAATGGTTCTCCTTTCTCCTGCAGTGCGGATCTAGTTCCAATCGTAGGCCCTCCCAGAGGAGTTGACTTGCCTTATGAGATCATCTTTAAGATAAATTTGTTAGTTCAGAATGGCTGTCTAGCTGGACCTTCTCTTGATTTGTCCTTTTATCGAATGGTTGATCCACGGAGGATGGACATGGACATAATCCTAGATGCCTTGGACAAGCTGTTCCATTTGAAAGAATGTTGTTATGAGCCTTCACAGTGGTTGATTGAGCAATACAGAAAATATTTCACCTCCCGGCATTCTACAAAACTGTCTTCAATATGGTTAGATGCTGGCTTGGTTTATGTACATAGGGTGCAAATAACACCATGTAGGGTGTATTTTTTGGTCCAGAAATTAATGTCTCAAATCATGTATTGCGGAGTTATTCTGAGTACATTGACAATTTTATCCGTATTTCTTTTGTGGATGAGGACCTGGATAAAATGTATTCAACTGATTTATCTCCTCGCACTGCTTCGGGACATGGGAGAACGGATATATATGAAAGGATCCTTTCTATTCTCAAGAATGGCATAAAAATAGGTGATAAGCATTTTGAATTTCTTGCCTTCTCATCCAGTCAGTTATGCAAAAATTCTGCTTGGATGTTTGCTCCAACAAATGGTACAACTGCTGCAACTATTAGGGCAAAGATGGGTGAATTCAGTGCAATAAGAAATGTGGCAAAATATGCTGCGAGACTTGGCCAATCCTTGAGTTCATCTACCGAAACTCTCAATGTAGGTAGACATGAAGTTGAACTCATTCCGGATATTGAAGTCAAGTCGCTTGTTGAGGATATGAATTATATCTTTTCTGATGGAATTGGGAAAATATCTGGAGAGTTCGCTCGGAAAGTTGCAAGAAAATGTGGCTTCAAGGGCTATATTCCTTCTGCGTTTCAAATTCGCTATGCTGGATATAAAGGTGTTGTAGCGGTTGATCCAACGTCATGTGTTAAACTATCACTCAGAAAGAGCATGTTAAAGTATGAATCAAATGAGACAAAGTTAAATGTCTTGGGATGGAGCAAATATCAGCCTTGCTTTCTGAATCGCCAGTTGATTACTCTTCTATCAACACTTGGTGTTCGAGATCATGTGTTCGAGAAAAAACAAAAAAATGCTGTAGATCAGCTAAATGCCATTTTAGTTGATCCCCTACGAGCACAAGAGGCTCTAGATTTAATGTCCCCGGGGGAGAATGGTAACATTCTCAAAGAAATGCTAAAGTGTGGTTATAAGCCTGATGCTGAGCCTTTTCTATCGATGATGCTGCGAACATTCAGAGCAACAAAATTGTCTGAATTGCGGACAAAAACGAGGATATTTCTTCCTGAAGGAAGATCAATGATGGGATGCCTTGACGAAACCCAAACTTTGGAATATGGCCAGGTGTTTGTGCAGTATTCGGGTAGAAGAAAAGAGCAGATGTGGGATGAGTCAATTGTGTTCATTGGTACTGACTCAGATCAAAGCTTTGTTGTCCAGGGAAAAGTAGTTGTTGCCAAGAATCCTTGCTTACATCCAGCAGATGTGCGTGTTCTAACTGCTATAGATGTGCCAGCTTTACATCATATGGTGGATTGTGTTGTTTTTCCACAGAAGGGAAAAAGGTGTGACTCTAAGATGCCTTGTTATTGGCTTGCAATTACCTCAGTTGCACTGGCACTTGTCATGGATCCATTTTCCACTTGTTTTTGCTTTTGGTTGTGAATCTTTGGCTATTGTTTTGATTTGGTTCAGTTATAGTAATAAGGTCTAAAATTTCTAATATTATGTTTGTACTAGGTCTAAATAAATGAACTGATGTGCAACCCAATTTAATTTTTTCCGCATTTTACATAGCCAAGGATAATTTTGACATTTTTTCTTTAGAAATAGTTTTGGGCCTGCTTTTCTATCAGCTTTAAGCTTTGAGAATAAATGCTAGAATATTTATCCAGTGGGATTTGGTGGCTAGATTTGAAATTTTGTTGATCCTGCTTCTGGTTTGTCTCTTTCTTGTATGAGGTTTGAGTTCACCGATCCGAGGCTTGTATGTAGATTGTGTCTACATGTGATGTGACTTTGCTAAGAAGCATCCTCTACTATGCTGTTGTTCTATGCTTCTGATAGTTCTAGTTCTGGATAAACACTGATAGGTTTACCCTTTAATTCTACTAGCTAAAAGTATAGGCGAAAAATTCCTTCCCCATAATTTCAGTAATTCGGGTTGACTTTCTTCTACTTTAAATTGTCCCAAACACACTTTTAATAGATAAAAGTAGAAAGCAAAATATGATATCAATTTCTCTTGTTAATGCATAATGCGATTCTTGAATGAAATAGGCCTCATCCAAATGAGTGTTCAGGGAGTGATTTGGACGGAGATATCTACTTTGTCTCCTGGGACTCAGAATTAATTCCGCATCACCAGAGACAACCTATGGATTACACACCTGCCCCAACTGAAAGGTTAGATCATGATGTCACAATTGAGGTAATGCTTTTTCTCAGGATTTCCACGGAATTATATATATTGTAATGACTTTTTATGATGCCGTGAAACGTTTTGAACAGCTTACAGTTATAGTAGGAAATCCATCTAGCATCCATCATTTGGCATTCTCTATCTTTTCACTTGACTTGGCTTGTCTGACATGATACTTGGATAATTTTATCTTTGCTGAGGAATTTGGCATGTGAGGAAAATGTCTTGTCAAACCTGCTGTATTCTTTTGGTTTCTTATTGGTTCCTTTTACTTATAAATTTGTGTGCTTCTCTTCCTTCCTTCCCTGGGCTGGAAGAACCCCTGAGAAGCTAAAATTTGCACCCTCTGCAAGCAGATGATAGCTTAAAAATTAGTCACGAAGCAAACAGTTGAGTATGAGTGGGCTCATTATTTCAACCATTAGGTCAATAGGATTCTTATAGTCAAAGATCTGTTTATGCCTTACATAACATGGAATTGGCTATTTGACCAGGACTATTGTAGGAGGGTCCCTGGAAAGAACTTGCACTCAGAATTCTCCACATGTAGTTCATTAATTTTTGCTTGTTTGGAGGCTTCCCTAGTGTCAATGCCTCTATTCATCTTCTGCCCTAAAAGCTAACTGCCAAATTTTACTCACTCAACTTCAGGCACAACTCCACACAAAGTGATATGAATCTTTGTAGGGAAACAAAAGGCGATTATGGTAAATAATGAAGCACTTGAGGCTGTAGTGTTGTCTCGACTCGGATGTGGGTTTACCTATGATTAAGAGCCGCTCATCAAATGTATCTATAAAGGCTAGCAGAGCTATTTCACTGGTTCTGAAACCCTATTTCAACATTTCATATATTTTGCCAAACTTAGAAGTGTATTTGGTCAGGCATTGTGCTTGGATGCAGTTCAAGTGACTGTTGTGGAGGGACATAGCTAATTTTTTAAGTAAAGACGAGGGAATGAAAAAGTAGGCTTACTGAAATGATGCACGGGTTTTGTTTATATTCCGGCTGTTGTGAATCTAAATAATATGTGGATCTGTTGTGTTAAATTTGATTATTATCTAGGAAATATCAATGCAATAGTAAGTGATGGATTAAAGTGTGTGATCATGGAAAGCATCATTTTCATCACCAAGTGAAACTACCTTACTACTGTGGTATTTTTCCTTATCTAGAAGGCTGGCCATCATAGGAAATATTAATGATCTGAAATTAGATATACCATGGGTCGGTCCATTCAATTTCCCCCTTGTGAAGAAACTCTTCTAGAGAATAAAGATTCATACATTATAACTCATTCTTGCTACTGGGGGAATAGGATTGGGCTCATGCTTTGGGGTTAGCTGTATACTTGTTTTAACTGTGGCGTTTCTTAAATTGGGGTTTGGAAGTTATCATTACGATAATGATGCATGGGTTTATGGAAAGAATCTTTTGGTCTATATAATAAGTTTTGTTCCAGCGTGACTCTGTAAGTAAAACTTTGCCTATGTTCTTGACCTTGGATTTGGTACCCACTCTTCACTGCTGTTGAGAATTCCTTGTTCTTTTAGGCGGCAGTCGTTACGAGGCTTCCATTCTCTGAATTGGTATTATTGTTTTTATTAAGATTGATTCTGCTGGAAATACCGTGGCGATAAGCATCTACCTGCAAGCCTATACTTGCCCATGCATATACATCTACTAAGATTGGTTTATGCATTATTCTTTTGCGTTACAGAACATTTCCTTTTCTTGATAATGAAATGAACGGATTATTTTGAATCATTGGGAACATTGAAATTGGAAGTGGCCAGCACATATATACCTTGAACTCTTAAGAGAAGATGTATATCTGAGCACACTTTATTTTTGAAGGGTTATTGATGATCGATTTGCGGAAATCAATGAGTTGCATTTGGAAATTTGCCGCTTGATTTCTCTTGTAATGCTCTATGGATATGTGGGTAATTAAAACCCTTTTGTGGTTTTGTTGCTTAAACAGGAAGTGGAGGAGTACTTCGTAAATTACATACTTAATGACAGCCTTGGAATTATTGCCAATGCCCACACCATCTTTGCAGATAGTCAGCCTGAAAAGGCCATGTGCCCTGAATGTTTAGACCTTGCCAGACTTTTCTCTATTGCGGTTGACTTCCCAAAAACTGGTGTACCTGCTGTGATACCTCCTAATCTGTATGTCAAGGAATACCCAGACTTCATGGAGAAGCTTGACAAGTCCAGCTACCCATCCAATAACGTGATCGGAAAGCTTTTCCGGGAAGTCAAAGAGGAAGCATATGCATCAAGCTCTATTCGGAAGTTCACGCTGGAGATGGCAAGGCAATCTTATGACCCAGAGATGGAAGTGGACGGATTTGAGGATTATGTCGATGACGCTTTCTATCACAAGGGTAATTATGATTACAAGCTGGGGAATCTGATGGAGTATTATGGGATTGACACAGAGGCTGAAATACTTAGTGGCTGCATAATAAAAATGTCCAAATCTTTCACCAAGAGGAGGGACGCTGAATCCATCACTGTGGGGGTAAAATCCCTGATAAAGGAAGCTCGGACCTGGTTTAATGATAAGGGAAGTGGTTCGTATTCTGAGCCCGTTGATGAATATGCAAAAGCATCTGCGTGGTATCATGTCACGTATCATCCGGAGTATTGGGGTTGCTACAACGAGGGTTTAAAACGAGATCATTATCTTAGCTTTCCTTGGTGTGTATATGATAAACTAATCCAAATTAAGAAGGAAAAACGAGGTAGGATAGCTGCTCGTAGGTCCACTCTTGAAGACTCCTTCCCCCGATTGCGTCTGAATTGAGAAAACCAACTTGGATATTTTCTCAGTTGAAGAAACCGAAGTTGTTGTATTTGGGTCTTCTGCAAATGTGTAGGCAACGGTACTCCTAAATTCCGGTTGTTTGTGTAACGAAGCTTAAATAACATTCCGAATGCTATTTGTGTGTGCATTACATCTTTTTGTACATAATGGTAATGTCAAACGGCTGTTCACTGTTTATAGTCTTTCTGAATTGGAATATCCGTATTGCGATAAACTTTCCATACCCCATAAATTTGTGTGTGTGAGTTATTGTTCCATGCCACAGGTTCCTCGGATTCCTAATGCTGGTGGGTTTGAACATAATAACATTTCTGTAATCTCAGATAATGGCTCTAGGCCAGATGACGCTGCATCAGATTTGGTTTGTCATGGAATTTGAGAATAGATCATGCTCTTGCCATGGCTGATGGGGAAAAATTTGCGGCAGCTGTTATCATGGGGATGGAACATTCCTCAGCACAAAGGAGATTAACAAGATTTTCTTACGAGGAATTTAAAGATCATATTGATGCCAAAAGTACAATATTATCTTAAAAAGTAGGAGCAGAAAAATTTGCGACTCATTATCTCACTGCACCAAAATCTGCAGTTTGGAAATCAGCTTCCAGCGAAGCAATTATTTACACGCTCGATTCTAGGTCTCACAATACAATCTACCTAGTTTCTTTCTTCTTTTCTCGTGGGATAAATTGAAAGAAGTTATGCAGTCCAGTTCAGTAGAAAAGAAAGCCCAACACATCAAATTTCAAATATTTAAATTACTTATAGAATAAAAAAATTAGAATTATGTGCCGAAGCTACTCCATGTATGAGGACAAGCATCGTAATGCTGCTTGACTTTATTTCTTGATGAAGCACCTTCTTGGTGCACATCATTGCGGAGGTGATGACTTCTTGCTTAACGAAGCCTCAGAGTACCAAAAAGTTCAATACATTGATACTTCATCAAAAATTGCAATACAAGTACTGTAAAGATCATACCAGGACAAATGCTAAATATCCTCACCGTATTCAGATTTCGAGTGCCTTATATGGGACATATGAATTCGAAGAGGAAAGTAGATATCTGGAACTTTATTTGAAAAAAGTGCGGACCCCACTCCCAGGTGCGCATTATTTGCGCTTCAGTATCGCTACCAGTTGGCTTCCTTGACGATATGCAGAGTTTAAACGGTCGGAAAATTCATTGGTTTTCCCAAGAAAACGATCAAACAGGTCGTCAATTATCTCGCTTCCAAAATGTTTGCTGATGATGCCTTCCATTCCAGCTCTTAAGTGCAGCATGCAAGCATGCCCTCCGAACGAGACATCGATCTTCGATCCAGGAGCTGCTAAATCCATCCTCTCTATGCTAAAGCACCCATTGCTCTCTACTAGTGCCGTCATCTCGTCAGGAGAGGGAGCGTACACTGGCAAATTGATTGAATCCACCTGAGCCTCACTTATTATACCCTGTAGAGAGTTACTTTCATCAAGTCATCTGTGCAACTCAATGGGATTGCTTTGAATATAAGTGAACTAACGATGGAATGAAAGCCTTAAGAAATCCGTTAAAGGGTCCACATGCATATGATAAACACATTAAGACATGCACAAATGAGACATGAACTATGGATTATCTATATTTTCGCTAAATTTAAATTTGTGAGACCTGTAAGTGAACTATGCTGATATACACTTGCACACATATTTAACTATTTTTGGTAAGAAAGAAAATTTTGCTGACAATGTTTCCAGTTTTTACCTCGTTTGCCATATCCATCAAGCTGAACCCCAAAAGGTCGAACATCACGCCCGATGGTACACGTGAATAAGGAATGCCATTAGCAATCCCGGGCATGACTAGAACCATGATGCCTCCACTCGCAATTTCCTCACCTCTAGCGTGCAGAAATGTCACCATGTCCTTTGCAAACTGAGATGTATAAGCATCGCTCACTTCGCGTGGAGCACTTGTGTAGTGAACTCTCCCCCTGTTAAATGCTGGGGAATTTGGATCAACCAATTCTTTAGGCACCTTGGAAAGCCATTGAAGAGCATAAGACGAATGCACGAAATGGAGGGACGCCTTCGGGAACAGTCGCCCATGGAAGGATCCTGGCACACCAGCTGCGTAGTATGGTCGGTCAGATGGCAGGGAAGCGAAGAGGGTGTTGAAATCATTGGACGCGTGGTCGTTGAACAGGACTTGGAAATCAGGCAGTAGGGAGGAGAGGCCTTGTGATTCGTACTTGCGTCGGACTGCCTCTATGATGTTTTGGACTGCAAGGAAGGTGTTTGGCCCGACCGAACAGCCTACATCCGCAATCTGGAAAGTGGTCAGAGCAGGAGAAAATTGCTTTATGTCGAGCTTCTCTGCGATCACCTCGTTGATTGTCTCCCGGGCGACGTTTGTCGCCACTCTCTGCGATGCATGTCAGAGTAGCAAGTTCGATATTTGATGATTTGATACTCGCCTCGTTGAAACCATAAGGGGTCACAAGAGATGAACAACCAGAGAGTAGTTTCAAAAGCTGAATTCAGGCAAAGCTTAGCGAAAGCCAGAACAATTAAATCTATCATTCAGCTCTTATTCCATGAAATTTAAGAAATGGTTGCTTGGGAAATGCATCTACTTAACATCAAATGAAGAACCTGCAAATTAGAGTTCTTGTTGTAGCTGAATGTGCCATCCCCACCGTTCATCGGGTACGATTCCATAACCGCCACCTCCTCCTTGCCGCTGCTGCTCATCTCTCTCTCTCTCTCTCTCTCTCGGCTAGTTAAGTTTTATGAGTTAGTGCTCTGGTCAAGTCCTCTTCTTTGTGTGCGTTTCATCTAAAGCCTTTACCATTATATATATATTCTCCGACTGTTGGCACAGCTATCATAGCCAAACGTGACGTTTCTTCAGTCGGAAGTCACCCTGCCTTCTTTGACTCTGACATTTCCTTATCTCATGTCCAGCTATTCAAGGTTGCTTCGTAATATTTGACTTTTCAAAACGGTGCGAGCCACCAAAAAAGAAATATACTTGGTTAACCGTACCCTTAGCTTGGAAAATGGACGGTGAATCCCCAGCCACACATTTTGTGGACTCTAGAAAGAACACAAACATTTAGACCCGAGCAGGTCCTTAAAAGGCTCCGCCTAGACCATAGGGCGTTAAACAGTGGGTAGAGGTGGATGGAAACCACCTCGATAAAATAAAAAGCCCATGGAGTAACCCCAGCCACAGGGATCCTTGAACAAGGGCAATCCCTCGAGGGCTCCCCTCTGATCCTCGCGATGCTGGTATTCTAGTCGAACTAGGCAGGTACAAGGAAATGAAGAGGGAGGACCTCTCTGAAAGGAAAAGGTCCCCGTGGCCGGTCCAAACAAGACAAAATTCTCCCTCTCTCTCTCTTCGAAAATATGTGGGGGATTAATTATAATTTATATGAGGGTACGGTTTACTAAGCATATTCCAAACCAAAAAAAGAAGAAGAAGAAAACGGAGAAGGAAAGCAAAATCAGGGCACGCTCTTTATCACGTCCGGCCGTCCGGGGTTGACCTCGTAAGGGTGGTGGGACCCGAAAAAAAAAGGAAAACAAAATAAAAAAAGAAAAAAGGAGAAGGAAAGCAGAAACAGGTCACTCTCGGTTTTAAAAGGGGCCGAGAGCTGCCGGGGGAGAGATAGAACAGAGAGAGAGAAAGAAAAATAGGGAAGAGACAAAGGGGATTTCATATGCGCATGCCAAACAAGCCAATTTAACTACGCGACGTAGCGCTTAAACCGCAAGTTTGACAATAAGTACCTGTTATTGTTGGGTCGTAGACGACAAGATCATAGTACTAACACCTTTTTTGATTTTGTAAAAACCCATGTATTGAGGTAAGGATATATATATGGAAGTGATGACGTATTTGTTGTAGAAAGCTGAATAAAATGTTTGATACTTTTGAGTTATTGGGGATGGTTTGATAAACTATTCTTGAAGGGTCATGCGTGCTATTTTGTACATTTAATTTATGAGATAACTCTTGTAAGATGATATGTTTTGGGTTCAGAAAACTAATTGTAATGTGAATTGGTAAATGATTAAGTGTTACATGATAACGAAGCTTCGTATGAATCACCTTTAGAGCCTTGTAGTCAAGAATTAAGTACTACATGGCAACTTAAGTCATGTGGGAGCTACCTCTCGGGTTTTGCACTTTTAACATGCGTAATAAAGAGCTAAGTATTGCTTGATAATGTATTTGTGGGAGCCATCTAGGGCCATGTACCTTTGATATATATTGGGTAAGAACTAAGTATTACATGATAACGTAAAAATTCATGAGTCATTTTTGGAGCATTGAGTTAGATATTGAGCATGGAATGAACTATTGATATGAGATATGACGAGTTCAATTATTGAATTGAACCAATGATACATGTTTTGATTTTATAGATATGAAAGGGAAATGTTGCTTCTTAGAAGTTATATATTACTCATTGAGCTGTGGTTGTTCATTATACTCATTCTTCATGTTTTTCAGGTCCCTCAGTTAACAGCAAGTAGGACGAGAGTACTATTATAGGAAACTTTTGGGAGTCATACTTTTGGGTATAGCTTAAGGAATCAGTGTATATTATTCTTTTAAGTTTGTCGGGAGAGTTTTGGTTGTACATATTCTTTGTGGTGGATTAAGGAAACTCTGATATTGTAACCAACCAGTTGGTTTATTTGATACGTAAATATGGTTGGAGATATATATTTTGATATCGGGTTGTTAGTTATATTTGAAGCTGCATCTTTCGTGGGGAAGGACAGCCACGTCATCCCCACATATTTCAAACAATGTGAGATCATATGATAGAATTTAGTGCTTAGGCTTTTAGATACTAAGATGTAATTTCATTCTTGGTTTCGGGTGACCATGTGTTCCAACTCAGAGATGCTTGCCTTACTTCATAGGAGTTGCAAAGGTAAGGGAGTCGCTGCCCCCCATACTAGAGATATGCCTCAAGCTTCTCGAGGTATAGCTTCAAGGAGGAGATTAGAGGACCAATTTGATGGGAGTCTCAACTTGCATGAAGCCAAGGAAAAGTCCCAAGAGTTGGTTCCTCCGACTAAGTTCATGTAGGCAATGCTTCACTAATATAGTCAAGTGAAAGAATTAAGTGAAGATGGAGTAATTGGCTTATGCACATTCATCCAATTGAGAATGGCGGACCCATATAAGTTAAGCAAAATTGGATCCTTTCAAGGCCAACTGTTGGATTAGAAACATGGAGGAGATTTTCAGAGCCAAGAATGTTCGTGATGAACAAAAAGTCAACTTTGCCACTCAATGTTTTGAAGGCAAAGCTATTTGTTGGTGGGAAGGAACTAGACCGGCCTTCAAAGGTAATGATGTAGTCATTTCATAGAAGGATTTTAGTGAAGGTTTTAATGCATAGTTCTTTTCAGAGTCCTTCCAAGTAAAGATAAGAAGCGACTTTGTCAATATATCTCAAGGTATCTCTACAATTATGTAATACGTGACCCATTTTAATCAATGAAGTAGATTTGAGGATGGTTTTGTGACTAGTGAAAGATGTAAGGGTTAACACTTTCAATGCTACTCCGATTGGATATCTGTACTATGCTCATACCTTTTGAACTAACAATGTACAAAGATGTTTTGAATTGAGCGATTACAATTGAGCAAGACACATTGGAGCATGGCATACAAGGAGTGCCTTAATTGAATAAAGATGATAATTGTTCATCTTCTTCGGTGGAGAAGCCAATCGAAGGTTGATGACCGCCAGCTAGGGGGTCGCGCGCGCCGGCGACCGCTCGACCCTGGCGACCATCACTGGACCTTAGGCGACGCTTAGGTCGCGCGACCCAGGCAACTGATGGCCTGAATCGCGCGACCCAGGTGGTCGTCTGAGGTCACGCAACTGTAGGCGACGGTCGCCTGAGATTGGGCAGCTTGGGGTTGCTCGCCCCGGCGACCATTCGGGGGCTAGATCTGGCCATCTGATTGCCAGATCCGGTGGTTCGGCCGCTAGATCTGGCGGTCCGATGGCCAGACTTAAAAAAAAAATACATTTTTTTTTAATTTAATAAAAGTGATTTACAATGCAAATTTTACCAAACAGTATTTTGGCTAAAGTTATTTTTCAATGCAAATTTTATCAAACGTTATTTGCATTTCAAAAACCCCATTCACCCAAAGGTATTTGCATTTTTGCAAATGCATTCCCTAAAAGCCGAACCAAACGAGCCCTTAGTCCTTGGAGTCGGGACCACATTGAACGAATTTAAAGTTTAGGAACCACATTGTTTATTAGACCAAAATTCAGAGACCATTTGTGTCATTTACCATTTTCTTTTAAACTTCTTTTGATGCTGATGTAGCATGAATAAGTAATTATTTGTAAAATTCAATGATTTTGCAGAAACTGCTTACTGTTGTAGCTATTGTTGAACTGAATATTATATCATCTTTTGTCACTTGCACAGAATGTCTAGTTGATCTAGTTTGCATATGATCATCTTGTCTGGGTACTGAGTTTTGCTGGCTGTGTCAAACAATTTCAGAAATTTAGGTTGTATTTGAAGAGATTAAGTGGAGTAGCTCAGCAGCAAGGTGGGATATCTTAGTTCATTTTGTGGAACTGTAGAATCAAATATCAAGTTGGGTCCCCTAGGAAGATATGATATCCAAGCTTTGGCAGCCTCTGGTCAGATTTCTCCGCAGGCATTAGCAGCATTGCAATTTGAGCTTTTGGATCGACCAACAAGCAACCTAGTGTTATTGTCATTTGATCAGCCAACTCTCTTGCAAGCTTCCCTGCAGGGATCCAAGTGTCTTCCTGTTGAACATGGTGTGGCCTTTGGTCAGCCTCTGATTAAATGCCCATCTAATGTCTCCAAGCAGTATCAACAGTCCATTCTATCGAGTCAGGATGCACCTTCGGGATTTGGACCGTGGCAAGCTACTAGCCTTAGTACAGTTGGAAAGTTGGAAACAATAACATTGTTGTAGGGTCGAATATTCAGAGTAATAACACTTTGATGGATATATTTCAAAGACAACAGCAGTATCAGCAAAAGCAGCAATTACAGCAGCAGCAGCAGCAACAGCAACAGCAACAACTGCCAGAACAGCCTCTCCAAGAGCCTAGCCGTTTAATTAATGTGGTTTTCAAGCAGCGGGTAGTCCTGCTTCTGTGAACCAGAGTTCCACCTGCAATAGAAGTGCCGTCATTGACTACAGTCTTCCATCATATCAAGGCAATACTGCTTTAAATACTGGTTTGGCCTCAGATAAAGATCTCAAAACCTCTGGCGTACTTGGTGGCTACTCTGTACAAGGTTCCATTTCACCGACTTTGTCGTCTAGTTCAGCGAATGCTGACAGTAGCAATAGCTGTCCACTTCGGAATCCATCTGCAAAATATAACATCGTTGGACAAGCACCATGTGTTGTTTCTGATTTTTCCAATATCCAGGGTTCTTATGATGCTAAGTCAGGTGAAGCCACTGATCGAGGACTGCTAAAGAATCTAGGATTTGTTAGTAAGGGATCAGGCACCCCAAGCCTTTTCACAGTTGATGAATTTGGACCACCGTTGAAACAAATATACAGTGGAAAAGTCCATCTAGAGAGTAGTGCAGGTAGAGTCAAACAAGAATCGAGCTTTGACTTTGTGGATGCAAAAGTGTCTATCCCAGTATTGGAGCAACTTTCGTCGAATGATCTTATGAGCGTTTTCACTGAATAGGTAAAGTTTTTTTCTATTTTATTATTCTTCTGTCCATTTTCCTATGCGCATAATATTGTAAGAAATCATGACTTCTATATAAAGGTGCAAAATGGGTCTTAGACCCATATATGACCAATTTAAATCATAAATGGGTCATATATGGGTCACTTGTTTTTTTGACAAAAAGTAGTTAAATGGGTTTAATAATAAAAGAATTTAATAGGTGGGTCTTAAGTGGATCTTAAATGGGTTGGAATTAGAACTTATTTTCACCCAAAACCTCACAATCTCTCTTTTTAACTTTACAATATATATTTATAAAAATCGAAATTATAATTATTTTTTAAATTTTAATTATAATAATTTTTTTTTTTTTTTTCACTGGCCAAGCGAGCCTTGAGCTCCCTTGATCCAGTGAGGCGAAGGCCTCGCCGACGTCCGGTGAGGGGCGAGCTCGAGCTCGCCGGATCTGGCAAGGTGGAGGCCTCGCTGATCTGGCGAGCCGGCGAGCTCGAGGCTTGCCTGTGGCCGGCCGCCGGCCATTGTCGTGGTTGGCCAAAGAAGAAGAAGAACAAGAAAGAAAAAAGAAAAAAGAAAAATATATTTAAAAAAGAAAAAGGAAAATAATTAAAAAATTTAATTTAAAAAAAAGTAAAATAATTAAAATTCGATTTTTTAAAAATAATTATTTCAAAAATTATAAAAATTGTCCATTAAATTTGTGTTGTATAAAAATATTTTAGCAATACCATTTTTATATATATAAGAAATAAGCTTTCTTAAGTTTAGTTAAATAGGTCGGGTACGGGTCAAATTTTTTGTATTGCAATAAATGTGTTATAAATGGGTTAAAGGGGTCGATTTGGGTCAGACCATTTATGACCCGACCCGACCCGACCCGAACCTGACCCGACCCACCCATTTAACAGGTTTACTTCTATATAATGTTTTGTAGTCGTTTCTTTACTATTGTTCTGGAATCTCCACCTTCCCCTTCGACGTAGGACCTTGATCAATTTTGTTGCTATGTTATAGACAGCCTTCCAAGAATGTAAGCTGTCTCTGTGGGTGTTCCTGCATCCCTTTGTACTAATATCCACTGTCTCCCTGGACATAGTACCATGTCACCTTGATGGATTTTTGTTAACAAATTGCGGTTGATAACTTTGTCAAATATGGTCAGCGGTGAACTGGTTATGAGGTGGTGGTAAAATTGAGTGAGTGTGCAAAATGATTGACCTTTTCAACAATTTTCTTAAAACAATGTTTTTCCAGCACGGTATGTATGAGAAACTGTGAGGGCTGTTCTCTGCATCTCTGCAGGCACTTGTTAAACTATGACTGCTGAATCGCGGCATGTCCAAGGAATTTCACACAGCAGTAGTTTCTTCATTGTGCTCCTACTTTAGTACAATTGGCATTATGTCTACTATATGCAAGCTGGGACTTGAAAGTCTCTACCTGTCATTTAATTCAATTGTATGAGTTTGCAGTCAGTATTAGTTGAAACTTAATGTACATGATGGTCATTCATAATTATCTGATGACCTAAGCCTTGACCCTCTTTTACGATAACCGTAGTTACATGCAATTGCCTAACAAAGTGCCCTTTTCACAGGATGCCTATGCTGTTCGATTGGTTTGGAGGCTCTGTTCCATTTGATCGAGAAGCACAGATTTATCCACTTCTCGGGGTGGGACGGATTCTGGTTTGAAACTGTAATGTTTTCTTCTAGAGACTTACTAATTGTTGCTGAACCGCGTGTACAAATGCATTTCATTAAACTTATGCACAGTTCCGAGGCGAAAATAAGCTGTATGTAATATTTAGGGGCTTGGTTTCACTTCTCGGACTCACATTTGACTGATGTGCAGTCATTTGGACCAGGATGTTGATATCCATTTATTCATTATCACCACCTTCTTAAGCTGTGATACCGAAGCTGCTGCTGTCTTTCCTCAAGATGCAGAAAACTGTTTGTAACCTTTTGGTGCCTAGGCTGCTTTTGCCGCTGCGACACTCTGATGTGTAGTCATTTGGAGTAGGATGTTGATATTTATTTATTGATTTCTCACTCGTTCCCCCCCACCCCCCCCCCCCCCCCGAGGAAGGGCGATTTTCTTCCTACTCTGAACTGAGGACATATTTGGTATGTGTGGGAAAATAAAAGTGGAATAGGAACTTATATTCAGCATGTTTAGTTACTTCCCTCATATAGAATAACTAATTACATGACCGAATTACTAGCTATATAAATACTTTAATGGTTATTATTTTCTGGGGGAAAAGCCAAAAAAAAAAAAAAATGATACTATGCCAGCGTGACACATTTATTCTTGAATTTTTTTGGTGATACCAAAAATTCCAAATTTATATTTGTGGGGCCTAATTAGGCCCCAGTCTAAATTTTAAAAATCTGTCTACATGGACGACGGATGATTTAAAAATTTTGACGGAAATATCGTTTGATGGAACTTTAAAGGATGGTAAATGTGTTAGATAGGTACAAATTTAAATTTAGGGTAAATGTGTCATAGTGGATATAGTTAGGGTTTTTTGTAGTTTTTTTTTTCTCTTTTTTCTATCGAATCTTATACTTGTGTAGTGAAATCGTTGTAGCACTTATGGAGAAGTTACTGGCAATCTATATATGTGAAGTTGCTTTTCTCTAAATTACGTAAGCGTTGCCTATTAAAGATAAATAGACTTTCAATATTTCTGTCAGAACTTTACTAGGATGTGATTAGGTAGTAGTTCCGCAACTTTTCATTAGGATAAATAAAGCATCGATAATTGAGTACGCCATTCTTATTTTTGTGCGTGATTGGTAAGGAGAAGGGTATGCATATGTCAAAAACTCATAATTATTTTCGCGAGATTAGTGATTTATCGTGGGGACAAATAACTTTCATTCTCTAAATAGTTGACAACTTATTCATAGGAATTGGTTACTTTATGTGCTTGAAGAGTTAGTATGCATCAATCGCTACTGATATTTTCATGGTCGGTAGATTTTCAATCAGACGAGTATCTTTGACACCATTTTTCATACGAAAAAAGTACCAATATGTCAAGTAGGTTGCCGATTAACTTGTTACATGATTAGTAACTTTTCCATAAATTGATTAGTTTTTGCTGAGAATATATGTCAAGTTTGAGTACGCAAAGAATGTTGATTTTCTAAGGCTCCGTTCATTTCGTAGAAAATGTGACGTTTCTGGAAAATATTTTTCAAAAAGTCATTTTCCAAGAAAATGTAATTATTTTTCGGTGTTTGGATGAAACCTAAAAATGAAGTGGAAAATATTTTTCGTTGTTCAATAAGGAAAATCTTTTCCTACATATACTCATTTTCATTTATTTTATTTTTTAAAATGGATTTTTCATATTTTTTAAAAATTGATTTTTAATTTTTAAAATCTATTATTAATTTTTTTTCATTTTTCTTTGTTTTCCATCTCCTTCTTTCTTGGCCGGTTGCCGACCATGGCAATGGCCCGAGACCGGTCACCGGCGAGTCTCAAGCTCACCGACAAGCACAAGGCTTGCCCCTCATCAGATTGGCAAGCGCGAGCGTCGAGTTCGAGGCTCACTAGATCAACGAGTGCGAGCTTGAGATCGATGAGCTCAAGGTTTGTCTAGCGATGGCCAACGACTAGCTAAGAAATATGAAGATGGGAAACAAAGAAAAGAAAAAAAAGAAAAGAAATAGAAAAGAAAAAGGAAAATAAATAACTCGAATTAAAAAAGAAAAAGAAAATCAAAAAATAATTCGAATAAAAAAAGAAAAGAAGAAGAAGAAAAGGGAGGAGAAAGTGAGGATTTGTAGAGTTGTGAGATAAGAGAGAAATGGAAAATATTTTCTCCTAATTTAGAAGACTTTTTTCTTTTCATGGAAAACATTTTCCCCAAGAAATTCATTTTCCGTGAAACGAACGCTAGAAAATTCGGAAAACATTTTTCCAGAAATTATTTTCCGCGAAACGAACGGAGCCTATATATATATATATATATATATATTTATTTATGTACATTTTTTTAGCGAATTTTCCATACGAGATTACGATATGATACTTGAGTCTTCACTTTGTTCACAATTAATGCTTGGGAAACACTTAAGTAATTGAAAGACAGTAAAATCTATACTCTGTAGATTCATAGTAGATTTTATGGTAGTTAATTTTCTCACGGGTAGGTATTGACACTTGAAATGAACCATGTAAATCTTTGGTGACTAAGGGCACGTTTGGTAACATTTCTGTTTAAAAATTGTTCTAGGGAACAGAAATAGAAAAAAAGTGTTTCCGTTCCGGGGAACAATTTTTGAATAAAAAAACGCGTTTGGTAAACTTATTCTGGAAATAAAAAATGAACAGAAACACGTTTGGTAAATTTATGTTATTTTTTTGTTTCTTTTAATTTTTTAATTTTTTAATATTTTAATTTTAATTTTCTTTATTTATTTTCTTTTTTCTTTTTTTCTTCTTTTGGCCGTTCGCCGGCCTCGGCCATGGCCGGCGACCGGCGACGAGGGCCGGCGGCCTCGCCGAGATCCAGCCTCGCCAGTGGCTAGGCAAGCTTGGGCTCGCCGGATCTGGGCGAGCCCGAGCTCGCCCAGCCTTGCCTTGCACTGGCAAGGCTCGGCCTTGCCGAGGGCCAGTCCGATGAGGTCGCCAGCCCTCGACAGCCGGTCGCCGGCCATGGCTGAGGCTGGCGATCAACCAAAGAAAAAAGAAAAAGAAAAAAAAAAAAAAAGAGAGAAGAAAAAGAGAGGAGAGAGAAAATTTGTTCTTAAAAATTGTTCCAGAATTCTTGTTTCTTGTTTCTGTTCCAAATGAGTTTTTGGGAACAAAAAAATAGATTTGGAACAAAAACGCAAACAAACGTTTCTGTTCTTTTTTTGTTCCCTAGAACAGAAAAACAAAAATTTATTTATAAACAGAAACAAAGAACATTAACAAACATGCCCTAATTGTTCACCGTTAATTTCTATGGTAATCTTTTGTTCCTCCAAGTGCAAGATCCGTTCGTTTCACAACATTTTTCTTAAGAATAAGTAACTTTCGACTCATCAATAATTAGTAACTAACTTTTCATATAGAACACTTTTAACCCATTATGAATTGCACACTGTGTAGTATTAATATTTATATTTATTTATTATAGTTTGAAATTTTTCATAAATATGTAGTTCGATAACTTAAAAACTTATCTACCAATAAAAATCCGAAAACAAAAACTCTTGTATGGTATAATATGAGATTCGAATTGCTACCACTCAATGAGAAGGATAGGAGGGTCGACCCTTGCTCGCACACGGGCGAGTGGAAGTTGTGTCAATGGTGGAGGGGTGACGTGGTCCCTACACATGCCATCCTCCTGAAATCTTCTTTCGATCCTCTTAAATTGATCCCACATTATCTCAAGATGTTAAGAGTAAGTTGTAAAAGTGTTATCTAACAAGTTATATAAGTTAAAATTCTTCAATGACAGAACGAGATGAAAGATCTTGAGCTTGATCTGAAGTGTCGAAATTTAGAGAAACTAGTCAATTGGTCTTGATTAGAGTCTAATTAACCTCACTGGTTCATCAAACAAGGCAATGGGGTTTTGGTATTGTTAATAAGTTCTATTGCAAATTTAATTTAGGAGGACCTCGTTAGGATACATACGTGAGTTATATTAGAGAAATTCCATCTCAGAAAACTGATATGGTATAGAATAATTAATATATCTTAATTGGCTCATAACTCATTAATTTAAACTTTTGAGTAAATATCGATCCAATTGAATATATTGATGAGCTTGCACTTGAGCTCTTTTATGGTAATTTCTCTAAGTGAAGGTATTGGGTTTGGGCCGTGCATACTCAACAAATGGTATTAAATCCTACGGTTGCAGTTTTTGGGTAGTATTGGGAATAACGGATCCCCGAAAACTGGATTCGACACTAAATCGAACTCCTAAAACGAGTGCGGAAGCGAAGCCCGGGAAAAACACGTATCACCGATCCTAAAGCACACCACGGATTCGAGCGTACCTTGTTAGCCACAGATTAGACACCGACGCCGATTAGAGGAAGAAAATCTGGTCCTATTCGATCCGATGACGCCTTGAAGAAAAGAAAAACGTGCCGTATGCCTTACTGTTTTTCCTTTTCTCTTTTGAGAGTGAGAGCACGCGGGAGAGGAGAAGACGTACGTTATGTTCCAACGGGTGTCATCTCTCTCTCTCTCCTCCCTTTTATACCTTCTCCCATCCACGGGCCCTATTCCCGTGAGCCGGGCCTTTTGGGCCAGCATGGGTGGACAGGCCTTAAACCCATCACCAATTAAAACCATCATCTCCCACTTGCACATGGTGGGCTGAACAAGATTCTCTTTACCTCTCTTCAACATTCATACTGGTGAATAATCCGTGCGACCAGCATACTTTGAGAGCTCGTTGCTATACATCTGTTAGGAATATATAGTAGCTCATAATGGGCGTCACACTCCGAGTAGATTTAGTATGCAGTACCCTAGATCGATCGATCACATTTATATCTCTCTTGATCTCTTTTAAACAATGATATATATATATATATATATATATATATATATATATATATATTGCATTCACAATTATGATTATCCCAAAGACATTCATAATTGGTTAACCGGTGAATACAAAACTACAATGTGATTCTCCAAAATTGATCTTCCTCTTTCCTTCAAACTCTCAATTTCAGTTTAGCTTGCTTTTCTAGAAATGTCCCATTAGATCGAATCACTCATGACCATTGGCAACATCCTAAGATAGCAAACACTAAATAGAAATCTTGAGAATAAGTAAGAGTCATGAGGGGACAAAAAAATTGAGGAACTCTCTTCCTCAAGAGTCTCACTCGACATAAAAATTGAGATCAAACTTTTGCCACTTTTATTGGTCGTCTCATGCATACGTAGTATGAAATACGTATTACGGTATTAACTCCTTTTCCATAGAGCGTATGTCTACACCTTTCAATACCGTACAGATGATAGTTCAGACATACCCAATGTCTAACTTGAGTTCACGTATCTACTCATTCACAAAATTCATCAGAACTCACATCTGGTATCTTAGACAGATAAAGTAAAATATGTGGGGTATTTTACTTTCGGATATAGTAAGTATTATGTCATCATCTTAACACTCAGTTAAGGCGACATACGTGTTTTAAGCTTGAGCTCTCAATTTTCACCTAGATAATAAGCTTAAAAACAGTTTCATCTCTATTTATCACATAGTAAGTAGAGGCGATTACCCGTGTGAGTGGGTTAATCTTATATCTGTCCGACATACTTTCTCAAAATAATGCACTGAGCATTAAGATGCATAAAGATCAAACAAAAATTCATAGGCATTAATGATGAAAACACAAATTCATCAAATGTGAACACTTAGGGAAAATACAATATTCAGTACATCAGTCTCTACGTAATCCTAGAGATTTCATATGGCCATAAAACACATTTCTAGGTATTGGCTTTGTCATAGGATCTGCTACCATTCTATGCGTAGTATGTACTTTAAGTTCACATCCTTTCGTGCAACCATATCCTTTACAAAATTATACTTGGTATCTATATGTTTGGTCTTGCCATGATATTTTGGATCTTTGGTGTACGCTTTTGCTGCTTGGCTATCACAGTTAACTAACAATTAATCTACAGCACTTCCAATAACACCTAAATGATCCAAAAATCTCTTAAGCCAAACACTTTCTTACACTGCTGCTGATAATGCCATGAACTCAATTTATATCGTGGACAAGGCTATACACTTTTGTTTCTTACTGCTCCAACATATGGTGCCATTATTCGATAAGAAAACAAATCCAGAGGTAGATTTCCTTTCATTTAAATCTCCTCCCCCAATCAGCATCAGAATAGCCTTTGAGTTGCAGATCCTTTCCTTTATAACTTAGCGTATAATCAGCAGTTCCCTTTAAATACCTTAGTATTCTTTTAACGGTTTTCCATTGTGCTAGACCTGGATTGGATTGGTATCTACTCACCATTCCAACTGTAAAACATACGCCAGGTCTTGTACACATCATAGAGTATATCAAGCTCCCAACAGCACTAGCATAAGGAACATATTTCGTTTGTTCATTCTCTTGTGGAGTTCTTGGACACAGACTATGTCTCAATTCTTCATCTTTTTGCAATAAGAGTGTCTATGGGTTTACAATCTTGCATACGAAATCGTTCAAGAATCTTATTTTTATATGATTCTTGCGAAAAAGACAACGATCTCTTCAAAACGATCTCTTGAAACCTTAACTCCAAGAGTGTATGCAGCCTTACCTATATCCTTCATCTCAAAGTTGGAAGACAACCAACTCTTGACAGTATTAACAAACTCCATATTGCTTCTGGCAATTAGTATATCATCAACATATAATGATATGATCACAAATTGATCATTAGATCTTTTGATATATACACAATGATCCTCATCTATCATTGTAAAATCATATGCCATTTTGGCACTATGAAAACGTATATACCATTGTCTCGATGACTGCTTACGGCCATATATCGACGTCAAAAATCGATATACCTTTTCTTCTTGGCCTTTCATTATGAAATCAGCAGGTTGTTCCATATATTTCTTCCTCTAATTCTCCATTGAGGAAAGCAGTCTTTACATCCATTTGATGTAACTCAAGATCCATACTTGCCATTATTGCCGAATAATGTGAATCGAGGTAAATCTCACTACGGGAGAAAATGTATCTTCATAATCAATTTCTTCATGTTGATTATACTCTTTCGCCACAAGGCGAGCCTTATGCCTTTCTATCGAGCCATCAGCCTTTCGCTTTATTTTGAGAACTCACTTGTTCCCAATAGCTCTGCGTCCTTTTGGAAGATCAACCAGTTCCCAGACTTGGTTTGACTTCATTGACTCCATCTCCTCTTTCATTGCATAAATCCATTTTTCCTTACTAGGGCATTTTAGAGCATCATTAATATTTCTTGGCTCATCATTATCTCGTGGAGCAATTATAAAAGTTTCCCCTTCAATGTCAGAACGTTGACGGGGAATACTTTGGCGACTTGTTCGCCGTATGGGAGATTGTACACTTAGTATATCATTTCCCATTATGCTCCCACTTAGATTAGATAATGATGATATCATATCATCAGTGGTTGTAATTGAGAGTGAGTTGAATTAAATTCATCACTTCTCATGTTACTCCCACTTGGACGAACTCCACTAATATCATTATCTTGATCCAAGATCTCAAATAGGAGTAATCTTCCTTATTTTGCCCTTCTTAAGAAATTCATCCACTAAGGATGTGATATCCCGTGATTCAAATTCAGTTATACTCCCACTTTCCTGCTCACCTATGAACACATACCCTTTTGAGTGTTCGCAGTATCTCATGAAAATATTCTTATTTTCTTTGGGACACAATTTCCCAAACTTGTGAGAGGACTCATGAATATAGGCAGCACAACCCCATGGCTTAAGAAAAATTAAGTCCGGTTTTCTAACTGTCCATAACTCATATGAAGTAGAAATAACTGATTTGGAAGGCATCCGGTTAAGTATATTGGCAGCAGTTAACAACGCATCACTCTAAAAAGTGATAAGTAAGTTAGCATGCGTCATCTTGGACCTAACCATTCCAGTGGGGTTCTGTTTATTCTCTCTGCAACACCATTTTGTTGAGGAGTATATGGAATAGACAACTATCTTTATATTCCTTTTTCATCACATAATTTTCTGAACTTATCAGATAAATATTCTCAACCTTGATCAGATCTAAATACCTTTATTTTCTTGTCTAATTGATTTTCTACCAGGTTCATAAACCTTCTGAAACAACTTATGCTTCAGATTTATGAGAAATCAAATAGACATATCCGCTTTACCCAAAAAAAAAAAAATAGACATATCCGACTCGAATATAATCATCTATAAAAAAAGTGATGAAATAAACAGCCCATTGCCTTCCTCTCACATTCATTGAACCACATACGTCCAAATGGATTAAATGCAGAGGAAATTCAGCTCTTTTACCTTTTCCAAATGGTTTCCTTGTCATTTTCCCTACTAGGCAATGATCACATATGGACAAATCGACTTTTTCAATATTGCCCAACAAGCCCTCTTTGGCTAGTCTATTCATATGTTGTTGGCCCATATGACCAAGTCTAGCATGCCACCATATTCACATCATTATCATATAAGGTAGAAGACGTGAAACAAGAAAATAACATATTGACATCACCACAGTCAACATTTAGTACAATAAAACCATCCAGAAAGTGACCACAACCATAATAGTTTGTATCAAAATACAAATCTACACATTTATTATGGAAGTTCATATAAAAACCAAGCTTGACCAACACCAAAAACAGACACTAAATTTCGACGAATTTCCGGAGCATATAGAACATCATGTAGGAACAAGATGCGTCCACCACGCATGTTCAATTGGCAGGTGCCAATCCCTTTAACTTCATCTCTAGAGTTATTTCCTACATAGATCCATTTAGTTCCAGTTGGTACTCGAAGGAATTCCACGAAGGATCCTCTATCCTTTGCTACATGGTTTGTCGCTCATGAATCTACATTCCACAAAGGATTGGATTCGGCCTATAATGCAAAACTTGACACATAAGCAAAGTTCTCAAATGTACAAGAGATGTATACCTTCTTTGGCTCACGACAGTCGCGAGCATAGTGACCTCTCTTGTCACAATTGTAACATCTCACCCTTAACATTTTCTTCACTTGAGGACGTTTTCCTCTCTTGTGTTGGTTAAGTCTTGATTTCTTGCAATAAGGACTTGATCCTTTGCATTCCCACATATTGAATGAATCAATACGCTTGCGCTTAGAGCATAAAGCCCTTTCTGAGCTAGAACCAGCATTGAAAATATCTATTTTCGGCTCAAATGCCGTTAGGCGATCCTCAGCTAGCTCAAGGTGGCGCATGCCATCCTCAAGATTTTCCATAACATGGTCAAGAGCTTCTAGTGTTTCTTGCTTTTCCAACACATATTGAATCTTCATATTCAATATTTCACAATTGTTGCCGTTCATATAAGCAATTACATTCTTAGTTGCTGAACCATCGATCTGAACACATCAGACATACATGCATGAATAATTAATGCCTATCATTTATGCATCCCTATTTGCATAGACCCATCATATTAATGAATAATTTCAAATAAGGCTTTAGAATCAAAATGTCACTATGTTTCCAATCATCCTCCAAAAATCCTAACTCAAAATTATTATTAATATAATTGTCTTATGCAAATAAATTCTATGAAGTTACAAAAACTTCTATTACTACCCACAGCTAATTACCCACAACAACCAGCAGTAAAAGAAAACAAATATTATCTAACATCCAATAGAATAACAGTGCTTTCACATAATACAACTAAAATGTCGGTTGCTACATCAACAACAATCAGGCAGTAAACATTACATAATTAATCATAGAAATAAATAGGGAATGTCCCTTCTAATCTATCAGTCAAAATATCTGAGAAAACTGAAGGCACATTTGCCAACCATGGAAAAACTTTTGGAGAGCATTCATGTCGCCACTAAGGCGCATTCACTTTGCACCATGTGGCGCTCAATCTAAAGGTTGAAGTTTTGGCCAACTCAATCCTATAATACTCTTTTACAAAAGCTTCCACCAGTCTCCTATAACCCGAGACTACGTTGACCTCCCATAGCCGATCTAACACCGCTTGCCATTCAGCTGGAAGAGTGTTCATCAAAGCCGGCACCGCTTAAAATCCGGCATAAGATAACCAAAGATGATTTCTGTATCATCCGATTGACCCCGACCACATGTAATACTAAATCACCGTCATGCCATCGATAATCAGCTAATTCTGTCATCAGCCTTTTAAGTTTTGCAATTCCCTCGTTCGTTCTCGGGATTGCAGGTATCCTTGCATAACGCATAATAGTTCCTGCAATAAATGCAGAACTAAAAATGTATTACTTATAATCCATAATGTACATAAGGGAAAATACATAATTTTCCATAATTTATGCAACAAATACAGAATTAAAAAAAAAAAAATGGATTACTCATAACCACATAGGCATAATTGAAAAAGAAACAAATTCTTTTTACCTTTTTTTTTTCCTTTTTCGGGTCAACGGTCAAAGTCAACGGTCAACGGTGGTCAGTCAACGGATCAACGGTCAACGCAGGTCAACGGTCAACGCATGACCGGGTCAAGTCAACGGGTCAAACGGGTTAGGCCGCCGGGTCGGGTTGGACCGGTCGAGCCGGTTGGGCCGGTTCGGACGGACCGACCGGCGCGTGCCTTGCACGCGCGCAGCTGACGTCACGATGACGTCAGCTGGCACGTGCCTCGCACACGCCTTCCCTGCGACTCGGCGCGTGCAACGCACGCGCCGAAGACGTCGCTTCGCTCCGGCTGCGCGTGGGGGCGCATCCGGTGGCCGTTTGCGGCGTTCCACCACTCGTCGCGATCGTCTCGACGAGCCCTTCTATTCTACGCCATCAGAAAATCAATTTTGAGTTACAGAAACTCGAAAAAATGGAGGAATAGTGCTCGGATGTCGAGATTTTGCGCCCCGATTCGTGTCGGCCGATTAATTTCGCGAAAATTCAATCTAAAAACATCCATTAAACATGAAAGGGGTCGGGATAACATGAACTAGGGCTCTGATACCAATGTTGGGAATAACAGATCCCCGAAAACCGGATTCGACACTAAATCGAACCCCTAAAACGAATGCGGAAGCGAAGCCCAGGAAAAACACGTATCACCGATCCTAAAGCACACCACGGATTCGAGCGTACCTTGTTAGCCACAGATTAGACACCGACGCCGATAGAGGAAGAAAATCTGGTCCTGTTCGATCCGATGACGCTTGAAGGAAAGAAAAACGTGCCGTATGCCTTACTGTTTTTCCTTTTCTCTTTTGAGAGTGAGAGCGCGCGGGAGAAGAGAAGACGTACGTTATGTTCCAACGGATGTCATCTCTCTCTCTCTCTCCTCCCTTTTATACCTTCCCCCATCCACGGGCCCTATTCCCGTGGGCCGGGCCTTTTGGGTCCAGCATGGGCGGACGGGCCTTAAGCCCATCACCAATTAAAACCATTAGGTAGGTATGCGTTGTGGTAGGAAGTTGATGCAGGAAGGGAAGCATCGAGTCCACGTCGGAATGTCACCAATGGAAAGGGCAACAAAAAAAAATGAGAAAAAGAGGGTAGGAGAACCAGTGGCCTACCGACACGCGGCCGGTACGGTATACTCTATCGTCGTGGGTCCCGAGGCCAATTGCTTCCTTAACTTGACGGGCACGTTGGCTCATGCAGAGCCGTCGCCACCTTCCCCGCGAAGCGATGGGAATCCTGGCTTTTCTGTTATTTATTTTTGTGATCCCACATTTATACCCAAATTTTCTCCTAAAAGTTGCGACTATTCGACATGAAGATTTCCACACTTCGTACCTTTTCGTTGACAACCGTTCGTCTTGATGGGAGACGATATATAAATAGGGACGTACGTTCATTTCTGACGGGTGATCAAGGTCTAACACAAAATCCTCACATTTAGAATACACCATCAGTACGTGAGGAAATTTGGTTAGTAGAGTGCGCCTATTGTTTTTTATTTTTATTTTCAGGAGATTCGACAAACGTAAATGCAAACAATGGCTGGAGGTTTGTCTATAAACGATCTTGGCTTCCGCATATGAGTTTTTTATGTCTTACATTTGGTATCAGAGCATGTTTATAGCCTCTGCCTTGTTTTGTTAAATTTTGGTGTATTTTCGGTGAATTTTCGGCCATTTTATGAGGATGAACAGTAACTTGAAGTTTTGAGGCCAAGAGAGATTCGCCGATTCCCGGCAAATCCGCGCGACCCACCCTCTCGAATTCAGACCCATACGTTCGCACCGCCATGAGGAACATTAGCCATGAGTTATTTCGGCATATCAATGTTCGCCGGAGGCTAATCGGGCGGCGGAAGTCGCGGTGGTTGAGGATTTGCGTTTGTGGAGTTTTTCGTTTGATTTTGGGGCCAATTCTTTATCATTTTCGCTGAAACTTGTACCCATGTGGTTGTGCCGACGTTCTCTTCAAAACCCATTAATTATTTCGGTCTTAGATTGGCTGTCGGAGAAGAAACGGAGAAGAAATGGTGGCTGAAAATGGCGGAAAACACGGAGAGGCCTCGTTCGCGCGAGGGAGAAGGCGTGTGGGCTCCATGCGCGCGCTGCGTTGCGGGTGCGTGGACCCACGCGCCACGCGCCCATACGCGTGCGCAACCGCTGCGCGCGTGCGGGGCACGCGCCCCGCGGGTTCTCCGCGCGTGCCGAGCACGCGCCGTGCGCTCGGACGCGCACGTGCTCGGCACGCGCCTGACGTCCCCTCTTCCGCGATTCTTTTTTCACTTTTGCCCCAAATTTTTAAAATTTTTGCAATCATACCCTTGGCCAATTTATTTATTTACTGTTCTGCCCTTGATGTATTTATTTATTATGTCATTTCATGCATTTTTATGAATATTTTATGCATGAAATTAAATGTCCAATGGTCCATATATTTAATTAATTAGGGAGTGGCCACAGCATCTTTAATTAATTAAATTATATATTAAAGGCCTCCGGATCATATTTAGAAATGGACATTGATTGTAATTAATTATATTAATATGATGAATTTTATCCCACAGGAATTTTCATTATATTAATATGATTAATTGAGATGAAATATCATATTATTTTTCTTAATTTACCCACAGGGATTAAGAAAATGCATATAATATGGTAGTTTCTTCATTATGTAATTATGAATCTATTTAAATTAAAAACTTAGCCCACATGTAGTTTTTTATGTTATGTGATTCATATTGTGACATGTTTACATTGATAAAACATGATTTATTTATATTTGCCTCAAATTTTGTGACATAAGCATGATTATTTGATATGCAGTTTCGCAACCCGTGAATTTCTCTGAATTTAAGTTTGATGTTCCCGTGCATTGAATGGTGAGAACTATAAAATTTGGAAGGAGTCAGTTCTTCTTCAATTGGGGTGGATGGACATTGACTATGCTATAAGGAAAGACGAACCACCTCGCTCCTACCGATACGAGCACTCCAGTGAGATAGCTCTTTATAACCAATGGGAGCGGTCCAACCGCGTTTGTGCCATGTTTATAAGAGCTAAGATATCTCCAAGTATTCGTGGTTCAGTTGCTCAGCATAACAATGCTAAGGCTTTATTGGAGGCTATAGATGCGCAGTTTGAAAGTTCTGAGAAGGCGCATGCCATGACCCTGATTATGAAGTTTTCATCATTGAAGCTCACTAGTGTTAGAGGTGTGCGTGAGCACATCATGCAAATGAGGAACATTGCAGCTCAGCTTAAGAACCTTGAGGTTGAGATATCTGAATCATTCCTTGTGTATTATATTCTGAACACTTCCCCACAACAAAGATGCACCTTTCAAGATCTCTTATAACACACATAAGAATAAATGGTCTATTAATGAACTCATGACCATGTGTGTTCAAGAGCAAGAAAGACTGGTTATGGAATTGGGAGAAAGTGCTCATTTGGCAACACAAGGAAAGAATAAGGGCTATGGCAAGCATAAGGGAAAAGGTAAAATACCTCCCCAAGCGACATTAAGAAAGAATCCAAGTGTTTCTTCCGTAGACGAAGGGGCATATAAGGAAGGATTGTGTCAAATTTAAGGCCTGGCTCGAGGAGAAAGGTAATCCAATCTCTTGTGTTTGTTATGAATCTAATATGACTGATGTAAGTCACAACACTTGGTGGATTGATTCTGGATCTACAATCCATATTTCGAATTCCTTGCAGGGTTTTCAAAACCACCGGAAGCCAGTGGGAAGTGAACAAAGCATCTATTCTCGGGAAACAAGATGCGTTCGCATGTGGAAGCTATTGGGCCATATAGACTAGTTCTCAATAGTGGTTTTGTTTTAGATTTGGAAAAGACCTTTTATGTTCCTAGTTTTTCTAGAAACTTAATTTCAGTTTCAAGACTTGTACCTTTGGGATACTCTTTTAACTTTTCAGATTCAAACTTTTGTTTATCATTTAAATCTGAAATTGTTGGGAGTGGTATTTTGTCTGATGGTTTTTTTCGAATTAATTTACAAGACAATGCCTATTATGATGCGATGCATGTTCATGATAAAGCTGGTATGAAATGATGTGTTGTGAAAGAACATTCTTCTATGTTGTGGCACCGGAGATTGGGACATATCTCCATAGAAAGAATTAAGCGATTAGTAAATGATGGAGTACTTGGTACATTAGATTTTACTGATTGTGATACTTGTGTGGACTGCATAAAGGGAAAGCAGACTAACAAGTCAAAGAAAGGTGCCAAGAGGAGTACAGAAATATTAGAAATCATACATACAGATATTTGTAGTCCGGATATGGACTCATGTGGTCAGAAATACTTCATCTCCTTTATAGATGATTATTCACGTTATATGTATCTCTACTTGATTCATAATAAATATGAAGCATTAGATGCCTTTAAAGTATTTAAGGCGAAAGTAGAGAAACAATGCAATAAGCAAATTAAGATCGTGAGATCAGATAGAGGTGGAGAATTCTATGGTAGATACACTGAAGATGGACAAGCACTTGGTCCATTTGCAAGATTTCTTCAAGAGCATGGGATAGTTGCCCAATATACTATGCCTGGTTCTCCGGACCAAAATGGCGTAGCGGAAAGAAGAAATCGAACCTTATTAGACATGGTGCGTAGTATGCTTAGTAGCTCCAAACTTCCTAAATTATTATGGACTGAAGCACTTAAGACGGCAGTGTACATATTAAACCGAGTTCCGACCAAGGCTGTCCCAAAGACACCTTTTAAGTTATTTAAGGGTTGGAAACCGAGTTTGCATCATGTGCGCGTTTGGGGATGCCCGTCTGAAGTAAGAATTTATAATCCACAAGAAAAGAAGTTGGACCCAAGGACCATAAGTGGGTATTTCATTGGATATGCCGAAAGGTCCAAGGGATACAGGTTTTATTGTCCATCTCATACCACTAGGATTGTGGAATCAAGAAATGCTAAATTTCTTGAAAATGACTTGATCAGTGGGAGCGATCGACCAAGGGATCATGTTCCTAAGGAAGATCATTCAGACACTCAACTTTCCACCTCAAGTTTAAGATTGGTTGTTGCTCATAATGCCCCTTCAGTTCAGCCGGCTATTGAACAACCAATTGTTAAAGTTCCACAACCTGCTGATATTGATCCAGTAGATCCAGTTGTTCAGCAATTACCAGAAATTGTTGAACAACCAGTTGAGCAACATGCTCCTTAAGAGAATATTGATCCAACATTGAGAAGATCTACTAGAACAAGGAAATCGGCTATTCCTAGTGATTATATTATGTATTTACAAGAGTCTAACTACAATATTGGAGCTGAGAATGATCCTGAAACGTTTTCACAAGCCATGGATAGTGATAAATCCAATTTATGGTACAATGCCATGAAGGAAGAGATGAGTTCTATGGCATCTAACAAAGTCTGGGATTTGGTTGAGTTACCTGATAGTGCGAAGGCTATTGGTTGTAAATGGGTCTTCAAAACTAAGAAAGATTCATTGGGTAACATTGAAAGATATAAAACTAGACTTGTTGCCAAATGATTCACTCAAAAGGAAGGAATCGATTATACTGAGACTTTTTCTCCTGTATCTAAGAAAGATTCTATTCGTATTGTTTTGGCATTGGTTGCCCATTTTGATATGGAATTACATCAGATGGATGTGAAAACGGCGTTCCTTAATGGAGAACTAGAGGAGGAGGTTTACATGAAATAACCTGAAGGATTCTCCTCTAGTAAAGGTGAGCATTTGGTGTGCAAGCTTAAGAAATCTATATATGGCTTGAAACAAGCATCCCGCCAATGGTACTTAAGGTTTCATGATGTTATCTCTTCATTTGGTTTTATAGAGAATGTCATGGATCAATGTATATACCAGAAGGTTAGTGGGAGCAAAATTTGTTTCCTTGTGCTGTATGTGGATGATATACTACTTGCAACCAATGATAAGGGGTTGCTACATGAAGTGAAACAATTCCTCTCTAGGAGTTTTGACATGAAGGATATGGGTGAGGCATCTTATGTCATTGGCATTAAGATCCATAGAGATAGATCTCGAGGAATTTTAGGACTATCTCAAGAAACCTATATCAATAAGGTCCTAGAGAGATTTCGGATGAAAGATTGTTCACCAAGTATAGCACCCATTGTGAAGGGTGACAGGTTCAATTTGAACCAATGCCCGAAGAACGATCTAGAAAGGGAACAAATGTGCAACATTCCATATGCTTCTGCTGTTGGAAGCTTGATGTATGCTCAGGTTTGCACTCGACCTGACATTGCTTTTGCTATTGGAATGTTGGGAAGATATCAGAGTAATCCAGGTTTAGACCACTGGAGAGCTGCAAAGAAAGTGTTGAGATACCTTCAAGGTACCAAAGACTATATGCTTATGTATAGACGGACTGATAACCTAGAAGTGATCGGTTATTCGGATGCGGACTTCGCGGGTTGCATTGATTCACAAAAATCAACATCTGGATACATTTTCATGTTAGCTGGCGGAGCCGTGTCATGGAGAAGTGCCAAGCAGACTTTGACTGCTACTTCCACTATGGAGGCTGAGTTCGTTTCTTGTTTTGAGGCTACCTCGCATGGTGTATGGTTGAAGAGTTTCATTACTGGGCTTAGAATTATTTATTATATTTCTAGGCCATTAAGAATATATTGTGACAATTCAGCTGCAGTTTTTATGGCTAAAAATGCCAAAAGTGGCAGTGAAGTAAGCATATCGACATTAAGTATTTAGCCATAAGGGAGCGTGTTAAGGAGAATAAAGTGGTCATTGAACACGTTAGCACTGAATTGATGATAGCTGATCCTTTAACTAAAGGCATGCCACCAATGAAGTATAAGGATCATGTAACTAGTATGGGAATAGGTCCCATTATGTGATTTGTTGACATATGAACAATTTTTGTTGTATGGAACTCTTATTCAGTTGTAATGTTGATTCTCAATTTTTGTGTACACATTTTGTTGTTTATGAGAATAACATTTATCCTTGGTTCTGGAATAAACATGAGGTTTATTCATTTAGATATGTTGTCACATATAGGCTGATATTAAAGAAATAAGATGCATTGTGATACATGGAATGTATTACTCACTCTTAGAGGACATGTCGCCATGATCCATGTGTTTTGTTTCTTTTCTTTAAGCATAAAGTTTTCGTGGAATTAGTTGAATGATTCGTATGATGAAAATGATGGGATCAAGTGGGAGAATGTTATTTATTTTTGTGATCCCACATTTATACCCAAATTTTCTCCTAAAAGTTGCGACTATTCGACATGAAGATTTCCACGCTTTGTACCTTTTCGTTGACAACCGTTCGTCTTGATGGGAGACGATGTATAAATAGGGACGTATGTTCATTTCTGACGGGTGATCAAGGTCTAACACAAAATCCTCACATTTAGAATACACCATCAGTACGTGAGGAAATTTGGTTAGTAGAGTGCGCCTATTGTTTTTTTTTTATTTTCAGGAGATTCGACGATCGTGAATGCAAACAATGGCTGGAGGTTTGTCTATAAACGATCTTGGCTTCCGCATATGAGTTTTTTATGTCTTACATTTTCTACTCTCTCTCTCTCTCTCTCTCTCTCTCTCCAATCGTTACGGAGCAGTGACGGAGAGAATGACTGAGACTAGTGCAATGCAGTGGTATCTTGCAGTGGGGGGTTGTTGACTGAGAGAGGTTGACACGTAGTTGACGACGAAGGAGACGCTCTCCCTTCTCTCCGCCACTCTCCTTTTCTACTCCCTCTCCCTTTCTCTCTCTCTCGAGCACCGCTGAGACAGACCATTCCTTCCCCGCCGTGCCAGCTCTTCCGGGTAACTGCGCTTCTTCTTCTACTACTTCTACTTCTTGTCAGTCAAGCTTGGGTTTTCGATGATCGCTGTTCTCTCTCGCTGTAACTTGACATCATGTTCGAGAGTGCGAACTCCGTGCGGCTGTCTCTTACGATCGTGCGTGGATCTCGCGGTTTTCCGTGACTGCTTCACGGAGTGAGATGGTGCACGTTGAGAAGGGGTCTTAAGTACCGTCAAGGATTCATGATTATTAGCACGTGACGCGAGTCTCTTTAGGAAGGCAACTTCATTATCTGGAATTAGAATCCATCGCTGTCGTGCGTCCGGTATGGTTGCCTGAACTTGTAGGCTGTTCTGATGTTTTTTTCCGGGTGCCGGTTGCTCTTTCCCTTAAGGTGTACAATGCTGACTGATCCCGTTGCGCCTGTATATAGTTTTTCTGAGTGCTTTTCAAATAGCAGTGATCAAGCATTCATTTTGATAATCAATCACTGGGATGATCCGTGGTAGTTTGAGGCAACCATTACTTTATGTAAGTTCTCATGTTTCCTGTCTAATGGTCCAACATGTTTTTGAAGGACCCTAGGCTGCAGACGCTGCTCTGTCACTGCTGGTGACCTCCTCGATACGGTGAAACAGAGCGCTATAAAGTTCTCGTCAGTAGAATGGGTAAGACTATACTCGTACGCGGATTCTCTTCATTAGTGACGAATGATACGTTCAGGAAATTCCTGGAGCAAAAGACTGGGAAAGATACTGTTGACGCCATCAAGGTTAGACCAAACAAACGTGGGGATGGATCCCATGCTTATGTCCAGTTTATCAACCCTGAATATGCTGAGTCGATTATTTCATCGGCTAGTCAAGGTTTGTGGTATCAGTGTTCTTGTTTGACTGTTTGCAAGGCTGATTACGATATTGTGCAGAAGCCAAGAACCCTTTGGCATTCGATGGAAGGTGTAGCTCTGCATTTTGGCTGCCAGGTATCAGCTAAAAGGTTCTCTAGACTGTGGACAGGGGCGAATGTCACTGTGAATTTCGGAACGAATCGGAGAAAATTCTGCTTTTTTGTGTCTCATTTCGATGCGGAGTATAAGCTCGAGTTATCCTACGAAAACATCTGGCGGATGGAGCTACACCGTCCGAGAGGCCGTGGGGCAATGCATCTCGTGATTCAGGTGAGTGAACTTCATTCAGATCACGGGACTAATTTACACTAATATCGTGATTTATCCTCCGATGCATAATTGGTTTTTACATTTGATCAGACATCGCCTTGTGTGCAACCTCCTAATTCTAATGAACGTTAAAATTCTGATTTTTGGCTCTCTAAATGGGGTTGTTTCAGGCTCCCAGTAGTTACTTTTTGTTTAAATTTTATTGTATTTTCCAGACCTTAACAGAGAAATGGCAGGCAAACTCTAAACATTTTTGTTGGGCTCCGGTTGGGACTAGGAAAAGGGGTTCTGGTTTGGCCTCGTCTTATCAATTGGGATTCAGGGGGTCATTGGGATAAGGTTGCTATGAAGCGTCAAGGTAGTAAGTTTGTGGGAGCAAATGATGAGTTCTCAAGTATTTACATTCTGCAAGGAATTACTTAAAGATTGGACCAGTATAGTGTATGTTCCAAAGAGGCCTGGGCAATAATAGCATTGTCAAGAGAGAGAGAGAGAGAGATGGTGGAAGAGGGCTCCTTAGAAAAGATATGGTTGAAATTTTTTGTCTTAGGATGCACGTGGACCTAGTTTGGAAATCAAAGAACATGTTATATTATGCATCAATGACTAAAAGTGCGTTTGGTAATATTTTTATTTTGGGAAATAATTTCTTTTCAAAAATAATAATTTTCTATTTTTATTTTTTGGAATAATTTATGAGTAAAAAACGCGTTTGGTAATGTACAAAATTTCTATTTTTGCAATAGAAAAAAATATGAATGCATTTGATGTGATCCACATTTTTTTTTTTTTTTTTTTGCAAGGTAGAATTTTTAAAATTTTTTAATATTTTTTAGATTTTTCTTTTTTCCCTCTTCTTCTTCTTCTTCTTCTTGCTCCTCCTCTAGCCGGTGGCAGCAGGTGGGGGGTGACGGATGGTGGGGGCCGGTGACTAGTGAGGAAGAAGAAGAAAATAAAAAATGACTTATTTCTAAAAATTATTTTCGAGAGTAAAAAGTTACTTTTTTCTACTTTTTGTTTCTGTTCTAAATTTATTCTCCGACTACTTTTCTATTTTGGGAAATAGAAAAATTAGTTCTTTTTTTTTTTTTTTTTTTTGTTTTGCTCCAAGAAACAAAAGAATAGAAAAATTGACAACTAATCAAGCGCATTCTAAGAGGCCGCTATCTCCTCCTCCCCTCAAATTCCAGATACGGGAAAACTAAACCACACGCCCAAGCAGCCATGATGGCAATGGGCTCGAGGTTTTGTGAGCTCCAGATTAGGTGGTTATGGCATTTGCAAGCTCGAGCTCGCTGGTGGCCATGGCTGCTGTGAGCTCAAGCTCAAGTGGTCATGGCCGTGAGTCCATGCTCCTCCCTCTCTCTCTCTCGTATTTTTTTTTTTTTTTAATTCTTACATTGTGTGATGCTGTGCCTATTTGGCACCACACAAAAGAAAAAAAGAATTCCATGAATAATAAGGTGACCTGTGTACTTAGATGTCCAACTCAATATATAACAAAGGGATTAATGTTTAACATTTAAAAAAATTAAGGGATGCTTTTGAATTGAAAAAGGTAGAGGTATTTTGATTTTTGGGCAAAAGTCCAAGGACCACTGTGACATTACACCCATTGGAGATTATGTTAAGGGCTACCTTGTATTTATGTCGCATGCAATTTGATTAATGGGGAAAAAGTTGATCAGAAATTGTAAAATTTGTGTATTCAATGAATCAAGTTCTGAACATGTAAATTTGTGCAATCAAATTTTAGCCATTTTGAAAAATATCCAGTCACGTTTCCTCTAAAATGCATACCTGATAGCTTGGGATAGGCTGCCAAATAAGAGAAATAAAGAACGTTATAGCTAGGAGGACTTGATTGCGCCAATTGAAAAGTTTATCACCTGGTTACATTTTGTACACAAGATTTATGACTTTCAATACCATTTTCCGTAAATGATAGTGTTGTGGAAGCAAGCAATCGAATAGTAAAATAGATAGAATTGAAAAATAAATAGGACGCTAGATTTATGTGGTTCAGTTAGGTAATCTACGTCCATGGTGAGAGTAGCAAAAAATTACATTATAGATTAAATGATATAGCAGAGAAAACAACCATACTCGAGTTGTTCAAACACATTCAATATTTTTAGTTGTCAATTACACCTAATAACTCATACAATGTTTAGTCATACAATTTCTCATGATAAACTCTTGAATTAGGAAAGTTTCCTTTTTAGCTTCAAAATTGGAGACATATTTTCAATAAATAATTTCCTAATTAAAACTCTCAGCATATTAAGGACTTACTAACGCACGGTTAAAATCACAAGAAGACACGATAGTGTTTTTGTAAACTTCTTAAAGAATAAAGCTTGGAGGTTCATGGTCAAAATCTTTCATGAGGCTGTTGTTTCTTGATTTTGGGAATCCTGCATCTTGTTATATTAAAAAGTTCCAATCTTCTAAGGCTACGAGTTAATGCTAGATGAAGACTCTTGTCTGATCCGTGTATTATTAGTTGATCTTAACAAACTTCGGGGTCATGGCAAGGTTGGTTAAGCAGGAGGCTAAGCAGGGTACAGAAGTTCCCTCCGGTAATAGAGATTAAATTTCATCTATGCTGATCTTATTCTGGCATCTGGCTAATTTGGAACTTACAAACGTTTTAGAGCCTCTGCAAAGTTAGAGTTTATAACTTTATACTTTTGGCGTAGTGGAAAATTTTCCATGGACGTTCACATACTGATAGACATCATGAATTTTCCTTTATGTAGAGCCAGCTTTCAGGTCTTCAGCCCTTTTTGGTATTCTGTATAAGAAAACTTTCACTTTCATTGAGATAAAGAGGCCCGGTCCTCATCTTTTTTCTTATGCTTGCACAACCATGCATGTTTTCTACATGGTATATGCTCCTAATAAATTTCTGTAACTTTTGTTCTCGTGGATGTTAGCTGTATGGGGCTCCTTGTATTCATAAAAAGTTCAGCATTCGGAATCAGAGAATATCTGGGGCAGTCCTCTCTACAACTTTTTCAAAGATGGTTCTGATGACCAGTGGGTTAGAGCGACTGATTTTACTTCATTGGCTTGCATTGGACAGTCATGTGCTGTCTGTTTAGAGATTCCTCGGGAATGCACGGTTCCAGATTTTCATGAAAACTTTGTCAATTATAAGGAAACCGATGGAACATTGTATATGGAAGTTGGTTCTCCTTTCTCCTCCAGTGCGGATCTGGTTCCAATCGTAGGCCCTCCCAGGGGACTTGACTTGCCGTATGAGATTGTCTTTAAGATCAATTTGTTAGTTCAGAATGGCTGTCTAGCAGGACCTTGTCTTGATTCTTTATTTTATCGAATGGTTGATACACGGAGGATAGACATGGACATGATCCTAGATGCCTTAGACAAACTGTTCCATATGAAAGAATGTTGTTATGAACCCTCAAAGTGGCTGATTAAGCAGTACAAGAAATATCTCACCTCCCGGCATTCTACGAAACTGTCTTCAATAACGTTAGATGCTGGCTTGGTTTATGTACATAGGGTGCAAATAACACCATGCAGGGTGTATTTTTTTGGTCCAGAAATTAATGTCTCAAATCATGTATTGCGGAGATATTCTCAGTACATTGACAATTTTATCCGCATTTTTTTTTTTTTTTGGTAAGGTTATCCGCATTTCTTTTGTGGATGAGAACTTGGAAAAAATGCATTCAACTGATTTATCTCCTCACACTGATTCGAGACATGGAAGGACGGATATATATGAAAGGATCCTTTCTATACTCAAGAATGGCATAAGAATAGGTGGTAAGGAGTTTGAATTTCTTGCCTTCTCATCCAGTCACTTACGCGAAAATTCTGCTGGGATGTTTGCTCCAACAAATGGTAAAACTGCTGCAACTATCAGGGCAAAGATGGGTGAATTCAGAAAAATAAGAAATGTCGCAAGATATGCCGCAAGACTCGGCCAATCCTTTAGTTCATCTACTGAAACTCTCAATGTAGATAGACGTGAAGTTGAAGTCATTCCGGATGTTAAAGTCAAATCACATGTTGAGGATAAATATTATAACTTCTGACGGAATTGGGAAAATACGGAATGCAAGAAAATGGGAAAATATCTTGCATTTCAAAATGGCGGATACAAAGGTGTTTAGCTGTTTCGACATCCTCTGTTAAAGTTGCAAGAAAATGTGGCTTCAACGGCTATACTCCTTCAGCATTTCAAATTCGCTATGGCGGATACAAAGGTGTTGATAATTTTTTTATTTCTTTTATTTTTTTACTTATTTTTCTTATTTTTCTTTTTTCTTTTAGCTGTTGATCCGACATCCTCTGTTAAACTGTCACTCAGAGAGAGCATGTCCAAGTATGAATCGAAGCGTCGGCCTCGCGCCGGGCCGGCGAGACAAAGCTAAATGTCTTGGAAACAAGTTTTTTTGTTTCTTGTTTCTGTTTCTTTTTGTGGAGCAAATATCAGCCTCTTTTTTGTTCTTTCTGAACAGAAACACAATGCAACCCAGTTAATCACTCTTCTCTCAACGCTTGGCGTTCCAGATCACGTGTTTGAGAAAAAACAAAGAAATGCTGTAGATCAGCTAAATGCTATTTTAGTTGATCCCTTAAGAGCACAAGAGGCTCTAGATTTAATGTCCCCTGGCGAGAATGGTAACATTCTCAAAGAAATGCTAAAGTGTGGTTATGAGCCTGATGCTGAGCCATTTCTATCGATGATGCTGCGAACATTCAGAGCTGCAAAATTGTTTCTTTTACGGACAAAAACAAAGATATTTCTTCCTGAAGGAAGATACATGATGGGATGCCTTGATGAGACCCGAACTTTACAATATGGTCAGGTGTTTGTGCAATATTCTGGTAGAAGGAAAAAACAGATGTGGGATGAGTCAATCATGTTCAGAAGTTCTGACTCAGATCAAACTGTTGTACAGGGAAATGTAGTTGTTGCGAGGAATCCTTGCTTACATCCCGGTGATGTTCGTGTTCTAACTGCCGTAGATGTGCCAGCTTTACGTCATATGGTGGATTGTGTTGTTTTTCCACAAAAAGGAAAAAGGTATGACTCGAACGTGCCTTGTTATTGGCTTACAATGATACAATGACCGTAGTTGCACTGGCACTTGTCAAGGATCTATCCTGTGCTTGTTTTTGCTTTTGGTTGTGGATCTTTGACTATTGTTTTGATTTGGGTTCAATCATAGTAATAAGGTCTAAAATTTCTGATATTATGTTTGTATTAGGTCTGAAATAAATGGTCGGATGTGTAACCCAATTTAATCTTTTCCTCATTTTCCATAGCCAAGGATGATTTTGACAGTTCTTTAGAAATAGTTTTGGGCCTTCTTTTCTATCACCTCTGAGTTTTGAGAATAAATGCTCAAATGTTTATCCAGTGGGACTTGATGGCTAGATTTGAACTCTTGTTAATCTTTCTCCTGGTGTCTCTTTCTTGAATGTGGTTTGAGTTCACTGATCCGAGGCTGATGAGTAAATTTTGTGTCCAACCTTGCTAAGAAGCATCCTCTATGTTGTCTATGCTTCTGATAGTTCTGGTTCTGGATAAATCCCGTTAGTTTTTCCCCTTAATTCTACTAGCTATAAAAGTAGAGGCAAGAAATTCCTTCCCCATAATTTGGGTTAACTTTTCTACTTTTAATCCTCCCTAACACACTGTTAGTTGATAAAAGTAGAAAGCAAAACATGATATTGATCTGCACTTATTTTGATTCTCATCTCAGACAATTTCTCATTTCTTAATAGGCCGCATCCCAGTGAGTGTTCAGGGGGTGATTTGGATGGAGATGGTTACTTCGTCTCCTGGGACTCAGAATCTCCTGGGACTCAGAATTAGTTCCACCTCTCCAGAGCGAACCTATGGATTACACACCTGCCCCGATTGAACAGTTGGATCACGATGTCACCATTGAGGTAATGCTTTTCCTGAGCATTTTCAGGGAATTCTATACCCTGTAATAACTTTTTTCTGGTACCATGAAACTTATATAACAGATTACAGTTATAGTAGGAAATACATCTAGCATCCATTATCTTCACATTGTCTTTCTTTTCATTCGACTTGGCTTGTCCAACATGATGCTTGGATTGCATTTCATCCTCGCGGAGGAATTAGGCGTGTGAGCATCATGTCATGTCAACCCTGCTATGTTCTTTTGTTTTCTCGCTGGTTCCTTCTGCTTCTAAATTTGTGTGCTTCTCTTTCTTCCTACCCTGGGTTGGAAGAACCCCTAAGTTTGCACCTTTGGCAAGCAGATGATAGCTTAAAAGATTACTTACTAATCATACAGTTGAGTATAACTGGGCTCATTGATTCAACCATTACGTTGATAGGATTCATAAAGCCAAACCATACATCTTCTGTCCTAAAAGCTGAACGCCAAATTTTCTGTCACAACTTCAGACGCCACTTTAAACAAAGTGATAAGCATTTGTAGGGGAACAAAAAGCGATTATGGTAAATAATGAAGCACTAGATGCTGTGGTGTTATCTAGATGGCTAGGCAACAACGGAAATATCGATCATCTAAAATTGGAGGTGCCGTACATCGGTCCATTCAATTTCCTTATTGCGAAGAAACTCTTCCAGAGAACAGAGATTCATCATGATAACTCATCCTTGCTTTTGGGGGAAAATGGCTGGGGCTCATACTTTGGTGTTGGCTATTTGCTTGTTTTAACTGTGGCTTCACTTAATTTGGGTTTGTATGGAGGTTATCATTTACGATGGTGATGTATGGGTTTGTATGGAAAAGAATCTTTAGATCTTTATAATAAGATTTTGTTCCAGTGCAAATCTACAAGTAAAATTTCAGGATAATTACCCATCAGTTCTAAATCTATTATATTTTACCAATGTGGTCCCAAACCTTTGCACAAAGTTTCAATATAGTTCATTTGGCCAATTGTTGCTAGAAATTGCTAAGGTGGAGTCCAATCATCACCGGTTTTCCTATATAACATGCTAACGTGGACAATTTGTGAATCGTGACATCAGCTATTTTGGGCGGCAATTGGCCATAAGGAATAAAAGTGTGATTTTGCACAAATGTTTAGAACTACATCGACAAAGTTGAAAAATTTAAAATTAAATCAAAATCCATACATTAGGTTTAGGATTTAATTGGTAATTATTCCTAGAACTTGGCCTCGATACTTGATTGTACCTTCTTGATGTTGGATTTGGGACCTGCTCTTCACTGCTGTTGAGAATTTCCTTTTTTTATTTATTTATTCAAGTGTAGTCATTATTAGGCTATACTTTCCCATGCATATTCGCTTTTACTAAGATGGGTGTATGCATTGTTCTTTTGCTATGCGGAACATTTCCTTTTCATGATGATGAAATGAACGGATTATTGGGAAACATTGGGAATGCTGGAACAGGAAATGGTCAACATGTACCTTGAATTACTTACGTATATCCCAGCGTACCTTTGTTTTCATAAGGTAATCGATGATCAAATACGTGGGAGATCGATAAGTTTGCCTGTCTACCTTTATTTTGTAAGGTAATCGATAATCGATTATGCGGGAGATGAATGAGTTGCATCCAGTTTGAAATTCACCCCTTGATTTCTCTAGTAATGCTTTGTGGATGTAGGGGTTAATTCAACTCTTTTTGTGGTGGTGTTGTTGCTTAAACAGGAAGTGGAAGAGTATTTTGTAAAATTCATGCTTAATGACAGCCTTGGAATTATTGCCGACTCCCACACCGCGTTTGCAGATAGTAAGCCTGGAAAGGCCATGAGCCCTGAATGTTTAGAGCTTGCCAGACTTTTCTCTATTGCTGTCGACTTTCCAAAAACTGGTGTACCTGCTGTGATACCTCCTAATCTGTATGCCAAAGAATACCCAGACTTCATGGAGAAGCCTGACAAGTCCAGCTACCCATCCAATAACGTGATCGGAAAGCTTTTCCGGGAAGTCAAAGAGCTAGCATATGCATCGAGCTCTATTCGGAAGTTCACGCTGGAAATGGCGAGGCAATCTTATGACCCAGAGATGGAAGTGGACGGATTTGAGGAATATGTCGATGACGCTTTCTATCACAAGGGTAATTATGATTACAAGCTGGGTAATATGATGGAGTACTATGGGATTAACACAGAGGCCGAAATACTTAGTGGCTGCATAATGAAAATGTCCAAATCTTTCACCAAGAGGAGGGATGCTGACAGCATTACTGGGGCTGTAAAATCCCTGAGAAAGGAAGCTCGGAACTGGTTTAATGATAAGGGAAGTGGTTCAGATTCTGAGGCTGTCGATGAATATGCAAAAGCGTCTGCTTGGTATCATGTCACATATCACCCGAGTTATTGGGGTTGCTATAACGAGGGTCTGAATCGAGATCATTATCTTAGCTTTCCTTGGTGTGTATATGATAAACTGATCCAAATTAAGAAGAAAAAACGAGGTAGGATAACTGATAATATGTCCACTCTTGAAGACCACTTAACCCGTGGATTGTACCTGACAAATCCCACTCAGATATTTTCTTAGTTGGAGGGAGCGGAGTTATTGTGTTTTTGTGCCTTCTGCAATGTGCAGGCAACGTTACTCCTAGACTCCTGCTTTTATTTAGCAAAGCTTGAATACTGGCTGCTGTTTGTGCATGCATTACATCTTTTACTACATGATGGTAATGCCTGACGGCTGTTCACAGCTTACAGTCTCTCTGAACGGGACTTTCCATGGTGTCACAATAAACGTCGTGTACCCCGTAAATTTCCGTGAATGACAGTTATTCTTCCATGACATAGGTTCCTCCGATTCCTAATGCTGGGGGATTTGAACGTTATAACATTTCTGTAATTTCAGCTGACAGCTCTAGTCCAGATGATGCTGCATCAGATTTAGTTTGTCGTGGATTTTGAGAATAATATTATGCTCTTGCAATGTGTGATGTTGGAAAATTTTTCAGCAGTTTGTGATCACGGCAACGGTAGACTCTGTAGCAGCACATAGGAGATTTTTTTTTTCTTTTTTTTTTGTCAAAACAGCACATAAGATATTAGCACTGCACTGAAATCTGCAGTTCGAAAAACAGCTTCCAGTGAAGTAATCATTTAGGCACGCAAGTGTCGGTTTCACAATACAATGTACCTAGTTTCACAAATCAAATGAACAGGGCCTTAATGTCTAATTAAAGAACTGGGATCATGTACCGAAGCTACTCCCTGCATGAGGACGAGCAACTTAATGCTTTTTGACTTTAATTTCTTGAAGCACCATATTGCTACTGGTCATTGTAAAGGTGATGACTTCTTGCTTATCGAAGCCCCAAGAGTACCAAAAGGTCAATACGTTCAAACTTCATGAACAAAAGCAATACGAGTACTGTAAAGATCAGACCAGGAAAGATGCTGATCTCCTCACTGTATTCGAATTTTGAGTACATTTTACGTGACATATGAATTAAAATTAGGGAAAAGAAATGTGGAACTCACTCTCAGGGGCACATTATTTACACTTTAGTATCTTTACTAATTGGCTTCCTTGAACGTAGACTTGAGGATAAGCTGAAACACTATGTATTGTTGTGTGCTACTTTCTATCTATTCATTATTGCTTTAACTGCCTGATAGCAGGTATCAGCTTACTTATTGTTGTTAATCTATTCTTGCTACTGTCAAAGTACATCATGTTATCTTCCGTGAGAAAAAATTGTTCAAGTTTTTAATAGACCAATTGACTCCCTCTAAATTGTATTGCTGGCCTCAACAATTGGTATCGGATCTTTTTTGTTTGTCATTTGAAGTAAAAGCTTATCTATGTTTAACATGATTGGTTTTGGTGCTCCTAATGGACAAGCTCCCAGTAAGCTAGCTTACTTTGATGATACCGACGACAACTACTGGAAACAAAAGATGAAAATGTTTCTTCAAGCTACAGAGATTCCTATGTGGGACGTAATTGAGAATGGATTGGTAATTCCTCCACCAGCAGGACCTCCTATTCCACCAGCTAGAGAAGAACATCCACTAGCTCCACTTGCTGCTAATCATGACGAAATTAAACTTGCACTAAATGCTAAAACTATTCATCTCTTATATTATGTATTGTCTCCATCTATATTTAATAGAATTTCTTCTTGTACTACAACAAAACAAATCTAAGATCAACTCCTAATTACATTTGAAGGAACCTCGAATGAAAAGCAATGTTAAAGGTACTTAACAACTATGAAAAATTACTGGGAACTTATGTATATTAACTCTTTAAGTACATAAAGTCACCAATTTCTAAGTAAATTACCAAAAAAGTCCTAAACTTATTATACCCATGCTGATTCAGTTTTAAACATTTCAATTTGATCAATTTAGTTCAAATTCCGTTGCAGTTGCACCAATTTAGTTAGAAACATTTCTATCATTTTGCCAAATTAATCATAAATATTTTGACGATTTATTAATTTAGTCATATAAGCTAACTTTAGCTAGAGATTGCTAACATGATAGTGTAGTCAACGCTAGTTATCCTAAGAAACATGGCGGCACTAGCATGGATGATATATCCAACTAAAGTTTAACGAATACCAAAAGTATATTTACCTTTAATTAGCAACACTTTCACCATCACTACACATGTGATTGATATCCAATAACTATTCCATAAGTGACTACAACATATTTATTGCACAAGTAACTTATACTAATGGACCGAAAAAAAGAAAAGAAAAGACAATAGCAAAAGTGAAAAGACGTCTCAAGAGTTGAGATATGCTCGTTTGATGCATCTAAATTTTTAACGCAAAGGCCTAGATTTCTCTCAAAATTGAAAACTCTCTTCTTTATGGGATGAGCTATATGATTCTCTACCTTATCTCCACGCTTTTGCTTTCAGCACTCTTTTCTTCTTTTTCAAACTTGCTATTCTTCCTTTTGGTCTAGAGAACTTCTGGTTTGACATGATCAGGTTTCCTGCATTCATGGCCAACTGCATCCTGACATTTATTCTCATTTTATATTTGGAGAACTTCATTATCTTCAGAGGATCCCATTAGTCTCTTGCCTATGAAGCTCCTTCCCTTTTTCTCGTGATGCTCTTGAATTTCCTTGTGAGTAGCGCCATGTCCTCGTCAAATATCAATATGTTGCTGATTAACTTGTCACGTGATTAGTAAGCTTATGTTAAGAATATGACTTAAATTTGAGTCCAATCTAAATAGGTTTCTTAGTTTATGTAGGTTTCCTAATTTGAGTAGTTTCAACAAGTTTCCTAAAGGTTTATTTATTTATTTATTTTGGATACAAGCATCTTGTATATACAATAGATGGAATTCAAATTGGTTAACACTCTAGAGCAAATAAAAATAAAAAATTAAGAGTTTTTCTGAATTTTTTTTAAAGTGAATTCTGTGTAAGAGGTTAGTGCTTGGGAAACACTTGACCAATCAAAAGATTGATAAATCTGTACCATGTGGATTCATAGTAAATCTCCTAGTGGCTGGCTTAGGTTCTGAAGCCCAAAGCAAATTAGGTATCATTCATTGTTGATTTCTCTTAAAATTTCTTCTTCTCACATGACATTTGAATTGCAAAATTCATTAGTTTTTGACCACTTTCCATGGAGGATAAGTAGCTTCCAGCTCATTATGAAAACACAACGTACACATTTTATATTATTATGATTTTTAATCAATATGAGTGATTGGTTCTCAATTGATCAAGCCATGGCCTAGAACCGAGAATCAATCTTGTGCTTGCCAATTTCGAAGGTTGGAATTAGGAACCGGACCAAGTGGTTTTGGAATTGAGAAAAGGTTTTCGGTTTCGATTTGATTTAATTCTTGATTTTACTCAAGAGAGGAACTGAGTAAAATACAATGTTCATAACTATATTTGCTTTACTATTTTAAAATAAATCATTAATTTAGCCAAAAAATTGAAAAGACAGTTACCTTACTACTTTTTTTTGAGTCCTCGTGGGACCAAAGCAACATTTACCTAAGAAAGTGTGCACAGAGGGAATTGACAAGCTACTAGGGAAATATTTTTTATGGATGTCCCTTTTCTTTTTAATATTAAAACAGCCGCATCTCTCTCTTTATACTTTACCTCTACTCTCTCTCTCTCTCGTCGCATCAAAGCATCCAAGGGTTTCCACACGAGGAGCTTCGCTGTGATGGTGGTTGCTCGAGACCATGGTGGTGGTTGCACGAAAGAGAGGTGAGCAGCTCAGAGCGGTGAGAAGCTTTGGTCTAAAAGAGAGAGAAAGAGCTCTAATTTTAATTTAGGGTTACCTCTAGCTGGTTTTGACGTTTTGGTTTGGTCTAGTTTCACATAAGGGACCGAACACTAGTTTAGTTCCCGATTCCAAAATTGGATCGGTTATTCCCAATTTCACATTTTTAGAACTAGGAATTAGACCGATTCTCGTGGAAACCACCAGAATTAACTGATTCAATCCAATCCAATCTGATTCTTGGATTGGATTGGACCGATATACACTTCTATTAACTAGTATTCAAGTATCATAACTTTCATATGACTCTCAATACCAAATTTTTTTAAGAGATCACTTGAGTGTCACTTTGGGAAAAAAGAATCACTTCATTGTCATCAGTGATTTGAAAATCCGACATCACCTTAATTTACCATAAATCAATTGACGTGGCTTGCCAAAGAAAATCCAATCAGCAAGAATCATGAAGAAATAAACGAAGTGTTTTGGCCTTATCGGTAAAAAAATAAATAAAAACCAAAATAAGAGAAAAGGGGAAGAGATTTGTTGCTCCGTTTGTCCCTCTTCCTCTTCAATGGTTGAGCGATGATGGTTCTTCAATGGAGCTTAGTCATTTAAAGTTTGTGTACAATTGACGAAGAAAATACACACTACAATCTGGAATCGAAAAGAAAAGGACTGAGCGGATTCGGTGGAGGGATTTTTTGCAAGATAACAGTGTGAACTTGGCAAAATAATTTGGTAGAAGATGTTCAAGCCATACTTAGATGCAGAAATGTTTAGGAAGAGGCAGGCGATTTTCCACTAATGCACCCAACGTGCCATCTCCGTAACCTTCGATTTGTCTGCGATTTGCAGGATTCCGGCAAGGCACACCGCGATTCATGTCCCAAAAAAAAACCAGCAAGTTCTTTGTGATTCATTCAAATCAAGCGCAATTCCTTGTGTCACGTTGTCTCGTCATCATATTCATCTCGACCTCACAGAAGCCGATTCGACCGATCCCCACTTCGTCATCTCGTAAGCTCGATCCTCTCCACTGCTCAATGCTCATCTCATCTTTGAATCTCTCCACTGCTCAAGCTTCTCGGGAGAGGAATCCCTTTGTAGAATTAAGGGATTCGGTTTCGAGTGAATTTGCGTAACAAAAGGGCCAAAACGAATCATTCTTTGTCATTTTGACTGAAGATTGTCCACCTTAGACTTAGATTTTTCTTTTGAAAAGCCACGATTGTTCTGAAAAATTAACTTGAAAAGTGGGACGATTAGCTAGAATAGATAGTGAAGTGAACGATTTCACACTGATATTACATTTAAGTAGTTGGTCAAAAAGTTTTGACACTAAGACGACCGCCACACAAAAGTCATGACATTTTTAATATCATTTTTCAGTATCCAACTAATCTTATGAGTTATCAAAATAATGCTTAGCCTCATTTTATTTCGTGGATGATATGATTTGAAAAATACCTTTCTAAAACTAATAATTTTTATTGAAAATATCTTCGTGATCACAATAAAAATATGACCGACTCGTTCATTTATTTTTATAAGTCATACAAGCAATACTTTTTCATAAAACATTTTTCAAATCATATATTTTTTGTGAAAGATATGGAATCAGGATTATTTTATTTGCCAATTGATTCGGGGGGGCTAGAATTTCTTCAATAATTGAGAAAGGGAGGAGAAGCAGTGACCTCCCGAAACGTGGCAGTACGGCAATATTCTTCTCTTCGTGCGCGCGTGGGTCCCGCCCCGAGGAAACACCTTCCTTAACAAGGTACTCGCTCCGCTTCATGCAGAGGGATCCTCACGTTCTCATTCGTCAGCCAGCAATCAGCATGGCCCGCGAAGGACGGAATTGTCGCCTTTTCCACTCTCTCTCTCTCTCTCTCTTCCCCCACCCCTATATCAAATGCAGAAGAGCAGGAGCGACTGAGCGTGAGCGAGAGAGAGGGAGAGAGAGAGAGTGATCGATTGACTTTTTAGTGCAGTGTGGTGTTGTTGACTGAGGGGTTGACTCGGGGTGGACGTCGGCGGAGGAGACGCTGCTCCGTCTTCTTTCCTGGGGCACTTTCCTTTTCTACTACACTCTGTGTCGCCGCAGAGACTGACCCTTCTTGCTTCCCTGCTCGGCGAGCTCTCAGAGGTAACTGGGTTTCTTCTTCTTCTCCTTCTTGTCAGTAAAGTTTGGATTTTTTATGATCGCCGTGTTTTTTTTTTTTGGCTGTACTGGGACGTTATATTCAAGAGTGGGAACTCCGGCGTGTGAAGAACGTTTGCGATCACGTGTGGATCTCACGGTTTTTTTTTTTTTTTTGGGGGGGGTGGTTTGGTTCGGAGAGGCTACATTGTGTGGGAATTTGCTTCGGGAGTGAGATGGTGCTTGGGTATAGGGGAAAAGAAAAGATAAAAAAACCCAAGCGTGTGCTTGCTGATGGTTTACTTCCTATTGTGTTGATTGGTTCTGCCGCTCAAGTGGCGTGTGGCGCGCTACATTCGCGCTCTTTGTGTCAAAATGTGTCCTCTTTTGCTGCTTGTGCTGAAATGCTGAATTGTGACCCTGTCGTTGCCGAGATGGGACTTTTACCCTTTTTCGCTGTTTGATGTGTGTTTTGTGTGCAACTTCTTCGAAAGAATTTTTGTAGCCCCGTCTAAATATCATTAGAGAAGTCAAGTGATTGGAAAAGAAAAGCTCTGGACATTTGAGAAGAATTACGACATTTTCTCCGATGATATTTAGATGTGGCTACAAAAGGGAATTTCTGCTTCCTTGTTCGTTTTATGTTCTAGAGTGTGAATGTTAGAATTGCAACCTTTTCTCAACTATAAAATATAAACATTGACTCGGGAGGAATTTTTCAAGAAGCATCGTGGAGAATCTAATTGCAATTTGACATAGTATTATGGACTTGTGGGAGGTATTCATCTTGGTACTTTACATTCCTAGCGGAATTATCTATTTCTTTTGTATGCCTGTCAAAATACCATGGGGAAAGGTTTAGGAATTCCTTCTGTTTCACCTCTGTAGCAATTTGTTCGTTGGAAAGCTCAGTTACGTCCTGTTGTTCCATTCATGAACTTGTTTGGACAGCATCCTGAGAACTTCTGCTGCTTGAAATTTGACCTAAGTTTAGTTGGGATCAACACATCTTGGGTTTTCGTGGATACTTTTATCAGCATGGATCCGAGATTGAAGAAACAATAGTTGCGAACAAGTGATTTCTCTCTGTCATTTTGGTTTGTGCCAAGATACAGATTTGGTTCTGCTGCAATTGCTGGCAGCTGACATAAAGTGCTAACTACCCTTCAACAATAATTCTCCTCCAATACTCATTCTCTCCAAATGAGGTTTGCCTGAATGATAAAAGTGCACATTTTTTCACAATAGTGAGTTGTTCTGCTACAGTTGCTGGCAGCTGATGTAAAGTGCTAAGTACCCTTCAACAATAATTCTCCTCCAATACTCATTCTCTCTGAATGAGGTTCGCCTGAATGATAAAAGTGCACTTGATTTCGCAATTGTGAGTTGTTCTGCTACAACTGTTGGCAGCTGATATAAAGTGCTAGGTACCCTTCAACAATAATTGTCCTCCAATACTCATTCTCTCCGAATGAGGTTTGCCTGAATGATAAAATTGCACATGATTTCACAATAGTGAGTTGGTTGCAGTTTCGCACTATCCTCTTGTGGGGTTAAGAAGGACTCGAAGTGCTGTGAATGTCCCAATGATATTCTTATTTTGAATTCCTTATTTTGCTTCGTTGAAGAATTCATGATTATCAACATGTAGATCTTTTTGGGAAGGCATTTTTGTTAATTGGAAATAAAGTCCATCACTGTCATATGTTGATATGGTTGCCTAAAATTGCAGGCCGTTTTGATGTTTTTCTGATGCTGGTCGCTCTTGTGCTTACTGTGAACAAAGCTGTTCGAAGCCCATTATGCTTGTAAATAGTTTTCTCGAGATGGAGAAATCAAGTGTTCATTTGATGATCAATCGCTATGATGATTTGTGGTAGTTTGAGGCAACGATCAATTTATATAAATTTTCATGTTTCCTGTCTAATTTTTTCCCCTTTCAGTACGGCAAACTTCATGCTTGGAGTTGAATGGTGCATGTGCTTTTCAAAGGCCCTTGGCTGGCATTCTTCTGTCATTCCTGGTGATGCCCTTGATATGGTGTAACAGAGTGCTATAAAGTTTGCATCAGTTAAATGGGTAAGACTATAAATGTACACGGATTCCCTTCATTAGTGACTGTAGATACAGTCAGGGGATGCCTGGAGCAAAGGACTGGCAGAGGTACTATTTATGCCATCAAAGTTAGACAGGATAAACGTGGGGTTCGATCATATGCGATTGTCCAATTTATGAACGCTGAACATGCAGAGTTGATTATTTTACTTGCTAGTCGAAAAGATTTGTGGTATGGGCGATCTTATCTAACTGCTCGCAGGGTTGAGCATGATATTGTACAAAGGCCAAGAACCCTTTTGCATTCAATGGAAGGTATCACTTTGCATTTTGGCTGTCAGGTATCAAGTAAAAGGTTCTCTACTCTGTGGAAAGGGGTGAATGTCTCCCTAAATTTTGGGCTTGGGATGAGAAAATTCTGCTTCCTTTTATCTTATCACAACACGGAGTATAAGCTCGAGTTATCCTATGAAAATATTTGGCAGATCGAGCTACATCGTGCAAGAGGCCATAAAACAATGTATCTTGTGATTCAGGTGAGTGGACTTCGTTCAGATTACAAGAGACTGATTTATTATTTTGCGCTAATATTGTGATTTATCCTACAATGCATGTTTGGTTTTTATATTTGACTGGACATCATTTTGGGTGTGATCTTCTAATTCCAATGAAGGTTAAAATTCTTCCCCATAGTGTCGGGATTTGATTTTTAGCTCACTAAATGGTGTTATTCAAGCTCCCAGTTGATGACTTGATGTAACACATTTAGAAGATGTTTTGTTTTTATTTTTCCCCCTGTTTAACCTTCATGGTATTTCTGCCTGGATCAAATGTGTCATGAACATAGACAGCTTGCCAAGACCTTATCCTAACAGAGAAATGGCTGGCAGAACTCCAAACATTATTGGTCGGCTTTGGCTGGACGAGGAAAATTCTGGTACAGCCACTCGTCTTGGGACCCAAGGGTCATTGAGCTAGGTTGCGACAATGGGTCAAGGTAGTGAGTTTGTGGAAGTGAAGGATGAGTTCTCCAGTATCTACAATCCGCAAGGAATTTCTTAAAAATTGGACCAGTATAATGGATGTTGAAGGGAGACTTAGACAAAAACAACTTTGTAAATTAAGAGAGAGATTGTGGAAGAGGGCTCTTTAGAAAAGATATGGTTGAAACTTTCACTGTAGGAAGCACACGGATTTAGTTTAAAATCAAGGACGTGTTCTGCTGACACACTAATTACTATGTGGTCACCATTTACTACCCCCCTCAAATCCCAGATATGGAAAAAATAAACCTGGTGCATGAGCAGCCATGGTGGCTGCGAGCTCAAGGTTTGGTGAGCTCCAGATCTGGTAGCCATAGCAGCCGCAAGCTGGAGCTGGAGCTCGAGCGGCCAAGGCAAGCTCCAGAACTGGTGGCCATGGCTGCGAGCTCAAGGTTTGGGGAACTCCAAATCTAGTGGCCATGGAGGCCACGAGCTCGAGCGCCATTGTTGCATGCTCCGGATCAAGTGGCCATGGCCACGAGTCCTGCTCCTGTCTCTCTCTTTTTTGTTTTTTCGATTTTTATGTTGTCTGATGCAGTTCCTTTTTGGCGCCACATATAAAAATTCCGTGAATCATAAGACAGCATGTGTGCTTTGACGTCCAACTTAGTAATTCGATTATTTATGCAAACAAGAGAAAACACATAACAGAGGGAGTAATGTGGACCTTTTTAAATAAAGGGATGCATATGAATCGGGAGAAAGAAAGTAGAGGGATGAAGCAAGTTCTGCAGGGACCACTGGTGATACACCTATTGGAGATCACGTTAGGGGCCTTGTACTTAGATTGCATGCTATTTGATTGATAGGGAAAAGTGTATTAGAAGTCGTAAAACTTGAGTATACAATGAAGCAAGTTCTGCACTTGTAAATATGTGCGATCAAATTTTGGACTTTTTGAAAAATTATCCAATTACGTTCTTCCTGAAATGCAGACGCAGTAGCTTGAGACAGGCTGCCAGACAAGAGAACTGCTAGACAAGAGAACTCAAATTGAGTTATGGCTAGGAAGACTTGATTGCAACAGTTGAGAGGTTATGACTTCAGGATTTACGACATTCAATGCCATTTTCCGTGGTTGATAATTTCCTAACTGAAACTCAGTATTTGAAAACTCACTAAGGCACAGTATCACAACAAGAGATGATAGAATTTTGTAAACAGTCTTAAAGGATAAGGCTTGGAGGTTTATGATTATAATTTTTCATGAGGTTGTTGTTTCTTGATTTTAGGAATCATGCGATTTGTTAAGTTAAATAATTCCAATCTTCTTGGGCTACATGTTAATGTTAGATGAAGACTCTTGTCTGATTCGTGTATTGTTAATTGAATTTAATGAGGTTCTGGGTCATGGCAAGGTTGGTTAAGTAGGACGCTAAGCAGGGTACACAAGTTCCCTTCAGTGATAGAGATAAGAGTTCATATCTGCTGATCATATTCTCGCTTCTTGCTAATTTGGAACTTTTGAATGTTTTAGAGCCTAAAAGGTTTAGAATTTTACACTTTCAGCATAGTGGCAAATCTTCCATGGAGGCAAATATATTGATGGACATCATGGATTTTCCTTTATAAGGAGCCAGTTTCTGGGGCTTCGGCTTCAGTCCCCCAAACCGTCACTTTCACTGACATGAAAGAAACCCAGTCCTTTATCTATTTTCTTATGCTTGCACTTCCCATTCAACCATGCATGCTTTTCTGCATAATATGCTGCTTATGATAGAGGACCTAATATATTTCTATAAATTTTGTTCTTGTGGATGTTAGCTGTACGGGGCTCCCTATATTCGTAAAAAAGTTGTTCAGGATTCATTGGATGTTTTGGTCAGTTATCTCTACAACTTTTTCAAAGATGGCTCTGATGACCAGTGGGTGAGAGCAATTGATTTTACTCCCTCAGCTTGCATTGGACAGTCTTCTGCTGTATGTTTAGAAATTCCTTGTGAATATCCACTTCCAAATTTTCAAGAGAACTTTGTCAATTATAAGGAAACCGGTGGAACGTTTTCTATGGAAAATGGTTCTCCTTTCTCCTGCAGTGCGGATCTAGTTCCAATCGTAGGCCCTCCCAGAGGAGTTGACTTGCCTTATGAGATCATCTTTAAGATAAATTTGTTAGTTCAGAATGGCTGTCTAGCTGGACCTTCTCTTGATTTTTCCTTTTATCTAATGGTTGATCCACGGAGCATGTACATGGACATGGACATAATCCTATATGCCTTGGACAAGCTGTTCCATTTGAAAGAATGTTGTTATGAGCCTTCACAGTGGTTGATTGAGCAACACAAGAAATATCTCACCTCCCGGCATTCTACAAAACTGTCTTCAATATCGTTAGATGCTGGCTTGGTTTATGTACATAGGGTGCAAATAACACCATGTAGGGTGTATTTTTTTGGTCCAGAAATTAATGTCTCAAATCATGTATTGCGGAGTTATTCTGAGTACATTGACAATTTTATCCGTATTTCTTTTGTGGATGAGGACCTGGATAAAATGTATTCAACTGATTTATCTCCTCGCACTGCTTCGGGACATGGGAGAACAGATATATATGAAAGGATCCTTTCTATTCTCAAGAATGGCATAAAAATAGGTGATAAGCATTTTGAATTTCTCGCCTTCTCATCCAGTCAGTTACGCGAAAATTCTGCTTGGATGTTTGCTCCAACAAATGGTACAACTGCTGCAACTATTAGGGCAGAGATGGGTAAATTCAGTGCAATAAGAAATGTGGCAAAATATGCCGCAAGACTTGGCCAATCCTTGAGTTCATCTACCGAAACTCTCAATGTAGGTGAAGATGAAGTTGAACTCATTCCGGATATTGAAGTCAAGTCACTTGTTGAGGATATGAATTATGTCTTTTCTGATGGAATTGGGAAAATATCTGGAGAGTTCGCTCGGAAAGTTGCAAGAAAATGTGGCTTCAAGGGCTATACTCCTTCTGCGTTTCAAATTCGCTATGCTGGATATAAAGGTGTTGTAGCGGTTGATCCAATGTCATGTGTTAAACTATCACTCAGAAAGAGCATGTTCAAGTATGAATCAAATGAGACAAAGCTAAATGTCTTGGGATGGAGCAAATATCAGCCTTGCTTTCTGAATCGCCAGTTGATCACTCTTCTATCAACACTTGGCGTTCGAGATCACGTGTTCGAGAAAAAACAAAAAAATGCTGTAGATCAGCTAAATGCCATTTTAGTTGATCCCCTACGAGCACAAGAGGCTCTAGATTTAATGTCCCCGGGGGAGAATGGTAACATTCTCAAAGAAATGCTAAAGTGTGGTTATAAGCCTGATGCTGAGCCTTTTCTATCGATGATGCTGCGAACATTCAGAGCAACAAAATTGTCTGAATTGCGGACAAAAACAAGGATATTTCTTCCTGAAGGAAGATCAATGATGGGATGCCTTGACGAAACCCAAACTTTGGAATATGGCCAGGTGTTTGTGCAGTATTCCGGTAGAAGAAAAGAACAGATGTGGGATGAGTCAATCGTGTTCATTGGTACTGACTCAGATCAAAGATTTGTTGTACAGGGAAAAGTAGTTGTTGCCAAGAATCCTTGCTTACATCCAGGTGATGTGCGTGTTCTAACTGCCATAGATGTGCCAGCTTTACATCATATGGTGGATTGTGTTGTTTTTCCACAGAAGGGAAAAAGGTATGACTCTAACATGCCTTGTTATTGGCTTGCAATTACCTCAGTTGCGCTGGCACTTGTCATGGATCCATTTTGGACTTCTTTTTGCTTTTGGTTGTGGATCTTTGGCTATTGTTTTGATTTGGTTCAGTTATAGTAATAAGGTCTAAAATTTCTAATATTATGTTTGTACTAGGTCTAAAATAAATGAACTGATGTGCAACCCAATTTAATTTTTTCCGCATTTTACATAGCCAAGGATAATTTTGACATTTTTTCTTTAGAAATAGTTTTGGGCCTGCTTTTCTATCACCTTTAAGCTTTGAGAATAAATGCTAGAATATTTATCCAGTGGGATTTGGTGGCTAGATTTGAAATTTTGTTGATCCTGCTTCTGGTTTGTCTCTTTCTTGTATGAGGTTTGAGTTCACCGATCCGAGGCTTGTATGTAGATTCTGTCTACATGTGATGCGACTTTGCTAAGAAGCATCCTCTACTATGCTGTTGTTCTATGCTTCTGATAGTTCTAGTTCTGGATAAACACTGATAGGTTTACCCTTTAATTCTACTAGCTAAAAGTAGAGGCAAAAAATTCCTTCCCCATAATTTGAGTAATTCGGGTTGACTTTCTTCTACTTTAAATTGTCCCAAACACACTTTTAATAGATAAAAGTAGAAAGCAAAATATGATATTGATCTGTCCTTTTAATGATTCTCATCTCAGACAATTTCTCTTGTTAATGCATAATGTGATTCTTGAATGAAATAGGCCTCATCCAAATGAGTGTTCAGGGAGTGATTTGGATGGAGATATCTACTTTGTCTCCTGGGACTCAGAATTAATTCCGCATCACCAGAGACAACCTATGGATTACACACCTGCCCCAAGTGAGAGGTTAGATCATGATGTCACAATTGAGGTAATGCTTTTTCTCAGGATTTCCACGGAATTATATATATTGTAATGACTTTTTATGATGCTGTGAAACATTTTGAACAGCTTACAGTTATAGTAGGAAATCCATCTAGCATCCATCATTTGGCATTCTCTATCTTTTCACTTGACTTGGCTTGTCTGACATGATACTTGGATAATTTTATCTTTGCTGAGGAATTTGGCATGTGTGCAAAATGTCATGTCAAACCTGCTGTATTCTTTTGGTTTCTTATTGGTTCCTTTTACTTATAAATTTGTGTGTTTCTCTTCCTTCCTTCCCTGGGCTGGAAGAACCCCTGAGAAGCTAAAATTTGCACCATCTGCAAGCAGATGATAGCTTAAAAATTAGTCATGAAGCAAACAGTGGAGTATGAGTGGACTCATTAATTCAACCATTAGGTCAATAGGATTCTTATAGTCAAAGATCTGTTTATGCCTTACATAACATGGAATTGGCTGTTTGACCAGGACTATTCTATGAGAAGTCCCTGGAAGGAACTTGCACTCAGAATTCTCCACATGTAGTTCATTAATTTTTGCTTGTTTGGAGGCTTCCCTAGTTCGTCAATGCCTCTATTCATCTTCTGCCCTAAAAGCTAACTGCCAAATTTTGCTCACTCAACTTCAGGCACAACTGCACACAAAGTGATATGAATCTTTGTAGGGAAACAAAAAGCGATTATGGTAAATAATGAAGCACTTGAGGCTGTAGTGTTGTCTCGACTCGGATGTGGGTTTACCTATGATTAAGAGCCGCTCATCAAATGTATCTATAAAGGCTAGCAGAGCCATTTCACTGGTTCTGAAACCCTATTTCAACATTTCATATATTTTGCCAAACTTAGAGGTGTATTTGGTCAGGCATTGTGCTTGGATGCAGTTCAAGTGACTGTTGTGGAGGGACATAGCTAATTTTTTAAGTAAAGATGAGGGAATGAAAAAGTAGGCTTACTGAAATGATGCACGGGTTTTGTTTATATTCCGGCTGTTGTGAATCTAAATAATATGTGAATCTGTTATGTTAAATTTGATTATTATCTAGGAAATATCAATGGAATAGGAAGTGATGGATTAAAGTGTGTGATCATGGAAAGCATCATGTTCATCACCAAGTGAAACTACCTCACTACTGTCGTATTTTTCCTTATCTAGAAGGCTGGCCATCATAGGAAATATTAATGATCTGAAATTAGATATACCATGGGTCGGTCCATTCAATTTCCTCCTTGTGAAGAAACTCTTCTAGAGAATAAAGATTCATATATGATAACTCATCCTTGCTATTGGGGGGAATAGGATTGGGCTCATGCTTTGGGGTTAGCTGTATACTTGTTTTAACTGTGGCGTTTCTTAAATTGGGGTTTGGAAGTTATCATTACGATAATGATGCATGGGTTTATGGAAAGAATCTTTTGGTCTTTATAATAAGTTTTGTTCCAGCGTGACTCTATAAGTAAAACTTTGCCTATGTTCTTGACCTTGGATTTGGTATCCACTCTTCACTGCTGTTGAGAATTCCTTGTTCTTTTAGGTGGCAGTCGTTACGAGGCTTCCATTCTCTGAATTGGTATTATTGTTTTTATTAAGATTGATTCTGCTGGAAATACCGTGGCGATAAGCATCTACCTGCAAGCCTATACTTGCCCATGCATATACATCTACTAAGATTGGTTTATGCATTATTCTTTTGCATTACAGAACATTTCCTTTTCTTGATAATGAAATGAACGGATTATTTTGAATCATTGGGAACATTGAAATTGGGAGTGGCCAGCACATATATACCTTGAACTCTTACGAGAAGATGTATATCTGAGCACACTTTATTTTTGAAGGGTTATTGATGATCAATTTGCCGAAATCAATGAGTTGCATTTGGAAATTCGCTGCTTGATTTCTCTTGTAATGCTCTATGGATATATGGGTAATTAAAACCCTTTTGTGGTTTTGTTGCTTAAACAGGAAGTGGAGGAGTACTTTGTAAATTACATACTTAATGACAGCCTTGGAATTATTGCCAATGCCCACACCGTCTTTGCAGATAGTCAGCCTGAAAAGGCCATGTGCCCTGAATGTTTAGACCTTGCCAGACTTTTCTCTATTGCGGTTGACTTCCCAAAAACTGGTGTACCTGCTGTGATACCTCCTAATCTGTATGTCAAGGAATACCCAGACTTCATGGAGAAGCTTGACAAGTCCAGCTACCCATCCAACAACGTGATCGGAAAGCTTTTCCGGGAAGTCAAAGAGGAAGCATATGCATCAAGCTCTATTCGGAAGTTCACGCTGGAAATGGCGAGGCAATCTTATGACCCAGAGATGGAAGTGGATGGATTTGAGGAATATGTCGATGACGCTTTCTATCACAAGGGTAATTATGATTACAAGCTGGGGAATCTGATGGAGTATTATGGGATTGACACAGAGGCTGAAATACTTAGTGGCTGCATAATAAAAATGTCCAAATCTTTCACCAAGAGGAGGGACGCTGAATCCATCACCATGGCAGTAAAATCCCTGAGAAAGGAAGCTCGGACCTGGTTTAATGATAAGGGAAGTGGTTCGTATTCTGAGCCCGTTGATGAATATGCAAAAGCATCTGCGTGGTATCATGTCACGTATCATCCAGAGTATTGGGGTTGCTACAACGAGGGTTTAAAACGAGATCATTATCTTAGCTTTCCATGGTGTGTATATGATAAACTAATCCAAATTAAGAAGGAAAAACGAGGTAGGATAACTGCTCGTAGGTCCACTCTTGAAGACTACTTCACCCGATTGCGTCTGAATTGAGAAATCCAACTTGGATATTTTCTCAGTTGAAGAAACCGAAGTTGTTGTATTTGGGTCTTCTGCAAATGTGTAGGCAACGGTACTCCTAAATTCCGGTTGTTTGTGTAGCGAAGCTTAAATAACATTCTGAATGCTATTTGTGTGTGCATTACATCTTTTTGTACATAATGGTAATGTCAAACGGCTGTTCACTGTTTATAGTCTTTCTGAATTGGAATTTCCATATTGCGATAAACTTTCCATACCCCATAAATTTCTGTGTGTGAGTTATTCTTCCATGCCACAGGTTCCTCGGATTCCTAATGCTGGTGGGTTTGAACATAATAACATTTCTGTAATCTCAGATAATGGCTCTAGGCCAGATGACGCTGCATCAGATTTGGTTTGTCATGGAATTTGAGAATAGATCATGCTCTTGCCATGGCTGATGGGGAAAAATTTGCGGCAGCTGTTATCATGGGGATGGAACATTCCTCAGCACAAAGGAGATTAACAAGATTTTCTTACGAGGAATTTAAAGATCATATTGATGCCAAAGTACAATATTATCTTAAAAAGTAGGAGCAGAAAAATTTGCGACTCATTATCTCACTGCACCAAAATCTGCAGTTTGGAAATCAGCTTCCAGCGAAGCAATTATTTACACGCTCGATTCTAGGTCTCACAATACAATCTACCTAGTTTCTTTCTTCTTTTCTCGTGGGATAAATTGAAAGAAGTTATGCAGTCCAGCTCAGTAGAAAAGAAAGCCCAACACATCAAATTTCAAATATTTAAATTACTTATAGAATCAAAAAATTCGAATTATGTGCCAAAGCTACTCCATGTATGAGGACAAGCATCGTAATGCTGTTTTGACTTTATTTCTTGATGAAGCACCTTATTGGTGCACGTCATTGCGGAGGTGATGACTTCTTGCTTAACGAAGTCTTAAGAATACCAAAAAGTGCATTGATACTTCATCAAAAATTGCAATACAAGTACTGTAAAGATCATACCAGGACAAATGCTAAATATCCTCACCGTATTCAGATTTCGAGTGCCTTATATGGGACATATGAATTCGAAGAGGAAAGTAGATATCTGGACCTTTATTTGAAAAAAGTGCGGAGCCCACTCCTAGGTGCGCATTATTTGCGCTTCAGTATTGCTACCAGTTGGCTTCCTTGACGATATGCAGAGTTTAAACGGTCGGAAAATTCATTGGTTTTCCCGAGAAAACGATCAAACAGGTCGTCGATTATCTCGCTTCCAAAATGTTTGCTGATGATGCCTTCCATTCCAGCTCTTAAGTGCAGCATGCAAGCATGCCCTCCGAACGAGACATCGATCTTCGATCCAGGAGCTGCTAAATCCATCCTCTCTATGCTAAAGCACCCATTGCTCTCTACTAGTGCCGTCATCTCGTCAGGAGAGGGAGCGTACACTGGCAAATTGAATGAATCCACCTGAGCCTCACTTATTATACCCTGTAGAGAGTTACTTTCATCAAGTCATCTGTGCAACTCAATGGGATTGCTTTGAATATAAGTGAACTAACGAAGGAATGAAAGCCTTAAGAAATCCGTTAAAGGGTCCACATGCATATGATAAACACATTAAGACATGCACAAATGAGACATGAACTATGGATTATCTATATTTTCGCTAAATTTAAATTTGTGAGACCTGTAAGTGAACTATGCTGATATACACTTGCACACATATTTAACTATTTTTGGTAAGAAAGAAAATTTTGCTGACAATGTTTCCAGTTTTTACCTCGTTTGCCATATCCATCAAGCTGAACCCCAAAAGGTCGAACATCACGCCCGATGGTACACGTGAATAAGGAATGCCATTAGCAATCCCGGGCATGACGAGAACCATGATGCCTCCACTCGCAATTTCCTCACCTCTAGCGTGCAGAAATGTCACCATGTCCTTTGCAAACTGAGATGTATAAGCATCGCTCACTTCGCGTGGAGCACTTGTGTAGTGAACTCTCCCCCTGTTAAATGCTGGGGAATTTGGATCAACCAATTCTTTAGGCACCTTGGAAAGCCATTGAAGCGCATAAGACGAATGCACGAAATGGAGGGACGCCTTGGGGAACAGTCGCCCATGGAAGGATCCTGGCACACCAGCTGCGTAGTACGGCCGATCAGATGGCAGGGAAGCGAAGAGGGTGTTGAAATCATTGGACGCGTGGTCGCTGAACAGGACTTGGAAATCAGGCAGTTGGGAGGAGAGGCCTTGTGATTCGTACTTGCGTCGGACTGCCTCTATGATGTTTTGGACCGCAAGGAAGGTGTTTGGCCCGACCGAACAGCCTAAATCCGCGATCTGGAATGTGGTCAGAGCAGGAGAAAATTGCTTTATGTCGAGCTTCTCTGCGATCACCTCGTTGATTGTCTCCCGGGCGACGTTTGTTGCCATTCTCTGCGATGCATGTCAGAGTAGCAAGTTCGATATTTGATGATTTGATACTTGTCTCGTTGAAACCATAAGGGGTCACAAGAGATGAACAACCAGAGAGTAGTCTCAAAAGCTGAATTCAGACAAAGCTTAGCGAAAGACAGAACAATTAATTCTATCATTTAGCTCTTATTCCATGAAATTTAAGAAATGGTTGCTTGGAAATGCATCTACTTAACATCAAATGAAGAACCTGCAAATTAGAGTTCTTGTTGTAGCTGAATGTGCCATCCCCACCGTTCATCGGGTACGATTCCATAACCGCCACCTCCTCCTTGCCGCTGCTGCTCATCTCTCTTCTCTCTCTCTCTCTCTCGGCTAGTTAAGTTTTATGAGCTAGTGCTCTGGTCAAGTCCTCTTCTTTGTGTGCGTTTCATCTAAAGCCTTTACCATTACCATTATATATATATTATCCGACTGTTGGCACAGCTATCATAGCCAAACGTGACGTTTCTTCAGTCCGCCCCGTTGGCCTTCAGAGGTTCTCCTTCTTTGTCTTCAGTCGGAAGTCACCCTGCCTTCTTTGACTCTGACATTTCTTCATCTCATGTCCGGCTATTCAAGGTTGCTTCGTAATATTTGACTTTTCAAAGCGGTGCGAGCCACCAAAAAAGAAATATACTTGGTTAACCGTACCCTTAGATTTGGAAAATGGACGGTGAATCCCCAGCCACACTTTGTGGACTCTATGAAAGAACACAAGCATCCAAGCAAGACACAATTCTTTTTTTTTTTTTTTTTTTTTTTTTTATATTTATATTTTGACCCTCAAGTATTAGAAATTTTTAGAATTGACCTCATGCGTGTCGAAATCGCATGTCGGAATTTTGGACTCGCTTGTTAGAGAGAGTTGATCATGTGTCGGATTTTTCGACACTCGGAAATGTGTGTCGAGGCGTCCGAAACGAAAACTTGTCGGAGTGTCGGACACGACAAAATTCTCCCCTCTCTCTCTCGAAAAAGAGTGTTGATGCTATATAGCAGTTAACTAAGGATATTCCAAACCAAAAAAAAAAAAAAAAAAAAAAAAACGGAGAAGGAAAGCAAAATTTGGGCAGGCTCTTTATCACATCCGGCCGTCCGGGGTTGACCTCGTAAGGTTGGTGGGACTCGAAAAAAAGAGAGAGGGAAAACAAAATAAAAAAAGAAAAAAAGGAGAAGGAAAGCAGAAACTAGTCACGCTCGGTTTTAAAAGGGGCCGAGAGCTCCCGGGGGAGAGATAGAAGAGAGAGAGAGAGAGAGAGAGAGAGAAATAGGGAAGAGACAAAGGGGATTTCATATGCGCATGCCAGTGAATCCTAATCAAGCCAATTTGACTACGCAACGTAGCGCTTAAACCGCAAGTTTGACAATATGAGTACTTTTATTATTTGGTGGTAGACGACAAGATCATAGTACTAATATCTTTTTTGATTTTGTAAAACCCACGTATTGAGGTAAGGATAATATATTCATATATATGGAAGTGATGACATATTTGTCGTATAAAGCTAAATGTGGGGATGGTTTGATAAACTATTCTTGAAGGGTCATGCGTGCTATTTTGTATATTTGATTTATGAGATAACTCTTGTAAGATGATATGTTTTGGGTTCGGAAAACTAATTGTAATGTGAACTGGTAAATGATTAAGTGTTACATAATAACGAAATTTCGTGTGAACCACATTTAGAGCCTTGTAGTCAAGAGTTAAGTATTATATGGCAACTTAAGTCATGTGGGAGCCACCTCTAGGGTCTTGCACTATTAACATGCGTAATAAAGAGCTAAGTATTGCATGATATTGTATTTGTGGGACCCATCTAGGGCCATGTACCTTTGATATACATTGGGTAAGGACTAAGTACTACACTATAATGTAAATTCATGAGTCATTTTTGGAGCCTTGAGTTAGATATTGAGCATGGAATAAACCATTGATATGAGATATGATGAGTTCGATTATTAAATTGAACCAATGATACATGTTTTGATTTTATAGATGAAAGGGAAATGCTACTATTAATATAGTTGGGTTGAAGTAATATAGAACTCTACTTATTCTTGTGAGTTGTTATATTTTGATTGGCATAAATGAGTCATGTCCTTAAGTTCTAAATATGTAATGTGGAGGCTTGATCTGCTTAGAAGTTATATATTACTCATTGAGCCATGGTTGTTCATTCTACCCATTCTTCATGTTTTTCAGGTCTGACGAGAGTACTATTATGGGAAACTTTTGGGAGTCATACTTTTGGGTATAGCTTAAGGAAGTAGTGTATATTATTTTTTTCAGTTTGTTGGGAGAGTTTTAGTTGTACATATTCTTTGTGGTGGATTAAGGAAACTTTGATATTGTAACCAACCAGTTGATTAGTCTGATATGTATATATGGTTGGAGATATATATTTTGATATCGGGTTGTTAGTTACATTTGAAGCTGCATCTTTCGTGGGGAATGACAGCCATGTCATCCCCATCCTTTTTTTTTTTTTTTTGTAATTTTGGGGCGTGACATCTTTTGGTATTAGAGTTTAAGTTTTAAGTTTGACGAGTAACGAGTAGATATTTCAAACAATGTGAGATCATATGATAGAATTTAGTGCTTAGGATTTTAGATACTAAGATATAGCTTCATTCTTGGTTTCTAGTGACCATGAGTTCCAACTCAGAGACGATTGCCTTACTTCATAGGAGTTGCAAAGGTAAGGTAGTTGCTACCCCCCACACTAGAGATATGCCTCAAGATTCTCGAGGTATAACTTCAAGGAGGAGATTAGAGGACCGATTTGATGGGAGTCTCAACTTGCATGAAGCCAAGGAAAAGTCCCAAGAGTTGGTTCCTCCGACTAAGTTCATGTAGGCAATGATTCACTAATATAGTCATGTGAAAGAATTAAGTGAAGATGGAGTAACTGGCTTATGCACCTTCATCCAATTGAGAATGGTGGACTCATCTAAGTTAAGCAAAATTGGATCCTTTCAAGGCCAACTCTTGGATTAGAAACATAGAGGGGATTTTCAGAGCCAAGAATGTTTGTGATGAACAAAAGGTCAACTTTGCCACTCGATGTTTTGAAGGCAAAGCTATTTGTTGGTGGGAAGGAACTAGACCGGCCTTCGAAGGTAATGATGCAGTCATTTCATGGAAGGATTTTAGTGAAGGTTTTAATCAATAGTTCTTTTCAGAGTCCTTCCAAGTAAAGATAAGAAATGACTTTGTCAATATATCTCAAGGTATCTCAACAATTATGTAGTACGTGACCCGTTTTAATCAATTAAGTAGATTTGAGGATGGTTTTGCGACTAGTGAAAGACGTAAGGGGTTAACACTTTCAATGCTACTCCGATTGGTATCTGTACTATGCTTATACCTTTTGAACTAACAATGTACAAGATGTTTTGAATCGAGCGATTACAATCAAGCAAGACACTTTGGAGCATGGCATACAAGGAGTGCCTCAATACAAGAGGTTTAAGCCCATTAATTACCAGGACAGTCGTACTAGCAGTAACGAAAAGTGAAGAGATTTCAATCAGCCGAGAAGGTCCTGAAATCAAAGTAATCAAAGCCCTTATGCTACTTTTGGGAAACTTCACAGTGGTCGTTGGTATCGTAAATTAGGAGCATGTATTCTTTGTTGAAAAATGGAACATATGGTGCGCAATTGTCCCACAAAGAAGGATGTCCCTACAAATAGTAAAATATGTTTTTTGTGTGGAGAACAAGGAGACGTAGCATGCAGATGCTCCATGTGAAAGAATGCCCCTTCAGTTGGTAGGCCTCAAGAGAACCAAGAAAGATAGAGGATAAGTGGGAAAATTTTTGCAATGACGAAGGAGGACGTGATGGCATCTAGTGCAGTTGTTGCAACTAATATTTCTTTTACCTCGCAATGTGCTTATGCGTTATTTGATCTTGGTGCTATACATTCATTCATTTCAACTGAATTTACAAAGAAGCTTGATGTGTTGCCTGAGCCTCTTAGATATGAATTGTCTGTTGATATTCCTATTGGTGATTTCTTGGTTGCTAATCATGTATTCAACATATGTGTGCTTCGGATTAATAATGTTGAAATGCCTGTGGATCTAATGGAGTTAAATAGGCGTTTCGATGTTATGTCTTATATCCAGTCACATTGTCGTTAATTAAATTCCTACAATGTGTTATATTATCTTAAAGTTGTGCCATCAATTAAATTCTGGCATAGTTTGAGTTGGGTTGTGAGGCCCCTAGCATGTCATGGCTAACGTAATTATTAAAGTCTTTTCACTATTTAAGCATGCAGAAACGTGTTAGGGAAATCTCGTATAATGTTTTGAAGATGGCAAAATAAATCAAAGGCTACTAACATGTTTGATGGTTGAGTAATAGACTATGTAGATGTTAGAACATGTAAAAGATATTATCAAAGTCTATTCTTGGAAGAACCAGAAGACAGACTCTATGCTGAAGCAGAATATATTTAGACTCAGATTGTAAAGTCTATCACTCTCAGACTTTACATCCAGATTCGATGAATCGTAACTCAAGCCCAATCATACAATGGCTAGTGATCTAGTTTGGATTCCACATCAAGATTGATTTGATTGACTCAATCTATTTGATTGACGATTGGATCTTGAAGACAAGAATTTTTTATAGGAAGAAGCTTTACTTATGGAAACCAAGATTTCGTTTGTATGGGCGATTGGAATCAATTTGGGATTCTACCTTTGTCACTCAACGGCTACCAAATCTTCTAGATACAGAGTTGTCCAATGGGTATATTGAAAGACGATTCTCTAGGATACTGTCCAACGGGTAGTTTGGAAGTGGAGGAGTATTTGAGGAGATCATGGACCGATGAGCAAGTAAGAGATAGAGCGTAGAATTTATAATTCCAAAATCCGAGCGAGCTTTGTTCAAACACTTATCTTTGGAGAATTTAAACGTTTGTGATTATGAGAGAAATACCAAAAGAGTGACTTAGTGAGATAGTGTGATCTACTAAGTGTTTGCACTCGAAGTTGTAACCTCTTGTTGATTGCATAGTGGAATCCAGCCAAGAAGGCTGTTAGCGTGGGAGAGTGGACGTATGCTTGGGTTAAGCCAAACCACTATAAATCTTGTGTTCTTATTCTCTTCCTTAACTTCTTTATTTTACTTGAAGTTTATTTTATTCCGCATATATTTTCCAATGTTTATTTTATGCACCTATTCACCCCCCTCTAGGTGTTCATACAAGCACTCTCAATTGGTATCAGAGCCAAGTGTTCGGTTTATAAAAATGTTTTTACTTTCGAGCTAAAGATCTTTTATGGCTAGTATCTTGGCACCAGGACTTATGGAGGGACAAAGTAACATAAGGCCACCATATTTTGATGGAAAGGAATATAACGTGTGGAAGAACAAAATGAAAGCATTCCTAAGATCCAAAGATCCCTTGTAATGGGATGTTGTGGAAAAAGGAATCAATCCCATTGTAGCATCTACATCAAATAAGAATGGCAAAGACAAAAAAAGCAAACCCCCTGCTCCTATGTCTCGGACGGAGATGTCCAAAAGAGAAGCGCTTGATGCAGAAGCTATTTATTCTTTATATTGCGCATTGTCTCATGTTGAATATAATAGAATCTCTTCATGTGAAACAACAAAAGAAGTTTGGGATAGACTTCATGTTACATATGAAGGGACCGATCGTGTAAAAGAGACAAAAGTAAACTTCATGCTCGGCAAATATGAATCCTTCAAGATGAAGCAAGGAAAGTCGATTAAAGATATGTTCAATCGTTTTATAGAAATTGTAAGGGGGCTGCATGGAAACATTTATTTCTTTTTTCGTTTTCGAGAACAGAAATATAAAAAAATGTTTCTGTTCCAGGGAACAATTTTTTAATAAAAAAACGCGTTTGGTAAACTTGTTCCAAGAATAAAAATTGAACAGAAACACGTTTGATAAATTTTATTCTTTTTTTGTTTCTTTTAATTTTTTAAATATTTTTATTTTATTTTTCATTTTTTCCTTTCTTTTTTATTTTTTCTTTTTTTGGCCGGTAGCCTCGCCTGATCTGGGTGACCCCGAGCTCACCCAGCGCCAAGGCAAGGCTCGGCCTCGCCTCGCTCGCCGCTCCGACGAGGTCGCCGACCCTCGACGGCGTCGCCGGCCCTCCTCGCCGGGGCCGGCGACCGGCGAAAGAAAAAAGAAAAAGAAGAGAAGAAGAAGAAACGTTTCTTCAAAATTGTTTCTGGAACAAGAAGTAAATTTTTTTGTTTTTTGTTTTTTGTTCTTTTTGTGTTCCGGGAACAAAAGAACAAAAAAACAAAAAAGTGTTCCAGGAACACTTTTTAGGAATAAAAACATGCTAAACGGTTTGGCATATCAAGGTCATCCAATTTCTTCTCCAATAAAGGTCAACAAACTCTTGCGACGTCTCTTAAAAGATTGGAACCATGTAAAAGACCTCAATAAGAGAGACTTAGAGGATTATGCCACTTTCCGTTGATGAATTGATTGGCACTTCAATCCTATGAAGTGGAGCAACTCAACGATGAAGATCCCGAAGGTAAGAAGTCAATTGCTTTAATATCTAATGCTGTTTTCGATGAAACAGACTCAGAAATACATGAACGACGAAGAACTTGCTTTTATGATTAAGAAATTCAAAAATTGAGTAGAAAATGAAGCAAATTCAATGGAAGAAGAAAATACAAGTAGAATGGCCAGAAAAGAACAATAAAATAACATGATGAGCAAGGAAATCTATGCTTGATGGCACATTCAGAATCTGAGTTTGATTCAGACATAGATTCATAATCAGAGTCTGACTTAAACACAAACTCAGAATCCGATGAGAAAATCGAGGTAAGTCATTAAAAAATTCCTCTAAAAGTTTCAAAGTATATAAATGAGCTTTGTTCAAATCTCAAATATTTTCTTAAAAGGAACTCCGAACTTAAAAAGGAGAATTCTTGACTAAAGCAACAGGATCTTTCTCAAAAAGAAAATTTTGAAATTTTGCAAAAAGATTTTCTACAAACAAAAGAAAATCGAGATTTGCTTGTTAAAGAAAATGATTCTTTAAAGAAAGAATTTTCAAATATTTCGACAAGATTTTCAAATGGTTCAAAAACATTTAAGCATATCCTTTCTATGCAAGTTCCTTACTATAATAAGTCGGGACTTGGTTTCATTAAGGAAAATGATTCTCTAATAGATTTTCCTAAAGTCAAGAGAGACTTCGACAAAGACCTTCAAAGGCATTTCACAAAAATCATTTTCAAAAAGTGTTTATAAAACCCGTTGGTGGAAATGACGTCAAGTGTTCAAATTGTGGAGATTCGGAACATTTTGAAAAAGATTGTCCTAAAGTCTGGAAACCTATTAAGAAAAATTGGATAAAAATAGCATACTCTACTAACTCTCATGGACCCAAGAAAAAATGGGTACCAAAGAAAAAATGAGTTATTTTTGCAAGATATGAAGAAGAAAGAAGAAAGAGGATTTGGTAAGGAATTTTTTATTCTCAATTTGATTTGGGCAATAATTCTCATTATACTTGATATTCGATATATCCTTGGTTGATTGAGATTTTATAATGATAATATTTTGCTTTATTAAAGAAAGAATCGCATGATTTGTTTTTGTGATTCGAGATTTAATTTGATACGTGTGATTATTTGAGATAATTCAGATTATTCTGTCTAATTTTATACTCTCAGATTTAATCATATTTTGCAAAGTGAAAATCTGTCTTACATGATGATGCAAGATATTATTAGATATTCAAAGATTTTATTCTCTATGTTTTTATCGTACTATGACTAAGTGAGAATTTATTTTTCAAAATATCATTGTGCATAATATTCTTTCTTTGAATACCTTGTTATGATGAATTAAGAAAGAATATTTGTTTATGGAGATTTTATAGTTTGCTCTAATGTCATGGAAGGATCCAAATTGATAGATACCAAAAAGGAAATGAGTTAATTGCAGGAAATTCTTTAAGGGATGAATGATCGCAAATCTATGCAAATCATGATGCAATCAGAAATGTATCTCCTGCGACAATTGGTAATGATTTTTTTTAATCAATGGTATATTGCAAATATATACCTTGGGTAAGAGAATATTTTTATTATCCCACCTTGCAAATCTTTACGTGCATTTTGGATGATTATTTATTATATTGCGAGTATCTTTTGTCATAAATATAAGGTATTGCAATTTTGGCACGTGACCGAAATATCTATTTTCCTTTTGCAAAATGCATATCTGATATTTATGCTCAAGGAAATCTCTTTGATCTCGAAAGATATTACTGCATATTCATGGATATTCTTGCTATATTCTTATAAGATATATTATATCTAGCAAGTTTGATATGCAAATCAAAGGAATATATTATGTGACATTTTTGCAAAGATTATTATTTATTATACAAGATTTTACAGGTGACAAAAGAATATCCCATATGAATTTTGGAAAGCTCAATTAGATAATCATGGTGATTCTATTCTATCTTCTGGAGGTTAAAAAATTCCCTTCCTTGTGCAAAATTTTTGCTTATTGAGGAAATCTCTTATGTGTCGTACATAAGGTTGAATAGTTCTGAATTTTAATATTTGATAATTTTATATATGCTATTCAATTATTTATTTAAAGAAAAGGGTATTATATATTACGTGGATATTATTACAGCTTATTTGTGGAAAAAGTTTGTTGAGTTGATGCAGGTTGAATTCGAGAAAAGCTTAATTGAAGAAAATCAATTTTTGCCTCGAATTTCAAAATGCAAATGATCGTTGAAGATGTTATTGTTACAAAGGAAATACTAAAAAAAATTCTGTTCAACAAGTAACAATTATTTCTATTCGCATATATTGTCGCGATCACAGGGGGAGAAATCAAATCCAAAAGAAAAGGAAAAGAATCGTGATCATCTCAAAAAGGCAACAAATTGAGAGGGAGCATTGATCAATTATGGAAAAATATTTTTGGATTGATCGTGATCTTATTATGAATGGAAGGAAAGGTAAATGTGTCAGAATTTGTTCTAAAAAATCCGGTTAGTGCATCTTTTATTACCTTTTGTCATTAACAAATCTTTTATTGATATTATCATTTTATTATGACAAAAAGGGTATGTGAATTATGATGCATCCATGATTTTCATTGGATATTTGCTGATATACATGATCGAAGTGAGTTATATTACATATTTTTAATATTCAACTTGCTTTATAAAAGCTGATATTTTGGAATTTGTGTTTCATGCAAAAAAAAAAAAAATTGTTATCATTCTCTATGTGATACTTTTTCCATTATTATCGCTTTTTAATTATGACAAAAATGGGGGAGAAGATATGAATATGCATATGTGTTGATTGGTTGATATTATCTATGGCATAATATTGAGTTGCGATTATTTTTCTATATATTGTTATGCTCAATTTATTTGCTATCTTATGATATCCTTTGATTTAAATTAATATTTTTAAAAGCATGTTTACAAATTTGTATATTCAGAGATTGGTTTGTCATCATAAAAAATGGGCAGATTGTTAGGGAAATCCCGTATGATGTTTTGAAGATGACAAAATAAATTAAAGGCTACTAACATGTTTGATGGTTGAGTAATAGACTATGCAGATGTTAGAACATGTAAAATATATTATCAAAGTCTATTCTTGGAAGAATCAGAAGACAGACTCTATGCCGAAGCAGAATATGTTCAGACTTAGATTGTAAAGTCTATTGCTCTCAGACTTTACATTCAGATTCGATGAATCGTAACTCAAGCCCAATCATATAACGGCTAGTGATCTGGTTTGGATTTCACATCAAGATTGATTTGATTGACTCAATCTATTTGATTGACGATTGGATCTTGAAGACAAGAACTTTCTATACGAAGAAACTTTACTTATGGAAACCAAGATTTCGTTTGTATGGGCGATCGGAATCAATTTGGGATTATACCTTTGTCACTTAACGGCTACCAAATCTTTTAAATACAAAGCTGTCCAATAGGTATATTGGAAGATGATTCTCTAGGATACTGTCCAACGGGTAGTTTGGAAGTGGAGGAGTATTTGAGGAGATCATGGACCGATGAGCAAGTAAGAGATAGAGCGTATAATTTATAATTCCAAAGTCCGAGCGATCTTTGTTCAAACACTTGTCTTTGGAGAGCTTAAATGTTTGTGATCGTGAGAGAAATACCAAAAGAGTGACTTAGTGAGATAGTATGATCTACTAAGTGTTTGCACTCAAAGTTGTAATCTCTTGTTGATTGCATAGTTGAATCCGGCCAAGAAGGCTGTTAGCGTGGGAAAGTGGACGTAGGCTTGGATTAAGCCGAACCATTATAAATCTTGTGTTCTTATTGTCTTCCTTAACTCCTTTATTTTACTCGAAATTTATTTTATTCTGCATATATTTGCCAAAGTTTATTTTATACACCTATTCACCTCCTCTAGATGTTCATACTAGCACTCTCAAAACGTGTATAGTTAAAGAACACCCAGGACATAAAATTTCAAAGGGACACATGCCGAAATGCAAACCAGGCACTTTCTTTTCTTATTTATACATATATTTAGGTGACAGGGTTGAGATACACTAGGGGACAAGCAAAAGGTACCACTACTCCGTACTACACCCAAAAGCTCTAGGAATTGTATCATCCGATACTATGTATGTACTATGTCATTTGTCTCCCACCCACAGTACGTCCAAAATTTTGGCATGTTCTTCCCAAAATGCTACTAATATGAGAAATAATGATCAACCGCGAGTGAGCATAAAGCTTAGCATGCTAATTACTAATCTGTCTACATCACGTAAGTCTATAACAGCACATACGGGGAAATTTAAATATAAAAGATAGAAGATCATTATGATATCGACTTACCCGAGACCTTTCTCAAAATCATGATAGCAAATAGAAAACATTTTCTCTAAAAATAGTAATCTAGTAAAGCTTCAATGAAATGTGGAAATGCAATTGATCATCTTTACTATGAATTGACTTCAACCATCTTTCGAGAAACCCCGTTACCCCTGGGCATCTTGTATCCATTTCGCATCGTGAGGACATCTGGGAGAATTGTGTTATACCCCAAGGCATTTGGAGGAACTTAGTTACCCCTCCAAGCATCCTCACTATCACCGAGGGCATTGTCGTCCCAAGGACTGATGGTATTCCCAAATCACACACTCAGCCCATGGTACAGCCGTTCTATAATTCAAATGAAACATGTCTTCCAATGAGTTAAAGCATAGAGATTCATTCAATTCACATTCATCCACCCGTTGTCCATTTGAAAGCCAGAAAAATGATGTAGGACGATTGGTTATTTAGGACCCGCCAAAAGACAAGTGCAAAAAGGGAAATTCCAAATTCTCAATTTCAATAAAAAGGGCAGTTCGCCCATCCTCATATCAGTGGCATTTACCACGTAAATCAATTTTGAAAATTGCTACACTTTAACAAGACGTGGATGAGACTCCGAGGAACATTTTTTTTTTTGTGAAGGACTCAAGGTTTGGTTTAGCTTGTACGAGTCCCAATAATTTTCTAAAGTTCGGATCAAAACATAACACAATTCCAGATTGCAACCGGGTCAAGAAGTTGCATTTTGGACATCTAAATGAGCTCCAAAAATCATGGAAAAATTCCACATTATAGGATGTGTTCTAAAATTTTACGAAGGACACTAGTCCAAATTGTTTGTCAAAAATTCGATAGAAAATGGAAACTGAACAAAGGTTCGGAAACAGCTTACAAAATCAATTTCGGACCTAAATAGTTTTTGAAATATATTTTGTACATACAAATTTCAAAAAACTAAAATTCAAGTATGTTGTAGAACAAGTCAAAACAGACAACTTTCGTGAGAAAGTCCCATAAAATTTACCACAAAAATCTACACAAAATTAGCAAAATTCAGCCTATAGTAAATAGACCAAAAAAATCGTCATAACCTCAGATTCATCCACGATTCGTGTCAATTAAGTGCAAACGGATGCACACTTCAATATCCAGCATTCCAACATCTTAATATACTTGATGTATTAGAATATTAACACTACTCGCAACACATATATTCCAAAACCGTCAATGAACACGATTAAGCACAAAAACAACCGAGGCTACTACAATTCGAGGAAATCGATCTCGAAATACCAAAATCGACCTATGTAGCATAAATGGGCAGTAATTCACTTGCCTTGAGTCCTAAGCGAGCTGTTTTTCACGGCTTGGATGGTGGCCAAAGAGTCCTAAGTTTGCTGGTCCTTAGTTGAGTTGCGGCGGTCGAGAAAGACGATGTGGGCGACGGAACGACGGCACAAGCGTTGGCCGAGCCAAGGCGTCGCCAGTGAGCTGCGGTATTGTACACGCTAAAAGAAAAGAAGCTACGAAGAGAGAGAGAGAGCTGATGGATGGGGTTGAGGTGAAAGAGAAGAAGAAGACTGCATGTTGCCGCTTTTATACTTCCTCGTTTCCATCCACCGCTTGCTGTTGATGCGGTGACTAATTGACTCGGCAACAGGACCTCAAGCCAGCTGATCTTCGTGCCATTGATCGTTGACTCCGCATGCCCGAGCTTGCAACAGCTGGATGAGGACGTGATGTTATCCGGCTGAGGCAGTGGCATGACGGGCACGGCGTAGCGGAGTGGTGCGGTTCCCGCGCTTGGGGCTGAGGTGGCGGTTTCGTGTGCGGAGGGTAGCTTGGCTCGGGCGACTTGATGACACGGTCAGGTGACATTGAGGGCAGTGCGGGCGGGTACGGTGGCTAGATGACAAGGTGGTGACGCGGATGGTGCGGTCCAATGACGAGCTTCGTGATGTAGTTTGGACCATCAAACATTCGAGACTCACTATTCCATTGAGTGAGAATCCGGATGTCACGTGGGGCCTGGAGTTAGTAGATTAATCATCAGGGTTGTGCAGTACTATTTGAAATTTGAATTTCAATGTTTGCATTGCATTTGATATCCTCTATCCGGAATCAACACAAAACCTTTCTCCCTATCAAATAAAAGTTGAGACTAACATTCGGTGAAAGATATTTTGTTTCGGCATTAAAATTGACGAAGCAGGAAGATTTACATCGATAATTTGCAACATCAAGGCTCATTTAAACCAATGGTACTGAATGAGGCGAGCACCTAGGGGAGGGGAGAATAAGAAAAGCTCCCCTTACATGGAAAATGATCGAAATCTTAAGTCTAAATGGTACTTAATAAGGATACTTGTAGAGAGTTCTCTATAATAATATATTTATATAGATTGCAAAGATTATATTTGAGTGCGAAAACATCGATTGCTGTTCTCGCATTTAGTTGGAAAAAAATTACCGTAGTAGTTAAGAAAAGTATAGGAACGACGGTTTATAATAGCCATATAGGGGGTGGGTTCGCATTGATGAAGATTACTAGGTGTGTTTCTACTATATAATGTGAAATTCGAGAAGAAGAAATCTAGATATATAACATGTTCCTCTTGCTTTCAATTGTAGCATAATACAATATATAAAAATAACTTATCATAATATATTAAAAAGCAAGTATGCTCTTCATTGCTAAAAATATTAGTGTTGAATCAAGGTGCATTGCACTCGTATTATAATTTCTATAACACGTTTGCTAGACACCAAGACATAAGGAAATGATAGGGAATGAAAACTAATGATAGAATTAATCTTGATTGATGAGTGATGGCTAACTAAATAATTACATGAATCGAACAACTAAGAAGTTATCTAAGAATATCCCACATTCGTCATTATTAAATTTTATTCAAATATAAGTTATTCACAATTATTATTGTAGCATTTTGACTAAGTCAAAATGCCCCCAAAAATAAGAAAAAGGACAAGGATTAGTGGACTTCAGCTTTATAAAGCCGAGAGCAGCGCTTGGGAGGAAAAAAAGAAATAAGGAAAGAAAAGAAAGAAAAAGAAATGGGAAAGAGGAGTTGTGTTGTGTGTACATGCCACGAAGATTTTGTCAAATCGAATTTACTACGTATTATGATGCTTGATGAGTGCCCGTATCCTATGGTCTTGAGTAGAACCTTAAAAGACTCTGATCACTAGAAAAGTTCGGGTAGAAGCGGATTTAGGTCTCGAAAAAGATTCTGATCACATTGCTCCTCCCGTCCACAACCCCCATACGGGAGTAGGGGGCAGCCTGGATCCCCGCGACGCCTTCCCCCTGAAACACGGGGGCGTGGATTCTGACCCCATTGCTCCTCCCGTCCACAACCTTCATAAAATTAGTCTGGGAAAGAGGAGTTGTGTTGTGTGTACATGCCAGGAAGATTTCGTCAAATCGAATTTACTACGTATTATGATGCTTGATAAGCGCCCGTACCCTTTGCTCTTCCAATTGGAATAGTTTCAGAAAGGGAAATGAGAGGCAGATGGTACGGTCACTCTACTAAGGATTGTTGGTTTCTTTTTTTTTTTTTTTCTTTTTCTTTCTTTATGGCTTTTTATTCGTTCTCTTTTCTTTTCATTTTTTGCTAGGTATTGTTGATAGTTATCTAGTCCCGTTGGAGCTCTCTCTTCTCTGTGACCCCTTAAACACCATCTCTGCAACTACAACTTCTAGGGTTTATTTATTTATTTTTTATTTTTTACAATTTCCCCATCTGCGACTATGAGTGAGTGGTGTGCCAGAGATCAGAAGCAGAGCAAGCGCTGCTACAAAGAGAGGAAGATTTCCTGAAAATGACCCAAATTGGCGGTTCCTCTCTCTATGCACATCAAAGTGAAGACAGCGTCCCCAGGCTCGTCCTTAAGTCCTTGAACATGATCAGCACGTTGGACAGAGGACCCTAAACCGGCTTGACCCGCTTTGCGACCTCAGCCTCAAGGACAGCTCGATCTCCAGCAATGTCCTCAACCTCTCCGACCTCGTCAACCTCAAGTCCCTCGCGACAATTCCTTCTCTGGCGGCTTCCCCACCTCCCTACCTCAAGATCCTCGTACTCGTCGGGACCGCCTCTCTGACCAGATATAGTCAATAACTCCATGACTTTCTTTTTCTTGGAAATTAGTATATATGTTTCCTTGGACTATACAAATATGCAAAAGAGATTGTCTTGTACAGCAAATTAATGGTCTGGTTGCCTATTATGCACAAAACAAAATGAATGGTCTAAATTGCGTGGTTACTTGTAGGAAGTAACGGTGCTGTTCTCCTAGCGCAATCCATTTCAGAATTAACGCTTAAATTCGAAATTTTGTAAAATTTGAGCCACGAAGTCCAATTTTTGAGTTATTGAGTTTTGGGATTTCAGGGAAATGGTGGATTATGGGGTTATAGAATTGTGGGGTTTGATGCCAGTTGAATTGAAGCAATGGTTTTGTCCAAACCAAACTTTAGGATTTTGCGTATGAGTTCCATGTTGTGTTTAGGCTTGAATAATCGCTTTAAGTGAGCAACTTGTTGTCGCTTAAGAATCGCTTTGTTAGTATAACAGTTTCGTAGTTGAGGTAGTATTTTTCTTGGTTTCAACGTCAATTCTTGTTTAATTATTATGATCATGAGATCGTTTGCGCATGTAACTACGTTCTTGGCATTCTCAGGTGAGTAGTACTTATATCTTCTTGATTTTATAAAATCTCATATCTTGAAGTGGTAGAAGGATATATTATGAGGTAAAAGGGATCACATGTTTAACATTTCTTTAAGAAGGAAAAGTATGTTTATGGCATATTGGATGCATAACTCTAGATCGGGCATTTGCTATTTTATTTGTTATCTGAAATGGTTTAAGAATAGTTTATGAAATGAATTGCAAATGATATTCTAATGGATGAGTTGAGGTACGAAGGATTGTGCGCTTTGTTTTGTAAATCAATTTGTAATATTGATTCTAAATTTAGCTTTGTAAATTGTGGATGTTGTTGTAAGTTAATATTGATGCTTAATGTCTCTATGAACCAATTGAGAGATTTATGGGTATGCATACTAATGTCAGGATATCCTTCTGGACTTAGCCACCTGCTTTATAGGTGGAGATTTTCCCAAGAGGAATTTTGGTCATCTTGTCACCAAGCGTTGTTCGTGACTATGGTAGGATATTGAATAATAGATTGGTTGATGGATGGACCATTGATATGTGATTTAAAATTGATCGATGGACTTGACTATTGTGTTGTGAGGTGGAATTAAATGAGTATTTCCAATTTATATAAAGATATGTTGAAATGAAACAATATTTATTTGTCTCGATATATATAGATTATAAGGTGACTTTGGATTATGAGTTTCTAGTATTGTCTTATATATGCATAGTGGCTGCTCAATCTGCTTAGAAGAGATTAGCACTACTAACTGAGTTGTAATTGTTCATCCCATTCCTTCCCAATCTTTTCAAGTTCCTTGGTTAGCAGTCAATAGAACGAGAGCGATATCGATAGAGACTTTTGGAAGTTTAAGGCGCCTTTCGAGTGGAAGAATAGCTATGTCATTATCCCTATCGTTGTAAGATTCGGGATGTGACAGTATACAAAGCCCAACGCATCAAATGTCAAATAATTAATTTACTTGTAGAATCACAAAATTAGGATCATGTACCGAAGCTACTCCATGTATGAGGACAAGCAACGTAATGCTTGACTTTATTTCTTGATAAAGCACCATCTTGATGCATGGCATTGTGAAGGTGATGACTTCTTGCTTAACGAAGCCTCGGAGTACCAAAAAGTTCAATACATCGATACTTAATCCAAAATAGCAATACAAATACTTTAAAGATCAGACCAGGAAAGTGCTAATCTCCTCACTGTATTAAGATTTTGAGTACCTTTTATGGGACAAATGAATTGGAACAGAAAAGTACATATCTGGAACTTTAGAAAAAAATGGGGAACTCACCAACAGGCGCGCATCACTTGCGCTTCAGTATCACTACCAGTAGGGTTCCTTGAAGAAATGCAAAGTTTAAACGGTCAGAAAATTCCTTGGTTTTCCAGAGAAAACGATCAAACAGGTCGTCAATAATCTCATTTCCAAAATTTTTGCTGATGATGCCTTCCATTCCGGCTCTTAAGTGCAGCATGCACGCATGCCCTCCAACCGAGTCATTGATCTTTGATCTAGGAGCTGCTAAATACATCCTCTCTATGCTAAAACACCCATTGCTCTCTACTAGTGCCGTCATCTCGTCAGGAGAGGGAGCAAGCGGATACAGGCAAATCGAATGAATCCACCTTAGCCTTACTTATTATACCCTGTAGAGAGTTACTTTCATCAGGTCATCTGTGCAACTCAATGAGATTGCTTTGAATATAAGTGAACTAATGACAGAATGAAAACCTCAAGAACTCCATTAAAGGATCCACACGCATATGATAAACAACTTAAGACATGCGCAAATGGGACATGAACCATGGATTATATATGTTTTTGCTCAATTCAAATCTGCGAAAGCTGTAACTGCACTAAGCTGATATAGAGATGCACACATATAACTATTTTTTAAGAAAGGAAATTTTGTGCCGATAGTATTTCCAATTTTTTCCTCTTTTGCCATATCCATCAAGCTGAACCCCAAAAGGTCGAACATGAAGCCCGATGGTGCACGTGAATGAGGAATGTCATTAGCAATCCCAGGCATGATCAGGACCATGATGCCTCCGCTCACAATTTCCTGACGTCTTGCATGCAGAAATGTCACCGTGTCCTTTGCAAACTGAGATGTATAAGCATCTCTCACTTCACTTGAAGCACTTGTGTAGTGAACTCTCCCCTTGTTAAAGGCTGGGGAGTTTGGATCAACCAATTCTTTAGAGACCTTGGAAACTTGTCTAATTGAAGCCATAGAAAATCACAAGATATCGATTACCAGAGAGTAGTTTCAAAAGCTGAATTAAGGCAAAGCTTAGCGAAAGATAGAGCAATTCATTCTGTCATTCAGCTCTTATTCCATGAAATCAGGAAATGGTTGCTTGGAAATGCATCTACTTAATGCGCAATGAAGAACCTGAAAGGAAGAGTACTTTTTGTAGCTAAATGTGCTGTCTCCACCGTTCATTGGGTATGATTCCGCTGCCATCACCGCCTCCGAGCCACTGCTGCTCATCTCTCTCTCTCTCTCTCTCTCTACTAGTTCAGTTTTAGGTACTAGTGCTCTGGTTATGTCCTCTTCCTTGTGTGCTTTCCATCTACAGCTTTTCGAGTATATTGTCCGACTGTTGGCACAGCAATCACAAGATATTGATGCCAAAAATACAATATTATCTTAAAAAGTAGGAGCAGAAAAATTTGCGACTCATTATCTCACTGCACCAAAATCTGCAGTTTGGAAATCAGCTTCCAGTGAAGCAATTATTTACACGCTCGATTCTAGGTCTCACAATACAATCTACCTAGTTTCTTTCTTCTTTTCTCGTGGGATAAATTGAAAGAAGTTATGCAGTCCAGCTCTGTAGAAAAGAAAGCCCAACACATCAAATTTCAAATATTTAAATTACTTATATAATCAAAAAATTAGAATTATGTGCCAAAGCTATTCCATGTATGAAAACAAGCATCGTAATGCTGCTTAACTTTATTTCTTGATGAAGCACCTTCTTGGTGCACATCATTGCGGAGGTGATGACTTCATCAAAAATTGCAATACAAGTACTGTAAAGATCATACCAGGACAGATGCTAAATATCCTCACCGTATTCAGATTTCGAGTGCCTTATATGGGACATATGAATTCGAAGAGGAAAGTAGATATCTGGAACTTTATTTGAAAAAAGTGCGGACCCCACTCCCAGGTGCGCATTATTTGCGCTTCAGTATTGCTACCAGTTGGCTTCCTTGACGTACTGAAGAGTTTAAACGGTCGGAAAATTCATTGGTTTTCCCGAGATAACGATCAAACAGGTCGTCAATTATCTCGCTTCCAAAATGTTTGCTGATGATGCCTTCCATTCCAGCTCTTAAGTGCAGCATGCAAGCATGCCCTCCGAACGAGTCATCGATCTTCGATCCAATAGCTGCTAAATCCATCCTCTCTATGCTAAAACACCCATTGCTCTCTACTAGTGCCGTCATCTCGTCAGGAGAGGGAGCGTACACCGGCAAATTAAATGAATCTACCTGAGCCTCACTTATTATACCCTGTAGAGAGTTACTTTCATCAAGTCATCTATGCAACTCAATGGGATTGCTTTGAATATAAGTGAACTAACGATGGAATGAAAGCGTTAAGAAATCCGTTAAAGGGTCCACATGCATATGATAAACACATTAAGACATGCACAAATGAGACATGAACTATGGATTATCTGTATTTTCGCTAAATTCAAATTTGTGATACACTTGCGCACATATATAACTATTTTTGGTAAGAAAGAAAATTTTGCTGACAACGTTTCCAGTTTTTACCTCCTTTGCCATATCCATCAAGCTGAATCCCAAAAGGTCGAACATCACGCCTGATGGCATACGTGAATAAGGAATGCCATTAGCAATACCGGGCATGACTAGAACCATGATGCCTCCACTCGCAATTTCCTCACCTCTAGCGTGCAGAAATGTCACCATGTCCTTTGCATACTGAGATGTATAAGCATCGCTCACTTCGCGTGGAGCACTTGTGTAGTGAACTCTCCCCCTGTTAAATGCTGGGGAATTTGGATCAACCAATTCTTTAGGGACCTTGGAAAGCCATTGAAGCGCATAAGACGAATGCACGAAATGGAGGGACGCCTTGGGGAACAGTCGCCCATGAAAGGATCCTGGCACACCAGCCGCGTAGTACGGCCGGTCAGATGGCAGGGAAGCGAAGAGGGTGTTGAAATCATTGGACGCGTGGTCGTTGAACAGGACTTGGAAATCAGGCAGTTGGGAGGAGAGGCCTTGTGATTCGTACTTGCGTCGGACTTCCTCTATGATGTTTTGGACCGCAAGGAAGGTGTTTGGCCCGATCGAACAGCCTAAATCCGCGATCTGGAATGTGGTCAGAGCAGGAGAAAATTGCTTTATGTCGAGCTTCTCTGCGATCACCTTGTCGATTGTCGCCCGGGAGACGTTGGTTGACGCTCTCTGCAATGCATGTCAGAGTAGCAAGTTCGACATTTGATGATTAAAAACTTGTCTAGTTGAAACCATAAGGGGTCACAAGAGATGAACAACCAGAGAGTAGTTTCAGAAGCTGAATTCAGGCAAAGCTTAGCGAAAGATAGACCAATTAATTCATTCATTTAGCTCTTATTCCATGAAATTTAAGAAATGGTTGCTTGGAAGTGCATCTACTTAACATCAAATGAAGAACCTGCAAGTAAGAGTTCTTGTTGTAGCTGAACGTGCCATCCCCACCGTTCATCGTGTACGATTCCATAACCGCCACCTCCTCCGTGCCGCTGCTGCTCCTCTCTCTCTCTCTCTCTCTCTCTGCTAGTTAAGTTTTATGAGCTAGTGCTCTGGTTAAGTCCCCTACTTTCTGTGCGTTTCATCTAAAGCCTTCACCATTATATATTATCCGACAGTTGGCACAGCTATCATAGCCAAACGTGACGTTTCTTCAGTTGGAAGTCTGCACGTTTCTTTATCTCATGTCCGGGAATTCAAGGTTGCTTCGTAATATTTGACTTTTCAAAGCGGTGTGAGCCACAAAAAAGAAATATACTTGGTTAACGTACCCTTAGCTTGGAAAATGGACAGTGAATCCCCAGCCACACATTTTGTGGACTCCATAAAAGAACTCAAGCATCCAAGCAAGACACAATTCTCTCTCTCTTCCAAAATATGTGGCTGGCGATTAATCATATGAGGAAATTTATTATAAATTTATTAAAAATAAATTTAATAAATTTATTTTTAATAAAATAAAAATAAAATGATAAATAAAAATAATTTATTTATTTTAATAAATTTATTTTTATTTTTAAATGAATAAAGTGAATATATATTATTTTTATTTATTTTTATTTTAAAATAAAATTATATTTTTATTTTATTTTATTTTATTTTATTCATTATTTTTTTGTTACTAAATCATTTTTATTGTTATTTTTTATATTAAAGGTCATCGATCGTCTAATAGCCTTCCAAAAGGAAGAAATTTTGTGTTGTTATCAAAGCAATTTTATTTTTAGAATAGAAATTTTGTGTCATTATCTTAGTTATTTTTGCTTAAAAACTCTTTAGAAATAGAAATAGAAAAATTTATTTTCGGAACGAGAATGATTGTCATGCGCTACTTTCTTGAGAAGTTTAAAAATTTTAACGATTTTTCTTCAAATCTATTTCGGAATAGAAATGTTTTGAAATAGAGAAATCAAATCGTTATCAAACGGTTTTATTCTAAACCTATTCCTAACAGAGAAATAAAGAAATCGAAACGAAATTTTATCATACGCACCCTAAGCATATTCCAAACCAAAAGATATTAAAAAAAAAAAAAAAAGGTAGAAGGAAAGCAAAAAGAGGGCACGCTCTTTATCACACCCAGCCAGCCGGCCAAGGTTGACCTCATAAGGCTGGTGGGACCCGCAATAACAAAAGGAAAATAAAAAAAAAGGAAAAAGGAGAAGGAAAGCAGAAACAGGTCACGCTCGGTTTTAAAAGGGGCCGAGAGCTCCCGGGGGAGAGATAGAACACAGAGAGAGAGAGAGAGAGAGAGAGAGGGGACTTCGTCGATATGACTATGCAATGTAACGCTTAAGCCGCTAGTTTGCCAATATAAGTACCTTTTATTGTTTGATCGTAGACGACGATGTAATAATACTAATAGCTTCATTGATTTTGTAAAGCTCATGTATTGAGATAAGGATAATTTGATATATATATATATATAAGTGGGGATATATTTCTTGTATAAAGCTGAATAAAATGTTTGATACTTTTGTGTTATCGGGGATGGTTCGATAAACTATTCTTGAAGGGTCATGCGCACTATTTTGTACGTTTGATTTATAAGATAACTCTTGTAAGATGATATGTTTTGGGTTCAGAAAACTAATTGTAATGTGAACAGGTAAAGGATTAAGTATTACATAATAACGGAACTTTGTGTGAACCACCTTTAGAGTTTTGTAGTAAAGACTTAAGTACTACATGGCAACTTAAGTCATGTGGAAGTCACCTCTAGGGTCTTTGCACTATTAACATGCGTAATAAAGAGCTAAGTATTGCATGATAATGTATTTGTGCTCTAGGGCCATGTACCTTTGATATATATATTGGGTAAGCACTAAATACTACACGATAACGTAAATTCGTGAAAGTTATTTTTGGAGCCTTGAGTTAGATATTGAGCATGGAATGAACCATTGCTATGAGATGTGACGAATTCGATTATTGAATTGAACCAATGATACATGTTTTGATTTTATAGATGAAAGGGAAATGCTGCTATTAATATAGTTGGGTTAAAGTAATATAGAACTCTACTTATTCTCGTGAGTTGTTATATTTTGATTGGCATAAATGAGTTATGGCGGACCCATCTAAGTTAAGCAAAATTGGATCCTTTCAAGGCCAACTGTTGCATTAGAAACATGCAAGGGACTTTCAGAGCCAAGAATATTCGTGATGAACAAAATGTCAACTTTGCCACTCGATGTTTTGAAGGCAAAGCTATTTGTTGGTGGGAAGGAACTAGACTGGCCTTCAAAGGTAACGATGCAATCATTTCATGGAAGGATTTTAGTGAAGGTTTTAATGCATAGTTCTATTCAGAGCGGGAGAAAACCGCTCTAAGTCGAGCTTCTCTGCGATGACCTCGTCAATTGTCGCCTGGGTGACGTTTGTTGCCGCTCTCTGAGATGCATCTCAGAGTCGTAAGTTTAATATTTGATAATTCGAAACTTGTCTCATTGAAGCCATAAAAAATCACAAGAAATCGATTACCGGAGAGTAGTTTCAAAAGCTGAATTCCGGCAAAGCTTAGCGAAAGATAGAGCAATTCATTCTGTCATTTAGCTCTTATTCCATGAAATCAGGAAATGGTTGCTTGGAAATGCATCTACTTAATGCCCAATGAAGAACCTGAAAGGAAGAGTACTTTTTGTAGCTAAATGTGCCGTCTCCACCGTTCATCGGGTATGATTCCGCCGCCATCACCGCCTCCGAGCCACTGCTGCTCATCTCTCTCTCTCTCTCTCTCTCTCTCTCTCTCTGCTAGTTCAGTTTTAGGTACTAGTGCTCTGGTTATGTCCTCTTCGTTGTGTGCTTTCCATCTACAGCTTTTCTAGTATATTGTCCGACTGTTGGCACAGCAATCATAACATAAGGTCATGTTTGTCCAGTCCACCTTATCGGTGTTCGAAGGTTCTACTGAAGACATGAAGTCCTTTGTGATCTTGTGCTTGCGGTGCCAATGTCTTCTCTTCAGCCGCCAAAATTGACAATAAAATGGCCATATTTTCCATACTCCAACGAGAATCCCCACCGATTTGTAGCTTGAACAAACATTACCTCTTTCTGTCCTTCGATTTTCTTTTGTCTGAAACATGCTTCATTTCGTTTCTTTTTCACATGCGCACATGTGATTTTTTTTTCCCATTCATGCACGTTTTTGTTTTGCCCTTTGTCATTTCCCTGATGTTGTGCTATGGATTGAGCATAGTTCTAGGGTAGAATCTGGCACCTTAGAACCAATTCGGTGAAAATATGTCCGGTTCTAGATTTCAAGGTATACAAAGTAGGTTTCGAGTTTTGAACCTATTTATATGAGTAGGTTCCACGTTCTAAGTATATGGAACCTAGAATCTAGGACCTAAGACCAGGAATAGGTTTTTGTGTTTTTGTTGGTATGATGTTTGATGATGAGTTTAGAATCTAAAACTACTAGTTTAAATTTCCATTTTATGTATGAGATTTTTACTTTGTTAATATTTCATATTATTCGCATATCCAAATATAAAATGTGATCAATGGATTGTAATAATAAATAGTGATTAGTCAATATAATTTTTCAATTAATAAACCTATGATAAGGTAGGTTCCAAGTTCCAAAATTTATAAGGTAGGTTCTAAATTTCAAAAAATGAGAAATATGTTCCAATGCGTAAGTTTTGAATTTCAAGTAAAACTTATACGAAGTAACTTTCAAATTTCAAGTAAAACTCGTACAGAGCCTGAAACCGCTCATGTTCTAATTGTGCTTACTTTTACATGTCGATTTATGCCTCTGCCCATGCCCTTTTTCTCTTTTCTTTTTAGCTTGCACCTACGCCTTTTCACCCTTTATACACACACATATATAGTTTCGATTTCATCCTTTTATTATGTTTGGGGAAAATAAATTCCAAGAAACTAATAGAATTTTAGAAATTATTCTAAATTTCTGAGTAATCTAAAATGCAAGAACTAGACATTTAATGATTTTTTCTTGCTCGAAAAAATAAGTTCCAAATTTCTTGACCCGCTCGGGTGCCCATCCCTCGTCCAACTGAATTTAATTGCGTCAGAATATCACCAACCCCTTCATCTTCCCTTCTTCAATACCGTTGGAGGTCACCCTGCCTTTGTTGACTCATGGACAGCCTACCAAGGATGCCCATTGTTTCCCTCTTTGATTTTTCCTTGTTAAAGAGATCATATCAAAAAAGTAATGGCCAAGAAAAGTCTAATCATTTCTTTATCATTGAGTTGGACGCCAACCATCTCACACGGCACAATATGCACCAACACCAACTTGGACACTTTTTAAATTTTCTAAGTTTTTAATAATTCTTTTGTTTTATTTTTGTTTTTAATTTTTTCTGTCTTTCTTTTCGTTTTTCCCCCAATTGTGGGCTGGCAAAGTCGTCAGCTCATAGTTGGGAAATTTTTTTAAAAAGTAATAAAAAATTCAGAAAAATTAAAAATTTTAAAAAAGTGTCTATGTCAGCGATGGCTATACCACATACTGAACCAATGATGCATTGTACTCGTGTTGCTAATTCTTATAACATGTTTCTACGCATCAAGTGATGAGGTAATGATAGGGAATAACACAAAATATTGATAGAATTAGTTCTAATGGGCGAGTGATGACTAACCAAATACTTACGCGAGTCGATCGAATTATAAGTTATATGAGAATACCCCACATCTCGCAATATTCAAGTTAATTCAAACATAGGTTATTCACAATTATTATATACTATTAGCTAGTATAAACATCTATCTTTATACCACCACTCGCGATGATGCAAGCGGCTTTGGGCTCTCTCCCCTTATGAAGTAGAGGAGTTCGAATCCCAGAGGTGTCGACCGCGCGACTCACCCGCTTTGGGTCTATGGTGGTGACTCAGTCCACCCTGGGTTTACACCACCAGTTCTTGGGTTATACGGTGGTTCTCGGGTCAACAAAAAAAAAAAACATTTATCTTTATTGCCTTTCTTTTAAAAATCAAGTGACTATCTTTATTAATCTTCTGTTTATTCACATAATTAAAAATAAGCCATTCTTTAAATTATTAAAAATGTTTGGTATGAAAAGCATGCATTTAGGCTTAAGATTAGGAATGGATGACAATGCAATACAACTATTGTTAGGATCAGATTTTGAGTTTCTAAAATAAAAAATCACCCCTCCCCATAATTTAGATGAAGATGAAGAAGAGATTCAAAGAGAGAACTTGTAGAGTAGTTTCTCTTATTGAACACACTCACCAAATGCTCGAGTACATAGGTTATAAATAGATACCTAGATAATTCTAGGGTTCCAACTTACTACCTCACTAAATCACAATTGAGAACACACTTAAAACTTGGAATAGCTCTCTAATTACAGCATGCGTCTCTTAAAGAAATTAAACCCAAATGAAGACTAGTGACAGAAAGTTCAACACTGAATTGAAAATTATTAATCAACACGATCGCCCTTCATGTACCATTGAACTCGCTCTCGGCGGCCGCGCTATTTACGCTTTAGCACGACGACTAGTTGGCATCCGTGAAGAAAGACCGAACTTATACGGTCGGATGATTCCTTGGCCTTCTCAAAGAACCGATCAAACAGTTCGTTGACAATCTCACTTCCGAAATGTTTGCCGATAAGGCCTTCCACTCCAGCACGCACGTGCATCGTGCAGGCATGGGCTGCGGCAGAGCCGTCGACCTTGGCATTGAAAGGGGTTAAGTCCATTGTATCTATGCTGAAACACCCATTTCGCTCGGTTATCGCTGTCATCTCCTCGGGAGAGGGAGTGTACACCGGAACATTGAATGAATCCACCAGAGCCTCGCTTGTTTTACCCTGTTAAGAAGAGTTGGGTTTACGACGCGACGTGGATCGAAGCGTGAAAATTTTACGCCACCACCACGGGTGGTATGCATACGTAATTTCATTATGCTGATATGCAGATATATTTAAAGCACAGGTAAGTAAAGAAACTATAACGTATAGTTCTCCTGTTCTTACCTCCTTTGCCATGTCCATCAAGCATGCCCCCAAAAGATCAAACATCACGTCCGAAAGTACACATGAATGGGCAATCCCGTTAGCTCTTCCAGGCATGAGCAGAACCATGATGCCCCCGCTCACAACTTCCTTTCCTCGGGCGCTTAGAAACATCGCCGTGTCCTTTGCGAACTGAGCCGCATAGGCATCAAGCACTTGACTCGGAGCACTGATGTAGTAGATTCTCCCCTTGTTGTATGCCGGGGAGTTCGCATCAAGCAATTCCTCAGGCAACTTGCGAAGCCAGGGAAGTGCATGAGCCGAATGCGCCACATGGAGCGACGCATCGGGGAACACCCGCCCGTGGAAGGACCCCGGCACGCCGGCTGCATAGTACTGCCGATCAGGCGGCAGGGAAGCGAAGAGGGTGTTGAAGTCGTTCGATGCATGGTCGTTGAACAGCACTAGGAAATCGGGCATTTGAGAGGAGAGGCCTTGCGTGACGTACTTGCGTCGAACGGCTTCTAGGATGTTCTGAACCGCGACAAAGGTGTTTGGTCCAACCGAACAGCCCAAATCTGCAATTTGGAATGTGGTAGGAGCCGGAGAGAATCGCCTGATGTCAAGGTTCTCCACGATTGCCTTCTCGATGGTGGCCTTGGCGACATCTGTTGCCGCTCTCTACGAACCATGTGTTAGAATTTTATTGCAAACTGACATCGATACTTCCTAGTTAATATGCTAAGAGCAGTTAATGAGACATGGCAACTGCCCAGAGACGCCTGATGAATGGCAAATGGAAATGCAGCAGCATCCAGTTTAATGTCAAATGAATGAAGTACCTGAAAGCGAGAGTTCTTGTGGTAGCTATATGTGCTATCTCCGCCATTCATTGTGTATTCCGCTGCCTCCGCCAACTCCGTGCCGCTGCTCATTTTCAGCTTTTCGAAATCTCTCTCTCTCTCTCTCTCTCTCTCTCTCTCTCTCTCTCTGTTTTAGGTTGAAGTACTCAAGTTCTTATATACTACTCTTCTTGAGTGTTTCATGAAAACTCCTTTAATGGGATAATTCTCTGCTTACTGGAACTATAGCAAAGGAAAAAGAAATGTCTAATTGACGAGCAAATATTATAGACTGATGTATAAGTGATATGGTGATTAGAATCAATTACAATGGAAAAACTGTAAAGAAACTGGCTTTTTTCAAGTGAACCTCGGTGCAAGTCCCACATTTTTTGTTGGGGAAATTTTGTCTAGTGAAGAAGATAGAAAAGTAGTAGCAGATCATTAATGCTTTGATGCGTGACAATGACCACTGTTTTTAAGGTATTATTTGCCCCCACTATTGTTGTTGTCGTGTTCAGAATAAATATGCCTCCGGGATATATACTAAAACTATAGAGAAATGAGTTCAGCAATTGCTCAATTCTCTCTTGAAATTTTACCTTGAATGTGTTAAAGTTACGTGTATGAAAAGAGAACAAAAGAGAGTTCTAAATAAGAAGTATTTATAAATAGTTGTGGTTATTATAAATAATATGTGAATTTGTCTCTATTCATAAATAACCAATCAACACATCTCTTAGAAATAGATATCTTATCCCAACCATCACCACTCTTCATTTCAAGAATAACTTCTATTCATAACTACCGATAACCTCTTTTTGGAATGAAAAGCCACCTCTTTTCATAATCAAGAGTCATATATTCTCTTAACTAAGAGTCACGTATTCTCTAAGTTAAGTGACAGTCTTTTATGACAATAAACTATTTCAACATTTTTTTTTATTGCAAATGCAATTCCTTATTCTAGCAGAATTGATCTTTAAAGAAAGGAAACGCATTACAAGCTGTTTATTACAATTCACGGGGAGGACTCGAAGTATCTTCAAGCAAAAAGAAGGCTAAGCGCTCGTGACATTTAGCGCTTCAAAATGATACACATCTTGACGGAAGAACTCGGCGAAGTTCGAACCAAATTTCAAAGCCAGAGTTCGTTGTACATGGGAAGTACTTGAACTTTTATTCATCGTTCAATCGAGCATTTTCTTTTTCATCTCGAGTTTCAAAATATTAGAAGATTGTGGCAGACATGTGCGTCGATGCGGTCAAGTTGCTGAATTGCATGCTATAATGTCCGTGGGTTGTCTTCCAGTCTTGATTTTCCGGTCATCTCTTTCTCTCCCCTGCAAACCAAACAAAGACAGAGCCATCACAGCACCGCCAGCAATCACCGTCGCCACCGAAAGTCAGATGTTGCAGTAGTGTTGTGATGGAACGTGACTGAGCTCTTTGTGTCATGTTACGAACGTGACAGGGCCAAAATGTCCAAATCTTCAACCGAAAAGATTGTTGCTTCTGAATCAAGACGAAGCGTAATGTAGTTTTCCTTTTGTGAAAGAGAAGAGAGCGACCTCTTAAACTTCTCTAGGTTCAAAGAAGACGAGTTTTCGATGATTGTCTGAACCCGCATGGTCTGCATCGGATTGCTGGTGCGTTACGCTTGTTAGAAGAGGAGATTTAACATGGTTTTTGCTTAGAGGACGAGAACTAATCTCTTACAGACCCTTAGTTCAAGGGGGGCGATGAGATCAACAGAATCAATCCAAGTGCGAGAAGAATGTGGAAACTCGCAGATCAGAACTATTCGTGGGTCATGCAGATTCTTGAAACGTGATTGACGCGGTAGCAATAAATTTTATTCTATGCGATGCTCGCTCCGAAAGTACGCGGCTTCCTAAGCATAAAAAAATAAATCAAATCGCTGTCCTTTTCTCCACTCCGTAATCGTGGGTGCAGCTAGTCATTTGCACGCAAGTTTTTGGGTCTCTCTGTGCGGCCTACCTTCTCTCTCTCTCTCTCTCTTTCCTTCTATGGAGATAAGTCAATTGAAATTTAATTGGCAAGCAACGACCAAGAGCATAAAATCCTAACACGTCGATTTCAGAAGATAGTTCCTTTCCAATTAGAATCACGGAATTAGGATTATGCACTGAAGCTGGCAATTATGTGCAAGATAAGCAATTGACTTTGTTGGAAGATATGATGTTGATTGGGGAGAATATCTCAAGAGATGCTGAAGATTTATTTTAGTCAATTTAGGATTAGATCCGATACTCGTAGATTAGAGAAATATAATCATTCTCTTTTTATTACTAGTCGTCTGTATTATATAGGGATTCTTTTGAACATTACACAATACAATGAATGAATACAAAATTTCCCCACTTCTTCTTCTTCTTCTTCTTCTACTTCAGATTTTGTCAAAGACTTTTTCTGTTTTCCCTTGATAACGTACCAACAGGGTGATGACTTCTGGCTTCAAATCCTGACAGTAAGCACTGATCTGAAGGCAACACCTAACCACCTCTATTGAGTATGCAATCGATGGCTACTTGAGGCAAACTTACGTAATGTTGCGCGAGTTTGCGTTGGAGAGCGAGACACGTCCTTCAGTATGGGTCTTGGTGAAGATATCAGTGATCCGATCGATAGAGGGAACTTGAGTAAAGTAAATATAACCATGAAGAAGATGCTCTTGCACAAAATGACCTTTGCAGAAACCCAAAAGAATTGTAAAATATTTGACTTTTTGCTTGCTTACATTTAGTAATGAAAACTATGCTTGCTTTGTCACCAGAAATGGAAAAGAAAAGACCAACTATTTCTGGTCATATATACATATTAACATCTTCATCATCAACTAAGGGCAAAAACAAATGAAAGAAATATGAATCACGCACTTCACATTTACATCATCGATCTCGTATCATCTCACCATGTTCCGAAGCATTCCCCTTCATGACAGACATGGCATGATTGACGACTGCACCGACCATCCTTCATTCCACTTTGAATGTGGCCACTGCGGCATCAAAGAGAGCTGCTTTTCTCGTCTCCTTTAGTATATTTCCGTAATAGACTCAAAAAACTTCAATCTCGATCCTTTTTGTTGTTCTTCAAATTCCAGTAATTAGGTACAACAAGGAGAACTTGACATGCACGCAAATCTTCCCCTTCTCCAAATCCAACTTAGCTCCGGTCACTAGCCAATGCCCCGGACTATCTTGAGGCCCCTTACAACGTTGCGATGTATCCACGAATTTCAGAAGCTTCTGTGTTTGCACTGGCACGGGCGGCCCTGTCGGGTACACGCTGGAGTCCATATGTATTACCGGACTTTTCTCTTTGGCAGCGCTATTTCCCCCGAGAGACGTGCTAATTGCCGAAAGTAACCCTGACTTTTGGGAGTGTTCCGACCCACGGTCCCAGGTAGGAGACGCTAGGAACGAGTGCGAGACCTTGGAGAAACGGAGCCGGAGATGGAGAACGTTTTTTGAGTCGTGCTTCTTCACGTGAAGTTGGGCACCTGTCACGATGTAGGCAACGTCCTTCGCAGGGGGCGACAAATATTCAATATGGGCAACGCATATGTGAGAGAACTTCTTCCCTTGGATGCCTTCGAAGTAGGCATCGCCGGGGGCAACTTCCTCCGATCCTCGCCATATCGGCGTGTCATCTACCAAACTCTCTAGCATGGATGGGGTGTTGGAGAGGTGTTGGAGGTGCAGGGCTAGCTTGTTGCATTTCATCCCCTCAAGGAAGAACCGCATCCCCGTGACCGGCCTCTTCCCTACTACAACCTGAAACCGAACGAAAACAATAATTCTCAGGGACCTAATAATGCGGTTCGGTTCGAGTTTGTATCAAATCTCCATGATCAATATACATTGTGATCTCTCTACTTTTGAAACATCCTAGACCTTATATCAAAGGAGACGTCATTGCAACATGTTTGGGTCCAAGCTAGCTCTATGCGTGCATCCAACTTGCAAAGACAACTACTGCACGATCGTAAGTAGTTCAGCAGATACGCGATGTGTACCTGGGAAGTGTTGACATGCAGCTTTGGTCCCATCAAGCCGAAGCTGAGGGAAGGCGATGAAGTGGCTCTATTCGTGGTCGGACCGAGAGGTTGGTCGTTGTGCATGGGAGCCCAAAGCTTGTGGGTTTGGAACTCCAGGAAGGACTGCAGATCACGTAGCGGAGGCTTATCTGCAAAGAACCCCAAAAAAAGAAGGATGATTCACGGAAAACTGATGGGATTTCGAAGGAGAACAGGTGAGTAAATATGAGCTCGACCGAACGAAATTGAGGGCGAAACGTACAGCGGAGGTAGAGGTTGATGGCGTGGGACAAGAAGCCGCTGCCGGGGACGCCTTTGAGGAGAGAAGTGATGGGGATGAAGCTGAAGTGGATGGCTTCCGGCATCGAAGGCACGGTCAAGAGCCATTCGCAGTGGCTCTCGGCCTTCAGGTCCCCTCCTCTCTTCGAGCTAATCACCGTGATTCCCTGCAATACATTTGCCGGACCAAATTTTGGTCGTGAGAATCGTGCCTTGCAAGTTGTCGCGACGATAAGCAGAGCTGATCGCAGTATTGAAACATGCAGCAATGCACATCTACGTGACAGTATGAAATGGGTCTACTGTATGGCCTTCATGAAGAGGATCGTGATGACAATGGTAATTGGCTCTGATGCCAATGATGGTGCCAGTAGCTCGAACGAGTTGATCCAGAAGCGATGACCGATGGCGGTGGCCTTTGCAGTGGTCGAGCCCCGTGACAGCGGTGGTTGCGGCTACGGAAGAGCGGTTGCGGTGGCGGTGGAGGGATAAAGCAATGGACGATGGTCATGTCGAGAAGGAGGAATGGTAACACAGGGAGGTGGGGAAGGTATGGTAATTAATCAGTGGTAATAATTATTTATTGGAGATGGCAACTTAATGCTATGAACTAATTATATATAGTCATATATCTTCATGCGAAGAGAATATCCATATTATAACATGACAATGATAAATATTTTGAAATGCTAGAAAAGCGAATGGAAAAAATGGGATCGAGTTAGTACATAAGAAAAATCTAATTATTAATTAGTAATTTAAATCTAATCTTATAAGGGTGAGTACTCCAATCTTGAATGTGTGAAAGGGAATCCAGTTCCAATTCTTCATTTTCTCAAGATTCGAATCTTGCAATGATATTTTTTTCTTTTGAATAGTTAGTCAAAATTGGCTTCTTTATTCTATGTGTCCTAGAAAGAATTTTATTTCAGTGATGCCCTTCTATCCTGAACGTAGACATTCATACCCAAGCCAATGACCCATAATAGTAACCTTGACCAAGCTGTCTAATGAAGTGACAAATCCGTTGTACATAGACGTACCCTAAATTCAACACTTGCTTAATTAATTCACATGCTCTTTCTTACCAACTGTCTCTCTATTCATTGTTGTTCCGTGCGGAATTCTCTCCTCGTTGACAACGTGTACATCCAAATTCAATGCGAAAATCGAGGAAACAGTTCATCATCATCATCATCTAAATCACGATGGCAAAAAGAAAAATCACGAGGGACCAAACCTACATCTTTGGAGTTGCAGGTCGGCAAGTCATTGAAGGCGATCGGCTGCAAATCGAACAGATTGAAGGCATGCGGTGTCTGAAGATTGCGACGAAGTAAAGGACGAAATTAGATTCATAATAGTAATGATAATCAAACGATGCCCATTAAAAAGATTTCACCAATGAAACTAAAAAAAAAAAGAGGGTTATTGAGAGAGTGAATATACCTTTTGGTGTTTAGACTCCTTGGTCCTGGAGTGAAGAGGAGCCAAGGCGCAAGCCCCGGTGAAGAGCTGGTCGCCCAGGTCGTCCAAGTGCTTCTTCAGATCCGACGGCTCCAAGTTGGACGATCTCTCTTGCCTCACCACCACCACGTCTTGGCCTCCCACCCCCAGCCCCACGATCACGTGGGTCCCATATTTCTCTACAAATCTGAAGAGACGGAGAGAAAACATATATATATTATTTTCTTGCGAAATTGAAAATTTATTTATTAATCTCGAAAATCTTCAAGAATTTGCGATACTAATGAAGCATTCGGAATTCTGATTAATGAAATCGTAATTCCAAACGAATATTCGTGATGGAAAAATCAATTGATTTAGTGCTAACTTAAAATATGTTAGTGTAAAATAGGGATAAATGATTTCAAATTTCGAAGGTTCCAAGCGAACCACTAAAACAAATTCCTTATTTTTTGAAACATGAAACTTATCCCGTCACAGGTTCTAGAGTTAGTTACAGATTACCCTCGTGTATCCTCCTTAATATGTCAGAACATTCACGCTCACTATAAGTGGTAGAATCTTCTAGAATGTTTAGCTCGGATGGATCAAGTCGATCAATCTTAAGGACTCTCCAATATGTCCTACTCTTATCCCTTCCTATCATGTAGAACATCTGTAGCATTGAAAATTGCAGAGTTAGCTGCCAAACTTCCGGATGAGAATTAAGGGAGCAAATGAGCATACCAGTTCACAGAAGCTAAGTAAATGCTGGAAACAAGACTTTGAACATGAGACAATTATTCCTACTCAAGGCTAAAGCAACAGAGAATCCGCTCCCCATACAATCAGGTAATACATCTGAATTGGATCCATTCATACGCAAGCATTTGCATCAGCATCACAATACTTCGAGTAGCTGCTTATAATAATGGAGACTGAATTGCCATTGTCAATGCAAAATGCCATTCAAATAGCAATGCTCAAGACGACAGAAGAAAAAGGGGGGATCACTGATTTAATTCAGGTCCTTCCTGATCATCTTGTATCTTCCTCGTTAGTGTGCTGTTAAATAACTGAAGCCGGTATCATCCGATCAAGCCAATGATGTACCAACTAAACAACTTTCGAATGTTCATCCAATTTCCTCAAAAGTTATTAACTAATCTAACGAAAATGACACCCACATCGCTCAACTAAAGGCTGACCAAATCAATATAACCGTCAGCAACTCAAAGTAAACTAAGCTGATACGAGCTGATATGATCTAGAACCAAGTCCCCGTGACATCAACTACCGAGGAAACATCACAAGAGCTAAGAACATAATGTCAAATCGAGAAGATCTCGGTCACGAGCAAATTAGCCGATCCATACGAGAGAAGATAAATTACCGATCGAGTCTCGTAGAGCCTGAATTTCTGCATCCAGGCGTCGCAAGAGCGGAACGAGCTCTCCATCCCGGCACACAGCGCCATTCTTCGCAAACACACACGCACACACACGCACGCACGCCCGCCTCGCCGGCCTCCGTTCAGGTCCTTTCCCCGAGCCACAGGCTCCGGGGAAATCACCAGACGAGCATGCACCAGGCAGCGCGCGGGGGGAATCGCCGGGACCTCCTCCTCCTCCTGCCTGCCTTCCTTCCTTCCTTCACCCGATGACCAATCCGCACCACGAAGCGCAACAATCGAAACAACACCTATCGCCACTCCCCATGCACAGCACCGCGCTCGGCAGCTTCAAGTAGAGCACCTTCCAATCGCGCAATCAATCTCCGCACAATTCCGCCGCTACGCCCGTGCTCCCATTCGTCTGGAGCCCCCCGGGCCCGCGCGCGCGAGCAAGTGCCGCAGCAGCAGCGATGATCTCCCGCCGGCTCCGGCTGGCAATGGCCGAGATCGAGAACAGACGACGCCGAGCGGCTCCTCCTCCGCCTCCGCCTCCTTCCGCCGGCAGATTCCGCGCCGGAGACAGCGACGAGGTCCGAGAAGATCGAGCCTCTAGAGAGAGAAAGAAGGTTGGAGAGAGAGAGAGAGGAGGTTCGAGGATGGGAGGTTCGAGAAAAGAGGCGAGTGTCCGAAGGAGGGAGAGGAGAGGGAGAGAGGGAGGGAGAGAGAGAGAGAGAGAGAGAGAGAGAGAGAGAGAGAGAGAGAGAGTTATGATTGATGATGATGGTGGCGATGATGATGATGATGGAGTTTGGTTGCCGGCGCCTTTTTATACCGGCCGCGAGGCCAGATCTCTCTTCGCTCCAGATCTCGCGACGCGAGCGAGTAACGAAATTGACATGTAGTCCTTTGTGATCTTGTGCTTGCGGTGCCAATGTCTTCTCTTCAGCCGCCAAAATTGACAATAAAATGGCCATATTTTCCTTACTCCAACGAGAATCCCCACCGATTCGTAGCTTGAACAAACATTACCTCTTTCTGTCCTTCGATTTTCTTATGTCTGAAACATGCTTCATTTCGTTTCTTTTTCACATGCGCACATGTGATTTTTTTTTTCCCATTCATGCACGTTTTTGTTTTGCCCTTTGTCATTTCCCTGATGTTGTGCTATGGATTGTGTTAGAAGATACGCAGAAATTAGGAAAGAATTGATTGGATCAAATCGAATCAAATCATAGGGATTGTATTGTAGGAATTAAAATCAGATCTAATATGTATATTGTATCTTTTCCTTTTTCTTCTTCACATACATTGTAATATAATGTAACTCAGTACATTGAATGAAGTAGAGAAAATACAGAAAATTCCTACACTCTTTCCTTCGTTTTTCCCTTTCCCTTCGTGTTTTGTCATGGTATTAGAGCTCCAGAGACTCTGACATTGCTTCCGCTATACCTTAGTTGATTGCCTAGAAGGAACCCTATCCTGCAAAAGGGTTGCCGAGAGGAATCAAATTCTTTTTGAAGGGAAATTTTATCAAAATGAGCCAATCAGAAATTCCTACCTCCAATCCAAATGAGCCAGCATCGACGACCCCTCAGGCTTCCAGTGCCATCTCCGTGACCGAACAACAACTCGGTCAAATTCAACATCCACATGCGCATTGGGAGAATGCTCCGCTCGCTTTAACTGGGTCGCCATTTCCGGCGTACCCCTACCAATGGATGCCATATCCATGGATCCCAGGGTTGAATCCAGTCACATCATCGCCGGGGTTTCAGGGTAGTGTGCCGAGCGATGGAGGTCCACCAACCAGTATTGGGGCAAACGCGCCCATCGACCCGGAGCAGATGGGCGGATCAAATTATTCAGGATCTCAGGGACAATTTGGTGCGGGGCTTCAGGGACAACCCCAAGGAATACCACCTGGTTTCCTGCCTTTTCCTTTCGCGGCCGCCATGGGTCGACCAGAGCCCGGCGACGCGCTTTATGTTTCCACCTCCGACGGACCGGAGTTGCGGCTTATCAGCCACCCTCTCACGGGTTCAGAAAATTACTCAACCTGGGCGCGAGAATTTCGGCGAGCCCTAATCACCAAAGACAAAGAAGGTTTCATCGACGGGACCGTTCCAATCCCGACCGACGAGAAGATGGGAAAACAGTGGAGAAAATGTAATCAATTGGTCAGAACATGGATCAACAACTGCATCAACCCAGAAATCGCGGCGGGGTTACCACCCACAGAAGATTCAAAAATGATTTGGGACAGTATTCGTGAAATGTACAGCAAGTTAGATCGGGCCAAAATCTTTTCGCTTCATCAAGCGCTCAGCGAACTGAAGCAAGGAAACACATCGATAACGACGTGCTTCAACAGGCTTTCAGCCCTCTGGAACGAATTAGAAGCTGCTGAAGAAAAACTGGAAGGGTCCGAATCAACTCTCCAGTAGTACAAGGCTATGAAAGACAGGGAGAAAGCGACTCGGTTCTTACTCATTTTGAACGATTCGTATCTCACTTTCCGATCGCAGATCCTGGCGATGGAACCAGCGCCAAGCCTCGGCCGCATCTTCCAGCTTGCGGTGCAAGAGGAGAATCAAAGGCTTGCTTCGTCGGACAGCAAGATCTCCGAAACCCTAGCGCTGGCGGCAAGAGTGGAGAAGGAGAAAACCCTAGAATGAAAAGGGCAAGAGAAGAGAGAGCAGCTAGGGTTCGCGGAGAACCGAGGACAGCTAGGGTTCGCGGAACAAAGGCCGTATAAATGGGGGGGCGCGGACGGCTCAGATCGCATGCCACGATCCGACGGCTCCAGAGGCGTGCGAGGTTCCGTTGATCTGGACGGTGGAGATGCATCCGCTTTAAAAGGATCCAACGGTCCTCAAAATATGAAGGGATATGGGCCGAATTTGCGAAATAAAGGCAAATTATACCGTGAATTTTGCAAGCGGCCCCACCATACAATTGATACCGCTGGAAATTACATGGCAGCCGGAGAAAAAGAAAAAGGGGGAAAGAAATATCTCGCAGAGCCTATCAAATTTCCGGATCGATGAATTCTGTTAATCAGCCTATCACACACGGGGAATATCAGCAACTTATGCAGGCTTTGCAAAAATTGGATGTCCAGAAAAAGGGAAGCAGCTTTACAGGTATTTCATATTGCCTAGCAAATGCTATTCCTAAAAATACCTGGATTATAGACTCAGGAGCTAGTGATCATATAGCATGTGATAGAAGATTATTCTCTGTGATGAATGAAGAATTAGAAAATCCCGTCACTGTGGAATTACCAAATGGAAATGTTACCTATGTCACTACAACAGGAACAGTGAAACTCAATTCCCACTTTGTCCTTACCAATGTCCTTTATATTCCAGACTTCCAATTTAATCTCGTTTCAATGTCTAGAGCCTGTAAGGAAAACTCTTGTCGAGTTATTTTCAACACTGATACCTGTCTATTTCAGGCCCTTTCGACTGGGACACTGATGGGCTGGGGTAGTCTCTCTGAAGGATTGTTTTTCTGGAAAAGCTTCCCTGCAAATTTTAACCCTTCTTGTAATAAGATATCATTGTGTAATTCGATTTCCAATGATAGAAAATTTCTTTTGCACTCCAGAATGGGTCATAGTTCTCAATTCTCTTATCCTCACTGTCAAATTTGCCCGCTTGCCAAGCAATCGCGTAATTCTTTTCCTTTAAGCCAAAGTCATGCGAGAAATATTCTTTCCTTGTCTGCATATTGATGTCCGGGGACCTTACCACACAAGTAAATCATGATGGATCTAGGTTTTTCCTTACTATTGTGGATGATCACTCCGAGCCACTGGATCTTCCTCATGCAGTCTAAAAGTCAGGTTGTGTCTCACTTGAAAAATTTTCTTTCCCTTTCTAAAACCCAATTTGGGAAACCTGTACAAAAAATAAGGACAGACAATGGGAAGGAATTTTTTAATCATGAATGTGCGGATCTTCTTTCATCACAAGGGATTCTACATGAAAGCTCCTGCATTTACACACCACAACAAAATGGAGTGGTGGAAAGGAAGCATCGGCATCTCTTGGAAGTTGCCAGAGCTTTAAAGTTTCAAGCTTCTATTCCAGATAATTTTTGGGGGGATTGCATATTGACTGCTGCTTATCTAATAAATCGAATGCCAACCAAAGTTTTGGATGGACAATCTCCTTTCCAGATACTTTTTGGAAAGAAGCCTGACTTAAGCCACTTGAGAATTTTTGGCTGTCTATGCTTTGCGGCTATTGTTGGACCCAAAGATAAAATGGGTCCCCGTGCTCGCCACTGCACATTCATGGGGTATTCTACTTTACAAAAGGGATATCGAATTTTTGATCCAAGTACTGGAGAATTTTCTATCAGCAGAGATGTTATATTCCAAGAAACTGTCTTCCCTTTTGCCCATCAAAACAAAAGTGGCACTAAACCAGGGCATTCTCCAACCTATTCTGCTGACGATGGATCCGCAGATTCCAGATATGTATTTGTTCATCCATTTCCACAAGGTGTTTCCAACTCCACTATGAGCACAACACCTTTAGAGGAAGTCCAGGATGGAAGATTGAATGATGATGAGGTTTCTTTAGACCTACCTACTTCCGACTCACTTCCAGTGGAAATTCCAGATAATCCTACATCTTCGGGAGATGAACCACCCAGACGTTCTGGACGTGCCACTCGACCCCCTACCTGGACCAAAGACTATATATGTGGCGCCAGGAATTCACAAGGTATTCCTTTTCCGATCTCATCTTATGTTTCCTTTGATCGCTTGTCCCCAATGCATCGATGTTGCATTACTCGTATTTCCGAAGAACAAGAGCCATCCACCTTCCATGAAGCATGATCGATCCACGATGGCAAGCAAGCAATGGAGGCAGAATTGAAAGCTCTCATGGATAATCATACATGGGATCTTGTTTCCTTACCTCCACATCGTAAAGCAATTGGATGTAAATGGGTATACAAGATCAAATATCAAGCAGATGGATCGATCGAACGGTACAAGGCGCGACTGGTAGCTAAAGGCTTCACACAGAAGGAAGGTTTCGACTATCACGAGACTTTTTCTCCGGTGGCCAAGGATGTCACAGTTCGCTCTTTTCTTTCCATAGCAGCTTTTCACGATTGGACATTACATCAAATGGATGTCCACAACGCTTTTCTCCATGGTGATTTGGATGAGGAGATATATATGGAAATACCTCCAGGATTACGGAGACAGGGGGAGAATAGAGTATGTCGTCTCCGCAAATCCTTGTACGGACTCAAGCAAGCATCCGCAGGTGGTATGCGAAATTTGCGGAATCACTAATAGCTGCTGGTTTCCAACAATCCAGATTCGATTATGCTGTCTTCACATGGACTCAAGGTACGTCATCTATCTACTTGATGATATATGTAGATGACATACTCATTATGGGGAATGACGAAAAAAAGCTATCAAGAGCCTAAAAGGGTACCCGCATTCTACTTTCCATATTAAAGACTTGGGATCGCCAAAGTATTTTCTTGGGATTGAAATTGCTCGATCGGCCAAGGAATCTCTCTCGTCGAGAAAATTTGCATTGGAGATCATTTCGGAGGCGGGATTATCCGGATGTAAACCACCGTGCGGTGCCAATTGAGCAGAATGTCAAACCGACAACCGCCGAGTATGATGTTGAAGTACCTCGAAGCAGATCCTATTCTCAAGGATCCATTCGGATATCAAAAGCTTGTTGGGAAGCTCATATATTTAACTATGACCAGACCGGACATAAGTTATCTTTGTGCGAGACATTTAGTCGGTTCATGCATAAGCCAAAACAGTCCCATATGAATGCCGCACTGAAAGTCGTGAGGTACTTGAAGAAAAGTCCTGGTCTTGGGATTCTTCTCTCTAGGAAGTGTGACATGAGAATGACCGCATATTGCGACGCAGATTATGCAACGTGTCCTATGAGTTGAAGATCGATAACCGGATTTTGTATCAAATTGGGGGATTCTTTACTTTCCTGGAGAACGAAGAAGCAACCAACTGTCTCGTTATCTTCAGCAGAGGCAGAATATCGAGCCATGGCTAAAACCACATGTGAAATAGTGTGGTTGAGAGGGTTACTTCAAGATCTTGGTGTACAAGTCAAGGGGCCAACAAGGCTGTTCTGTGACAATGATGCAGCCCTAAAGCTTGCATCCAATCCTATCGTGCATGAGAGAACAAAGCACATTGAAGTAGATTGTCACTTCACCAGGGAAAAAATCCAGGAAGGAATGATCGAGACACAAGGAATTGGAACACAAGAACAACCGGCGGATGTCTTCACCAAACCTCTGTGTCAAAGACAGCATGCGTATCTCTTGAGCAAGCTAGGCGTCTTGGACATCTACAAGCCACCAGCTTGAGGGGGAGTGTTAGAAGATACGCAGAAATTAGGAAAGAATTGATTGGATCAAATCGAATCAAATCATAGGGATTGTATTGTAGGAATTAAAATTAGATCTAATCTGTATATTGTATCTTTTCCTTTTTCTTCTTCACATACATTGTAATATAATGTAACTCAGTACATTGAATGAAGTAGAGAAAATACAGAAAATTCCTACACTCTTTCCTTCGTTTTTCCCTTTCCCTTCGTGTTTTGTCAGATTGAGCATAGTTCTAGGGTAGAATCTGGCACCTTAGAACCAATTCGGTGAAAATATGTCCGGTTCTAGATTTCAAGGTATACAAAGTAGGTTTCGAGTTTTGAACCTATTTATATGAGTAGTGTCGCGACCTAATTTTCGGGGGTTTAAACCACTTAAGGTTTAGCTAATGGATTGTTAAGCCTAGACTTAACTCGGGCTCTCCCAAGCCCATACCAATTCGCGACTTAGGTTCAAGTTTTTTAACATGCAAATGGATTTTATCTAGGAGTCGCCACTAATCTATTTTTGGTGGGCCGATTAGAAACCCAAGTAAAGTAACGGGAGTTTTACTTTACTCCTACGAACCAGAGATTTATGAGTTCGGGGACTTGATTACGTTAGATTTCGCTAACGCCCTTTCGATACCTTTCTTTTAATTTCAAAAATGTTTTTTGCAGGCAGTTTGGATTGATTTTAAATCTAATTCCCTAACATGTGAGGCGATCATGCGGGTGCGCAAACCACCAATTTAACACCCAATTAAAGCAGTAAATAAATTGCAAGACTTACTTCATAGCAACGAAAGCATCTGCGTTGTTAGATTAGAATTCACATCAGCAATCCTAGATATGATTTCTAATTAACAAGCAATTGCTCAATTTTTGTTTTCACTTTTTTAACGACAATATAATCCATATGCAATGCAATGTTTCTAATCTAATATGAAATAATATGGCATGGCAATATGTTCTAAACTATATGAATGAGTAAAAAAAAAAACTAATGATTTCTTACTGAACATGCAATAATTAAATATGCAATCTAAATTAACAAAAATGACCTAATTCTAATGACGGGCAATTTCTAAATAAATGAACCTAATAACAATCACTAAAATGACGTGCATTTCATGGGCCTAATTCTATATGACGTGCACATGATTTTTCTATTCTAAAAAAATGCAATCTATCCTAGAAATTGCAACTAGTTTATCCTAAGACAAAGTTTATCTAGATTAAGATTCTATCTAGCTTATATTAAGGATCAGGTCAGACTAAATCCTAATTTAAACTAAGATATTATCTTAACCTAGCAAGCTCTAACCTAAGATGCAAAAATCAATCTAAACTTAAAATAAAACCTGCAATTTATTCTAATATGTCATGACATGCAAAGAATGCCTTAATTCTAAATTTTTCTTTTTGATTTTTTCCTTTTACGAAAACAAAACCGACTAAGCACACAACGGCAAATCAGAGCAAGATAAGATTGATATCCAAAAATCGACAAACCATATCTCGCGCATGAGATCGGGTTGGTCAATTTTAAATAAAACCGCGAATCGAATCTCGAGCATGAGATCGGATTGGCGATTTTCCGTGCAATTGCGAGTCGGATTTCGAGCATGAAAATCGGACTGTCAATCATATGCACGTTATGAAATTAGGGATTAATCCCCGAATTCATGAGAATTCAAAATATTTTTGGATATGGCAATAACGAACTAATATTCAAAATAAATCGCGATCCCATGGATCGGACAATATAAGAAAATCGAATCAATCAAAAATCTTACCTAGCTCTCGATATCACATCGATAACTTTTCCAAATTGGGATGTCGACTTGAAACCGTGGACCAACGGCAAGGGGCTCACGAATGGCGGAGGCTACACGGCTCGCGGTGTGGGCGAGCTCGTGGAGATAGAGCTTGCGGCTAGTGATCTCGAAGGAACAGGGAGGGTGCTTTTTATTTGGCCTCATCCACTAGGGGTGAGCGGGTCCAGGGTGGGTAGGGTCTAGACCTGGACCCTATTCCCTACTCTGTTATAACCGGTTCTCCTTTTCTGGACCCTGTTCCCTACCCTGTTTTCATTGGACCCTGTTCCCGGCCCACCCTGTTTTTCCGGTCCTGGAACAGGGTTGACCCTGTTTATATTGGAACCTGTTTTGCATAAAAATTAACCATAGAAAAGCAAGTCTAGATGAGTTATTTGCAATCTAGCAACAGATACCCTCAAAACAGGAATGAAGAACCAAACCATGATTAACAAATTCTTGCAGAACCAGGTGAGGCGTGAGCTCTTCAAGGGAGTACCGATCATAAGGAAGAAATGATTCATGGGACATGGGACTTCCATCCACCGCTAGCGGTTTGTCAACTGAAACAGGGACGACCAACAAAACCAAGTAACTGAACCTCAGCCATGGAGAACTCACTTTACTATTGCCGAGAAGGTGAGAATAGGTGAGGTTCAATTGTTTTACTGAGCAATCCTTTCCCTTTTCGAGGTAATGAATAGCTCATTTTATGAATAGCCATTACCACATCAAGAGAAAGATTGAAGAGCACTCTTCATCGCTATGCACACTTATACACATGAAGATAACGTATATGCTCATGGGAAGACAAAGACCGGCAACTTGCTTTAATTATAACAACTTTAAACTTCATTAATTCGATAGTATAGATAAAATTCAACGCAAATAGAAGCCTTAGAATATGTCATCTCAGAACATTGTCAAGAAGTATTAAGACTAGATGATAGCATTGGCAAATGCCATTGCTGTGCAAGAACTTTTCAGGAGATTAAAATGCACACAGAGCCCTCTGTAATCTAGGCACCGCATAGCAACATCAGCGGATCTATCTGCGGATAAAAGTGAAGAAACCTCAAACGATGTCTCTTTTCACTACATATTGCACACTCTGATAAAGCAATTCCATGTACAGAACCTAACAACTCATTTTTTCTCTCTGAACATTCCATCGAACCTTTTGCAAAGATGATCCATAAGCGTGTGAGAGATCCACGTAGTTCGTCAGGAGCAAACAAAAACCATACATTGAGTCACAGTAGACTAAAAGAAGAATTCCAATGCATTTGCTTTCATTCTACCTTGAAACTTGCTAAGGCCGTTCTAACACGTCGAAGAGCAATTTAAACGCATCTGCTCTCATCCTAGCGCTAGTAACTGAATCGACATTCCTCCTCAACTGATTAACTAGATAAAGACAATCAAATTGCAGAAGAAGGAGTAACAAAGACATTCTGCCAAACCAAAAAAAAAAGAGAAAAGAAAGAAAGAAAGAAGCAGGGGTGGTCGGGGGAGCTCACCAGGATGCAGACGTCGGCAACGGGGCTTGGGCGGAGCAGCGAGGCAGCGGCAGCTTCCCGAACGCGCCGGACGGCGAGAAGACGACTCGCGGGACGCCGCGGTCGCGGGCGAAGTGGTGGGTCCACCCGAGGAAGAAGTCGGAGACGACCGCGCAGGGCGGGGAGGGGTGGGACTCGAACCACCGGGAGAGGAGCGAGAGGTGGAGGTCGCGGAGGGCGCTGACTTTGGCAACGAAGCGCACCCGCGGTGGGTGTGGCGCGGCAAGACGAGAGGCTGGAGCGAGGAGGAGGAGGCGAGGAAGGGGTCGAGCAGGTGGAGGTTGTCGGGGGTGACGACGACAGTGACGGTGACGGCGGGGGCGGCGGGGCAAGGGAGGAGGAGGAGCTTGGCAGCGGTGGTGCGAGCGCGAGGGGAACCGAGAGAGGAGCGCGAGAGGAAGGGGTCGAGCACTGGTTCTCTGCGTCTGCGCCTTTGCAAGGTAAAGAAAGAAACAAAATTAGGGTTTCGCCAACCGGTTCCCAAACCGGTCCGGTCGAACCGGTTCCCGGGTGGGTAATCCATCGGAACCGGTTCCCGGACCGGTTTAAACAGGGTCTGCGTTTTGGGAACCGGTTCCCGACCCTGTTTTCCGGGTGGGCCGGACCGGGAACCGGGTAAACCCGGTCCGGTTGCACACCCCTATCATCCACAGCCGATCCCACCGAACTTTGTCCACATACCTCTCTTCTTTTTTTTCGTACGTTGCCTAAATTCTCTTCATCGTTCAATTAATGCGGTTTGACTCTGGACCGACGGACAGTTCGGCTCGGACAGCTGGATGGCAGTGCTTGGCTCGACTAGGAAACCTGCAAAGAAAGACCAGTATTCGTCGTTGCTGGAGATTCCGCAGATGGCCTAATAGGCCGCGCGGATGCGACTTGTATCGGGGATGTCAGCCCAAACTCGGAGAAATCGTCAGGACTCCGAAAGCACTCGTGGGAGTGGAATTTGACGTTGAAGCAGTGCGGGCAGGCGATGTTGCCGTTGTGGGACACGGGCAACAGATCCTCGATGGTGATCACCCGTAGCGGATCGTCACCAAAGGGTCGCAGCGCGGTGCAGCAAACGACGGTGCAGCGATGGCATAGAATCAGCAGGTGGCGGTCAACGATGGATCGGCAGTCGTGGGCGTTGAAGTTGCAGGCGAACTTCACGCATGAAGACCCCCACCCTTTGTTGACCGATTCTTTTATAATATGAATATTTCTTCTTTTGCATGCCCTCCTGAACGTAGTGGAGTGGTGAGGCGTGTGCTCTTGTGACCTGCAGGGAAAGATTAAGGGAAAAAAAAAACCTTCTCTAATCTATGGTTTTGTTAACGTGGAGAACGTCTCTCTCTCAATTGTGGTCGTATGTTCAATTGAATCCCAAATTCGAATTGGTGAGACAGCCTCGTTATGAGGATGTGATCACCAGCGGCTTTGCCTCCTTGGACACTAGTGATTCTCTGTGTGACCTTCCCGGATCAGGACTGGCTCGGTGGTCGGCACAAGGGCTTCTTGTCGGCGAGGCAAAGAGGACCAGATATACTGGGCAATTACGGTGCTCGACTAGGAACCTCTTTTTCCTCTTAAAGCTTGGACCAACAAATAGTGCGCTCCCAAATTCTGGCACTTGAACTTCCTCCAGCTATGGGACAAATTTCCAGCGGTTGCTCCAGTTTTGTCTTCTTGCGTCAATTGTAACCCTCGACGCACATGCGAGTGATCGTTGGAATTGCTATGTGAGCTCGTTGGAAATTGTCGGGATTGCCTGGAGGTTGCTGGACTGTCTTCGGGAAACCCGTGTGACTATTGGAACGCTGGCGTTGGCCTGAAAACTTCGTCGATGTGGCTGAGATTTGCTGAAGGCTGCGCCAGGATGTTGCCGGAAAGCTTCACCGAGACTGATAGTTTGCTACATGAAAACTCGGTGCACGCTGAGGCCAGAACACATCACGACAACAGCAAAGAAGAATGACACAGGTAAAGACAAAGCTTGATCGAACACAATCCTCTCTTTTCTCTCGTGAATGAACGTGTGTTTTTTCTTTTTCCCCCCAAACGAAACGAAGAAAAACCCCATCATGTGCGGCCGTGTGTATCAATTGTGTGGCCTCCCCTAAACCCTACGTATGATTACTTATTTATAGGGCACGAATTAGGGTTTTTAAATTTTCCAAATTCTTATCCACGAAGATTTCTTTTCGAAACGCAATATTTATTTTTCTCAACGTAATATATGCTTTTGAATTGAAATCTCACAAAGATAAATCTGTAAAATATTTCCGAGGATACGGGCTTGGACCGATTTGCTTTTCTTGTGGACTTAGCCCGACTCATCAACTTAAAGTTTCTGAACCATCAATTCTAATCCATCCATCACCGGCCCAATGCAAATAAAAAATAAATGCACCTAAAACTATATGCTATGCGATTAACTATTTTTTTAGGGGTAAAATTAACTCCTAATTTTTTAATACGATAAATGACTAAACGAGTCGCCAAAATTTAGGTGTCAACAAGTAGGTTCCACGTTCTAAGTATATGGAACCTAGAATCTAGGACCTAAGACCAGGAATAGGTTTTTGTGTTTTTGTTGGTATGATGTTTGATGATGAGTTTATAATCTAAAATTACTAGTTTAAATTTCCATTTTATGTATGAGATTTTTACTTTGTTAATATTTCATATTATTCGTGTGTCTAAATATAAAATTTGATCAGTGGATTGTAATAATAAATAGTGATTAGTCAATATAATCGTTCAATTAATAAACCTATGATAGGGTAGATTCCAAGTTCCAAAATATATAGGGTAGGTTCTAAATTCCAAAAAATGATAAATATGTTCCAATGCATAAATTTTAAATTTCAAGTAAAACTTATATGGAGTAAGTTTCAAATTTCAAGTAAAACTTGTACGGAGCTCGAAACTGCTCATCTCTAATTGTGCTTACTTTTACATGTCGATTTATGCCTCTGCCCATGCCCTTTTTTTATTTTCGTTTTAGCTTGCACCTACGCCTTTTCACCCTTTATATACACATATATAGTTTCGATTTCATCATTCTATTATGTTTGGGGAAAATAAATTCCAAGAAACTAATAAAATTTTAGAAATTAGTCTAAATTTCTGAGTAATCTAAAATGCAAGAACTAGACATTTAATGATTTTTTCTTGCTCGAAAAAATAAGTTCCAAATTTCTTGACCCGCTCGGGTGCCCATCCCTCGTCCAACTGAATTTAATTGCGTCCGAATATCACCAACCCCTTCTTCTTCCCTTCTTCAATACCGTTGGAGGTCACCCTGCCTTTGTTGACTCATGGACAGCCTGCCAAGGATGCCCATTGTTTCCCTCTTTGATTTTTCCTTGCTAAAGAGATCATATTAAAAAAAAAAAAAAAAGTAATGGCCAAGAAAAGTCTAGTCATTTCTTTATTATTGAGTTGGACGCCAATCATCTCACGCGGCACAATATGCACCAAGTTGGACACTTTTTAAATTTTTAAATTTTTATTTTTAAATTTTCTAAGTTTTTCAATAATTCTTTTATGTTTTTTATATATTATTTTTTCTGTTTTTCTTTTTGTTTTTCCCCAATTGTGGGCTGGCGAGGTCGTCGGCTCATAGTTGGGACAAATTTTAAAAAAAAAGTAATAAAAAATTCAGAAAAATTAAAAAATTAAAAAAAAAAATGTCTACATCAGCAACGTCTATACCACATATTGAACCAATAATGCATTGTACTCGTGTTGCTAATTCTCATAACATGTTTCTACACATCAAGTGATAGGTAATGTAGGAAATAACAAAAAATATTGATAGAATTAGTTCTGATGGGCGAGTGATGACTAACCAAATACTTACGCGAGTTGATCGAATTAGAAGTTATATGAGAATACCCCAAATCTCGCAATATTCAAGTTAATTCAAACATAAGTTATTCACAATTATTATATACTATTAGCTACTATAAATATCTATCTTTACTGCCTTTCCTTTAAAAATCAAGTGACTATCTTTATTAATCTTATGTTTATTCACATAATTAAAAATAAGCCATTCTTTAAATTATTAATAATGTTTGGTATGAATAGCATGCATTTAGGCTTAAGATTAGGAATGGATGACAATGCAATACAACTATTGTTAGGATCAGATTTTTGAGTTTCTAAAATAAAAAATCACCCCTCCCCATAATTTGGATGAAGATGAAGAAGAGATTCAAAGAGAGAACTTGTAGAGTAGTTTCTCTTATTGAACACACTCACCAAATGCTCGAGTACATAGGTTGTAAATAGATACCTAGATAATTCTAGGGTTCTAACTTACTACCTCACTAAATCACAATTGAGAACACACTTAAAACTTGGAATAGCTCTCTAATTACAGCATGCGTCTCTTAAAGAAATTAAACCCAAATGAAGACTAGTGACAGAAAGTTCAACACTGAATTGAAAATTATTAATCAACACGATCACCCTTCATGTACCCTTGAACTCGCTCTCGGCGGCCGCTCTATTTACGCTTGAGCACGACGACTAGTTGGCATCCGTGAAGGAAGGCCGAACTTATACGGTCGGATGATTCCTTGGCCTTCTCGAGGAACCGATCAAACAGTTCGTTGACAATCTCACTTCCGAAATGTTTGCCGATAAGGCCTTCCACTCCAGCACGCACGTGCATCGTGCAGGCATGGGCTGCGGCAGAGCCGTCGACCTTGGCATTGAAAGGGGTTAAGTCCATTGTCTCTATGCTGAAACACCCATTTCGCTCGGTTATCGCTGTCATCTCCTCGGGAGAGGGAGTGTACACCGGAGCATTGAATGAATCCACCAGAGCCTCGCTTGTTTTACCCTGTTAAAAAGAGTTGGTTTAATCAGCATTTTATGCATACGTAATTTCATTATGCTGATATGCAGATATATTTGAAGCACAGGTAAGTAAAGAAACTATAACGTATAGTTCTCCTGTTCTTACCTCCTTTGCCATGTCCATCAAGCATGCCCCCAAAAGATCAAACATCACGTCCGAAAGTACACATGAATGGGCAATCCCGTTAGCTCTTCCAGGCAGGAGCAGAACCATGATGCCCCCGCTCACAACTTCCTTTCCTCGGGCGCTTAGAAACATCGCCGTGTCCTTTGCGAACTGAGCCGCATAGGCATCAAGCACTTGACTCGGAGCACTGATGTAGTAGACTCTCCCCTTGTTGAATGCCGGGGAGTTCGCATCAAGCAATTCCTCAGGCAACTTGCGAAGCCAGGGAAGTGCATGAGCCGAATGCGCCACATGGAGCGACGCATCGGGGAACACCCGCCCGTGGAAGGACCCCGGCACGCCGGCTGCATAGTACTGCCGATCAGGCGGCAGGGAAGCAAAGAGGGTGTTGAAGTCGTTCGATGCATGGTCGTTGAACAGCACTAGGAAATCGGGCATTTGAGAGGAGAGGCCTTGCGTGACGTACTTGCGTCGAACGGCTTCTAGGATGTTCTGAACCGCGACAAAGGTGTTTGGTCCAACCGAACAGCCCAAATCTGCAATTTGGAATGTGGTTGGGGCGGGAGAGAATCGCCTGATGTCCAGCTTCTCCATGATTGCCTTCTCGATGGTGGCCTTGGCGGCATCTGTTGCCGCTCTCTACGAACCACGTGTTAGAATTTTATTGCAAACTGACATCGATACTTCCTAGTTAATATGCTAAGAGCAGTTAATGAGACATGGCAACTGCCCAGAGACGCCTGATGAATGGCAAATGGAAATGCAGCAGCATCCAGTTTAATGTCAAATGAATGAAGTACCTGAAAGCGAGAGTTCTTGAGGTAGCTATATGTGCTATCTCCGCCATTCATTGTGTATTCCGCTGCCTCCGCCAACTCCGTGCCGCTGCTCATTTTCAGCTTTTCGAAATCTCTCTCTCTCTCTCTCTCTCTCTCTCTCTCTCTCTCTCTGTGTTTTAGGTTGAAGTACTCAAGTTCTTATATACTACTCTTCTTGAGCGTTTCATGAAAACTCCTTTAATGGGATAATTCTCTGCTTACTGGAACTATAGCAAAGGAAAAAGAAATGTCTAATTAACGAGCAAAATATTATAGACTGATGTATAAGTGATATGGTGATTAGAATCAATTACAATGGAAAAACTGTAAAGAAACTGGCTTTTTTCAAGTGAATCTCGGTGCAAGTCCCACATTTTTTGTTGGGGAAATTTTGTCTAGTGAAGAAGATAGAAAAGTAGTAGCAGATCATTAATGCTTTGATGCGTGACGATGACCACTGTTTTTAAGGTATTATTTGCCCTCACTATTGTTGTTGTCGTGTTTAGAATAAATATGCCTCCGGGATATATACTAAAACTATAGAGAAATGAGTTCAGCAATTGCTCAATTCTTTCTTGGAATTTTACCTTGATGTGTTAAAGTTACGTGTATGAAAAGAGAACAAAAGAGAGTTCTAAATAAGAAGTATTTATAAACAGTTGTGGTTATTATAAATAATATGTGAATTTGTCTCTATTCATAAATAACCAATCAACACATCTCTTAGGAATAGATATCTTATCCCAACCATCACCACTCTTCATTTCAAGAATAACTTCTATTCATAACTACCGATAACCTCTTTTTGGAATGAAGAGTCACCTCTTTTTATAATCAAGAGTCATATATTCTCTTAACTAAGTGTCACGTATTCTCTTAGTTAAGTGACACATCTTTTATGACAATAAACTATTTCAACATTTTTTTTTTTTTTTTTTGCAAATGCAATTCCTTATTCTAGCAGAATTGATCTTTACAGAAAGGAAACGCATTACAAGCTGTTTATCACAATTCACGGGAAGGACTCGAAGTATCTTCAAGCAAAAAGAAGGCTAAGCGCTCGTGACATTTAGCGCTTCGAAATGATACACATCTTAATGGAAGAACTTGGCGAAGTTCGAACCAAATTTCAAAGCCAGATTTCGTTGTACATGGGAAGTACTTGAACTTCTATTCATCGTTCAATCGAGCATTTTCTTTTTCATCTCGAGTTTCAAAATATTTAGGCGATTATGGCAGACATGGGCGTCGATGCGGTCAAGTTGCTGAATTGCATGCTGTAATGTCCGTGGGTCGTCTTCCAGTCTTGATTTTCCGGTCATCTCTTTCTCTCCCCTGCAAACCAAACAAAGACAGCCATAACTGCACCGCCAGCAATCACCGTCGCCACCCAAAGTCAGATGTTGCAGCAGTGTTGTGATGGAACGTGACTGAGCTCTTTGTGTCATGTGACGAACGTGACAGGGCCAAAATGTCCAAATCTTCAACCGAAAAGATTGTTGCTTCTGAATCAAGACGAAGTGTAATGTAGTTTTCCTTTTGTGAAAGAGAAGAGAGCGGCCTCTGAAACTTCTCTAGGTTCAAAGAAGACGAGTTTTCGATGATTGTCTGAACCCGCATGGTCTGCATCGGATTGCTGGTGCGTTACGCTTGTTAGAAGAGGAGATTTAACATGGTTTTTGGTTAGAGGACGAGAACTAATCTCTTACAGACCCTTAGTTCAAGGGGGGCGATGAGATCAACAGAATCAATCCAAGTGCGAGAAGAATGTGGAAACTCGCAGATCAGAACTATTCGTGGGTCATGCAGATTCTTGAAACGTGATTGACGAGGTAGCAAATAAATTTTGGGTCTCTCTGTGCGGCCTACCTACTCTCTCTCTCTCTCTCTCTCTCTCTCTCTCTCTCTCTTTCCTTCTATGGAGATAAGTCAATTGAAATTTAATTGGCAAGCAACGACCAAGAGCATAAAATCCTAACACGTCGATTTCAGAAGATAGTTCATTTCCAACTAGAATCACGGAATTAGGATTATGCACTGAAGCTGGCAATTATGTGAAAGATAAGCAATTGACTTAGTCGGAAGATATGATGTTGATTGGGGAGAATATCTTAAGAGATGCTGAACATTTATTTTAGTCAATTTAGGATTAGATCCGATACTCGTAGATTAGAGAAATATAATCATTCTCTTTTTATTACTAGTCATCTGTATTATATAGGGATTCTTTTGTACATTACACAATACAATGAATGAATACAAAATTTCCCCACGTCTTCTTCTTCTTCTACTTCAGATTTTGTCAAACTTTTTTCTGTTTTCCCTTGATAACGTACCGACAGGGTGATGACTTCTGGCTTCAAATCCTGACAGTAAGCACTGATCTGAAGGCAACACCTAACCACCTCTATTGAGTATGCAATCGATGGCTACGTGAGCCAAACTTACGTAATGTTGCGCGAGTTTGCGTTCGAGAGCGAGACACGTCCTTCAGTATGGGTCTTGGTGAAGATATCAGTGATCCGATCGATAGAGGGAACTTGAGTAAAGTAAATATAACCATGAAGAAGATGCTCTTGCACAAAATGACCTTTGCAGAAACCCAAAAGAATTGTAAATATTTGACTTTTGCTTGCTTACATTTAGTAATGAAAACTATGCTTGCTTTGTCACCAGAAATGGAAAAGAAAAGACCAACTATTTCTGGTCATATATACATATTAACATCTTCATCATCAACTAAGGGCAAAAACAAATGAAAGAAATATGAATCACGCACTTCACATTTACATCATCGATCTCATATCATCTCACCATGTTCCGAAGCATTCCCCTTCATGACAGACATGGCATGATTGACGACTGCATCGACCATCCTTCATTCCACTTTGAATGTGGCCATTGCGGCATCAAAGAGAGCTGCTTTTCTCTACTCCTTTAGTATATTTCCGTAATAGACTCAAAAAACTTCAATCTCGATCCTTTTGTTGTTCTTCAAATTCCAGTAATTAGGTACAACAAGGAGAACTTGACATGCACGCAAATCTTCCCCTTCTCCAAATCCAACTTAGCTCCGGTCACTAGCCAATGCCCCGGACTATCTTGAGGCCCCTTACAACGTTGCGATGTATCCACGAATTTCAGAAGCTTCTGTGTTTGCACTGGCACGGGCGGCCCTGTCGGGTACACGCTGGAGTCCATATGTATTACCGGACTTTTCTCTTTGGCAGCGCTATTTCCCCCGAGAGACGTGCTAATTGCCGAAAGCAACCCTGACTTTTGGGAGTGTTCGGACCCACGGTCCCAGGTAGGAGACGCTAGGAACGAGTGCGAGACCTTGGAGAAACGGAGCCGGAGATGGAGAACGTTTTTTGAGTCGTGCTTCTTCACGTGAAGTTGGGCACCTGTCACGATGTAGGCAACGTCCTTCGCAGGGGGCGGCAAATATTCAATATGGGCAACGCATATGTGAGAGAACTTCTTCCCTTGGATGCCTTCGAAGTAGGCATCGCCGGGGGCAACTTCCTCCGATCCTCGCCATATCGGCGTGTCATCTACCAAACTCTCTAGCATGGATGGGGTGTTGGAGAGGTGTTGGAGGTGCAGGGCTAGCTTGTTGCATTTCATCCCCTCAAGGAAGAACCGCATCCCCGTGACCGGCCTCTTCCCTACTACAACCTGAAACCAAACGAAAACAATAATTCTCAGGGACCTAATAATGCGGTTCGGTTCGAGTTTGCATCAAATCTCCATGATCAATATACATTGTGATCTCTCTACTTTTGAAACATCCTAGACCTTATATCAAAGGAGACGTCATTGCAACATGTTTGGGTCCAAGCTAGCTCTATGCGTGCATCCAACTTGCAAAGACAACTATTGCACGATCGTAAGTAGTTCAGCAGATACGCGATGTGTACCTGGGAAGTGTTGACATGCAGCTTTGGTCCCATCAAGCCGAAGCTGAGGGAAGGCGATGAAGTGGCTCTATTCGTGGTCGGACCGAGAGGTTGGTCGTTGTGCATGGGAGCCCAAAGCTTGTGGGTTTGGAACTCCAGGAAGGACTGCAGATCACGTAGCGGAGGCTTATCTGCAAAGAATCCCGGAAAAAGAACGATGATTCACGAAAAACTGATGGAATTTCGAAAGAGACAGGTGAGTAAATATGAGCTCGACCGAACGAAATTGAGTGCGAAACGTACAGCGGAGGTAGAGGTTGATGGCGTGGGACAAGAAGCCGCTGCCGGGGACGCCTTTGAGGAGAGAAGTGATGGGGATGAAGCTGAAGTGGATGGCTTCCGGCATCGAAGGCACGGTCAAGAGCCATTCGCAGTGGCTCTCGGCCTTCAGGTCCCCTCCTCTCTTCGAGCTAATCACCGTGATTCCCTGCAATACATTTGCCGGACCAAATTTTGGTCGTGAGAATCGTGCTTTGCAAGTTGTCGCGACGATAGGCAGAACTGATCGCAGTATTGAAACATGCAGCAGTGCACATCTACGTGACAGTATGAAATGGGTCTACTGTATGGCCTTCATGAAGAGGATCGTGATGACAATGGTAATTGGCTCTGATGCCAATGATGGTGCCAGTAGCTCGAAAGAGTTGATCCAGAAGCGATGACCGATGGCGGCGGCCTTTGCAATGGTCGAGCCCCGTGACAGCGGTGGTTGTGGCTACGGAAGAGCGGTTGCGGTGGCGGTGGAGGGATAAAGCAATGGACGATGGTCATGTCGAGAAGGAGGAACGGTAACACAGGGAGGAGGAGAAGGTATGGTAATTAATCAGTGGTAATAATTATTTATTGGAGATGGCAACTTAATGCTACGAACTAATTATATATAGTCATATATTTTCATGCGAAGAGAATATCCATATTATAACATGACGATGATAAATATTTTGAAGTGCTAAAAAAGCGAATGGAAAAAAACGCGATCGCGTTAGTACATAAGAAAAATCTAATTATTAAGAATTAGTAATTAAAATCTAATCTTATAAGGGTGAGTACTCTAATCTTGAATGTGTGAAAGGGAATCCAGTTCCACTTCTTCATTTTCTCAAGATTCGAATCTTGCAATGATAATTTTTTTCTTTTGAATAGTTAGTCAAAATTGGCTTCTTTATTCTATGTGTCGTAGAAAGAATTTTATTTCAGTGATGCCCTTCTATCCTGAACGTAGACATTCATACCCAAGCCAATGACCCATAATAGTAACCTTGACCAAGCTGTCTGTTGAAGTGACAAATCCATTGTACATAGACGTACCCTAAATTCAACACTTGCTTAATTAATTCCCATGCTCTTTCTCACCAACTGTCTCTCTATTCATTGTTGTTCCGTGCGGAATTATCTCCTCGTTGACAACGTGTACATCCAAATTCAATGCGAAAATCGAGGAAACAGTTCATCATCATCATCTAAATCACGATGGCAAAAAGAAAAATCACGAGGGACCAAACCTACATCTTTGGAGTTGCAGGTCGGCAAGTCATTGAAGGCGATCGGCTGCAAATCGAACAGATTGAAGGCCTGCGGTGTCTGAAGGTTGCGACGAAGTAAAGGGCGAAATTAGAATCATAAAATAGTAATGATAATCAAACGATGCCCATTAAAAAGATTTCACCAATGAAACTAAAAAAAGAGGGTTATTGAGAGAGTGTATATACCTTTTGGTGTTTAGACTCTTTGGTCCTGGAGTGAAGAGGAGCCAAGGCGCAAGCCCCGGTGAAGAGCTGGTCGCCCAGGTCGTCCAAGTGCTTCTTCAGATCCGACGGCTCCAAGTTGGACGATCTCTCTTGCCTCACCACCACCACGTCTTGGCCTCCCACCCCCAGCCCCACGATCACGTGGGTCCCATATTTCTCTACAAATCTGAAGAGACAGAGAGAAAACATATATTATTTTCTTGCGAAATTGAAAATTTATTTGTTAATCACGAAAGTCTTCAAAATATTGCGATACTAATGAAGCATTCGGAATTCTGATTAATGAAATCATAATTCCAAATCGAATATTCGTAATGGAAAAATCAATTGATTTAGTGCTAACTTAAAATATGTTAGTGTAAAATAGGGATAAATGATTTCAAATTTCGAAGGTTCCGAGCGAACTACTAAAACAGATTCCTTATTTTTTGAAACATAAAACTTATCCCGTCACAAGTTCTAGAGTCAGTTACAGATTATATCCAAATTCTATGTGTATTATTAATTGAATGATTGCAATAAATTATCACATGTAATAATCATCATTTACTTTCAAAATCCATTAACTATAATTTATATTCAGATACATGAGAAATATGAAACATTAATAAAGTAAAATTCCCGGTCATAAAATTAAAACTCGAACTAGTGATTTTATATTATATAGCTCTATGGAATATCGCAAGATCACGGGAAAACATAAATAAAGAAAAATACAAAAACTTATTTTAGGTTCTAGATTCTAAGAATATACCCTATATACTTTAGAACTTGGAACCAGACAGATTTTCATTAGTCAAAATCTTTCATTCTAGATTCTATTTTAGAATTATGCTCATCCCTAATATAAAATGGTAATTTTACATATAAAAGAGTGAAACCCTGCGGCTACTGTTGACCATTTCTAAAGTTTCATCATACCTTATAAACTTCTCTATTATATGTATATAAATATATATAATGAAATAAATTGAAGTGTAAAGTCTCGATGGAGTGTCAAACATCTGTTGAGCTTTCGCACCGAACGCCAGCCCCGCAATCGCGATTCCCGGCGCGAACTTTCTCCACGGGCGGGATCATGGCCCAGCCGTCCGATCGGACCACAGTCGCCCTAGCGGCGTCCCTCAAGACCCCCCATCCTAGGCCGTCGATTCCGTTGACTTTTTGGCGCCCGGACCGAGTCCAGGTCCCTACGCGGTCAAACTTGGGAAAATTTCTTTCCCGGGGGCTGCCTTGATTGGTGCGCCGGGCCAGCCAATTTCCTTACGGGTGGGGCCCGCGACAGGTGTCGGTTTCGTTTATGTTTTTTCATATTTATGGAAGGGTCAGTCCTACGGACCACCTTTGACTTTGTCTTTACATGATGATCTGGCTATAATTTCTCCCCATGCCCTATTTCGCAAGTTAGGTTAGGCCAAGAAGAAATCCAGAAATTTGGCATTTTTCTGGCCAGGGAATGTTTAAGGTCTGGGAAGAAAGAACAACGTGCGGGGGCGGCTCCATTCAGTACAAATGATGTTGGAACTTAGCATTCGTGATGTTACGTTTTATAGTAATCCTACGACGTGTACCGTCGAACACTGGGCACTTCGTTTTGAAATTGAATGCCTGGGGACAAGGAACTCGGCCCGGAAATAATTTCTCCCTTTCACGACAGTGATGTGAATCTAGAAAATGTGAATTTGTGCACCTTGTTTTTCTAGGAGGGAAATTCATTGGAGGGTTGGATATGACCATTAATTGTACACACGAACTAGCTCCGCCACCTAGGTAGTTTCTCAATTTTAAGGGATGTGACTAATGTTTCGTCAAAAGTCACGGGTCAAGATTTATGGTCTTTTGGCCGTTCCTAAGAAATTTCATAAGGGAAATGTGGGCATTAATTGTACACATCACCTAGCCCAGCCGCCTAGGCAATTTCTCCATATTAAGGGATGTGGCTGATGTTTTCTCAGAAATTAAGGGTCAAGATTTATGGTCTCCTCTCCCTTTTTCCCTCTCTGAGTATTATATAGACTTTGCTTGATTTGTTTCGTAGAAATGAATTATTTGAAGAATATTTTTCCTAAAAATGATTTTTAATATCTTTTGAAGTAATTAGTCAATAAAAACTATTTTTATTATCGGCAAAATGTATACCTAAATATTTTTACAAATGATGAAAATATTTTTCATTCATTCATTTTTATCAAAAGAAAATATTTTTTAAAATTATTCATTTTCTGTAAAAATAAATTGAGGTTGCCAGTTTGATAATTCAAAGGTTTGTTAATATTTTAGTTTGGTGAGGAAGGGAAATGGCCAAAGTCAACTAGAGGAGGAGGAGGAGGAGGAGGATGATGAACAAGGAGAAGAAGAAGCATAGCGAGGAAATGCGAATGCCAAATCCTACTCTACTCATAAAGCAGTTCTGATCCTAAAACAAGGCCAACTTAACGTTCAAGAAACCATAGCAGGCGTGTGTCAAAATCACATACCTCGCGAGAGCCGAGGGGTCCCAAGCTGCCGGAACCGCCTCGAGGACCTCGTCGGCGAGGACGAGCGGGTACCGGTCAATGTGGAGGTTGAACAGCACGATGAAGTAGCCGTCGAGGCCCAAGTACTTGATCTTCGCTGCGTCGTGTGCCCAGCAGTTGCTTTGGAACTCGAACATCGAGTTGAACAGACCAGAGGGGATCTTCCCCAGTACCGCCGATTTCTGGTTGAACCATTCCGACATCTGAAAACACACAGAAATGCAAATAGTCACCAAAATCTGGCACTACATCTATCCAAAGCCGCCCCCCGAATCGCCCAGCGGGTGTATCGGATAAAAGTTTATGGTTCGAGAGAAATCAGAAGGCGAGTGGTTGGTTTTTTTCTCCTTTTTACCTTGCTGAATTCGAGGATGTCGGATTGGTACCGGCACCGATCGCCCTTGTCGCATCGTATGTCAGCGGGGACGTTGTGTACAGGTCCGAAGCCGGGGATCACCAACGTCCTCTTCTCTGTTTCATTGAGCTGGACTAACCTCTTGCCGCCCTTGCAGAACTTGAGCCTGAAATCAGAGGTCAAGTCGAACCCTCTGCCGAGGCTGGCCACAGCACCCTCCACTACTCCATTACTCATAACTCTCTCTCTCTCTCTCTCTCTCTCTCTCTCTCTCTCTCTCTCTCTCTCTCTCTCTCTCTCTCTCTCCTGCTCCTCTGTATATGGGTTACAAGTAGTTGGTCGATGATGATGAGTGGTGGGGCGAGAGAGATCCTGATGTGTATATGAGGAGGAAGGAAGGAAGAGAGAGGAGGGGGCCTTTGCGGAGAAATTTTCAGGGTTGGGCACGTTTTGACTTGCGCTTTAATAAATAAGCAGAATATGAAGAGAGAGAGAGAGAGGAGGGAATAGATTAGAATGACAGAGAGATCGTCAGGAAATTTCCATCTGTTAAGACATGTTCGATTCTTCTCCTTGTCTCGACGACGATGATGAGTGTGAAAAGAGAGACCGAGATACGAGGAAAATAAGATCCAAAGTGGTGTGTTCGATGCTAAAAACGTTCACACGGACGTACGAGTTGGAGTGCTGCTTTGTCCATTTCATATGTGCTGACCAATCGAGAATGAAGACCGAGATAATTTTGGTATTTTTTTTGCTTCCTAAGTAAAGTGAATCCGAGAGAGGATGAGGTGTGACTTTGACCTACTGATGGGAGTCCGCTTGACCGACGTCGAACCCTTTCGAAACTCTGCCTGCTAGGCTCGATGATAAGGGGATTTGTTTCGGGGAGGAGTAGTCGCCCAGCTCTTAAAGATTTTGAGTCCGATCTAGGCGTTACTTTAAAGGTTTCCTACCCATATTATGGAACATTTTGTTTCAGTTCAGGCTATCTAGTCCTGTAATCTCATGAAAAATTACAAGATAATTATCCAAAAAGTCTTAAACCTATTGTATGACAGCCAATTTAATCCTAAACTTTTCAATTGTGTCAATTTAATCTTAAACATTTTAACAAATTATTAATTTAACCTTAAATATTTCACTTGTGCCAATTTAATCATAAACTTTATCAAGATCAACATTTATTTTTCATTTTATTGTCGACCTCTGTTGGAGTTTTCATTTTGAGCACTTTTGTGATGATACCCACACGGAAATTTCTTTTCTTGATTTGAGATGAATATCTTATGTGGACAATAGACGTGTAACTTTTCTTTACAAATTAGAAGCCATCTTCGGCATATTATATTAACTGATATAAATGGAATGATAATATTGAACATTGTCGTATAGTTTAGGGACTAAATTGATCATTTACCAATAAATCAAGGACTAAATTGAACAAATTAAAAATTTATGGACAACATTGAAGATTGAGCTAAATGTCATTTTCCCATCATTGAATATATGATCCCACTTATTTAGACACCTAATCAAACTTCGACACATCCTTTAACAGACATGCTTCGACGGGGAATCTTCCATACATCTAGCGTTTTTCAAAAACTATTCAAGTAGGACCTGGTGGAAATGGAGTTCGAGTCAGAAATTAACCATTCTGAGTTCTCGAGTCTGAGTGGAATGTAATATATTAAAGTAATTGAGTCAAGAGGACTGCAGTTCTACCTAACCCGGTTTAATTTGTTACATACTTCAATCATGTTCATAAGTGTGTCAAATCAGAATATTTGAAAAAGTCGTACCGCATGTGAATGCAAAGAAACTAATGAAAGCCAATGCTGCCGAATTATCTGAAAAGATAATACCAAATCATCAAACTGCGAGAAGTGTTTCCTTTGTTTTCCCTAAATCTCAAATCCGCGTGCTTAAGGTTGCTTGCAAGGCAAAGGAATCGTTTGGATGCCGGACACGCTTGTCCTTCGTCCCAACCCGAGAACATTAAGGAATTGCTGTCGATGATTGTGAATCGATATCTACATATATAGGACATCCGATCTATAATCAAATCAAATAGATTTTTGGGTGCAAGCGAGATCTCGAGTTCATCCGAGCCTAGCAACTTTCTTGCCCTGCTCAGTCGATGAACATAGGCGTACATAAACTCAAACCTATTTCATTATGAAGTCATGGTAGGTGACAAGTCACACCTTCGAAGAGACAGGCCCGCCAAATACTACAACCTCAGATCACATCAATCTGTTATCAAGGAATTACATGAACGTATTGTCTCCGGAATGTTAGGTTCTAATCACGTTTGTCTCGTCTGGACGCTGTTGACGAGACTTCGTCGGATTCGCTTCCCTTTGGACGTATTTGCCAATTATTGAGTGGGCCTGCCTCGATGCGTTTTGCGAAGTGAGGGGATTTTCTACTGACGATGCAGTATGAAATCGAGTGCTTGACTCTTTGGTCGCATAACACGCTTTCATCCACATCGGGAAGACGTACTATTGCCCTGGACTAACCCGTCCTTCTTGTACCTCGTCGTTGCCCCCTTTCGACTACTCTTTTCGGAAACTTGGTTCGCGTAGGATGCATCGGATGGCGACGGATGGTGTCGGAGCAGCCCGACAGCCGAGAGCATTGACCAGAACAAAGTGCTGCGACGCGGGATTCTCCCAAATGGGTTGGAGCCGTCTCTTGAACTTGTGGAATCACCTCTAGAATGTTATGGGTCTGATGTGATCTCGCCTAAGATTGACGCTGAGAAGGGCGTTACTTGTTATGAGCGGAGGTTCGCGTGACTACCAATTCCCCCATAGGTGAAGGACATATGAATTGATTGATACGTCGAGACATCCCCCAAAATTATGACAATTTCGTTGATAAAAATAGCTTCAATGTGTGAATAAGCCTGCCTATTTGGATTTGGCTCTAGTTTGTTTAGAGTCAAGCTGGCTCCTATGCTATTTGCTGATGGGATATCAATTATGAACATCACTTACATATGAACTTAACAGAGTAAATGTCACGACCGTTCATAATTTGTAATTCACCAATCAAAAGACTGGCGATAGGAAATCACAAGAAATGAAGAAAAACACAAGTTATGGCATGTTGCCGTCTTGATCAGTTCGACTCAAAGCTAAAGCCACTTTATTTGGTCCTGAATAACTCCTATAATTTTAAAGCTAGGGCACAATTTGAGATACCATAATATGCCAAGCCACAGTTTCACATGAAGTGCAAATCATGAGATAACCCCCGGTGGAGCTAGATAATGAATCATATTTCCAAAATAAAGTCAAGCCAGCTCATACGTTATTTGCTAGTGGGACATCATTCACACGTAAATTTCACTATTGTTCATAATTTGTAACTAAGCACTCGAAAGACTGATAGGATGAAATCGCGAGGAATGGAGAAAAACATGGCCCCTGGTACATTGTCGTCTTGATCAATTTGACACAAAGCTAAAGTCGATTTATCTGGTCCTAAATAACTCGAATAATTTAAAGCTAGGGCATGATCTAAGGTACCATAATATGCCAAGCCATAGTTTCACATGAAGTGCAAATCATGAGATAATCCTTGGCACAGCTAGATAATGAAGCATACTTCCAAAACAAAGTCAACCCAGCTCATATGCTATTTGCCGGTGGGACATCACTCACATGTAAATATCACTACCGTTCATAATTTGTAACCCAACAATCAGAAGAGATAGGAAGAAATCACGAGGAATGGAGAATAACATGGCCTGTGATACATTGCCGTCTTGATTAGTTCAACACAAAGCTAAAGCCGCTTTATCCAGCCCTGAGCTCTCCCTTCAACTCAGAATAATTTTAAAGATTAGGGCACAATTTTAGATATCATAATATATCAAGCCATATCCGGTCCCAAACTCTCCCTTCAACTTGGAATAATTTTAAAGATTAGGGCACACTTTTAGATACCATAATATGCCAAGCCATAGTTTCACATGAAGTGCAAATCATGAGATAATCCCTGGCACAGCTAGATAATGAAGCATATACTTCCAAAACAAAGTCAAGCGAAGAGGACCAAACTGGGGGAAGACTTTGCCATGACTTGGGCAAGACCCTTTTTACACTTGCTGCACTTTCCACAAGACAGTTCCAGTGTGAAACCTGATAAAGAAATTAAAAAGCATAGAGCAAAAGCAATCATCCAACCCAGACGATAAGCCCCTCAAGAACTCCAAGAATCTTCCACGCGTTGGATGGACTTCAGTTGAGATGGAAGCAGGGTCCTTTGGCTGCTTCCCTCCCCCCACCAATAACGTCACTGTCGCGTGGAACTTTGCGGGTGCGTCCTTCTTGGTAAAAGACAAGTCGTTGCACTTGGCTTCAAGGCGGTGACCATGGAACTTTGCGGGTGCATCTTTCTTGGTAAAAGACGAGTCGTTGCACTCAGCTGCAAGGCGGTGACTTTGATGTCATCCACAACCTTTCTTCGACTGGAAAAAAGTCAAAACGATGGATCCTAAGAAATTGCCAAGGTGTGTTCACAAGCATGCCATGGGAGAAATCGCTGAAGTCGGTCCAATTGCAGAACAAGCTCGTGACAGATGGGGGAGAGAGTGTAGGGACCTTACGTCAGGTCACAACCATCGAGTCCCAAGTCCTCAAGCCCTTTCTCTTTCGTTCATTGAAGGGTGACCAAAGCTATTGCTGCCATAAAAATATATTCTCAGCCTCTTAGGATTCTTATGTGTTAAAAATGTGTTCATATAGTTGCGTGGTTGAAGGGCTAAAGTGTAAGACCAATTTGATGATTTTTCCTTGTAAAAACTTGCTGATTTCCATTCGGTTTTTACGTGTGTTGACCACACCTCTTTTTCGTAGTCTTCCTTTCGGCCCCTTCTTCTGTTGTTTTCCGATCGGGTGGACATGAATACTTGACTGCTAAAAGGGGTTCGGTTGGTTGGTCAAGTCGAAGTAGCAAATTGGACTTGACCACCAAAGCATCTTCCACCAACAGAACGGGCAGAAAGATCAGGCGGAGGTATCGAACATCAGCCTTTAGTTTGTCTTCTGAGAGCGAAACTATGAAGAACCTTATGTTAAGGGTCAATCACGACTTGTCCCCAAGAACGGGACGACAAGTTTATTGAGTGTATCTCGTCCTCAATTATGCAACAGACCAATCTTGGCTTGCTACGATTAGCACCAACTTAGGGGAAGCAAAGGTTCTATTGCCGCGGACGTATTTGCTAAATACTCTGTTTTCGGGCCACAAACCAAAACCATTCACAGTTCGGTCAATTGTAGTGAAAACGAAATCAAGTCCACGAGACGCGCATTGGGAATTTGACATTTAAAAATCCACGTCAGGGGGATATGAGGGAAGTAATCCGGACATTCATCAACAATCCAGTCTTGTGGAATTTGGCATAACCATGCAAGTGTTTAAAGCCAGTCTGCGACTGCTATGTAATATCCATCAAGTCATGCCTCCGCTCCTACCAAAAAATAATGCCGTGTTGGGCTCATGTTTTAAGGACCATGTGCCTTGAGAACACGCAACGAGCGACCATTCACATCTGTCGCGTCTTGTGTATAAAAGGGAAAGCAAGTTGCAGATGAAACTAAGAATGGTCCCAGCTTAGAATTCAACTTTAGAGTTTCCACAAGACAGCAAGTTGCAGAAGGAACTAAGAAAAGTCCCAGCTTAGAATTCTATTCTAAAGTTTCTACTAGACACTCTGTTCATATACATCAACAACCATATTTCCACTCAACTTAAAACTTGGAAGCTCAAATTTTGATCTGCATATCGAGTAATTAGTCTAAAGAAACATAAAGAGAAAAGCTTCAATTTCAACTTGCTTCAATTTGTTCCAGTCTCCCGTCAGTTAAGATATATCATCAATGTGCACAAAAACATAGAAGAAAATGGTAACCTGAACCACTGCCGACAAATTTGCTCAATAAGAAGCCGGTTGAAGCAGAGAAATTGAACAAAAAAGACAATAACAAAGCTTGACCAGAAAATATATTAGAAAGAAAAGATGGTTTCTTGAACTATTCCAGGCAACAACGTCGCCCTCAAATTTCGCATCGCTAACCTAAGTGAAAACCTCAACTTCTGCGATAAGATCATTCAAGTAACTGCCCTAAATGAAGCTAAAAATATATCAAATTGCAGATCCTGCAGTGCCTCCTATAAAGACAATCATGAGAGGCCCAGACAACAAACTTGGAGCAGGATTCAGTTGCAGGGGCCTAAGAATCCCAGAACGCAACATTTGCACCAATATGAGTGGCTTCAGATGTGCTAGATAAAGCATTCTGCTTATCATGATTACTTCAAATCCCCAAAATCATGTCAGTTAATTATAAAGGTTCAAAGGAATGAAGCTATCAGAACTCATCCAATCTATCTTTATCTGCTATATGAAAATTCAGGGAACCGTGGTACGCCAAAGAAAACATGGACAACTGATCATTGTACACCATCTATAAATATGTCACTGCTTGACATTGGCAGTTTTCGATAGAAAATACAATTACCATAGTCAAAGGGTAATGTAGCTCATTCACATATCAGTCACTTAATTATCAATGTCTTCACCACAGGTATTGCGGAGCAGCTCAATTATCCAACCATCGTACGCTTTCGACCTCTTTGCCGCACTGCATAAGTTATTAGAAAGTGAGAAGAAGAAAAAATGTAAATAAACTAAATCAGTGGCTTTTCCTCCTAAAGTGGAAAGTGAAGGGAGGATCAGGATTCACCTTGAGCTAGTTTGTTCAATGTAGACGACCACTGTTTTGAGGACTTCCGATATGCAGCAAGTATGCGATCCATCTAAATGACATTCAACATAACGCATTGTTCAGATTCTAGTTCCAAATGTATTCGTGTCTCACAATACATTCCCAAGACAGCCCCTCAATTGAAATCACTTTCAAGTTTCAAGAAAGGAGAGAACCAATCTCATGAAAGTCATTTCAACATATAATTATTTTTCAAAAACTTTGCACTAGTTATGCAATTCATGCAATGCATTCCCATTTTCAAAACCAATTCAGATCAGTCGTGTTAGTTTTCATTTCAAACGATGAAGCAATTCATAAAGACTGCAGCTTTCCAATGCCCAGCCATGGACAGAATAAACACCAATATAGAAAGAAAAAAAGAAATAAGAAGACCACCCCGCATACCACATTTCCACAAGACGAGTGCATGGAAAGCAGCGCTCTCTCAAGTACATACAGATCAACAGCTTTATCTTCTGGAAGCGTTGATGTAAAGCTCAGACCAAAATCAATAAGGACCTGAAACAATATGACAGATAATGTGCAGACTGATGAGAACAAATTCTCAATGAAATGTCAACAAGAACTCTATGCCAGCACCAACGTATGTAAATAAATTAAAAAGAACGTCGAATGCCACTCAAAGCTGGACACCAGTATCTATAGAACAAAAACCGCAACGGTAAAAATGAATAAAGATGCAAAGGCTGCTTCCTTGAGGAACACTCAGAATAGCATAGCTCAACAAAACTAGCCTAGAATAGGTGACTGAGCATGATATATCAAGATTGTCGCCCATTGTTTATTCTCTGTGTTCAACTGGATTTTAGTTTTCTCACAACTCTCCTACCCATTAAGGTAAGAAGCCAAAGATTTTACCAGCTGATTAGTGCTGCTCCGGATCAAAATGTTCGACGTGGTCAGGTCTCCATGAACCAGACCTCCATCATGAAGCTTCCCAATTGCATCGCCGATCTGCGCAGCGATATCATCCAAACGCTCTTCCACAACACCATGTGACCCAAACTCAAGAAACACATCCTTGACTGAAGGGCCATCCACGTATTCAAACGTCAGAGTATGCAGCACCGGGTCCACACCATAGAGAACAGGAGTGGCGACCCCCAAGCGCCTCGCTTTCGTCATGCACCTAGCTTCCTGCTCCATAGTTAATTGGACGAGTAAGGCGGACCGATACAGCATTCACAGCAACACCCGCTTCACGCACGAGCTCAACGCACATACGAAAACACAATGTCTATCGAACTAACCGCATTCAAGCGCTTCGAAGTGAGTTTCGAGTCCAAGGACGGATGCCGGTACTTCTTCGAGAAGCGCTCTTTGACGATACACCTCCTCCCCACGAAATTGGACTCGAAAACCCTCTGAAAAATCAGATTTTTCCACCAAATACATTACCACGATGGGTAATTACAGCAGACTTAAGAATCAGAGCGCGGCTTATCGGCTCATATTAAACAAGCAAAGTTCTCAACAATCATACAAAATGATAAACTAGGAAATTCAGCAAATCGATGCAACAAGATCGGAACTTTCTCACTCACAGCTTCTGCACCTTGCTTCAGCAGGACGAGAGAGCCGCCGCCGGCGTCGGCATCCACCTCCATGGCTAGGCCCTGTGCGTTCTCGCGCTGTGCAAAAGGTTGACCGGAAGCGAGTCAAATGATGCTTCGAAATTGAGCTGGGAAACGGCTTATGCTGGAGAGAAAGTAGAAAATTGCAATTGCAATTGCAATGAGTACATGAAAAGGGGCCAAGGGATTGCGGAAATCAAGAACTTACCTGATTAGGGTTTTGTCTCTGAGTCCCAACGAACTGAGGCTTCCATTTAGGGTTTTGGGAGCAGCGCACGACCCGCCGTTTTGGGTTTCTAGGCCAGGCCAAGCTACATGCAGTTTCGATTAGGGGATCTGCGACCACACATTTTTCCTTTTTGTCAAAACGACCAGACAAATTAATGAGTGAATATGGAAAATTAGCTCAGAATTTTAAATCAATATGTAATGTGATTTTTAATTTTTTTATTTGAATTTTAGCTTACTATATAATGTCATTTCTAAACTTTCAAAATTTATAAATTATTTATGTCATTATCTCTTTCAATATAGCTGCTTTAAATGCACCATTGGACTAGCTCCCACGTTGCCATCATAGTAGTCTCCACATCTCTCTCCTCCCTCCCCGCCACTTGTGGGTTCATCTCTATCCTCGTTTGACACTTCTCACTAATTTAAGTCCCAAGCCAGTGCCACTACAATGGACAAGTTTGTAGACTGAAAGCTAAATATAGGCGTAAGTATTAGTCCGAGGTTGACCCTTAACTAATCTTTAAATCAGCCCAACTCGCCCATCTGGGTTTGAGTCCAATTACTAGAGGGATTGAGCCAGTCCCTGGTCCTGAGGCCGCTTGAATTTGTGTTGTGCAAATTAGTTCTTGGTTCTAAAACTTTAGAGTTAATCCTACCCAAACCAATCCTAGAGTTTTTTTTTTCTTTTTGATATATGCATAAAGTTCTAAAACTTGCCATAAAAGTATAATTGAAAATTAAAACTTTCACTACATAAAACTTATTAGATTTGTGTAATTGAGTATTTCCGTTAACTCTGTTTAACATGATTAATGGAAAATGCTAACGTAAACTTTTTTGTAATATTTTCTTTCTCATAAACGACATTGTTTTGGTATAAATATGATTTTCAATATAAATTTTATTTAAATTAAATAAAAATTAAATTAAAATTTATATTAAGAAAGAAGAAGAACAAGAAGAAGAATAAGCAAGCGGCGAGGGCCTATAGGCCCTTCCGCAAATTGGGCAAAGGTCATCAAGGCTCAACGATCTCGCTGACCATTCCCCCACTATCGTCAGCCCTTCCCAAAGAAGATGGGGTGGCACCCTCACCGCCTACTTCTTCCTCTCTTTAAAAAAAAAAAAAAGCATGTTTTTATTTAAATAAAATAAAATTTGTATTACAAATCATATTTGGATCAAAACAGTATTCTTTTGGCCATGTCTTGCCACATAGGAAAAAAAAAATATTTTAAATTATATTAGCATTTTCAGTTTGCCAAGTTAAACAAAGTTAACAGAATGATTCAATTGTATTGATTTGATAATTTTTAGCACTTGATTCCAATTTTTTTGTTAGTTTTAGAACTCATATGCACTTTCTTGATAAGTTTTAAAAGTTCTATATATCCTTTCTTCTTCAATTTTTTTTCCAAACCTTAGGTATATAACTATAAATGCCCCTCTTCTTCTTCCAACGTTTTCCTTTCTTAGAGTCTCACTCTCTCCCTCAATCTTAGATTATTGCTTGAATCTTCAATTTACATCTCTTTAGAGGCAATCTCTTCATCTTCTCTCCACTCATTTGAACTCACCAATCGATTCTTTCTACTCATTCAAAACAATCTTTTATGAATGAACAAGATATGAAACATTATAATGCATGTTCTATGTTATAATGTTTCATATCTTCTTTTTTTTTCTTTTTTCTCTTTTCATTTTACGTCTTCTTCTATAGTTTGTTGCTTTTGGCAAGTGGGGATTTCTGTTTTTGCCTTATCTTAGATTTATGTTTAATTTGTACCAATGTTCTCCATTTTGTTGCTCAATATCGCATTAGCACTGGACATGTAACTTTAAATAGTATGTTTTTCCTTTCAAGGAATACAAAAAAGAAATGAAACAAAATGATGAGTTTTTATAAAACTTGTTGGGTCAACCCAAGCCCATCCGCCCATGTTGGACCAAAATCGACCTGTGAGAGAAGGGCTTATAAGAGAAATGACAATTATTTTTAAGTAAAATAAACTGCTGTATAAAAAAAAAAAAAAAAAAAAAGAGGAACATTGAGTATATATGAAATAGTATATACGAAATAGTATATGTTCTTTCTATTTTTGACGACAATGTGTTCTCTCTCAAGAACGGAACTCAAAGGCTTCAATCCATCCCTCTCGAGATTGTAACAAATACATAATCTGTGGTAAATAAGATACGTTTGTCTTAGTAACGTGCCTTTTGATTAGTGTTACATATATCCTGAGCCCCTTTCCGCGTTTGTTTTTGTTATTCGATCATTCGAGTATTTGTTCATTTTTAGGATTTGTTTCTGTCATTGGTATCAGAGCATAGTGTTATTGTTTGTCAATCATTATTTTGGTTTTATGGCCAGAATTCAAGTATAATCTCGACAACCAACGTACTATTCACCCCCCCTTTTTGATTTTTTCGTATATCAAAATTTGTTTTTGAAAGTGCAAAGCTGAAGTTCTCATTGAGGAGACAATTGACGGGTGGCACGCCACCGAGGGACATCGAACGTGCCCCTATACACAGTCGGAAGCAATAGGGCACCGGCATGTGCATCGCACGTGGGCATTAGGCATAGGCCCCATTTGGTTTAGCTCAAACAAGTGTTTGATTCAACATTTTGAGGTGTCATTTGCCTAATGCCAGAATTTGGAATGCCGAAAGCCCAAAGCAGGTAGGGGACCTACTTTGGGCTTTCGGCATTTTCGAAATGTTAGATAGGGATTTAATGATACCTGCTTTGGGCTTTCGGCATTTTTGAAATGTTAAATAGGGGTTTAATGATATCTGCTTTGGGCTTTCGGCATTTTTGAAATGTTAAATAGGGGTTTAATGATACCTGCTTTGGGCTTTAGCATTTTTGAAATGTTAAATAGGGGTTAAGTGATTTTTTTCTTCCAATATTGCCCTCACTGATAATGACATTTTCCTCTTTTACCTTAAAAAATTACTATTCATTGTCTTCCTCATTGGACTTGTTGCTCCACTAGTGAAGCTCAGCCGGCGAAGCTCAGCCGCGAGCTCCACCGGCCAAATTTGGTCGCCGAGAAGGGTTGCCTGAGGTTAGGCGACCTCGAGCATCGATCCCAAGCACCACCATCGCCTAGGTCGCGTGGCCTCAAGCGACGCCGCTTGGGTCATGTGACCCACGCACCGCCATCTTCGGGTCGCACGGCCTAAGGTGGCTGGGTTGCGATTCTTGAGGTTAGCGAACTTCAGCTATTGGGTCGCAAGACCTGCACGACCTTAGGCGATGGCGTCTGGGTCACGCGACCTGCCGCCTCCCCCACCACAACCACCAACTCTGGCTACCTCCCAATCATTTCGCCCTTTGCTTTAACATCTCCTCCTCATTTTTCATTTTCTTTTTTTCCTTTTTCTTTTCACCTCAAAGCTACTTTGCAAAATACACTAAAATGAGAGTATCCAAACACTCTTGCCTTCATCAAATGCCCATTCCTCTAAAGATACTTGGGAAAATGTAAAGCCATTTATCAAAAGTTAAACCAAACGGGCCCGTAGAACCATTGGCACGTGCAATACACATGCCGTAGTTTTCGCCCCACGGTTGTGCAACGCATGTGCAAGTGGCTGTTAGGGAAATCCCACGATGTTTTGCATGCAAAATAAATCAAAGGCTACATGGCTGACATCATCGTGATGTCAGTCAATGGTTGCCTACGCACTTGCAAGGCACATGTGGTTGACATCATCATGATGTCAGCTGTCCAGCCTGTCCAACGGCTAGTTTGGAAGTGGAGGAGTATTTAAGGAGGTAAGAGACGGAGCGTAGAATTTATAATTCCAATCCGACTTGACCTAATTAGATTGACCCAAAGTGAGTGACTTAGTGAGATAGTGTGATCTAACTACTAAGTGTTTGCACTCGAAGTTGTAATCTCTCGGTCATTCGTCGACCACTAATCTTGACTATTGACTGTTGACCAAAAAAAAAAAAACATAAAATGTGTTTTTTCAATTATATTCATTATGAATTATGTGTGATCCCTTTTTGTCTTATGAATAATGCCTCCCGTTGCATGCGTACATCTATTTGCATATTATCATAAGAATAAAAGTGAGACTTACAAGGATGATAGTTGAGTTGGCTGATTATCGATGGGAAAGTAGTGATATAATGGAACGAGTGCTTAAGGTCAATAAGATGATACAAAGAATCATTTGGAACAGTTATTCCATGCCAGCTTTTGAGATGGTGCGATCCCGATTAAAATTCTTCCATCTAAATGGCAAGTAGTGTTGAATCGCCTATATGAGGTCAACGTGATTCCGGATTATAAGAAACTTGTAATGGCTTTTTTGAAAAAAAAAATATTATAGGATTGAGGCCACGAAAACTTTGAACCTAGGAATAAGTATAACTTGGTGGGAATAAATGTGCGAGAAATAAACCCTAGGGGATTTTCGTTTGTCTTCCCTTAGTTACCAAAGAAGGAACTTAAGTTTAGTGAGTTCTTTGAAAAGTATTTCCTGGTTCATTGGTTAGCTTGGCGTAATTGAATTGGTGTTTATTTAGGATGTTTTATGGATATCTTATATAAATAGTTTCTTCAATGTTGATGTTGTTGTGTCTCCTAATATATTGGGTACATTATGTAAAATGTGTTTTTTTAAGTTAATAGATCAATGTCAATTGCTTTTGTTATTATTAATTTTCGTAAGTAGTTCATAGAAGTTATAGTAGCTTCAAATGACTTATTTTGCATAGGAGATTATATTATGACAAATTTTAATTTAGGATTTCAATCAATGATTGAAAACAATAATGACCTTTAGATTTTAAAATCTTATTTGAATTTATTTATTAAAATGATTAGTTTATGCAAAATAGATGCATAAATGATAAGTATTAATAATCCATGCATGTGTGTCTAATATGTTCAAATCCAATGGTTTCGGCAACTAAGAGCATAGTCGTTGAATTGAATAAAGAAGAGAAGCTATATAGCGATAATTATGAAATATGGCATATGAAAATCTAATATATATATTGAAAGAGCAAGAAACACTAGAAGCTCTTAACATGGTTATGGAAAAGCTTGAAAACACTGCACAACACAAAATAGATAAGAATGCAATTGCTACATGGAAAACAAAAAAAATGGAGAATGATATCATGTGAGAGTTCATGTGTTTTAAGAATGCTAAAGAGATATGGGAAGCATTGGCAATGAGATTTAATCATACATCGGTGACCAAGCTGAAATAGCTCACTATAAAGTTTGACTCGTACAAGAAATCTCATGGTCAGATCATGAAACAACATCTAAGAAAGATGTCAGACATGATTAATGAGTTAATAGATGCTGGCCACATTCAAAATAACTAGTAACAAGTATAAGCAGTGATCTGTTTATTACCTCAAAGTTGGGAGCATATAAAGGTAAACCTGACTCACAATAAGAACATCAAAACCGATTATGATGTAGTGCGCCACCTTAAGTTAGAAGATGACCGCCTCCTAGCCGTCAAGCTAGAAACTGATATTTATTGTTGACACCTAAATTTTGGCAACCCGTTTAGTCATTTATTGCATAAAATTAGGGCTTAATTTTTAACCCCTAAGAAAAAAATATTATAATTCAATTTTAGGTGCATTTATTTTTAATTTACATGTTTTGCATTTTATTTTTTAGGACTCGTGGTGGATAGGTTTGAATTAATATTTCTGAACTCTAGCTTGGTAGGCCGGATTAGGCCCGCGAAATGAGCAAATTAGCCCAAGCCCGTTGTTTTTTTAATTAATTATCTCGTGGGAAATTGAGATTTGATGCGATATTACGGTGATTTTTGGAATCGGGTTGCAATCTTATCTTTAGTCTTTAGATGATAAAATCGTTTGGAATATTAAGGAGATAAGGAAAATAAGAGTATTTTTGGTGATCGAGAGGTTATAGACTATCTTCTGTGTATATTGAAAAAACGAGATCAAATATTTTATGAAGATCACCTACTTTTATCTATAAAAGTAACATGTATGGAGAAAGATGGGGGCCTTTTGGTTTTTAGGGTTTTTGAAATCAAAAAGGAAAAGAGGTTTTCTAGGCTCTTGGGAGAAGAAAAGTCAACAAGGTTTTTTGGGAGTTTTTTTGCTGAAAAGCAGAAAATAGTAGAGTGAGGGAGACGTGACGTGAAGACGTAGGAGGAAAAGGCGGAGAGGAGAGAGAGAGAGAGAAGTGGGAGTCGTCTTCTTCGCCTTGGCTCGAGTTTCAGCCCACTGTTGCGCCTCCACCAGCCATCGTCTCGTAGACCTTCGAGCAGCACCGAAGCTTCGCCACACCACAGCAACCAGCGAGCCCACCGCCAGCTGCTCGCACTGATCCGCGAAAATTCGACAACTTCTGACCGCCCGATCCGCCACATTGTGCGCCAGACTGCCTGTTGCGACCCGGAGCTCTGCCCCTCGTTGAGCCCCCTTTGCTATCAAGTTTTCCCTTGCCGACTTGCGCCTTTGCTCGACCACGAGCACCGCCACCATCGCCGCAGCCCCCTACGACACCAGTTTTCTCAGCAATTTGCACCGCACCCCTACTCCGCCTCTACTCCGACGACTCAACTCCGCTTCCGCCCGTGAAGCCGTAGTTGTTGCCCATCCGCTCACCAACCCGACGAAGCCGCTACTGTGCATTTTCCATATCTCCGCCAGCGACCTGCGAGTTCGAACGCCTGCAGCACCTGAGTCCAGCTCCGCTCGCTGACCGTCCCCCTGACACCACAACACCTCGACGCCTGCTGAAGTCGGATCTGAATGCCGGCTGCTTTGCCCATAACGCCGCAGCTCTGCCCCTGTGTTGTTGCCACCACCGCCGTTGTCGGAGTTCCCCTTGCCAGACCGATTGACTCGCTATCCTTGGCAATCCGCCATGAGCAAGTTGTGTCTGGAAAAGAAGAAAAAACATTAGGTAGTCTTTTTATTTATTTATTTATTGTTCATTTTTATTTTCTTTTATAGCTTGTTTCTTAGTGAAATTGTTCCGTTAAGTATATGATTGATATTCCAACATGAATTAGCCCCTCAAATAAGGAATTTACAGTTCAATTTTCACGCTCGAAATTCAACTCGCAATCCCTTGCAAAAATCGACAATCCAATCACACATCCGAAATTCGATTCGCGTTTTAATTTTAAAATTGGTCAACCTGATCTCATGCGCGAGATATGGTTCGCCAATCTTTGGATATCAATTTTATCTTACTTGATTTGATGTCATAGTGTTTGAGTCAATTTTATTTTCGTAAAAGAAAAAATCCAAAAAAAATTGAATTAGGATTAGGTTTGTTTTAGAATATTCCCGAGTCTTAGGGTTATCTTACATATTTAGAATTGCAATCTTATTTCGAATTTTTAAATAAAAAATCCAAAAAAATGCGTTCATTTAGGATGTTAGCTTTCTTTAATTTAAATGGCACGTTTAATTATTTGGCAATTTTAAATTTCGAATTTTACAAAGAAAAATACAAAAAAAAAAAAAAAATCATCATGCGTGTATCATATAGAATTAGGGCATCATTGGCACGTCATTGCATATTAGGTTGATCGCATGTTTAATTTTATTTAGATAGATCCTTTTAGATATATTGCATTTTAGGTTAGAGATTACTTGGTTAAGATAAGATTCTAGTTTAAATTAGGATTAGGCTTAACCTAATTCCTAATACAAATTGAATAAAATCTTAATCTAGCTAGATAATCTTTGCATTTTTCTAATTTCGAATTTCATGGAAAATACAAAAAAAAATTGCCTTAGAATTATTCAATTTCATTATTTAGGATATACTGCATTTTATTTATGTCATATAGTTTAGGTCATATTGTCATGCCATATCATTTCATATTAGATTAAAAGCATTGCATTGCATATGAATTATATTCTCGTTAAAAAGTGAAAACAAAAAAATTGAGTGATGACGTGTTAATTATAAAATCATATCTAGGATTTGATGTGAATTTTAATCTAACAATGTAGATGTTTTCGCTACTTTAAGATAAGTCCTGCAATTTATTTATTGCTTTACTTGGGTGTTAAATTGGTGGTTTGCGCATCCACATGATCGCCTCACATGTTAGGGAAATAGATTTAAAATCAATTTAAGCTGCCTGTAAAAACATTTTTGAAAATAAAAGAATGGTACTAAAAGGGCATTAGAGAAATCTAGTGTAACCAAGTTCCTATACTTAGAGTCTCTAGTTCGTAGGAGTAAAGTAAAACTCGTGTTACTTTACTTAGATTTCTAATCAACCCACAAAAAAATAGATTAGTGGCAACTTCTAAATAAAATCCATCTGCATGTTAAGAATGTGAATATAAGTCGCGAATTGGTATAGGCTTGGGAGAGCCCGAGTTAGGTCTAGGCTTAATAATCCATTAGCCAAACCCTAGGTAGTTCACACCCGAAAATTTGGTCATGACAGCTTGGCGACTTCACTGGGGACTTGTGTTACAACACTCAGTGGACTTAGGCCAATTTTTCTTTTTCTTTTAAAAAAAATGTTTTTGTTTGGCAGCAAGGACACCGGATATGTCCCTAACATTTAAGGTATTAAATGTTTTTGTAGATTGAGAGGTATAAGAGAAAGTGATTGCTAACCCTTGCCTTGCAGGTTGGAGTTAAGGATGTATGGTTTATTTTTTTATTGAAGTGTTGTTTGATTTAAACTGTTGTGCATGCTTTGCATTTATCACTACACTTTGCACACACAACCTACCGCTGGACCTACGCCGCATAGGACCATTTAGGATGGTATTGAGATGGATACCACTCCGACCGCATGCTCGTGGTACGAGTCGCTTATCTCAATCCCGAAGTTTCTTTCATGGTGTCAAGAGTACCCACCTCGGTCCGCATGCCCACGACCCGGGTCGACTCTTTGACCAAGCCAGAATCATGAGAACCCAACATAGTCCATAAGCCTATGGTTAGTCTGATCATCACTGTGGCTCCACCTTGATAAGCCTTATAGATTAGAAATCAAGCTACTTACCATGCGCATGTCTATGTGATTGTTAATCATTAGTAAAGTAAGTTCTCTAAAGTTTTTGCCTTTGCAATTTACTTACTTTATCGCATTATTTTGTCGGTCCATGGCATTAGGATTGTCCTAAGTCTTGATTAATATACAATGGGGACATCGAACATTCGAATTATTCTCCCTCCAAAGGAATAGCTTAGCACTTGGTGGGACAAGTTAGATCAAAATAGCAGTCAGTTCATAGAGTCACATATTGGTCGACTACTTCCACTGCTGCATATTAACATCCATGGCGACCTCGTCCAAGCACTCGCCCACTGTTGGTGCCTCAAGACTTCTACCTTTATCTTTGGTGGTAAGCATGAACTCACTCCCACCTTGGAAGAGTATAGCATCGCCATAAAGAAGTCCTTGAAAGCTTAATTGATTAGTCTGCCTATCAAAATAGATCCTGTTACGGCATTATATGATTTTCTGAGAATTAAAGAAGACGACATAAGAAAGGTTTTAAAGACTCACCACAATGCATGTCCTTTATCTTTTCTGAAAGAATGTTTTGAAAAAGGCACCTCATTTCAAATGCGTAGGATTTTCCTCTTAACTTTCTTTGGGTTTATAGTATTTCCTTATTGCAAGAATGCTATTAACCCTTTGATTGCTCAATTAGTTAGGCAAGTGTTGGAAGGAAAAAAATTTGTAAACATTATCCTAACTGAAACTTTTCTTTCTCTCACTCAATTCAAAGGGGGTGGTGATAAGATTCTCCATTCCTCTCCTGAACTTTTACAAATCTGGTTCCTTTCTTATATAAAGGGATTTTGTGGTTTAATGACTATACATAATGTTAGTAATTCTAATCACCCTATTATGAGATTTGAGAACAACCAAAAACATGCATCGGATTACCATTATTCTAGGTGGATAGCTTTCATGAAAAAACCAACTTCCAAGGGTTTCCTATGCAATGCTAAATGGTTCTAAGTTCGAGTGGCGAGACTCTTGTGTGGAGGAGTTGGCCCAATCCCTCTATTGGAGTACTATCCGACTAGAGTGACTTGTCAGTATCAAGTTGTGCAACAGCTTCCCCCGGCGTTACAAGCGGATCCGCTCCAAGTCAACTTCGTTGATGGAAGCCGAGGCCATGAAGATTCCATTCTCACTATCAAATCAATGTGGGACATGTGCCATCCACGAAAATTCAAATGGCCCGAAAGGAAGTACTGTGCCTCGACTAAGTATATCCAACAACACAAGATTCTCGAGGAGCTGCTTCCGAAGATACCGGAGGTGCCGTTGAAGATCACCAATCGAGCTGAGAATAATCGCCTCAAAAGAGTTGTTGAAAAAGCTCAAGAGGAGAATAAATGATTGCATCGAATGGTGTCCCAAGTGTATATTGATCAAGCCAAATGAAATGCTTGAATCAATATTGTTATTTTCATTTTTAGGTTAATGATTAAAAAGTTTGAGTCATTTACTTTCCTAGTTCATTTGTTTAGGACATCTCAAATTTCTATTTTGATAGGCTTGTCAAAAGCTCCATTGATGAATAAAAGTTCTAGAATATTGCCATGGATCAGCATATTTTCATATAAGAATACTTATTTTTGTTCATTTCTTATATTAGGTCATAATGGATCCACCGTGATCGCCTATTATTACATAGTCAAAGGCTAAAATGGCTGACTACAATGAAATGCGTGATCGTATGTCCGCTGTGGAGACTTAACTCCAACAAGTACTCGCCTTTATACAGCCTGATCAACTCGAATTCCTCCAAGCGAATCTAAAAGCTGCACCCGCTCTTCCTGAAGTAGTTATCCTGAAGCAAGCAAACAAGGTTCAAATGATTGACGATGACATACCTGAGCGAGAAGATAACTCGGTCCTTGTTGGAAAGGCCAAGCTTGACAAAGTTCCCAAGACAAATCAAGATGAGCGTGTTGCGAAGCTGGAAGAGAAAGTGAGATAGCTGCAGGAGTCACAAAGCTCACTCCCGTTTGACCTCTCGGTCTATGAGAAGGTCAAAATGTCGGGCAAGTTCAAAATACTGGAATTTGAGAAATATGACAATACATCTTGCCCAAAATCTCATCTACAAATATACCACATGCACATGGCCCAGCACATCAAAAATGAGCCCCTCATGATCCAATCGTTCCATGCGAGTTTGACTAGACCTACACTAAAATGGTATGTGATGAAGAATGTAAATCTCCTCGACACCTGGAACGAAGTGGCTGATGCGTTCCTCAAACAGTACAAGTTCAACATAGACATCGCACCTTCCCGAGAAGACCTAGAGCGAATGGAAAAGAAAGGAGCGAGTCATTTAAAGAATATGCTGTAAGATGGAGAAACCTGGCGGCTCGAATCACTCCTGAGCCTACCAATAAGGAGCTGATGAAGTTGTTCGTGAAGACCCTCCCATCTAAGTTTCGTAACCGAATGACCAGTACGTACTTCGAAAGCTTCAATCAGCTTATTCCGTAGGAGAACAAATTGAAATGGGGATAAGGGAATGATGGTTTTCGAGCCATCTAGTAAAAGATTCACTACCAAGAAGAAGGAAACAGCTGTGGATGTGAATGTGACTTATAGTCAAGAAAATGTCAAACGTGCCCCGGCCATCTAAATAAATCCAAGACAAACAGAAACCGCTGGCCGTCAATCATTTGCCTAAGTGAACAATAGAAGGCAATTATCTCCTCTCCCTGGGTCTCCATCCCAAGTGCTGACAATCCTCCAAAAGAAAGGTTTGCTTACTAGTGAACCAAAGCGTCCCAACCGCGAAAACATTTGCGATTACGACCCGATGAAGAAATGTGACTACCATAACGGTGAATTGGGGCATTCAACTGATGAATATTTCACCCTCAAACACAAGATCCAAAATCTCTTGGACACGAAGGCCTTCTCATTTCAAACTGCTCAGCCAAACGTCCAAAAAAATCCACTACCAGAGAGGGTACAGTGAATGCTATCCTAGAACCTGAAGCCAGTCGGATCAAGAACTTGAAGGTGCATGTGGCAGATGCCTACAATGAACTGGTGAGAACTGGATATTATATAGATCAAGAAGATGTTCCCCTATCGCCGACGAAGGAAAGAATTGCCTAGTGGATGACAGCATCATCGTGTATGTTGACCGTAACTGCGTAGTTTCCACTATTTCCCTCATCATCATCTATTGGGGGGAGGAGCAGGTTGTTCTCGATGATGGTAAGGAAGAAGTAAATCCGTTATTCGCAGATATGCCATCGCTAGAAGATGCATCTGATGAGGAGATTGTGATCGAGATGCCTCAATTATATGAGTATGTCAACAATAAGGCAGTGCTTTGGTCATATGATTTAGATGTTGACCTTGTTATAAGGTCTGGTTGAACTTATACTCAAGCTAGTGCTCAACCTACAAAGCCTATCACTGACGAAGAGGCTAAGGAATTTTTTGCTGTAATTAAAACAAGTGAGTATAATGTGGTCGATCAATTGCGAAAGATGCCTACTCAGATCTCTTTGCTTGAGCTCCTCCAAACCTCTTCTGTGCATCAAAAGCCATTGATGAAGGTGCTAAGTGAAATTTGTGTACCCGAAATGGTTGAGGCAGATAAGCTGGAGGATTTTGTGGGATCGGTCCTTCTCAATGACATAATTACCTTTTCTAATGAGGAATTCCCTCTTGAGGGTAGGGGGTATAACAAAGCACTCTACATATCAGTCAAGTACAAGGCTTTTCATGTGTCCCAAATGCTCATTGATAATGGGTCTACCCTAAACATATGTCCATTGGCCACTCTTCACTGCCTTAAGGTAGACTCATTCAAGATACATGCTGCAAAAACTTCCGTGCGAGCTTTTGATGGCACAAAGAAGGAGGTGCTCGGGGAGATTCATCTCAATGTGCAAATAGGGCCAGCTTTTTTCAATGTTCCTTTTCAAGTAACAGATATCCTTACCGCATTTACTTTTTTACTGGGTTGTCCTTGGATTCACACTGCTAGAGCGGTACCTTTAAGTCTGCATCAAGTTGTGAAGTTCGTGATCAAAGGGAAGCTGGTCATTGTCCATGGTGAGGAGGATCATCGAATTTACCATGAGACGGCTATCCTCTATGTGGAGCCAGATGTTGAATTCGAATCGAGTTATCACTCATTTGATGTGGTGTCCACCATACGTCGTTCTCAAGATTCGTCACCTCCCACTCCTGAAGTTTCAAATGCTGCCCTTATGATAGGAAGGGTGATGGTTGGGAATGGCTTTGTTCATGGCCATGGTCTTGGAAGAAGAGGTCAAGATATTCAAAACCCCATTGAAGCCCCTTAGAGGTCCCGATTTACTGGATTAGGGTACCATGGAAGAGGTGGTGGAAATTCTGGAAGGCAAAGACAGGGAAGACAAAACTCGCCACCTGAGCAAAGGCGAGGGAGGCAAAGCTTACTACCTCCAAATCTTCACGAGACGTTCCCTAGTCCTCCTATGATGATGCAAGATGAAGCTGAAGTGATGGATACTCTAGGGCAGCCAAGTGGTAAATTCGACTATATCGTGAAGTATTCGGCTCCTCCCAGCTCTTACTTTGACCCTTACAACATAGTTCCAAGTGGATGGGATGGCATGGACGATCCGACGCCTCCAAAGACCGATAATTCTAATGACGCCTTGGAATGAATCACAATTCTATTTGATGACCTCGTCATAGGAGCTGTTGATGGAGAACCTCTGGAAGAAATGGGCCCTGGCCCACAAGAGTAACCCATTTATCACTTTCACACATTCCCCTACGCGGGAATTTTTATTGCTTTCTAGGAATTGTTTTTTTATTTCTTCTTTTTCGCTTTCTTCTTAGAACTTGAATCGCATTTTCCATTCAATAAATTGTAATTGATTGATGAATTTCAATAAAATTACAAGTTTTATTTCGAGGGGATGATGAGGTACACCAAACTAGCCTAGTGATGATATCTAACCAATAAAAGAAAAGAAAAATCCAAGGAGAATTCTGAGGCCTGGGCATCATCATGCTTCTTCATGTCAAAATGTTTCAAAAAATGTTTTTGCCAAAGAACTTCAAAAAAAAAAAAAAAAAAAAAAAGATAAACAAGGAAAATTTAGCTTACCCTGTTTGTCTTTCTAATTCATCTACTTCCTGTTTCAGGAACAATATTGTGACATGCAAGGGCGTGGAAATGGTCCAATCCAATCCAACAAGTGATGATAATGATGATCCTGAAGATTCGATCGAAGATTCCATTGAGGTGCAGCGAAGCTAGGAACAACATGAAAAAGCCAAGGCTTTCACATCCGAGCAAACCGTCACTATTAATTTAAGTGACACTGAAGAAGCTAAGGAGGTGAAAATTGGGGTGAATCTCCCCAAAGATGAGGCTGAGCACCTAATTCAGTTGCTGAAGGAATATTAGGACATCTTTGCATAGACCTACGCCGACATGCTTGGGTTAGACCCGTCAATCGTGGAGCATTGTTTGCCTACTAACCCAGAAGTGCCTCCTAAGAAGCAAAGGCTACGAAGAACTAAGCCCGAGCTCTTGAAGAAGATAGAGGAAGAGGTGATAAAGCTTTTGAAGGTGGGAGTCATTGAAGTCTCACAGTACCCCGAGTGGGTGGCTAATATCGTGCCGATGATGAAGAAGGACGGTTGAGTTTGAGTTTGTGTTGACTATCGGGATCTGGACAAGGCTAGCCCGAAAGATGATTTCCCGTTACCACACATAAACGTCCTTGTGAATAGTACCGCTGGTTTTGAACTATTCTCATTTATGGATGGTTTTTTCGAATACAATTAGATAAGGATGAAAGACGAAGACAAGGAGAAAACTGCATTTATCACCCCGTGGGGAACCTTTCATTACAAGGTCATGCCCTTTGGACTCAAGAATGCAGGGGCAACCTACCAGTGAGCCATGGTCGCATTATTTCATGACATGATGCACCAGGAGATTGAGATCTATGTTGACAATATGATTGCAAAGACTCGACCAAGAAAAAGCCACATCGAAACCTTGAAGAAGTTGTTTGATTGACTCCGTAAGTTCAAGCTTCGTTTAAATCCCACTAAATGCGTGTTCGGAGCAACATCTGGTAAACTACTCGGATTTATTGTGAAGAGTAAAGGAATTGAGATCGGTCCATCCAAGGCTAAAGCCATATGTGAGTTGCAACCTCCATCAACGGTGAAAGAATTCCGGAGCCTCTTGGGGAGGTTGAATTACATAGCTCGATTCATTTCCTAACTCTCTGAAACTGCCAAACTATTCTTCAAGCTCCTAAAAAAGAATGCACGAGTCAACTGGGATGATGAGTGTCAAGAAGCATTCGACAAGCTGAAGTAGTACTTGATGAATCCACCGGTTCTTGTCCCACCCTTGCTAGGGCATCCTTTGATACCTCACTATTTATAGTGAGTCATTGGGTGCAATGTTATCTCAGGAAAGTCCTGTTGACAGAAGAGAACAAGCCATTTATGACCTAAGAAAAAAGTTCACTGTATCAGAGCTGAAATATTCTGATACTGAAAAGACCTATGCTACGCTAGTGTGGGTATTGCATAGATTGTGATAGTACATGCTACATTACCAGACGTTCCTCGTGATTGAGAACGATCCTATCAAGTATTTACTTGACCGGCTAGCTTTGGTGGGTAAGTTAGCTAAATGGAAAATTTTGATCTCAGAATTTGATGTACAATTCATGCCATAAAAGTCAGTTAAGGGTCGAGTGATTGCTGATCTATTGGCCGAGAATTCAGGAGTTTTGAATAATGATGATAGTTTCATAGATGATCGTGTCTTGAATGTAAGTGAAGATTCATGGACAATGTTCTTTGATGGAGCTGTAAATCTATCTGATTTGGTACTGGGGCAGTTTTGATATCTCCAGATGGACAACACCATCCGGTAGCTACAAAATTGATATTCCCATACACTAACAATGTGGCTGAGTATGAAGCTTGCATTATCGGGCTTCAAGCCGCAATTGAGATGGGTGTGGCTAAACTAAAAGTGTTCGGAGATTCCACACTAATCATACTACAAACCGTAGGTGAATGGAAAACCAAGGATGGCAAGTTGCTCCCATACCACGAGTATTTAGAAGATCTGGTAAAGGAGTTTGACAAAATTTCATTTGAATACTTGCTAAGGTCTCATAATCAATTTGTTAACGCACTCGCAACTTTGTCTTCTATGCTGCAATTCACTGATGGCTTAGAGGTCGAGCCTCTGAAAATAGAGGTTTTGCCGAAGTCGGCTTATTGTATAATTGTGACTGAAGAGTCTGATGGAAAACCATGGTATTACGATATCATGAATTACATTCGAAAACAAGAATTTCCCAAAGGAAGCACTCCGGCTGATAGGAAGTATATCATGAAGATGGCCTCAAAATTCTTCGTCAGTAGCGAGAATTTGTACAAGAGATCTTACGATTCGGTCTTGTTGCGATGTGTAGATACAATTGAAGCCACTTGAATCATGCAAGAAGTGCACGAAGGAGTGTGCGGCCCTCATATGAATGGACACATGCTAGCCAAGAAGATTATGAGATTATGCTACTATTAGTTCACACTAGAAAATAACTGCATCCAGCATATTCGAAGTTGTCATCATTGCCAAATTCACGGAAATAAGATAAATGTTCCTCCAACTGAGCTACATTAGTTTTACGAGCCATGGCCTTTCTCAATGTGGGGCATTGGTGTGATTGGCCCAATCAACCCTAAAGCTTCAAATGGGCATCAATTCATTTTAGTGGCGATAGATTATTTTTCTAAATGGATCGAAGTCACATCCTTTACAAGTGTCACTACTCGCAATGTTGCAAAGTTCATCAAACGTGACATAATTGCTCGCTATGGTGTCCCTGAAGCAATCATCACTGATAACAGGACAAATTTAAACAATAAACTTGTTGATGGGTTGTTCAACGAGTTTAAGATCAAGCATCTAAATTCGTCTCCTTACCACCCTCAAATGAACGGGGCTGTTGAAGCGGCCAATAAGAACATTAAGAAGATCTTGGCTAAGACAGTCGAGAATTATCGAGATTGGCATGACAGGTTACCCTTCGCACCGATGGCGTACCGTACATCAATCCGCACTTCCACTGGGGCAACTCATTTTGCTTTGGTGTACGGCATGGAGGCAGTTCTGCCTGTAGAAGTGGAGATTCCCTCTTTAAGAATCTTATCCCAAGTGGAATTGTCTGAGGCGGAATGGCTACAAGCATAGATTTGAACAGTTGAACTTGATTGATGAGAAAAGACTGAAGGCTCTTTGCCATGGCCAAACATATCAACAGAGAGTAGCCAAATCTTTCAACCGAATGGTGTGGCCGAGACATTTCAAGGTAAATGATATTGTTCTAAGGAAGTTGTTACCAATTTTTCCAGATCCTAGGGGCAAGTTTGCTCCAAATTACAGCGGCCCATATGTGGTGAAGAAGGTACTTCCTAGAGGCGCCTTGATCTTGGCAGAAATTGATGGTCGTGAGTTTTCCACTCCAGTTAATTCAGATGCTATCAAGAAGTATTACCCATGATAGAATCTGCCATGTCATATTTTGAATTGCAAGCATTTCTATGATAAATTTGAATTGTTCAAATTTATTGCAAATCTTGCATTTTTCTTCCTTGATGAATTATGTGAGATAAATTGAATGTATCAAATGGGATACCTTGGAATGATGAAAGGCATGCTTTATTCCATACACTATTTCATACACTAATCCCCAATAAGTTGTGTGGAAAAATTTCATGCTTGTAAGGAAAAGGTGATCTCGCAAAGGGTACATCAACCGAAGTGATGAGAGGCATTCTTTTTTCTATCCCAAACACTACAGGTATATCCATTATTCAGCCCTTTAAGCCCACACACATGAAAAGATCTTTAAGTTATCCCTATCAAGGATCATTCCATACTGGGATAAAATTTGAAATGAATGATGGAAATTTTCTTACTTACACTTGCATCAATCTTCAAGTATTGCTTTCACAGTGTAACTTGTACGATAATTTAAAGTGCCTTAGGACGACAAAAAGCAGTTCTTTCTCTATCATATACACTTTATCCATTGCATAGCCCCCTTGAGCCTATGAATTCATTTCACATTAAACCCAGTTGGTGATCATTCCCCACACTGGGACAAGGCAAAAGACAAATGAAGACCCTTGAAAGTTTGAGTGTCATCCAAAGTGTAATTCCTTGACGCGTGTACTCTGCGCAAAAATTGAAATCAAAACAGAACTAAGGGGCATGAAAAAGCAGTGTGCCTGGTAAAAACAAAGCCAATGCCTATGAAAACAAAAGTGAAGAAAAATGAATGAGAATGAGTGGCATGAAAAAGCAATATATTTGGTAAAAGCAATGCCAATGCCCAAAAAGAGAAAAATCAAACACTTGATGTAGTGATTCGTATCCCCAATAAGGCAATACTAAAAACTCAAATATTGAGATGCTGCAATCAATGGAGTTGTAATATAAAGAAAATCTTCAATATTGAAAAATTGGTAGAAATGTCAAGATGATCATCAACTTTGACCCCCTAAACACCTTTTTGAGCCTAATGATCCATTTGTTTCTCAACCCATGAACCAAGCCTACATTGCGTCCCTTGCAAAGTATTTTCATATTAGGCATTTGAATTAACGTAAAAGTTCATATCTTAAAAGCGTTGCATGAAGAAGTGCGAGTAAGATCAATTTTGTCTCATTTCGAGTGTTTCTTGACTTGTAAATCCCAAGACAATTGCGAAATGTCACCTTTCAATAGCTTCGACTCAAAGAGTCCGCTTTGTTAAGCCATTGACCAAGCCGACAATACGATCCCTGTTAAAAAGCCTCTCAGATTGGTAAGGTCGTACGACTTGCGAGATTGTTCAGACCCTTGTCTGGTATGACAATAGTGAGATAGAGTGATTGTCATGATCCTGCATCAAAGGTCAGGATAAAACAACCCACTTTAATGAGGATGAGTGAAAAGTCCTTTCAGACTAAATGATCCCTCATTTGACACATCCATGACGCTCATGTGTTCAGATTGGAATCTTCTTTTGAAATCATTCTTATTGGAATTAGGTGATGCGAGATTGATAGAAATCATCATGAACCTCCATTGAATTAATGCATGCTTGCGATTACAAATGCATGTTGCCTCTCCTACGACCATGTTTTGCAGGAGACAGTTCCCCAAGAACAAATATGTTACCAGGTAAGTATATCTCTATCCATACCTTAAATACTTGTCGTTGCACAGGTATACCAACACTCAATTGAGTTGTTCCCCAAAGATTTTTCTCCATATTCAGTATGATTAAGGCGACCGAAGAAAGGTTCGGGTCCTGGTCAGATGATCTTTGTTACAAGGCTGGGCGACTGAAGAATGGTTCAGGTCCTAGCCAAGCAAAATCCTCATTTAGGCGATCGTAGACTAGTACAGGTCCTAAACAACATTTATTGCTCTAATAGGCGACCGTAAAATGGTACGGGTCCTAAAAAATCAATTTTATGTCAATGCGACCGTAGAATGGTACGAGTCCTCGACAACACCATTTCCCTATTCAGGCCACCGTAGAATAGTACGGGTCTTGGAAGGTAAATCCTCATTTAGGCGACTATAGAATGGTACGGGTCCTAAACACAACCAAGCACTACCATACTAGGTGACCGTAGAATGATACGAGTCCTAGGAAAGCAGTCTCTTTACAAAGCCATGTTACTATTCTGGGTGACCGTAGAATGGTACGAGTCCTAGACATGTAACACCAACTATCTCAAATTACTTTATCCTCCTTGAAGGTAAGTTATTACAAGTAGGTTCATTTATCATTTGCGTTTCCATGCATCATATAAATTGCATTAAAAAATGGAATTCATTTTCCAACAAAAATCATTCAATGTATATGCATAGTCAAAATTTAGGTCTCAATTTGTTTTTGAATGCAACCTCTTCAAGCTCACCTTAAAAGAGGGGCAGCTGTTGACACCTAAATTTTGGCAATCCGCTTAGTCATTTATTGCATAAAATTATGTATTAATTTTTAACCCCTAAGAAAAAATATTATAAGTCAATTTTAGGTGCATTTTTTTAAATTTACATGTTTTGCATTTTATTTTTTAGGACCTGTGGTGGATGGGTTAGAATTAATATTTCTAAGCTCTAGCTTGGCAAGCCGGATTAGGCTCACAAAAGGAGTAAATTAGCCCAAGACCGTTGTTTTTTTTTTAATTAATATTTTTGATGCAATATTACGGTGGTTTTTGGAATCGGGTTGCAATCTTATCTTTAGTCTTTAAATGATAAAATCGTTTGGAATATTAAGGAGATAAGGAAAATAAGAGTATTTTTGGTGATCGAGAGGTTATAGACTATCTTCGTGTATATTGAAAAAATGAGATCAAATATTCTGTGAAGATCACCTACTTTTACCTATAAAAGCAACATGTACAAAGAAAGATGGGGGGGGGGGGGGCCTTTTGGTTTTTAGGTTTTCAAAATCAAAAAGGAAAAGAGTTTTTCTAGGCTCTTGGGAGAAGAAAAGTCAACAAAATTTTTTGGGAGTTTTTCGAGAAAATATTGGCTGGGTCTTACACTCCACATAGGCTTAGGATAAGACCATTCAGCTATCGACACGTGGCTCGCACCGCTCCTAGGGCCCACCACTCTGACGCTGTCTCTCCTCTGCTCTCCTCTACGACTTGTCGACTCATCTTCTCTCTCCTCTCTCTCTCTCTCTCTCTCTCTCTTTCCCTATTCTCCTCGTTCTCCGTTCTGTTTTTCAGGAGAACAAAATTCGCAGGTGCATCTCTCCGAATGCTCTTCCCCCTCCTCTGCTCTCTCTCTCCTCCGCTGGTTGCCCACGACGCCGACGCCGACGCCCTTTCCACCTCCGCCGATGCCTCTACTCTTTTTCCTCTGCTGGTTGCCCGCGATGCCAATGCCAACGCTCTCTCTCCTCTGCTGGTTGCCTGCGATGCCGACGCCAACGCCGACGCCCTTTCCACCTCCGCCGACACCTCTACTCTCTCTCCTCTGCTGGTTGCCCACAACGCCAACGCCAATGCTCTCTCTCCTCCACTGGTTGCCCGCGACGCCAATGTTGACGCCCCTCCGCCTCCGCCTTCGCCCCCAACTCTTCTACCTCCGCCCCCAACTCTTCTGCCTCCGCCGTCGCCCTCAACTCTGACACCGTCGCCGACGCCCCTTCGCCTCCCTCTTGTGACCTCTGCTCTGCTCTCTCCCTCTTTCCTCTGCGGAGTGCCCTTGCTAGCAACCCCAACGCCGACGAACCCCTGCTCGCGTTTTGGCCTTCCTCTCCGCGAACGAAGGTCGCTCTCCTCGCTCTCTCCCTCTCTCTTTCCTCCATGAAGCACCCCCTGCTCCTAAACGCGGACGATGCCGACACCGACGCTCTCTCTCCTCCGCCGGTTGCCCGCGACGCCGACGCCAACGCCTCTGCTCTCTCTCCTTCACTGGTTGCCCGCGACGCCAATGCCCTTTCCACCTCTCCTCCGCTGGTCCCTTTTGGTTCTTACTATTGTCCCTTTTGGTTCCTTTTGTGACAATATTTCATCTAGAGTGATGAATTTTTCGTGCTGTTAATCAAATAGTTCAAATCAAAATTTTCAGTTGTGATCTAGATGTACTTTGGAAGTTAGTGCCGGTCTCTTCTTTGCTTATGGATAAGTAAGTAAATGAAGGTTGAATCTTGGTGAGAGGCGACAACGTCGGCGTCATCTGCGTTCAGGAGCAGGGAGCGCTTCGCGGAGGAAAGAGAGGGAGAGAGCGAGGAGAGCGACCTCCATTCGCGAAGAGGGAGGCCAAAACGCAAGCAAAGCCTCGTCGGCGTCGGGGTTGCCAGCAAGGGCGCTCCACAGAGGAAAGAGGGAGAGAGCAGAGCAGAGGTCGCAAGAGGGAGGCGAAGGGGCATTGGCGATGGCGTCAGAGTCGGAGGCGACAGCGGAGGCAGAAGAGTCGGGGGCGAAGGCGGAGGCGGAGGCGGAGGGGCGTTGGCGTCAGGGTTGCGAGCAACCATCAGAGGAGAGAGAGCGTTGGCGTCAACGTCACGGGTAACCAGCAGAGGAGAGAGAGCAGAGGCGTTGGCGGAGGTGGAAAGGGCGTCGGCGTCAGTGTCAACATCGCAAGCAATCGGCGGAGGAGAGAGCGTCAGCGTCAGCTGAGGTGGAAAGGGCGTCGGGGTTGGCGTCGCGTGCAACCAGCGGAGGAGAGGAGAGGTGTCAGCGGAGGTGGAAAGGGCGTCAGCGTCGGCGTTTTAGGCAACCAGCGGAGGAGAGAGAGAGCAGAGGAGGGGGAAGAGCATTCGGAGAGATACACTTGCGAATTTTGTTCTCCCGCAAAACGGAACGGAGAACGGGGAGAACGGGGAAAGAGAGAGAGAGAGAAGGGAGGAGACGAGTCGACAGGTCGCAGAGGAGAGCAGAGGAGAGAGAGCATCAAAGTGGTGGGCCCTAGGAGTGGCGCGCACAAATTTTAAACCTCTGACGCCGTCGCTTACGTGGAGCCACATGTCAATCGCTAAATGGTCTTACCCTAAGCCTACGTGGAGTGTAAGACCCAGCCAATATTTTCTCGAGTTTTTCTCCTGAAAGCAGAAAATAGCAAAGTGAGGGAGACGTGATGTGAAGACGCAGGAGGAAAAGACAGAGAGGAGAGAAAGAGAAATGGGAGTCGTCTTCTTTCCCTTGGCTCGAGTTTCAGCCCACTATTGCACCTCCACCAACCATCATTGCATAGACCTTCGAGTAGCACCAGAGCTCCGCCACACCATAGCGACTAGTGAGCCCGTTGCTAGCTGCTCACACCGATCCGCGACAATTTGACAACTTTTGACCGCCGATCTACCGCATTGTGCACCACTTCGCCTACTGTGAGCCGGAGCTCTACCCCTCATTGAGCCCCATTTGCTGTCGATTTTTCCCCTGCCAACCCATGCCTCTCTCGACCACGAGCACCGCCACCATCGCTACAACCCCCTGCAACGCCAGTTTTCTCTGCAGTTTGCATCGCACCCCTGCTCCGACGACTCGGCTCTGTTATGCTCGTGAAGCCGCAGCTGTTGCTGATCCGCTCCACCAGCCCAACAAAGCCGCTACTGTGCATCTGTTATGTCTCCACCAGCAACCCGCGAGTCCAAACTCCTGCAGCACCCGAGTCCAGCTCCGCTCGCTAACCATCCCCTTGACGCCACAGCACCTCGACACCTGCTGAAGCCGGATCCGAACGCCGGCTGCTTTGCCCATAACACCACAGCTCCGCCCCTATGATGTTGCCACCGCCGCCGGTCCGCCCACCGCCCTTGCCGGAGTTCCCTTGCCGACCGATTGACCCGCTGTCCTTGGCAATAAACCATAAGCAAGCCGTGTCTAGAAAAGAAGAAAAAACATTAGGTAGTCTTTTTATTTATTTATTTATTGTTTGTTTTTGTTTTCTTTTATAGCTTGTTTCTTAGTGAAATTGTTCCTTTAAGTATATGATTGATATTCCAACATGAATTAGCCCCTCAAATAAGAGATTGACAATCTGATTTTCATGCTCGAAATCTGACTCGCAATCCTTACAAAAATCGACAATCCGATCTCACGCCCGAGATTCGATTCGCGGTTTAATTTTAAAATTGGTCAACCCGATCTCATGTGCGAGATATGGTTCGCCAATTTTTGGATATCAATCTTAACTTGCTTGATTTGTTGTCATAGTGTTTGAGTCAATTTTATTTTCGTAAAAGAAAAATCCAAAAAAAAAAATTTGAATTAGGATTAGGTTCATTTTAGAATATTCTCAGTCTTAGGGTTATCTTGCATGATTAGAATTGCAATCTTATTTTGAATTTTAAATAAATAAAAATCCAAAAAAATGCATTCATTTAGGATGTTAGTTTTCTTTAATTTAAATGGCAAGTTTAATTATTTGGCAATTTTAAATTTCGAATTTTACAAAGAATAATACAAAACAATCATCGTGCATGTATCATGTAGAATTAGGGCATCATTGGCACGTCATTGCATATTAGGTTGATTGCATGTTTAATTTTATTTAGATAGATCCTTTTAGATAGATTGCATTTTAGGTTAGAGATTACTTGGTTAAGATAAGATTCTATTTTAAATTAGGATTAGGCTTAACCTAATTCCTAATACAAATTGAATAGAATCTTAATTTAGCTAGATAATTTTTGCATTTTTCTAATTTCGAATTTCATGGAAAATACAAAAAAAAATTGCCTTAGAATTAATCAATTTCATTATTTAAGATAGACTGCATTTTATTTATGTCATATAGTTTAGGTCATATTGTCATGCCATATCATTTCATATTAGATTAAAAGCATTGCATTGCATATGGATTATATTCTCGTTAAAAAGTGAAAACAAAAAAATTGAGTGATGGCGTGTTAATTATAAATCATATCTAGGATTATTGATGTGAATTTTGATCTAACAACGCAGATACTTTCGTTACTTTAAGGTAAGTCCTGCAATTTATTTATTGCTTTACTTGGGTGTTAAATTGGTGATTTGCGCACCCGCATGATCGACTCACATGTTAGGGAAACAGGTTTAAAATCAATTTAAGCTGCCTATAAAAGTATTTTTGAAAATAAAATAATGATACCAAAAGGGTATTAGAGAAATCTAGTGTAATCAAGTCCCCGTACCTAGAGTCTCTAGTTCATAGGAGTAAAGTAAAACTCATGTTACTTTACTTGGGTTTCTAATCAACCTACTAAAAAATAGATTAGTGGCGACTCCTAAATAAAATCCATCTGCATGTTAAGAATGTGAATATAAGTCACAAATTGGTATAGGCTTGGGAGAGCCCGAATTAGGTCTAGGTTTAACAATCCATTAGTCAAACTCTAGGTAGTTCACATTCGAAAATTTGGTCGCGACATTTATTATACTGGTCCTAGCTCACAGGGGACTTAGAGCTCCAAGTGCAAGCATCTTAATCATTCAAAAAGTGGAAAGGCGAGAGAGCAAGCTCTTCAAGGAAGAAACCAAGAGTTAACCGATATAAAATAGGAAAGCGTCCTTGTGTGGAAAGGATGTCAAGAGTGAAGTGTTACAATTATAGCAAGAAATGTCACTATGCTAGCAACTGTGGCGAACTAAAGAAGTTAAACACCCTTTATATTTTTAAGAGCTTTGTTTATGTATTAAGTTCTATATTTTTAAGAACTCTGTTTAAGCACCCTTTGGAGTAACAAATCATGTAACAAATGATAGAGAAGCCTTTATAGCATTCCAATAAATACCGATTAGAACAAAGAAAATCTATGTAAGGAATAACTCGAAAATTGAAGTTAAAAAAATTGGTACCTTCCACTTAGTTATGCGTGGTGAATGCACTTTTTTCCTAAATGATATACTATATGTTCTAGAAATTCTTCATAACTTAGTATCTGTTTTAGTGTTGGTTCGACTTGGTTTTAATTTGAATTTCCATAATAATTGTGTCAACTTATATTTATATATGAGTTACTATGGTTGTAAATATTTTCTAGATGATTTTATTATTTTGGATGTTGACTATAATAATGTCAATATTTGTTATTCCTCTCCACGTCTTCTGATTCATATGATAATAATGCGAATGTATTGTATGCTAAACTCGGTTATATTGACCAACAACAAATGAAAAAAATTAACTAAAGAGAGTTCATTAGGCAATATTGAAAAAGTCAATTTGCTCATATGCGAGCATTGCCTAATAGGAAAAACGATAAGGAAATCATTTGAAAAAAATATAAGAGCTGAATTTTATTTTTAATTCATTATGACATCTGTGTCCAATGAATGTGACATTAAGGCATGAGACTATATATTTTATCATGTTTATAGATGATTATACTCGATTCAAATACATCTATTCAATTTATCATAAATCTGAGACATTGTTGTTTCAAGAAGTTTCTGAGCTTGTCAAAAAATCGACTAGATTGAACGGCTATGATTGAATGGCTTTCGCAAGGGGAACATTCAATAGTCATCCTCCTAACTTCAAAGAACTTCAAAGGGAAACATTCAATAGTCATCCTCCTAATTTACACAGTACTAAGTAGACAAACCTCTCCGCAAACCGCTAGTTTTATTGCAGCAACATGGGCCTATGATTGAATGGCTTTCGCCATGCCAAAAGCAGCTGCCGAAGCGATGGCACCAATCAAAGCGGTTTGCAACGCACTTTTGAAAGGTTTATTGCCGGTGAAGTAGCCCTTGGCATACCCGAAGATCAGCAAGGCCATCAGTGTCAAGATAACAGACGCTACCACAGCTTTTCCTGCTACTGGAATGAACATGTAGGGAATGAGAGGAACAAGCCCACCCAAGACGTAGGCAATGGCAATCGTGAATGCACTTTGAAGTGCTCTCTTAGGATCTGGCTTCTCGAGTCCGAGTTCAAACCTGAAATCGCAGTATTTGGTTGCATTTTCAGTTGCTACATTTTGCTTCAGGCATTAATCAAGATTACCATCAATCATTCAATTGCCAACAAACTGTTGTATTCTCAACACATTCGGTTCGTGGACAACAACTGCAACCTTGTCACTTAGCAAAAGACCAACAATGTGCTTTTTACACACATTACGCATCCACTCCTTTGAAGCCCGTTCACTTAATCCTTAATATGTGTGATCTCATGGCAGGAACATGCCAAATAACAGATGAAACTAATAGATCAATCAATCACTCATATTAAACAGTACCTCATTAATCTTGAGAGTATTACAATTCATTACATCCCTCTGCTTTCTTTGAATATTGCACTCTCAAAAAACAACAACAGGCATATTCTCCAGTTTTATTTCTCTTTGCAATTGTTATCCATAGACACCGTATGGTATAACTCAACATGCTTCAATACATAGCATGGGCAATTTGACTCAAGTAGTTTAGTTTATGAACAATCTTCACATTTGGGGAAAAAAGAGTAAAAGATAGAAGATTCTTCGACAGTTGATCCCACTATTACTCAGATCCAGCCAATCATTCCTTCAGCACTCTAACTATGGCAAAACGACCTGCGCCTCATAGGTAATTTTAGAAAGAACTTTCAAATTTCTAAAGACTTTATCATCAGTAGGAACAACTTAAGAGCTGGGTTCATGGAGTCCCAAATAATGTGTCAAAGCATACAAAGAATCATAACACGCAGCAGAACCTATACATAGGGTAAGGTTTATGAAGGAACCATCAAAGGGAGGATCGAAGGGTTTAATATAAGAATAAAGCAATGAAGCGTTTCTCATTGATGCATTTTCATATGGCAGTTAGCAGTATGCAGAGCATATGGTCAAAAAGCTACACGACCCATTAAAAAATTGACATTCCTCTTTACATCATGTAAGAGTGTCGAAGATTTATCTTCTCTCTGTTCTTTTGTGTGGTCTTTTTTAAGTAAGGAGATTGTAGCACAGCGCACTATTTTCCTTACTAATATGTCAGCAAACTCTCCTCAAGGTTTTCCATTTTCTACTGACGACAGGGTCACCCACATAATTGGGTCAAATCCAACAACAGTAATCATAACTTTCTTGAGATCAAAACAGAATGACTATCTTCATACTATTCTCACATTTCAGACACAAAACTCATCACGTTAAGTAGTTCACTGGGATTTATGGCTTTGTTGATGTTACACATTCACAGAATTCCCTCATCACATTCAGATGTTCTTCTTGACTTTTCAGCCACCGAGGGGGCTGATTAACCATGCCATACGAGGTATGTAAGAATTCAACTTACTTCATCATGAAATCAAGCCACGCCTGGGGCTTCTTCCTCAGAGCATTGACAACCGGACCATATTCATGGGGCTCTATACCATACTGTGCAAGAATCTCAGCTACCTCTGCAGCCTCTGCATTCAAGGAGCACTCTCCAAATCAGATGAAGATCTAGTGTCCTGAACAAGACGACGAATAGACCCAGCACAACTCTCGAATATGGTAAAACATTATTGTACTGCAGAACTAGGATTTTTACTCATCCCATGTAAAAGTGGGGAAACCTGTATCTGGAACTCTGATGATCTCTTCTTGTTCCCTCTTCAACTCCCTTGCATAGTTGTCCGCCTCACTCTTAGCCGCGAGATACCTGCACCTCCCCTCATAAGCGTACTAGTCAGAAGGATAACCTCCACACACTCTTTACACCTATAAAGAATGTCAGTTTTACATGCTTCAATATTTTCTTGCATCATAACCACTTCCGCCGGGCTTCCGCCAAATAGCCATATACTCTCATCAATATCTATTAGTTTGTTTAACATCACTAGCATCTTGGCTACGTCTAAGACCAACAACGCTCGTGGAAAAACAATATTCAATATGAAATTCGCATTCTTGCCATGATCCAGCTTAGGCGCATAAGACCAAACCGGTCAGCTCAAGAAACTGTGATCTCCTGAGATATATGAAGTTAGCTTCTTGTCCACTGTCAAGAAATGGAAAATGGGGATCTCACGCTTCTCCAGACGAGCAAGAATATCCCGCATCATGTGGACGCTGGTCACAGGATTCAGATTCACTCCGAATAAAAAAAAGTCAACTTTTTTTTTTTTTTTTGGTATGAGCAGTTGAAGGGGAGATGCGAAAAGGAGCGACCTTTAACGATCTCAGAGAAAAGGCAAGCGCACGGACTGGAGAGCGAGAAAAGACCAAAAAAACGGAGGAAGTACCCGCCGAGACCCATGGAGATGGCGCCGGCGGCGACCTCGGCAATGCCGGCGGTGAGCACGATGGACGAAGAAGCGTTGGCGCCGGACAGGCCGGCGGCGAGGGCGAAGGGGACGGTGAGGCCATCGGAGACGCCGATGATGATGTCGCGGACGATCTCACCGGCGGTGAAGTGGGCCTCCTTGTGCTGGTCTAGGAGCCTCTGCTGCTCCTCTGCCCCCGGATTCCCCCTGTCGTTCGCGCCGTCAGCCATGATGGATCACGAGCGATTCCTTCTTTTGGGTCGCGGCCGGTGGAGGCGAAACGGGACGACGACACGACCGAGCGTGCGACGGGGACAGCGTCGATCGGCTCGAAGCGGGCGATCGCTCTTCTTGTCCTTTTGTACATGAATGAGGAACCGAAGGGCCAGTGGCCGATGCTGTTCGTGCAGGTGCTAAGTGGACTGTGGAGAGCAGTGGTGGCAAATCTCGTAAATATCGAATTCTAAGGGGACCCGGATGCAAACAAAGTTTACACAGTTCTCATCAGTCCAGGGTCAACCCTAGACCGAACCTGAACCGGCCTAATCTTGCTAGTTCTGGTCCTACTTCTAGGGAGACTAGGTCGGTCCTTAGTCCTAAAATTTCAGGTATCCTCATGCAAGATCTCCTCCACGGCGGAAAAAGTCCAAGGATAAGATGTACCAGAGATACTTAGACGGAGATTCCTCCGTAGATACTCTTGGTGAGTGTGACAAATACCAGTTCATGGTCTCTTATGCAGCTTGGGTAGATTAGAAATGTTTCCATCCTGGCATCCTCTGAGTGTCTTTAGGCTCTGGATTAAAGGGCTGATTAGAAATGTTTCCATCCTGGCATCCTCTGAGTGTCTCTAGGCTCTGGATTAAATTGTAAAAGGCTGTCCCCGAAGGGCTTGAACGGGAGTTGTTCGTCCAATGTGGGATGCATACCTGCAGGAAATTTACTCTCCTTCCCTGATCCTAAGTCTAGGTCCATTCTGATATGGATCAGTTTTCGGTCTTGAGTTTTAGGTCAATTCAATCTTTAGTGTGTGTATGTATATAGAGAAAACATTAAAATAAAATGGTGTCAACAACATTAAACAGCTCTTTAGTAATAAGTTCAAGTAATTTTACATTATTCTTTAATAACTTAGGTTTTTAATATCTTTCATGGCGTAAGTAGTCATAATTTACAAACGAGAAAAATATTTTTGTGAGAAATCCTCACGACATCCAAAAAGGCATATTATGACATCATCATCTAGTATTCAATATCTTCTGTCTTATTTGTCCTCTTAGTTCACTCAACACTCACCTCGCTTGCTTTGGGTAACTTGTGCCGCTCGCCGCTTGATACTCCCTTGGCTTGTTACTCTCTGCTCAACATTCAATACTCATTCTGTTCGACGCTCACCTCACTTGACCCTCACCATTTGCCTTTCTTAGCTGACCTTGCTCATCTCAAATTCATTGGATCGTTACGATCCTCAATTGCCCTTTCAAGGAGTACAAAAAATGAAATAAAAAACTATTGTTTAGTTTTGGGTTGACCTTGAAATCGGACCGAACCTATTGGGTCAGTCCGGTTCTCAATTTAAAGAGTACAAAAAATGAAATAAAACATTATCAGTTGATCTTAGATTGACCTAGATCGGACCAAATCCATTGGATCAGTCTGGTCCTCGGTTCCAAAAATTGAGAACCAGCACTGTGCGAGTTGATCCTAAGATTAGAGGGTAGACCAGTCCAACTCGAACCGTGCTCACCCCTACCAAACTAGGACGTTTGAGCAATTCCAAGATTTAGAGGGGTCCAAAAGGAAAATAGATCAAATTCCTGGATGACCCAAGATCCATAGCACGATTTACCGTTCTCTTTTTTACACATCCTTGTCATTTGATCACACATATCACGTGAAATGCTTAGATTAATTCTCATCGCAATAAATGTTAAATTTTTTTGAGATTACATTCAATTCAAGACGTGCAATACATTCACTTCGAAGCTAAACACTACGAATGAGTTTTGACGCTATCTCGTGTCAAACACACGGTATCATTAGTTGTATCATGAAAATATAGGCAACATCCAAACCTTAAATTATGCTACATAAGCTATTTGCAAGAACATAATTGTCTCTGTGCTTCGAATTGACTGGGCTTGATGATGGAAAATCCATCTTTTTTCCTTGGCATGGAAAAGGAAAGGGTTAATACGACAAGAATCTTTGATCAAGAGGTGCAAAGTAGTCACCTTTCTCCATATTAACGCTTGACACTAAATACCATGGACACCCTTTTCAAAGTAGGAACTTTTTAGTGTGCTAATTTGCAAGGACATCAGTACTTCATTAGCAACTCTTGCGTCTGGCCTATGATTTTATTGTGATAATTATAAATGACAAATGAGTTACTGGGCGTTTAAAAGAAAACCCTTTTCTTGTCCCGGCTATAGGATGAGGTATATGCGTGGAGAAGACGAATGGGATTGGGAGGGGGCATCATGATGCATTTCAACTCTTTTTTGGTGGGTCAAAAGCATCTTTCCATGCTTCTGGGTAAGCTCGATAGGTGTAAAGTTAGATATACATCATTAGAGAATAGTACCTTTTTCATACTCCACTATCGTCCCTTAGTTTAATAAGCTGTGATGACACACTAGTTCTTCTCACTTATCATCTAGACATAAAGCAGAAGCCAAGGACCATTTTGACATTGCGATTAAACATACTCGGATATCATCAACTCGTCCAAACCAAGGTTGAAACAAAGAGTGAAAGAGAAAACCCAAGGCATATGGGGAAGCAAGCAAGAGCCAAGATATCCTCCATCTGACAAAAGCAAAGGTAAACATAAAAAGAGAAAGAGAGAGAGAGAGAGAGAGAGAGAAGAAAAGTGGGGCGACGGTTTTGGACATGAGGATCAAGTTCTGAAGAGCTTGGCTATGGAGTAAGCGGCCGCAGAGGCGATGGCACCAATGAGGGCAGTCTGGAGGGCGCTCCGGAACGGCCGGTCGCCAGTGAAGTGGCCCTTAACGAAGCCGAAGATGAGCAATGCAATGAGCGTGATCCCGACGGAGGCAAGCACGGCCTTGTCAGCGATCGGGATCGCCATGTACGGTATTAGGGGCACCATTCCGCCAACTATGTAGGAAAAGGCGATGGTCGCTGCGCTCTGCAGGGCTCTCATGGGGTTTGGCTTCTCTAGTCCCAGTTCAAACCTGGGGGAAAGTTTTTTGGTCATTGCCATTATTAGTTTCAGGATTCAATGCAACTTGAGAGAGACAGAGATAGATTAAGGGCTTACTTCATCATGAAATCAACCCATGCTTGGGGGTTCCTCCTCAGGGCATTCACGACGGGCTCGTACTCATGGGGCTCGACCCCATATTGTGCCAATATTTCGGCAATCTCGGCGGCCTCTGCAACATAATTCCTAGAGATATCAGTCCCCTCTTCTCCCAAAATCGTCTTCACCTCGTGACGCTAGCAATATCACGTAAAAATGCAAGAGGAATCGTATCGATAGACAAACAAATTCCATTCGATTTCACCTTCAAGTTAGTATAATGCTCTGTGTTGCATTTATTGCTTGTTTTAAGTTTTTTTTTTTTTTTTGTCCTACTCTATTTCTATTCTTACTCTCACTCTCAGACTTTTGCCACGTAAGAGTCAAAATCCACACCTGAAATTAAATCGTCCCCACCCTACCCCCGAGAAAATGTGGGGATTTGAACTCTCCACCTCCTCATTCCATGTTGGAAAGGTGGTTTGTTTTGCTCATTCTAAGAAAAGTGTGATTATATGATTATCATGTAACTGCAATATGAACGTGAAGAGACCTATGTCTGGCACGCTGATAATCTCTTCTTGTTCTCTCTTTAGTTCTCTATAGTAGTGATCAGTCTCGCTTTTCGCCGCCAGATACCTGCATAACCATTACATTCTGATTATACACGCTATTCAACTCACTAAAGGGAATACTAGAGTTAGTGGGGCATGCATATCATTAATCAGGTCCCAGACTACTCGAAAAGTACCCTCCAAGTCCCATGGAAATCGAACCAGCCACGACCTCAGCGATGCCAGCAATCAGGATAATGGAGGATGGGACGTCAGCCCCGGAGAGGCCGGCGGCGAGGGCAAAGGGGACGGTGAGGCCGTCAGAGATGCCAAGGATGATGTCACGGACGACCTCACTCGACGTGAAGTGCTTCTCCTCGTGGTCGTGCAGGAGCAGCCTCTGCTTCTCCAAGTCCGAAAACCCGTTCGGGGCCATAACGTTTCTTACCAGCTCGTTCGGCACAAAGAAACTATCGACAGAAGGAGCAACTGAATAAAGCTTTGAAAGTGATGAAGTGAAGAGTAAGTGTAGGGGCTTTAAATAGAGGCAGAAGGGCGTGTGGAGTTTGTTAATTAGTGCGTGTGTCCGGATGCAAATTAAGAAAGAAAAGTTGGTTCGGGCGTTTCTTTTCAGTAACATCACTTCCATTAGGCGCACTACATTCATTTAAAAAAAAAAAAAAAGTACATCATGTCGCGACAAAAAAAATTGAGCGAACTTTAAAATAAATGGTTCATATCAACAAACCATGGTAGCCCTTTTTTCATATTTCTCCGACCAGCTTGACCAAGATAAGGAGGGGCTACTAGTTGGACTAATCCTTACAGAAATTGTCATAAAATATCGCATCATTTATGAAATCTTTAGATTTAAGATTACAGAAAGATTACCACTCGGATGTCTATAGGCTTGGAAACCCATTGGTTCTAATAGGCTAAGTCTCACCATAATATCATAGCTCATTCACTAATATAAAACAAACCCATTTATCATCACATGCCATTTAATAGATTAAGCTCATATATGAATTGCCAAAGTTCTAGGGTTTCACTCTCTTTTTCACTACTATAAAACGAACCCATTAATCATCACATGACATTTAATAGATTAGGCTCGATATATGAATCGTAAAAGTTCTAGGGTTAAACTTTCTTTTTCACCTTCCAGATTCCTGGAAAAAGCAAGGCCAGGGCAATCGATTGATAGGGGTCCGCATGTTTTGCGGGCGTGGATCGGAGGGGATGCGTTCACTTTGGAGTCGTTTTGTCCTATCCTCTGTCCAAATTCCGATCTGGTTCGTCCACCAATTGAAAATAATGATGGAACTCAAAATTTTGGATATTCATTCGGTTCCACGAAGTCATTGTCACCGGTCACTAAAGGCGTGTGCCTAACACAAGGCCGCTCTCTTCCAAAGGTTGGGAGAAAAGCTTTGTCGGTATGGATGCAGAAAAGACATTATCTCCCTCTACCCTAAAAAATAAAAGAAGAAGAAGAAGAAATGTGAGATCACTCGAAAAAAGGAAATACTAAATAAGACCCACCATTTCTTTTTATCGAAATAAGATATTACCTTCAATACGTTATAGAAACACTTCTAAATAAATAGAGTTAACTGCTCGTAGCCGGCGAAGCTCTCCCCTTGTGAGTCCATGACTAGGGTTATGTGCTTTGGGGCGTGACAAAGTTGAATAAATGGAGTTAGCTGCTTGTATATGGCGAAGCTCTCACCTTGGGACTTCATGATTATGCTTTGGAGCATCACATCGATTGTGCTAAGAGGGCCCTTCTTATACATAAGTCTAGTTGCACTTGTGACAGAGTCCATAATAATGGTGAAAATTAAGTGAGAGCTTTTCCCTTTTAGTTTTTTATTACAACAAAAGCCTTCATCGGTAGAGAGTTGTAATTGACACTTCGACAGCAAATTCCATGTAGTACTTGAAATTCTCTCTTAGTAAAATGGAAGTCTAAACGAAGAATTTGAGAAAGATGGAGAGACATCAAATCTAACCCTCAAATATCTTCATTCTAACTTGAGTATTAGGTCGCACTTCAAAAGCAAAATCTAGTTAAAGTTCATTTTCAACCAATCAGATGAAGATCTACATTCACTTGCTTGTTTGTTTTCTAATCTACAAAGATTCGAATAATTCATCAAAAGTCATGGGGACTAAACTTGTTAATTAATGAACGTGAAACTGAAGAAATGGCTCCAGACTTATGAAGATAAGAATAGAATTTTCGGCACGTGATGACTACTTTCTTTTTGTGACCCAAAAAAAAAAAAAAGACAAAGCACGACAAAATAATAACTGTATATTTTACTCAGATGCCATCAATAATTATTCTCCAAAAGCTCGGGTTCACACGCGTACGGATGGGAAATCATTCCTCTGCTTTGCTTTTTAGACATGTGGGTTTCTTCCATTTGCCCAAAGTATCTCCATTCTTTGTCATCATAATTCATTATGCCTCCCCGTTCAGACAACTTATCCATAAAACCATGTGCCTTGCTCTCGAATAATAATGATTAAAATTAGGTTAAGACTTGATTTTTTTTGCAAAAAATAAATTATTTTAAAAAATATTTTTCTGAAAACAATTGCTTATAGCAATTGAAATAATTAGTCATCAAGAAATATTCTCATTATCGACAACAAATTATGTTTCAATAATATTTTTCGTTTTTTATGTTTTTGTACATGATATAAGTTGTTGTTTTTAGGAAAAAGAATTTTCAAATAATTCATTCTTTACAAAATAGACGAAGCCCAATACCACGAAAAATTTGAAAAAGTTATATTATATTACGTTTATTGCAAACTAATTTTAGTGTCACAAAAAAATTCCAAGCTAGTTACACTCATAATAAATCAACCAAAATTTTAGTAGAAATTAGGGATTTTAGCAAACTTTTCAAAGTGTGAAGGAGCTCTTATGGCGGTCCCAATTTTAGTTCATTTCCTTTAGATGTGTGTCCCAAAATGAGGTTGTTTGGGAGATCATTCTATGTTGAATTTCAAAGTGGGATTCACGTCATACACCCATCATGAAAGTTGTTTGTCATATTTGTTTACTTGCCAGCATTATAATGAGAATATTAGACGGAAGCTAATGGCAGGTAGATTTATTACGAGTACATCTAATTTCTTTGAAATTTTTTGTGATGTGAAAATTAACTCGGAATAAATGTGATACGAATGTATCGGTTTGATATTTTTATGATACAACCTTAATAATAAAGTGTCATCTTTCTTGGATAATGTAGCTTAATTTAGGAGTTGATAAACGCCACGTGAATTCACATTTCATGATTCGGGGGACATAAAAGGGCAAAAAAAGAAGGAAAGAAAAAGTTTTTCGCTCACCTGAGTTAATAATAATTGGCGGGAAGCAATTAATGAAAAAAGAATAAAGTGACATGCATCGAGCACCAAGTTTCTGACCCACATAATTACCCTAGAGTAACTTTTTTATTTAAGATATATCGGTATATATATACGTACATACTTTTTTGAATTAGGGTGGCATAAAGTTTCACTTTCATCGATGTGAAAGTCTGATAAAGTGACAAGAGAGGGGTCCAGAGGCCCATTTTTTTGTTTTGCTTTTCTAGTAAAGTTGCTTTAATGGGTCTGAAAACTCAAGAACATAGCACACAAGTACATGGCATTTTTCTTCTCCGATGCCGATTAGTTTGACCAATTCTTCATTTGAAAAAACAATACAAGTGCTAATCCGATATATAATATGATCCTGAATTTTAAATATATTCAATATATTTCCTAAACTTTAACCCAATATGCAGTGTCATTCCTCTACTTTTAAACTTTTCAATGTAATTCTTGAACCTTTGGTACATGTTTAATTTAATGTTTGATGTTTTCTCTGAACTTGAATTAATAAAAGAGCAATATTAAACATTCTCATATAGTTTATGGACTAAATTTAACATGTAGCAAAAATACATGAACCATGTTATATAATTTAAAAATTCAGAAATCATATGGCACATTGGGATAAAATTTGGTAACTACATTGCACATTCGATTAAAATTTAAAAATTATTTATGTCATTATAACTTTTGATTTTATCTAATACATTTGACTTGCATCGAACAAAAATTCCATGAAAATGAACTCTGTACCTAAACATTACTAGGTACACTGGTACCCCAACCTTGCTACCTATGGGTCAAAATTGTTTTCTTTTTCGAGAAAATGTCTTCTCAATAAATTTAAAATGCAAGTGTGGGCAGTACTTAGAAATAGATATTATGGGAGATCAATTCGACACACACGAACTAAAATTTCTATCTACTTGAAGACCTCATTAAATAAATAGTTATCACCGTGTTACAAAGCCAAACTTTCTGATGATCCATCAAAAAGATAACTTCAATTACCATTATTGACACGTGATACACGCAGCTAGACTTTCTTAAATAATCAATCGTGCCCGACCATCTTCCTTCCCCAAATTCTCATGTCAATCTCCATGTAGTAGGAACAAAGTCCCATCCAAACTTTAGATATGTGATGAGTTCAACAGCGATGGATCACAAAAAAAGAAGAAATTGTTCGAGAAAGTCCCTGGAAAAGCCAAAAATAAGTCACTCTCCTTCCTCTCCCCACACCACCAAACCTTTTTCCCCATGAATCCAGCTCGCGAATTGGAATCTGAATTCCTGGCATTTGAGGCACGAGCCCACTGCGGAGAACAAAAGCGGCAGGAGCGACCTTTTTCCCTCAACGGTAATGGTGGTCATCACGTTCTTCCTGTCTGTTTCTTTACCCTTCGGTGGGTATGATTTGCCCCTGCTTTTCCGATTGCTTTTTCCCTGTCTTTTGCCCCTATGGCATGTGTTGTCCACACGCACCGAGAAAAAACTGGAAAAAGGGGGGATGACATTAGAGAGATGGGAACGAAATGGGAAAAAGGGAAAGCGATTCGCTGGCTTTCCCTGCTTTTTTTTGTGGGGGGACTGGGCCTTGTGTGATTCCCAGTGCAGTGCGCCACACGCCACACCGAATTGACCGCCGGAGAAGTTGAGGGAGAAAGACAGGAGTATATGATCGCTTGGTCTTTGAAAGAATAGCGGGCAAAAAAAAAAATAAAAAAAATCCTAAGCCTAGCAGAAGAGTCTCAGAACTATTTCAGCCACAAATTCTTAAAAAAGCAGAACCATAACAATTTATAATTACTTATTATTTGATTTTTTATGGTATTATTTTCACAGTAAATTAAAAATGGTCATACAATAAATTTTTTATTATAATTGTGTTAATTCAATTCTAAATTTTTTTACAATTATATCAATTCAGTCAATTCGATCAATTTTAATCGACCGACGCTAAAGTGAATTGACAGTATGATGTGATAATTTTAAATATTTTTTTCGCATTTTTTTCTTTTTCTTTCTTTTTCCTTTTTTCTTTGTTTTCTTCTTCCTCCTTTAGCTTCTTTTCCCCATAATGGCCAACGAGGCTTTGGTGAGACAGCTTCGCCTAGATCTAAGTGAGGCTAGTGAACGCAGCCAAGGCCTCACTAGCCATGGGCGAGGCCACCCTCACCCGCGACCGACAAGGTCATGGCAAGGCTAGCCTCGCCTAGATCTGGTCAAAGCCACCTCACTTGAGGCCTCCACACTTAGAGAGGGCGGCAACCCTCGTCGACGGCCAACGAGAGCTTCGTAGTCCTCACCCAATGGTCAGCGAGCATCGTCGGAGCCTTACCAACCACTACAAGGAAAAGAAGCCAAAGGAGGGAAAAGAAAATGAAAGGAAAAAGGAACATAAAAAAAATAAATAAATAGAATTATTAGAAAATTGCCACATCAGCGTTAATTAAGTGATAAGTGCCAGCCAATCAAAATTGGCTAAATGGATTGAATTGGTCAACAAAAGATTTAAAATCGGATTGGCATAATTACAGTAAGTCTATGACTTTTTCGATAATTTTTCCAAAAAATCTTTTGGACAATGTCACAAAGGCCTCTCTATACATCTTGCTTTTATACTTTTCTTTTCAGGGAAGTGATGCTGCCAGTGGGTGGAAAAAGAGGCAAGGCTTTTGACCCCTGAAACATCCCAATCTTCATCAATTTCTTAATTGGGAAAGTTTATCTCATTTTGCTTTTGCCTCCTCCACTTTCGCAACACGTGACGATTTGCCCCTTTCATCTATACGTCCACTATTCATCTTAGCCTGGATTCAGCTATGCTCAGAAGGACAGTGGAGCACGAAGAATGGCGATGTTGCTTGGCTACGGTTGTCCTTATGATTCAAGAATGTTGAGTTTACTTCTCCATTTAAATGAGTCGCATAAAAACAAGTGGAAGTCACTTGAAAAGTGTACTCAAAATAAAAACGTGAGACATATGGACCCGGATCGTGTATAAATAAAAGGACCCAAAATAAAATACAGAAGTGAGGAGGAGACAATTTTAGCGCTTAAGGGTGTACTTTCGCAAAAGTTCATGCATCTTGCATCCATCATACCATCTCTCTGTCTCTCTCTGTCTCTCTCTCTCTCTCTCTCTCTAGCTCTTGGCTAATCCACATCTGACTTTGCTGAGATTGAATCGAGAGAATTCCCGACGACATCTGCTTTTGAAAGTTACTGCAATCCCCTTTGTTTATGGTGATAATCATGAGGGTCTTTGAGACCGTAGAGATCTCATCCTCATCGGCACTGGAGGGGCACACCCCCCCCCACCTTTAAAGATCTCACTTGATCTTCGCTGACCATTACTTTATTGCCTCATGTCCAAAAATACAGGTTTCTTTAACAGTGCTATTGATTATCACTAAAACAGCGGAGACCTTTTCCCCGGTAAGTTATTTATAATTTTATCATCATTTTTACGAAATTATCAACTTTTTGATAGTTTACAAATCAGTAATTTTGTAATAACTTAACCCTTTTATTTGCATAAATTACTTAATGCTTCAAATTTGCTATCATTTATATGAGGGAAAAGTGTCAAAAAAGTCTTAAACCTTTTGTATTTGTGTCAATTTTGTCATAAACATTTTATTAGTACCAATTTAATTCTAAACATTTTCACTTAATAATAATTTAATCCTAAACTTTTTGACTTGGTACCAATTCAATTTTTTTCGGCTAATTTTGGCTGGATTTTGCTAATTGAATGTTAGTTGACTAATGTGACATGATTAACACTAATGTGGACAATTTTTAATAATATTTTAATATTTGTTCAAATTTTTTGTTATTTTTTTCTTTTTCCTTTTCTTTTTTTGTTTTCCTTCTCATCCTTTCTCTAGTCGATCATCGAACCTCAGGGACTGACCAAAGGCAATGGTCGGTAAGGCTCACTATTGCTAACCATGGGCAAGGCTGGCTCGAGGCAGCCCAAGCCACAAGGCGAGGCTCCCTCTCGCCAAATCTAACAAAGGTCAAGCCTTACTGACCATAAACGAGGCTGGCCTCACTTGGCCATTAACGAGGACTTTAGCCCTCGCAGGCACAACCTCACAAACTCTAGCAAGGTTGACCTCAACCTCGCTGATCATCAGCTCTGGCCAGTCACTAAGGTCCAGTGACCAGCTCGAGAAAGGAGGAGGAAAATAAAATAAAAATAAAAATAAAAAGAGAGAATTAAAAATAAGAATTTCGAAAAATATTAAAATATTATTAAAAGTTGTCAACGTCAGCACCGACTATGTCACATCAGCAAAATCCAACCAAAGTTAGACAGAAAGACTAAATTGGCACCAAACAAAAGGCTTAGGACTAATTTGACAATAATAGAAGATTTAAGACTAAATGGGCACCAATATAAAATGTTTAAGATTTTTTTGACACTTTCCCTTTATATAAAATTTCAAACTAAATTAGAGTGACTTACGAAATTTTTTATCAATTAGATATTATCAACTAATTTTGAACTAGTAACACTCACTTGAATTAGTCACAAATGTTGAACGGTCTTTTTTTCTATTTACCAACTCTTTTGTTGAGTCACAAATTTTTAGCTTCAATGGTTAGCTACCCCTTACATTATGGGTAAGCAAACAGACCGGTTCGCAAGTTGAACTAGGCCTACATGACTTTGCTCAACCAGTTTAAAGCCAATTCACAAAAGGATTGATCTAGTTCTCTAAACTAAAAATTGAAAACTAGCCTCGATTGATTCAATTTCCTGCACTATCAAAAAACCTAGAACCAAATCGATTTTGAACCAATTTAGGTATATATAACACTAAGTAAATTCTTTTACACTCTTTTTAAAACATATAATATTTGTTAAAATTGAATATATTTTGACATATTATTCTCAAATAGAAAGAATTGTATTCATGTTTGCAACATGCATATGTATATCTAATCAAATGAATAAAGGAAAAGGATGACCCTTACAATCGATCGTTCCTACCTTACATTAGCTAACTCTATCACCATACAAAATAAGTATAGCCCATTATTCTTTCATTAAATTACCGATTAGTTTTGGTTACCAATTCTTGTTTAAGTTATTTATCGAGCTTCGATCTCTAGTCAACTTTGGTCAACACTGAAAAACCTTAGATCAAAATTGAGGTGTCCAGTAGGCAACAGTGCTTGCTTAGGAAAAGCCAAATCTTGAATAAAAAATAGTCCACAATATGTAGGGTGCGATTCAATATTACCAAAGAGCTTTCGGCCTCCAAAGCCCCTAAAGAAAATGCTAGATCATTTGGCAACTTCCAACATTAAGAAAACTGAAAGCCAATGCTAGTAAAGACTAACTTTAAACTCTCAAATGTTGAACGCCATCATGCGACCCTTGGCACTCTAGCCAAGGTCGCGCAACCCTACAACCCTAGCTAGAGGTTGCTTGAGGTCAATGACCACCGACTCCAAATCTAGCTAGCCAGTGGCCATAGCCCTTCACTGGTACGACAAAGGATTTGGTCTCTTCTTTTTTCTTTTTATATATTTTTTTTTTCAATTTTAAACAAATAAAAATTAAAAAACTAATATTAATTATCAAAAGGCTTTTCAAATGTGTTTTTTACCAAACAACATTTCTTTTAAAATTGCTTTTCAAAATGTAATTTACCAAATAGTTTTTGCATTTACCCAAAATGCTCCACCAAACACATCCACACTAGCAAACTAAATGGATGCCTTGAACCAAATACAGCTAGAACTGCCGTCCTTGATAGCTAAATGAGGATCTCTGCGCTTCAGTAGCGTTTTCCAAGAGCACGAGCAGTCCTTCGGAATCGACAAAGACCAAATGAATCTAAACTCTTGCAAATGCCATGTTCAGAAGAGAAAACAGAACCCGAGAGCATCTACACAACCTCTCATCGAAGTAGCATAAAAACCGGAAAAGAGTGGCAAGAAACATTGACTACTGTGATTCTGTATTGTTGGAACATCCATGTATATCTCAGACATTCAAGAATCGCTTCAAATTCAAACTGCCATTTGTGTAATTCTGAAGCCCAATCAGACGACTTATCAGTGACGGGGGAGAAAAGAAAAGAATGGGAATAAGTGGGTTAATTATACAACGTCGTCTAGATTGAATTTGGGAGAAAGTTGCAAGTGACCAAGCTGAACTAGAAGCTATTTACAAAACCAAAACAAACAATTCACAGTTGACCAGAGAATACTCGTGGAATTTGGCTGCTGCATAAATCCTGACTGCAATTTAACAAAGGAGAATCAAGTGAATGGATTAATATGAGCAACAATAGTTTTCATTGGTAAGGAAATAATCCCAAAAAATAAATTAACCTTTAAAGACCACAGGTGTTGGCTTGCCTAATGGGGAAGAATGGTTAAAGGCAACATCTAGAAGTACTGCTTGAAAGTACTAAACGAAGCAATTAAGCAAGACCCAGAGTAGGACATTAAGTAGGAGCTTCAAATTTTCTTCACTGTCTGCACTCTAAATTAGACTTTGAAATACAACCAAAGACCAACAAGAGACAAACGCAACTGTTCATGGCTCGATGCAAATAAGCTATTGATGAAAAATAGCAATTGTACTATAAAGTAAAGGCCATCAATCATTAATTACTATGAAGTCCATCAATCTTTAATCACTAAGTGAAATCACGCCTCTTCAGTTCAGGTCTCCAGATATTTTCCGCATGAAACATCTCGGAAGAACGAAAGTTCAGTCAGAATCATCATCAGAGGCATAAACCAGGGAAGCCTTATGTTGCCTTTCTCTAGTGTTACTAGTTTTTCTTTTCTTTTGCAGAAGGTGGAGGCTAAAGGGGTCCGGTTGGGGTTAGCTGCTCAAACTTCACTTCAGCAAAATATGAAGCAATATTCTCAAATTCTCATGACTACAAACCAAAGAGCAAATATGTCAAGCAATCAAGCACGCACAAACTTAGGTAAAATGGAGCCCTCAATTCAGACTCGGAAAAAAGAAACGAAAAGAAGTGTTGTGAATGAGAGTAACACCACAGAGGAGGAGGAAAAGAAGAATAAGATTCAATATGCCTCTTCAGTTCAGGTCTCCAATATATTTCCGCATGAAACATCTCGGAAGAACGAAAGTATTTTTACATTCATCACAAGAGGCATTGTTACGTCCTAAATTGCTAGGGAATAAAGCGCTCAGCTGAGCAAATTGGGCCACTCGAATCTTGAAAGTCGAGGAGCAACAATTTGATGACAGCCTGAACAATGTAGCCACCGGACCACATCCAGAAACATAAAACCAAGAACAAAGACACGAGGCTCTCGCCAAAATAAGATAAATTTGCAATGCCAAAAGAATAAAAACTGGAAAGAAAACCAAAGGGAAGCAATTAAGTAAAGCCATGATCAAGAACATAACAGATGGTTCACGCCTCTTCAGTTCAGGTCTCCATAATTCTTCCACATGATGCATTTCGGAAGAACGAAAGTATTCAGATGTTCATCCTCAGAGGCGCTACACCTACTGTCTTAAAGTTTAAATGAGCAGATCACGTCCCTTAAAACCCACAAAACAGATCTAAGGTAAACAAAAATTATAGCTTTCTTGCGTCCTGTACTTGCAGAAAGCAAAACATACATAGATTAGATGTAAAACTTTTCAGGTCTCCAAAACTTTTCCTCACGGAAGATGTCGGAAGAACGAAAATATCGCAACTTCATCACGGAGGCAAAACCATACAGTGGCTATCCTTAAATCTATATAATGCCCGCAATCACGCTCGAATCCCCGAAATCAAAAATGGCATTTTCTCATCGAAAACGGAAAGAAAAGCGGCAAAAGAAAGAGACCCACAATCGAACCCCGCAAGAAAAAGGGGGAGAACGAAGAAAGATCCGAACCCAAGTCGTGAACAGCAGCGAAGAAATCAAGGGTATACTTGTATAGATGGATACAGCATCCGCAGCATCGAGAGTCGACACGGTTTCGAAGCAAGCAACGGGACCCGAATATGGTCTCGAGCAATGAAACAGCAGAGCTAACGAATGCAAGGTGGACTCGGGGTGGGACGGAGCGATTCGGCGGTATGGCCGACCTCGCTGCGGCCGAGCAGCTGAAGCCGACAGCTTCCTCGTTCGGTCTGGGGTAGTCCCTGTTTTTATAGAGGCGAACGTTGCGTAACCCTAGCGCTTTGTTCCTTCCTCTTGATCCAATCTTTGCTTCTAGATTCGGTTAATTACGGTTTTGGTCCTTTGATCATTAAAGTTTGTGCCATCTGGTCCTCCATTTTATTTTATTTTACATTTGATCCTTGGTCTTTTGTAATTTGTGCAATGCGGTCCTCTGATTGTCGATTAACCATCAAATTACTTATGAAGTGGCCCAAAATTTTGGACATGTAGCGTTTATATTGGGCCATATTGGGGATTGACAAGAAAAGGAAGATGCACTAATGCAAAGTGACCGAGAGAACGTGAAGAGGGTCGCTCAACACTGTGCCTAACCCCAGTCAAAAGGGGTCGCTCAACATTGTTTCTTTCGGCCATCGCTTATGGTGGCGTGACTTGCTAGTGACAGGCAAGGATCCTCTAACTCTGACCAAAGGAGGGCAATGCCCTATTGAGGGCCATGAGACCCCATCACTACAAATTATCACTAGAAACGATGAGGGTCTTTCAATCCTTGTTGGGCCGTCACCCTCATCAATTAGGGTTAGACAACACTCGTCTGAGAATCGATGAGGTGTTTCGTCAGTATTTGGCTGGAAATTTGGGCGGATTTTAGTCAAAATATATCATTTGCATAAAATCAAAGTTTGACTCCTTAAATGACAATGAAAGTCAAATGGTTGGATTGCAAACATCCCTTAAGTGTAGTGACCATTGCGAAATTCCCCAAATATTAGAGTAATTGATTGCATTTTACAACTTCTAGAGATGTCACATAGAAGAACAATGATATCATTGCCCACGGCACTCCAAGTAGATTGAAAAAATGAGTGGCATAACCATGAGAATGTGGAACCCTAAAACTATCGTGTTTCGTTTGGTTGTTAAGATAAGGATTAAGACTGAAAGATGGTAAGATATGATGAGAAATGTGTTGGATTGTTATATCTAATACTTTACTTGGTAAGTCTAGCTATTCTATTATGTACCCAACACGATCACCGCCCGGGGCGATCACCATTTCCGACGCCTACCTCATGGCAAGGGTCATCTCCCATGGAACAGATATGGCTATTCCACATCTTATTCAGGCTGCCAAATGCGCCCTCAAGATGTAATTTCTTCCCTTACTCATACTTCTTGTGCAGCCCCATCGGCCACTCAAACTGCAGCAATTCTCCAAGTTCATGTAAAGGACTACCCCTGTAGGCTGTCTTTGAGAATCTCACAGTTCCTAACAATCCCCTACAGCATTGCACAGGTTCATTCACAACATTCGAAGGTACCAATAGAGTCATTCAATTCACCAATGCCACTCCAAAATCCACCAGACAGAAAATGCCTCATCGAAGGAGCACAATACAAACTAGAGTAAATGAACATGCTGAGAAGACTAATAATAGGGTACAAAGACGTAGGCAACTCTAAAGTTAGCCAAACAACAACAATTATCACCCTACGACAGTAGACAGAAAAACCAAATCGGGTGAGACAACTTTCGAGATAGAAAAACTTCACAGGATAATCAATATGGGTCAGGTTAAGCAATTAGGAGATGACGATGGCCCCGACGGTCATCGAGATCGCTATCGTCAACGCGCACGTGTCGAATACTCTTTTTAGCAGCTAATAGTACACAACCCTAATGCACAAGAAATCCCAAGTACCCAAAAAGAAGTGATGAACCCCATGAACACAAGGGGAAAAGATGAAATAGCCCTTCCCATCATATAATCCCAAGTTTGGTGTCCCTAGAATCAAGTGGCACAATTGGAGCTCCTCCTGGAGACCCAACCACATGAACGTGCGTAGCTGCAACAGCATCACCCCCTTCCCAGCCTCTCCCTCGCCCAAAATTACCGTTTTACCCTCCTCGGCCTTCTCGACCTTCTCCTTCGTCATGTTGCTCACGTCCTCGGCCACCTTAACGACTGTCTCGAGAGCACTCGACACCCACGACGCCCCGGTCGACACGTACCGGTTGCTCATGATGCTGGAGTTTGCGGCCGAGCCGCCTGCCTTGATCTGCTCGGCAATCACGAGTGCCGATCTCGTCATCTCGGACACGTGGAGCCGCTCGTCCATCTCCTTCACCTTGCCCGTGACCATTGTGGTCCCTGCACCGAGCCTCTCGCCCAGGCCGATCTTGCCGCCGATCGAGGCGACGGTGGCGGACGCGCTTGACGTCCAGTGGTGCTGCTCGTCGAGGGCCTTGGCCCTTGCCATCACATCCTTCCCGAGGACGAAGCCCGCCGCGAGCATCGAGCTCACCACGTCCTCGGCCTTTTTGATGGCATCACCACCGATGGTTGGTTTCTTCTCCTTCGTATCACAATTCAAATCACATGAAAATGCCCTTTAAGAGACGAGTGATTTGAAAAAAAAAAATTCTTAATCACATTAGCCTATGTAGCTTCAAAACATTTATGAGAAAAATGTTTTAATTATAAGTAAGTTTAAAAATGCTATTGATTTTAACAATTTTTCATTGACTTATTTTCCTGAGCTATTTAATTGCATCGCCATTTATAGCAACATTATATAAAATAAAATAAAATAAATCAATTTAGCATCCAAGAATTTGAAACAGAGCATGATCTTACTGGTGTGGAGGGAAGAGCTTCTGGGGGGAGCTGGTATTCATCAACAGGCGTTATGCTAACACAAAGATCAGCTATGGTAGCGCCCTGAAAATCAATCTAATCAGTATTCACCCTCAATCGACAGACAGGAAATGCAATCGATGTCGGATCATAGCATTTAATCACTCGACACGATCTTTCTTTCGCCTTCCACGAATTCGATCTAGCACTGAGCACAGGAGAACATACATCCGAGTATTTCATCGAGCATTAAGCGTCGACAGAGAAGTGGAACGCGCAGGTTCGAACTTAAGTTGTTCTTCCGTGGACTTTACAGTGCAGCCATTGAAATTCTGCTTTGGTTTAGAGTTCTTACCGAGAGAAGCATTGCTGTGTCTGCACCCTGCGCTTCTTTGAAAGTGACGTACGCGAGTTGCGACGATTCCGATTCTCTGCAAGTGAAATCATCAGTCTACCGTATAGGATTCTTTCTTTTCCGACGAGGTGAAGTTACTAAGTTCTCGCCTTCGCATTTCGACGTGTTGGATATCACCGGAGAAAGAAAAGAACTCTCTAACGTCTAGGTCCGAAACATTTGGAGATATGTTGCTGACCTTGATCGTCTTTATCTACAGAATGTGGAGGAGCATGATGAGCAGATGAAGAACTTCGAATGCATTAATCATTCGATAATGAGATGACATGCTTAGAAACTTTGATGATGCAGTAATAAGGCGTGTCGATATTAGTATATTCCGGCAAGTACTCATGTCATGCAGACGGCGAAATCTCGTGCGAACTAGCGGTGGAAACCGACCGCACCTCAGATACGTTGATCGTCCAATTCGGCGTCATGATGGATTCTGGGACTGACCCATTTTTCCTTTCCGCATTATCCTCTGGGACCTGCATATTCAGGGAAAAGCAGAACATTAGCATATTCAATCTCGGAGATGACAAGTGACGGAGATGACAAGTGGCGTCAAAATTATGCGACAAATTACGTGATGGATTAGATCGCGAGCGCAATCGAGAGTAATTGAGGAAGTGTAGGATGAGGAAGACGTTGAATCCGTTTAGGAAACAAGAGGGTTGAACATGGGCTTGCAAATGGGAATGCTTGGAAAGAGCAAATGCATCATTCGAAACCAGAAGCAACGAAGACAGAGCACAAGATATCGAGCACTCACCGACATCGCGAATCGGCGTTCAGACAATTCTTTAGAACCAATTGAAATCTTCTTCAGACACGAGAGAGAGAGAGAGAGAGAGAGAGAGAGAGAATATGATGTTCAAAACGACAGTTTCGCGCTCTTTCGGAGACTCTGTGGTTCACGTTGGCTTCAGCACCGCTCTTGCCCTGTTTTTCGGGGGCTCTTTTCGCATTGCATTTATGCGACGAGTTCGACGGCTCGACAGATCCGCTCGTGACAATGTCCTTAAACCTGTCGAGCCATACACAAGCCCCATTTATAAATCGTTTTGCAGAGATCTACGGAGCGATGGAGGCGTGGCCGGGGATCATCATGCCTAGCCTAAGCTTGAGCAACGATGTCCGTGATCTTTTCCAAGATTGGAATCGCGTCCATGCATCAGCAAGCAACCCGATTAAGATGAGCCCCGGCCGCCGCCGCCCATGCGTGCCCGGCCCCCCGGTCTCTTTCTCATGCATCGCCCTGCAAACCCGCCTGGTGAGACCCGACACTTGATCGAGAGAGGTCGCTCCCGGCCATGGACCGAGTATGCATCCCCGACCGGGGTGAGAGACATTCCAATCTAAAGGTTTACTGCCTCAAGATCAGAGGTCGTGATCTTGATCTATCCTCTTCCGAATGTGAGCGAATAAAGTAATCTGCCTCCTAACTCCCATCTAAATATTTTAGGGCTCGAGCCAGTGGGGTTAGATCATTCTACCGATTGCATCTACTCCACGAAATGTGTTTCAAAAGATCTCGTCTCGGATCTAATATCCCTGGATCTCAAGAGTCGAAAGACTGTTGTAGAAGCAAAACACCATGGATTTGCATATTGATGAGACGAGTTTGTCCATGCTCGTATTGACCATTCAAATCCATCTGGAAAAGGAGAAAATTTTGGACGGGGCTCATATTTACCAGCATGCATCACCGCGTCTTCCAAGTAACCGCACGTTCTGACCGTCCACCGAATTCTGACGGCCTCATCTTTCTCCGACCGAACTTGTGTCGCCGCGACAGCGCTAGGCCCGACCTAGACCACGACCAGCGAACTAAAAAACGACCCTCCGTGCCGCGCATGCGCCGAAACCGCCTCATGAAAAATCTTCACGAAAGATGCCCACCGACTCGGCCAATTTTTCCGAATTGCCACTCCCCCGTTCCCCCCACAACTCCCGCCAATTTAGGGTTTCAATCCACATCCGCAAAATCCAAAAAAATTCAACAACAAAAAAATCCCAAAAGAAATAACAGTAAGAGCAAAAAAATGAATTTTAATGCCCAAAAAAAGAGTGCAAAAAAATTTCAAAAAAGAAATTCGCAAACATCTCCAAAAATATACAAAATTCAAAAAAGATCACACACTTTCTTGATCTTGATCTTGATTTTTTTTTTTTTTTCTTTTCGTCTCGTCCCCTTGAAAAAGAAAGACACTCTCGCTCTCTCGCACTGGCGACTCCTTCTCGATGGCAAGAACCGAGCCCGACCCCGGCAAGAAGCGCAAGAGGAGGCCGCCGCCGCCGATCGCCTCCCCCCCGCCGCCGCCCGCCGCCTCCTTCTCCTCCCACTCCGTGGACTTCTCCGGCCCCTTCCGCGACAGCGTCCGCCGCTTCGTCCGGGAATGCGCCCAGCCCCAGGACCACCCGGCCGTCGGGGGCTGCCCGACGTGGCGCACCGACTTCGTGGGCGGCGGCGGGGGGGACGCCGTCTTCCCCCTCTACACCGTCGAGGAGGACGTCCGGGGCTCCCCGCGGCCCTTCTGCGACGGTTGCAGATACGTCGGTGAGTCGGTTTTCTTGATCGGTTTCTGGGAATCTTGTTATTTCGTGGCTGTTCGCGCACTGATCGGCGGTTTCCGCCTTCCGGATTCGTTTTGTTCTTGCGGGGTTGGGTTCTTCTGGGTTTTCTAGATTCTTGTTCTTTGCGTAGGGTTCTTGAGTTTTTCTACGACGTCGAGATCGTTTCGGAATTCGTTCTTGGTCCTGGTTTGGGGGAGGATTTCGTCGAACGTGGTCGGGGAAGGATATCGAGTTTTGTTTCTTGATTCCTGAATCTGTAATTTACCGGTTTGTGATCGGCGTCTCGTTGGGCTTTGAAGGTTGGAGTCACCATTTTGTGTCCAAGAGGAGATACCACTTCATCATTCCCAGAGAAGGCGAATGGACTAAACCCATGAGTGGAGACGTACTCGAGCTCGACACTCATCTCTTACATGGCATGATTCACTGCAATGGTTTCGGGCACCTTCTCTGTATTAATGGTAACGAAGAGGGGTCTCGTTCTATTCGTGCCGAAGAGTTGATGGACCTGTGGGATCGAATCTGTGCGATTCTTCGAGCCAGGTGAATTTGAACACTAGCCTTGTGAGCGAAAAATCGAATGTCGCATGTTATAGATAGGACAATGTAATGTTGCTTTTCCTAATGGGCTTTGGCTTCTACTGTTAGGAAAATCACAGTCCATGATATGTCAAGGAAGGGTTCGATGGACCTTCGGTTGCTGTATGGACTTGCATATGGATGCTCTTGGTTTGCGAAATGGGGTTACAAATTTAATCTCGGAAGTTTCGGAGTCACGAAAGACAAATACAACAGAGCACTTGAAGTTCTTGGTTCATTGGATCTCAATACCATTGTCCAAGACTTTTTCGACACAAGCCATGGCAGAGCAATTCGGCAAATCATACGTAAATATAAAGATGCTAGTGAGTCTCGATTGGTCACCATCAGCGACCTGCTACAGTTTATGCTTGCTTTCAAGCACAAACATCCAATCCAGGAAAAGACTACTGTGGAAGGATACCCTGCTGTATGTTCTGAATCACCAATGGTAACAGACAATCGAAAACCTCTTCTCAATACAATTGATGATATTGTGCCCCCACTGTCTGCCAATATCTCAAGATCCTATGAAGAGAAGAGCCCAGTTGATGATAATTCTGCAGAAGATATGTCTTCAATTTCCACAATACCTCTCGCAGAATTATATTCTAGATGGCCAACAAAAAGGTTGGAGCATGCAGCTAAAATTATAGTCAACACTTTGAAAGAACACCAAGCAGATGTTCAAGGACACAAGAGCATGTCCAGGCAAGAATTGCGAGATGCTGTCCGTCTGTATATTGGAGATACTGGACTAATTGATTTTGTCATAAAAAACATAGACAATACAATTGTGGGCAGTCAGATTGTCCGTCGCAAGATGAACCCACAAACCAAAACTCTGGTATTTACTGTTCAAGAAGTTGGCAAGGAGGAAAAGCTTGAAGATAGAAATAGTTTGCGTTCGTGTTCTCCAGTTGTAGAGCAGGAGTTTGATATTTATGAGGACTTGTTGTGTTTGTATGAGAACATTTTGTTTGGCTACCCGGATTCCCACCCTGTGAGTTTGGCTACCCAGGTGATCCTGGACAGCAAGCATTTCGTCAAGGAGTGGAAATATGCAAACTCAAAGGACGAGAAGTTTACGAGAATCACATGCAGAGTCATGCCGACTTACGCTGAGTTGGTGTCGCATTTGATACGGCCACTGCCACCAGGCGAGTTGATTGTTGTCCCTCAGTGCGTGACAACCGGCGAGCTCAAGCTGGTGGTGCAGAGAGCGCTGAGGGACACGTACGTCATAATGGACCAGTTCATCGTGAGGGAAATGAAAGCTTGCGAAATGCAGGTGAGAGATGATCAGCAAGTGCAGCATCGCGTTCTGGAGTCGCAAATGGAGGTGTTGGTCAGAGGCCAAGGGCTAGACTTGGAGAGTGAACTCAGGTACGAAGGTGGGACAGATAATTGGATGGTGGATTGTGTGTGTGGAGCAAGAGACGACGATGGCGAGAGGATGGTGGCTTGTGATGTTTGTCAGGTGTGGCAGCATACCTTGTGCGCCGGTATTGAAGATGACGAGGATGTTCCTTCGATGTTCATATGTGGTAGGTGCAATGCAGTGAAGCACAGCAAGAACTGACTGGTATATATGTTCCCTTTTGTTCCCTTCCTTTCTGGGGTCAGAGAACTGGTAAATATCGTTCAGTCAATTTTGTTTATGGCTCTCTAGCGTATAGTCAAGAAATGTTTTTGCTTGATCAGGATCACCATATAGTTGTGGTCCTGCAGATGAACTGAACAGGGATAGATCTGATTTTTTTATTCAACTTTGGAATTAGTGAAAGAGCTCTCATTTTTTTATCTTTTATATACTGAAGGGTTTCAGAGAATTTGAATGGTGGGTGTTGCTTTTCCTTTGGCCCAAAAGATTCCTTCATGGGAGTATCCTGGGGCTGGACAGAGGTTACTCCCATGCAAATCGGGTAGAGAGTCAAACTGATAAAATGCTCTATAGGAAAGGAAAGAAGAAGATGGGGCCAGATCCCTATAACTTATTCATTCTGCTAGACTAAATCTTCTCGGACTGAGAATGATAATGCTACGCATAGCAAGGTTGTGAATACACTGTTGTGTGAAATTGTGAGTAGACATTTAAACAAATGACATCTTCAATTGGGGTGAATGGTTTCATCCGGAATCTACTTATTTGAACAAGTTCTGTAATTTTTGAAATCTGAAAGTTACTTTATCATAAAATTTACAGTTGGTTTCAAGGTCTATTCAAGTTTTACATATACTCTTAATTGAATAATTACAGTAATCATCACCGCTAATGATCATTATTTGATATAATTTACTCACATTTAGACATATAAAAATTATGAAATATTATAAAAGTAAAGAGAACAAATAAACACGGACTTCTTGCGGGTTTAAACTTACCCATAAAAACAAGTTTCCGAATTTTTGGAATCTTGGCATATTGTAGAACTTGGAACCAAATCAGTTCCCATCAGTCCAATTCTCAAGTTCCTGGTCCTATCCTAAAATTATACGCACTCCTAATCTTCAATGTCAAAAAGAAGTTTGTCATAGCACTTCGCAAAGCAATCTCGATATATCCGTCGTTTGCTTATTAATAGCATAGTGACACCCACATAAAGTCTCGCGGAGAGAGGTTATAGCACATTCCTTGCAATTTGATGAATTATTTCCTGCAGAGCAGATCTAGGAAATAAAATTATCAGATAATTGACTCATTTTCCTCCTTAGTTGAGGATCCAACCATTGACTTTAATGGTTCATGGTGATGTGATGAAGCGATTTTGGAAGAAATTCTCCACTTTGGTTCATCAAACCAGGATAAAAATGGTAGAGGGATTACATTGCATAAAATAGATCACTGTGCATTTCGAGACCTCCGCTTTCTTGTACTCTTAGTAGAAGGAACGCGTGGTAAATACGCGCCAAATAGCATACAATTTTGCCCATATTCATAACCGTCCGAGGTTATTGGTCATTTTGGTCGTCCAGCACATGCGACTTTTTCGCAAAAGTTTGAAATACAGATGCCCTTGATTTCGTTTTGTACATAAGGCTTTGTAAGGCTGTTGATTTAGATAAAATGAATTGGGTTAGACATGCTTTTATCAAACTTTTATATAGAATCGCAGTAACAAGCTTGTTAATCTCGAATTTTCGAATAGCAGGTGATTTAGAATAATTATGATTTGAATCGAGTATATTATAACAAGTGTGAGATCCTTATAATGTTGAGAGAATGCTGTTACCGCCGATCAACTGCCCCCACTCTTTTGCTTACCAAAAAGTAATCTTTCGTGGGTTTAGTGGCCATCTCAAGACACTGTCGTTGTCCTTCCTGAGCTTTGGCTATTCTGCAGACCATAGTATTCTCCAAAAATCTCCAGCGCCATGATTGCGGAGCCCCAAGATCACGACCACAAAAACAAGTTGGGTCTTACATTCCGATCAATTACATGTTCCATGATGCGGTCCAAGCGATTCCTTCATGAGTGCATATGAGAAGACAAGAACGGATGATTGCTTCTTTTTCTAGGTCGTGTGAGTGGAGGACGAAACTCCCCTACAGGGCCGACTGATCATTCCCAAAGGACAAGGATTCTGACCCTTTTCTTCAAGATTACATGTGATGAGCCTTTTCACGTCGGTGGACGGAACTTATGGAATCCAAGATCAGTCCCTTTCTTAATCAGCTGGGATATTCCTCTTTCAGCCCTCTCCTCTTCTCCTCCTATCTTAGGTTATCGTTATCGGGTGAAATGAGATAGATTTTCTCCGTCGCAGTCACAAGTATATTAAGCTGCAAACTTGGATTTATCATCGAGATTATCTTCTGCTTTGAGTGTACGCGCTGTGGCCATGTAGAAAAGAGGAAGATAAGGATTAAAAGTAAAGGAGGAGGAAGATCATTTTAGCTTAGGCTTATGCTGAACACAGAAAATGCTAGGCCTACTTAGCCAATGGCCTCGTACTGGCTAGGAGCTCAAATTGCAAGAAACTTCATCAGTTTCTTGTTAGTCCTTCGCGAAAAAGAAGTCTCATACCCTTCATGATCTCCTTCTGACCCATAATAAGAGAACGTGGGGTTGAGACTTTCAAATTATGCTTGGATATGTAAAAGCATTCCTAGGTCAAATGGGAAAACTTGGATGGTCGATAAAGCACGATGTAACCGGCCAGGAGAAGCTTTTCAGCTTTATCAAGCTCGACCTCAAGAAAACGTATTGGGGAGTAAGGACCAAGCCAACCACCACGAACATGAAAAGGCTATCGAATTCTAAGTAAGACTCCTAATCTCTTTAGCCACGTTCATCGTTGATCGGATGGATCGCAATAGAATTTCCGATTTCATCATGCTTTATGGGTCTTTTTACATCGTAGTCCCTTTCATGTTCAACGATAGTGGCTGAAGCCGAACGTTTACTATTTGTCTTCCGCACGCTGGCCGGAGAAGTGGGAAAGGACGGACTTCGGGCATCGTGGGTTTGGGCTGCCATCCGACTCCTCACATAGTCAAAGGAGGAACAGTGGAGAGAGAATGGACTGCCCGGGGATAGCACAATCACGCTTTCTCATTCGAGCCTAACGTGGACTGCTGTGACCAACGTTTACACTCCCACGGCGGCTATCCGTTTCTTCCCCAAGTTCATGTCGCCATGATATATGCCTAATTGATGGATAGATGGATAGATATATAGATAACGGAACACAACAAAAAAAATGTCAAGATACATCACTAGAGACTAAACCCAGTGACGAAACAGATGATTGGTCTCAAATTCCACTAGATGAGAACTCGTCTCGTCCTTTATTCGGCACCCATGTCACGAGCTATTACGGTCTCCCAATGTGAATTTGGCTTTTGATTGGGGTCGGATGGATAGACATAATTTGGTCGACAGAAGCTGACTATGAGCATCGATTCATGGTGACATTGTCAATCACCGAAAATTAAACAAAGAAAAAGGGGGAAAGTCAAGCCGTGCATGTGCTTCTTGCACTCACAATTCGTGGCTGCATCCCCACGATCTGCTCATTCTGTTCCCTCCGCAAACCTTTCGGAGGCCCCATCTTTTTTGTCTGCCACATTGGCTCTCGGGACATAAAAACTTTAGATTATATTCCTGGCCATGATCTAAGGAAAAGGAGGGCCCAACATCACACGACTAAAACGAAGACCAGGACAATCCGAAGGGCCTGTTCCACCGAAAGCGATCGAGACAAGGCTCTACTAAAAAAAAAAGAAGGGAGAACGGGAAAACAAAGCAAAAGTGCAAATGCCAACACAACCAGAAACATTCCATCATGCATAAGGGACGACCCCCCATGAGCGATCAAAATCAGCAACAGCAGAAATTCGGCAGATGGTAGCTCGTTTTTATTGTGATTCCGGTACATCCATGATAAGAATACCCCCCTTCGAAACGAGAAAAATGGATTATTTTAAATAATACCCAAAAATAAGAGTCACGGCTGCAACCAACGTCGCTATGTCATTTCCTCTGTACAACCCCCAACCCCCAAAGGAAAATTTGACTCTTCTGAAATGTTCTACCCCGGGGCCACACTCACTTTTGCAGCTAACCCAACTCAGTGAAATCAAGGGGAAACTTTAAAAGTGACATTCTTTGTTCATCGCACGATGTCCAAGCATACTGTACTTGTATTGGTTTTTATTCCTGTATTGCTCCTTTTTTGGTGACCTGTATATGATGATGTATCGGAAAGAAGGAATTCTCAAACGAAGTAGCTACACTCTCGAGGGGGATTTTAATGCAGGGGAGCCCTGCGAGGGAACCCTTTCCGCTTGTTCGAACGACTTCTCGGTTTCAAGCCAGAGCTAACCCCAAAAGGAGCATCCTCAGAGGATTCGGCCATGGAGGTGGAAGAATCTTTTTCGTCGCCATTACTTGATGAGCAGTAGTTGTCCTTCAGTGAGAGATCGGTTAGTTCTTCAATGGGAATGGTGATGATGTCGGGATTTCGCTCATTGTTTGGCTTCAGCGACACCACTGAGACCTGGAAAAGAATTTGATTGTTTTAAGAATTAAAGTTGATAATATATTGAAGATGCTTCGAAGGGGGGAAAAACATAACTGTTTTTACCTTGCAAGCAATTGAGCAGAAGCGATTGGGCAGGTCTTGGATGTATCTTCTGCAAGCTTCACAGGTCCCTCCATTCTTCGATTTTGTCGATGGCTTGGTGTCCTTGGATTGGGGCCGAGGATTTAGGTGCACTGCTTTTTCGCCATTGATCTTATATGTCTGCCAATGTCAAAATCATCAATAATTGTGGGAAACAGACCCTTAGCGCCATTGGCCTAACTTTCAGCAAAAGAGATATTAAAGACTCAAGACTTTTCCTTCACATATCGCAAGAACAAACAAATTCATAGATCGAAGCAACTGCTTAAACTGAGCTTAGTTTTATCAGAATTTAAAGATCAAACCTTGCCCAACTGGAAAATATAAGAAGAAAAGGAGAAATGACAGCTCACTGATCTTCTATAGCAGTTTGCCATTATTAAATTGACATTCCGGCTTATACCGAAAATGAAATAACTAGAAATAAATTTGACATTGTATTCGCCGAATCTATAACCCGAGTCTACAAGGAACACAGGCTATAATTGTCTGACGCTTTTGCTAACAGATCCCTGTTCAATGATTCCTCAAAGAAGACCAACAGATAAATGCAAGATTATCATAGTTTTCCATGTCTAGCTAGCTAATGATTGAATTGCATTTGATAGGCATAGCACCATAGGTTCACCTAACTAGATCATCCAAATTCGGTTGTTCATTAATGTGATCATCAATCAAATTTACGAACTGACAAGACAAAACATTGCAGACGCATTGCACAGATAAGCAATCACGTGAATTGTAGCGAATTGTAGCCTACACCAGGACTAACTTCCTCTCGAGCTGTATGATGAGATACCTGAATTTTAGAACAGTCGAGATGCTTCTGAACTTCCTGGAGGCGGACCACGTCCTGGTACACGTACTTGCAGATCTGCAGGCGGCGGTGGAGGCCGTGCGCCGTCATGCAATGCTTGCAGAACCCGACGTTGCAGTCGATGCAGAATATGTTCTTCTCATTCTTCCGCAGGTAGTGATGCGCGACGCACGAGCCAAAGAAGTTGCACCGCAGCAGAGTGCTCAGCCAACAACCATCCGACGGCGGTCTCTTCTTAGCATAGAACCCGCAACCTATCTGTGAAAAAACGCACATTACAACGCGACGATCAGCCAGAGTAGGAGCGAACGAGACTCCAAACTACAGAAACTCGAAACTGCAGCCGAATCCGATTCCGAAGCAGATTCGCGACTCGCGACTCGCGACGCCGTTAGAATTAACTTCAAGTTCACAAGAAACTCGACAGACCGATGCGATTCCATGGAGCAGAAATCTAAAACAAGTCGAACTGAAAGCGACTCCTCCAAAGCAAAAAACTCGGAGCGCGAGATTCACGAAATCTTTCGCCGGCGACTGATAGAATCTCGATCGAATCTCGACTACAGAACGGATTAATAAACTCGAAGCAGCGGAACTCGACAAGTTCACGACTCCTTCTTCTCCTCGGGCGACGAACTTCCCGCCGACCGACACTCGTCCGCGACTTCTCCACAAGCCGAGTCGCGACTGACAAGGCGGTTCCTCAGAGAGAGAGGAAACTCGAACGACGTCGACCGATCCGGACCACCGCGACACGCGCGCGAAATCCGAAAACCGAAAACCGAAAGACGAGAGCTCGAACTAAGAATCGAGCGACGAAGCGGAAAAACGAATCCGGACGGAGAGCAGGAGAGAAACGGAGTTCGGCGAAGGGAGGTCCCCGAGATCGTACCATCTGCTCGGCTCTGGAGCGAATCCGGCGAGGGACCGGGGCGGGCTGCGGCGGCGGCGGCGGCGGCGGTCGGAGGCGGCGGTTGGCGAGGAGGCGACGATCATGAAGAAGATGGAAATGACGATGATGATGGAGAGAGCGAGACTATAAGAAGAAGAAGAGAGAGAAAGAGAGAGAGAGAGAGAGAGAGAGAGAGAGATTGATTTTGGATACGAAAATCTTTCTCTTCTGTGAGAATCGCGTTTCGGCTTCTTACTTTAAAAACGAGCGAAGCGCATATCCCTTCCTACCGCACTTGCGGTACAGGCGGGAGGGAAGGCGCAGGCGCATTCGCTTCTGGCCGTCCGATCGAAGTGGGCCCCACCGATCGAGGCCAACCCATCCCGGCCGTCCGATCCCCCTCGTCCGGCTGCCTGCGATCGTGGGAGAGGGCGACGCGTGGCGGGGCCCATGGGATGGGATGGGATTGATTTGCAAGTAGGAAATGGGAGAATGTGTTCCCGCCAATGCGAGCGGATTTTCCGGTCGTGCCTTCTCTTTTGCTTTTGTGGGGGGTGGGGGGCACGGTGTTGATTTTGGTGGCGCCGCTGCCATTCATTTGATGTGATTTTGTGGGGGATGTTTATTGCCGTTTTGCGGTCAATTATTTTCCCTTAAAAATTTGTAATTAGGGTTAAATGTTCGAAGTGTTGGATCTTTCGGTCGGTCCATCGTTCGGTTTGTCCTCATTTGAGGTGTTTGGTGCCGAGCTTATGAAAAAGGCAATAAAGGTGAGGCACTCATGTTGTAATAAAAAGGAGAGAGAGAGAGAGGGAGAAAAACTTGAGAGGGACTGATTAGTCAACATTGTGGGTTATAAAGTAAACGAGATGGATTTGATTTGTGACATTAGTGCCGGTCAGTCGACATGTGCAAAGGCAGGGACAAATGGGTTTTGGAGTGTTTTGTTTTTTTGTGGCCAAAAAGGAGGACGGGAGGATTCAAAAGTTTAGCACAGCGAGATTCCCTATCACATTTGTTTTCGAGAAGTTACGATTTAGATATTTTGGAAGGCGTCGCGCAATCGAGGGATTATCATGCTTGACGAATGGAGCCTTGCGAATGATGAATCGAAAGGTGTGAAACATGCGAGATCAGTCTTCTTACGGTATCCGATGATTTCGTCCTTTTAAGGTTTTTCCCTAATTTTTTGGAGTAGATTGATCGACTTTTTTCTGTCATTCGCGAAACGAAGGGAAGACTTTCCGGTGAAGTCTTCCCCAGAAACTTCATTATGCTCTGCTGCATGTGCATTGCCTCGTCCACTTCCCTGGAAGTTGCCTAGAGATTTCTACTGCAAAATAGAGATAATAGGTAATTATCTGAATTTATCCAGGAGTATTGTTCGATATACTTTATGAAATTTTAATCCATCGATACATCATAACGAGTTAAAGGGTCTGCTCGGGATGGTTATATTAACATCTAAAATAAAACTTATGATCGACATGGTTGGTGAGAACGATTCCGCCATTAAATTGAAGACGGGGTGTGATTATCGTTGGTTCATATTCTATCTGGTATTTGGTAGCAACCGCCTCTTAACAACAGCATGAACTATGAAATTACACCAAAATTTTGTGAACTTTGTCTACATGGTCACGGCAAAGAGGGATGCTCTCCGGGTATTGTATCCATATTTGTTGGAAAACTCATATCTAACCTTATGTCTCGTCCGCCTATGCTCCAGATGCTCCTAAGTCGAACTCGAAAGAGGTGGCTCTTGAATTAGGAGCAGTTCCGCACATGGGGATTTCTCTAGGCAGATAATTAGCTGAAAATTCTCCATAGCAGGTTCCGAATCAATCTAAGTGTAAGTGGTGTCTTCTCTTCTGGCATCTACTGACGTACCAAGTAGCATGCTTCTGCAGGCCCAAGCGGACCATCACTTTGAGACTCACGAGCATGATGTATGTCACCGCTAACAAGAGGAGGATCCACAGAACTCTCCACGGGAGCGGATGGCAGGGAATAAGAGCAGCATATACTGGAGTCAGAACCCGAATTACCTGAACCCAAAACGTCACACAAAATTGCAGTTTTCACCAATTTTTTACTACAGGTAGTTAATGATATTCTAGGCTTTATCTAGACAAATATTTCTCATGGCCTATGCCTTCTACCTTCTAGGCAAGTATTTCTTTTACTCCAGACAACGACTGATAGGTGGTTGTTATGGGGCTTTCTATGCTATTAAGCACGATGATCTATGCATGAAAAGGATTTGACTTTTCAGTAGCAGGCGCTTACCACACAAGCTGGTGCCAAAGGAACAAAGGTGAGACTGTTCTTCAGATCAGTTTGAATATTCAAAGTCTAACGAAAAAAACAGGAGGAGAAAAGTAAGTATGAGTAGAAGCAATAAAATGATATGAATGTTAGAAATCCACTTGCAGTGTCTCAGAATGGGGAAAAGAAAAGACAATTGAATAAGCAGTTGTTGGACGAAATGAGGTACCTGCTTGCAAAGGTCTTCAAGAAACTCAGAGTATGCAATGGGTTTGATATTGTTGAATTTGGCAATGAATGAATGTTTAACGATATCAATAGATATCTCACAGAAGTAAACCATGAGAGCATTCTGCAGAGTCCAAGTACGACAGAATAAGAGATTGAAAATGGTGCCGCAAGAAAATTATCGACTTTAAAACAAATTATGCTGAAAGGTTCTCGAAAGAACTTACAATAAAAAAACTTTCGAACCATGGACCTTCAGCCTCCAGAATATTCTGAGCAAGAACAAATAATACAAATGCTGTAATGTGGAATCTCTCAACCGAATCTGTTTGGAAGCAAAGGCATACCTGTAACTCATCTAACAACTTAACAGTAATCCCGAAAAAAGCAAAATCCCCTAAGGAATGAATCATAAAACAACAAAATCATGCAGATATTTCCCTGACAGACTTTATATGTTTGGATAGTATTAACAAAAATGCAAGTCACTACCATGTGACAGATCCACCACTCATCGAGACCCACTTATTGCACTGGTATTCTAAAGATACATAAGCTGGTTTATGCCAACTCATATTTTTCAGCCTATTTCAAGTGTAGAGGTAACCAAGCAAATCCTGCAGATGTGTGATCAATTCTAGTCAAGCAATTCTGCAGTTGTTAGATGAATTCAAGTGACGGTTTCATAGATGTTAATAGGAATTTACTGAGCTTTGCAAAAGTAGAACACAATACTCTTCCATTATTTCCCACTATTCCATGGTTTGGTTATAAAAAAATAAAGAATACCTGTGCAATGGAAATTAAGACTAAAATTAACAGTCGCTTCACACCATCTCCAAAATATAACTACTAAATAGGCCTTTTCTATTGGGATTCTTTATAAACTCTATTTTAAGGTTATGTAGGTAATATTTTTCTTTATTCAAAGATATAGACCTATAATTTTCAGAAAGTACTTTATATTCGAAGAAATATATGATTTTGTGAGACAACAGCACAATATTGATATAACTACACAAGAAACGGTATTTTACAGGAGCCAAGAGAAGGTTTTATTATGGTTCAGCTGGAAAATGAAACCATCGAAGTGAATGACAAATGTATTCTACAGACAACCAAACCAACAAACAAACAAACAAACCAATAAACCAAAAACCAAGTGGTATTAAACTACAAATTTCATATAGCTAGTTGCAAACATTGGTAGTTAACAAATAGATTTCCAAATTAAGTTTTTGTCTTTGACTAAAAATTGATTACTAGGTCTTTGTCTGGTAAAAGAATCTGCATATCCACAAGATGGAAGCATGGAAAGAAAACTAGTGAAAGGAGAGAATTGGCTAATTAAAGATACAGTATGAGGAAGTCAGAATACCAAATGCCTAGTAGTGGACATGTAAAAACTGATGGTAATAATGTCACACAGTCTAAAGATAACAGCAGTTGCACATCAAAAATGAAATTCCCAATCCCATAAACACTTGGAAGTAATTCTGAAAGAACAGTGGGAAGTGGTTCACTTACCAAAGTAGACAAGACTATGAATATTGTCTCTGCTGAAACGCTTGAAAACATTACTCTTTATCTCAGCAAAGTTATTTGATACAAGCAATGCCAGCAGCGCGTTATTGTGAGCAACAATACATGTTGACAAAGTAATTGCCTGAGCTAATAGGATAAATGAATGAACAAGTATCATTTGTAAAGGAACTTCAAACCTGAAAATGGAGGAGGAATACAAAGAAGCAAACAGAAGAGCTATAATGAAGTAAATATAAATTACAATAAAAAAGGATATTTGAGGCACCCACGGCTAGTACCAAATCTGAAAGGAATCTCGTTCTGTAGATTATCATGTTTTCTGGTGAACAACCTGCGAGTTCTTCAGCAGAATTAAACAAAGTTTTCAGGACATCCCCACCAAAATTCTGGCATAGTTTATCGAATATCTGCACAAATGTCCAAGAAGAAGAACAAATTCATCAAAGTTTCTCCTAGGCATTACTATTACTATGGCATATAGTAACACCAGTCCATAAAAATGACAATGGCAGCATAAGAAGTAGTAGATGTTGCCTCCACAGGCAGATATCCAACTTAAATACATTTCTCAGGATAAGACTGACTTGACTAGTGAGCTGATATGCCTGAACTCGTACAGAGAACAACAAGGTTCCAAGCCCCTGGCTTACTTCCACATTGGAAGTCCTACGGAAGACATATACTTAAGAATCTCAGTTTAATAAGAGACATTCAGTCTTACATTCAACTTCCCACCAAGTAAAAAAGAATAACAACACTTCCAGACGTCGCTGACCATAAAACTAGGTAAGGTGCAGAGGTATTAGTCTCAAAATGTAATACACAGACAGCATCCACCGACTTTACATACATTACAAATAACTTCGAAATTTTTCTGGCTTTTTAAACGCACATAATCACCGATGATTTATGTGGCCTTTCAGACATGTTCTTCAAACTCTACTTTAAGACATTTATTGCCAAATGAAAACAGGAAAAATCTTCAAGTGCTATTAAGAAGAGAAATGCATTTGGACATTTTTATGAGAATTGTTTTCATACAACATGATGAAAGATTTCCCAATAATTCGTTCTTGTTACCATTTATCTCCTCACATAATAGAGCAAAGAAAATTGAAATTGACCAAACATATTATTTTCATGTTTCCAGAAACAAATTGTTTAAAAATAGCCGCTACAAAGAAATTGGATAAAGAAATGCATCTCCCTAGAATAATGACCAAAAAGTCCTGCAAATACATTAACATTTGAGCAACTCTACCAAACAAGACTGGTTCTGGAGAATTGAATTCAGATCCGATTTGCTTCTTCTTTGACAGTTCCCCAACTAGTGTATCAGGGAAAATTAAATTTCAACAAATACAAAGTAAACTGTAATGGTGTTCTGCATTTACATCAAGAGCAATAACTGAAATTTTAATCTAAGATTCTAACTTTACTCAAAATAACTGATTTCTCCTGTACTCAAGTTTACTTAAGGTGAAAGTCTTTAGTGAAGGAAATCAACTCACAAATTCGTCTGAAAGACATTAATAACTAAGAGGTGAAAATGGCTGTAGGGTAATGTAGCTCATTATGCTCTGACCTCTAGCACGTTGTACACAACATAGAGCTTGATTGTTCCTTGACCGCGAATCATATGATATATTAAGCTTATATCTGAGGCAATAAAATTCAAAATAAGAAAAGGAAAGTTAGTACAATTTGCATCCACATGTTAAAATAACAACAGTCCACAGATAAATGTAAGAAGTACTTAGCCACACCTGTTCTCTCTAAGAGAATGACCCCGATAGTGAGCACAATAAAACACCCTAAATCAGAAAATTCCTCCGCAGAAAGCCTCTTTAACCGTCTGCAACAGGAACAATTAGGTGATAATTAGGTGATCTAGTATAAATCACATATTATGATTCAGGTTAAAAATATAGGAGGAAGAGAAAGAGAGCCAAGTTTCAAATTTCTTTGTTAAAAGAACTTCCTGCTTCATTACCAATAGCCTCCCCTCCATCTTTGCAAAATTTTCACCAAAAATTGCAAGGAAAGGAAGTGGAAGGTAACTTCGTTTTCTATTATGGCACAAACCTTTAAAAATATGAATGCTCGCATCAAACTGCTTCGTCAATCATCCTTAAAGTTTGGAAGGAAGTTGGAACAATAGCCAAGGGACATTTTGCAACCATTTCCATCCATATATAACAAGATAACCAAACTGAATATTCTTTCAATAGTTGGAAACTTAGGGTACAAAATAATCTCTCTATCATGTATAAGGTGCTAGTTGCCATGCTCAATGATTCACGCCTGGGAAGCTAAAGCTTAAATAACAAGTGAGTGCTCATGGTGTCTTCGTCAAAGAACCTGGTTTAAACTCTCAAACCCCCAACAGTATAAACAAAAAGATCCACCAAAAAACAATTGAGAAATAGTAGTGTAAGACAGATAAATAGTTGCAATGTGACTGCTTGAACTGCTTTAAATTGTTAAAGAAATAAACATATTACCTTGTACTCAGAAGCCTCCATAGTAATATGGCGATCCTTGTTGGCATGATTGTCAACAATGAGAGAAATGAATCAAAGCACACAAGAACACCAACATCTATAAGCTGCAAATGAACCATAGGTAAAGGTAAGTAAAAACGCATTAAAGGCATCAATCAGAGAAATAAGCATCAACCAATTATTCTAATACTTCCCAGACATACGCTAAACGGAGCAAAGGTGAACAATGTCAGAAGTTGCAGGATGAAATGCACAGTATTTTTCATGAAACTGGCATTGCATGAAAAAGATATATATAACCATAATCCAACTACCATCAAGTATATTGCCAATTTTATCCGACCAATTTCCTAATAATTGGCTGAATGAAATTCTAAGCAATTTAGCACAAGAATGCAGCATTCTTCTCAATGAGTAATATACCATTCTTTTACATAATGTCATGCTGTGAACATACAATTTCTCATTTACATACAGATATTGTAACAACCCCACTCATTATACAATGTGTGATCCAGTGCATTGTCAGTAGTAACACATATCGCCCAGTGATGCTCCCTTATACAATGTGTGATCCAGTCCATTCCTACCCCCTCCATTGTCCTAAAGTCTATCAGAAGCTGCACCTGATCTAAGCACTCTTAATTGGGTGATCACTCTCCGATTCGTCGAATTACGTATGGGCCTAATTCATCCACATATCACACATCAAATCTTAACTTGAACTCAAACCTACTTCTTCTGGCAAGTTCAAGGAATCTCCAAACCAATTTACTACATACAGAGCATGATGTTATTAGATTAAGGAACTGGAAGATTAAGGAACTGGAAGAGAACATCACCAGCTCACATCTCCAAGGCAATCGGAAGATAGTATCATATACTCTCTCACGTTCTTTGTCATTTCCGAGAGTAGTTGTATTCCTCAATGAATTTCCATTGCTCATTTCATCCAAAAAGTACCTCATTGGTGACTTCTGTACTGAAAACAGCACCATAGACATGTGTGAGAAAAATAGCAGAGAACAACCTGATATTCAAACAAAACCAGGAAAATAAGGAGAATAGACCTTTTTACAGGACAAACTAAAAGCTCCTCCTACTACTGCTAGAAAAAATTAGGAGCACAGACCAGTGAAACCATTTCAATTCACTGAGCCTAGAGACACTATAAACATATTAACCAGCTCAAAAAGCACAAAAACCATATTAGCTTCTATTGTCCCACTGGACTGAGGAACAGAAGAATCCACCATGTTCATGGTCTCCACACTGCAAAGGCGCCATGGCTCCCATGTACAAACTATATCTCACAAAGGCTATAAACCAAATGCCTTACAGCCCTCTCCCAATACTTAGGTGTTGCGAATCGAGAATTGTTCTTTATTGTAAGTACCGCATGCATATCAGTTAGCATTAATAGCTCGCACAAATAGGTGAGAGCAAAGGCAAAATATGTTATCCCTTGACTGAAGACAAACAGTCTTTTTTTCCAATTACCTATCCGATACTCCACTGACCAAAGACTACGTAATAACAAATTTTAGCATTCACCGATAGGATTTGACAAGTTCTGGCAGGGCCGACTCCCAAAATTCTAACCCATAATGAATAAGACTCGTGCTGAACGAATTCGAAGCAGCCTCGAAGCAAGTTTCTTCAGGCTGCCATTTGACAAGATTGTTTCCCAGCGACAATGACAGGACAAACTCAATACAGAAGAGAATCAACGACTCACCAAAGGAATCCTCCGCTACGACCTTCTTCCAATCCAAGGACTCCGCATTCTCCAACTTCCGCGGCACACTCCCGTTCGGCTCGCTACGCCCCTTCAAGACCGAGCTCGCCTCAATGCCGCTCTCCTCTCTCGAACTCTGCTCCCCTCCCGCCGTTCTATCCTCTCCGCCATTCACGGCTCTCTGCCTCAACTCTCCGCGCCTACACTCGTCCGCAAACACGCTACCCTGACTCTCCGCATTCACCACCTGAGTAACAGAGCCCAGGCTCCCTGCGCTGTAGCTCTTGCAATCGAACTCCACGCCGTTCGCGCGCCCGCGCGAATCGACGCCGCCGTCCCGGGAGACCGAGCTCCCGTCCTGGCAAAACACGCCGCCCGCGCCGCGCTCGACAGCCTCCGGGAGGGAACCGGAACCGTTCGGTCGGCGGGAACCGCCGTCGTCCTCGGGGATGACCGAGCAGGACGCCTGCCGCTTCCTGCGGTGCTTCCGCTTCCGGCGGGCGGACTTGTCGCGAGGCGAATCGAGAGGGACGGGATCGGAGTCCGATCGGAGGACGGGGTAGGGCGACTCGCCCTCCGATTCCTCCCGGAGGAGGAGGTCGTCGCTCCGGCTCAGGATCTCGAAGGACAGCTTCCGGCCCCTCGATCGCAAATCCATGGGCGGCGGAGACTTTCCGGCGGCAGCCGGCCAACGGGACGAGATTCCGATCGCCGAGCGCGCGCGCGCAGTCGGATTCTCCGGCGGAGAAGATCGCAAATTCTCTGGAATCGCTTCGGAGCGTTTGCTGTTTCGGAGAGAATTCTCGGCGCCCGGAAGACCCCGGTTGGTAATTGCTGCCTTGCGCAATGCGCTTTGCCTTTTTTTTTTTTTTTGCTTTTACAGCTTTTTATTAAGGATGTAAATCGGAATTACATTCGGAATTATAATTATATGATGGAGTAACTTGTAATTACATCATTATTACTTTTATAAAAACCGATATATATTGTGTGAAGTGATATTTCATCATTGGATGTCGAACATGGCACACGTGTGTAATTTCTAAATTATAATTTATTGTGTTATTTCACTCTAAATCTCTAATGAAATAATAGTTGGACGGTCATTATCACGAGTTAAGATACAAGCTACTATCAAACATACATTAAGATTTCTTAGTATATGTAGCAATCTCGATTTCTTTTTGGTTAGGAAAGTAATTTGGTTATTTCTATTTTCTTTCCCCACAATATTTTACAAATTTTAAAGTTTGCTATGAGAAAGTCGATTTTATGCCATCAATGCTCTCTAATTTTTAATCTGTACATGTGAAAAGAATAATTATATTGTATTTTATTAATAGACGTCACGTGTAATAAATCGTTCATGTCCTTAACAAGCATAAATTATCGTCAAAAATTAAAACATGTTTCATCAACAAATTTTTTCTAACAATATGAATCATCATTTTTATAAATATATTTTTCAAGTCATTCATTTTTTGCAAAATGAATAAAATTAACATAGCCTTATTAAGCCTACTTGTTGGTCAAAAGTTGTTTAACAAAATTAAGCCTAGTCGTCTAGAACAGAGGAACCTCGTTGAAGTGCTTTTGCTCCTTTTTAGAGTGGGGTGTCCCTCGCGATCCGTGTGGATCCAACATCAATCGGCCAATCCCAGCCATTTGCCAACCTAAGAAGCACATATTTTTAAATGTCTTTTTCGTGATATTTTTTTATTATATCAACTACTACCGACATAAAAAAATTAATTTACATATTCACCGTTAAATGATTGACACATAGTGATGAATGCACGGGTGCTTCTTATATTAGCAATGGACATAGCAATAAACTTTTTTTATTTTCCTCCCTCTTAGCCTTTAGAAAACTAGACACTTATAATATTCATTCAAATATTTACATATATTAAAAATTAAATTAAAAGAAAATCAACACTAAATGGTAATATAGATATACATATCAAAACCGATCCTGATTTTTTTTTGTACATTCTGTTTCGCAATTAGTAAAGAACATGCTTGAGGTCACTTCATTAAGGAGACACTTGGGAAATTAGTCATCCAAAGCATAATTTTTTTTTTTTGCTTTCCTATAATGTCATCAATTAGCTTATTTTTTAAAATATTCTGTCAATAGACAAATGCATAAATCAATAATTCGATTATGTCTTTCACGTTCTTCAATTTTTAAATTTCAAATCTTTTCTAATTTGCAAACTATTTCGTCAAGCAAAATCTTTTAAATATCAATTTTTTGCTTACACGCAAAGCACTCTCATTTTGCTAATATTATATACGCAATGAATAATGATATAAATAGTCAATGAAGTTAGATCTATAATGCCATCGCTAAATTTTTAATTTATTCAATGTGATCTATAAATAATTAATAAATATTTATTCAAAATTTAGGGATCATTTGTATCATTTTTTTTTCATATGTGAACAAGCATTTTCATTTCCCTTTCAATGTCAAATGTCGATCTCAATTAAAAAGAAAAAGAAATTGCAGTTGTCAACGACTAGCAAATTTTGGCTCGGGGGTTGACAATATTTTATTATCAATTTCTTTGTATCTTCCATGCTACTGGCTTTTTTTTTAGGTCGAATCTTCTCTATGCTACTTCAGTGGTTAAGTCTAGAGCTATAATCCTTCTTGGTCCTGCACATCACCGTTGGGGTTTTTCTTTCTTGTTCTTTTGCGCCGGGTGGGGAGGGGATGGGCACGTGGCACGCGGCAATCCTTTGTCATCTCCATTATTAGATGCATGCGGACAAAATCGTATTTACTATTTATTAAATCCAAGTTAAAATAATCGTGAAAATACACAATTTTTTTTTTTTTTATCATTGTATAACTATAGCCTCATACGTCTCCGATTCTAAATTGAGGGACTCGTTCATTTAATTTTGTGACGATGAGTTGTCATGGAAAAATATTTCCTTTTTATTAACTTATAAAACTAATTACGAAAATGCAATCGATTTCTAAAATTATCATAAAAGTATAATCAAATATTTTCACTAACTCCATCCAACTTGATAAAAGAAAAATGACTTAATTACACCAGTTTCACAAGTTTTAAAATTCGATTACATTTTTTAGAAGTTTTGGAATTCAATCACACAATTATAACAAGTTATAGGACTTGATTATACATTTTCAAAAATGTATAACTCAATTACACTTTCATAACAAGTTTTAGAGTCCAATACATTTATTTCAAAATTTTATATGCTTTTATATGGATGCAAATGACACTATAGGCTCTAGAGCATCTCAACACGAACCGACTAGGCCATCTACTGATTCACTGTATACGCTTGTTTTCCACCAAACCCTACTCATCTCCTAAGTAGAAAATGGTGGGCTTCCGGGGCTCCATGATCTCCACCGTCCCTTCCAACATCTTGGCCACCTTCCCCATCGACGGCCTCAGCTCCGGCCGGTCCTGGAGGCACCACATCGCCGTCTTCACCATCCGGTCCACGAGCTTGAAGTGGACCTTGTCGTCGTAGGCGTGCTTGATCTGGCGGTCCAGTATGTCCTCCACCTTCATCTCCTTGAACGCCTTGTCGAACGCCCACCCGGGGAAGTACCAGTCCTCGCTCTCGATCCGCGATCCTTGCATCTCGAAGTTGCGGACCCCGCTCACGATCTCGAGCAGCACCATCCCGAAGCTGTACACGTCGGCCTTCGGGGTGATCTGGTCCGTCTTGACCCACTCGGGGGCCATGTATCCCCGGGTCCCCCGGATCCGGGACATGCTTACCATGTCCTCCTTCTTCCGGAGCTTGGCCAGGCCGAAATCCGATATCTTGGGACAGAAGTCGTCCCCTAGGAGGATGTTCTCCGGCTTGATGTCGCAGTGGAGCACCCATTCGAGGCACTCCTCGTGCAGGTACGCGATGGCCCGGGCCACCCCGAGGGCAATCCGGTACCGCACGCCCCAGTCGAGCATCGGCTTCTCATCGGTCGCGGCGGCGGCCTCGCCCGTCTCGCTTTGGTCCGTGGCGCGGCTCGACCGGAACAGGAACTTGTCGAGCGATCCGTTCGGGACGTACTCGTACACCAGGATCCTCTGCCCCTTCTCGGCGCAGAACCCCCACAGCCTCACCAGGTTGAGGTGGTGCATCCGGGCGATGATGGTGACCTCCGCCCAGAACTCGGCGTCGCCGCCGGCCACGTTCTTGAGGCACTTGACGGCGACGACCCTCTTGTCGCTCAGCTCGCCCTTGTACACATCGCCGAACCCGCCCCGCCCTATCGGGTCCAAGAACCCTTTGGTCGCCGCCTTGATCTCGGCCAGCGTGAATCTCTTCGGCCCGCCGGCGGGGAGCAGCTCGAGCCCCAGGGTCTGCGCCATGTTCCTATACTTGATGTACTTCTTCAGGAAGGCCCAGAAGAAGGCCATCCCGGAGATCAGCTCCGCCGCGAACAGCGTGCAGATGATCGCGATGTTCCTCGCCGTCGTGCTCGACTCGTCCGGCGGGAACGGGAGCGTCACGTTGACCGGGCACGTCGTCTCGAGCACCGAGGTAAGCCCCGTGAAGTTGGTCTTGTCAGTCTCCGACTGGTCCACCATCAGGAACATCGCGTTCGCCGTCGCCCCCGGCGACCAGTAACCGTACAGGAGCCGTTCCAGCTGCAGGACGCAGAAGCCAGTCCCGTCGTAATTGAACATGAAGCCCTCGCAAGTCGGGTGCGCCAGGCACTTGGCCTGGCAATCGGAGAAGTTCGCCACCTGCAGGTTCGTCTGGTCCAGCCCGCCGGTGAAGTTGACGAAATCGAGGCGGAGGAACTTGGCTTTCTGCCGGCTCGCCACCGGGACCTTCCGCTCGCACTCGTAGTTCCCGTCGGCGGACGAGCGGAACCCCGGCGGGCAAACGCAGTAGAAGCCGTCGGCGCCGTCGCCCATGCAGATCGAGTTGAGGCCGCAGAGGCCGTGGATCTGGCAGAGCTCCGGCATCGCCTGCCACACCATCGTCCAATTGCCCTGGGAGTAGCTGAACAGCCGCAGATTGCCGTCGTCGGCGAGCGTGAGCCGCCGCAGCAGGACAGAGTCGTCGCCGAAGTCGGCGGAGAGGATGGACCCGTCGTTCTCTCGGCTGATCTTCCCCGAACCATCAAGATTCATGAATTTATTATTATCCGGAGCCGTCCAGTAAATCTCGGTGCCGTTGAACTTCAAGTACTCTGAATCGAACGAGAATCGACCGTTCTTGGAGACCAGCCTGGTCTCGTTCATGGTCTGATTCGGCAGGAAAGTGTCCCCGGGGGAGTTGAAGCTCTGCCAGGTGCCGAACACCAGGTTGCCGTCGTCGCCCAGCGAGAGCTCCGCGGCGGCCGTCGCGTTCCACTCCCAGCGGACGGCGCCGGAGGAGTTGAGGAAGAGCTGCCCGCCGGGGGTGACGACGAGGGAGGCGTTGGCGTCGACGAGGGAGGCGGAGGCGTCGACGGGGGAGGTCGGCTTGGCTGACCAGACGACGGTTACGGGGAAGATCCCGTAGTACCAGACGGAGAAGGTGTACTGGGCCGACGACGCTTTGGGGTCGAGGGGCTGGAAGCCGGCGGCGAAGGTGGCGTTGGGGGAGAGGAGGATCTGGCCCTGGCCAGGCTGCCAGGCGGGGTCGGAGGACGAGAAGGAGGAGATGTTGGCGGCCTGAGCAAGGGCCGACGGCGGCGGAGGGATGGCGAGGAGGAGAGGGAGGAGGAGCAGAGAGAGAGACATGGTTGAGAGAGAGAGAGAGGGAGACGGCGGGCGTGGACTGCGAGGAGGGAGAGGGGGAGAGGGAGGCGAAGGTATAACAATGGCGGCTTTCATGGGGGGGAGAGGAGAGAGAGAGGGAGAGATAAGCAGAAGGGGGACGACTTTTCAGCGGCGACTGTGCGGACGGATAGCAGACTTCAGAGAGTCTCGGTCGATTTCTTTGACTGTGGATTGGACCCTCTCGTGGGGTCCTCTCCTCTCGTGGGGGTTCGTTCGTTACCGCGCCGGGGTTTGACAAAGTCAGCGTTGGAAAAATACCTCCCCACCGCCCCGTTCGAAGTCGAACGGGGATTCGGAAACGACGAGACATGTGAATTGAAACTCGTAAAACTCACGGCGAGAGTAAAATTGAATTTTAAAAGTCATAAATAGTGTAATTAAATTTGAAAATTTGTCAACATGATATAATCAAATTCTTTCATTAATTCTATTCATTTAAATTAATAAAATATACTGACGTGACTTTTTCTCTTAATATTTTCCTCCTCCTGAGTCAAAATATGGAGCACAACTAAGAAGACATCGTTTTAAATTAAATTCTAATTTTTTAATCAAAATCTTAATTAAATAAAATAAAAGTGTTATTAAAAGAACAAACAAAAGGGCAAGGGCAACGGCATGTCGCCCTCACCACTCTTGCCCCCATTGTTGGAAAGGGCCGAGGGGGGTTGCTATGGCCTCAGCCAAGGCTAGTGACTCTCATAAAGCATGGGCAAGAGCTTGTCGACACTTGCCTAAATCTTGCGCCCTTGCCAAGGGCCACCACAATTGGGTGAGGGTTGGCTACCCTCACTTAGATTTGGGTGGAGGGCCGCGACTCTCGCTTGCGGACCGTGAGGGTCACCGACTTTAGTCAAGGATCAAGCAACCTTCGCTAACCCTTTCCATGATGGGAACGATAGCAGCAAGATCCTGCCACCCTTGCCTTTGGCTTCTTTTTTTTTCTTCTCTGTTTTTGTGTATTTTCAATACTTTCTATTTTTCAATTAATGTTTGGGTTAAATAAATTAGAATTTTATCCATCATAGCCATGTAGGAAGTTAAAAAAAAAAAATCACAGTTAGTATTTTCCATTCGTCTAAATGAATTGAGTTTATAGAATGACTTGATTATACTAATTTGATAAGTTTTAAAATTTGATCATATCTTTTAGAACTCGAATATAATTTCATGATAAGTTCAGGACTTTTGATACACATATTCCAAAAAATATTCAATGGACCCGGACACACTGGATGAGGAGTCGAGGACACGGCTTCTCCGATTTCAAGGCGACACCTTTTTGGACCGGCTTCGAACAATGCCGTCGCATTAAAATATCGTGACAAAGACATAAAATAACGCAGGAGTACATCCCTATCGATTAACAAGACGCGATTTTTGATAAAACGGCAAGTGGGTTTCGACCTGCTCGTGATGCGAAAAGGGGACCGTGCGAGGGCATCGGGCCGAAACGTCCTCGAGGGCGTCGAATCTTCGCGCGTGGGAAAGAGGTCAAGATAGAAAAAGGCCATTGTGGCAACTTGTGGAATAAGTCCATTTTGTCCAACGATTGCCCGCTAACAAATGACGAAACTATTGCAAAAGTATACTAATGATGTGATAGAGGTATTAAAGTAGACCATGAAACCCATTTTTTGGATACCGTATCATTTGGATTGGGGTTGTACGTGGATTGTTGAATCATTAGAGGGCGGGGTAAAAGTGAATTTGAAAAGTTAGAGTTCTATTTGATCGCGTCTTAATGGATTTCCACGGAACCCATGACATCCTTAAATTAATTCACTTGATGTGTTGTCCGCTTTGGTCCATCTCATACCAAGCCTCACGATTTTATATTCTCCAAAGGTCACCATTCTGATAGTGCTCTCACGCACAATTCGGATCATTCTTGCTCCATCCGCCATCTTAGAAGCATGTTGAGAGCTGCTCTTTGTCTAGGCCTTCTTTGACCCCGGCGATCAATCTTTGCCCTCATTGAACCGAGTCGTTACAAAACCCATTTTTGTCCCGTGTGAATAATCAAGTTGAACAGGCTTGGGTCAGTCACACGACTTTTCTATGCATGAGCAGAACCACGCCCTCGCGCGCAGTTGCAATACTCATCATAACATTGCGGTCGCTCGCCTCGACCTCAACCGTTGCTTCCCTCTTCCCCTGCACTTAAGGTCGGATCTGAGCTCATCTCCATCTCCCTAAATTCAATCCTGCACTGCCTCCGCAACCTAGATTCAAGGCCACTAAGGTGCTTGACCAAGAATGGGGACTAAATTCATGGTTGCCGAAGCCCCAAATAGAATTTAGTCGAGCAATATAATTCGGTCGTGTTGGAGAAACCTCTTACATTTTGAATTTGACAAAACTGTCCAGTAAAGTATATTGAGAATGCTAATTGTCTTGAAGAATGTTGATTTAAGTATACGTTCGAGAATTGGAAATGCCTCATATAATATTTAGACAGACCGAAGTCAAACCCATTCAAACTCATTCTCAAGTTGTTAATCTAATCTTAAACAAAGGGGAAAAAGTTTTCTTATTCTCATCCTGACATGCTCAGGATGTAACAGCTCAACATGTGAACGAAACAAGTCCTAAACCTAGTGCTCATCCAGAAGGAAATAGGTCCAAAACGAGATCATTATAAATTCTATAATGGCTAGTAATCTGGTTTAGATCTCACGCTAATATGAAATATTGATTCAATCAAATTGATTGACAAATCAATCCTGAAAATAAGCTTATTCTAAACGAAGGTACTCTTCTTATGGAAATCAAGACTTTGGTTGTTTGAGCGACCATAATCAAATGGGGATTCACCATTTGTCACTCAATGACAACAAAATCATCTTTATACAATTCTATCTATCGATCAAAATGGAAGATGATCCTCTAAATTTTGTTCAACAGCTAGTTTGGGAGTGAAGACATATGTAAGGAGACTAAGGTGCCAACAAGCAAGTAAGAGACAAGGGGTAGAATTTGAAATTCCAATGTACTTCGATCATATATTTATTTTTCGAGAGTTTAAACTTTTGTGATAGTAAGAGAAATACGAAAGAGTAACTTACTAAAACAGTGTAATATCAATAGGTGTTTGTACTTAAAATTGTAATATCTTATTGATCATATAATGGAATATGGTCAGTATGCTATTAACATGGGAGAGTGGACACGTATATTTGACCTAAACCAAATCACTATAAATTTTGTGTACAATTTTCTTTATACCCTAATCTCTTATTGTCATTTATTATAGTCCACTGCACACTTGCTAGTGTCTAGAAAGTCTGTTCTATTGCGTAACAAATTTTGAACCCTATTCCAAAATCTGATATTTATTCGGACTTTATTCTTGACTTATTTTATTTCATATTATCTTGTCAAGAATCAAGATTCTATAGAATCATCTATTCATCCCCTCAAGGTGATTTGTGCTAGTTGCATCCAGTCAGACGCAGATATCATTTGATGGAGCATCACGGATGCTTATTATTGCAAAGTGTCCCGTAATATTCATCAATTTTGTAGGATTGACAAAATGAGATTCCATAACTTGGTGTAGCTCAATGAGTTGTTTGCTGTTAGTTTGACGCCCTCGAATTGGGATTAAAGTTTTCTTTTCTTTTTCTTTTTTTAGAGAGAGAGAGAGAGAGAGACGAACGAATAGAATAAAAGAAGTTTAAAAATTTATAGATTCTCGACAAGATGCGAGGACACAATTCATAAATAAGCAACTTATCATTAACGAATTCGACTCTGACCAGCACAATAACAAGACTTGCTCTAAATTAAGACTATTATATTTGGACTCACTCGTAATAATATTGTAATAAAAAACAAAGTGAACGAACATGAATGGTTGGCCCTACAAAGGGAGAGAGTCACTTTCGTTCCTTCATATTAAAGTGGCAAAGCGTATGATATGTGAGAGAATGACATCGTAGCGAAACTATTTAATTTGATAAAATCTCTTTCTCTATTAAGCATGATAGTTGTCCAAAAATTCATAAACCAATTATATGGTGGCTAACTTATTATTAACTTTTCAGTTTGGTCAATTCAATTTTAAAACTTTTGATGATTTTTTAATTAAATCATTACAATCAATTGTGACTTAAAATCGCTGATGTGGACATCTCTCATCCTATATGGTATAGTCAACCTCAATATTAAAATTTTTGACCTTTTTTTATAAATTTTTCATTCTTATATATATATATTATTTTTTCTTTTTTTGAATGGCTACTTGGGGTCATTGGGGTGTGAACAATGGCCAGCGACCTTGCTGGCCACAAGTGGGAGCTTGTATGCTCTCGCTGGCCCATAGTTGTTAAAAATAAAAGAATAAAATTTAAAAAGAAATTAAAAATTTTTAAAAAAATATTTACGTCAATGAAAGAAAAAAGATTGAATTAGTCCCCTTACAATAAACGGAAGACTTTTAGATATTTTTCCCGCTATTAAACATATACGACTGGTTAAGTGGATTTGTCCTGTTCAAGGCGCAAAAGGGACTTTTTAGGCATGGGACCAAAACGTACACGAGGGTGTGGAATTTCTTCTGGCGTATGAAAGAGGTTGGAAAACAAGGCCACAGAAAATGCGACTGGTCTATCAAGTTCATAGTCTCGTGGCCCACAAGAAAATAAATAGAAAATTTAGGGACTTTGTTGCAAAAAGATAATAATGGAGAGTTCTTTAAATATATACAAATTAGAGTGGATTTATCCCCTCTTTTGTAACTATTGATTACACCACTCGATGGATTTATGGTCCATGAAGATACGATGGATAACCAATCAGACATCAACGTCATGTTTGGGTCCTTATGTGATTCATAAGGACCCCTTCAAAGGGGCGAAGAGTCTATAGAAATTGTCTTACATGTGGTCCTATAATCTCACCCTGTTGAAAGATAACCATGGCATCTCACTCTCCTTAGTGGGCATGTGTCTAGATTTAATATCATACTTGGTATCGCTCTGCCATGGTTATCTTCGAAAAATGACATCAAGTTCTAACTAGTTTGTGCACGCATTTAGACATTATTCACATGATATTTCGTTTATCGCTATATTCCGACACTACGTTCTTTACCCCGTTGTATTAATCATCGATAAAAAACTATTCGACGCACTAAATTTAGATGGAGTTATCAGGAGAAATAAGAGAGGACGAGAAAAGCTTTTAAAAGAAATTATTTTGTTTGGTAGGAGGCGTTGAGATCAAGGGATCTGGAGGCATTAAAGTCCCAAATGTCCTAACCTTCCCTAATCTTCTCAAATCGCTTCAAACTTGAAGGGAACTGAAGGGACCGTGGGAGATGCAGAAAATTTCTCTCAATACTCCATGTATGCCCACTAGTGTAAAATAAAATGACTTGTCATGGAACATTCGTTCTCTTTTAAAGGGTAAAACACACTTTTTCTTACTGATTTTCATTTCTTTCATGTACTTCTTCTATTAACTTGCCATGTTATTAACTTATGTTATCTGTCTTGGATAATGCATCTCTAATAGCTTCATCCAAATGTTTTAAGAATTTTACCGGAGGCTCCTTCTCCTTTTCATTTGTTTGATTTTTTTAAAGTACTTTGCTCTATAATTTGTTGAATCGTAAACTTGACTATTTTTTAAAAAACAGTTCTCGTTATGTGGTACCAAACAAGCGTTGTGGAGATATTCACACATAACGAGACCTTAAGACTGCAATTCTTTGGTTTTTGCATATAACCCAATACCTTCACACATGTGTACTTAGGCGTCCAATCAGCCTTTTTAAAAAAAAAAACAAAACAAAAATATTGCTTCTGACTCCTTGATTCAAGCGGAGGGCGAATAGATGCCCGATGAGGGTAGAGAGCAATCACTGGCAAATTTCTAGAATGATGAAAAGGGGGAAATGAGTCACTATACATTGAATCTGGAAAAGTGTTTATTTGTTATAATTGAAACTAATTCATAATGGGAACCTTTTAGTATAATGAATGGGTTTAGTATTGAAATTCCAATTTTAAGCTTTCTCGAGTAAGTACCGTAATAGGTGATTTCCTAAAAAAATGTTCAGCAATATATTATCGTACAAAACTATAAGGCTTTTATATGAAACAAGTTAAACCAAGCAAGTTCAGCCCATATGTCACATTGTGATGTTAGAGCGCGATCCACTCTAGCAGGATTGCATTGGTACACCAAATGAAACTAGTGGGTGTTTAACAAGGACTTCACTAGAAGTGGTTAAAATGTACCTGTTTTGTTCCGACTTTTGTTTAAAACGTGTCGAATTCGTGCAAGACTTTCACCGTATATATCAAGCAATGTCATTGTGTTGTTCCTTTTACGGTGTTTATCCTAGAAAAGGAGCTCCTTATTAGGTGTGTAGCCCATGTTGACTCTTCGTCTTCAACCAATAAAATCGAACGAGTGACGGTCGTATCCGGTTTTGGCCCTGGTTGATCATACTTTGAAACCTTCTGCGAAATGAATTCAAGCTTAAATTGCCAAATGAAGTGAGAATTCTTCATCTCCCTCTAAAAATTGTCTGTAAAAACCTTATTTTTTCCATACACAATAGGAAGTCTAAGAATAAAAGGACAGAGCGAGAGGGTTCTTGAACGAGAAAGTGAGACTGTTGATAAAGACTTCTAGAATGATAATGCAGAGACAAACAGAATCACACACTGAACAAAGAGAGAGTATAGCCAAGTTAACCATGTGAAACCCAAATTAGATGCTCAGCATGATGTTGCGCTTTAGCATTGAGACTTCTTTGGGCTAGATCCCAGTCAGAATGTGTGAATTCCTGAGAACCGATACTCTGAAGGCCAAACACCTCGAGGCTCTTATAAGATGGGTTAAAACAGACAACGTATTGAGTGAATTGGGCCGGAATATCGTGCTAAAATGATGTGAAACTCTCCTCTTACATGGCATCTAAGGTTTTGGCCCTTTCCTTTTTGTCCTTGCTTTTCATTGATCCGAACAAAGAAATTAGAATCTTGCAAACAAACAATCATCCATCGTAATCCACCAAGGTTATTGTCCATCGCCAACTCATTTCGTTGTTTCTTAGGTCTCCCCTAAGCCTTATTTCATCCACCGAAGTTAACAATCTCTCCCTCTCTAGCACGCACGCACGTCTCGCACAAAATGCACAGGCGATTCCAACGTTTCTTCACATCCCTAAAGGAGCATGGCCGCGTCAGCTACGCCAAGATCGCCACGGCTAGCGGGTTCTGCGATGTCGACCTCCTGCTCATCAAGGCGACCGCCCCCGACGACCTCCCGCTCCCCGAACGATATGTGCACGAGCTCCTCAAGATCTTCTCCATCTCCCCTTGCTCGTTCCGCTCGTTCTCCCTCAGCTTCACCCGCCGGTTCCGCAGCACGCACTCCTGGCGCGTCGCCCTCAAGTGCTTGCTCCTCGTCCACCGTCTCCTCCGGTCACTCCCTGAAGATAGCCCCTTACAGTCCGAACTGCTGTGGACCCGCTCAGCCCGATTGCTCTCGCTGAACCCGTGCCACTTTCGGGACGCCTCCTCCTCGGCCTCCGAGGACTACACCAGTTTCATCAGGGCCTATGCTGGGCTTCTTGACGAAGCTCTCAATATCTTCTCCATCGAAACTATACTCAGTGAAGATGGCGAATTGCCGGAAAATCTGTCCGATAGGATGAGGGAAGTGGGGAAGTTGCTCGAGATTCTGCCGCAGCTACAGAGCCTGATCGACCGTGTCATGGACTGCAGGCCGATTGGATCCGCAGCGAGGAGCTTCATCATCAAATCGGCGATGAAACACATAATTCGCGACAGCTTCATCTGCTACACCACATTTAGGAGAGACATTGTGGTGCTGCTGGAGAACCTCTTTCACATGCCACACAGGAACTGCATCTCCGCTTTTGGCATCTACAAGAAAGCGGCTCTCCAAGCCCAACAGCTTAGCGAATTCTACGATTGGTGCAAGGCGCGGGACTTGTGCGGGCCGTACGAATATCCGTTCATCGACCGAATCCCGCATATTCAGATCCAAGCGCTCGAAAGTTTCCTCGACGGGATGTGGCAATTGACGGATCAGTCGCCCTCGTCGTCCTCGTCGACCGCATCACCCTCTTCATCCATAGCACGGTCGAGGTCGTCATTGACCGAAGACGATGGCGAGTTCATGCCGAGGGGGACGTCAACCTCGTCAGCATGCAGTGGGAGAAATTCGAGGACAATGACTTGATGGTGAAATCCGAGGAAGATGAAAGAGAGCCATTGATCAAGCTTGAAGATGGTGAGAAGGCCATTGGCTGGGAATGGGAGGCCCTTCTGGAGGCCTCCATCAATCTATCTCCAATGAATCAGCAGCAGACCTTTGAAGAAGCAAGAGAGGATCAAAGTGGGAAAGAGAAGGAGTGGCAATTGCAGATACTCAACAACCCAGGAAGCCACAATCCTTTTTATTGAAGTAATTGCAAGAGGAATTGAGTTTGCTGCTAAAATGCGGTTTTCATTATATAGTGTTAGAAATTGGGGGTTTTAAAGACGCAATACACTTCATGACTTCGATTTTTTCCATACGATTTATTGTGTCGATTTAGAAACTATATACCAGGATCCATTTATCATAGCGAGCTACGGAAGATAGAGAAAGTCTCTCTAATCAATGTGACCGTCAAAGTGTGACAATGACGGTTCCGACGGTTGCTTAAGCCTCCAATATTTCCTAATACTATAAGAGTTTTTCTTATGTGAGTTACATTAATTGATATTGTAATTTACCATTTTATGGAATTGGTCTAAGATGAGATATAATTTTTTTTTAATTAGTCTAACATGGAGTTGGCTAGTGTAGGCTAAGTTAAGTCCGGCTTGTAATGAAAATGCCCGATCTGGAAACTCTATAAATAATACTCAAGTTTATCCTCTAATCCTAATATAGACAATCATCCTCACAAAGGAGCTTTTACTAAGCGTTAGGGGTGAAAGGTTGTCTTATTGAGCCAGTGTAATACAAAAGGTAATAGAGGAGAAGTTTTTGAGTTTAGATTGTCACCATTACGTATCAAGAACAATAGTCCAAATCAGGTGCATAAATCTCTTTACTTGATTAAATATGAGTTTTTGGTTTTAGTCATGGAGAGCTTAGGTTGCGCTTTTGCGTCTAACATGTGATATCAAAGCAACCATAGCCTAAAACTTGGACATATAGATTTTGCCATTTTTCGTGAATTTTTGTGCAGCAAAAATAAATTTTGATCACATAAATGGAACGAGCTCGTCAAGACGAGCAAAACCGTGGTTGGCACGTCGCTGCATGACCACATGTGGGTGGATGGCAACGTGCATTGAGCATGTGCCCTCACGTGCGGGCGTTACCTGTGCTTTGCACACATGACGCTAATGTCATCATGACGTCAGTGACTGAAGGCATGGGTTCGACTTGACTTGTTGACCCCTGACCTGACCCGATGACTTAACTCAATTGACTGTTGATCGACCCATTGACTCGCCTGACCTGGCTCTCCATTCAATCAGTCGGATAGGATGTTGACCAATCTAACCAATTAGATTGGACGTTGACTAGTCAGATCACTAGTTTAAATTGGTCCAAGCCAGCCTGCACGTGCGCTTCACGCGCCACACACTCTGGACGCATGTATGGGTGCATCGAACCTCTGATTGTGGTGTTCTTGGAGTCCATGTGCTCATATGAAGATGGTCTATACCGTGGTATATTTATTTTTTTATGTTTGATAATTTTATGGATGTGAAAATATGTATGGAACATTAAATATTCGTATTTTTAGGGTATTTTTACTTATTTTTCTGTATTTTTCTATATTTTTAGAAATACAAGTGCAAGCTCACATGTATATCATTACATAAAAAAGTGTAGAGCAATATGTAATAATTTATGGAGTAATGTAATTGGCATAACATATGATTTTAATGACAAATTACCCCTATCATCAGATTTAAAATCACATGTATAAGATATATGTAAGACATAAAGTTTATATTCCTGGTGTGATTGCTAAAGTGACATACCTAATTGGGTTTGAGAAATATCGGTCTTGTATAATGATGGGATATCTTCTATCCTAATGCATGGTCATACTCTCAAAGAATATGATCTATTAGTTCATGGACATATACATGAACAACATATAATGGAGGAGTAACCGATTCTAATGGTTTATACACTTAAATGTGATGAATTCACAAAAGTTGGAATATATTCTCATAACCATTGTCATGCGGAGAGTATACAACTATATGTTATGTATTCTACCCAAAGGTAATTATGTGATAATGTGTGTGACTCTCTGGATGTGTACTTTTACGTTTGCAAGTTATTTAGTATTCACATGATGCTAATTACATATATTGTTTGTTATTTTAGTTACCTTATCTATAATTAATAACTTAATAACCATTGAAGTTCTTAAAATTTTCTGTTTGGGAAAAGAACAATTGGGTTTGCCTGTTATCTAACGGTGTCAACGGTTCGGTTTGGTTGGATTTTTTTGAAAAACCGAACCGAACCGAATCGTTAGAAAAAAACTTCCGAACCAAACCAAATCATTAGAAAAAACTTCCGAACTGAACCGAATCGTTAGAAAAAACTCCGAATCGAACCGAATGAGATCCGAACCAAAATTTCAGTTCGGTTCGATTCGGTTTGGTTTTTCAATTTTTGGCTTTCAGCTTTTGATTTTTGATTTTTTTTTTCGTTTTCCGTTTTTTTTTCTAGTTCAACTCAAAATAATCTAAATTCAATATGTTACTGCACTTCAAGCTTAAAGGATTTTGCAATTTAGATCATATACTTCATTCCCTTTTTTAAGCATTGGCCAAGTAATTATATCCAATTTAAACAATTGCTTAACATAATCAATTGAGACTTGATTGAGACTTTTTTGAAACATTGTGAGTGCCCTTGCAAAGAACCTACTTGGGAGATCATACACAACAATGGATTTCAAGAAAGAAAGAGAAGAAAGTGAGAACATGGCATTTGAAAGTCGTGAAAAGTCACAATTTTGAGAAGATCACCAAAAAAAAAAAAAAGCGAAAAGTGAGCTTCACTTGAACACGTGGCAATTAACTAATGAACTAGAAGATTAGCTAAGAGGCACTACTAAAGCCTGCAAAATTTTAATGTACGCATTAGTATTATCATCATATAACCGATAGATTGGTTGGGGTAAATGCTCGCCTATTTATTAGTCGCAACTAAATATTCTAACAAGTTTAAGTTAATGAACTGCCGTGTCATTTTTTTTTAACGTGATATGATCTAAACACTTTTAAACACATTTAATATTAGGCTTCAAAGGACTTTTTCATTCCTAAAAGCTTTGCAACAAAGACCCATATGAAGAAAGTAAAAAAGATGAAATCGAGAAAATATGGAGCATAGAAGCTTTAGGGCATAAATATCCGCCAAGTTAACCCAAACTCAAAAATCAAACTCTTCAACACTTCATAGCCCCTCAACTCCCGAGTCTCCACTAGTAGCCTCTCATGGTCTCTCAATTCCAGTTCCCAATTCACGGTTTCAATCAAATTATCATTTGGCAAAAATAAAAGCTTAAGCTCCCAATTAACCAATGGCCGAAACATTTAGTTTTGTTTATACATTATAAAATTGGGGGAATGCCTTTCCACTAAAAACTAAACAAGCCCAGGTAATTTATCTCCCAATCTCCAAGAGCTCTATCAACAAGATGAAATTGCAAAATGGCCCTCCAAACTTTTAAAGAGAGAATATAAAAACCGGAAAATTGACCAAATTCCTGAGCCAGGTACAACTCTGCATTAAATTCACAAAGAAAATGAGAATTGAAGTATTAATTGTAATATTGAAAGATATAAATATGGATAATTATTACATCTAAGTTCGTCAATCATCAAGAGAAATTGCTATTAAATTCAAGTCCATGGTCGTCGATGACAACTCTGTATTAAATTCACAATGAAAATGAGAATTGAAGTATCAATTGTAATATTGAAAGATATAAATATTCCATGGTTATTTTTTTCTCACCTGACTCGAAATTTTCAAGTTCTTCTATGTTCTCCTCGATCGACTGTGAAAGTGGTGCGGATCGTAGCCAATCTTGAGTACATATAAGAGCATCTACCATCATTGGGGTCAAAGAGCTACGAAATACATCAAGTACTCAACCTTTGGTGCCGAATGCAGACTCTGATGCTACAGTGGAGATAGGCACGGCCAAAATATCTCAAGCAATGGAAGACAAGATAGGATATCTGGAAGAATTGACTTTGCACCAATTTAAGATATCAAAGGTGGAGCTATACCATTCATATCATTCTTCCAAATACTTATCTAATTCAGATTTTTCTTCCACATATTCTTGTCTCATTTGGCTAAGATACATTTCAGTCATAATGCCCGCACCAACCACAGGAGACATTGAAACTTTCACTGTCCTTGTCTCCTTTAATCTCACGTTGCTTTGGGGCATGTACCGGTGCAATATTACTCAAACAATAATGTCAAAGATTTTGTCACTTTATCTCACAAAATTTCTGCCCAGTTGCCTTAATACACTTGATTAATCATCTATTTCACATACTCCATCTTATGTCGAGGGTCAAGGATACATGCAATGAGCCATGTTAAATTTAAGTTGTTCACATTGCCAAAATACTTATTGAATTTGATCTTCATTCTCTTGGCTATTTTTTGCAAACTCCTATCCTCATTTCTACAATATCTATCAATCATCATATAAATCCCATAGACATCTTTTGCTTTGCAAGTAATGTAATGGCAAAATTGCAAGTAATGTAAGAAGAGCTCGATACTTTTAAAGTCGCATCATAGAACAACTTCAAGAAAGGAAGAAATCGATGGACATAATCCCAATTATTATCAGTAGGCAACCCTCTTACCTTGGAAAGCTCTTCAGCAAATCTTCTATCCTAAATATCTAATGAGATAAAAGCGTTTCAAAATTTCAAAGCCACTTCCAACATGTATGTTGAATTCCACCGAGTCTCCATATCCAAACATACAAGATTATTGGAATCAATATTTTCCAACAGAATGCACTCATTAAACCATTGCAATCTCGAAGGCTCACATAATGTACAACTGAGCGTATTCTAACAATGGAATCATCTATATCTTTCAAACCTTCTCTCACAATCAAACTAAAATATGATCACAATATCTCACATGGAGTAACTTACTTGATAATATCATAGCATTCCAAGAGTTAAGTCTTTTCTTCAAGTATTAAACTCCCGAGTCATTGGAGCTAGCATTATCAACAATGATAGAAAAAATGCCTTTGATCCCCCAACTAGTTAAGTATTTCTCAACCCATTTCCCTATAATCTCAACCGAATTTCTTGGGATTTGACAAAAATTCAAAATTTTCTTTTGCAACTTCCAATCAGCGTCTACAAAGTGAGCAATAAAACACATGTAACTTAGATTTTGACATGAAGTCAATGTATCAGTTGTAAGACAAACCTTTGGAGAAGTATCGAAAAAATATTTTTTCAATTTGCTTCTTTCCTCCAGGTATGACTTATAATAGTCCTCCCTAAATGTGTTTCTTGAAGGGATTAAAAACTTTGGCTGAATTCTACTCATGAATTTCTGAAATTCCTCAAATTCCACAAACTTGAAGGGTAGTTCACCAATAATAAACATTGCTGCTAGATCTTTTCGACTAACATCTTGATCAAATTTCCAAGAACTAGCTGAAATAGAACTACCAACCCCAACAAATTCATTCAAGGCACTTTTTTGCCTTTTCTCCACATTCGCATATGGATAATTCTTACATCTATCTAAATGATTATGCATCCCACTAGTCATTTGAGTACTAAAACAACCAATAATAGCCCCACAATAATATAGACATCCGGCTTTATCTTGACTATTTTCTATCATTTTAAAGTGTTCCCATGCAACAGATCTCTGCCCCCTTCTATTTGTACCACTAGATTCACTCATTAAAGATTTGTTCATTGTATATTTGGCTTTACAAATGATGTTACTGCCTTGACAGGGAGGTCTACAAATGGCTTATCCTGAGTAGAAAAAACCCTTTTTAGGTTCATAAATTTGAAAAGTTGTCTAAAGTAATCAATAAATTAGATTAAAAAAAGCCATGAGAATAAATATAAGACATTGAGCAACCATGTTTGAGAAGTAACATACCAAAACAAATAAGAACTACAGAAAAAGGTAGGACAAATAATCTAATATAAGTAGAAGAGATTGAAAAAATTAGTTGGTGAAAGAGCGCTCTACATTTATAATTCTTAATTTAAGTATGTTCATATGTACCTTAAAGGCCTTTTCAACCCTTCCACCAATAACAATTTCGCTGGTTGTATTGCCTTTTTAACGTTTGTTCTGTCAGAAAGACGATCAACAACATAGATTCCCTCAGCTTGAAGGTGATTCCTAAAGGATGTTCTCATATTCCTGCCAAAATAATGGAAAGAAGGGGAGAAAAAAGAACGTTAGTTGAAGTAGTTCGGTTTTCTCCCTCTCCTACCATTTTGAAACTAGTATAAGTCACCAAAGTCATTTGTAAACAATTAGAAGTCTTGAGAGCTTCTTCTCAGGGAGGCTATTACTTACCCTCCATGTCATATAGAAGATGATCGCAAGAATCAACCAAAATTAGCAGTTGAGGCTTCCGAGCCTGCACTAGATATGATCCACTTCAACTTGACCTTCTGCAAGAGAACAATGAGACTTTTTTAAATGTCTTATGAAGTAAAAGTTCATTTATTATTATTTTAAGATATATAAACAATTATTTTTTAAAAAAAATATTTTTAAATTAGTCATTTTCCAAAAAACAAACAACCTTGAATGGACAGATAAATCCTTCGATCATTCCCAAGAGACTCTCCCCACCAATCTCTAATTGCCAACACAAGAACAAACCCAAAAAAAATGCGGTGCCCTTTTTTGGACAACCACTTAAATAGCGACATGTCATATATTACTCTACTATATCTTGTAAACCATCTAATATATTTTAACAATAATTTCGGCGCCAACCAGGGCATTGGGGACACAGTAGCTGTCGGGTCCTAGGAATTTTGTATCTTTCGCAACTCCAAAACTTTCACACCGGTGAGGATGCCAACGCTAAACGCCAGCACCGTCCGGCTTCGTTAGGAATTAGATCTGCTGGGATGGATGGATATACCCAGCACCAGGCTCGAAAGAAACCCATAAATAAATGCTCTGACTCCGATCACGAGCTTACATCACCCTCCAACCAATGTCATTTAATGCGTAATCACGGAAGTGTTCACGGGCCAAATCGGTTCGAGTCTCTGCTTTTGATACCGGACCCTATCCAAATATGAAAGGCGTGCTTGCCATTGGAAATAACGTATTGAAGAAAAAGTACGTAACACTGTTTTGTCATAATAAGAAAAAATAATAACTCCGAGAAAGCGATAACAACTTAGGTCAATGAACAACTATATGGAATGAATCTTCTCAACAAGTGAAGTGTGCATCAATGCAAACCAAATATAAACTAGCAAAATTACTATAAAAGTGTAACAAAATTAAATAGGATGTGAGGTACGGCTAACTGAATATTAAAGTGATTAGTTCCTATAAATAATGCTAAATAGTTTCATGAACTATGCATCCTAAGATATAATACCTTGAATCTGTTTGAGTTGGCACTACACAAATAAGACTCTATCGAACACCTCTCGAAATCAATACATTTAGATAAAAATTGAAGAGAAAAGATATTTATTCATCTACTCTATACTCTATTTTCTCATATACTCCATATACTCTATCTTCCTTTAGGAATGAAGAATAATTTAATGCCATCTATAGAATTCCGATGGATAACATGAATTCAAGAGATGCATGAACCGAAGAGATTCATGAACTTTGGACGTGTTTCATTTGACTTTGAAAATGTGAATTAAAGAGATATGTCTTGTTTTACAAGCTTTTGCTGATCCATTAATGCACTGTAATTACAACACATCGAACTTGAATTGAAAGAACGGTTTGGATTGGGTCGGGTTAGGTTATCATTTTTTTATTTATTATCTTTTAATTACTTTACCAAGTTTATGCATCTGCAGTCTGCTTTTGTTAGAGGTGTGGGAACGGAAGAAAACATTTGGCCATTCGTCCCTGTCGATCAGCCAAAAGAGCCAAATTCAGTCAAAAAGCATTAGGGAGGAGGGAAGCAGATACGAGGAAGTTTCCAGCTCTGCCTGGCTCTCGATGGGGCCAGGACGGGGACAGGGCCTTCAGAGGACGACAGACTTTTCAAACCCTGGGTTCACATTACCAAAGAGCTGCGTTCAACGTGTGGAACCCTAAAGTTGGTTCGAGACAATTTAAGATAGCTACGCAATTCTTAAAAAAGAAAAAACAATATCGACTTCAGGACTATATTTGGGTTCGATTTGAGTTCATGACTTGAAACCGAAAATTGAACCATCAAAAGCTCATTATATTATCTACTATTCGAATCGGAGAGGAGACCCGTCCATAACAATTCCAAAATTCTTTCTTACATTCCTTTACGTAATCATTACTTACAACGTGAATAGTGAGTACGAAAATAAATTTCACAAGCAGACTCCACCGTTGATTTGACGATTTTAAGCACTCGTTCTCTCACTAATTATGAGATATCATTCTTCTTGAGTTTGATTTATGATTGTATCACAAGTTGGTCGATCAAAACTATGTTCTTGAAAAAATCTCCCCATCTCCGGGAAACTGGTCAAAGAATAATCACCTGGGATTTAAGTGAAGGGCACCACGATACGCTGCCGTGCCAATTCCCGTTCATATGGACGATTAATTGTGGTTGCGCCCCTTGGTTATGAAGAAAAGCAAGGGAGAACTGCACCGGAAGTCCTATAACTTATCAAAAAAGTATAATTAAATCATAAAATTTTCAAAAAATACAATTAAATTCCAAAACTTGTCAAATTTGTGCAATCAATTTCTTCTCTTATATAACCAAAAACAGAAGTCCACAAAGGAAAAATGTTAATGTGTCCTTTTTATTATTTCATCTGTCCTACGTGGTGATAACTTGGCTAGAACATGAAACATAAGGCTAAAATGACGCCGTTTTAATCCGAGTTCGTTTTTTTTTTCATGCAATTTTTAAAATTATATCAAAAAAAAATTAAAAACACAAAAACGAAAAATAAAGGAAAACTTAGGCAAGGGTTCTGCCGCCCCACCATAGTAAGCATTGGTGGGGTGGGGGGAGGGAACAAGGGTTTGCAACCCTCACCTTGCATGCGTCTAGGGGTGATCGGTTTCCAATCCAATCTAATTCCACGTTATTTTGGGAACCAAGCACTAGACCGTTTGGTCCTAGGATTGAGAACCGGACTGGACCATCGGTTTCAATCCAGTCTAATGGAATCGACAACCTTTTATTCCACTAAAGGGTGGTTATGCACAACAAGAGAGAGTAACAAATTTTAAAATATCGATAGAAGAAATGATGAGTGAAGGGTTATTGTGCCATAACTCATGGTACCATTGAACGAAATAGTATTTAGTTCATATTTTTCTAATTCTTTTGAAGACATAATAATAAAATAAATAAATAATATTTTTAGTCAGTTTGGTCCGATCCCTCTTGGAACCATGAACTAGACTGCCCGAACACTGCTTCCAATTTTAGGAACCAAGAATTAGATTGACACTCCTAAGAACCTGACCGGACTGGCTAATCCGGTCCGGTTCAGTCCGAACAGTTCCCAGCTTGAGTGGTTCATTTACACACCTCTACCCACGTCTTCCTTTATATAAAAAGTTTACTTATTTTTTAATATAACTTAAATAGAATTTGTATTAAAAAAATCAGATTTGGACTGATGTGATTTTGACCATATTAACGCCCCATGGGATATAAAAACCCATTCGGCATTTTTCACTAGCCAAGTTGGACGAAATTATCAGAATGATTTGATTGAACAAATTTGACAAGTTTTAAGACTTAATTAGATTCTTTAAAAAATTTTAAGACTCGATTATATTTAAGTATTAGGATATTTAGTGCACTCATTCCGAAAAGTAACTGAATAGGAAAATGTTTCCGAAAAGTAGCTGAAAAAGAAAATGTTTCCGACGCACTGAATGATTTCACGATGCACCTCGGCATTTTTTTAATGAAAATTACTTAAAAAGCATTCCAGGCGTCCGTCGTCGACACGATTACTTTGAAAAAGAAGCTATGAGTCGATGGCCGTCTCGTTGGAAGCGACTGAAAGCGCCATCCGATGTTTTCCCTGAACAGTTATTTCCGTTTCGAGACAGCATGCGAGAGCGAGAGAGAGAGAGACGTTTCGAAAGATCATTTTTTTCTGCTCCGGCCGACACTACCATCGCTCGAAAATCAAAAGGAACACGACTACATTAAAAACACACCTAATTATATTGGCCAGCGTGGTATGGACAGTACACATTACTCCCTTCTTTTACACTAATCTAACAATCTTGAAAAATCCAAAAGCAAAAACCATCGCCCTAGAGCGTTCATTAGTATTACAACACGAATGGACATCATCGAAGCACGACCCCGGTGAGACCGGTCACTGGAATCTGCTAGGAAGAACGACGGTGAGGCCGACGCTCAGGGCGAATAGGAAGATCAGCAGGCCGATGAAGTTCATGATGAGCGCCTCCTGCTGACCCGACTGGAGCTTCAGGAAGATGAACTTCTCGACCAGGCCGGACTCGGCTGTGCAGACCGCGAGGAGGAAGACGACGGATCCGAGGAATACGTGCCATGGGATGAAGGAGGCTCTGGCGTAGCTTCTTGCTTTCGGGAACACGAAGGAGAAGAAGCCGAGCACCCACTGAAAAAGGAAAGAAAAACAGAGTCCCGACGGTCAGTGTTTCCGATTTGCGTTTCTCCCGGTCGACGACGAGACCGAGATCAATCGAGGATTACCTGCAGACCAAACAAGGAGATGGTGGTGATGCCGAGCCAGGAGTGCAAGGTGTACAGGTTGGGGATACGCATCTCGTTATGGAACTTGAAGACTGCATAAACCCCCACGCTCCCGAGCACAAGAGCGATCAAGTGCAGGATCAGGTGGATCGTTTTCTGAGCTTCCCTCTTCGCCGGAATCGTCTTGTACACCATGATAGCTGCATCGACCATCGAAGTTCGTAACTCTATTCCATTAAGAATCCAGGTATTTCGAGAAGACTAACACGTACACGCTTTGTCGCGACGCGGGCCAACATAAGGTACCGGTGAGAGTAATTTAATGAACGATTGTAAGGAAATACGACAGGCGACTTGGCCAACCTCGTATCCACACGATTAATATCCCGAAGAAATAAACATACAGATTTTCGCACGAAAAAACGTTTGCGATTGCGAAAAGAAACCCCGAGATATCGAGTATAGGCGGTGGTCCTCACCTTCTCCACCGGCGAGAATCAACCCAAACACCATCAGGAGCGGATGCAGCTGCACAAAGAAGTGAAGAACAGAGCATACGAATGAGTCATCTGAACGGAATGAATTGAACAACATCAACTTCTATCTGAACAGAGAATTCTCGAATTTTTCCCCTTTTGCCCGGAAAGAATTCCATCTTCAGTTCGAATTCATTTCAAAATAACTAATTTTTTATTCTATCAAGAGCGTTGGTTTATGGCTCCTCAACTCAGCCTACACTTATACTATGACCGAAGCCTTCAGCAAAAGGAGTGGGAACCGCGTACTCACGTTGAAAATCTTGAATTTGTTGGCGGACGACAGGGCCACGCCGTCCTGGAATTTGAGGAGCCAAACGAGGATCAGGGTCGCCACCGCCACGAGTAGCAGATGCGCCAGCACCACCACCGGAGTCGCGGACAGCTGGATGCTCTGGCTCTTCGCCATGGCTGAGCCTTTCGATCGAGAGAGGTCGAGAGAGAGAGAGAGAGAGAGAGATGGAGGGGTTCTAGAGCGTTCAGAGGGAGGGAGACAGAGGATGTGACGATCACTAGTAGAAAGAGACTTCAAATAGGCGAGCGTTGCGCACACAAGTGTGCGATTACAATTCGAGGTCGAGAGGTAGCGAGAGCCTTGTGCGCTTCACTATGCGCAAAGGGACGGAGCTTTATAGGAATCTCTCTTTGGTCTCGGATTTTACACCCGTGTTTCGGGGGGCACCCGCTTTGGATTTTACACCCGCGACGGCTTCGACCCATCTCCAGAGCCCTGTCGATTTGAGGAGGGACCTCGACAGCCACCTCTTTGTCATCGAACATTGCGTGTTGTTGACGTCAAGATTAGCTAAGGATCTTCTAAGATTCAAACGCCAAAGGTGAATTGAGAAACAACTTCATTTTCTACACACGATATCCCTGAAAAAACGCATCTAGCTTTCTGAAGAAAGTTTTTTATATTTTTTTGTATTTTGTACATCATTTTTTTACAATGCTTTTGAGTATATATATACACACACAAAGAAGAGAGTCAATCTTAATAGACGTCCTAATGAGGAGACAAAATAGGAAGTAGAGTGACTCGAATTCCTATATTATCTCTAACTTACAGCTCATACCAAAGATCGATTTGGATTTTTATATTATCTCTAATTGACAATTAATGCCACACTTCCCTCAAGTGGGTGAAAAGATATTTTTGATACCCGACTTAACAAGCGAGTTATGGAAAGGCCTTGCTTGACATAGCCTTAGTAAGTATGTCCACCAATTGATCTTCAGACCTAACAAAAGGAAACCAAACCACCTTAGCCTCTAAATTTTGCTTACCTCAATGTGCTTGGTCCCATCATTTTGAGCTAGATTGTGGGAAATATCAATTGCTGCTTTATTATCACAAAATAAACTCATTTAAGACTTTGGTGGGAAATCAAGTTTTGTCATCAACCTCTTAAGCCATAGTATCTCACACAACCCTTTAGCCACCCCTCAAAACTCCGCCTTAGCACTAGACAATGCTCCTACCTTTTACTTCTTGCTCCTCCATGCAACCGAATTTCCTCCCATAAATGTAAAATACCCTGACGTAGACCTCCTATTCGAGATGCTACTTGCCCAATCTACATCCGTAAATCCCTTCACGTCAAGATAACCATCCTTCGCAAAGAACAACCTTTTCCTAGAGCCAACTTCAAGTAGCGCAAAATTTGACTCACGATGCCTACAGCAAATGCGATATCAAGGTGAGTATGTGACAAATAGATCAAGCCCCCTACTAACCTTTTATATCTATCCTTATTGGTTAGCACCTGATCCGAATACTCCCCAACTCTATAATTCTAAACTATAGGGATTTTAGCAAGCTTACACTCCAACCTTCCAACTTCAGCTAATAAGTCCAACACATATTTCCTTTGAGACAAAAAAAATTCCTCTTTTTGATCTAGTAACTTCAATGCCCAAGAAATACTTCAACCCTTCTAGATTATTCATTTCAAACTCTTCTGCTAGCTTCTCTTAAAGTTTCGAAATCTCTTCACGATCATCTCCTTTTGATCTAGCCACTTCAATGACAGCAACCTCTTTGTCATCGAACATTGTGTTTTGTTGACGTCAAGTAGCTAAGGATCTCCAAAGATTCAGATGCAAGGTGAATTGAGAAACAATTTCATCTTCTGCACATGATGTCCTTGTGGCACATCAAATTGAAAAGCTCATGAATCCTCCAACTTCCATCCAAATAATATGCTTATCACCCTTTTATTCTAATCTCGCAACACAAACACAAAAAGAGGAAAAACAATTTGAAGACCATTTTTGTGTGTTCTTAATCTTTTCCATAGCTTTTTTTTTTTTTTTGAGCCTGGAAATGAAAATTTTCTAATTCAAATAAGTTTCCTATTTTGATTAGGTTTCCTAATTTGAGAAGATTTTTTCAAAAGATACTTCCTTTTTGAATAGTTTCCTAATTGAATTGGTTTCCTAGTTTGAGAAGATTTTCTAAAACGATATATCCTATTTTGGATCCAAGAGTGTTGAAGGCAATTAAATTCTTGTAGTGAGAATCTGTGTATAATTTCTTAGTGAAATTGAGAGATTATTTAGTGAGGAATTGTAGGAATAAACACTGTGTGAGTTATTGAGTGTAATTAGTGCTTGAAAAACAATGAAAGTATTTGAGTGACTCGAGTATAGTTGTAATCTATGTTGTATCGTTTGATTTATAGTATAATTCATTATTACTTTCCCTGTGAACGTAGGTAATTATGACCGAATCACATAAATCTAGTGTCCGATTCATTTTTTTATTTTGTCTATTTCATTGTTTGATTGCTTACTTTCCACAACAATTGGTATCATAGCTAGATTTGGCCGAGTTCAAGCAAATTGACTGTGACAAAAGGAGGAAATGTGAGAATTGATGGATTTTATGGGAACTATTTTGGTTTCCAGAAGATGCAAATTAAGGATTATCTATATCAAATGAAACTACACTTGTCCCTGTCTTGGAAGAAACTAGAGATGATGAAGCAAGCTGACTAGGTATTGCTAAATAGACAAACTTTAGGTGTTATTTGGCTAAGGTTGGCTCGCAATGTTGCGTTTAACATCATGAAAGAGAACACCACTGCATTTTTGAAGAAAGCCTCATCAGATATGTGTGGAGAAGCCCTCTACGATCAATAAGGTCTATTTGACGCTGCGTTTGTTTATCTTAAAGATCAACGAAGGTGCGTCAGCGACAATTCATATCATTGAATTCAATGTGAATATTAGTCAATTAAGTTTCGTGAGATTGACTTTGAAGATGACGCACGTGCTTTGATTTTATTATCCTCATTACTCGATAATTGGAATACTATGTTACCACTATTAGCAGTTCCTCTAGGACAACAAGCTGGACGTTTGATGAGGTTCGTGATTTAATTTTGAGTGAGAACATCCATAGACGAGAATCTAGTGAACTTGTATATGCTACTTTCATAGGTGAAATAGAGGAAGAACTAGTACACATGTTAGCGGGACTAATATAAAAATAAATAGATGTAATCAATTGGTGGTGATATCTATTGGAGTTGTGGCAAGAGAGAGAACTTTAGAAAGAATTACCTTAAGTTGAAAAAGGAGAAAGATAAGGGAATTATAGTTGAGTATGCAGATGATGTTACAATCGTAGCTGATGATAATTTGGATAATGCTAATTTTATCTTATTTATCACTAATTATTCACTATTTGATGGATGAATTATGAACTTTGGTTGTTTGTTTCATGTTACACCAAATAGAAACTGGTTTACAACTTATTAATGCATGGATAATAGTAAAGTGTAGTTGGAGAACAATGATGAGTATGATGTTGTAGGCGTTGGCAATGTTAGAATCGGAATATATGATGGTATTGTAATGACATTGACTAAAGTAAGGCAAAAGAACTTAATTTCCTTGAATGCCCTAGATTTAACTAGGTGTTAATATATTTCAAAATGTAGAATTTTGAAAAATTTTCGAAGTGCTTTAGTAATAATGAAAGGAGTCAAGCATAGTGATCTATATGAGCTTCAAGGTGGGACAGTGACAAATTTCTCCATGAAGACGTCGGATGCATTTGCTTGAAAGTTTAAATTGTGGCATATGCACTTGGGGCACATTGATGAGAGAAGCGTGAAGGTCTTAATTGAAAAAAAAATTGTTAATTGATTATGTAGTTAACGAACTGAATGTATGCAGGAGCTATGATTTAGTTCAATGGCGAAAATTGTAGTTCAATATGACAGTTAAAGATACCATAAAAATTACAAAGTTAATTCACTTGAATGTTCACAGGTTGCCGTGATTTCCTTCGAGGAAGAGGGCTAGATTTATGCTAACAATTGTGGATGATTACTCGAGAAAGACATGGGTGTTTGTGCATAGGGACAAGTTTGATACGATTGTTAGGATCAAGCGGTTAAGAGCTTTGATTGAAAAGAAAACTAATAAAATGATCAATTATGTGCGGACTAACAGTTACATGGAGTTTTGATGGAAGCTGTTAAATGAATTTTCCACAAAGAAAGGTATAGTGAGACACCGCATTAGTGCTTATAAAGCACAACATGTTGCAGAGTTGATAAGCAAAACATTACTAAAGACGGCCCATAAAATATTCTCTAGTGTTGATATGACTAGGAGATTCCTAATGGATGTATTTAATAGAACTAGCTACTTGATGAATAGATCCCCATTGACTGTGATTGGATGTCGATTCCCGAAAAAGTATGGTCAAGTAAATTGCTAATTATTCTATTCTTAGAATATTTTGTTGCCCATGTTATGTTCTAATGAGTGGTGATAAGTTCGATAGAAGGGCAAGAAAGTGCATATTCCTAGGTTATGCACAAAGTGAGCGAAGCTATAAGTTGTGATGTCCACAATTAAATTCACCTATTGTTAGTAGAAAAATTACATTAGATGAGTCTCCACTACTTATGACTATGAGTGATTATATCGGTGTTCATATAGGTTTAAACGGTGTTCAGCTTAAGGTGAAGTTGCAATTAAAAACTCATGAGGTAGTGGGTATTAGCGAAGTAATCGACACAAATAGAACTTATAACGAGGTGGAGCATATAGAGCTAACAGTTGCTATAACTGCTAAATTTGACAGGGTAAGTGTTCGATCTCTCGATATATATGGATACAACAATAGTTTTGCTTTATTTGTGATAAAGAATGTTGTGTCAGAAAATCCTTATGCAGTAGTTAAAAGTGCATGTGGAGTTGACGTTCTGATGAGGTCCTCGATTACAGTGAAGTTTAAGCGAGACTTGGACTTGAAAAATATCTATGACGGTTGAGCTCATTGGGGATTATGGAAGAAGATTACATATCAATGTCTATTTTTCCTTTAATTATCAACTTTTCAATTGAGTTACCAATTTCATTTGCCTTACTTTACTACCCCTTCCATTTACCATCTCTTTTTAGAGATTAACGTGACTCACCAATTTTTCTCCCATTATTTCTCATCTAATATTATGTTTCCAATTTTTATTTGAGCTACACATCAATAATTTTTTTAATTTGTTTAATTTACCAACCTTTCTTATCCTTGAAAAAATGTTATTTAAATTTCTAAGCAATGTTCAAATTTATAATTTATTTTTAAGGAATAACGACTTAATTAGAGTAATCTAACAACTTTTCTATGATTAAGTTACCAACTAGTTACCAACTTTAATTCGAATTAGCTACCAAATTTATTTTTTCTTTAAATACCAAATTTTCCATCTTTTACATATTTTTATTTATCTTTCTTAATTAGCCTCAAATTTACCAAGTTTTATATAAAGTTATGATTTTAATTTAAATGGCTTGTCAAATTTTCTCCAATTAAGTTATCAACTAGTTTAGGTTACTTACTCCCATTTAAAATAGTTACAGATGTATATTTGGTTTTTTCAATTTACCATTAAGTTGCTTAATCGGGAATAAAGTAGGTAAGTCATCAAAATAAAAAATATTAATTTTATATAGTAATTAGTAAACCTAAGGTGCTTATAGAAGAGTAAAATAAAAGTTGTAAGACAATAAGATATATATATATATATAGATATATCTCTCTATAAATATATATATAATTTTTCTTTTTGCTAGATATGTGAAGGTCGGTTATATTAAGAAAATAAACATCGGTAACGAATTAAAAAAAGAGTTAGTAATGCAAAAAGTAGTTAGCTCACGTATAAAAAGGTCGGTAAGTAAGGCAAACAAACGTCGTAATCACTGGAAAAAAGTGATGGATTAAGAAAAATCAAATGGACGTCTATGAACAATTCAAGAAATGAGATTTGATAATTTAATACGGGAAAGTTGGGATTCACACGAAAAGGGTTAGTAATCTCATATAATATCTTGTTAGGCGCTTTTAAGAAAAGTAAATAAATTTAGTGAAAGATAAGAGAATTTTTTTCGTCACATGTTGGAGAAGTTAATAAGTTAAATCTATCTAATTTAGGTTGATTTGTCTAAGTATGGATATAATTTCCATTATATCGCTTTATTTATAATTGAATCATGTGTTATTCTCTCATGGAGTAGGTTCTACTAACCATACCGCATAAATTGGGAGTCTAATTGATTTTCTTATTTTGTTTATTTTGTTGATCACTTGTTTTTGAAAGCAAGTCTAGGGACTAAGAAGCATTAACCTGAGAGAAATGATATCACAAGCTTCTAGCGTTTTCGGGCAATCGCACTTGGAGTTTCCAGACTAAGTGAGTTACAATACTCTGGGACTAAGAAGATCAGTTTCTCTTCATCACGGGGCGCATTCGTCTATCGATCTTAGTGGTTGCCGCCTATGAAACACTAATATTTTTGGGAGCTTGTGTATCGTGTCTGATACTCCAACACGTGTCCGACACTTGGTCAACTCAAGATACTCTTCAACATGTGAATCCAATTCCCAATGGGTCAATTTAAAAAAAAAAATCAATAGATAAGGGGTCAAAATGTAAATATGTAAAAATAAAAATAAAAATGTTAAATGAAGAAATAAGAAAAACCTAGTATTCTCTTCTCTTCTAACTCTCACTTTTCATGACACATAATTCACCCCCCAAATTTGTTTTTTCTCTTTTAATTCCACACATTCTGACACACACAAGTCCTAAATGTGGATTGCTTGTTTTTTTCCTTCAAGTTTTATTAATTATTTGAATGGAGTTGAATTCGCTAATTTGAAACAATGAATAATGTTAACAATTGGTAGATTAATGTTTTAGTATAAATTCATTCTAGATTCTTATTTATTTATTTATTTATAAAATCATAATAATGATAATTTATCATGTATATTTTTAATATAAAATGTGTCATAATGTGTTATAATATGTCAAAATTCTCTATTTATTTATTTATTTATAAATGACGTATTGGTATGTCGTGTCGTGTCGTATCGTGGTTGATGCTACTTAAGTTGCCACTAAGTCAAGAACAAAGATGAGAGGTAAATAAAGAGAAGATTACCTTTTCCTCAATGACTTGAAGATTGGTGACTCTTTCGCCTTAATCAGAACCGCACCTTCTTTCTTAAGTGTGAAGTAAACTTAACATAGGGTACAACACCTACGGCATTAGCCTTCGTTATTGAGTTGACTTGGATTATGCAACACAAATGCCAAATTTAGAAGAGATATACGTGTCCGCGTGTCGTGTCGTATTATGTCACGTCGCATGTCACGTGTTGGTACTATTTAAGTTGTCACTAAATCAAGAACAAAGATAAGAGATAAATAAAGAGAAGACTATCTTTTCCTCGATGACTTGAAGATTGATGACTCTTTTGCCTTTAACTGGACCCGCACCTTCTTTCTTAAGTGGAAAGTGAAACATAAGATGGGGTGCGACGTCTACGGCATTAGCCATCATTATTGAGTTGACTTGGATTTTGCAAAACAAATGCCAAAATTTAGAAGACTCCAATGAGTTCTCCGTGTTGGTTGGGCCGAACCTAGTGCGTGTTGGGAGGGTGTGATCCACACGACAGATGATGACGATTGAAATCACAAGTCTTTCCTCGGTTTAGATTGTCGGTCAACAAAGTCTTCGAAGGACGCGTTACATAAAAGTTAGCCACAGTAAAAGATAATTAAGAAGTAGCGACGTAAGATAGACGAATTGAATTACAAATTTAGAGGCGGACTTTAGCTTAATATTCCTGAATAAATTAAAAGTATGGGGGTCACATTGAACAAATTCAAAGTTTAAAAATGATATTACACATTAAACCAAAATTAATAAACTCTTTGTGTTATTTTCTCAATATTAAATGAATCGAGATATCAAAAGATGTAAATGAAGTGTTGAGGAGACTGTTTTGTGTGATGTCTTATCCTCAGTTCATTCATTCTACTTTTTTGGATATTACCCTCTGATAATTAAGCAGTCGATGATCGACAGCGAGGCTAGCGACTAGCGGCGGTGGTAGACAGCTGGGAGTGGTGACAATAGATGGTGAACAGCGAGCGATCGATGAACTAGCAATGGCGGCGACGGTGGCTAAGAGTGGTGACAGCAGATGGTGAACGGCCTTTGGTGATGACAGATGAGCAACTGACTAATAGAAAGGACAATGATTGAGAAAATTTTTTATTTCTCATTTATGTTCCATAAATAGAAAAGTAAAATAAATAAAAAATATTTCTGATTTCTATTCCAAACCTATTTCTAAGATATTAATTTATTCTAAAAATAGAAAAATAAAATTATTTTACCAAAAGGATTTATATTCAAGAAACAAATCTAAAATAGAAAAGTAGTTTTAGAACAGAAATATAATGGTTATCATACGTGTCCTTAATTTCACTTTCGCCGTTAATTCCACTTTCTTTAAGTCAACCAGAAAAAAAGAAAAGTCATCCAAACGAGGGAAACGTTTTCCTACGTAACTTTTTCCCCACATTTCTCTCCAAACACTGTTTGTGTCGTTCGAGAGACGCCAGTCAACCCCCCATTTCTTTAACCAAAAAAAAAAACCATTTCAAACTAAGGTACCCTTTTTAGTGGCAAACTCGCTAGAAATGTGGAATTGTAATGTGTTCTTTATTTTTTTCCCCAAAAAATTCACTTTCACTTGAGTTAATTACCAAATCAATTTTTTTCTAATTACAAGCTTTTGTCATCTTTTGTCAGCCTTAAATTTACCTACTCATATATGAAATTAGTAGCTTTAATTTAAGTTGTCAACTAGTTTGGTTACAAACTCTCATTAGAAAAAGTTACCGGTGTTTATTTGATTATTCTTCAATCAGACAACTTTTATATTAGTTTACCTAATTGGGAATAAAGTTGGTAAGTCATAAAATAAAGATTGGTAAATTTAAGGTGCTTGTAAGAAACTTAAATAAAAGTTGGTTAATAACAAAAAAAAAAATCTTTTTGTCAAAGATAAGAAAGTAATCTTAGGAAAAATTAAGTTGGTAACTAACTCAAATAAAAGTTAGTAACACAAAATTAGTTGGAAATTTAATCATATTAAAGGCTGGTAAGTAAGGCAAATAAATGCAGTAAGCCAATAGAGACATTGATAAATTAAGAAATTAAATAAGAATTATTAAGCAACTTAAATGAGAATTTCTAATTCACACGAAATATGTTATTAATCTCATGTAATATTCGAAAAGTTTAAGGTGTTTCTAGAAAAAGTAAGTAAGAGTTACTAAAAGATTAGAGGTTTTCTGTGTATGTATGTGTGCATTCTTGATAAGAGAAGTTGGTAAGGTGAAAACAAAATAACCAAGTAAACATTGGTAATTGTTACGACCAACGAAAGGAAAAAAAATCATTAGCTAACTCAAATAAGAGTTATAAATGCAAGATAAGTTGATAATTTAATCGGGAGAAAAATTTATAACCGCTGTAATTGAGATTGGTATTTTCTAACAAAGTTGGTAATATCCACACACGCGGGCCCATTCTTCGAATTCGCCGTGAATAGGAGCAAATTTCTGGGCCCAAAGGGCCCAATAGGCCCAATTTCCTCCATCTTCCAGCAATGCGAATGAGCCCTTTTTCAGGCATCATTTCCGGTCCGTGCAAACCTCCTCTAGAGTGGTGGAAAAAAACGAAAGACAGCCCGAAGCTTTGCTGATATGTGACTACTTATGTCCAAAGGAGAAATGAAGTGATGTGAATGGTGCCGTACGGGACCGAGGTCCCTCTATTCACATATTATGCACGTGTGTATCTATATGTATGCACGGCCAAGACGATAATCGCGAAATAATCAAACACCAGAGGAAGCTTTGCTGATATGTGACTACTTATGTCCAAAGGAGAAATGAAGTGATGTGAATGGTGCCGTACGGGACCGAGGTCCCTCTATTCACATATTATGCACGTGTGTATCTATATGTATGCACGGCCAAGACGATAATCGCGAAATAATCAAACACCGGTTTTTCCAGATCAGGATGTAGACAAACCATGGAATCCGAGCCAGACCCTCAAGGAATCACTTACGTATTGCCTGCGTGATGATTTCGCCGGCGCTGCTGCCTTCTAGCGTACCCATGGCGATCATGAATCGTGACACACGACCGTGGACTAAAGTAATACACTAGACCAACTTGCCAAATGCATGATTTTCGCGTCCATAATCAAGCCCAGAGCACGAAACCTAGGGAACAACGAGGACCAAACAAGGCTTAAAAGCAGCGGACACCAGGTGGGCGTCGCGGTTTTGTCGGGAGCCCGAGAAGCGTGATGCGAAAATAGCAGAAAAAACTGTCGAGACAACGAGGCAAAAAACCAAAGCATGCATAAGAAACAAAGACGCAAAAGTCTCATCGCCTATGCTTTTCTAGGGTTTGGTCATAAGCTGAATCTAGCGAATCACGTTTGGTAAGTTCACGGGGGCCATTTTAGAGGCGGAATTTTCTTCCCGCAGATCAAGGCTCGTCGATGAGCGCAGCACCTCCTTGCGTGAGTGAACATCTCTCGTGGGGACGTCAAGATTCGGAAAGACAGTCAGTCCGAAACTTCCGAAGTCCAATCGAGCACTGTGGACGCACGGGAATGAGGGCTCGCGGCTCTGTAGCTCTAGGCCCTGTCTCGAGCCCGCCTTTGAAAAATTCTACGGGAAGCAGACATTTTTGCGGCTCCATGGAGAAACTTGCCCCCGCGATTTCCAGCGCGTCGGTTCGACTTTTGACCACGTGCGAAGATGTGCGGTTTGTCTTGTTTTGTCGCGACAGTTGGAGATGTCACCGGGACGCAGTGATGGCGCGAGGCTCGCGTGGCTTTTGGGTGATGGGACGCTTCGACCTTCGCGGCTCTCTAGGGTTTGGGTGAGGCCCCGCTGTGGGGTTTGTCGCCAGGCACTTTGAACACTTCCTTGGATGACTTTGGTTTGGCTTGATGTTGATTCAGCAAGTGGCAATTGCATTTGGGGCCCGGGCAAATTCGATTTGTCTCGTTTTGATTTGTTTCGATTATATTTTGACGGGTCGGCCCTATAAATTGATTGGTTTATTTTATGATATCTTGGTCGAGTTGAAATACATTTGAAGTTGTCTAAAAAACTCAATCAGAGGTAGGCTTTCATGATGGAATAGTCACTCATTGCTATTAACCATGAAAAAGGAAATGGATGAGGAATTAAGAAAAAAGGCTCAACACAACCGACAATGTGTTTTTTTCCTTTTCTTTTAATGGGTAAGTAAAAGGAGCGGTGGTAATCGACAATCAAGTGAAAGACCCTCCTGAGCATTGCCATGGGATTGCTTAACTCTCTTTGGCAGAAATTAATGTTTGATTTGGACTTTGATTACTGTTTATTTTAAGCAAGCCTATCGCTCAATTGTATCATTAGATGCGAGTTGAGGAAGCACAAATGATGTTTAAGTCTAGTTCTCAAGCTACTTATGCCGTGGATAAATCCAAATTTCCCAAGTTTAGGAGCTATTACGGGATTTATGCAGGCTCTAAATTGCGCGGGATTAAATTTTAACCAGCTCAGCCCAACGATATCCTGATGGTTAATGCACAACATTATCCGGTATGTATCGACCATATTTTTTGTGCATTTGATCGATGCATAGTCGGAATTTTCAGATTCTGTGGATGTCATGTCAAGCCACAACCACGTGAGCTCTTTGCATTCGACTCTCTCTGGTGTAACCAACATGACGTGGCAATCGATATCCACTTGACGTGTCAGCATGCAGAAGCCGACAAGGCGGATGGGTTCGAGGCCAGCTTGGAGAATAATGGTCTCCCTTCAAGCCAAATTGTCCGGAAAGAAGTGGGGCCAGAATTCCTTTCTGGACAGCTAACTGACCGAAAGCGAAAGGCATTATATATTTTGAAAGAAAATAATAGACTCGGCAAAAAAATAATTCTGTTGAGATCCGTGGAAGGCTAACAACGAAAAATATATCTAAAGGAGGCAGCAAAGTTGACGTGACGAAAGAGTTGGGTGAATTTTTGAGAAATATCTATAAGTGTCCATTGCAAAAAAGAGAAGATATGTTTGGCTCTAAATAAGGATTTTTAGGTCAGTACCGCTTGATTTTCCTAAATTTACTGATGATAAGGATGTCTTCAAAGTCACTTCTAGATTGCATTCAATAGAACTGAAAATAGAGCATTGAAAAGTGTTGAATTTTGAGTTAAGCTTGTAATGTTAGATGCTATTTATTTCCACGCAACAGATGACACTTAAATGGCGAAGAGAAAATCCAAATGAAACGTGACATAACACGAAATACAATATATGATTACAATATGCTGACACTAACCATCAACCTTATTAAGTGTTAAATAACATAAGCGCTAAATTATAACCATTGAATATGTTTGATATGTTTCCCAAATTTTAATTCTCGGTACAAATTGACTCATTCAATGATGACTAGCCGAAACCAAGACATTGATCCATTGTGATTTCTCCGAGCATTTTAGTTAATAGCGAATAGGTTAGAAGCCAACCATGATCAATGCTGCTATGAAACTTTAAACCAAGGATACAATTTCCTTTCTTTATTTTTTAATCAGCACGCGGAAAAATAATAATAAAGAAATAATAAATGTGGCAACTGTCCGCAATTTCTTTTTCTTTTTTCTTTTCCCCCAATTGCCAGTTGGATAGCAATCTCATCTCAACAAACATAACTAGGAACCTCGATCGATCGCATGAGGTCCGAAGGGGGACCACCACGTCAGCGCGGCTCGTCCGGAACCATAAATCCGGGAGAGGGCGGCCCCGATTGGCGGTGGGCCCGAAACTCAATTTCCATTTCCCTTTTTTTCTCTCGCGCCACTCGATGCTCGTCGTCGCGCCACGTGTCCCTTCCGCGTCATTAGATTAAGGCAAGAAATAAGGGGGGAGACCCCCTTTTTCTGCGCCGAAATGTTGCAACGGCGGTCCGGCCCCACGCGCGTAGAATTTGGACGTTGCCCTTCTCGACGTACTTTATTTACGAAGGGTACCCTTTATGCATGCGCGCCCTTTATGCAATTTTAAATTATCCCTCTCCTTTTTTTATTTTTTATATCCATTAGGTATTCTTTAGGGATAACAAAAACTCGATCAGAATGGCAGGGTTATCGAATTGAGTACCGACGACTCAGGCTTTAATTTGGCAAGATACTCAACTCGAGCGAAAAGACGAGCAGGGTTTTAGATATTCGTGAATTTAAAGCAGTTCCATGATAGCTTTAATGATAGACCCTAAGTCCATATGTTAGTAGGGCTTTGACTTTGGTAAACTCATTCAAATCTCATATCAAAATTTTTAGTAAAATGTACGCAACCCATTTCAAACGACAAACAAGTTAAATACAGATTTCTTGACCCATTTTGCCACCTTTAATCGCAAGTGGTCGAACAATCCAATTCAAGCCGCACTGTTCAATCTAACTTTTAAATTAGAGTGAAAGACATAAATGACCCATAAAATATGTACTTAATTTATTCAATATAGTCTTGAATTTTAGTCTAGTGTGTTATGTGATTAATGATTTTTGATTTGTTTAATATTATTCATAAAATTTTTGCATATGATAAATTTTTGTCATTCCATTAATTCAATATTATTTATTATTGAATATTTTTGTGCAGTTTAAGGATTAAATTGTAAATTATGCCAGGAGGCCGTGGCTTTAAGAAAGCACCGGGGTAGTTTCGGTAAAAAGTGACGTCAGAAACTGCCAAAGGGGGAAACTGGGTCGGCGCCTGGATCGGTTGTCCACCGCCCATCACCCGACCAATTTTATCATCTCTCTCTCTCTCTTCGCCTTTTTTCTGATTTTGTTATCCAATTAATTTTAAAAAAAATACATCATGTTTTTAAGAAAAAGGGGGGATAAAAAGCGAAACATCTTTTCTACTTTTGGGCGGGCCCCACCCGAGTCCAACCTTAATAATTTTTGTCCCCCCCCCCCCCCTCGCCTAATGATTCCACGCCTGCCCCCCTCCTTTGCGCGATTGATTAACATGGAGTCTCTCTTATTTTGTAAATGACAAATTTGACGACAGTTGGACTCCACTTTTGCCTCCTCCTCCCTGCGATTCCTCTTCTTGCCTTTTCGTTTCAATGCGTCTTACAAAGCGTGATCAGTCTCGCGTTCACATTAATTTTTCAAAGCGGGATCGGAAAGCGCCCCCACCCGTAATTGATGGCATCAAGGAAGGAAGATTTGAATCATCGTTGAATCTCAACCTGTCCCGTTCCGTTGTAACCGGGAGAAAATCTTTAGAGGATTCGGATGAAGGCGGCTTTGATTTTTTTTTTTTTGGAAAAAGAGCCAGGAAACATTGTGCGGCGAACGGATTAGAATGTGACGTTCAGTGACTTGAAATAGATAGAGAGTTGTAAAGAGAACGTGCGTTTACCTGTAATTTCTTGTTGCGTTTCGCCGAATTAATAAAAACATAACAGGTGCAATCTTTAACAGTTTTTCAAAAGTTCAAACCGAATTAGTTATAAGTAAAAGTAGTACTGGAATTTCAAAGTTTCGTACATTCTGATTGAAAAAAGGAAATAATGCAAAATAAAAGTGATCTCAATTGAAAAACAAATTATACATGATGTTTAAGTTGTTGGGGGTGGGAATAGTGAAATGATGATGCGGTTCTTTGAGAAGATTTTTCGATGGTTTCCTTTTTTCTTTTTTTTTTTTTTCTGTCATGCTTTATTGTTTTTCATCTAACCTCTCATTTGCCACAATATATGCTATTTTGAGCAAATCAACAAGTATATACATTTTCAACAAAATTGAATTGATGACGTGGCTTTCTTACCATCATGGAATTTTTTTCCCCTTTTTTCATCTGAAAAATAGACACTCAATATCGCCATTTAGTGTCAAATGAATAGTTGCAAGACAACAAGAAGTATCCCGTTTTTGTAATGTGTACTTTGGCATTTTAGAAGTGAATATCCAAATTTTTTCTAAGCACATTATAGACGCCAAATTTAAATCTTTCGACAATAGGCACAATAACGATGGACGAATGATCTATCGTATTATGATTAAATAAAAATTCGAAAAATCATTATGATGTGCATCGGTACTAAGTCAGGAATGGCAAAATGAAAATGATCTCAATTCGAAAACATAATGTATGTGATGTTTGGGTTGTTGGGGGGTGGGAATAGTGCAATGATGATGCGGCGCTTTGAGAGGATTTTTCAATTGTTTCCTTTTTATTTCCTGTCGTGCTTTATTGTTTTTCACCTAAACCTCTCATTTGCAGCAATTATGCTATTTTGAGCAAAACAAAAAGCATTTACATTTTCAACAAAATAGAATTGATGACGTGGCCTTCTTACCATTGTGGGTTGTTTTTTTTCCTTTTCTCTCCCTTTTTTCCGTTTGAAAATAAGCACTAAATATTACTATTGATTGTCAACGGAATAAATAGTTACAACACGAAAAAAAATCCCATGTTTGTGATCGATAACTATGGACAAATGAATGGACGAAAGGATTAATATGTGATCTATCGCATTACACTTAAATAAAAATTGAAATAATTGTAATCGATTTTTTGTGATTTCTTATTTTCTTCTTTTTCTTTCAGCTTTGGAAGTGATTTTCACGATTTATATTTTGTATTTTTACAAGAGTGATCCTTCAATTTTCGAAAGGCAATTAATTCATGCCGAGCGAAGTTCTCCACGCTCTCTTTATCGCCGTACCTCCTCAAGGATCTCGAGCATTCTTTTGGGGCTTGGCCGGAAAGAATAAACGGATGTAACGTTTACGTCTTTTTTGTTAATAAAGAAACAAAAAAAGATGAACACTTTTTGAACAAAAATATCGTTTGGTAAATTTATTGAATAAAAAATAAATAAAACACGTTTGGTAAATTTTTGTTCTTTTTTTGTTTCTTTTAATTTTTTTATATTTTTTTTTCATTTTTCATTTTTTTTTATTTTTTACTTTTTTTATTTTCTTCTTTTTCTTTCAGCTTTAAAAGTGATTTTCACGATTTATATTTTGTATTTTCACAAGACTGATCCTTCAAATTTCGAAAGGCAATTAATTCATGCCGAACGAACTTCTCCATAGTCTCTTTATCGCCGTACCTCCTCAAGGATCTCGAGCATTCTTTTGGGGCTTGGACGGAAAGAATAATTTTTCGAACACCCTGTTCCTCACTCACAATTTTAAAAATCCAATAATAATTAAAAAAATAGATTTCACAATATTCTCCCCAAAAAACAAAAATATCCACCGTAAATAAAACAGCAGTCAGCTCGCCTTCTTCACCACTCTCTCTCTCTCTCTCTCTCTCTCTCTCTCTCTGCATCCTCTGTTCTGCAGCCTGCAGCCATTCCAGGCGTCTCCCTATCTCCTTCTCCTTCCCTGGCACGCCTCCGCTTTGTCATTGACATGCGCGCACAGCGCATCGCGGACTTCACCGAATAAAAAGGAGGAAAACTCGCCATTGATTGAGCATACGAAAAATGTCTGCTTCGTGGAGTGTGACGAGCTGCTTGTTCTCCGCTTCCTGCGCGCTTCTCGTCGTTCTCGCCGTCGGGTCACCGGAGAATTCGAATTCGGAGTTGCCGGTCGTCTCTTTCGATGAAGGGTACGCCCACCTCTTCGGAGACGACAATCTGGTCGTTCACGGAGATGGAAAGTCCGTTCATCTGACTCTCGACGAGCGCACAGGTTCTTGCTCTTTTTCTTCTCTTTTCTCCTTCTTTTTCCTGAACCATTCTAATGTGATGGGTGGTTTGGTTTGATTGGGTTCGTGGGTTTGCGAAAATTTCACTTTTTTTAAGCGACTCTGTTTGTGTTTTTCGAATGCGAATGCAGGGTCTGGATTTGTTTCTCAGGATCTTTACCTACACGGGTTCTTCAGTGCTTCGATTAAGCTGCCTGCGGATTACACTGCGGGAGTTGTGGTTGCATTTTATGTGAGTAGGCTCTTCAAGAACTTCAGTACCAAGCCATTGAACCTCACGTGTTTCGCTCATTTCGTTTGATATGCCTTTGGACACCTGGCTCTGTACGTTATGCATTGGAATGTTTCGTAGCTTAATCACGAACTACACCTCTGGCGACTGCTTACTGCTGTCAATTCTTGCACTTTGGGGGTTTGGAAGCAGGTTCAAGTTGCTGTTTTTAGCTTTCTCCTGTTTGGTTTCGCGCATCCAGATGAAATGAACATAAAATACGGTGATTTGTCCTTGGAAACTGTATTTAATTGATATTCTAGACTCTTTAGGCATCGCTTTGATTTTTCATGCGTGAAAAATGAAAACATGGAGATGTGTAGCGTTCTCTATATTGCTGTTTGTGTTTCCAAGACTGAGGTCAGTACAGTAGGTCACCTTCAGTCGATATTGTTCATCCCAAGAACGAAACTTCCCATCGAAGTTTTCGCTTTTATGGTTAATATTTGAATTCTGTTCTCGAGAAATTGATGGGGGCAATCAATACGCATAGAGATTTCCTTGTTCCATTTCGTTAGGTTCTTCCCAATGTTAAAAATGGTGGTGGTGGTGTTACAGCTTCACTAGTTATCTTATTGTGAAGCACATCTGTTAACTGATTTTCCCGAATTACAAATTCTTTATTCCAGATGTCCAATGGGGATATGTTTGAGAAAACTCACGATGAAATCGACTTCGAATTCTTGGGAAACATCAGAGGCAAAGAATGGAGGGTGCAGACCAATGTTTACGGTAATGGAAGCGTCGGCGTCGGCAGAGAAGAGAGATATAACCTCTGGTTCGATCCCTCCGACGATTTCCACCAGTACAGTATTCTCTGGACCGATTCTCTGATAGTGTGAGTACCAATCAGAATCTGGTGACCCTCAATTTTCAATCTCTCTTCATTCCATTTGCACATACATGCTCAAATTGGATCTTTCAAAATCTTGAAAAGTCGGAGCGGTTGCTGTCACCAAACTACCGTTACTATATTTTCTCATTAGTGAGACACATGTGGGGTTCCATGAATTCATTCGGAGGTACTTTGATGGTGATGCATCTGCTGTAGAGTAGGGCATGGTTGCATTTTTAGGAGGTTCAGCTGATCTGTCTTTTGGCCCAATATGTGCACCCCCTGGTTTCGCAAACCCGCCGGTTCCCTCATTAGTACATCGAAGATGGTGTCTAGGAGCCATTTTGGTCACTGGCGATATGGCAGCAGAATATAGGAAACAACCACCATCTCAGTGGGCCATACACATGCAGCTACTTTGTTTGATATCCCGCTAATCATCTTTCTATGTGAGTGAGAAATGTCATAAGGGTTGTTGCAATGTCACAGATGGGGTGTGCTGGTACGTGGTTTTGTAATAGGGAAGGAACATAGTTGGGAACTTTTGCGGAGATGTTTGAATAGGTAAAGATTCTACAAAGGCCATGACATTCAGAACACACAGCGTTACAAGATAATCCACATATCTAGTTCCACCTTGCAGGAATACGAAACATCTGAAAGGCTTATTTATTGTATATTTACTGGTGGTTTCTAGTGTGATTTTTTCGGTTCGGCATTTTCAGTTGCCCTTGGTTTTGGTTTCGTGTCATCGCGATTAATTCTATGATTTGCTTGTTTTGATTGTTTCTTTTCTACAGATTTTATGTGGACAATGTGCCTATTAGAGAGGTCAAGCGAACAAAGGCCATGGGCGGAGACTTCCCCTCTAAACCGATGACCTTGTATGCCACAATCTGGGATGGATCCAGTTGGGCTACCAATGGAGGCAAATACCGGGTGAGCTACAAGTACGCCCCCTACATTGTCGAGTTCTCTGATCTAGTCCTCCATGGGTGTGCAGTCGATCCTATCGAACACTCATCAGCATGCGATGCAGTCCTTCCTTCGGGATCGATCCCTACAGCCATCGCACGTGAACAGAGAGTCCAGATGGAGAGCTTCAGGAAGAGGCACATGACTTACTCGTACTGCTATGACCGAGCTCGGTACAAGATCCCTCCTCCCGAGTGCATCCTAAGTGTGAAAGAAGCCAAGCACCTCCGGTCCTTCGATCCTGTCACCTTCGGCCAAGGCAAGCGGCATTTTGCGAAGCGTCGCCACCGCCGTGTGTCGGCTACTTCCATGTGAGTTCGCGCCATCAACCGATTGTCCATTCCATTCTACAAGGCTGTCTACAGAATTTATCCTGTGAATAGGCGGGGAGAGAGACGAAGGCGAGATATTGGATATTGACGTTGGGTCGACAGATTTCGCGGCGGATTTCGTGTATAGTTCGTGATTCCATTATGTTTGTGGGCCAAAAGAATTTGTCATTGATGTTGTTTGTCTATGTGGCTATTGCTGAATTCAATTTGGTTGATATGATTCATGTACTTGGGCATATCTCATTGCTTTTTTAGCTTCAATAAACATGTTCATGGTGGGGGCAATCAGTCTGCTTGCTTGCACTCATATAAATCAAAAGTGTCTTTTGTCCCCTCATCAGCTTCAGCATGACATGGGCTGTCCTATTATGTTGGTGTGAATGGGGGGTCTCGAAACATTTGTCTATAAATCTTCTGGTCAGAGGGGAGGGAGATTTTTGTCAGAGGCCAAGTGGAATCCCAGGTTCAGTTAAGAGCATCTGTTGTTCCTCAGAGGCCTGGTCTGTGAGGAATAATTGTTTTCAAAGGTTATTGCTTTGAGTTAGTGGTGGTTGAGAGAGAGAGAGAGAGAGAGAGAGCACCTCATGGTTGCCATTTGAGAAATCATTTTCTTGAGCATAGAGACAAAGATCCATGTGGGCACCAAACCACACCAAGGTACTTCATTCCTAAGGGTCCATGGATTATTCGTCTATTCTTGGAGGGGTAAGGGGAAATTTTTCCCAGGGTCTGCGGATATTCCGGTCTTATCGCGTGCGCATTCCTCGAGATTTCCGAAAATCAATGGGAAAGCCTGCCAGCCGAACCTTAAACCGCCTTTTGACTTAAATTAAATGGGAGAGAAAGAGAGGTAAATTATTGAATTAGACGCCTCGAATGGGTTGCTATAGAAAAGATTGGGTTGAGACCTGAGCAAATCTTTAAACTGCTCTAGAGGATCCGAGGATGGACCTCGATAAAAAGCATCCCTCATAGGGCTCTCCACCACAACCAAACCCCCTTCAGGGGAGGAGGTAAGGATCTCTACCCTGGATTCCCGCGACGCCTTCTCCAGTGAAATACTTAGGCGTGATACAGGAAAATGAAAGGAGTTTCCTCCCAAAAAGGGGGAAACCGCCTTTTAACTTAAATTAAATAGGAGGGAAGAGAGGTAAATTATTGAATTAGACGCCTCGGATGGGTTGCTATAGAAAAGAGTGGGATGCTATAGAAAAGGGTGGGTCACAAGAGAACCGTCTGAAATCCTTGAATAGGTGCCACTAGAAAGATTTTCTTTTTCCAGCTCAACGGTGCCCCCCCTTTTTGTAGGTTATGTAATTAAAGAAAGGCGAGGTTTTGCTTTTGCCAACTCTATGGATTTGCGTACGATCTCTTTGCCCGTTTTAGGCATTTGTTTGCCGGCACCAAAAAGGAAAAATGAATTCAAAAAGGTAACAACTTGCAGAAAGTGATGAGATCAGCTTAGCTTGGAAATTTAAGCGGGTGTTTTGTGCTACTTTTCAATTTTATACAATTAATAGGAATGTTTGATTTTCACAATAAATCACTCATAAGTTGTTAAGAAGAAAAGATATTGAGTAAAGTGCTATGATTATGTGACGAGAAGAAAGTAATCTATTAAAAAAAAAATGCAGCAGCAAAGTTCTCAATATGATTACGATCTCTGCCTTTGGTGTTTCGATATCAGCTCTTCAAAATTTGAAGGGTGAGTTATCTCATATTTTTATGATTTTAACAATTTAACCTTTTATTTTTATCTGTTGGCAATAGGTCTAATAATTTTGAGCTTAGATTTTGAGTAGGCCGACAAAAAGGGCCTAGTAAAGCCCAAATTCAAATGGTTTCAGCTTGCCCATCTACACATAGGGCGAACCCAACAAACATGGAGGTCATTTTCATCCGAATCGACGTGTGCTGTAGTGTCTAGGAAGTATTGCATTAGTTGAAGGGTCTGAAAAAGGATAAAAAATTTCAAGGCTATGTTCAAACTAGATATGTAAAAGGCTTATGATCGAGTGGAATGGAGTTTTTTGAAGACATGTATAATAGAGATGGGTTTGGTGTTGTTTTGGTTATTTGGGTAACACAATGTGCATCAATGATCTTTTTCAGCATCAAATTTAACGGGGAGCCCTTGCATTATTTTCAACCCTCATGAGGAATTCAACAAGGCGGCTCACTTTTTCGTAATCTCTTCATTCTGATTACTAATGTGTTATCCTTCTTATTGAACAAAGCAATTGCCAATGAGTGCAAAAGGGGATAAAGCTAAACAAGTTCTGTTCAACTTTATTCCACTTACTCTTTGTGGATGATCTAATCATCTCTCTTAATGGGAGAATTAATCAATGCCAAAATGTTGTTGTTGTCTTAATCAATACTGTTATGTATCAACTCAAACAAATTGGCTATATTTTTCATTAGCAATTGCCCACATAGCCTAAGAATAAATATGAGCATTGAGTTGAGAGTTCTTGAGACAGAGAAGACTAGCAAAAATTTGGGAATACCTTCAGATTTGGGTGCCAAAAAAAAAAAAAAAAACAGATGTTTGCACGGATTCTAGCTATGGTAAATATGAAATTGGAAGGATAGAAAGAGAAATTGATATTTAAGGCTGGAAAAGAAATTCTAACTAAATTTGCGTAGCAATCTCTATTGCCATATGCCATGTTAATTTTCAAAATCCCTCTTTCTATATGTCGAGCCATTCGACAAAAAGTTGTTGCTTTTTGGTGGAGAAATGTTGAGAGCCAATATGGAATGCGCCGGAGGAAATGGGTTGTTCTAAAATCCAAAAAAAAATGAAGGAAGACTTGGATTTAGACATTTAATTATCTTCAACAAGACAATACTAGTGAAACAAGCTTGGAGGATGATGCAAACTCCTTTTTCTTCGTGGAGTCACTTAATGAAAGGTTTATATTTCCCTCGTTATGATTTCTAGCATGCAAGAACGGGTCCCCGGCTTCCTTAGGGTTCACAAAGCATTTTATTGGGTAGGGATACTATATATCCCCAGGTTAGATGGGTTGTCGGAAATGAAGGAAAAATCAACATTTGAGAAGATAAATGGCTGCCTAGAGGACTAATTGGGGGTCTTGTAAATGGGGGGGATCCTAAGTGGGTAGCTGGTTTAATCATCACTAAGGATGCAAGGTTGAACTGGTGGTGCAGGATATGTTTGATGCTGAAATTACAATAAAAGTATTGGCTTTTCCTCTAAGTCGCCAGCTATCAGAGGATAAACTGGTGTAGACTACTACTAAAGTTGGTAATCATACAGTGAAAAGCGCCTACAACAACATAGAGAGGAATCATGGAGTCCAAGTTTCGTGAGGTTTCTCATTAGGAATCTGTTGTTTCGTTGGGTAATCTTTTAACAAAGTAAGTCGGTAAGAGTATGCTATTCGTATTAATTTTTGGAAGCAATCTCCTGTAGAGCGTGAAGTAACCAGCAACCCTGGTTATGAGCAAGCTAGTGATGGTCATGATGGTGAAGCCGTAGAGCAGGTGGCTCTACAGCTTAGTAGGTGAAAGAAAGTACTGCCAAAGTAGTTCAGTTGGCTTGGAATGCCACACTTGTCAGGGAGAGCGCAAGTGACTGAAGATTCGCGAACAGCTTTGATCAGGGAGCTGATGCCACATTTCTGATGAGGCCATGGCAGGTCGGACCTTGGCCATATAAAAACTGTTGCCCCAAGCCTGGAGCACCAGGGGGATACATAGGCATTCGAGGACCAACAGATGGTGCCATAGCGACGGGTCTCATCTGCGAGAACTGCGCCTGCAATCTTGCTCTTCTCGCTTCTTTCCTTTGGGCAAGTGCAACATACAGAGGTTTGCTGACAACCATCTTATTATTCATACCAGCAAGAGCTCGAGCTGCTTCATCAGGAGATGAGAATGCCACAAATCCAGAGCCCCTGCTAATTCCATTAGGATCACGCATAACCTTACAGGAAGTAATTGTTCCAAACTCTGAGAACAATTCCTTGAGTTTCTCATCATCAATGCTATCATTGAGATTCTTAACATAGAGATTTGCACCTTGAAACTTGTCTACTGTTTCCTTCATGCTCTGCTCAAACCGTGCTTTCAGTTCGAGCTCTCTTTCAGACTTTTTCTGGGCTCTTCCAACATGCCATTCCTTCTCATCAATCTTTTTACCATTCAAAGAGTCAACTGCCTTGGCAGCATCATCTGCATTTTCAAAACTGACAAATCCAAAACATATTGATTTACCCTCTCCATCTTTCATTACAACAGCACTGGTTATGGGCCCATACTCGCCAAATGTCCTCTTCAAATCTTCATCTGTAGTCGATTCTGATAAGTTTTTTACATACACATTGTTGAATTTTGTCTTGTTAAGAGCAGTATCCCTTTCTTGCTTGCGGAGAAAGTGTCCAACATAAACTTGTTTATCGTTGATCAGTATTCCATTCAACTTATCTATTGCATTTTGAGCTGATTCTTCATTATCAAATTGAACGAATCCATAACCCTTTGATTGGCCTTGAGCATCATTGGCCACTTTGCAGGAAAGACTGTTGCCAAATGAAGAAAAATTTCGTGCAGCGCTTTGTGGTCAATCGCCTTGTCCAGATTCTTGATAAATATGTTCGCAGTCCCACTCTTGTGGATGCAAGGATCCCTATGGGAATACATAATTCGAATGGGCTTGTTATTCACTGGAGTGAAATTCAGTGCATCCAAGGCCCTTGTCGCATCCTGAGGGTCGCTATAGTTGACGTAGCCATAACCCAGGGACCGGCGGGTGCTCAGGTCCCGGCAAACCCTCACGGAGACGACCTGGCCGACCTGGCTGCGAGTCGTTGACGGTGAAGTCCGTATCTCTCGACGTATCATTAGGGTTGTGGCCCGGAGGTCGCTTCAATGCTCATCTTGTGGGTGTCCGTCATTTTTCTCCCATCTCGATGTCCTTTGCCATCTTGTTCTCATTCGATTGGGACGTCTTTTCACTTGTGTGGGCATATGTTGGGTTAGGTATGGCCCATCTAATTTGTTTTATTTAGTGAAAAAATGGGCCAATGCGAGCTATATAGATGACTTAGGGTCCAACTTATTTATGCCCCTTATCCAAATTCCACCCTATCCATCCATTTTCATCTCTACGTGTAAGAAATTTGAAGAGACAAAAATACCTTCAAATCACTCATATGAGATGCACTTGTACTGCATCAGTTACTTTGAGATTTGACGATCCATGCATGAGCTTTTTCTAATTAACACACCATGACATCAATCAACGTATTTAGGACTCCAAAATCGCTATTATGATATCGTCTTTATCTGTGTCATTTCTTAGGATGATAACTGGAAAAAGTTTGCATTGTGTTAGGCAAAATGGATCCGCTAGCGAGCTAGAAGAAATGTTAATAGAAACAAAGGTACACATAAGGCAATCCGAATTTCATAGTGATTGAAATTGTTATGCGGTTTCACACTCATCCACTTTGTCATTTATTTTACAATAAGATCATCTTCATAAATCTTTTCCAGCACTTATACGTGGTGCACAAATACTCACTTGATTATCACAAGGACGACATTGGGTTAGTTTAGATAGTAGTGGGTACTTCTTGCAACTCTTTGAATATATAAAGTAATAATTTTCAATTTGACAATAATTTTTTCCCCATTTCTTGAAAAAGAATTATATTGAGTGAATTGTCATAATTTCGTGACGAGAATTGTAATCATTTAAATAGACGAATGTGGCAGTAGAATTTCGATGTGATTTCCATTTTTTTTTTTTTTTTTTTTTGGTGTTTTGCTTTGGACTCTCAAAAATTGAAACATGGATTACCTTGAATTTCTACAAAAATGAAGATCTTATTATTTAAAGGCAATTGCGATGTCTTCATGATTTTTGAAATTTAACCTTTTTTTTTTTTTTTAATCTTTATCTTTTGGAAACAGGTCTAATAGTATTGAGCTCAAATTTTGACTAGGCCGACAAGAAAGGCCTAGTGTAGCCCAAATTCAAACAGTTTCGGCTTGCTCATCTACGCGTAGGCCGAACCCAAAAAACTCTCACTCTAATTTTAATTCATTTTTCAATCTCTTAAATTCCACGTAAGCATTCTTTCCCAAAATAAAACAAAATATACACAAGCAATTTTAAACAGGCAAAAAATAACCCCAAACCGCTAATGCGAGATGCATCTACACCGCACCAGCCACTTTTTCCATGGTGCGATGAATGTACGAAGCCCATTGTGATTGATACACATTTCTCAAGTATACGAGATAATTGGAGAAAAGACCGAGGTCCGGGGAGTACACGATCCATGTAGAGGCCGAATGGAATTTTTCCAAAATTGTTTTCCTAGTTTCGACTTCTGAATCATTCTCCATCTGATTAACATGACACGACACGACAATAATCCATGTGCTCGGGAATTCAAAACCCCCAGGACGGTGTCACTGTCTATCTTTGCCATTTTCAAGGAATGATAAACTAAAAGAAACTGCCAGCGTCGGGTCGATTCGGGGGTGCCAATGTGACAAAGAAAGCCACGTCCTTCGCATAAAGCGTGTAAGCCAAAAACCAGTTGCGATTCGGGGATGGCTCGTCCGGGGAAGGCGGGACGAAAGCCGCATTCCTTACGCGAGCGGGCAAGAGAAAACGCTTGGCATCATCTGAGAATGAATCGACCGAGGAAGGCTGTAAAGAAGGAAGCTTCGTCCCTTGGTTTTTAGCTTCCTACATCCCCCCACAAAAATCAAAATCCCGGGGTTGAAGCCGTTTGGTTGTACAGTTTGACATTTTCCCAATATATCTCTTACTTTCACCAAAAAAAAAAAAAAATCAAAATCCCGGAGTGGGGGAGAATATCCGGAATCTAACGCAGCATCGTGTCCTTCGCAGTTTGCACTCAAATAGTTCGATTTGGGGAAAATATATTTGATGTAGATTCGATCCTAAGCAACCATGATCAAGAATTCGTCATCGAAGTTTATAGTTCGCTTCCTTTGATACAACATCCATAACGTTATGACATCGCATTGTTTGAATAATAGAACGGATGTAATTTTATCTTTGGTTCGATAACCACCACTTTGTAATAGCAAATAAATGAGGATAAATTGTCCAAAATCGAATTATCACTCTTGGTTATATAATGACTAGACCCATACACTCCTAACGCATTAAAATTGTCACACTATATAATCTCCAAAATTGATCATTAATTACTGGGATATGTAACAATAAGCCATACAATATACTAGAATCTGATAATATGCCACCCCGATAGAGAGAGGAATAGAGGAACTAGAGAATGAGATTTAGTGGACCCCTATAATGCGGGAAAATTGTCCATCCAATCATAAAGTTATTATATGGATGCCTATTTAGTTTTAAATTATTCAATTTTGCCAATTTTTTTTCCAAATCTTTGTGCAAATTTTCAATGTAGGTCTTCTAACCAATTTTCACTAGAAATCTTTGAGTTATGGTATGCTACATAGAATGGCTAACGATAACTAGATTGTTATGCTATCAATTTCCGGCAAAAAAGTGGCTAAAAAACCACATTTAAATTCACGAAAATATTTATGACTAAATTCACAATTATGAAAAGTTTAGAATTGAATTAACATTCGTACAATAAATTTAAGATCGATCGGGTGATTTTCCCTCTATAATGTACACATGTAAGTCATAAGAGATAGGTCATAGACTCATAGCTATCCATATGGATTGTGTATTAGTCATTAGATTTTAATTATGCTTACACCGATGCTATGTGCTATAGTTTTTCATAATTAATCCATGCCGGATAACTTAGGAGGTAGTATTTGACCAAAAAATAAATAAATTATGAGGCAGTAAACATGTGATAAGATGGATTATACTGCAAGCAAACTCGCATTGAAACTTTTGCACCAAGTGACGTGACAGTAATCCACTGTATTTTCACACCACAAAACAAAGGGCAACAATCAAACCAATCGACCCCACTTTGAAAAGAATCGTGGTTGAATTTTGTGTCTTGCAAACTGTACAAACCACAAATTCAATACCCAATCGCTCTCATTCTTCTGAAAGGACAAATTGAAGTACACTACGTAGGAACACGGTTTGAATCGCATGGCACGTCTATTTCACAAAATATAAATAATTTAAAAAATATTTTTATAAAAATGATTAGTTGAATCATTTATAAAAATAAATTAAATTTTTTTAATTATTTATCAAAATGTTTAAATATAAATTGTTGTTGATAATGAAATAAATTTGTATTAATTAATTATTTTAAATGATAAAAGAAATCACTTTTAGAAAAATAATAATATTATATGACTGTAAATTATTTTTTGTTGATCGATGATTTTTCAGCAAATCAAACGTGTGAAAGTCTTAAAAGCTCATTGAAGGGATATTCTTTCCTTCAATTAAACACATCCTTAGTTGAAATTTGACATCACAGAATCACAAAATTTCAAGTGACGATGCTTATATGATGGAGAAAAGAGGCTAGGCAGTGCTCCATTGGTGAAGAGCCTTGCCCTCGATGTCATAGAAAATGATGTGGATTAGGATCTCTGTTAATTTTCTTTGTCATACTGTCCTATTCTCTCTCTTTGACTTTGGATCCATCTCCACTAGTCAAGAACTGAACTGGAACCGCACTAGACAAAAAAATATCACAAGGATACATTAAAATGACATTATTTTCTCTCGATTAAATAAAAATTCCTAGGTCCTGAATCAAGCTTATATGTATATTAAACACTTTTTGCGATCTATGTAGGGTTAGACTAGAGACGTGAATATATAAATGAGATTGGATCTTTCTAGGTATCGAGAGATCAACGATGATAAATGGTCACTATTAAATATCATGTATGCTTATTGCTATCACTATCACTGTTAGCATTAATCTTTTTAACACCTTATTAGATTCTTTCTTTAGGGCGATGTTTGCAAAAACAATTAGCCATTGGGAGTGTTTATGTGTTCTAAGTAGTAGTCATGGCCGATTCTATAAGAGAAAATAGTACAAATGATCTTTAATATCTAAATATGCAATGTTGTCCCTGAACTTTTAATTTATTTAATGTGGTTCTTGAACTTTTGATAAATGTCCAATGCAGTCTAGTCCCTATACTACATTAAAATGCCCAATGTTATTCTTCCATTGATGCAAGTTTAGGACAAGATTAAATATTTTCATATTGTACATGAACTAAATTAAACATGGTCAAAGATTACATTAAATAAATTAAAAGTTCGGAGATGACAATATTGGTTTAAAACTTAAGAATCATTTGTGTTATTTTCCCTTTATGTAAAGATCAACATTGTTTGCCAAGATTCGCGTACAATCTCTTTGCTGATAGTAGGATTTGTTTGCTGGTATTGGGAAGGAATATTAAACTGGAAAGGTTACTATTTGCAGGAAGCGATAATCAGCTGAAGTTTGGTTATTAGTAGGTGTTTACTTCACAGTGAATATATACTAGTTTTAGATAAAATTTGGCGGAGATGACTTAATGACAAATTGTCAAAAGACTTATAATTGAATTGTCATAATTGAAATAACAAGATTATGACTTTTTGAACAATTATCCCTCAAATCTTCATATGATGGAGAGTGATTGAAATCGCTTTGCAGTCCCCACTTGAGCACAAATAGCTTTTTGGTCCATGAATTTGAAACAGCACATAGCATTTGCGAATAACCTATCCGAGAATGGTTGGACGAAGCTTCGTCCATTGGTTTCCAAGGGGAATATTCGGAATCTAACGAAGAATTGTACCCTTTGCAATTTGTTTTCAAATTGCTCATTCATGCTTAGGGATGATTTTATGAAAAAGACATTTGATGTAGATTCAATCCGCGCTTTTAAGAGTGAATAACCACGGTCAAGAATTGACTACCTGATATTTTCTAAAAAGATATTCATCATTAAAGTTTGTAGGTCCCGTTCTCTCTAAGAAAATAATAAAACCCTATAACATGATAGACATAACGTTATGACATTGCTTTATTAAAACAGTAATACAAATGTTATTTTGTTGTTTGTCTGATAACGGACGCTCTGCAATAGCAAAGAAATAAGAGCAAAATGTCGAAAAATGAATTGTCACTCTTAATGAGTATGTTCGTACACTAGCGACGCATTAATTAAGTTACGTTGATCATTTTTAGTGGGGATATTTAATAGTAAAAACAAAATCAACTCACATCAAAACTTTTGCATCAAGTGACGTGACAACATTTAATTGTAATTTTTAGACAATTAAACAAGGCAAAAGTCAGATGCGTCGGCCCCCACTTGTGCATAATGGCGGTTGAATTTATGTCTTGAAAATTATCCAATACTCCGTCACCCACACTCTTGAAAAAGGACAGATTAAAGTACACAGATTGTAGTGACCCGGTCTTGGTCTTAGTCTTGATTAATATTAGTATATTCATTAAAAGTCTCATATACTTGATATGCCCTAAGGTCACATTCGTAGCAATGAAATGCCCCCCGAATGACAATAATATATATATTATAGTCTCATTGATGAAAATTCTTGCGGTAGGCTAGGCATCATAACTACATAACTACTCATACAACATGACAAACTTTTACATTAGCTACTTAAGTGAAATTCGAGATTACATAGTCATAACTTTTGGAGTGGCGGGTTGCTCATATGATGGAGAAAAGAGGCTTGGCAGTGCTCCACTGATGAAGAACCTGGCCTTCGATGTCGTAGAAAACGACGTCGATCTGGGCCTCCGTGACTTGCACGGTCATGAATCCTTGGCCATCGTAGTAGAACTTGAGCTCCTCCGGATTTGGCCAGCTCACGTCACCCCTCCACGACTTGGACCCACCTCCACTAGTCAAGAACTGAATAGGACTGCTTTTGCAAAACAAAGATAATATTAAAAAGGGCACGTCAGAATGATATTATTCTTTCTAAGACATCGACAGACGGTGATGATTAGGTACAATTCATCATCATGTACTCTCATAAAAAAGACATACCTGTCCGAAGTCTCAATGCGTTCTAAGCAGTGGTCATGGCCGTTTATGTAGAGATCAACGTTGTTTGCCTGAATGATCACATTAAATATAAATGAGAAAGGGAATTAACTAGGCTGATTAAGTGTCATATATTTTTTTATAAATCTAGTTGAAAGGACCTGAATGATAGGAAGAAGCTGAGCCCCGAGCTCATCGGTGTTCTTATGGTGTCCAGCGCTTTTGATGGTGTGGTGACCTACTACGATCTTCCATTTTGCTCTCGACTCTCTCAGAGCCAAATCCACATCCTGTCACAGCAATCTAAGTGATCAGTTCTTCGTTTCACAAGTGAGATGCAAATTAAGATGCTCAGTCTGATTTGCAGTAATCAAGAATATAATAGTCAAAATTTTAGTGAGTTTGCAGTCTCATGAGGTAGAGGGAGAGCTCCAAACAAGGATGCGGACTAGGGTCCACGACAGTGTCAAAAAAGAACTTACACACTTATAATGTTCAAACGCACGTTTGTCAAGAATGCTTCATGAGCACCCGAGACTAGGGTTCTTACCCTGAGCACATTGGAGAGGTAACGTTTTCTGGGCAACACGCCACTCCAGTCATAGACATCTCCCTTCGGCTTCGTGAAGTACTTATCCACAAAAGGAGTCGTGTCCACGAAGAACAGCTCCACAATCTCTGTCGAAAAATCCGAAACACAATAGTAAAGTTAAAAACGTATTAAATTAATATAAGCACATCTATTTTAATCATGAACGTCTTTTTATCCGACATCGTCCTAAAAGTCTAGGGGCATATAAAGGGGTTGGTCCCTATCGTGTCGCTTTACCGGCATTGACGATGAAGGATCGCAAGCAAAGCCATCTGCTGTCCATTTTCCTCAGGATTGGGCTCAATTGTGCCTCCACGTCGCCCCTGTAGTCATGATTTCCCAAGACTGGAAAAGCAACCCACGAAAGAAATCGTCAAAAAGGAGAAGACCCCATTTCCATATTTCTTTTTCGAATTTCATATCTACGCTATGATTTTTCCCCCACTTATTTTGTAGGGTTTTTGTGGGAATATTTACCGCTGTACCACTGCTTCTGCAAGCCGGGATGTGTGTAGATGTTGACGAAGGACTCTTGGAAAGCCGGATCGTCCACGCCCGTGAGCCCATCTTCGTAGAAGTTGTCGCCCGTGGAGACGACGAAGTCGATGTCGAGCTTCTCTCCAATTATTCCCATCTATAGATATAATATAAGCAAAAGATAAGATATCGATAAGCTCATTATAATTCTAAGAATATACTGCCGGAAAAGAATGATGACTTTTTAATGCCCATGCGGAGCAGGTTAGACATCATTTAAAGCAAAAAGAGTCGGTGGCCAGATCATACAAGAAGATAAATAATATGCTGTAAGTGTCCCGTCTTGGACCCATTTAAAAATAGACATCCCTAATATAGTTAATTAAGTTGAACTCTGGTTTTATTATAGTTAATTACATCTTGGTATTTTTAATTTTTTTTTACCAGAGGCGACCTTGAGTGAAAAATATTCCTTTGTAGTAAACTCAAAGAGGGAGTTTTATTTGCGCACATAGGCTTATCTGGACCGGGTTCACATAAATAGATTTGTCCTATAGCAATTGGTGGGGGAGGTCGCCACACGCCAACATGAAGGAAAGAGCACACGGAATCAACAAGAGAATAATACCCTCTCGAGAACAGGATTCTAGTGCATAGACGTGCCACGTGTTCGACCCTGATTGGACGGGAATTGTTCAGAGGGAAAAAGCATCTCTCTGCCCAGTGGAAAATTGGCCCATATTAGCGAATCCCTACTAAGGTCTTAATCCGTTGGCGAAACAACAGACAAGATAAAGTTGAGAACCAAAGCTTTTGATCAAGTTGATGATGACTCAGACATTTTACACGGCAGATATAACTGATGTCTGTTTTCCTAATATATGATTTTTATTCGTGTTAACCAAGAAAAAAAAATCATGGAATAAGATAACCACATAAATCTACGGTTTCCGAACAAGTTTTAGCATCACGGAGGTCCGAACTCAAGTCGTTCCTTATCTTCTTGTGGCGGAAGGCAGAAAGCACTTTCTTGCGACGATCCACTCGGGGTTAATCTTCTGGTGATTAAAGATGGCATTTGGTATAAAGGAAAAAAAGACTAATCAGGTGTTTTACGCGGACGCTGGTTATGATCTTGTTCGAAGAAGGCTAGATGACACGACAAAGCCACAGAAAAAGTCAGAAAAGAGGAGGAAGAGAGAAAGACAGGAGCGTGACCTGGTGAGCAACTTCAGTTTGGTTGTAGTTGCCTCGTCTTCCCCAGTCTCCGACGACCAAGAACGCGAGAGACCCATCCCCTTTCGGCGACTCCGCAAACCGTTCGAGCTCACCCAGAGAAGAGACCAGACAAAACCCTAGGACTAACCCAAGAACCAAGAGCCCGTTCCACACGACAGCCATGGCGTGTGTTCTCTATTGAGTAAAATATGGAAGAAGAAGAAGAAGAGAAGAGAGAGAGAGAGAGAGTGAAGGTAAAGAGAGAAACAGAGAATGGAATGGAGTTTCTCCTTTACACGAAAAGCTTAAAGGCAAGCAACTCCTTTTATATGCCTTTGGGAAAGCGAAATGCAGCAGTGGACAAAGAGGTTGGGGGATATTATTAAAGTAGGGGGAGATGGTTTGATTATGTCTTCCGATATTTGCCCGTGGGATCGAGATTCGAGGGTATCCATGGGCATTTAAGCCTAATAACCCACAAATCGACAAGGGCCGGTCCATGAGAAACGTGGGGGTCATTTTGGGAATGGGGGCGATTAATGATTATTATGCGTGTGGACCCACTTAGGTTATCGCCCGCACTAGTTGCGTGAAGAAAAATAAATATATTTGTTAATCTATGTACCCGCATAGGGTATTGCCCTCACCAGTTACTTGGAAAAAAATGAATTTGTTTATCGCCGGGCATTAGGAGAGTAGATAACGTACGCGACTTTTCACCAAGGGAATGTCGTATATTGGAAATACGAATGCAAAGAAAAGATATATGTTAATAAGAGACACAATACTGAGTAATCGATTTGAATTTCTTGACATTCAGAAAAGTCTTAAATCTATTGTATTGAAATTAATTTAGTCATAAATTTTTATTAGTGTCAATTTAATTCTAAACATTTTCATCTAATGTCAATTCATTCCTTTGAGGTATTTTGATTGAATATTGCTGACATGGATGTCGTTCGGCTTAGGAGGCATGTCTAACTTTGACGTGGTCAAATTTTTATAATTTTTTAATAATTTTTTAATTTATTCTTTTCTTTTCTTTTTTCCTTCCTTTTCTTCCAACTAGTCACCACACCTTGTCAGCCATGGGTGAGGCTCAACCTCGCTAGATGCCGTGAGGTCGTGGCTTTCAACTTGAAGGGAAATCATCAAGAAATGTATTTGTGGAAGAAAAGAGGAGAAATGAAAAAAAGGAAGTCTTTCCCTATCTTAACTCGCTTTATGCTCTTTGTAATCTTTCTGCAAATCCAGGCTTGTGCTAATGCGAGGGATCATAAGAGAATACGAGATCCATGCCACTGGCTTGGCACGTTGCACTGTGGTCCTCTGTGAAGCGAAAGCGGCTTTGAGAAAAAGCTTTAAGCGGGCAGAAGTTAGGCTACTTCTATTATTGGAAGGGTGACTGTTTAAGTATTAAAATATTTGAAGGGTCGCCATTGAATTATCCTGTCCGTTGTGGGCAGCTTTTCTTTTGTAGCCTCGCTGTCTTCGTGATTTTGGAAAACTTCTGTCCTGATTGAATTTTTATTATTGAGAAAATATAAGTTAGGTCAATAGAAATTGTTAGAACCCTAAAGAAAATAATGTTTGGTAGGTCACGAATTTGTCCCCACAACAACTTAAGTCTCTAGTCTTTAGGGTAACTCGCCTTTACATACTACATACATCACAGCTTCCGTGATCGGAATTTGGGTACTTTTCTTTATCATCCGGTATCTTATTCTCATTCCTATATTGTTAAGTCATGCGACTGTGTTTATTCAACATGGAAGTTTGGATGACGCAGGCTAAATAATACTTCGGGATCATTTCGAAACGAACATTCAACTTGTGCAACCTCAGAAACTTGTGTGCTTTAGTCAAATAGATTCCTTAGGTATAAAGTCTGCAATGAACGAATTATCCGGAACCAACCTTGGCCTCATCTTTCAGCTAATTCAAGATATCGAGACCAAAGGTAAAAAATTGAGAGTGCTTACAAGTAATTTATCTTTTCCCACGCCTCTAGTGGCAGTTAGAAAAGAATCTCCCTCCTTTCTTTTCCCCATTTTTTTTTTTGTTTCGATTTCTATTTTATTGTCGTTCTGGAACGATAGAAAAGTGCTTTCTGACCATGTGGCTTCAGCGACCATTGAGAGAGTTGTCCGCAGATGTGGTGAGAGAGACGCTGCGACCGTATAGATAGGCATATCCGCTGAAATACTACGTCGACTGTCCATTGCTTATCTGAATCGACAATCAAAAATCAAAGCACAGTATCACATTTGTCGCTGCCAAAATGTTTGAATGTGCATAAAAAAATTGGAAAGTACTCGAAGAACAGCTAAGACTATAACCGCATTACAATTGTTCAACTGATAAAATCCACACAAAAAAAGAAGAGAGAGAGAGAGAGAGAGAGAGAGAGAAATGAAGAATATAGTGTGAGGTCATCCATGTGTTCCACTGAGAATCGATAGGAAACCTTGGCCCAACAGTCCATATCCCTCACATGTATGGAAGATTGAAAAAGAAAAAAAGAAATTTGATGATGGTTAGTTCTATTTCAAAAAAAATATATCTCATTTTTTCTTATATGGTTTACTTGCTATGCACTATTAATTACATATTGCCTGCTAAATTTTAAGGTTTAATGCAAATTACTCCTCCAGGTGTCGATTTTTGACCCATGAATTTTAGAAATCAGTTGCAATGTGGCCCTGGAGTTGACTCTAATCAAATTGTGCTTAGAACTCGACCACTCGACAACACGTGACTAACTATCGGGAGCAAATTCGTCACATAAGTGTATTTGTATAAAAAAGTAGAATAATAATTCAGAAATGTATTACTAAAGTTCTAGCAAAAACTTGACCAAAGGTGTCGGCCTGCCAAGTGGAATCAGAGGTGACAAACTGCCAGCCAAGAGCTATCGTGTCAATGGCAATGGGTGGTGAAATGTAGAGGTCTTGGTGGTGGTCGAGCACGGAGGTGACGAGGATTTGCTGTCATGGTGGTGGCCCTTGCGTGTTGGCTAGCAATGCTATGGTTAGATGTGGTTATGGGTGCTGAGGCAGCGCCGGTCTTGGTTTGGACTTAGATCCGGACTTATTCCCAAACACTAAGATGAGAAAACCTTATCCGATCCGGACTTGTATCCAGCCTATCAAATGCAGCATTTGTGCTTTGGATCCTAAGATTTTGAGCCCAAACCCAAAGCTGAAGTGTTCATTTAAGAATGCAGGAGAGCCTCTTTTATCTTTTGAACTTTCAGCCCAAACACCTGTTGCTGGTAACCAGGTAAGGGCTTACGGGTTTCAAAGTACTCACTATTGTTATCGAGAGATTAACAATGATAAATGCTCACTATTTGATCATCACGTATGCTTATTGTTATCACTATCATGAAGTTAGAGACGGTAGTGCATATTAGGCAAAATTTAGAGATTCTTTGTGTTATTTTTCCTTTATGTAAATATCAATATTGTTTGCCTGGAATTTTTTTTGTTTTTGGTCAAATTGCTTACTTAGATTTGGGTACGATGTCTTTGCCCATTTTAGGGATTTTGTTTCCAGGCATCGGAAAGGAAAATTAAATTGGAAAAGGTTACTATTTGCAGAAAGTGATAATCAAGCTGAAGTTTGGTCATTAGTGGGCGTTTATATTTCACAATAAATCTTTCACAAGCAGCCACTTTGTCCACCAAGCGATCTGTTGGAGAAATCTTTCCAGAATATTTTGAAGCTGACAAAACGTTTCTTTCAGTCTAAGTCTGGATGTTCGGAGACCGTCAGTTTAAAGTCTGAAGACTTTGTTCTTTCGAGACTTAAGACCCAAGACTCAAGACCCAAGACTCAAGACTCAAGACTCAAGACTCAAGACTTAAGACTCAAGACTCAAGACTTAAGTCTATTCTCACTGACAGTCTTTCTAATCCAGTGACGAAGGAAATCCAAAGCCGAGGTTTATGGTTGAGGATTCGATCCTATTCTCTGGAATAGATTCTTTGGTTGGATAATTATTTCGGATTCTTTAATTCTTATCTAAGATCGATTAAAGATCCGTTGGTCGACGAAATAATCTTGGAATGTTCTATTCATGGAAACCGAGATCCTGATTGTATGGGCGAACAGGATTGATGGGCTATCATCGATTCCTTAAATAGCTCGGATGATCTTCTTAATTGATTCCGTCAACGGGTAGATTGGAGGAATTCCTTTGGTAAGTGCCAACGGCTATGATGGCATAAAGGAGTATAAAAAGAAGACGTTCTAGTTGTTTTGAGTGAGTGATTGATAGAAAAATTCCAGAGTCGAAGATCCTTGATTGTTATTTGAGACTGTTTCGAGCGAAATTGTAAATGAGAGAGTATATACTTGGTGACACCTTGAGTGAGTGTGGTAGATCAACTACACCTAGATATCAAGGAAGATCAACACTGTAACATCTCTTTGATCATAGTGGAATCCAGCCAATCGGCCGTCAGTGCAGAAGAGTGGACGTAGGCTTGAATCAAGCCGAACCACTATAAACTGAGTGTTCAATTCTCTCTTTCCCTTACTTAGTCTCTCGATTGATATTTAACTCTTGCGATTGAATCATTAACTGTTTAAATATCGTGCAAGCTTCGAGAAATTTTTTATATACCTATTCACCCCCCCTCTAGGTACTCATACTAGCTATATCAATTGGTATCAGAGCCCGTGTTCTTACTTTGTTTGAAGTGTTTTACTTCAGAGTAAAAGATCCATGGCTAGTATGCTAGCACCAGGACTGATGGAGGGGCAAAGCAATACCAGACCTCCCTACTTCGATGGAAAGGATTACAACATCTGGAAAAATAAGATGAAAGCTTTCCTACGATCAAAGGATCCTCTGGAATGGGACGTTGTGGAAAGAGGAATTACTCCGGCTGCTGCATCAATCTCTGAAAGAGGGAAAGACACTATTGAAACCAGCGGAATGTCTCAAGAAGAGATAAACAAGAGACAAGCACTCGATGCAAAAGCAATTTACTCTTTATATTGTGCTTTATCTCCAACTGAATATAATAGAATATCTTCTTGTGTTACAGCAAAAGAAGTATGGGATAGATTACACATCACCTATGAAGGGACGAACGAGTGAAGGAGACCGAGAATTAACATTCTCCTTGGTCAATATGAAGCCTTCAAAATGAAACCGGGAGAATCTATAAGCGACATGTTTAGTCGTTTTACTGAGACATTGTCAATGGTCTTGAGAACCAAGGACAAAAAATTTCTGATCCCATGAAGGTGAACAAGCTTGCGTGGACTCTCTAAGGATTGGAATCATATAAAGACCTCAATAAGAGAGACGCAAAGAATCATGCCATTATCGTAGACGAGCTGATTGGAACTCTTCAGTCTTACGAAGTGGAACGAATTAATGAAGACGAAGATCCAAGAGGTAAGAAATCTATTGCATTAAAATCAAATGACGATTATGATGATGCAGATTCTGAAGATGATATGGATGATGAGGAGCTTGCTCTCATGATAAGAAGATTCAGAAAACTGAATAGAAAAGGCGAAGGTTCATCCCAAGGAAACAAAGTTTTCGGAGACAGCGAGACCAAGTACGGTTGATGATGAGGAACCAAACAAAGATGTAGTTTGCTTCGAATGTAAAAAGAAAGGACACATCGGACCCAACTGTCCTCTTCGAAAAGAAAAGAGGAAAAGGCGAGAAGTTTCGAAAGGCTCTCAAAGCTGAAACCAGGTGATACGAGAATGTGAAGAGAGTGATAATGAATACGCCAACATATGTTTGATGGCACATTCAGACTCAGACTCAGATTCTGGATCAGACTCAGACAGTGAATTTGAGGTAAGTAATTTTAAAATTCCTGTCAAAGTCTCTAAATATATTGATGAACTGTGTTTCAGTCTCAAGACTTCTCTCAAAGAAAAAGAAGATGATCTCTTGAAAGAAAATGTTTTCTTAAAAACAGACTTATCAAATATTTCAAAGAAGTTTTCGATAGGATCCGAAAAGCTTGAAAAAGTGCTTTCAGTCCAAAGACCTTACTTTAATAAGTCTGGTCTAGGTATGACAGTGGAAACAATCCCCTTGATTGATTTTCCAAAAGTAAAAGAAAGAATTAAGAAAAGACCATCAAAAGAGGCTTATAAAAATCATTTCAAAAGAGTGTTTGTAAAGTCTACGTAGGTCGAAATGCTTTAAGGTGTTCTAAGTGTGATCAGGATCATTTTGAAAAAGAATGTCCTATGGTATGGAAACCTGTTAAGAGAGTATGGCCTAATAATGTTCATCCTACTAACACCAAAGGACCCAAGAAAGTTTGGGTACCAAAGAAAGCTTGAGACTCTCTTTTGAATGCGGTCTCTGTCAAAAGAAGATAAAGTGGTATCTTGACAGCGGATGCTCAAGACACATGACAGGAGACTCAAATTGTTTCATTAAGCTTATTCAAGTAAATGGTGGAAAAGTTTCTTTCGGAGGAAATAGCAAAGGAAGTATTGTGGGATTCGGGACTGTAAAAATTGGAAATCTCACAATAAGCAATGTCTCTCTAGTGGAAGGACTCAACTACAATCTACTCAAAGCATTAGCCAGTGTGTGTGATCGGTTACAAGATCTCCTTTCAAGAAGGCATATGTTCTGGAATTAGCAAAGATTCGACTCGGTCTTTCATGGGTCAAAGGCATGGAAACATCTATCTCCTTGATGTAAAGCCAAATGAAGAACAATGCTTAATCTCAATTCAAGATGAAGCAGTTCTATGGCACGAGAAAACTTGGCCATATCAACAAGAAGCAATTAGCCAAAATCTCTTCAAAGCAGCTTGTTCGAGGTCTACCTAAATTGCCATATCTAAAGTCGACCTATGCACTCCATGCATTCGGGAAAGCAGGTAAGAAATTCATTTAAGCAAATAAATCATGTATCTACTAATCATGTATTACAGTTGCTTCATATGGATCTCTTCGGACCAACAAGAACCCGAGCATTGGAGGTAAGAAATATTGTCTAGTAATTATAGACGATTACTCTCGCTTTACTTGGGTATATTTTCTTGCAAACAAGTCGAAACCTTTTCGTACTTTGAGAAGTTTGCTAAAAGGTTCAAAATGAAAAAGGATGTGCTATTTCAAGTATAAGAACAGATCATGGAAGTGAATTTGAAAATCAAGATTTTACGAAATTTTGTGATAAATCTGGTTTTAATCATATGTTTTCCTCTCCGTATACTCCGAGCAAAATGGAGTTGTGGAAAGAAAGAATAGATCTCTTCAAGAAATGGCTAGAACACTTTTAATTGAAAGTAAAATTTCTTCACGATTTTGGGCTGAAGCTGTTTCAACTGCATGCTATATTATAAATAGAGTCTTCCTAAGACCTATTCTTGAAAAAACCCCCTATGAATTGTTCAAAGGTAAGAAGCCTATTGTTTCATACTTTCATGTATTTGGTTGCAAATGCTTTATTTTGAAAAATGCAAATGATCGAGTTGGTAAGTTTGAAGAAAGATCAGATGAAGGCATCTTCCTTGGATATTCTACATCAAGCAAAGCCTACAGAGTCTATAACAAGAAAAGCCAATCTGTGGAAGAATCAATGAATGTCAAATTCCAAGACTAAAGCACAAGATGAATCCAGCCAAACTCAATATGAAGAGTCTGAACCTGCTCTAGACCTTCCAAAGTCCTCAACTCAAGAAGCATCTCAGACTCAGGAAGTCAATCATCAAGATGCTCATGAAAACTCAAATAAAGAAAGAGATCATCAACCAATCAAATCAACCAGTAACTGGAAACACAAATCCAGTCATCCAAAAGATCTCATTATTGGCGAAATCAATGAAGGAATCCGCACCAGATCAAAAAGGCGTGAAGAATCTAGTCTTGTTGCTCTCATCTACGAAATTGAACCAAAAAGCATAGAAGAAGCTTTATCGATGAAAGCTGGATCGAAGCTATGCAAGAAGAGCTCGACAGTTCAATATTAATGATGTCGGGAATTGACATCTAAACCAAAAAGTAAAACTGTTATTGGAGCCAAATGGGTGTTCGAAACAAGATGAACGAAGAAGGAAAAGTCGTACGCAATAAAGCAAGACTCGTGGCCAAGGGATACACGCAAGAAGAAGGAATAGACTATGACGAGACTTACGCACTAGTTGCAAGGTTAGAAGCTATTCGTCTATTACTTGCGTTTGCTTGTTACAAAAATTTCAGGTTATTCCAAATGGACGTCAAAAGTGCTTTCCTAAATGGATTTATCCAAGAGGAAGTTTATGTGGAACAACCGCCTGGATTTGAAGACCCAAAGAAGCCCGACTCAGTCTTGGGATCGAAAAAGGCTGTATGGTCTAAAGCAAGCACCTCGAGCTTGGTACGACGGACTAAGTAAGTTCTTATTACGTAACGGATTTGTCAAAGGTAAAGTAGATACTACTCTGTACATCAAAAAGGAAAACAAAAGTTTTTTACTCGTTCAAATATATGTTGATGACATTATTTTTGGATCCTCTAATGAAAGTCTTTGCAAGAAATTTTCTAAGTCTATGCAGGATGAGTTTGAAATGAGTATGATGGGAGAATTAACATTTTTTCTTGGCCTTCAAATAAAGCAATTGAAGGAAGGAACTTTTATCTTTCAAGAAAAATATGCTAATGATCTTGTCAAAAGATTTGGATTGGAAAATTGCAAGAAGACTGACATACCAATGTCATGCTCTCAGAAGATAGACAAGGATGAAGAAGGGAAGAAAGTAGATCAAAAGTTGTACAGGAGCATGATCGGTTCACTTCTTTATCTTACGCTTCTAGACACGATATTTTGTTGAGTGTTTGCATCTGTGCTAGGTTTCAATCAGATCCTAGAGAATCACATCTCATTGCCGTGAAACGTATTATCAAATACGTTGCTTCATCTTCAAGCATCGGTCTTTGGTATCCAAAGATGGGAGACTTTAATCTTCTAGGATACTCGGATGCAGATCGGCCGGTTGCGAGTCGATAGAAAGAGCACTTACGGAACTTGTCAACTGCTTGGAAACGGGAGTGTCTTGGTTCTCAAGGAAGCAAAGCAACGTAGCTCTCTCAACGATGTAAGCGAGTATGTAGCTCTTGGAAGCTGCTGTTCGCAAATTCTATGGATAAAACAACAGCTACAAGACTTTGGCATTGAAGACTCATGCACGTAAATCGAGATGTGACAACACCAGCGCGATCAATCTCACCAAAAATCCAATTCTTCATTCAAGAGCAAAGCATATTGAGATTTGACATCACTTCATTAGAGATCATATTCAAAATGGAGAAATCTCGATTCAATTTGTTGATTCGAAGAGTCAACTAGCGGATATATTCACAAAGCCTTTGGAGAAAAATCAATTCGACTTCATCCGCTCAAGACTCAACATTTTGAAGCTTGAAGAAGTTAAAGTCTAGAGACTCACCAACTCTAAGACTCTGACTTTGAATCATGAGACTCAATCATTCATGGCTAAAGGCGTAAGTTGCTATTTTATCTAAAAGGTACGAATTCTTGTTTAGTTATTTTATCTAATCTCGAAAAGGTACGATCTCTCTTTTAGATATAATTCGAAAATTTTTCAAGGAATTAATTTTGGTAGTTATTGATTTTGAAACGATATGTTCGTACACCTTCCTTGTACCGATTTAAACTTCTCTTTTCAAATCCGAGGTACATATATATATACAGTTTTCTTTGCCCAAATCTTCAAAACCCTAAAAAGACACTCTCCTCCTGATACTGTTCGTCGTCGAGAAAGTGGTCATTTTTTTTTTGGGAAAAGCAAGTGAAGGAATCTTCCAATAGACAAAGGAAGATGTCGTCTTCGAGGAAATCATCAAGAATAGCAAGCAGGGGACCACAAAGAATGGAGAAGGGGCTGATTCATTTCGATCTTACAGAGGAAGAAGACTTATCAAGTCAGCGACAAAGTCCGATTCGCTCTCCTCCACGTCATTCAGCACCTCCTACCCCACAAGATGCAAGTCAACATCTGCGGAAGAAGAGATAATCGAGGAAGCCGACCCAAGAAGAGTCCAAAGACCCTCCTTTATCTATAAGCTTTATCGTGCGTTGAAAGCCTCTGGTTCTTCGTTAAAATATATAGATGACTTCCTTAAGGACAAAAATTATGGAAATGAGTATCTTTTTCTGCGGAAAATGGAAGAATTGGGAATTGCTCCTAAAGGAAGGGCAGTGGAGGCTCTTGAGAACATTCCCAGTGATCCTCGTATGCCAGGACAAAATCTGATTGACGGGAACGATGATGACAAAATGTTCCTTGAATTTAAACTTAGAATGGGTGTTGCAGCAAAGGTAAAAGGAAATCGGATGGATTTGTTTAAATCCAAGGATCAGGAGAAAGTATATTTTTTGTTGAAAAGAGGGGTGATAAACCCTAGAAGTGTCGATTTTGACTTCTGGACTCCATCAACGTGAACTTAAGAGAAAAGTTGAAATTGCTTCAACTTGAGACTTTTCGCTCGACTCTACAGACGGGTATGCTCAATCGACCGCCTATTTCTATTCAAATCTTAGCTTTTTGGATGCGAATAGAATTTCATTCGATATTCAAGATCAAGTCTACGTGGTAGATGTGAATATGTTGGCGGACATTGTTGGAGTTGAACGGGGACGATATCTCCCTATCAAAGTCTCACTGCTCGTACTACTCGGATCTTGTTAAAGATATGGACGCGAGAGAAGAAAATTACCTACTCGAGGATGAAGGCCATCAACATCGTGCTTCATAAGATTGTGATTAACTGTCTCAGACCGAAGTCTACGTCAAAGACTTATGTGTCTCTTCCTGAAGCAAAGTTGATGTATGCGATCAACTCAGGACGGAAGTTTTCTCTCCCGCACACTATTCTCTTCCATATGTACAGAGCATTGTCGAAAGACAAAGGACAATTGCCTTATCCTGGTCTGGTGACCAAGATCTTCAGACATCTGAACATTGAACTACCGCATACATTTTGTGATCGACCGTGTGAAAAGATGGTGGTAGGGTTGAAAATGTTAATGAAGATGCGTCTACGCAAGAACTCTCCAAGGCAATGGAGAAATTCAAAGTGAAAACTCCAGTCCAACTGCTTCAAAAAGGAAAGGAAAGGAGGCCATGGGTGCCCTATCGAAGAAGAAGAGAAGAACTCTCATCCTTGATGATGATGATGAAGATGAAGATGAAGATGATGAAGATCCCACTATCCAAGCGCTGACAAGAACAAGACGTTCTGTGTCTCATCAAACAGATCTTCAGCAGAACAGAGAAGAAGAAGAACAGAGAGAGAAGGAGAAAGAAGTTGAAGAAGAAGAAGAAGGAGAAAAAGAAAAGTCTGCTGACAATTCTGGAGAAAAGGGAAATGAAGAGCATGATCATCACTCTTCCCCTTTCGATGTCCTAGAGACAGGGGGAGTTAGCGAGCAAGAGAGGTTTACACCTCCCGCTGGCGTCGTGAAGATCTAAGACAATCTCGAGAAGACCCGGAAGAAGTTCAGTCTCTCAATTGCCGAAGAAGGTGATGCATCGATTCCAAATCGCGGATTATTCAAAAGCGCCATCGTCTCGCATACACTTCATCTCGAGAAAGTCAATGCCGCATACGACGGATGATTCTGCGCAGATCTTCGTAGCATCATGAATATTCTTCGGGAAATGCGGAACGAGATATATATTCGGATGTGAAATCCAAGTTTTGAAGAATGCTTTGGACAAGCATCTTGGTCTCTATGGAGGATAGACTCAAAGACCTCGCTCCGCAAATTCAAGCCAATGCCAAGGGAGAAGAGGTAGCTCATCGAGAGAAGACCGAAGAAGCTCGAAGGAGTAGTCCATCCATTGGGGATTTCCAGATCGTGCGCATTCCCAAGCGGACATGACTCCTTTCTCACCCTTTTCAATGCGACAAAAAGGGGAGAAAACCAATTTGAACAAACATCATCTTTTAAACTTTGACTTTTGTGGTTATGTTTATTTTTGAGTATGACTTGAGAACTTGAACTTGGATATGAACTTGACTGAAATTGATTTGTGGATTGTGATGCTTGACTGGTTGCATTTATTCAAGTGTTGTTATATGGTGTTTCTCATGAAAGACTAACCAATTTTCTGTGGATGCAGAGTCTGGTTGTTTTATTAATCTTTATGAGTTAGCCATATTGCTTGAGAAATGTTTTGCAGGTCAAAGATGTTCAAATCTTCAAGAAAGTTTTTGTCACCATCAAAAAGGGGGAGATTGTTGGAGAAATCTTTCCAGAATATTTTGAAGCTGACAAAACGTTTCTTTCAGTCTAAGTCTGGATGTTCGGAGACCGTCAGTTTAAAGTCTGAAGACTTTGTTCTTTCGAGACTTAAGACCCAAGACTCAAGACCCAAGACTCAAGACTCAAGACTCAAGACTCAAGACTTAAGACTCAAGACTCAAGACTTAAGTCTATTCTCACCGACGATCTTTCTAATCCAATGACGAAGGAAATCCAAAGCCGAGGTTTATGGTTGAGGATTCGATCCTATTCTCTCGGAATAGATTCTTTGGTTGGATAATTATTTCGGATTCTTTAATTCTTATCTAAGATCGATTAAAGATCCGTTGGTCGACGAAATAATCTTGGAATGTTCTATTCATGGAAACCGAGATCCTGATTGTATGGGCGAACAGGATTGATGGGCTATCATCAGATTCCTTAAATAGCTCGGATGATCTTCTTAATTGATTCCGTCCAACGGGTAGATTGGAGGAATTCCTTTGGTAAGTGCCAACGGCTATGATGGCATAAAGGAGTATAAAAAGAAGACGTTCTAGTTGTTTTGAGTGAGTGATTGATAGAAAAATTCCAGAGTCTGAAGATCCTTGATTGTTATTTGAGACTGTTCGAGCGAAATTGTAAACAGAGAGAGTATATACTTGGTGACACCTTGAGTGAGTGTGGTAGATCAACTACACCTAGATATCAAGGAAGATCAACACTGTAACATCTCTTTGATCATAGTGGAATCCAGCCAATCAATTTGTCGGTGCGAAAGAGTGGACGTAGGCTTGAATCAAGCCGAACCACTATAAACTGAGTGTTCAATTCTCTCTTTCCCTTACTTAGTCTCTCGATTGATATTTAACTCTTGCGATTGAATCATTAACTGTTTAAATATCGTGCAAGCTTCGAGAAATTTTTTATATACCTATTCACCCCCCCTCTAGGTACTCATACTAGCTATATCACGATCGACGTAAAGCACTTTTGGAAATTGGTACACATTTCTCAAGCTCAAGAAGTGATTCGGGATAATAACGAGGAGCAGGGATACTTCGAGTTTGACGACCTGTACAGGGGCTGGAATGGAATTTTTTTTGAATTTTTCCTTAATTTTTACTTCTGAATTATACTTCTGCCAATTAACACAACGTATGCAAATAGATGTAATCGAAAATATGGCATTTTCCTTATTTCGGTCATTTCGAGGGATAATAACAGAAAAAAGCAGTGCATCGTATTGGGCAAAATCGATTTGTGGATGTGCCAAAAGAGATATTGACGAAAATACATGTGCACCTATGCAATCGAAACTTCTGGAAAATTGCCCAAAAAATGGTAAATCTATCATAAGGCTGTCAATTTAGTCATAAAATTTTCAATCATGTCAATTTAGTCCTAAACTTTTTTTTTTATTTTATAATTTGTCAATTAGTCCCTCTAACCAATTTTGGCTAGTAATCGATAAAATGGATGTCGATCATCCTAAGTTCCATGAGCATTGCTTGCGCGGACAAATTTTGCAGTTTTTAAAATTTAAAATTTTGTTTACTTAATGTAATGTAATTTAATTTATTTTCTTTTCTTTATTTCACTGATAAGGCTAGTGGTCTCTTTGGATAATTTTCTTTCGGAATTTCATATGATGAAGAGGGATTGGAATTGCTTTGCAATTTCACAATCAAGCACAAAGTGATCGAAATGGGCTTGGATGAGCGATAATCATCTTTAATGTGATTGAGTTGTAAACTACGAGGACAGTAAAGAATATCGAGATGGACATGCATTAAAACGAATTACATCACTGGAATTGCAAATTGACATGAAAAGGAAAGTGCTTGAAGATGAAATATATAAGGAAAAACGAAGACAAAAGATGAACTCCTTGGTGGAGCGTTTGTCGAAAGGTTTTCTCCTTGGTCGAGCGACAGCTTTTATAAGACAAAAATGTCGAAAAATGAATTATCATTATTAATGACTATGCTCCTATGTTAGTGACACATTAATTATGTTACATCAATCATTAATTATCGGGATATTTAATGATAATAACAAAATAAATTCATGTAAAAACTTTTGCACTAGGTGGCGATAATTAACCACTGGGGGTTCGCCTCAGTGGCCACCCTTCCTACTTGGAAGGAGAAGGTGGGGGGTTCAAATCCTCACCTTCTCAGAGGGGATTGGGGTGGGGATGATTTCATTTCATGAGTGGGTTTCGACTCCCATATCCTGCAAGGAGGCATGACAAAAGTCTGAGAGTGAGTGTTAGAGTAGGATTAGAGTAGGACCAACCAAAGACCAAAAAAAAAAAAAAAAGTGGCGATAATTAATTGTACTTTTAGACAATTAAACAAGGCAACAGCCATATGAATCGGCCCCCACTTGCATCTAATCGTGGCTGAATTCGTGTCTTGAAAACTATATCTGTAGATCCAATGCCCCGTCCCTCTCATTCTTGAAAAAGGACATATTGAAGTTTTAGTCCAAGCCTTGATTAACATTAATATTCATTGAGAGTTTCAGATACTTGATATGCCCAAAGATCAAATTCCTAGCAATGAAATGCCGCCAAATGACAATAATATATACTACTTATACAACATGACAAACTCTTACATTAGTCTCTTAGTAGAAATTTGGCATTACATAATCAATCATAACTTTTCAAGTGTCGGTTGCTCATATGATGGTGACAAATGGGCGATCAAACGCTCCAATGGTGACGAACATGGCCTTCAATGTCGTAGAAAACGACGTCGATATGGGCCTCTGTGACTTGCAGAGTCATGAATCCTTGACCATCGTAGTAGAACTTGAGCTCTTCTGGATTTGGCCAGCTCACGTAACCCCTCCACGCCTTGGATCCACCTCCACTAGTCAAGAACTGAATAGGACTGCACTTGAAAAGAAAGAAAGTATTAAAAAGGGTAATGACATTATTCTTTCTAGGATATCGAGAGATCAACAGTGATGATTAGTCACGGTCCTTCATCACGCACTCTCATAAAAAAACAACTACCTATCGGAAGTGCTGATGCGTTGCAAGCAGTGGTCATGGCCGTTTATGTAGAGATCAACATTGTTTGCCTGAATGACACATAAAATGCAAATGAAAAAGGTGTGATTAAATTGGCCGATCAACCGATATATACAATTAATATATCTAGATTTTCTTTTGGTTGAAAGATATATCTAGTTGAAGGGACCTGAATGATAGGAAGAAGCTGAGCGATTAGCTCAGCTGTGCTGCCGTGCTCTCCAGCACTTTTGATGGGGTGGTGACCTATGACGATCTTCCATTTCGCTCTCGACTCTTTTAGAGCCAAATCCACGTCCTGGCACAGCAGTCTAAGAGATTAGTTCTTCGTTCCACAAGCAAGATGCAAATTAAGATGCTCAGTCTGATTCGCAGTAATCAAGAATTGCTTAATTGTCAATCTTAGTGAGTTCTTGGTCTTTTGTATTACGACCACGTCAAAGGCCACGAGGGAGGGTTGCAAACAAGTACACGGACTAGGGTTTTGCCGGAAACGTTCTGCGTTTCGGTCCATGGCATTTTCAAAAGAGAACTTACATACTTATAATGTCCAATGCATGTTTATCAAGAATACTTCATGAGCGCACGAGATTAGGGTTAGTACCTTGAGGAGATTGGAGAGGTAAGGCTTTCTGGGCAGCACACCACTCCAGTCATAGGCTTTTGGCTTCGTGAAGTACTCGTCCACAAAAGGAGTCGTGTCCACGAAGAACAGCTCCACAATCTCTGTCGAAAAAATGGAAACACGATGAACAAGAAACACATTAGATTCTATAAGCACATCTATTTGGTCACGAAATTCTTTTACTTGACTTTGTCCTAAAGTTTAGGGGCACAAAGGGGTGGGTTCTATCACGTTGCTTTACCGGCATTGACGACGAAGGATCGCAAGCAAAGCCATCTGCTGTCCACTTTCTTAAGGATCGGGCTCAGCTGTGCCTCCACGTTTCCCCTGTAGTCATGATTCCCCAAGACTGGAGAAACGACCGCAATAGAAATTGTCAAAAAAGAGAAGACCCCTTGTCATATACTATTTTTCAATATTTCATAGCTACGTTGTGATTTCGCCCATTTATTTTGTAGGGTTTTGGGGGAATATTTACCGTTGTACCACTGCTTCTGCAGTCCGGGATGTGTATAGATGTTGACGAAGGACTCTTTGAAAGCCGGATCGTCCACGCCCGTGAGGCCATCTTCGTAGAAGTTGTCGCCCGTCGAGACCACGAAGTTGATGTCTAGCTTCTCTCCAATTATTCCCATCTATATATATAATATAGGCAAAATATGAGATATTGATAAGCTCATTACCGTTCAAAGAATGTACTGCCCAAAAAGAATGATGACTTTTTAATGTCCATGCGGAGCAGGTTAGACATTATTTGAGGAAAAAAGTATTGTGGCCAGATCAAACGAAAAGATAAACATATGGTGTCGGGAAAATTATTTAAAAAATCATAAATTCATTGTATTTTTATTAATTCAGCTCTAAATATTTTAATGTTACCAATTAAGTCTTAAATTTTTTGGCGTATTATCAATTGAGTCAATCCTATCAATTTTAGTCGGAAATCATTGATATGAATGCCAATTGTCCTATATGAGCGATTGGTGCCGCCGTTCATTTTCATTTAGTCAATTATATGTTAAGTTTTTTTTTTTTTTTTTTTTTTGACCCAAGGTGAACTCGAGAAAAAAATGTTGCTTTGTCCCCGCCCCCGCGTTAGGGGGGTGGTTTCCCACGCACCGACGTGAAGAGGAGAGAGAGCACATCGAATATCCAAGGGAATGATACCCCCTCGAGAATATGATTCCACTACGTAACGTGCCACATGTTCAACAATCATTGGATGGGAACTGTTCAGACGCTATGGAATATGGCCACATTTGCGAAGCCCCACTAAGGTCTTGATCAAGTTGACAATGACTGACAACGTGTTGTCTGTTTTCCTAACATTATCATCTTATTCACGTTAATCGTCAAACACTTGATTATAATCAAGGAAAATCATTTAATAACAAAAGCACGCTATTCTATAGTTTCCAAACAAGTTTTAGCGACCGACCCAAAAAAAATTAAACAAATTTTAGCGACACGGAGGTCCGAACTCAAGACGTTCCTCTTCTTCTTGTGGCGGTAGGTAGAAAGCACTTTCTTGTGACGATCCCGCTCGGAGTCAGTCTTTCTTGTGATTAACGATGGCGTTCGGTATAAAGGGAAAAAAATTAATCAGGCGTTTTATGTGGACGCTGGTTATGATCTTGTTCAAAGAGGGCTAGATGACACGGCTAGCATAGAGAAAGTCAGAAAAAAGGAGGAAGAGAGAAAGACAGAAGCGTGACCTGGCGAGCAACTTCGGTTTGGTTGTAGTTGCCTCTTCTTCCCCAGTCTCCGACGACCAAGAACGCGAGAGACCCATCCGCTTTCGGCGACTCTACGAACCGCTCGAGTTCACCCAGAGAAAAGACCAGACAAAACCCTAGGACTAACCCAAGGACCAAGTGCTTGTTCCACACGACAGCCATGGCGTGTGTTCTCTTTCGAGTGAAATGTGGAGGAAGAAGAAGAAGAAGAAGAAGAAGAAAGAATGTGGGAATGGAAAGAGTTTCTTCTGTTGCACGTAAAGCTTAAAGGCAAGCAACTCCTTTCTTATGCCTTTGGTAAAGCGAAACGCAACAACGATGAAAAGAAATTGGGTGTATTATTAAAGTACGGGAGATGATTCGATCATGTTTCCGATATAGACCGTGGGAACGAGATTCGAAGGTATTCATGAGAAACGTGGGGTCATTTTGGGAATGGGGGCGATTAATGATTATTGTGTGCGTGGGCCGACTTTGGTTATCATCCTCACCAATTACATGGAGAAAAATAAATAAATTTTGCTAATCCAGAGACCCGCTTGGGTTATTGCCCTTACAGTTACATGGAGAAGAATGAATTTGTCAATCGCTAGACATTGGTTTTCTCTCCCTAAGCTGGTAAAGAAGATCTTTTAACGTGCACGACGTTCCGTGCATGTAAAATGGGAATATCGTATATTAAAAATACAGCATTCATACATGGACAAAGAAAAATCTATTAATAAGACATGATCATTTCAAGAAAGAATACCAATCTGTCGATCAACGTTTAAATCATTGGCGTTTTTTTTTCCCTCGTTATGACACGAGTTGTGTTAGGAGTCGCACGTTGATTCTACAAAAATAACACATGCAAACAATCCACTCAAACAAAATATAATAATAAAGAACATAATTAGAAGAACACACTAGAAAATTTATTATTAAAATTCACCCAAACTTGAGATATATTTCCGTGCAAAGTTACTCTACAATTTCATGAGATTTTGAAGAAAGTTAGAATATGACGATTATCTTTTCTCACGATTGGAGTACAAAGAGATTGAGAACTCTCACAAAAAGAAAACTCACTTTTTTTTCTCCTTTTCTTTCCTCTCTATTTTCTTTTTTTAGTGTCTTGACGGTTAGCATCTAACTATTATTGATATAAAAGTGTAGGTTTTAAACCAAAAAGCAAAATTAATAGAAAAGACAATAAAAAAAATCCACCTAAAAAAGATTTGACCTCATCTACCAACAATTTCCCACTTGAAGACAAATACCCTAGTGTACCAAATAACTCCACATCCATCTTCTTCTAAGCTAGTAACTGAAAAAATTTGTATCTCCACGATACTCTTCATCAATCATCATGGAATAATACTAATGGTAGTAATACAAAAAATATATTTTTCTCTATCTACTACCTTGGTAAACATGTCAGTTGGATTTTTCGAGCTATTAATTTTCTATAAGCTCTAACTCATTATCTTTCAATGTTAACTCGATGAAATGATAATGCTTCTTGACGTGTCTAGTCCTTGAGTGATAAATTACATTCTTTCTAAGTGCATTGTATTTTAACTATCACTCTATAGTATGCTCACTAGCTACTTTCAATGTAACATCTCAATGTAATCTTATAACCACATAATTTACCTGGAGGCTTTCGTGATCTCCACATATTCCACTTTGTTGTCAATAGAGCCACTACTTTATGTAGTTGAGATATCCAACTTATTATTATACCTGTAATTGTAAAGATATATCTAGTAATACTCTTACCACCATCTTGATCACTCAAGTGATATGCATCCACATAACCTTACAACTTTAAAGATGTACCATCATAACAAAAAGAATAATTTGATGTACCTACTGGATATCCCAATATCCATTTTACTCCATTTTAATACTCTCTACTTTGGTTCTACATATATTGACAAACAACTCCCACTACCTGTACAATGTTTAGTTTCGTGCTCACCATGTCATACCTCAAACTTCCCACTGCTGATGCATATGGAACTACCATTATATCATTTTCAAAGTTTAAGTACTTAGACACATATCCATTGAAAAGCTTGAAGTGACTCACTAGAGAAGTTGCAACTAATTTTGCCTTGTCCTTGCTGAATCTCTTTAGCATCCTGTTCACATAGTCTTCCTACGAAAATCATAATTTCTTATTTTTCCCATCTCTAATGATTTTCATGCCTAAAATATTCTTGGCCTCTCCCAAGTCTTTCAAAGCAAACTGCAATGTTAATATCTTATTCACTTTTGTGATTCTCTTCATATTGGAGCTAGCCACTAGCATATCATCCACATGGAAAGAGAGATGCATGATATTGCCATCGTCATACTTGCAAAAGTAAAACAATGACTAGCCTCTTAGTGTGCAAATCCGTTTTCTTTCATGAAACCATCAAATTTTAGATACCATTGTTGCAAAACTTGTTTCAAGCCATACAAGTTTATCTTCAAGCGATATACCATGTGCTAATTATCTTTGACTTCAAAACTTTTAGATTGTGCCATGTATAATTCTTCATCTAGGTTACCGTGTAAAAATGTCGTTTTCATGTTTTACTTAAGATGAAGATCCTCCACTGCAACTTTACTTAGCAAAACTTCTAATTGATGTCATTTTCACTATTGGTGAAAATATCTCAGAGTAGTCGATCCATTCTTTTTTAGAGAAGCCATTGATCACAAGTCTTGCATTGTATTTGATACTACCATTTGCTTCATTCTTAATCTTGTACACCACTTGTTTAGCGAAACCTTTTTACCTATGAACAACTTGGTTAACTCTCAAGTTTTGTTTGGAAGTAACAAGCCCATATTGTCTTTCATAGTACACTCCTATTGCATGTGAGATATGTCTTTCTTTGCCTCATCATTGGTCTATGGTTCTCTTTAATTACCTTTGACTTTCTCACATGTGTATACCCCCTCAAGATAGGTACTTCAGGGTCGTTAGTCTACTCCGAATCATTATGTTCCTCTTAAACTGCCCTCTCATTGATAATAGGATCATCTTGAATCTCTTTTTCAAGTGCACTTTGATCTATTACCACCATTTTCACAAGAAAATATTCAGTGGTTGGTAATCACCACGTCATCATCCTACATGGCGCATGCAAGCCAAGGTGTCTCCACTAATAGGCCAATACGTGTCCTTTGACTTAGACTAGCCGGAAAATAGAGAAGTCTAAAGTTAGATGGTTTTTTTTTCTCTCCTCTGGCTGCCGATTGAAAAGAGACTCAGTAAAAGCAATAATTAATGCTCTTGCCACTCAAAAACCTCTCTCCTCTTTTCAATTTTCAAGCATTTTTTTGCTTTCTGTTTAACAAAGACACCCTCTCTCTCTTTTTCCAACATGCCCAATCGCCTCAATCTCCACCTCCGCCTCCCTCCCCCTTCCCCAAAGCCCCTGCCGGTCACAAGGGGCTGCTCAGATCTGCCTCTGGCATATCACCTCTCCCAAGACCCCTACTCGATCGTAGTTGTTTGGTCCCAAGCCCCCTTCGCCTCCCCTGTCACCTCTGAAGCCTCATCGATGGCTATAATTCATCAATTGGCTCCTCTCTCTCTCTCTCTCTCCTACCCACGCTCGCATTGGTCTCTTGGGAACCTTAGCAACATCTATTGTGGCAGAAAGAGAGAGCCATTTCAACAACTCTATTTGGAACATTTCCAATAGTTGGAACATCAACAAGAGCGTTTTCTTTTTCGATGCACATGTAAATCGGGCTACACGTCCATGGCCTCTAATTCTTTCATCTCTCTCACATGTTGGATTCATTGTTCCGTGACATCTGTAGTTAACGCTCTAGGTGAGTGGTCGAAGCCATGGACTAGAGTTTGGGTTCTTCGGTGTGCCGTGCTCTGGCTACTATGCATGCGGTGCAATTGCATGCGTGGATGGGGCTGCCGTCGCAAAGTAAACTAAGGTCTTTTAGGTATGGAATCTGTTGGGAAAATATGGCTTCGTATTGGGTAGAACAATGAAGTCGGATCGTTAGAATACTCAAGTCGGACTTTGAGGCGTGATATCACTTTCTTTAAGGATTTATTTGCCCCACAACGTTGCTAATGGTCACCGGCAAAAATCCTCCAGGATACAACAAAATCTCGGATGAGAATACTAAATAGCAATTCTAGTATTTCTCCGGGTCTCTCTAAGAAACAATCGAACGCTGTAATTTTTTTCAGAAAGAAGACTTGAAAAATGACCACACTTTTCTTTCCGAAAAATGACAAGTATATATATGAAACAGTCTCGCAACTCTTCGTGAAAATTACGAACAAACACGTCTTTAGAAAATTGTTCGGATAAACAAATGCAACTCTTCGAAAGAAGTCGAAAAACAAACAATTGCAATCCTTCGGGAAAGTTAAAAACCGAATAGGTAATTTTTCCAAAGGTTGTCTTGAAAAGACACAAACAAAATTCGGAATAATTTTGTTAATAATAATAATTTTTTTTAAAATAGAATTTCGAATTTTCATTTATATTTCATTTCCGGAATTCTCAAATTAAAAGGCAACCTTTGAACTAAAAAATAAAAATAAAAAATAAATAGCAAAGGATTAATGCTAATTAAACCGCGGGGCGTGCTAAGTGCTAAGTGCGCCAAAATCGCGCACCCGCACGCGGGTATGGTGGGGTCTACCCCCACCTAATCACTCCTTTAACTACAAAAGGAAATCCCACATATTTAAACTGACCCACTTGCTCTCACCTTTTCTATATGGGACAAAGTAAAATGTACTAATTTTTTTTTAACAAACAAAATTCCAACAGAATCTTGGTGATGGTGGCTGCTTCAACTTCTAGGTCCAGCCGAAGTCGTAGAGCTTATTGGGAGGCTGAGGGGGATAGTTCTTCACTAGCCATTGTGGCTCCTATGAAGTAGGTCACGTCCTTGGTCATTCCCGCCGAAGATTTTGTCGTCATGACTTTTGGTATAAAAGTTTTAATGTTATTGTTGATTTGCTGTAGGAAGAGAGTGGAAGTGATTATTTTCTATGATGAGAAGTTTTTCCTAATTGGAACCAATTAGAACGTGGTTGTTTAAGGTTTGGCGTTGCACCTTCTATAGTCAAGAGCTTGTAAGTCCTTGTGGCAAGTTTAAGATTAGCTGTAGCTATGAGTGTTGAGTTCCGTAAGTACAAAAACGACATTAACGGGCGTGGTGAGCATGAATTCATTTATATGTCATAAACCTTGATGAATAAGATCTATGCAATTTTCACCCTTGCTTTCCTTTACAGGAAAGTAATTGAAAATATTGGTATCTTTTGAAAAATTTTAATAGGGGCAAAACCTATTTTTGGGTTCAAAATATTGGAACATAACTCTTATGACTTTCAGCTGTCTCCAAATATTAGAGAAGTGAGTTGGGGCAAGAGCCCCCGCATTCCATTATACAGATCCATCTGCTGAATGGGGACAAAATGTGCTTATACGAGTGGCATGCGAACTGAGGATATGGTTTGATTTGTGTTGCCAAGGAGAGAAGGGCAGTGGGGAAATCCGTATCATGTTGGGAATGCGTTGGGTGGAAGATGGGCAATAGAGTTATCTATTCTTGAAAGCAATTTAGGGATAGCTAGCCCCAAGGAATGCAGACAAATGAAGCTTTGGTATGACGCGCCTACAACAATTGAATTCTGTGATTTAGTACTTCCAGCAAAGTGACAAAAGGAGGAAAAATTCTGTACACCTTGATAGTTCGATCAACTTTGTAATGTGAAGTCTATTTGGATTTGTTAGTTGCTTTTTCATGATTATATTAGCATTCACCTTGTAAAATAACATCTACATGTGTTTGAGTTTTGGTTAGAGAAGCATTGCAAAATTTCCTATATGTAGTTAAGACCCTGCATCGCGCTGTTTTAACCTTTTGCATGTGTACTAATTAATGTCTTTAGCCGACGGTTTCATGAAAGCTGGTGGAAAAACTAATGATGCAAAAGCAGGGGACCCCTTCAAAAATCGAAAATTAATCTCCTACCCAGGGAATGAATAACCAAATAACTTTTGTTTGTAAATGGCTTTGTGCAATTTCTCTCAGTTGCTGCGTTGGCATCATGAATTTTCATCATGTCCATTGCTTTAGTACTTTGTTTTAAGGTATCATTTGGGTTATTAAATAGGTTCCTTGCTATTGTAGGGTATGGGAAAATGCCGAGCACATTTTCAGACTGCCTATTGAGCTTGGCACAAAGCAAATATCATACTTTGAGAGGCTCAAAGAATTTACACTGTACAACGGCCTCGACCCCGCATTCATCACCCAATCTGCCGATGAGCCAAAATTGGATAAATTTAGCATAGCTACCTATTGAATGTCAGCTGCTTTACATGCAAACACTAGCAATTTCATAATGCCCCAGATGTGCTTTGTTCACTCCCTTTCCATGTTGTAGTTGCATGAACAAGGCATCAAAATCGTGCATTTATCAGTATGTCTCACTAGATTGGGCAAGTTTGCTTGTAGATGATTTTGTAGAGTTCCTTTCATATAGATTCCGCGACTTCTCTGCTCATGAGTTCGAGTTTCACGTGAAGTAACTAGTCAAGATAATGGGAGCAAATCTTTATGATTTCCTCTTCCGGGCAGGGGTTTTGGCAGGCCCTCGTGTGTGGTAAGTTGGTGAACTTTCAGTCATAAAAAGCTGATGTCCAAGAAGCAATGCAAGGTACATTTTTATGGTTATAGGTGTGGCTAGAACAAATTAGCTCCCTCCCAAATCTTGTCAAGAGATTTGTGTTATCACCATGATAATGTCAGTATCTTGCGGATATGAACTAATTGTTATGCGTCTCGGTGTCAATATTGATCTTTTTGAATCCCAAAACATTAGCTAGTCGTTCATCGACGCTTTTGTTGATACTTTATGATTCACTCACCACAAGATTCCGTAGCACGAGGGTGCGCGACGAGAGTACTGGACACTTCAAAGAGAGATGCGTAACGGGTCGGTGGAAGTGCAGTCGCTAAGCATGAGTTTCCGACATCGTGTCCTGATTGTCGCGGTGAAGAATGCTTTCGAACCCATGTTTGATGAGAGTTTAGGATTTTAACCGACATTGTTACTGAGAAACATGACATGACCCTCACCCTCAAGATTTGAGGTTTTGTCAAAGAGCTCTATATATTTGTCGATTTCTCCAATCTACAAAATAACTTCGAGTGAGAATTATACTAAGGCTTTTTTTTAACAATTTTTAAAAATAAATTTTAGCTTTTCTTTTTTAGTTATTAAATCTATTTTTTTAATTGAATAAAAATAATTAAAAAAGCCATGCGGAAAATGAAAAATTATTTAAAATGGCATGTCCGCGCCACGTCAGCATTTTTTGTTAAAAAAGTTGACGGTGTTAACTTTAGGACTCGATTGAAACAATTTGATAAATTTTATGAATTGATTGCACTTTTTACAAGTTTTAAAACTCAATTGCATTTTCGTGACAAGTTTTAAGACTTCTATTACACTTATCCCTAAAATTTTAGTGAAGTATGACGGTTTTCAGTTGACACTATAATATTGAACATCTCAATTACATGTTGATGAAGCTGTAATCATCGAATATCACAGGCCAATATTATGCTCCCTTACCGTGTAATTAGTTCATTCAATTTATCCCGTGTTTTAGGAAGATCGTGGTTTAGGAAGAATGATTTTATGCATGTGAGAAAGGAAAGCAAAGGGCCAGATAGAAAGGGCTTCGCTAGTAAACATTGGACTTAGGAAATACGATCTTGGTGATGTAATATATATTCTTTGATCGTTCTTTTTTCCTTTCAAATGTCAATCATTTTAGGCATCTCTGGAGAGTATATCAAAGCAAATTAGAAAAAGAAAATCTCAACTAACTTCTGCAAAAGAAGGTGTTATGGAGTCTCGGTTGATAATTGATAGAAAGTCCTTAAAACTCGCTCTCAACGAGAATTTGGAGGACTCGTTTCTGGATGTTGCAATCAATTCTGCTTCTATTATATGTTGTCAGCCTCATCCAAGCAGAAAGCTCTTGTTCCAAGAACCAGAACCTCCCTCTTTAATATTGGGAACTGCGCTCACCCCTAGTTGGAATATGCACATAATACACACGATGCTGACACGACACATGCACGATGCTAGCACGACACGTGCATAACACACTTAGGAGTCCAACGCCTGCTAGAAGTCCAACGTTATCGTTGACTTTGATCTTAATGTTTTTTGTCAATTGGCACCTCATGTAAGTCAATCAATTGCATAAAGTTACAAGGGAAATTGTTTAAAGAGCCCAAGTATAATTGACAAGAAGCAATCCCGTTGTTATTTGAGTGCACTGATAAATTTATTGCCACCTGTCCTTTTTTTAATGCATAAAAAAGCAACAAAAATTACTTAATTTTATATAACATCATCCACTTTTTCCTTATTTTTTAGCCAATTTGGGATAAATCATCCTAGAAAATAGTTCCTGGAAAATAGTTCACTGAATATTTTATTTTTCGTTTTTATGTTTTCAATTTCTTATATGTGGCTAAATTTACTTGGAATATTAGCATAACAAATAAGATTTTTGGTAGAAATTGGAATGATGAGTGAGGCGAGCGCATACATAAAGCCAGACCTACAGTTGAGTAATGAGGACAATAATTTGTGGTTGGGAATATCTAAACTCTTCTCCCTCTTTGGGTTGGCACTAACCTCCAACAGACTTCCCAGCCGTATCAAGGTTGTGTTGGCTACAACCATTCTCTTTGTCGGCTCTCTCTTCATGATCTTTGGGCCAGGCTTCTTCTACTTACTACTGGGCCGCCTTATCATCAATATCGAGGCGGGCTATACCCTTACTATAGCTTTTGTCTACATTATGAAGATATCTCCCACTTTTTACCGCGGCCTGCTCACGTCGTTCCCTAAGGTAGTCATTTCTTTTCTTTTCTTTCCTAATTTTGTAGCATATATTTATTTTTTAAAAATTTATCATCAACTTTTGTCTAAGTAAAAATTAAGGTTAGAAAATTTAAGTTAAAAAAATTGATTGTTTTTTATGCTTGTTTGGGTGTATCAGGTTTTCATGAACGAGGGCACCCTCCTAGCCTATGTCTCCCACTATTTCTTATCTAGGATGCGCACCAAATTCGCACGATCTTACATGTTCTATTTAGGAGGAATCCCTTTTGGGGTTCTGGTCATGCCAGAATCTCCCCGATGGCTTGTCAAGCATGGTCGCGTGGAGGGGGCAAGGGGCATCCTAGCACGGATCTCTGACTCCGAGGAGGAGGTGGCACGTCGGCTGGATGCTGGATGAGGTCATTAGCCAAACTAGTGGAGAGAGCGTGTGGTAGGCTGTCATCCACCCAACCTGATCAATCCCACACATGAGCATTTGTGTGTTTGGAATCTACTTGTTCCAACAAGCTTTTGGAGCTGACATTAATCTATGGCCCTCGCATTTTTGAGCAGACGAGCATTGTTTACCACAAGGAACAACTCCTCCTCGTCATAGCAGTGGACCTTGTAAAGACCATGTTCATCTCGATTTGCGTCATTAGCATTGATCGAGTGGGGGCAGCAAAGGTTGATGCTCATTAGCGTTCGCCGGATGATTTTGTCTCTCGCCTCCCTAGGTGTATCCCTCACTATCATCCATCACCACAAGGAGGTCAAGTGGGCTGGTGCCATATGTGTCTTCTCATCGATGTGCTACACAGCCTCCTTTTCCATTGGGATAGGGCCGACAGTATTGGTCTACAGCTCAGAGATCTTCCTAATGAGGTTGTGCGCCCAGGGTTGCGCAATTGACGTTGCAGTGGGCCAGGTGGTAAGCAGCGCGATGTCCATGAGTTTTATGATTATGTATAAAGCAATCACCCTGAGAGGTGCCGCCTTCCTATTCATGGGGATGGCTATGGTGGCCTAGGTCTTTGTCTACATCTTAATGCCAGAGACAAAACAAATGTCACTCGAAGAGATTACACAACTATTTGGCTCATGGACAGCGTGGAGCAGCGCGAGGGCCAACCGGGGGCCAACCAAGGTGCTTGATATCGTCTTTATGATTCTAATTCTGAATTCCGGACATACTCTATTTAGTAATTTTGAAATCTCAATTAAATTTTGGGATAAGTGTAGTAGAAGTCCTAAAACTTGTCACGGAAATGCAATTGAGTCCTAAAACTTGCAAAAAGTGCAATCAAGTCCTAAAACTTGTTAAATTATTTCAATCGAGTCCTAAAGTTAACACCGTTGACTTTTTTAACGGAAAATGTCGATGTGGCATTTAAAATTAATTTTTATTTTCCATGTGCCTTTTTAATTTTTTTTTTAATTTAAATTAAATTTAAAAACTAGAAAAGAAAAGTTAAAATTTATTTAAAAAACAAAAAAATTCAAAAAAAAAAAAGGCCGATGCTTCCTTTGTTGCCGCCCATCGCCACGGGGCCGGTGACCGTCGCTAGAGGGGTCGGCGAGGGAGGAGTTGCCTTTTTTTTCTAACAATTTTTAAAAATAAATTTTAGCTTTTCTTTTTTAGTTTTTAAATCTATTTTTAATTGAATAAAAATAATTAAAAAAGCCATGTGGAAAATGAAAAATTATTTAAAATGGCATGAAAGCGCCACGTTAGCATTTTCTGTTAAAAAATTGACGGTGTTAACTTTAGGACTCGATTGAAACAATTTGATAAATTTTAGAACTTGATTGCATTTTTTGCAAGTTTTATGACTCAATTACAATTTCGTGACAAGTTTTAAAACTTCTATTGCATTTATCCCTTAAATTTTAGTGAAGTATGACGGTTTTCAGTTGACACTATAATATCGAACATCTCAATTACATGTTGATGAAGCTGTAATAATCAAATATCACAGGCCAATATTATGCTCCCTTACCGTGTAATTAGTTCATTCAATTTATCCCGTGCTTTAGGAAGATCGTGGTTTAGGAAGAATGATTTTCTCCATGTGAGAAAGAAAAGCAAAGGGCCATATAGAAAGGGCTTCGCTAGCAAACATTGAACTTAGGAAATACGATCTTTGTGATGTAATATAGGGGTGAGCGGTTCCAGGTTCCTCAAAATGAGGAACCTGGAACCTACCCGTGGGAATTGAGAACCTGGAACCTACCCTGTCACAGGTTCCAGGGTCGGTTCCAGGTTCCCAACAGGTTCTTTTTTTTTTTTTTTTTGTTATTTTCATATTTGGACTATAACATATGCGCACGTTACCAAAAAAAAAAAATAATGTACGCGCACGTAAAAAAACTATAACGTACGCGCACGTTACCCAAAAAAAAAACTATAACGTATGCGCACGTTACCAAAAAAAAATATAACGTATGTGCACGTTATAAAAAAAAAAACTATAACGTGCACGCACGTTACCAAAAAAAATATAACGTATGCACACGTTACCAAAAAAAACTATAACGTGCACGCACGTTACAAAAAAAAAATATAACGTATGTGCACGTTACCAAAAAAAACTACGATGTACGCGTATACTACACGGTAACTTCCCACATCTTAGCAAACATACGAATGCCAATTGTTAAGAATTTAGACATACATAATCAAAACTAATAAGAAGTTTCCAAAGAAGTTTCTAAAGAGATAAAAAACCAGAAGTGCCAATACCCAATAAGATCTCAAATTTTCATCTACTCCATAGTGTGAACTCTGCAACATTTCCATGTGATTCCTTTGGCACAGCAAAACCTTGCAAAGACATAAATACAAATCAATCAAAATCCTAAGTAAAGACACAGAAAAAAAAAATCAATATTGATAATACTCCATGAAGCATGCCATTTTGCCCATCTAAAAGCTCCTAAATTTTTTGATAATATAGTTCAAAAATTCAATGTACATAAAAAGGAGCTTGCATTAAAATTACGATAAACAAAATTGCTTATCAATAAGCCAACAAAAAAACCTGGCTTGACTTCTCAACCGTTGGATCCATTGCAAGTGCGATACCACCAACTTTATTTATCAATCATAATCTCCGCATTAAGACCAACCATATCTGAAAAAAAAAAGAAAAAGAGGAAGATATTAAATAAAATATTCACTTATCAAATATACAAAAAAAAAATTACAATATATAAAGATATAAACATTACTTACCCAACTCAAATTGTTCTGCGTTCTCAATACACTCTTCAACATCAAGCGGTACACGAGCGGCTCTCAACCAATCTTGAGTGCAAATCAAAGCTTCAACTACTTTTGGAGTTAAAGAACTCCGAAAGCCATCAAGCACACGACCCGATGTACTAAAAGTTGATTCTGAAGCAACGGTAGTTACAGGAATTGACAAAATATCTCGAGCCATCAAGGAAAGGATCTTATATTTTGAGCCATTATTCTTCCACCAAATCAAAATGTCAATACCAAGATCCTTTTCATTTTTTTCTTGAAGATACTCATCAAGCTCGGACTTGTTGCCATCGCTCCCTTGTTCATTCGAGTAGAAATACATTTTCTTCCAATCTTGGGCGTTATGCTTCTTTATTCCTTCGCTACCACTTGTATCGGTATTGGAATTTGAACTACTACTACTTACACCCAAATTATGGCCACCAAAATCTTGATTACTTGAAGGAAGAGAATATTGCTCATAAAATTCATACAAACGCTCCAATGTATCCTTCACCTTGTAATGCATCTCTTTAATTTTCGATTCATCATCATAAATTTGTCCATACAAGAAACTCACATAATTTAACTTGGCTCTAGGATCTAACACAACCGCAATCAACACCATCATATTCACTTTATCCAAGCTTCCATAATATTTGTCAAATTTTTCTTTCATTTTCACACCCATATCTTGAAGCTTAGGATTCGAAGCATTGATCGCCTCTTTCAAATTTCTATATAAAACAGCTATCCCTTCAAAATAATCATTTGAAGTAACATATGAAGTCCCAGACATCTGATTGGTGGCATCATAGAATATTTTGAGAAAATCCGAAAGAACAATAGCATTTTCCCAATCATCTTCACTAGGAGTTTCATAATTAAGCTCACTTGCAAAAGATGGATCGTGATCTTCCATCCTTTCAAAAGCTTTTCTGAACTTTATAGCGGTCTCTAACATGAGGTAAGTGGAGTTCCATCTAGTGGCGACATCAAGAACTACCGAACCCTTATAAGTGATCTTTTCTTTCTCAATGTAAGATTGAAATACTTGGGCTCTTGTAGGAGAACTCCTTACATATCTAACAATATTTCGAATACGTGCAATGGAGTCACGTACCATAGTCAAGCCATCTCTCACAATCAAATTTAATATATGAGCTGTACACCTCATGTGCAAAACACTACCATCTAATATCAACGACTTTTGTTTTGAAAGTTTATCCCTCAAATAGCCAACTGCAACATCATTCGAGCTAGCATTATCCACGGTAATTGTCGACACCCTTTTTTCTATTCCCCACTCCTCAATACATCCCTCCACCATTTTTCCAATCTCCTTACCCTTGTGACTATGCATCACCACAAAATTGATGATTCTTTTATGCAACTTCCAATTTTCATCAATAAAATGTGCAGTGAGACACAAGTAATTCAAATTTTGATTGGAAGTCCATGTATCAGTCGTGAGTGCGATCCTAGAATTAATCTTTCCAAAATAATTCTTCAAAGAAGTTCTTTCACATAAAAACAACTTCATGCAATCTTTTGCCACTGTGAAACGTGATATATGTTTGAAGAGAGGTTGTAACTCACTAACATATTCACGAAATCCAACACGCTCAACCAAGGAAAAAGGTTGTTCATCAAGGATGATGAACCGAGCAAGCATTAGCCTACAACGTTCTTGATTAAATGCCTATGTTGATAAGACGCTACCAGTACTAGAATCTCCTCCTCCCTTGCCAGCCGTGTTGACATTACGTGGTACAAAAAATTTCTGCCTCTTATCTAAATTACGGGGAAACCTCTTGCATGTGGCCAAGTGCTTCCTCATTGCAGAAGTACCGTTAGCAACACGGTACTTAAGCATTGACCCACAATGAATGCACTTCACTTGATATATGTTTCCATCCTTATCACTAATTTTCGAATAGTGATTCCAACATTCAGATGTATGTTTCTTATCATGGGAAAGATGAGGACCGGGTACCTTATTTGTGGCACTCGAGGTAGGGGGTGCCTCTTCTTCAATTTCATCGTTAGAAAACTCCAATTCCGTAATCGGAGTCATTTCCTCACGTCCCTCCACCTCCATTGATATGTTATCTTGATACATTAACTTCACACTGCACAACAATAATAGAATATAATTAGAAATTTCAAAACAAATAGCAAAGTAGAAAGTAGAAATAAAACACCACTAGAACAAGAATGTCTAGAGGTAAAATTTTTGAAAACAATTTCGATTAAACCCTTAAATCAACTCAGAAAATTCTGAAATTTGGACACGTTGTATTTAAGACCTAGAGGTACAAGTTTCATGAAGAAATCATAGTCCAATTCGTTCTGGATTAAAATATAAAATCGATTTACTTTTCCTATTCTCTACTTGCACAGTTTTGGAAACATTTTTGGTTAAATAGGCAAATGAACTAAAAAAATTACAAAATTTAAATATGTTGTAGGGAAGACATGAAGAGAGATATTTCATGCAGAACACATTTCCAAAAGAACCTCATACAAAATGATATAGTCCACGCATTGCAACTTACAAGATCCGAACACATCAGATTGCACAGTTTTAGAAACATTTCCGATTAAATACCCAAATGACCTTCAAAAATTATGAAATTCGACTATGTGATAGCCAAGACCATAAGGTAGATACTTCATGAAAACATCGAAGTCAAATTCGTCCTAGATAATTAAATATGGACGGTTAAAATCCCTGTTCGTACTACCGTAATTCCAGATCTAACCATCTCCAAAGGACCACGATTTCACCTACCTATTCTTGTTTGTTTTCTCTAAATTTTTGATATGTTGTACCTCAGGATGTCCTTTACAACTTTTGTTAAGAAACAGAAGTGAAATTTCAACTAAAAGGTTGCCTTACAGTCCATGCATTCATCAAGGGTCGAGCTGTTTTTCTCAACAACAATACACTAGACTAGAGCACCACTCCCACCTCAGTGGATCATCTTTTTCGTTTTTTCTTACTTTGCATTAAAACCCTACAGGCATGATTACTACAACAGGTTCACGGACTGACACCAATCACGATTGACTCTTATCATTGAAATGAAAACAAAAACATCAAGATTCCTATTACTAGAATATTAAAATAACCGCTTAACTTTTGTTTCCCAGATTTTTCTTTTTGATATGAATTTTCAACTGTGAATCATATAGGGAATCCCAAGTCTGTTTGGACAAAGAAATCTAAAAACTCAAGAGATAGGAACTTCTTTGAGTTATGCAAGAAAAATAAATGACCACCGAAAGGACGACCACAGCACAAATATCACATGCCTTAAAGTTAACTCATACTTAAATACTTACATACTTCTAATGATAGATAACTCGCTACACTACACAGACCTATCACATATGTATGTATACCTTTGCACCCAAAGGTATACAATATGAAGTGACTACCAGATAATTGACTGAATAACAAGTTATTGTTTTTCCACCAATTGCACATAAATATTTCTTTGTTCAATAGATCTTGGATCAACAACAGTGAATAGACTTCAATGCATTTAACTTGAGACAATGCATTCACCAATTATTCACCACTGGTACTCAGCAAATGCTTTTAAGAATAAGCGATCCCAGGGTTATTATTAAAATGGAATATGTCATTTTTTCCATCAGGGAAATTCAATATGAAGAGAAGACTCAATTCATAGAAAGGGAACAGAGACACAAAACAGAAAACAGAGCTGCTCTACCTTTCCTATTCACAACTTGCGGAGATGGGCGGTGCGGCGCGGAGATGGCCGGTGGCGCGGAGATGGCCGGTGCGGCGCGGAGATGGCCGGTGGCGCGGAGACGCGGCGGTGCGGCGCGGAGATGGGCGGTGCGGCGACTGGGCGAGTCTGAGAGAGAGAGAGAGGGGCGGCTACGGCCGATCGGGCGGTGCGGCGCGACGCGGAGATGGCGGTGGCGCAGAGATGGCCGGTGCGGCGCGGAGATGGCCGGTGGCGCGGAGAGGCGGTGCGGCGCGGAGATGGGCGGTGCGGCGACTGGGCGAGTCTGAGAGAGAGGGAGAGGGGGCGGCTACGGGCGACTGAGCGGTGCGGCGCGGAGATGGCCGATGGCGCGGAGTGGCCCGGCGGCGCGAGACGTGGCGGTGCGGCGCGGAGAGGGCGGCGGCGACGGGCGAGTCTCGAGAGAGAAAGAGAGAGGGCGGCTACGGGGTATGGGCGACCGGGCGAGTTTCGAGAGAGAGAGAGAGAGAGAGAGAGAGAGAGAGAGAAGGGGGAATCGATTTTTTCTGCCCTAACTTAACCGGTTCCGGTTCCGGTTCCGGGACCGGTTCCGAAACCGGTTCCGGTTCCGGTTCCGGGACCGGTTCCGGTTCCGGTTCCGGGACGGTTCAAACCGGTTCCGGTTCCGGTTCAGTTCGGGACGGTTCGGTTCGGTTCGGGACCGGTTCAAACCGGTTCCGGTTCCGGTTCCGGTTCCTCCGGTTCCGGTTCCGGTTCCGCTTGGAACCGGAACCGGTCCCCCTTGGAACCGGGAACCGAACCGGACCCTCCTCCGGTTCGGTTCCGGTTCCCGGGTAACCCGGGAACCGTGCTCAGCCCTAATGTAATATATATTCTTTGATCGTTCTTTTTTCCTTTCAATTGTCAATCATTTTAGGCATCTCTGGAGAGTATATCAAAGCAAATTAGAAAAAGAAAATCTCAACTAACTTCTGCAAAGGAAGGTGTTATGGAGTCTGGGTTGATAATTGATCAAAAGTCCTTAAAACTCGCTCTCAACGAGAATTTGGAGGACTCGTTTCTAGATGTTGCAATCAATTGTGCTTCTGTTATATGTTGTTGGTCCTCATCCAAGCATAAAGCTCTTGTTTCAAGAACCGGAACCTCCCTCTTTAGAACTGGGAACCGCTCTCACCCCTAGTTGGAATATGCACATAATACGCACGATGCTAGCACAACACATGCACGATGCTAGCACAACACGCATAACACACTTAGGAGTCCAACGCCTGCTAGAAGTCCAACGTTATCGTTGACTTCGATCTTAATGTTTTCTAATTCCTGCAAAGCAAGTCAATTGGCACCTCATGTAAGTCAATCAATTGCGTAAAGTTACAAGGGAAACTGTTTAAAGAGCCCAAGTATAATTGACAAGAAGCAATCCCGTTGTTATATTTGAGTGCACTTTTTTTTTCCTTTTTGTCTAGCTTTATTACTGATAAAAATGATAAATCTATTGCCAAAGGTCCTTTTTTTAATGCATAAAAAAGCAACAAAAATTACTTATTTTATATAACATCATCCACTTTTTCCTTTTTTTTTAACCAATTTGGGATAAATCATCCTAGAAAATAGTTCATAGAAAATAGTTCACAGAATATTTTCTTTTTCATTTTTATGTTTTCAATTTATTATATGTGGCTAAATTTACTTGGAATATTAGTATAACAAATAAAATTTTTGGCAGAAATTGGAATGATGAGTGAGGCGAGCGCATACATAAAGCCAGACCTACAGTTGAGCAATGATGACGATAATTTGTGGTTGGGAATATCTAAACTCTTCTCCCTCTTTGGGTCGGCACTAACCTCCAACAAACTTCCCAGCCATATCAAGGTTGTGTTGGCTACAACCATTCACTTTGTTGGCTCTCTCTTCATGATCTTTGGGCCAGACTTCTTCTACTTACTATTGGGTTGTCTTATCATCAATATCAAGGCGGGCTATACCCTTACTATAGCTTTTGTCTACATTACGGAGATATCTCCCACTTTTTACTGTGGCCTGTTCACGTCGTTCCCTAAGGTAGTCATTTCTTTTCTTTTCTTTCCTAATTTTGTAGCATATATTTATTTTTAACAAATTTGTCATCAACTTTTGTCTAAGTAAAAATTAAGGTTATAAAATTTAAGTTAAAGAAGTTGATTGTTTTTTATGCTTGTTTGGGTGTTTCAGATTTTCATGAATGGGGGCACCCTCCTGGCCTATGTCTCCCACTATTTCTTATCCAAGATGCGCACCAAATTCACACGGTCTTACTTGTTCTATTTGGAAGGAATCCCTTTTGGCTTGGTCACTTTTGGGGTTCTGGCCATGCCAAAATCTCCCCGATGGTTTGTCAAGTATGGTCGCGTGGAGGGGGCAAGGGGCATCCTGGCACGAATCTCTGACTCGATAAGAGAATTTCGCATCGACCCATATGAAATATTTGCACTTCGACCCTTCTTTATATCGAGCACATCCATAGAATCTTCTCCCAAAATTCATTCGAGTCCACAATGTTTTTCTTGGACTTAGTAACCCACAAAAATAGAACTGCTCGATCTTACCCACTCGCCTTCTCCTTCACTTCGGCGAGAGGAATTTGAGCCGCTACTGAAAATCCTGCTCTCCATTTTCAATATTCGACTATAGAATTTGGGGCAAATCGAATTAGGGTTCGTGTTAGGGCTCCAGCACATCAATGGTATTTTGCCCAATTTAGGGTTTTAGAGTTATGGCAATTAGGGAGACAACATCATTTTGGTTGATTTAAGGGCTTTATTTTGTCCAATTATAGAAATGACGTCATTTTGGGTGAATCAAAGCTGAGTTAGCTTTCCAGCAAGTCACATAAGCAAGCAATATTAATATCTAATTGCCATGTAGGATTTTCGACTAGCTTCACCGGATGTGGTACTTAAGTGTCCCACTTTGCAAAAAATATGGCACTTAAGTGTCACTTTTGTAACTTTTGGCACTTAAGTGTCCCATTGTGCCAAATTTTAGCATTTGGGGTGTTCTTATGCCCATATAAATGATATCATCCCTATATCTCAGCAAATCCCATTTAAAGGCAGAAAATGAATTACCACTCAGAATGTGCTGTGTATATGTTCGTTTGATATGAAATTTATTTTCGTGTATGCTGGGTGGAAAGGATTTGCCAATGACTGTCAAGTGCTTTCGACAACACTCAAGACTTCTCAACTGCAATTCCCTTAACCACCACCCGGTATTTACTTTGTCTATAAAGACAAACTTTCTTTATGATTATATTATGGTTGAATATCATAACAAATATATATCATGTTATAGCGAAATACTACGTGGTAGATTTTAGTTATGCAGCACTTTTGGAATTTTTAACTCCATTCAAAAGTGAATGGTATCATCTAAACGATTATAGAGGGAATGGGAGATGGCCAAAAACAACAAGAGAATTGTTCAACCATAAGCACTCTTCACTAAAAAATATCATTGAATGGTCATTTGGGGCATTAAAAAATCGCTTCACCAATTTAAAACATATGCCTCTATTTACAATTCAGAAGCCATCACTTATTGTAATTGCTTTCCATAGTTACATTCATGATCAAGACAAGATGAACAAAAACTTTTCCCTATATGGAGATCCAGAGTATCCATTCAGACCTAGAAAAGTGGAGGTAGCAGATGATACATCGCATGAGCAAGCAACTGGGATAAACATGTTTAGGAAAAGTATTACAAATAAAATGACAAGAGATTACAATATGCCTGAGATTTCATGACTTTGTGTTTCCGACTTTTGTAATATTTTTTTTTAAGTAATAACTTATCAAAGTCAATTTGATAAAGTTGAACAATGAACTACATTAGTTCATTATTGTGATGTCATGTATGAAAGGGTCCATGTAGAGATCTATAAGAGACCCTTCTTTTTGCTAGCTCTTGTTGTACGAACTTTACTTATAATATCATGCTTTATAAAATTTTCTTCCAAGTATTTACATATGAACATGTTCAGAATGTTTCCTACACTCACCATGAAAAAAATTAAATTGGTGAGTATTCCATGAGAATGAGAATTCAATACCAAGTTTACACTTCTCTAAAAAAAAATACTTGAAAAAATTTGGAATAGAAATTTTGTACAGTTACAAAACACATTTTTGTTCTTTTTCTATTCCAAGAATAGAAATTTTGTGCAGTTATTAAACACGCTCTTTTGCTCAGAAATTGTTCCTAGGAACAGAATTAGAAAAAACAATTTTTGATCAAAAATTGTTTCCCGAAATAGAATTGTTACAAAACGCGCCCTTAGATTTTTATTTATTTATTCTCTAGACGAGTTTTTGAGCAAAAACACATATTTGATAACAACACAAAATTTATGTTCCTAGAATAGAAATCGTTTGATAGCAACAGTAAATTTATCCCTCTCAAGCAAGCAACGAGCAACCGGCTAGTGACAAGAGCGAGCAACAAGATTTTTTTTTTTTTTTGTTCCAATATTAGAAAAATAAAAAAAAAAATGCTTCTCATTTCTATTCCAATAATAGAATAATGAAATTGCATTACCAAATGGACTTCTATTCCAAATTTGATCCCGAGAATAGAAAAATAAAAAAGCAGAAAAACGTAATGTTATAATGTATGCTGTTAATTTATTTAATGTGGTCTCTAAATTTTAACACAATGTGCAACATTATCTCGAACTTTTAATTTATTTAATACGGTCCCTAGACTTTACAAACGCGAATTTCTATGGGCCCAATCTTTGATATCCTGGATCCTATGATTTTGAGCCCAAATACAAAGCTCAAATGTCAATTTAAGAATGTGCAAGAGCCTCTTTATCTTTTGTACTTTCAGCCCAAACACCTGTTGCTGGTAACTAGGGTACGGGCCTACGGGTTTGAAAGTTGGGTCTTGAACGGATCCGACCCATTTTTATACATTTGCAGTCATTTCGGTTGGTACCCAAGACTGTACCCATGTTTGCAATTGAGCAATGCCGAGTTTATTAACATCTATCTTCTACCATAGGAAACAAAATTTATTAAAACCGATCTATCAAATTGTTATTCTAATCATGCGGTAAAATTTGCAAGTAGACAATAAAACAAGTCGGTCATACTTGATAATCCATAGAAGCCAGTTGCATTAATTAATATTGAAATTTTCATGTAAATTATTCTTATTGTTTTTTTTTTAAATTATCTTCTTCTTTTTTTGTGAGTTCAGAAGGTATTTTTCCGATTAATTGGCAACCACATCTTACAATATTGTTAGTTGGAGACAAATGCATTTAAAAAAAATCAATTTTTATTGAAATGGAAAAGTCGACTTGGACTTGATTTGGGCAATTCACTGTACAAAGCGTCAGCGCACGAAATTAATCAACACTGAAAAGTTTGAAAGCTCGACGTGCCACAGACTGCGAAATCTCGTCTGCCGACAAGTTTCTTAATCCGCTAGAAGCTTTGAAGGCCTCCGAGCTTCGGCAAGACACCGACCTGCGCGGTGAAGATCGCCTTCACTGGCCGATGGTCGGACAACTTCGACTCGCCTCTCGTGTACAGGTGCTGCTTCAGCCCTTCCCCGCACCATATTATCCTATCGCACCTATACAGTATATACATCATCGACGACGACGTGACCACGTTATAAATGACTCGAAGTAAAACGGTGTCGAAGTGAGAACATTTCCAAAGTAAAAAATCAGTCGATATGAATGTATAACATACCATGCAGGAGCTCGTCCTCTTCCTCCTTTGATATTCTCATGGCCACTTCCGTAGTAGACGTCCGAATTAGGGCAATATTTATAGGTAGGAACGAAATCGATTCTCCCCTCCTGCCAACCTTGGAGTACTCGACCATTCCTGAGCTCCGCCTTCAACTTCAATTCCCATATGTAAAATTACGAATCAGATTTCGGGTTATTACTGTAGAAAAAAGATCTTGATGAAGAAGTGAAAATTGGTTGGTGTTTCCTTTTTCACTACCTGATCGTGTTCTAGCAGCTCATTCCATTTATTTCGCTCGATGAGGGACCGTGTCGTTGCTTCCGGAAGGGAAATCCGGAAATTCAAATCTCCTAGCAGGATTACCCAACTGCGATGAACCCGACTCGATCAAAGGACGCGTCATGAAAACTTTAATGTCATGGGTCGAAAATAAGATTTAGCGTCAACGTGGTTATTTGATCTTCTGCTCCTTAAGATTTTGCAACCCACCAGCTTGCTTAAACAACCACAGGTTGCACAAATAATACTAGATTATAAGTATTACTGTTTGTTTACGGATTGTATGCATGGCTCTTAGCGAAAAATACAAAAATAACTGTGTTTTGATGCAAAACTTTGGAGTATTTAATGTTAATGATGTTAATTAGGATTAGTTCGAATGAGTAACAAGGTACTCACTCGTGATCAAGGATCTTTCTAGGCGAATTCATTGAAGGGCCCTCCGGGAAGCTTGTCCTTGACAATATGTCAGCCGCGTTGGAGTTTCTTAACTTACGATCTCCTTGTCGATTGCCGGAAGCAAGATGAGTGCACACAAAGCAGAAGCTCGTTTCATGCAATTTGAATCGAACCGACACCGAACCCTGCAAAACCATGTTTTTAGAAAGAGAGAGAGCATGGAGAGATTAATTAGAAAAAGATTACCATTTATTTCATGATATTGCTAGATTCAATCGGCTTTCTCATTATCAAATAATTTCTTTGGCATCGTTCGTAACTTATAACTCATTAATCAGGTTCATAGATGAAGGAAAATATGGCCCTTCAAAATTATCTCCTGAAGTAATTGCGCATACGGGGTGGATAATACTTACGTACATTTTCTTTTTCTTTTTATTTTCTATAAGCTTGAGCAACATGTTAATATTTATTTATGGCCTTACTTTTCCTTGAAAGGCAGAATTGGGGACGGCTGACCAACCGTATATATTTTTATAAATACGTATGACAAGATAATATAAAAAATATTTCTTTAAGAAAAGAAAACTTCCATAAAGAATATCATGTGGAGGCAAATCGAGGAGAGACCACCTTATTGCCGAGGCAGCCCATAATGCCACAGCCTACGCATGCAGCACTTGGATGGCTTACGTGCGGGAGCAACTCGCTGCGAACCCAAACCGTGACCAATATTCCGACCATCTGTTTGCTCGCCATGCAAAGGAACTTGTCTTGCTCGTGTCCCGTTCGGTTCAAGGATTTCCCGATCGCGGCGTTCCATTTCGTTTGGATGTCCAGTTTTCCGACCCCAGAATGGCGGAAGCTTTCAGAGGAACTGCTTCTTGAAACCTGGATAGATTGAAAGAAGACATCACATCCATCTATGTTCAAAATGTTTTGAACTCCCAGTGTGATCTATATTAATGAAGAACGGCCGAATATGGCCGGGACAAGATTATTCGCAAGGTTGACTCATTCGACTGGTGATAAGGAGTCAAAACTTAATGCAAACTAACACAGTTATCGAACACTGATGGTTCGTGTCGTTTCTTTAGTGCGGTCTTGCAGAGTTTGGACCATTGTTGTAAATGCAATCGATTTGGTATATGAGCTCACACCGGAGACTGGAAACTTACCCTAGAACGTAAATATCGCATGGATCGTTGCGTACGTCGAGCCAATCTTCTATCGACAGGTCATCCCCTGGTGCAACACCACCAACATTCCAAGTGCTAACGAAAATCCTGGAAGAGATCAAGATTGATATAGAGATGAGAAAAGCTTAACGCTCGATACTTGTATTTATGGTATAGAATAGAAGTGAAGCGACTCTTACTTGTACTTATGCGATTCCTCGTGATGATCTAAGAGGCTTGTCCTATAATAGAAAGACGATAACTGCTCCAAACTTGGAACTTGGGGCACCAATTCTGTCTCCGTGTCGATGCACGGCAAGTCGGCGACGAAGTTGTTGTTGCTGGTGCTGAACCTCTTTCCATGGATCTTGCTGGCTACCGATTTGGGCCACATGGTAGGTAAAAAAGATAAAACCCAGTGAAAGGTGGTTCTTGGGGGGGAGAAGATTTTATGGAGAGGAGGTATCAGCAAGTTGGCAAAAGAGGACTTGAAGGGTGACGTGGATGATGATGCACCTAGCCAATTTTCTTGTGGCCATTCCCATCATTGAGAGAGAGAGAGAGAGAGAGAGAGAGAGTCTCAGTGAATGCTGGAATAGTGGACTAGCTGCTAGTGCTGGATCTGCTCTTGTTAGTTGGTGGTGTTTGGTTTTTGAGGGATATTTTTTTTTATGTTTATGAGATGAAACCGGGGTGGAGGGAATTGTTTAAGGTTTAAAAGAGCAAGTGGATGGGTTTGGGACAAGAGATGCACATACATATTCTCAAGGACAAGCTGCTAGAGCCACAAGATCTCCACTCCTTTTCTTTTGGCTTTGCAGGCATGGCCATATCAATACAAGTTGCTGGAGTTGACAATGGCATAGGATAAATTTGTTTTTCTCATTTTGAAGATTTAAGAAGGACCCTTGACATGAATCTAGCTTGAATAGAATCAATGGAAACTTCTATTTCTCCCCTTTAATTTGAAGGCCACCACTCGTCATCTAATGTTAGTACTGATCTAGTTAGTTCCATTAGTTCCCTTGACAGGACATGGTAGCGAGGACACATTGCTCCTTGTTTCAAACTATATTTCTGTCTCTCACAATTTGTCGATCTAGTATAACAGGCACTAATGTCTGAACATACTAGCGGTAGATGCAAAACTGAAGGATGAAGATCTGCCATCACTTTAGATTGCGACTCGTGTCATCTTCATTTATTCTCTCAACACATCCGAACAATTTCCCCCATCATCAACCCCCTTCCATCTCTCTCTCTCCCCCTTCCTCCCGCCAATTCGTATATCGTTGTGGCGTCTCCAGACCGGCGCCACCACATGTTATTGACAATTTCCCTTTATTCTGTCAACCTCCATGGTGAGCTCCTTCAAGAGCGACAAGCTCAACGGATTCACTAGCTTTCTCCGGTGCAAGAGCTCAGGGATCAACATAGTGATGGCTCAATCAGAGGTCGTTCTCAACATATGGTGGCCGGAGGTGCGGAGCCGATGGCGGCAGGGCCGGGTATGGTTGTGCATAACGGAGAGAGATGGGTAGAGGCTGAAAGGCAGATGGAGGGGTTGCGATTAGTGGGGTATTTCTTGTATGGACAAGCACGTGGTTCAAAGGTTGGGAACGAGGAAGCGGATGATGCGGAACATTAAGCTCGCTCAAGCCCGCTTCATTACCATCCTAGCTTATTCTACCTCATTGCAATTCTCTACACCGCATCTTAGGTTTCCCCCTCGTGTCGAGGAATCAAGACGACGTTCACTAATATTCACGGGAAGAAGAAATTCCAAGGGGGCACTGTCAATTCATGACACCTAAAAGAAGAAGTTGATTGCATCAATGGACTATGCATCATACTTGGTAATTCATCAAATGGTGTTTTTCGTTGAACAGCCACGGATTCTACTTTTGAGCCTATTGGAGGGCCATTGATAATGTGCCTTATTTTCATCGAGGGCCTCATGCCCTGTCGAGACTGGGCCATGTACATGCGTTGCACGGTTATAGTGTAAAGACCCAAAGAGACCTTGGGCTCAATATCTTGTTGGGCGTTTTCTCTTTTCTTCAGAGACCATATGCAAATTGTTTGACAAGCGTAACAGCGAGCTGGTTCTGGAGCAGCAAATTGGGAAAATGAGGGTGGAACAGGACAGAAATTCTACCAAGAGATACCCAAATAGACCCTAAATCGATACGATCTAACTATTTTATGATCTAATTTTAATCGAAACAAATTTTGAACACAGTTGGATTCAAATTATTGTGATGAGGATAAGAGAGTACATGAATAATCAGACGCAATAAGACATCACAGGCCCATTTGGCAACACGTTGGGTTTCCCACCCATCAACGTTGACCAGAAAGGTCATGGTCCTCCATTCATGTAATTCACCTAGACGAGAGTGAACAAGGGGCACTTTTCTACAATTTCCTTCGTAATTAGCATCATCGAAATATAATAGAACTTTTATGTTTTCAAGACAAGGGAAAAGTTAACTGCTTTTTACATCTTTAAAGAACATTCACCATTCACACAACGTTCTCAAAATCACTTATAATCTTGGATCACTATCCATATGCATGACACCAATTATACTTGATTTGCCACACAATCAAGGCATGAGCACTCTGATTGTCAGTATCGGTTGCACTTAGATCGCCATAGCAATATGTTCATCTCACACACACCAACTAATTATCAAAAATACGCAGGCCTGTACTTTTGGGGAAGGTTTTGAAGGAATGCACATGCATGATGATTCGAATTCAAGTCTTGAGCGAGGAAGAGGACGATACGCTTACTATTCGAGCAACCCGGTCTACGTGGGGCTAACTCTATATGTTATGTTGGTGGGTGTAGGAGCACCTAACTGTTGGCTCACCTGACCTGAGTGGTCCATGTATATATATATAGAGTAGGGTTTGCTCTTTAGCTCCATTAGAGATGCGGTCAGCAAATGCGTCGCTGAGGCAAGAGTTCACACTGACCTAAGGCGACTCAATCATCACCACGAATGAGAGAGAGAGAGAGAGATGCATTTGTACAATTTTATATGGGGTCTTCTTGCAGTAAATGGTGGGTGTTATCCTGCGCTTCATAAATGAAGTTCATATGACTTTAATTAGACCTCATTAGGATCATGGATGACTCTACGAGCATTAAAGGAATCATGCACATGCACATTGGGTCAGACCTTGATGCTGTTGAACCTATTGTGTCTTGGTATTCAGCTAATATCCATTTGATCGAGAACTTGGATTTTTTTTTTTTTTTTTTTTTTTTTTTTGGTTGGTAAAAACTTGGATTTATTTAGAGATCATTTAGGATCATTTTTTTTTTAGACTTCTGCATGGGCATACTTCAATTTATAGCAGAGTTGTAATTGATTCTAAGTTGGTCGCTTGTTTTTCCACGATTTATAAGCGCACTCTCAATATAAAAATTCTATTACAATGTTTTTCTTTTTCTTTTTTTTTTGTGTGTGTGGTGGGGGGAGGGGGGGGGATGACCATTGAGGGATGATCAGTTCAAGAAAGGTAGCTGGAATCTACACACCCTGTCGAGGGTGATTCTTAGAATTTGGAATTGGATATTGACCCAGTTGACCATGAATTAGTCTGGGCCTTTTTCTGTTTAATTTTATTAGCTATACAATATGCACATTTCAGATATGAACATGAATGCAATTCTTTCTATTTACCCATAACATACCAAACATATTCAATTTCAGCAAATAATTTCTATTTTAAAAAAAGTGAAAAAACTTACTTAGGATTATGGATAATGGTACCCTTTGCCGATTTCAAGTGCAAAGTAGAATTGACCAATTCAAAGTATAAAACTAGGAATCAAACCAATTAAGATTGATTCTCAGTTTTCAAAATCAAGAACTGGATTAATTCCCTTAAACATTAGCCCGATTGCTCACCTCTATCATCGCCTCTTAACCCCTGCTAAGGTGTTACCACCCCCAATGAGGGTTGTAGAAGGCAAGGATGCCTCTTGTAGCACACCAACTCCCTTTTTTGCCCCTCTCTCTTTATGCGAGGTTTGGTGACCTCACTTGAGCATGGAGTGAGTTATTGGATTCCATCTATACCTAGTGGGGGGCTCGACCTTGCTGTTGCTAGGCGAGGGGTCGTAGGACCCTCATTTTGGCGATCAAGCAGTCATTGCTTCCTCTCAACCGTCTCTCTCTCTCTCTCTCTCTCTCTCTCTCTCTCTCTCTTCTTCTCTTTTTTAATTTTTAACTCTTGTTCTTGATGTTTGCTTATGCAACTATTAACAAGCACAACATAATCCTTGATTTAGTGATGTTTATAACAGTAATCAATAAAAGGACTTGATTGAGTAATGCGAAAAGACAAAACTCAAGAGAGCCATTATCAAATTTGACATCGCATTTCATATGTTTTATAAGAATTTATAATGATTCAAATGTCAGCTGATCATTAAAACACAATCTATTATATAATAGAAGATATTATTGCCTCTCAGGTCTGAAGTTCCTTTCATAGAACCAAAACTAAAAACGCAATGGTTATTATGAAAGTTTACTACAAATCTAAACAAATTTTTAAAAGATTTCTTGTTGGAATTTCGGAATCACTTGGATGTAAAACAACAAGAAAGTAATGCCGCGAATAGGGCAAGAAAAAAATATTGTTCCAATGGAGGTGCAAGATATTCGGCTCCTCTTAGGATACACCTTGCAACCACCAACCGACGATCCTATTTTTCTCCTGCCGACGTGGAATTGTTTTTTGTTTTTGGGCTGGAAATGAGGAATCGAAAGATGACGACAAATTCTTTGTCTTTTCCTGGACCATTTTTATGTTTTTTCTTAAGCTTTCCCCCTTTTACCAGCTGGATTCATGTTTGCTTTGATCCTGGCTGTCAATGCGCAGTTCATCAAGTACGGTCGGCCAGCCCACCTCTAAAAGCGACAAACATTTATCTCGATAAGTCGAAGACTTCCAAATAAATTAGCTTTCGGGAGCGTGCGTGCGATTGGTTCGATGAAGAGACAGAAGACACGGGTGGGTCAGGCCTCCTTTTGGCCTCACGTGCTCGCCACCAGCTGTGGGTGCGGCGACGGCGGCGGCGGCAGCGCTGATGCTCGTGGCGGAATGGCCGACGTGCCCGACGTCTCTCTGCCGCCTGAATAAATAGCCTGTGCTGTAAAACGAGCTATTTTCTGCAACTCGTAGATAGTGCCATTCATAAAATAAATCAAACATCTATGGGTGCACAAATAAACAAGCCTGTATCCATGCAATGTAATTTATCACATTAGTCCAAAGTGTACTCCAAGCCGACAAGAGATACCAATCATTGCTGCAATTGACTCTTCCAAACAAAAATATCTCTGAATCGGCTTCAGAATCAAATTCATTTTCTTCTGAAAATTTGCAACTCACATAAATCTAACTTTATTTCAGTACTTTTGAATTGATTAGCATTTTAACGTTCGGTATTCATGAGCTCCAATGTTTGTGTGATAGCAGCATGATTATTCATCGATAACCTAAGTGGCCACTAAACAATCGAGCTAGCTAAGAGAAAAATGTTTTGGATGACATAATTATCCGGAGAGTAATATTGCTATTTTTGGACATAAGACGACATGCATGCTGCTCGTACTCTCTAAAAATATTAGACCTTATTTTAATATTTGAATATTAAACTACGCATTTTTTTAATAATTTACGCTTTTATAGTCAGTAGTGGTTCTGTTGCACAAATGATACCAAACCAAAAATTCTTAATACTTCGGCAATGTGAACTTAAAAACTAAAATGCTCATGTGCCAAATGGTTGTTGGCGTGAGCTGAAATCCTCTAATTTGTAGGGGATTTTATTTTCTAGCCCCTAATTTGGGGGGGATTTTATTTTCCTTCTAATTTTTAGAGGATTCTATTTTCCTAATTCATAGAGGCTTGACTTGTAGAAGAAGTCCATCTAATTGTATATATATGAGCCTGTACATGCTTGATAATTAAGAGAGAAAAAGAACAATAAAAAGAGGATTGGGGAGGCTTACTCGAGGATGTAGGCACATTGTCAATTCTCATTAATTCTTGTGTTTTTCTCCTCTTCTTCTTGATGTGCATTTAGATTGTTAACAGTGATAACTCCAATAAATGCTACAACTTAATTTATTCAATGCTTCATAAAATTAGTGAATGAAAGCAAGTCCAAAATTGAGCGAGGGATACGGTCGCGACATGTTGTATCTAGCTACGGTATTCAAACAGTTAATGCTCGGATTTGTGCCATTTTACAGCTTAAAAAAATCTCCTCCGCTCTCCTCCTCCCACCGCTATACTTGACTGCAACCTCCTTTCTGGTTCTAGTTCCATGCGCATACGTTGTTGACCAACCTAGGATGAAGGACAATTTGAGGACACCATCAAATCGACCTTGGCCTCGATTCGAGGTCACGAGGGCTTAACGGTGGCCTTCATCACGATGTGTTTCGTCAGGCTTAATCATCGACGAAAGATTTTTCACCAGTGCTAAGATCTACAGCTTTCTAAATTAATGGGGTTTGATGACAATTTGGACAAGAACAATGGTTATGGCTACTCTACGGACTAAGAAACTATGAAACTAAGAGACTATGGAAACTAAAAGATTAACAGGTGAAGAGCGGCTCTCATTCAAATTCCAAATTCTCTTTTAGTACTGCTCGGCTTCGTCTGTATTCCTTCGCTCTTCCTCGATTTTGTGATCGGCTAGTGCCTTTCCTTTGTATTAAATTTTGACTTTTGCCGATTGTGATTTATCGATAACAATGCAGCTGATCTGTCGACGATGCACCAAAAGCTTTTATCCCAACTTAAATATTTTTGGGTGTTAACACTATGCACAAAGGAAAAACAAAAAGACCCAGATGGCAATAGACTTAAAAATAAAACAACGGATAAAACTCTCACCCTGACAAATTATTTTAAAATCATCACTTTCTTGTTAAGAAAAAAATATTTTTTGTTCAATCAAATCATATATCATCAAAGTTAGATCAATCGTACTATTTGACAATAATATCATAATGCGCAAGTTTCTCTTCCTAATTTTTTTTTTCATACAATTGACTCATAATTGGTACATTAATCGGTTGATTTGACCAAAAAAAAAAGAGGAAATTAAAGTGTGCTTTTTTATGTTTAAAAAATAAGTTGAAAATAAAGAAAATATTCATTTATTAGATTGAAACAGTAATAAAGCAAAAAGGAAAAGGAGAAGAGAAAACTAAGCTATATAAAATCTTATGTTTGTTTGGCAATAAAAAAAATAGAGAGAAACTTTTAAAAAATGACACTCGGCATAAAAGTAAAACAACCGAGGCATCCGAGTTGGAGTTTTTTTTTTTTTTTTTTTTTGGTCATAAGTAACGATTTCATTGAAATAACTAAGTCATATGTGGAGAAAATACATTGAAAACATCAGCACATAGTAAATCAAATAGGGCAGGTGGGGATTCTCGGAGCCAATTTTGTGGAAGAGTGTTGCTCCTGCAAGCTTTCGCCACCAGTCCGCAGCCGGTTTAGTTCTCTTTTGCAATGGGCCGAGAAATGGCCCGGAACAGCTTCATTTTTGTTCGCCCGGCTCACCGTTGACTTTGCTTCCCAACCGAAGTCTTCGAGAGTGTTGCAACCGTGCACGAGGGGGGAGAGTCGGATACCACTTCCGGTGAAAGGTGAGTTCGGGGAGAGAGAAAAATTAGGGTTTCAAGTAGTGCGATGGCCTCCACTTTGTTCCGCCGTTGACGCGGCCACCCGTTTCGTAAATCCATCGACAACCCGTCCGCCGGAGTCGCGGCACAAGCAGGCTATGGCTCCTCCGTTCTCGCATCCTCCCCGTTTTCTCTTAATTCTCGGTTCGGCGCCGTTGCTCGGAAGAAAAGAGGCGTCGATGTTGATTTTCAGCGCTTCGGGGGATGGGGGCTTCCATCGTTGAGGTATGGTGTCATTTGTGTTGCTCTCCTTGCTTTTTGTTGTTCCAAGTGGAGAAGCTCTCGTGTAGAGCCTCGGCTTTAAAAATCGTTTCTTGTGGATGCGAGAGGGCGATGGGCATATATGAAGCGATTGCGATCTTTCCAAATGCTCCGAGGGTAACCGTGACAAGGTCGAACCTTTTTGCACCTTTGGTTTGGTTTTCTTTTTTTACCCGTACAAACCCGGTCATCGAATCGGTTAACCCTATTCTCGGACACTTTGATGTTCGGGGGGCAGCTTTCCAAATCTTAGTCGTCCATGAACATAGCAAGCAAGGTGTGCTCGATCATTTTCGGCTTCCTGTTTGCAAAGAGGACACAGCGGATCGGGTACTATTTTCCGCCTTTGTATAGATTCTCCATGGTGGGTATTGCGTTGTGGCATGCATTCCATAGAAAATGCTTGACCTTGGGTAGGCTATTTGATTGCCATATGAACTTCCATAATGCTGGTTTTGGCTGATGCGAAGAAGTTGCTATGGCTGTTTGATGTGATGGAGTGTCTCGCTTGTGCTTTGTTGTTTGGTGGATTGTCTCTGTTGGCGTAGTATCCACTTTGAACTGTGTACATCCCCGATTTTGTCTTCTCCCATACAGTCTATCCTCTTCATTAGGCATTCCGATCGGTGTTGCTAATATATCTTGGACTTTTTGGTCGTCAAAAAAGGATTTTATTAAATGTTCTTTCCAATTTCCAGTTTGTGGATCTATGAGGCCAGCTACCTGTCTTGGTTCCCCATCCATAGCCGAACCACCAATCTTGCCGCTTTTAAGCCATTTGTCCTCTCTAATCGATATAGCATTACCATTCCCAAGCGAGAACATTATGTTCGGAGAAATAGAATCCCTTCCCATCAATATACTCTGCCATCCCCATGAGGATCTTGATCCTTTGCCAGCCTTCCAGAACTCATTCTGTGGATAGTACAACCCTTTCATTACTCTGCTTAATAAGGACCGAGGATGCTTGAGAAATTCTCCATGCTTGCTTTCCCAACATAGCCTTATTAAAAGCTATTAGATCCTTGAAACCAAGACCCCCTTCATCCTTCCCGGTTTTCGATATTCCCATTTTTTCCAATGAATCCCAGCATTCCCGGTATCTTGTTTCTCCACAGAAATTCGCCACTTTCGTCTCTATAGCTTTGCAAATCGAAATTGGGATTTTGAAGATAGACATGGCATGCGAGGAATGGCTTGTATAACTGATTTTATTAGGATTGCCTTCCCCGCTTTTGTCAATAAATTCTCCTTCCAGCTTTGCAATTTCATGTGGACCTTTGCAAGAATCCATCCAAACATATCCTTCTTTGAAGCCCCCCAATCCGATGGCATTCCTAAATACTTCCCAGCTTTTTTCAATTTCTGTCACACGTAGTTCGGAAGCCATATTTCTCCTCAAGTTATTCGGGCAGGTTTTGCTAAAATATATGCCCGATTTGTTGCGGTTTACTGACACGGCCGGATGCAAAACAAGTATTGGTGGATAATAGTGGCTAGGTTTTGACACTCCAATATTGTTCCATTTAAGAAGAAAATGGAATCATCTGCGAATAATAAATGTGATAGAGTAGGGGTGTTGCTATTTAACTTGATTCCTCTTAATGTGCCATCGGCTATTGCTTGTTTCATCATGTGTGTGAGCACATTTGCCACTAAAATGAATAGGTAGGGCGAGAGTGGATCACCTTGTCTAATTCCACGTGTAGGTTTGAAGTAGGGTAGAGATTCCCCATTGAAGTTTATGCTGAAAGTGACTGTTGAAACACATTGCATAACCCACTTTGGACCCACCGCTCACTGAAGCCCATTTTGATTAAACTTGCCCTGAGGAAATCCCATTCAATCCTATCATAGGCCTTCTGCATGTCCAGCTTTAGAACAGCTTGAAACTTGCGTTTATTCTCCCTTGTTCTCAGCCTGTGTAAAACTTCTTGCACAATCAATATATTATCTTGGATTTGCCTACCCCCCACAAAAGCGCTTTGTTCTTCAGCAATTAGACTAGGCAGCAATGGTTTGAGCCTGTTTGTCATTACTTTGGAAATAATTTTGTATATGAAGTTGCAGAGGCTGATTGGTCTGTACTGCTCAATTTTTTCGGGGTTTGGTGTTTTTGGGATGAGGGTTATGTGGGTTTGGTTCAGTTTTGGGTTTAAGTATCCTGTGTTGAAAAAATTCTGTGTTTCTTTGAGGATATCCTGACATAGATCGCCGAGTGTCGCGGTAGAATAGTCCATGAAGCCCATCTGGTCCAGGAGCTTTCATTGCTCCTAATTGTTGCATAGCAGCAGTTATTTCCTCCATACTGACATCTGCCACTAACCCATGATTCATGTTCTCATCCACCAAGACAGGAATATTCTGGAGTAAAGGCTGAAAATCTCTGTAGCCTGCTGTTTGATATAAATTTTGAAAATATTGCCCAGTCATTTCCTGTAGATGTTGCTCCTCTCTTACCCATACGTCTTCCTCATTCTTCAGCATGGATATTCTGTTTCTGATTCTTCTCTGTATTACTGTAGCATGAAAGAATTTGGAATTTCGATCGCCCCATTTGAGCCATTTAATTCTGGATCGCATGCCCCAATACATCTCCTCTTGTCTCCACAGTTGCTCTATTTCTTGTGTGAGTTTTTTTTTCGCCGCACTTTCTTGTAGTTCAACTGTTCTATTCATCAGCATTTCGAGCTCATTAGTTAGCCATGCAAGTCTCATTCTTGCATTTGAGAAATGATTTTTGCTCCACTTCATCAGCTTGTTTGCTGTAATTTGTAATTTTTCCACCACTGTTAGTTGTTTGATACTGGGATCAGCCCAAATTTCCTTAACTACTTGTGTACATTCTTCTTCCTCGGCCCAGAATGCTTCGTATTTGAATTTACGTGCCCGCTTCTTCCGTTGCGGGTTAAGTGTGATTAGGATAGGGTGTGATCAGACCCTATAGGTGGTAATGCTATACTCTCTGCTATAGGATATATTGTTCTCCAAGTAGCAGTGCAAAGAGCTCTGTCAAGACGCTTTTTTACTAACTGATCCCCTTCTCTGTTGTTTGTCCAGGTGAACGAACAACCTTTGCTCTCCAAATCCATTAATGAACAGCGTTGGATGAAATCTCTGAAGGCTGTGAGTCGGTAAGTTTCAGGTCGATGCTTGCCCACCTTTTCCCAGTTGTATAGGATCTCATTAAAATCCCCTAGACGAGCCAAGGCTGTTGATAGTGGAGACTTTCTCTATGTATAGCTTCCCATAACAAAACTCTCTCTTTAAATTCATTTGGAGCATGAATAAAAGTCAGCTGCATTCTCTGTTGTGTAGCTTTAATTTGACATTGGGCATTTATAGCATTTGCCGAGGAGGAATCAATAGATATACTAACCTGATCATCCCAGAAGATAGCCAGACCCCCTGCTGTCCCTGTCGGATCAACTATGAAACTGTTCTGAAATTTCAGTTTTCTCCTTATTTTTAGCACTTTCTGCGCTTGATTTTTTGTTTCCATGATGAACATAACGCTAGGCCTCTCTTGAGTCACTAGGACTCGCAAGGCTTGAACTGTCAAGGGTGTGCCCAACCCTTGACAGTTCCAACTCAGAATTTTCATGGTTGATTTGGTGGCTTATTAGGGCTAGCCACCAAAGCCCATTGATCTGATTTCGCAGCCACTGTTATAGGAGTTTCCACCAGCTGTGTATGTTCAATTGCGCGTAGTTGATGTATTTGCTCCATATGGACAAAATCTCTTCCCTTTTTTGATGATGAAGCCTTTGCACTTTTTGATTTCTTTCGAGTAGACCCTTTTCACTTATTGGGTTCTCTTGCATTTCCTCCTCTCGCGCCTTTCGTTGTTCCTCGAATATCACCATTTCTGATTCTTCATCCAGGCAACTGTTCCCTCTTTTCTGAGTTTCTTTTTTCTCCATAGGGACAATTGCTAAAGGAAGGGAGGGATAGTAGTTCTCCTCGGTTGGACATGAGGCATTCTGCTGTTCTCCTAAAGGAGTCTCAGGTACTTGCTCGTCATCTCCTGGTGGGATTGCTTGCATGCCGTAGAAGATCTTTCCATACGGGCTTAGTGCCTTCGCTTCCGGCTCTCAACCGGTGTCCGAATCTGGCCGGTAAGTCTTCAGCCAACCCTGATTTCTCATATGGTATTTCTGTGCAATCAGTTGCATAGTGGCCTATTTTCCCGCATGAATAGCAATAGTGTGGAAGTCTTTCATATTTGAATTCCACCCATAGCCTTTTTTTATCCAGATTCACTAAAACTCCGGTCTTAAGGGGCTCTTCCAGATTCAGCCTAACTCTCGCCTTCCCTGTTTTGTAGCTATTGTTTCCCTTTGCTTCGAGTTTAACATCTATCACTTCGCCTATTTTTGAAGCAATGTTTCGGACCACAGCAGTTGAAGTTCGCCCCAAGGGGAGGCCCAAAAAATTCACCCAGAAGGCACAGTGAGTGAAGTTATAGCATATTTCAGGGGTATCCGGTTCACAATCCTGCAGAACTAATAGATTGCCTGAGAAGGACCAAGGTCCAGAGTTGAGTATTCGCTGTTTGTCTGCCTCAGATGGAAAGGAAAACGAGAAATACCCAGGTTCTATCGTTGAGCAGGTAACATCATCTACTTTCCAAGCTTTTTTCATAACCCCAATAAATGCTGGAAAATGGACATTCGGCTTTGAGAAGAGTTTCCCAAACAGGGTTTTGCGACATGCTATCAAATTTTCTTCGAAATCTCACTGTTACATCAACCACATCTGCTTCCGACCACAGCTTGCCTAAACTTTTGCAAAGAGCATTCACCCGTCTCTCTTCCTCATACTGATTGTTCATCCTTGCTCCAGGGGCGAGATAGGGGTGGAATCACAGCCTTACTTGGTGGTTTGGGGTTTAACGACAGTGGTTTTTGTTCGATTTGGTTGAAGGGAGCTCTGGACCGTGTGTGGTGGGATAGTCTCCGAGTTGGGGATTTGGTGATGGATTGAGAGGTTTCGTGTGGTTGAAAGAAGACCATGGAAGATTCAAAGATGGTGGGGGATTAGGGTTTTACCTGCAGACGATGGAGAAGATTCCAGACCATCGCAGGAGAGGAGGCATTGCTGTAATCTAGGGTTTTCCCCATTCCGAAAGGTGTAATCGGAGAGGAGGTTTAGGGGTTATCGATTACCTTCTGTGATGAAGGTGGAAGATCACTACCCAGCTGGTAGAGAGGATTCTCCATCGCGGGAGAGGAATATCCGAGTTGGAGTTGAACCCTCGACTTAGTACTTGGAAGTTCGTGCCACAATCATTAGGATACTATTCATTCAAATCGATATTTATATAATGTTTTGTCATAAATATTGGGGAGTTTTTTGTTTGATACACCATCATAATGTTTTGATAGATATATTTTTTTAAAAAAAAATTGATACCCATTCTTAAATGCTACTCTGGATTACTATTTGGGGAACTTCTAGCGGGTCAATCACAACTTGCACTTCTGAAACGACTGAACAAAGGTATGTGTGGACCTCATCATTGATAATATGGTACTTTTTTTCCCTTTGTATATGGCGGAGGACCTTCCAATTTTTCCCTTGTTTTTCCCCCAGCTTTCAATGGTACGTGGGGAGGGAAAGGACGGGATCGTGCTTCGATCATTTATCGGTTTCCATAGTACCAAATTCTACTGCTACCAGATTCCTACCGTCATAAAAAAAGAAAAAAAAAGAAAGGAAGGACAAGGCCAAATATGATGAGAGCGGATCACGTGAGAAACAACTTCCTCGAGAGGAACGAAAGGATGATTTTTCAGGTACGTGATGGACGCAGTCGAGCTTTCTAATCAGAAGTTGGATGGATGTGAGCAATCAATCGACAGTGAAAATGTCAGTTTGTTTGGTAAGATGTCATGCTTTCATCGTTAAGGTAAATGAGTTCACCGATGCTGTCTTGAAATGGAATCCACATGTATAGTCTGGACAAGCACTGCCGTGCTTATTATGTCTGATTCTCGCTCAAGTGCAATCAAGAAAATGATTATGGGTGCTTTCACAAAGTGCATGTGTATATAAATGAATGACGAGCGATCTTTTGTAAGGCCGTACAACAATAAGCTGATACCTTATCAAGTACAGATTTGGGAAAGAATAAGTTCGAATCTATTAGCATACCGAGATTAACTTAATTTGATTTTACTCCAAAAGTATAGTCATAAAGTCATGATCGATCATCTATTGAGTGGAGTCCACATGGATCTCATCTAATTTACATGCCCAAATTGAGTGGACTCGCTTAGATTATGTTTATTCTAATACCGATCCTAATAATTATTGGTGTCGCTACCTCGTTTTGTGACCATAAAAGATGTTGAGCACTTTGATGGTCGCAACTTTTTTCCGGACTATCTTTTAGTGAAAAGAAGAGATTGCGAGAAAGAAGTACAAGAGCGAAATGTTGAGATTTAGTTTAAGCTGTGTCAAAATAGTACTGCATGGGGAATTGTTTTGATGCAGAAAAATCAAGGCTTTTAATTACCTCATATAGGAACATTTTGAGTAAAGACAAGTTCAACTATATATGTTGACAAGTTTGAATTTGGCAACTCTCATTATGATCTTTTCGAGTAAAAAAATAAAAAATCTATTGCATGTCCCAATAGGAAGGGGAACTTCTTTTTTTATTTATTTTAGTGATAAGTGAAAAGTGTCGAGCTGTGTTAGAAAGTATATATGTAAGTTATATTAACAGTCTTGCATCAAAGAATTAATACATTTGAGATGGCTATTAACTCATTGATTTAAGTTTTGAAGTAAATATGAATTTAATTAAATATGTTGACCAGCTCGAATTTGAACTTTATTTCGGTAACCTCCTCGAGTGAACGTAGAGGCTTTTGTTGTGTGCTCCAATAAGAAGAACATAAATGGCTAAATAAATTCGAAGCATGGATTACATAGCTTAGATTAACAACACGTTTTCTAAACATGCAAATTTTACATACTAAACCATACTCTAAATTATCTTCGAAAAATAAACTTAACAAACAAGCATGCACGTTGTAAGAGAGGTTGGGTCTCTGCAGTGGACCTCCCGTACGTGCCCTCCCGTACGTGCTCTCCCATACCTCGCTACGGATATTAAAGCAGCTTATGATTTTCTTCCCATCCACGATGATCTAAGTCACTCACTTCATTCTCGTCACTTGATTCAAGTCCGCTGTAACATAGCTTAATTTGGAAATTTTAAAAAAGAGGGATCAATTTGGTAAAGGGTAATGATGTGAATTAACGATTGAAGCTTTAGACAAATTTCTAATGATGAGAGCTTTTCTGCTGTCAAAAATTGCATCAGTATAATTGGTGTCATCCTCCGGGAAATTATTGCTGTCCTAGCATCATTAGGAAAGCTACCCTTCAATCACAGAAAAGGCAACGAATCAATGAACAGGTTTTACAAGTCAAAACCCAAGATAATGCCCTTTGAATTGGGCAATGGCAAGTTAGGTATATCACTATATTCCTTACCAATTAATTGGAGGAGGGACCATAAAATATCTCAATCGAACCGAGAATTCCAGCACAAGTTCAATATGTGCTTGTCAAATGCATCAGTATCCTCAGAACTAGAGGTGCTAAATACACTTCACTAAGTTCATACAATTAATGTCTCGTTATCAATCCTACTATTCTCACCGGCTTATCAATGCTTACTATTGAAAAGTCCCTTTTAAGTACCGTGTTGTTTCCAAAAGCGATTACGTTTCTCCACCTACTAAATAGAAAGAGACTGTTGACATTTGGGGATTTGGATTTGATGGGCCAATTAATCTTGATCGATCACTGTTTGATTTTCTATTGGAACAACCGCAATGTAGTGCTACATGGGGACCATCGGATGGATTTTTTCTAGTGAAAAATCATTGGTGTGGTTCATATTTATATCCAAGCGGGTCCATATCATAGCTTATACTACTGGTCCAGCCACAGTTCCCTTGTCCTTGTCTTGCTCTGCGTTTGTTGCTATATATTTTTCAATATGCAATCATGGGTTGTAGCGCAACAACATTTCCCTCCCTCTCCCTCTCTCTCCCTCTCTCCACAATGATTATTGCAATTATACTGATTACGTGACTATTTGGTAGGAATATTGATATGATTGGGATACTGATGATGTAGCGTGCACCTAATCTACCAAACCAACCACTATACATAATAAATTTTATGCAAATGGAGGGTTGAGATAAGACGGTATTAATGCCGGATGCATAAAAAAAAAATGTCAACAACAGGATATACGTAGAGCCAAATTGTGGTTGCATGGCTTTTTAGGGTTGCCTTAGTCTACAAATACATCCTATGGTGGACCACGAAATTAGGGTTTTTTTTGCTACGTACCCAACATATATTCCTCGCATTAGTAAATGCACGTCGAATTAAAATCGCAAACATCTAGGGTGCGGTTGAGTCATTGACTCTTGGCTCTTGATGAATCGTTGTCCGTGAGCTGGAGTTCGACCAGTTAAGCGCCTGCCTCACGAATATTTATGCAGTACAGACAGCGATATTCTATATGAGGGACGAATCATGAGATGAAACCTTTGGAGTTGTAATGATATGATATCTTATAGCAATTATGGATACACGACTCGTGAAAAGATATCTTTCTAGATGGTGAGCCGAAGAGAAGCCTTTGCTGCTAACAGCCGGGGGGGGGAGCATGGTTGAATTCGCATGCGAAATAAATGCGAGAAAAGCGATCGGTTTGCTCAAATTTTAGAGAGTAATGTTGACTCGGTTTTCATCCTTTGAAAAGCTCATTTCTGTCGGGCGAAACACTTGAGAGGATATACTCGAGCGTGGTAGTAGTGGTGAGATAATGAAGTCTCCCTTCGAGCATCGAGCATCTATGTATGAGTTAAGTTGTTTATAATCCTTATTAAGGTGCATGCGTGAAAGTTTTAGATAAAAAGAATCTCACATCAAGAATGTGATGTAATATAATACCAGCGAGCACTTAATTCATTGACTTTAGCTTTTAAATGAATACCTATTCTACTCCGAAATTGGACTGGATCATCCTAAAAATAAGTTAAGTTCCAAATTTTGAGGAAAGAACCATCCAAGAACCGAATTGATAAAGCTAAAAAAGAAGAAGTAAAAACCCTGTTTTCTTTATATATAACTTCTATGCTAAGGTTTTATATAGATTTATTGCAAATTTAGATAGAATTTAAAGTGATAATTTTATGGATGAATGAATGATGGATTGTTATAATTTATGTTTTATGTTACATATTTGAACTTTTTATTATTAATAATTGTACGTGACCATGTCCATCTTATGAATTGTTGTTTTTTGCAGATAAGGATTTATGTTGTTCATCTTTACTTTGAATCATTTTATTATTTACATTATTTTGCTGTAAAAAAAAAAAAAGAAAAAAAAAGCAAGTTCTCAGGTAAACTTTTGAATCAAATTGGAAAACATAATAAGTTTCAAAACCAACTCCAGAGCAAATATGATAGATTTCAAGTTCCAAAAATTAAGAATTAGTTCTAACATGATAGGTTCTAAGTTTCAAATCAAGAGCCTACCAATCTTGAAATCCATTACCCTACCATCTTGGCAATCCTCAAGGTAAAAAATTGAGTATCTGCCATGTGTTTCCTACAAGTGATATTTAAGCCGATGGTTTAATAAGACTTGGCCTAACATATGTGGAGCTTGGAGTTGAAATAATGTTGAAGTGAGAGGATACCAAGATTAAGGGAGAGTGGATCTAATACAAAAGACTCACACATAAGGAAGAGATTTGTTAGATGCACCAATGATGGCGTTAGGCAAAAGAAATCTTGCATGGATATTGATACGTAATGTAAAGTTGTTAACGTATTCCGATTAGTTTATAACTTACTAAATATATTTACTAGTTTGGATGTGAACTTCCTCTCTATCATATTTCCTAGTGGATGTACCATATTTATGCAACATATCTCCAACAACCTTGGTTTCGTGATTCCTAAGGTAGGCTCTTTTGAAACTTAGCGTAGTGGGCATTGTAAGCACTAGACAAATTTTATAACCATCTGTCACTAAGAGCCACCAACACTTTTGTCCTTCTCTCTTCTCCTCTGTAATAATAATAATTAACAACAACAACTATAATAATATATTAATAATAAGCATTTAGACAATTGCTTAATACCATGTCACGAAGATCAAAAGGTGCAAATTTCACAATAAGTCTTAATTTCTGTCAATTTTGCGGATGAAAACAGAAGAGTGAGATAGAAGGCATTTTCAAATAAGGCCAATGGACTTAATTAAGGTGACCTTTACGTTTGGAAAAAGAAAATCAGTATGCAGGAATCTTGATTAATAACAATAGCAATGGTTTGCGAGGACACATCACGTATGGCTAATAAGAAACGAAAGTCTTGGAACCTTTGACCCGTCAATAAAATAAAAAAATAAAAAATAAAAAACTAAGGCAAGCTACAAGCCTACTTTGAACTGACTGACCGACCCATCATATCCTTTGTCCTCTTATTTTCCATTTATTATACCGAGGAAGATGACATCGAGTCAACAAAAGACCCGTCAGAGACAATAATGATATCTATCTTATGTGCTAGAGAGAGAAAGAGGGTGCTATATAGATTAAGGTATTGAGAAAAATGCTTACTATAATAGAAGTAATCCATATATTAATATGCCAAGCGATGTCAAGATCATTAGTGGTAAGTAAAAGAATCAGACTAGGCTGAGAACCATCTAAATCGGATGAAATCAGCCAATTCTTGATGGTTTCTATGGAAATCGGTCTATTTTTCTAATTATATATATGTTAATTATTATATTTGAACTTTACCAAAAAAAATTATTATATTTGAAAATCCTAATAAAATGATGAAGTGGAAGAGAAGAATCTATCTCTCTCTATGAAATCGAAAATGGGTGAAGTTCTCGACTAATATTTCTAAGGGTTAATATCCTGAAAAGCCTTAAACTGGTACGATTGTGACAAATTTACCAAAAACTATTTTTTTGACCATGCAAAATCCAAAACTAGTATACCCGTGACAAATTTACCCCGACTAATCATAAAAAACCCTAAATTGGTACTTTCATAACAAATTTACCAAAAACTAATTTATTTAACTACAAAAAACTCCAAACTAATAAATTTGTGACAAATATGCCATCCACTAAATTGGATTAATACCACAAAAAAATTACAAAAATTGTAAACTGTGACAAACGGAGCGTAAAATCTCAAATTTGTATACCAATCAACTGTCACGTGTCATTTAACTTAATAATTTGACTATAAAATTTAACAAAAACTAACATAGGGTAAATTTGTCACAAGTGTACCAGTTTGGGGTAAATTTGTTAAATGTATACTAGTTTGGGGTTTTCGATAGTAAAAAAAATAGTTTTTGATAAATTTGTCGTGGGTGTACTGGTTTTTCGTTTTTCAGGGTATTAACCCTTATTTTTAACTGATAATTCACTACAATTGCGACTAAAACACCACTAGCAAGTAGCAAATCATCAAGATTGAACTCTTTGATAATTGTTGCTTCCAACACCGACTGAAAAGCACAATAAACGTTGTTATTGGTTTGAAGATGTCGCTTGCCTTGCCATTGTGACGGGATGAAGAGCTTCAACTAGTGTTATTTTGCACTCCCTGTTGCTCGTTATGGTTCACCTTCCCATCGCATCGCATATCTCCTAAGGTATCGTCATTCATTGTTTAGCCACCACGATTGCCGAACTTGACCAGAGTCTCCTGGTTGATGAATGTGACTTGTCCTTTAAGCAGAAGGTGTTCGATGAATTGCGTAATAAAGAAACAAAGGGCGAGACCATTTTGAAACAACAAACGGAGGAAGACACACCTAGAGAAAATCTCACAGGCAGCCGGTTCCTAAACCCACTCGAGAACCGGTGGGTTGGGTCTTCGGTGAGTTCGAGAATTAAAGGGCGGTTCTTGATTTAGTGGGAATCGCCCCACTCGAGAACGAATTATCCGTAAAGACCATAACTCAATTTTTAACAAGTGGGTTATACTCAATTTCCAACAAAATTCTGCCTCATCTCTTAGGATGTGAGATTAATGCACTATCGGATTGTCTCATTTTCTTTGTCAGAAAAAGCTTCTACTTAGTTAACATCCTTCTACTTTAGTCATTCAGTCTATAAGGGAAGAGCTATATCGATGTTTTGATATTCTTTTAGTAAATTCGGTAAACATATATCGCATTATGAAATATCAACACAAGACTCAAAAGTTGCAAGGACAACATCCCCAATTTTATTAGGAGTTTGCATCTTGTCATTTTATTTTTTTTGTGGTCACAGACGTGTGTAACTTAGCGTCTTAAAAACCATAATATCAATGCGATAACAATCCATTGGATAGCAAAATTAAAGGAGTGTCGCTCTCACGAGATAGCATAGCCTTGGTGTTACATATTTCTCCGCAAGAGTTAATTTTGATAGTGCATTATTAATGGGTATAATATTTTATAGAATCCAGCAATTCCTTGATGTAATTTTCAAAATGAAAGATGACAATGGGTTTCTTATGTCTTTGATCGTGACATTGATGTGATTAAAATATTAGGGACAGGATCTTAGGCAATTATTTTTGGTCTTTAGAATCAAATTATATATGAATCTTGCATTGCATACATATCAATAATCGCCATAAAACTACCACGTGATGATGATGAATGTACATATTAGATCATTGTGGAAAGAATAATTGAATCTTGAGCTACCTTATAATTGAAAAGCACCTAATTTTCATTTGACAAGACAAACGAACTTGATGATTATCCAATTGCAACTAATAAAAGCTCGAGAGAAAACCAATTTAATGCCAGGGTTCCTGCATCCACAAATATAGTCAGCCTTTGCGGGCTTCGACTGGTCCATCGAAAATAAAAAATAAAAATAAAATCTTGTAAAATATAATTATGTGGTATCTGAAGAGAAACACACAGAATCGAACATCATTTTCTTGTCTCACCTGCATGCGAGAATCCCATTTGAAAAGAAGAACTCCAACAGCTTCCAAACTGACAGATAAGAAAGTGTTCTCTCTCTTTCTTATTTTTTATTTTGGTGCTTTAATTTTTCTTTCTTTCTTTTTTTTTTTGCTTTTTCAGATGAGTGCTGCGAAATTCTTTCCTTAGTACCAGAAGCCCACCAAACTCAATCCCTTTAATGATCGCCTGCTCTGTGGGGCCTTTGCATTCGCGCATTAGATTACATAAATCTTATCTTCTCCAGCTTTATTAAATATATTCTGTCCTAAATGATGCTGAGAATAATCTTTAACTCGTGTACCTTTGAAGTTCATAAATAATAATGTCTGTACGCATAAATATAATGAAGATTCCATATATATGTGCGTGTAAGAGTTGGCGTGTGAGTAGTTACTTGTCGTGTCTTCTTCGCATCAGCCAGTTCAATCGACTTTCAGTCATAGATATAATTATTACCACTTCAAAAGAAGAGCACCCAACTTTTCTATCTTTCCTTCCCTTTCCCCCCTTGTCGGGACTTTACCATCATCTGGTTAATTCCCTCTTCTTCTTCTTTTTTTGGGTCCATCATGCATGTGTCACCAGCATGTTTTGTGCAATAAACTATCACAGATGGTTACTAAAATGATACTAAATTACATCACCAGAGGGTAGTATGGAATTGAACCTAAATAAGTCCCTAAAAACCTTGATCTTGATCTCGTTTGGACCTCGGGATCATCGGGAAATAAAATATCCAGAGGGCATTCCCTTTTTCAATGAAGAAAAAAAAATACAAGAGAAATTAGGGGTATAAAGCATAAGAATAACAACATGTTAAAATAAAGAATGCATTCATATAATTTGTCATCCATATAATGCAAACAGAACATTGACATCAAAGTCACAATGCGTGATATCTTATTAAGGGGATGAGACATTTACTTGAATGTAAAAATGGTGTCATTTTGTTGAAAATAATCTACATTATGTTGCTACAATTATATGTATGACAATCAATGATGACTGTTGCATTGGCATGTCTGATAACTTAGGTAGGATTTGGCATAGAGGACTATTGCATTTTCTATAGAATGTTTAGGATTATATAGGTTCAATTAAAAGGATGGGGGCTCGATTGGTTTCTTATAGTACATGTATGATTGATGGTGAATTTGTTTCTATTGAAAAGCTAGAGAAAAAAGGGAAAGAATGAATGTGAAGGAATATTTTAAATTTCCCTCTTTTCCTTACAAAAGCTTTTGAGTAAATGTGAGTAAAATGAGATGCATTAATAGGCCAAACTTAAGCTCTATCTTGATTATCTTCTCATATTGAGATATTGGATTTGCGTTTCGTATTCAAATAAATAATAATGTCATTGAAACAACACAACTGAAGTCTGATACCTTTGACGTAATAGTTTGCCAATAAGGAATGCAAATCAAAGCCGTCAACATATTTAGTTATCCGCTTCCACTTAAAAAAGTTAATGGATTAGAAGCCAATTGAAGTTGTTAACTCCTCCCCAACAATTCGATTCTTTGATGTGGAACTTCTTCTAACAAAATTAACACGTGCATATCAATTATCTCTCCTCTCACATGTCAGCTCCGTGTTAGGCTTTTTCTTTTCAAATTCAACCAGCATTTCTCAACTCAGAACTCTGATGCTCACCCTCATCCCTAATCTCTTTCTCCACACCGAAACACGAACTATTTCAATAGTTACGAGCCCTGTATGATAATTTTGGAGGAGTTAAACGCGCCGGTGACCGCTCCGCCTTTCTTCCCTTAAAAAGGGTCAACGAAAAGCCGGATACCTCTTTTTTTTTTCAACTCTCCAAGTCAAACTACCGATTTAGTCAATTGTTTTTGGCCTACATGTCGATCCCGTTCGCATGTGAAATTCAGGAACGGAATAAAAGAACGTGAAATTCAGTAAGGTCCAATTACCCATTTCCCCCCCATATCATGCGTCATTTATAAAAATTCGGAAAATTAATTAGGTGGGCGACGTATAATTCCGAGTCACATGCTCAACTCACCAAACTCCCCACCTTTCCCCGAAAGGAGAATATGCACTTCGATGATTTTCCGCCCTTTTTCCTTAAATTAAGGAATTATAAATGATTAAAAGAAAAGAGGTAAAAAAAATCAGCAAGGAAAAAAAAAAGGAGGAAAAATAACAAAAAAAAAAAAAAAATTCACCGTCCTGTGCATGCTTTTGTACGTCAACATCGACAGCTACTCGAGTCAATACACGAGCCTCACGCGCCGAAGCGCGTGGCCGGGACGCGCGCCGCCAGTTGGGCCCGTGGCGTCGACGCGCTGGAGATGCGCGTGGGGAAAGGTTTTCCTGAACCCCACCATTTCCCATAAATTTTTTAGATAAGAATAATAATAATAATAATAATAATAATAATAATACTCAAAGCGACCTCCACTTTCTTCTGCTCTAGTCCTGAACCAGATCGTCACTGAGCAAAGAAACAGAGAGAGAGAGAGAGAAAAGAAGAAGAAGAAGAAGAACCCTACAATGGCTAACCTGCGCACCCTCTTTTACAGGCTATGGGCCCGGCGCATTTTAGCCTAACCTCCAAACCCTGAAAAAGACTCACTCCCCCCCCCTTCCCCTTCCTTTCCCCCTCTTTTCTCTCTCCTGTCGGTTGGAGTTCGGATGCTTGTTAGCTCTGCATTCTCTGTCTCTGTCTCTGTCTCTCTCTAGAATATAGCTTTACCTGAAGGGCCTTTTCTCGCTGCTGTCTTCGCTTACACGGATCAAAGGTCGGTTCTTGGGCTTCTGCCGTGGCTTACCCGTTCTGGGTTCGAGCCGTCTGGTGGGGTTCCCTTTTAAAGATTCTTGCTTGGCGCTGAGGGAAGCGGAGCAGAGCAAGGTTGTGCGTGTGGGTGTGCTTGTGCGTGTGTGGTTTCGAGCTCCAGATCTGGGCAAGAGAGGTTTGTTTCGAGCAATGGAGATAGGGACGGGTGCTGTCTTAGCTTCTCGTGGCGCGACGCTCGCTTGAAGTCGAAAGAAGTGAGGGCCGTTTTTGGTTTCTTGGAAGCTGCAAAATTTTGGAGCTTTTCGATACTCTGTTCTTTGTTGGTTCTTTGTGGGGGCGGTGGAGCGAAAACCCTGGTGGGGTTTCCTATTTTACGCTTCTCTGTAGAGAGAGAGAGAGAGAGAGGGAAGAATTGGTGCGAGAAATGCTGGCGACTAGCAGCCCTTCGGGTGGCTTGTTTTCAAGCTCCAGCTGCAACACTATGCTCGGGGAACTTCAGGTCTTTCTTCTTACTCTCCTCTTTACTTTTCCTTCCCGGTGTTCTCTTCTCCTTCGTGGTTTTTACTGTTTTTGGGTTTTTTCAAGAGACTTTGGGAAGGCTGCTCTTTGGTGAGGAAAAGGAAAATCTGTGCTCTTTTTAGTGGAAAATCACTTTTAAATGATGGGTAGTTTTTTCCATCGCTTTACGCTGTTTTTAACTCCGCTAAAAGAAGAAAGCACTGATTTGCTTTTTGATGAAATCATTGTTTTGTTGGTCTAATTCGAGCCGTGTTATTAGGATCCTCGTTTCTTTAATCCCTAGGCTAGAAGAGTCGTCTATCTACTTCCTGCTCGTCAAGTAATTCTTCCTGTAGTGTTCTCTCTGTTCATGAGGATTTCTAACTTATTTTTTGGTTTATATACTCCATACATTTACTTTCAAGTATTGTTAAGTAGATGTTAGTGACTTGAAATATTTTTTAGTGTAATGAATTCTAGAAGTTTGGCACTGTATCTTTTTTTTTGGGTTATTTTGGGTTAGGTTTTCTTCATTTCACGTGCTGTGACCGTGACTGCAAATCGATGTAGCTGTTTGGATTTCCGAATTGTGAATTAGCTTCTTGGCGAATTTACATTTCTTTTCCTTCAATGAGCTTGCTTTCCAGTTTCTTCGTGTTATCTGTTTTGGAATCGATTGGACTCTTGGGGAATTCCCCTTCTTACTGGGATAAATGTCTAAAAGGAATTTTGGGTGGGTCGAAGAGTACGGGTTGACCTCAAGTTTCAAAGGAGGCGCTTTTGGCTAACATCGTTCTTAATAAGGCTGACAACACAGTAATTCTTGACTGGATCATTGTAAAGTGCAAGAAACTACAATCAACATATTATTCCTATAGTTCCTGGACTGTTTTTAATTATCCTTTAAACTGAGGGGAAAGCTGTCAAATTTCTGTTGAACTGAATGGGAACTTCTGTTTGAGTCAATATTCAAGCAATTAGTAGTTTCTATAGAAAGAGTGTGCGAGTAGCAGATACATCACCTTTAACGATAGTGAACCTGTTCTTTCTTGGACCAGCAATTATGGAATGACATTGGAGAAAGTGAAGCGGATAAAGATCGCATGCTTACAGAGTTGGAGGCGGAATGCTTACAAGTTTATAGAAGAAAGGTTGAGGAGGCTGCCAATGCCAAGGCTCGTCTACATCAGTCTGTTGCAGCCAAGGAAGCTGAGCTTGCAACACTTACAGCTGCTCTCGGAGAACTTAATATTCATTCACCTGTAAGAGGAAATTACCTGTAACATGTGATTTTGTTCCACAATGCAATTTCAGTAAAAACCTTTTTCCTGCCATCAATTATTTTTCCTCCTCTTTTATGTGTTCTCTGGCATGTTGTGTTGTCACCACATCATTAACATCGAGAAGGTAATCAACAGCATAAAAGAAATGTCCAAAGCCCACATTTTTAGGTATGTTAGTGAGATGAAATATGGCACACTCTGTCAAGGGCATCCTGTTTACGAATTTGGGTTGCTTTGTTGAAATGTGGATGGCAGTTGATCCTCAGTTGTCTGAGGAAAGATCGGATTGTAAACAAGAAATCTTATGCTGGACGTCAACTGGGCCATTTAGATGATCTGAACTTACACTTTTCTATTGTAAAAGAGAATGCTGCTACTGCAGAAATCTTTAGTAGAAGATTGACAGGTCAGAAAAAGCACTGTCATGTACAAAGCAATATGAAGAAATTAATGTTCCCAAACACTTTCTTGAACTAACTGAAATATATATAGTATGGTGTGGTGGCTGGATATTAGGATGCTTGATTGCATGGTCCATCATCACCTAATTTCGTTGACAAGTATGCTGCAGCATGTAAGATGGATATAAATATAATTCTCATAAGTATATGAATCCACACAGACCGTGACTTATAGCCAATTAAACCAATCCAAAGAGAACTTTCTTGTGTTGATCAGCGAAATAATATTAGAAATGCCACAGTTTTTTAGCTTAGTCTGAACAAGACTGGCAGATATCTTTAGATTTCTCTAGGCAATTTTCAGTTGCTTATGGAGCTGTTAATACAAAATGTTACAGATTCAAGCTGAGAAGAGGTCAGCATCATTGAAACAGAAACTTGCTTCTGTGACTCCTGTGGTGGAAGATCTGAGGAAAAAGAAAGAGGAAAGGATAAAACAGTTGGCTGACATACGGGCTCAGATTGAGAGGATCAGTGGAGAGATATCGGAGTATGGTCATGCAAGCAATGGTGCAAGCAGTAGCCTGAGTCTGGATGAAGAAGACTTGTCCCTTAGAAAGCTTTCTGAATATCAAACACGCCTTCGCACTCTTCAGAAGGAGAAGGTATATTTTTCTTGACAATTTTCGCTGATGCTCAATACTCCTCTATTCTTTTGATTTTTCCCTGGCTTTTTTGAGGCGTAAGATGAAATACTTAAGCTAGAATGCATGAGTACTTTTTGTGATCCTCTGGAGATTGAGGGAAAAATGGACCTCTTCTGAACACGTCAGTCCAATATCTTTGAGCACAAAGAATAGCTTTGTCAACCCTATGCTAAGATGAAGAATTTTAATGAATAAGCCGGCTGGTGACATGAAATAGGGGGAGTAGATTTAAGAAGAGAATAATTGGGGAAGAAACGATGTCTAGAAATTTCATTTTCACTTTCAGCTTCTGTCGAGAGCATGTGAAGGAGCACCTTAATATAGGTTCTTTAAAGAACGATAAATAATTAATGGAATCAAATGCACTAATACAGACTAAAACTGTAATTCAGCATATTTTTCTCGCACTACATGTAGTATGAACATAGATGCATATATGCACAAGTTGTCAATCTTGTGCAGTGTTCTGCGTATCACTTGATTTCTCACCATTCTCGACTAATAGTTTGGTTATACTTGTCTCTTTGCAGTCTGAACGCCTTCAGAAAGTTCTAGAGTATGTAAACGAGGTACATTCTCTCTGTGGTGTGCTTGGATTGGATTTTGGAAAGACTGTCAGTGAGGTGCATCCAAGTCTGCAAGGTACAGCTATTGAACAATCAACAAACATTAGCGATTATACCTTGGAAGGTCTGGAACATGCCATTCTGAAGCTGAAAGCAGAACGCAAGGCTCGAATCCAGAAAGTAAGCTGAATCCTTATCGTTTCAGATCGGTCGTTAATCTTGGTTCTCACATGTTTCAATCTGTATTGTTAATTTACAGGTAAAAGATATTGTTGCATCATTATTTGAATTATGGAATTTGATGGATTCCTCAAATGAGGAGCGGAGTAATTTTTCAAGGATCACATCCATCCTCAGGTCTTCGGAAAGTGATATTACAGAACCAGGTGTTCTGTCAATGGAGATAATTGAACAGGTTCGGAACGTGCCCTGTTTGTTGATGTGTCCTTTTCTTTGATGCTATGTCTCTAATAATAAAAAGGAAACCTTGCGGCCAGGCATCGGCAGAAGTGGATAGGCTCACTACTTTGAAAGCAAGTAGAATGAAGGAACTTGTCATGAAAAGAAGGTCAGAATTGGAAGAATTTTGCCGACTTGCTCATATTGTACCTGACACTAGTACCTCTGCTGAGAAATCCAATGCACTGATAGATTCTGGTATTCTCTCTCAATCCTTGCCTTAGTGATTCCCTTTCTTCCACGTAGCGTGTTTAACATGAGAACCTTAAGTCACAAATTCTGCGCGTCTCAGGTTTAGTGGATCCTTCGGAGCTTTTGGCAAATATTGAAGCACAGATAGTTAAAGTAAAAGATGAAGCCCAGAGTAGAAAAGAAATAATGGATAGAATTGACCGATGGCTTGCTGCCTGCGAGGAGGAAAACTGGCTTGAAGAGTATAACCAAGTAAGCTTTTGGTCCTAGAAATGCAATCCCAAGCCAAGTACTTATAGTGTCTAATTATCATTACCGGATGAATATAGCAGAAGTTGGTGTTTCACTTAAACGTATCATTTACCAATCTTTGCCTACTTGTTATGTGCTTGCTTTTAGGATGAGAACCGATACAATGCCGGAAGAGGAGCTCATATTAACCTAAAACGAGCTGAACGAGCTCGAGTGGCTGTTAGCAAAATTCCAGGTATTTGTCTCATCATATAATTTTTTTACCCCAGTTTGGTGAACGACTTGTTCCCGTGGCTAAAGAGCTGTTCCATGCAGCAATGGTTGACAATCTAATAAACAGAACACTGGCATGGGAAGATGAGAAAAGGGCTTTATTCCTTTACGATGGAGTGAGTACTTTTGCAATAATACTTTAACTCACATTCTGGTTCTTTCTGTTACTTAATTTTCTGATGATGATGTCTTTAAAGGAACGATTGGTATCCATACTCGACGATTACAAATTGACCAGAAAACAGAAAGAAGAGGAGAAGAGGAGATGCAAGGTAATGTTTCACGTGTAATATCTGAGTGAAGCTCATGTTGATAAGAAAAGTTTTCTCTGATTCGACAATAATGAAATTTTCTCGAAGAATTTAAATATCCCTAAACTGCATCGGGAAAGAAGTTTAGAGTGAAAAGTTTCTGAACATATTACTTTTACAGGGCCAAAAGAAGCTTCAAGATTTGCTTCTAACGGAGAAGGAAGCCATGTATGGGTCTAAGCCTAGTCCGAGAAAAAGCAACAGCTTCAGGAAGCAAAATGGCTATTCTGCTAATGGGAATGGATCCATGACTCCAACACCACGCCGTAATTCAATGGGAGGTGTAACTCCCGAGGTCCTCACACCAAGATCATATTCTGGACGTCAAAATGGACATTTCAAAGCAATGAGAAGGCTATCCACTGCTCCACTGAACTTTGTGGCCATATCTAAAGAGGACTCGATGTCAACGTATACGTCTGTTTGCGGTTCCGAACTGGGGTCTCCTCCACATCTCTGAAAACCTGCGATGGTACATCATCTGTCCCAAAATATGCAATTCAAAATTCTGCATGTATGTTCCTTCACCTAGTGAATAGTTTTTTTTTTTGGTAAGGCTTCCCTAGTGAATAGTTATACTGCAAGTAAGTTAGAAAATAAGTTAGAAAATCGAGGCACCTCTTTTCTATCTTGTCTATGCATTCTCTTTGTTAAAGACACCCTTTCTTTATCTTTTGTTAATGCTCTCTACTTATTGTCATCCTTTAGTGCAAACTCATTTAAACTAAGTAGCATACGAGCTCTGGAATTTAACTAGCCTACCGACTTATCCATATTTTAGAAAATCTAAAAGAAAAGAATGAAATATGGGCAGTGCACGCGCGTGTTCTGTGTTCCTCTTTTAAAAGAACAGCATTAATTTCATCACAGCACAGGAGGTTGGATATGATTGTCCTTTCAAGTCGATATCATCTATGTTTCCATTCTCTTGTATATTCATCAGCTATGGCAATCTGATGACAACTTCATCACCATTAATGCTAATTATGTCTTGGAGAGAGTTGATTCGTTGCATTATAATTGTTTCTTATACGCTAATCCCCTCTGAGGATCTAGACTTACAGTCCACGAAACATCTTTTCTATTTCCAGGAAAAGATACTCGTGCTGGAGATTCAGCAGCGACCTTGTGAATAGCGAAGGAACTGTACACAGTAGCTTACCATTGTACTTTCTCAAAAGTGACTTATTGAGTGGGTTAGCTGACAGTTGAGGATGTGAATCAGGTGTTTTTTTCTTGAGATTCTAGAATGAGTTAGCGATTCTGTGGATATGATGTGGCTTTCTTTTGGTGACTGCAAGTTATTGTTTCATAGATTGTAGGAATATATGGCACGTGAAGTAGTGAAAGTTACAATTTATTCTGCGGGATTTTTTGTTATTCGGGAGTGTTGAATGTACATATATTCATCGTAAGTGTGGTTGATCTTGCCTTTGTTACTGTCTGCTGCATGCTCTGCTTATGTTCTTAAGCAAGGATGGTTCTCTCTTCTTCTTTTTCCTCATTGATGGAAATCCTTTTATGATAGTACAAGGAAAAATTTGGCAGTGGCAGGAAAAAGTCGTTGGATTGCATAGTTTGCTGCAGTAGCTTTTAAGATATCCTTTTATTTTACTAAAATCTGGGTCACCGTAGTCAATTACTGTGTCTGCTGGACTACATGATCACAAATTTATTAAAAATGTGGTTCAAGGCTAAAAGGCACATCCGGTCTTGAATTTGAGTCGAACTTGAATCTCGAACGCCAAAAGCAAAGTTATCAGTTTAAAGCACGAATTTGGCAAAACACACTCCCAAGAAAGTAAAATTTCAATTAATTAAGGCAATCCTGTTTAAATCAATGCTACGTTGAGCGATCACAGAAGGCCCCTTAATTTATCAGCTAACGCAATCTTTGCATTTTGGCAATTATCAAGGGCTCAATGTCACGTGACGAGTGGTACTTTGAAAAATCATAGATTGTTGATGCACTTCAACACAGAGATCAACACGGGCGGTTACAATATAAGGGGCTGTACGGACAAGCCTGTTGAGCCTGTTTTCAAACAAAGATTGGTAATTTACTGACTCAAAATTGGTAAGCTTTGACATTAGCTGGTAGCTTAGTGACGGTTAATTCGCTAAATACTCTGGTAATTACAAGACAAATTACTAGCACTGCTTTAAATTTACAAGTCACAATCTGTACGTGCTTCACTGCAAGAAATGATGGAATCGTCGGCAACAAAGCATAGGATGTTGAGTTTCATCAAATTTTGTGGCGTGGCTCGGACGAAAAAGGATGAGCTGATGCATTGATATCTCGATTGTGATTGTTACAGTACTGACAACTTAAATATAACTTCGCAACTATGCAGTGATGACATGTCTTCTGCGTCGGTCTGACTGGAATTTCGGCAATAACAGGGCATTCATCGTTCTCCCTTACACGTGTATTTCATCTTGAAGGACGATAGAAAGAGCAAAAGGACATATTTGAATAGCAGTGAATACAACTCGAAGCTTCTGTAGCAATCTCCCCCCATCATGAAGAAAAGGGAACTGCTGGGTTGGCAACTTGGCATGACGTCTCTGAGGTTGGATCAGTTCATTTTACAATCTGCAACCATGCTTCAATGCTAGAAAGACTTAGACCTATCAAACAGAAAATGCAAGAATCTGTTTTGATTTCACACTTACGGCCGACATTCATTCTCGTGTATGCATTGAATGATTGAGAGCACGAAGTGTTTGTCATAAGTGATAGGAAAAAGAAATCAGAGAGAGAGAGAGAGATGGAATCCTTAATAAATTAGCTCCTTGTGTCTTAGAAATAAGAAAGCTCTCTTGAACCAAAGCATGGTAATCTCGATGATCCTATCCACCGCCCTAAAGTAGGAGATCCTCCAAGGCTGTTTCAATTGTAATATGCTACCGAATCCCAAGAATCCTTATCGCAAAACTTGGTGCCAACACTCGTCATATCTGACTTGTTCTCCTTTGTCAAGGTCTACAGTCTTGTGGACATCCCTCACCAAGCTTTATGGAAACTATTGATATTATCACGGTCTTCCTAACATTATAATTATTTCAACAAGAACTTCTACAATCATCAAGTAGATATTAAACCACGTATAGTTTTGGAATCAAAATCCCATCTCCCCAATAGTTAGTAAGTTACTTAGTCAAAAATTGGTAAATCACTTGTTAATCTGATGTGATCTTACATAAATTTAAGATAATGGTAAGAAAAGTAAATATAAGTTGGTAAAAAAATAAGATAACTTTTTTTGTTAGAGATAAGAAAAGTTGATTATTTGAATAAAATCAAATAAATATTAGTTCGTAAATTTAAGGCATTGGTGAGAAAGTCAAATAAAAGTTGGTAATTTGCGAACTGAATAAAAAGTTGGTAATATCAAAAACATGTTGGCAAACAAATTGCACAAAAATCAGGTGAACAGTACATCAACGTTTTTTTGGGGGGGGGGGGTATGAGAGGAGTCTTCACTAAATGAGCTCCTATTTCTATCACTGAAATAAAAAATTCCAATAAACAAAAGCATGGTAATAAAAATTTTCCTGTGTAAGAAAATTCTTAGCTTTTTTGGGGAACCAATCAACTAATTTCTTAAAATAATATCTATGGAATTTTAATATTCTGTATTATGAAATGATATAAAGCTAGATTCTTGTAATAGGTCCAACTTACAAAGACTTTAAAAGAAACGGAAAATGTGAAGAACACCTTTTAAGTAAATGCAAAAAGAAAAAAAAAAGGAACAAATATTAAGAGAGGCTATGAACATCTTTCAAAGTCCTTTTCTCTTATAGCTGACCACCTAAAGCGACTAAAAAATTCCAAGTCATGCCTTGTAAGACCCGTCAAATGGGTTAACACATCAAATGCGACCATTAATGATTGGGTCCATTAGTGGAAATGCAAATGTATTTGCTTATTTTTACAGGGAGATGGATCTTACCAGAGTAACATTGATATTGGCATACTAAGTACGATGACAAACTATAAAGAAAAATATTGTTGTTCTATAGATTCTGTAGATCAAGTTTTTATCCGAATCATTAATCGTGTAGGTCTCATAATGATGCCCCAGGATCCGGATAATTGTGTTAGATACCTGATTTCCCAAGAGATTAGATGTAACGAAGTGAAGTTCTCTCTTGGATGCCAGAAATATTTTCTTTAAAGTTGTCTTCTCTCAATGTTACTAGCCGACAATTTACTGAAGACTGCTAAAAGTTTTTCTATTCACCTTCTAAGCTTACTAATGGATTATCCGGGAAGCTAAGCTGCATGTCGCTACCAATGGTCTCTGCGATATCAAGGAATGAAAGACTTAGAGAAGGAAAACTGACACGGAGAGAGTGAGAATATGTTTTAGTTGTTGCCAAGATTGCAGAGAAGGAAGCACGTTGATGGAAGTTGATCGATCCTTGGCTTTCGAAAGGTCAACACCAGACAGGTGTAATTAAATCAAGGAGGACGATTTCGATATTTATTGCAACTCGTCAAGTTAAGAAAAACCCAGATCATACTTATTAGTGAGATTCGAGTAGTGTAAGTTGGAAAGGTTTTGGAGTTGAGGAATTGTTTCCATGAAAACCTGCAAAGGTGAGATTGTACTCCAGTTTCTGCAGAACATGGAGGAATTGAGGGAGTGTTACCTCCTAAGCCGCATAGAGTAGAAATAAAAGCTAGATTCATCAATTAAAAAGCTTCCAGTTAAATTTAGTCTTGCAAGGCTCAGGAACTATAAAGGATCCACATCAGCCGTATGGATACATTAGAGACTTAAAAACATGAAACTCCCGTTTTAACCAAGTTAATTGAGTCGTAATGATAATAGTTCTACAGGTTGGATTGGGTTTTGGGCAATTCGTATATATAACAAATGGGTCACTCAGGGCTACCACATTCAACCCACCTGTCTGTCACTTCTACTAATACGATAAAAATGGCATCAAAGGAGTGCTTATTTTGCTTGCAACCTAAAGACAATAACTGCACCAAGTAAAAGCATCACACGTTAAATAGCCACATAATTATGATCCTTCCTCAGCCACATAATCCCTTATCCCCACGTCCAGACATCAAGTTGATTTCCCCTCGTACATTCTTGGCTTAAAATACAGAATCCAAATTTATTGAAAAGTGTGACACCTTGAAACCATCTAGGCAGAATATGGTATCCTAACGGCCATTCTCTGAGCAAGCCAAGGATTCTCGGGGTTAGGGTCGATGAAGTTATGCATTAGGAACTGTTCTGCTTCTTCATCAACCAGTTCTCTGGCCCATGTCACACGTTTTGAGGGACAACTGCCTGGCCCAAAGCACCTGCATTTGATCAGGAACGTATTGAGTCATGGCTATAGTCACATGTGCAGAGAAGACATCCAAGAAGATAGAATATAATCATCCAACCTAGCATTTACTTGCACTCTCAACTAGAATAGTTAGCTAAAAAAGTAGGTTGTTGCCATACCCCATGAATAACCATATACCAAGTGTTCACTTAGTTTATACTAGACAAATATTCAATGGATCCAGAATGCATATTACTTGATTTGCTTGTATATCTGTTATTTTGCCTCAGATGTAAAAAGAGCCATAGGCGTCAATTCTTTTTGTATGCATCCTGCCACATTTCATTGTTCTTTGTCCTCAATTAAAACAGAAGTATCGCAACACCTCCACTTACCCAGAAAAAACGCTATAACCAAATCCAAGAAACCTACCTTTAGCAGAAAAATAACGCTATGACTCAAATCAAAGAAACCAGCACCTTTTTTTCATTCTTTAAGTTCATCGATATTTTAGTGGTTCTAGTGTATAAGTTCACGAAGTTAGCAGAGTAGGCAAACCAAGATGCTTGGGAATGCTCAAAACATGCAGGTTTTCCACAAAAATCTCAAGCCACAGCCAGATTATATCACAAAAACAAATTCAAATTTGCCATTTAGCAGTGCTCATGCCTCTCCTAGATATGGAATGCACTCAATGTGAAATTCCCTAGAGTCCAAAGAAAACGTACCTGTATTCATAAAAGCAAGCGGTTCTTTCATTCTCAGTCTTTCCCCAATTATTCCAGCCCACTTGCTTGATACAAGCATCCATGTATGTGTATGCATATACCACCCTTCCAAAAGGCCCCCATGGTCGTCCCAGATGCGTATATGGAGTTCCTCCATTGCCAGTGATGACACATCTGCATCAGCATTGCAGAATTTCATTGGTAAAAAATGCAGCCATCAGTGCTCATATCCATTAACACATTTTAAATTTGATGTTTTGTCCTCCCACTTGGACATTATTGTTCTCCTTTACAATTAATATGGGATAAGTACACTAGGAGTTTTAAAACTTTTCGTGATAGTGTAATCAAATCCTAAAACTCTCAAAGAAGGTAATTGCGCCCTAAAACTCTCCAATCAGTGCAATCAAGAACTTCTGTAGCTCCATCTGATTCTAGTCACAAAAAATGCATTTGTGACATTTTTTCATGTTTTTCAAGGCCGAAAATATATAATATATTTAAAAAAAGAAAACATGGGGAGAACACTCCCAGATGTTCTGCACTGAGACTTTAATGGAGAAACTCTCCTTCATCACTAACCACAACAAAAGCAGTCTTCTTTACAGTACATTGATCCAAAAACTTACTGTTTTTCTCAGAACTATTAAATTGAGCAATCAATTCAATATCTTTATTAGCTTTCTTCTTCCAATTGGAACCTTGCCAACAATATTCAATGTCCTTGCAGCTTTCCTAATGCCATATTGTAGGGGCATGCTTGAATCACCATGACAATGATGACATGCCTTAATCAAAACAGGATTTACTCTAATCATTGGCCAACACCATTACTGGACAACCGAACAATTCAATCTCCTCTCTTTGACTACACCCAAAAATACCATGGAAATCCTTGGACTAATTCACAAAAAAAAAAAAAAAACAAGCCTGGTTTCTCACAAAAATTCAGAGCCTTAAATATACAAAAACTTAATCTTTCAACGATCGAAGCCTCAATTCACTAGATTGCAAGCTTCAACAATCAATTCAATGGCATGTAATTGAACTGTCAACCAAACAAGAAACGCTAGTTGTAGAGTGGAATCAAACAGGGTTGACGGACCACAGCGAAGGCACTGCTAGCCTTCAAACTTTCCCTGGTCATGCGATATCCCTTGCTCCCTCCCTCCCTCTCTCTCTCTCTCCCCAAGTTCTTTTTTTCTTTTTAAATTCTTTTCCCTTTATCTTGATGTGGCACTCATTTGACCACACATCAGAGCCTTATATTCTAAAAAAATATTAAAAAATACAACATCAACATTTTCCGTATTCAAATTGGACGGAGTTAATGAAAGTTCTTGATTGCACTACTTGGACAGGATTTGAAATTGATTGCATTAGCAAGTTTCAAGACTTCTAGTGCACTTATCCCATCAATATATATACAGTTTGTGGAATAAATGGTGTAAATTTTTTTTCCCAAGCAAAAGATGACAATCTATCTTGTCATACAAGTGCTCTGGTTGTGTGCACACAGGCTCCACTCACTGCTAGAATGGTCTAGACATCAGCGTGAAATGCAATTAGTTAGCAGAAAACACTAATTCATGTCTGATAGCAGCAATCAAGTGCGCCAAGTGTAGTCTATGTTGAACGCATAAAAAGAATCAACAGATAAATGCGATTCTCCTTGCAAAAAATAAGCAAGATTGGCTTAGAACCTTAAGAATATATAACCAGTCGATTCCTGAGAAGACTTCCTGCTTTGTGCTGTTATGAAACCTGCTGACTTGCAATGGATATGACAGTGCTCCAAAAGAGCAGTACTATTGCCAAAGATGAAGTCTACACTTCCCTCAATGTAGCAATCTCTTAAATACTGTTTCCCGTAATGCAAGTACAATGTATCCTGCATCATTAACAGAAAAACCGGTGAACCTGTTAGCAAGTTCCCATTCCACAGTGACTAGTCCACCAGCCACTTTTACTCCATCTACAGCAAACAATAGACCAGAGAGTCACAAGATTGAAGATCAAACAATTCATTGTATAACTTCTATGCTCGTTCTTAGTTGGAAACAGGAGGTTCGCAGCAGTCAAAAGAATGACTCCAAGGCCAATGATGCTTTTGTGTGATCCTTTTAGGCCAGTAACGACACTAAATTAATTATAGTGATATCTGATCCACAAAGAAGACCTGATTCTCTCACTCTATACAGATTATGATGCAGACAGGGTACAACATAGTAGGCAGTAGCTAAGTAGCATCTACTTTAGGAGCACATTCTCGTATACTGTGCACTTATCGAAGAATGAAGCAAATTTTCTATTGGACAGGGATAAATAATTACATTCACACTTTTGCCTCGCAGCAACATGTCTATCAAAAAATCAAAGAGAAGTTTACTTTAACCTTTGTCAAATCCCTATACATGCTAGGGGTCATGTCTCCACGGACATCATGTAAGTACTTACCAGGATCATTAAGGAAGAATAAAATTTGCTTATCATTAGATTGATTAACCATGCTGCCCTTTTTTTCACTCTTAACACATCCTCAGATGACTATAGGTGTTCCAAATTTCATGATCACAATAACATGTGCTTCCTCATCACTAGTGATCAAGACAAAGTGTTCAGGACCATTGCTGGTAGAATTGATCTTATTGCCTAAGTGTGACTACCATAAGGTAGTCTAGATCAGCTTGTGTTTCGTGTGTTACGGTTGAAAATATAAGTTGGAAGCAAGGAAGAGGTTTGTGCCTCCTTACATCTGCTTGCAAAAGCTATCCAATTTGTAGCAGGACCAAAGCTATCGTGGATAGAACCGTCAAATGAGGCAAAGGAGCAATCCCTAAAATTTTGAGTTTGGCGATCTGATTCATCCCCCAAGGAAGTAGTTTGGGAGGATTATTGTTTCATTTAAGCTCAGTTTCCTTCATTCTTCCTTGAGAAAAAAGAAGTGACCAACCAAGACATGGTCTAATAACCCAGACGTTAACCATGATGTAAATTGAAAACCCAAGATGCTGAAGTAGTTCTACTGCACAGACCCTACCAGGGCACACAGGGTAATCCCATAAGCTAGTGATGATGAATGCATATGTAATTTCACCCAAACATTGCTAGTTATGATGCTTGGATATGCAAAGATTTCTCCATTGATTTCTCCTTAATCTTCACTCCTTTCTTGCTCCTTTAAAAGTTTCCCTACATCAGCTTCCATTGTTTTTTTTTTCTCAGGAAGCTTAGGACTAAGGTCTCAACAGATTCCAATGACTTGACAACCAAAAAACTCCAAGATGAAATGGTGACTTTACCTGCCAACCAAGAAACCTGCAGTTGTAGAAAGCACACCTGTCTGCTGTCACCCTAATCGCCACAGCTTGGCCTGAACCCTGATAAAAAGAAAGCTGATTACCCACATCATAATTCAAAAGCAATACAAATGTCCGCACCTCAAAGCCACAAATTAGGTAAAAATATCTTGAAATTGCAGAAGATAGAATGCCAGCCATGCCCTCAATGCTGCAACCACTCTCGTAATTCCGCCATCGTTTGTTTCATTTTTCGCTTTTAACAATAGATTTGATTATGTCATTACATATCACTAAAAGGAAGCAAAGACAAATTGGTCAAGAATGGGTTCTGTTAGTATCGGACCCAGCCAGGCACTATAGGTTGACCAACCTATTCCACTAGGTTTCGATGGATTAAAGAAGATAAATAGTTCACACTCTAATCTGTGGAAAGTGAAGAATGGCGACACTGACGACATAACTCCATGTGCCCAACAATGGGATAATGACTAGGATGCTGACAGGCAAAGCACCAATTGGCAGTCAATATGACATGGTAGGACAACAATAGCATTAGCAGTACTGTTGAAATGGGATTGATATGATGGGCCACTGCATGCCGACTAGCAGTGATTTGTGAGATCTGGCTGTCATGGTGATGGCATGTTGATGACGTCCAGAATGCAAACTAATGGCAGACAACTTTGTCCCATAACTCAAGACAAAAGGGTTGCTTCATATCATTCTAGTTTGCACACTTACTTTGTAATGGTTACATTCCTAGTTGTCTATTTAGATGATACAATACTATTGACACTGACAGAAATAGCATTCGTCGATAAAGTGCCAACTCAGCAATCACTTTCAAACGAAGGAATTGGGTTGTTAAGGTACTTCATCAGTATTAAAATAGCAAGACCTAAACAAGGGATCAATCTTTCTCAAAGGAAAGTGTGTCACTAAGCTTTTGGAGTAAATGACACTTTTGGGAACAAAACCTGTAGATCTTCCTATAAACCTTAGTGTCAAACTTCAAATATATAATGGTGTCCCGGCATAGGAGGGGAGTGGATAAACTTCAAAGTGGCATGAACTGTTATAAGTGTGCACTTGGAGTTCTCGGTCAATTTATGGAGAGACCTACGTAATGCTGAGAAAGTGTCAGTTGAGTTTTATGTTATCTAAAAGGGCTCTACAAAAAGGTTGACGTGAACCTTCCAATTCCCTTGACCCAATTGGGTTTTCGAACATAAATTGAGATGGCCATCATGTAATTGGATGTCTATCTTGGTTATTGCACTTATGTTGGAAGGGATTTGATTACATGTAAAAGTAAAAGGCAAATGTGGTGGCACAATGGGTGATGGCTAATATTGCTTGTCAGAGTAGGAGAGGAGAGGAGATGGCATTTACACTAAGATCCGTCTCTGTGCATACCAAAAATTCAAAGTAGAAAGCCAAGAGTCCCTAATGTTTACAAAATGACTATCTATGTTATTAAGAAATCTCCTGCTTCTTTCCCTTCAAATCAGCCAAGAAGTCACCAGAGCGATCAACTGAATCCTCTTTCTCTTTTCTTTGTTAGTGCATATAACCCAACAAGCTCTTCTTGCGTAGTCTCTCCACTAAACAAATAAACGCCCACCACTGGCAAAGCCAACTTGACCAACCACATTTTAGCAATAAATGGTCAACAGTGATGAGAACACAGTGAAGATTATTTGCATTGGAATAAGATTTAGTGATGAGGAAGAAGTCGGCAAAGATCATGTTAAATCAAAGGATCTGTAAGGGGACTTGTCAAAGCTGTTCTGTCCATCAAGTAATCTAACAAGCTGGGCACGATAGACATCTATGCCCCAGCTTGGTGGCGAATATAAATTTGTCTTTGAGACTTTATTTCTCTGTGTTATTTATTAATTCTACTGTAGTATGTTATTTCCTAGTATAGAGCATGGGGTTTATTTGCGATTTTATTAAGTTACACACAAACACAGAGTGGTAAAATATATAGAGGCAATATAACGTTGTCTTGAACTTTTTTTTGGGCAATTAGGTCCTTACAGTATGTACTTTTTTGTTCGAGTTGATTCTTCCATTCAAATAAAATTGCGAATCCTGATGTGGACTGACTCATCGGCGCCAATCAGCACTAACTGCACAAGATGTTACATGTAATTTCCTAATTTGTTTACTGGATAAAATATTAGAGAATTATAGAAAAAAAGCTAAGAGAGATAAATAGAGAAGGGGGGGGAGGCTATAGGGGTGGTGATGCCACCCAGGCATCAGAGGGCAGCCGAGCCTGGCCAAGGCTAAATCTGGCTGAGGGTCATGCAACCAGGCAAAGCAGGCAACACTAGGCCGGGGTTGCCTAGACCCAGTAGACCCAGTTCAGATTGCACAACCCGAGATCAGGCCTTGCTAGGGTTGCATAACCACCAGCCAGCAGCCATTGGTGTCGGGCGACCCTAGGTGACCAGTGACCAGGGGTGGCGCGATGTCAGCAGCACCTATTCTGCATCCATCTTCTTTTTTTTTTTTTAAAAAAGAAGAAACTTTTCTCTTAATTTTTTAATGTTTATTTTGTTTTAAATATTCTTTATTTCTGAATTATCTTTTATTTTATGCCACGTAGGATGTCATGTTGGCATTTAACAGCAACTTAATGGTCACATCAGAATTTCTGTCCGTAATTTTGACAGAAGGACCAACTTGAACAAGAACACAAATATTTTAGGGACCCAATTGTACTAAAAGGAACAATTCACCTGATTGAACAATTTGGAAAATTTGACGAATTCTAGTGCCTTTGTCCTTCCTCTTTCAAACAGGAGTAGAACTTTTAGAGAGTCTATCAATATAGTTGTACTTTCTTTTCAATAAAGTTAATGAAATATTGATTTTTGTGAGTATTTGCCTTGGAATTATGTGATGCAATTCTTCTCTTAAATGTGATGCTTAAGAAACCATCAGTGTGATGCTTAAGGAAGCTTTAGTTGTGAAGGAGTGTCAGGGAAGGAGTTTGTGAGGGAGATTTGATAGAGATTTGGGGATGGGGGTTGGTAGATGATGTAAAATATTTTAAAAAGGTTCAACTGAAAGGGGTATGTGGATGGGCATCTAGAGAAGTCAAGGAATTGAGGTAATGATGCTCTTAGAAAGTCCTGGCTCACCTGAAACCAACTTCATTTCCACCTTCATTTATGGGCTGATGAGGAGTTCACAAGCCAAATTCCAAATTTACTTTCACAATCCATGCTTAGAAGCAGGAACTTTCATCAACCTTTCCACTACCCTTACTGCCACCTCTAATCCTAACCAATGACCAACATCCCAGGTTTGCCTAGGTCGGGGATGTTGCTGTCCACCATCTTAAGGAGAAGCTGAGCCCACCTGAATATGCTTAGTGGCTAAGTTGTCAAGCGAGTAAGTCATTTTTCAGTTACAAGGTGTCCTGTCCGTAACTTACAGTTATCTGAAAGAGAACCCTGTGACCAAGATTTCTTTTTTCGCAAACTCTACTCGACAAGTTTAAGAATCCGAGAAATAAATGAAATTACCATCTCTTTTACTATTCTCTCCTTATCTTCTCTTCCCTTTTTTCTCTCTCCCCTTCTCCTTCTCTCTCTACTCTCGGACATTCTATCAAACATTTGTTGGTCCACCACATCAGCAGTCGTAAAAAGAACGAGAAAAAATACCTCCAACGTTCACCTCATTACCTCAGGAGCCGAGTTCTCGAAGGTGATGTTCTCAGCAATGAAATCTTCCCCTTCCACGATCGTGCTCCCGCACCCGAACGTCCCCGTCCCGATCAAACGAGCCGCCTGAAGAAAGACAATGCCGCAATCAAGGGACTCCAGGGCAAGCTCCGAAAATTCACACAGAGGCAGAGAAAGGGAAGCCCGGGGGGTATCACCTGGTGGTGGTCGATCTTGGCGGCGGTGTTGTGCCAGGTGAGGACGGTGTCCTCGGGCCGGAGCCCGGCGAGGGTGATGAAGTTCTTGGTCTTGGGCACGTACACGGGCTGCCGGTAGACCCCGGGCGCGACCCGGACGACGGTGCGGCAGGCGTTGCCGAGCGGGACCGCGTCCACCGCCTCCTGCACCGTGCGGAAGTCCCCCGTGCCGTCCTGCGCGACCGTTATCACCCGCGCCGCCATTGCCGAGGTCGTGACGGAGCGGGGGATCTGGGTCGGGAATGGGGGACCGAGGTGACGGGATTCCGATGAAGAAAACGGGAAGGAGGACTTTGCCCCGTTTTGGAGGGAGGGAATGAATGAATCTTGCTGTTGCCTCCCCGCGACCTTCTGCTTCGGCTTCTCTGTCTCTCCCTCTGTTTTTCCTTTTCTTGAACTTTGGATATTCTTTTCTTCTTCTTCTTTCTCCTTTTTGAAGAATTTTGATTGCATCATTAGCACATTATTCTGTACATTCTGTACATTTTGATTTTTGAAACCGGTTCGTCGGAAAGGTTTTGAAATTTCAATTCACGGTCATGAGCTTGAGCTTTCATAATGCACTGTTCATTAGGGGTGGGCATGTTGGAGATCTTCCTATTGAGGCGTGCTCTTTGGCCAGTTTGATTCAGTTTTAGAGAGAACCAGTGATTGTTGGTTCGGTTTAAAAATAGTAACAATTCTAGTATTTTATTGAATTTTTTCTTTTTTTCCTTTTGCTAACTGATTGGTTACATAAAATTGAATCGGACCGGACCGGTTCATCCAATTCGGTTCCTAGTCCTAAGACCATCCAATTTGGTTTCTGGTCCCAAAAATTAGGAATTGGATTAAATAGGAAACCAATCACCCCTTCGGTTCATAACAATCCATGCCTAATGATAAGTTTGAAGACATCAACCTAACATTGATAAATATTAGTAAGTTATTTGCTCTTATGTTCATCGTGTGGCTACATGTGCCGGCCTATAAGATACTTAAATGCTTGGCCAGGACAGAACCTCCATGGTGCATGCATGACAATGCAAGAAGAATAGTCACCGTTGTAGCCCCAAATCCACCCAAAGAGCACACCTGTAATAGGAAGATCTCCGAGGATGCCTTGTACATTAATAAGTATGTCATTGATATCACTGCACTCCACCTTTTTCACGGCAATGACCATTACATATCCCTGCGCACGTAGCCTCAATAGGAAGATTTTGGAGCTGTACATTGACATGATCAGCAAGAAGATCATGTAGGGAAACACGGGCAATGCACATGGCTATTACCCATATGAGCTTCGTGTGATTGGGGTCAATAATGTTGAGACATAGTTCGAGGGAGGTGAATGAAAATATCATCCTATTGATACTGCTTAGCAGCGGTGGTCGCCATTCGATCCGGTCAAGGAGGAAGGTGGTAATGAGGACGAACATTGTCTTCACGAAATTGATGGTGATGTTTGTGAGTGTATTTTATCGGAGGAAGTGATGTTGGCCTTCTTGAAAATGTGAGGGCTATAGAATAGTATGATGTAAATGCTAGAGGCTTGTTAGACGAAGTGGGTTTCAATGGCGTAGGTGAGCATGTGGCAAATGGAGAGAGTACGGTGGTGGAGGAGATCTCGCCACATGCCCTCCTGAATGCTTTGCTCAGCGTTCTTCTCCTTCTTTTTTGTATAGGCGTGGTAGGAACTCCCTCTAACTTTCATTTTCGCCAAACAATAGATTTTGGTTTCACGGCCGTCATTGTATTCTTTTTCTCTTAGTCCTTCGCCGGAAGATTGTTTAGAAATTGTATATGGAACGCGCAACTCATGTTGAACTTTTATCTAAATTTCTATCCCAAATGTCTTCCTCGCTTTTTTTTTTTTTGTTAGGGATGGATTATGATTATGGGAATTTGACTTCCTAAGAAACAAAAAAAATTTCACCGCATTTTACAACATTGCTCTACGTTTCACATTTAGTGCCAATTTGGTTCGGCTTTTAGGGAGTGTATTCAAATACCTTTGGGAGAATAAGATTTTCCGAAATGCAAATAACGTTTGGTAAAATTTGTATTGAGAAACAATTTTGGCCAAAATACCGTTTGATAAAATTTGTATTTATAAATGACTTTTATTAAATTAAAAAACAAAAAAAAATTATATTTTTTAATTTTTGAAGTGACCTCAGGCAGTTGCCTAGGTTGTGCGACCTAGGCCATCAATTGCTTGGGTTGTGCGACCGAGGCGTCTCCTGAGGTCGGCGGCAATCGCCGGGGTTGGGCGACTCTCAGGCAACAGTCGCCAACGTGCGTGATCCCTTGGCCGGTGGTCGTTGGCCTCCAGTCGATTTTTTTGTGCGGTGGTGTGTGGTGGTTTTTGAGAAAATGAACAATATCGGGAACTTGTATTCCGAAAATATAACTTTCCAAAATATCTCCGGAGCTGCATTGGGTTAAAAATCCTTAGAGCCACTTGGAGATGTAATTGCATCTTGCCAAAGTCGCCCAAAAAAACGAACCAAGCACGTTTGTATTTGGCCAAGAGACTTTAGAGTCCCAAAGTGCCTTCCAAATGCCCAATCAAACAGGGCCTTAAATTCATGACCTAACTAGAATAATCAAGAGAGGTCAAGTCCTAAACGTGCAAGAGATACTCACACGACTCTCTCTCTCTCTCTCTCAATGGCGATTCTCTTATGCTATCCATGCTCATCACCGGGAGTAACTTTGTCTTGACATTGCACTTAACTGGTCTCCGATGCGATTAGATAGGGCGGCAAGCCAGGCAGGTTATGTTCAAGCATGGAAAGTGAACAAAAGGAAAAAGGAAGGAGAGAAAGGATAAAGAGCTCAAGCCGAATATAAAAAGAAAAGATGAGAGACACGAAAGGAATCCGAAATTGGAGATCAGATAAAAAGAAAAGATAGTGAGATGGTCATTTTTTTTTCTTTGAACTCCACGAAACGAAATTGGGATCCCTTTGAATGATCTTAAAGAAAAGAAACGATACTACAAGTATTAAGATTCCGTTTATTAAAAAGAGTACAGCTCTCCATAGTTCTTTCAAAAAATTTATATTACTTATATTAGGTCCGATTCTTGAATTCGAACCGATTGCCGTGGAAAGAAATCAGTCCAATTCCGAATTCAAACATCAAGAACCAATCCCAAAATGGTAAATTTCCACCACCTTGAACCGGTGAGCTCCGGTAAAAAAGCTATGTAGAGTTCCAAAAAGCTGCTCTAACGACTCCCACTGAAGTACTACTGAACTGTCGACCAAAAAAAAAAAAAAAAGTACTACTGAACTGATTTATCCTTGAAACGAGAAGAGGAAGAATAAAACTCCCACTGAAACTGAACTATACCCAAGATTGTCCCTCGCGAAAGGAGCATTTTTCGTCTGGAAAGATTCAATTTTGTGTATGATTCCGAGGACGAATCTGCGCCCGAAGAATCGAAGCTCATGAAAGATCCCGCATTTATTATTACAGCACCGAGGGAACCGCGATGGGGGTGGTTACATTCGGCGTTATAATCGCTATCATCGTTCTCTTCTTCGCCATCGTCTGCTTCATCACCATCGAGGGCACCTGCAAGCGCCGCTCCAAATAAAGACCACCCGCGATAGGAGGCCGCATTTTTTCGACCCACCAGTCCGTTTCGGCTCGAAACCCGAAAACCCTCTTCGGGAAAGTCAAAACCCAGTTCGGTTCCGTTCGAATCCGAGCCTGGGATTGGGCAGGATGAGCGGTTTGTTCGCGGTCGTCTGCGTCCTGTGCTTGGATCTGTGTTTGGGGCACGGGGGGAGCTGTCCCCATTCTGGGTTTTCTTCCCCTGCGCCGCAGGTGCACAGCTGCGGTGACCACGACCACGACCACGACCACGACCACGACGGGGGTCATCACCACCACAGTGATCATGGCCATCACCATGAGGAGAAAGGTGGAAAGCTGCCCGAGGAGTTGGCTGAGGAAGAGGATCTGAAGCTGTATGGATTTGGTTTCCAGTCTGGTCATGACCACGACCACCAGCACGACCACCACCATCACCATCATCACGTGGATGGGCGGTCTGGTGAATCGGATCTCTCTGGTCTAGGTAATTTGTTGGACGCTGTCGCCTTCTTGGACGGTCATTTTTCTTGCCCTTTGTTTGATTGGTCATTTTTGTTGCGTCGGCTGTTGTGCATTAACCAGATTGGATTGTAGTTGCCAAACGGTGAAAGATGATGCAGCATAGGGTCGTGAATACTTTGATTGTTGTAGATTGTGCTGTCCGTTGTTGGAATGCGACGGTAACTGAGGATTTAGGTATTGGTTGGAGATATTGATTTTATTGCTGTCCATGGTCTCATTGAGCCTTGTGCATTCTGGATCCTGTGTGTAGAATGAATGCTGTGTTAATGTAATTCTATGGTTAGGACTTTTCTGGAATTGAAAAGCATGATATGAACTCTTTGCAGTGTGGAAATTGACAGCATGTCTGTATAGGTCATTAATATTGGAACCATCCATGTGATCTAACAATTGGTGTAAATTTCTTGTTTTGTAGGCCTATGGGTTCATGCCTTGGGCTGCTCATTGTTGGTTAGCATGGCTTCACTCATTTGTTTGATCATATTGCCTCTAATTTTTGGTAAGTTGCTCGATCGTAGTTGCACCTAGCCTAGTGCCTTTCACTTTCTTAGTACATTGATTGTGTCCTGATTTCAAACTGCCTTAGTGTTTACTTTAAACATTTTACTCTAAAGAAAAATTTCTATAAAAAGGTTAGTGCTAATTGAAGATTGAATATTCTATGCAATTGCAGTGCAAGGGAAACCGTCTAAGGCAATTGTTGATTCATTGGCATTATTTGGGGTAAGAATTAAGATATCCGAGTCCACTTCATCACAATTGGATTTAGACTCTTGGATGGTACAATATATGCATTAAGTACTAAAACTCAGTGCGTTCTAATTACTAGGGGCCCCTTGTTTGATTTTCATTTCTGATTATCATCTTCATCATATTTGTTCAAGGTGTTTTTGTTCTTCACCACATGATAATGATGCACATGTCAAGTTTTCCTTATAATCGCTTTCTAGTAATTGATTTCCAGCGAGTGCATGTGTAACTGTTTATGTAAGGTATGAACTCTAAAATACAGACTGCATATCAAACTTTTCATCATTTCTGGTATTTGAGTGTGAGAGATCATAAAGGTTTTCACAAAAGGTCCCCTGTTGCTATTCAATAAATTGCTAATCCTATTATATGCTCTCACAATCCTCTCTTTTTAGATTGCTTTAATTGTTAAATTTTGGCTGGAATGTACACATTCTGTACAAATTTGCATATACAAGTTTTGACGAGCGATTTTAGAAATTTACAGTTTACATACAGCAGGGATATTAAATTGACTGGCAGTTTTTGAATACATCACTGTATAACTTGTATCAAGTTGATAAAGTTGCAAGAAATTTTTTTCTTCTACAGTCTTATTTACCAGCATTATCTGAGAAAAAAGTTGTCAAATTGTGTAAGTTGCTATATTGATGATCAAAGATATGCTGATTGTATTGAGGTGCTTTTTCGTGCATGAACTAGCTGCAATCCCTCTTGTTTCCCATGAATTCTGAAGTTGTGTTCATTCTAATTCATTATGTTTTCAGGCAGGTGCAATGTTGGGAGATGCTTTTCTGCACCAGCTTCCACATGCTTTTGGTATAGTTGATACTTATTAGATGCTTTTTTAAAGGCTTTTGTTGCTCGCTTAACTAGAGCTTCAACTCAGTCTAAAATTATAGTTCTGTTGAATGAGCATATGATTGAGTAGTTGCTTGTAAATATTGGATACCTTGTGCTTGTTGCACATAGTGTAATTTCAAATCTGTTGCTTTAGTTGTTTTCACTAAAATGCTCACAAAGAAGCTGAATATGTGCCATCGTTCATTGGTTTTCTGATCTATTTGCCTCTATGTGAATATAGGATCTTGCATTTGATTCGTATTTGTGAAAATCGATGCCAATTTTAATATCTGAATTGGATGCTTCATAAGTGAATTCTATAGCTTTCTTGTGGCAATGAAATTTTGTTTGGGAGTTTGGGTTCACTATGGTGGGAGCCGCTGCTATTGTTCAGGTTGCCATTATGTATTTGCAAATTTTAAGGAAAAATTTATATTCTGATGGCGAAAGCTTAATATACTGTTGATTCAAATATGTAAAATCTTGCTCTTTTTGAGATAGAAGAAACATTATGTAGGTTATGCATGCAGGGGGTGGACACTCACATTCAGATGATCACAGTGTAGACCCTTCTCATCTTCCGCATTCTGAACATGAACATCATCACAGTTTGAAGGATCTTTCTGTGGGAATGTCCATTCTGGGTAATCCTCCTCCTCCTCTCTTCTCTCTCTCTCTCTCTCTGTGCATGATTGTGTGCATGCATGCACATGTTTTCCTGATATGGCTTCATCATCTGCTTCTGCACATGCTACTTCCCCCATGAACCCTTGATATCATCAACACTGAGCGGAGGCAACATGTTCTCACTTCTCTCAGTGGTCTGATGTCTATTTTATATAAATTTGATTGATGAGAAAGGGTTTTGTTGTATCGATTGGTTTTAAAGAAATATCACTAAGCTTTCCATAAGCAAATGTGGGGTGTGTTTATTTGAGTGAAAGAATTTTCCGTGAATTAGTTTGTTGAACTTTCACGCATTTGGTTTGTTAAAAATGATTAGTCAACCGAAAATCCTTACAATTCAAGAGAATATGCATGCTTACAGTTAGGAAAATGAATTTCCTAAATAGAAACGAGAAAAGTTTTTCCTGGAAAAGGAATTCCGGGAAGTATTTTCCTTTATTATGAAGTTTTCCCCGAAACAAACACATCCATGATGTGTGATCGAATGCTATATTCTTCTGGTACCATCTAAGGTGACTTGAAGATGTTGCATGAACCAACACCCAGGAAAAAAAAGAAAAAGAAAAAAGACTAGAAGACTCAAAAGGAAGTATCCCGATGTAGAACTCCTGGATTAGGGCTTCATCAGCACTTCCTAAGAGGCTGACGCTTGAGCCTCTAACTTGTATTCCTTGACTGATTAACAAGCAGGATAAATTCTGAGCAAAGAGCAGATCCGTCTTCCTCCTTTGTCGTCAGCTGTATTAGTATTGACAAGGAGTCTCTCTTTTCTTTACCAAGTTTGTTTTAAACATACTTGATTGTTCATTATTTGAAATTGCTACTCTTGCATTCTCACCTTTCATAGAGCTTGATCACTATCTTTTACATGTTTATGTGTTTCATTCTCATTGCTTTGATGAATCCCCTCTTGTCCTTCTTTATTTGAAGTAGAACATGAGGGAGCTTCTCTCACATCATGACCGATATATACTCGCAGGTGGAATTGTGCTTTTTCTTCTTGTAGAGAAGCTTGTAAGGTATGTTGAGGAAAAGTCTCGGGGGACAAATGTATTCAATCACGGTCATCATCACCATCATCATAAGAGTAGTAAGAAGCTGAATGATAAGAAAGATTCAGATGACGAGTTGCACTCACAGTTGTCAGATGGAAAAAGTGAAGCAAAAAAGGATGAGAAGGTTTCTGATGATTCTTTGGATGGAGATAATATGGGTCAACATAAATCTCTTCGGAAGGTAAGCTAATCTCAAATATCATCATGTGTTGTGAAGTATTAAATGACTACTTAACTCGATCCATTAGGATATAGAGATGACAGGTTGATAGTGCATGTCAGGTATTACCATGGATAACTTACTGTGCATCTATCTGTTTGTTGAAAGCCTGTTCTCTTATGCAATATGATGACTGCGAAATCTCTACTTCATGGTATATGGCATAGTATTTCTGGAATGGGAATCCTATTGAGAAATGTAACACGTTGTGTTATGTTAAAGAAAGAAAAAGAATAAGGAGATCGTTATTTATTTCACTGTCATTTTTGGCTTTGCAGAGAAAAGCTATAGTTTCTGAAGCAGATGGTAAACCAGATGAAAATGCGGTTGATGAGTCATCCAATGCTCAAATATTGTCGAAGGAAAAAGACTTGGTTCAGTCACCTTCAAATCTTGTCTTTGGTTATCTTAACCTCTTCTCTGATGGTGTTGTAAGTATATATATTAATTTAAAGAAAGTGTCTACCTTCAATAAGACTTATAGCTTCTTGTGCAGGGATAAATTAGCTTGATCTGATCAAGATTGACTTTTGCAGCACAATTTCACTGATGGGATGGCTTTAGGAAGTGCATTCCTTCTCTACGGTTCTGTTGGTGGATGGTCCAGAACTCTGTTTTTGCTTGCTCATGAGCTTCCTCAAGAGGTTTGTATTTCCTTCAACTGATGCAAGGACTCATCGTGCTGATTTGAAGCTCACATTAAGATGCGGTGTTTTCTTCATAATGACTGAGCATGTGATTCTTGCATTAATGTCCTTGTTTGTTCTTTGGAGACACAAACTAAATGTTTTCCATGAATCTACTGATGGGACTGTGTCCTTGTAGGCAACACATGATGAGGCATAAAAAGAATATGATCATTGCACTTTAATGTTTTTATTCTGTTTATAATAATAGAGGCAACCAACTCTGATGCTAAAATCATACAGCTTCATGCTTTTAGTTTTGCCTCAGTAAACCATGCACTGATGATATAAGATGATACTTGGACCTAGTAATAAGTGCACCTACTGCTGTTTCTGTTATGCTCGATAATATTTAAGATCGAAATTCTAAGTGGGAAGAATCTGCTTCTTTCTCAGAGTATTTTTTTTAGCTTACTCTCATAGCATGTAATATAGCATTGTGGAGATAATGCAAGTACTTTGATTGTTTTGGAGATCAATTCACTGAAATAGGCTTGCCCATTGGTTATGCTCCTGTGCAGGTTGGTGATTTTGGAATTTTAGTAAGATCGGGATTTAGTGTATCCAAAGCCCTCTTTTTCAATTTTCTCTCTGCCCTGGTTGCTTTAGGAGGAACTACACTGGTAAGTAAATAAACTTTAACATTGCTAAGAACTTTTTCCTAATGTGCTCGAGTTATACATCAAAACATTTGCTGCTGTTGCTGTAGGCTTTGCTTTTGGGACAAGAGCCGGGGCAGTCATCATTGATTGAGGTAGAAAAAGTTTATGATGGCCGAATTTATTGATGTTTGTGGAATTCATGTTTGTCTCATTTGTCTGAAGCTTGTCCGTCTTTGCAGGGATTCACGGCCGGTGGTTTTATATACATTGCAGTAGCTGGAGTACTCGCAGAAATGAATAACAGCGGGCATGTAACTTTGAAGAGTACATTAGTTCAGTTAACTTCGCTAGTAATGGGTATGGGCGTGGCCTTGTTTATTTCCTTAGTAGAATGATTATTCTTCCTCTGTAATTGTAACCCATATGCGTACTGTTGGCATCAGGATAGTCCTTTTTTCTGCGAATTTTCTCTATAGTTTTACAATATGTGCATCTTGAAAGTGAAAATGAGAGTCAGGATGGAGAGCACTGTCTCCTCGTCTTGTTCTGTTTTGTGCATTAATAAGACTTATATCTGTGTTTTGTGGAAGTTCGCCGAAGAAACATGACTATTCTGAAGCACATATATTCGTAGATCTCAATTGGTAGACCATTCACATCCCAAAGGCTCTCTATTTGTTCTGTTTTCATTAAGATGATTCGTGAGTAGGTTTAGCTGCACTGCCTTCAAATGGTGACAGTCATATCAGGTGGCATGATGAACAAAGAAACTCATTTTGCAACATACTCAGAAGCCAGGTCATAGCATCAAGCACAAGTTACATGTTGAGGTTTATTATGCGATGCCAGTGAATTACAGCGGCATTATGCGGCTGATAATGGTGGCGATGTAGGGTAAAAAAGCATGGCGGAGAAGGTTTTCTCGTTGGAAAATATAGTTATCGATGACTATATTTTCGAGGATAAGACCTTACTCTACTGTCCAGTGTTCCGAGAAGTGAGTTAGATATGAACCAAATGGTCCAATTCGCACTTGCCCTTAAGCACAATGGTGGCATCTATTGCTGCAAATTCGACGTGGGGAATGCGTGCTATCGGCGGAAATACCTCATCTTTAAACAGGACTATGATTCATTCTTTGACACGCCACCGACCCATGTTGCATGGAACCAAGAGCACGTTCAAAGCCTAGTGTTCAGGGCAAAATTTGCTAACCAATCGACCCATCCATTGTTTCGCTTGCATACGGGAACAATGTGCCAATATACGGACAAGATCCATGTAAGTCCACTTCAAACATCATGCGTAAGACAAAATCATACAGATGGACGAGGAATGTTCCAGGAGATTGCGTCAGTGCGAAGTGCTCCGAATGCGTTTCAAAATGCCGTCTTGAGACGGTTTGTTTGGTGACTTAAACTCGAACGTCCCCATAGACATCATGTTACATAAAACCATTAGTACATCTTATATTCACAAAGCCAGTCTAAAAAACTGATTTATTCATAGTAGTACAAACTAAAGGTCAAAGCAGGAACTTGGCATCACGCGAATTAATCTTAGCTTTTCAGTATATACATTTTCACATCCGCAAATCATGAAAACTTTAACGGAAGATTCCCGGGTTGCCGAAAATCAGACCAAAATGAGGTGACGGTGGCCCGCGCGCTGTCCACCGAACCCGGCGCGCAGGGCCATAGCTCTGCCGTGCCGGGTCCGTTTCGAGTGATCTATATACGGTTAGAAAGCTTGTTCAACGAGCGACAAGGTGAACACAAATTTGAAGCAGAATGATTAACGAATGTCTGACTAAATCGCGCCCGAATTGGGCTGATCGCTGGCTGGTGTCCCTGGGGCGCAGCTCTAACTTGCGAGGCTGTTTCTCCCGAACTGTTCGGCCGAAAACGCGTACAGTCAGAGACTTTAGAACGGTAACTCAATCGGAAACGAAATTTCCTCACGGGGTTGATGGCGCCTCGCCAGAGGAACCTCAGTTCTCCGGCAAGGCGCACTGCTAACAGAAAACTCTCCATAGACACACCAATGCCCGACTGCATAGGAGTTTTACCCTCACATGACCAGCTTTCGGCTCGTTCCAACGACGCTGATCGATCCTCACGTATCTAACCTGGTTTTTAATTAGGTTCGTTACAAACATGGCTTATCATTCGTTTTTTCCGGCGATCAGTTAGGGACAAGCTGCCGAATATGTCCAACTTCTGCACTTAATCGCGATGCGAAGGCTGGTTCATATGCTATCGCGTAAACCGTGTGCTACAAATAAAGCACTGCCTTGCATGAGCTAAGCTCTCTGACAGGACAATGTATGATGCCGAAACGTCTTGTGCAACGGGGAGTAAAAGAAACGGTATCAAGAAACCATATCGGATACGGGGGCTGTGGGATTTTCCAAAAGTTATTTTGATAGACGTTAAAGGAAGTTGCAGTGAGGATCCGATGTTCATTAACTACAGAATCGGATACTACGGAGACTCTCTTAAGTATGTTATCAGCTCTAAATCTCTTTGATCAAAAGGATTTGGCTAAACTACTGGTGTTTACCTCAGAGGCCATCCTTTCAATTTGGAAGAGAGAGGTGTGAGTTTAAATCCCCACCTTCTTAGAGGGTTGGGGTGGGGACGATTTAGTTTAGGAGTAGGTTTTGACTCTCATGTCCTGCAATGAGATATGACAAAAGTCAGAGAGTAAGTGTTAGAGTAAAAATAGAGTAGGATCGACAAAAAAAAAAAAAAAGACTTGGCTAATTATTATCAGGGTTGAGCGTTGTTCAGCCAGACGTACCTGGAGCAGAGCACCAAGAACTGCCCATTTAGGGTTTAAATAGTTCACGAAACATACTTAGAGCCTGAAATCTATCTAAAAAAAGGTTGAATTAATCCCCAAAGTTTAATCATAGCTTCACCAAGAACCGTCCATTTAGGGTTTAAATAGTTCAGAAACTATACTTAGAGCCTGAAATCTATCTAAAAAAAGGTTGAATTAATCCCCAAAGTTTAATCATATCTTATACCCTTAGAAGTAAGATGTTTACTCTTTAAAATCTAAAAATTATTATCATGAAGCTGAATTAGACTGACGTACACATCCTTCAAACTTGGTGAGGCTAAAAATGTAATTATCTTATTGCAGCGAATCATCCTTAATGCCCTCTCTTTCTTTAATCATTGGGCATTTCATTAAGACGGTTAACAACGGTTGCTACCTGTTTATCATTTGCCTTTTTATCAAGAAGGTTACCGTTATTATCAGTAGAATTTCACTTGATCTGTTATTCATTAGCACAATTCCGGTGTGCTCTATTAGCCGTTGAATTCGTTATTAGTTACTAGATTAATAGTACAATTATACATTTCGAGAATCAAGTCAAGTGTAGGTTAATTATTGTTTGATTGAGCAACATGTTCTTCATCACATCTCAAGTATAATCACATTCCAGTTGTTCTCTGAAAGAACAAAATTTTACTTTAGTTGCACATTTTTTTTTCTTTTTAAATAATCAAACCTAAGCAAAACAAAAGGCAATACAAATTTCAATTGTTAAGTGTAAATAATGTTCTTTTTTTTTCATTATAATTATCAAAATAGTTACATTAAAATATCGAGAGTTCAACATTCTATCATTCACCAACAGACTTATATAAAATATTGTTGAAACATGGAAATATGGTGTAAAACCAAAAAAACATCAATGCAAACTCTTACAACGGATACTTTGAATCCTCTCTTATAATTGTTTCAAAGGCAACCTAATTAATGATGATAACCTCATATTTTTGTCCTCTTTTCCCTTCTCTTATTACTAGGCAAGTTATTATGGAGAGGGAGGTGGGATGATTTTGAATCTCAAGACCTTTCATAAAAAGGAAAAAAAAAAAAAAAAAAAAAGAGTTTTCTCTCTGTCCATCCATTTTTGCATGCAGAAAAAAAGTTGATTATAGAGAGAGATTTACATTATTAGCTTCCCTGATTTTGTTTCCTTATATTAGCAGCATTATTTAATAGTTCATGCTGTAACTGACCTTAAAAATTTATGACATTTCACTTTCCTTTGGCTTTAAATACCGCTCGTGTCTCGCTCGCTTCTCCATAGTCTCTAGGATCACAGAGAGAGCAAGAGAGAGAGAGAGAGAGATGCAGAGAGTGACATACAATGAGTGCCTCCACAACCATGCTGCCAATCTGGGTAGATACATGGTGGATGGATGCCATGAGTACAGCCCAAAGATTATTAGCGCTGATCTCCTTTGCGCTGCTTGTGGCTGCCACCGAAACTATCACAGAAAAGTAGCCATTTTCGACCCTGACAATACTGAAGCCAGTGGCAATCACAGCCCTGGCGATCACAACTTAATCACCCCAAAAGAAGAGAGTTTTGACCATGAGGCAGTGCCGCCGATGATCGGCACCGGTGGAGAGGATGAGAGGTTGAACCAACTGGTGGAACCTGCCCGGCATGAAAGGAAGAAGAGGGCGAAATCCAGATTTACCAAGGAGCAAGTCGAGCAGATGCGAGCTTTCGCTGAGAACTTAGGGTGGTCGACAAGGGACCGGAGCCGCGGGCCTGAGATTATGGTGTTCTGCGCCAGCATGGGCATCACCAAGGTCGTGTTCACGACTTGGCTGTATAATAACAAGAAGCATTATGGCCGTGGTTCTAGCTCTAAGAAAAACAGTTCCTCGACGAGGGACAGGATCTGAAGTCTACAGGGTCGAAGGCGTCGGTGACGCCCAGTAGGGTCTGAGGTGTTTTGCATGTTGTCTTGTAAGATAAGAGTCGAAGCATGTTGGTGTGTCAAGCCTCAGTTTATCGTAATTTTCCATTTCCTGATGTTCCTGCTCACCTTTTCCTTTAGTGTTCTCGTTTCCATCCAAGCAAACAAAGAATCTTTAGCTTTCCCTTTAATCAAATGTATATGAATGTGCACAAATCGATTCCAACTTATCAATGTGCAATGTCAACAACTTTGTTACACAATCGCTCCTCCCCAAAAGTCTAAACTGGTAAAGAACATGTCGTTGTACTTGAGACATATTTAGTTATTTGGTCCCCCCGCAAGTAAGTCGATCCCTTCAATAGTCACGTCAACTAGATGATCGGGGAACAAGAAAACGGGTAGGACAACATCAACAACAAGCGGGAGATAAAATTCAGAGAAAGTGCCATGATTTATAACCCATGATTTATATTCCAATACCTTGTTAAATAGTCGCGATAACACTCAGAGTAAGTTGGTCTCTTTCAGCGAGATGATCTTGGAACAAGAAAGGTCGAATAACATGAACAAGAAGCAGGAGATAAAACTCGCAGAAAGTGCCATGATTTACAACCCCATGATCTATATTCTGACGTCGTGTTAGACAAATCTTGTTCCTCCTCTGAGCCAAAAAAAAAAAAAAATTCTTGCTCCTCCAAAAGTTTATAATGTTAGGAACCTGTCGAAATTTGTACCGCTTAATAACTAACTAATCGAATATACACTACGTTAACGACTAACGGTCAAGTGAATCTGTATAACGATATTAACGTTGCTCTATATATTATATGAACGGTCAACAGAAAATTAGGGCCGGTAATAATTATGGGAACAATTTGAATTACCATAACAAGATCAGCATTATATCATCATCAGGCTGCACAAATTGTACTTACAATATGCAATTTTGACTTGATGCTAATCATATCAAGACCAAAGCACACCAAAATCCCTGGCATTAAATACTCAATCCTCACTAGTATTAATTTCGGTCAGCCTTAATAATAACTCTGTTTTGTCTTCTTTTCCCTATCCCTCCCGAGGAAAGACTAGAAACGTATCAAATCTCTCACAAATATTTGACTTATGGTCTAATTAGGAGTCATTGTACTTTGTCTTTGGTTAGTTAATTTTCATTTTCAGCGATTGAATCCACAATTGGTTACAGATTCTCTTTAATATTGTGGGCTTAACTGAGGCTTACAAATTATTAAACTTACTCTCTAGGAAAACCACACCAGCGCTTGTGCGCACACAAAAAGAAGAGAGAGATAAAGATTCTACGTAGTTAATTTCTCTTTCAGCTAGTTTCTATGTGTCACAGACTCCATTTCACTTGTCTTATGGCTTTATATAACACCTTCTGCATCTTATTGAGTTCACAATAGTCTTGACGATAACTATAAATGCATACGCGCGGGGGAAGAGAGAGAGAAAACATTATATTGCATTGTTAATTTATCTTTGAGATATTTCCTTGTACCGGTAGTATATGTAAATGGTAACCACATTTTCTTATAAGATTTATCACACACATCGTACAATGTCGACTTCTCTTTGGGTTGGTTTCGTCAATATGTGTAGGCGTCTCCCTTATATATCATCTTTCGGCGTAATACGAAGATATGAACATAACCGGCTATTGCTATTGCCCAGGATAACCAGGAGATTTCTACATGGTGAAATATCCCTCTTCCTCCTACGGAATTCAACCGGGGGATTAAAGACGAATCGCAAATCGAAGGTGATGCTTGTATTAGTCATTAAGGTGACGCTTGTTTTAGTCAAGCCATGACTTGATTAGTTCAATGAGAGCATATCAAGTTCATCTGCTTAGGAAAGAACAGCCAAAAATCTCGAGAAGCAAACTCAGTGGTGCTGCTGCAGCCATTCGTTCATCTCTTTGAATTCGATCTCCGAAATCATTCCTTTTATCTACAGCAACTTTTCCCATACTCATAAGAAACTCTCCCACTATCAGCCAAAATTAATACATTAACAGTTGCAAATGCAGTCCCCAACTAAACCTACAAACAACAGTTTAAGAGACTGAAAGACAACAGAAACTTTTGAAAAACAGAACTCGACCTTCCAAAAAGCTCCCATCCCCTTTTCCACCATTAACGTGACTCAATCCCCTTGTGTAAGGCAATTGTTCACATTCACGCTATCCTCAAGAATGCAAACAGAAAGTAACAGATTTGTCAAACCATGAGGAGATGCATCCCGCTGGCCTAGTGTCATGCTCAAAAAGCCAAATGGACTGGAGCACTGAACCCGAGTCGATCTCTAGATCACGCTAGTATTAAGGTATAATCAGCTTTATCTAGAAGTACACTAAAGGAAGTGTATTACTGAAATTTATATTCGTAGTCTCCTGGCAAACAAGCACGGTGACATTCGTAATGGAATTGTCCACTAACTGATAGCAAACAAAGCATGACTGCATCACAAAAAGACTCCGCAGGCAAACATTCAAGCACAGATTCAACCACAGATTCACAAGAAAGAGGAATGCTTCCAGACAAACATCGAATATGGAGAACAAATATGTCACCCTCCTGACAGGTACACCCTATCCCTCTAACAGCAACACTAGAGACAGGACCCAGAAATGAATTAATGGATCATCGAAATTGCAAGAGCAAATGGATAATGACAGAACGCGATAGTTCATCAACTATCAATTGAAAGGCTGGTCAGCATAAGATGAATATGGGATAGATTGACTTCTACCGTCTGCTCAAGATTTTGGGAACAATTGCTGCAAAAATTTACTTAAAATTACAATAGATACCACACTCATTCACATTAAAATTACATAAGCATTGAACGTGATTGCCAACAAAGCATAAACTGTGTACAAAAGACTCCGCAGGCATCAATATGTACAGGGCACACTCCATTCAAGCACAAGATTCACATGAAAGGGGAAATGGTTCCACACATAAGCATAGAATAAGGAGAACAAATCTGTCACCCTCCTGACAGGTAGACCCTATGCTTTGAATACAGATGATTTGCAGCAGCACTAGAGGCAGAATCCAGAAATGAATTAGTCAATATGTAATGTCTGATCAAGATTTCAGAAACAATTGCTGCAAAAATTTACTTTAATTACAATAGATACCACACTCATTCACATTGAAATTACATAACGATTGAACGTGGTTGCCAACAAGGCAAGAACTGTGTACAAAAGACTCCCCAGGCATCAATATGTAAGGGGCACACTCCATTCAAGCACAGATTCACGTGAAAGGGGAAATGGTTCCACACATAAGCATAGAATATGGAGAACAAATCTATCACCCTCCTGACAGGAAGACCCCATGCTTCGAGTACAGATAATTTGCAGCAATACAAGAGACAATCCAGAAATGAATTGATCGATCATCGAAATTGCAAGAGAAAATGGATAAAAACAGAATGTGATAGTTCATCAACTATCAACCGTAAGGCTGGACAGCATAAGATAAATATAAGATAGATCAATCTCTAATGTCTGATCAACATTTCAGGAAGAATTGTTGCAAAAATTTACTTGAAATTACAATAGATACGAAACTCATTAACATTGAAACAGTGGCAACCAGAGTCTACTGGTTCGCCTCGTAAGACAAGCAGGATAGCAAAATTAGCAATGGCAAAAAATTCTGGATGTCTCAATTTCAAAACATGCATTGTCACAAAAATTCATAAACTACGAAGTACATAACCTCTCTACAAATGGCCTTTTGGCATAAATACAGGTAAGACAGGCCATATGCATCAGAACTTGCTCAAGCAGCACCAACAGTGTAAATCTACCTGATAGTCACAAACTTGTTGGTACCATGTTTGGCCCAATGGGTCCTCAGGTCAATTGGGTTAGCAAAATTGTAGCCTTCAGCTGCAAGTTTCTCCAGTACCTTCTTAAATGCACCTTGGCTCATTTTCCGTCCAGCTATTCTTGCACCTCGTCGCTTGGTGCTCATCGGCAATGGATACATTGATACCTGCGTGGTACAACACGCCGATTGCCAACCACCACAACCCCAGCGGTAACATTGCTGAGGAGCACCAGTGCACGAGCAGACTGGTATTGGAATACCGGATATATCCATGTCAATGCCATTAATAACAACGTCCATGCTCTTCTTTGGTGGCTTTGCACGCTGAATTGGAGGGTTTGTATTGTCCTTCGGCTTCTTGCTCTTTTTGGCTTTGGGGGCCTTAGGAATACCATTGCTCTGCCTCTTCTTCGGTTGTGGATTTTCCTTTTTAACCCCTGGGCTTGGCTCTTCAATCCTGCCAATCCTATCATCCCTCAATGACTCAGGCATCTGTAACATTTGCATATTGTGGGCTCCAGAACTTTCCGGAAGCATGGCATAATTATGATTTGGAGGCAACACGTTGAAAAACTTCTCTCTTTGGTTCATCCAACTGTCCCTCGCATAATTGTATTGGAGAGGCGCGTCCGAAACAACAGAATCCCTAGGATGATAAGCTCCATTGGGAGCTACCAGAATGGTCGGATCACGCCCGGGCAGGAAAGGTTTCGTATCTCGCTCGGCCATGGTCGACATGAGCTGTAGATTGAGGTGTCCTTTGCAGGATGGTTCATAATAACCCCAATTACGCATGTTCAGCGCATCATCGTCCATGATAACTATACAGTTCAGAGAAAAACAAAGAAAAGTTTCATTTTCAATGCATTTTCAGGGTAAAAGCTCAAACCGGCCAGCGCTCAAGCAACGAATGTAACAGGAGAACACGTAGAAAGCCACTAGATTTAACAAGACCCCAAAAGGAAACACACGAATATAAGCAGCATCCTCGGAAGTCCCAAGAAATTATATACATAAAAGATAGAACTGGTCTTAGGACAAAAAGATGCTCCAATTGCTTGTTACCCATCGAATTAAACACAAAGGGAAAACCAGATATCCAACAGCAAATCTAAAATGCGCTACACGTCTCGAGATCAAACAGATCAACCAACCAAACGCTTCCCAATCTCTCCCGACAGAACAACGAAGCTAAACACGCTTCGATCCAACACAACAGCAGGGGGATTTTGAGGAATTCAAAATCCCCATCCGATCCCGTCTCCTACATTTCTTCCTCGCGATCTCGTTACAGATCAAAGAACTAACAGCTAAAAGAGGGCAAATTCAGAGATTCGGAAATTAGGGATTTTGACGCCAGATCTGCAAATCCCGATGACGGAATTAGCAAACCCAGGTGCCCATTTAAGCTCAAACGGGGCGTCGTGCATGGACATACAAAGGAGGAACAACAGTACAAGGACCCATCTATTGAAAATTATGGAGAGAGAGTAGTGAGGGAGACAGAGACAGAGGGAGAAAGAGAAAGAGGAGAGAGGAGAGAGAAAACTTACTTGGGTGGGTGTAAACGGCTCTTTAGGGTTTGCGCTTCTGGAGAGAGAGAGAGAGAGAGAGAGGAGAGAGGAGAGAGGAGAGAGAAACCAATGAGAGAGAGAGAGACAGAGATAGAGAAAGAGAAAGAGAAAGAGAAAGAGATAGAGAAAGAGAGAGAGAGAAGGCAGGAGAGAGAAAGCCCTAACAATTGAGAGAGAAAGGGAGAACCTAAAATTGGCGTACGTATCTATCAAGAAAATAATATTTATTTCTATTCTTAAATTTAAAGTGAGAGAGAGAGAAGAAAAAGAAAGAGTTAGCAAAAATCTAAGGCATATCTACATTGTAGGGCAGATGCCCATGTGACCATCTCAAGGCCTTCAACCTTATCCTCTTGTTGCCCAGAGGAGCCCACCTCCCCTGTTTCATTCTTTCCCCACTTTCATATGCAGATTAGTGAATCCAAAACCTTCTGTAAAGCATATATTATTATATATTTAAATCTATGCTTTGCTGATCATTATAATGTAATCTCTAGGTGTTGCCGCACCTGTTAATTCCCGATTGCAATTAAGTTGTGCTTAATCGTTTAAATTTATAGCCATATAAGACTTGATAAGATACGATATGAAATGTAGGAATTTTGATATATCTTATTAATTATTTTGTATGAATGACGTATGATGTAAATGGATTAGAAAATTAACAAACGAAGATGATAAGAATTTCTTATGATTCATTTTCTAAAGAAATCACAAATGCATAAATAGAGATAACCTCCATCAATTGATTCATAATCATCGTACAATTTACAAATCATAGAAAAGGAGTTCATTGTAGTACTCTAGAGACTTGAGTTCGATTATGATAGGAAATGTAAATGGGCTACAGCAATGTTGACAAGGTAAATCAACCAATGTATGCCAACTCTAATAAAAGTGAGAAAAATGATTATTTAACTTTGTAATTCCAAAACGAAAATTGTGTTTTGACTCTCTTAAGGTGCGTTTGGGAGTAGCTTCTCAAGGCTACTTTGATCTTTGGGCCAAGGATGGGGTGTTTGGCAAAAAAATTTCAAAGCCCTTTTGCAAAATGTCAGCCTTCATAAGGCTGAAAGCCCAAGGCAGGTTGGGGGCTGCCTTGGGCTTTCAGCATGCCGAGAATGCTGAGTTGAGGGGCTAAAAAAAAAAAAATTTCTTCCCAAATTATCCTCGTTGGTTTTTCATTTTTCGATTTTGCCCTCACTATTCATCGTCTTTTTCTTCTTCTTTCGCAAGCGGTCATCGGCAAAGGGCAGGCAGTCGCGCGCGATCGTCACCCAGACGACCGTCGTCGGGGGGTGGTGCGGGACCAACGCCAGGGGGTGGCACGACCGCCGCACCATATGGGTCGTAACGAGGTTTGGGTCACGTGACCTCGCCACCCTCGAATCTGGGTCGTGGTGGCGTTGCGCAACCTCCCTCAACCTCACCGACCCCAGATCCAGGGGTGGCGAGGTCCTCTCGCGACCTTGACGCCCCGGATCTAGGTCACGGCGAGGTCGCCAAAGGTCAAGGCGGCGTCGTGTGACCTCGCCACCCTAGATCTGAGGTCGCCGGAGGTTGAGGCAACGTCGCACAACCTCGCCACCTCAGATCCGGGGTCGCCAAAGGTCATGGTGGCATCGTGCAACCTCAGGTGGCCTTTGCCGATGGTCTTCAGGGGTCGCCAAAGGTCGCCTGACCCCGGGCGGCCTTTGCCGGTGGTCTTCGGGGGTCACTCGACCCTAAGCAGCCCTCCCCAATTGTCTCCGAGGCTACCTGAGTTGGATGTCGGCCGCCGACGACAAATTTCGATCGCCGATGGTCGCCTGCCCTTGTCGATCAATTTTTTTTTATTTTTCTTTTGATAATTTTTTTTATCACAAAAGTCATTTGTAAATGTAATTCTCCCAAACATCATTTTGCTTAAAGGTATTTCATAAAAAGCTTTCAAACTATAATTTACCAAACACAGTTTACATTTTGAAAAACACCTTTAACTCAAAAATCTTTGCATTTTCCTAAAGACTTTCCCCAAAAGCCTTCCCTTAGCACATCATGAAAATTTAACATGAACCACAGAGTTACGAAAAGGAGTTTAGACTTTTTTTTTCCTTTCACATGCTTTTGACTTGAACCAAAAGAGCTGGGAGAGAAAGAACTTGGACTTTCTCCTCGTTTTCATGGAAATGACAATATTTTTCCAGTATTTTACTAAAACCTTAAAAGAATTGAAAAATATTTTCCATCTTTGAAAATGAAAATCTAATTTGATTTTTCTAAATATACACACTATTAAGGTGTTAGTAACTTATGCACAAATAGCGAAGAACCAAGCATGGGCACTAGGATTTTGGGCTGGCCTCGATAGACCTAGACTTGAGCACTAGGAACTTGGGTCCCAAAGTAAGAGCATAGGCACCAGTCTGAGGTCCATAGAGGCCAAGCCCGAGGCCCTGATTCTCATGCCTGAATTATTGGCACTTGAGCCTTGGTCCACAAAAGCCGAGTGTGGGACCCCAGTGCACAAGCTTGGGCTTAGGTCCATAGAGACCCGCTAAGAACTTGGTGCTTAGGCTCAAGACACTAGTGTCCATGCCTAGGTGCTTGATGACAAGGTCCATTGATTTTGCATTGGGGACTCCATTGCTAGTGCTTGGATTGTTGATGCCGGAGCTTGAGACCCTAATTCCCATGCTCAAGTCCCTAAAGCAGCAGGGTCTAGAATTGTGACCTCAATGGACCCAAGCTTGGGTGCAAGGGATCCAAGCATGAGCATTAGGATGTTGAGCCCAACCTTGGTGGGCCCAAGCTTAGCCTCGATGGGTCTAGGCTTGGGCATTGGAGACCTAGGCACAGGCATTGAGGTCTTGGGTTCATTGGACCTAGCTCAAGTGCAAGGGATTTAGGCATAGGCATCGGGGTCTCGAGTTCAATTTTGATGGACATGAGCCTTGTCTCTATGTACCCAAGCACTGGAGCCTTGGGCCCAACCTCAATGGACTGGCACTTGGATGCCAAGGACTTGATCCTAGACGCTAGAGATTCCAAAATGAGTGTTGGGGCTTCCAAGCTCAAGCTCAAAGATTTTAGTCCAAGCGCAGATATTTAATCATATTTTGGAAAATGATTTATAGTCTTTTAAAGAGGAAATTATTTTCCTCGAATTTAAGTAGAAAAATATTTTCTGTTGACTAGAAAAATATTTACCTCGAATCATTTTTCTAAGCGATTCAAACGTTGACAATGAAAAAGATGTTTTCTTAAAAAATGTCCTCCTGAAACTAACGGAGCCATGAATTAACATATCTTATATTACATCAGCAATCTTTATTTAATTATATATAAATTATCAACAATTCCATTAAATTACCAACTGATATCATCATAATTTACTTGCGTGTTAAAGTGACCAACCTTTAAAGAAATAACCGACCTTACTTCGAATGAGTTATCAACTTTTCTCTAATGATGTTACCAATTAGTTTTAAGTTAGCGATTTTATGTGAGTCGCGGACCAACATTTATTCAATCGATGTCAGATTATTAAGTCTTGTAATAACTTAACCAATTTTGTTGAAGTTTTTCACTCTTATATGAAATTACCAATTTTATTTCGGATAAAGTTACAAAACAATTTTTTAGGTTAAATAGTTTAGTTGAGCCGCTTGGCAATGCTTATTAAGTCTTTTTGGAATTACCAATTATTTCAACTATTTACTCTCTTTTTCTTTTTTTGTAAGTTGCCAACTTTTTGTGTGGCATGCAATTTTTTTTTTGAGTTACTTATCAACTTTATTTTTCGCAGATGAAGTTACAACTATTTTAAGGTTGCCGACTCTTATTGGAACGGCTTACCGACACTTATTTGATCAATCCCAAATAATCAAACTGTCTTTGGTACTAACTAGGGCACCATATCAACATCATATATGGAGGTTTTGTTCTATTTAATGATACCATGTGAACATTTATAGGTGATGGTAATAATAGGTCACAAAATAACTTGGTTTCATATCGAAATAATTAAGAGGACTCGATTGGACAAATCAAGAGAGGGAACTAATAGAACCGAAAAAAGTTTGCAACCTTCTCTTTCAATGTAAGTACCCACCAATCCCAAAAACAATTGCACGTTCCATTTCTTATTTCCTTATCACACTATCAAATGACCAACCAAGGAGGGAGCTGGTGGGAACCTATAGGAATAACACATGATGTGCATCTATGTCAACTTTGCCTTCTCAAGCTATTTTGTTTCACGGAAAGTCAATGATTTAAAAATTATTTTTCTAATTTTGATCATTTATATCTCTTTAAGGAAGGAGTCGAAAAAATTCTTGGTATCCACAAAAATATTTAAGCACGAGTTGTTGTTAATAGCAAAACTATTTTTCTTTAAAACATTTTTACAAACGATGACTAACGATTGAAGTTAGGAAAATCTTTTTCAAATCGTTGATTGTGAAACAATCAGAACCTTAAATTGGTTTGAGAATCAATCAAGCAGACCACTCCTCTGTGCTTTGTCATATGTTCTAAGTATCGGCTTGTGGAGCATCCAGGCAGCAACTCTCTCCTGGTCCAAACTATTCAAGCGGTCATTATGCTTCCCACTCATGTGACACACGAATTATTACATGACAGAGCCCAACCCTCTTTCCATGAACTTGACTATATAACTCCCTGTTGAATCACTGTTTACCTACAAATTTTTATTTGTACAATGAGTCATGTAACTTACTTATTTTACGAGATTAAATAATTATTTACTTTATCTTTAGAACACGCTTAAACTTTGAGATGACACCTTGATATAAATTAGTAATAAAAGTTGTTTAGCATCGTGCGATTATTCTGATCAAGTCGTCGGACTATTATTTTATTAAATCGAGTTCTTTGTGCAACTTTCATGATCAATTACTTCCGCCTTGAAAATCAAGTTAATTGGATCTAGCAAGAATCTGATGGAAAGCTCAAATGTGCTGTTCGTGTTGAGAAATCTCATAATTTAAGAGCTTGAGTATGGGCTTCATCTTCAAGTATTTTAGTCTCACGCATTAGATGATAGTCCCCGGTGGCAAAATGTTTTTTCACGTGATCTTGTCGACTCCACATTGCTCTAATTGACTGGACTTGTGGAGAGAGACTAAAAAAGTCATGTCAATTCAAGAACTTGATTGGAGAAACTAAAAGTTTAAAGATCAGATCAAAGTTTTACTAACTCAGGGATCAAAAGTGAAATTTTACCAAGGTAAGACGAGAAAAAAAGAACCTTTCGTGGCAAGAAGATCCTAAATTGGGCTTTACCAAGCAATAATGGGCCCAGAAGTTCAGTCTCTCCCACTTTTAGAAAAACTCTTCATTTCTGAATACGATAAAGTTACTTGGCTGGCCAATTCATTTATCCAAAAAGAGGGAGAGTAGAGATGGGATTGTACTCACATGAGTGCTCTTCTTGGCCAATGATGTTGGAGATGAACGAAAGCTCATGTCACCCACCAACGGAAGTATATCTTCTGTAATTGATTTGAATCTTGGTTTATTTATTTTTTTTTTTTTTTGGTGTAGGTTTAACCACAGTGATATTATCCATGAACCATTTTGGATAAAAAAAAAATATATTAAGTATCAACGTGTACAACAAATGGTATTCTCTTCATTAACCAGATGTTTATTAGCACATATAAGAATCAATGTACTCTAAGCGGCCATCACGGACGTCCATTTGCAATTTGTCAAGTAACATCCAAAGCAAAGCATTCTCTTTCATTTCTTTTTGGACTTTCTAGTTCAACCACTCGACGAAATAGGACACACAGAAGAAGGGGCTGATCAATTACTCATATTCATGCATTTCCAAAATCAATTACAAAATAACACAAATCCTCTATGAATGATAGCAACAACAAATAAGGCAAGAAAGGAGAAGTTGGGTAAAAATTTGGTGAAACCAAGACGCTCCATAGGAGAAGATGGATTGATACTCAATGGAGCTTTGGAAGGGGCGATTACAGGTGCTTGCAGGGTTTGCAAAATCAATGAGAGCATCCTTTGCAGTTTGCATTGAAGCATGAACCCTAATAGAAACTCTTTCGTACTTGGAAACTCACTTTTGATATGAGAAGCATGATTGATTAATTATTTAAGATACAAATTGATATATCAATTTGTCAATACATTTTGGGAGCTTATCAGAGTCCTTGGAATGTCCGAGCCACGGTTGAGGACTGTAGAAGAAGCTTGGCCAATTAGATTGCCAAAGCTCGACATAATTATGCCATTCCTTCTAATTGGTTGTCTAAATTCCCCAGCCCCTATGGGATTTTTCTTTTATGTTTAGAAGCCCATCACCATGTTTTAATAGCGGAGTTCAATAATTGAAGCAAATTTTTCGACAAAGAACATAAAGGGGCCGCATAGTTTGGAATAGGAAAATTTTCTTTTCATGATTTGATTGGTTAGCAGACCACATTTCGGCTCCCCCCAGAAAGAGGAAAGATATGCCCTTGAAGTTTGGAGAAATAACATCCATGTACCCATCAATATGTATGGCCCACCTTGGCCCAGAAGGTAAAATGAGTGAGCTTGGCGACATCCTTACATGAGAAAGCTCCGCCTGCACAAGTTGGGCCCGGGCCCGGGCCCGACCTAGTCCGGTCCGATCTGGTCCCGTGGAATGCTCACCTCTAATTGTAAGGATAGTCTAATCGCATTCGCCATGACGTTAGCTGCACTGCCAGTACTAGCAGCAACCTAGGTAAAGAAAGTTGTCCTAAAGCTAGAGTCACATCTCTCCTCCTAACAAGTTGCAATCTCCACCGAGGCCCACTCGCTCCATGACATCAGGCCGTATTCGGTGCCGAGAGAGGCTCGTACATTGGACAGGTCTTACAATCGGGGCATATTTGTCTCTGACAAAGCCCAAAACACACCGTATTTTTCCCCAAATCCTCCCCTTGTACCTGTCCTAACACCCAATTATCCTTCTAATTTCTGGTACTGTTCTGGACCATTCCTCCCAATTTTTTCTTTTCTCATCATTTCGTCCTTGTCTATAGTTATCTTCACTCTCCAATTTTTCAATTCTTTCGATGCTCCCTATTTCGTTCAAACCTTGCATTATGAGGCGATTGGCAGTGCACGTTTTGCTTTTCAGAAATCTCTGACAGTATCCACCAAACAAATTTTGTCAGCTCGACCTAGCCCCCCACCCTCTCTCTCTCTCTCTCAACCCCACAAACAAATTCCTCTAGGAAAACGAGAAAAAATGAAAGTTCCATGAAAGGAGGGGAATGAAAGAAACAAACGAGTGATCTAATCAAGCAGACAAGCGGACAAAGTTTAATGTTAAAAATGCCCCAAAAAGCGAGTGCAAGAGATTGGGTCGCGTCTTTGCATGGGATTCTGTGTCCTACTTTTGGGAGATGATTGTCGATGTTGTTTACTCGGATGAAGCGGCCAAGATGTAGCTCACCAGCTTTGCCAGTGCAGGAGCGCAACCCGCAGGGGCCATTGATTTGGCTCTGCCCACCATGGAATAATGGAGAGGTTCATCATACAAATTCACCATTTGGACACGTCTCCCAAGCTTATAGTACCTGCTTAGTTCAAACGAGGAAGTATCGAACCTAACTATCATACTATCTAAGCAGTGTAGAGTCAATCATATTCTAACAAAGAATTTACGTGTCCTGCCCAAAGGAAAACACAATTTATATTGTAAATATCATAAATTTCCTCATTTGTCAATTACATAGGATGGTAGAGTAATATAGGATATAACTTCTCCATGAAAACACGAACATAAAGGATTGGACAATAGCTCAATGATTTGTTTGGATGAGGCAAAGGTCAGTAAAACTCGTAACCCAATTTGGCTACTCTTGTTTTCTATATCCTTTTGAAGAGTCGGGCTAATTTCACTGATTGCATCCTCCTATCCACCCATAAATATCATGACATGCCCTCGTGACGGCCTCTAAGGGGTTATCAATTCATACTCATAATCCACACTCTCTATAAGTGTAGTGTAGTACCAACTTGGCAATCCCTCACAGCTGTTCAAAGGGAGTTCATACCAAAACTAAACTTTGAGAAATTGTTTCACCATTTCTCCTCAGATGAATCAAAGTATTATACCCTCGTGCCATTTAAGAGAAACCAACAAGTTTGCACCATGTGCAATGCTCAAACATTTGATTTTCTCAAAGTCAACATAAAGATCTTAGATGCTTTCATCAACTTCTGAAACTCCCATCTATGACTTTTCAAGTTGAGACTTTCAACGGAAAGGAGTGTCTCCATTAATTAATAGGAGAGTAAAAGGGTTAGGATCTAATGCAGCTAGTCAAATTGACTAAAACAGCCCCATTCTATAAGAAATTTTTTCACAAAACCCTGGAAAGGACTTGCCTCGAAGCCACACATGTCATGTCACATTTATGACATAATGTCGAGCCTTGGTCAGTGGCTTTTTGTCTAGCAAATTGCCCCGGAACGGGTAAATTATGTACTTCTCTAGTTCTCAATATTCGGTATGGGGAGATGCCCAAGGAGAGGTCCCGTCGTTTAACAGTAGGGGCTTAGCTTTGAAGAGTCCCTCTGGTCGGGCCTCCACTCGACACAAGGTATCATCAAGCTCCATGAAATGACGCAGCTTCATTGGCATTTCATGGCTTATTTGCACAACAGTACCTCGCTCCACTGTGGTCCAAAATCACCGACAATATTTGTTGAAAACATCTCATCTTGCTTTTTCACAAAATGTGAAAGTCAAAATTCATACTTAAAACTAATTATATTCACTTTAATATCCCTTGAAAATATGAGGATTCAAACTCTCCATATTTACTTCTCCACTTTACTTAATAATAAAATTTCTATATGATTTCCCTACACTTATTGATTAATTTTTTTTGTTTTGACTCTATAATATGATATTAGAGATAGATTCGTTCTATTTCGAGCGTGCATCAAGTCTTGTTAGAGTAATTTTATGTGACATTTATGATCTGACTTACATGTGAGAGGGGTGTTGAAAAAATCGCACATCGCTCATGACAATCGAGTTTTTATATTCTTTAGTTCAAGTTTTGAAGTTAGAACTTTCTAGCGATATTCGATATTTGAGGCTTGGGGATTATAGAAATCGGAAGACCACGGAGCGAAAGTCTTCCTATTTTTAAAGCTGAGACCATGTGGATAGGACTTGGAAGAAGCAAGAGTATCAGCTGTCTCTTTATCCACGTGGAATACCAGAAGATTGATTTTTTCGATGTTTAAAAAGGTTGAAGATAGCTAGACTTTATCCAAAAGTCAAGCATTATAGAAGAGCAAATGGGGACCTAAACAAATATTATAATAATTTGTCGAGATTTGGAATCCTAAACACCCGGGGAAGATGATGGCAGGTGATGCCACCTTCACGTGCCACAGAAACCACGTCTTAATAATCCACTAATCCATCCATTCTTTCCAACTCACCAGCAAATGGAATCATATCTCTATCTCTTTCTATCTCTCTCATAGTGTCATCATGAATCTTAAATAAAAAAATCGGGGCAAAGTTTATTATGATCTTGAAGAATCCCCACCCCCAATATTTTTAAATTGAGACAAAATCACTAGACCTATCAAAATGAATTATAAGTTAATTTCTCAACTCATGTATGATGGGCTAATAATATTATTTATATTCAATAAATTCATCACAAATGAGTTTAGAATGGTAGAGCCCAACATAATATGGATATTAAATGGTCTTATAATTTAGTTAGATCCAATTTACCTCTACAACTCTCTCTCTTCATTTTCTATTGCCCTCATTCGATTTTGTGAACGCCACTTTGCACTCTCATCTCAATGTAGGCATATGTTTTCTTATACAATATGAATTAGGTCGGATATAAGTCCGATATGAATCGGGTTGAACATGAATTATTATATTTGTATTATTTGGAAATGGATCTATTTGCCCGAAGAGCAGGTCCCTTCTTCGGCCATTCTTTGGTTTCGTCGTCTCAAGCTATCTGGACGAGAACTGGAGCATCATGTAGGCGGACGAGACTACTCTTTCCCGAGAGAACGGAGCTTTGCTCCTTCAGCTCTCTCGAGCTCTATGGCTTCTCCATGCACGCGTACACAGCAAGCAGAACATGGAGATTTTTTTTTTTTATTTTATTTTTTATTTTACTGTTATTATTTTTCTTTTGCCCTTTTGCTCATCACTCGTGGAAACACGAAGAAACCCCCCCGAGCACGTAATTCTTCTCCTCTTCCGTAACTAGACCAAACTCACCTTCCAATTTCTTTTGACTTTCTCAGATCCACGCCTAACCAAGCTCTTCTTCCAGTCTTCTATCCTAAAGTCGTGATTTTTCGGCTCCTTTCATTTTATTTACAGCAATATATCGACTCTTCTTACATCATAGTTGAATGCTGCGAACAACATAGAGAAGATTTGTTTCTTTTGAGAGAGAGTTTTCCCCAACTTTAATGTCGTTTTGTTCGCTTTGCAACGTTGGATGAAGAATTTTCTATGTTGGACCTCAAATTTGTTTTTATATAAAAAAGCTACTTCAGATTTATACTTTAATTTAAAATGCTCCATAAGACCAATGGTCAGAATTTGTCGCGGCAAGCACTAAAACAATTGTTTTTCTTCCGATTTGGTATTGAATTGATTGTTTGAAAAGTTTTAGTACTGAAATAAGCGTCGTACGAAAATTATCACACTTTTACTATCTCTTTTCCCATGTGATACAAAGTGTAAGCTCCAAATGAATTGTCTAAAGGGTATCTCAACTCTTCCGTGACACTAGTCGCCATGTAATATTGGCCACATATGAGAACAGTCGCTATAATTGGCCGCATGCGAGAATAGACTCATTCATAGGCCTAGCAACTCTCTTGGGGCTGTCTTAGATCGAAAAGTGCAATACGTGCGGCTTGAGAATTTGCTCTACATTGAATAGCACATCTAGCTAGAGTTAGTTTTTGGCATGCCTGTTTCAATGAACTAGCACATAATCAAGAAAATCACTTGTGGTGATGTCGACACTGTCATGTGGCATTAAAAGAGGTTTGGGACTAGCGATTGAGAAAGGAGAGGGCACAAATGAAAGGAGAGTGGCCCATTCCCTATCGTTTCATGTCGTGCACCGCCTCAATATTACCACAATTATTCAGCATAAAAAGGACTTAAGAATTCCCGTGTTCATCAAGGCATCTTCAACTTAGAGTAACCTTGGAAGGCAATATGCATCATGCTAGTCTAGAGTTTCACGAGACAGATGAGGATAGAGTAATTATTTATTCACACCTTTACAGATTCTTTGAGCCGAATTATATTGATAACTTTGTAAAAATACAAAAAGAAAAATGAAACAATTTATAATATTTCTCATAAATGAAAATGACTTTTGATATTTCGATCATCTTTTAGAAAAGTTGCTTCCCAAACATTAATGGAAAGTTTAGCGAGTGCCATCGCCGAATTCCAACAGCTCCTTTAGCGTCAGTCAACGAAAGACAACATCATTAAGTTTCCTATCCGACCTTCCTCTGCTTTTTAAAGAGCGATTAGATCAAGGACGAGACGAACAAAGACAAAAGTGGAAAATAATAAAGGGGAAGGAGGAGGGGGGGGGGTTGTGAAGGGAGACGTCACGTGAGGAGGGGGCGCGAGCTCACGTGCGGCGGAGGCCCCGGGGGCCTGCATTTATTCATGCAAAACGTATTACAGCGCCATGATGAGGAACGGTGACTGTTTGTTTCTAATGGTATGGGAAGGGGATGTTTTCTTGTTTCTGTCCAAACGCTTTGTGTTGGGTTTGCGTGGCTCGAAGTTTGAAGCAACGTGATTGGGTCAGAGGCAGTTATCTCTCTCTAGCTTCTCTCTCTCTCTCTCTCTAGCTTCTCTCTCATCTGAACAGGAGCTTGATAAGCAAGTGTTTGGCTCAACCTCTCCTGCTGACCTACTGTGGGTGGGGGGTGGGGGTCAATTGAAAAGGGAAGGAGAGGAGAGGAGAGGAGAGGAGAGGAGAAAAAAAAGAAAAAAGGCCACAAAGCCAAGAAAGCTCTCACAGAAAGGAAAAGGGCTCAAAAGAAAGCTGGTTTCAGAAAGCAAAGAGCTTTTCCCTTCACGTCTCTCTCTCTCTCTCTCTCTCTGCCCATTATCAGGCTTTGTGTTTCAGTAAAGCTGAGTTGAACCCACTATTCAACATAGCTCCACCACGACCCCAAGAGCTCTGTGCAGGTGTGTGTGTGTGTGGGCATAAGATTTTCTCTCTCACACCAGCACCAATCCAAATACACACATCATAAATATTAGCCCGAGACCCTCCCATATGTTCCATAACCCTCCTCCTCCCAACTCTCCTCCTTCCAACGCTGCTTGTTCTGCCGTCAACCCCTCAGAGATCAATGCCTTCTCCAACAGCAAAAGGAGGAGAAGGCCCGCAGGCACTCCAGGTAATAGGAGAAGACAAGCAACGGCAGAAAAAGATGGACCCGGATTCACCCACCAAAGCTCTCTCTCTTTTTCTCTCGCGACACAATTCCAAATCAGATTAAAATACCCGCTCGAGCAATGATCTGGACCTAATCAAGTACTTCCCCTTTTCTTTTTTCCAACAGATCCGGATGCAGAAGTGGTTTCACTGTCGCCGAAGACCCTCCTCGAGTCCGACAGGTTCGGAAGCTTAGATTATATCCCCCCGCCGCTGGCTTAGGCTCGCGGGTTATCTATGTATACCCGGGTGTCCGCCGCCTGCGTATGATGGCTCAAGATTTTTGCAGGTACGTGTGCGAGATCTGCAATCAAGGGTTCCAGAGGGATCAGAACCTGCAGATGCACCGGAGGCGGCACAAGGTGCCGTGGAAGCTGCTGAAGCGGGATCGCGGGGCGGCCGATCAGGAGCAGGCGCGGAGGAAGCGGGTGTACGTGTGCCCCGAGCCGAGCTGCCTCCACCATGATCCGTGCCACGCGCTCGGGGACCTCGTGGGGATCAAGAAGCACTTCCGCCGGAAGCACAGCAGCCACAAGCAGTGGGTCTGCGAGCGGTGCTCCAAGGGCTATGCCGTGCAGTCCGACTACAAGGCCCACCTCAAAACCTGCGGCACGCGAGGACATTCCTGCGACTGCGGCCGCGTCTTCTCCAGGTATAATTGATCTCCGATTTATTCTTGATTTGAATTTTTGTCGTTCTTCTTGTTTTGTTTCCTGGCTTCAGGAGCTGTGCTTGTAATCAATACACGAAATGTACTTTTTCGACGATTTGTCACAGCTTAAGCTTTAAGATAAAAAAGGCTGCGCTCCGAGCAATTTTGCATGATGCTTTGTGGGGTTCGTCTTGGGTAATGAAAACCCTAGGGTTATATGTTCATGAAGAGGAGGCAAGCATGTTGGAAGCAATTTGGATAACCCTTCCGTTTCGTTTTGTTTTTTCTTCCCTACAAGCTTATAAAAATATTTGAACTTGCTGGGTTGGCTTCTGAAATTTATCATCATTGTACATTGCTTTTCCTTTTGTTTAGACAGCGAGAGTTTATTATTAGTTATTCCGAATCCAAGAATGATTTCCCAGGTACATTTGCCAGGCCAGCCTCTTGTCCCTACTTTTTCTGTTTCATTTTTATAACAATTCTTAGCCAGCCATTTGACTCATAATGAGCACTACATCACTTTTCCCAATGGCATTTCTTTTTGGTCTTGACGACACAGTCTTCTCTCTATAATCGTTTTCTTAAAAAAAAAAAAAAAACCGATAAGCCAAAATCCCCAAGTCCAGATCAGTCATTAACAAAGACGCTCCCGTCTTGTTTCTGTTGTTTATTCCTCTAATTAATGTTGCAAACCTAGTCATCTGCCCATTTTTTTATTTGCTTGTCTCTCGTTAACCCTGCATGAACGGCTCTTGATTGTTGTTTCTTGACATGGCTCGCTACAGACATCCAGACAAAGCCAAAGCCGTATCTTGGTTCAGTCTTATTATCTTTCTTTCTGTTGTGGTCCTTTCAGGGTCGAGAGTTTCATAGAACACCAAGACTCGTGCACCGTCCGCCGGGCTCAGCCACCAGAGATGCAGGCGGCTCAGCCAGCCTGCTCGTCCCAAACTGCTTCGAGCACCAGCCCTTCAAGCGAAGCCAATTTCGGCGTTCCGCCCTCATCGTTTCCGGGGTTCCGAATGCCAAAACCAGCGGAGATCCTCTTCCTCAATTCAGACATGTACAATCCCTCAACCCCTTCTACCCACCACAACCTTGAGCTTCAGCTTCTGCCGTCGTCGAGCCTGTGTGGGACGCGGAACTTGAAGGAAAATTTCGCGGACAACCTGAAGCTTTCGATCGGCACATTGTCCGCCGATGTGAACAAGGACGAATTAGCCTTCACCAATAGATCTTCTACAATGTGGGACCATTATTACAGGCGCGAACCCGAGATGTCGGAGGCCGCGAGCATGAGGGAGTTTGCGAGCGAGCAAATAAAGCTGGCTGTAGCCGAGAAGGCGTTCGCCGAGGAGGCGAGGCAGCAGGCGAAGAGACAGGTCGAGATAGCGGAGCTCGAGCTGGCCAACGCCAAGAAGATGAGACTGCAAGCTCAGGCCGAGCTCGAACGAGCTCAACTGCTGAGAGAACAAGCCACCAAGAAGATCAGCTCCACCATCATGCAGATCACTTGCCCGGCCTGCAAACGACAGTTCCAGACAACGTCTGTCGGTGCGGCAGCATGCGACGAGACCTCTCTCGCCATAAGCTACGTGTCTTCAGCTACCACGGAAGGAGAGGGAGAGTGATTATTGTGTTGAATAGGTTGAACAATAATTTTATATTTTTTTTTCTTTGAGCTCTAAATTAGAATGGTTTTTATTAAGTTCTGCTCTGGTTGAGAAGTCCCTCCTTATTTGTGCCTTCTCTTTCCTCTTTCCCCAACTAATTCATTGTTCGTCCTCAATTAATTTGCTCAGAAGCAGTGTCTGACCAATGTTGTAGTGTGTCTTTGTTGCTTTTGGTGGTTTTCTTCTTGGAGTTATGCCAGATACAGACTAATGTACAAAATTGATGTCCTAATTGGCCTGGACTGGTCGAGCGTACTTTGATACGGTGGGGCGATATTCAATGCTTTGTAAATATTTATTGCTACGAGTAAAGTCGAAGCGACATGGTTCAGCAGTGTATGTACTTCATGGGGAGAGATCGAGATCAACCAGTTGATTCCAACATAATTGGCAAATTTAATATTATAGCCGCTCAATCACACTTCCATATAAGTGTCTTCCGATTCAAAATTAACCATGGACCCACAAGAATCCATTAAAAAAAAAAAAAGAGTTTTCTCAGTCTCAACTCTCCTTGACGACGGTTCTTAATTCTCTCTGTCTCTCACGAGTTTTCACGCATATTAAGCACACTCATTATGCAACCAAGACCAAACTCAATAAAGGAATATTTATTTGCAAGAGACTATGAGTCCTTCGGACATCCACATGGACCTCAACTTCAATAAGAAAAATAAGTCTTGGGGAAAAAGTAATTTCCCTATTTGCATCATCCACTACTAATTGATAAGAGCCCAATTGGGACTTTCCTAGCATGGCCTGTGTTTTCTTTCAATTAAATTATGGATTGAAATCCAAATCAATCGATTTTAGCTTCCAGCCATAATCAACATACTTTACCTTGATGAGGAGTCTAAGGGCGGTGGTGGCCAGTGGACGGCGGCGGACAGCAACCATGGCGGTGGCAGCATATGAAGAAGAAGAAAAAGAGAAAAAAAAAAGGTGCTTGATTGTAGAATTGTTTCCGGGAACAAGAATCAATTTTTTTATTTATTTATTCTTGATTTTACTCCAAATATGTTCCCGAGAACAAAAATTTTAGAAAAAAAATTTTGGAACAAAAGAATAGAAATTAGCGACTTTTGTTCCAAAAGGCCCTAACTCCATCCTCATTGATCATGGTTTGACTAAGACCCTTTGGATTCCTCAACCATTGGAGATACCGACCAAGAACAAATAGAACTTGGTCACTATTTGCTGAATTATCAAATGAGACCAATATGTATAAAATGTGTGTGTGTGTGTGTGTGTGTGTGTGTGTGTGTGTGTTTTATCTACTTGCAATACATATGATTTTGTTTGAAATGTAGTGCACTATGATAATAGTAATAAACAAGAATCTTCTCCTACTGCAACCTAAAATCATTGCGCAATTCTAAAAAAAAACTTCCTTTGTTTCGTTGATTGCCTTGGTTTTGTTTTTGATTGACGGCATAACCAGCAAAACTGAATTTATAACTCATTAATGACCTCATCTCATCTCATCTAAGTCACCACCAAAAACTAGATCTATATAACTTGTTATACCCCCTTGCGCCTATTTCTTCGTAGAAGTCAAACCAACATTTGTTGTCCCTCTTAAAAACATCATAACGCATCTCACGGCTTCCTAGTGTTTCTTTCCAAGATTATTCATATACTTGCACACAACATTAACAATATGCAAAATATATTGCCTTGTGCAAACCATATCATACATAATTTTACCAACACTAGCATAGAGAACACGTGACATGTATTATCTCTATTCCTATGACTATGGTGCAAGGTCAACTAAAAGTTTGAAGTGCGCAGCTAGTAGGTACTCACCAATTTGGCATTTTGCAAACAAAATTGCCTCAACACTTGAATGTAGTTTCTCGATGATAGCCAAACTGTCCTTGCAATCTTATCCCTCTAAATCTCTATACAGAGTACCTTTTCCGCTACCTAATCATCCAATTATCTTTTTAGCTCATTTAGATCATATATGTTATTAGTTGCAATTAACATATCATTAACATACGACAACAAATAAATATATCCACCACCCTCTAGCCTCCTACTATATAGCTAACTAGTCATAAAGAAATCATACTGTGTGGACTACCTGGAAGATTGCTAAAGGCCATATAGGTTATATAAACATACGTTTTCTTCCTGGCCTAAGATAACAAATCTCTCCAACTATTGCATATCTATTTGCTCCTCTAACTTGCCATATAGAAATGTTGTCCTAATATCCAACCAATCCAACTCTAAATTGTCATGTGCAACCAAACACAATAGCACCCTAATCAAGCTATATCTCATCGTAGATGGGAATACTGCACTGTAATTGATACTTTCATGCCGCGTGAACCCCTTTCGCTACCAAGCATGGTTTGTAACCGATCACCTTTAAACCAAAATGTCATGCTTACTTATGAAGACCCACTTACACCTCACTATCTTCTACCCCTTTAGAGGTACCACCAAGTGCCATGCGTTGATTCCCTTGAAGAGACCCCATCTTTTCTCTCATAGCACCAACCCACTATTGAGCCTTCACTCCTAACATTGCCTCCCGATAAGTCCTTAGTTGCCCTTGTAGTAGACAAGGCATAAACAACATTATCGGAAGTAGCGCAATTGGCATAAACATACCTCTGCCTATCACTATGAAGTATGGTGTTTTTGTGAGCTCTAATTCACCACCAATATTATTCTCTACTTTGGATCATTTCCTCAACCGCAATTGGCTCGGGACTTTTATCCTCATCATTAGTGCATGTAATTTGATGAGCCTCAACCTGAAGCTCCACTTGTCTCTTAGCATGATGGTCCATTTGTAGTGCTCGAATCTCATTGCTACTCTATGGCATCGCTAATTCACTAAAAGTCACATCTTTGCTCATGATAAATTTGAGTGGCTTAGAATCTAAACACCAAAACCTGCAACCTTACACCCATTGTGCATAACCAAGAAGTATACACGTTTTCACACTCAATAACATGACCATATGTAAGGCATCCAAACATTCTTAGGCTTCAGCAGTTAGTAGGTTGACCAATCCACACTTCCTTATCCAAACTCAACAGCAGATGTTGGAGATCAGGCAATTGTTAGGACTAATGTTGCAACCTAGAAAGTGGGGTTGCATAGATCGAGTGGTGATGTAGTAAAACTTTTCTAGAATATCAATCAATCAACACTTAAGATGATGTTGTGAACAAACCAATATGTGTGATACTAATAAGTAAACAGAGTAGAATAGACAGATCACACAATGACATATATTGGTTCGGCTTTTGGCTAAGCTTACATCTACTCTTAGAATAATAGTCTCAACAATGGCTGGATTTCACTAGTAATCAGTAACGCAAGTTACAATTGATTAGCGTAGTTTCTTTCACTTGACACGATATCGACATACAAGAACACTGCACTTACTCTTGTACACTTCACTATAAGCTATTATAGTGCTAAATCAATATAGTGAGGTTCACAAATCAAAATCAGGTACAATTTCTAGCTCATGAAAATATCAGTATTTCAAGTATATCCAGTCTTATCACTCTCTTCATAGTATAAATATATATTCAATAGTTTCTTTGGAGACTTTCAAAGGCAACCAACTAACCTTTTAAGAGACTTTGGTAGTCATCAGCATTGCTCTTGTAGTTGCTTCATTATCCAAAGTGGACGACCCAAAATGATTATTGACTGTCGTCTCATCTCCGAAATTGTTAGTTGATTTTCTACTACCTTGATTGGTTTTTTAGCTATAGAATCCAAAACTCTAGCAGCTATATAATGAGCCATCAATTTTCTTCTTTTATTATCTTTCATTAGACCTGATACATCACTACCACAATCTATTGCACACTATCACCGGTGCAAATTGTGAGTGACCAAATTGACCCTATTAAGTGATGATACTAACTAAAGATGCGTGATATTAGCATCGATGATCATTAGTTTAAGGACTTTCGAGATTACTATCTCAATTGGTGTTTCTAAGCTACCATTACTAGTAACTACTCTCATAAAAGTCATAGAGTAGTATCTCGTCATTGGTGATATGTAAGATCATTGATACCAATAGCTTTTTTCTCTATCTACTTTCATCATTGTAACTCTTGGTAGCAAGAATAGTTTGATGATCAACAAAATCTCATAAGGATGTTTTCCAACATCAATCAAGTGATGCTCCATGTTCATAGTCTCAGCCTATAAATATCATGACAAGTTAGTGTTCAAAAGCAAACATTGGCTTCTCTCAAGCAAAATTATGTTCATCCACTCTGCAACTCCACTTTGCTATGTTGTTTTATATACAATTCAATGTCTGTCAATTTTGTATTCTCTGTAAAACTCATCAAACTCTTAAGAACTTCGACCGAAAAAAAAAAAAACCTTAATAACATAACTCTAGCTTATTTTATGTTTTAAGTCTATTTTCTTGCTTGTTTAATTTGCTATCAAGAGCTTAAACTTCTTAAAACAACCAAAAACCTCATTCTTGTGCTTTAGAATGTAAAACTCAGACTTTCTAGCCAAAATTATCAGTAAATTTGGTATATATATAGCACTTCTTGTCAATTAAGAAGGCCCCCACAAATATGAATAGATAAAGTCCTGTGAACCATCTTGTTGAGTTGCACTTTTTACCATTTGTCCATCACATAATGTTCACAAAAAAATCCAATTTCTCAATTTTTTGTCCACACAAAAGACTCTACTCTCTTGGAATATTCATAGCTCTCTCAAACATGAGCCCAAGTGGCATCGGCATGTGTTATAACCTCATCTAATTTGGCTCTGACAAAGTGGATGAAATTGCTGCATTTAAGCCTATAACTATTGGTCACTAAAGGTAGTAGAGATCATCTGTTTGCTTCCCCTTCTTGATCACGAGTGACAACCTTGAAAGTCCTACATGCCTAGAGAAAATTAGATTCTTCCTCAACTCAAGAGCATGTTGAAATCTCACAATATTTTGATAATCCCTTAGTGCATCCTATCTATACTAACCCAATGCCAATGACCTTGCACTCTATGTTATTGCCCATAAACACTATACTACCCTTAATAGAATAGAAGTCTAAAGTCCAGTTATTGCCCATAAACACCATACTACCCTTAATAGAATAGAAGTCCAAAGTCCAGTCCCTATGTGATGTCATGTAATAGGAGCATCCAAAATCAATGATCCTATCATCTCTAGTTGAAACGGTAGATACGCATAGAACCTATTTGGACTCCTAGCCATTGGCTCGTTCAACATTGTTCTATGATCTTTTTGCTTTCTTTTGTTAGAATGCATGTGTGAGTGATTTGTGTTAAAGAAATCCTACATTGAAGAATTGATGTGGTATAAAACAGTTAATATCATAGTTGGCTTATAACACATTGAGTGAAAGTGGGTACAACTAGATATATTAATGAGCTCGGATTTGGGCTCTCTCTTAGCAATCTTCTTAGGTATAGGCATCAGACTTCTACGGCACACTCCCAACAAATGATATTGGAGCCCATGGTTGCAGCACCCTGGTGTAGCATTGTGAGCCCTTAGGAAGTTGATGCAGAATGATGCCTAAATTAAGGAGGAGTGAAACTAAAATTGAGCTCACACTTGAGGAAAAGATTGTTAGGATGCACGTTAGAGTGAGTTGTGTTAGAGAAATCTCACGTTGGAGAATTGATATCTTTTAATGCAGTTAATATATCCTAGTTGGGCCATAACTCATTGTATTAAGCTTTTGAGTGAATGTGAGTCCAATTAAATATATAGATGGGAACATATTTACGCTCTCTCTTGGCGATCTCCCTATGTGAATATATTAGACTTCTACTACGCACTCCAAACATCTTTGTGTCTAGGCAGTTCCTTGTAATGTGCCTTTCAATCCGACAACTGTAACATTTTAATGGCTTTCTCCTCACTTTAGACTTTGTTCTAAACGTGTGTCTATTATTAAAACCTCTCTCTAAGTTCTTACCTTCAACCATCAAACCCTTGGCGCCACTTCTATGACCATATCTTGCATCTTCTTTTTAGCATTTTTTCAGAATCTCCACAATTATAGTCTCACCCCCTCTCATAAGAAAATCATGATAGTGCTCCTAAGAACTGGGCAAGGAATAAAGCAACATCATAGCTTGTCATTGATAAGATATTCTCTCATCCCCATTCTTCAAGTCATTAAACCCATTAAGGTGATCTTGGGTTGACATTCCCTCCACCATCTTGAATGGAAGAAACATTGGATAATGGAAAGTTTCTTCAAGAGTGATTTCCACATATCTAGCGCTTCGAGTATTTTCCTAACTATAACTATACTCATCTTATTGGCCACTTCAACAAAATCACCACCTCCTTGATTTGGTGTAATTTTACTCCTAGCCTTTTGTAATATATCAACATTTTCTTGCGCTTTTTTAATTTGGGGAAACTTATCATCTTATGCCAATGTTAAATCCAAAGCCTGTGTCTCTAAATACACCTGATCTTTAATACACCACAAATTAAAATTATTTCCGCCATTAAATTTCTCCAACTCAATCTTTGTAGAAGCTATAGCAACAGTTGTCAGCTAGAAACATTCCAAGAACAATCAATCAACAATAACCTTAGGTTCTAATACCAATTTATTTCATGAACCAATGAAATGTCTTGTGTTGCAAAAAAAAAAAAAAACATGAGCACAATGGATTCACATGGTTTGGCAGTGTGCCTACTCCATAGGGAGAGATTGACGAGATGGTTTCACTGTAATTGGCAAAGAGTAGATTAAAATTGCTTAATTATACTCATTCATAAGTGTTTTGCAATCCTATTTTCAAGATCCAAATCTATAAGAATAAATAAATAAATAAATAAATAATTTTCACATACTCTAAATTCTATTAGATGACAACTCCCCAACAGTCTTCATGTCTCTCAAATGTTTTTCACATGCTAAGTTCGCTCACTGGGTACCTGGACCAAAGTCAATAGCGGAATTTTTGTATGCAAAAAACTTTGCTTTGTTCTAAGACGTCAACTTGGACATCCACTTCAATAAATTAAAGAAAGTTTTGGGGGAAATCAATGTCCCTCTTTGCATTACCCATGATCCTGTTGCCAATAGTCCAACTTGGACTCTTCTAATACGAACTACAATTCAATTATGGTTCGGATATCAAATACATTGGGATTAACTTCGAACCGTGATCACCAATTATCGTGTCACCTAATTTATCGATCTTATAAGTATTCTTGTGCATTATATTTTAGTTTCGCATTCATCTCTCCTGCCTCTGAATATCTGCATTCGCTTCCTGGGGACATGGTATTGAGGCTGGTGTCTCGTTAAATTTTGCGTAATGATATCCTTAATTATGAGTGTCTGAAAGAAAGGGCATCCCCAATCAATGCTTTGTAAATGATGGCCCCGGAAAACTTATTTGTCTAAGAAATGTGCTCACAGAAGATGGAATGAAAAGGACAACTAATGTACATTGTTTTTTCTTTACCAGTAAGAACACATCAAACATTACCTTCCATCCCAAAAAAAAAAAAAATATCCATTACTTTTGATAATCAAGAATGAAAGAATAACGTGACAGATTTTTATCTAGCATTTGGATATCTTATACTCATTTCGTGAAATTGGGACAGAACATAGAATGCCGAGTCATTGAAATTTTTCATGCAGAATGCATTGCCCAAACGCATCAAAACAAGTTGAAATGCATGTACTCCCTACCCTTTAAAATGGCATGGGATTAAGTTCGGACGAGGGGGACCATATTTCGCAGGAATTAATGCCTGGAGGGTAAACAATTCAATCAGTATCCAAGAGCAAAGTGGGACTGGTGACCTATCTTTCAACCCCAAATGAAATTCAGTGAGAGAGAGAGAGAGAGAGTCTCTGGAAAGGAGACACGGAATGGTCGTTTTCCTGCATTTGATGTCGTTCACTTTTTGTTTGAACGCCGAGACTGAGGCGAGTGCGAAAATAAAGCCAGGCGCGCCATGTTTTTCAGTGCCACAGTTGTATAGCTGTGCCCACAGTCCTTCACCTCTCTCGTCCCTCTCAACCCCTGCCCAAACCTCCGTAACTCAGTCCCATCCCTCTCTCTCTCTCTCTCTCTCTCTCTCTCTCTCTTCACAGTCACGCACAAACACATATGAACACATCTGCATTACTCTTCTCTCACTTTTTCTGCAGCAGCAGCGACAGGTTGCAGAGAGAGAGAGAGAGAGAGGAGGCCTGAGCCAACAGAAAAATATTGTAAAAACCTTTAGCATTGAATGAGACGGAGAGGGTCATGCACATCGCTCCAACAGCAAACAAACAAAGTCCCATTTAACATTTTTCAGTGAATTAATTGAATGGTCTTTCGTTTCTTTTGCTGTGGTCGCTGCTCCATCGTTTTCTCCTCTCCTCGTGTCGGTTTTTTCCTTCTTCTTTTTTACCGTTCCTCGCACGGTTCAAAACAAAGGCGAAAAAGGCGAGGGCTCCCAGAGGAAGGTGCCCCCAAAACATGGCTCCGGTGCAACATCAGTTTCGACTGGTGTTATTTCTGGCTTTCCGATTAATTTCCTGACCACGTGCACCCGGCCATTGGCTTTCCCTTTTTCCCCTACTTTCTTTTCCTTTCCTCTTTTTTAACCTTTTTTAAGCTTTGTTTTACTTACCTTTTCGATGCAGTCCCTGCTTTTCCCTCTTTTCCTTTGTCCTTTGGCGGAGGTCAGCTGTGGAATGCACGGACGTATCTGATGTATTTCACCGTAGACATTGTCCGACTATGCGGGTTGATACAGGAGGTGTCGGTTTAATCGACAAGATACAGAGACATTAAAAGCAAAAGATTCGAGGGTTCGTGTCGTTCGGCCACAACTTCGATCGAAGCGTCGTCGGCACAAAAATCCGAAGATTTAAGCCACCCACCTGCGACCTGACGAGGGTTTGGTTTCTCTGTTGCTCACTCCAGAAATGACTCAGATCTTCGGTGTTAAGGCTCTTAGCTAGCGTGACGAAGTTGAGCCGATCTTGCCCGACGAGCGATTAATTGACGGGACCTCACTAAACCTTCATCCCGCTAGAGATGAAAATGGTGCTGTCGTTACGTAGAAAACCGAGCGCCCATTGGCCATGTGGACGGTTTGATCCCCACATGCCATGACATATCATTTTTGTCATGATGTAGTACAATTTGTCACGCAATTTGGCCACCACCTGTGGATCCCAACCCAATGGGAAGGAGTAGAATAATCCATAACCATAGCCATTTGAAATCTGAGAAACAAGTTATGAACTCCCTCTTTCCTCTTCTCGACACAAAAAATTTCACCTTGAAAATCATCATTAGCATTTTGGAAATGGATGAAATCCGTCGGTATTGTCGGAATTTAATCCTTAAACAAAAACATCCACACTACATAGTTTTGCATTCTCATTTGCATTTTTTCGCATTTAGAAGTTAGGCCAAGTCTTGTCATCCTACGGCTCAGATTGGCTCCGTCTCTTTTTTTTTTTTTTTTTTGCATTTTATTTTTAAATATGCGTGTTTTCTTGATCATCTATCTATGATTCTTGTATATTAAACAAGCATAAACACATCGACCCGAGTTAGGATTAAATGGAACCAAGAAACACACAAAAATTGATTTCCATAAAAGGGATATATCAGTCAGCACAATACCATTTCTGGGCATAATTAACAGATGAGATTGCCCTATTATTACTAACGTAAAGTGCTGTAGACCATATAAAATCACTTCTAGTTGCATGCCCCGTCCTCTAATATAAAATCACTTCTAGTTGCATGCCCAATCCTCTAAACGACAAACATCAATTGCGCTTAAAAGTTTAGGTTGTGAACGATTTAAAATCGAATGCTATTCTGGGAGTGGAAAGGAAAAGACATGGGAAAAGGCCCATCTCGCCGTCCCAAAAGTAAAAGCCACGAACTGCTCAAACAAGAAAGTGGATTCGATACTTTACTTCAAGCCTCATTAAAGCCCGGTGAGGTGAATCTGTATGAAGCATTGTGATCAATCTTTGTAGGTTTCTATAGTGGAATTGAAACATAGTGGAATTGAAAAGCTGTGAATTGCTTGGATTTACGTACTTTAGGGGAAAAAAATTAGCATCCTTTCACGTGCAGCCTCGTGATAAGAGGGTAAAACTTTTGGCCCAAAGATGCGATGAACTGTAAATATAATAACCCGTTTTGGTTGCCGTAATAAAATAAGATTACAATGTAATATTTAATAAGTTGAAGTACAACAGAGGTGTAATGACTATTATGCTGTTTAGTTGAAGTGATGTGTTCGGGTTTATGATTAGCATATGTAATAAAGAAGGATTAACAATTATAATTTTCTCAAAGTACCCATATCATTATAACTAGATAGATTTAACAAATATCCGTTTCATTGATAGTTGATCTTAATTCCTGAGTTTGTGTTTTAATATTCTATTCATGATTATAATTAAAAATTAAGCAAATAACTCGTGAATATTGTAATGTAGATATTTTATTACAATAATCACTTTTTTAGCCAATTGTGAGTGTAATGCCCCATAAATATCAAGAAATGAAATTTCATATATTATCAACAATATAATATCGTTTTAATGCTATGATTTGACGCTAATCATATATTTCTAACTATATTGAAGTATTCTACTACTATATAATCAATACTATGATTGAAATGATAATCACGTAGCAATTTGTGCCGGAAGTTGGGCAGCAACTCAATCAGGGTCGTGACCTTAGTTGTCATGGGGTTGTACTTTGCGTGTTCTCGAATCAAAGCTTGACCTTGACATGAACTCGAACGCGAGTCGATCTCAAGGATGGATCCAAGTTGGGTCTGGTTTTGGAATACATCAAGCGCTTTCCATGAACATCAACCTTCTTCAGCACATAAACTATGGGAAGAAAAAAGCTCTATCTGGCTGAATTCCAGTAACAAAGGCGTCTGTCTTTTCGGGCCGAATCGAATTTGGATCGGTTTTTAACCAGGCAAGATTGGGGCTCTTCATTGACTTTGTGCATGGGCTTTTTCCCCCCGAGGCAAATGAACCTCAAGCATCGTTCTCACGCAGGGCCCAACAACTACTGTCACGAAATTCTCAGGAATCCAAAGCAGTTCGAATTGGTTGGGAGTGCGTTGACTTTAACCATTGATGAGATCACTATCTAATCTTGATCTACTGCAAAGAAGTCCATGTGTGCGATTACTTCCAACTGCAGGTGGTTGGCTTATTGCATCTCTCGGGCGGAAATCCTAGAAGTTGGGAATCAGACTGAATTCGAGACAAGAGAGATATGGATGGCCTCGAATAGATTAGTTAGGATTGAGCCGTCCCTATTTGTGATTCTCATCTGACTCTAGGTGGCGAGTGGTGTAGGCAAAACATTGTCCGCGGTAGCAGCCTGCCACGTAGTAATTTAACGATCAACTTTGCTATGCTGAGAAGTGACTAATAGGTTGATCGGTGGTGTTAGTGTGTCGTGTTTGTGTTTGTGATTTCATGTTTACATCAATTGAAGACACCATAATTTTCATTTTGAACAAGCCAATAAGATGAGCTATGAAGCATTGAGTGTCAGTTCGATGTTGTGTAGTGTCGTCTCAAGTTTTCGCTCTGTGTTGCGCTCTTTAGTCTGTGCCGTGGTCGAGGTCGTGCAAACAAATCGCGTCGGCCCTCACCACCAGTGCAAACATAACTCCGAAGAACCCTCACGATGCTTTTAGAATAGAATTCATCGCGGAGATCTTGGAACAGTGAGCAAATCGACTAGTGTGCAATATTCGAATTGCTGAAGCTAAGGATATCAAGCTAATTTATCATCTGATCCATTCAACATGACCCTAGAAAGCAAGTTTACAGAAAATCGAACTCCTGGAATTTGTCGCTGTTCTATGACAAAGAAAAGAGCAGAGCTTTTATAGCAGAAAACATATAGAGAGAGAGCAATACTTTTTTACTTACAGTTAGGCTGGACACTAGGAATTTCAGGCTAAGAACACAGAAAAAAGAACACTATGCACCCTTTGTTGAGCCAAAAGTTAACAAGGACAAAAATTTTCCAAGTAGCTACATACAAGGATCACTAATCCATCAAATCAATACAAATTCACCAATTCTTTGTTCTGTCTGTTCTTCTTCTTCCTCCTCATCTTACGTTTAACATGCTCAGATGAGTGTGGCTGAGATCAACTGCTGCTGCTGCTTCCAGCAGCAGATCCGGGGCTGAGCTCTCTGAGCATGGCCACAACCTGCAACATGGTTGGCCTCCTGGAAGGGAAGTCCTCCACGCACTGCAAAGATATCTCCATGTACCTCACCATCTCCTTCACCTCGTCCGCTTCTGCCGCCTCGTCGCCGCTCCCCCTCGCGGCCGCCATCAGCTCGGGGTCGATCACCTCGTTCTGCTCCCCCTCCCTCACCTTCATCCTTACCCACCCCACCAGGTTGGTGTCCCCGAAGTCGTCCTTGTCTGTGGGCCGCCTCCCCGTCAGGAGCTCTAGGAGCACAACCCCGAGTGAGTACACATCCCCCTTGGCAGTGCACCGGAAGCTCTGGTAGTACTCAGGTGGCACGTAGCCCGGCGTGCCCGCCAGCGTGCTGACACTTAGGTGCGTGTCGAGCGCGCTTATGAGCCTTGCCATCCCAAAGTCCGAGATCCGAGCCTCCATGTCGCGGTCCAATAGCACGTTGCTCGACTTCAGGTCGCGGTGGATTATGTGGGGAATGCAGTTATGGTGCAGAAAGCAGAGCCCCTTCGCCGCGCCCCTGGCGATCTTCTTCCTTTCGGCCCAAGTTAGTTTCTGCCGGTCCTGATGATCTCGAGTCCTCCCGTGGAGCACCTCCTCAAGGCTCCCGAACTCCATAAACTCGTAGACCAAGAGCCTCTCCTCGCCAACCTTGCAATAGCCCAGCAGTGGCACGAGGTTCCGGTGCTTGATCTTCCCTAGAGTCTCCATCTCAGCCATGAACTCGCGGTCACCCTGGTGGCTGAGCCTCACGAGCTTCTTGATTGCGACGTGGGACCCGTCCTTGAGCGTCGCCTTGAAGACTTCACCGAACCCACCCGAGCCGATCAGGGTCGAGGAAGAGAAGTGGTCGGTGGCCTCTATCAGTTGGGAGAACTTGAGCTTCCTCAGTTGCCTCTGGAACGTGGCGACATTGATGCTCAGTGGGTCTTTTTCCCTCTCGATTTTCCAGGTCGTGGCAGCATGCGATGCTTGCAGGGCGCTGAGCATCTTGATCCCCTCGGCCTCTCTTTGCCTTATGCGCATTACCACGGCCCACACGATCAAAATGCATGCGAAGGCAATGGAGACTAATATCCCAAGGACCACGTTGTTAGCCCACGCCACGGCTTCATGCTTTTGTCTTCCTCCGGTATCATCCGAATTCGGATAGATCGCCGGTTGGTAGTTCTTGCATTCAGGCAATGGCACCCCACAAAGTCCTGGATTGTTCGCATACTGACTTGCAGGAAGCGTACTAAGCTGCCCTCTCTGCGGAATCTGCCCCGTCAAGTCATTGTAGGAAAGATCTATCTGCACCAGGAAAGACAAGTTCGAGAAGGAATCGGGAATCTGACCCTGCAATCTGTTGTGCGAGGCGTCAAACACGCCTAGGTTCTTGAGGTTCCCAAGCGATGAGGGAATCTCACCCGAAAGCTGATTATGGGATATATCAAGGACCTGTAGTGCTATCATTTCACCCATTTCGTCAGGAATTTTCCCGTGCAGCTCGTTGTAAGAGACATCTAGATACTCCAGCGTCTGGTACTTTGTGAAGAAACTGAGGATCGGACCGGAATACATTCTCGTGAAATCGCAAGTCTTCAATGTTGGCACCTGCAATAGCCTTTCGGGCCTTATCCCAGCGAATTCTAGCAAACCGCCGATGCCGCTGCACTTACCAACGTTCCTTACAAAGACTATGGTATTTCCCGAGAGAATTCCATTAAATGATTTGGCCCCGATCTGCCTGCCAAGCCTAGGCGGAATCTGTCCAGTGAGCTTGTTGCTGTTCAAGTCTAACCAAACCATGCTGGTACAATTTGATAATTCAGAAGGTATCTCGCCACTGAAACGGTTGTGTCCAAGCTGCAGGACAGCCAACCTCGACAAAAGGCCAAACTCTCGGGGGATTTCACCAGTGAGTTCATTGCTCGTGAGCGATACCCATTCCAAATTACTGCACTTGAATAAATCGACAGGGATACTGCCAGTGAGGCGGTTGTTATTGAGGATCAGATTCTTCAGATTCTTGCAGTTCCCAAGCTCCGGTGGAATTGTCCCATCAAGGCCATTAAACCAAGCAAGGAGCTGTTCCAAATTCTGAAGCCTACCGAGTTCTGCTGGAATTGGGCCGACCAAATTGTTCAGGCTGAAGTCGATCTTCCTGAGCTGAGAACATTTCGAAAGTTCGGGCGGGATTTTCCCACTGATGAGATTATCTGGAACTCTCAACTCTTCAAGTGATGCAGCTGCAGGACATAAATCCGGCGGGATGTTGCCAGAGAACTTGTTGGAGCTCAAATCTATCACCCTTAGGTTCTTGCAGTATGAGATCGTAACGGGAAACGGCCCCGAGATGACATTTTTACTCAACAGGAGGCTCTCCAGGGCCGTCAGGTTCTGAAGAATTGACTCTGGAAAAGGTCCTGAGATGATGTTATTAGACAAATCGAGAGTCTGCAGCCGCATGCACGACGAAAATGAGGCCGGGATTGGGCCAGAGATATTATTGTAAGAAAGCGTAAGCTCCAGGAGAGACTTGCATGCACTCCCCAACTCGAAAGGAATCCAGCCGGTGAGGTTGTTGTGAGAAAGATCCATCCTTTGCAAGTTCCCAAGCTGGCCAAAGGATTTCGGAATTGCCCCGGTGAACAGGTTGGATCCCAAGTTCAAAATTTGGAGATTAGTGCAATTCGATAAGGAAGAGGGAATCGAACTTGTGAGACGGTTTCCGGACAGATCGAGCTGAAGCAAAGAGCTACATGAATGCCTCTCAATCCTCAAATTTGAGGCCGACCCAGATAGATTGTTATACGAGAGATCGAGATTCCGAAGCTTATCAGCACCGAAGAAGAAATTCTCAGGCAATGAACCTGTCATGTTGTTGAAAGCGAGGTTCACATCCACGAGGTTGGGACACACAGAGAAGAGCCCCTCAGGGACAGGGCCTATGACAGCTGCCAAGGATAGGTCAAGCTGGCTGAGGCCATATGGAAGTTGCAGCAATGAAGTTGAGTTGATTATGAAGGGGTTTGACGACAATTTCAGGACAGACAACGTGTCCATAGACCGAAAAGGTTCCAAAGAGATAGAGCCAACGAGGTTGCTCCCACTGAGATCAAGCTGAGTCGGTCTTCCAGGAGGACTAGAAGAGCATGTGACGCCATACCACGTGCACGGGTCCTTGTTCAGCTGCCAACTCGATAAGGCTCCATTCGGGTCCTTCTGGATCATGTTCTTAAACGCAATGAGCGCTTCGGCATCGGTCTTGCTCGACGAGGCCGCCTGCACAGCCACTGAAGCTGATAAGAGGATGCTTATGATGAAGAGAAGAGTGGACAGAGGGTGTAGAGGCTGAACGGGGTTGCTCCTCTCCATCGAGGGAATGGACTTTTAGCAGCGGACTGAGCATTCACATTAATTCACTGAATGCGTGTAGCACAAAAGTTGAATGAATGCTCAGAGAGAGAGAGAGAGAGAGACAGTGAATGAATTAGAGACAAGGAGAAATTTTGCCAGTGCAGGGCAAGAGGGGGGGGAGCTTTAGGAAAAGGACCGCCTTTCCCTTTAAACGTTTCATGTGAATAAAGAATAGCAAGACGTGCCAAGGAATAAGAAAAAGAAGGGATTTGGGGATCGGAGCAATCAAATGCAGATGCTCTGGCGGAGGGAGAGGGAGAGTAGGGGGAGAGAGAGAGAGAGAGAGAGAGAGAGAGAGAGAGAATTTAGTAAAAAAGATTTGAGTTGACTTTGAGTCAAAAGAGACAAGTTCTAGCTGAGAATCTGTGCTTTTTTCCTTTCAAAAGAAGTACTTGGATTTTGGAGAGGCTTTCCTTTTTTCCTTTTCCTTCCCTTTTGTTTCGTTTGGCTAGTTCTGGGTATGCTTTATTAGGACCTTTCACACGTGAGTGGGCAAAGGCCACTGCAAGATAAAACCATTTTCATGTCCGAATTGTGCTGTTTTACTGAACATTCGATAGCAAATATGTAAGTCACTAGATTTGATGTAAGTACTGCACATCTTTTCTAAACGAGTAGATTATAACGTGTAATTGATAGTGGGAAAAGAAAATTTCTACCATTTTACAGCTGTTTACATCATAACACGTGTGGAAACAATTACAAATTTTAATATCCTTTATGTAAAATGAGATAGCCAATGCTTGTGCAAAAGATTTATCTCTACGTAACTTACATTTTTAAAGAATGTGCAAAATATACCATTTAGCATAACTATCGGTTTTTCATGAATAAACAAGATGTTTTATGGGGACTATGATACTGCACGTAACAAAATTTGGCAACATAAAGAGCGCAGAGCACCTCCATTGTAGCGTGTTCACAAATATCCATCCCTGTCTAATTTGAATCACCTCCATATGCACCGTTAGACCGTAAGCTTCGAGAGATCTAAGAATTGTTGTCGTCGATTGGTTGCACGCGAAATAGTGGCTCATGTCGTATTCAATTCTCCGAGAAAAGAATAGTATAAAGAAGATGATAAGCATGGAGGAGATTTTCAAAGGCAAGATTACAGTGGAAGATCTCGTCCAAATTCCGTGGGCCAATAATGTCTTGAAATATTTTTGGGGGGAATTGGACGATTCACTTCGACTACCGCGTTGCTTTTGATTTTTTGCCCACTAGAATTAAAGTGCTTCGTCTGGATTTAGTTGGAGTGCGCATAGCAATTTTTTATTCTTTTTCTGAGAAATATAGAGAGAGGAAAACAGAAAGGCCCCCACAATCTTATGATAAATGTCATCATGACATTCCTGGGCCCCTGTTTCTTTAATGATTCTTTGTGACCTTAAATGGACTAAGCTGCTTTTTCCATTTTTTTTTTCATTTTTACCCTTCAGAGCTTTTGCTGTGTTTATCTTTTGGATATTTTATCCCCACTTGAGGATTTTTCTTGACTAAGGTGGGTCTAATTAGAGCTTAGTGGGTTTAGAACATTGTTTATGGATGCTAACACTAAATAATCTTGCCTTGCAATTGGTGTAACATTCCATGTTGCGATATCTAGTTTGTGGATTTTTCTTTTAAGGTATCACGTATCGAGTTAGGTCGACTTTGTAGTCCATTTCGTAATAGCTGGGAAACAGACTGTCTATTTCAAGTCTCGAGACTTGGAAGAGGACAAAAAACGTCTCCTTTGAAAGCCAATTCGCACGATGAATGATCTTCAACTTGGACACACTATGTACAAAAAATGAAATGCAAATTATTTTGATGTGGATAAGACAAAATGGAAGGTAAAGCCATTTGAATTCATTAGAACATTTTGTAGGTACAATTGCTCCAATAGATGGTGGAAGCAACATCAGCAAATGCAAGCAAAAGGCAACACTAAATTTATGGAGTTCAATATGTAGGTTTAGAAGAAACCAAAAAAAGGAGAAAAAGAAAAAAAAAAGAATTACTGGTTTCGAGACCGATCTTAGAACCTGGTCTGGTTCCTAGGATTACATATTGGGAACCAAATGGGAAGGGACTCTGTCCGGTCCAATTCTAAGTTCCAAGATCAATTCTATTTTGGGTAGGTTTCTTTGTTTCAACTAAAGAACATCAATCGCTCAAATTTACTGCCATCTTTTATTTACATCTCAATACCTTTAGATGACTAGCAACAATTATTTCCAGTCTCAATTTCTTTAATTTTCTCGCTGTTTATCTTTTCTGTCCAAGAGTTAATAAAGGACTCTTTCAACACCTTTGTCGATTCATATTTGAAAGGTATTTTGCCGACACTTTTTGGCAAAATAATCTCCTAATTTAGAAAAAAGAAAAGGGCAAGAAAGAACAGAACTGTGTCCTTAGCTAATCTGCAAATTTCAATGACATTAACAGGGTAATACAAAAGTGATATCTACTAGATTAGACCCGCGTGATTTCTAACCGAGGCCTAATTATGAAAACCAAATGGACATTTATCAATACACAAAAGTCTTTTAGCGCATGCATCTCTTATTTCACTTCTCATCATTGTCTTGGCCCTACTTCGGTCAAAGTTTGATGAAATTCGATCCGGCTAAGGATTTTTTTTTGACACCCGGTCGGTCAACGCAAGCCCCTCTTTTTGACAAAGTTTATCATTGCATTGCAATTTAAGTAAATTTCTGTAACATATCAAGAATTTTACAAGGCGAATTTATTTTTTCAACTATTGATATGTACTTTTTGCTTTTAAGGGTTTGAAATTTGGAATACGTTTGAGACTTTAAAAGTTTCATACACAGTGAGAACACGAAATAGAAGGCTTTGCATTTTTCTTCATTTGGAGATAGAACGGACGCTTTCTTTTGGAGATACATTTGCCTTTGATGGATTTATGGCTTGCTTGGTAAACCTACTATATTTGCATGGACCCTTCTTCTTTTAAGATAAGAAAGGTGTCGTCCCTTCTCCCAGCCTAAGAGAAGGGCTTTCAGAATTTGCTGGGTTAAGTGATGAGTCCCTTGCTAAGGCTAAGACAAGCTAACCCAAATATCTACCGGTGCGACCACCGGGTTCTTTGCCTAGGCAGAAGAGCGGCAAAGCGTACTTACGAAAGTGAGGATATGTAATTAAAAAAAAAAAAAGAATTACATAATGGTTCAACAACCTTATAAACTGTATTTAAATTTTGAACAAGTACAAATTTGAACCTATGTTCTAATGAAAGAGGTTTGAATTGGCCATGGTTATGTCCCGAAAATCACATCAGCTCTGATGAAGCCAAGTAGTCATATTGGTTGTGATTAAACTCCAAAAATCATATTGGCTATGATTAAACTGGAGAAAAAAAGAAGTCAACCTGTGTACATTTATGAATTTCAATTTCAATTTCAATTTTCATAGTGTGTAATTATGAAATTCCTCAATCATGAGGAAAAATCCAAAAATACAATAATTCAAATAATGTTTTCTCAATAATAGTAATTCATCCAATAAAAAAAAAAATCACCTTGTAAATAATGAAAAACATAGATTTGATAGAGAGCAATTTACATAATTCCTTGAAAACCAAGCAAACACATAGAACAAAGGGTTAATATCACGACAAACTACAAACTGATAAACCTCCAACAAAAACCTCCTGATGCACCTATAACCAATTTACCCTAAATCGATATGGATTTCCATGTGCACTTACCATGTCAATCGAATTATTGTCATATGTTATTCAACTTAGCGATTTTACAGTAAAAATTGACCGAAACTAATTGATGGTAAATATGTCATGAGTGTACTGATTTGATTTTTTAGTGACCCAAAAATTAATTTTGGATAAATTTGTTATAAGCGTACTAAGTTTGGGTTTTTGGCGACCTTAAAATTAATTTAGAGTGAACTTAACACAGTTGTACCACTTTGGAATTTTCATGATGTTAACTCTAGAACAAATAGACTTCTAGTGCTCTATCTCCACAATTAAAACTCCCCGAGTCATCCGGTAACATCCTTCTTTCCATTAATAATCTCGACATCTTTTAGAAGTTCAATTTCCTATCTAATTAGATTTGTCTTCTTAAATCCCAATCCTTCAGATTCAAAAGCAATTGCAAATGATCTTTTTCTTTCCTCGTGCCATAAACATCTAATAATCTTCAATGTAACCATCCAATTAGTAAATATCCAAAAATCTCAAATATAAGAGTCCAAGTGCAATTTAAATCTATAAAATAGCCCATCCTATTATTTTCTAGCAAAACTTAACTTTCCTCTTAAATCTTACTTCCATAATCATTGAATAATCTCCTTTAATTCAACATTCCCAAAAACAATTTCAACGGCAATCTTAATCAATAGGAAGATCATTAAATCAGAGACATTCAAACCCAATATATGGAATCCATTCTCATATTTCTTCCCATAGCCCACATAATATTTTAACCTTATAAGAGATCAAGACATTAATTGTTATACACACAACTCAATAACTATTATCTCAAATCCGGGTCATTACACCCGCGAGCTGGAAGTTTTAAAGTAGCAAGTCTGTCAGCGCAACTTCATATAAGGGTTAATGGCTAAAAAGTCTCTTCCGATGAGTAATTTTTTTTATTTTTATTTTCTTTCATTGTTTTTCTCTCTTGACCGAAAGTAAGACTTCTCCGAAAATGGTAATCATACTTTTTATTTTGCTCACCAGCAATTACACATGATAACTGGATAAGATAAGTCGCTAGTTTGCATTCTACCGCCCAAGCATGATGATTGCGGGAATTATTATAAATTTTTGATATAAAGAAAAGGAAGAGGAGGAGGGTGACTTTTGAGGCAACTAGCTAGGGTTAAGCTAGCCAGCAATGGAGAAGAGGCATGGAGAAAATGTCTTCTTGAGCACGCCAAAGGAAGAGGGGTCTTCCAGCACCCCATCTCCCACTAACCCTGACGAGATTATTCTATCTTGTGCCAAATGATTGGTTATGACCTCGAGAAAGAGTCATCTTTTTGCAGTGTGCAAATGGATCATAAAGAAAGAAAACCCTTTTGTCTCTTCAATCCCATCTCTCTCTCTCTCTCTCTACCGGCACACGAAATCATGGCATTTGAGAGCCTTTTTTGAATGAAATGAAAGGATGATTCCCCCTCCTGGCGTGCATGCCTCTGATTGACTGGTAGTACTTGATCATTGCCCTTTCTGTTGTAGTCACCTTGGTTGGGAGAAAAATATGGTTCGAATACTTTCACTGTATGGACTTGTTAAATGATTGCTATGGGTGGAGTCGCACCCTGTGTGAAAAGGGCATGTTTTGAAATTTTAATCTTCTGAGAAAGATCTTAATTTTGGATTAAAATAATTAACATAAGTATTGAACCGATCTCACTGCATTAGATTGAAAAACTAACTCTACTCATTTAGTTTTGTTGTTTTCATGATGATCAAGTTGAATTTGGTTTTGGAAAGCCCCTTTAAGAAAAAAAAATGAATCGAAACAACAAACCGATCCTATTTATTATTGCAAAATGTAATTAATTAGTCTTTCTTTTTTTCTAGGAAAATATTGGATTAGCTAAAACCACCGGAAGCTGCAATGGTGGGTGGGGGAGAGGCTTATGATTTTTCAGCGTGAAGCTCTCATGGTGGATCTTCAACATGCCCCACCCTCCATGACTATATAGGGAAGACGAATCATTACATCCCTGCTTTTAGTTTTCGGACAGGCTTTGCTTCTATTCTCACGTCTCATTCTCAACGGCTGACCATAACACCAATCATGACAAACAATCAATGCCCGTTCACTCGAATACCATGGACACTCAGAAAGCATTCGAGCCAATACTATGTCCACTCATATCGATCTATCCGATAGCGTTGATCGTCCGATACAGTCAGTAAATTTTTTTCAAAACAGACCATGCTTTACGTCACTCGGTGATTGGGACGATTTAGACATGAAAGCATACACCTACTGAGGGCAGAGGATTCTCGTCAATTCAACTATTTTTGAGGAGGGCTCGAGAGAGGTGCTAATTATGAGGCTGAATGGACGTGTTCCAACCAGCGATAATTAGCCTAGGATGAACAAGCATCAATTGAGATCATTAATTGAAGATATTAGGTAGGATATCATCCCATATCTTCAAGCATCAAGGGACTTCTTTTTTTTTTTTTCTTTTTTGAGACTCAAACTAAAGGAAAGATGTAGGAAATATCACATGATTGTATGGAAACAGAAGAATTATATATTCAAGAACAAGAAAGAAAACTGGATGGGAAGCCTACCGGCCAAAGCTAAGAGGATCCATGACCTAGTGAACATTGACTGAATATACCAAGAAAATAAAAAGAAAATGCACGGACCCTTTTTCTGCTTCTCACTTTTCCAAATTCCTTAGATGTTTATTAATCGATGGAGACTGCTTTTGTTCCTTTAATTTTTTGGTTTAAAGCTCATGAAAATATTGAAGACCAAATGAACAATAGTCTATAACTTTTCTTAATTGGATACCTAACTTTCTTATGTAATCAATTGAGTCCTCAAACTATGTATTTCTTTATCCGAGCCATTCTTTTTGTTTACTAAAAAACGACGGAATCAATGACGTGGACCCTTACATCTAATTGCATCAGCACTGCCTAGACTTATTCGGGTGACGTGGAGTCAGATATAGGTGGGGAAGGACAACCCATTCAAAGAAGCCCACGCACACGGAAGTGGGAACGGAAACTGTGGCGGCGTAACTCAGCCACCGACGAAGATCTAGGCGTCCCTCGTCCAGCCTAGACAAAGCTGTAGCTGCCACCATGCAGTGACCGCCAACGTTGTTGGTCCTAGGTGGACACACACATGCACACGACCACTGGCGCCCAGAAAGAGAGAGAGCCTTCGCCACAAACCCTGGCGAGAGCCACAAACCTCGCCACGGCAACCGTCACCCCTGCAGTAACAGCGGCATTGGCAGGTTCTGTCGCAGGGGTTGTCACCAACTTCCATGTTCGTGGCAAGGGTTTGTTGGATGCAGCGGTGAAGGCATGGCTTCACCTGACAATCATCCTCAGGGATCCTTAGAAACATCCTAGAGACATCTGGACACCTACAGTATCTTTGATCTGCGACCTAAACATATGCGTGATTCAAAGTAGATGGGTCTTTTTCCAACCATAAATGAGACTAGGAACTACGCCAAAATAAACAACGTGCCTAACATTTGGAATTTCAACCTCCACAAAAATGAGAGCAAACATGCAGAGAAAAGGCTGCTTCGCACTAGGGCTGCTTACACTTAAGAAGATATAGAAGTTTTCAGTAAGGAAAGTTGAGGCATACATAAAAACCAATCCTTCTCGGCACATAAATGTTGACAAGAGTCACATACCAACACATTATCAACAAAAAGATTGGTGCCGCCAGCAGCATCTTGAGGCCTAACTAAATGTGCAATCAAAGATACTCCCCTGGCAGCACATGGATTTTACATTTAGCCCACTTCATCAACTATCCAGAATGCCTATCGCCTTGTATGAGAAACTAACGACCTCTCTCCATGGCAGAAATTAGTGGAATTAGGACTAGCCAATCCACTATTCACACTTGATCGACTTGTAAATGTGACGAACGAAGAGCAAAGATGCACGGAATCCCACCATCCCGAGCATAAGAAAGAAGCCATAGCAGATGCAGGCCATGTACCCAAAGAAGAAAGAAGTTTGCATAAAACCGGACATGTCCGAACGGGCATAGTAGTAATACAAGCAGTATCCATAGATAAACAGCCCAGTTGATCCACCGCAAAGGAATGACCTGAAAATAAGAACAAGTTGAGCATATTCTCCATGTACATCATCTTTGCATAGTCAATCAATAAATTTACTGTACTTTTTGCTTTTTAGGCAGCATAACAAATTTTCAATACATGACTTTGAAAAACACTACCTCTGACAATATCAGATCCTAAACCACTAGATTAGCATTTAGGATGTCAGCAAATCATTTAACAATAAAAATAACAAATATAAGAAAATCAATGAGTAATCAGGAAAATATGGCAATGCCAAAAGCAAAGCAACCCAAAACGAATCATACCTCCACCACCATTCATGATCTTCTGCAGCAAGCTGGAAGTACGTCAGGGCAACGGTGATGAAAGCAGTCACAATCAGAAGGATAATGAATACGATAAACAGGATGCTGTATATCGTATAAATCCTGTGACCCCAGACACTGGCAAATATATAGTAAAGCTCAATATAAATAGCACTGAAAGGAAGGAAGCCTGCCATCGCCATTTGAGGAACTGTACTCCGATACCAAGGCAGTGGGGGAATCTCCCTAGGATACTTTGTGGTGCGACAAGGAGCTTGAAACTCAGCCTTGCTATTTTTGCCAGCAATGCCACCCAATACAAGCAAGGGTGCTGTGACCAGTGTCCATATGAGGAATATGACCACAATAGTACCAAAAGGCAATGCCGCCGTAGAATTGTAGGCAATAGCAACAGTGTTAAGGAAGCAGAAAGTAAGGAAGAGTGGACCACAGAAAAGGCAACCTGTCAGCAACAGATTCCTCACCTACAAAGCCCAGTAGGAGAGTAAGATCAGCCCACATCATCAGCCCATACAAGAAAACTTTTGACGTAAAAGCTAACATCACACAAGCAAAATGCTATCATACCCAGTTTGGTCCCTCAAGCTGGCAATAGAAAGAGGTAGCTATATATCCTGCAATCCCTGAGGTGAGTGCATAGATGACCACCAGTGCGGTGAACAGTGCCCCCCGGTTATAAGGATAAAATACACCAACCAGGGCAAGCATGAATATGAACACCGTTCTGAGCATTAAGAGAATTGGATATAAGTTAAAAGAATTCTGTATAAAAGAAAAACCGATGATTCACAAGTCCACATATAAAAAGGTCCTTACAGTGTAAACAGCTGAGTGCCAGAACCAAGGGCTGCAGCAAATAAAGATTTGTGCTTTGGATAACGAAATACATCACCATGAATGTACTTCCATCCAGTCTCCTCTTGGTCATCAGCTGCTTCCTCATCCTGGGCATACCTGCATAAAAGAAACAAAGTGAAATTGAAATGATCCTGAAACAAATAAAAATAACAAACTCAAAATGAATCCTTACAATGTAGTCAAAAGGAAAACTTACTTGACAAAGTCATTTTTGAGGACTCGCATGAGAATTGTTGCAAGGAAACCAGTCAAGAGGAGAACCGTTACACATGAATTGATAATTGAGAACCAATGGATTTCCAAATGATGTGGCAATGATGAAGAATGTGAGTACTTATCCATTCTTTTCTCAAAGGGAGTCTCTGTTTCCTTCCATTTTACAGTGTACATAAACTCCACATCAACATCCTTGTCCTCTGTGAGGTCCACCACAGAATGTGGGTCCATCCTAGCACTAATTTCAATCACACGATCCTTGTTATAGAGAATATCGAATTGTATATGTTTGTAGAGGAAGTATTTATACTCGCTCGGGTCACCTTTCCCTTCCTTATCAACCTTCCCTATGAATCCCCATATTGGCAAGTCATCATAGTACATCTGGAAGTAGTAGTCCTTTTTCACAGCAGCTCTGAACCTGGCAACTTCCTCCTTTGATAGCTTCTTTGAACAAACAACTTTGGAGTCATGCTCCTCCTTAAAGTTAAGTTTATAGGGAGCACTGACAAGCCGATCTCCATTGAGCACCTCACCAAGAGCTTCTGGTTTGTCTTTCACATTATCTGACAACCAATAGCGATGTTAGCACAAGTGAATTATTCTCACAAAAAAATATCTTAAGCTGATCAATATTAGGGAGAGAAAAAGCCTCTCTCCCCAACCCCAACACCCCCACCCCCCTCCTGCCAGATTCTTTTCCCTAAAATCATCCCCCCAAAGGAACCACCAAAGGGAAAAAGCGAATAAGAGGTAAAGGAAGCAAAACCATAAAAACTCTCTGCCATGCACAATTTGCACAGGGTAACTACTCCCTTCTTCTCTATTACACAAATGCAGTTTACTTTTAGACTGCATTAACTTCAGAATGTCAAGGTCTTAAATATCCATCCAAAATAGCGATGGAACGCACTATAAGACCATATAACCCTTGGACTTGACTAACACGGCAGCCGGCCGCAATAGAATGAAGCCTAATGGCAGTAATCTTGTTGTTGTGGCTTTAATGGATCGAAGACCTTAAATTAGGACAATTCAATCATAGTTTCCACTTTCCAGCCTCTCATTAGCCGAACTTGTGACATCCCCTTTTTTTTCACCAATAAGATTGTTATGATTCAGGCATTTTCTTGACTTCCTTCTTCCTAAAATGAACTGCCAAGCATCCATATACTTAAACCCTCTGATAGTTAAGGATGACAACGAATTTCATTATAAGCACCACCCTTAAAGCCTAAAAGTTTGAGATGAACATCGTGACTGATTGATTCATTTGTGTTAATTTCCAGAAGATGCATTTCGCAGAATTTCTAGTGGATGTGCTTTCTTCGGCACAAACTCCCTTTTCCACATGACCCCCTTAGCGAAAGAGGATCTGAAAAATCACACATAGTAACAAAGCTATATCAAAATTAACAGCTAAGTGACTCCACACGGCAGTAACTTGCACAGCACGAATTAAACTGGAAAAACACGTTCGGTACCGCCACCTTCATTCAGCGCAGTGGTAAGGGAGAATCAGACAATGAAAAATTAGAACTTTCTTCATTCGTCAACGACAACATCGCATCACTCATAAAACGCTCATCTTACTACCAGTGTTCGGTCAAGCTAGAACCTAAAACCGCCTCCACGAGGAATAAAGAGGAGACGCAAAGCGCACCTGGAGAGCAAAACGGCAGATCAAAGAAGCGGTAGGTTTCGCTGCAAATTGAACAAAACGAGCAGATTAGCTCAGCATCGGCTTGGGCGGAAAGAAACGAAACATCGCAGTCAAAAAAACGAGCTACACGGCCGCGTCCAGCGCCTCATCCGACGGCGCCAGAAGGAACCGCGCCAACACCACCACCACAACGACAGATCCGAAACGAAGATCCGACGCGAAGCTCGAAACCGAAAGCGAAAGCCGAATCGATCGACGAGCGAGGCGGGGGGAGGGAGGAGGGGGAACGGGAGTTTACCTAGGGTTGTGGAAAGGGCCGACCTTGTTGGCGTAGAGGGGGACGGCATCGCCGTCCTTGTAGCGGTGGTCGGAGGCGTCGGATCTGGCGCCGATCGCGAGGGAGGCGATCGCGAGGGCGGCGATCGCGGCGAGGAGGCGGCGGCGGCCGGCGGACGGCTCCTTCCTCATGCTTTTTCTCGCCGGAGATGGCGGAATCGATCGATGGATCCGTCGGGGTTTTTGCTCCGGTTTAGGGCGAGCTCTGAGCAGAGAGAGAGAGAGAGAGAGAAGTGCCAAAAATTGGAAGAAGAAGATAGAAGGAGAGGGAGGAAAATGAAAAAAAAACAATACTTTTTTCTTCGGAAATTGCATCTTAGTCCTTGGGATTCGATGATTTTCTAGTTTGGTCCCCAATAAATGGTTGTATTTTTTGAGGATTTTGCTGACGGCACGTCGGCAGCCAAACGGAGATGATTACCTCAGCTTTTTGCCCGTGCGGATTGCCCCCTACGTATTTTTTTATTTGTTCGATATAATCTCTACCCTATTAAGAAATGTTCGATATAGCCCTCCCATTCAGTTAAATGATAAATTAGGCATTATTTAATTATATGAATTACTCTATTGTTTTTTTTTTTTTGCTTAGATCACAGAAGATCAAGTCAGTTACAATAGGTATGCCATATCATAATAGATGAACCTCTTTGTTCAAGCCTTTAAGAAATTGTATTTTAATTATAAACTACCTGAAAATTTAGATTAAAGCATAGAGATATTCAAAGATGTTAAGATAATAACATTTTTAATTTAGTATAGCTCTCGGTTCAAGCCTTTAAGAGACTATCTTTTAGTTGCAAACTATCTGAAAATTTGGATCGGAGCATAGAGACATTCAAAGATGTTAGAATAATGACATTTTTAATTTAATAGAGTTGCATTTTTAAAGGATCTTACTAGGTTGGAGAAGATGAAGTATTTAGAGAGACATTGAGAGAATTTGTGATAAGTCAACGTGTCCATCTTTTTATCAATCTACTTTTGAAATGGGAAAAGGAAATTAGGGTGTGAATGTATCCATCTACTATATTCAAATTTTGAAATGATATCTTACTTAGATAATTCACATCTAACTCTTTTTTTTTGTGCAATGATTAAATTAACAAATTGAAAGCCACATTAGTAGATTCCGTTGGCTTGTAATTATGAAAGTACAGTATTAAAAATTTTCATATAATCTGGGGACTATATTTTTGACATTTTTCAATAATTCAAGGATTAAATTAAATCAATTAAAAGTCTAAGAATGACAATGCACATCAGACCAAAATTTCGAAATCATTTGTGACATTTCCTTTTTACTTTTCAAACTAGGCAAACCTAGTTGGAAATCAATTATTTTCTTGTGTTTTGTGTAAGTAATACTTGGAAAATCAATAAATTTCACTATCAAACATGATTAGCAAGCATTCTACCATATTCTAGAAAAAAGTTTGCTAGTACTGTAATTTTTCAATTTTTTATGTGATTTTCGTGGGCAGATTTGCTTTGAAATTTTTTGGATCACGATTCTTGTACATCATCAACTAAATCACAGCTTGATTACCTAATTGACACTAATGGTCAAAGGTAGTGGAAGAATAAATCCCATTAAAAATTACAGCTCACCAAAACCATGTCATTTTGAATAAAATGCTTACAAGAATCATCGAGTAGATCGGACGCAAATGAGAATTTTAAGGAGTCTTTTTTTTTTTTTTTTTTTCAGAGAATTTTAAGAAGTATATAAGTACACAAGAAAAATTGATCAAACATTAAAATATTTTCTGTCAAAAATGAGAATTGTAAGGGGTAAAGTACACTAGAAAAGTTGTCCCACCTTTTTCTGTCCTTCTAATAAATTTTAAACATTTTTATTTTCTTTTTTCTTTTTCTTACTTGCTTTTCAAAATGATAAGATATTATTTCTTTTTCTTGTATATGAATATACTCACTAAGGCTTCATTTATTTTACAGAAAATAAATAATCTGAAAATATTTTTCTAAAATGATCGCTCCTATCGCTAAAAATAATTAGTCGATGAAAATTTTTTCATCACTTATAACAATTTATGTCTAACTATTTTCGAAGACGATGGAAATATTTTATAAGTGATATAAGCAATCATCTTAAGAAAAATATATTTTAAAATTTTATTTTCCACGAAACGAATACAACATAAGGCTTATCAATTGGGTATGACTCTTTCCTACGGTATAATTAGAATTTTGCATCTTGGTAATCACGTGATTAAGACAGTGCAGTCCATCTTGATGGGAATGGTTGAAAAGCCAATTGTTAGTTGTAACGTCTGTTGCAGCAGACACAACACAGGAGACCAGGACTGAAGAGAAAATGTGGGAAGCCAGGTGGCTGAGAATTGAGAAAGATTGTCTTGGGCGATGAGGCGAATGTCATCCATTTAGTGCTGTTCACTTGGACAAAAAGTAAACGTCAGATGAGAAAAAGGGTGTTTGTAATAAGCTTTGGAGGACGAGCGATCTCCGACTTCTGCGGCATTACATATATCCGACAGGATTCCGAGGTCTGAAAACATGACATTCCATGCCATAAGATGCACTGTCTCATGGATGTATTCGTAGCTTTAACCTGGAGAACAACCTAGGAGAACTTGTCTCAGTACTATAACATACATCGCCAGACGATAAAACAGCCCTGAAGATAACCGAGCCTCCCGAAGGGGAAGGGTAAGCAATTGTGTGCGTGTACCATTGCTAGTTGCTGGCGTATATGCTTGTGTCGATGCAAAGACAGATGCATTATAATGCACATTTATGATCAACACCATTGGTTCTGTCATCAGGAAACCCGGGCATCATCCATACATATCAGAAAAGGCTAAAACAGAAGATGAAGATGGCATGTCCTGACCAGACGTAGTAGACGGTGCTTCACTATGTTTCATCCATAGGAAGGAGCATGATGGGACTTTATAGTGTTGTTGGAGCAAAAACACTCTTAGTCGCTCTTGATAGAGCTGTATATGTGCCGAACGTATAGCAGGGATGCGTAAAACCCCACAGACCCACACATGAGGAAGATGCAATAACAGATCCAAGCCATATACCCGAAGAAGAAAGAGAGTTGTAAGAAGCCGGAGAAGTGCGATCTCCAGTAGCAGTAGTAGAAGCAGAAACCATAGACATACAGACCAACTGATCCACCACACAGAAAGGACCTGAAGTGAGAAAAACAATCAATTCAGTCCATATAAACGAATGCAGACACTTCAATTAAAGGGAAAAGGCTAATCCTGGGAGGCTGACAATGTCAAGAAACAGGATCTCATTCAGACAATATGCACATTATAATTATTAGCTGCATTTTGCAAACAACAATAAATAGTACAGCTATGACAATCGGAGCAATCATTACACTATGCGTTGCGTCAACTGTTTTCCAGTCAGCTTTCAAGCACCATGATAATATAACATCTTTAAGGGTTTCAGTGGTCATCCATGATGAACGCCAATGGGACTCAAGACTTAATGAGGGTCCTTGATGATACTACAAGAACTCGAAATTTATGACTAGGAGACTAAAATAACCTGGTTAAAGAATTGCAATCCCAATTCAAACTCAAACATTTGTTAAGTGCATCACATTCCAGTCTTGATTCCAGTCTTGATATGATAGGACTGAAATTAAACAGATAGTGTAAATCCTACTGCTCAAAATTGGCATTAGGCGTGCTAAGAGATGGCACTATCAAGACGTATTGATAAGCCCACTCAAGTAGCATTTAATGAAGATGGATGAGATGCTTGGTGATATTGTTAGTTCAATGTTAACTAACAATGTATTGCCAGTTATAATAGTCACTTCGATGTTTCAATTACTATTGCCTGCGCATCCTCAACCTTACAGTTTCCAGGAAAACTTGAGATTTCCGACTTGAAGAATTTGATACATGATATAAGACCTATTCTTGACCCCTCGAAGGTAATATTGCTTAAGCAAATTAAAAAAATTAAATGCAAAAAAAATTCACAAGTGAATTACTTATTTTATCCATCCACTTTAATGCTTTTGCAGAGTCTTGGTTTGCATGGATAGGGCCGACTTGGTATTGAAGGAATCGGAGCAATGCACCAACTGGCAGTGTGGGAAATATGATATATCCTACCTGCTTGGTGTGGGTCTCGTCTCTATAGTTCGATACTAACATGCTATAAGTGGGGGAATTTGTAACATTCAGATCTCACATGGAGTAGGAGAGGATTGTTAACTGATACATAAGTAGCAGCCCACTGACAAAAGACCATTGCCAAAGTATTCATTTGGGTGGCATGGCCCCCATAAGTCATATTCGATCATTATGGACAAATGAAGTACCTAAAGAGAATATAGATGGTCTGTTAAACAGTTTAGAACATATGGGAAAAATGCTTAAATGCAAGCAAGCCAAATTATTCCTAATTTCTTTCCTCTAAAGCGGTAAATTTGAAAAGTGCAGTTCCAATGAGCACACATATTCAATTTCAGTTAAACATTTGTAATAGCAGTAGCCTTTCGATTCATGTGAAGTGCAGAGGCATAGCCTTTTGAACATCCTCAGTTCCTATATTCACGTCCTACAATTTCACGGATGTCAAGGTTATAGATCCTCTATTCCAATTAGAGAAGTAGCAGGACTGCAAGAATTTGTCTTTTATAGTCAAAATTTTTATATATGTGGTGACTGGTTTCTCATATAAGACTATTGTGTTTTAACATATATGAACCAACTTTTGTCGTTTCTGTCATTATAAATCAGAAGATTGGTGTTGCACCTGTGATATAGGTAGCTGGGTTTGATCCAACTCATAAACATCCACTGTTTTTTTTTTCTTGGAGGACTATCTTTCAACTTTGACATTCACATGATGAAATAAACAAGGAGATATCACTTCCATCATTAGCAAAAAGTTTTAAAAAGTGGCATTAGAGAGAGAGAGAGAGAGAGAGAGAGAGATGTACCTCCACCACCATCGATGATCTTCGGCGGCTAGCTGAAAGTGCGTCAGAGCCACGGTGATTAACGAAGTTGTGATGAGCAGAATAATGAAGATGACAAATATCGTGCTATCAAGGGTATAGACCCAATTACCCCCCATGCTCATGAAAACGTAATCCAGCTGAATGTAGATTGTAGAAAAGGGCAAGAAACCTGCCACGACCATCTGTGGAAGAGTGCCCCTATACCATCGGAGCGACGGGACCTCTCTGGGGCACTTTGAGGTCTCACAAGTAGCTTGAAACTCACCGTGGCTCTTTTTCCCAGCTATTCCCCCAAGAACAAGCAATGGTAATGCAAGCGATATCCAAATCAACAGTAATATCAAGATTGTTCCTAGAGGAAGTGCTGCATTTGCTTGGTAAGACGCCGCGACAGTATTAAGGAAGCAGAATATAAGAAACAATGGCACAGAAGATAAAGACCCTGTCAGCAGCAAATTTTTGCCCTGTTGTAAAACTCAGAAGATTAGGCTCAAGTTTCATGATGAATATGAAAGTGTTCAAATGGAGATGCTTAACATTTAGCCTGTTAGAACATACCCAATTCTTTCCCTCAATCTGACAATAGACTAAGACAGCTAAATATCCAGCAAAGCCAGAAGTCATGGTGTACAGGACTATCAATGCTATGAACAAATTTCCTCGGTTAAGTGGATAAAATACACCCAGAAGCCCAAGTAGTAAAGTAAATGTGGCTCTGAGAAAAAAGATTGTAAATAATCAGAAGTTTATAACACAAGAAGTTAGAGGAGCACTGATCGGCCTGTCGAGTAAGATGATCTCAGACGCATTGATTGGTCAAGAAACTCACAGAATGCACAACTGAGCACCAGAACCGAGGGCTGCAGCAAATAAAGACCTGTTCTTTGGATACCGGAAGACATCAGAATGGATGCACTTCCATCCTGTCTGCTCTCTGTCTACTGCTGTGTCTTCAGGTATGAAACTGCCAAGCGATCAAACATGTAAAAACACATATTCCATAGCATAGTCAGAGAGAACACAGTAAGAACAAAGAAAAGAAGGTGACAAATGCTTGCACTCTTACTCATAGAAATCCTTCCGGATGACTCTCATATAGTAAATTAAAAGGCATCCAAACAGAATCAGAAACGTCACACATGAATTTATAATTGAAAAATGGTGTATTGAAGAATTGTGTGGCACGAATACTTCTTCGTCCTTTCATGGAAATGTTCATTTGTTTCTATCCAATGCACGCTGTACTGTAGCTCTATGTCCATATCCCTGCCTTCAGCCAACTCCACTACCTCATTAGGGTGCATCAACAATTGAGCCTCTATTACTTGATCCTTATTGAAAAAGATTTCAAGTTCGAAATGCTGGTAAAGGAGATATTTGTGCTCTGAATTATTTGTTGATGATCCTTCAACATTTCCTATAAATCCCCAGATTGGCAAGTCATCACAGTACATCTGAAATATATAATACTGCTTGATTGCAGCTTGGATTTGAGAGACTTCTTCACTTGTCAACTTCTTTGCACACACAACCTCATGATTCTTCTGCTGTAGAAATTTTACTTTGTACGGAGCAGTTACTAGGCGATCTCCATTCAATATCTCACCAAGAGTCTCCTGTTTCTCCTCCAAATGATCTGTCATCATGAAAATGCGAAGAATTGGGGAAAGATATGACATGCATACATAATTGGGGAAAAGGACGAAATTGAGGCACTTGAACCCCAAACAAAACTTAGGTACATGTTGCAAGGCTAACCTGGTCGACAAAATGGAAGACTGTAATAACCATATGTTTCACTGTAACCATCACACGAACAGGAAGTAAGAAAGTATATACAGTAACATCATTAAGAGGAAAGACTTGTGCAGATTTGATAAATGTAAAGACAATGTATATACTTCTAGCGTTAGAACATAGTATTGAACCTCAAACTGCCACATTTAAACAACCATGATCTTAGCTGACTGCAAGCATACAACTCATACTTCATTTCATCCTCTACAGACAGCATGCTTACCATGCACTCCACACTTTTCTAGAAAAATGAAAAGCTAGCTTCCTAAATAGACAGGTTGATAATTACCTTGGATTGTAATATGGACCCACTTTGTTGACGTAAAGAGGAACTGCGTCATCAACTTTGTATCTATGCTCCAGAAAATCTGATCTCACATGACTGAAGCAACAAATGACAAGAAGAAGAACAGCTAGATATACCACATATTTCTCCATTCCCATAATATATCCAATGCCAAGACAAAACCAACCGTGATTTTAGGAGCCCTGAAGCATTAAGGGAGGACCTACACATTCAAAACAGAACACATGAGGGATGTTCCTTTTGTCTTAATTTTAGTACATCACAGTGATTTAGGACATCAAAAGATCGAGGGAAAAATTCAAGGTTTGAACACCATTTGTCCATGGACAATGGTTCATACATTTGGACAAGAGATCCTTTAATAAACCAGAAAAGAAAACCATTATTGAATAGTCGGTTTCCCTGATTGCAGAGCGTAAGAGTACAATGGCTAAAATTGTTGATGTAATTAAAGTGATAGGCATGAGTTCATCGAATGTTTAAGGTTGCTACACGATATCGTCCTCTTTATTTTTCTTGAACTAATTTTACTGATGAAATATATGAAGATAAATATCAACTGTATGAGGGATAAGGATGAGTAAAACTACTTAGTCTATCAGATAGCCATCAGGGCTTATCTTAATTAATAAGTGTTCATTTATTTCAGCAACCGCGAATATGGCCTCTAATTGGTGGAAATGTTTATACAATTATCACAGATCAAAGTTATCACTTCAGGCCTGAATTCCAATTTGGAATCAAAACCTTGTTTTGACCACTAATGGCTGATGAACTAGGCACTTCCGCCTTTTACAAACTCATGATCTCGATGATCCATGACCTGGAAATTCAAAATCTGGAAATTTAGTAGCTTTCCTGCATAACATTTTAGAGCTTCTGAAATTCACATATTGTCTTCACATGAGGAAGCTTTGCACGCTGAAAAGCTTTAGCAGCTGAAATAAACAGATCCTCATTCTTACGGATCAGAACAAGTGTCAAGTGGTCTTGGATCACCTCTATCCGGGTCCACTACTAATTTCTTGCATGTGAAGTTGATGTATTGAAATACCATTACTACCAGATCAGTACACAAGAAGGTGATGGTCTCAAAAGTTCATTACTTGATAGGTGTCACATGCACCGAGAGATATGTAGTGCCAAACCTACCTAACACTTTACATCAGTTTCAGCTCCACCGAGTCATTATCATTTTTAACTGAACTAATACTTCTATGAGAACTGAGAAAAATGTCTAGCCTACATGTACACAGCTGCATTAAAGGGGACACAAATGATCATTAAAGATGTTAATGCATCAAGAAGCCCCCGGTTACCAAAAGTTGCTGCATTTTTTTTTTTTTTTCGAATTGCACACTAATACTTGCTTCAACAAGTGACTATAGCAAAATATCTCTTATTTTACTGTTCTTCTGACACAAGATGTATCCCCAATTCTTCCATTAGCTAACACATATTCTACCTTCATCATGCAAAAATAAGGAAAGACTAGAGGGAGGACCATCTATAGTATTTCTCTCGATCCTTCTCAACAACTTAGTGGAAACTTTGGATAGAAACTGATGTTTCGAGAGTATTCTCAACTTATATGTGTGAATATCCTAACAGCACGCAATCACTCACCTGTGTAAGAGAAAAGGCAAACAATTAACTCCTACGGGTAAGTTCCATCTACACTCATTGTACTTTAATGAAGCTTACAATCTGATCACTGAACTTTGACTTCCAATCACCGAATCCAACTATATCTGATTCATTTTCAGTAGATGCCTTCAGCCCATCAACATACTCCGACTACCCCTCGATCTGCATCACGTGAAAGAAAGCCGGGCAGCTAGTATTCGCCTAACCAGAAAATTGACCAGTTCAGGGAACAAGAACATCGCCTTCAAAGCTTCGAGGCTAGAGCATGAGATTCGGTACATTTGTCCCCCAAAGCCGTGCCACCGCCACCTAATTCAGCTATATCTTAAAACACCAGCAAGCTCGCTTCACGGACTGACAAGCTCTTGAACCAGAGACAACATAGTCAGCCCAACCCATCAAAGACCAGCCCGAGTCATCACTACCAGTTACCAAATAACTCCCGAAAGCACCCCCGCAACTGAGCACGCTAGAGAGAGAGAGAGAGACCTCTGCTTTACGAAATCGAAGCTGGGTCGAGCGTTGCCGCAGCAGCAGTTGCAGTTGCAAACGACAACTACGAAGCGAACGAAGAGCTAGACGACCTGGAAGAGCGCGCGTTTCGTAGGCCGGGCGGCGCCGTGCATGACTCGACCAAGATGACCACGGAGTCCCGACACGGCGCGGTTCATCGGCGCGTCGGCTGCTGTCCCGACGCGAGCAAAAAAAAGTCAAATGGAATTCGCTGACTCTTGCGGATCTTTCGGACAGTTCGCCCAATCATACGAGTGCGTACGGTGTGTCTCGGGCCGACGAATGATGATGAATCGACAAGGAAATCAAATGCCGGGTCCCGCACCCCGACTAATTGATAAGTTCGATTCGTCTGGTTATTGGTTTGAATTCTTTTGGTCATCGATTTGTTGATTTAGTTTTGATTTATAATGAATCTGATGAGTTTAATATATAAAATTTTTATAATGAATCTGATGAGTTTAATATATAAATTTACTTTCCTTTTTTTTTTTTGTCAAGAATTTACTTTCCTTCTTGACTAATAAAGTTTTTAGATTGGTCTGACCAAGTAGGTTCTTTCCTATTTAAGATTACTATTATGCGATCAAATTAGTAGCGCCAATGCCGATGCTGATTGACACACGGCATGCGACAAGGCACGACACAACACACTAACACGTCTTTGTGTGCAGATTAAAGCCAGCCGATTTGTTTGCCTTGCCTATAGATCACTTAATTAAAGGAAAAAATCACAAAAAAAAACCCAAAATATGCACACTATGACACATTTACTTTGAACTTTTTTTCATATCATCAAATACTCAAAACTCTAAATTTTTTCTTGTGACATAAAAAACTCTAAATCTATACTTATATGATATATTTACTCTATGTCAAGATTTCGTTAGATGATTTCCTAACCAAAATGATGTCATTGTCACGGGGTGTCATGTCAATGTTGTTGGCCTTCCCCCATCATGTAAGCAAATTATTAAAATTGCTCATTGATAGAATCCTAATAGAAGGTAATTGTGTCATGCGGCTACAAGTTCGGGATTATGGACGTCACAGAAAAAATTTAAGGCAAATGTATCATAGTTGACATAATTTAGATATTTTGGTGGTTTTCCTTTTTTTTAATTAAATAGGCCAAGACAGTATTTAGTATTATCTCAACATAGTTACCCACTTCTCTCTCGCTTTTTGGAGTAATTTATAAGGTGTGATGTCGGCATCAGAAATCACAGCTTATTATATCAGTAAACATTCCGAGAATAAATATCAATTTCCATGTCATCTTCGCCCCCACATAAATATATAAAAAAAAAAGTGCATAATTACAAAAGATTATATAACTATAACGGGGGAGGAACTGTTATTGTTGCTTCTTCATGAATAAAAAGCCTTTTTTAAAAAAATAAAATAAAAAGTTGGAAGGTCCTACGCAGGACAACTGCAATAGTCACACGAATTGACATGGGTTGAAAAATTGACATGGGCTGTCGGGTGGATTTTATTTCATTTCCTATATATATATATATTTTGGTCAGATTCATTTCCTATATTTGATTGTGATAAACAAACAGTTGTAAACCTATCATAGTGTTCTCATTTTCTCACGATTGGCGTATCCCCTTATTTGACAATAAACGCGGCTTAAAATGCGTATTGATCTAATTAGTGAAAAAAGTCTTTCACCAAAAAGTTTATCTTTAATCTTTTATATGAGATGTGTTATGGAGCAATTCCCTACGGGAATTGAATTGGTATAATGATGATGAAGAAGAATAAAATTTAAAGATACAAAAAGCTATAAATTATTGAAATTAAAAGACATTAAGGTACTTCGGGAATATGTGTTTTGATGATGGATGATGCAATAGTTATGCATCGCCTATGTCCTAATCATAACCGCCCTTTAGCAGTTATTATGTTAAGTATAGTCATAACTTCGCCTCCGGTATTTAAGTCTCTTATTTGTTCACCAATCTTGTCCATAAATGGTTATAGCTCACTAGGCTACTAGGCTGCGTTTGGGAGTAGCTTCTCAAGGCTACTTTGAAGCCCCAAGGATCTTTGAGTCAAATATGGGGTGTTTGGCAAAGAATTTTCAAAGCCCTTTTGCAAAACATTAGCCTTGTGAAGGCTGAAAGCCCAAGGCAGGTGGGGGGCTGCCTTTGGCTTTCAGCATGCCGAAAATGCTGAGAGTGAGGGGTTAAAAACTTTTTTTCTTCCTAAATTATCCTTGTCGATTCTTCGTTTTTCCGGTTTTGCCCTCTCATCGTCTTCTTCTTCTTGGGTACTGTTCATCTTCTTCGCGGAGACCTTGCTCGCGCCGGCAGCCCTCGATCGCGCCAGCACCACCTGCACCGGCACCCGAGCCACCGACCACCGCGACGCCAGCCCTCGACCGCACCAGCACCACCCGCGCCGGCGACCCGCGAGCCCTCTCTGCTCCACCGCCGCTGCGCCTCCACCAGATCTGAACCCGAGCGGACCGCTGCCCCTTTCGAACCGCACCTGCAGCAGATCGCGAAGCTCGCCGTGCCGATCTCGCTCGACGACCGCGTCACCGCTGACTGCTGCTCGCCTCCGCCCGACGCCGTCGTCACTCAGCAGCTCGCGACCCAGCACCTGAGGCCCTCACCGCTCGACTGCTGCTGTCCCGATCTCGCTGCTTGAGTGCCTCGACACCAGATCTGAGCTCGCCTCCGCCCGACGCCGTCGCCGCCTAGCAGCCCACGACCCAGCGCCTGACTCCACCGCGCCGGCCGACGCTTCCACTCGTCGTTTGCAGGACCTCCGCCTCAGCAGCTCGCCTCCGTCGCGCCTATGCCCACCGTCCTCCGCTCGGTCGCCGACCCCCGCGCCCTGCTGTGACGCTGGTTTTCCCCCTTCGCCGAAGCCCGACACCACCGCGCCTTGGCACCACCGCCTGCGAGCGGTGGCCGGCGAGGTCCTCCCGCGACCCCGATGCCCTGGATCTACGTCGCGGTGGGGTCGCCGGAGGTTGAGGCAGCGTCGCACGACCTCGCCGCCCTAGATCCGGGGTGGCCAGAGGTCGTGGCAGCGTCGTGTGACCTCGGGCAGCCTTTGCCGGTGGTCTTTAGGGGTTGCTCAACCCCAGGTAGCCCTCCCCAGTCGTCTCCGGGGCTGCCTAAGTCAGATGTTGGCTGCCGGCGACAAATTTCGATCACCGGTGTTCGCTTGCCCTTGCCGGTCAATTTTTTATTTATTTATTTTTATTATTTTTTTATCACAAAAGTTTTTTGTAAATGTAATTCCCCCAAACACCATTTTGCTCAAAAATACTTCACAAAGGGCTTTCAAATTATAATTTACCAAACACAATTTGCATTTTGAAAAATACCATTAACTCAAAGGTTTTTGCATTTTCCTAAAGACTTTCCCCAAAAGCTTTCCTAAACGCACCCATGTCACTCAACTATCCATCCATATCTTTTTCTTCAACTAGCGCAATCTTCATGTTCTCCTCCATCCAACACTTAGCCAGATTTAGGTGGCCAACTCGCCATGCTCTTCATTGAATCGTCTTGTTGATTGCCCCTTAACTCTATGTTGATGTCGATGTCGATGTTATCTTGTTGCTGCTGATGACTGAATAATCAATGTCGACATTTGACCCTCTAATCAACATCTTCACTCCGTCTCCTTTCTTTTTCCCCGTGTCCAACACTCGGCGAAATCTATTGACAACATTGGCATCGCAAATTGGTTTTGTCATCGAAATGAGATGTCTGTCGACCTCTTGTCATTGTACATCGATAGCTATATTTCATAGTCAATGATAATCATTGTTCACAGTTATCGACAAGTTCCTTCTGTAATTTTCAATAATTGCATTATTGTCCGTCACTCACACATCTTGTCGATATCGATTTCATCTCCAAATTCTATTTGACCAAAGAGGGACTTCGTGGTGTCAACAATTGTGTCCAAGTGGAATCCCGTGAGCTGTGAAAGCGAAAAGAACATGAAAAGCAAAACGAAAACGATAAAGGAGCATACGGCGAGAGGAAAGGAGAGAAGATCGAACAAGGGCCATTCGACTCTAGAAGAACTCAATCGTGACCTTGGCGACTTTTGTCACGTGAGAGAGAGAGAGAGAGAGAGAGAGAGAAAGAGAGAGAGCAATCGCCATAGAATGTCAACCACGTCAACTTTTAGAACTATTTGTGACCCCATACAACATCATGCTGCCTCGCACTAATTTCACTAGCTCAATTCCCCTACATAGATTCCAATTCCGCTCCGAACTTCTTCTTTTTTCTAATGAAAGGGCTCTCATTTTTACTCAGGACCCAAATCTCGCCCTCATCATGTAAACTCCATTGACACCGATGAATATCTCACTTGTCATTCTTTGCCGTCTTTAGTCGTTTCTTTGTGTTTTTCATTTCTTTTCTTTTCTTTTTCCTTTTGCCTTTTTCATTGCCACAGCCATGGCCGCTCAATCTCATTCTCATAGACGCCATGGCCACTTGAGCTTGTTTTTCAATCCGTGAAGCTTGAGGTTCGCAAATCTCAAGTGGCCATTGGCGCATCATGGTCACCACGAGCTTTAAGCTTGAATAGACGGCCCAAAGCTGTAGCGGCCATGGCCCTTGCTAGCCCGAAGCTCAAGCTAACATGATGGCGTAGAGGTCGCAGCTCGAAAAGGTCTCTTGAGATTTGAGTTTGGGATATGTTGAGAACTTGAGTTTTTGTTTCGTGGGTTTCAAATTGTGCAGTGTTTTGATCTGTTAAGGGTGCTCTTCTCGGCGAGGAACTTCTTTAGGGTCAAATTGAGAATGAAGATGATGAAAGAAAAGGAGGGAAAGGTAAACATGGAGAAAACTAAAGATGGTATGAAGTGACACATAAAAGAAAAAAAGATGTACACTGAAATGATATTTCAGATCTTTAAAGATATCATTGGACCAAAATTCGGTGAGAAACGAATCTAGGTACTAACTAAAAATTAATTCTTGTTTATAAGGAAAAATATTCAAGTCAAAAGTGATGCTCTTTTAGTAAAAATTGGTATTTGTAGAGCACAATACGACCTCATGTGATGTGATAGATGACCCGAATGTCACTCATTAAAAATGTTGTTCCCTTGGACTAAAATTAAATATCGGGCGAGAAAATGATGCCTATACAAGCCACGGAGAATCAAGCAATCTCCCCCTCCACTTTCGTTGTGAAGACTCAAATTTTTGAAATATCGTACTCAACTTACTAGAGTAAGGACATTCCATTCTCCCTCTCGTGACAGACAGTCCTTGTTACAAAGTGGTGGTATTACGTGATATATTCCATGCCCTAAGATGCACTCTTGCGGGTGCATACATGAGGAACTTCAACCTGGAAAATGACCAGGGAGAACTCGTCTCGGTGCCATGAATACATCACCAGATGATGGAAACAGCCTTGAAGATGTTTGAGCCGCCCATAGTGAAGGGAAAAGTGTAATGAGTATGCACTATTACTACAGGGAAAATCAGAAAAGTACAAAAAAAGTCCTAAACTGATGTCATTGGTACCAATTAGTCCTAAACTTTTTAATTTGATCAATTTAGTCCTAAATCTTTTCATATTGGTACAAATTCAGTCTATCTAGCCAAATTTGGCCAATCGACGCTAATGTGGACATTGGCTGGCTGACGAACGCTAATGTGATAATTTTAAAATTATTTTTTTTTTTTCGAATTTTTTATTGATTTTTTTCTTTTTTTTTTACTTTTTCCTTTTCTTTTTTTCTCTTCTTCCTTGGGTTCCTTGCGTGGCCAACGAGCCTCGTCTGATGAGGTTCGCCGGTCGCTGGGCGAGGGCCGACGAGCCCTTGTCGGCCGCTGACGAGGGTTGCTACCCTCGCCTAGGGCCATAGGAGAAGGCGGCCTTGCCCACGGTTGGTGAGGCCATGGCAACCTTCACCCAGCCTTCGCCCAGGCCTTGGCAAATGCCACCATGGCCTTAGCCAGTGGCCGACGAGCTGCCAAAGGCTAGCTGGCCACAGTCGGAGAAGAAGGCTAAGAGGAAGAAGAGAAAAAGAAAAAGAAAAAAAGAAGAAGAAATAGACAAAAAAAAAAAAAAAGAGGAAGAAAAGGAAAAAAATAATAAAAATGAAAAAAAAATTAATTTAAAAATTGCCACGTCAACATTTGTCGGCCGACCGGTGTTCATGTTAGTGTCGGCCGGTCAAATTTGGTCTGGATGAACTGAATTGGGATAAATACAAAATGTTTAAGACTGAATTGATCCAATTAAAAAGTTTATGACTGAATTTGTACTAATGGCATAGGTTTATATCTTTCTGGTACTTTTCTTGTCACTGCATGCCTGCATGTACGTGCGCACATCGATGTGAAGACGAGATGTGTTATAATGCACATGGTCGATGAACACTATTAGTCTTGGTACTATTAATACATAAGATGAACAGTTCACGCCCATGTCTTGACCCAACATTGTAGCGCGGGCCTCGCGACATTCCATCCATAGGAAGGAACGTGATGGGACTTTGAAGCGCTGTCCGAGCATAAATGCCCGCAGTCGCTCTTGATAGAATAGCATATGTGCCGGACGTACAGTAGAGATGTGTAGAACCCCACACATCCACACGGGAGGAATATCCAATAGCATATCCAAGCCATATGCCCTAAGAAGAAAGAGAGCTATAAGAAGTAGGGGTGAGCATAGTTTTAGAATAGGACTAGGAACTTGAGAATCACATCAGTGAAAACCGGTTTAACAACGGTTGTCAACTGTTGTCTGGCCAGCTTTTACACAGCAAGATAATGCAACATTTTTATGGGTTCCTAAGCTAATCTCCGTACAACTTCAGTTTTGTCGTCCACGATTAACGTCAATGGGCCTCAAGACTTAATAAGGGCCTTGACATTCCATGATGCTACAGGCACTGGGAAATTTACGGCTAGGACCCTAGGATGATAACCTGGTTCAAAAATCACGATCGTGGTTGGAATTTGAACGTTTGTTAAGCGAGCATCACATCGAGGTCGATATGATAGGATCGAAATTAGACAGAAAGTGTAGATTCTACAGAGCTGGCCAGCAGTATCAGACGTTTTTCCCAGCTACAACAGTTGCTTCAAGCATGCTTCCATTACTGTTGACTGCGCGTCCTCAACCTTCCTAAAGAGAATGTAGATGGTCTGATAAGATAGCTTGAGACTCACCATGGCTCTTTTTCCCAGCTATTCCCCCAAGAACAAGCGACGGTAATGCAATGCAAGCTCGACCACGGCAGCTCTTTCTCGCTTGAGCTTCCTTGAGCTCGGTCGTGGCTGCTATAGTCCTTTCAGACTTCCTCGGTGCAAGCAACGTTCCGAGATGAACCCCCGCAGCCCGCCATTAAACTCCGCTGCAAAACCTCTATAAGCCGGCAGCAAACAAGATCTTGCCTTTTTTTAATTATTATTTAGGATGCATTTCGCAAAAAATGAGTGATTTAGAAAATATTTTCCCAAAATATAATTACTTGTATTGTTTACAAAAATAAATGAATGGACTAATTTTTCATCACTTATGAAAATTATTATGCATAGATTGTCACCCATGATGAAAAGATTCTCTGTTTACTAATTTTTCTAAACAGTATAAGTAATCATTTTTCGAAAAACATTTTTAATTCTCATCACTCATTTTCTACGAAACAAACACACCTTAATGTTAAGATTTTTATTTATAGTTTTTTTTCATTCTTATCAATTTTCTTTTATCCTCTTGTTTTCCTTCTTTATTTAAAATTTTATCATTCTTTCATTTTAAATTTTTTTAAAGTTTTTCAGACGTGGTGCTTAGTGGGCGTCACATCAATATCATGTGTCCTAAAATAGTAATTGGAAAAAACTATACACAAATTTTCCGTTAATAAAAAATTAGATAAAATTAATGAAATGATTAGAATGCACAAATTTAACAAATTTTAATTTAAAATCTTACAACCCTATTACACTTTTTGGATAAGTTTTAGAGCTTCCGATACATTTCAAGCTTTTGATTTGTAAGTCAGCTCGAAAATTATTTGCTTGGTAGAAGGAAAAAAAAATTCGTATCGGAATCGCTTTGGGTTAGGATTGAAATTTTTGCGAAACCAGCTAGTCCGGTTACCGGGAAAAGCCCACGGCTTTGCGATTTTCGAGAGCGGCCTCAGGAAATCGATGGACGATTAGTTTTCGTGCTAAGCGTGGCGATCGTTATTAGTAACGATCCATTACACCGTCCCATCAGAATGGACAAGGGACAAAAGTCATGCGGACACGAACGATCACGCCGCCCTTGGTCGTAATGATGAATCGACCTCTTGATGCTCGGGCAAAGATCTCGCGGGGGCGGCAAAAGGCCGCGACGCTAGAGTCCCATCAATACGTCCGGTGCATGTCTCGTCTTTTTCCAACTATATGCACGTGCAAAGTAAGGTTTTCGACGATGATAATCGCGGCTCGTGTTCCTCGCGTCCCGCACTTCCGGGCCGCCTTTCGCCTGGTATTTAATGCGTTTCCGATCGTCATCGAGCCGATGTAGATGGCATCTCACCGAATATCCGAAAGCCCCGCACTGAAAGGCACAGGAGCGCGCTCGGATCTGAACATGAAATGAAAAGACCTTCCTTTGCGCCAGCTAGCACCTGAGTAAAAAGTCCTTGAACTGCATCGTCTAGACCTCGTGCAAACCTCAGCATCCCTGAAAGTAAACCACCTAGAGGATAGAGCTAGGCATAGGGTTGAAAAAATATACCGTGTCGAATTGGGGATTGAAGCGTATAGGCACCAACACTTTAAATAAAAAACACACTTCTAACAGCCCATCGATAGTTATATCCGTTGGACAGATGAGGTGACCCTCGATTGGTGTCGGAAGACACCTGCTTCTAGCTGAGGAAACTTGAAACCTCCAAGGATCATAAGAGCAGTAGCGATGGGATCTCGCGAGGCTGGCACTCCATCTCTATATGCTTCGTTCATATCTTGTACTTGTGTTAATTCAATCTCCTACCTTTAATTGTATTGTTTGGATCTTAAATATTTTCACATTTTGCTAATTGAATTAATCTGACTAATTTTAGTCGAAGATTGCTAATGTGGACACCATAATGCCACATAGAACAATTAGCGTTGACGTGAATAATTTTTTTTAAAATTTTAATTCTTTATTTATTTTCTTTTATTATTTACTTTTCTTTCTTTATTTTTCTTTTTTTTACCAAGTTCTGAAGAGTTTTGCCCTCACCAACCTTGAAACATAAAAAAAAAAGAAAAGAGGAAAATAATTAAAATAAAAGAAAAGATAATAAAAATTCAGAGAATTTAAAAAAATTATAAAAATTATCAACATTGACATTGGTCATGCTACAGATGACGATTATTATTCACATCAGTAATTTCCAACTAAAATTGGCTAATTGAATTTAATTGGCAAAATTTGAAAATGTTTAAAACTCAATTTGCGCAATCCAAATGTTTAAAACTAAATTGGTACAAGTGTAATAAATTTTTGATTTTTTAGGTAATTTTCTCATCTCAACTCCTAAAACACCAACAAGGTCCTCAAGAAATGTAATTCTACGAATCAAGACGGTCCAACCGTCTGTTCAGCTATAGCAGGCAACGAAGAAGACGCTAGATGAAGGTACGGAGAAATCGTTCGATTGTCAATCAAAGAGAAAATGGGGACGAGCCAAATTATGAAGTCAACATGCTACAATCTACTATAAGCTTCACGCTCTTAGTTTTAGGTCGTTGACTTCCATGGCTTATGCAATGGATCAAGTCGTAATTCTTTTACCACACGCTTTCATAAGCGTTGTTTTCGTGACATCTGACTAGTCTTTTATCCCTACCAACTCGTGCATTGCGTCGTAATTAGAACGGAGCTTTGGAAGCAGGGATTGGTCGATCCTTCAGGTGCTGCATCCACTACTTAGCATCACACGTGCAAGCGTCACTATCTCCTAGCTTGGGTCGTTTGACTTCCATGTCTGTTTTTTGGTCCCTTTCATTTATCATGGCGACAGCATCATTTGCATCGAGTGGCGACCCTTTTGCCATATGTGTTTTATGGTCTTTTTTCTATCTGACGAGCAGTTGAATTTATACGTTGTCTCGAGTTAGAATAGTGCTTTTTGGAGGAGGGATTGCCCGCTTAGCTTCAAGATAGTAGAGCTACTAGTCACATGCTACATTTACTACGTAGCATGCGCGCAGAAGTTTCGCTCTCTTAGTGTGGGTAGTTGACTCCCGTGATTTTTGCCCTTTAATTTTTTTTTTTTATTGGTGACGGCTGTTAGGAACGCGAATCTTTAAAGAGGTAAAACAGAGAAGAAGGCAAGCGAATTTTTATGCGAACGGCCTTTCAAAATGTCTTCAAAATCAAAGGAGAAAAACGTGGTGCTGCACTAAGCAATCTTTTCACTATTAATATCAATATCAAAGGTACAAGTTTCAGAGTTACATTTATAAAAGATATTGGCCAAATATATAGCAGGAGTCTAGATCATATATAGTTATGATGGAAATTATATATATGTCATTAGTCATAAGAAGCTCTAAGTTTTAATATTACTTTGTTATATCAGACTTCATAACTCCATCAATTTCCTACTTGGAGGTTGATATTCAAAACAAAAATAATCTTTCATAATATTCACTTGTCTTTGCAACCCGAATTGTCTTAGTGTGACAGTCCTCTCACCATTAACCATGGAGGCCAACTAAGGTTACGTTTGGTTCGGTTTTTGGTGAAGGGCTTCTAGCCTAAAAGGTTCGATGAAATGCAAATACGGTTTAGTAAATTGTAATTAAAAAGTGCTTTGGGAAGTAAATTAGGGGAAAATGTTGTTTGATAAACATACATATGTAAAGTCCTTTGGCGTGACCAAATTAAGTTTTTTAACTTGTTTAAAATTGAGAAAACAAAAAAAACAATGATTTTTAACCTTTATATTTTCATATTGAGAGTAATGTAAAAGAGACATATGAACAAATTTATTAAAAAAAAATCACATCAAATTAGATATTCTCAATTAAAAAGGGAGTATTTTCATTATATAAATATGGTCACATATGTCTCAAGGAAAGAGATGCATTATTCTTAAATATTACAAACCTTCTCATGGCTATTTCATCATGTAAACATACCATGTTAGGAGATGCAAGCTCTAGCCCCCTCACTTACGTATCATGGTTAACTAAATATCCATGATCATATCCAAATTTGCTGTTCAAAATCCATATTAGTCACAACATTTCTTTATACATAATTGTGCAAATCCATTGTAACAATTGTAGTTGCATTTCAAATGGATGACTTGGCATATTAGTTAGAATCTTTCACTTCTTTTTTAATACGCTAAATGCTTTTCTTAAAATAGGAAATGCTCACTCAAGTTTTTAGTATAGTGAGAAATGGACACAATTGAACACTTTTCGATAAAATATAGATGCAAGACCTTGGTGAAACTCTAGCAAATGAAGCAATTGAAGTGAAGCCAAATCAAGACGAATCAACAGAGTATAAATCAAGGTGACGTAGTAAAAAACTTCATTCTCAACTCAAAGTTGTCTAAAAAAATTGACCATCAAATTACAAGTGACCAACAAATCAAATCGACCATATGGTTCTTCATGTAAAAGTAGATTGAAGATATCGCTCCATTAGACAGAAACCACATATTGAAAAAATGCTCAACAAGCAAAGTAGATATTGAAATCAATCCAAACTAAGAGAGTACGAACCAGCATACCAAGTAATTGTAAAAACCACAAATCAAAGTGACATCACGACATCGTGAACGAAAATTGCCAATGTAGCTAAAAAATAAGTTAGATTAGCAATTATCAACACAAATTTCTATAGAGAACTCAATGCGAATAGAGAAATCTTACTAGGGAAGCGAGGCGAGCACAAAGGCGGGCATGAGGAAGAGAGCTCGACAGCAAGAAGACCACAAAAGAAGCGTCTCGAAATTGGTTCCTGAATATTGAACCGATCATAGATTCTTGTTCTAGTTTCTTGAAATCATCGATCGGTTTAGTTTGCGGGTTGAAACGAACTTGGTGTCCATCCCTAGTGACCGCCATGTTGGTAATTTTTATGGAAAAAATTTAGAGCAATCAAATCATATCAATCATAAAAACCACAAAAATACAGCATATTCAGCAATGGAAGTCTAAATTTGTTAGATCTAACTAAAAGTTACAATAACTTTTTGTTTTTGCTAAGCAAATTATATTAAAGTTTACTAAGGATTGTGCATCTTTCACTCCTTTTATTTTAATTTTATTTTATTTTAGACACCATTTTTTGTGTTTTGGAAATGCTATCCATTAAGTGGCACACCATTTCGTTACGTCTCCATAAAAGTGGTACATTTTTTTGTTTGGTCAAATGTGAGGTAACTCTTTTTTTCCTTTTATTTTTTTGGGGGGTGAGGGGGCACTTTCCTTCTTCATCTTACTTCTTTCTGTCGCACGCAATTTTCTTCCGGGTTCCACATTCAACACAACTCTTTTGCAATTCAAGCAATTTTCATGACCCGGGACGTCGCATTGCTTCTTTGAATTACAACACTACAATTCCATAAAATCCCAGGGCTTTTTTTTTTTTTTTTTTTCCGGTCAGAAATAAAATCCCAGAGTTGGCTAACATTCATACACATAAAAATTGGATGCACAAAGGAAAGGTAAACAAGAAACATACACCAACAACCCCAACGAGTTCCAGAGAAAGATCATCCTCCATGTCATCATCGGCAGCGGGCCAATTGCCTCAGGCTGTCAATCATGAGTGAAACAATGGGTTAAACAAGTATAAATGATGAATCCTAACAAACGCATCAATTAGGAAATGGTTGTTCAGAAACTAGCTTGAAGTTTAACTCTACACACAACTAGAGTTTATGGCTAAATGCAACAACTGCAGCATAAATGAAAGAACAATGCATCATTATAGACATGTGTTCCAAGAAATTAATTTTTATTTCAACACTCGGGCATTGCATTAAAAATTGTAATAAAATAAAATCACCAGTTTGAATTTCACTTATTAACATTCATCTAAAAGCACCCAACCCACCTATTGCTCCAGATTTCACGCCAGCACATGGTGGGGACACCTATCCTTTCACTACACTCTCATATGTGTGAGAAGAGGAGAGAAAAAATCTAGAAAAAGGGAAGAGAAAAGGAGAAGGTGGGTGGTTGGCAGTGCTTTTCAATTTTACTTTTTACTGTGTGCTTCTCGATATTACCTTTTACATGCAAGAAGAGGCTGCGTCAGCTATGAAAGGGGCTCGTTAGGGATGTCAAACTGTGAACACAACGCCGATGCCAGCAAAAATGGGGAGGATGGCAACGTTGGCGCCACAGATATTTGCCTCCTTAAGGCCTTGCGACTTTCGAGGAGAAAAAAAAAATGGCCCGAACGAGAGAAAACACAGCGACGGAAACGATGCTACAAGACCCGAGAAATGAGACGTCAAGGGCGTGGAAATGAGAAGAAAAAGAAAAGAATAGAGGGAAAAAAAAAAAAAAGGGTCAGGAATCATTTTTGGAGAATCGTATTGAAAGCGTCGGACCAAACTGCTGACGTCGGCTGAATTTTTTTTTCGGTCCTTGTCTCGTGACTAGGCAGTCTCTCGCCCAGCACGCTTAATACAATAATGCCTTTTTTCCCCCCTTAAATAACTCAGCAAGCATAAAAAGATAACATGACAACCTGCGAAGAGTCGCGGTTTGACTAAAGTATCACCGAACGACAGCGACCGCTCCACTCACGCCCCGCCACGTGCGCGATCACGGGTTGCGTACCGCCCACTGCCCACCGAGACGAATCCCGATCCGTCAGATCTCGCCTGTCCAGTACCGTCGTGATCAGCAGACAGAAATTAAGACTAAATTTTCTAATGCTTTGTCCCATGCCAGGTCGCTCGATGATTGTTTAATTCGCAATAAATTAACCAAAATCCTAAATCGATCTAACCTCGATCCTGAATCTATCTCTAGCGGTGTGGACGTCTTGATTCTTTTTTTAACGATGGCCATTTGTAATTTTTAAGGATAACGGGATATTTAATTGCTCGTAATTTTATATTTCGGTAGTTGTTGTTTCAAAAGATGCCTTCCACGTTAGAGACAAAAAGTTCAATTTATGAGAGCACAACATTCTAGACAGGAGAACGATAAAAGTTAGAAGTAGAAGGACCGGCCTAATTTCTTAATCTCAGTTTTGCCCCCTACTTCTTTTTGTTTGAAAAACAAAATCTCAAACTTTCAATTGAACCCTTAATCTGCCCACGTGTCCAAGAATCACCATTAATTTCTTCAAGACTTTCGATATCTAGATTAATTAGAGGTTCATTATTGTAATCCTGCGTTATTATCAATGCTTCCACTTTTATATGGAGCAACAATAGTCTCTCAATACCAATAATCTTGAAGAAACCAAAGATGATCTTTTGACGTGTAGGCAGATTTAGGACTAAAATGAAAATTAGGGGATTTTCTTTTAGACGGGAAAGAAGTTTGGGGTAGAATTGTGATAAATTTTGAGGCAGAATTAAGAATTAATGGACCTTGTTTTTTTTTTTTTTATCTTCAAATTATAAAGGAGTGACTAATTGTTCATGGCCCATGGATTTGATGGGCGTTAGGCGAGTTTTGACTTATCTCTTGTTTTTTTTTTTTTTAAATAAATAATGATTTCCTTGAATAAAAAACCACAGAAGGATCCAAACACGAAAGGAAAACTAAAAGAATTATATATTTAAGGCCTCGTAGAAAGCTATAAAAAATATTAAATTTAGGCGGGGAGATCATAAAACATAAACATTCCATTTACTAAATACATCTACAAAAGAACAAAGTTGACAATGAAAGGGAAAAGGCAAAGAGAGCTCTAGTTATTTTTAAAATTGAAAATATTTAGCATTTATAATTTAGAAACAATAGAACCAAAATAACTTTTATGAGTCCACTCAAATAAATATATTCAACTACTGACCAAAAAAGAAAACTAAATAAATTCAACTGAATCGCTTTTTCCCTTCTCACTTAAATGTGCAAAATACAGATGTGCTTGCGTGCATGTGCATAAGTCCAAGATAAAGAACAGAGATAGGAACTGACCATAATATTATTTTTTTCATAGTGAAAAGACCTAACTTTACAAACCTATCTTTACATGAATGAAAAATATTCGATTAGTGAAAAGAAGAGAGAGAAAGTTGCCGTACATAGCACGTGTTCTACATTAACTTTGAATTTGGCCACCCGATGATATTATTTTACTTTATCTCTCTCTCTCTCTTTTATTTATTTATCTGTCCATACTCCTCTTGCGCTCATTTGTCTTCATTTCATGCGGAACGTGACATGGCGCCGGAGGCATTTGGAACTAGTGACTTGCTCGCCAATCTCGGCCTTTTGAATTATGGACGGCACTTGAGAAAGTTGACAATTCGAACTTGTTATTTGCAAGCGTCGACATTGACATTCCTTAACCCTTGCTAGACTCTAGGGTAACATTTGAGAAGGATGGTGAAGTTCGGTTTCTTCTCGCTTTTGTGCTCATAAAAACCAGACGGCACATTGCGAAACAAAAATAAGACAACTCCGATGGTTTTTGAGAAGATTTATGCATCAATATGATATTCGAAAGCTGGGTGTTTTGGATGTGTTTTCTTGAATATAATCATATGTGAATGCACATCATGGTACTAAATTGAAGGACATGTAGAAAAGGGGTTATGATTTTATAGGAAATCAAGTGGAAATTAAATAAATAAAAAAAGCAACAAACACTTAATGCACAACACATTAACTAAATTTACTTTCCTAAACCATATACTCAATAACTTAAAAAAAAAAAAACTCCATAGACATTATAACTCATTATGAAGAGGATATAATCGGGAGATAATAGGAGTTACGAAATTAATTCTCCTTCGGTTGAAAATAATTGATGGAAAATACATTTTTAACTATTTAGAGTCCATATATGACAAATACTTCTTTATGGAAAAAAAAAAAACTATGTAGAGTCCATGTGTCCAGCTTCTAAATTATTTTTTAGAAAAGAGTTTGTAATAATGTATTTTATATAGGTAAATCATACTTAAGGCCCACAAGCAGGAGGGGAAAAGGATTCGAGTCAAACTAGAAAGTTTGACTAAACCCCCAATTAAAGGAGGGGCGTTTCGATTACGAAGGGGCGGGCACTCAACTTGCGGGCCGTCTCCCGTGTCAAAAAGAAAAAAGAAAAAAAAAAAAAGAAAGGAAAAAATGAAAAATAAAATAAAAATGTTTAAAAAATTAAAAGAAATAAAAAAAGAATAAAATTTACCAAACGTGTTTTTTATTTTTTATTTAAAACAAACATTGCAAATTTCTTTTTTTTTCAAAAATTTTCTAAAAAAATATTTTTTTTTGGGTTGTGACAAAAAAGATAGATACATAAAAAGATCTTATTATATTCAATATGTCCATCTTCTAAATTATTTTTTAGAAAAGAGTTTGTAATAATGTATTTTATATAGGTAAATCATACTTAAGGCCCACAAGCAGGAGGGGAAGAGGAGTCAAACTAGAAAGTTCGACTAAACCCCCAATTAAAGGAGGGGCGCATGCAACTCGCGGGGCGTCTCCTGTGTCAAAAGCAAAAGTGTAAAGTTTTGATACCACATCAAGTAGATTTTTTTTAATTAAAGTAGTGGTGCTTTTTTTTTTTCCTTTTCTAAAAAAATACTTTTGGATTGTGGGACGAAGATAGATATGGAAAAAGATCTTATATTCAATATGCACGGCGAAACAATAAGACCGATAGCTCGTGTCCACATATTGTAATCGAGCCCCATATTCATTCGTTGGGAAGCGGCATATTTTCTACCGATTATGTTATTGCGCATGGTATCATGAGGTTTGGTGGTCTTGAAGTGTTTTTCACCTTAGGCCTTAGGATGGAGCGATAATATGACTATCGAGTCTAGACGTGTTGGTCAATCAATAATCTCTTCCTTAAGCCCTTTTTCAACTCAAACGTTAACTCAAATTGTGAAATTTTTCCCCGTACTCGTAAACTAATCATCAAACTTCAGTCAATTTTATAATCGATAGGAGATAATCCCAACATATAAATGTATTAAGTTCGTATTGATCCTCGTGCCCTTTGGATGTGTTACCTAATCGCGCACAAACGGTGTCGATCCGCACAGGAAGTCGACCAAGCCCATTCATCGCGGCCTTGATGCGGCCAGGAGTCAACGTCAAGGGGGGCCGCGGCTGACGTACAGAACTTGAATGGTCGAGGCGGCGCTCGTGGACCTTTATCATCAATCGCCACTACAGCCACACTAACGTAATCATCCATCCCGATATCCAATATTTATCATCCTAAATCTTTCCCCAACATGTCTTTCTTTCCTTTTTCTTGTTTGTTTTTTGTTTTGTTTTGTTTTTTTCCCATTATAAGCACTGGCGAGTTGCAAAGTTAAAAGGTCCAATCTTTTTCTTCACCCACAGTGTCGGAAAAGCAAGGTCCCATTAAGTTGCTTTGGTTTTTTGGAAACGAAATCTCGACGTCGGATCGATTGCTCGCGATTCTACTTCCCAATAATTGTTTTTAATATCTCGACATCGGGCCCTCTTACTCGATTCTCATTTGGCACAGATTATCAAGGATCAAGTCATAAGAGGGTAAGCTTTTTTGAGGGGAGTTTGATTCTCTGGTTTGGACTTAGAGAGTCATCAGTAAGCACGATTCTCTGGTTTGGACTTAGGGAGTCATCAATAAGCACTCCGAACGGTTTTGATGGGTAATTTTTAATGATAAAATATTTGAATTTCCAAAAAAAGCTTAATTTACAGCATAAATTTACTAAAATTTGCGTGCATTCACATATATATATATATATATATATTTATTTAGGGTTAAAATAATTAAAAACCCCAAATTGTTATACCATGACCACAAAAAATTCCAAATTATATATCTATGACAATTTTACTTTTTTCGTTAATTTTTTATCAAATTGTTAAATTTGATAACATCAAATTAATTAAATTTATAACATCCGATAATTAATGGGTGTATTAATTTATAATTTTATTCTTTGTATGTCATAGATACACCAATTTGCAATTTCTTATGGTATAAATCTAATTTAATAAAAATTAATAAAAAATATATTTATTACAAATATATAAATTTAAAATTTTAAAAAAATAAAAAATAATTTATTATAAATATATCAATTTTAAAATTTTAAATTGATAAATTTGAGATTTTTTATAATATTAATCCGTATATAATCACTTGACCATTCCAAGAAATGGTCAGGATGATGATGATGATGATGAAGAAGAAGAAGAAGAAGAAGAAGAAGAAGAAATGGAGGGAAAAAACTGTAAGGAAATTCAGGAGAAAATCACTGGAAGTTATCAAATCGAGAAGTTATCCAGCGCAGCCATTGATGGATCCCAGGACGGTTGAATTTAAATCCCCGAGATCCGACATCCGAGGTATTTTCACCGTCCTGCTCTTTAGCGCCACGTAAGCAGAAGAAAAGGACGCCCTCGCCGGAGAGAGCCGCCGCCGGCGACGAGGAGGAGGAGGAGGAGGAGGAGGAGGAATCGCCGCCGCGGCCACCTGTCGCTTTCTCCTTTAGTTTATAATTCTCGCCTCCCTCCTGCCTCCCTCGTGGTCGCGCGGCCGTGTATATGTGCCCCGAGATTCTCACTCCCCCACGGCACTCGCCACCCTCCTCCACCGCCAGCGAGGCGAAGAAGAAGAATCTCCTCCGAGTCCCGTCCGTTCTCCGTATCGATCGCGTCTCTCTCGATGGCTGCTCTCCCGGAGGTGGTGGAGGGGGAGGAGCTGCTCCCCTTCCGGATACTGGCCGAGGCGGCCGACGGCAGCGCCGGCGGCGGCTCCTTCAACGCGACCGACGCCGTCATCTTCGTCGGCATCTGCCTCGTGCTCGGGATCGCCTGCCGGCAACTCCTCCGCGGCACGCGCGTGCCTTACACCGTCGCCCTCCTCGTCCTCGGCATTACTCTCGGATCCATAGGTTCGACCTTCCGTTTCTTTCTCTTCTTTTCCCTACTCCCCCTCCCCTTCCTTCCGGCGTGGAGTCGATCGGAGCTCGTTCTTCGGTTCGGCGGGGGATCGTTTTTTTTTTTTTTTTTTGGACTGGCGTAGGTGATCGTAGCGACTTTGGGGGGGGGGGGACGGAAGAGAAAAAAAAAGTCAACGCCGAGCCTAGTGTGTTGCCACGCTTCCCGAGTCTTTCGTGAATTTGAACTGCCGGAGTTACTATATATGTCACTTGTTCCATTGAATTGGTGAGGTTGAGCGTTCCTTTTTAAGTGATTTGCTAAATTGGAGACCAAGAAGCTGCAAATTATTGTTTGAATTTCGTGTTCTTATTCAATGTGAAAACTTTTTCTTATGATTCCGAGCTGCTTTCCGGCGAACTCTCTTCCGCTAAGGTCGGCTGAAATTTCCGGTTCGTGGAACCATGTATCTGTGAAATATGAATCAAGAAAAGCAAAATGGTCGAAGATAAAAGTCAGGTTCTATTGGAATAACTTAGCGTCCTCTCTAAATATATGCACATCAGCTCATGCGATCGCTTTCATGGATGTTACGGATGGAGCTTTTAGATGCTTGTCCTCTCTCTTCTCTCTGGTTAGACTATTCTCTATGCGAGAAGAAAGTGATCGATGATATAATGGCAGGAACAACAAGTCGGCATACTTAGTGCACATGAACTTTGGAAGGGATTAGTCTTGCACCAGCACATGGCTTCTATGTCGACTCTAATTAGCTCGCAGATGCCAAGTGTGTTTCTCTCCGGTTACGTTCTGCTATGAAATGGCATGCCTGGGAGGCTTTATGCTGTAAAAGAAAAACCTCTGTGTGGAATGATAATATTTATAATATAGTAAGAAATAGTATTCTCAGGCTTCTTTACGGGTGCCTTGTGATTTGATTACTACATTCAAATAGCTTTTACTGTTAGTTTGCCCTGTACTGTGATGACTTTGCTTGGATTTGTAGTTCTTGGACAGCCAATTTCTTATTTATGCAAGCATGGATTGTTACTCTTTAACTTTTGAGCAAAATATTTTGCTCTGAAATACTTCTTTAGAATTTCATGGATTCTTTGTCCAGTTAATTGAACCTTTATAATACTGCTGAAAGTGCTGATCGATCCATATGGCTACTATTATATGTTATTCTTCTACTGTTATGCAGAGTATGGCACACATCATCACTTGGGGAAGATAGGGGATGGCATTCGTCTTTGTAAGTGCTTTTAATTTTTTGGGTCGAATTGAAATCCCAAGCATTTACAGATAGGCTTCCAAGAAACTGGTCTTTACGCCTCTAAGAGAGGTGAATCTTCCTTTGTACGAAATTGTTTGAGATGCAGCAGTAACATTTTGTCAATATGTTAACTTGCAGGGGCAAATATTGATCCTGACCTTCTCTTGGCTGTTTTCCTGCCGGCCCTTCTTTTTGAAAGTTCATTTTCAATGGAAATACATCAAATAAAGGTTTAATTCTCATTTTGCATCTTCCTGTTCTATTTGAGTTCACCTTGGCATCGTAAAAAACACCTTTCCATTCTTCTTTTTCCACTGCCCACATTTTGGGAGCAGGCGCATTGTGGTTTTGTTCCTTTCCTATGACGGCATTCTTGTGCCGAAGAGACCCTGCTTGTGGACCTTGTTTTGAAACTAATGGCACTGGTCTTTACCCTACTTTTGTGAAGAGCATGAGGGTTTCCATCTAGTTGTTATAATTAGGTGGGCATTGACACATTCAAATATCAGGCTGATACCCATAGGCTAGCCTCATTTTATGACAACGGTGACTGTACAACAACCTCTCAGGGCTTATGGTTCTGGAAAAATATGAGGCAACCTGTGTCCTTTCTACGTAGGACTGCTTAAATTTAATTTATATAATTGCTGATAACTGGGCTAGCCCTCGAGTTCTTGAATTTGATATTATCTTAGTTGAATATTCACCTTTCAATTTGTAATAGAGTGTCACTGTGGAGAGGTGAAGGTAGTGGAGAGATTGGAAGGGTGCACGTGGGTGGGTGGTATAGCAGTTCAGTTGGTGGAGTCAGAGCTGGTAGTTGCAACAATGATGCATTGATGAAAATGGTGGTGGTATAAGAGTCCAATTGGTGGTAGTGAAGGCTTGTGGTGATGGGGTTGGTGAAAGTAGTAGTCCACTGGGGATGGAGTTTGCAGTACTATTACTGTCTTGGATCAAATGGCAATCTCGAACTGCATAGGCCTCACAGGAGACCGAGTTTTATATTCCACTGCTCTGTTTTTAATTTTTGGCGAAAATATATCTAAGATTTAGGTAACCTGAGTTAGATGTCGGCTTCTTGATTCATATTATTGCCTCCAGTGTGGAAGAACCACTTAAGGAGACTTTACCAAAAAAAAAAAAAAAAAAAAACAGACCACTTAAGGAGCAATTTCCTTGTTTGTGCATGATACCTACTCTTTCTGTCGGAACTAGGTTTTATGTGATTTTTATGTCCTTCTTGCACTTTCTTGGACATCCTATAAGACAGTTCTCATTTCTTTTGGTTTTGTTTTAAATGGGCAGAGGTGTATAATGCAAATGATTTTGCTAGCGGGTCCTGGTGTTATCATATCAACATTCTGTCTTGGGTCTGCCCTGAAGGTATTCTGCGCGAAGCTATTCTTGCAAATCTGAAACAGCACTTGCAATGTATATTGATCTGTTTCGAGAACTTAGTTTGGCTCTTTCTGTGATGATGCAGCTCACTTTCCCATATGACTGGAATTGGAAAACTTGTCTGCTGCTTGGGGGACTTCTGAGTGCTACTGATCCAGTTGCTGTAGTTGCTCTCTTGAAAGAGCTTGGTGCTAGCAAAAAACTAAGTACCATTATTGAGGGAGAGTCCTTGATGAATGATGGGTATCTGCTTCAATACATATATGTATAAGCATATTGTGCTTCGGCTAGTGAAATAGCAAGCAAGTTTTTAGATGAACTAAGTTTTTCCTTTTGATATGTGACATCTTTGCTAATTCACTTTGTTCTGAATCTTTCGTTATCCTTGTTCAGAACAGCGATCGTGGTTTATCAGCTATTTTTTAAGATGGTTCTTGGCAAGAGTTATGACTGGGCAGCCATAATAAAGTTTCTAACCGAAGTCTCACTTGGCGCGTAGGTATCTCATTAGCATTGGCAACTGAAACTCTAATTTTCTTGGTTATCTGACTCTTTCTCCTTTTTAGTGTATGCATAGGCCTTGCTTTTGGAATAATTTCTGTGTTATGGCTTGGGTTTATTTTCAACGATACGGTGATAGAAATTACTTTGACGCTGGCTGTGAGCTACATCGCTTACTTCACGGTATGTACCACACCCTTAAATGTTTATGTACATATACATACATACATATACATATATGTATACATACATACATACATACATACATACATATATATATGCTGGTATTATTGTATGGTTCTCTTTATCAGGACTTCGACTAACGTGTGGCTAATGTATTACTGGACTGCTTGAGACACTAGTTTACTCTTTCCTTGCTGCTTTATGTCCTTTAAACCCAGTCTTCCTGGTTCTCTTGCTATACATTTAAGGTCTCTTGCTATACATTTAAGGTTGTTTTTTGGGGCGCATCTCTGAGTACGTGTGAATAGGTACCAAGATAATTATTACATTTGGCTGGGTTGACAAGCCTGCACAAATGGGGGGAGCAGGGATTAATGTTCCTGTATGTAGAGCTCTGTTGTCACATTTCATAAACACTTGATATCTGCAAGTTATTGCATATTCATTTATGAGTATGCGTTGCTTGTCTTGTATCAATGATTAGCATAGTAATGGCCTGAGACTGGTAGATCTGATCATAGGCTTTGCGGTTGGCTGTGCTCGGCAGGGCTCGAAATGCAAATGGGTGGGCTTGGTAGGGTGCTTTATGTTGAAAATCGTGGCGAGAAATTTTTATATGCACCTGTTGAAATGGTTGGACTGGGATCAAAGAGGCCTGACCTTGGGCCCAGCCAGGCCCCCCCTGCTATTTGATCAGTTCTCATATTGTTAGGAAATTAAATATTGTATATGCCATGGATTGGCCAGTCAATTGATCCATTCTCATTTTAAGCTGCTGCAACGGCGATAAGTTACTTTAGCACAAGGTTGAGACCTATATCAGTGTTTGTTTGTTTTCCTTTCATCTCCCGTTAGATATGTCCTTTAGTTCATGCAATTATTTCACCTGGTCTTTTGAAACTTCTAAATATATTGTCATCTGGTAAGAATTGGATCTTCAGGTCTCGCCAGAATCAGTATCTCTTGGCACACATCTTCAGTTAATAACCATTCTTGAAGTCAAAATTCTGGATATTAGAATTTGTAGTTTACTTAAAAAGCGACATGAGTATGTATTTCGGTTATTTTCCATAGAATTGCTTTACTATAGGCGTATTTGTCAGATCATTTGATATATGGTAGTGGGCAGGTAGATGATAGTAGTTTAAATGAGAGTCCGACCATTCACTTGGGAGATAGTTATGTTGCACGCTGGATGCAATGAGGATAGCATTTCTCACAAACCATGTGATTGCCTAATCATTTACATCAGCAGTATGGCCTGTGTTTCGTCCCTACATATGATTCATGGCTCTGTGACCATTGTTAACTAATTCTGTCTTTACTTCCTCCTTTCATTATTGGTCTTATTTGATTGGTCTCACAGATGCGACATCAATCACCTATGCCTTGTACGCAGCTTGATAACTCTCTCTGTAGGAGTAAACTTTTAAAATATCCCTTGCAATTGCAAGAGGGCTGCTTGTTGTGGGTTATAGCTTAAGACTGGTCAGGTCTGAGGGGTTGAAATTTTCTGAAAGACAGAAATTTCTGGCGGGGTTTCGTTTTCATCTTCTTAATAAGTTTTTCTTGTTTGTTCATGTGCATCAAGCCTTTAATTTTCCATAGTTCAAATTATCTCCTTTGTCCTGATAAGCCAAATTAATGAATATGGAAATTTGTAGTCAAGCAATTTTCCAAGATCCTCATGCTATGCAAAGAAGACTGACAAAATTCTGTTGTTTTTATTAGGCTCAAGAGGGCGTTGATGTTTCTGGTGTTTTGACTGTGATGACTCTAGGAATGTAAGTCGAATTGCCATGGCAAAGTTTCTTTCTTATGACTTAAGTAAAACATCTCTTCAGATGATCGACTTTGGCAGGTTCTATGCTGCAGTTGCTAAAACAGCCTTTAAGGGTGACAGTCAAGAAAGTTTACATCACTTTTGGTGAGCCTTGAAGAATTGTTTTGCTTGAGCCACTTCATCTTAACGGAGTTTAATGTTCTTGTGGTAGTTGAGACTGTATCTATCCTTTTAGAAGATATTGCTCTGGGTTGGAGTGCATCAGATGTAATACTAAGTGCACTCTTGCATAGTCATGCATGGATTCTTACTTGTGGAAACTGAATATTTGTGAGCTTGACTAGGTGGAATTGGCAGTGGGGCTAGAGTGACTTTAATCTACAGTATTCAATCCTGCACAAAATTAACGAAAGCCTATAGATTTCTGTGGGCATTTTCTACCCTCTCTTTTCAACCAATGTAAAGATCAGGAGATAGTTGCAAAAATTGAAAAGGTTGGGAGATTGCAAGTAATGGATTATCTAGAAGGTATCCACATTTTCCCTGAACTGGTGATAGCAAGTTTGATTGTTGCCATAATTGATTTTGTTGGCTAATCTCTTGCTGATCATGCTGAATGCGTCGAGAGCACAGTAATTTGCTTCCAAAACATAGTTAGACTACTGCTTTACTCACTTTTAGAGTTTGTGCTATTAGACTCAACTATGGTAAGTTTGGAACACAGAGATTATTTGTTATCTTTCCTAAAATCAGGGCATCCTGCCTAATCAGCCATTCATAGGGTATATTCTATCAAAGAAAAAATTGCATTGGTATTGCATTTGGGTTATATAGATCCAGTCATGCTGCATTTAAAAGAGTGATATGACTAGTAAATACCTTATTAACCTGAGGTCTGGGCTTTTTGGGAGAAATATGGTCAAATTATGTATTGTGATTTTTTGGTTGAGCTTTCTTTGACATTAGTGCTACCTAACCATCCAGGGAAATGGTTGCTTACATTGCCAATACATTGATTTTTATCTTAAGGTGAGTCCTTGTTTTACTTGCCAGTGTCTATTCTTGCATATTGACTGTACAAAATGAAATCAACACTCTTATTGCACGTCCCTTGTGCATGCCCTGCAAAAGGTCATCCTTAAACTGAGCAAGAATGATGGTAGAAGAACATACAAGATGTTTAAACTTTGATCTGCAAATGAAGGTGTAACTGGTCGAGAACTCTTTGAAAATGCCACGAGCTAGTTTTCCTTGTATGATGTAACACAAACATTAATTATGGAATATATGAAGAAGCATCCTACATAGCCTGGGAAGAGTTTGCTTAATATCAAACTAGTCCATTTAACTGGTTAAATCATGTACCTGTCTGCCATCTGGAATGGCCTTTGCTACAGTTTGAAAAAATTGATCTTCAAAAGCTACGATAAGCTATTAATTAAAAAGTAAAATGCAAAAAGCTCCATCTTAAATACACTTAAGTTTTAGCACAAATGACCTAGTTTCCATCTCAATGATGTTGACAATATTAGTGACTATTTATTTATATTTTGCTCTGCAGTGGAGTGGTAATTGCTGAAGGTGTTCTCGGTGATGCAGATATTATTGAAAATGGTACCTGTTGCATCTGTTCCTGTTATTTTTCGTACTATACTTGAAATTTATCCTCTTTCTTCTTAAATCAGTAGAAAATAAAATGGCAGGATTCGAGTTTTCTTTCTTTTCATCTCTTGCATTTTTGAGTTCTTCTATGCTTCACTTTTGTAGTTATTCATTTTCATTCTCTCTGGACATGGAGTTATCATTTAAGCGAGCACATCATGTTAACTCCCGCAATAATGTGGAAGCTGATAAAGAAAAGTTGTAGCTCCACAGAAGCTCTTCACTAGCATGTAACTGCATTGTGCTACTAAAAAGCTTTACAGTGACTTTTGTTTCAGATTCAACTCCCGTTTCTTTCACTAGGCCTAATGGCAAGTTGTGATATTATATAGTTAAGATCTTACCTGATTTATAAAATAGCTGGAACTGACTTTCATTGTCCCCTAGATTTGATGAAACCTATACACCTATATTCTCAATGACCCCATTTTGAATGGAAACTTATTTTGCTTCCCTCCTTTTCTTTTTCTTGCCTTTAAGCTTCTTAAGCCATTTACTGATCACTCAATATGATCCTTTCCTCACACAAATGATGAACTACATCTAGAAAACCACCAATCCTCCAGCTTGCTGCATATGCTCACCTCCTGCATGCAGTCTTGAACCAGTTGGTCGAATCCTTTCCACAAGGTTTCTAAAAATGGATGATGTCCCCTTCAAGATGATGAAAATTCAGGAATGAATCCCAAGAAGAATGTTACTCTCCACGCCTCTGCTTGATGGTTAGATCGACAAAAGTCTTTTTAACCTGCCAAGTAATGTCATGATAACCCTGTGGAATATCAGGCATTCAGCAGCCCACTCCTCCATGCGATACAAGAAAATAACTCGCTGTACTGATATTTAAGTATATATGGTTCGGCTGCTTCATTTATAAGACTTGTTAAAAGAGTTTTTTTTTTTTGGCTAAAATTGTTAAAAGAGCTTGTACTGCCAACAATTTTATGCTCCAACACAATTCGAGATCACACTAATACTTGAAGACATGCTTGGAGGCATGAGAAATGAATACCTTTCTCAAATTGACTGATACATCTTCAAACATGCAAGCTTTCTTAAAAGAGAATGGAATGAACTTATATGCTGAAAACCCTCAATTAGTCATAGGTTCAAAGTAGGAAATTGTAATCTAACAGGATAAAGCGATTAATATCAGCTGATATCTGATTAGTATAAATGCGAAGGAAACTAAATCAAATTTCTATATGGAAAATTATATGGGCCCACATCACTTCGCCAGTTTGAAGTTGGGATTTAAATAAAATTCAACATATAATATATTCAAGGGATGTTGATTTGATATAAAGAATAATTTTGTAGATGCCAATTTATTAGACCTTCTTTTTGCATCTTTTCCTATGTATAAAATATACTGATTATTTTAGTAAATGTCTTTTTTTTTCCTGGTTGAACTTTTTCCATGTCAAGGGATCTGATTGGATTCTTTTTCCTTTCCTTCAGGAACTTCATGGGCATACCTCATTCTTCTTTATGTCTTTGTACAAGCATCACGTCTTGTAGTTGTCACACTCTTGTATCCATTTCTGCATTACTTAGGCTACGGTTTGGACTGGAAAGAAGCTACTATCCTCACTTGGTCTGGCTTGCGTGGGGCTGTTGCCTTGTCTCTCTCCCTTTCAGTTAAGGCAAGTATTCATTGCTCAATCTTTCACAAATAATCCTGCTTCCATAGATGACATAGTTGCACTTAAAACATGAATGTTTGCAGTCATATTTTCCTCAACATAGGTTCTTCTGTGGCAATTAAAACATTCCATCTGATTTTCTGGTCTAATTATGCTTTCATGTCAGTTTTGATAAACTACCCCCAAGAAGAATATCAGATAAAAATCTACACTGTTTGGACCTGTGAGTGTTGTATTCTTGTAGAAGCACTTCTATTTGTACCCCATGTTGAACATTACCTCATAGGACTTCTTGTCCCTTCCTATTATAGAAAGGAAACCTAACAACCTAGGGTATCTCGGTCTTACATCATAACACTTAACTAACTGCAGTCAAATGTGGAAGTAGGATGCAATGTAATCTAAGACATTTTACTCAAATTTTTTAACCAAGTGATGTACTGGGTATTTGAGCATACTCTACTACTTTGTATAGAGACGTGTATAATGAGGTACTAATGGAGTACCATCACAGAGTGACTCATTGACTTTGTAAAAGACTATTGAGTTGCTTTTCAGCATCAGTGGAATTAGTTTGCCAGAAATCTGTAGCATGACGTTTTGGATCTGTAATCTTAAATACTATGTTTTTGGTTTTACTTCTCTTCTTCCATCTATTTCCAACATCACGCAATACCTCTGTCATGACTCAATGGATGAGATTCCAAGTAAATCATTCATTAACCAAATAATAACACTGAATGTTGTAATGTAAGAAGGTCTTTTCTACTTAACTGGGTTTAAACTAGACTTAACTAACCAGTTAGATGAGCAATGAACAAGGACCATATCATCCTGTTGACTGAATGACTAGAACTCCTGTTGAAAGAACTAAAATCCTTCCACTGACGGTCATCAACTAGAGAAGTTTTGGTCAGCATCACAAGCACTACTGTTGCCATTGATTTCCCATCACTACCCCCTCTTTATCACTCTGCCCACCACCACAGAAAGGATAATCAGGCCTGTGTCTTAACCACCAGAACTGCCATCATCATAATTAAGATCAGCACTACGGTTGCTGCATTAGCCTCAGTCTCACTGGTGTAGCAGCTGCTGTGAACACCAGCATGGCAGAAGCACCAAATACCAGCGATCCCAACTCCAAGATCTTTAGCTTTGCTGACAGCACCTCTATCCATTCCTAACCTGGTGACAGCACTTTTTTTATCTGCATTACCTTATTAGCTCCTGCTCTGGCCACACTGACACCAGCAGTACGGCCACTAATCAGAGAGGCAATGATGGTGAAGAAGGTAGCAATGTTGAAAGTGGCCAATTCAAAAAAAAGTTGATTCAGATACAGCAGGCTGATGCACATTGCTATTGATGTCAAATAATTGGTTCATGATGGAGGCGGAGTGACAGGGTAGTTATCCAATTTAGGGGGACAAATGTAGTTTATGTGTGTGTGGCAGCTTTATGTGCATGAATGGACTAAGTTCACTTGGGTAAGGATAAAAGTCGTACTCAAGGTGGCACTGGCGATCAGGGACACCACCAGGGATCGATTCCTGGAAGGAGCCTGGACCTGCGCTGCTCCAGAAGTCTTATCAATAATTAAATATTATGCTCAAGTGCCACCTTGCCAAGAAAATGGTAAATATGAGTCATAGATTGTTTTCCAAATAATTAATTGCATAACGACCTAAAGATTACTTAAACTGCACCTGCAGTTGACACTTGATAATTTTACACTTGATAAATTTATTGAGGTTCACAAAATGCAATAAAATTAGTGTAAAGTTGAATTGGGTCTTTGATTACTTGAATTGATTGCCTTGTATCTTTTAAAAGATAAATATGTGACAGTAGGCTGTATGCAATGCTTAGATCACATTCAGGTCTCTTCTTTAACATCTGGAATAGCGTCTCAAGTGGAATTCAAGGGAAAGCTCCTTTATCCCACATATGCAAATTTTCCTTTTATTTTGTTCTTGATCCTCACATTTTGACTATTTCAGAAGTCATAATGCCATTCTCCTGTTCACAATTTTTCTTCTTTTCTGATTATAGGGCTCCAGTGGCACACCATATCTCACTGCTAAAACAGGGACTCAGGTATGTGACATCAGAAAAATGATGTGATTACATGATGGATTCTGAGAAACATGGATATGAACTTTGATTTTTGACTTCTTGCAGTTTGTCTTTTTCACTGGTGGAATTGTCTTCTTAACGCTTATTATAAATGGGTCAACAACACAGTTTGTTTTGCATCTTCTTGGAATGGACAAGTTATCATCAGCTAAGGTGAATTTTAATTTAGTCTGAACAGTTTATTATCTTGAGGCCAAAAACAAAGGGAACATAGTATCATATCCTCTTTTGTATCATTTCAAACAATAATAACTATGGTTATTACTTGAAATATGAGATTACTTTATCAAGCATATCATACCATAATGAATTGACAATTGGTGGAGATTCCTTCCCTTGTTCTTCTCTTGATGGTTTTCTCATTCAATTAAATTTCAACTATTACATTTTGATTTACCCCTGGTTTTTGGGTGAAAAATAGGGAGATGATGCTCTTAGAACTGATAATCTACTTGAGTCAATGCATAATGATGACATCTAAAGCAAAAAGGACAGCCTTTTAGTCTACTTTGATGAATGGAGATATTATCTTTAAGATGGAGGAAAAGGTTTCCTGGCATACATAAGAGATGGCAATAGACCTTAGCTTTAGCTGACCATGGAATTTGTATTGACTTTCATTTCTATAAGTAAATTTCACCTTTCTATTCCCACAAAGCTTAAAAGTCTGTTGTTCCAATATTGTGTACATATCTTACTCTGGTATCTGACAGAGACGCATATTGGAGTACACAAAGTATGAAATGCTGAACAAAGCCTTGGAGGCTTTTGGTGATCTTGGAGACGATGAAGAACTAGGACCTGCTGACTGGCCTACTGTGAAAAGATATATCGCAAGCCTAAGTAATTTGGACGGGGAGCAAGTGCACCCTCATACTGCAGCTGAAAGTGATGCGGATCTTGACCCTATGAATTTAAAAGACATACGAATTCGCCTCTTGAATGGTATATTTTTTATTTAATACATTTGCTTTTTCCTTGCAGCTACCTGAGTCTCACCATTGCATACCATTATTAATTTTTGATTTAAGAGAGGCAAAATCACCTTATGTATCAGCAATCATGGTTGCTTGTTAAGCCTGTTGTGTTTTAGACCATTCTTTCATTAGAACATGGATAGGATGGTTTGGACCAAAGAAGAGACTTGTCTGGTTGGCTTTTAATAAACTCACAGAAAATAGGTGCATGCTGCATCAATGAAATTTCCTTAGGTGAGATTGAGGGGAGCCAAACAAGATGTTTGGTACACCAAATCTTCGAAATTAGAGTCAACTGGGTACTATTCTGTCACAGGCTCTCCTCTTTTTTCAACTCAACAACAGCTGAAAAATGGTTGAGGGGATTGGATACGAAACTCTCTCTTCCTTTAGTAACTCTTACATTTCATGCCAAAGCTCTTTCCCACAGAAACTGCTGCCTGCCACTTCTAACAGTGACAAAGTTCTGACCCACATAGTTTTAATGCAAGGGCAAAGCAAAAGAAGATGATCCACTTTCTTTGTTCACCCTTTACTGTGAAATATCTGCTGATGACTTCTTCAGCTTTCACCTCTTCGACAGATGGTTTGACACTGCAACGGTCGACATATTTATCCAGTGAAGCTCTTTCAGACACCTTGTTTAATATGCCTTAGAAAGTGATGAGTAAACTTTTGTTGCAGGGTAGAGTATGCATTATGCTTAGTTTATATAGTATTAACAGAACTGGACAGGTTTGGCTGGTTCAATAGGTTGAACCTGAAAATGGTTGCCGGTCCAGTTTTCTTCTTAAATTAATAATTACATTCTGGTCAAAACTGGTCAAACTGATGAATTCGTCAATTTAGTTTGAGCAGATCTTGACCATTTCAAAATTGTAAATTTGGATTTGTTTGATCTGAATTTGAAACCCAATTTCTTGAAGCTTTGGAGATGCCTCAACCACTGCACCAAATACAATCTTTCTCATTACATGTCAGTATTTGGTTATATGATGTTGAAATATTGTCCCTCATCGCTTGACAATGGATCCTGAATGCTCTTTATATTCATGTGGTATCTTTCCACCTGTTAGCCTAAGCTTTTGGGTTGGAGTTTATAGCATGGTATCAGAGCCAGTTATCTCTTACGCAAAGGTGTGTGGTAAAAGAATTCCACGTGAATGTGTGTAGTCAAAATTTCACGTGCCACTCGTAATCTGACTCGCATGTGAGACAAGGTGTTGAAATATTGTCCCACATCGCTTGACAATGGATCCTAAATGCTCTCTATATTCATGTGGTATCCCTCCACCCGTCAGCTTAAGCTTTTGGGTTGGAGTTTCTAACATACTAAAGTTAACAGGCTTCACATCCATAAAACATAAAAGCTGCAGGAGGAATGTTGAACATGTCACCTTCAGGATCGAAGGACTTTGTCCTTGCCATTTTGCTGGGCAAGATTCATGTTAATGGCTGCATGAGTTTATGTATACTAATATTTATCTGGTTATTTTTACCTCATATTGAACCAGCTGTTTTAACTGATTTAACTGTGAATTGTCTACAAGCTTTGTATGGTTAGTATTTTACGGCAGTATTCTTTTTTTAAAATAGGACCGTTAAAGTAATTTTGTGAGAATTTGATATTAATTGACATGTCATCTTTGTAATAGTGCTTATGTATAATAAAGATTGTTGTCCATTGACATCCTAAGCATGGTCACTGATGAGTACTTTTCTTTTGATTTGCTTTCTCGAACTGTAGACCTCCTACCTTAATGAATGCTTCAACTCTTAGTTGAAAACACTGTTGTTCTTTTGGTTTGTATATTTAGCTTTTTTAAGCTAAGCAATTATTTGTTAGCACTATTTTTTGGATTACATTGTCATCTTATAATAAAAGCAACTAGTGAATACTCTTTTTTCACTACCACTTTGACTAGATTGTTCTAATGCAATACACTTGATAGCTGTTTTGGAACATAGATGTTGATGTTTCCCGTATTGCTAAAAAGATCTTAATTTCAGGTGTCCAGGCTGCTTACTGGGGTATGTTAGATGAAGGAAGGATCACACAAACTACTGCAAACATCTTGATGCAGTCAGTGGATGAAGCAATTGATATCGTCGCTCATGAGCCTCTGTGTGATTGGAAAGGCTTAAAGTCCCATGTTCATTTCCCAAATTACTACAGGTTTCTTCAAAGAATCTGTCCACCGAAATTGGTTACATACTTCACCGTGGAAAGGTTGGAGTCTGCATGTTATATTTGTGCAGCCTTTCTCCGTGCACATAGAATTGCGCGTCGACAACTACATGACTTTATAGGTATAATCTATATGGGAAATGCTCAACTTTTAGCTGAGAAATGGTTCTCTTTCTCTCGTCCATTTCCTGCATATTGTAGAAAGTCTTTGCATCATAGCTAGCAATCTTTTATTCAGGCCGCATACCACTGCCCACCCCATTTCTTATCCACTGGTTCAACAGCTGAAGAGCTAAATTACAAGTTTAATTATTTTAATCAGTCCTTAGGTTAATTATTTTAATCAGTCCTTAGGCTTTGAAGTGAAACTGATCAGTTAATGAAATATTGAAACTGATGGCTTTTTTTCCTTAAAGAAGCCCTAAAAGTCTTTTAATTTGGAGAACTTGTGAGAGCAATAAATTTTTATTCTTTAATGAACGTTGTCATCCTAGTGAGTCTTCAAAATTTTGATAAGTTCACCCAAGCTTACCGTATGAATGGAAACTTACTTTAGCGAGTCATGATCAGAAACAAGTATTTACTATATGCAGTGCACGGAAGTGGCCTAAGATACCACTTGACTACTACAACCATATAAAAAATAATAAACTAGTCTTACTTTGTGCATGATAATAAGCTATGACAGTCAATGAATGACTGTAATCTTTAAAATAGCAATTATCTGTAATCCTTTGATTCTATCAAGTTAATTAAAGACAAGGAAAAAAGATTGAATGGGGATTGGAACCTCAACTCAACTAAATATGGAAAATTATATGTAGTAGTGACTACTGTACTGGGGATAATATCCAGCATGGTAAGACAGAAAGGGCAGTGCCTGCATCATTGTTTAATGCCAATCTGTTTCACATGCACATGCAATTAATATCAGGATTAAGGACATGGGGAGAGATTTTTTTTTTTTTTTTTTTTTTTTTTGGGGGGGGGATGTCAAGTGGGGGAGGGGGGGAGTGGACTTCAAGTAAGATGGATATAGAAAAAAAATAAACAATTAGATGCTTCACATTTGACCTTTTATGAGAAGAAAATACGTTTCATGCAATGGTCAAGTGAAAACTGAGAACTTTGAGAAGGGCCTCATGCAGGCTTTTGCTATAAGTTCTTGTTTCTGTGCTCTCCAGAGGTACAATTGGTCTAGTCCTTTTCTCAGCTGATGTATGCTTTTGGTACTGATATGTGTCAGTAGATGAAAATGAGCATGATTGAATGTAAACTTGAATAATGTTAAAAAGATTGGGATTCAAGAACTCTCTTAGCAGGTTCAAGACTGTATATGTTGTGGGATGCATTACTAGATTATAATGAGAATGCGACACTAGGAAATACCAATGGGGTTATAGAAAAGATGGAGAGAAAAATAGAGATGGCATTTCCATTATGCTAGTAGAACTGATGAAATGGAGAAGTTACAGTATGTCATGCAGGATGCTACCTAAACTTAAAGACAATTGCAATTGGAGTGCAAAGAAGACAATGTATTTTACTGATCAGATTGTTGAGCAGTAAGCACCAACATGAGCACAAATAAGTACCAAAAATTATAGAAATTGATGGATATATAGGCATTTCAAAGAATAAATAGAGCTCCAAATGAATATGTGCACAAAAGAAAAGCACCAAAGAAAAGTTGGTTTGTGCAATCTAGATGTCTTGCCTGAGGTAGTCTGGAAGTTTACCTAGTGCATGGTTCACTCTGACACATGGACAAAAAAGCGAAGCGGAATGTCCCTTGTCAGGAATGTGGTAGGATAGGGCTAAGCTTCTTTTGGTCATCTAGTTGGAATAAGAACAGATTGTAAAGTTATGTCGAAGATAATATAGATAATGTACATGCTTGAATCACGAAGACATTAAGATGCTTGCCCACATATTTGAAATTTATTTTTGAACACAATTATCATAAAGAACATATCGGGTGAAAGTAACATGGTTATATATCCGAACACGGGGAACACTCTTTTTGGTGTTCCAAATCTCTATTTTAATTGTAAAATAGGAACTTCAATCTGTAGGTATTAATAGTGAAGCGTGGTATTTTGGTTATGGATTGATAGAGAAATAGGGTATTTTGGTAACCCCTCAGCCCGTCAAGTGATAATGACCCTTTAGATGCTGAATGAGGATATAAAACTTCATGAAGGGGACTCAAGATACAGAAGTACGTGGAGACTCAAAACGGCTTCACTAAAAGCTTTATATAACGACAATTAGTAATTTGATCTCACAGAAAAGTTACGGTATTAAACAAAACACAATGGTGCAAAAGCATCAATAAATCCAATGTGACTTGTAGAAACAGGGTTTGTTTCTGTAAGTTATCATGCAATCCGCTCTTCAACTTGCCCTAATTGTCCTATACTTGAAATTGATCATATGAGGAAATTTATTTAGAAAGAGTGGATCGTAACTGTTGGGGTAAAACACAGCAGAAAGCATTCATAGCCGTTTTGCAGCATATTGATTTGATGACTACCGGATGCTCTCTTTACTCTCCATATACTAAAACTGAGGCTAAGAAAGTATTACTCTCTGTATGGCACTGCATCCTAGATGTATATGTCTAATAGATTCGTTCACGGGGTTTTCCTTTTGGAAAGAGTTCTAATTTCTTGTGTCTCTATCCATTAGGTGATAGTGATGTGGCTTCTACTGTCATCAATGAAAGCGAGGCAGAAGGAGAAGAAGCCAAAAATTTTCTGGAAGATGTCCGTGTGACATTTCCTCAGGTTAATAAGTGTGAATCTGTTGCTCCTTTGTCTTTTAGCTTTCCCTTGGTAGTCAAACATATTGGATGTGTATGCTTTGATTGCTGATGATAGTCTTTGTATCTGATTGATTTTCATATTGGAAACTGTACCAGGTTCTCCGTGTGGTTAAAACAAGACAGGTTACTTATTCTGTGCTGAATCATTTGATCGAATATGTCCAAAATCTTGAGAAGGTTGGGTTATTGGAGGAGAAAGAGATGCTTCATCTCCATGATGCAGTGCAGGTACATTTGAGTGGCCTTCCATTAACTGTAACATTTGATACTCCGTAGCTCACAACAGTACGTAACTTTTAACACAGACTGATTTGAAGAAACTTCTGAGAAATCCTCCTTTAGTTAAGATGCCCAAAATGAGTGATTTAGTGAGTGTGCATCCCCTGCTGGGTGCCCTTCCTTCTGTGGTCAGTGAACCACTCAAAGGCTCAACCAAGGAGACAATGAAACTACGTGGTGTGACGCTATACAGAGAGGGCTCCAAGCCAAATGGTATTTGGCTTATATCTAATGGGATAGTCAAGGTAATTTTATAGAGCATGGGCAAGATGGATTTTCCCACTTTTTTTTTTCTTGGTCGAAAAATTTTCCTACTTATTTGGTTGAAGATCTATTTCTTTCGTTCTAATAGCTTTTTTGTGGATCTTTGGCAGTGGAGTAGTAAGAGCATAAGAAACAAGCATTCACTGCATCCAACTTTTACATATGGGAGTACACTGGGCCTATATGAAGTGTTGAGTGGGAAACTATGTATCTGTGACATGATTACAGATTCTGTTGTTCTTTGTTTCTTTCTGGAGTCTGAAAAGATACTTTCGGTGCTTCGATCAGATCCTTCAGTAGAAGATTTCCTCTGGCAGGTATGACTCCTATGTATATCCCTTAGCGAGCTTGCAAAGCATGTTTGATATCTGTTTTAGGGACTTAATGTCTGCATCAAGATCTCTGTCATTGAGTAACAGGCATCTTTTCATTGTTAAAAGGATATCACTTTTTTCTGGATGATGGTTTGCTAATTTTACTATTTGCTAATAATCCGTGAATGGTATTTAATTCTTCATCGAATGATCAAGGATGTATAGCTGAGTATATTTACTTGCAGGAAAGTGCTATCATTCTTGCAAAGCTCTTGCTTCCTCAAGTATTTGAGAAAATGGCAATGCAAGAACTGAGAGCTCTTGTTGCCGAAAGGTCAGAAATGACAATATTCATTAGAGGAGAAACTATAGAAATACCCCAACATTCCATTGGATTTTTGTTAGAAGGATTTATAAAAACACAAGGTATTGAGGAAGAACTGATTACATCGCCAGCGGCGCTATGGCCCTTCACATGGGAATTCAAGTTTCCGAAGTCCAGAGACATCAGGTAACCTAATCTATTATCTGTTGGGAAGTGTGTCACCAGATAATTATACTTAATTTTGACTGATTCGGGCATTGTTTGGGCAGAGTACTGAAGCTCTTGACTCTTGCAATTTCTTCTTCAATACTTCAGCAATGCAAACTTTCTACTGCTGTTTGCAGATTCATGTAATGTAACTTTTAGATGTCGAGTACCTTAGCTGTGAGGGTAGCGGTAGCCTAGTCAACATCTTTCTTTTCACAAGAAAGTGATACTCTAATCTAGCTAAATACAGTAAAGAAGATAATCTGTTATTAAAAGGTTCAGTTTTCTATGAAGATAATCTATGATTAAAAGGTTCAGTTAGTTTCTTTTCATAGTTTCTTTCTACTGCTGTTTGCAGATTCATGTCATGTAACTTTTAGATATAGAGTGCCTTAGCTATGAGGGCAGCGGTAGCCCAGCCAACATTTGTCTTTTCACAAGAAAGTGATACTCTATTTTAGCTAAATACAGTAAAGAAGATAATCGGTGATTTAAAGGTTCAGTTAGTTTCTACAACCACATATCTGGTAGGAATAATGGTGTGCTCCCCCGGGCTCGCCGAGCCATTTTGTAGGAGAAGCCAAGTCATGAATTTGTTTCCATGGATTTTTGGCAGTAATATATTAATTTTGCTTCCATAAATGGTGTGCTACAATGTTATTGTCTGCCAATTTAGTGAGGCCGTTGCAAACCAGGGACATGGATAGTGTATCATGGAGAGCAGTACTAATATGCATGTTTTGTAACTAAATCTTTTATTTATGCTAATGGGAAACAGGTATTAGGACCGTCAGTTTCTCCCATCAAGGATCCTGGTATCTTGTGGAGACTAGAGCTAGGGTTATTATTTTTGATGTTGCGGCATTTGAAGCCGACACCGCTGTTCAAAGAACATCTTCATTAATTCCTCATGCGGTAGATCACCCCCTCAGAACCCTCAGTCGGGAACATGGCGGTCTGATGAGCTGGCCAAAACATTTCTACAAGGCTGGGCAAAATAGACAGAGCCATGAAGAAATTAATCAACACTCAAACAGTATGTCTGCCAGAGCAATGCAGCTGAGTGTCTATGGCAGTATGGTATGTTCGATTTCTTTTCACCAAGCTTATAGTTGCATAGTGCTGGATACTGTTGACTGGGAAAGTTCTTGATAGTGAAATCTTTTTAGGATGATGGTATATCGAAGTCTGTGTCACAGGGACTAGATTTCCTTTTTTCTTTTTTCCTCTGCACTGAGTTCTAATGCCGAGTTCATCACGAACTCTTTAACTTAGTCTCAGCTGCGTGTCTGCACACAGCAGTCAGTACTAACTATACTTCCTCTGAATTCACAAGATGGATGTTCATCTCCGAAATCGAAGCTTCGCCAGAGCAAGCCAGCCAAAGACTTCACATAGCCAGTCGTATCCAAGGGTTCCTTTGAACCGTAATCGACCGCTTATCTCAGTCAAATCCGAAGGGGCTGCTACTGCAGGGAAGAGCCTTGAGGTGAGGAAGTCCATTAGACCAGCTCCTCCGCCTCAGCAGCAGAGTACAGAGACATTGGTAACTCGTGCGGATGATTCCAGCGACGATGAATCTGCTGCTGAAGAAGTCATAGTGAGAATTGATTCGCCCAGTCGACTTTCATTTCGCCATGCTTCTTGAAAGACGAAAGGAAGTCTCTTCTCATCATCGCAATCAGTGTTTGTAAACAATTGCTTTTATTATCTAGTGCATGTAAATTTTGTGGCGCTGACAGTGCTCTTACGAATGCTGGCATTGTAAGAAAGATAACAATAAGTGATGAAAAAAAAAAGAGAATGAAGAAATTAGACGTTCGAGGAGATATAAATGGCAAGTCAAAGCATTGTTGACTCTATCTATATCTGTTCTTTTGACTTAGTGAGAGCAACCAAGAGGAGCTGTCTTACTGTACCGCATCATCTGCTGAGATTTCACTGAGAATAGATTTGCTTAAATTAAAGTCAGTTTGTTTCTTTATCCTAAACAAACTTTGATGACCTAGGGTTTCCCTTTAATAAAGGACACTACAAGCTTAAGAAGCTAAAACAAGGTCATTATATCAGGTTCTTCCTCGGCCTCCTTTCCACAGACTGATCTGCTCATACATTTGCTTCTCTGAACATATGAGCAAAACCCTAAACTTGAAATACTAGATTGTTAAGGACAAATCGCGATCTTTACAGTCTCATGGTCGAAAATATTAAATGGACAATGTTTCGCAGATAACATTTGAATTGGCCAATCTGATGTGCATAGGCAGGAAAGCATGTTGATATTACCCTTGTGATCTCAAATGACATCCCGATCCGGATAATCCTGGTAAGTTTACCATCAGAACATTCATCCACGTTGAACTTCCTAACTCCTGCATCAGGTGGAGTCCAAGGACAGAACCTTTGTCTTCCTTCTTTTTGGGCACAACTGGATTTGCTCCGGCCAAATGAACATCGAATTGCGGAACACTCGAAAGGGATGCCCAGCAGGATCCGTCTAGCTCTCTGATTAGGAAACGAACTCTTCCAATTTATATCTCGTTGCTCGAAAGGTAAGATGTTCTCTTTCAAATGTACAGACCACATCTAGGTGCAGAAGGCCGTTGTCCGATGCTGTCGATAAAGACATTCATTGCATTCCTCATTTTTCCACGATGGTGCCCACGGATGGAGCAGAATTTCTCTTATCTACCTAGAATGCCTCTCGATGCCAGCAGCACCTTAACAACTCTTCCTTTCATAAATTACCAACAAAGATTCTCAAGTTTTGGTTAGCACTAGATAGCATCACATTGTTGATTCATGGCAGGTGCGATGCGCAAGATACTGTCATGAATGAAGATAGACTGACTGTAGAATCCGAATATACACTAAACTTAAGTTTGCAATATAGTTGTAAGTGGATGTACTCAATTATCAATTGTGGTTGGACCTGAGGCACAATTTGGGTGGATCTGAGCAGATATATCCATTCTTTCGCCCTGGCCCCGTTTTGGCTCTCCTAAAGACGATTATGTTTAATGAAGAAAATTTGATGTTCTTTATGTCATGGGGGAACTTAAGTAAACGGTTTGCTCAGGCCCGCCCATTGATCAGGTCTGGGCAGAGTAACTTTCGAGACTTGTCCGACATGATTGTAACGATGCCAATGTCAGGAGGTAGAATTCATGCACACTACCAATTGGTAATAAGCTCCACCACACTACAGCTTTTACATTAACAACCATCCTAATGAAGAAAGGATTTACAATCCCCAGATTGTCATGAGAGAGGTATTTTTCAACTTGTCATGCTCAATATTTCTCTGTAAGTCGATCCAGTTATTTCCATCGTATTCCTTTCAATCTCAACTAGAAAAAGAGGTTTAACATTTATCTGCTATTTGAAAAAAAAAAGTTGCTTTGAACATCCATTTGTGACATCTCTTTTTTCCATTTTATGCAATTATTTTGGCTAATACAACCCCTAAACGAAGTACCGACTCAACAAGATGAAAAGTGATGAGATCAGTAGATCAAAGAAGATCTGCAACAGAGAAAAATAACATAGAGATGAGGACCAGAACATTGATTTGAGTACACATTCATGCAGTACTTCCTCCATATCAATCTATTGTTCCCACCACATTTCCCATTCCAAAACCAAAATGCCATTTACAAGAAGTAACGTGCAAACTGTAAAGCACCAGACTCCACAAACTGCAGTCCAACCCCAACTTTTGGGGGAAGAACACTAGAAAATGTGTTGGATCATCACAAGAGCAGAACATGGAGACTGAATTGAGACTATTGTATATTTAAGTAGATAAAAACTTACACGTCAGTAGTCATAATTTTATCTGACAGAACTCCACGGTAAGTACCACTTCTTGTCCCTCCAATTGGAAGTTCCCTGAACCAGAAGCCATCCATGGGAGGACTTAATGACCAAGTTGGATACATAATCACTAGCAATGATGCATCACCTTTCACGCCTCGTAAAGCATTCCGACCTCAATACGCTGTGGCAATGGCACCCCTAAAGCAGGCAGTGCGGACCTGCAATTACTGTGCAAGACTTCATAGAAGCCAAGCAGAATCTTATCGAACCAGCCACAACTATTGCTTATGTCAAACCTAGTCTTCCCTTGTATGTGTACAACACCGGCTAACTTCGCCTCTTCTATGTAAGCAACTTCTTGATGCACTTCCTCTGGCGAGCCAGGCAGTGAGAAACTCGAGCAGGTCTGCAAGTGCGCGATCAGCGCATTGGTAACTTGAGTGACCAAATCGTCTCCTTCATGATTAAGTGAATCTGCATATCCATACTTAATCACACATCCATACACTCCTTTGGGGCCCACTTTATTTACAACGATTCTCTCATGCGGAGCTACTTTTGGAACCAATAAATATCTAAGAGTAGTGAAAACAGTGACTTTGTGAAGTGATCTCATGTTCTTTATATAATGACCAAGAATGGGAGTAAGCCCGTCTTGAATGTTGGTGTAAAAGAAGCATAATCCAGGAACCCTTTGTATACCAGGCTCAGACAATAATGTCTCAAGCCTGTCGAGGTTTATCTTATGTGTCAGCTCATACTCCATCTTTCTCTGCCTTCCGTAGAACCAAACAAACATGATAAAGGCGAGAATAATAGATATGGCAAAAGGAATCCATCCCCCCTCAGGAATTTTTGTGAAAACAGCGCTGACATAGGCACCTTCCATCACAAAGAATACACAGAAATAAAGCACGACCAGCACTATGGGAGTTCTCCAAATCGTGATCATAACAATGGTTAAGAGTATGGTGGTGATGAGCATGACTAGACTGACAACAACACCTGCAAGAGATGCTTAATTGTTAGTAAGGTCTTTCCATATGATTATCAAATGTGCCCAAAGAAAAACAATATCATTAATTTTATGATCAACTTTTTGACACGGTGCCAACCCTTACTTTCAATAAAGAGATCATGAATGCTTGATTGGGTTAACAGTGTAAAGAGATTTTACTCAGCACGCTATTGCACCTCACTTAAGCCTATTTTATATTCAGCGTCTTGCCTTCAAAACCTTTATAGAAAGATTAGAAGTATCAGGGTACCTTTTTGAGCTTTTCTTAACTAGAAAGTACTAATTTAAATTTCCCACCAAAACTAGAAACTTTTATTTTTAGTTTGACAGATTCTGAAAAAATTCCATAGTACCTTTGGTGACCTTAAATGTCCATAAAAGTATATATATTTAAACAATTGAGGTGTTTAGTACAAAATAAATCTCAAATGCTAAAAGCAAAAAGTTGAAAAGCAAAACTCCAAGCTGGCCCTCAAAATTTATCTTAATTATTCCTGTGGTCACACACAGAGATTTTGCTTGGAAAAGAAGATGACAGTAATGCAGCAATGGCATACTAAAATAATTGCTGTATGATATAGAATTCAGGATGTCATATGTACCCACCAAAAGCATTGCCAATATCTTTTCCATCTCCAAAGATAAGAATGACGGCAACACAGAGGATCATGAGGATGTAATTAATTTCTGGACAGTAAACTTCGCCTTCTTTGTTGGGGGAAGTATGGACCACCTTTACTCGAGGAAAATAATCAAGTACTACGGATTGCTTAATTACAGAGAAGGTAGCTGATATTAACGACTGGCTTGCAACAATTGCGGCAAGTGTGGCAACAACAAACATTGGCCAGTATATAGATCCTGGAATGAACTTGTAAAACCCATCATCATGATCATTAGGATGACGAATTAAGTACGCAGTCTGGCCGGCATATGTTAGTACCAGCGATGGATAAATCGTACATAGAAATGCTATCTGTTGAGGAAAAGTGGCATTAGACTGATACGTTGGAAAGGAATCAACACTAAGAGCTTGGGAGAGGAAGGTTCACCTGGATAGAAGCCCGATTGAAATGACCAAGATCAGCAAACAGAGCTTCTGAACCTGACATTATAAAAGAGAGTCACATGAATGTACCATGTTCCCATTGTCGGAAGAGTGGTTTTATTTTAGTTCACATCTACAACACAAGCTTAGTTCATTATTAGGCGTCAGTGAGTACTGAAAGCATGTTTGAATCCACTATGGCCCAGTCCAATCAGTCACTCGACTTTTTTTTTTTTTTTTTTTTTTTTTTTTTGGGGGGGGGGGGGGCAGGAAGGGATAGAGAGAGAGAGAGAGAGAGAGAGAGAGAGATTATTTGGACTCTAACTACTGGAACACAAACTGGAATAGGTGATTCAGATTGTGTCATGACATAATTCATCCTTGTACATAATATAGAACTCTGGCAAAATTTAAACGGTAAAGACTAAGGATACTCCAAATACTGTCAAGTAATTCATCAGGGCAATGTATCAGTAAAACTCGTTTCGCCTATCAGAGTTTATAGCTCAAAGTAAATTGCAGGAACAAGCAAATGGTTCAGGAAATATTCTGTAAATCTTGAAGCACATTTGCCTGTAATACATCTGATCAATGAACAGCTAAAATACAGCAGCAAAACGTGACAAAATCCTTAGAATTCCAAAAATGCCCTCATATAACCTGACAACCTGGAAGTAACCATAAAATCACAGTCTAAATTTCCATAACGACTCCTATACTTACCTCTACAACAGTTCAAATGGAAAAGGATGCATACTTCTATTTAAGTCACAAGAATGCAATCCCGTCAGTCTTGGAGTTCGTGCAATGTGAAATAACAGGAAGCTCACCTGTAATACAAAGCACAGTTCCACCAAGTAATAGCCAACCTTCCTTGCCATTTCTCCAGAAGAAATGGACAATGTAGTGTGGTGACAAGGCCTTGAATATACTCGGATAATGCTTTGTGATGCTGTAAATTCCTACAAGTGGGGTGGTCAACGTCCATGCTCCCATGATGGGAGAAAAGAGGAAACTCACTTTAGATGTACCAAACTTTTGCAGTAGGAACAGAATGATGAGAACTATCGCAGAGAGTGCTTCCACCAAAGCTGAACAAAAGTGAATATGTGTAAACATACGAATGCCGGATTCTTTTTTTTATTCACTTCAAACATAACGCGGAACTGATGGGCTTAACAATTTCCCACCTTGAAAACATAAAAAAATATGGATAGTTGTAGATTCTTACATTTGCTGACAGAAGGAAAAGGTGCTCTCACTCCGTCCATTGCCGATAACACTATCGACAAATATAATAAGTCAAAAACTCAAAACCCCAAGCAGAAATCTCGGCAAAGGGGGAAAAATGGCATGGGGACTAACCTGAAATTGCAGGGGTAAGAATACCATCACCGATTATCATACACATCCCCAATATAGCAATAAAAAGTAATACCCTCCTCGCAACTATGCTCTGTTCAAAGAATTTTTCAAGCCTACTTTGCTTTTCAATGCCTTCAGGCAAGGCATGCCGTGAAACACCACAGTTTGATTCTACACGTTTGGAATGGACGATGCCAACATTCGCTTTCCTACATAGCAACGAGTACAATGCAAATGTTCCACCTGCAATAGCAGTTGTCTTCATCATTCAAAAACATAACAGCTCATATTATGAGAGAGAAACCAATTTTAATTTCCCAAAAACCATCAGAAAGGTCAAAAGACCAAATTGAAGAAGGAGAATTGACATCATCAGACACCTCCTAACTTGTTGATGGTTAACTTAAGCTCTGGAGTAAACTGGCTTCTAAAACATTAAAAAGTTTTGAAATGACATACCAGCAATGTTTCCCCAACGTCGGACAACTTCATGAATTTGCAATAAAATACTTTCAACATAACAATAATTGACACTCTTCATTACCACCAAGAGAAAGATCCAATATGTTCACAAACAATAAATGTCTGACTCATGGGGTGGCTCTGAACTACTCAGCATCGTTAACAGCTTAAACCACAATGCTCTAGGAAAACGTAAGGTCCACTTCGAGTAGACATAACCATTTTGCAGGTCATAGAATTTCTAAATTGTTTTACTATTTTCAATTTCAAAAAACCTTCCTTCAGGTGTCACTCCTGCCGCCATTTTCTCGTTCATTCAGATGGAGTTGTAATTCTCTCTTTGGCAGTGTACTTTTCAGCAAAAACTAGAGTAAAACCATGAAAGAGATGGCTCAAAATACTTTACCTGGCTCTCTCAAAAAACAAAGAGCAACTACTGTACAAATCTAGCTCTTCAAGAGAGAGAACTACTCCAAAAGTGCTTTCGAGCCGTCACATGTCACCAATTTAAATTCTTGGGGCAACAACTGCGTGCAGAACTCCAAATACCGCTTTTTCGACTAAATTGGTTTTAGAATTGTAGAATAATGTGCAATAGTGTGTGTAAAATGAAGCTATAGAGTGGACTAGAGTATGTGGGAACCAATAGAATTAGCAAAGCAACCGTAAAAAATGATTATAGTAAAAACCAAACTAAATCGAAAACATTATTAGGGTCGGCAAAAGAACACGCCAAGTGCCAAAATTTGGCATAAGGGGACATTAAGTATCAAAAGTTAGGAAAGTAACACTGTGCCAATTTTTTTGAAAAATGGGACACTTAAGTGCCACATTTGGTAAACCCTGCTGGAAATCCTATATGGCATTTTTCTTTTATTAATTTTGCTCACTTACATGGCTCGCCAAAAGATTGACTTAGCAAAAAAACACAAAAACTATGTCGTTTTGACATAATTCAAATTTTAATATAAAAATAATTAAATTAATTTAAAAAAAAAAAAAAAAGAGGAAGAAGGTAGTTGGCGGTTGAGGGCTTAGCCCTCGTTGCTGGTCAGCGGGGATTGCCGGCCCCTGGCAAGGGCTCGGCGATCCCGGCCGACCCTCCCCTGCCTTTCCGGCGATGACAGTGAGGAGGCGGTGGCGGCGAGGGCTGAGCCCTTAGTCGTCGACTGCCTTCTTCCTTTTTAAAAAAGAATAATAATAATTTAATTTAATTAATTTTTATATTAATTATTTACCCAAGTCAGCATACAAAATGACGTTGTTTTACACTTGGCTTGTTGGAAAATTGTCACGTTAGCGTTTTGACCAGATTTTTTCGCCGTTAGCATTTAACTGATCTATTTTACTCCGATTTTAGCACTTAAGTGTCATTTTCCTAACTTTTGGTATTTAAGTATCCATTCGTGCCAAGTTTTGGCACTCCAGGTGTTCCAGTGTCTATTAGGGTCTCGTATTGACCTTCGCCGTGATCATCAGCTTTGAGAGCTACTCCAGCATACTTTACAACACCAATGAGGGTGAGCGTCCAAAACATGATACTGTAGATCCCTAAGTAGTCTTCTTCTGTTGGAGACTTCAGTGGCATTGATGGGTACACATATAGGGGAGATGTTACTAGGCCTCCAAACACGACCCCAAGTGTCTTGTAGGCAAGTATCAGAGTAGCCCCTCTTCCCTTCCTCTGTTTCAAACACTTTCTTTGCTCAGGACATCTGACTGATCTTTAAATTGTTAAGGTATAATTCAAACAGTGCAATAACAAATTCCAAAATATATAAAAGACGAAAACCGGGAAGGAAATCAGTAAACAAGGTTCAACCGCAGCAACTTTGGTGGCCAAAGACATGGTTACATGCTCATTAGCTGTTACATAGCAAAGAGTGTCGTGATTGATGCACAAACAATTGATACTTTCTGCACAAACAGTAGTTCCACATGATATCTGGACCTGAAGTCCGAGTTTCCAGTTCTTAACAATCTCTGACCTGGTTATTCTGCTTTTATTTCTCACGTTATTAGCTTCTGCCCAGTGTCTCTTTGACGTGCACATACACATGCAATGCCCGGCGTTCGCAAGAGGAGGATTTCTCACAAATATGGTTGACGTATATAATGTTTTTCTTTCAGAACAAACACAAACACTGAAAAAGTCGTAATTTTTTAGCCATTCAACTGATATGCATTATTCATTGCGCACACCCACTTGGAAAACACAACAAAAATGAAAAACGAAACAAAACGAAGCTCATCCCGACCCAACTAATCAGACCAAAGCATTCAAAACCCACGACGAACGATGAGAAAACACAAAGATCTCGTCTTTTCTCCACGCCACGGCAATCCCACTTAGAATCCGAAAAACTCAAGCTTTCGATTTTCCCACACAGACAAAGACAAGACAAGACAAGACAAAGACCACCCTCCATATTCAAGAAAAGCGTCTGCACAAACACAGACAGTACCTTGTCCGGACGATGACGACTCAGCGAGCCGCGAGGGTCGAGGGGGGGATGGTGGTGGCGACCCTCGCAGCGACCAGCATCAACTCCGATCTCCCACACTGCCGCTGCTGCCGCCTCGGGCGGTCCGACCGGTTGAGCCGTGGGCATCGCCATCTCGCTTTCTCGCCGCTCGATCCGTGAATGAGAGAGAGAGAGAGAGAGAGAGAGAGCGAGAGAGGCCTTGTTTTTTTATTTTGCCGCGGTCTCTCAGCTTCAAGCTCCCTTTCGACTCTTACGACGGCGTCCGTATCATGTCCCATGATTTCGACGTATGCTTTTCCCACGATGATGATCCACGTCTGCAAAACACTATTCCACTCACAGTGCGATACGCGTCTCTAGCGGGCTCACTATGGGATGTCTCTCTCACCTTTGTCTCTCTCCTCTCTTCACGCTCTCTCTCTCTCTCTCTCTCTCATCGGCCTCCGCCATCGCCTCATCCGACGACTCCACCATTGACGTCATCCGCCGCCCTTGGGTCCAAGAACAAGCCCAAGTCCCGACCGTAGCGCTGGCCGTGAGGGTCGAGCACCTGACACAGGCCAAAGGCAAAGAAAGAAAAGAAAAAGAGAAGAAGAAACAGTGAAGAAGAAGACAAACAGAGGCGCAAGAGTAGAGAGATCTGACAGGTGGGCCCTCGTGTACGGTGACTGTGAGTAGACTAATATTTTGCCAACGTGGCATCACGACGACGGTCCACGAGAATCCTACGTAATCCGAATTACCGGCGAATGCGCATTTCCAAGTGGGCTAGCCGAAGTCCTAGAAGTGATCTTTGATATGAAACCAATTGATATGAGTGCGATTACATAAAGTTTCCTTGCAAATGCCACATTTCCAAGTGGGCGAGCCGAGGTCCCAGAAGTGATCTTCTATATGAAACTAATTCATTTGAGTGGCCCTAGCAAGGGCTGCAATTGTGATCATAATTAAATTGACTTACGCTAGCGAAGTGTAGTCAACTTTATTCATAGTAGTGGGCACTCGCGACATGATCTTTGCAATGTACAAGTATAGATAAGGAGAGTAATTCCCTCATAAATCTATCTTGAAATTTCAACTGTATCGTAATTTCAAAAGACAATGTTCATTTGGAGTCGCCAAAAAAGAGTAACTTTAATATACTTGCAAGAAATTAGAAGAATTGAAAAAGATTTCAATAAGTGCAATATATCACGAAAATATAATATGCAGATTTATATATTAATAGCTCTATCTGTTTTCTATAAATAACTTCCGATATTAAGAAAAAAGAAAAGAAAGAAAAACCACCCATCGGGGTGGCGCTGTTGGCGGCGAGCTTCTCCCCCTAACGCAAGGGGAGGAGTTCGATTCCCGGGTGTCGCGGGATAACTTACTCGGTGGCACATGTGTGGTGGCTAGCACGTGTTGCTCCCAGAGTTTACCCCCCGTTACCCCGTGCTTTTCGGGCTGTCCGTGCACGTGTTGCTCCTAGAGTTTACCTCCCGCTACCCCCGCGCTTTTCGGGCTGTCCGTGTTGGTACGGTGCGCGGATTCCCTAGGTCACCAAAAAAAAGAAAAAAAAGAAGAAGAAAAAAACGTGATAAGAAGTCATATCAAACGCACACGAACTTAAATGTTGAACCCTTTATCCTTTTAGTGAAAGAGTGGGGGGGCCTTCAAAATCAAAAAGTTTTTGACCGTTGGATGAAAAAGCCACGAATCTTAGTCGTCCAATGTGTCTTGATTTGGAAGGTTGACTAATCTTGATTTTTCGACCCAACGGTGAACATCCGTTGAGGTGCGGTGCGCACGGGGGGATTATCTATCACTCCAATAAAGTTGGCCGTACGCTGACGTATGAGTGACGCCACTTATAATGACAGCAATAGTAAGATGCATGTAGCGATCTCTCGTGGCGCTATTGAAATGCCCCGTGAAATAGCTAATTTAGGTCATTCGTTACGTGATCTCCTTACGTTTTTGCGTATGTCGCTTTCTCAACAAAAATCCGAATCACTTAATTTTCCATTCAATGCGCTCTTATCTAGAACACATCGAATTGCAAGCCAAAGTCCTAATGAGTGATTTCAATATGACGTGCCAATTGAGTCAGTGTCGTATGTCTAATAAATTTGAACACGTGTCGCAAGGGTCGATCACTTTTTGAGCCAAATGTCCTAATAAGTGATGATAAATGATCTTGCAATGTTGGAGCCTAAATAGGAAAATAATTTCCTCATAAGTCTATCTTGGGCATATATTTTCGAATGTGAGATTTGTTTTGGACGAGATCTTTCGAGTTCCATCATGAATTTGAAAGCTGTGCAGTTTTATTGGGACGCGACTTATTTTTGATTAAGGTGTTTGTATGGATTTGCTCAAAAAAGGGTAATCTTATATATTGTCTTGAAAATTTGAAAATGGAGAAGATTACAGTAACTTTGAAAAATTATGAAAATGTTATAGGTAAAATTATATTTAAAAGTAACTATAACCATACCTAAAAAATTTAGGGTGTCACAACAGATTTTAAATTATTCTTCAAACTTTTTTTTGCCAACAAAACCCTTAATCTTGTCCTAGTGTAACGAAAAAAAAATCCTAAAGTGTTTTCACATCATTACAAGTTTAAGATACTGATGACGCATAAAAAAAAAGGATATTAGTGTCACAATGAACAAAATTTAAGGATTTTAGTAGTAGATAGAGGGCATATTTTTTCAAAAATAAAAGGTGCTAAAAGTTCATGTCCACACGAACTTAAATCTAGACTCTTTATTTTAATATTGTTTTGGACATGAAAATAGATAGGATTCAAGATTTTCTAGGTAAAAGCCTTTCCTTTTTTGGTCCCCCTTGTGACATTTATAATCACATGAAGCATGAGCTTATTAACGGGAAAAGTACCAAAACAGTCCTAAACCTTTTGTATTGATACCAAGTCAGTCCTAAACTTTTCAATTGGACCAATTTAGTCATAAACATTTTCATATGGATACCAATTCAGTCAATCCGACTAATTTAAGTTGGAAATTGCTTATGTGGCCATCGGCGGTTTTATGTGATGCCACGTAGACAATTTTTATAATTTTTATGTGTTCTTTCAAATTTTTTAAATTATTTTTTTCTTTTTTTCTCTTTTCTTTTTCTTTTCTCCTTAGCACTTGGCCGACGAGGTCGTTGGCCACAGGTTGGTCGAGGCAAGGGGCCCCGCGCCCTCGACGGCCACTAGCAAGGGCCGAGGCGCCCTCGCAGGCCACAAGCGAGGGCGTCGGCCCCCGCCTAGATCCAGGCCTAGGTGAGGGCCATCGTGCCCTCGCCGGCCAATGAGCAAGGGTTTCGGCCCTCACCTAGATTTGGGCGGGGCTGATGCCCTCACTTGTCGCCGGCGAGGGCGCGGGGCCCCTCGCCCCGACTAGCTTGTGGCCGACAATGGTCGGCTGGCCAGCGAGAGAAAAGAAAAAGAAAAAGAAAACAGAAAAAAGGGAAAAAAGAAAAAAATAATTTAAAAATCTGAAAAAAAAATATAAAAAATATAAAATTTATCCACATGACGCCATATAAGATCGCCGGCGGCCATATCAGTAATTTCTAGCTTAAATTAGTCGGATGACTGAATTGGTACTAATATGAAAATATTTAGGATTAAATTTGTCCAATTGAAAAGTTTATAACTGAATTGGTACTAATATAAAAGATTTAGGACTCTTTTGGTACTTTTCCCGCTTATTAACAAAAACACCAGCAAAGCTTCAACCCCGGTGGCACAAAATATTCCACCACAAGCCATGACGAGGGACTTGGAAGGTACACATGATGTGAGGGATTCTGACCACAGTGGGAAGACTGGTCAAAAGATATAAAAAGGTTTATAGAAAGACCAAGTCCATCATGGGTGAGTCTATGTTTCCCCGAGGCCATCCGCGCCCTCGCAATCTTTTGCTGTTGGGTTGAGATGTCATAAATCTCAATCGTTCGATAGATTTGGTTATTATGTTTTGCTTCTCGATCCGATAATCAAAATCTATTGACACATGATGTGCTCGAGAGACCACAGATCACTTCAACAAAATAGGTCATGCTCGAGAAGCGAATGTCGCCACTTATGATGACTGCCACATCAAGATGGATCGCTGATCTTTTGTGGGCAAGTGCTCTCGTAAAGTACTTTATTTAGGTCCTCTGTTGCATGATCTTTTCTTTTCACACTTTTTGGATAAGCTAACTTCATCATGGGTGAATCTAGGATTTCTTGAAGGCATCCGTGTCCTTGCAAATTTTCACTGTTGAATTGAAATGTCGTAAATCTTAGTTGTTCTATAAATCTCAGCTTAGAATGTAAATATTTAATTTCAGGTGGGAAGTTCAATTCTCACGTTTTGTAAAAGAGAAAATACAAGTCAAACAGAGGGAAAAGCTAGAGTATGACAAGAGAAAAAAGATGTTGATTTGGATGGTTGTGATATTTTACATTTTGACCCAATAGTAAAAATCTGTCAAGGCATGGTGCGCGTGAGGGATGACACATCACTTCAACAAAATTGGCCATTCGCAACATAGGACTGGTGTCCCTTATGAGACTTTCACAGTAAGATGTATATAGTAATCTTTTGTGGCACTTTGAAATGCTCCCATAAGGTACTTAATTTAGGTCATTGTTAGATTATCTCTTGACGTTTCTAATTATATCGGTTCTTTCAACAAAAATTGACGACATTTTTTGCCATCACCTTGGCAATTTATTTGTGTCACAAATAAACTTGTTTATTTGAAAAACAATTAAAGACGTTTTTTGAATATCATGGTGGTATTTTATTTGTGCAAATAGTAAACTTGGTATTTATTAATTTTTCTTTCACACTCTTTTAGCTCAAAACCTGTTTTCTTCATCATTAAAGGGATTTTGCGGCGTTTCGCTCGCGATGGTAAAGATGAACTCATCCGTCCAAAGGGTTGTTCCGCTCTTCCTGGTTTTGGAAGATTGCCATAGAAGCATCAAGTAATTAACAAAGGAGCTGTACTCAATTGTTCTTCTCTTTCTGTGGTCATTCAAGATCAACCATATGTTCGATGGAAAATGATGCATGGTCCATCTTGATGAGCCCAAATTCCAGTCCGACTGACTAAGAAGCCAGGTCATCCCAGCTGTATAGTTGTCAAGTTACATTTCGTTGTTAAGAAATGGAACTCAACAGTCAACACCCTATCTTTATTTTGGCCAAATTATATATATTATATACCCAATAATTTTTTTTTATTCATGTCACATTACATCGCCATCTCGCTGATTACCTTTTGCATTGGTAAAGTCCATGAATGATCGATAGCTTACTTTACCATCCGACTGGTCCAACACTACAAACATGCCAATCTTTAGTGAATTGCCATGCACCATGGTGATTTATACCACATTTCTATTTTCAAATATAAGTAAGTAAATTTTGAAGTAAGATTTTTTTTATGCCATTTGTTAAATTTTATAAGTAGATAATAACGTAATAGTGATGTTCCATAGTGGTAGAACCATTATTTCGCTAAAACCTTACCAAAAACTAAACCCAATCATTCGCTAGGCTCCTTATTATGGGCCCGTCCAAGTCTAGCCTGGCCTGAGCCACAAGGGCATGAAGACTTTCTAGTTAGACTTGAGTAAGGGCATTTAGTGAAAAAGCCTGGCCTAACTCGACTTGACCTAAAGATTTATGCATAAATATTTTGTAGGCTTGGGGGAAAATTCAGGCTCGATTTTAAGGTTCTGGTTAGGCCTTCCCAAGGGTCATCTCTACTAATAAGTTATTGGGCAAACATTGTACAATATAAGCGATTCATAATCTAGAATTGATTTGATAGTAGTATAATTACTTAATAACATGTAACTGGGGCCATTTTTTTTTTTTTTTTTTTTTTTTGGGGGTCAGAATAAAACTCTCCATTAGTTTAGGGACAAGCCCTATTACAACTTAAAGGAGTTCAAAAGCAATTAATAATCTACTACTGAATTTGATAGTGTAATTTACTAACAACGAAACAAGCAGATGATGTAACACCTGGAAATGATTGATAGTCTTTCATTAAATTTCATAGAGGTAAAATCATTATCTCGTTGATAACTTACCATCTACCGACTGAGCCACCTTCAAAAGCAGTTTAATCCATTATTTTTTTATTTTTTATTTTTTTTTATAAGCGAGGATCCATCTTGAGCCCCTTACGGGGTCACAAGGCTCTAGTAGTGCTCGGTGGCGCATAGAGCTCAGTGGCGCATTCAGACCAACATTAGTATCTCGGTAGAGACTAGCATAGGACGCCAATACCATGGCCCCTCACTTACAAGGCATTAGCAAATGCGGGTTTCGAACTCTCGACCTCGGCGATGAAAGAGAGACTCTCAACCAACGCAACTGCCCGCGGTTGGGTGCAGTTTAATCCATTATTGAATTTGTTTTTGGCTGAAAATCCATTATTGAATTAAACAATGCTTCCGACCAAAAAAAAATATTAAACAATGCTAGAGTTATTATTTTGTTAGTATTTTACTAACAATGCAGTTGATGATATGCTATTGAGAGATAAAATCATTATCCCTTAGTGGCTAATGAATAACTAGCCAGCCAAATAGTTTGCCAATCACATTTTTCTTACTAGCACAGTTTGAAACTTACTGACCACCGTTCAAATTTAGAATCACAGAACATATCCTATTTTACATTTGTTCATTTCTAAACAGAAAACAAAATTTTTCAGATTTATATATGATCACTTTTTTCACAGTAGTCCTGATTCTTCATTAGGGGTGTGCAACTGGATCGGGTCAACCCGAATCCCAGATCGGCCCACTCGGAAAATAGGGTGAGGAACCGGTTCCGGTTGAAACCGGTCTGGGAACCGGTTCCAACAACTTAGACCCTATTTGAACCGATTTGGGAACCGGTTTCGAGGGATTACCCACCCGGGAACTGGTTCGACCGGATCAGTTTGGGAACGGTTGGAGAACCAATTAAGTCACCCCCAAAAAACAAAACGCGTAACCTTAATTTCTATCTTTACCTCTCTCTCTCTCACGAGTCTCACCCCCTTCGCGAAGCTACTGCTGCTTCTCTGCCGAAGCCCCGTCCTTCGCGAAGTTGGGCGCCACCACCGCTACTTCTCCGCCTGAGCCCCGTCCCTTCGCAAAGCTGCTGTTGCTTCTCTACTTGAGCCCCGTCCCTTCGCGAAGCTGCTGCTGCTTCTCTGCCTAAGCCCCATCCCTTCGCGAAGCTGCTGCTGCTTCTTCGCCTGTGCCCCGTCCTTCGCAAAGCTGGGCGCCACCGCCAGAAGTCGAGCCCCTGCTTCTGCCCATCCTCAGCCCGTTCGTCTGAGCCCCCTGCTCACCCACGAGATTTGTAGCCGAGCCCCTGCTTCTACCTTGCAGCAACTCCAGCATCACCTGCCCACCTTCTGTCCTCACCCACGAGATTTGCTTCTATTCTTAGCGTCGCCCGCCTGCCCGCCTTCTGTCCGCGACCTGCAGTTGAGACTCCTTCGCTGATGCCTGCACCCGCAGTCGCACCTCTGCTCGCCTGTGCCTCCCTCTGCTCGAGCGCTGATCCCAGTTCCATCCGACGCCGCCTCTACCGCTCTCGTTGCACCCCTCGCGCTCGCACCAACACCTCACGGTAACAACTTGACTGAGCTGAGCAAGTTCAATGTTTCCTTTAATCCATTGATATCTGGCGTGATCCCCGCGACAGGGCAGTTAGGTATGTTTGAGATAGAGTCCTTCCTCGGCGACCCTCTGTTGGTCCTTCAGTCTTTCCCTAATCGAACACTCCATCCACCGCCAAATCACACGAGATTAGGCCAGAAGAAGCCTCTGAAGTTTAGGGTATTTCTGGTACTCTTTGCTTTGGCTGTTGCTTTCTTATCATTCGGGATCTTGTCATTCATAGTTTTCTCGTCGTCAAGAGCCCGCTTGACTTACTTGAATACCTGGTAGAAGAAATAAAGTCTTCACCAGGTATTGTTCAGAAGCATTTAGATAAAATTATTCTTGGAGCATGCATCAGATTGCATACCTTTTTTCAGTCCAGATACTCTGATTTTGGGGGCAGGATAGTAACGATGTTATAAACATAACATGAATTTGGACCTAGGATAGCAACAATCTCAGTATCATCAAATCTGAAGTTGAGAATATATGTGCAGCACACATGGGTCAGTGTGACAATCCCCCTTATTTTAGCCCCTGAGGTACTTTTTTTAGACTAAGGTAATCACTTGGCAGGTTTGACATACTGGCATATTCAACAGAATACTACTATAGCAAGTTCTACTTTTAAATTGTTTGTGTGCAAGAATTTTTGCATCTAATATGTATACTTCATTACATTATCTGTAGGTACATATCCTCAGCAATATAACATTTTGCTCGAGAATCTTGGAGAGACAAGTTCTACTCTCTTTCTTTTCCTTTTCTAGTGATGTTATGAGGTACAAATTATTTGCTACAACGGTGGATGTGCTTATGTTGATCGATATGAGTGTTAAACGCTTTCTTTTAAATATGAGTGTTGTACATCAATTTTTGCAAAACAAGTTCCAATATAAACAGGGTTGACCCTGTTCCTGGACCGGAAAAACTGGGTGGGTCGGGAATAGTGTCCAATGTAAACAGGATCGGGAACATGGTCCAAAAAAAGAGAACCGGTTATAACAGGGTCGGGAACAGGATCCAGGTCTAGACCCTACCCACCCTGGACCCGATCACCCCTATTCTTCATGCGTGTTTACTTCCACACATGATCATCAGTAAACATATTTAAACCAATGATTCCGACTTTCTCCTATCAATTACCACACAAAATACATCTTTCCTGTGTTTTCTCCAGAGACTAGAGTACAGTGTCTCCGTGTAGCTTTTAATGGAAACAATTCCTCAACTCAACAGGGAAATCATCAGAAAAATCCTAAATCTAATATACTTATAAAAAAAAGAAAACCTAAATCTATTGTACTTGTACCAATTCAGTCATAAATCTATCGATTTGTTTTGCCAATTTAATTGTAAACCTTTTGACAATTTACCAATTAAGTCACCGAGCCAATTTGGACATAAAATAGCTGATGTGGATACTAGATGTCCTACATGGTATGGCCTGAACTAATGTTGCCAATTTTTTTAAATATTTTATTTTATTTTATTTCTTTTATTTTTTCCATCGTCCACTAGGTGAGGGCCCTCACTGGCTGTGAAGGCCTTGCTTGCGGCCGGTGAGAGCCTTTGTGCCCTTGCTTGTGGCCGGCGAGACCGCGATGACTCGCCCACAAGTAAAGGCGCGAAGACCCTTGGCCAACGCCCTTGCTTGTGGTAGAAGAGGGCGTGCAGGCCCTTGCTCGTGGCTGTGACGCCCTTGTCTAGACCCGACGAGTAGACCAAGTGAGGGTTGGTCAGTTGGCCTAGGGTTATAAAAGAAAAAAGAAAAGAAAAGAAAAGAAAAGAATTAATAAAAAAATTTCGAAAAAAATATTAAAATATTATTAAAAATTGTATTAATTGGTAATTTCATGTAAGAGTTCGTAAATTATGCTCTGCAAATAAATATTAGAAAATGATTGGAGTATTTGGTAAATTCAAAAATAGCTGATAATTTTCTACAAGAGATAGTACATTTAGCTTGTTGGTAACTTTGATAAATAAGTGGTTGTAAATTATAAGAACGGTCATAATTTTCGAAATAATCTAATAAACATGGGTAAGTTGACCCAATTAGCAGTAGCTAATATCCTGGATTAGTGCACTAGTCGGTAAGCTGAGCAAATAAATGTTAGTAAATTATTGGAACAGTTGGTAACTTCAAAACAATGAAACAATCGTTGATACTGACTAAAACAAAAGTTGATTATTTCCTATAAGAGCTAGCAAAATTTAACAACCATAACAAATAAATGTGTAGACTATTGGAACGGTTGGTAATTTCAAACAATCAGATAACAATGGTAAAATAAATTAAATAAGAGTTGATAATTTCCAATAAGAGTTAATAAATTTAATATGTCGGTATGCTCCAAAGATAAATGTTAGTGAATTGTTAATATTGTTGTTAATTTCGAAGTAATCAAACAAATGTCGGTAACTCGCTCCAATAAGAATTTGCAAACCTAAAAGTATATGGTAACTAAATCCTCATAAAGTTGGCAAGTCACCCAAATCAAGACAGGTAGTTTTGTATCAAAGTTAGTAATTTCGATGTGCTAATAACTTATACAAATGAAGATTAGTGAATAACCGGAGCAATCGGTAATTTTGGAACAACATGATAAATGTTGATAAGTGGACTCAAATAAGACTTGATAATTTTCTCTTAAAGTTAGTAATTCTAACATATTGGTAAATTATGTAAATAAATGTTGGTAAATTATTAAAATAGTCGATAATTTAAAACAATCTAGTAACTATTGGAAGTGTTGGTAACTTACCAAAATTCTATTGACGGTTGCCGGCCAAAATTTTGTTTTCAACGTGTTTTGATAGCTATCGATGGTTTTCACATGTTATTAGCACGGAACAGTGTTCCAATTTTTACCCAACTAAGTAGTAGACTCGTCCAATTTTGGCACACATATTTGGCCCATTTTATATTAAACGTACACGATAATCCTATCCACCCTTGCAAATAGGAGATCGTCCAAGATTGCTTGAAATGTAATATGCCACAAAATCCCAAAAATGCCACCATGAAACCCGGTCCCAATTGAGAGTAAAACCAAGCTTTGGAGTCATCTTCATTAGTCATCTTTGCTCAAATAGCAACAATCTGTCTATTCATATCATTATGCTCATCTCCAGGACAAACTTTCAAAAGAGGAGCTCCCCAAAGTCCATCGTTGCCATGATAAATAGATTGATAACCTAGAGTGCTTAGATGATTGCTCGATGGAAGTAGACTGGATAAATTGTTGAAGGAAAGATCCAAACGACTTCAAAAGTCTGAATTGGATATACATCTGATAGTTTGTTATTGGATAGATCCAGTGAGAATCATGTTGCCAACATCTAAAGGGATTTTTCCGATCAACTTATTTTGGGAGAGGTTCAAATTTTGAAGTTGAGCAAGCCTAGTTAGCCCTTCTGATATTTGTCCTTCTAATGCATTCTTGAGAGATTGATAGAAAATAAATATTGGAGTGAGCTAGTCAATTCTACGCTTATTCATTTTATATCAGCCATGACATGAATCCCCCGCCAGCCAGCCAAATCTAAAGTATTAGTGGAATTGGCTCACATTAGTGAGAAGTTGCTAAAACAAGGAGGAATGACTCTAGAAAGATTGTTATGTGCTAGGCTTTGATACTAGAGTTTACGAAGTTGACATAGTAGCAAAGGAATGTCCCTGGTGAAATAATTTCTCCCAAGGTCGATTATCTATTCTACCAGTAAATAGATTGTCACTAAGATCGAGAATTACCAACTCTAGTGTTAGTAAACATTTTGGAAGCACTCCATTCAAGCCATTTTTATGTAGGCGTAGAACTTCTAAATGCTCCAAACTACATAGAAAGTTTGGAATCTGACCATTGAACTTATTATCTCCCAATGAAATCCATTGCAAATGATGTAGCAACTTCCCCCAACATCGCCAAAGTCTCCCAAACAGTTGGTTTTCAGAGAGATCAAGAAAATACAAACTATGCAACATGGATAATGAATTTGAAATGTTACCGGTGATGTTATTTCTAGAAAGTGACAATCATTCTATATGTGGTGCCTTTTTTTTTTTTTTCCAATAATTCCTAATATGTTGCCTCTAAGCATATTGCTTGAGAGATCTAAATCTTTAATGTTAGATAAAATGTCAAGCAACCAATGGGGAACTTTACTTGAGATGCTAGCATTTGACATGAGCAACTGCTAAATGTTCCTCTAAGTTTGAAGCCACTTTGGGAATTCTACTCCCACTTTGCAACTTGACAAGAAAATGAAATTTATTTGGACAGGAGGAACCCAAGATGCGCTAACATTTATAACAAGTTCGTTCGACCATAATATAAACCAAGTCAAGCTGGTGAGATTTGCCAAGTGAAGTTCATTGACAACTCCATCAAATCGATTATTACAAAAGTCCATCACCTCAAGATTAGATAGTCGCCCTATACTTTGGAGAATGTTTCCCCTCAAATTGTTAAGAGAGAGGCCCAAAAATCTCAAAGATGATAATTGACCCGTGGTAGTAGGAATAGGACCTGAAATTGAGTTATATGAAAGATGAAGGGATAAGAACAACGCAAGTGCCTTAACTTTCATACAGCGTTTACCTAAGTGTCATAATTTTTTTTTTCTCTCACTAGAGTGACATTGGCGATTTTCCCTATCGAAAAATCCAATGTGGATACCACCGGTTGTCTTACATGGTTTCATCGACATTGATGTGGATAATTTCTTATTAATTTTTTAAATAATTATTAAATTATTTTGGTTTTTTCCTTCTTCTTTTTTGCCCTTTTTCAAGGCCGGCGGGTCACCGGCCCTAAAAAAAGGCAAAATAAAACAAAATTCAAAAGAAAATAAATAAAAAAATTCAAAATAAAATTTTAAAAAATCCACATCGAATGGGAAATTAATAAAAAAAATCCACTTAGGATAATTTACTAGAAATGACACTTAAATGATTGATTTTACTCTGATGTGTCATTAAAGTGAGCGAAAAAAAAAAAGTTATGACACTTGCACTGTTCTTCTCCCAAAGATAAAGGAATTCGAGATCTTTGAAATTCCCAAATTGATTGGGTAGATAACCACTGAAATTGTTGAAGCCGAGGTCTAGATACTTCAAATTCTTCAATTCACGTCCTAGACGCAATCATTTAGATCAAGCTTCAAGACGTGACGAGTCTTGTTGCTGCATTCGACTGCTTCCACTCTCAACAACGCTCGCTGGTCCAATGCAGCTTACATTTGTTAAGGCATTGGGGTGACTGAATTCCAAGGTTCGAATGACAAAGAGCGCCCGCAAGAGTGTAGGCACGAAGTTATTGTAGAAGTAGGAAACCGTTGTTGTTTAACATGGACCCTAGAACTTCCATTTATAAGAGCAAACCACGCTTCCTTCAAGAAATATCATCTTTTTTAGTCACCAAAATGTGGAAAAAAATAAGGAGGAAACTAACATCTTTTCAAAATCCAACCTCCTTTGCTGGCCACCTAAAGCGACTTAAAGATTCCAAGTCGTGCGTTGCAAGACGCGTCAAATGGTCAAGACAATCAAGGAAATCGTAGACAATGGAAGCCTTTGAAAAGAGATGTGTTTGGACTCCGCTTCATGTTGTGAGGGAAAAGAAAAAAAATAGTGTTCTGTCCATCATAAGTTGTTTCCTATTTTCCTTTTCCTGTATCCATTGCAATTTACAAAAGAGAAAAAGGTTACTTTTGCTGCAAGTGCATTAGCTGCAAGTACATCATCATCTAAGTATGAGGCATTCACGGTGCAATGAGCAATTCTATAATAAGACTCCATTTCTTTCATAGGAAATAAATTATTTAAAAAACATTTTTTTTTAAATGATCGCTCGTATTGCTTGCAAATATTAGTTAGTGGACAAAAAAGAGAAGTGAAATGTCCCTTGTCAGGAATGTGATACGATAGGGTTAAGCTTCTTTTGGTCGTCTAGTTGGAATAAGAACGGATTTTAAAGTTATGTCAAACAAATATAATTAATGTAGTCTTTAATCATGAATAAGACATTAAGATGCATGACCACATAAAGATTTTGAAATTTATTTTCAAACACAATTATCGTAAAGCACATATTGGGTGAAAATAACATGGTTACATGTCGGAACATGGGGAACACTCGTTTTGGTGTTCCAAATCTCTAATGTAATAATAAAATAGAAAATTCAATCTGCATGTGTTGATAGAGAAATGTGGTATTTTGGTTATGGATTGATAGGGAAATGGGGTATTTTGGTAACCCCTCAGCCCGTCAAGTGACAATGACCCTTTAGATGCGGAATGAGGATATAAAACTTCGTGAAGGGGACTCAAGGTAAAGCTGTACGTGGAGAGACTCAAAAAGGATTGAACAAAACTTGATCGAACGACCATTAGTAGATCTTGCAGAAAAGTTAAGGTACTAAACAAAGCACAATGGTTCAAAAGCATCAACAAAGCCTACGTGATTAGTAGAAACTGGGTTTGTTTCTATAAGTTATCATGCAAAATGAAAAGTGAAGAGATCGGTAGATCAAAGAAGATCAGAAAACAGAGAAAAATAACATATAGATGAGGACCAGAACATAGATTTAAGTACATTAATGCAGGACTTCCTCCATATCCATCTATTGTCTCCCCTTTTTCATTCCAAAACCAAAACGCCATCTAGAAGAAGTTCCAACTTCATTAGACCCTCCACGTACAAACTGTAAAACAACAGACTCCACAAACCGCACTCCAATTCTTCCAGTCCAACCCCAACTTTTGGGGGAAGAACACTAGAAAAGGTGTTTGATCATCATAAGAGCAGAACACGGAGACTGAATTGAGACGTATTGTGTATTACAAACTTACACGTAAGTAGTCATAACTTTATCTGACAGTACTCCCTGTTAAGTACCCGCTTCTTCTCCCTCCAATTGGAAGTTCCCAGAACCAGAAGCCATCTATGCGAGGACTTAATGACCAAGTTGGATTCATAACCACTAGCAATGATGCATCAGCTTTCATGCCTCATAAAGCATTCCAACCTCAATACGCTGTGGCAATGGCACCCCTAAGGCAGGCAGTGCAGACCTGCAATTACTGTGCAAGACTTCATAGAAGCCAAGCAGAATCTTATCGAACCAACCACAATTATTGGTTATGTAAAACCTAGTCTTCCCTCGTATGTGTACGACACCAGCAAGCTTCGCCTCTTCTATATCAGCAACTTCTTGATGCACTTCCACTGGCGAGCCAGGCAATGAGAAACTCGAGCAGGTCTGTAAGTGCGCAATCAGTGCATTGGTAACTTGAGTGACCAAATCATCTCCTTCATGATTAAGTGAATCTGCATATCCATACTGAATCACACATCCATAAACTCCTTTGAGGCCCAGTTTATTAACAACAATTCTCTCATGCGGAGCGACTTTTGGAACCAATAAGTATCTAAGAGTAGTGAAAACAGTGACTTTGTGAAGTGATCTCATGTTCTTTATATAATGACCAAGAATGGGAGTAAGCCCGTCTTGAATATTGGTGTAAAAGAAGCATAATCCAGGAACCCTTTGTATTCCAGGCTCAGACAACAATATCTCAAGCCTGTTGAAGTTTATCTTATGTGTCAGCTCATACTCCATCTTTCTCTGCCTTCCATAGAACCAACCAAACATGATAAAGGCGAGAATAATAGATATGGCAAAAGGAATCCATCCCCCCTCAGGAATTTTTGTGAAAACAGCGCTGACATAGACACCTTCCATCACAAAGAATACACAGAAATAAAGCACAACCAGCACTATGGGAGTTCTCCAAATCATGATCATAACCAGGGTTAAGAGTATAGTGGTGATGAGCATGACTAGACTGACAACAACACCTGCAAGAGATGCTTAGTTGTTAGTAAGGTCTTTCCAGATGATTATCAAATGTACCCAAAGAAAAACAATATTATTAATGCTATGATCAACTTTTTCACAGAGTGCCATCACTTAGTTTCAATAAAGAGATCGTGAATGCTTGATTGGGTTTACAGTGTAAAGAAATTTCATTCAGTACGCTACTGCACCTCGCTTAAGCATATTTTATATTCAGCGTCTTGCCTTCGAAACCTTTATAGAAAGATTAGCAGTATCAGGGCACCGTTTTTGAGCTTTTCTTAAGTAGAAAGTATACTAATTTAAATTTCCCACCAAAACCAGAAACTTTTATATTTAGTTTGACAGATTCTGCAAAAATTCCATAGTACCTTTGGTGATCTTAAATCTCGATAAAAGTATATTTCAAACAATTGAGGTGTTTAGTACAAAATAAATCTCAAATGCTAAAAGCACAAAGTTGAAAAGCAAAACTCCTAGCAGACCCTCACAATTTATCTTCATTACTCCGGTGGTCACACACAGAGATTTTGCCGGGAAAAGAAGATGACACTAATGCAGCAATGGCATGCTTAAATAGTTGCTGTATGATATAGAATTCAGGATATCAGATACCCACCAAAAGCATTGCCAATATCTTTTCCATCTCCAAAAATAAGAATGACGGCAACACAGAGGATCATGAGGATGTAATTAATTTCTGGAGAGTAAACTTCGCCTTCTTTGTTGGGGGAAGTATGGACCACCTTTACTCGAGGAAAATAATCAAGTACTACAGATTGCTTAATTACAGAGAAGGTAGCTGATATTAATGACTGGCTTGCAACAATTGCTGAAAGTGTGGCAACAACAAACATTGGCCAGTATATAGATCCTGGAATGAACTTGTAAAACCCATCATCATGATCATTAGGATGACGAATTAAGTAAGCAGTCTGGCCGGCATATGTTAGTACCAGCGATGGATAAATTGTACATAGAAATGCTATCTGTTGAGGAAAAGTGGCATTAGACTGATACGTTGGAAAGGAATCAACACTAAGAGCTTGGGAGAGGAAGGTTCACCTGGATAGAGGCCCGATTGAAATGACCAAGATCAGCAAACAGAGCTTCTGAACCTGATATTATAAAAGAGAGTGACACAAATGTACCATGTTTCCTATTGTCAGAAGAGCAGGTTTATTTTGATGCACATCCGCAAAGCAAGCTTAGTTCATTATTAGGCATCAGTGAGTACTGAGAGCAAGTTCGAATCCACTATGGCCCAGTCCAATCAGTTGCTCGACTTTTTGGGGAGAGAGAGAGAGAGATTATTTGGACTCTAACTACTGGAACACAAACTAGAATAGGTGATTCAGATTGTGTCATGACATAATTCATCCTTGTACATAATATAGAACTCTGGTGAAATTTAAACAGTAAAGACTAAGGATACTCCATATACTATTAAGTAATCCATCAGGGCAATGTATCAGTAAAACTCCTTTTGCCTATCAAAGTTTATAGCTCAAAGTAAATTGCAGGAACAAGCAAAGGATTCAGAAATTATTCTGTAAATCTTGAAGCACATTTGTTTGTAATACATCTGATCAATGAACAGTTGAAATACAGCAGCAAAACCTGACAAAATCCTAAGAATTACAGAAATGCCCCCATATAACCTGACAACCTGGAAGTACCCATAAAATCAGAGTCTAAATTTCCATAATGACTCCTATACTTACCCTCTACAATGGTTCAAATGAAAAAAGGATTCATGCTTCTATTCAAGTCACAAGAATGCAAACCTGTCAGTCTTCGAGCTCGTGTAACGTAAAATAACAGTAAGCTCACCTGTAATACAAAGCACAGTTCCACCAAGTAATAGCCAACCTTCCTTGCCATTTCTCTGGAAGAAATGGACAATGTAGTGTGGTGACAAGGCCTTGAATATACTCGGATAATGCTTTATGATGCTGTAAATTCCTACAAGTGGGGTGGTCAACGTCCATGCTCCCATGATGGGAGAAAAGAGGAAACTCACTTTAGATGTACCAAACTTTTGCAGTAGGAACAGAACGATAAGAACTATCGCAGAGAGTGCTTCCACCAAAGCTGAAAAAAAGTGAATATGTGTAAACATACGAATGCCGGATCCTTTTTTCATTCACTTCAAACATAATGCGGATCTGATGGGCTTAACAATTTCCCACCTTGAAAAAATAAAAATAATATGGATAGTTGTAGATTCTTACATTTGCTAACAGAAGGAAAAGGTGCTCTCACTCCATCCATTGCCGATAACACTATCAACAAATATAATAAGTCAAAAACTCAAAACCCCAAGCAGAAATCTCAGCAATGGGGGAAAAATGGGATGGTGACTAACCTGAAATTGCAGGGGTAAGTATACCATCACCAATTAGCATACACATCCCCAACATAGCAATAAAAAGTAGTACCCTCCTTGCAACTATGCTCCGTTCAAAGAATTTTCCAAGCCTACTTTGCTTTTCAGTGCCCTCTGGCAAGCCATGTCGTGAAACACCAGAGTTTAATTCTACATGTTTGGGATGGAGGATGCCAACATTCACTTTCCTACATAGCAACGAGTACAATGCAAATGTCCCACCTGCAATAGCAGTTGTCTTCCTCAATCAAAAACATAACAGCTCATATTATGAGAGGGAAATCAATTTTAATTTCCAAAAGACCATCAGAAAGGTCCAAAGACCAAATTGAAGAAGGAGAACTGACATCATCAGACACCTCCAAGCTTGTTGTAGGTTAACTTAATCTCTGGAGTATACTTGCTTCTAAAACATTAAAAAGCTTTGAAATGACATACTAGCAATGTTTCCCCAGTGTCGACAACTTCATGAATTTGCAATAAAATACTTTCAACATGACAATAATAGACACTCTTCATTAAAAAGGATCTCCATTGTTTAATGTGCCACCAAGAGAAAGATCCAATATGTTCACAAACAAATAATTGTCTGACTCATGGAGTGGCTCTAAACTACTCAGCATCGTTAACGGCTTAAACCACAATGCTCTAGGAAATTGTAAAGTCCACTTATAATAAACATAACCATTTTGCAGGTCATAAGATTTCTAAATTGTTTTACTATTTTCAATTTCAAAAAACCTTCCTTCAGGTGTCACTCCTGCTAGCATTTTCTTGTTCACTCAGCTGGAGTTGTAATTCTCTCTTTGGTAGTGTACTTTTCAGCAAAAACTAGAGTAGAACCATGAAGGAGATGACTCAAAATACTTTACCTAGCTCTCTATAAAAAAACAAAGAGGTACTACTGTACAAATCTAGAGCTTCAAGAGAGACAACTACTCCAAAATAGCTTTCGAGCCATCACGTGCCACCAATTTTAAATTCTTGGGGCAACAACTGCGTGCAGAACTCCAAATACCACTTTTTCAATTAGACTGGTTTTAGAATTGTAGAACAATGTGCAATGGTGCGTGTAGAAGGAGCTACAGAGTGGACTAGAGTATGTGGGAACCAGTAGAATTAGCAAAGCAACTGTAAGAAATGAATATAATACAAACCAAACTAAATCAAAAACATTATTAGGTCTTGTATTGACCTTCGCCCTGATCATCAGCTTTGAGAGCTACTCCCGCATACTTTACAACACCAATGAGGGTGAGCGTCCAAAACATGATACTGTAGATCCCTAAGTAGTCTTCTTCTGTTGGAGACTTTAGTGGCATTGACGGGTACACGTATAGGGGAGATGTTACTAGGCCTCCAAACACGACCCCAAGTGTCTTGTAGGCAAGTATCAGAGTAGCCCCTCTTCCCTTCCCCTGTTTCAAACACTATCTTTACTCAGAACATCTGACTGATCATTAAATTGTTAAGGTATAATTCAAATAGCACAATGACAAATTCCAAAATATATAAAAGACTAAAAATCGGGAAGAAAAGCAGTAAACTAGGTTCAACCGCAGCAACTTTCATGGCCAAAGACATGGTTACATGCTTATTAAGCTGTTACACAGCAAAGGGTGTCATGATTGATGCACAAAAAATTGACATTTTCTGCACAAACAGTTGTTCCACATGATATCTGAGCTTGAAGTCCAAGTTTCCGGTTCTTAACACTCTCTGATCTGGTTATTCTGCTTATATTTCTTACGTTAGTAGCTTCTGCGCGGAGTCTCTTTGACGTTCACATACACATGTAATGCCCGGCGTTCGAAAGAGGAGGATTTCTCACAAATATGCTTGACGTATGTGATGTTTTCTTTCAGAACAAACAGTTGCTGAAATAAAAACTGAAAAAGTTCTAAATTTTCAGCCATTCAACTGATATGCATTATTCATTGTAAACACCCACTTGGAAATCACAATAAAAATTGGAAAAAAAACAACAAAACGAAGCTCACTGACCCAACTAATCAGACTTTCGGAAACCAAAACATTCACAACAACGATGAGAAATCGCAAAGGCCTCGCCTTTTCTCCACGGCAGTCCCACTCTGAATCCGAAAGACTCAAACTTTCCAAGTATCCCGCACAGACAAGACAAAAACAGAGACACCCGTATCCAAGAAAAAGCGTCCGCGCCAGCAAACACAGACAGTACCTTGTCCAGACGATGACGACCCCGCGGGCCGCGACCGGACTCGACCCCGATCTCCAACGCGGCCGCCGCCGCCGCCTCCGGCGGCCCGACCGGCTGATTCGTGGCCATCGCCGCCCGCCCACCCAGCAAGCCACGAGAGAGAGAGAGAGAGAGAGAGAGCGGCGACCTGTCTTCTGCTAGCCCCACACTTTCGGCTGTCTCATGATGGCGTGCGTTTCGTGTCCTACTTATGATTTCGACGGCATGCCTTAACGACAGTCCACGAGGACTCCGCGTACTGCGAGTCCGCCCGCCTATATTGTTTTTTCCATGCAAATGCCCCGCATGACTCACGTGCGGCTGAGCCAAAAAGTCGTAGGAATCGATCTTCGTGACGTGAAATTTTTCGTATCAATCCAACACGCGCCGCACGCCTGATTAATCTGAATGCCCGTCGTAAAAGGCTGCAGTCATGATCGTATAATTACTCTATCTACTGCAGGCGGACACTCGCGACCTGATCTTGCAAAGCCTGGTCCGACCATGGATATAGGAACATAATCTCCTTCATAAATCTGTCTTGGGAATTTGAGTCGGCATGTTAAATTTGAAAGGCGGATATTTGTTTGGAATCGCTTAAAAAGGGTAATCTTGTGTATTTGCGAAATTAGAGAAGTCGGGAAAGATTACAATAAGCGTAGAATATCATGGAAATATCGTATACGGATCTATATATCAATAGCTCTATTCTTATCATTTATGAAAAGAAAATGTGATCACAAGTCATATCAAACGGGACAAACTTAAATGTGGATCCCTTATATGTTTATATTTGACGTAAAAACAAATGAAATAAAAGAGTGTCTATCTTAAAATTGAAAGGAGCATTTTCCTTTTTTTGTGTGTCTTTTTTACCCTCCAAAAGCTCCATTTAGTAGTAAAAAGAGTGGGGGCGTTTACGGAAGGTGCTTCGTCGGCTCGTTGAATCTTTTGCTTCCCCCGGTGATTCCGAATATTCCACCTTTGTAAGAAAATTTTAAGCATCCACGGGCACGAAGCCCATGACATCTTTAGGACTTTGAAGGTAGAGTGAACTCAGCAAAAAGACTAGCCAAAAAATAAAGAAAAATCAGAAGGTTTATCAATAGGCCAACTTCGTCATGGGTGAGTCCGTGGTCCTTTGTGGACATCTATGCTTAGGCCACAAATCTTAATCATTCAACAGATCTCGATTTGGAAGGTTGGGTAGTTTTGCTTTTCGACCTAATAGTGAAAATATGTTGAGTTATAATACATGAGAGGGGATTTATTTTAGGAGTGAGTGGTTTTTAGTCCGGTCCGATCCCACCCAAAAATCGGTAATCGGACTAGAAGGACCAGATTGGACTACCTAGTCCTGAGACCAAACTTGTCGATCTGGTTCTGGGGTGATCCAATAGAGTTGGTTGATTTATGAATAATACCCATGGAACTAGGAAAAGAGGAGAGAGGAGAGTGGGACACTTGAGAAGGGAAGGGAAAGAAATTTGTGTGAGAATTAAAAAATAATTAAAATAATTAGAAAAATCTAAGTTTGGTTTGGGTGGTTCGGTTTCCCTCTCCCTCCTCCGGGAACCAGGGACTAGATCAAAATCATATGTTCCAATTTTTTATAATCGGGAATTGGACCGATGTCTCCAAGAACAACCTAGAATTGGCTAATATGATGCAAGCGATCTTTGACTTGATCGGTCTATGTTGCTTACCCTTAATTTTTTTTTTTTTTTTTGGGTAAAGTATTGCGTACCCTTAATTTATTTATTTATTAATAGAACAAAATTGGTCATACGCAATATATGACCGACGTCACTTATGATGACCGCAATTAATAGATGCGTTTGGCCATATTTCGCGGCACTTTGAAATGCCCCCGTGAACTACTTAATTTAGGTCATTCATTACATGATCTCCCTACATTTCTGCTTATGCTGCTTTTTCAACAAAATCCGAATCACTTAATTTTCCCTTCAATGGGCGCATATACCTAGAACACATCAAATGTGGTTTCAATATAAAATTATAATTGGATTCGTGTCATGTGTCTAATAAATTTGAATCCGTGTCGTGAGGGTCGACCATTTTTTGAACCGAATGTCCTAGTAAGTGATGACAAATGATCTCGCGATGTCAGAACCTAAATAGGAAAAAAAATTTCTCATAAGTCTATCTTGAAAATATATTTTCTAATATGAGATTTGTTTTGGACGAGATCCTTCGAGTTCTAGCATGAATTCGAAAGACTTGTGCAGTTTTCTTGGTGCGAGACTGGTTTTTGATTAAGGTGTTCGTGTAGATTTGCTTAAAAAAGAGATATTATATATTGTTTTAAAAATGTGAAAACGAAGAAGGTTACGATAAGTTTTAAAATTATGAAGATTTTATATGTAAATATATATCGAAAGTAATTATATCCGTCGCAAATAAAAGTCAAAGTCTTGCAACTGGTCCTGATATTTGAAGAAGAAGAAGAAGAAGAGATTAATATCACAAAGAACCCTAAATTATGATCATTATAATATTAATACCCAAAATATTTATTTTGTCATAAAAATTTTTAAACTATACCTCAAATATTTTTTGGCAAGCTTGTCTTAGTGTGACAAAAAAAAATCCTAAATTTTTATCACATTAGTACAAGTTTACGATATTGATGACGCAAAAAAAAAAAAAAGTTTGGGCATTAGTGTCATAATGAGCAACTTTTAGAGATTTTTATGATAGATAAATATATGTTTATTATGCCAATATAAGTTTGGGAGTTTCGATGATACAAAAAAAGGTTTAGATATCGATATCACAATGTATAGTTCAAAGTTTTTGGTGATATTTTCTCAAAAATAAAATGTGCTAAAAAGTTCATATGCGACACTAACTTAAATCTAGACTCTTTATTTTAATTATTTTGGACATGAAAACAGATAGAATTCAAGATTTTCTAGGTAAAAGCTTTCCTTTTCTGCTGCCCCGCGCGACATTTATAAATCACATCAAACAAGAGCTTCATAACAAAAACACCAGCAGAGTTTCAATCCCGGCGGCTCAAAATATTCCACCACTCGCCATGACATTTAGGACTTGGGAGGTATACATGATGTACGAGATTGTGACCATAGCGGTCTGTTCAAAAAATATCAACAGGTTTATAGAAAGACCAACTTCATCCTAGGTAGGTCTAAGGTTTCCCAGGACAATCGCTGCCGTCGCAATCTTTTGCCGTTGGATCTCAACCCATTTGACAATTTTGTTTGTAATATTTTGCTTTTTGATTTGATAATTAAAATCTATTAAAACACGATGCGCACGAGAGACAAAAGATCATTTCAATAAAATTGGCCATACTTGAGACGTGAATGGCACCACTTATGATGGCTGCCACTGTAAGATGTATCTAGTGATCTTTTTTAAGCACTCCCCGTGAAGTACTTTATTTAGGTCATTTGTTATATGATGTTTTTAGACTTGCTAGACGAGAAATTTCAACTACCATTATAAATTTGAAATGCAACAAATGAGTTTCTATAATTTTGATAGAGTGACTGCTTTTCGATTAAAGTGTTTGCTTGGATTTGCTTTAAAAGAGTACTTTCATATTTTTATAAATTCAAAACTGGTGAAGATTAAGACAAGGTTAAAAGATAACGAATATTATATAAATCTACATATCAGTAGCTATATCCGCATCAAATACAAGTCAAGTCACAGAACTGGTTGTTCTGAAATGTGGAAAAGATAAAAAAAAAAAAATATAAAAATAAAAGGTGCTCACAAGTCAATATCAGACAGACATAAGTCAATATCAGGACTTGGGAGGCATGGATAATGGAGGAGGCTGGGACCCTCAGTAGGTTGACTCGTCAAGAGATATCAGAAGGTTTACCAAGAGACCAACTTCGTTATGGGTCAATTTAGGGTTTTCTGTACATATCCGTGCCCTTGCAATCTTTCACTGTTAGATTGAAATGTCATAGATCTTAATTATGCTATAGGTCTTCGCTTAGGGTGGAGAAATGCAGTTTCAAGTATTGGGTTCAACTCCCATATGTTATGCAAAAAGAGAAAATAAAAGAAAGTAAAAGTCATAAAGAGAGAGAACAGAAAATATATGACAACAAAAAAATATAGAGATAAGTATATCGGAAGTCCTAAAATTTATTACGAAAGTGCAATCAAATCTAAAAATTTTCAAAAAATTCAATCAAGTCCTAAAACTTATCATGAAAATACAATTAAGTTTTAAAACTTTTAAAAGTTTAATCAAATTTTAAAACTTGTCATAAAAAAACAATCGAATCCTAAAATTTTCAAAAAGTATAATCAACTAAAGGATTTGATTAGACTAATTTGACAAGTTTTAGGATTTTATTATACTTTTTAAAATTTTTATAACTTAATTACACTTTAGTCATAAGTTTTAGAATTTCCAATAAACTTATCCTAAAAACATATATTAGTTTGGATGGTTGTGATATTTTACATTTCAACCTCATAGTGAAAATCTATTAAGGCATGTTGATACTTGTCACTTCAACAAAATTGGCCATTTGCAACATAGGACCGGTGTCCCTTATGAGACTTCCATGGCAAGATGCATCTAGTGATCTTTTGTGGCACTTTGAAATGACCCTATAAGATACTAAATTTAGGTCATTGTTAGATTGTCTCTTGATGTTTCTACTGTATAACTTCTTTCAACAAAAATTGACGACATTTTTTGTCATCATCTTGGCAATTTATTTGTGTCACAATTAAATTTGTTTATTTGAAAAACAATTAGAGACGTCTTTTTCAAAATTGTGGTGGCATTTTATTTGTGAAAATAGTAAACTTGTTATCTATAAATTTTTCTTTCACACTCTTTCAGCTCAAAACCTGTTTTGTTCCTCATTGAAGGGATTTTACGGCATTTCACTCGCGATAGTAAGATGAACTCATCGGTCCTGAGGGTTGTTCCGCTCTTCATGATGGTGGAAGATTGCTATAGAAGCTTCAAGTAATTAACAAAGGAGTTGTCCTTAATTGTTCTTCTCTTTTCTACTGTCATACAAGATCAACTATATGTTTAATGAAAAAAATGATGCATGGTCCATCTTGATGAGCCGAAATTCTAGATTGTTTGACTTAGAATCCATGTCATCCCAGCTACATCTGTCAAGTTACATTTTGTTGTTAAGAAATGGAACTTAACACCCTCTTCTATTTTTTGGCCACCTAATGAAAATTTTTATTCACATTAGTTATTTTTTGCATTGATAAACTCTATGAATGCATCATAGCCATGCCAACCTTCATTAAATTGGCATGCATGCGGGGTGATTTATACCACATTTCTATTTTCAAAAATAAGTCACTAAATTCCGAGATAAGTTTTTTATGCCGCTTGTTGAATTATGTATGTAGATAATAACGTATTTAGTGATGCTCCATAGTGGTATAATGATTATTTCATTGATACCTTACCAAAAACTAAACCCGATCATTCGCCTGGCTGCCCACAGGGCCGCCCAAGTCAGCCTGGTCCCACCCCGACTTTTTGGTTAGGACATAGTAAGGGCATTTATTGAGAATGGCCTAACCCAACCTGGTTCGAAGAATTGTTTGGGCAAAAATTTAGGCCCGATTTTTAGGTCCTGGCTGACCTACTGTATGATCATCCCACTAACATCGTACAATAAAAGCGGTTCACAATCTATAATTGAACTTGGTAGTGGTATTATTTTATTAGAATACTTAATAACCTGTTAGCTGGGGCCACTTTAAATTTCAAAACAAATTAATAACAACCACTAAATTTTAAAAGATTTGTGAGTCTATGGTTTCACGTGGCCATCCGTGACCTCGCAATTTTTTGCCGTTCGGTTGCCGTTGGGTAGAGACGCCATAGATCTCAATCGTTCGACAGATTTGGTTATAATATTTTGCTTTGCCAGTTGATAATTAAAATCTAATGAAACATGATGTGCACAAAAGACCACAGATCACTTCAACAAAATTGGACCTACATTAGACATGAATGGCGTCACTTATGATGATTGTCGCAGTAAAGTACATCGGTGACTTTTGTGTACCCCATAAAGTACTTTATTTAGATCATTTCTTACGTGATCTTTTCAAATTTTCTGGACGAAAACTTTCGACTTCTATAATAAAGTTCAAAGACACGTCAGGTTTTATAATTTTGTTGAGTGACTACTTTTCGATAAAAGTTTTTGCCTGGATTTGCTTAACTAGAGCAATTTTATTTTTTAAAATTCGAATATGAAGAATCTTAAAACAAGTTTAAAAGATAACGGATATTATAATTCTACATATCAATAGCTACATCCGTGCCAAATAAAAGTCAAGTCACAGAAGTGGGAGTTCTGAATTGTGGAATGGATGAAAAAATAAAAGGTGCTACCCACTCCGCTGCGGGCACGTTGGTTCGAGCATTTCCCTCATCCTGGTTGGGGGGAGGTTCGAGTCACCATGTGCATAATTGCGCAACTTAAGTGCGGCACCGTGGGAGGTGAGTTTTTGTGCTAGCGTCGCCTCATGTTTATGTAGCCGATTCTTTAGCTATATGGCGGTTCCCGGATCATAATAATAATAATAATAATAATAATAATAATAATAAATGTGTTGACAAGTCATAAGTGGAATATATATATCGAGCCACCTTTTAGGACATTTTTTTGTTGGTCGAAAGCTACCATTTAGGACTCGATCGACCTAAAAAAATTTCCACAACCCTATGATAGTCAGGACCTAGGAGGTAGAGATGATGGATGAAGCTGGACCCACAGCAGTAAGACTAGTCAAAAGACATCAAAAAGTTTTGTTGCTCTTAGTTGCTCTACAGATCTCGGCTTAGGGTAAAAATATTTAATTTCAAGTATTGGATTCGATTTCCATGTCCCGCAAAAAATCAAAGTAAAAGAGAGAGAAGAGTTAGAGTATGACAAAAAAAAAAAAAATCTTAATTTGGATGGTTGTGATATTTTATATTTCGATTCAATAACAAAAATTCGTTAAAGCACGATGCACATGAGGGACCACAGACCACTACAACAAAATTGATCATTTGCGACGCAGGACTAGTGTCATTTCTAAGACTCCCATGATAATATGCATCTAATGATCTTTTGTGGGCACTGTGAAATGCCCCATAAAGTACTTAATTTAGGTTAGAAGTACATTTTCTCTTGAGTTTCTACTTATGAACATTTTTTGTCATCAATTTGACAATTTATTTGTCACAAGTAAACTTGTTTATTTGATAAATGATTAGAGACATTTATTGATATCCTGGTGACATTTTATTTGTGCAAATAGTAAACATGGAATTTATAAATTTTTCTTTCACACTTATTTAGCTCAAAACTTGTTTTGTTCCTCATTCAAGGGATTTTGCGGCATTTCGCCCGCAATAGTAAGATGGGCTCATCCGTCCAAAGGGGGTTAATCCGATCTTCATGATGGTGGAAGATTGCTATAGAAGCTTCAAGTAATTAATAAAGGAGTTGTCCTTAATTGTTATTCTCTTTTCTACAGTCATACAAGATCAACCATGTGTTTAATGAAAAAAATGATGCATGGTCCATCTTGATGAGCCGAAATTCTAGATTAATTGACTTAAAATCCATGTCTTCCCAATTGCATCTGTCAAGTTACATTTTGTTGTTAAGAAATGGAACTTAACACCCTCTTCTATTTTTTGGCCCTCTAATGAAAAATTTTATCCACGTCACACTACAACGTCATCTTGCTAGTTACCTTTTACAATAGCCATGCAATTGTCATGCATGCTGGTGATTTATACCACATTTCTATTTTCAAATATAAGTTACTAAATTCTGAGGTAATTTTTTTATGCCGCTTGTTTAATATTATAAATAGATAATAATGTATTTAGTGACGTTCCGTAGCGGCAGAATAATTATTTTGTTGATACTTTATTGAAAACTAAACCCGATCATTCGCCTGGTTACCCACGAGCCGCCGAAGTCAATGTGGCCAGACCCATGAGGGCGTCAGACTTTTTTGTTAGGCTTGAGCAAGGGCATTTAGTGAGAAATCTGGGCCTAGCCCGACCTGACCGGAAGATCTGTGCATAAATGTTTTGGTGGGTATGTTTGGGCAAAAATTTAGGTACGATTGTAAGGTCCTAGCTGGGCCTCCTCAATGATCATCCCCACTAGCGGCTAATTGAGCAAACATTGGACAATAAAAGCGGTTCATAATCCATAATTGAATTTCATAGTGATATTATTTACCCACTTTAAATTTTAAAAGCAATTGATAATCTACCACGGAATTTGACAGTAATAATTTACAAAAAACACTAACCAAGCAGATAATGTTACAAATGAAAATGATCGATTATCTACTATTGAAATTCCCAGTGGTGAAATTATTATCTCATTGATAACTTACGATTGACCGACGGAGCCCCTTTAAAACTTACAAAAGTAGTTTATCAACTATTGAATTAAACATCGGTAAATTCATTATTTTGTTAGTATTTTACTAACAATGCAGCTGATAATCCACTCTTGAATTTGACATTGATAAAATCATTATCGGTTACTAGCTAATGAATAGCTAACTGGCCATATAGTTTACCGATCACATTTTTCTTACTAGCACAATTTGAAACTTACTGACCCCGTTCAAATTTAGAATCTCGGAACATTAGCCTATTTTACATTTGTTATTTTCTATACAGAAAACGAAAATTTTCAGATTAATATGTGATCACTTTTTCACTATAGCTCGGTCGAAAATTTAAGCCAATGATTCCGACTTTTTCCTATCAAGTACCACACAAGAACAACATCCTTCCCTTCATATAAGTGCAACTTGGGAGGTAACGCTCCCCGAGTTCCTCAGTTCACCAGATGGACTGGAGTACAATCTCTTCTTTGCAGTTTTTTATGGAAACAATTTCTCAACTCCGCAACCTTTCCAACTTACACTACTTGGACCTCACCAAAATATACGATCTGGTTTTGCTCAAGAACTCGCCTAGTTGCAACGGATGTCGAAATTGTCCTGCTTGAATCAATTGCGCCTATCTGGTGTTGACCTTTCGAAAGCCGAGGATCGGTCGTCTTCCATCAACATGCTTCCTTCTCTGCAATGTTGGCAACTACTAGAACAAATTTCTCACTCTCTGCATTTCAATTTCACTTCTCTCAGTCTTGCATTCCTTGATCTCACAGTGATAATCGACAACATCTGGCATCTTAGCCTGCTGGATAATCCATTAATAAGCTAGAAGGTGAAAATTCAAAAAGCTTTTATCAGTCTTCAGCAAATCGCCGGCAGTCCATTGAGATCAAACAACTATAGGGCATCCAAGAGAGAACTCCACTCGGCGAATCTCAGGGGTCCGACAGAGTTGTCCATTACATCTAATCACTTTGCAAATCATTTAATTGACATGTCGGGCTGCAAAGTCAGTCCAGAGTTTCTGAGATGGCTTCGAAGGCAAATGTCCATTCCGTTGATGTCGAACAGTGACATCTCAGCTGAAATTCCCGATTGGCTCCCTGTCAGTTCATCGAATGCCATATGGTTCATCTCTTCGGAAATATGTTCAGAGGCTGAATTACTGAATGAAAGATGCGGCCTTTCCGAGCATTGCTGCTTCCTCGTGATAATTGCAGCTGAGGCATTTTGAATTCTCTTTGCCATCTGCAGCCATCACAACAAATTCTTGCCTAATCTTTCAGGAAGGATTCTTCACGGATTTAAACAACTTCTTGCCTAAATGGCGAAGGGGTATCAATCATTGGTCAAGTGGGACGTACTATTTCTCCTACACAGGGCCTTGTTTATATGCTAACAGAACCTACCAAATGTTCCTGCTGACGCTTTGACATTTCTTTTCCGTTGTTGATCTTTCAGTAGACAGATAAGATGGACAAATACATGAGAATTGACTATGCTCAATGGCCTTCAGAATTTGTGCTCTCTTGAAGTTATTGGAGCGGAAGAATCCCTTCAAACATTGGGAACTTGATATATTATGCATAGCACTCTAAATGAGCTTCCGGGATTCGTTTACGGGCCCATCACTCCTCTCGCATTGAAAATTCTCACCTATTCATCACTGGCAGCAAGTTTCCAGGCCGGCCTTGCCTTCAGATTTCTGCTTGATCAGAAATCTCCCAAAAGTCTTCAGAATCAGCATCCGCATCAAGAAGGCTTGACCATCTATTATTCATCCATTTCTATCAATAGACCAAGAACTCGGCTGTTAACTCTAACTGTCTAGCTGGTGCACTTTACAAAAGAAGTCAAGAAAGGAAAAAAACTCATACGTTCTAAATCAATACAATAAGCTCTCAGAAATGTGCAACCACCTACCCACAGAGGATTCTATTGGTTAAGTCGATTTGGACAAATGAGTTTAAGACTCAGTAGTTTTGATCATGTAGTTTACTTCTCCCCATCATGAAAAGCTTGGTAGATATGAACAGGCAATTCAAGCGGGGTTACTTCTTCATTCCGAGTCCAATGTCCGGATAGTTGCAACCTTGAAAAATCTCGATTCGAGCGATAATTGTCTCCAAGGGACATTCCCTATGTCATCGTTGAACATTATCACTGTCTTAGTTTCCTTGATGTCTATGGGAATTCACTAGATGGAGAATTCTCGAAAAACTTGAGCTGTTTCTGCATTTTGCAAGTACTACGCTTGAGTTATATTAACTTCAGTGGGAAGATCTCAGACACCAAAGATGGTATGCTGTCTGTTGACTGCAAAGTAATCCGAAGGTTATTGATGTTTCCAGCAGCAATTTCAGTCTTTTATTTATTTTGATGAAGCCCACAAACCGAGTATATGCAGTTGACTAGTCATTGTGACCATTTTGCACGAGAACAAGAGTCGCGAAAAGCTCAAAGAAAACCATCAAAATCACGATTTGCAGGAATGTAATTTTCTTACCATACTACATCAGATCATTTGGGGTTTATCATTCTTGAGAAAAATTACTTTATGAGGATATTCCTTTGCAGCTATGCCACCTTACTTATGTCTAGTATTTTAAGCCTAGCACATAACAAGACCCCCGTAGGCATTCCTCATTGTTCTAATAACTTCTCCAAATGTGGACCAATTAACTTTTGATCCTTATTTGGGATTCTGGTGGGTTTTTTTTTTTTTTTTTTTTTTTTTTTTTTTTGTTATGGTTAATATAAAAGGAGCAACCCTAAAATTCACTTGACTTTAGAATTTGAACCTCTTCTTCAAATGTGGACCTTTCAAGCAATGCATCGGAAGGACATATATCGGAAGGGCCATCTAAGTTCACTCCACTTCATAATTTGAACCTCTCTTAGAAAAAGAACTTGAGGCATTTCGAATCACTGGATCTATTCATTAACAAGTTATCAAGTGAAATCCCTCATAGCAGATCCAATTTAGACTTTTTAAATTGTTTGGATCTTTCCTTTAACGATTGTCTGGTCTTGTTCAATTGAGCAATCACCTAAGCACTCTTGATGATTAATCTGTTTATTGCTGCAACGACGGACTTTGCGTAAGTCCTCCTTTCAAAGTTTGGCCTAGAGACGAGATGGTCATACTTCAAGCGACAATGAGTCTGATGAAGGAGACTTCATAGTTGTTTGGTTTTATTCAGGACTGTGATCGGGGTTCATGGTGGCATTCTTGGGAATTTGTGGCATATTATATTTCAAGCAATTATGGATAATCTCCTATTTTAGGGTAGTGGATAGGAGTATTTCCAATTCCAACTATGCAATTAAAAGATTATTTTATTTGGACACGTTATTTCCTATCTATGTTAAAAAGTGATAAATGTTCAGATGAGTTTAAACTTCGTTAGGTTCGCGAATCAATTCAGTGAGATAAAATCAACAACGTCAGTTGCTCTTCGATTCTCAAGTTCGATAGGAAATCTTCTGTCCCTACTTCCACTTTCTCAGACCAACCACTCGCACTTTCCACATCTTCCAAAATTGAGCCTATTGTAAGGGCACGCAGAAATGAACCAAAGGTGCTGGCTTTGGAAAATGGAAATCAATAATATAATTTAATCTGTTTACTGCATGATGAATCAAAGTTTTAGCACCGTTTTGAAGTACTCCTTTCTAGGCAGCAAATCTTGAATTTGGAATTAATCACATGTGCATATACATTGGATACATTTTCCCATAAGAAGACTCTAGCTATTTATTTATGTTGATTCATACAAGATCTGCAGGTGTTTTACATGGTATGAGCTCAATTTCCAGATAAGATGGTTGCTATAAGGGTGCTCGGATTGGCTATATGTATGTAGAAATCTTGTGTAGATTTTCACAACCAATCACACCATCATATCATAGCTTGAAAAAGAGTGAGACGAGAAGGTCACCAACATGGCTTCCCAAAGAGTTTGTTTATTCTTAGGTATTCTTTGCCTGATTTCTCTTTGCTTTACATATAGGCTCCATTTGTTTAGCATAAAATGAACCATTTGAAAAACGTTTTCTAAAAAAATAATTTCTTTTATTGCTTGAAATGAATACTTAATAAAAAATGTTTTCATTATTGATAACAACTTATGTCTAAACATATTCATTGATGATGACATTTTTATTTTTTCGTTCATTTTTCTAAGCAATATGAGTGATCATTTTTAGGATAATGTTTTCCAATTATTCATTTTCCTCGAAACAAACGCACCCTAAGGTTAAGTTTCATAAGCATTCATCTAGTAATTCATTTTGTTTAAGGTGGGCTACGACATTACCAAAATATGACGAGATGGTTTCATATTTGATAGGATTGATAGCCAAACCTAGAACTCTCAGCAGGTTTCTTGACTTAAATATTCCACATCTTGTCTAATTAGTCACAGTAGCTATCAGTTTGTTATATGTAAGTATGATGATTGCTGGAATTTCTTGAATCTTGTATCTCAGAAATGTCAGCTGCGAGGGATGTCAAGAAAGACACGACTCAGTAGACGGATATAGGGTTGTGTGAGCAGCATCCTGACTGCAACTTTACCTGCATGAGCTTCTTTCGAGCAGATGAAGGAACCTGCAAGAAGGTCGTTGGTCGTTGCTTGTGTGTATATCATATTGCGGCGCCAAGTTAAATTGTTTCTTCTCATGGTTTAAATCGTTATGAATAAAAATTATACCTTCCATACAAATTGCCCTTCTTGTTTCAACTTTTCCTACAAAAAACTCATGTTTCTTAGGCTCGTGGATGGATGATGTTGTACAGGTTCGTGGAGCAGTGAAACTTCCCTATTTACTTTGATCATCTCTATCGTTAGGGAGAATATTACATGTAAAAATCATATCATGTGTCCATAATACAGAGAGAAGTCGATCAAAGTGCGGATTTTAATAATGTAGCGTGTTCCCCCAACTATGACTCGGCCCGGGCCGGCTCAAACATGTCAATATTCAAATTGATATATACTGTGGAGAGGCCCGGACAATGCATTAAACCCGATCTTTTAGTCCGGTTCAAGATGAACCCATTAAATAACTCCTATTAATGACCAGGCCACTCACTAGCGTTTCAAGAAAAAGAAACACCGATTCAGCTAGAGTCGGTTCACGAATCACAGACATCAACTCTTGTAGTTATCATACTTCCGGAGCATCCTTCAGTGTTCACGTGTGACTATATCATGACACATAGATGCACGTTTAATGAGGGTGCATCTTCATTGATTGGTTCCTACCAACATATGCTTACATTACCTACCATAGAACAGAAAACGAAGGCAAATAAACAGGAGGACGACGGAGGTAACCCGGGAGACTTCAAACCTTGAAATCATGAAGCGTCCTGATGCCAAACCTATGACACTTCCGCAAGCGAGGAAACATTACTCACCAGGAGCGATTGGATCCTGAAATCAGTAGCTTCACATCAACCGACCTAATCAACTGTGCAAACAGAAATAAAACAAAGAAGAAAAAAACACAACCAAGAAAAGGGTGGTTGTATAAGTAACAACGATTGTCTCACGTAATCATTGCAGCACCAGATTTTTTCCGTTGACAAACAGATTCGAAACGCATGTAATTGTAAGACAAAAAGCACCAAACTAATTGATTTCCTCTGAATGTCCTTGCAGTTTGCCAACGATGGCTTGTGCTGCAATCTGTGCTCTTCATTTCGAGAATGCATTCACTGGACACGGAAAGTGTTTTCGTTTGAGAATGGCTCAGATTCTTGAACCAGATAACCCATGAAAGCATTCCAGACGTGCTTGCCAGAACGATTTCAAGTGAAGGGACAAAAAAATAATCAGTTTGCATGCCGATGTCAATCCAAAGCATGCCTAATGGGCACTGGGTTATCCAATTAGGAACATCTCTCACTCAGTCGGAAGATAATTTAATCGTCCTTCTATATTACGTGTAATTTATAGGGAAAAAGCCACCAAAAACCCAAAACTTTGCCTCGAGTGACAGATTTAAACTTTGTTTTGTGACGTGAAAAATCCCGAAGTTTGCTAACTGTGACACATTTACCCCAAACTTTTATTTGTGACACAAAAAACCCCAAACTTTCATTTGTGCGACACATTTACCCTAAATCATAAGGGCGTTTTGGTCTTTTTACTTTTAAAAACTTTTTTTTTTTCTTCTTCTTCTTCCTTCCCTCCGCCAGCCATGGCGGAGCCGGCGGAGGGAAGCCGGCGTCAGGTGAGGGAGGCCCTTGATTGGGTTGGACGAGGGCCTCCCTCGCCCGGCGCCGGCGGGGTGCCCTCGCCAAATCTGGCGAGGGCACCCTCACCCGATGCTCGACGTCGGCGAGAGCACCCCTCGCCAGATCTGGCGAGGGCACCCCTTGCCGGCGTCGGGCGAGGGAGGCCCTCGTCCGACCCAGTTGAGAGCCTCCCTCGCTTGACGTCGGCGAGGGCGGCCCTAGCCAGCCCAGGCGAGGGCGACCCTCGCCCGACGCCGGCGAGGGCTGCCGGCGAGGGCAACCCTCACTAGACGCCGGATTCCCTCTGCCGGCTTCGCCATGGCTGGCGGAGGGAAGAAAGAAGAAGAAAAAAATAAAAAAGAAAAAAGAAAAAGAAAAAAGAAAAAAGAAGACGAAAATACCCTTAACAGGGTAAATGTGTCACAGTTGGCAAACTTCGGGGTTTTTCACGTTACAAAACAAAGTTCGGGGTAAATTTGTCACTCAAGGCAAAGTTTGGGGTTTTTTTGTGGCTTTTTCCCTAATTTATATGTATAAATGGAATACTTCAAAAGCAACCGCCCTTGGGAATGTCCAACCAAACATGTTGATAGGGTCGAGATGTCACAATTTAGATATGACTTAGAAGCAAACACAGATTAGTTACGTCATTCTACTAATTTCGTAGCCTATATATTAAGATAGACAATGTGACATCCTGAAATTTGACCTTGTCTCGATAATATGAAATGGTTGTTTCATCGACGCGCTTATGGTTAATTTACTCGAAACTGATCACTCACGAGTTAACTAATTTATCAGCTGAGCCTGTTAAGGGATATAAACATGACAGATTAGAGAATTTGATCGGAAATCGACTACTCGACCATAATAATCGGCAAGGATCAATGCGACACCGTTATAATCAATTAGCGAAAGGGTATAAGCTGATTCGATGGAATTGCGTAGTCAGATTGCGAGTGGTTCCGTACGATAGCGATATTCGTGTTGAACCGTGATAACCCAATTTTTTGCTGATATTATGCTCAGAACATGTAATTGAAACCTCGCGATTTTTGTGGCAACTGAGAGTCATCTACGAGTCGGAGATGCACAAACATGAATCGAAAATTATCGACCATGAGTCAAAAGCGCTAAAATCCCTAAAAAGCTACTCAATAGGTTTGGTCAGATTAAAATCGCATTCAGTCGATTTTAACCACGAAATTAAATTCATTTTCGGGAATCAGATGTTCGAGTGTGTCATGATTTATTTTTAGGACGTTGTCTCATCTTTCGGCGAAATTCCGTCGAGTCGGAATTTTGCAGAAAAATCAGTTTTCGGACAAAATGGAAAATAAGTGGAAATTCGAAATTAGAGGAAAAATGGGGAAATGGATGCCCAAAAGGATTTGTTTGCGGGAAATAAGAGGAAAATTGATAATTGGTGGAGCTAAGGACTTTTGTGCATGAAGACTTTTGTGGCTTTGCAATGAGTGAATAGATATTTGGCTAGGGCTCCTATTGGTTGATGCCTTGACTTCATATAGTTCCCTCTCTCCCTCTCTCTCCAATTCCCCCCATGCGTGAGCCCCTTCCTTAGCCGCCCACCTTTCTTCTTCCTCTTCTTCTTCTTTATTTCTTTTCATGCTCATTTCCCTCCATTTCCCTTATGTTGCTTCACCTCACGCCTGCCACTACTGCCTCACACCACACAGCAACACTCCTCCATCACCGCCTATACCATCAGTCACTTCCCTTTGCCAACCCTCCACCGTCTATCACCTTCTCAGTCCGCAAACCTCACCTCACGTCCAACACAATCACCGCCTCAATCCACTTCGCCGTTCAGCCCAACACCACCCACCTTCACCAGTTCACCAACTCCTCCGGCCACTAGTCGAGCACCACCACACTGCCTTAGTTCCGCCACCCACCAAACGACCTCACCACCATTATTCTCTAGCAGCTCCGCCCAGCACCAGCTGCCTGTCCCACCTCCAACTGCTGTTTGCTTAGCTTGTCGTTGCCACTAGCTGCCCGCATCATCACGACAAGCTGCCACCAGCTCGCCTAGCTCTAGCTCAACCCAGCCGCGACCAACCACCTCACGCCACCACCTCAGCTTCCTCAAACAAAATTGCCCATCTCTCTTGGTCGAGCCTTGTAGGGCATTTTTCCACCGCCGTTAGGCTTCCGTTGGAGACACGGTAGTCTTGGGTTCTCACTGCCGTCATGTTGCCATCGCCATGAACCTGCCGCCATCCTAATTCGGTGAGTTAACTCCCTAATCCTTGATTAGGTTGTTAATTGCGCTTAGGGGGTTAGTTTAGCCTTAAGATGGATTAGTGTTAATCTAGTTTGGTTAGTTTAGTCTTATGATGGATTAGTGTTAATTTAATTGGTTAGATTTGTATTAATGAGGGTGGTTTAGCTTGGTCTAGTGGATTTATCTCCGAATCAGTTTACTAGACACTCGCCATTTGCCATTTTCGTGGATTAAAATGTGCTACGATTTTGAGGTTACTTCCTTCTTGAAAAATGTTCTAGACATATTTAGCTATGACATATATTTTACTCAAGATTTTATGCATTTAAAAGAATAATATTTCAGCTTCGTTACTTGCAAAACAGAATCTCGGTTGGTGCTGGAGCCTGTGACCTTTTGGTGTTTAATGGATTTTTATCAACTCTTAGGGTTCGATTTTTAAAAGGGTTCCTTCACAAAAAAATTTCCTCACATCTTGAAGTTTAACATAGTTAAATTTCAGAGCAAACAAATGAGTTTTAGACCTCAAACCAAACTAATCTTGGAAAAAGTAATTTCTGGACGTGGACACAGTTTTGGTAATGAATTAGGCGATTTATTGCTCTTATTCTACGGCAATCTGGGTCAATATTTTAATGAAAAGTGTTCTTTTAAGTTTCATTTATAACATATTTAAATTGAAAATTTTCTAAACTCATTTGGTTATGTTTTTGGAATTAATCTTGGAGACGTGCAAGTGGACTCGATTTCTGCTGGTGAGGGTTGGTTGTGGTCTTGTAATTGTTTTTGGTGTCTTGCTTGCTGGAAAATGTATGTTTGTGATTTGGTGGATGTTTGGCATGCTGAGAACTTATGCGTGAAATTGATATTATGCAAGAATGATTGATTGTTTTATGATAATTATCCATTATTATTGCAAAAGATGGTCTTTGGGCATTTAAATAGAAAGAAAATTTAGGTGTCGGGTTTGGACACAAAAACTTATTTTCTTGATGAAACAATGAGGTTTTAAACTAGGTGCGTGCAAACTTTGATGGATTAATTTTGAGTATGTAAGCACCTACGAATTTCTTTCGGAAAGTTTTGAACAAAAAAAACAAAGAGTTGCAAGGTTTATTATTTAAAAGGGGATTTTTGTGTTCTTGGCTAATAACGGCAATAAAAAGTGGTTTGATTGATGTTGTGCTCGTGTGACGGTCACCTAAATGGAACCCATCTCATGTGTACAATTATGCGGGGTAATGAACCCGTCCTAATGCATATGAATATGTGGGACGATGCCCAATTAAATTCGGTGCCCCCACGTCAACGGGATGCCAAGTTGTGGTCAAGGCTAGATCAATGCTCCTTTGTGGAATGTTGTCCTGTTGCGTATGAATACGCGGGATGATGCCGTGCCCGATAGGGCAGGAGGATGCTCGATTACGTTGGATGACCGGCAACTGTTAAGTTGGCCATGGCCGATGGGTCGTAATAATCAGAACACGCTTGGATGGTTGTGCTATTGCACTTGATTATGGGGCAAAATTGTGTGGCATGATATGGGACGTGTCATAATGGTTTTACCTTATAATCGAGACCATTGTGAATGTTTGAAGCATGAAAATGATGTGTTCCAATTATTAATCATGCTTGTGATATTTATAATGGCATGTGTGATGCACTAATATGAAGGGACATGCGTCAAGGCGAGGTGAGTTTTGTATGGTGTGTGCTTAGGACCGCCTTCAAGGAAAATTTGCGTCCTAATCGGGGTTTAGAGTTTTGACTTGCTGAGATTTTTATCTCACCCCGTCATGGGTTAACCCTTTTTCAGGTCCTTAGTATGGAGATGTGTCTGATACAGTTTAGGGTTCCATGGGATTTAGAGGTAGATAATACCTTCTACCTTATCCTCGGAACCAACCAGCTTCGTGAATTGGTTGTGACTACTGTGTGGGTCGAGTAGGGTTTGGGCTACAACGTGCCCCACCATTTCTAGGCTTGGTATTTTACAAATTTGAAGAGTGATTAAGAGGGTCCCATGCACAATTTTTATGGGCCGCGCATAGGACGTGGGGTTGTGCAGGACAACGACCCCATGGACATAGACATCCCGGAAGGTGTCGTGGTTGGGCCGTTGAAAGGCTTGTAAGTGACTTACCCAACATCTTGCTTAGGGTTTTAACAATTGATAAATGAATGGATGTTGACCTCAACCCCTTTTTGTTAACTTTTCACAATTGATAGACTTGTATATATATCCAGTTTGTGAAAATTGTTTGTTTATTGTTATGATGATTGATTAGGTGTTTATTTAATTCACTTTTGCATGTGCTTAATTGAATGATAAAAATAATGGGTCGGCAATGTGTCCTAGGACATCACATTTTTAATCGACCATCAAGGGATGTGTGCATACCTAGGGTCTGGGGCGTGACATCCTTGTCCAAAGTGATATCAAAGCTTGGTCAGTGTCTAAAGTGATGAGATGCGATGGGTCTTGAGGGATAGTTAGTTAGGAAAGACATTTTCTTTACGTTGATGCTTGTGATTGATTGATTTTTTTGTGCAGGTCGCTCAGATTTCTAAATTTGTGTTAGAATTGGAAAGCAAGTTTCTATAAAGATTCTGCAAGATGAGCAATTTTGAGCAAATGACTCCTTGGAAGAAGGCAGTAGAGACTAGTACTTGGGGTAGGATGCCGACAAGGATCGGTACCTGAGGTAGAGTGTCGGCTTAGGCTAGTGTGAGAGAAAGAGTACTGCCTCAAGCTAGTATTGGGGGAGGAGCACCAGGCGATCCTAGGATAGATGGGATCATTCAGGCGCTAGAGGCTCTACGAAACATGATTGGTTAGCAAGCTCAAAATCAAGTTGCTCCTACTGCTGCCACCACTGCTGTTGCCAATGTCATTGTTGTTGTTGCCTCTACACTTGCTGAAGTCCCACCTGGAAATAGGAATGGTGGGCGGTTCATGCATAAATTGGTGGAGCAATTCCCGAAGCTAAAACAACCGAGGTTTATCGGAATAGGCGATCCTGTGGCTACAACCATTTGGATCCGAGAGCTAGAGAAAGTCTTCACACTGCTGAGGTGCTTTGAGGAAGACAAGGTAGTTCTGGCTGTCTACCAGTTGCAAGGCAACACAAGCACTTGGTGGGAAGCCACCAAAGGGAGAATGTTTCTTGAAGGTACGGTTCCGGAGTGGAATACCTTCGTTGAAGTCTTTTACGAAAAGTACTTTTCAAATTGCGCCAAATAGCAGAAAATGGCTGAATTCTAGTGTCTTCATTAGAATTAGATGTCAGTGGACCAGTATGAGGCGAAGTTTGTAGAATTGTCCAAGTATGCACTGAGGCTGATTGAAGACTCGGTGGACTGGGTGAGAAGATTTAGAAACGGTTTAAGGTTAGAGATTAAGGATCTACTGGTGCTGCTAAATCTCAAGGATTACAATGAGCTGTACGAGAGGGCCTAGCTAATTGAGAGTAACTTGAACGAGAGAGCTGCCACATCTGGGTTGCGGTTCGGGCCCAATAGAGATAACAATCGATTTGGGAAGAGGCCGATGACAGGAGGTAGGTATTCCATTCCGCTCAACTGAATGGTTGGAATCAGAAAGCCGGCACCCAACTCAAATGGTGTGTGCCGAATTTGTGGAAGGAAACATGGACCAACCCCGTGTCCTCTTAGATGGGAGCTTGTTATGCGTGTGGCTAGCATAGCCACCGCAGGGTGAGGAAACGGCGCCACGCATATAGGACAACCTAGGCTAAACATCCGTGGATAGGACAAAGGGATTTCAGGATGGTTTAAAACTAAACATTTGAAGCCAGTTAGTGTCCCTGAAACTGAAGGATAAGAAAGCCTAGGCTAGAGCACTACTAATATGGGTGAGCTCTTGGGATAGTGCTTATTTATGCACTAAAGGATAAAACTGTGAGGCTTAGTATGTGATAGACCAAAGTGGACAATATCTCTGTAAGTTAGTCCCTATAGAAATGGGACCCCTTCAATAGATGTGTAGCTTGGGGACAAATCGGGTGAAAACTAGTGGGCCTGTAACGACCCGGTCCGATGAGGGCGGGGAGTGGTCGCCGAGGCTAGAGGCCTAAGCAAGGAGTAACTCCTGGCAAACTTCTAGGATGGCGAAGGGGGCAATAATAAACAGGACTATGCACCGAACAGGAAGTGTAGTGTTTCTAGGATAATTTTATCATAGTGGCACAGCGAAAATATGGTTAAGCTTGTAGAACTTCAGTTTATTGGAATGAGGTGGAAGAAAGAGGACCATTAGCTAGAGTTATACTTAACTATTTTGCCTATGTATGACTTTGATGTCATGATTAAAAAGGATTGACTTAAGAAGCAATGAGTTGTATTGAATTGTTGTTTGGCTCAGGAATATCTTGCTGTAATGGATCGTTGTTATATAATAATCCAGTTTAACCCATTAGTGGATGAAAGTTTTGAGTTTGTTGGAAATTGAGGTAGACCCTTGATTACTTTAATTTCGTCACTTAAGGCAACTTGGTTAATGGATGTGGGTTGCCAAGGTTATTTGGCAACCTTTGTTGATACGTCAGTTAAGGAATCGAAGAATGGAGGACATTGCTGTACGAAAAGGACTTTGCATTGGACATATATGCTGAATTGTACACGTGATAGATAGTTCATCTTCATGGAGTACCGGTGACGATCATGTTAGATTGAGACCCAAAGTTTACGACAACTTTTTGGAAAAGTTTACAAACTGCCTTGGGAACGAAGCTGCAGGGTACAGAAAGGCCTATCATCCATAGACGGATGACCAGTCTGAGAGGATGATTCAAACCCTCGAGGACATGTTGCGAGCTTGCGTATTGGACTTCAAAGGAAGTTGGGAGGAACAGTTTCATCTAGTTGAGTTTGCCTATAACAACATCTATTAGCAGAGTATCCAGATGGCATCGTTTGAAGCGTGTATGGCAGAGCTTGCAGAACTCTTGTTTGTGGGGATGAAGTTGGAGAGCGTAGGAATATTGGATTTAAGTTGGTTCCAGTCAGTTGATGCCGTCAAAGTTATTCGAGAAAGATTCAAGACTGCTCAAAGTCGTCAGAAGAGTTATGTAGATAAGCGGCGTAGACCACTAGAGTTTCAAGTAGGTGAACACGTATTCCTTAAGGTGTCACTGATGAGGGGTACTTCGCACTTTGGCAAGAAAGGGAAGTTAAGTCCGAGGTACATCGGTCCCTTTGAAATTTTGGAATGAATTGGGACTTTAGCGTATTGTCTTGCGTTGCCGTTGAGACTTACTCAAGTGCATGACGTCTTCCACGTGTTGATGTTGAGGAAGTATGAACTTGACTCGATTCACGTACTAAATTCCGAGTAATTAGACGTGGATGAGAGAGTGTCGTATATGGAGAGATCAGTTTGGATAGTGGATCAATAAGAGCAAGTGTTGCGCAGCAAGATGATTCCCTTGGTTAAAGTGATCTAGTAACACCACGGAACGGAAGGAACCGCATGGGAAAGCGAATGATCGATGAGATGTCAATACTCCCACCTTTTTTGTGGAAGGATTGTAATGGTTTAAATTTCGAGGAAAACTTTTTTATAAGAGAGGAAGAGTTGTGACATCCTGAAATTTGACCCCGTCTCGATAATATAAAATGGTTGTCTCGTCACGCGCTTATGTTTAATTTACTTGGAACTGATCACTCTTGAGTTAACTAATCTATTAGGTGAGGTTGTTAATGGATATAAATACGACATACTAGAGAATTCAATCGGAAATCGATAGCTCAACTATATTAATCGACAATGGTCAATATGACACCATTACAAATTGATTAGCTAATGGATATAAGCTGATTCGATGGAATTGTGTAGTTGAATTGCGGGTGATTCCGCATGATTACAATATTCGTGTCGAACAACAATAAACCAATTTTCTATTGATATTATATTTGGAACACGTAATTGAAACCTCACGATTACATGACAACCAAGAGTCGTCTACACATCAGAGATGCACAAACGTGGATAAAAAATTATTGACCACGGGTTAAACGTGCTAAAATCTCTAAAAGCTTTGTAATAGGTTAGGTTGTACTAAATTCACGTTCGGTCGATTTTAACTACGAAATTAAATTCGGTTTCAGGAATCAGACATTCGAGCATGTTGGGATTCATTTATAGGACATCGTCTCATCTTTCAGCAAATTTTCATTGAGTCCGGAATTTTGCGAAAATATCAATTTTGGACAAAAAGAAATTACAAATAGAAATTCGGATGGGAGGAGGAATGGATTATTTAGTTGCCCTAAATGGCTTTGTTTGTGAGAAATAAGGGCTAATTTCTCATTGGATGACCTCTTGACTTATTGGGCATGAAGACTCTGAGGCCATAGTCATGAGTGTTTGGATATTTTGCAAAGCTTCATATTAGGCCTTCCATTGACTTTCATTTTCTTCCACTCTCTCTCCCAATTTCTCTCTCTCCTTTCATGCTTTCTTTCCCCCTTCCTTAGCCGTCCACCTTTCTTCATCTTCCTTTTCCTAGTTTTAGTTCTTTCTTCCTTTTCATCCTTCCCTCCATTTCACCTTATGTTGCTTCCCCATCATAATTATCCACCTTCTGCATCCCACATATAACATCAGCCACTTCCCTTTGCCAATTCTCCACCATCCACCACCCCGCAAACCTCACCTTCCCACCATCTCCATCTTCATTCCATCCTTTTGCCCTTAACCGTCCAACAACCCTACCCCGCATCCACACGTTCGCAGCTCCAGCCGCCTAGCCATCTAGCACTAGCAGCCGAACAGCTCCTCACGTCAATGCTTCACCGCCAACAGCCACCCCGTCCCAATCACAACACCACCCCGTCCCGACCTCACAGCCACGCCCACAGCCCTAGCATGCTCAGCCTAAGTCGAGCCCAGCCCTCTTGGCTGTGAGCTTCCCTTTGTCGGCACCGCCGTCGTTGAGCTCCATTCAAGACGCAATTGTCTCGAGTTCTCACCGTCGTCGCATTGCCATCGTCGTGAGCTTGCCGCCATCTTAATCCAGTGAGTTAACTTAATCATTGATTAGGATGTTAATTGCACTCAGGGGGTGTTTAGATTAGTGCTCATCATGGTTACATTAGTACTAAGATGGATTAGTGCTAATCATGGATAGATTAGTACTAAGATGGATTAGTGTTAATCATGGTTTGGTTAGATTAGCGTTATGTTAGATTAATGTTAATCTTTGGTTAAATTAGTTAACCATGGTTAGGTTAATTAGGTTGATTTAACTCGATCTAATGGATTTCTCTTCGGATCGGTTTATTGGACACTCATCGTTTGCTATTTTCATGAATTAAAATGTGCTACGATTTTGAGGTTGCTTCATTCTTAAAAAATGTTTTAGACATCTTGAGCTATGACATATATTTTACTCAAAATTTTATGGATTTAAAAGAACAAGATTTCAGATTCGTTACTTGCAAAACCGAATCTCGGTTGGTGCTGGAGCCAGTGACCTTTTGGTGTTTAATGGATTTTTATCAACTCTTAGGGTTCGATTTTTGAAAGAGCTTTTTTTTTCACAAAAGTTGTTCATCACATCTTTTAGTTTAACATAGTCAAATTTCAGATCAAACGGATAAGTTTTGGATCTCGAATTGAACTGATTTTGGAAAACATAATTTCTGGATACGGACACAGTTTTTTTAACGGTTTGGGTGATTTATTGCTCTCATTCTGGAAAGATCTAGGTCAACGTGTCTTTATGAAAAGTGTTCATTTAAGTGCTTTATAACATATTCAAATTTGAGAATTTTCTGAACTCGTTTGGTTATGTTTTTGGAATCAAACTTGGAGACGCGCGAGTGGACTCAGTTTCTGCCGGTTAGGGACGGTTGTGATTTTAGAGTTGTTCTTAGTATCTTGCTTGCTAGGAAATGAAAATGTTGTGATTTGGTGGATGTTTGGCATGTTGAGAACCCATGCTTGATAGTATGAGAATGATTGTTCTATGATGATTGTTTATTATTATTGCAAGAGATGGCCTTTGGGCATTTAAATAGAAAGAAAATTTAGGTGTCGGGTTTGGACACCAAATCTCATTTGCTCAATAAAACGACAAGGTTTTAAACTAGGTGCGTGCAAAGTTTGATGGATTAATTTTGAGTATACAAACACCTACAAATTTATTTTGAAAAGTTTTGAACAAAAGAATTATTGTTTAAAAAAGGATTTTGGTGTTTTGGGCTAATTGACGAAAGGTAAGAAATGGGTTGATTGATGATGTGTTTGCATGGTCACTAAGTGGAACCCGTCCTGATACGTATGAATACATGGGACGATGCTCCTGTGTGGAATGCCATCTAGGTGGAGGATGCTAGATGTTGCCGTTCGCGGATGGATTTTGGAACGAAGCTCCTGTATGGAATGCTGTTTAGGCAGAGGATGCTAGACAATGCCGTGCCCGATGGGGTGGGATGATGCCCAGTTATGCCAGATGACCGCTGACTTTTGAGTTGGCTGTGACTGATGGGTCGTAATAATCGGAACACGCTCGAATGGTTGTGATAGCTGCACCTGATTCTGGGACAAAATTGTGTGGCACGGTATGAGACATGTCATAATGGTTTGGCCTTATAATTGAGACCCATGTGATTGAAATGATGTGTTCCGGTTATTAAACTGCGCTTATTGCATTAATAATAGCCTATGTGATGAGCTAACGTGCAAGTACGCGTCGAGGCGAGGTGATTTTGTATGGTGTGTGCTTAGGACCACCTTCGAGGTGAATTTGTTTCCTAATCGGGGTTTAGGGTTTTGACTTGTTAAGATTTTTATCTCACCCCGTCATGGGCTAATCTTTTTTAGGGCCGTAGCGTGGAGATCTGCTGAGTGCGGATGTGGTGGGTGCAAGATGCGACACCTTTTGGTTGGCCTTGCCATTAGTAGAGTTTAGGTTAACCTTAGTCCCTGAAGGTTTTTGTAAAGGGTTGATAGGAAGTGGCCATGGAAAGGCTTGTAAGTATTAAACTTCATAGGGTTAACAGTTGATAAATGAATATGTTGTTTTTGGCAACTTTTGTTGTGCTTGACTATCCCGATTGTTTGTTTATTGGCTAGGGTTTATTTAATTTGCTTTTGCATGTGCTTAATCGAAAGAAAAAAAAAAAAGAATGGGTTGGCAATGCGTCTTGGTACGTAACATTTTTAATCAACCACCGAGGGATGTGCGCATGCACGGGGTTTGGGGCGTGACAGACCACGTCATGTTTAGAGAGAAAAACAAGTTAAAAGGCTTTGCGTGATGCTTACATATATAACATTCAAGGGAAAGAAGTTCCACCATAAAAACTCATATATAACCATCGCTGCTCTTCTTGTACTCAAATAAGAGGTTTGAATGATCCAAAGCAGTTAGTTTTACGAATCCATAATCATGGTCTTTGAACAAGCTCCGTTTCGTTTGGAGAGTAGTGAATGGCGAAAGTTTTCCTCCTCCACCACCAGCCACGATGTGCATCGTTCCATTCAGACCTCCTTCGTAGTAATATTTTCTCTTTGTTTGTGCAGATATTCTGCAGCCAGAAACCCAAATGGAGGATCAGATATCGAGCTGAAATCTTTTATATCAGGCGAAGCAATTCTCAAGATCTGACCAACAAATGCACGTGCTTGGGTTGAAGATCATTCAAGAATTGAAATAGAAAAAGAAAAACCCATCTTCCTCGAATTCCCTCAGTAATCCTCAAATAAGAAAAATCAGTTGGGATTCTTAGTCTTAGCTACCTGAACTAAACTAGTCTACCTGCATATATTGATCATCTTCTAGAACAAGCACTGCGCAACTTGACAACTCACACTTCAACAATGTATACCAAATTGTGACATCTTTTAGACTATCCAACAGTGGCATTAGTAACAGAATTAATAGCTTTTCTTGCTGTGAAAATCAGGTTTTCCACAGCTTTTGATAACAAAGAAAAAGTTTATATTAATCTTATATAAATGAAATGGCATACCAGTTTTTTTGGAGCAGATGGTCATAACATCCGAATTCTAAGTTGATGACAGGAGAGCAACATCCGAATTTTAAGTTGATGATAGGAGAGCAATCATAGATAAGATGCAAGTCCATCACAGAAAAAAGTCAAAGGTATACCTGGTAAATAGGAAACGTCCTTTCATAATTATGGACATGGCCATTTATGGCAATGTCAACCTTGTACTTCTGCCAAAGTTTTTGAAGGCTTTCCCTGCCCATTGGTTCTTCAAACGATCCTTCCCTAGCATAAAACTTATCAGAAGAATAACCCAATACCCGATGTGCAAGGAAAATCAGCCATGGTTGTTTTTGCTGAACAACGGAAGCTAGACAGTGCTTGATGAATTTGTATTGATTGGTTCCCCCTCTCCAGTCTTGTTCTGTATCAGCAATGCAGAGTCTGAACATGCCAAAATCAGTGGAGTACCTAGATCAAGCAAAAACCAACATTCAGGAGAGCCTGACATTTTGTTAGACAAGGTTAAAAGCTGCATTTGTGAATCACGATATGCTATTTCTCATCCTTACCAAACCTTAGCACTGTTCTCTGCAGGGACATAAAACATCGTTTCAGCCAATACATCGCATTCACCACCTGAGTCTAAATTTCCATAAAAAGATCCAGTTCCAGGCCAATCTCGTTCATGATTACCACTGAAAAACAAGATGAATAAGTCTTGCTAGAAAACGCTGGATGACTCCAGAGTCCAGACTTTAATATCGACAGATAAATTAAAGCTAAACATAATTGCTTAGGCCAAAAGCCATTAACGATCATGGAACCGCAATTTCAACCTTAGCCAAACCTCTGTGTCAAGAGGATGATGGGAAAAATGGGAAAAACCAAGACAAACCTTGCAATCATGTAAGGAACACTCGAGGCAATTGGCTCAACCTGGGCTGTAAACTGCTCCCATTGTGAAAGATATCCAATCGCATAGGATATATCTCCAATGTGGTTAACTATATCAATGTTGTTCAAGTCCTTAGAAAGCTGATAGGTAGTATTAAGAGAGCCACGCTGGAAATTGAAGTACTCATCCGAGCCATCTGCCTCATCCTGCAATGTGAAATTGGAGTCTATCATCGTGATAACAATGACATAATTAAGCACAAGGTGCTCCTCAAGTACTTTAGCATTGAAGATCAGGTTAGCCCAATTATCAAGGTTCTATCAATAGATTATGATATGACTTAGAAGCAGAAGAGTTTGATGCTTATAACAGATCTTAGGGCTTAATAATAAGCATATACAGAAGGTTTCTTTAATCGGTGGAGGTTGTTTTCAGTGAACAAAGCAACATCACGTAATTGATAGATATTCAGAAAATGATGTTTCCCAATTATTTCCTTCACCAAAGTGCAATTTCTTATATCCGTAGTAAGCGATCTGACTTATATGGTGTCTTCCATTGCTCGAAGGCAATACCAAAAAATGCCACAAACAGGGATCGAATGTCGATAATATACATTGCTGTTTCAAGAGAAATCAAACCTTTCCCATGTCCCCAAAAAATGACAACATGTTGCAAGAAGTTACTAAAGCTTTTTTACTTCCTGAGTAACTTCTTGCTCTGCCAAGGATCGATTCGTACTCCGAAGAGATTCATCTCCAATAACATCAAAGTGAGTCTATTTGTCCTTTGCAGATCAAGGCACTTGGCTGGCTATGCAGGAGGACTTTCGCTGTAAAGAGACCGAGACAAACTTGGAAGATTTTGAAGACATGATGGCTAAAGGGTTTAGAAAGGTGATTGAGATTTTGCAGAAAAAGGACGATCGAAAGAAAGAGAGAAATTTCTTCTGCGACTATTTGCATAGTAAAGATGATCATGATGGAAGAGAGAGAAGATTAGGGTTTATAAAGAGAATGAACTGAGGCAAATGAACAGGCGTGAAGAAAAATGACTACCGTTTTTGAAAATTCTGAAAATAACTGAAAATTTTGGAAAGTTTTGATTTAAATTCCGAAAAATTAGGAAATGATGAAAAAATAGATAACAATTTCCAAAAACCATAAAAGTCAAATAAAAATTTGAATATATATAAAATATTCAAATCTGTTTCAAAAGGAAGGAAACTTACATGTCAAAATTTGAATTACAACTACCTGAGTCTGAATATGCTTCCAGAATGACGTCTCTTTCAGAAGATTGTGCTTTTGAGTATGGCTTGCTTAACTTTAACCAAATGGGTAAGTAATATGCAGTTTTTCACGAATAAATTCAAACGTACCTTTCTCCAAGGGCTCGGTGAAAATGTCTGCTAGTAGATTCTTTGAATCAACAAATTGAATACTAATCTTACCATTTTATACATGATCTCTTATGAACTAATATTGAATTTCAATGTGCTTTACTTTTGAATGGATACTAGGATTCTTGATGAGATTGATCTTGCTTGTGTTGTGGCATCTGATTTCATTATAGGATTCTTCTTCTCTAAAATCTCTCAGTTTTTGTCGAATCCATAGAATTTGAGAGCAATAACTGCCAAGAGCAACATATTTTGCTTCTGCGGTTGAGAGAGCCACAGTGTTCTGTTTCTTTGAGAATCAGGACACCAACATCTCTCCCAGAAGTTGACATGTCTTAGAAGTACTTTTTCTATTAACTTTACAACCAGTTAGGTCAATGTTTGAGTATCCAAGTAAAGTAAAGTCTCCTCATTTCGGATACCATAGACCTACCTTTGGATTAGTGGCAATATACATAATAATGCGCTTAACAGCACTGAGATATGATTCTCTAGGATCAGTTTGGAACTTAGGACACATGCACATACTAAATAAAATATCAAGACGTGAAGCAGTAAGAGAGAAGAGAACCGATCATGCTTTTGTAGGTCTTTTCGTCCACTTTCTTGCCATCTTCGTCCTTATTAAGTTTGGAAGAACTTGATATAAGAGTTTTAGTCTTCTTATAATTTTCCATTTCAAACTTCTTGATAACATCTTTGACATATTTCTCTTGATAGATGAAGGTTTATTCTTTGAATTGTTTGACTTATAGACCTAGAAAGAATGTTAATTCTCCCATCATGCTCATCTCGAATTCGTGCTGCATAAACTTACAAAATTTCTTGTACAAAAGTTCATTAAAAGAACCAAAGATTATGTCGTCTACATATATTTGAACAAGTAAGAGGTCTTTACCTTCTTTCTTGATAAATAAAGTGGTGTCAACCATACCTTTTTTGAAGCCATTACTCACTAGAAACTTACTGAGTCTCTCATACCAAGCACAAGGTGCTTGCTTCAGACCGTATAAGGCTTTCTTTAGTTTGTAGACAAAGCCTGATATTTTGGAATCTTCAAATCCTAGTGGTTGTTTCACATAAACTTCTTATTGGATGAATCCATTGAGGAAGACATTTTTGACATCCATCTAGAATAACTTAGAGTTATGAAAATATGCATAAGCAAGCAACAACCTCATGGGTTCTAACTTGGCTATCATTGCATAGGTCTCATCATAGTCTATTTCTTCTTCTTATATGCAACCCTTTGCCATGAGCCTTGCCTTGTTTTTGGTCACTTTTCCCTTTTCATCCATTTTATTTATGAATGCCACTTAGTTCCGATCACAAACTTTCCTTTTGGTTTGGAAACCAACTCCCAAACATCATTGATCTTGAATTGCCTAAGTTCCTCCCGCATTGCTTCTATCCAACTTTCATCGGATAAGGCTTCTTCTACTCCCTTTAGTTTCACTTTAGAGATAAGTGCTAAAGCATTTGAGTCTTCTTTGTCCTTGGATCTGGTACGGATTCCTTCTTCTATGTTGCTAATGATTAGATCTTGAGGATAGCTTGATTTATGCTTCTAATTCTTGTTGAATCTGTCCATTTCTTCAAGGGTCTCTTGAGTTTCTGTCTTTGTTGATTCTTCTTTCTTCTCTTCAATTTGATCTTGTTCAATAAAAGACTAGTTTTGTTTAGGTGAGTCAGACTTTTTAAGTTTGAGACTAACTTAGATTCTTCAAATTGAGTCTAATCTCATTAATTCTGATAGACTTCTTGAAATATGATGTTCATTGATCTCCAATAGTATGTGTTTTCTTGTTGGAGACACTGTACGCATTGCTTGTTGTAGAATATCCAAGAATTATCCCTTCTTTTGACTTTTCTTCAAATTTACATAGACGGTCATTTGTATTTTTAAAGACAAAACACTTATAGCAAAAAATATGAATGTAAGAAATATTTGGCCTTTTGCCTTTATAAACTTCATAGGGGGATTTTTCTAGGATGGATCTTAGAAATACTTTGTAAATTATGTAACAAGTAATAGAGATTGCTTTTGCCCAAAAGCGAAAAGAGACTCTACTTTCAATTAATAGAGTTCTGGCAATTTCCTATAAAATTTGATTTTTCCTCTCTATAACTCCATTATGTTTTGGAGTGTAGGGAGAAGAAAAAACGTGTTCAAAGTCATTTTCATCTAAAAAAATTTGTGAACCTTTTTAGTAAACTTTGAAAAATAAGAGAAGACTTCTACTTTATTTGCTAATGAGAAAACTCATGTAAATCTTGAGTAATAATCTATAATCACCAAATAATATTTCTTACTTCCAATGCTTTGGGTTCTAGTAGGTCTGAAAAGATCCATGTGAAGGAGTTGTAAGACATGGTTAGTGAAAACATGGTTTATGGATTTGAATGAACTTCTAACCTGTTTTTCCAAAGTGCATGGAGTACACAGCTCAAACTTCTGGTAAACCATTTTAGGAAGACCACGGATAAGCTTCTTGGAAGATAGTTTGGCAATTTGCTTCATGCTGATGTGTCCTAGCTTGTGGTGCCAAAGATTTACTTCATCTTGAATTGAGATAAGACATTGAGAGCTTTCCAGATTTATGTCCAGAAGGTATATGTTGCCATGCCTTCGTCCGATGAAAGTTTGAGAGAAGTTTTGATTGACTCCAAAACAAACATTCTCTTGGAAGTTGATTCTAAACCCCATGTGTTGCACAGTTAATTGATACTCAGAAGGTTGTAATTAAGACCTTTCACCAGGGAAACATTGTTGATGATCAAGCTGCCAATCCTCACTATTCCTTGTCCAACAATTCTTTCCTTGCTGTTTCCATCAATGGAAACACTTCCTCCTTTTTGTTTTTCTAATTTGATGAAACTACTTGTCATATGCCTATAGTACCCACTATCCAAGTATCATTTGCTCTTCCTTTTAATGGTAACCTACAGTTAAAAAGAAATATCCAATTTTCTTTGGTAGCCAAATTTTCTTGGGTCTTGAAGAGTTAATGGTAAAAACTAATTTTGTCCAATCATTCTTAATGTGTCTCTAGATTTTAAGACATTCATTCTCAAAATGTTCTGAGTCTCCACACTTAGAACATTTAAGAGTACTTCCATCAACTTGTTTTATAAAAAAAATTTGAAAATGATTTTTATAAGCAAGTTTGGGATGTTTCTATTTGAGTCTCTCCTTGACTTTTAGAGAATTAATCAAAACATCACTTTCTTTACTAAAACCCAAACCATATTTATTGTCATAGGAATTTGGACGAAAAGAATATGTTCTAAAGTTTTTGAGCTTTTTGAAAATTTTGTAGTAATATCTGAAAATTCCTTTTTTTTTTTTTTTTAAATCTCATTTTCCTTGGAAAGATAATCGTGACTTTCCTTCAAATCATCAAAATTATTTTTTAAACTCTTAAAATTTTATTTCCAAGAAATTTCCTATTGTTTAAGTTTAGAATTTTCCCTATTTAGTTCGGAGATCCTTTTAAGAGAGAATTTAAGATTCAAACAAAGCTCATTGATATATTTGGATACTTTAATAGGAATCTCTGAATGACTTACCTTGATCTCCTTGTCCAATTCAGAGTCTATGTTTGAGTCAGATTCTAATTCTGAGTTTGACTTTGAGCCTGAGCCTGAGCCTGAGCATGCCATCAGATAGATGTTTCCATACCCGTTCTTCTCATACTTTCCTTTCTTCTTTTTCAGGCAAAGGACACTTTGGCTTGATTTGTCATTTTTTTTTTTGCACTCAAAGCATATCACATCCTTACATGGTTCATTTTCTTCATTCGATCTTCTTTGGGAATTTTGTTTGTATTGCTTCTTCCAATTGAACTTTATACCTTTTTTTATTTAGCTTTTTGAATTTCTTCATCAATAGAGCAAGTTCTTCATCATCCAAGTCATCTTTTGAGTCTGTTTTATCAAAATCAACATTAGATTTAAATACAATAGACTTCTTACTTTTTAGGTCGTCTTCATCATCGATCTATTCCACTTCAATAAGATTAAAGAGTGTCAATGAGTTCATCAACGGAGAGTGGCATAATCCTCTATGTTTCTCCGATTGAGGTCTTGACATGATTCTAGTCTTTTGAGAGTTCTCGCAGAAGTTTGTTGAGTTTCATTAGAGCAGAAATTGGATGTCCTTGATATGTTAGACCCTTCATAATTTCTGTAAATCAGCTAAACATATCTCTAATAAATTCTCTAGGCTTTATCTTGAAAGACTCATATTAGCTAAGTAGAATATTCACCTCTCTCTCCTTTACATGATATGTACTTTCATAAGTAACATGAAGTCTATTTCAGACTTCTTTAACTGTTTCACATGAAGAAATTATATTATACTTAGTGGGAGATAATGCACAAATAAAAAAATAAATAGCTTTTGCATCAAGAGCCCGTCTCTTGGTTATCTTTGCTTGTTCCATTTCTTCAACATCCTTATCTACGATTTCTTTCTTCTTTTTCGAAGCAAAAGCAACATTAAGATTGATTCCTCTTTCCATAACATCCCATTTTAGAGGATCTTTGGATCTTAAGAAAACTTTCATTTTGTTTTTCCACACATTGTATTCCTTTCCATTGAAGTAGGGTGTCCTGGAATTGCTCTACCCTTCCACGAACCCTAGTGCCAAGATACTAGCTATAGAAGATATTTAATTCAGAAGTAAAAACACTTCAATAAGACGAGCACATGGCTCTAATATCAATTGATGTAGCAAGAACTAACACCTAGAGAGGGGTGAATAGGTGTTTAAAAGAAATCTTGACAAATAAACACATAAGATAATAAGTTGTAGGCAAAGTCTGGAAGATGATCAGATTTGCGAAACATCAAACTTTTGCAACGGCAAGAGAGTGTGTAAGAAACTTTAAGTAAAGAAGTTAAGGAAAGAGAAAAATTGCACACAAATTTTACAGTGGTTCAATTTAGATCAAGCTTATGTCCACTCTTCCACACTGATAGTCTACTGGCTGGAATTTACCATATGATCAACAGAAGATTACCGTTTATGAGTGCAAACACTCAGTGGTAGATCTCTCTAACTCATTACGACACTCTTTTTGTGTTTTTTCTATTGATCACAATTTGTAAAGCTCATAGACCAAGGCAAGTATTTGAGAATTGCTTCAGATTTTGGAATTTCAAATTCACGTTCCCACTTCTTCTTGACCATATGACCAACTTTAAATACTCCTCTATGCCACACTAGTCGTTGAGAATTTCTGGAGGAATTTCTTCTAATCAAAATGTTGGACAAAATCTTTTAAAGGGATCTTGTGGCCGTTGAAGACAGTAATGAAATTTCCACTTGATTCCAGTCGCCCATACAATCAAATTTTGGTTTTCATAAGTGATACTTCCCCAAAAGAAACTTATCTTCCAGATTGATTTCATCAATTTGTGATTGACTCAATCAATAAATTTGTATAAGATAAGTAAAATCTTTTGCAAGAGAGCTAGATGATGTAGAATAATTTCCTAATAAGTTGCGTTTTGGATTGAATCGCCTCAAGTCTGGTTCTTACCTTCTCCTCGTTTTGGATTCGTTATAGAGGGAAATGCTTTTGGGATAGAATAGACTTAGACTAAAGTCTTAATGGTTCCTCATAAATAACTTATAAATAATTTGTTCTAAAGTTTGATAGAAGAACCGGAAAGTTTTGTCAACTTCAAAACCTAGTAGGAGTTTTCTCAAGAAAGATGAAAGCATTAGTGGAACCGAGGTTATCTATAATCTCACGAATGGGTGATCCAATAGAAAATGATGAGTTGTCACCAATTGATGAATCTACTTTAACTCTTGCTCATTATGTATGTCTTATTTAACTGTGAGGAGATGCCTTATTATCTAAAGTAAGAAAACACCAAACAATTTCATCCGATGGAAATTCGGTTTATCAGCTATCAATATATATTATCGAATTGAAACATTTTATAGGGAACACTGTTGTCCCAAATACATTAAATATGCACTACAATATCAAATATTCATGCATAGATATGAGTTAGGCAAACAATAAAACACTTTGATGTGCACATAAAAATAAGAGGGATAGAGAAATGCTTATCCGCTTTATAGTTTTTTCGGCAGAGAATTGATGCCTACTTCACTCCCTGAGACCATACAAGAGTCATGCGAAATCCACTATACTTGAAGTTACATGCAAATGGGGTTTATAATGGAACCAACTCTCTTTTACAAATAGGGTGCACTCTCTTATAAAATATATCTCTCCCAAGTTCAATCTCTCAAAAGTTTTTGATTGCTAAGTGTGTACAAGAGTTTTTAGCAAGTGTATGAAGCGTTCTTCCTCATTGTTTAAGGCAATGGGCAACCTTATTTATATAGAACAAGCTCAACTAACCATTAGACACATTTCAGTTGGTTAGAAATTCGACGGTTGAGGCTTTCGGGCATTTAGCCCAAAAAGGCCCGGACACCTGCCGGATTGGATGAAGGAAATTCAAATATGAGCTACAGGAGCCGATTGTCCAAAGACGAAGCTTCTGGGCTTCTGAATGGTCAGGTGTCCAACCATTACTTGGCCGGGTACGCAGTTTTGTCTTCAGGGCAGGGACAATCTTTATACCATTTCGAAATCCTTCAGAAATACTTAAATATATAAAATATAATTCCAAAAAATCATTAACACATTTGAGTGAGTTTTGAAATCGTTAAATTTATATTTCGGTCAGCAATCGCCCTTTTGTATGATGACAAATCTATATCAATTTTAGCGAAAATTTCCATTCAAGAAACTAATCATGTTATTAGGAAATCAGGAAGCTTCCTCGATATAACTCAAGTCAAGAGCTTCCGGGATTTCCGCACCAAAAGTTGAAATAAACTGAAGCGGTGGCTTAATCGAGGTATGCAACATGCGAACTAGCCGGGAGCTCCGCAATGGCCAAAAATAGAGCTAAGCCAAGGAAGGGCTAGTCCTGGTGACTCTAGAAGGAACAGACGTACTTGAGGTCATCTCCAAAGTGGCAAGGCGAGGTCTCGGCTCGAATAAAGTTAACAGAAAGGCTTCTTTGCTAAATGTTACAAGTTTTATGATTTGATTGCATTATTTGAAAATTTAAAAATTTAATCATACTTTCATGATAAATGTTAAGATTTCTGGTGCACTTATTGTATTTAAAAATAGAGAAATTGGAGTCATTTTTTTCCACAACAAACTAAATAAATAAGCCACCCCATCACGATAGTTTTTACGTTATAATTTTAATAGATGGATTTACAGAAATAAAGGCATTATTTATGATTTTCACAGAGTTATTATTTACGTATGACTATTATCGTGAAAATTGCATTGTCATTAGCAGATGTGATGAAACTATAGATTATGGTGTAGACTGTAAATTATATTATTTGAATGGTCTATGGTTATAAGAACTGATGTCAAAGGAGTAAGGAATGTTTGGGTTTTTGTAATAGTAAAAATGACTTTAAATTAGTGCATTGATATAGGGAAATTTCCAAGGCCTACCCATTTCCAAGAGCTTCTATCCTGACTAGGGTTTGTACCAAGGAAACTAGGGGCGAGCATCGGTCCAGGGTTAACCCTGGACCAACCCTGGACCAGTCCAACCCTGCCAATCCTGGTCCAGTTCCTAGGGAGATTGGGTCGGTCCTTGGTCCTAGAATTCCTGGACCAGCACCGTATGGGTTGGTTTTCGGTCCTGAGAGTTTCGGGTTGGTCCAACTCGGACCAACCCTGACTATATATATCTAATATATTACTTATAATTTTTTTTATATAGAGAAAAAAACCTTAAAATAAATGACGTCAATAATATACTTAAACAGCTATTTAGTGAGGAATTCAAGTAATTTTACATAATTCTTTAATAATTTAGATTTTTAATGTTTTTTACGGTGTCAATAGTCATAATTTACGAATGAGGAAAATGTTTTTGTGAGAAGTTCTCACGGCGTGCAAAAAAGCATAAACAGCTCTTTATGATATCCTTCTCTAGTATTCATTCTCTTTTGTCTTATTTGTCCTCTTAGTCTTCAATTTGTCAAAATTGAAAGAAACAACTTCTTTGCTCACCACTTGACACTCGCCTCGCTCGCTTTGGGTCACTCGTGTTGCTTGCCGCTCGATACTCGCTTGGCTTGTTGCTTCCCGCTTGACATTTAATGCTCACCCCACTTGACCCTCACCGCTTGCCTTTCTTAGATGAACTCGTTCATCATCAAACCCATTGGGTTGGCATGGTCCTCGGTTACCCTTATTGGTTGGTCATGGGTTGACCCTGAAACCGGACCAAACCCATTGAGTCAGTTCGGTCATCAATTGCTTTTTTAAGGAGTACAAAAAATGAAATAAAAAATTATTGGTTGATCTTGAGTTGATCCTAAAACCGAACCGAACCCATTAGGTCAGTTTGGTCCTCAATCGTTTTTTTAAGGAGTATAAAAATAAAATAAAAAATTATCAATTGGTCCTGGGTTGACCTTGGAACCGAACCGAACCCATTGGGTCGGTCCGGTCCTCGGTCCCAAAAATTGAGGACCAGCACTGTGCAGGTTGGTCTTAGGGTTAGGGGGTGGACTGGTCCAACCTGGACCATGCTCACCCTTAAAGGAAACAATGTGAAACACGATTGTTGGAAGTAATATCATACAAATTAGCTTTTATTTAGCTAAAATATATTGAAGTCTAAAGGTAGGTCTCGCTAATCAATTCTTATGTCGCTTCTAACTGTTTCATTAATCAATGATTTGCGTGCATGGTCATCACGTTTATATCTCCGGTCTTTTACTCAAGTCTATCATACACATATTGTACTTCTTCCATCATGAAGTTCATGGCTCACTTACATATTTCGATTGGAAACCATGCATTTTTTAGTTTTCACCATTGGTTACTAGTCGATCCACTTGAATGGAATGAGATAAGAATCTCTTGAGATCTTTTTTCTCAAATATTCAAAATAATAAAAAATTAATAAAAAAAACACACATTTAATCAAACCAAATTGAAATGCAAGTGCAGAGTCACATAATTTGAAAAAGAAAATTATACATCTCTAACAACAATTACCCACAAATTACACCAAAAGTGTCGTCATTGTTTGCTTGTTCATGTTGAGTGGGTTCCTCTGGCAATCATACTTTACCACAACCGCTCCTAATTTTTTCATAGATAAGTTGGAACTTTTGTCTTCAAAGATCCATTGGCTAGTACTAAATTTGGACTCCAATGATACCATAGACATTGATGGGGTCTGTAAATCAAGTCATGGTGGAAAAAATCGGAAAATTGGTGGCTCTTCCCTTCCATCATTTGAGTACCTTGATGTTGTCTTCACCAACTCTATTAATGTATTTGTAGATCTGTACCAAGACCTTGAAAGTGCTAGTATAAACACCTAGAGGGGGTGTGAATAAGTATGAAAACAGATTTTGCAAAATGCAGTAAAAATACTTTACTTTTAAACTGAGTCTGATGAACAACAGACTTTGAAGAAGAATTTAGACTTTAACAACTATTTCGAAACACAGAAAAGTATCACAGCAAATAAAGTTAATGAGTTCAAGGAAGAGAAAATGAACACAAGATTTATAGTGGTTCAGCTTAGATTAAGCTTACGTCCACTCTCCCACGTTGATAGCCTTCTAGCTGGTTTTTACTATGAATCGAAAAAGAGTGTTACAGCCTTATAACATTGAATTCTCAGTGAAGAGATTCTACTACTCTCACAAATTCACTCTTTAAAGTTTCTCTCTTTTTCGAATACAAGTTTGAGCACTATATGAGGAAGAATCAGTGATTTGGGAAGCTTCAGACTTTGGAATTCTCCCTTTATGCACTACTCTAATGACTTGAAAAACCTCCTTAAATACTCCTCCATGCCTTTTCGACCGTTGGCACTTTCCAGAGGAATTCTTCTAATCAGCCCTTTGAATAGAATCAATCAAGGAGATCTCGAGCCGTTTGAAGATTGAGATGAAAGTCCGATGATCCTAATCGCCCATACAATCAGAATCTTGGTTTTCATAAGTAGATTCTTTCTAAATAAACTTGCTTTCCAAAAATAATTTTTCCGTTCCGTGATTGATTTCAATAAAGATAACCAAAATGATAAGTGAGATATCCAACCAGAAAGCCATATATATATCCTAGTCGTACTGAAGCATTGAAGGAAGATAAATAATCTTGAGTCTGATTAAATCTTCGTTCTTCACTTGCGTTGTCATGCCCTGATCCTCGAGCGCGTGCCCATCCCTTTGTGGTCGATAAAAATTGCGACTTCCTAGGACTAGTGGCCGACCTTTTCATTTTTAATGCACATGCGGAAGTGAACAAAAACCCCTGACAACAAACAGCATGGGAAAGGAAAGCAGGACAACATTTCACAAAAACACACTTTTATAAACAATTGGGTTTAGGTACAAAAAGAGTCTAGGTTAAGGTTTACAAAATATTGGCTCCCAAAAAGAAGCTGTCCTACGACAACTAGTCGGACACATACACCGATCCTTTAGACTCCACCTCCATAGACTCCAGGGCTTCGGTCCTCCACGATCACTATCTAAGGACCTGAAAATGGTTATATAATAACCAGTGAGACAATATTTCAACAAGTCCATCCCTTAAACCCCTATTATGAAGGAAATACACCAAGCACGCTCTAGCCACACAACCACACAATGAGAATAGGGGACTTATCTCGCCTCAGTTCCTTCTTGCATGTCAGCACAATTCATATCCTAAATGCATATAATTAATGCGCACAACAATTGAAACGCCTCATCCACTCAATCGACCATCCCACACGGTTTTGTCTTATAATAAGGGGCATCTAACTTAATCAACAATGCATTCCAATTGTTAATTTCACCCCTCAAGGGTACCACCTACTCCAAAGTTTGGTGTCTTTTAGCATAGCCAGGCTTCGTCTGATCCCCACTGAGCACAACGACGTCTTTCAATTAGACGGCTTCCCCAAAGGGGCGTAGGTCCAGAATCTACTACGACCCGAGTCTCAATGAATGGGTATCCCATATAGGGTAATGTTCAGCTTAAAAGGTCGAGATGGGTTCTCATTAACCAATACACGACCAATCAATCTTGGCCTAGGATACCGTGCATTGCACTCAAATGTCATCATTAAAATAGTGATCCTGGCCTATTTTCTTCATATTAAAAACACTTGGTGAAAATAGTCGTGTGTGGGTACACAGTTAGATTGAACCCGAAAAATTCATATCCTCCAATTTAAAATCCCTTCCAATTTAAAATCCCACTGTTTTATATAGTATATAAAAATATTTTCAGTGTTAAAACTCGACACTCGGGATTTTTTGAATAAATATTGAAATTCACAATTTTTGGAATAATTTATCACAAATCCAATTAGCACTCAATTTGCACAATTTAACATTCAATTGCATAAATCAACCACACCATTGTAATCGGCACGGAATTCCTGTCATTGGCTATCCCATTCTAATTTTTAGAAAATATTTAATAATTAAATAATTACCAAAATTTATTAAATAAATCAATTTAAATGCCAAAATCACTAACTTAGGCCGGAATTGCCTAATTAAATACCGAGACAGGCCCGGAAAATTCTCAAACCAATCTAGATAATTAATACAACCTGTCTAGTCTCTAATTAATCTAATCTAACCACATAACATGCAAAATTAGATAATTAAATAACTAATCTAATCTAACTAACCACCTAAACATTAATTAACTTAAACTAATTACCCCATAAGCATAATTAACTTTCTAAGCGAGGTTTAGTGAGTTAACTCACTGGATTTGCAAGCCGGTGAGTTCACAGCGATGGCGAGTGATAAATTCCAAAGTGGCGATGCCAGTAGGGCTCGGACCGGGCTGAAAAATGGCCCGCAAGGCTCATGGTTGAGTTGAATTTGACCGAGCTTCGTGTGGGGTGGGTTGTTGGTGGGGCTTCTCGCAGACGGGGTAGTGGTCAACAAATGAAATCAGCTAGGAAATTTGACTTGTGGGGATGCGTGGGCATGGAGAGAAGCTGCAGGGAATTCAGTGGAAGAGGTTGCTTGATGAAGGGAGACCAACGAAGGTGGAGGGCGCTGGCGGCATGTAGATGTGTGGCGGTCAACTTCAGTGGAGGAGACGCTAGTTTGTTGACTCGATGGACGTGTGGCAGCGGTTGGGGAAGAGAACTCGGTGAGTGGAGTAGCGAGGCAAAGGAAAAATGAAGGTAGACAGAGGCAGTTGGGGTCTTCGAAGGAAAGATGAAAGAGAAGCAGAAGTGTGAAGATGAAAATGAATAGTCAAATAAAAAGATCTAAAAATAAAAAGATCTAAAAATCATCATCACTTGGTCCAAAAGTCTTCAAGTTTATCTACTTGGTCCCTCCGTTACTTTTTTGCAAAGTAAATATCCAAGTAATCCAATTTTGAAGCCAAAATTGCTGCCCCAAGTCTAGCTCCGAATTTACTCACTTTTGGGACTTCAATTTCTTCAACAAATTCCCCAATTTGATGTCCAATTTTGATAAAGAAAAAGCCTACATAATTTCTACAATTTCCTTTCACGAAGTAGGTCGGTTATGAAGTCCAAAAATCTTTTCAATTCAGCTAATCCGAATTTCCGTTCTTTTCCGAAACGTTTGAATCGATTTTCTATAAAAATCCTAGAATCGTTGAAAATTCTTCGCATGATGAGTAGCCGTTCCTAAAATAAATCGTGACATGATAGAACTTTCAATTTCTAAAATCGGGTTCAAATTCGCGGTTAATTTCAATCTAATGCAATTTTAGCATGACCTACCTACTAGGTAGCTTTTAAGAATTTTTAGTGCAATTGACCCGTTGTCAATTATTTTCGAGCCACAATGTACATCTTCGACATATTGGCGACTCTCGGTTGTCGTGAAAATTTCAAGATTTTAATTTCGAACACAGGGTACCCAAAATACCAGAAAATTGGTCTAGTGCCGATCGACGAGAATTTTGCAATCAGGTGATATTACCTATACTTAATCACACACCTATGTCGAATTAACCTGTTTCCGGTCTCTGATTGATTTTTAATTGTGCTAAAATGACCCTTGCAAATTAGCATGGTTGAGTAGTTGATTCTCAATTGAATTCTCAAGTCTATTGTGTTAAAATCCCTTAATAATTCCCCCAAATAGTCTAGTTATCTCATGAGTTATTAGCTCAAAGAATACCACTATAGGCGCATCGATAAAATGCCCGATTTATTCAATTGAAAATAGAATTGAAATTTCAAGATGTCACATGCGTTCAATCTGGGTTTTCGTTAGAGTGGGGTAAACTTCTAGTATAGGAAAGACTTTGAGAGAATTCCACAAAAGTATGTTATACTTCAAAATGAAAAGTTTTGTCAGCTTCAAAATCTAATAGGATTTTTCTCCAATAGACCAAACAAAAACCTATGGGGTGCTCTTACTCCTACAAAGCAATGATCATATAGGTTTCTAGACACTACTCAATGAGGGTGTCATCTCCATTTGTGGGGAAAAACTTGTTGCATGGAATTGATTGGTTTGTGCATTATACTTATTTTGATGGGTACTCATCGCCATTGCCAACATTTGTTCCACTAGACATCCTCACCCATTCCCAAATCCTCATGATATTGAACAAGAAGAGTTTTGAGCCCCTCCAACTTGAATCTTAGATCCAAAAATGTCCAAAAAAAGGCACGATATATTTCTAATATTTGAGGAATTTCATCTTCATGACAACTATTGTTGTGACACCAGCTATTACTTGCATTATGCATATTTTCTTGCCTTGATTTGGGTCAAGTGGAGAATTTTGGACAAAATTGCACCTGCTCCAACCATTGGTTAGCAAAGATTTGGCTTGCCAATAAGCTTGGGCACTTATTTGAGACTAAGTTGATTACTTCATGCCCTTACTTAAGAGAATGTCCATTTAGATTCTCTTTTGACAAAACGGCTCAATTCACAAGCCCTTATATGAAATGTTCACTTTTAATTATGTCAATATTGATAGGGCTAGTATGAGCACCTAGAGGGAGGGTGAATAGGTGATCAAAGAAATTTTTGTGAATCTTAACAATATAAATTAATTTTTAAGCATAATAAATTGAAAGCGTATAGAACTATAAACAGATGTATGAAGTTGCAATTTAAAGTTAAGAGATAAGGGAAAGAAAATTGAGACACAAAGTTTATAGTGGTTTGGCTTAAACCAAGTCTACGTCCACTCTCCCGCACTGATAGCCTATCGGCTGGATTCCACTATAGACTAAAAGAGATTTTACAGTCTCATGTACATGATTCCATAGTGTAGAGACTTTACTACACTTCCTCAAGGTCTCACAAGTATCTAATCTCTCTTTTTAGTACAAAAAAAAGCTCAACAATTGAAATAATGAAGAACTAGGAGTTTCAGACTTTGGAATTTTTCTTTCACACACACACTCGAATAACCTGAGCATCTTTCTTATATACTCCTTCATGCCTTCATAACCGTCGGCACCTTCCAAAGGAGTTCTTCCAATCAACTCGTTGGACAGAATCAATTAGAAAGATCTCGAGTTATTTAAGGAATGTGATGATAGTTCACCAATCCCGCTCGCCCATACAATCAGGATCTAGGTTTTCATAAGTAGAACTTTCCAAGTATACTCCGCCAATCAACGGATCTAATTATCCAAATTAATTTCAATAATAATAATTGATCATGAGATGCTATCTCCAGTCGTGAGATATTTTTCAACCGCAAAAACCAAATCCTTAGAGATATACTCATATATGGATACAACTTCTTCATCGAAATAAATATTTTCTTCGTCGGTCTGGAAACTATCAGCGAGGGCAGACTTTAAATCTTGAGTCTAGAGGTCTTCAGACTTTGACGATAGAGTCTGCAAGTTTTCAGATTAGACTGATGGAAACGTTTTGTCAACTTCAAAACAAATAGGAAAATTTTCTCCAACAATCTCCCCCTTTTTGATGGTGACAAAACTTTCCCGCAGATTTGGGTACTTTTGTCCTACAAGACAACACTTAAGCAAACCAAGATATCTCACAAAAGATAAGCAGATTATGATAAAGATAGTAGTGATTCTACAACCACAGAAAATATGTTAGTTCTATAAAAATAAATATCTTTACTACAATCATTAACATAGCTTAAGTTACCGCGAGTAAACAAAAGATCAAATCACCAGTCAACCCAAAACCAGAAAAAAGATAAGTCCAAAAATCCAAACAACAGATCAAAAAGTAAATCAAATCTGCATCAATCTTCTCCCTCTTTTGTCAACAGCAAAAGGTGGAGAGCAAACAAAAATTGTTGAAAAAGAGTTGTTGAAAATAGGATTAGAATCAAGGTTGTTTTGGAAGATGAAGAAGCTCGAATTCTCCTATAGAATGCATTGTTTTCTCAAGCCATTCAAAATTCTGCTTTAGTGACTGAAAATCTTCACCCTGCACAGTGGATTGAACTTGAGTCTTTAGGGCTTGTAACTGAACGTGCAGAGACACTGAAGTGGCCATGAAAGCATTCTTAAAATCTTGTATCTCATATCCCATAGCATATTGCTGCTTCCTCACATCCAATAAGATCTCGAGTAGCCTTGAAAAGTCTGCTGGTTGTTTTGTTGCAGCACTAGAACTAGCCGAGTCAAATCCAGGGGTTTTGAGAATGGATGGAGCTTCATCAGATTGTCCACCATGACTATGAGTAGAGGCTTCTGGATAGTGAGAAGCATACACATCCTCTGGATCCGCTGCAGAACGACTCACATCACTAGTAAAGATAGGCGAATAAATACCTTTCTGTTCAATAGCTCCCCCTATTTAGTTGCCTTCAAGTGGAGTAGGTAAGATTTCTTCTTGATTGACTTCAGCTTCAGAGAGATGCACGTCACTAGTTCCAGTTCCTGCCATTTCAAATGCACTGGACAAGGAAACAACCAAGGTTGGTTCACATGAGTCTTCTTGACCTTAGTCTTTTTCTTCTTCTTGTCCTCTTTCTTCCCCTTTTTATGCTTCTTTTTCATCTTCTCTTCTGTCCTCTTCTTCCTGTTCTCTTCCTTCTTCTTCTTCCTCTGTCCTCCTCTGTTCATCCTCTTCCTTCTTTTTCTTTTCTCTCTCTTTTTCTCCTTCTTCTGGCTCTGTTTGAGTTTCTTCAAAATTGACAGAACTCTTCAAATTGCGTAAGGCTGAAAGACTCATTTCATCCTTATCCTCTTCATCTTGCAAGATGAGAATTTTTTTCCTCTTCACTAGAGCAACCGTGGGCTCCTTGCCTTTCCTCTTTGTTGCAGCAGAGTCTTGTTTTGCTTTTACAGGAGACTTCTCTTCCATGCGTTCCAATACCTTACTAAGCTCTTGCAAACGCATCTTTTTGACTATTTTGAATCCAATCACCATTAGAGAAATTGTTGACAAACTTAATGGAGTAGGGATGTGAATTTTAAAATGTCTAAAAAGAGGCGTGATAAGAGCAGAATAAGGGAGTTGTCCCTTATCCTTCACAACTGTTCTGTACATGTGGAACATAATAGTGTGAGGCAGAGAAAATTTGTACCCGAAATTGATGGCATGCATCAGTTTTGCTTCAGACCGAGACACATTGGTCTTGGATGTCGACTTTGGCCTAATGCATTTGATCACGATTTTGTGTAACAAGATGTTGGTGGCATTCATCCTAGAATATGATATCTTGCCTTCAGCATCCTTGTCTTTTATGAATGACTGAGTAGTATGAGCAAAATGTACACTAAATGGTCGGAAACATTCTCGTTCCACCCTAATTAGATCAGCCAAAGTATCCATATCCACCATAAACGCCTTGTCTCTCACAGTAAAAGAAAAGTTATTTGCATCCACGAAAGATAAGTTCGAATAAAAGTTGCAGTGAGTTCAGTATAAGCAGAAGTGGATTTAGAACAAAAATGCTCCAACTGCAGAGTAGCAAACTTCTTTCACAGATTTACTTTCATTGAATCAAGAAAATCAAAATCGACATTCCTAGGGTGCATAACCCCTCTCTTTAGCAAATTCGAATAAACCCTTTTGTGGTTCTTTGATCTAAACAGATTAGAACCATCAGTAATATTTGTAGCCATTCCCGTTCTAGGCTGAAAATGGGAAAACATCCTTTCATCGTCATCCAATCCTTCAGGTTGATTAGCAGTCCCAATGTGTGGGTCACTAGGAAAATTAACAAAGGCTTTTTCAGTCGAACCCTTTTCGGCAATACCCATCCTTTCCATGTTATGTAAAAATAGAGACTCGTTCTTATACCCCATCTCTTTCAAGTATTCATCAATCAATGACATGGCAGTTCCTCCTCTTTTCAAATTAGAATAAAGCTAATAAAGCTAAAAAGCGACTTTAGGAGTTAATGTTCTTACAGGTTCCACTTCTTCCAAAACTTCTTCTTCCGGATGAGTCGGTGGTGGAGTTTGACGCTGTTGAGAAGGTTGTTGTTGATTTTGTTGCTGTTGAGGAGTAGAAACTTCTTCTTCAGTCAAGTTGAAGTGGGTAGGACCCTTGGGCATGTGTCGTGGTCCCTTGCTTGCAATTCTTGATGACTTTCTCGAAGACATTGTCTCTTTCAAGGGAGAAATTCATAGTCTTGCTTGAAAGGTGAAAACTTTTTGGATTAAACAATGGGGAAAGTGAGAGCAAGTGAGAGTTTAGAATTCCAGGGTTTCTGTGTAAAAACGAAGAAGACAAGTCTCGGGAGTATATAAAGCAAGTGAAGCGAGATAAATGAAATGTCGTAAAAGGAAAAAGAAAAACACATTTTCAAAACGAATAACTTCCATTTTTGAAAATAATTGTTTTTTCAAAATTGATAATTACCTTTTTTGAAAAAGAAAAACTTGGAAAGATAATTTCAATCAATTAGCAATTAATAAATAACCGTACCTTTTCAAGTTTAAAATATTGAAAAAGAAACATCTTACAGTTGTAACTCTTGGTCTTCTGAGTCTGAATACCTTCAGACTTTACCTTTGAGTCTTGAGCACGTTTAGACTTTACTGGATAAGAGATATAATTTCAATTCGGTGCGAATAGACTCAAATATGCTTTTCTTCAGAGGCTTTGTAAATATGTCCGCTAATTGATTCCTTGAATCAATGAATTGAATCATAACTTCTCCATTTTGAACATGATCTTTAATGAAGTGGTGTTGAATTTCTATATGCTTTGCTCTAAAATGAAGAATTGGATTCTTTGTGAGGTTAATTGTGTTGGTGTTGTCACATTTGATTTCTGCGCAAGAGTCTTCAATTCCTTCAGTTGTTGTTTTATCCATGGGATTTGAGAATAGCAACTTCCAAAGGCCACATACTTTGCTTCTACTGTTGAAAGAGCTATAGTGCTTTGCTTCCTTGAGAACCAAAATACTGTCCCGTTTCCTAGCAGTTGGCAAGTACTTGAAGTGCTTTTTCTCTCAATTCTGCAACCTGCTAGATCTGCGTCTGAATATCCAAGTAGGGTAAATTCTCCTTCTTTGGGATACTACATATCTAACTTTGAGGTAGTTGCAACGTATTTGATGATGTGTTTTGCAGCACTTAGATGAGATTCTTTGGGATTAGATTGAAATCTAGCACATATGCAAACACTAAACAAAATGTCAGGTCTAGAAGCTGTAAGATAAAGAAGTGAATCAATAATACTCTTGTAGAGCTTCTAGTCAACTTTCTTTCCTCCTTCATCTTTGTCTAGCTTCAAAGAATTAGACATTGGTATCTCAGTCTTTTTATAATTCTCCAATCCGAACTTTTTAACAAGTTCTTTTGCATATTTCTCTTAGTGAATGAAAATTCCTTCTTTCATTTGTTTCACTTGTAATCCGAAAAAGAAGGATAGTTCACCCATTATGCTCATCTCAAATTCATCCTGCATAGACTTAGAAAACTTCTTGCACATGCTTTCGTTAGGTGATCCAAATATAATATTATCAACATAGATTTGAATAAGTAGAAAGTTTTTACATTCTCTTTTAATAAACAATGTAATGTCCATTTTACCTTTGACAAAACCATTTTGAATTAAAAACTTACTTAACTTGTCGTACCAAGCTCGAGGTGCTTGCTTTAATCCATATATAGCCTTTTTCAGTCTGAATACTGAGTTTGGTTTCCTTGGGTCTTCAAAACCGGGAGGTTGTTGTACATAGACTTCTTATTGGATAAGTCCATTTAGGAATGCACTTTTGATGTCCATTTGGAATAACCTGAAATTCTTATAACAAGCAAAAGCAAGTAATAATCTAATTGCTTCTAATATTTTACCTGAAGCGTAGGTCTCATCATAGTCTATCCATTCTTCTTGCGTATATCCTTTGACCACGAGTCTTGCTTTGTTCCTTACCACTTTTCCTTTTTCATCCAACTTGTTCCTGAAAACCCATTTAGCTCCAATAATAGATTTACCTTTTGGTTTAGGAGTTAATTCCCAAACATCGTTAATTATGAACTGTCTGAGTTCTTCTTGCATTACTTCAATTTAGCTTTCATCTTTTAAAACTTCTTCTATGCTTTTGGGTTCGATTTTAGAAATAAGTGCCACAGCGCTAGACTTTTCTTGCCTTTTGGAACTGGTATGAATCCCTTCATTAATGTCACCAATAATAAGTTCTTTAGGATGGCTAGACTTGTGCTTCCAGTTGCTGGTCAGTCTGATAGATTATTGATTTTCTTCTGCAGCTGATTCTTCAACATTCATTCGATGTTGTTCTTATGAAGTCCAAGCTGCTTCAAGGAAAGTACACTTTGTAGAGTTTGTAGTAGGTTCAAATTCTTTAGGTTGAGTTTGAATCAATTGATTTTGTTAGGAGTCTTGAAATTTGACATTCACTGACTCTTCAACAGACTGAGTCTTCTTGTTGAATACTATATAGACGTTGCTGGTGGTTGAATATTCAAGGAAGATTCATTCGTCTAATTTCTCTTCAAACTTACCAGGTCGATCATTTGCATTTTTCAAAACAAAACATTTGCAACAAAATACGTGAAAGTAAGAAACAATTGGCTTCTTTCCTTTAAATAACTCATAAGGATTTTTCTCCAAAATATGCATTAAAAAGACTCTGTTAATAATATAACATGCTGTAGAAATTGCTTCAGCCCAAAAATGAGAAGAAATACTACTTTTTATTAAAAGAGTTCTTACCATCTCTTACAAAGATCTATTATTTCTTTCCACAACTTCATTTTGTTCTAGAGTGTATGGAGAGGTGCAAACATGCTGAAAACATGATTCATCACAAAATTTTGCAAAGTTTTGATTTTCAAACTCACTTCCATGGTCTGTTCGTATGCTTGAAATATCATATTATTTCTCGTTTTGAACTTTTTTAGCAAACTTTGAAAAGTAAGTAAGGATTTCAGACTTATTTGCCAAAAAGTAAACCCAAGTGAATCGTGAATAGTCATCAACAATTACTAAACCGTATCTCTTTCCACTTATGTTTCTAGTTCTGGTTGGCTCAAAGAGATCCATATGCAAAAACTGTAAAAAATGATTAGTAGAAACCTGATTTATTGGTTTAAAAGAATTTCTAACCTGTTTTCCCAATACACATAGTGTGCATAAATCCGATTTTTGAAACTTAAGGTTGGGCAATCCTTGGATAAGATTCTTAGAAGAGATCTTGGTAATCTACTTCATATTGACATGGCCAAGCTTTCGATGCCAAAGATTTGCTTCATCTTGAATTGAAATTAGACATTGAGACTTCTTTGGTTTTATATCCAGAAGATAGATGTTCCCATGTCTTCGTCTAGTAAAAGATTGTGAAAGATCTTTACTAGTTCCCGAACATATTCCTTCTTGAAAATTGATCTTGAATCTAGTGTCGCACAATTGATTGATGCTAAGCAAATTGTAGTTAAGTCCTTCTACTAAGGAAACTTGTTGATTGTGAGACTTCCAATTTTTACTGTTCCACATCCAACAATTCTTCCTTTACTGTTTCCACAAAAAGAGACTTTTCCACCATTAACTTGCATAAGCTTTATAAAATAGCTTGAATCTCCAGTCATATACCTTGAACAGCTACTATCCAAATACCATTTAACATTTTTGTTGATAGTGACTTGTAATTAAAAAAGAAACTCAAGCTTTTTTTTATACCCATATTTTCTTGGGTCCAGAGGAGTTAGTACAATTAGCAGTCTTTGCCCAATCATTCTTAACAGGTCTCCAAACCATATGACATTTTTTCTCAAAATATTTTGAGTTGTTACACTTATAACATTTGAGGGCACTTTGACTAATAGGTTTTACAAAGATTTTTTTTTAAAAATGATTTCTATAATAAGTTTTTGTAGGCCTTTGTTTGATTCTTTCTTTTACTTTTGGAAAATTAATTAGAGGAATAGTTTCAGAAGTAATTCCCAAGCTTGATTTGTTAAAGTAGGGTCTTTGTATTGAAAGAATCTTTTCTAATTTCTCATATCCTATAGAAAACCTTTTAGAAATATTTGAAATATCATTTTTCAAAATGTATTTTTTTTGAAAGAAAGTTTGCATTTTTTTTTTAAGTAACAAAACTTTTATCTAAATTTTCAAACTTTTCTTTCCATAAAATTTCATGTTGTTTCAGTGTAGAATTCTCATGTTTTAGCTCGGAAATCCTCTTGAGAGAGATTTTGAGACTAAGACACAGTTCATCAATGTATTTTGACACTTTAGTAGGGATTTTTAAATTACTTGCCTCGATTTCATTATCTGAGTCTGAGTCTGTATCTATTTTGGAGTCTGAATCTGATTTTGATTTTGCCATTAGACAAATATTTGCATAATCATCATTACTTTCTTCGTATTCAGTATCACTCCATGTCTCCGCCTTGAGAGCCTTCATGAATTTCTCGGTGTTTCCTTTCTTTTTCTTCAACATGGGACAGTTGGGTCTAATGTGTCACTTTTTCTTGCATTCAAAACAGATCACTTCTTTATTAGATTCATCATCCTCAGTTGATTTATTTTGAAACTTTTGAGCGCTTTGTTTCTTCCAATTGAATCTTATTTCCTTTTTGTTTAGTTTCCTAAACCTCTTTATCATAAGAGCTAACTCTTCATCATCCATATCATCTTCAGACTTTGTAACATCAGAATCATCGTTAGATCTCAAAGCAATTGACTTCTTACCTTTGGGATCTTATTCTTCATGGATTTGCTCCACTTATAGGATTAAAGTGTGCCGACCAATTCGTCTATAAAAAGTGGCATGATCCTTTGTGTTTCCCTTATCAAAGTCTTCATGTGATTCTAGTCTCTAGAGAGTCCACACAACAATTTGTTGACCTTCATGGGTCTTGAGATTGGTTGTCGTTGATAGATTCTCCTAGCTTCATCTTGAAGGCTTCATATTGTCCGAGTAGCATATTGACTATTATTTCTTTCACTCGATCAATTCCTTCATAGGTAATGTGTAACCTATCCTAGACTTCTTTAGTTTTTTCACAAGATATTCTGTTATACTCAATAGGAGATAATGCACAATATAAGGAGTAAATTGCTTTTGTATTAAGAGCTTGTCTCTTGGTTATTTCTTCTTGAGTCATCTCACTAGCTTCTGCAATTTCTTTTCTCCTCTTTGAGACTGATGTAGCTTTAGGAATGATTCATTTTTCTACCACATCCCATTCCAGAGGTCTTTCGATCTTAGGAATGCCTTCATATTGTTTTTTCATATATTGTATTCCTTTCCATCGAAATAAGGTGGTTTGGTGTTGCTTTGACCTTCAACCAAACCTGGAGCCAACATACTAGCCATGGATTTTTAACTAAGAAGTAAAAACACTTCAAATAAATGAGCACACAAGCTCTGATACCAATTGATAGGGTTAGTATGAGCACCTAGAGGGGGGTGATCAAAGAAATTTTTGTGAATCTTAACAATATAAATTAATTTTTAAGCATAATAAACTAAAAGCATAAAGAACTATAAACAAATGTATGAAGTTGCAATTTAAAGTAAAGAGATAAGGGAAAGAGAATTGAGACACAAAGTTTGTAGTGGTTTGGCTTACACCAAGTCTACGTCCACTCTCCCGCACTGACAGCCCACTGGCTGGATTCTACTATAGACTAAAAGAGATTTTACAGTCTCACGTCCTTGATTCCATAGTGTAGAGATTCTGCTACACTTCCTCAATGTCTCACAAGTATCTAGTCTCTCTTTTGAGTACAAGAAAAGCTAAACAATCGAAATAGTGAAGAACTGGGAGCTTTAGACTATGGAATTTTTCTTTCATGCACATACTCGAATAACCTGAGCGTCTTCCTTATATACTCCTTCATGCCTTCATAACCGTTGGCACTTTCCAAAGGAGTTCTTCCCATCAACCCATTGAATAGAATCAATTAGAAAGATCTCAAGTTATTTAAGGAATGTGATGATAGCCCACCAATCCTGTTCGCCCATACAATTGGGATTTAGGTTTTCATAAGTAGAATCTTCCAAGTATATTCTGCCAATCAATGGATCTAATTATCTAAATTGATTTTAATAAGAATAATTGATCATGAGATGCTATCTCCAGCCGTGAGATCTTCTTCAACCGCACGAACTAAATCCTTAGAGATATACTCATATCTAGAAAAAGCTTCTTCATTGAATAAATCTTTTCTTTGTCGGTTTGGAAACTATCAGCGAGGGCAAATTTTAAATCTTGAGTCTAGAGGTATTCAGACTTTGACGATAGAGTCTGCAAGTCTTCAGACTAGATTGATGGGAACGTTTTTTCAACTTCAAAACAAATAGAAGTTTTCTCCAACACATATGTGTTTCGTAAGCAAAGGTACGAGTTTTATTTACTAACATAGGCTTGGAGCATATATGCAAAAAAAGAAGAAGAAAAAATCAGTGAAGTTGGAATCATTTCCTTCCACAAAGAACTGAATAAATGAGCCAACAAAAAAAGATAGTTTTTACATCATCATTGAAATAGACAGGATTAACGGAAAAAAAAAAAGGCATCATTTATGGTTTTCATGAAGTGAAATCTACGTATGACTACTATCATGAAAATTACAGTGTCATTAATAGATGTGATGAAGCTATTGATTATGGTTTGAACTTTATTATTCAAATGGTGTACATTATTAGGACTAATGAAGAAGGAAGGAATGCTTGTGTGCTTGTTATTGTAAATTTGATTTTAAATCATTGCTTTGATATAGCAAAATGTCGGAGGCATATCCACTTCCAAGAGCATTCTTTTTAGGGTTTATACCAAGGAAACAGCGTAAAACACACTCGTTATAAAAAATATCCAATGCATTAGCTGAATTTACAAAATATGTTGAAGTCTAAAAGTAAGTCTCCTCAGTCAATTCTTATGATGCTCCTAACCACTTAATTAAACAATGATTTGCTTGAGAATTACGTTAACATCTCCAGCTTTTATTAAAGTCAATTCTATGACACATATCACACTTCCATCGTGAAGTTCACGGCTATCTTTCATTGAAAATACAACAACACATGTACACCGTACAACTAATAATTTTCTTGTAAATTTAAAAATTCAAGGTGAATATGATTTGGTTTAGGTTCATGATCGAAAACCTCGTACGGTTAATTATAAGAATATGAACACTTTCATTCAGAACTATCGTAGTGTTGGCGATCCTAAATTTCACTTAAGCTTTTATGCATCCGGTTGAAGACTTGCGCTTCCAATATCATCAATGAAAAGAGAGAATTAGGGGAGATAGAAATTAATACACCAGTAGGGCTGGGCACTATGTCATGCGGGCCACAAGCCAAGTTCCTTACAAGAAATTTTAAAATTTTCTTAATGACCATTGAAGGAAATTAATGAAATCACTCATCCAATTAAACTAAATTAAAATACAAGTACAATTTCATATATCTTGAAAAATAAAATTACATATATCTTGTGATCATGCCCCTCATTATGATTCTGATGATACGCTGTCATCGTTGTCCTTTGGTTCATGTTAGATACATTCATCTAGACCTACAAAAATCAATAAGCTTTGCAACAGTCATTTTTAAATTCTTCGAAGAGAAGCTGGACCTTTTGTCTTTCAAGATCCATTGGCTAGTACTAAACATCGACTCCAATGGTACCATAGACACTGTTGGGGTTAGTAGGTCACAAGCCATGGTCAAGCTAGTGGCTCTCATCTTTTAAAGTAGATAGTTTGTTCCCAAGTAAGTCACCCATTGACAAAAGAACACCTAGAGTGTCAAAACTTAGCATGTGGAATACTTAAGTGCCAAAAGTTTCGAAAGTGACATTTAAGTATTATTATTTTTTTTGAAAAAATGGAACACCTGAGTATCAAGTTCGGCAAAGGTGACCGAAAATCTTATGTAGTAATTTTTTAATAATATAATCTACCTACATGGCACGCCGGAGAGTTGAGTCAACAACGTAAAACCAAAACGGTGTTGTTTTTTCTTTTTTATTTTTTTTGAATTTTAATATAAATGTTTATTAAATTAAAATATTTATATTAAAAAAAAAGGAGGAGGAGGATGCAGAAGGTGAGGGCTTAGCCCTTGCCCCTGCCTCCCCACCGTCGCTAGGAAGGGCCGGCGACAGTGCCTGGCGACCCTAGGTGATTGGCGGTGAGGGCCTACAAGCCCTCACCCTAGATATGTGCAAGGGCTCGCAGCAAGGGGTGGCCCTTGGCTTGGTTGGGTGAGGGCAGACAATTTTCGCCGGATTTGGGGGAGAGCCGGAACCCTCACCCCATATCAAAGCAAGGGTTGGTAGGCCCTCACTGCTGGTCAACTAAGGTCATTGACCCCTAGCCAAGGCCTGACGACCTAGCTGACCATTCACCCATCATCACTAGCCCTTGCCCGCAGTGGTGGAGAGGCGACGACAAGGGTTTAGCCTTTGCCGCCTACCGTCTTTATCTTTTTTTTTTTTAATTATTTTAAAATCTAATTTAAATAATATTTATATTAATTATTTAGCCATGTCAACAAAAATGACGTCGTTCTTGCACTTATCTAGCCACGTTAGCATGCAAAATGATGTTGTTTTGCATTTGTCTTGCTAGAAAACTACCATGTTAACATTTTGGCCGGATTTTCTCGTTATTAGCACTTCACTGATCCATTTTGCTATGATTTTGGTACTTAAGTATCACTTTCTTAACTTTTGGCATTTAAGTATTTCTCGTGTCAAGTTTTGGCACTTCAAGGGTCTGGGTGCGTCACCCACTACTTGATAGATGAAGAATAAGACCTCATAAAGGGCTATGGGTGTTCCTCATCTTATGAAGCAATAACCATACAAGTTTTTAGAAGAGTGCCATCTTCGTCCATGGGGTAAAACTTGTAATATCGAATCAATTTGGCCTGTGCAGCAGGCATGTTCCGGAGTTGACTCATCACCATCACCATCACCAAAATCCATTCCACTTGAACCTCCTTACCTTGTCATACATTTTCGTGATAGTTAACAACGAGAACTTCGAGCCCTTTCAATTTGAACGTCAAGGTCAAGACAGTGGATGGAGAGAGAGAGAGAGAGAGAGAGAGAGAGAGAGAGAGAGAGAGAGAGAGAGGGAAGGAGGGAGGGAAGGAGGGAGGGAATGTCTTTCAATATTAGGGGAACTTCGTCTTCATAGTGCTAATTGCGGAGCATATGTTCTCTTTGCTATGTGGTCAATGGACAAGCAATTACCCTTCTAATTACTATATTTGAATGGCACGTACCTCAACTCATCTCTGTTATATGTGAAGCAACTTTACAGTGAGATTTCAATATTACAATTTTGCACGATAACTTCACAACAATAATGCTTGCTATATGTATTGTCATTAGTAATTTACATTATCGACAAAACCTTGAATTGAAAATACCAAAGCAATTTACTTGCAATCCATATAGTCTCTTCACAGTCAAAATTTGAATTTAATTAACATTGCATTTGATAATAATGTGAATTTATATTGTAAAGTTACTAAAATCCATAAATATAGTACCTTCTTTGCATGATTCAAGTTTTGTTCTTTTTTCACGCACATGGTGTGCGCTTGTTTGTTATTAGTATAGAGATTGACCTTGTAGAGCAATATATGAGGTCCCTTGTCCGGAAAGGGTTTTTTTTGACAAGCTCCACAAATCGTGTGATACATGTGAAAATCAAGTTATCATCACTGATTAGGATATGCTGCAGATGGCATTTGTCCTGGCATGACTATAGGATTCCTTTACCAACTGGCATGTACAAAAAATGATAGGCGCAATTGTCAGATCAATTGTTGAAATATTGTCCACATCACTTGACATGTGTCATGTATGCTATTTATATTGATGTAACGTAATAGCTAGTGCTATGTCCTTTGCATATGTGTGTCCACCCTCATCAGTCAAATTCCACGTGTTGCTCCTAATCTGGCTTGCAAGTGAGAGGATGTGTTGAAATATTATCTTACATCACTTGACAATTGGCCCTATAGACTCTTATTGGACTTTCCATCTCAACTTACAATTTGGTTGCAAATAGAAATTTTCTACATTGGCAGATAAAATAAGTTGTAATTAGATTGTTGAAAGGTTTAAAGTACAAATTAATAAATGGCATAAAGACTTTGAAGTCCCATTGTACTTGATGGTTTGATCGGACGGGTCTTGGGGGCATTGACTTGGAAGTATTGAATCGTACTTTAGGATGTGGAAAAGATTTGAGTCCCTTTTCCTTGTGAATCAAACCAAGAAATCCGTTTGACCAAACCTAGCACTTATGTATTCATTGAAACCCTGCTTGGGAAATTGCAAAGAACTATGGCATTCTACACTAGCTTTTGGGAGATTTATTGAAAATGTCTTAAATCTGTTGTACGGATGCCAATTCAATCCCAAACCTTTCGATTTGATCAATTTAGTTTTAAACATTTTGATAATTTGCCAATATAGTCCTACAACCAATTTTGGCTGACAATTACTAATGTGCATGCTGGCTATCTTATGTGACACAACTAACACTAACGTGAACAATTTTTACAATTACTTATGTTTTGATTTTTTTTTTCCATTTTTTTTTTCTTATTTCCCTTCGCCGGTGCACAGCCTTGATAGTGGCCAGCAGAGGTCGCTAGCCCTCACCCAATGGCCAATGAAGGTTGCCGGCCATCGTTGAAAGTCTTTTCCAAGGCATGTCCCCAAAACCAACATTGAAAATTGTTGAAAGTTTTTATACACATGTGATCTCTCTCCATGCTTTCGCGTTGACTCTCTAATATGATATTAGAGTCACATTCTGCTTGATTTCATTTAACATATGTGTCCATCTCGTGCAATCCAATTCCACGAGTTTATGCGCTCTTTATTCACATTAAAGCAACTTAAGTTTTGGGTTGTACATTCTTAAAATTAATGAACAGCTTAAATTTGTTGATTTCTCTGACAATTATTGGCGGGAAGTTGAACTCTTGAAAAACTTGAGGCACTAACAATTACTAAGCTTGAGCTGGAACCAAGTTAGAAAATGATAATCACATACAGTCTACGGTTACTCATATAGTCTTCACATTCAAAATATCAAAGTAATTTACGTGCAATCCATATAGTCTTTACATTCAAAATTTGAATTTAATTAAGGTTGTGCATTTGATAATAATGTGAATTTATATCCTAAAGTTACTCAAATCCGTAAATATAGTACCTTCTTTACATGATTCAAGTTTTGTTCATTTTCATGCACATGGTGTGCGCTCTTTTGTTATTAGTATAGAGATTGACCTCATAGGGCAATTTATGAGGTCCCTTGTTTGAAAAGGTTTTTTTTTTTTTTTGCACAAGCTCCACAAATCGTGTGATACATGTGAAAATCAAGTTACCATCGCTGATTAAGATATGCTGCAGATGACGTTAGTCCTGGCATGAGTATTGGATTGCTTTACCGACCGGCATGTACAAAAATGATATGCGCAATTGGAAGAACAATTGTTGAAATATTGTCCACATCGCTTGACAATGGGTCATGTATGCTCCTTATATTCATGTAACCTAATAGCTAGTGCTATCTCCTTTGCATATTTTTGACACCTAAATTTTGGCAACCCGATTAGTTATTTATTGCATTAAAAATTAGAGATTAATTTTTAATCTCTAAACAAAAATATTAATTGCATAGCATATAATTTTAGGTGCATTTATTTTTCTTATTATTGCATTCACATTGGATCGGTAATGGTGAATTGACTTGAATGAATGATTTTGAGCTTAATAGACATAAGGATATTCGATTCTTCGATGTGATATATCTTTGTTTAAAATAAGAAATAAAGCAAGAGAGAATAAATATCTTCGTCAAATATTTGGAACAAAATAGAACAAGATAAAAGATCTAAAATGAGTATGGCAAGAAAAGATGTTGCATGTGGAGCATATATTTGAGCAATATATCTTCATGTGTTCGCAAGCACAAGCAAAGTAGATTTTCACGCAAGAAGAGAAAAGCGAATCGGTGAACGTGGGGATATATTTGAGACCATCTTTGGGCATCCATGGGCACAAGTAGAAAGGAAATAAGCTAAAGCATAATATTTTTTGAATATTCTTACAAGGAAAAGAGATTGACCCTCTTTTCTGGAGACCCCTACCCATCCCTCCCTATAAAAGATCCATTACAGACGAGAAAGAGGGGGCGAGAGAATTGATAACACAGCCATTGGAAAGAGAAATCGTGAGTGGGCTACAACATAGGGAGAAGAGAGCGTGAGAGATCGGTCACGGCCAAGCATCTCGTGGACATGACCTTGCTGATTTGTGGCCGCAATTCACCGCCAAGCTTTAACCTGAACTTGCTGCACCACTGTATCTTGTGGTGCCCCCAGCTACGAGACAACGCATTGCTATTCCAGGGCCTACTGTGACGATCCACCGCTGAGACGCAGCACAGTTTTCCAGTCCCAAGCATCAGCTAACGAGTTTCCATCAGCCTTGGCGAGTCTCCCTGAAGGTTGCGGGTTCCTGTCGAAGTTGCCGTTGTCCCCTGGCTCGCGGTCCTGTCCAGTCACCATCAACACTAACTGCTATCTCGAGAGTTTTCCCAAAGTTTCTCTCCCGACCAGCAGTGATTCACTCAAATCAGATTTTTTTTTTTTTTTTTGTCTAGGCTTGTTTCTTCATGCAAATTTCCAGTGAGGCCCATTCTTACTGATTCAGACGCAGCTCCTATTCTTGGCCACACCTTTCTTTGCAGGTTTCTTACGGGGCAAATTAATTTGTCCTCTTGTTGCTGCGCGTAATAAAGTCCGGGGAGTGTTGAGCATCTCCAACTTCTGGCAGCAACCAAGAAATTTGTGCTGAGCCTCACCCACGGGCACCTAGTTGATCCACCGCCGGGCACATCTTCCGCGGATCATCCACCACGATTGCCACCATCCAATGTGTTCTAATTCAGAAACATTATTGCATGATATCGTCAATTAGGTAAGAATCTTGATTAATTCGTTATTATTGCCTAATTCGTAGAATTGTGATGTTGTTTGAATATTTGATTAATATTGCCATATCCCAAAAATCTCTTGATCCCTCATGAATTAGCAGATTTTCCAAATTGACAGTTCGATTTCGTGCCCAAAATATGACTCGCAATCGCACGGAAAAATTGTCAATCCGAGATACGATTCACGATTTTGTTAAAAATTGGCCAATCCGATTTCATGTACGAGATATGATTCGTTAATTTATTTCTAAAATTAAGTGGACATGAATGATATCCTGCCTAATTTGTTGCCGTATTTTTTTCTTTTTTGCTTTTGCTTGAATTGATTTTTCTTCCATAAAAGAAAACCCCAAAAAAAAAAAAATAATAAATAAATTGCTAGTAGATTAGGTTCATGTTAGAATATTGCAGGATAGTTTGCATGTTTAAGATTAAGAAATTTATTTATTTCGAATTTTTGAAATAAAAAATACCAAAAATATTAATTTAGGATGTTAGATATTCTTTTCATTAATTGAATTGCATGTTCAATTGTCAGGCAATCTTAACTTCGAATTTTATAAAAAAATGGAAATAAAAAATAAAAAATATCATGCATGTGTCACCTAGAATTAGGCCATTCTTTGTACGTCATCTAGTCATTGCATATTCGGATAAGACTGCATGTTTAACTTAATTCTAGACAATCTTTCTAAAAGTAATTATAAGTTTAGATAACTTTTCCTTGATAGATTGCATTTTAGGTTAGGGATTACCTAGTTAAGATAGCATTCTAGTTTAAATTAGGATTTCGCCTAATTTGGTTCCTAATATAAGTTGGATAATATTTTAATCTAGATAGACAACTTTTGCTATTTTCTAATTTCAAATTTTACGTAAAATACCAAAAAGAACATTGTCTTAGAATAAATTAGTTTCTTTCTCTAGGATAGAATTGCATGCTTATTTAAGAAAACACAAAAAAAAAAAATTGTATACTTATGTTATATAGTTTAGGCCATATTGCTATGTCATGTTGCATGTCATGTTAGATTAGTAGCATGCATTGCATAAATCATGATTCTCATTAAACAGATGAAAATAAAAATTAAGTAATTGCATGTTAACTAGAAATCATGCCTAGGTGGTTGATGAGATTTTCTAATTAACATTGCAGATGCTTTCGTTGTTATGAGGTAAGTCTCGTAATTTATTTATTACTTTCTTGGATGTTAAATTGGTGGTATGCGCACTCGCATGGTCTCCTCATATGTTATGAAAGTAAATTAAAATCAATTCAAGTTGCCTGCTAAACATTTTTTCAGAATAAAAGAGAAAAAATACCGAAAGAGTATCAAAGAAATCTAGCGTAATCAATTCCTCAAACTCACAATCTCTGGTTCACAGGAGTAAAGTAAATGTCCTATTAGTTTACTTGGGTTTCTAATCAATTTACCAAAAATAGATTAGTGGCAATTCCTAATTGAAAAAAAAATCATTTACATGTTAAGAACTGAGTTGATATGAGCATGGAAGAGCTCGAGCTAAGTCTAGACTTAGTATTTCATTAGCCAAATCCTAGGTAGTGCATCCAAGGTTAAGTCACAACTCATATGTGTCCCCACACTCATCAATCAAATTCCACATGTTGCTCCTAATTCTACTTGCAATGAGAGGATGTGTTGAAATATTGTCTTACATCACTTAACAATTGACCCTATAGACTTTTTAGGACTTTCCATCTCGACTTACAATTTGGTTGCAAATAGAAATTTTCTACATTGGCGGATAAAATAAGTTGTGAATAGATTGTTGAAAGTTTTAAAGTGCAAAATAATAAACGACATGAAGACTTTGAAGTCTCATTGTGCTTGATGGCTTGACCGGACGGGTCTTGGGGGGCATTGACTTGGAAGTATTGAATCGTGCTTTGAGATGTGGAAAAGACTGAGTGCCTTTTCCTTGTGAATCAAGCCAAGAGATCCGTTTGACCCAAACCTAGCACTTATGTATTCATCAAAACCCTAGTTGGGAAATCACGAAGAACTATGGCATTCTACACTAGCTTTTGGGAAATTGATCAAAAATGTCTTAAATCCGTTGTGCGGATGCCAATTCAATCCCAAGCCTTTCAATTTTGTCAATTTAGTTCTAAACATTTTTATAATTAGGTAGTGTAGTCCTTTGGCCAATTTTGGCGGGAAATTACTAACATATATGCTGACCGTCTTATGTGGCATAACTGACACAAACGTAAACAATTTTTACAATTATTTTAATTTTAATTTTTAATTTTTTCTGTTTTTATTTTCTTTCCTTTTTTCCTTTTTCTTATTTCCCTCCACCGGTGCATGACCTCAATGGTGGCTAGCGAAGGTCACCGGCCCTTGCCCAATGGCGAGTGAAGGTTGCCAGCCATCATTGAAAGTCTTCTCCAAGGAATGTCCCCAAAACCAACATTATTGTTGAAAGTTTTTATACACGTGTGATCTCTCTCCATGCTTTCGCGTTGACTCTCTAATATGATATTAGAGTCACATTCTGCTTGATTTCATTTCACATATGTGTCCACCTCGTGCAATCCAAACCCACGAGTTTATGCGCTCTTTATTCACATTAAAGCAACTTAAGTTTAGGATTGGACATTCTAAAAATTAATGAACAGCTTAAATTTGTTGATGTCTCTGACAATTATTGGCGGGAAGTTGAACTCTTGAAAAACTTGAGGCATTAGCAATTACTAAGCTTGAGCTGGAACCAAGTTAGAAAATGATAATCACATACAGTCTACGGTTACTCATATAGTCTTCACATTCAAAATATCAAAGTAATTTACGTGCAATCCATATATAGTCTTCACATTCAAAATTTGAATTTAATTAACATTGTGCATTTGATAATAATGTGAATTTATATTCTAAAGTTACTTAAATCCATAAATATAGTACCTTCTTTACATGATTTCAGTTTTTTTTCTTTTTTCACGCACATGGTGTGCGCTCTTTTGTTATTAGTATAGAGATTGATCTCATAGAGCAATTTATGAGGTCCCTTGTTTGAAAAGGGCTTTTTTGGACATGCTCCACAAATTGTGTGATGCATGTGAAAATCAAGTTATCATCACTAATTAGGATATGTCGTAGATGGCATTAGTCTTGGCATGACTATTGGATTGCTTTATCAACCGACATGTATAAACAATGCTATGCACAATCGTAAGAACAATTGTTGAAATATCGTCCACATCACCTGACAATGGGTTGTGTATGCTCCTTATATTCATGTAACCTAATGGCTAGTGCTATCTCCTTTGTATATGTGTGTCCACCCTCATCAGTCAAATTTCACATGTTGCTCCTAATCCGGCTTGTGAGTGAAAGAATGTGTTGAAATATTGTCTTATATTGCTTGGCAATTGGTCCTATAGACTCTTTATTGGACTTTCCATCTCAACTTACAATTTGGTTGCAAATAGAAATTTTCTACATTGGCGGATAAAATAAGTTGTAATTAGACTGTTGAAAGTGCAAATTAATAAACGACATGAAGACTTTGAAGTCTCATTGTACTTAATGGCTTGACCGGACGGGTCTTGGGGGGCATTGACTTGGAAGTATTGAATCGTGCTTTAGGATATGGAAAAGATTGAGTGCCTTTTCCTTGTGAATCAAGCCAAGAGATTCGTTTGACCCAAAGCTAGCACTTATGTATTCGTCAAAACCCTAGTTGGGAAATTGCGAGGAACTATGGCATTATACACTAGCTTTGGGAAATTGATCGAAAATATTTTAAATCTGTTGTACGAATGCCAATTCAATCCCAAATCTTTTGATTTGACCAATTTAGTTCTAAACATTTTGATAATTCACAATGTAGTCTTAAGGCCAATTTTCGCCGAAAATTGCCAATTTGCATGCTAGCCATCTTATGTGGCACGACCGACACTAATGTAAACAATTTTTACAATTATTTTAATTTTTAATTTTTAATTTTTAAATTTTTTTTTCTGATTTTATTTTTTTTCCTTTTTCCTTTTTCTTATTTCCCTCCGCCAGTGTACAACCTCAATAGTGGCCGGCGGAGGTTGCCGGCCCTTGCCTAGTGGCCAATGAAGGTTGCCGGCCATCATTGAAAGTATTCTCCAAGGCACGTCCCCAAAATCAACATTGAAAATTGTTGAAATTTTTTATACACATGCTTTCGGCCGTCTTATGTGGCACAACCGACACTAACGTAAATAATTTTTACAATTATTTTAATTTTTAATTTTTTTAATCTTTCTGTTTTTATTTTCTTTCTATTTTCCTTTTTCTTATTTCCCTCCACTGGTGCATAGCCTCTATAGTGGCTGGCGGAGGTTGTCAGCCCTCGCCCAATGGCCAATGAAGGTTGCCAGCCATCATTGAAGTCTTCTCCAAGGCACATCCCCAAAACCAACATTGAAAATTGTTGAAAGTTTTTATACACATGTGATCTTTCCATGCTTTCACGTTAACTCCCTTATATGATATCGGAGTCACCTTCTACTTGATTTTATTTCACATACGTGTCCACATCGTATATCAAATTCCATGAGTTTTTGCGCTCTTTATTCAAATTAAAGCAACTTAAGTTTTGGGTCGGACATTCTAAAAATTAATGAACAGCTTAATTTCCTTGAGGTCTCTAACAATTATTTGTGGGAAGTTGAACTCTTGAAAAGCTTGAGGCACTAGCAAGTACCAAGCTTGAGCTGGAACCAATTTAGAAAATGAACATTACATCTGTAGTTACTCATATAGTCTTCACATTCAAAATATCAAAGTAATTCACGTGCAATCCGCATAGTTTTCTACATTCAAAATTTAAATTAATTAACATCGTGTGTTTGATAATAATTTGGATTTTTGTTTTTAAAGTCCCAAAACATTTCTGTTCGAAGGTTTCCAATGTCTACGGCCGCTTTCAGCCAAAGTTTTCTTTGGTGGGGCCCCAAACCAAACTTTACGCGCTTTCTTGACCATTTTTAACGCGCCTCGCAACGCACGACTTGGAATCTTCTAAGTCACTTTTGGTGGCTAGCGATCAGAGGATGGACTCAGAAAAGACGTTAATTTCCTCCTTATTTCTTTTTCTACATTTTTTGTGAATTAAAAAGATCATATTTCTTGAAGGAAGCGTCGCTTTGCCATTATAAAAGGAAGTTCTCAGGTTCATTTTAAAGCACAATGGCGTCCTACTTCTACACTAACTTCGTGCCGACGCTCTTGCATGCACTCTTTGTCTTTGAGGGCTTGAAATGCTGTCATTCCTATGCCTTAACAAATGTAAGCTGCATTGGCACCGAGAGGGAAGCTCTTCTGAAGTTCAAGCAGGATCTCATCGATCCTTTGAGAAATTTGTCATCGTGGACCGGTGAGCATTGTTGTGAGTGGGAAGGAGTCAAATGCAGTCACAAGACTAGTCATGTCTCGGAGCTTGATCTAATTGGTCGCAGGCTGGGAGGTAAGATAGATCTCGCTCTTAGTGAATTGATGCGTCTAAAGTATCTAAGAGTCGGGAACAATAATTTTAGTGGTCATCTACCCAATCAACATGGCAATTTCAAACATCTTGAATTCCTTTCTTTTTCACCTAACTCAATTTCAGGTTCTATTCCTTCTACCATCGGTCAATTATCATCTTTGAGATATTTGGACCTCTCTTATAACAATTTGAGTGGGAACATTCCAGAAAGTATTGGACAGCTTTGCAATCTAAAGTTGATGCACTTTGGTAATAATCGATTGCATGGAGTTGTTAACGAACTTCACTTGGCAAATCTCACCAGCTTGACCCAGTTGAGTTTACGATCGAATGAGCTTGTTATAAATGTTAGTGCATCTTGGGTTCCTCCTTTCCAAATAATATTCATTGACTTGTCAAGTTGTAAAGTGGGTCCAGAATTCCCATATTGGCTTCGAACTCAGAGGAACATTTCGGTGTTGTACATGTCAAATGCTAGCATCTCAGGTGAAGTTCCCTATTGGTTACCTAACGTTGTATCTAATATTGAATTGTTAGATCTATCAAGCAATGTGCTCAAAGGTAACAATTTCCAAATTATTGAAAAAAAAGATGCCACAATTAAAATTGGTCACTTTTTGCAAATCACCTCAATGGTGACATTCCAAATTCATTATGTATGTTATATACATGTTATATGAATTGTTGATATATTAAAGTTCTCAAATTCCATTTGCTTTCACATTACTTGATTTCAGGTCCTATTCCTTTTATTGTCGGTCAATTATTATCTCTGAGACATTTGGACCTCTCTTATAACAATTTGAGTGGGAGCATTCTAGAAAGTATTGGGCAACTATCCAATCTAGAGTTAATGGACTTTGGTAATAATCGATTGGATGGAGTTTTTAACGAACTTCACTTGGTAAACCTTACCAACTTAACCCAGTTGAGTTTACGATCGAACCAGCTTGTTATAAGTGTTAGCGCATCTTGGGTTCCTCCTTTCCAAATAAAAACCATTGACCTATCAAGTTGCAAAGTGGGACCAAAATTCCCCAGCTGGCTACGAACTCAAAGGAATATTTTGGATTTGTACATGTCAAATGCTAGCATCTCAGGTGAGGTTCCTCATTCGCTACCTAACGTTATTTTTATATTGAATTGCAATATGGTTAGAATTAATATGTCATAAATTATTGAAAAAAGATGCTACAATTAAAGTTGGTGTCACTTTCTGCAAATAACGTTAGTGGTGACATTCCAAATTCATTATGCATGTTCTATGAATTGTTATTCATTTAAAGTTCTCAGATTCCTTTCGCTTTCACATCACTTGATTTCAGGTCCTATTCTTTCTACCATTGGTCAATTATCATCTTTGAGACATTTGGACCTCTCTTCTAACAATTTGAGTGGGAACATTCCAAAAAGTATTGGGTGGCTATCCAATTTAGAGCTGATGGACTTTAGTAATAATCGATTGGATGGAGTTGTTAATGAACTTCACTTGGCAAATCTCACCAGCTTGACACAGTTGATTTTATGGTCGAATGAGCTTGTTGTAGATGTTAGCGCATCTTGGGTTCCTCCTTTCCAAATAAAAATCATTGACTTGTCAAGTTGCAATGTGGGACCAAAATTCCCAAATTGGCTTCGAACTCAGAGGAACATTTTGGGGTTGTCCATGTCAAATGCTAGCATCTCAGGTGAAATTCTCCATTAGCTACCTAACATCATATCTAATATTGAGTTGTTAGATCTCTTGGGCAATATGCTTAGAGGTAACATTTTCCGAACTATTGGACAAAAGATGCCACAATTAAAGTCGGTTTCACTTTCTACAAATAACCTCAGTGGTGACATTCCAAATTCATTATGCATGTTATATGAATTGTTATTCATTAAAGTTCTCAAATTTCTTTTGCTTTTGCATTACTTGATTTCAGGTCCTATTCCTTCTACCATCGGTCAATTATCATCTCTGAGACATTTGGACCTCTCTTATAACAATTTGAGTGGAAACATTCCTGGAAGTATTGGGCGACTATCCAATGTAGAGTTGATGGACTTTGGTAATAATCGATTGGATGGAGTTGTTAACGAACTTCACTTGGTAAACCTCACCAACTTAACCCAGTTGAGTTTACGGTCAAACCAGCTTGTTATAAATGTTAGCGCATCTTGGGTTCCCCATTTCCAAATAAAAATCATTGACGTATCAAGTTGCAAAGTGGGACCAGAATTCCCAAGCTGGTTGCAAACTCAGAGGAACATTTTGGAGTTGTACATGTCAAATGCTAGCATCTCAGGTGAAGTTCCCCATTGGCTACCTAATGTTATATCTACCATTGAATTGTTAGATCTCTTAGGCAACATGCTTAGAGGTAACATATATGAAATTATTGAAAAAAGATGCTACAATTAAAGTTGGTGTCACTTTATGCAAATAATTTAGTGGTGACATTCCAAATTCAGTATGCATGTTATATGAATTGTTATTCATTAAAGTTCTCAAAATCCTTTCGCTTTCACATTACTCAATTTCAGGTCCTATTCCTTCTACCGTTGGTCAATTATCATCTTTGACATTTTTGGACCTCTCTTCCAACAATTTGAGTGGGAACATTCCAGAAAGTATTGGCCAGCTATCCAATCTAGAGCTGATGGACTTTAGTAATAATCGATTGGATGGAGTTGTTAACGAACTTCACCTGGCAAATCTCACTAGCTTGACCCAATTGGTTTTATGGTCAAACAAGCTTGTTATAAACATTAGTTCATCTTGGGTTCCTCCTTTCCAAATAAAAGTCATTGACTTGTCAAGTTGCAATGTGGGACCGGAATTCCCAAACTGGCTTCGAACTCAGAGGAACATTTTGAATTTGTGCATGTTAAATGCCGGCATCTCAGGTGAAGTTCCCCATTGGTTACCTGACATTTTATCTAATATTGAATTTTTAGATCTCTCAAGCAATATGCTTAGAGGCAACATATCTAAAATTATTGGAAAAAAGATGCCACAATTAAAATTGGTTTCACTCTCTGCAAATAACCTCAGTGGTGACATTCGGAATTCATTATGCATGTCACATGAATTGTTATATCTTGATCTCTCTAAGAATCAATTGTCTGGGAGACTTCCGCGATGTTTGGGGATGTCGCTAAATTCTTTACGATGGATTACATTGGGAGACAACAGGTTAAATGGTCAGATTCCAAGCTCTCTATGCAATTTGGAGTATTTGGAAGTTCTAGGCTTACATAAAAACGGCTTGAATGGAGTGCTTCCAAAATGTTTACTAAGGCAAGATTTGGCAATTCTTGATCTTAGTGACAATCTATTTACTGGCAGAATACCTGCATTCAGTTCTAGACAATTTGGGGTAATCGATCTTAGTAGAAATTACTTTAATGGGGACATTCCTTTATGGCTATGTCAACTTCATAAACTCCAATATCTAAGCCTAGCCTATAACAACCTTTCTGGAGTCATTCCTTTTTGTTTTAGCAACTTCTCCCTAATGTGGGCTGATTCCGTTGATACTTCATATGTGGAAGACATGCTTAAGATTCCTATTATGGTAAGTATAAAAGGAACAAGCCTAGAATTCACCAACTCTCTCCAATATTTATTTTCCATTGACCTTTCAAGCAATACCTTAGAAGGACAAATACCAGAAGGGCTAACTAGGCTTGCTCGACTTCAAAATTTGAACCTCTCCCAAAATAAGTTGATCGGAAAAATCCCTTCAGATATTGACAACTTGAGATATTTGGAATCACTCGATCTATCCAATAACAAGCTATCGGGTGAAATCCCTCCTAGCATATCCAATTTAGACTTTCTAAGTTTTATGAATTTTTCATTCAACAATTTATCCGGTCCGGTTCCATCAGGCAATCATCTAAGCACTTTAGAAAATCAATCTGTTTATCGCGGCAACAATGGACTTTGCGGAGCTCCTCTTTTGAAAGTTTGTCCAGGAGATGAGCATAATGAAACGGAGAGACAATATGATCACAATTCAAGCAAAGATGAATCTAGTGAAAGCGACTTTGTCGTTAATTGGTTTTATTCAGGATTGGGATCGGGCTTCGCAATGGCGCTTATGGGATTCTGCAGCATATTACATCTCAATTGATCTTGGAGGATCTCCCATTTTCGAACAGTGGATAGGATTATAAAAAAATTATCGATTGGGAGGTTAATTATCATGCTTTGGTTCAAGAGAGCTTTTCAATTTCAACTACGCAAATAAGAAGTTATTTAGTAAGTTATACACGCATATCTCTCTCTCTCTCTCTCTCTCTCTCTCTCTCTCTCTCTCTCTCTCTCTCTCTCTCTCTCTCTCTCTCTCTCTATTCATATTTTCTTTTTCTCATACTCATTTATTTTGTTGATAGATGTTGCTAATTGTTTTTGCCATTTGTTCTCACATTTGTCAGTCGCAGGTAGGGATGTCAATGGGTCAAGCCGGACTAGATTTCCATGATACCCGACCCAACTTGAAACACTATAGGAATGCACTTGACCCTGCTCGACTTGAGACCCAAACGGCAAAAAACCCGAGCGATTGGGGTGAGCTAGTCCAGTCTGGGTTTCAAGTTCTTTTTCTTTTATATTTTTAAGATGAGCATATTTTCACAATGGCTTATGAGTTTAAGCATCAAACACCTCAACTAAGGGACAACTTAGTGTTGTTGCCTATGCTCGTTTCACTCTTTTTCTTGTTTCTTAAACTTCTATGTGTTGTTAAGTCTACAAATTTATCAGAACGCCCAACCAAAAGTTCTGAACTTAGTAGCTACTTGATCATGTACTCTTACGTCATAAATATTTGATCATACTTTTTATGACATCATCAATGGCATGTCAATTTATAACAGGCTTTCACAAGACTGTCTCCATAAAAACAAGCAACTTGTCATCATATAAATCAGCAAAGCCAATATTCTGGAAGTCTAAACCAAAAGATTTCAAAAGATGTAGTCACAGAAACATCCACAGTTGACATCTCCATCTCAATTTTATTCAAAGGAAGCAAAATGAACGTTTCAAGTTTGTTCGCCTACCACTCTAGGAACTTGACATTCGCAGCCATGGCATCCAATCGATAGAGTTGAAACGAATGGCTGGCGAATTCCTGTCCAAAGATCCAACCAAACACCGCCATTGCTGCAAAGGATAGTCTAGCACCTGTTGGGACGAACAAACATCGTCAATATTGTCCGTCACTCCAAAAAAATAAACAGTATTATGGCTCTTCGCTTGTAACCTCACTTGCCTAATGATGCCATTATCAAATGTTAGTTTTCTGGTGTGAAAGTGCTAGTATTACCACCTACAGGAGGGTGAATAGGTGTAAAAACAAATTTGGCCAATAAAAGCAATAAAAGTTATTTTTTCTTCGTTACCAAAAAAAAAAAAGTTATTTTCTCAAATAAGGTCTGATTAACATTAGATTTCTAAGTTCAATTCAGACTCAAATAAGATATTTTGAAATTAGTAGGACATAGAAAAATATCACAACAACCAAATTAAAGGAGTTAAGGGAAGAGAAAATTGAACACATAATTTATAGTGGTTTGGCTTAGATTAAGCCTATGTCCACTCTCCCACGCTGACAGCCTTCTGGCTGAATTCCAGTATGAAATCAAAAGAGAATTATAGAGATTTGAGTACGATCACTTAGTGAAGAGTGTGACATCTTGAAATTCGACCCCGTTTTCGATAAAGTGAAATGGGTATTTCATCGACGTGCCTATGGCCCTTTTTCTTTGAGCTGATCACTCACGAGTTAACTAACCTATTGGGTGAAGCCGTTAAGGGATGTATCTGTAGTAAAATCCCTAAAAGCTACCTAATTAGTTGGATTGGGCTAAAATCACGTTTGATCGATTTTTAACCACGAAATTGAACTCAATTTCAGGAATCGAATTTTAAGGGCGTCATAATTCCTTTTTTTTAGGACCCTGTCTCATCGTCCATCAAATTATTGACGAGTCCAAAATTTCAATAAGGAAATTATCGGAGGAAAATTGAAGACCAAAAGAAAATAAAAAGGGAAAGAGAAAATAAAATAAAATAAGAATAATTGTAGTATTTTCATTTTATTTTTCCCTCTCCCTCTCCCTCTCTCTTTTTTTTTTTTTTTTTTTCTTCTCTCTTTTCTCTCTCTTCTCTTCTCTCCCCTCCCCTTGTGCGGATAGCCCCCCCACCGACTTCTCTCTCTCCTCATTTTGACCGGTCAATCCTCATCTTCTCTCTCTCTTTTCTCTCTTATCTCTTCTTCTCTCTCGTCTCTCTTTTCCCCCATCCCCATGTGAATGAACCCCCTTTTCTTCTTCTCCTTCGTGCAAACCAAAAGCTGAAGAAGAACAGGAGCAGCAGCCACCGGCGTTGAAGACCGAAGCAGCTCACCGTCGCCGCTGCATGTCGTTGGGCCGCCATCTGCACCACCCGCACACGCCCCGCATTCCGCTGGCTATCCCTTGCGCTCGGGCGTGCTCCCCCAGCGCGATCCAGCTGCTACCCAGCCTCTGTCCAGCCCCCGTCCGGCCACCTCCGGCCACTGTTCGACCCTGCCGAACCTCCTCGGTGTCCCCCTCACCCTTCGCCGGCCCCGCCTCACTGTTTTGGCCGCCGGACTAGCTCCGGCCAGCCAAGAACAGCAAGGTACGAAGTGGGTTTCCAGCGGCTTTAGGCCCGCTTTTAGGCCATTTCCGGGCCCCAAACCCAAGCCATGCTTTGGGAAGTTTTGATCCTCGCATCACCCCGTCGAATTGATCTGATTTGCGCGCAATTCCGGTGAGTAATCTCACTAATCCCTTATTAGTTGGCTAATTATGCTGAAGGGTGGTTTAGTTTTAATTAATTTGGTTTAGTTGGTTAGATTATAATAGATTAGCGATTATTAGTCAATTGTGATGCGAATTAGACAAATTGATTGTGCAATTAGCAAGTAGACATGGTCTACTATTTATTGAGGGTAGCTCGGGATTTTTCCCGATCCTAATCGAGCTTCAATTAGGCTTTTCGGGCCTAAGTGGCATTTTTGGTATTTAAATATTAATTTTCGGAATTAAATTAAATAATTATTTATTTTTCGAAAATTCAATGGGATGGCCCGGGACCGGAATATTATGCTGATGACCATGGTGAAGTTCATTTATTTGATTGGGCTTTATTTTGTGCTAAATTGAATTCTTAATAATTATTAATTAATTTTCGGAAATTAAGATTTTGATGGCCGACAACCGAAATCTCGTGTTGATTGTCATGGCGCAGTCCATTTATTTATTTGAGCTCCATGTTGCATGGAATTAAATAACTTGTGATATTTTAGGGATTTACCCTAAATTGATTGGAATTGATTGAGATTGAATTGTTGATTGGTAAATGGCCAAGTATGTTATTAAGCATTTATAATGCTTCGTTGAGTTGATTTAATTATTTGATTGAGAAATCATTGGGCATTGGTTGTCGGTATTAAAAGTAGATTGGTAATCACTTGAAAGAAAACACGTGGGCTCGGTGAATTGGAACATCACTTGGAGAATGCACGTGAGTTCAGTGGTTGAGTATGTCATCTTGGTGAAGAGGTCACCTAAGAGAATGCACGTGGCTCGGAGACTCGGTATGTCCTCCTAGAGAATGCACGTGACTCGGTGACAGAATTTAGCATCTAAAAGGGCACGTGGCTCGGTGAATTGATGCATCACTTTGGTGAGTTAGCACCTAAGAGAAGGCACGTGGGCCCGGGTATCGTAAAAAGGACACGTGGCTCGGTGATCTGATGCGTCACCTCGGCAAATGAGTGCCTTAGAGAATGCACATGGGTCCAGTATTTGGAAATATCATCTAAAAAGGCACGTGGCTCGATGACTTGATGTACCACATTGGCGAAGAGGTCGCCTTAGAGAATGCAAGTGGGCCCAAGGTTCGAGGCACGTGGCTCGGAGACTTGGAATGTCATCCTAGAGAATGCACGTGGCCTAGCTTTTAGATACTCCTATGTGGAGAATGATTTGTGTGACATGTAATCGATCGGTTCGATTTGTTTGGAGTAAATGGGTGCCTATTGTGAATTGTACTGACTTGCAGGTGAGATCTGAGGCCAAGGTAAGTCCTCTGCTCTGTGCGTGTTTAGGCAGCCTATAGTATAATGGTCTACTAATCGAGCCTTAGTGGGGTAGAACTCGCTGAGATGTAATCTCATCCCTGTTTGGGGAAAACATTTCAGGACCCCGATGAGAAGCTGAGAATGAGAAGTCTGGGAAGGAGAACTCGGAGGTAAAACCTGAGAAGAAGGATTTTTGGAAGAAGAAGATAGTCCCGAGAGGGGCCTTGAGTATGACCTAGATGGACTGATTTCCATCTCCTTTTGAGATCTCCTTTCTGATGTGAATAGAGTTTAGAGTAAAAAGTTGTGAAGTGCTCTGGTTTGTGTTTTGTATAAAAGTTTGGTTATAAGTTTCAATATGAAAAATATGGCTCTGCTTTTCTATCTCATCGTTTTATTGTCTAGAGATTTTAACTGCTTCCGCATGTGCTTAATAAATGAAAGGGTCAGCGATACATAGTCCTAGGATATCACATTATAAAATCAACCAAGTGAGAATGATGTGTGCCTGTCCGAGGATCGGGGCGTGACAAGGAGTTTCTTTCTCTCTCACTAAGTCACTCATTTGTGTTTTCTCTCTTTTAGTACAGTTGTAAGTGCAATCAATGAAGAACAAGTGATTTGGTAACTTCAGACTTTGGAATTTTAATTCTCACGCTCACTCTCAAATGAACCAAATGACCTCCTTAAATACTCCTCCATGCCTTTCTAACCTTTGGCAATTTCCAGAAGAATTTCTTCTAATCAATCCGTTTGACAGAATCAATTAAGGAAATCTTATAGCCATTTGAAGATTGATGTGAAAATCTAATGATCTTGGTCATCCATACAGTCGAAATCTATGTTTCCATGAGTAGATGCTTCCCAAAAAGGAACCTGTCTTCAAAATTGATTTCATCAATCCGTGATTGATTTCATCAATATATTTAGAAAAAGATAAGTGAGATTCTCCACTAGAAAGACAAATATGTCTTGATTGTACTGAATCCTAGTTGGAAGATCAATAAACCTGAGTCTGACTATGTCTTCATTCTAGACTTGGTTCAGTCTGGATCTTTGTCAAAGTGGGAAAGACTTCTGATGTAAAATAGACTTTGACAGCATTCCATGATATAACACATAAGTCCAATATTCCTCAGAACAAGAATAAGAATAAGAATAAGAATAAGAGAATGAAAGTTTTGTCAATTTCAAAACCAAATAAGAGTTTTCTCAACAATCTCCCCATTTTTTATGGTGACAAAACTTGCATGTAGATTTAATAATAAATTATAACCTGTAAAACAACACTTTAAGAGCGCATTATTTAGCAACACATGATAAAGAGCAGATGAATAATATAGTAGTCTGCATCCATAAAATACATCAGTCTCATTAGAATTACAAAACACATGCCAATACCAATTAAAGTTCAAACACAAGTTCAAGCACCACAAGTTCAAGTTCAAAACACAACCACAAAGATACAATTTGCCAAAAGCCAAAAGATTTAAATCTGCACAAACTCTCTCCCTTTTTGTCAGCGGTAAAAAGATAAAGTCAATGAGTTGTAAAAAGAGGTTGAGTTGAAAATAATCAGGGATGTCAAGGAACACGAACAAGTTGGAAATCCTCCAAAGACTGCACGGTCTTCTCAAGCTTATCTTGGCACTTATGATAAACAACCTCCACTTTTGCCACAATCTGTGAAACCTACTAATTCAAAGTTTGAACTTGAGTGTCAAGAGATTGTACCTTGCCAATAAGGAATTCTGAGGTAGATCCAAGAGCAGCATGTAACTTTTAAATTTCTAACTCCATAGCATATTGCTATGCCTTAATCTCCAAGAGGAGTTCTACTCTCCTAGGATAGTTGGCTTCCAGTTCTTTTTGGGTACTAGCCTCAACGTATTGTACTTGTGGAGTATCCAAAAGTGAAGGAACATAAACCTGAACGTGTAGTTTATTGCTCCCCTTGAATAGTAGTTCCTTTCTCTAGACCTTCAAGTGAGACTTCAGGAAAATGAGATGTGAATACATCTTTAGCATCTGGAGGGGATCGACTAATGTCATCACTAGCAGTAGGTTCAACAATAGGAGTTTTCTCACCTACTCCCCCTGTTTTGGTGCCTTCAGGCTGAGAGGTAATTTCTTCTTCTTGAACATTTTCTTTTCCAACACGAGTTTTCTTATCAGTTGCAGTCTCCTCAATTTATGGGGCATCAACTTCCCTAGTATCTTCTCCTTCCTTGTCAGTCTCATCCTATTCTAGGTTCACACTAGCATCTCCATCTGAGTCATCATTGTCAGTCTCTTTCACTTCAGTGTCTTTAGCATCACTCTCTTCTTCCGATTCCTTCTCACTTTTATCTTCATCTTCTTTTGACTCAACAAAACCTTGAAGATTACGCAAGGCCATGGCAGAGATTGTCAAATCATCATATTCCTCCTCTTCATCCTATAGAAGGATAGATCTTTTCCTCTCTGGTGCTTCGAAACAACACTCTTTCCCTTGCGTTTCTTCTTAACAGCAGATCCTTGCTTGATTTTGCTAGTAGATTCTTTCTTTAAACGATCCAATGCTCCAAAGAGATCTTTCAATCGCATTTTTGAGGTCATCTTTAGTCCAATTTGCATTGGAGCAAGTGTTCTGGGGCGAAGCTAAGATGGTGGTTATATCTGGAAGTGTCTGAAGAGTTTGGTTATCAATGCAGAGTACGACAATTATCCTTTTTCTTTCATGACTGTTCTGTACATATGTAGAATGATGGTGTGAGGGAGTGAAAAAGTGACACTATTGTAGATCGCCCATATCATCTTTGCTTCAAATCTGGATACATCAGTTTTGAGGCTGCCTTGGGTCTGATGCAACTGATAACTATCTTGTGTAGCAAGATATTCGAAGCAGGCGTTCTAGAGTAAGTAATATTGTCACTAGGAATCCTGCCACATACTAGAAACCTTGCGGCCTGTGCATTAAACACATTAATAGGTAGGAATCCACTCCTTTCTATGCCCAACAAGTCAGCCAAGAGATTCACATCTACATCAAAAACTCTGTCACACATAGTAAACTGAATATGCGTGGGGTCCAAAATAGACAGATTAGAGTAAAAGTATGTCGTTAATTCAGGGTATGCCTCCGACGTTTCTACACAGAACTTCTCCAATTGAAGTTTGGCAAACTTTCCCTTTAAGTTAACCTTGATGGAATTCAGGAAGTCAAAATCCACAATTCGAGGATTGATAACTCCTTTATTCAGCATTTGAGCAAGAACTTTCTTATGCTCTTTTGAATGAAACAGTTTCGTCTTTTCTACAAGGATTTTAGCCGCAACTCCAATCTTGGGTTGGAAATTCTTAAAGATCCTTTAATCATCATCTTTGTTTTCTAGCTGATTTTCCGACCCAAAATGTGGATCAGATTGAAAGTTCAAAAACTCATTTTCTACAATTCTAGGTTCTACTAATCCTAACTGTTCCATGGCTTGCAAAAATAGGGTTTCATTCCCATAGCCATTTTATTTTTAGAAAGTTACTTACGAAGTCCATAGGGCTTCCTCCCTCCTTCAAAAAATTATAGTGTTTAAGAAGTACCTCAGGTCTTCTCACTGAAATGGGGGTTGCATCTTGAGTAACTTCTTCATCAGTAGAAAGTGAGGAGAACTCCGAGGTGAATCTTTTCTAGTAAGATCAAAATGTGTTGGTCTTTTAGGAACATTCTGAGGCCCGCGACTAGCAATGCGAGAGGATTTCATTTGGAACGACATTGAAGCAGACTTGGAGGACTTCAACGACATGTTTGTGTAGGATTGAGTAGGAGATATGCAGAGAGTTTGAGAGAGGATTCAAGAGAGATGAGGGTTTGAGAGTTAGGGTTTGAAAACAACTGCAAACGTAAGGAAGATTTTGAGAGATTTAAAGAAATTGAAATAAGGCAATTGAACCATCATAAAGGAAAATACCTTTTCAAAAAATTCAAAAAGATAATTGCCAATTATAAATTTGAAAAATTAGCAAGGGAATTACAATTTCCAAAAATAAAAAAAGGCAAGCGGTAAATTAAGAATAAACATACCTGTTCATTTTGGATAGAAACTTACGCGCCAATAATTTAAATTATAACTACTTGAGTCTGGAGGATTTTCAAACATATGCAAATACTTTATGTTGATCTGTCGAGTTTGCATAAACATAGACTTTAGTTAGATGGAAGAGTGATGTTCAGCTTTTCACGAATGGACTCAAATAAGACTTTCTCCAAAGGTTTAGTAAAAATATCTGCTAGTTGATTATTCGAATCAATGAACTAAACATTGATCTCGCCATTTTGAACATGGTCTCTAATGAAGTGATGACGAATTTCGATATGCTTTGCTCTTGAGTGAAGAATTGGATTTCTGGTAAGATTAATAGCACTTGTATTGTCACGTTTAATTTTAGTGCATGATTCTTTTATTCCAAAATCTCTTAGTTGCTGTCTAATTCACATAATTTGTGAACAGTAACTTCCAAGAGCAACATACTCTGCTTTTGCTATTGAAAGAGCCATGGTATTATGCTTTCTTGAAAACCAAGACACATTTGTTCTAGTAGTTAACATGTCCCTGAAGTACTTTTCCTGTCAACTTTACAACTAGCCAGATTAGCATTAGAGTAACCAAGTAAAGTAAAGTGTCATCTTTTTGGATACCATAGACCTAGCTTTGGATAAGTCGCAATAAATTTTATAATACATTTTGAAAGTGCTAATACGAACACTTAGAGGGGGGTGAATAGGTGTTCAAAAAGAAATCTTGACAAATAAATACGAAATAAAATAAGTTTTCTTTTTTTTTGGTAAAGTAAAATAAGTTGTGATAAAAGTCTGAATAAGGATTAGAGTCTGATAAGCGAGCCACCAAACTTCTGGTAGATGTTCAGAATTTGTTATGCGATGGAACAGACTTCTGAAATAACGTGTAAGTATGCAGCAGACTTAAATAAGAAGAGTTAATGAAAAAGAATGCTACACACGAAATTTATAGTGGTTCAATTTAAATCAAGCATACGTCCACTCTCTCACACTAACAGTTTTCTGGCTGGATTCCACCATGCGATCAACAAGAGATTACAACTTTGAGTGCAAACACTTAGTGATAGATCACACTATCTCACTAAGTCACTCTTTTAGTATTTCTCTTATGATCACAAACGTTTAAGTTCACAAAGACAAGTGTATGATTGAAGGTCGCTCACACTTTGGAATTATAAATTCTACGCTCGTCTCTTACTTGCTTATCGGTTATTGATCTCCTTATATACTCCTCAACTTCCAAATTATCCGTTGGATAGTATCTAGAGGATCTTCTTCCAATATATACCTATTGGACAGATTTGTATCTAGAATATTTAGTAGTCGTTGAGTGATAGAAGTAGAATCCCAAATTGATTATGATCGCCTACACAAATAGAATCTTAGTTTCCATAAGTAGAGCTTCTTCATATATAAAGTTTTTGTCTTCAAAATCCAATTATCAATCAATTAGATTGATTCAATCAAATCTATCTTGATGCGAATTCCAAACCAGATCACTAGCCGTTATATGTTTTGGGCTTGTGTTACATTCTATCAGGTTGTCTCATTCTGAACATGCTTCGTTCTGAACTTGTGTCTCGTTCTAGACCTTGTTATGTTCTGGACTTGTGTCTTATTCTGTCTAAAATAGACTTTACAACCTAGACGTGAGTCTGAACATACTCTACTTCTAAACATATTTAGCCTAAAGATCTGGACACAGTCTGAATAAGTTTAGCTTCAGCATAGAGTCTATCTTCCGGTTCTTCCAAGTATAGACTTTGATAATATCATTTACAATGTTCTATCATTTGCATAATCTATCACTCAACTATTAAACACGTTAGTAATCTTTGATTTATTTTGTCATCTTCAAAACATCATAAGGGATTTCCCTAACAATCTCCCCATTTTTTATGATGACAAAACAATCTCTAAATATGCAGATGTGGAATCACATTTTTAAAAATCAAGGCAATCTTAAAGAATAATGTAATTCAAATCAAAATATAGCAAAAAGATAGCAAATAGATTGAGCATAACAATATATAGAAAAATGATTGCAACTCAATATTATGCAATAAATAATATCAACCAATCAACACATATGCATATTTATATCTTCTCCCCGTTTTTATCATAATCAAAAAGCGATAACAATAGAAATAGTATCACGTAGAGAATATAAAATGATAACAAATATCTTGCAAAACACAATTTCAAAAAAAAAAAAATAATTAGCTTTTATAAAGTAAATCGAATATCAAAGATATGTAATAAAGCTCACTTCGATCATATATATCAGTAAATATCCAATAAAAATCATTTATGCATTATAAAATTCACTTACCCTTTTTGTCATAATAAAACAATAGGTTAAAGAAGAGATTTGTTAATAACAAAAGGTAATAAAAGATGCACTAACCGGATAGTTTAGAACTTAACAAGTTCTATCACATTTACCTTTTCCTTCCTTCCATAATAATCAAGATCATGACCAATTCAAAAAGATTTTTCCATAATTGATCAATGCTTCCTCCCAATTTATTGCCTTTTTGAGGTGATCACGATTGTTTTCCTTTCTTTTGGATTCATGTTCTCCCCCTATCATCATGACAATATTTGCGAAAACTTTGCACAATGAAGAGAATCTTTGAGCCGCTAGAAAATAGTATAGAATCTCCATAATTTTCAGATCGATCTTTCCAAAATCCATATAGAAGATTCTTTTGCTACCTACAAATTCTTGTATAACCGATAACAATCCTTGCAAAAATATCATGTAATACATTCATCTCATTTGAGGATCAAACTTGCTAGATTCTTTTGCCACCTTCTTCTTCATAATTACATTGCTCTGATACCAATTGAAAGTGCTAGTACAAACATTTAGAGTTGGGTGAATAGGTGTTCAAAAGAAATTTTGACAAATAAATGCGAAATAAAATAAGTTGCGATCAAAGTCTGAATAAGGATCATAGTTTGATAAGCGAGCAACTAAACTTCTGGTAGATATTTAAAATATGTTATGTGATGGAATAGACTTCTGAAATAACCTGTAAGTATGCAGCATACTTAAATAAGAAGAGTTAAGGAAAGAGAATGTTGTACATGGAATTAATAGTGGTTCGGTTTAGATCAAGCCTATGTCCATTCTCCCACGCTAACAGCCTTCTAGCTGGATTCCACTATGCGATCAACAAGAGATTACAACTTTGAGTGAAAACATTTAGTGGTAGATCACACTATCTCACTAAGTCACTCTTTTGGTATTTCTCTCACTATCACAAATGTTTAAACTCACAAAGACAAGTATATGATCGAAGGTCGCTCACACTTTGGAATTATAAATTCTACGCTCCGTCTCTTACTTGCTCATCAGTCCTTGATCTCTTTATATACTCCTCCACTTCCAAACTACCCATTGGATAGTATATAAAGGATCTTCTTCCAATCTATACCTATTAGACAGATCTGTATCTAGAAGATTTAGTAGCCGTTAAGTAATGGAAGTAGAATCCCAAATTAATTTTGATCACTCATACAAACAGAATCTTGGTTTCCATAAGTAGAGCTTCTTTGTATAGAAATTTCTTATTTTCAAGATTCAATTGTCAATCAATTAGATTGATTTAATCAAATCTATCTTGATGTGAAATCCAAACCAGATCACTAGCCATTATATATTTTGGGCTTGTGTTACGTTGTGTTAGGTTGTCTCATTCTGAACATGCTTCGTTCTAAAGTAGACTTTACAACCTGGACGTGAGTCTAAACATATTCTACTTCTAAACATATTTAGCCTTAAGGTTTGAAACTGGTTCAAACTCTTCAAGTTGAGTCTGATCTGGTTGAATTTGAATACTTTCCTGAAATATGACATTCATAGATTCTTCAATAGATTGAGTATTCTTGTTGAAAACTCTATAAGCTTTACTTGATGTAGGGTACCCAAGAAATATTCCTTCATCTGATGTTTCTTCAAATTTTCCAGCTCGATCATTTGCATTCTTCAAGATGAAACACTTACAGCCAAATACCTAAAAGTAGGAGATGTTTGGCTTCTTCCCTTTATGTACTTCATAGGGAGTCTTCTCTAAGATTGGTCTTAAAAATACCTTTTTAATTATATAATAGGCAATTGAAATTGCTTCTACCCAATCACGAGAAGAGATTTTACTTTATATCAGTAGAGTTATAGCCATCTCCTATAACGATCTATTATTTCTTTTCACAACTCCGTTTTGTTTTGGAGTATATGGAGAGGAGGAAATATGTTGAAGACCAGACTCATCACAAAATTTTGCAAAGTCTTGATTTTCAAATTCTCATCCATGATTAGTTTTTATGCTTGAGATAACATTTCTTGTTCTGAACTTTATTGGCAGACTTTGAAAAGTAAGTAAAAGTTTCAAACTTACTTACTAAGAAGAAGACCCAAGTGAATCTTGAATAATCATCCACAATTACTAGGCAATATTTCTTTCCACCAGTACTCTGAGTTCTTGTTGGTCCAAAAAGATTCATATGAAAAAGCTGCAAAACACGATCGGTAGAAACTTGATTTATTGGTTAAAGGGACTTCTGACTTGTTTTCCCAAAATACACAGAGTACACATTTCAGACTTTTATAAGCCATTTTGGGAAGACCTTGAACTAGCTTAGAAGAAAATTTGACAATATGTTTCATATTCACATGTCCAAGCTTACGATGCTAAAGATTTGCTTCATCTTGAATAGAAAAGAGGCACTGAGATCTCTCTGGACCTATCTCCAGAAGATAAATGTTGCCATACCTTCTCCCAGTAAAGGATTGTGACAGATTTTGACTGACTCCAAAGCAAATATCTTCTTGAAAATTGATTTTAAAACCTGTATCACTCAGCTAACTTATGCTTAGAAAATTATAATTTAAGCCTTTTACTAGTGAAACGTTGTTGATGATTATTTCAATATTCATTATTCCAAATCTAATAATCTTTAATTTGCTGCTCCCACCAAAAGAGACATTTCCTCCTTTTTGTCTTTTCAGCTTTACGAAACTGCTCGAGTCTTCTGTCATATGCCTAGAACAACCACTATCCAAGTACCATTTACTTTTCTTATGATAATGACCTGCAATCAGAAGGAGATCTCAAGCTTTCTTTGGTACTCAAATTTTCTTGGGTCCAGGAGAGTTAGTGTTAAAAACAACCTTTGCCAAATTCTTCTTAACAGGCCTCCAAACTTTAGGACATTCATTCTCAAAATGTTCTGAGCTATTACAACCAGAACATTTGAGAGTACTCCGACCAACAAATTTTACAAAAAAAAAAAATTGAAAAATATTTTTGTAAAAAGATTTTGGAGGTCTTTGTTTGAGTATTTCTTTCACTTTGGGAAAATCAATTAGAGAAGTCATTTCATTATTCATTTCCAAACTAGATTTATTAAAATAGGGTATTTGAGCTAAAAGAATTTTATTTAACTTTTTTGATCCTTTGGAAAACCTTTTTAAAATATCTGAAATTTCCTTTTTGAAACTGACATTTTCCCTTAAGAGAAAGAGAGTAAGCACTTTCTTTCAAACTATCAAAATCACTTTTTAGGTTTTCAAACTTTATTTTTCAAAAATCATCCTGTTGCCTGAGCTTAGAATTTTCCTTTTTCAGTTTGGAAATCTTTTTAAGAGAATATTTGAGATTGAGGCAAAGTTCATCTATATACTTAGAAACCTTAACAGGAATTTCTGAGTGACTTACCTTGATTTCCTTGTTAGAATTTGAATCTGTGTCTAATTCTGAATCTGAGTTTGATTCTAAGTGAGCCATCAAATAGATATTTGCAAATTCCTCTTTGCTTTCCTCACATTCAGTGTCACTTTAGGTTTTTGCTTTGAGAGTTTTCTTGTACTTCCCTTTCTTCTTTTTCAGCAAGAGACAGTTAGGCTTGATGTGTCCATTTTTCTTGCAGTCAAAGCATATTACATCTTTCTTTGTTTCAACATCTTCCATTAGTCTTTTCTAGAAACTTTGCTTGCTTTGCTTCTTCCAATTCAGCCTTCTTCCTTTCCTATTCAGTTTTCTAAACTTCTTTATCATTAGGGCCAATTCCTCGTCATCTATGTCATCATCTGTATCTGTGTCATCAGAATCAACATCAGACTTTATTGCAATTGATTTCTTACATTTTGGATCTTCCTCATCATTGATCTGCTCTACTTTGTATGATCGAAGCGTTCCTATCAGTTCATCAACAAAAAGAGGCATGATCCTTTGAGTCTCTTTAATTAAATTCTTCACATGATTCAAGTCATTTGAAAGTTCACGTAGTAATTTGTTGACCTTCATTAGTCCTGAAATTGGTTAACCTTGATAGGTTAAGCCATTTACAATTTCTATGAAGTGGCTGAACATGTCACCAATAGACTCTTCAAGTTTCATTCTAAAAGACTCATATTATTTAAGTAGAATGTTTATCTTTGTCTCCTTCATATGGTCGGTCCCTTCATAGGTAATGTGAAGCCTGTCCCAAACTTCTTTTGTTGTTTCACATAAAGATATTCTTTTATATTTAATAGGAGACAATGCACAATATAAAGAATAAATAGCTTTAGCAAGAGCCTGTCTTTTGGTAACTTAAACTTGAATAGATTCTTCAGCATCTTTTTCTATCACTTCTTTTCCTTTTTCTGAAGCTGATGCTACCTTTGGATTGATTCATCTTTCAACAACATCCCATTCTAGAGGATCTCTGGATCTTAAGAATGCCTTCATTTTGTTTTTCCACACATTGTACTATTTCCATCGAAATAAGGTGGTCTGGTGTTACTCTGTCCTTAAACCAATCCTAGAGCTAAGATACTACTAGCTATAGAAAATCTTTAGCTTAGAAGTAAAAACACTTCAATAAAATAAGCACTGTGGTTCTGATACCAATTGAAAGTACTAGTATTACTACCTAAAGTGGGGTGAATAGGTGTAAAGACAAATTTGGCTAATAAAAGCAATTAAAGTTATTTTCTCAAACAAAGTATGATTAACATCAGACTTCTAAGTTCAATTCAAACTCAATAAGATATTTTGAAATTAGCAAGACACAGAAAATATCACAACAGCCAAATTAAAGGAGTTAAGGAAAGAGAAAATTGAACACATAATTTATAGTAGTTCGGTTGAAATCAAGCCTATATTCATTCTCCCATGCTGACAGCCTTCTGGCTAGATTTCACTATGAAATCAAAAGAGAATTACAAAGGTTTGAGTACGATCACTCAATGAAGAGTTTATTTCTCTCTCACTAAGTCACTCCTTTGTGTTTTTCTCTCTTTGAGTACAGTTGTGAGTGCAATCGATGAAGAACAAGTGATTTGGTAACTTCAGACTTTGGAATTTTAATTTTCACACTCACTCTCAAATGAACCGAATGACCTCCTTAAATCAATCCGTTGGCTTTCTAACCGTTGGCAATTTCTAGAGGAATTTCTTTCAATCAATCCATTGGACAGAATCAGTTAAGGAAATCTTGTAGTCGTTTGAAGATTGAGGTGAAAATCCGATGATCCTAGTCGCCCATACAATTAGAATCTAGGTTTTTATGAGTAGATGCTTCCTAAAAAGGAACTTATCTTCGAAATTGATTTCATCAATATATTTAGAAAAGATAAGTGAGATTCTCCACCAGGAACAAAAAAAAATCTTGATCATACTAAATCCTAGTTGGAAGATCAATAGACCTGAGTCTGACTATGTCTTCATTTTAGACTTGGTTCAGTCTAGATCTTCGTCAGAGTAGGAAAGACTTATGATATAAAATAGACTTTGACAGCATTCCATGATATAACACAGAAGTCCAATATTCCTCAGAACAAGAATAAGAATAAGAATAAGAGAATGAAAGTTTTGTCAACTTCAAAACCAAATGGGAGTTTTCTCAACATGGTGTAAGGTTAGCTCCCAAGTTCTGCATACCTTAGCAGTGATCTCCTTTGTTCCGGCTTGGACCACACACTTGTAGCTGCAGCTGACTGATCTGTTGATGCCGCAACCAAGGACAACCTACTCAATACCTTCAAAATACGAAATCCAACTTAGATAGAAGAAAATCAACAATTTCAACACTTATCATCATCCGCAGCTTCTCAATCTGCTCCTTCAATGTTTCAGGGTGCTTCTTCAGAATCCCCACCTCCCTCACCTTCTTCCATTCCTTCTTGTTCTGGAAAAAAAAATCAGAGACAGCAACAAGCTAATAAATCAAGAGAGTGTCAAGTCAAAGTCAAGGAAAAGAGTAAGGCAGGACAAATAGCAGATTGAGCTATCAACGTGCCCAATAATGGGCATCAAATAATCAACAATTGTAGTAATGCAGTTTAAAAGTAGCTTTAGATTGGGCAAAATTTAATTGAAATACCAACAATCTCTGAAAGAGTGATTGAAAGAAAATCAACCTAAAAGACCAGCAAAACATTCTGCATTCTCCTTGATATTCGATTCAAGACCATGCATCTAAATTGCCATGTTCAATCTACCTCTCAGAAACCCCACTCAAAGCTATCAAGCAAACCCCAAAAGCTCCGAACGAAGAAGCATTAGGCAAGTCAAGCAAATGAAGCAGCACACCTCTATACGGAGAAAGACCAGCAAATGAACACAGACGAGAATTTAACATTCTGGTATTGCACGCGGAAATAATAAAAGTAGCACGAAACAGAGCAATTTATAGGGAACCCATCAACGGCTAAAACCCTCTTCTAAGCACAATTGCCCGCTTCATGCAGATTAAACAGAGAGATTCCAAAGTCTAAAGAACTTCCGCAGAAACAAAGACGAAATCCCAACAAGGCAGGGCTTCATTTCCGGCCTTTCCTTCCATGCCGGGGTAAACTCAGCTGAACCTAACAACATGCCATGCAAACTTGGCAAGCAAACTTGGCAAACACGATATCCGAATAGACAACTCGAAGAACAAAGTTCAATCGCCTGATATGAACAGCCATGATAATTGTTCGGAAAAGGAAGGAATCGACCCTTACCCGAAAAATTCTAAGGCCTAACCCCAAAATGCCCTTAATTTTCAAATCAAGTTAGGCCGGCCTTTTTTGACATTCCTAGTCGTAGGTGGGTAAAAATGCCAAAAAAGTCATAAATCTATTACATTGGTATTAATTTAGTTTTAAATATTTTCATATTTATACCAATTTAGTCAATTCAATCAATTTTGGCTAGTCAGCCGACGTGAACGGCGGTCGTTTGGCCAACACCGACTTGGCAATTTTTTAAATAAATTTTATTTTTCGAAATTTTTATTATTTTGATATTTTTATTTTTATTTTTATTTTTTGTTTTATTTTTTTATTCTTTTTTTCTTTCTTCCTCCTTGGACTTTCCCCGCAATGGCTGGTGAGGCTTTGCAAGGCTCAGCCACCGGGTGAGGGCCGATGTGTATGATCATGAGCCTCACCTAGGGCTACAACACCCTCGCCTAATGTTGTAGTAGAGGCTAGCCTCGCCTAGCTACTACCTTGCTAGTAGCCAGTGAGGGCTTCAAGGTCCTCACCCAGCCTCATCGGCCACAGTGGGGAAAGTCCAAGGAGGAAGAAGAGAAAAAAGAAAAAGAAAAAGAAAAAATTAATAAAAGAATTAGAAAAAAAATTAAAAATTTTGTCATGTTAGTGTTGGACAACTGACACTAGCCGGTATCCATGTCGGTGCCGACCAACCAAAAATGGCCGGATGAACTAAATTAGTACTAATGTGAAAATGTTTATAATTAAATTAGTTCAATTGAAATGTTTATAACTAATTTTTTACTAATGCAATAAATTTAGAGCTTTTTTGGTGCTTTTCCCATCGTAAATGACACCTTGTATGAAATTACATATTAGCTTATCCAATTTTGAAGACATGAGTCAATGCAACTGTCTCTTTTTCATTGAGGAAGATTGCTATTGAAGCTTTAAGAAGTAATAAAGAAGTTTATGCTCTTCGTTCTCCAACATTCTCTCTTTCTTTCTAATTGGTTGAAAAAAATTATCTTGCTTTTGTTCTATTAATAAGTACATGTTTTAGTGTAAAATGACATAATTATAAGCCGAAAGTTGACAAGTCTACAGTTCCGGAGAGTTAAGATCGGAACAATGTTTCATGCTAGTAACATGTGAAAAGCATCGATAACTATTGAAACACATTAGCAACAAAATTTTAACTAATAACTTATTTAGTGATAACATGTAGATAAGCTACTGACACATTTACAAAAATACCAACCGTTAGCATATTGTCACAAATGGAAAATTACCAACTTTTATTTCGAGTCCACTTTTCAACATTTATTACAATAAAACAATTGCTTTAATAATTTACTAAGATTAATTCGTAATGAATAATGAGTAACGAACAAAAGAACAAATTAGCAAAAAAGGATAAAGGAAAGGGGCCTTTGGTCCAGTTGCACACGAAATTTTCATATTCAAATAGTTCGCACGGCCCACTCTGGATACGCCCATTCTAATAAGATTTTTGAACATGGACTCATGGGAATCGATTCATTCGGCCTTATAAACCTCAGACCGTGCGGTGGGAAGGATAATCGAAACATTGTCTATATCAAGGATGATTACGATGCTTTGTTGTGAGATAGCTTTTCAATCTTAGCTGCACAAATAAGAGGTTATTTAGTAAGTAAAATCTCTCTCATATGATTCCTATCTGCTTTTTCTCATACTCACTTATTTTGTTGGTAGATTTTGCTAATCGTTTCTAGCATTTGTCTTTGCACTAATGAGTCGCAGGTAACACCCTACATAAAAGTACAAATTGATTATCCAATTACAAACGTGCTCCACTACAACTGCTATGGAGCTAATAGTTCCTTTATTCATGATGGAAGATTGCTATTGAAGTTTCAAGTAACAAAGATGTTGTGCTCATTATTCTCCAACGTTTCTCTCTCTCTCTCTCTCTCTCTCTCTCTCTCTCTCTCTCTCTCTCTCTCTCTCTCTGGTTATTAAATAAAATAAAATAAAAAAACTCTTGCTTTTGTCCAAGAAAATGTATATGTCATATGTGAAATGAGCCTGATTATGTGAGCCAAAATCGGATGAGTCTATCATTCTGGTAGGGTAAAAATTGGAACAATGTTTCATGCCGGTAACATGTGAAAAGCATGACAACTACCAACACATTAGCAATTAAATTTTGATCGGCAACTTGTTTAGTTGATAACACATTAGTAAATTACCAACACTTTTACGAAAGTACCAACAGTTACTAGATTGTCTTAAATTACTTATTTTAATAATTTATTAACATTATTTACATCATTTACCAATGTGTTAATGTTACCAATTTTTTTATAGAAAATTGCCGAGTCTTATTTGAGTCCACTTATCAACATTTATTAAATTGTTTCAAAATTAGTGATTTTGTTTAGATTTGTTGTAAAAGTTATTGGCGCTTCAAAATTACTAAATCTTATCCAAAACTACCAGTCTTGATTTGATTTGGGTGATATATCAAGTTTTGCGGGTTAAGTTACCAACTAATTTTAATAATTTTAACTTTATTACCAACATTTGTTTGATTGTAACTAAAAACGATGTTAGCAAGAGCATACGAACTAGTAAATATGTTAACTCTTCTAGGAAATTACCAACTCTTGTTCAAATCATATTATAAATGTCATCTGATTGTTTGCAATTACCAACCTTCCAATACTTTACAAAGTTATTTCTTAAGGTTAGCAAGATGTTAAATTTACTAGTTCTGATAGGAAATAACCAACTTTTTCTTGAGCCATAATTAACCATCGTTTAATTATTTTCAAATTCCAATCGTTCAAATAATTTACCATCATTTATTTGCACAGCTTACCAACTATATACATGCGCTTGCTCTTTTACTAGTATTACATTCTATCAGTGTAATTTGAGGACAAGGTTAGAAACTATTCTTATAATCTTATCTAATGCTCAATTTGGCTTTTGCATTTTGATTGTGGCCAAATTGGTCCTTGTGCTCTTTCAGTGAAATCTATTTAATCCTTGAAATCAAGTTGGTCCGATTGGCATTTTGACATGACAACCCTAACCAGCCATGCAAGTGACTCACATTTGCTGCTGTGGCTTTACGCGCCATTACCCACATCATTAAAACCTGAAAAAGAAAAAAAAAAAGAAAAAAAGAAAAACAGGGGAAAAAAGAGGACAGAACGAACGTGAAACCGAAAAAAAGAGAGAGGATCATATAGCACAATTTTCAGAGAAAGGCGGCAAGGCCGTCCCACCTTTGCCGTTGAGCGCCCTTGCCTTGAGCCGGCGATGGCATGCAGCCGGGTAGGGGTGAGCAGCGGTCTAGGGTCGACCCTGAACCGTCCCTGGACCGGCCCAACCCTGCCGGTCCTGGTCCGGTTCCCAAGGGGACTGGGTCGGTCCTTGGTCCTGAAATTCTAGGACCAACACTGTGCGGGTTGGTTCTTGGTCCTAAAAGTTTTGGGTCGGTCTAACCCTGGACCAACCCTGTATATTATATTATGTTATTTATAATTCTGTTATATATTCAAACCTAAGTAAAATGTCTATTATATTATATTATATTGAGATGGTCTATCAATAGCACTAATAGTAATTTCAATTTAAAACTTTTGTTAAGTATTAATTACGTGTCGTCTGTTTTGTTTTCAGGTGTTTAGAAGTTTAAGTGAATTAAAAAAATATGAAGTTATATATTCATGGTTTATATTAAGTATTTTGAACCTTTTATGGTTTAATTGTATTTTACTAATGAATTTCAGTTGCACTTTGCTTTTCAATTTGTGTCAAATGGTAGAAGTTTTTTAAGAGTAGAGTAGTACTGCAGTTGCTATGGTGATTTGTTAGTCAAGTGGTGTGAAGCTCATTTTTTGGTTGAGTGGACTCTACATGATCAAATGCAGGAAAACGTTTTTGCAAATGGTGTTATGAATATTAAAGATAGATTATTACAAAAACTTTCCATCTTGCCTTATATCTCGATGAGCGATTAACATGTACGAAATTTCTATTATTGCATCATCTTAAATTTGCTAAATATGTATTGGTATTTATAGTTTAGTTGCACAATACTGCATTATCGATGGATGTGTAATTTGAATTTGTAGGTTTGCATTTTTATGGAGTATAAAAAATAAGACGAAAAAAATTATCGATCGATCCCGGGTTGACCCTGGAACCGGACCGAACCCATTGGGTCGGTCCGGTCCTTGGTCCTAGGCTCAATAGGGTCGGTCCTCGGTCCTAAAAATTGAGGACCAACACTGTATGGGTTGGTCCTAGGGTTAGGGGGTGGCCCAGACCAACCCGGACCATGCTCACCCCTACAGCCGGGTGGTGTGTCTATCGGCCCTTGCGGGGGTCAACCAGCTCCTGTCGCTGGGTCTTGTAGACATGCGTGCGTGCTCTCTTATTAGTACTAATTCCATACACGTAAAAATTATGTTTCGTTCTCAAGTACACCACCAATATATGCACAACATAGAATATTTTCTTTAAAATCCTTTAAAATTTGCCACGCACAAAATTGGAAATGTTTATTGAGAGTTAGGAAATCTTACGTTTAGGTAGCTAATTAATGCTCCATTTATTTCGCGAAAAATTAATGATTTGAAAAATATTTTCCTAAAAAAATCATTTGTATCAATTGAAATAATTAATTAATAAAAATTATTTCATTATCAAGAATAATTTCTATCTATATATTTTTGTGAATGATGAAAATTTTATAAGAAATAAAAGTGTTTATTTTGAGAAAAAAATATTTTTCAAATCATTAATTTTTTGTGGTGAGTAGATAGGGAGTTAGATGCATGTTGGTTTTTCACTATAAGTGGATGAAAACTAAAATGAGGACATCCTTGGCCAAAAAAAGGAGAGAACGAATTTGCTATGGAGGGGGAACCGAGCAACGCAATTATCATGGGAAACTATTTTTATTAAGGGTTGATAAAATGAGAAAACTGCTCCAGTGGTGCAGCTCTACCAAAATACATAATTAATTAATGGGCCTGGGCCAATTAAGCAGAGAATGACCCTTTTACATTAGCAAAGTGTCTTTGGCAAAATCCCTAGCTTTCTCAAGCCATTGCTTCAATTAGCATCCTCCTATCTTAGGCCGGGGTCAGCATTTGCTTCTCACGTGGGCCTGTTTCTAACGTTGCCCCTCTTTAGATCGAGATAGCCGTGGCCTGCACGGTCCTGGCTTGCTTCCCTAGAGGAGAGAGCAGGACGGCCAGTGGGGAGCGATGTGGATGAGCACGTTGACTTTGGCGCAGCACGCAGGCGGGACCTTAGCCCGGACGCCTCTAGCTAACCCCGGGCAAGTGCTCAGGCTGGCGGTGGCCGACCGGATGGGGGTCCACCCGCACTCTCCAGGTGCGCTTGCTTCCCAAACGAAGCCATTTGAGAAATCACCAATACCATCAAGATGGACAAGGGCTCGGACATGTCAAAATGTGAATTGTGAGCCATTTCTTCTATTTGGAGATTGCAGGTAACAATTACTCTATTCTAGGACTTTGCTCTTGTAAGTTGGGTGTGTGGAGAGAAATCAGGAACATTACTCAACAAATATACACAACACGAGCCATGAAGAAGGAAGGGAACTAAAAAAAGGTGATGCGTTTGGGAAAAAAAGAAATAAAACCATAGATAGAGTAAAAAAATGGCAAAACGAGAAACAAAAAGTGATGCACACAGCACAGGTTCCAAAGAAAGGCAGCAGGAACCACCCTAGCTTCACTAGTGAAAAAAAAATTAAAATTAGAAGTGTCATAATATTGGTACGAGGCCACTTTAGTATTAAAAATTTTCATTGGATTATTTCGGTACTACTTTATTAAAAAAAAATGATCACTTAAGTGTCATTACCGATTTGGGATATTAGAAATCTGATATGACAATATTTTATCATTTTTTTTTTCTAATTGACCTGCTCACAGGTACTTTGAGTCAACATAAATAGCCCTATACAACATCATTCAACAAATCTGCCCCAAATTTAAAACCTCATCAGACAAATCAAGCCATTTCTCTCTTCTTCAAACCTCGACCCGAGGTAATTTGGGACAAAACGAACCGCCATTCGCAACAAAGAACAATGCTATGAACGAAGCAGACAATGACGAGCAAGAAAGCCTCGGTCTCGTAGCGAACGCTTGCGAGGATGTGGGAGTATCTAGAGCCAGTGACGTTAGGAAACCTCCACCACAAGTTCCTGGATAACTCGTTCTTCACCTTCAACTAATGGCAAAGATCGATCTAGTCTCCACTCCTCCCTCATTCCCATTTTCCGATCAATTCTAACTGCCTCACCACTCCAAAGAAGCTCTTCTTCGGCCGCTTCATAGAAAATGATGAAGAAGAGGAAGAAGAAGAAGATCAATCTCTCGATGAGTAATATGAAGAAGGTGATTATGGATTTCGAAGTTCAGATTATCGAATTTTTATGAAAAATTTCCAACGGGCTCCTCCTATTCGGGTTGTCCCAGGATAGGATTATCGGAGCAAATCTCTTGTTGAAAATATTGCCATTCAGTTGTCAGTATTTTTTTCTATTGAGGAGTGGGAGGAAGATGACAATGGCGGGAGTTCGGAAATGTAATGGTTTTATCGTTAGTTCAGTGATTAGACAGGCAGTTAGAATCATGTCAATTTCTCAACAAAGAGACCATATTAGGATGAAAATTAAAAAGGAGCAAATTCCTGGCCAAAAAAGGAAAGAATAGATTTGCTATTAATTAAGAACCGATATTGAAATATCATGGGAAACGATTTTTATTAAGGGATAGGAAAAATACATAATTCTTAATTACCATAGATAATGCCATAATGGGCCTGGGCCAATCAAACAAAGAATGGCCCTTTTACATTAGCAAAGCTTATTTAGTAAATCCCTAGCTTTCTCAAGCCATTACTTCGATTAACATCCTCCCCCTAGATTGGGCCGGGCTCAGCATTTGTCACTCAGGGGACAGTATATCCTGCAGTTAATAAATGAAGGAAAAAAAAGACAAAAAAAAATAATAATTAATTTTGGATGATAAATAATTATAAGTAGCTACTTAGGGCGCGTTTGGTAACGTTTCTGTTTAAAAATTGTTCCAGGGAACAGAAATAGAAAAAAGTGTTTCTGTTCCTGGGAACAATTTCTGAACAAAAAAGCGTGTTTGGTAAACTTGTTCCGGGAACAAAAAATAAACAGAAACATGTTTGGTAAATTTGGATAATTTTTTTATTTCTTTTATTTTTTCTATTTTTTTCTTATTTTTTCTATTTTTCTTTTTTCTTTTTCATTTTTTTTTTCTTCTTTTGGCCGGTCGCCGGCCAAGGCCTTGGCCGGCGACCGGCCGGCGAGGGCCGAGCTCGCCAGCGGCGGCGAGGCGCGGCCTCGCCGGGCCACCGCCAGCGAGGCCGAGGCTCGCCGGCCCGCCGGGCGAGCTCGGCCTCGCCGGCCCGGGCGAGCTCGAGGCCGGATCGGGCGAGATCGAGCTCGCCCGGCCGCGCGAGGTCGGCCTCGCCTTGATCCGGCGAGGCCGAGCTCGCCCCGCGGCGGGCGAGGCGCGGCCTCGCCGGGCCACCGCCAGGCGAGGCCGAGGCTCGCCGGGCCACCGCCAGGCGAGGCCGAGGCTCGCCGGCCGCTGGGCGAGCTCGGCCTCGCCGGATCTGGGCGAGATCGAGCTCGCCCAGCCGGCGCGAGGTCGGCCTCGCCATGGCTGGGCGAGCTCGAGCTCGCCCAGATCCGGCGAGGCCGACCTCGCCCAGCGGCCGGCGAGCCTCGGCCTCGCCGGGGGACGGCGAGCGTCGGCCTCGCCGGGGGCCGGCGAGCCTCGCCGTGGCTGGGCGAGGCCGCCGGCCATGGCCGAGGCCGGCGACCGGCCAAAAGAAAGAAGAACAGGAAATTAAGAGAAAAAAGAAAAAAGAAAAAAAAAGTATTTCTCATTTGTGTTCCAGAAACAAGAAACACAAAATTTGTGTTTCTTGTTTCTGTTTCTTTTTTGTTCCTGGGAACAAAAGAACAAAAAAACAGAAATTTTTGTTCCTGGGAACAGAAATAAGTGGCAACCATGCAGGCCCTTAGTGGATTGTTAGGCATAGGATAGTTATACTCACTCCCGCATTTCTTTCCAGCGGGCCTGTTCCTGATGTTGCACCTCTTCGGAATCGAGATAGCCGTGGCTGGCATGATCCCTGCCTGCTTCGCTAGCGGAGAGAGCAGGACGGCACAGAGGCACCGAGGAGAGGTGCGGATGAGCGCGTTGACTTTGGCACAGCAGGCGGGCGGGACCTTAGCTCGAGCATTTTTAGCTGCCCCTAGGCAAGGACTCAGGCTGGCGGCAGCCGACCTGATTGGGGTCCTCCCGCACTCTCCAGCCGCGCTCACTTCCCAAGCTAAGCCATTCAAAATCACCAATACCATAAGGACTGACCCGGGCCCAACCATGGCAACACGAGAGTTGCGAGCCATTCTTGTGTGTGAGGATCGCCGGTGACAATTTTTCTCTATTCTAGGACTTTGCTCTAGTAAGGTAGTGCGTGGAGAGAAGTCAGGAATATGACTCGATATAAATACACAACACAGGCCACGAAGAAGGAAGAGGAACTGAAAGAAGGTGATGGGTTTTGGAATAGTGGGGTGGTTGAGTAAACCTACGTGGAAGAAATTTGGAGGGTTCGTGACCTTTGCTTGTACCTTCAAGAGGGTAATTATGATTTTAGACATTCGAATCGAATGCTTCCCACTTATGGTGGTGCAAAAAATGCAGTGACTCTCCCTCACATCGGACGACACATCGGTTCCTCCTTTTGTTCAGTTAAAGGAGTTTTAGATCGTGGGGTGGGTGAGATTGGGAAGATCAAGGTGTGAACATGCAGGGCTTTGGTCTCGGGAAGTTTCTGTGTCTATTCTTGCTAAGCATGCGGACGTAAAGTCCCATGATTGGGTCCTCCCACTGAGGGCTCCGTTAGATCACAAGTGCGCATGCCCTACATAATGATAGATAACAAACTATTTACAACAGTAGACTAACGGTTTCAATGCCGTGAATAGAAGGTAAAGTTTAATATCGAGTGGAAAGCTAAGAAGGCCTGAAAGAATGGCCTAGAAAAAAGAGGCGTAGGCAAGAAAAAAGATTGATAGAATATTCGTAGAAAAGTTGGTGAAGCAGCTGTGGGCATATATGATATAAGTGTAGCCCGTCATCTTCAGTTTCTCAAAGACAAAACTTTGGGTTAATTCTCGTGATGAAGTGCCTGCTAACCTCACAGGTTAGGTAACACACAAGTCCAATTTCGAGTAATAAGTGGCTTCGACATAGGTTCTATGCACTTCGTGGTGCGAGAAATCTAACTCAAACGGTATCTTTTAAGCACATTTATCCATTATTTAGTCCTCTCTAATAATGACATGAGTCTTCAATATCTGAACATATTTAATAGAATTGCACCTGATTAGTGCACAACGGCATCCAACGTGCTCTCTCTCTCTCTCTCTCTCTCTCTCTCTCTCTCTAAATCTAAATCCTCTTATTTTTTAAAAAAATTGTTAGAAAATGCCTTTGGTAAGCAGCTCATTAAGCAAAGCTTCTAGTTTGTGTACTTGTTATTTTGTGTCTCGCATAAATGATGTTTCCAAAAGCAAAACATTTCATATTAAGTATCATTAGCAACCATTGGTTTACCCTAATGGCCACCCTTCCAACTTAGAAGGGGAAGGTGGGGGATTCAAATCTCCACATTCTCAGGGGTTGGGGTAGGGACGCATTAGTTTTAGGAGTGGGTTTCAACTCCTACGCCCTACAAGAAGGTAGAACAAAAGTCTGAGAATAAGCGTTAGAATAGGAGTAGAGTATGACCAATAAAAAAAAAAAAAGAGTATCATTAGTGTTAGAATAGAAATAGAGTATGACTGAAAAAAAAAAAAGTATCATTAGCGAGTGCCCTAAGGGAACTCATTAACAAGATAATTTTTTTGTTGATTATTTGTTGAAAACTCTCCCAGCCACCCCTACCCCCCATCTCCTGCAGCGGCCACTACGGCTCTCGAACACTTTGCTACCATTACGGACCCAAAAACCACCAACGCCAGTAGTCGCCATTACCTAAGTCGATGTTACCACTGTCAGGAGTACTTAGTCCTGCCGATGTGAACAAACCGGGCCTTACCACCACCAACCACACTGCCTCACCATCACAAAAAGAAGAAACGAAGGAACGAAAACAAAATGCGAAAGAAATTTCTATGTGTTGAGTTAGAAAAATTGAATGACACGACCGTCCACATCATCAGCTTGACCTAATTAGTCAGTCCATCTCAGTAAAAATCAAGTAACATGCGCTTCAATTTACCAGAAGCCTCACATTAGCCTAATTTTGAAAGTTGAGGTACTTAGTTGAATAAAGTTAAAACTTAAGTTCTTGATATACAAAGATGAAAAGTTTAGGCCCTTATAGGATCATACACCTACAAAATATAATTATATTCCACTTTCCAAACACTGATCACATATCATAAAAAATTGAGCCTTTCAATTCATTCATGTAATAAGTTCCTTGGAGCACTTTTTAACAAAACCTACATCTTTTCCCAGGAGGTATTTGCAAATTTCGGCTCAACTAAACAAAAGGTTATGCATAAATCACCTTGTTCATGTGTATCAAATATGGGTTATCTGGATGAAAGCCTCTATACTTTGAATATAAAATCTATCGTGTCCGAATCAAGCACTTAACCACCTAAAGTAACAGGATCCACAATCATAAGAAAATCCCAAGAAAAAGTGTCAGAAAAATTCTAAACTTATTGTATTGGCAGGGACCCAAATGTATGCCTAGGTTGTATGAATTCCTTCTATAAATAAAAGTTCCCCACATAAATTTAGGACTTTGATTTTACACCCAGCAATGGACTAGAGCCCGTTTGTGTTTGTTTAAGGAAATTGCTTTCCCTATTATATACTTATATGAATTCCTTATATAAATAAAATAATTAGATAACTAATTTCTTTTTTCTTTTTCATGTATACATATAAAAACTATTGTGCGTGCTGTTATGGGGCTCTCATATCAGAATGCATTTAAGGAAAAACAGCTCTTGTCGTCTTGGTGGTATTGGCCGCAATATGCGGCCTGATTTCCTTGAATTTCAGAAGGTAAGATCGGTTTCATGGGGATCAAATATGACACTCAAATTCAAGATTTTCCCCTCGAGTCTCCTTTCCCAATGCCTTCTTGAAGATTGTTGCGACATCCCAAGCCCTACACACGGGCGCAGAAGCTAATGACTTGCTAAGATCACGAATGATAATCATTCTGGCCAGACACAGATATTTCTATTTCTATTAATGGATGAGTTTATGAACAAAAATACGTGTTTGATTACGATATAGAATTTCTGTACCTTGAGTAAAAATTCATTTTTTAACGACATAAAATTTCTTCATTCTGACAGTGGCGAACAGCAACAAACAACGACTAGTGGCAAACAACGGCAAACGACAACGAATAGCTGCAGCGGTGGTCAACGACCAACGGTTGCAAATGGTGGGTGGTGGCAAACAGTGGGTAGTGACGGGCTGGCAATCGGCTAATAGCAAGGATAAGCGATGATAAGAGTTTTTATTTCTTGAAAAGAAGAAAATTTTTTCTTCTCATTTTTCTTTCAAATATATTTCTAGACTAAAAATTTGTTCAAAAAAATAAAATAAAATTACTTTGTCAAACGGATTTTTGTTTTAGAAATAAGTTTGGAATAGAAAAATAATTATAAAACAAAAATAGAATAGTTAACATATGTGGCCTAAGTCTAAACTTTGTTCGGATTCTCCCAAGCCTATCAATTCGTGACTTAAGATATGAATTTTTAACTTGCAAGTCATTTTCATTTAAAAATCGCCATTAAATGCTTTGTGGTGAGTTTATTAGGTACCCAAGTAAAATATTGGAAGAAAAAAATTTACTTCTATGGATCAACGACATCGAAAACTTGATCACACTACTTAATTAGCTAATGCCATTTTGGTACTTCATTTTTTAAACATCAATAAAGAACTTATGCAACATTTTTGTACCAATCATGAGTCATAAGTAAGTAATTGAAATAAACGAAATGTGTAGATATCAATCCGATATTTGCTTACTAAACACAATTGTTTTTTTTTTTTTTTTTGGTTTTCTTAGAAAGATTTTCTCATATTTTAAGGAAAAATACCCAAGGACTATTTTAAAGCTTTTTCTCATTTTTTTGGAAATTATAAAGTATTTTCGGATTTTTTTTTATTTATTATTATATATAATTTTTAAATAATTTTTATTTCGAAATTAAGACTCGGGCTGGGCCTTTTAGTCCAGTCCAAATGTGGGCTGTCTCCAGCCTTAGGGTTGGACCAAGGATGCAAAGATAGATGGGCTTCATAGTAGAAAAGCTTTAACTAAAATGAATTGGGCTCAACCATATAATTTAGCCCAATCCCTTCTAGGATTTGATCAAAGCCCACCTTAATGGACCAGATTTAGCCCAAATCTGATCTAATAGCCAGAGCAAGCCTAAGCTCACGTCCCAAATATTAAACCAAAAATCACGCGAGTTTACTGCAACTCCGGCCACCGAACAAACGAACACCAAAACGCGGCCCCCGTAGACGGCCAGGACGGGCGGCTGCTGACGGCGCCTCCAACTACATCGTCACCCCTCGGGTGACCCGATCAACATCAGCCGTGAGTCAACCACCCTCCAGCCACCAGCAAACGCTGGCTAAACGAAGTTGAAGCAAAGACGCAAGCTCGAGCGGCACTCAGAACAACAACGGCGATGAAATCCCATAAGGAAATATGCGTAACGACTTGCGAATGGCCAGATCAAACCAAAAACGCCTGATTGGTACGTTCATGAATTGGATTTGGTGCAATATATAAAATACCTGATTTATGACATCAGGCACAGTTTTAATTTCCCAAATTCCTTGAATATATATATGGTAGCCACTGGTGATGGCTTCTTACTTCTCCATGAGATGACACTTTCTTTGATGAATACACAATATTCGGTAATGGTGTTCTTGTATTTGGATATGACCCCATCCGAGTCAAAATAAACTTCTAATTTTAAATCACTATTTGATAATAGAAAAACTCATCGGCCAGTAGTAAATTTTCAAAATCTTAGCACTCTTAATATGATAGGGACTTTAAGATTGTCCTCCCAAAACAAAAAACGACCCTCCTTCTCGTAAGGAGTTCCTCCCTCTCTACAATGGAGAGTTTTCTTCCCACTTCTTTAATGGAGTGTTCACCCAACCAAAATCTGAAATCCTGAGTTGATCCACCATTCCATCACCACCTTTGTATAAAGTCTCTTCTAAAACCCACACACCCATGATCCAAACAGCACCCTGACTCTAAAACCCACACACCTCTTCCACTACCGAATCCCTTGAATACATCCACACAAACGAGCTCCCTTCAATCAACAAACTCCCCAAATAGTCAGCAAAAACAACAGTAGAATATGGATCAGTGCACCCAAGCAAGTAATCCAGAAGATGCTTCGGTCTTCATCTCCAAAATGGCGTAGGTGTGGCCTACTTACATCTTTGCCTTATTCCCGTTTTTGAAGAAGCTTGTTACTGGCTGTGTAGTTGTTATAAGATTACCTGCAATGGAGACAGAATTAGTAAGAGAAAAGAGGATGGCAGCACTCTGTAAGAGAATGGGCAAAATGTGGACAGAAAAATCTGTAGTTAAAGTGCTCGATGGAATTCCCGAAAGGAAAATGAAAGAATGTCAGCTAACTTTACTTGGTAAACTTCATTCAAAACCAAGTGTTAACCTCCAAGCCTTCCAATCCACTATGTTTAAGGCGTGGAAAACAAAGAACGTTGTTTGCGACCAGCCACAACAGGGCTTATTCACCTTCACTTTCCAAACTGAGGAAGAGAAACAGCGAGTTCTAGATGCTAGTCCCTGGTCATATTCTGGAAGTTTACTAATCCTGAAACAATTAAACCCCAAAATACCTCTCCATCGCCATACTTTTACTCATTGCTCCTTTTGGATACAGCTTCATGGACTGCCCCTGGGGTATATTACAGAATCCATAGTAAGAAACATAGCATCGAATATTGGGGAAGTGATGGAAGTGAAGCTTGTTACTAAGGAGGGTAGCCTTTGCAAGGTCGGAAAAACAAGAGTGTCAATAGATCTATCAAAACCACTCGTATCAGGGGTTATGCTGCAACTCGATGAGGTGGACTCTTGGATAGACTTTATATATGAGCGCTTACCTCATTTCTGCTACTCGTGTGGGAAAATTGGTCATTATACTACTAATTGTGGGGAAGTGCCTTATAAAGAAACGAAACAAAAACCGATTGAAGAAGGTTTATTTGGCTACTGGCTAAAAGTGGAGGCTAAAGTGCACAGCCCTTTCTGGAAGTTACTAAATAAGCTGGAGAGTGAAGAAGGGGATTTGGAAGAAGTTATACCCGAGACGCCCATGAATACTAACCCTCTAGAAAATAGGCCAAGTGTGGGGGATATGGAAGTGCAACAAACAGAAATTATTCCCTATAGTCAAGAGAATCAAGGAGGTATGAGTTTAAAAGCTTTGGGCAAAAGACCACAGGGCTCTACCTTGCTGATTTTTGACACTCCATGGATGGAAACGCCTATGTTGTTGACCTCCAGCAAGGCTAAAAGTCAGCGAAAGGAACTGAAGGCCCCGGTAACAAAAAAGATTAAAAGGCACAGCCCCTATGCATCTCAGGGGGTAATGATGAAGCAGACAGATGAAGAAGCACTACATGAAACTCCAATTCTGGTGGAAGAAGATCCCAAAATATGGGCTCTGGTGGCTAGCCCTAATAAGCCACCGGTGAAACCATGAAGATTCTAAGCTGGAACTGTCAGGGGTTGGGCAATCCCCTGACGTTCCAAGAATTAAGAGCTCTTGTGGCTCTAGAGAGGCCCAGTTTGGTGTTCCTTATGGAAACCAAAAATAAAGAGGAGATGGTGGAACGTGTAAGAAAGCGCCTCAATTACCCAAACCTATTCTTAGTACCACCAGAAGGTATTGCGGGAGGATTAACCATTATGTGGAGTGAAGAGGCCAATTTGAAGGTGACTAATAGCACAAAGCATTTTATAGAAGTGGACTGCATAGACCCTTTCAGTACACGTCATATGCGAATCACTTTTATCCATGCATCAACGAATTTAGGCGAAAGGCTACAACTATGGCAGCAACTCAGAGCCTCTCAGAACAACCCACAACCCTTATGGGTATGCATGGGTGATTTTAATGAAATCTTGTACACTTGGGAGAAAGTTGGAAGAAGAGAAGCCGACCAAAGTAGAATGTTTGCCTTCCGGGAATTCTTGAATGATTGCTCGCTCATGGATCTAGAGGGTAAGGGATGTGCGTATACATGGTCCAATAAAAGGGAAGGAGAAAACCTTGTGAAGAAGCGGTTGGGCCGAGTACTTACCACTATGGAATGGAGGGTAACTTTTCCAAACGCAGAAGCATTAGCTTTACCAGCTGTTGGGTCAGATCACTGCCCTATTTTGCTCACTCTTCACCCTGAATACAAAAAAAGGAAGAAAGACTTTAAGTTTGAGTCCTATTGGCTAGAAGATCCAGAATGCAGCGAGATAATTAGGCGCATATGGCAACAGCAAACAACAGAAACTCAGAGCTTTCCAAGGAAAATCCATGAACTATCCCGAGATCTAGTCGAATGGAGCACCAGGAAATTCTCTAATGCATCAAACAAGATTAAAGAACTGAAAAAACAGCTTACAGAACACATGAACAGACTGGGACCCTCATCAAAGCAGGACATCCAACAGTTGGAGGAACAAATAGAGAAACTATGGAGACAAGAGGAGATGTATTGGGGATTACGGTCGCGGATCAATTGGCTTTAATGGGGGGATAGAAACACTAAGCACTTTCACGCAACAACGGTGCAAAGGAGACAAAGGAACCGAATTATTATGCTGAAAATAGATGAACAAACCTGGTGTCGGGAACCCACAGCCCTTAATCAGCACATCAGAAACTTCTACCACACATTATATGAATCGGAAGGCCCCAGAAACTTTGAACCAATCCTGAATCAATGTCCTAAAGTGGTTAGCGAGGAAATGAATGCTGATTTGCTTAAACCAACAGCTCTAGAAGAAGTGAAAGAAGTTGTCTTCCAGCTAGGAGCACTCAAAGCACCAGGTCCTGACGGACTAAATGGCCAATTTTATCAACATGCTTGGGAAGATATTAAAGTCGACATCTTCCAACTAGTTCAAGAGTTCTTCCTAACAGGTATACTTGATCCCCTCTTAAACAAAACTTACATCACACTCATCCCAAAGATAAAGAATCCAGAAAGTATTAGCCAGTACCGACCAATTAGCCTTTGCAACTTTAGCTATAAAATCATATCGAAGATCATGGCCAATCGGCTAAAGAAGTGGCTGCCTATGCTCATTGAAAATGAACAAAGTGCTTTTGTGGAACACCGACAAATACAAGACAATATTTTGATTGTTCAAGAAGTATTGCACCAACTGAAAATTAGAAACAAGAAAAAGAAATTCCAAGCTATCCTAAAATTGGATATGCAGAAAGCTTATGATCGGGTTGAGTGGGATTTTTTGAGGGCAAGTATGCTGAAAATGGGCTTTTGTGAAAGATGGGTAGGATTTATTATGCAATGTGTATCATCTATCTCCTTCAGTGTGAAAGTTAATGGAGAACCAACGCCATATTTCTCACCATCACGTGGGATACGACAAGGAGATCCCCTATCGCCATATTTATTCATTCGTATGGCCAATGTCTTGTCTTGGATGATGCATGGAGCGCTGGAAAAAGGAGATATAAAGGGGATAACTCTCAACAGGTATTGTCCAACCCTAACACACCTATTGTTTGCTGATGATGCTATTTTTTTTCTAGAAGGGACTATCAAAGAATGCCAACAAGTTGCCTCAATCTTAAATCAATACTACTATGCCACAGGCTAGGCAATTAACCTTAACAAATCAGGTGTGTACTTTAGTAGGGGCTGCCCTATGAATCGTCAACGAGAGATGGCACATGAATTACGAGTTTCGATAATCGAAAAGACAGGGAAATACCTCGGTATACCTTCTGATTGGGGAAGTTCAAAGAAAGAAATGTTTGCATGGATATTGGCGAGGGTGAATATGAAGCTTGAAGGCTGGAAGGAAAAGATTCTTACAAAAGCTGGGAAAGAAATTCTAATCAAGAGCGTGGTGCAAGCAATACCTCATTATGCAATGTTAGTATTTAAAGTTCCAAATTCTGTCTGTAATGCTATTGAAAGAAAATTTGCTTCCTTTTGGTGGTGACAAACTGAAGCAAAGCAGGGACTACACTGGAAAAAATGGGAAGTTCTCAAAACTAGAAAAGACAAAGGGGGTCTCGGTTTCAAAGACTTGAAAATGTTAAACGTCGCCATGCTAGGTAAACAAGTGTGGAGATTATCACAAAGTCCATCAACCTTGTGGGGAAAAATTCTAAAAGGCATCTATTATCCTGAATCAGAATTCTGGCGCGCAAAGAAGGGGAATCGTCCTTCATGGGATGGCAAAGCATCCTTATGGGTAGAGAAGCCATAGAACTAGATATGAAATGGGTGATCGGAGATGGCAAATCTGTTAAGATTCGAGAAGATAGATGGCTTTCTGTCGGGATAGTTGGGGGACCAGCAAATCGAGATGATCCAGTCATGGTTGCTGAGTTGTTTAATGAACAGAAGACAGAGTGGGATGAAAATAGAATAAGAACTTTCTTTGATGAGAGAACGGCCAACGAAATTTTAACCATCCCTATTGCTCCCAACTCAAAAGAGGATAAACTAATTTGGTCCGGAAATAAATCGGGTACCTACTCAGTGAAAAGCGGCTACAATAAGGTGCAAGCAAAGACTACAAATCCAGACACAAATATAGCATCAGCATCTTCTCAGCCCCCCTGCTCCTTATGGACTAAGATTTGGAACCTACAGATCCCCCAAAAATAAAGATCTTCCTTTGGAGTTTGTGTCAAAATGCCTTGCCAACACGGGAGAATTTGTTTAAGAGAAAAGCTTTACCTGATTCACTATGTCCTTTTGGCGCTCGAGAACCGGAAACAACAGAGCATTTGTTTTTGCTCCGCGAAGAAACAACCAAAGTGTGGTCAGATCCAAGAGTAGAATTGAACATAAATGCCCTGAACATCACCAGACTAGACAAATGGCTGCTGGAAATTTTCAGAACAAAAGCAAAAGCTCTAGGAGATGAACTACTTGCAACAACCCTATGGCAGATATGGAAAAGTAGAAACAACTTCATCTTTCGGGCTAAAAAATTCGACCCACTTGGTCTGGTTTTTGCAGCAACAACACAAGTCAAGAGCTTTAGCCGTTGGATTCAGAGGAAGAAATCGAAGGAACCCCGAGATGAAAACTCACTGATTCGCTGGCACCCACCGGCTGAAGGCTCCCAAACCTTGAACGTTGACTGCTCATGGATAAATTCAGACAAACCGAGCTCAATCGCAGGAGTTTTATGCGACTCGAGAGGCCTCTTGGTTGATGGCTTCACGGCAGAAATATGGGCAAGCTCTCCCCTTCAAGCTGAAACCGTCGCACTTGTGAGAGGAGTTCAGTTTCTGAACCAAAGACACGTACAACACGTGAAGCAAAAAGGGCATCAGAAAGGCAAGTACAAATGTGAAAGTGATAGTTCCTTAGCTGTTGAGATGTTTATGGGCCGAGAAGAAATCCCATGGGCTTTGCGCAATATAATGGAAGAAGGCAAACTTTTGCTGGCCCAATTACCTTTAATGAGTATCACGCATATCTTGCGGGAGTCAAACCAAGCCGCCGATTGGATTGCAAGAGCACACCGCACAAAGACTCTTCCTCAAGGGTGGAAATCTTCGCCCCCCCAACCTCTATGGGACATTTTATGTTCTTAATCTTCTCTTAATGTCGCTTGTAGCACTTCTACTGATGAATGAATGAATGAAAATGCTTTTACGACCAAAAAAAAAAAATGCTGCTTCTAAATGTTTCTTCTATGGATTTCCCTTAAATTGACTCAGAGTGTTCGAGGAGGAAGTAATGTCTCGTCAAGTAATTATTAAACAAACGTATTATCGACCAAAAAAAAAAGTAATTATTAAACATAAGATTCTACCCATTAATCTTCTATATTGGACGGTGCGCCCTCGTTTGACATGAGAATTGTCTCATCCACAAATGCAAGCTCTGATTCAAGCTGAATAGTTTTCTTGACCAATAAATAGTTGAGATTTTAAACTTATACCTGAATTATCAGTTTGATGAAAATAGAATCGATCATTATCATCATCAAGGTCTTCTTGATGTGATAGTATCTATCGATAAGCAAAAGCAAAACTATCACAATTCAAACTTAAACATCTTAACCACTGGGGGTTCGCCCCAGTGGCCACTCTTCCAACATGGAAGGGGGAGGTGAGGGGTTCAAATCCCTACCTTCTTAGGAGGGGATGGGGATAGGGACGCGTAAGTTTCGAGAGTGGGTTGTGACTCCCACGCCCTGCAAGAGGCAGGGCACAAGTCTGCGAGTGAGTGTAGTATAAGAATAGAGTAGGACTGACAAAAAAAAAAAAACTTAAACATCTTGACAAGTGTATTAAATAAGTTCAAAAATAAAATAAATTACGAAATACTAGGAAATAGTGAAAGAGTTGAATACATCAATCTTCATGACATAAGTGAACATCAATTTTGCTTCTCTGTCCAAGATATTCTGCTAGTCATCTCCAACTAATCAAATTGCTGCTTGTTATTCAACTTAACAAACTCTAATCTTAATTCGGAACAATGGGCGATTCATCAGTGTAGGGACCATAAGAAGTATAACATAGTAATAAAGAAGTGCTAAATCAAATTTCATGAGAAGACATTTGTATCCTCGGGTGGAGAAGTGTTGGGAAGACGTCAGATTCCATGAAGAGACGATTTTCATTAATGAAACCTGTTACGAGAAATTGTGAATTTTTGGAAGACTCATCAGTTTAAGTCCGTCATTGAGTGTATGATGAAGAGAAAGGATGATATAATCAACCAAAGAAAACTTAGGCGAAGAACCCTTTTGGTTCCATAACTCTTGTGAAAGTGCAATTAGGTGTTCGAACTTTTCTATACTATCAAGTTCTTATAAATATTTTAATTTTTATAGTTAAGTCTTGTAATTCTTTTGAGTTTGTGCAATCAACATTTTGCCACCTACTATTACTATCATAAAAAACATGTTAATTTGGTATTGCTTATGTGATAAAACTTTTGTATGCGTTATTGACATGTTGCCAAAAGCTATGTCCGTAAAATAGCATAAAAATTGAGTGTCTGTATTGCGGAAAATCATTACTTTGGACATGTTTTCTTAAAAGTATTATTTCTGTCATTGAGAAAAAATAGTTGATGGAAAATAATTTCATCAACAGCAACAATCAATCCCTAAATGTATTAGTTATCAATCCCTCGCCAGATCCTGATGAGGGCGATCACGCCTAAGGCCCACAAGGCTAACCCTCCTTGGCCTCGCTTGAGGCCAGCAAGGTTGCCCCTTACTAGATCTTGGCAAGGGTGACTTGGCGATGGCGACCTCACCTGAGGCCTATGAGGCCGACCCTCGCCAATTGTGGCCTCTGGTTGGTCGTCGGTGGTGGGCAACCGGCCAAAGGAAAAAAAGAAAAAATATAAAAAAAATAATTTAAAAATTAGAAAATAAATAAAAAAATTTAATAAAATTTATCCATGTCAACAAATTCCTGCCAAAATTGGTCGGATGGACTCATTGGCGAAAATTGAAAAATTTTAGGATTCAATTGACAAAGTTAAAATGTTTATGACTCAATTGGTAAAGTGTAATAAATTTAAAACTTTTTAGACAATCTTCCCAATGTATCGTGTTGACTGTCACTGGATTCTCTCAGTGTGTCACATACCAACCTCGATCTAATGGTCTTTTGTTAATCATTTGTGAGTTACATGCTTATATATGCTTTTAAGGTGAGTCTGGCTGTATGTTTCTAGTGTCAGGAAGTGCATGTTAATGATGAGTATATAAGTATTTGGATGCATGTCGTCGTTTAAAACATCGTTCAGTGAATTTTTTTAATAAATAGCTCTCTTTATTCAGACGTAGATTTGACTTTGATTTTGAACTCAGCTCATGGAGACTCCTATCTCGAGGTTCAACAACGAGGCTTTGTATATTTTTTACTTGACTTGTATCGGGTTGACTTTCTCGTACTATACCTATAACTCGCATGAATCGTGATTATCTACTTTCTCGGCTTTGTATATTCTTTACCCAAATTAAAGGACCTCTGTGACTCCACACTTGGACACAAAGTATGCTAATGAGGCTTAGATGGAGTGATGAATCTATGAATCCAAGTTCAAAGAAATGTAATTTACATGAAATTAAAGAGTATTGGAATGACAGCTTCCCCAATTATCTTGTAGGCTTATAAATTTGGTTCCTCGATCTCGACTTACTCCTCCGTTTTCACTTTCCTTTCTGTTCGACCTAGCTTCGCATTTTTTAAGTGCAACTTTGCTTTGCTCCATCTTTGATTTATTGTATTTTAATATAAAGTCATGAATTATATAATATATATGTATATTAAATGTCACTCACATTTACATTGCACACTGAGAAAAGTACTAAAAAAAAAAATCATAAACCTATTACATTGTACCAATTCATTCTTAAATCTTCAGTTGAGAAAATTTAGTTCTAAATATTTTTACATTAGTACTAATTTAGTTTATCCAATCAATTTAGGCTAAAAATTGTTGATGTGAGTGTGGACTATCCTATGTGGTATGATCGGTATTAACATGTATATTTTTTGATATTATATTTAATTTTTTTCTTTTATTTTTAGTCTTTATTCTTTTTTCTTTCTTTCTATTGTTTCCCTTTCAATTTGATTAGTGAACCCTCTTGGCCCTTGCCAAGTGTTGGGAGGGTAGGATCCCTCACTAGAGGGTGAGGGTCGCCTTGGCCTCACTGGTTGTGGGTGAGGGTGTGAAGGCCCTCACTAGATCTAGGTGAGGACCGCCTTGCCTGTGGTTGGCAAGGGCAGCTGATGAGGGCTTGTTGGCCCTTGCTAGCAAGGGCTTGTTGGCTCTCACCTAGTGGTTGACAACCTTCTTTCATCTTCAAGGTCGCTAGCGAAAATGAAGGGGGAAAAAGAAAGAAAGAAATTATAAAAAATTATAAATTTTTAAAAAATCATTAACAAATTATTAAAAAAATCGATGTTAACATCTGCCGCATCACATAGGACAATTGGAGTCTACGTCAATGGTTTCCGAACAAAAGTCGAATGGATTGAATTGGTATTAATGTGAAAAGATTTATGATTAAATTTGCTCAATTAAAAGGTTCATGATTAAATTAATATATCGATACTGGTAAAAATGGGTATGACACTCATTCTAGATTTCAAAGACATGCATCACAGCAACTGGTATGAAATTATAGTTCCTCATTTCTTCATGATAATGGAAGATTGCTACTGAAGCTTCAAGTAATAAAGCAGTTGTGCTCTTTACCCTCTCACTTTTTTTTTCTTACTTTTTATTTGTTTATGAAGGGGAAAAAAAAAACTATCATGCTCTTCTCCCTTTCATAAACGTCAGTGGTGTCAATAAGTCACCACCCATGATGAAAAGAATAGGAAAATTTATGGATCTCCTCTTCCATCATTTTAGAATGTTAATTTCACCTTCGCTGATTCTATCAGTGTATTTGGAATAATTTGTTACCAAGTATGCCTCCGACTCATTGGTAGATGAATACAAAGAAATACCGACAGGCTGTGGAGCTTTCTTCTTAGACTAAAATATGTTTCTAGACACTACTTGATGAAGGCGTGATCTCTATTTAGTGGAACTTGTGGTGTTGAATCGACCGACGTGTTCAACATTCATATTTCTGAATCAGTTCATCGCCATTGCCGACATCTACTCCGCCTAGACCTCCTCATTTGGTCTCAAATTTTCCTAATATGGAATAAGGAGAGTTTTGAGCCTTTCCAACTTGAACTTTAGATTCAAAACAATGGATGTAAAAAGACAAGCGGAATAATCTTTCAATATATGATGAATTTTGCCTTCATGGCCATTATTATTGTGACACCAATGCTACTTGTGTAACGTATATCTTCTGCTGTTCTTTATGTTATGTGATAAATAACAGTCAATTGGCCTTTTAATTACTTACATAAGTGTACTTTAAGCAAAGATATGAGTCTAATTTACTAACAGAAGCTTGAAGCAGATATATAAACTGAAAATAGAGAATTGGAATCATTTTCTTCCACAACAAACTAGATAAATTAGCCAACCCGCCAGAGTAGTTTTTACATTATACTTTAAGGAACGGGATTTTTTGAAGTAAAGGCATTATTTATGATTTCAATGGAGTTAATATTTATGGACTGACTATTATCATGAAAATTACATTATCGTTAACAGATGTGATGAAATCATTGACTATGGTGTGAATATATTATTCAATGGTCTATGGTTTTTAGAACTAATGTGGAAGGAGTGAGAAATGCTTGGGCGTTTATTGTAGTAAAAATGATGTTATATTGGTGCATTGATGTAGGGAAATTTCTGAGGCCTATCCATTTCCCAAAAGCTTTCTTTTTTAGAAAGAATTTCCCATGTATTAACTAAATAATCCTATCACGATCTAGGGCAGAATATTTTGAAGTCTAAAAGTAAGTCTTCCTAATATATTCATTAGACGCTCCTAACTAATTAATAAATTAATGATTTGCTTTTTGACATCCCATATTTTCAATCTTGATTTCTACTAAATAAATCGGGAATTTCATTGACGCGCCTATAGGGCTATCCTCAAAGCCGATTACTCTGGAGATAACTAGACTATCTGGAGAAGCCATTAAGGAATTTTAAGGCAATAGACTTGAGAATTTGACCAGGAATCGGCTTCTTGACCGTGCTCATCTTTAGATGCCATTACGGCACAGTTAAAAATCGATTTAAGATTAGAGATAGGTTGGTTCGATTGAGATGTGTGGCTGATCGTGGGTGACATTACTAAATTGAAAAATTCTCATCAACCGGCACTAGACTGATTTTTCTATCGTTTTGGTACCCTGTGTCGTATTTGAATTCTCGAGATTTTCACGACAACCGAAAGTCGCCAATGAGTCGAGTGGGTTCATTGTGGCTTGAAAAAAATTGACCACGGGCCATTTGTATTGAAAAGTTCTGAAAGTTACCTGGTAGCCTAGGTCACGCTAAAAACATGTTGAATGGAAATTAACTTTGAATTCGAGGCCAATTTCAGTTTTAGGAGCATCGACTTAGTCTCAGAAGATTTTTTGCAACTCGAGACTTTTTTGGGAAAAAGTCGTCCTAGGACCGTTTTTGTTTAGAAAAAGGTCGGGACTGTTTTTGATCGTGAAATTGGGATGCAAGATAGATCAATTGGTGAAGAAAAATACCAATTGAATTGGTGAGATCGATCGAATTTATTGAGACCGGTTTGTGTTGATTCATGGAAGAATTGATGGCTAATTGAGAGGAAACCAAAGGAAATTCATATGCCCCCCTAGGCCATTGGTTTTGGACCACTTCAAGGTTGCAAGGGGCAGCATTGATGGCTGCATGAGAGCCAAGGAGTAGCTAGTGGAGGAGAAGAATGAAGGCAAGTAGGGCCCTTGTCCCCCTCATCTCCTTCTTCCTCTCCAAGATCGGCGACTAGCTCCTTCCTCCATTCCCCTCCTTGCCGTTCGAGATCTGCAGCAGCTAAAGAAGAAGACCAGATTCGCCGTTGGTCGTTGCGTCTCGTTTGCATGCTCCGCCTTCCACGCCGCTGTCTTATTGCGCCACCGCTTCCCTCTCGCCCTCACACCGTCCCAGCCTTCTGTTCGTGCATCCAAGAGGCTGTCCAGCCGCCGTGAGTGGCCATGGAAGCCCGCCGGAACTGCTGTTCAACCCGCCAAGCACCTTAGCCGCCTCCACCGGTCTTGCTTTGCCATAACTAGCTTGTTTACTTTGTTTTGCAGCTTAAAATAGAGGCTGATTTTGTGGGTTTCCAGCAAGCTTTGTGGTCCGTTTTGAGGTGGTTCCGAATCTCGAAACCTATGCCCACTTTGGAGACAATCGGCCCCCTGTTGCGTTCCCGACGTTTTGAACCGCTTGGCCTGCAAAACAAGTGAGTTTAACTCACTAATCTTTGTTTAGTAGGCTAATGATGTTTCGGGGTTGATTAGATTTAATTAAGTGTACTTAGGTTGATAGATTAGATTAGGTGAATTAATTTAGTGCCTTATTGATGCATGTTAGGCAAATGGTTAGTGCAATTAGCAAAGAAATAGGTTCTAGTATTTATTGAACGAATCTTGGAATTTTTCTGGGTCCGTTTCGGCGTCCAATTAGGCATTACGGGCATAAGTTGGATTTTTAGCATTTATTTAATAAATTTTGTAATTAATTAATTAATTAATTTCTGGAAATTAGACTAGGATAGCCGATAACCGGAATTTTATGCTGATTATCGTAGTGTAGTCTATTTATTTATTCGAGCATTACGGGGCGTGACATGCTTGATCATCATGTTAATTTTTTCCAAGTTTTTACTCAAGTAAACGAAACACATCGCATCTTCATCATGAAGTTCACGACTCACTTTTATCAAAAATAGAATAAAGTAATGTACAACATACGACTAATAATCTACCTATAAATTAAAACTTCATGGTAAATATGATTTGATTCAGGTCCACGATCGAAACCTCCTATGGATAATTTCACCCATATGAACATCCTTACTTGGAACTATCGTTGTGTTGGCTCTGTTGAGTGGTCCTAGATAGTAGATTTTGCATAAGCTTTATATGTCTGGTTGAAGATGCTTCCTACTGATGAATCATTTATGAAGAGATGAAATTGGAAGAGAGAGAAATAAACACACTAATAACGCTGGGTAAGTCTTTTTAAATAAATAAATTATAGAATTTTTCTTAACTAAAATTATTCAAAACAAAAAGAAACTATTTTTTAAATATTAAAAATAAAAAAAATAACTGCAAAAAATTAATGAAAACTTCTCTAAGCCAAATCAAAACTCAAGTATAACTTCACATAATTAAAAGAAATTATTCGTAATGGTGCTCTAGTAATAATTACCCAGAAACTACACTAAAAGATAATGTCTAATAAATTTGATATCTTCGGTGCTATGTCCGTTAGTGTGATTTGGATGATGCAATGTCATCGTTGTCCTCTTCTTGGTGTTCAAAGCGTTCCCCTAGAGGCAATTCTTACCGGGAAAGAAAAAAGTACGTCCTATAACAACCATTTCCAAATTTTTCGCAGAAGTTGGATCTACATTCTTCTCAAATTCATTGGCTAGTATTAAACATGATTTTTTTTTTTTTGGTCTAGATTAAACATGAAATTTGATGGTACCATAAACTCTTATAGGGTCAACAAATCAAAAGCCGAGGGGGAAAGAACGGGAAAATTGGTGGCTCCCCTTTCCCATTATTTTAGAACGTGGACCCCGTTGTCTTCGCCAACTTTATTAATGTGTTTGAAGTAGTCTATTTCCAAGCACGCCTCCGACTCATTAGTAGATGAAAATGAAGATCTAACAAAAGACTGGGATATTGTTTTTCTTACAAAACAAAGACCATATGGGTCGCCGTTTGTGGGAAGGGAAACCATATTGGTTTAATTATTCGTTTCCCTTGCTTTTTAGATATATAAATGAACAATAATTGATATAAAACTTCCCTAAAGTCCGAATAAGAACATCATTATTGCAAAATGAACATATTGATCATACAAAAGTACATATCGCATGCACATTACATGGTGTTGTGTTTTATTACGTATCGTCAACATCTTCCACCTCATTCCCGACATCACCCACAGTTGCCAAAAGTGCATATTTAAATCTCATGATCCCCCCTCAAAACAACTAGGGAAAAGTACTAAAATAGTCCTAAATCTTTTGCATTGGTACCAATTTAGTCTTAAACTTTTTAATTGAACCAATTTGTCCTGAACCTTTTTATATTGGTACCAATTCAGTTCATCTGCCTAATTTAAGCTAGAAATTGCTGACGTAGCCATCGGCGGTCTTATGTGGCGCTACGTGGACAAAATTTATAATTTTTTATATTTTTTTTCAGATTTTTTAAATTCTTTTTTTTTTTTTTTTTCTTTTCTCCTTATCCCTTGGTCGGTGAGATCGCCGGCTGGCTGACCATCGCTAGCCACCATGCCCTCACTAGCCATTGGCGAGCTGGCGAGGGCGCAGCAGTCCCCGCTGGCCACAAGCGAGGGCATTGGCCCTTGCCCAGATCCAAGCGAGGGCTGCCGCGCCCTCGCCTATGGTCGACGAGGGTGCCCTCGTCTAGATCTAGGTGAGGGCACGATGCCCTTGCTCGCCATGAGCAAGGTCGCCGTGGCCCTCGCCCGCCATGAGCGAGGGCGGCCGTGCCCTCGCCTGTGGCCGATGAGGGCGCAAAGGCCCTCGCCTGGATCTGGGCGGGGGCCAATGCCCTCACTTGTGGCCGGCGAGGGCGCAGTGACCCTCACTAGTGGCTGGCGAGAGTGCGGGGCCCCTCGCCCCGACCAGTTGGTGGCCAGCAATGGTTGGTCGGCCGGCGACCTTGCTAACTAAACGATGAGGAGAAAAAGAAAAAAAGAAAAAAATAATTTAAAAATCTGAAAAAATATAAAAAATTATAAAATTTGTTCACGTGGCGCCACATAAGACCGCCGGTGGCCACATCAACAATTTCTGGCTTAAATTAGTTAGATGGACTGAATTGGTATCAATGTAAAAATGTTTAGGACTAAATTGGTCCAATTAAAAAGTTTAGGACTGAATTAATACCAATGCTAAAGGTTTAGGACTATTTTGGTACTTTTCCCAAACAACTCCATAGCTAATGCAATATGTTTAGTCTTTCACGTTCTCATCCTCCGACGAACTGATTTTGATGGTGTGGTTTCTCTGAAGTTCGTCATACATATCTTGAAGTTTCAGTCAGCAGTAAGACGAAGAAAGTTGTCTCGGTATAGTTGCATTTCACTTTAATTGACAGCATTAATGCCATCACCGAACGGCCATTTCAGTTGCTCGACACCATGTTTAGCCGCTTCTTTTGCTTCTGATTTCTTTTTCTTTTTCTTTTCCCCGTAAGCTAGATAACCCAGCGGTGGATAATTGCATAATCGTCATTAGGACATTTGATTTGTTAAAAAAACATGATACTTGCCATCTTCGAGATGTTAGTCATATGGAGGCTACGGTAAGTTGAGCTTTCTGGTAATTTTTTTCCGGAGTTTCTTAAAATCAACTTCAATCACTTTCACTTCACTGCTCATCTCTAGAGGCAAGAAAAATAAATCGTTAACAGGCCTAATAGTTTATAGTTGTTAGCTTTTGTAAATTATAAGTGAGATAAATTATATTCTATATAAGATGCTAAGTGTGATAGATATTAGCAACTGAGAGACGTGTTTTGAATTTGCAGAATTGACTTTAGTAGGAAAAAACAAGACGCCTTAAAGTATGGATTAGAAGCAGCTTCAAGGTCCTTTTCTTTTCTTTTTTTTTTTTTTTTTTTTTTTAAATAAGTAGAAGCAGGTTCAATTCTATGTAATAGCTCATTATTACTAAGGAAACACATAATTTCATTTGCTGTGAAATTAGTTGGGTGGGAACTCTTTAACATCTTTACTCTCTTAGAGAAAATACAGTATACTTCTTGATAGTTGCTGAAAATTTTTGGCTGTTTTCATTCACCTTTTGTTGGCTTTCGTTTGCTTTTCTTTGAACTCAGCTCTTCTTCCCCTGCGAATTCTGCTGCTCCATCGCTGCCTCGTCTTTCCACCGCCACACGTCCACGATTCAATTCCCCCGAGTCAAACCCAGCAAAGTTTCCCTCGAAGTCACGCCCGGATTTCCCCTGCATCGGTCACGTCTCCTCCTTCCAGCAGCAACGTCCACGACTTCACTGCTGCCAGTGCCAACTCCACCAACGAGCGGTCATCCACCGAATCGAACCCCCCCTTTCGTTTCTTGCCGCGGCCAGCTCCATTCAGCCGATCGTCAGCCCATTTTCCCCCATCGGTCAACTCCAGCGACCGGCAAGCCTCCACGTTGACTCCTTGCTCGACTCCACCGCCTGCTCCTCTCCATTACCAGCTACGTTCCGTGAGCCCAGCGGCACCGTCGCAGCCAGCCGAGTTCCGCATCCACCACCAAACAGCCACAGCAAGTCAGCAACTCCTCCATCTTCGTGTCGCACCCGCTCCGCCGCCCAAGGCCACCAAGACCAGCCCAAGCGCGCCCGTTCAGCCACCGCTTTCATCTCCACAGAACTGGAGCAGCAAGACCAGCTCCACCGTGAGCTTTGTGAGGCCGATTTCGGCCTCGGTTTGGCATCCGTTGGCATCGCCGTAAGCTCAAGTTTCGGCCTCCGTCGCGCCACCATCGCAGTGAACTGGTTTTCGCGCTAAACCGGTGAGTTTATGCACTAAACTCTACTTAGTAGGCTAATGATGTTTAAGGGGGTATTTAGTTTAGGTTAATTAGGGATTAGATGGTTAGTTAGATTAGATTAGTGATTTAATTATTCAATTATGCATGTTAGGTGATTAGATTAGATCAATTAAGGCCTAGGTAGGACGTGCTATTTATCTAGACAAGTTCGGAAATTTTCCCGGCCCATTTCGATGGTTAATTTAGCAAGTACAGCCTAAGTTAGTATTTTTAGAATTTAAATTGAATTATTTAATTAATTTTGGTATTTATTTAATTAATTATTATTTTCCGGAAAGTAGATTAGGATAGTAGTGATCAGAATTTCGTGCTAATTGCAATGGTGTGCTTGGTTTAATTAATTGGATGCTATTTTGTGCAAATTGAGTGGTGGTTGTAATTTTGGGTAATTATCCCAAAATCAAATAATTTCCGTATTTAGTCAGAAAATACAGGGCGACGGTTTTTAACGCCAAAAATATTTTTTTGGCACTATAATAAATAGTGGGACTTTTGAAAATAAAGTTATTGCATTTTTTGCTCAGGCCGACCAAGTACCCACATATGATTATTTTTATCAAGTATTTTTAATACGAAGAAAATATACCAAGACATTATTTTAATAAAGGAATTTAAGTGCGAAGCACAATGTCCTTGGCCGTGAGTGAATAATCGTGTGATGGTTTATAGCCATGGCAAGATGACCATTGAAAGTGAGGTGACGTATGTTGTGTTGAGGGAACCCAATGGGTTGTAAGCGGTAAAGAACTAAGTGCTTCACGATAATGAGGATTCGTGTGAGCCACCATGGCCTATTTGTAGTAAAGGTCTAAGTGCTACATGGTGACATGGGAGCCACCTCTAGAAGTTTTGTAGTATTGTCCTGCATAATCAAGAACTAAGTGCTACACGATAACGAGACTTCATGTAAGTTATCTCTAAAATCTTATACTGGTGGTTTTTATAGTCAAGAACTAAGTGCTACACGACAACGTGACTTCATGGGAGCCACCTCTAGTACCTTGAGCTATTATTTAGTATAGTCGAGAACTAAGTGCTACACGACAGTGTAAATTTGTGGAAGCCACCTCTAGTACATCGTACTATGACTATCTGCGGCTAGGGACTAAGTGCCACACGATGTCGAACTTCGTGGGGAGAGGGCACCTCTAGAACTTTGAGCCTAGTATTGAGTATTGAGTTGGAATATTGAGTGGAGATGTCGAGTTGAATTAGGAATTTGATTCTTGAGAGTGAATATCAAGTGTGGATTGAACCACCGATATGAGTTACCCGTGCCTGATTATGGGACGTGTCATAATGATTTAGCCTTATAATCGGGACTCCGGTGTTTGGTTGGTTTGAAAGTGAGTTGCTTCAATTGATGCGTGAAATTTCTATATGCATATGGTTGTGATATGAACTGTGCTGACGTGCAAGAAGGAACTGAGGCGATGTAAGTCATTTGTTCTAATTGTGTGGTTGTATGGTTAGGACGCTTCTAGGCATATTACCCTTTTAATCAGGGTTTAGAGTGTGAACTTGCTATGATTTATATCTCACACCATCATGGGTTCAATTCTTTTCAAGGCCGTAGAGTGGAGGATCTAGAGCTAAGCTGAGGTGATCGAAAGTATAGGTCAGATAGAACAGCTTCTTTTGAGAGTCGATCTTTTGAAGTCTTTTGGTTGTAGACTTTTGTATATGACTCAGTATGTTTATAAAAGCATGTTTGTTTGTGAATTTGTTATCCTGTTTTTCTATCTCGAGATTGTTACTGTTAGGGGATTTGTTATTCGCTTCCGTATGTGCAATAAAATGAAAGTGTCGGCAACTCCTCCTGGGAAGTCGTAAATTTTAATTGACCGCCGAGGGATGGGCATGCGCTTGAGGATCGGGGCGTGACAATAAATTAAGTTTCTCACAATGCCCTAATTCAGATTTTGAGAAAGCTCAAATGAAAAATGTACTTTATGCTAGTGTGCTTAAAAGTATCATGTATGCTCAAGTTTGCACTAGATCAGATATTGCTTTTGCGACAGGACTTATAGGTAGATATTAGTGAAATCTAGATGCAATCATTGGGTTGCTGCCAAAAAGATTTGAAGGTACTTAAAAAGGACAATAGATTATATGTTGATTTATAAACATGTTCTGGACTTGCAACTAGTACGATATTCAGATGCACATTTTACTAGCTATCAAGATGATAAAAAGTCAATGACATGATACATATTTATATTGGCAAGAGATGTAGTATCATGGAAGAGCAAGAATTAGAAATATATATCTTCTTCTACCATACAAGCGAAGTTTGTAGCATGCTTTTTAACTACTACTTAGGCTATTTGGCTCCAAAACCTCATTAGAGAGTTAATTATTTTTGATTTTGTGGATATGCCCATACGGTTATATTGGACAATAAATCTGCAGTGTTGTTTATTAAAAACAACAGAAGTCTCAGGGGGTCTAAGTACATGAAGGTCAAGTTTTTGACCATAAAGGAATCTGTACAAAACGGTAACGTTGCAGTAAATCATATTTCTACAAATGATATGGTATTCAAATGCACATTTTACTAGCTGTCAAGATGATAAAAAGTCAATGACATGATACATATTTATGTTGGCAGGAGATGTAGTATCATGGAAGAGCAAGAATTAGAAATATATATTTTCTTCAACCATGCAAGCGGAGTTTATAGCATACTTTTCAGGTGCTACTCAGGCTATTTGGCTTCGGAACCTCATTAGAGAGTTAATTATTTTTTATTTTATGGATAGGCCCATACAATTATATTGTGACAATAACTCTATAGTGTTGTTTATTAATAACAACATAAGTCTTAAGGGGTTTAACACATGGAGGTTAAGTTTTTGACCATAAAGGAATCTGTACAAAATGGTAACGTTGCAATAAATCATATTTCTACAAATGATATAGTTGTAGATCCACTAAAGAAAGGCCTACACTCTTCTGTGTTTGAGCGACATGTAATTAGCATGAACTTACGAACATCTTGGGATACTGTTATTTAATGGGAGCTGTTTTTATTTTTCATTTGATAAAGTTTACAAATGTATTTGTTAAATTTAGTAACATTTTGATATATATATATATATATATATATATATATATATATATATATATCAACTTTTACATTTAATAGAATGTTTTTGAATAAATTGTTATTATATTAAATATATATTGATAAAGGTCTTAAGGTATTATATAAATTTTGAGTGAAGGCTAGGGGTATCCAGTTATTAGTCTTGAGCATATGTCTTGTTATACATTAAAAAAAGATTAATCGTAAAAACAAAGCATGTGTGGATTCACTGGAACCATAAAAATATTCTCTAGTGGCACAAGTTTTTTGTGACATTTAAGGTAAGAGAATGGTGACTAACAAATGGGATTTCTTTATGAGAAATGTTATCCATTTGCCACACTACTATAAAGTTGAAAGCACTCGTGACCATGGAAGGCTCTGTGTATATACACACAGTTACAGTCATGATTCGGTGTTTGAGATTTTATGGGATGAGATTGACTATTAAGAATTATCTCTAAACTAAGATGTGCACATATGTACACTTTCAATTAAAACAGCCCAAATGGAAGAATGTAAGAGTTTTCCTAATATGAGCTACATTAATTAATATAGTAATTTACCATTTTACGGTGTTGATCTAAGTGAGATAGAAGGTTTTTTAATTAGTCTAATATGGGGCTGGCTAATGTGGGCTGAGTTGAATCTAGCCCGTAATGAGAGGGCTTGATTAGAAACTCTATAAATAGTGCTTAAGTCTCTCCTTTAACTCTAATTCTTACAATTATCTTCACAAATTAGCATTTACATAGGCTAAAGGACGAGAGGGCCGTTTTATTGAGTAAGTGATATAGAAGGCAATAGAGGAGAAGGACTTGCGCTTGGATCATTGCTTTTCCACTTCCATATCAAGAACAATGAATTTAAAAAAAAAAAATGCATTAATCTTCCTACTAAATTATATGTGTTATTGTTCCAATTATGAAGATCATAGGATTGCGCATTTTAGTATCTATTAGATGCTTCACTCTCTCTCTCTACAGGAGAATGAAGGAGTTACGTGGGTCGATGATGTCTTTTGGTGGAGTTGACTTGGTTTATATGGTTGTGACTCAGTGGGTGATGACCAAGTTTCGTTTCAACTGCTTCTTCTTCTTCCTTATTTTGGCCCTGCAGTAATTATAGTGCTACGATTTTGTTCTTCTTTCCAGTCAGTGGACTACAAAACTTATAAAGTAAAGCGAGATACTGTACTGATGCATTGAAGAAACGCAATTTTCACAACTCACACATCAAAGGAAACGCAATTTTCACAATTCACGTGTTATCTTTTTATTGACTTGACACTTAGGTACTGTTTGGTAATGTTCCGGGGAATGCCCATTTCTATTCTTTTGTTTCTCGGAATAGAAATAGAACAAAAACGCATTTGGTAATTTTTTTATTCTTGAGAATATATTTAGAATAGAAACTAGAAACAAAAAAAAAAAAGTCATTTCTTGTTCTCGAGAACAACTCAAGAAACAACTTTCTTTTCTTTTCTTTTCTTTCTTTTCCTCTTCCTCTCTTCTTCCTTAGTTGGTTGCCGGCTTGGCAATGGCCAGCGACTGGCTAGATGAGGCTTGGCGACCTCGTTGGCCGCTGGCGAGGCTCAAGGGAGCTTCACTGTGGCGGGGTGAGGCTCGACCTTGCTCGGCCACTGTGAGGCTTGCATCCAGCCGTCGAGCCTCACTCAGCTACAGTGAGGCTTGACCTTGCTCAAGCATCACGAAGCTGACCTCGCGGTGGCTAGGCGAGGTCGAGCCTTGCCGATGGCTGGGCGAGGCTCCCTCGAGGTTGGTGACCTCACCGGCCATGGCTGAGGCCGGCGACCAGCTAAGAGGAAGGAGAAGAAAAAAAAAGGAAAGAAAAAAGAAAAATGTAATAAAATTATTAATATATTAAGAGAAATTCTAAGTCACAAAATTTTTTGGGGTTGTATCAAACATATTTCTTTTTCCAGAATATAATTTTTTTATAGTTATCGAATGTCTTAAAATACTTAGAAACTATTCACAAGAACAAAAATAGAAGAAAAATATTTCTAAAAAGAAACCGTTCTCGATAATAAAAACGTTACTATGCACACGTTTACTGTAACTATTTTACTCTTTCCTCCCTTTTCCTTTCGAGATGATGGAGGTGCCATCAACTCGTGGGGCAGTAAAAGGGGAACTAATTACTAAAATTTAGTAATGGGCGAAAAAGAGACGGGTTCTTCAAGCTCGGAGGAGGAAAAGGACGCCTCGCGTTGAAGAGGAGGCCATGAGTTTCGAATTCAAAATTTTACCTCGTGCACGAACTTGAACATTACGTTTATCATCAAGCAGGTGACTTTCGTGGCAAATTATCCAAGAAAAGACCACTTATTGGAGTAGCTACCCACGACCCCTTGCTGCAAAAAAAAAAAAAAGATTTAAACCAGCATGCATGTATGGATGGAAATTGTACACATCCATCAAGAAATCAAGGTCTTTTGGGATTTAAAAATGTGTTAGACTTTTGGATCAATGCGTGTTCAACAGTTCATGCGAAGTTGTGGTCCTCACGACATTTCTATTGGTGATGTTTGGCCCTAAAAAATTCTAACCCATCATAAGGGAAAGGTTTGCCTTGCCAAACTTCAGTAAACTTTTCAAATTTAACAGCAAATTCTCCATTGAAGTCCTTCGAATTCAAATCTAGACAATTGAGATTAGTCAAATCTCCTAGTTCCAAATGGAACGGAGCAGTCCAAGCCAAGATGCGGCAGGATTGGGCTCAAGAACACTAGAGATTGTTAAATTGGCCAAAGATGGAGGGATGGGGCAAGTCAATGAGCTTAAGCTTAGTTTTTTCTATTCTTTATCATGGATGATGATATTACAGACATTTGAAATGAATCACTATTAGCATATATGAATTTTCATAAAATTATCAGGTCTCACGCAAATAACCATTTAAGCACATCTATTTTCTTCAGTAAAAGCCACAAAAACTAGATTTTACCTCAAAAAAGTTATTCGGATTGTTCGTGTAACATTCGGATTGGACTAGCCTAGCTTGACCTATTTAATTGAACAGAGTCATGTGAGTTGGGGCTGGATTACCTATTGATTACATGGATCATGTTCCGGCCAATCAATTTTAAGAGTATCCCGTTAACATGACACCGCATGAACATTGGCCGTGGACACGGATGGACACCCGACTTTCATCCTTAATTCGCTCCTCATTCATGTCTTTAGACCTTGATTCACTTTATTACTTTAATCTGAAGAAGGTCCTTGATCCGTCACAATTATGAAAGTGTTTGAGAAATACTAAAAGTGTTCGAGTTACTCAAACACTTTCAGTATTTCTCAGTCCCAATTATGTCCAACAACTCACAGTGTTTATCTCTCATAATTCTTCGCGAAATAATCTCTCAATATTATAAAGGAATTAATGAATTTTACCCATAAGAAGTAATCTCTCAATAACACTTTTCCGATGAGCCATGAATAATGATATGCCACAATGAATTTTCAAGTAAGGAAAATAGCCGATGTAATTTAGGTGATTAGTTTTTCAGAGTCGTACAACAAATCTTCCAACAAGCAAAATATTCTACTTCTGTAATCTCTAAATCTAGCAGTTTTATAATTTGTTTGCAATTTAAATATATTTATGGAGAGTTACTATGTATTAATATATTTATATAGAAATATAATAAATTTGCATGAGCAAGTCCTCAGTCGCAAATTTCACGATTAACTATATGGTGATTCAATTATAATTTAAACCGGCCTATCTACGGAAGTTTGAAGTTGGGCACATTCATGAAGTCAAGGTCTTGGTCGAGTGCCCAATATCAAAGTGAAGGTCTTCAAAAAAAAATTTCCATCAATCGGGCAATTTCCGGTCTTCAACAAAAGAGAAATGATCCTACAAATATGTAGCGAATGTTCATAACAAGTCAAACATTCGTGGTAACAACAACTTATTATCAATTATCGTTCGGTCTAATCTTGCTAAAAAGTCTAATGATAAATGACAGTCCGATGACTGCTTCTTGCTTGTTAATAATTGCTACTTGGGTAAACTTTTAGCCTACCTAGTATGAAAAGAGTTCGGCATGACTTAAATTGCACAATTCGCATACTTCATATCCTCTACCACGTTCTCCAATTGGCAGTATCATTATACCAATCTACTCTTCACTTGTTGGAGTTCATTTGCTAATCACATGTCACAAGGCATTGAGAAAGGTCCTCTTCCGGATGGAACACGGCGGATGCGATTTCTCTTTTATTTACTTTTTCTCTAGCATTTTGTCTTGTTCGTCGAAAGACTTCCAGACGACTCGAAGTCTTCTTGCACCGACAAAAACGTTACGAGTCTCATGTCACCACCGTCACCAAGTTTCCCTGTACGAGTCATTAAGTGGTCACTAGGCGTTGGGCCCGGTGGTTTTAATGCGGATACAAGCCAAACCTGCATGAATCAGATGCATAAGATCCCAATGAATTTCAATGGTTAGATGATGTCGGTCTTTTAATTATCGGGTTCAACTTCGGGGCAACCATGTTCGAAGCGAGCATGAAAACGAAAAGGTCTTCTCACTGGTTAGTAAAAAGGTACTGTTCTTGGTTTAATTTTAGTGGTGTAACACGTGTTGCTTTTGTTTGGCCTCGATAGAGGGGGACTTTCACACATATATATAATTCAGGAGAAAAATTTGGATCTGCAATAGGATTAATTAATTCACAAGTACAGGATCATACAAAGGATTGAGTCCTAAGTTGAAGTGTCCTAAGAATCTTACATCTTGAAGAAGTTTCAGCCCCTCCATCGAGAAAATATACCGCTGGTTTGAAAATCAATAAATTTCAACGATTCAATTAGAACTTAAATCGCCAATAGGCATGTGGCCCTATTAGTAAAGGGATTTGGGGGGATGGGACCGGAAAGTACCAAGTCTGGGGTTCGATTTCCATGATTATCACACATACATGTACATAGAAGAGATGAGTGAGACAAAAAAAAAAAATCATAACTTAAAACCAGAACGCATTTTTTGCATGGCACTTGTACCCATTCATCATCAAGTCAAGGTTTTTTGTGGAGCGTATGCAATTCGAGTGTCTTATGTGTTGATTTTAGGACAATGAGAACTCTAACATGTAGTAGGTCTTTTGGGGTTTCATATGTTGATTTTCTGAGCCACTATGTGTTATATGCTTCGTGATAAGTCATGATCTTCATGGACTTTTTGGTGATGTTAGGCCTTGAAAATATGAGCTTTACCCATCTTTAATGGAAAGAAATAAATATCAAATAGACTTGTTTTATGAGTAACTTGAATAGAATCAATTATGTTATAGAAATTGTATATGGGTACTCGTGTTTTATATTGGGACTAGTGTGTTTCACATTATTTCTCATTACATTATTATCAATCCTAAGTTACAATCTTACTGGAAAGACAAAAAATAAATGGATCTCCTTCGTAAACTGCTTCTCACTCCTATAGCATAGTATGGAAAAAGTTTAACATGACTCGACAATTTGCAGAAGCCATACACTTCTATAATCCTCAGTCACTTTCCCCAAATTGCACATCATCTTATCAATCTCTCTTCACTTATCATTGGGACAAGGACTTAATGACCCTTACACATCGTTTAATCCTGATGAAGTGTCTGCCGATTCACCTTCCAACCATGATCTATTGTTATCTCGAAGCTGAGCCAATGAGATCTCATGGAAGGACTTCGCCAATGGTACCTTTTGAACTAGAAAAGCTTCTGAGATTTGCCTCATAGTTGGTCGAGACTTTGGATTAGCACTCAAGCAGGCAATCGCCAGAGAAACTATCTGAACAATACTTCCTGCAATGGAGTTCTTTCTTGGAATAGGCAACCGTGGGTCTAAGATTTTATGTAGCATGATATCTTCTCCAGAGGATGTCGACAACGTAGATACAATATCTCTTGGATGCTCACCCATCATTGTTTCCATTGCCACTACTCCAAAGCTATATACGTCGCATTTCTCATTAACAACCAAAGTATATGCAAGCTCTGAAAAAAAAAAGACAAAAAGAATAAGAATTTTGGCAGTTGAGGCTTTGGATGGGATGACCACACCCTTAATCGCCCACCCCCATAATGAGCCCCCCAATCCCAATCCCCACTATCAGCGCCGGCTTCCACTGCGGCAAACCCCCGTTCGGAGACGTCAGGGGAGGAGAGGTGGGGTCGGGCAGCGAACGGGGTGGTTCCCCGGGGACATTTTGCCATCCCTAATCGAGGCACAACCAATTCTAAGCTATTGTCGGCTAGTACACTACGAGTCTACAAGTCATTGATGTGCATGGATAGTGAAACTTTTACAATGTCGTTAATTTGACTTGTGCCTCTAGTAGTAACTTTCAGTGTAAAAATAAAAATAAAAATATATGGAGCATAAAGTATTGCTTACCTGGTGCAATGTATCCATAGGTGCCAGCTATATTTGCAGTGAAGTTAGATGAGGAATCATGATTTAGAAGTCTTGCAGTGCCAAAATCTGATACAAAAGCCTGCATTTTGCTATTCAGTAAGATGTTGTTACTAGATATGTCTCGATGAACAATTGGCCAAGCACAATCATGGTGCATGTAAGACAAAGCATGTGCCGTATCCCGAACGAGATCAACTCTTTTGGACCAATCCAATTCCAGTGCTTCGACGTCATCTCTCAAAACACAGAAGAGACTCCCATTTTCCATGTATTCGTAAATCAAGAACATGCATCGTCTATGTAAACAGAAACCATGGAGCTTGATTATGCTTCTATGCCTAACTTTCGTCAAGTGTTCCACTTCATTTCGAAAGCTGTTGTCAAAGGACGGGTCCTCTGCTTCAAGACGGTGAAGTTTCTTCAATGCCACGACTTTCCCATTGGGCAATTGTGCTCTATAGACGCTACCATACCCGCCAGTCCCAATGCAATATTTGAGGTCGAAGTCCTCTGTTGCATTGATTATGTCATCATATGCAATCCTCCCATCATAATTCCATATTGACAAGAAATTTCCATTGTGCTCAGTAGTTTGAGTAGTCTCTAATTGCACACTCCTTGTTGCACGTCGAAATAGGAAGCAAGATCCAATGACTAAAAAGTAAATGAATAATGCAGCCACCGGAATGGACATCATTATGTAGCCATACCTGTTGCTGTGGGCTTGGGTTTCTTCAATTGCCGAGAAAAGCGGTATCAGGAAATGTGGTTTCACGACCCAGAAAGGAAAATGGAAACGAATTTTCTTACCTGGTAATGGTGTTGACGATGGAATCATAGCGCTCACTGCAAAACGAGGGATTTCGTCTCAGAAAACCTTTTTCGATGTTAATTGTTCATATGGAAACTCAAAAGAAAGGAGTTGTCGCATGAGCAAGCTCGATTCAGTTCCAAAACAGGCCAAATCTCAGTTTCGAATGTTCAAAAAATGACTCAGAAATCGTCATTCGATCTCGTTATAAGAACACTCTTCTGAATCGCAGATCGAGTTTTTTTCCAAACCGAATTCGTTCCTCCCTCTCGAATCTTTTTCCCTTCCCACGCAGAGAGAGAGAGAGAGAGAGAGAGGAATCTCTGCGATTTACAACTAAAAGAAGAAAGAGATGATTTTGTAAGAGCCATGACAAACAAGAGATCAAATAAACACTATCTACAATAGGGATTCTACACTTAGTTCAGTGCGACACAATATTGGTATTATCGCAAGACACCCATAAGCAATTTGCAATGAATTTAGAAAAAAGCGAGATGGTTCGCTTGTCAATAGGACTACTCCGCCAAACCCACAAAGAAATAGGGGATGAGATTAACGCTCAACGAACCAAACTCCGGTCCATTCAAATCCAAAGTAGACTTACTATTCCATAGTCATCATCACAATAGAGACTAAACGCAGTGAATCTCCTTAATTAAGAATACGCACAATCAATCAAATGCACAAATTATTCACGCAACACAAGCAATTAAAGTCATTCCCCGATGACCAGATATCACGCAATTTGGGCCAATAATCAAGAAAAAAACCACCATCATCCGAAGTAACCTAGGCACATCAAGCTGGACCAGTGCCGGATATTTCGCTCGTCAGTAGGACTGCTACTTCACCAAACTCGCTCCGATCCATTCAGACCTAAAGCAAGACCCTTCTACCGCCGTCAACATCGTGGGGAAAATGTAAGATTTCTTCAATCCACGAGTCGACATTGGAGGCGCCCGACAGCGTCGGGAACCGGCAATTTCCGGGCCCTTGTTGGGTGTTCTAGACGAACTATCTTCTCACTTAGATTTGCTTTCCCCCCTAAACCAGCTACAGAATTACTCACTCGTCTGGAGGTTCGACAATGGCGGATTGACATTCAAATACACGAAAGCATGGCCGTTCAGGCTCTGAATTTCGGAACTAGAATTGGAGAAAAAAGGAACGAAACTGCAGCACCCGGATTTACAGGCTCAACGACCCGTAAATGAAAAAATGGGGAAACGAATTCCTTACGTGGCGGCGGCGCCGTCGTCGACGACGATCTGTTCCGACAATAACTATTCACACCGAAACTCTATAACAGAAAGACTCGCCGCACGAGCGAGTTCGATTCAGTTCCGAATGTCAGAAACGACTCGAAATTCTCGCGGATCGAGCTTCCTTTTTTCCCAAAACCCTAATCCGTTCCTCCCCTCTCGATTTTTTCTCCTTCCCTCCTTCCTCGTTCGAAGAGGAGAGAGGGCAGGGCAGGGCAGGGCGAGATCGTACCGTTGCATTGGCTGGTGTCGGTGGAGACGCCGCACCTCTTCGTGAGCTGGAAGGACCTGGTCGACGTTGATCCCCAGGGAGTCGAGCAGGCCCGGGGTGTTGAAAAGGGCGCAGAGGCAGGTCCGTTCGGGGGCCACCGCCTCCTTGAACGGGTCGCAGCAGGAGCTCGGCGGGGTCGTCGTCGTGTTCAGGTAGGTGGCGCAGGGGACGAGCTTCGCCAAGCAGGTCTGCGGCAAGATCTTACCGTTGCATTGGCTGGTGTCGGTGGAGACGCCGCACCTCTTCGTGAGCTGGAGGGCCTGGTCGACGTTGATCCCCAGGGAGGCGAGCAGGCCCGGGGTGTAGAAAAGGGCGCAGAGGCAGGTCCGTTCGGTGCCCAACGCCTCCTTGAACCGGTAGCAGCAGGAGCTCGGCGGGGTCATCGTCGTGTTCAGGTAGACGGCGCAGTGGACGAGCATCTCCGCGCAGGTCTGCGTCGCCGGCGTCTGCGCCCCCGCGAGGGCGGCGGCCAGCATCACCACCAGCGCCGCCGCCGGCAGGAGGAGGAGGGGCGTCGCCCGGCGAGAAGTCGTGGCCATGTTTCTCTCTCTAGACGATTCCTCTCTCTCTCTCTGCGTGGGAAGGAGGACCGTTTCGTGTTCGTGTTTTTTTTCCAAACCGAATTCGTCCGGGGAACTCTCTCTCTCTCTCAGAGACAGCTCTGTTAAACAAAGTTCTCTGTTTTCTCGATGGAGAAACAGAGTTCCCTGTTTTAGCCTCTCGTTCGTCTTCATGAGCTGCATGCAGTTCTCGTTCGGAGCAGCTAGGGACAATAAAACTTGAAGAATGGGCGAAACGGGATCTTCTAGCTTAGAGGAAGAGGAGGCCTTGCAGTGAAGATGAGGCCATGAGTTTCAAATTCAAAAGTTTACCTCGTGCACCAACTTGAACGTTACGTTCATCATCCAACAGGTGATTTTCGTGGCAAATTATCCAAGAAAAGACCATGATTAAAAGACATGGGTGCGGTGGAAAATTTGTAAACAGGTTTTGGGGCTGCCACGATTGAACTTACGACGTCGGAAGTTGTTTTTGACTTAATTCATCTTGTTCCACTGACCATACAGTTTCAACAAATAGTCTCTTTTATTGCAAATCCTAGCAATTTCTCAGCAGTCATTTGTGACATTAAACGAAATAATTATAATCGGGTTATGAGTGGATTGGTGGATGATTCTGACGTATCACGTTGTGTTCAATTAATCCTACTAGCAAGCGCAGCACTAGAAGACAAATATGCTCTTTCAATCATCCAAAATGAACAGATAATCACTAAATCAATGCATACAAATATAAAACTTGCATCAATTATTGAAGAAAGAAAAACGACGACAATAATGAATTTTTTAATAGAACTTGAACCAGCTTACCTATGGAAGTTAACTAAATTCCAGAAGTCAAGGTCTTTGTCGGGCGCGCGCTCCGGAAGTCAACAAGTCAAGGTCTTCGGACGTGTATTGATTGTTGGACCAATGGACACGGTTCGTCTAAAGTAATCGCGGTCTTTTGTTGTTTTCGTGATGTCGGAGCTTTAGCCATCGTAAAGAAAACGTTGGTCAACCTGCCGTCTCAATTGATTAGCGATACTTCCACCAACCGGAAATGACCGGAATATTACGTAGGAAATATCCTTATGTGGCCAAATACTCGTGGCGGCAACAACACATTGTCACTTATCATGCATTCCAATCTTACTGAAAAGGCGAAAAATAAATGATTGCTTGTTGAATGCTTCTCACTGCTTAGTAATTTCTGCTTAGGTAAATCCTAAGTAATTGCTTCTCACTCCTTAGTAATTCAAACAGTACACTTGATATTGCTCAATCATGTTTACCAAGGGAAAATTCCAAACAATGGTCCAAAGTACCATCAAGTTCTCAAATAAAAGCCTAAAGTAGACTTTGGGGCCCGAGGTACCATCATTTTCTCCACTAAGTTCCACGTAGGTCGAACCTAATAATGATCATTTAGGGAGAATCATAATTTATGAATAGCAGTAGAAATTACTTTACTTGGGACATTCCTTTATGGTTGTGTCAACTTCATAAACTCCAGTATCTAAGCCTAGCCCATAACAACCTTTCTGGAGTCATTCCTCCTTGTTTTAGCAACATCTCCCTAATGAGGGCCGATTCCATTGATACTTCATATGTGGAAGACATGCTTAAGATTCCTATTATGGTTAATATAAAAGGAGCAAGTCTAGAATTCACCAAACTCTCTCCAATATTTATTTTCCGTTGGCCTTTCAAGCAACACCTTAGAAGGACAAATATCAGAAGGGCTAACTAGGCTTGCTCGACTTGAAAATTTGAACCTCTCCCAAAATAAGTTAATCGGAAAAATCGCTTCAGATATTGGCAACTTGAGATATTTGGAATCACTTGATCTATCCAATAACAAGCTATCGGGTGAAATCCCTCCTAGAATATCCAATTTAGACTTTCTAAGTCATATGAATTTTTCATTTGACAATTTATCTGGTCTCATTCCATCAAGCAATCATCTAAGCACTATAGAAGATCAATCTGTTTATCGCAGCAACAATGGACTTTGTGGAGCTCCTCTTATGAAAATCTGTTCGGGGGATGAGCAGAATGAAATGGAGAGACAATATGATCACAATTCAAGCAAAGATGAATCTAATGAAGGCGACTTTGTTGTTAATTGGTTTTACTCAGGATTAGGATTGGGCTTCGCAATGGTGCTTATGGGATTCTGCAACATATTACATGTCAATCAATCTTGGAGGATCTCCTATTTTCCAACAATGGATAGGATTATCAAAAAACTATTGATAGGGAGGTCGATTATCATGCTTTGGTTGAAGAGAGCTTTAAAATTCCAACTATGCAAATAAGAAGTTATTTAGTAAGTTATATATATATATATATATATATATTTCTCTGTATTCATATTTTCTTTTTCTCATACTCATTTATTTTGTTGATAGATGTTGCTAATTGTTTCTACCATTTGTTCTCCCATTTGTGAGTCACAAGTAGGGATGTCAATGGGTTAGGTTGGACTAGGTTTCCATGATACTCAACCCAACCTGAAAAACTATAGGAATGTGCTTGACCCTACTCGACCTAAGACCGGAATGGCAAATAACTCGAGCGATTGGGCTGGGCCGGTCTAGTTTGGGTTTCGGGTTCTCTCTCTTTTTTATTTTTAAGATGAACATATTTTCACAATGGCTTATGAGTCTAAGCATTAGACATCTCAACTAAGGGACAACTTAGTGTTATTGCCTACGCTTGTTTCACTCATTTTCTCATTTCTTAAACTTCTATTTGTTGTTGAGTCCACAAATTTATCAAAATGACCAACCAAAAGTTCTGAACATTGTAGCTACTTGATCATGCACTCTTGCATCATAAATATTTTATCATAGTTATTATGACATCATCAATGGCATGTCAATTTATAACAGGCTTTCACAATACAGTCTCCCCAAAAACAAGCAACTGGTCATCATATAAATCTGCAAAGCTAGTAATTTGGAAGTGTAAAACCAGAAGATTTCAAAAGATGTAGCCACAGAAACATCCACAATTGACAACTCCATCTCGATTTTATTTAAAGGAAGCAAAATGAACGCTTCAGTTTTGTTCGCCTACCACTCCAAGAAGTTGACATGCGTAGCCATGGTATCTAATCGGTAGAGTTGAAACGAATGGCGAATTCCTGTCCAAAGGTCCAACCAAACACTGCCACCGTTGCAAATGATAGTCCAGCACCTGCCGAGATGAACAAATATCGTCGATATAGTCCCTCACTTCAAAAAAAAAAAAAAAAATACTATAGTGGCTCTTCGCTTGTAACCTCACTTGCCTAATGATGCCATTATCAAATGTCAGTTTTCTAGTGTAAGGTTAGCTCCCAAATTCTGCATACCTTAGCAGTGATCTCCTTCATTCCTGCTTGGACCACACACTTGTAGCTGACTGATCTGCTGATGCTGCAGCCAAGGACAACCTACCCAATCCCTGCAAAATGCGAAATCCAACTTAAATGAAACAAAATAACAAGCTGCGATTGAATGAGGAAAATCAACAATTTCAACACTTAGTCATCATCATCTCCAGCTTCTCAATCTTCTCCTTCAAGGTTTCAGGGTCCTTTTCAAGAATCCCCACCTCCCTTACCTTCTTGTTCTGGAAAAAAATTACAGACATCAACAAGCTAATAAATCAAGAGAGTATCAAGTTAAAGTCAAGGAAAATAGTTGGACAGGACAAACAATAGACTAAGGCTGCATTTGGGAACCCCTTTGAAAAGCTTTTGGGGGTCCAAAGCCCATTTGCCCAAATATTGAGTGTTTGGGAACACCCACTAATACTCACCTTGAAAGAATGTTGGCCTTCCAAAGGCTGAAAGAGGCTGCCTTGGGCTTTCAGCATTTTTGGAATGGCTCGGGCATTATTCATCTTCTTTTTCATCGGAGAGGCCAACATAGTCATGGTACCCCGACAACCGTTGCCGACCAGTCGCGTGACCCAAATATAGGTCACGATGGTCACATCGCTTGGGTTACGGCGACCCTCGGCAACCCAAGACCTCACCGCAACCCAAATTTGGGTTGCGGAGGTCACTTGGGTCATAGCGCGTGATCTTCTCCACCTCGCCATGACCACCAGCTCGGCACGACCTTCGGTGATCCACGACCTCATTGTGACCTAGATTTGGGTTGTAGAGGTCACTTAGGTTGAGGTGTGCGACCTACTTCATCTCGTCGCAACCCAGATCTGGGTTTTGGGTCACAGCGGTCACATTGGTCGCTTGGGTTGGGGCGAGCTGTCGCGGTTCCGACGACCCTGTCATGACTGCCGCGACCTCAGGCGGCCCTTCACGATGGTTGCTGGGGGTCATTTGACCTCAGGCGGCCCTCGCTGATGGTGTCGGGCGGCCGCCTAAGGTGTTGCAACTTGAGACGTCGCAACGGCCGTCTACCCTTCGCCGGCAAACTATTTTTTTCATTTCTTTATATCATAAAAGTCCTTTGTAAATGCAAATTTCTCCAAACACTATTTTGCCCAAGAATATTTCACAGCACACTTTCAGATTACAATTTACTAAACGCATTTTGCATTTTGGAAAACCATTTTGACTTAAAGGCCTTTGTATTTTCTTAATGGCTTCTCCAAAAGTCTAACCGAACGCACCTTGAGCTGTCAAGGTGCCCAATAATGGGTATCAAATAATCAACAATCACAGTAATGCAGTCTGAAAGTAGCTTTAGATTGGGAAAATTATAATTAAAATACCAACAATCTCTGAAAGAGGGATTGAAAGAACATCAACCTAAAAGACCAGCAAAACATTCTGCATTCTCCTTGATATCCAGTTCAAGACCATCCATCTAAATTGCCGCATTCAATCTACCTCTCAGAAAGCCCACTCAAAGCTACTAGGCAAAACCCAAAAGCCATGAACGAAGAAGCCATTAGGCCAGTCGAGAAAATGAAGCAGCACACCTCTATACAGAGACGAGAGTTTAACATTCTGATATCGCACGCGGAAAGAATAAAAGAAGCAAGAAACAAAGCAATTTACAGGGAACCCATCAACGACAAAAACCCTCTTCTAAGCACAATTGCCCGCTTCATGCAAATAAAACGGAGAGATTCCAAACTCCAAAGAACTTTTATAGAAACAAAGACGAAATCCCAACAAGGTGGGGCTTCATTTCCGGCCTTTCCTTTCGTGCCGGGGTAAACTCAGCTAAACCTAACAACATGCCATGCCAGTCACTTCAAGGCAGTGAGGAATCAAGTCCAAAAGCTAAGGCAAGCAACTCGACAAACATGATAACTGAATAGACAACTCGAAGAAAAAAAAATCAATGGCCTGGTACGAACGGCCATGATAACTATTCGGAAATGGAGGGAATCGAAACATGCCCGCGTATTTAGACCCTTTCCCGAAAATATCTAAGGCCCAATCCCAAAATACCCTAAAATTTCGAGTCAAGTTAGGCTGGGCTTTTCTGACATCCCTAGTCGTAGGTGGGAAAAAGTACAAAAAAACAATCATAAACCTATTATACTAATACAAATTCAATCTTAAATCTTTTAATTGAGTCAATTTAATTATAAATATTTTTACATTAGTATCAATTTAGTTTATCCGGCTAATTTTATTTGGTCAACAATAGACGTAGACATCGGTCGTTCGGCCAACGCTGATGTCGCAATTTTTTAAATATTTTTTTTGAATTTTTATACTAATTTTTCCTTTTCATTTTTTTTCTTTCTTCCTCCTTAGACTTTCCCCGCAATGGTTGGTGAGGCTCCACTAAGGCTCGCCAGCCATTGGGCCAAGGCTGCAAAGCCCGTCGGCGGCAGGCAAGGCTCATGGCCCTTGCCTAGCCTCACCCAGGGCCGCAAGAGAGGCTGGCCTCACCCAAATCTAAGGGAAGCCACCTTGCCTATGACCCTAAGCGAAGCCACCTCAACATGGCCAACAAGCCTTGCTGACTATTATGGGGATAGTCCAAGGAGAAAGAAGAGAAAAAAGAAGAGGAAAAAGAAAAAGAAAAAAATTAATAAAAAATTCAAAAATAAAAATAAAAACAAAAACAAAAATTGCCATGTCAACGTCGGCTGGCAAAAATTGATCAGATAAACTAAATTAGTATTATTGTGAAAATGTTTAGGATTGAATTTGTCAAATTAAAATGTTTATAATTGAATTGATACCAATGCAATAAGTTTAGGCATCTTTTGGTATTTTTTCTATCATAGATGACACCTTGTTTGAAAGTACAGATTAACTTATCCAATTTTGAAGACATGGGTCACTGAAACTACTATATAACTTATAGTTTCTTTTTCATTGAGGAAGATTGCTATTGAAGCTTTAAGAAGTAATAAAGAAGTTTATGCTCTTCGTTGTCCAACATTTCTCTCTTTCTTTCTAATTGGTTTAAAAATTAAAAAGGAATATCATGCCTTTGTTCTATAAATAAGTACATGTTTTAGTGTAAAATGACTTGACTATGAGCCGAAATTGAACGAGTCTACAATTCCAGAGAGTTAAAATCGGAACTTTATTTCATGCTAGTAACATGTGAAAAGGGCGATAATTATCGAAATACATTAGCAACAAAATTTTAACTAACAACTCATCCAGTGATAATAGGTAGTTAAGTTACTTACACATTTACAAAAATGCTAACCGGTGGCATATCGTCACAAATAGAAAATTACCAACTCTTATTCCGAGTCCACTTTTCAACATTTATTACAATTTGAAACAATTGCTTTAATAATTTACTAAGATTAATTCGTAATGAATAATGAATAATGAACACATTAGCAAAAACTGATAAAGGAAAGGGGCCTTTGGTCCAGATCCACGCGAACTTTTCATATTCAAATAGTCCGCACGGCCCACTCTGGATACGCCCATTCTAATAGGCTTTTTGAACATGGACTCATAGGAATCGATTCATTCGGCCTTACAAACCTCAATCCGTGCGGTGGAAAGGATAATCGAAACGTTGTCTATAACAAGGATGATTACCATGCTTTGTTGTGAGAGAGCTTTTCAATTTTAGCTACACGAATAAGAGGTTATTTAGTAAGTAAAATCTCTCTCTTGTGATTCATAGCTTCTTTTTCTCATACTCGCTTATTTTGTTGATAGAATTTACTAATCGTTTCTAGCATTTGCCCTTGCATTTATAAGTCACAGGTAACACCCTACATAAAAGTACAAATTGATTATCCAATTACGAACATGCACTACTACAACTGCTATGGAGCTAATAGTTCCTTTCTTCATGATGGAAGATTGCTATTGAAGTTATAACTAATAAAGACGTTGTGCTCATTATTCTCCAACATCTCTCTCTCTCTCTCTCTCTCTCTCTCTCTCTCTCTCTCTCTCTTTGGTCGGTCCTACTCTATTCATATTCTAACTCTCACTCTTAGACACCCTACCTCCTTGTTGGACGTGGAAATCGAAACCCACATTTGAAACTATATCGTTCCCATCTCAACCCCCGAGAAGGTGGGGATTCGAACCCCCACCTCTTCATTTCATGTTGAAAGGGTGGCCATTGGGGCAAACTCCAATGGTTTCTCTCTCTCTCTATTTGGTTAAAACAAATCTCTTACTTTTGTCCAAGAATATGTATATGTTATATGTAAAATGAGCTTGACTATGTGAGCCAAAACCGGACAGAGTCAACCATTTTGGAAGGGTAAAAATTGGAACAATGTTTCATGCTGGTAACATGTGAAAAGCATGATAACTACCAAACACATTAGCAATTAAATTTTGATCGGCAACTTGTTCAGTTGATAATACATTAGTAAATCACCAAAACTTTTATGAAAGTACCAACAGTTGTTGGATTGTCTTAAATGACTTTTTTTAATAATTTACTAACATTATTTACATCATTTACCGATGTGTTAATGTTCCCAACTTTTTATAGAAAATTACTGATTCTTATTTGAGTCCACTTATCAACATTTATCCAATTGTTTCAAAATTAGTGATTACATCAATATTTTATTAAGATTTTTCGTAAAAGTCATTGGCGCTTCAAAATTACTAAATCTTATCCAAAACTACAGGTCTTAATTTGATCTGGGTGATATATCGAGTTTTGTGAGTTAAGTTACCAACTAATTTTAACTTTATTAATTCTTATTTGAGTAAATTACTAACATTTGTTTGATAAGCAAGAGCATACGAACTATTAAATATATTAACTTTTCTAGGAAATTACCAACCCTTAATGTTATCTGATTGCTTGCAATTACCAACCTTCCAATACTTTACAAAATTTATTTCTTAAAGTTAGCAAGATGTTAAATTTACTAGTTCTTACAGGAAATAACCAACTTTTGTTTGAGCCATAATTAACCATCGTTTAATTATTTTCAAATTCCAACTGTTCAATAATTTACCAACATTTATTTGCACAGCTTACCAACTATTTACGTGCCCTCGCTCTTTTACTAGTATTAAATTCTATCGGTGTAACTTGAGCACAAGGTTAGAAACTATTCTTATACTCTTATCTAATGCTCAATTTGGCTTTTGAATTTTGATTGTGGCCAAATTGGTCCTTGTGCTCTTTCAGCGAAAACAATTTAATCCTTGAAATCAAGTTGGTCCGATTGGCATTTTGACACGACAACCCTAATCAGCCATGCATGTGACTCACATTTGCTGCTGTGGCTTTACGCGCCATTACCCACATCAATTTAGACCTGAAAAAAAAAAACAAAAAAAAACCAAAAACTGAGGAGAAAAAGAAAAGGACGGAACGAACGTGAAACCTCAAAAAAAAAAAAAAAAAAAAAAGGATCATAAAGCACAATTTTCAGAGAAAGGCGGCAGGACCGTCCCAGCTTCGCCGTTGAGCGCCCTTGCCTTAAGCCGGCGACGGCAATCATGGCATGCAGCCGGGTGGTGTGTCGATCGGCCCTTGCGGGGGTCAACCAGCTCTTGTCGCTGGGTCTTGTACACATACGTGCGTGCTCTGCGCCACCGATACATGCACACCATAGAATCTTTTCTCTAAAATCCTTTAAAATTTGGCACGCACAAAATTGGGAATGTTTATTGAGAGTTAAGAAATCTCATGTTTAGGTAGCTAATTAATACTCCGTTTATTTCGCGAAATGTGAATGATTTGAAAAATTATTTCATTATCGAGAATAATTTATATCTAAATATTTTTGTGAATGATGAAGATTTTATAAGAAATATAAGTGATTATTTTTAGAAAAAAAAATTATTCAAATCATTATTTTTTTGGTGAGACAAACGCACCCTAGGTGAGTACATAGGGAGTTAGATGCATGTTGGTTTTTCAACAAAGGGACTATAAGTTGATGAAAACTAAAATGAGGAAATCCTTGGCCAAAAAAGCAGAGAACGAATTTGCTATGGAGGAGGAACCGAGCAACGAAATTATCGTGGGAAACTATTTTTATTAAGGGGTGATAAAATGAGAAAACTGCTCCAGTGGTGCAGCTCCACCAAAAAACATAATTAATTAATGGGCCTGGGCCAATTAAGCAGAGAATGACCCTTTTACATTAGCAAAGTATCATTGGCAAAATCCCTAGCTTTCCCAAGCCATTGCTTCAATTAGCGTACTCCTATCTTAGGCCGGGCTCAGCATTTGCTTCTCACGTGGGCCTATTTCTAATGTTGCACCTCTTTAGGATCGAGATAGCCGTGGCCTGCATGGTCCTGGCCTGCTTCCCTAGAGGAGAGAGCAGGACGGCCAGTGGGGAGCGATGTGGATGAGCACGTTGACTTTGGCGCAGCACGCAGGCGGGACCTTAGCCCGGACGCCTCTAGCTAACCCCGGGCAAGTGCTCAGGCTGGCGGCGGCCGACCGGATGGGGGTCCACCCGCACTCTCCAGGTGCGCTTGCTTCCCAAACGAAGCCATTTGAGAAATCACCAATACCACCAAGAAGGACAAGGGCACAGACATGTCGACATGTGAATTGTGAGCCATTTCTTCTATTTGGAGATTGCAGGTGACAATTACTCTATTCTAGGACTTGGCTCTTGTAAGTTGGGTGTGTGGAGAGAAATCAGGAACATTACTCAATAAATATACACAACACGAGCCATGAAGAAGGAAGGGAACTAAAAAAAGGTGATGCGTTTGGGAAAAAAAGAAATAAAACCAAAGATAGAGTAAAAAATGGCAAAACGAGAAACAAAAAATGATGCACACAGCACAGGTTCCAAAGAAAGGCAGCAGGAACCACCCTAGCTTCACTAGTAAAAAAAAATAAATTAAAAGTGTCATAATATTGGTATGAGGCCGCTTTAGTATTAAAAATTTTCATTGGATTATTTCGGTATCACTTTGTTAAAAAAATGGTTAATACCCTGAAAAACCCCAAATTGGTATACTTGTGACAAATTTACCCCAATTTTTTTTTTTACCACTAAAAACCCCAAACTGGTATATCTTTGACAAATTTATCCCAAACTGGTACACTTGTGACAAATTTACCCTATGTTAATTTTCGTTAAATTTTATTGTCAAATTATTAATTTAAATGACACGTGACAGTTGACTGGTATATCAATTTGAGATTTTACACTTTGTTTGTCACAGTTTACAATTTTTTTGATTTTTTTTTTGTGACATTAATCAAATTTAGCGGAGAGTATATTTGTCACAAATTTACCAGTTTGGAATTTTTTGCAGTCAAATAAATTAGTTTGGGATAAATTTGTCATAAATGTACCAGTTTAGGGTTTTTTTATGATCAGTTGGGGTAAATTTGTCACAGGTGTACCGGTTTGAGGTTTTTTTATGGTCAAAAAAATAGTTTGGGGTAAATTTGTCACACGTGTACCGGTTTGAGGTTTTTCAGAGTATTAACCCTAACAAAAATGATCACTTAAGTATCATTACCGATTTTGGACATTAGAAATCTGATATGATAATATTTTATCATTTTTTTTTTCTAATCAACCTGCTCACAGGTACTTTGAGTCAACATAAATAGCTCTATACAACATCATTCAACAACTCTGCCCCAAATTTAAAACCTCATTAGACAAATCAAGCCATTTCTCTCTTCTTCAAACCCTAATTCGACCCGAGGTAATTTGGGACAAAACAAACCGCCATTCGCAACAAAGAACAATGCCATGAACGAAGCAGACAATGACGAGCAAGAAAGCCTCGGTCTCGTAGCGAACGCTTGCGAGGTTGTGGGAGTATCTAGAGCCAGTGACGTTAGGAAACCTCCACCACAAGTTCCTGGATAACTCGTTCTTCACCTTCAACTAATGGCAAAGATCGATCTAGTCTCCACTCCTCCCTCATTCCCATTTTCCGATCAATTCTAACTGCCTCACCACTCCGAAGAAGCTCTTCTTCGGTCGCTTCATAGAAAATGATGAAGAAGAGGAAGAAGAAGAAGATCAATCTCTCGATGAGTAATATGAAGAAGGTGATTATGGATTTCGAAGTTCAGATTATCGAATTTTTATGAAAAATTTCCAACGGGCTCCTCCTATTCGGGTTGTCCCAGGATATGATTATCGGAGCAAATCTCTTGTTGAAAATATTGCCATTCAGTTGTCACTATTTTCTTCTAATGAGGAGTGGGAGGAAGATGACAATGGCGGGAGTTCGGAAATGTAATGGTTTAATAATTAGTTAAGTGATTAGACAGGCAGTTAGAATCATGTCAATTTCTCAACAAAGGGACCATATTAGGATGAAAATTAAAAAGGAGCAAATTCCTGGCCAAAAAAGGAAAGAATAAATTTGCTATTAATTAAGAACCAATATATGAAATATCATGGGAAACGATTTTTATTAAGGGATAGGAAAAATACATAATTATTAATTACCATAGATAATGCCATAATGGGCCTGGGCCAATCAAACAAAGAATGGCCCTTTTACATTAGCAAAGCTTATTTAGTAAATCCCTAGCTTTCTCAAGCCATTACTTCGATTAACATCCTCCCCCTAGATTGGGCCGGGCTCAGCATTTGTCACTCAGGGGACAGTATATCCTGCAATTAATAAATGAAGGAAAAAAAAGACAAAACAATAATTAATTTTGGATGATAAATAATTATAAGTAGCTACTTAGTGGATGGTTAGGCATAGGATAGTTATACTCACTCCCGCATTTCTTTCCAGCGGGCCTGTTCCTGATGTTGCACCTCTTCGGGATCGAGATAGCCGTGGCCGGCATGATCCCTGCCTGCTTCGCTAGAGGAGAGAGCAGGACGGCGCAGAGACACCGAGGAGAGGTGCGGATGAGCGCATTGACTTTGGCACAGCAGGCGGGCGGGACCTTAGCTCGAGCATTTTTAGCTGCCCCTAGGCAAGGACTCAGGCTGGCAGCAGCCGACCTGATTGGGGTCCTCCCGCACTCTCCAGCCGCGCTCACTTCCCAAGCTAAGCCATTCAAAATCACCAATACCATAAGGACTGACCAGGGCCCAACCATGGCAACACGAGAGTTGTGAGCCATTCTTGTGTGTGAGGATTGCCGGTGACAATTTTCTCTATTCTAGGACTTTGCTTTAGTAAGGTGGTGCGTGGAGAGAAGTCAGGAATATGACTCGATATAAATACACAACACAGGCCACGAAGAAGGAAGAGGAACTGAAAGAAGGTGATGGGTTTTGGAATAGTGGGGTGGTTGAGTAAACCTACGTGGAAGAAATTTGGAGGGTTCGTGACCTTGGCTTGTACCTTTCAAGAGGGTAATTATGATTTGACACGTTCGAATCAAATGTTTCCCACTCATGGTGGTGCAAAAAACCAGTGAGTCTCCCTCTCATCGGACGACACATCGGTTCCTCCTTTTGTTCAGTGGAAGGGATTTTAGATCGTGGGGTGGGTGAGATTGGGAAGATCAAGGTGTGAACATGCAGGGCTAGGTGTGAACATGCAGGGCTTTGGTCTCGTGAAGTTTATGTGTCTATTCTTGCCAAGCATGCGGACGTAAAGTCCCATGATTGGGTCCTCCCACTGAGGGCTCCGTTAGATCACAAGTGCGCATGCCCTACGTAATAATAGATAACAAACTATTTTCAACAGTAGACTAACGGTTTCAATGCCGTTTGAATAGAAGGTAAAGTTTAATATCGAGTGGAAAGCTTAGAAGGCCTGAAAGAATGGCCCGGAAAAAAGAGGCGTCGGCAAGAAAAAAGATCGATAGAATATTCGTAGAAAAGTTGGTGAAGCAGCTGTGGGCATATGCGATATAAGTGTAGCCCGTCATCTTCAGTTTCTCAAAGACAAAACTTTGGGTTAATTCTCGTGATGAAGTGCCTGCTAACCTCATAGGTTAGGTAACACACTAGTCAAATTTCGAGTAATAAGTGGCTTCGACATAGGTTCTGTGCACTTCGTGGTGCGAGAAATCTAACTCAAACTGTATCTTTTAAGAACATTTGTCCATTATTTAGTCCTCTCTAATAATGACATGAGTCTTCAATGGTTGAACATATTTAATAGAATTGCATCTGATTAGTATTTGATCTTAATATTAACGCTATTAGGTGATCTTCAAAAGTGCACAACGACATCCAATGTGCTCTCTCTCTCTCTCTCTCTCTCTCTCTCTCTCTCTCTAAATCTAAATCTTTTATTTTGTTAGAAAATGCCTTTTGGTAAGCAGCTCATTAAGCAAAGCTTGTAGTTTGTGTACTTGTTATTTTGCGTCTCGCATAAATGATGTTTCCAAAAACAAAACATTTCATATTAAGTATCATTAGCAAGTTCCCTAAGGGAACTCATTAACAAGATAGTTCTTTTCGTTGATTTTTTGTTAAAAACTCTCCCAGCCACCCCTACCCCCCATCTCCTGCAGCGGCCACTACTGCTCTCGAACACTTTGCTACCATTACGGACCCAAAAACCGCCAACGCCAGTAGTCGCCATTACCTAAGTCGATGTTACCACTGTCAGTAGCACTTAGTCCTGCTGATGTGAACAAATCGGGCCTTACCACCACCAACCACACTGGCTCACCATCACAAAAAGAAGAAACGAAGGAACGAAAACAAAATGCGAAAGAAATTTCTATGTGTTGAGTTGGAAAAATTGAATGACATGACCTTCCACATCATCAGCTTGACCTAATTAGTAAGTCCATCTCAGTAAAAGTCAAGTAACATGCGCTTCAATTTACCAGAAGCCTAACATTAGCCTAATTCTGAAAGTTGAGGTACTTAGTTGAATAAAGTTAAAACTTAAGTTCTTGATTATACAAAGATGAAAAGTTTAGGCCCTTATAGGATCATACACCTACAAAATATAATTATATTCCACTTTCCAAACCCTGATCACATATCATAGAAATTTGAGCCTTGCAATTCATTCGTGTAATAAGAACCTTGGAGCACTTTTTAACAAAACCTACATCTTTGCCCAGGAGGTATTTGAAAATTTCAGCTCAACTAAACCCAAGGTTATACATAAATCACCTTGTTCATGTGTATCAAATATGGGTTATCATGATGGAGTGGCTTTTAAGTTATTCTGGATGAAAGCACTATACTTTAAATATAAAATCTATCGTGTCCAAATCAAGCACTTAACACTTAACCACCTAAAGTAACAGGGTCCAAAATCATAAGAAAATCTCAAGAAAAAGTGTCAAAAAAAAAAAAAATTCTAAACCCATTGTATTGGCAGGGACCCAAATGTACGCCTAAGTTGTATGAATTCCTTCTATAAATAAAAGTTCCCCACATAAATTTAGGACTTCGATTTTACACCGAGCAATTGACTAGAGCCCGTTTGTGTTTGTTTAAGGAAACTGTTTTCCCTATTATATACTTATATGAATTCCTTCTATAAATAAAATAATTAGATAACTAATTTCTTTTTCTTTTTTCATGTATACATATAAAAATTCTTGTGCGTGTTGTTATTGGGCTCTCATATCAGAATGCATTTAAGTAAAAACAGCTCTTGTCGTCTTGGTGGTATTGGCCGCAATATGCGGCCTGATTTCCTTGAATTTTCAGAAGGTAAGATCGGTTTTCATGGGGATCAAATATGACACTCAAATTCAAGATTTCCCCCTCGAGTCTCCTGTCCCAATGCCTTCTTGAAGATTGTTGCGACATCCCCAAGCCCTACACGCAGGCGCAAAAGCTAATGACTTGCTAAGATCACGAATGATAATCATTCTGGCCAAAAATAGATATTTATATTTTTATTCATGGATGAATTTATGAGCAAAATAATGCGTTTCATTATGATATAGAATTTCCGTACCTTGAGTTAAAATTCGTCTTTTAACGACATAAAATTTCTTCATTCCGACTATGGCAAATGTCGACGAAAGGTGACTGATGGCGAACATCAATGAAGAATGATGGCGACCGGTGGCAAACAACGGCAAACGACAATGGATAGCTGCAATGGTGGTCGACAACCAACAGTGGCATCAACCACCAACGGTCGCAAATGGCGAGCAATGGCGGGCGGGTGTGCGATTAGCTAATAACAAGGATGAGTGATGATAAGAGTTTTTGTTTCTGATTCTGTTTTAGAAATAGAGAAGTAAAAAATTTACTCATTTCTGTTTCAAATATATTTCTAGATTAAAAATTTGTTTCAAAAATAGAATAATGATATTATTTTGTCAAACGGATTTTTGTTCCACTGGAACAGAAAAAAAAATTTAGAACAAAAAGAGAATGATTATCATGCGTAGCCTAAATCTAAACTTAACTAGTATTCTCCCAAGCCTAAGCCTATCCATAGGTGACTTAAGATTTGAGTTTTTAAATTGCAAGTCATTTTCGCTTAAAAATTGCCATTAATTGCGTTGTGGTAAGTTCATTAGGTATCCAAGTAAAATATTGGCAATTTTTTTTTTCTTCTACGGATCATGGACTCTAAAAATTTGATTACACTACTTGATTGACTAATACCATTACATCAAATAAAGAATTTATGCAACATTTTGGTATCAATCATGAGTCATAAGTACGTTATTGAAATAAAAGAAATGTGTATATATCAATCCGATATTTGTTTACTAAAAATACAATTATTTTCTTTTTCTTCTAAATATTTTCTCAAATTTTAAGGAAAAACATTCAAAGATTATTTTAAAGCTTTTTTGTCATTTTTTTGGAAATTATAAAGTGTTTTCGGATTTTTTTATTATTATATATAATTTTTAAATAATTTTTATTCCGATATTAGAACTCGGGCTGGGCCTTTTAGCCCAGTCCAAATGTGGGCTGTCTCCGGCCTTAGGCTTGGACCAAGGATATAAAGACAGATTGGCTTCTCAGTAGAAAACCTTTAACTAAAACGAATTGGGCTCAACCATATAATTTAGCCCAATCTCTTCTAGGATTTGATCAAACCCCACCTTAATGGACCAGATTCAGCCCAAATCTGATCTAATAGCCAGACCAAGCCTAAGCCCACGTCCCAAATATTGAACAGAAATCACGCGAGTTCGCTGCAACTCCGGTCACGGAGCGCCCGAACACCAAAACGCGACCCCCGCGGACGGCCAGGACGGGCGGCCGCTGACGGCGCCTCCAACTACATCGTCACCCTTCGGGCGACCCGATCAACACCGGCCGTGAGTCAACCCCGCTCCAGCCACCAGCAAACGCAGTCCTGGCTAAACGAAGTTGAAGCAAAGACGCAAGCTCGAGCGGCACTCTGAACAACAACGGCGATGAAACCCCATAAAGAAATATGCGTAACGACTTGCGAATGGCCAGATCAAACCAAAAACGAAGAAAACCAAAGCAAATCTAGTTTGGGCATTCCAGCGAACAGATGGAGTGCCTTAGCTGTGGGGGAAAAGATCAGCTCATTGGGCACCAGATTAGCACTTAGGTTTGCAACAATTAACTAGCCAAGACCAGGAATAACCGACCACAGACCAGGCATGGCAAGAATCGCGTAATTCGGAACAAGACGAATCTCGGTCCGGCGACCCTGAGACGGGATAAAACAGAGCAAGGAAAGGGGGAGGGGGTCCGGAGCAGGTTCGTTCGCTCGTGGTCCCTACCGGGCTCAGCGGCGTTGGACGGCATACGAGCTCGATAGATCGGGCTACGTCGGCCCGCCTCGCGCATCCGCGAGCTCGGATCCTCAGGAAATCGACCGAAACCGACGCCAAATCGGGATGAACCCGAAGGGAGGACGACCGGGTCTTACCGTGTACTCTGTTGCAGGGAAAGGAGAAACGCCGGCCACCTTCTCACTCTCGGACCTCTCACCCGAACCTCTCTCTCTCTCTCACCGTCTATCTCTCTCTCCCCGATTTCCCTCCTCTCTCCCCTTTCTCATCCCTTTTGTGTGTCCCGAAACTTTGTCATTGCCCTGGTATTTATAGGCGAGGAGGCCGGTCGACGGAGGAGCTTCGGCCGCCGGTTCTTGGCACTAGGTCTGGCCCTAACTTGGCCAGGCCTGCTCTGCACAGTTCGGCGGCATTGATGGCGCCTGCGAGACGTCCCATCCGTTGCTGGCTATCTACTCTCCCCTGGTAGCAGCCTTCGCGCGTGAGGGTTGCCGGAAGGAAGGAGGAAGAGGAAGGAGAAAGAGGGAGAGGGGGCCGAGCTGAGGTTGGGGGGGGGGGTGTAAGAGTTGGGGAGAGCTGGGCCCGGGCCCACGGGGGAGAAAAAGAGAAGGGCTGGGGCGAAAGCCCAGCCCCTAGCACCCTTTTTAAATATTAAAATAATATATATTTTTATTTTTTTGAAAAATAAAGTAAAATGAATTAAAAAAATAAAAATTTGTTTATGCAAATAATATTAATACCTGTGGGATGTGCTATTTAATGAAAATCTTTTTGTTAGAGCCGAATCGATCTCTAATTTTCTATGCAGTTTATTTCTAAATATTTAATTAAAATTTAGGTGTCAATAGAGATTTCTTCTATGTTTGTGAGCCCGTAAGTTAGCTTCATGAGTACTTTTGTGTGTGTGTGTGTTTTTTTTTTTTTTTTTTTTTTTTAAGACAATCTACTTTTATGTGTTTGGTACGCTCATGAATTGGATTTGGTGCAATATATAAAATGCCTAATTTATGACATCAGGCACAATTTTCATTTCCCAAATTCCTTGAATATATATATATATATATGCCTACTTCTCCATGAGATGACACTTTCTTCGATGAATACACAATATCCGGTAATGGTGTTCTTGTATTTGGATATGACCCCCCATCCGAGTCAAAATAAACTTCTAATTTTAAATCACTATTTGATAATAGAAAAACTCATCGACCAGTAGTAAATTTTAAAAATCTTAACACTCTTAATGCTGCTTCTAAATGTTTCTTCTTTGGATTTCCCTTAAATTGACTCAGAGTGTTCGAGGAGGAAGTAATGTCTCGTCAAGTAATTATTAAACATAAGATTCTGCCCATTAATGTTCTATATTGGACGGTGCGCCCTACGTTTGACATGAGAATTGTCTCATCCACAAATGCAAGTTTAGTATTTTGTCTAGATTGCCAAAGTCCTGATTCAAGCAGAATAGTTTTCTTGACCAATAAATAGTTGAGATTTTAAACTTATACCTGAATTATCAGTTTGATGAATATAGAATCGATCATTATCATCATCAGGTCTTCTTGATGTGATAGTATCTATCGATAAGCAAAAGCAATACTATCACAATTCAAACTTAAACATCTTGACAAGTATATTAAATAAGTACAAGAAAAAAAAATGCGAAATACTAGGAAATGGTGAAAGAGTTGAATAGATCAATCTTCATGACATAAGCGAACATCAATTTTGCTTCTCTGTCCAAGATATTTTGCTAGTCATCTCCAACTAATCAAATTGCTGCTTGTTATTCAACTTAACAAACTCTAATTTTAATTCGTAACAATGGGTGATTCATCAGTTGAGGGATTACAAGAAGTATAACATAGTAATAAACAAGTGCTAAATCAAATTTCATGAGAAGACATTTGTATCTGTTAGGAATAACGGATCCCCGAAAACCGGATTCGACACTGAATCGAACCCCTAAATCAATGCGGAAGACGAAGTCCGGGAATAACACGTATCACCGATCGTAAAGCACACCACGGATTCGAGCGTACCTTGTTAGCCACAGATTAAACACCAATGCCGAAGATCGAGGAAGAAATTCTGATCCGATGATGCCAATTTGCCTTGAAGGGAAGACGGGACGCCTTAAGCATTTTTCTTTTCTTTTTCTTGGAGGGAGAGAGGGAGAGGAACGTACGTACGTTTTGATTTCCCAAGAGGTGTCTTCTCTCTCTCTCCTCCCTTTTATACCTTCCCTCATCCACGGGCCCTATTCCCATGGGCCGGGCCTTTTGGGCCCAATTTGAGCGGATGGGCCTTAAGCCCATCTCATAAATCCATCATCTCCCACTCGCACATGGTGGTCCAAAACCAACATGGGCGGACAGCCCTACTCAGCCCCATCAGAGAATAATCCATCATAGACTCTCACTTAACATGATGGGCCGAACAGAATCCTCTTTTCCTCTCTTCAACATTCATACCGGTGAATAATCCGTGCGACCAGCATACTTTGAGAGCTCGTTACCATACATCTGTTAGGAATATATAGCAGCTCATAATGGGCATCACATCCCGAGTAGATTTAGTATGCAGTACCCTAGATCGATCGATCACATTTATATCTCTCTTGATCTCTTTCAAACAATGATATATATATATTGTATTCACAATTATGATTATCACAAAGATAGTCATAATTGGTTAACCGGTGAATACAAAACTACAATGTGATTATCCAAAATCGATCTTCCTCTTTCCTTCAAACTCTCAATTTCAGTTCAGCTTGCTTTTCTAGAAATGCCCCATTAGATCGAATCACTCATGACCATTAGCAACATCCTAAGATAGCAAACACTAAATAGAAATCTTGAGAATAAGTAAGAGTCATGAGGGGACTAAGAAATTGAGGAACTCTCTTCCTCAAGAGTCTCACACGACATAAAAGTTGAGATCAAACTTTTGCCACTCTTATTGGGCGTCTCATGCATACGTAGTATGAAATACGTATTACGGTATTAACTCCTTTCCCATGGAGCGTATGTCTACACCTTTTATACCGTACAAATGATAGTTCAGACATACCCAATGTCTAACTTGAGTTCACGTATCTACTCATTCACAAAATTCATCAGAACTCACATCTGGCATCTTAGACAGATAAAGTAAAACATGTGGGGTATTTTACTTTCGGACATAGTAAGTATTATATCCTCATCTTAACACCTAGTTAAGGCGACATACATGTTTTAAGCTTGAGCTCTCGATTATCACCTAGATAATAAGCTTTAAAACAGTCTCATCTCTATTTATCACACAGTAAATAGAGGCGATTACCCGTGTGAGTGGGATAATCTTATATCTGTCCGACATACTTCTCAACTTAAAGTAATGCACTAAGCATTAAGATGCATAAAGATCAAACAAAGATTCATAGGCATTAATGATGAAAACACTAATTCATCAAATTGTGAACATTTAAGGAAATTACAATATTCAGTACATCAGTCTCTACGCAATCCTAGAGATTTCATATGGCCACAAAACACATCTCTAGGTATTGGCTTTGTCATAGGATCTGCTACCATTCTATGCGTAGTATGTACTTTAAGTTCACATCCTTTCGTGCAACCATATCCTTTACAAAATTATACTTGGTATCTATATGTTTGGTCTTGCCATGATATTTTGGATCTTTGGTGTACGCTTTTGTCGCTTGGCTATCATAGTTAACCAACAATTAATCTGCAGCACTTCCAATAACACCTAAATGATCCAAAAATCTCTTAAGCTAAACACTTTCTTACACTGCTGCTGATAATGCCACGAACTCAACTTACATCGTGGACAAGGCTATACACTTTTGTTTCTTACTGCTCCAACATATGGTGCCATTATTCGGTAAGAAAACAAACCCAGAGGTAGATTTCCTTTCATTTAAATCTCCTCTCCAATCAGCATTAGAATAGCCTTTGAGTTGCAGATCATTTCCTTTATAACTCAGCGTATAATCAGCAGTTCCCTTTAGATACCTTAGTATTTTTTTAACGGCTTTCCATTGTGCTTGACTTGGATTGGATTGGTATCTGCTCACCATTCCAACTGTAAAACATATGCCAGGTCTTGTACACTTCATAGCGTACATCAAGCTTCCAACAACACTAGCATAAGGAACATGTTTCATTTGTTCCTTCTCTTGTGGAGTCCCTGGACACAGTCTATGGCTCAATCCTTCACCTTTTGCAATAGGAGTGTCTATGAGTTTACAGTCTTGCATACGAAATTGTTCAAGAACCTTATTTATATAGGTTTCTTGCGAAAGAGACAACGATCTCTTCAAAACGATTTCTTGAAATCTTAACTCCAAGAGTGTATGCAGCCTCACCCATATCCTTCATCTCAAAGTTAGAAGATAACCATCTCTTGACATTATTAACCAACTCTATATTGCTTCCGGCAATAAGTATATCATCAACATATAATGATATGATCACAAATTGATCATTGGATCTTTTGATATATACACAATGATCCTCGTCAATCATTGCAAAGTCATATGCCATTATGGCATTATGAAAACGTATATATCATTATCTTGACGACTGCTTAAGGCCATATATCGACCCCCAAAGTCGACATACCTTTTCTTCTTGGCCTTTCACTATGAAACCAGCAGGTTGTTCCATAAATGTTCATTCCTCTAATTCTCCATTGAGGAAAGCAGTCTTTACATCCATTTGATGTAACTCAAAATCCATACTTGCCATTATTGCCAGAATAATGCGAATCGAGGTAAATCTCACTACAGGAGAAAATGTATCTTCATAATCAATTCTTTCCTATTGATTATATCCCTTCGCCACAAGGCGAGCCTTATGCCTTTCTATCGAGCCATCAGCCTTTCGCTTTATTTTGAAAACCCACTTATTCCCAATAGCTTTGTGTCCTTTTGGAAGATCAACCAGTTCCTAGACTTGGTTTGATTTCATTGACTCCATTTCCTCTTTCATTGCATGAATCCATTTTTCCTTATTAGGGCAATTCAGAGCCTCATTAATATTTGTTGGCTCATCCTCATATTGTGGAGCAACAATAAAAGTTTCCCTTTCAATGTCAAAACATCGACGGGGAATACTTTGGCGACTTGTTCGCCGTATGAGAAATTGTACACTTAGCACATCATTTCCCATTATGCTCCCACTTGGATTAGATAATGATGATATCATCTCATCAGTGGGTGTAATTGAGAGTGAGTTGAATTAAATTCATCATTTCTCATGTTACTCCCACTTGGACGAACTCCACTAACATCACTATCTTGATCCAAGGTTTCAAATATGGAGTAATTTTCCCTTATTTCGCCCTTCTTAGGAAATTCATCCACTAAGGATGTGACATCCCGTGATTCAAATTCAGTTATACTCCCACTTTCCTGCTCACCTATGAACACATACCCTTTTGAGTGTTCGCAGTATATCATGAAAATACTCTTATTTTCTTTGGGACCCAATTTCCCAAACTTGTGAGAGGACTCATGAATATATGCAGCATAACCCCATGGCTTAAGAAAACTTAAGTCCGGTTTTCTAACTGTCCATAACTCATATGAAGTGGAAATAACTGATTTGGAAGGCATCCGGTTAAGTATATTGGCAGCAGTTAACAACTCATCACTCCAAAAAGTGATAGGTAAGTTAGCATGCGCCATCATGGACCTAACCATTCCAGTAGGGTTCTGTTTCTTCTCTCCGCAACACCATTTTGTTGAGGAGTATATGGAATAGACAACTATCTTTCTATTCCTTTTTCATCACATATTTTTCTGAACTTATCAGATAAATATTCTCAACCTCGATCGAATCTAAATACCTTTATTTTCTTGTCTAATTGATTTTCTGCCAAGTTCATAAACCTTCTGAAACAACTTATGCTTCAGATTCATGAGAAATTAAATAGACATATTCGACTCGAGTATAATCATCTATAAAAAAGTGATGAAATAAACAGCCCCTTGCCTTCCTCTCATATTCATTGAACCACAGACGCCCAAATGGATTAAATGCAGAGGAAATTCAGCTCTTTTACCTTTTCCAAATGGTTTCCTTGTCATTTTCCTTACTAGGCAATGCTCACTTATGGACAAATCGACTTTTTCAATATTGCCCAACAAGCCCTCTTTGGTTAGTCTATTCATATGTTGTTGGCCCATATGACCAAGTCTAGCATGCCACCATATTCACATCATTATCATATAAGGTAGAAGACGTGAAATAAGGGAATAACATATTGACATCATCACAGTCAATATTTAGTACAATAAAACCATTCAGTAAGTGACCACAACCATAGTAGTTTGTATCTAAACACAAATCTACACCTTTATTATGGAAGTTCATACCAAAACCAAGCTTAACCAACACTAAGACAGACACTAAATTTCGACGAATCTCTAGAGCATATAGAACATCAAGATGCGTCCACCATGCATGTTCAATTGGCAGGTGCCAATCCCTTTAACTTCAGCTTTGGAGTTATTTCCAATATAGATCCACTTAGTTCCAGTTGGTACTCGTCGGAATTCCCCGAATGATCCTCTATCCTTCGCTACATGGTCTGTCGCTCCTGAATCTACAGTCCACAAAGGATTAGACTCAGTCAAGAATACAGAACTCGACACAAAAGTAAAGTTCTGAAAAGTACAAGGGGTGTTTACTTTCTTTGGCTCACGACAGTTGCGAGCATAGTGACCCTTCTTGTCACAATTGTAACACCTCACCTTTGACATTTTCTTCACTTGAGAACGTTTTCCTCTCTTGTGTTCGTTAACTCTTGATTTCTTGCAATAAGGACTTGATCCTTTGTATTCCCACATATTGACCGAATCAATACGCTTGCGCTTAGAGCACAAAGCATTTTCTGAGCTAGAACCAGCATTGAAAATATCTATTTTCGGCTCACATGCCGTCAAGCGGTCCTCTACCAGCTCAAGGTGGCGCACAGCATCCTCAAGATCTTCCATAACATGGTCAAGAGCTTCTAGTGCTTCTTGTTTTTTTCAGCACATATTGAATCTTCATATTCAATATTTCACAATTGTTGCCGTTCATATCAGCAATTACATTCTTAGTTGCTGAACCATCTTTCTGAACACATCAGACATACATGCACGAATAATTAATGCCTATCATTTATGCATCCATATTTGCATAGACCCATCATATTAATGAAAAATTTCAAGTAAGGTTTCAGAATCAAAAGGTCACTATGTTTCCAATCATCCTCCAAAAATCCTAACTTAAAATTATCATTAATATAATTGTCTTATGCAAAATCAATTTTATGAAGTTACAAAAAACTTATATTACTACCCACAGCTAATTATCCACAGCAACCAGAGTAAAAGAAAGCAAATTTTTTTTTAACATCCAATAAATAACAATGCTTTCACATGATACAACTAACATATCGGTTGCTTTATCAACAACAATCAGGTAGTAAACATTACATAATTAATCAAAGAAATAAATAGGGAATGTCCCTTCTAATCTATCAGCCATAATATCTGAGAAATTTGAAGGCACATTTGCCAACCATGGAAAAACTTTTGGAGAGCTTTCATGTCGCCTCCAAGGCGCATTCACTCGGCGCCATGTGGCGCTCAATCTAAGGGTTGAAGTTTTGGCCAACTCAATCCTATAGTGCTCTCTTACAAAAGTTTCCACCAGCCTCCTATAACCCGGGACCACGTTGACCTCCCATAGCCGATCCAACACTGCTTGCCATTCAGGTGGAAGAGTGTTCATCAAAGCCGGCACCTTCTCAAAATCCGGCATAAGATAACAATTCCAGATGATTTCCTGTATCATCTGATTGACCCTGACCACATGTGATACTAAATCACCATCATGCCACCGATAATTAGCTAATTCTGACATCAGCCTTTTAAATCTTGCATTTCCCTCGTCCGTTCTCGGGATTGCAGGTATCCTTGCATAACGCATCATAGTTCCTGCAACAAATGCAGAACTAAAAATGAATCACTTATAATCTATAATAAATATAAGGGAAAATACATAATTTTCCAAAATTCATGCAACAAATGCAGAATTAAAAATAGATTACTTATAACCCACATAGGCATGACTGAAAAAGAAACAAATTTTTTTTTTTTTTTCTGGTCAACGGTCGGTCAACGGGTCGGGTCAACGGGCACGCGGGTCGGAGGACCGGACGGACCGGTCGGGCCGGTCGGACGAACCGACCGCACGTGCCGCGCGCGTGCGCTGGCTGACGTCACGCAGACGTCATCCGGCATGTGCCTCGCGCGTGAGCGTGCTGACGTCACGCAGACGTCAGCCGCACGTGCGCGGCATGCGTCAGGTTGATCGGGTCGGGTCGGTCGCCGTCGGGTCGGGTCACCGGCCGGTGACCGGCCGGCCAACCGTCGTCGGCGCTGACGTCATCAATGACGTCATCCCGACGGTTATCGACCGTTGGGTGACGTCACGATGACGTCAGCGGGTGACGTTAGCACGCGTCGGTTCGCCGACCGGCGCGTGCCGTTTCGCTGGTCGCCGGCGCGCACATGCCGGTTCATCACCGGCGCGTGTGGCGCACGCGCTGGCCATAGCCAGCGCTTTGGGCGCGTCGCGCCCACGCGCAGCGGCTTCTGGCCGCGCGTGTGGGCGCGTGCGGCGTCGTACGGCGGCGTGCGACATGTCTCCGGACTCGTCTCGACGTCGCCTTTCTCCCCATGTGTTCATAAAACGATTTCGACTTACGAAAACTCAGAAAAATGGCCGAACAACACTCGGGTGTCGGGATTTCTGCCTCAATCCGTACGGCCGAAATTTTTTTGCCAAAAATCAATCAAAAAACATTAAATTGATCGGGAAAACGTGAACTAGGGCTCTGATACCAATGTTAGGAATAACGGATCCCCGAAAACCGGATTCGACACCGAATCGAACCCCTAAATCAATGCGGAAGACGAAGCCCGGGAATAACACGTATCACCGATCGTAAAGCACACCACGGATTCGAGCGTACCTTGTTAGCCACAGATTAAACACCAATGCCGAAGATCGAGGAAGAAATTCTGATTCGATGATGCCAATTTGCCTTGAAGGGAAGACGGGACGCCTTAAGCGTTTTTCTTTTCTTTTTCTTGGAGGGAGAGAGGGAGAGGAACGTACGTACATTCTGATTTCCCAAGAGGTGTCTTCTCTCTCTCTCTCCTCCCTTTTATACCTTCCCCCATCCACGGGCCCTATTCCCGTGGGCCGGGCCTTTTGGGCCCAACTTGAGCGGATGGGCCTTAAGCCCATCTCATAAATCCATCAGTATCCTCGGGTGGAGAAGTGTTGGGAAGACGTCAGATTCCATGAAGATACGATTTTCATTAATGAAACCTATTACGAAAATTTGTGAATTTTTGGAAGACTCATCAGTTTAAGTCCGTCATTGAGTGTGTGATGAAGAGAAAGGGTGATATAATTAACCAAAGAAAACTTAGGTGAAGAACCATTTTGGTTCCATAACTCTTGTGAAAGTGGAATTGGGGGTTCGAACTTTTCTGTACCATCAAGTTCTTATAAATATTTTAATTTTTATAGTTAAGTCTTCTAATTCTTTTAAGTTTGTGCAATCAAGTCATTTTGCCACCTACTATTACTCTCATAAAAAACATGTTATTTTGGTATCGCTTATGTGATAAAACTTTTATATGCGTTATTGACATGGTGCCAAAAACTATGTCCGTAAAATAGCATAAAACTTGAGTGTGTCTGTATCGCAGAAAATCATTACTTTGGACATGTTTTCTTAAAAGTATTATTTGTGATACTGAGAAAAATTAGTTGATGGAAAATAATTTCATCAACAGCAACAATCGATCCCTAAATGTATTAGTTGACGTGGCCGGAGGTGGGCCATTGGCCAAAGGAAAAAAAAAAAAAGGAAAGAAATAAAATAATTTAAAAATTCAAAAAAATAAAAATTAATAAAATTTGTTGACGTCAGTAAATTTCGGTCAAAATTAGCCAGATGGACTGGATTGACAAAAATTGAAAAAGTTTTAGGATTCAATTGACAAAGTTAAAAGATTTATGACTCAATTGATAAAGTGCAATAAATTTAGAACTTTTTGGACAATCTTCCCGACGTATCGTGTTGACTGTCGCTGGATTCTCTTGGCGTGTCACGGACTGACCTCGATCCAATGGTCCTTTGTTAATCATTTGTGAGTTACATGCTTATATATGCTTTTAAGGTGAATCTGGGCTGTATGTTTCTAGTGTCAGCAAGTGCATGTTAATGATGAGTACATAAGTATTTGGACGCATGCCGTCGTTTAAAACATCGTTCAGTGATTTTTTTTTTTTTAATAAATAGCTCTCTTTATTCAGACGTAGATTTGACTTTGATTTTGAACTCAGCTCATGGAGACTCCTATCTCGAGGTTCAACAACGAGGCTTTGTATATTTTTTACTTGACTTGTATCGGGTTGACTTTCTCGTACTATACCTATAACTGCATGAATTGTGATTATCTACTTTCTCGGCTTTGTATATTCTTTACCCACTTTACCCAAATTAAAAGACCTCTGTGACTCCACGCTTGGACAAAAAGTATGCTAATGAGGCTTAGATGGAGTGATGAATCTATGAATCCAGATTCAAAGAAATGTAATTTACATGAAATTAAAGAATATTGGAATTACAACTTCCCCAATTATCTGGTAGGCTTATAAATTTGGTTCCTCGATCTCGACTTACTCCTCTGTTTTCACTTTTCTTTCTGTTCGACCTAGCTTCGCATTTTTTAAGTGCAACTTTGCTTTGCTCCATCTTTGATTTATTGTATTTTAATATCCGGTAGGCTTATATATATTAAATGTCACTCACATTTACATTGCACATTGAGAAGAGTACTAAAAAAAAAAAAAATCATAAACCAATTACATTAATACCAATTCATTCTTAAATATTCAGTTGAGACAATTTAGTTCTAAACATTTTTACATTAGTGTCGATTAAGTTTATCGGATCAAATTAGGCTAAAAAGTGCTGATGTGGGTGTGGGCTATCATATGTGGTACGGTTAGTATTAACGTGTATATTTTTTATAATATATTTAATTTTTTTCTTTTATTTTTATTCTTTACAATTTTTCCTTTCTTTCTATTTTTTCCCTTTCAATTTGGTTGGTGAACCCTCTTGGCCCTCACCAAGTGCTAGGAGGGTAGGATCCCTCACCAGATTTGGGTGAGGGTCGCCTTGGCCTCACTGGTTGTGGGTGAGGGTGTGAAGGCCCTCACCAGACCTAGGTGAGGACTGCCTTGCCTATGGTTGGCAAGGGTGGCTAATGAGGGCTTGTTGGCCCTTGCTAGCAAGGGCTTGCAGGCTCTCACCTAGTGGTTGATGAGGGTCACTAGCAAAAATGAAGGGGGAAAAAAGAAAGAAAAAAATTATAAAAGTTTATAAAAATTTAAAAAATTATTAAAAAATTATTAAAAAATATCAATGTTAATGTCTGCCGTGCTACATAGGACAATTGGAGTCTACGTCAATGGTTTCCAAATAAAATTAGTCAAATTGATTGAATTGGTACTAACGTGAAAATATTTATGACTAAATTGACTCAATTAAAAAGTTTAAGATTGAATTAATATTGATGCTAGTAAAATAGGTATGACACTCATTCTAGATTTCAAAGACATGCATCACAATAACTGCTATAAAATTATAGTTCCTCATTTCTTCTTGATAATGGAAGATTGCTACTGAAGCTTCAAGTAATAAAGCAGTTGTGCTCTTTACCCTCTCACTTTTTTTTCTTACTTTTTATTTGGTTATGAAGAAAAAAAAAACTATCATGCTCTTCTCCCTTTCATAAACGGCGGTGGTGTCAATAAGTCACAACCCATGGTGAAAAGAATAGGAAAAGTTTTGGATCTCGTCTTCCATCATTTTAGAATGTTAATTTCACCTTCGCTGATTCTATCAATGTATTTGGAATAATTTGTTACCAAGTATGCCTCCGACTCATTGGTAGATGAATACAAAGAAATACCGACAGGCTGTGGAGCTTTCTTCTTAGACTAAAATATGTTTCTAGACCCTACTCGATGAAGGTGTGATCTCTATTTAGTGGAACTCGTGGTGTTGAATCGACCGACGTGTTCAACATTCATATTTCGGAAGCAGTTCATCACCATGGCCGACGTCTACTCCACCTAGACCTCCTCACTTGGTCTCAAATTTTCCTAATATGGAATAAGGAGAGTTTTGAGCCTCTCCAACTTGAACTTCAGATTCAAAACAATGGATGTCAAAAGAACAGGCGGAATAATCTTTCAATATATGATGAATTTTGCCTTCATGGCCACTATTATTGTGACACCAATGCTACTTGTGTAACGTATAACTTCTGCTGTTCTTTATGTTATGTGATAAATAACAGTCGATTGGCCTTTTAATTACTTACATAAGTGTACTTTAAGCAAAGATATGAGTCTAATTTACTGACAGAGGCTTGAAGCAGCTATATAAACTGAAAATAGAGAAATTGGAATCATTTTCTTCCACAACGAACTAGATAAATTAGCCAACCCACCAGAGTAGTTTTTACATTATACTTCAAGGAACGGGATTTACGGAAGAAAAGGCATTATTTATTATTTCAATGGAGTTAATATTTACGGACGACTATTATCATGAAAATTACATTATCGTTAACAGATGTGATGAAATTATTGACTATGGTGTGAATATATTATTCAAATGGTCTATGGTTATTAGAACTAATGTGGAAGGAGCAAGAAATGCTTGGGTGTTTGTTGTAGTAAAAATGATGTTATATTAGTGCATTGGTGTAGGGAAATTTCCGAGGCCTATCCATTTCCAAAAGCTTTCTTTCTTAGAAAGAATTTCCCATGTATTAACTAAAAAATCCTATCACGATCTAGGGCAGAATATTTTGAAGTATAAAAGTAAGTCTTCCTAATATATTCATTAGACGCTCCTAACTAATTAATTAATCAATGATTTGCTTGATCATCACGTTAATTTTTCCAAGTGCTTACTCAAGTAAATGAAACACATCGCATCTTCATTGTCAAGTTCACGGCTCCCTTTTATTAAAAATAGAATAAAGCAATGTACAGCATACGACTAATAATCTACTTATAAATTAAAACTTCATGGTAAATATGATTTGATTCAGGTCCACGATCGAAACCTCCTATGGATAATTTCATCCATATGAACATCCTTACTTGGAACTGTCGTTGTGTTGGCTTTGTTGAGTGGTCCTAGATAATAGATTTTGCATAAGCTTTATATGTCTGGTTGAAGATGCTTCCTACTGATGAATCGTTTATGAAGAGATGAAATCGGAAGAGAGAGAAATAAACACACTAGTAATGCTGGGTAAGTCTTTTCAAATAAATAAATTATAGATTTTTCTTAACTAAAATTATTTTAAAAAAATGAAACTATTTTTTTAAATATTAAAAATAAAAAAAAATTTAACTGAAGAAAATTAATGAAAACTTCTCTAAGCCAAATCAAAACACAAGTATAACTTCACATAATTAAAAGAAATTATTCGTAATGGTGCTCTAATAATAATTACACAGAAACTACACTAAAAGAGAATGTCTAATAAATTTGGTATCTTCGACGCCATGTTCATTATTGTGATTTGGATGATGCAATGTCATCGTTGTCCTCTTGTTGGTGTTCAAAACGTTCCCCTAGAGGCAATTCTTACTGTGCGGAAAAAAGTATGTCCTATAACAACCATTTCTAAATTTTTCGCAGAAGTTGGATCTATTGTCTTCTCAAATTCATTGGCTAGTATTGCACATGATTTTTTTTTTTTTTTTTTTTTGGTCTGGATTAAACATGAAATTTGACGGTACCATAAACGCTTATAGGGTCAATAAGTCAAAAGCCGAGGGGGAAAGAACGGGAAAATTGGTGGCTCCCCTTTCCCATTATTTTAGAACGTGGACCCCGTTGTCTTCGCCAAATTTATTAATGTGTTCGAAGTAGTATATCTCCAAGCACGCCTCCGACTCATTAGTAGATGAAGATGAAGATTAGCAAGAGACTCTGGGATATTGTTTTTCTTACAAAACAAAGACCATATGGGTCGCCGTTTGTGGGAAGGGAAACCATATTGGTTTAATTATTCGCTTCCCTTGCTTTTTAGACATATAAATGAACAAATTCTGATATAAAACTTCCCTAAAGTCCGAATAAGAACATCATTATTGCAAAATGAACATATTGATCATACAAAAGTACATATCGCATGCACATTACATGGTGTTGTGTTTTATTACGTATCGTCAACATCATCCACCTCATTCCCGGCATCACCCACAGTTGCCAAAAGTGCATATTTAAATCTCATGACCCCCCTTCAAAACAACTCCATAGCTAATGTAATATGTTTAGTCTTTCACGTTCTCATCCTCCGACGAACTGATTTTGATGGCGTGGTTTCTCTGAAGTTCGTCATACATATCTTGAAGTTTCAGTCAGCAGTAAGACGAAGAAAGTTGTTTCGGTACAGTTGCATTTCACTATAATTGACAGAATTAATGCCATCACGAACTGCCATTTCAGTTGCTCGACACCATGTTTAGCCGCTTCTTTAGCTTCTGATTTCCTTTTTTCCCTTTAAGCTAGATAACCCAGCGGTGGATAATTGCGTAATCGTCATTAGGACATTTGATTTTTAAAAAAAAGCATGATACTTGCCATCTTCGAGATGTTAGTCATATGGAGGCTACGGTAAGTTGATCTTTTTGGTGATTTTTTTTCCGGAGTTTCTTAAAATCAACTTCAATCACTTTCACTTCACTGCTCATCTCTGGAAGCAAGAAAAATAAATCGTTAACAGGCCTAATAGTTTAAAGTTATTAGCCTTTGTAAATTATAAGTGGGATCAATTATATTCTATATAAGATGCTAAGTGTGATAGATATTAGCAACTGAGAGACGTATTTTGAATTTGCAGAATTGACTTTAGTAGGAAAAACAAGACGCCTTAAAGTATGGATTAGTTTCCGGGGAAGAGAACTGACTGATTAGAAGCAGCTTCAAGGTTCTTTTCTTTTTCTTTTTTCAATAAGTAGAAGCAGCTTCAATTATATGTAATAGCTGATTATTACTAAGGAAACACATAATTTCATCTGCTGTGAAATTAGTTGGGTGCGAACTCTTTAATATCTTTCTCTCTGAGAGAAAATACAGTATACTTCTCGATAGTTGCTGAAAATTTTTGGCTGTTTTCATTCACCCTTTTGTTGGTATTGTTGCAATTGTACATTTTTGAATCATCATCTCTAAAAATATTCAAATTTATTTGGGATTATTAAATTCTTTGTTGTTTGAAGAAGTACGTAATTACATTTTTTAAATAGAGCAAAGGAGTATTGTGTGCTTCACGTCGAGCTTTATATTAATCTATTGAATGTTATATGTTCTACATTACATGTAATATAATTAAATTGGAATAGGCCATTTCCTTTCTAAACAAGCTAACATGAAGAAAAAGAAGGTTATAAAAGAAACTTCATAAACAATTTATTTGCAATAAAAATATGCAAAATATGATATGGTATATATGAAGATATTAAGGAAATAACATACTTGCAAACTCTGATTCTCGTGGTTTCCTTTGAACATTCAGTGACTCTAGATCTGTTGCAAAATTGTGATAATGACGAGTTGACTGCAATATATATGGAGACTATTTTAAAAGTTGTTACTTGGAGCTGTAAAAAGGAAGGGCGTAGAAAAGAGAATATTAGAGAAAGAAAGAAGAATGGGTATTTAACCCATTCTCACGGCCATTAAGATAAGTAGGAAATGATTAATGTCCTTTTCTTGGTGAAAATCAATCAAGCCTCCCCAAGATCTATCTCACTGTCAAATCAGGGAAGTAAATTTGCATTTACACTGCCTTTGTGCTCCCAACGTGATGGATTATTGGTTACAATTGATGCCTTTGCCTATTTGATCACAGATCTTGCAAGGCATGACTTGAAATTTTTGTTTGACTCGCTTCATGTGGGCAGCGAGAAGAAAAAGGACTTTGAACAGATTAAATTCAATAATATTGGAATGAAAATATATTGAAAGGAAATTCCAATAAATTAAAACATGCATGGAATTGAGATAACAAGGAAATTGGATGGATATACTCCCGGTGTGTTTGTTTTATTATAACGCCCGAGCCTCTTTTATGTTCTTCAAGACAAGTTGCACCAAGTCTGTCCACTTTGCTTCAAATTCTCCTGTTCTGTTAGCAACTCGATTGAACTTCCACCTTCTTTTTGTTCGTCACATGCTTACCATTGTTCATACCCCATACGGTATTGTGTTATTACTATTGATATCTCACATGGTATTTGCCACCTTTTCTTTTGCAAGCAATGCGCCTTGTGGATTCTATATCATCATTTGCACCTATAAAATGGCTTTTCTTCTTTTATAATTTCCACAACGTGAATGCCTCCACGTGCTTCTCATACTCTCCCGTGACAACTTCCACAATTATCTTTAGGCTTATAAATTTGTGGCCTCGACCTCGACGTACTCCTCCGTTTTCACTTTCCTTTCTGTTCGACCTAGGTTTGCATTTTTTTAGTGCAACTTTGCTTTGCTCCATCTTTGTTTATAGTACTTTAATATAAAGTCGTGAGTTATATATATATATATGTAATATTATAGCAAATGTTACTCACATTCACATTAAACACCTCTTAAAACTACATTTGATAAAAATGGGTACTCACACTCCCATTCTAGATTATCCAATTTCCGAGACATGCATCACAGCAAATGAAATTATAGTTCCTCCTTTTTTTCATGATGATGGAAGATTGCTACTTAAGCTTCAAGTAATAAAGAAGTTGTGCTCTTGACTCTCCCACTTTTTCTTTCTTCCCTCTTGCTCTTCTCCCTTTGATAGATGCCGGTGATGTCAATAAGTCACGACCTATGCTGGAAAGAGGGGGAAATTTTGTGGATCACCTCTTTCATCATTTTAGAATGTTAACGTTGTCTTAGTTGACTCTATAAATGTATTTGGAATAATCTGTTACAACGTACGCCTCCAACTCAATGGTGAACGGAGATAAAGATCTACCGAAAGGTTGTGGAGTGCTCTTCTTATGAAATAAAGACCAAAGTATGTTTCTAGACACTACTCGATGAAGGTGTGACCTCTGTCCATTGGTGGAACTTGTGGTATCGAATCGACCAACGTGTGCAGCATACATATCCCGGAGCCACTTCATCAGCATTATCAACATCTGCTCCGCTTAGGCCTTTCCACCCAATCCCAATTTTTTTTTAAATATGGAATAAGGAGAGTTTTGAGCCTCTCCAACTTGAACCTCAAATCCAAAATAATGGACGTCAAAAGAACAGGTGGAGTAATCTTTCAATATTTGATTAATTCCACTTTCATGGCCACTATTATTGTGACACCGATGCTACTTGCTTAACATATATTTTCTGCTGTTCTTTATGTTATTTGATAAATGACAGTCAATTGGTCTTTTAATTACTTACATTTGTGTATTTTAAACAAAAGTACGAGTTTAATTTACTAACAGAGGCTTGAAGCGGATATATAAACTAAAAATAGAGAAGTTGGAATCATTTTCTTCCACAACGAGCTGAATAAAATAGCCAACCCACCAGAAAAGTTTTTACATTACATTTTAAGGGACGGGGATTTATTTGGAAGGAGTTTCTTAGAAAGGTCACCCTAACATAAAATTCTTTCAATTGTTCAAACTCAAAGCTAGATCGGCATAAACTCTCGTAAATACCTAAAGAACAACTTACCAGGGTAATAAACGAAATGGCATCTTGGTTTCACATAACTTTTGAAGAGTCTAAAATCTTGGTTTCACTTACACACAGTTGGGCCATAAGTCCTTCAAGAAACCGGTGTGGATGAATCCTGGATCACGCCAACCTACTGTCCTTGCAGGTGCTCCTAAAAATTTAGATTACTAAGAATTATAATTCATGAATGTCAAGAAATCTACTTCTAAGTTCTAACCATTGCTGGAATCTGGAATAATCGAGTCTGTGAAGCCATCACTACGCTTCAACTACTAAGGATCATGAACAATGGATAGAGTCAAAATTTTACCTATATAGATTGCATGTTTGTTTGGAAGCAAAACTTTAGGATCATCAAGATGAGGACCCCAGACAGGCCTTTAGAAAACTTTCAGTTAATCTCATAGCAGGATACACCCTAAACTGGTGCTTAAAGGGTTAAAGGCCCAGTTAGCGGTCTAAGCACAGCAGTTAAATGGACTTATCAACTTCATCCAAGTCAAACTAGACAGTAATGCAGTGAAATCGACCATTTGTTTACGTGTTTTTCCCAGGAAAAAAATTCCTACATTCTGGAAAGTGATCAGGAGGGCCTCTTCTCTAATGTGGGAGCCAACTTTCATCTTTCTATTCATAATTGCATGATATGTCCATTGCATATGGCTTGCTAAGAATCCACTCAATTGCGTCTCACGGTAATAACTGATTTGCACTTGCCATACCGGTCATTGTTATAGCACACCACCTTTAAAATTTATTTATGTTTACGAACGAAATTCAACAGATGTCCTCTTCTAAGTATGAGTAAACAGAAAATAATGCTTAAATTAGCCAATAGACATCATTTGCCATCTCATTTCTTTTAGATCAGGAAGTATGACAGACACTGTTTATTTTTACCACTCATGTCAGAGAGATGATACATCTTTCTTTGGTATCGTAAGGACATTGGCCGAACTCATCCCAACAACACCTCGACTTTTAACCTTTCTAGAAATTTAAAAAAAGTGGAAAGGAATTTTCCCCTCATTTTAAATTGTGCCTTTCGGGTTGAATAAAGAACACACTTAATACCTACCGATATTTTTTTTAACTAAATAATCATTTATTAAACTGTGCCTTCCGAGCACAGAGACTTGTTATGCATTACATTTCATTCATAACAACAATGTCCACAATGGAGTATACTCACCACACATGCTACTACGGTCAAAAGCCAAAGTTCCAGCCGGAGAACGCATCTTTTCTCCGCCTTGACGAGTCCACTCAACAACTGGCTCTGCTTCAGCTATTTAATATCCACTTGCCATGTTACAGTCATCTGATATCACGTTTCAATACATATGTGATATTAGGATTCTGTTTTAAATTATGCAGAACAGGAAAACAAGTGCAGGCAGAGGCTGCATAACGTAAAAGCAGAATCTAACACATTTTAGCAAACGCAAATTGCACTGTCAACATCTGAAAGAACTATATAAATATGCTAAACTTTTCAACTTAAAAAGGTAATAGACATACTTCATTCCATTCTTTTCCTTGAGCTAGGTGAGGATAAATTGGAGCCTTTGGATTTGCAAATGCAATTGTATCTGATACTGCGACTAGTTTTGGCTGTGGTATATCCAACAACACAAGATACAAACGAGATACACAAGTGAAAAAGTAGGAAAATTCGAGGAAAAAGTAGCCAGAGTTGATCCCTGAGATGACGCAAACTTCAGCAACCAAATATTAATTAAAACGCTAGCTAGAGTGAATGGGAATAAAAACGGCATTAGTCTTTGTAATGCAGTTTTGGCATTTGAGATCAACTTCAGAATTCAACAGATATCCATTAATGGACATCAAATATCATCTGAACTTGATTGCTCGTACATCTTGCTTCAATTGGAGTAGCTGATTCAAAAACCAGTCATGGACTTGGTATGCGGAAAAATAAGAGCACTTACTTTCAATATACCACCAGAAAAAAAAAGTGCAAATGAAAAATCCGATCTCTGGTTGATCAACTGCAACTTTAGGGACCCTTTTCCCGTACTTACATATGCAGGGCTTGAGTAATTTGCATATTGATACTGCAAGCAGTAACAATAGGTAAGCAACAAATCACAGAAGACAGTCTAGAGTTGATCGCAAGGAATGTGACACGAACCTTGATAGGTGCTGACCATATACGAGGGGCAATAACGTCCTGATTTTCAGGCAAACAGGTGGAAGCACCGCAAAGTAGCGAAATGGAATTTAACATCAAGAACTCATCTTAACGGTCGACCGAAACCAAAAAAAAAAAAAAAAAAAAAAGAGAGAGAAGAAAATCACAAGCCTTGTATCGAGAATGCTGCAATGCAGAGCAATCTAATTACCTGAAATTCGCTGGAGAAAATACTCCAATCCAGTCATCGTTCAATGGGTTCAGAGAGCTATACTTCAATAGCACCCACTCTGCATTTTGCCCCTGAAACAGTCAATGCAGCTTGTGTCAACCTCGACCATGGCTTTCAATTTTCACAATATCGGTTAACCTATGTCTTCAAAACAGAGTACAAAAAAATCTTCTCAAGCATTATAAGGAACTGAAGTGAAGTAACAAGCCTCTTAGTAAATTTCCTGGAAGACAATTTAAACTGCTCAGGAAAGAACCGAAGCCCCTTGCTCCGAGAATTGAAGGAGAGGCCTTGATGCTTACTCTTCCATCAAGAGCAGAGACAGTCTCGTGAATAGCGATCCTGGCCAAAGGCTGCTCGCCATGTGAGCTCACTCGTTGGACAAAGCTTGCAACCAACATTAAAACAGCAAACCCAACCCATCCCACGCCTCCTTTAGCTCTCCCCATCTGCCCGACTTTTGTATTATGTCTCTTTTCCACATTGAAAACACAAAGATTTAGCGAATGGGACAACAAAAAGTGCTAGCGAAAGAAGACTGAAGTAATGAAGGATGGCCTGATAATTGTTGGGAGCAGAATTTACAACAATAATCGATACAAGTCCTCTGCAAACAATACTTGTTAGCAATGAAAATTACGGCTGAGAGAGAGAGAGAGAGAATCAAACCAGAGGCCAAGTGGTAGCCAACGATCTTAAGCGTCAAGGACGTGCGGCGGAGAGCAAGCGATGGCCTGGATGGCTGTGAAGGGGCAAGGGCGGTGGTCGAACGTTGAGATGCAAAGCCAGTGGTGTGGGTGGAATGCGTACACCAATATATGTCGTCCATCATATACGTGCTTGATTTCCTGTCCATTAATGAAGATGGTCGGTGAGTTCCAAGGAAGATGCGTAGGACAGACAAACAGTCGCTATGTGAGGAAAGGAGATTAATTTGACTGTGTGGGCAAACTTATTTTTTTTCTTTTTGGGTCGATTTTACTCTATACCTACTCTAATTTTCAGTCTCAAATTTTTATCTTGCATCCTGCGTGAGAGTCGAAACCCACATTTAAAACTAAAGCGTCCTTATCCAATCCATACTTAAAACTAAAGCATCCCCACCCTAATCTCTCATGAGAAGGAACGAATTCCAACCCTCCACCTCCCCTTTTCATATTGGAAGGGTGGCCACTGAGACAAACCCAAGTGGTTGGACAAACTTACTTGAAATGCCCTCTTTTCTCATTTGTTTAAGCAACTAAGCGTAATATTGACTAATCATTAGTAGAAGCATGAATATGTTGGTCTGATTGTGGCATTTCCTTTTCATAGAGAAAGTTGAATATTTGACCACTTAATTATAGAATAAAAGTAGAAATATTCCATCTGATCAATAACATTAGATAGACAGAGTGATTCATACCATTGACGTGCAAGTTGCAGCATTATAGGGAAAATTGTCCAAAAAGTCATAAATCTATTGTACTTTTGTCAATTTACTCCTAAACATTTCAATTTTAATAATTCAGTTCTAAACCTTTTTTAGTTTTTGTCAATTGAGTCAATCTAACCAATTTTGGTTGGAAAATACTAATGTGAACGACTAGCGTTGATGTGACACTTTTTAAATAATTTTTTGGATTTTTTATTTTTTTATTTTTACCTTTTTTTCTTTTTTGGGGGGGGGGTTGGATCTAGGGTGTTGACCATAGATCCAAAAGGCCCCCCAAAAAAAAGTAAAAAAGTGAAAAAAGAGACAACATAAAAAATTCAAAATATTATTAAAAAATGCCATATTAGTGCTGGCTGTTCATGTCAATAATTTTCAGTCAAAATTAGCTAGATAGACTCAATTAGAAAGAAATGAAAATTGTTTAGAATTTAATTGATAAAATTGAGAAGTTTATGATTGAATTAACAAAAATGCAATTGGTTTAAGATTTTTTGGAAAATTTCCCTAGTATTATACCATTTCCAAAATTCCGAAAATTGGGTGAAAATGTGCAATAGATGTTTGAGCATCTCTAGAAAAATAAACATGCAAAAACACCTTTTTTTTAATCTTCAAAAAGCATCATTGTGTATGACTTACTCAACATGTGCTTTAAAGATAATTGTGAACAAAATCATAATAGAATTAGTGGATGGAATTGGGGACAAGTTTGTGTGCAAAAACAAGGGAGATTATACACGACCTTAGAAAACATATATTTATTCAACTAAACCCAAGGTGTTTTTGTTTCGCGGAAAACTAAATAGTAAAGGTTTTCCATGAATACGGTTTGATTTTCCTTTGTTTGGTAATGGATAATCGAAATTTTCTTTTGTTTGGATTCCATTAGAATATGATTTCACACTAAAAAAAAAAAAAAAAAAAAAAAAAAAAACTCGAATGTTTTAATTTGAATTTTTTTTAATTTTAAGAAACTTTTAATTTTTAATTATTTTAATTATTTATTTACTTTTGTTTTCTGTTTTTTTATTTTCCTTCTTATTTATTTATTTATTTTTCTCTTTTCCTTCTTCTTCTCCTTTGCTTCTTTGCTTCCTTGTGCCATCCCTTTTGCTTCTTTTGGCGGTTCATCCCCGATTGGCTTACGAGGGAGGAGCTTGAGCCGTCAACAAAGGCTGCGAGCTCGCCGATTTGATGAGATTTGAGATTGTTGCCAAAGGCCACAGGCTCGTTTGGTCTAGTGAGGCTCGTAGCTTGCTCTAGCCTTGCTGCAAGCTCGCCACTCGAGGCCGCAAGCTCGCCCAATCTAGCGAGGCTTTAAGCTCGCTGGCTCGAGCCTTGCCAACTCTCTACCAAAGGTTAAAAGCTCGCTCAATCTGGTGAAGCTTGAGGCTCATTGCTAGAGGCCACAAACTCGCTTGATCTAGCAAGGCTTAAGGCTCACTAGCCATGGGCGAGCTTGAGCCTTGTCACCGAAGCCGTGGAGCTCGCCCAATTTGATGAGGTCAAAGCTTGCCGGCTATCCCGTGGTTGGCGACGGATGGAGAAGAAGAAAATAAAAAAAAGAATAAATAAAATAAAAACAAAGAATTCAATTTTTTTAAAAAATAAAAAATAAAAAATCGAAAATTTTAAAAATATAATTTTATAAGAACAATTGTTCGTAAACCAAGCACTAAATCTAAGCTTTAGTATATTTCAAAAATGTTTTCTGGTTCTTTTAAAAAGGAAATCATTTTCCTAAATTTAAGTTTTGATAGAAAAACTTTTTCTGGTGACTAGGAAAACGTTTTTCGTTGACTCATTTTCTTGAGCAAGCCAAATGCCAAAAGATGAGGAAAATGTTTTTATTGAAAATGTATTTTGCGAAACAAACGCACCTCAAATTATTTCCTCATGAATATGTTGCATAGTTGACATGCCAATCGATCATAAGACACCACGATGTACAAAGTGTTTACATGAGCGGTGCACACATTAACTTAAGCATGTATATGGACCAATTAATTAAGTTTATGCCTATTTCATTCCCAATTCAAAGCCTGTAATAAGCACGAAGTGCACTCTTTTTAACGTAGATTTAACCTTAAAAGATCGGGAAAATTGTCAAAAAAGTCCTAAACCTATTGCTTTTTTGCCAATTCAGTCATAAATTTTTTAATTTTATCAATTCAGTCCATATTTTCACTTCTTTCCAATTGAATTCATCCAGTCAATTTTAATTGATTGAAAAATGCTGGCATGAATGCCGTCAGTGCCATGTGGGATCGTCAGCATTGACGTGGACAAGATTTAATTTAATTTTTTAATTTTTAAATTATTTTTTGATTTTTTTTTCTATTTTTCTAATTTTTTCTTTCTTTTCTTTTTGTTTTTTTTTTCTTTTCCTTTTGCCGGTGGTTGACCACCACCCACGGCCAGCCGGCTGGCCTCTCCTGGCCAGCCATAAGTGAGGCTCGGTCCGACAAAGGTTAGCCTTGCCTAAGCTTGAATTGGCAAGGTTGACCCTCGCCTAGGCTAGGGTGGCCTCACCGGGAGTCAGTCAAGTGACAATGACACTGAGCGAGGTTGCCCTAGGCTCGGAGAAGGGTGGCCCCACCAAATTTGGCCTGGGCAAGCTTGACACTCGCCTAGGCGAAGGAGGGCTCCCCTTGCTAGATCTGGCAAGGCCGGCCCTCACCTAAGCCAGGGTGAGGCCACACTTGGGCAAGGGCTCTCCTCGCCAGGGCTTGCCCTCGGTTGTGGCGGGCGAGGCCAACCAGCGAGCCTTGGCCAGTGGCCAATTGTCACCCGTGGGTGGTGGTTGGCCACTGATAAAAGGAAAAGAAAAAAGCAAAAAAGAAAAGAAAGAAAAAAGAGAAAAAATAATAAAAATTTAAAATTTTTCCATGTTAGCACCAACGGTCTTATGTGGCACCGTTAGTGTCCAAGTTAGAATTTTCAGGTCAAAATTAACCAAATAGACTCAATTAGCAAGAAGTGAAAATATTTAAAATTGAGTTGGCAAAATTAAAGAATTGACAAGGGTACAATACGTTTAGTACTGTTTGGACAATTTTTCCTTAAAAGAACTAAGGACCTTAAGAGTAACAACGTGCAAATTGTGATTAGAAATATGATAAAATATTCTAACTAGTATTTCTTCACATTTCGATGGCCATTACCCTTCTCTTTTTTGTTTCTTTAAAGTTTTAAATTGTATTTCTATGGCCACCGGCTTAAATTCCTATGTGAAAATTCTTCATCTCATAAAAGATTAGGGTGGCATTTGGTTTGTTTCCATGGATCACATTCGTGTCGGACAACTGAAGGATGTATTATTATACGGGGTAGTCGAAACGTGTTTAATGATCATGTCAGAAGTTCTCAACCCAAAAACAACCTATTCGATGAATAGGTCGAATAGGTAACCTAAAGAAAACCTGTATAGCATGTTTAATTGAATAGGTTATATTGGGTCAAAATAACTCAAATGTAATCAGAAGTTCGAGATAAACTTTTTATTCATGAAATTGATGTGTTTATATAAGTCAGCATGTTTAATAGATGGTATATTATCACAAGTTGAAGAGTATTCAGAAATTTGAAATAGAAAAAGTAAAGTCCATCTTTTTGACGATTGTATACCACACGGTGACTTTGTCCTTTGCTGGACTATTGAAGTGATATTAGAAACAAAATAATGCTGGCACATTGAACAAGCTGCACAATGCAATGAGAAAAATCACTTTCGGTGACTACACCTTAATTTCCAGAGGCAATACTATTCAAAATCGTAAAATAAATTCAATAAGAAAGTTAATCTATATTACTTTCTAGTTTGAAAATGTCAAAGGCATTTAAATCAAATAGGAAGGTTTATATTTCCATAACACTTTTATTGAATCTTCTGAAGCGTTCCAATATCATTCTTTAAAATTTATTAATTAATTGTTGTCAATATAACAGTGTTTGTTGTAAATCAAAGATAATAATAAGAGAGGTGATTTATAATTATAAATCGGGTTAATATCTTGAAAAAATCCAAACCGGTACACATATAACAAATTTACCTTGAACTAATATTTTGACTACTAAAAACTTTAAACTGATACATATTTGACAAATTTATCCCAAACTGATAGACTTGTGATAATTTTACTCACTCTTAGTTTATATTAAATTTTATTATCAAATTGCTAAGATTGATGATACGTGACAATTAACTAGTGTACTAATTTAAGACAGTTGTAAAAAAAAATCCAATTTAATAGATGGTATATTATCACTTTGAGATTTTTGGCAGTCCAACAAATTAGTTTAGGATAAATTTGTTATAAGTATATCAATTTAGGGTTTTTGTAGTTATATTGGAGTGCATTTGTCACATGTGTATTAATTTAGGGTTTTTCATAGTCAAAAAATTAGTTTGAGATAAATTTGTCACACGTGTACTAATTTATGATTTTTCAAGATATTAACCCTCATAAATCTATAGTTGACAGTTCAAGCAGCCAAGGAGGGAAAAAAGGGCCCAAAGATGACGACCTACAAGGTAGCTAAATTTCTTTAATTAGTCCTTGTAAAGATATTTCTGATTTGGAAACTCCACTTTCAGTGATATGATCAGATGTAACCCGTGCTGAAAGGAAAAAGATTATGGTTACCGCTAAATTTGCTTTGATGACTAGATCTGGTTCCTCTTTCGGGTCAAATGACATTAATATATATTTTTTTTGAACAAATAAGTAGGAATGCATTAGTAATAGAGGTTTTTAGCATCAGCACACGGTAGGTCCAAAAGAGCAAACGGGGGACTATTAACCCAATCCCTAGGAAGGCATCCTAATTGTTGGGCTTTGGCTAACCAGTCAGCCACCTTGCTTGTATCTCTATTACAATGGGCTAAAAAAACACATGATAAGTCTTCTAGTTTGCGCTCAGCCCGGTCCACTAAAGGTTGTATCTCTTAATTTAGGGTTTTTAAAGAGAGAACTGCAGCCACCGGCGTGCTACAGTCTGAGTGAATGAGAATCTGTCGTTCTGGCCTATTCGGGGCAATCTTTGAGGATATAAAGTCTAGGGTCTCTATCAACGCTTGTGCCTCTGCTAGTTTAGCTGATGTCGCCTCTATAGATTTAGCAAATCCATCAATGATCCTCCCAAAGGCGTCCCTGCAGATACAAGCCACGGCTGCAGATGAGGTGGGGGGGGTTCGCTTTTGGGGAACTGAAGCATAGACCTCTCCTTCAAAGTCCAAATCTAAGGTTGTGAATCGCTCACTTGCTGGTGCAACCTTAAATCTGCGCAGATCCATCCAACTCCCGTTGCTAGCTTCGGAATTACAGCATTCACCTGTTGGGGTTTCATGAATCATGTATAAGAAAAATTAACGAAATAAACGCAGCGGAAACAAAAATATATTTTACACATGATTCTCCTAAGGCGTTGTTCGTGCGTTTTAATCAAAAATCTAAACATAAAAGGAAGTTAAACGAAATACCTCTCGAAGCGCGCTTTAAACAAGTCGATTCGGATGTTCTACAGTTCGAGTCCCACAAGTGTCGGACCTCTAGTTCAGACACACCAACAACGAACGTCGAACGGAAGAGAGAATTTCGGATATTCACCACTTCGATCGTGCTAGCAATCACGTGGAAACAAAACGTCGTATCCTTGATGTATAATAGTCACGGCCCGAACGAGATAATGTTCTTCTTTCTTGCGTCTCAAAAACACAAGAACACGCACACAATTTGCTCTCTGTTTTCAGCAAAGCATTTTCTCTCTAAAACACAAATGCACACCCACCTTTTCTCTATCTTTTCAACCCCTTTAAGTGTCGCAAAAACAACTCTTTTAAACTAAAAATATAAACCGATCAGCAACGGTTGCTGATCGATGGACGATCAGCAACCGTTGCTGATCGTCCCCACTCATGCACGATTGTTCGTGCATGATGGTCAGCAACTGCTGACCGTTCATGCACGAATTCGTGGATGATGGTCAGCGGTTGCTGACCATCCAAGTTTCATGCATGTGCTTCGTGCACATGCAGGAAGCTTTATATATATATAATTTATTAAAAAGTATTAATTAATTAATTAAATGAACAAATAATTAATTAATCAATTTCTTTAGGGCATATATCTAACAATCTCCCACTTGCACTAAAGCCAACTTGTTTTGTATGTTAACATATATCCACTTTGGGCATGCGTGTGCATCATATGCAAGTAGGCTCGTGACTATAATACAAATTAAATTAAATCTCATTTAATTTAATTTCAAATAAACTCAATTTGATTGTAGTAATTGCAAACACATTTGCAATAATATTTCTCTCTTGTTCCACGTCATCCTAATTGTTTATGGTGTGTGACATCCCTAGGTTCATCACTAAGCTGGTAGTAAGACTTGTACTAACACATTAGTACTTCCAAAAGAATTAATTGTCCCGATTAAACTTTTAGGTCCTACAAGCCACGATTGACATCTAGCAATATGTCATGACTACCCAGATAGTGTGAATACTTTAAGAACATAATGAACCCGTCAGCTTTGGCTACAGTGTAATTCAATCCCTCTGTCTTACTATGTCCCGATCAAACAAAGACCATGGAATATTTGTCAAGTCATTAATTCGATCATATGCACAAATCTAATTGACATGCATTTTATTTGAGACATAAACAATTTATTCTCGGTTACAACCCCGGCCAAGGATTTCAATGCAGTGTCACAATTAGATCGCATAGGACATCATTATCATACCTTGCATATAACAAGGAGACAGATTCCATATTGCGCACACGTGTAACTTCGTATATGAACAAACTATGACCATCAAGTATAAAGACGGATCGACGACCCGGTATTATGTGCACCCGTGAACCATAGTTGTTCGATACACAAATTAACACTGTGCCTCAGGTCTAAGGATTATTTACACAAGACCAAAACATGAACAATTAGACATTGACCACGCTAAAAGCTTCCATGTCGCTAATCGTTCCATATGTGTCACGTTCAGTGAATTTGTCTAATACAAACACCTATGTTCTAACTCAGGCATCATAATACCCAATGACATGTGACTCATCATTCCCTTAAGTATCCAATACTTAATGGCGAAGTTAAGAACACACCGGTCTCAACAGGATTATTAATATCCACTTAATAATCCATCGACCGGGAACAATTTAAAGATTCAGTCTAACTATGAACCCGTCACATATATTCTTGACATCTCAAGAATAGGTCTAGTTGCAACTGATCTTATGGAATCATTCATTAATATAAAATAATTGGACAAATGAATGAATACGTCGTTGCCATTAATTAAATAATAATAATGAAAGTACAACTGAAATCCCTAATATGTAACTATTACATAGTAGCTTTAGGGCATACATCCAACAATTTCCCAGTTGCACTAAAGCCAACTTGTCTGGTACCTCAAACCCATTTTGTCAATATGTCTTTCAAAAGAAGACTGAGGTAAGGCCTTAGTGAAGGGATCTGCCATGTTTTCTGCTGAGGCAATTTTCTGCAAGGCGATATCACCTCTCCCAACAATTTCTCTGATGAGATGGAAGCGTCTCTCAATATGCTTGGACTTCTAGTGAGACCTTGGTTCCTTAGCTTGAGCTATCGCCCCATTGTTGTCACAAAACAATGTGATCGGTTGCTCAATTGAAGGAACGACTCTAAGTTCAGAAATAAATTTCTTCATCCAAGCGGCTTCCTTTGCTGCTTCAGAAGCAGCTACATACTCTGCCTCAGTGGTGGAATCGGCAGTTATGCTTTGTTTTGAACTTTTCCAACTAACTGCACCACCATTGAATGTAAAGACAAACCCAGACGTAGACTTATAATCATTAGGATCCGATTGAAAATCGGAATCAGTATAAGCTACAACTTTAAATTCTCCTTCTCCATATATCAAGAATAAATCTTTAGTCCTTCGTAAGTACTTAAGAATATTCTTGACTGCTATCCAGTGCTCTTCTCCTGGATCAGACTGATATCTACTAGTAATACTTACGGCATGCGCAATATCAGGTCTAGTACATAGCATAGCATACATTATGCTTCCAATAGTGGATACATATGGTATCTTTGCCATCCGCTCTCTTTCTTCAGGAGTGTTGGGACACATCTCCTTAGAAAGACGGATCCCTTGCCTAAAAGGCAATAATCCTCTCTTGGAACATTGCATGTTAAACCGTGTTAACACTTTGTCTATGTACGTAGATTGTGAGAGGCCAATCAATCGTCTTGATCTATCTCTATAGATCTTGATACCTAAAATGTAGGTTGCCTCTCCTAAATCTTTCACGGAGAATTTCTGTGACAAGAATAGTTTTACCGATGATATCATTGGTACATCATTTCCAATCAAAAGTATATCATCGACATACAAAACCAGAAATGCAATTGCACTCCCACTGATCTTTTTATATACACAAGGTTCATCCGGATTTTTGATGAAGCCAAACGATTTGACTACCTCATCAAAACGGATGTTCCAACTTCTGGAGGCTTGTTTGAGTCCATAAATGGATCTCTTAAGCTTACACACCTTCTGTTTTTCACTATTGGATTCAAAACCCTGTGGCCGTTCCATATAGATGTCCTATTCGAGAAAACCACTTAGAAAAGCCGTTTTGACATCCATATGGAATATCTCATAATCAAGGTGTGCAGCTATAGCCAACATAATTCGAATGGATTTTAGCATGGCCACAGGTGAGAAAGTTTCGTCATAATCAATTCCTTCTTTTTGACGATATCCTTTTGCCACCAGCCGTGCTTTGTAAATTCCAATTTGACCTTCAACATTCATCTTCCTCTTGAAGATCCATTTACAGCCAATCGGTACAATACCATCAGGTAGGTCAGTCAAGGTCCAAACCTCATTGGAATACATTGAATCCATTTCGGATTTCATGGCCTCTAGCCATTTACCAGAATCGATGTCCAACATCGCATCCTCATAGGTTTTAGGATCACCGGGTTGATCACTATCATTCACAATGAATAATGGTTCGATATGATCAACCGAGTGTCTATAACGAGCAGGTGGGCGAGACGTTCTCGCACTTCTCCTAAGAGGTTGTGTATCAAAAGCTCCCACTGAATTAGAGATTGGTATCTGAACTCGATTGTTTGGTACTTCATTATTTTCTTCTTGTAAGACTATTTTCCGCCCAGCACCACTTTCTTGGATGAATTGATTCTCCAAAAAAGAAGCGTGCTTGCATACCAAAATTCTTTGGTCTGAATGAAAATAGAAATAATATCCAAGAGTTTCCTTTGGATATCCAATGAAGCGACATTGTTCAGATCTTGCCTCTAATTTTTCCATTTTCAGCTTTTTCACAAAAGCTGGACAACCCCAAATTTTAATATGATTAAGACTAGGTTTCCTACTATGCCATATCTCATAGGGCGTAGTTGGAACAGATTTGGACGGCACTCTATTCAGTATATATACAGCAGTCTCAAGGGCATATCCTCAAAGGGATATTGGCAAATCGATGTAACTCATCATAGATCGTACCATATCTAATAAAGTACGATTTCTTCGTTCAGATACACCATTATGTTCTGGAGTTCCAGGAGGTGTCCATTGTGATAAAATGCCATTCTCTTTAAGAAAGTCCAGGAATTCAGTACTAAGGTATTCACCTCCTCGATCTGATTGAAGAGCCTTAATACATTTTCCTGTTTGTTTCTCAACTTCAGCCTTGAATTCCTTGAACTTTTCAAAGGATTCAGATTTATACTTCATGAGGTATAAATAGCCATACCGTGACTGATCATCAGTGAAGGTAATGAAGTAATTATAACCACCTCTAGCAGTTTCATTAATTGGTCCACATACATCTGTATGTATTAATTCTAATATGTCAGCAGCTCGCGCACTTTGTCCCACAAAAGGTACTTTGGTCATTTTTCCTAGAAGACATGCCTCACAAGTCGAGTATGACTCAAAATTTGAAGGATCAATGTATCCATCATTACTCAACTTGTTAATTCTGTCTTCTCCAATATGACATAATCGGAGATGCCAAACATACTTTTTATTTGGACCGTCTCTAGGGCGTTTATTAGTAATGGCATTTATATCAATTCTATTTTGCTTGTTGACATTGGTAATCGCATTACCGGATATTGTAATGGTATAAAGATTGTTGATTAATAAGCTAGAATCAACACATATTCTATTATGATAAATAGAACATACATCATCAGCAAAAGAAAATTCATAATTCTTTTTACCCAAACGAGATATAGAGATGATGTTCCTAACAACATTCTTATAATGCAAACAGTTCTTTAAAACCAATACATGTCCAGAAGGCAAACATAAACGAAAAGTCCCTATAGCTAATGCAGCAACTCTTGCTCTATTGGCAAACGTCAGGACAATCTCATTTCGCCCTAGCATCCTGCTTATTTCAGATTCTGCAAAGACATACAAATATGTGAAGTTGCAGCAGAATCTAGAACCCATGAGCTGGATTCAGCACTAACCATAAGATTAGTTTCAATAAGCATAGACACCATACCTTCATAAGGTCGGTTCTTGGGCTTGACCTTCAAGCTCACAAGGTACCTCTTACAGTTCCTCCTCCAGTGCCCTTTGACACCACAGTAATGACATTTCCCTTTATCAATCATGGGCTTTGGTTGCACAACAGGTTTGGCAGGCCTTTTCCATTTATTCTTCTTTAAAACAGTCTTACCCTTTGAAGAAGAAGCCTTAGCCATAGCCACTACATTTTGCCTCGTGTTATGCATTTCCTTCTCATAAACTACCAGCATGTTATGTAACTCCGCAAGAGTTTTATCCATCTTATGCATGTGGAAGTTTTGGACAAAACCAGAGAAGGAATCGGGTAAAGATTGGATGATCAAATCCACAGCTAACTCATTATCCATAACGAGATTCAGCCTAGCCAATTCTTCAATGTGCTAGATCATTTTCAAAGCATGATCATTAACAGATGATCCTTCAGCCATCCTCATACGGTACAATGCCTTAGATATCTCATATCTAGAGGTTCGACCATTCTCATCAAAGTATTCCTTTAAGTGCAAAATGATCGACGCAGCATCTTCCATAGATTCATACTTCTTCTGTAATTCATTATTCATAGAAGCAAGCATATATGATCTAACTTTTAAGTCATCATCACGCCACTTATCATAAGTGACACGCTCCTCTTGGGTCCCACCCTTAGGAAAGGAGGTTGGCATCTTTTCATCAAGCACATACCCAATTTTTTCTGAATTGAGAACAATTCTCAAATTCCTCACCCAGTCAGTGAAATTGGGTCCGGTCAAACAATTCTTGTCAAGTATAGAAGCGAGTGGGTTTGTGGTCATCATTTTCAGAGTAATAATATATCTGTTGCAGAAAATAAATTGTTAGCCGTTGTATCTTTCAAAGTAACTATTTCATTTTGGTCTTTAAATGTTAAATGAAATAGATCCTCCCACTAAATTTATATTCGAATCCCATACTCCTTAAGATGGGAAGCGGTAATCTTTGTTGGGTAAAGATTACTAGTGGGGATTGGAGTCCCACTAGTCCAAAGTCCACCTCACCTAACAGTTATTGGTGTCCTATGAACTTAGTGAGTGAACCAGCTTGTTCAACGCATCATATGCGAGTCCCAATCATAACTTCGGCCTTTAGACCATGAAAGCCTCACCTAACAGTTATTGGCATCACGATCATAGTTAAGTCTAGCCCATCGTCTCATGCAAGTATTGAAAACACAAATGATTCCCTCACCTGACAGTTATTAGAAATCATTTGGCTCCAACCCCACATCATCATATGCATAATGGAATGGTCCAATATTATAAATAGTAATTAACCCCTATGTATCCATAACCGGTTAGTTAACCACTATAATATTGGATCAAACCACGACGATGGAAGGCCACGAGTCCGAAACCCGTTTCGACTTAATATTCTTTGTAAGGAGATTTGGGTCGTTATTAACAGTCTCACTTTGCACATTAACCGGTTTAACATGCACAATATTATAAACACAATAAATAAATAGATATCACATAATATCTATCCTATGTGGTGATCATGGAATTATGGTTCAATGGGTCTCGAGCCAAAGAGACCCATTTAGCCATTTAATGTTTTAATTATATGGACTTGCTCTTCACTTTTTCTTCAATCTTTGAACTCTTCAAAGACCGGGCCCAAAGAGCTCACCGGTTTAATGGCTCCTTCAATGGCTCCTCCTCTCTTGTAGTATTTACATCAACAATTGAAATACTAAACTATACTAAAATTACATATCAAGAAAAATTAAAGTAAAATAAAAGGAAGGACGTAGCCTCCATTTAATAATTACATCCCCAAAAAGAATACCTGTAATCATCATACATTCATACATACAACAATCACAACAATTAGGGATTTTTCCATGATCACCACCCTTTCTTACGAGCCATAAATTCAAAATTTAAAGCTCTGGAAGGCATGCATAAAATTCTGCATATCATTTGCAAAATATAAACATCAAGTATAACAAGTTACGGATTTTTGATTCAAAATTGATTTAGTTCTAATTTTTGCTTTGTTGATTAAATTTATCATATAAATCAATCAACTTCTATAGGCCACATAAGAGCAAGAGAACCAATTCTCTTAACAAAAGTAAATTGGCCATTAGAATGCAAAAATATATTTGAACTATAAATCAATTAAACGCACGAAAACGCCTAAGGTTGGCTCTGATACCACTGTTGGGGTTTCATGAATCATGTATAAGAAAAATTAACGAAATAAACGCAGCGGAAACAAAAATATATTTTACACATGATTCTCCTAAGGCGTTGTTCGTGTGTTTTAATAAAAAATCTAAACATAAAAGGAAGTTAAACGAAATACCTCTCGAAGCGCGCTTTAAACAAGTCGGTTCGGATGTTCTACAGTTCGAGTTCCACAAGTGTAGGACCTCTAGTTCAGACACACCAACAACGAACGTTGAACGGAAGAGAGAATTTCGGATATTCACCACTTCGATCGTGCTAGCAATCACGTGGAAACAAAACGTCGTATCCTTGATGTATAATAGTCACGGCCCGAACGAGATAATGTTCTTCTTTCTTGCGTCTCAAAAACACAAGAACACGCACACAATTTGCTCTCTGTTTTCAGCAAAGCATTTTCTCTCTAAAACACAAATGCACACCCACCTTTTCTCTATCTTTTCAACCCCTTTAAGTGTCGCAAAAACAACTCTTTTAAACTAAAAATATAAACCGATCAGCAACGGTTGATGATCGTCCCCACTCATGCACGATTGTTCGTGCATGATGGTCAGCAACTGCTGACCGTTCATGCACGAATTCGTGGATGATGGTCAGCGGTTGCTGACCATCCAAGTTTCATGCATGTGCTTCGTGCACATGCATGAAGCTTTATATATATATAATTTATTAAAAAGTATTAATTAATTAATTAAATGACCAAATAATTAATTAATCAATTTCTTTAGGGCATATATCTAACATCACCACCCTTTCCAAACCTCTCGCCCAACCCACCAGTGACTCGGGTACCATCATCATCAACATCTTTGGCTAGATCTGTTCTGCGTCTGTTATCGTCAACAACAGCGTTGGACAGAGATGGAATGGTTTTGAGCTAGTCTGCTTGAGATAGGTCTAGCACATTGTTCAGTGATGTTGTAGTTGTAAATTGCAGCTCCATTGGAGAGGGGGGTTTTGTTGCTGTCTATCAAACTTTCCATCGTCCCCATCCCCTATCAGATTTGGGCTCGCATGAAGACTATTGGTGGTGGTACTCTGTTTTCTTCTCAATACTTTTTTTCCCCTATTATTTGCAACTGAGTTGCTTAGTGAATAGGGGAGTTGTCCAGGTTCAGGGGTGCTGCTGGTTTGTTCGAAGTAATCTGCAATCGCTTCTTGGTTCTGTTCCATTTCACTAGTCATCACTTGTCGTATGGGTAGATGAAGTGTGCCAACAACCAAAATGCTCCCTAGATCCATTGATCCCCTGTTATCAATGGCCGATCTACATGTCGATGGAGGAAAATTTAAGCCCTATCTGATATGGGTGGTTCGGCTTGTTTTGCTAGTTGGGTGTAGGGGGTGCCATTCATAGGTTTGTGCTTGTCTTGGTTTATGAATTGGTTCAGTTTGGACCGTTTCCTCATTGGTGCTCGGGATTTTGGGATCTTTGTTCACATTTAAGGTGAGGTAAACCTTTTCTACAGTCCTTCGTGGATCTCGCATTTCTTCTGAATTATTTTGAATTGTTATCCATGTTCTATCAGATATTGAGGGAATGGTTGTTGAGGGGTTGGTTGGCCTGACTGGTGCCTGGGGTGACGCTAAATAATTTCTTGTATTTGGCTGAGGGAATTCTTGACTTGAGTCTGTTGATGTGTAGGCTGTGGAGGCCAATCCAAATGATGCATCTATGTTGATTTTGAGTACACTAGGTCTCGGGGGCTGCCATTTGTTCTGTAAGTTGTCGCCTTACTTTTGCCTTCTTTGTTTAGGGTTCCATGTTGCGTAGTTTTCTTGTAATGCTTTGGCTTTGAACAGGGTGTGATGAGGATTAAGGGGACTCTTCCTAAAAATAAAATGATTTGTAGCCTTCCATATGCACCATAATGCAGTTGCAATTAGATCAAAGCATTGTGATTCTCTTGAATTTGTGTGAGCTTTACATAACCAGTTATCAAAACAGGTTAACCCCACACGGTTCACTTTGACTTGTAGGGAAGGGTCATTCCATAGCTGAGTTGTCCACGGGCAGAGGAGGAGTGTATGCTCGATAGTCTCCAGTTCAAGATTGCAAATTGGACATACAGGTGCAGGTATAACTTTTCTTTTGTATAGGTTATCTAATGTAGGTAAAGCATTTTGGCATGCACTCCATAGGAAGAATTTTACTTGCGGTTGTATATCTGCATTCTAGATTTCTTTTCATAGATCTGGGTTGAACTAGTGGGATGTTGTTGGCATGTGAGCTCTTGAAGGCATTGTATGTTTTCTACTTAGCAAGTATCCACTCTTCACCATGTAATTTCCAGATTTATTGTTTGTCCAGACCAATTTATCTTTTGTAGTAGGGAGGCCAATAGGGATAGCAAGAATTTCCATTACCGTTTGATGATCAAACATTGACTGCAAGAGGTCTTCTTTCCACTCTGCAGCTTCAAAATCTATTAACTCTGCCACTTTGCAAGGTTCATTTCTTCTTGTTGGTCCTTTGATTGGTCCCATGTTCAGCCATTTATCTTCTCTAATGGAGATTTTCTGTCCATTCCCCACTTCCCACTTAACTTGAGGGGCAATCGCTTCTCTTCCTGCTATTAAACTCTGCCAACCCCATGATGAGCGCGAACCCCTCCTCGCTTGCCAGAAGTCAGAGTTGGGAAAATATAACCCTTTCATGATTTGACTCCATAAAGTATTAGGGTATTGAGATAGACGCCAGGCCTATTTACCTAGCATAGTGATGTTAAAAGTCAGTAGATCCTTAAAGCCAAGCCCGCCCTCCTCATTTCAGAGCTTAAGAGTCTCCCAATTTCTCCAATGTAGCCCAGCCGCTTTGTTGTTGTTTCTCCACCAAAAGTTAGCTATTTTCTTTTCAATAGCTTTAAGAATAGATACAGGGATTTTAAAAATTGACATCGCATATTGGGGTATTGCATACACTATAGCTTTAAGAAGTATTTCCTTACTGGCTTTGGAGAGCAGATTTTCCTTCCAACTCTCTAGCTTCATATTTACTCTAGTGAGAATCCAGGAAAACACTTCTTTCTTGGATGCACCCCAGTCCGAAGGGATTCCTAGATATTTTCCTGTTTTCACAATTTTGGGAACTCATAGCTTTGACGTCATATTTCGCCGTAGTCTAGGCACCTTTTGCTGCAAAAAAAATCCATGATTTATCCAAATTTATAGCTTGACCTGAAGCGTAGCAATATTGGTGGAGGATATTCACCAGATTTTGACATTCCAAGACTATTACATTTAGGAAGAATATAGAGTCATCGGCAAATAGTAGGTGGGAAAGGGTGAGGCAATTTCTATTCAGTCGGATCCCATGAAGTGTACCTGCTTCAATGGCTTGCTTCATCAAAAGGGAGAGGACATTTGCTATGATAATGAAAAGATAACGGGATAAAGGGTCTTCTTGGCGAATACCCCTAGTCGTCTTGAAATAAGGCAAGGATATACCATTGAACTTGATACTATAAGAGATTGTTGTAATACACTGCATGGTCCATTTTATCCATTCTTCATAAAACCCCATCTTTCTTAAACATTCTTGAAGGAAATCCCACTCTAATCGATCATAGGCCTTATGCATATCAAGCTTAAGGACAGCTTGGAATTTGCGATGTCGGTCACAAGTTCTTAATCGGTGTAGCACTTTCTGTACAATTAGGATATTATCCTGAATCTGCCGACTTCTCACAAAGGCGCTTTGTTCTGCTTCAATTAGGTATGGTAAAAAGGGTTTTAGTCTATTTGTGAGGATTTTGGAGATGATTTTGTAGGAAAAATTGCACAAGCTAATAGGCCAATATTGCCCTAGCTTTTCTGGGTTTTGAGTTTTGGGGATGAGAGCGATTTGTGTTTTATTTAGGGTTGGGTTTAGAATTCCTGTTTCGAAGAAAAGCTGAACCTCTCTACATATATTGCCTCCAATATCGTTCCAATGATGTTGAAAGAATAAGCCATGTAATCCATCCGGTCCGAGAGCTTTAGTAGGTCTTAATTGGTGAGTAGCTTCTTTAATTTCTTCCATGGTGACAGGAGCCCTTAGTGATTGAGTCATAGATGCATCCACTAGGGTTGGGATGTGATCAAGTATGGGCTGAAAATTCCTAGGACCATCTGAAGTATAAATATTTTTGAAAAAAATTTACCATCATATCCTTAAGAGCTTCTTCATTCCTAGCCCACTCTCTTTGATCATTCAAAAGCATAGATATTCTGTTTCTACCTCCATTGAATAGTAGTTGCATGAAAGAATTTTGTATTTTTACCCCCCCATTTCAACCATCTGATTTTTGATCGCATACCCCAAAACATTTCCTTGACTTTGTGTACCTATATTAACTAGAGAAAAATGACTTACTATTAATCACTTTTTTTTATAAATGCAACGCTGGTGGTCGATCTCTCTGGGTTGAAATGTGAAGAAAATCCCCTATTTGCAATCGAAATTATCTTGTATATTCCATTGCGGGGTGTTATTTGGTAGAGGAATATTTGAATTTTTGTTCCAATTATTTAAATGGTGATGACGAAAGCATTAGTGGAACCAAGGTTATCTATAATTGTTATGCCTCGATCATTTGAGCGCGTGCCCATCCCTTAGTGGATGATTAAATAGCGATGTCCTAGGATGCGTCGTCGACCCATTCTTTTTAATACACATGCAGAAACAAATAATTAATCCCTAGACAACAAAAATATGGAATAGGAAAATAAGGCCACAATTTTCAAAAACCAAATTACACTTATATACATATAAAACTAAATCATAGACAATATTAGCCAATATATAGAAGGTTTGCAAAAAGGGGGGGTAGAGGGCTACAGATCCTCTAAGCATTCAAGTCTTCAACTGAATGCTCCAAGGACTTTGGATCCAAGAGATTTGGGTCTACCACTGAACTACTAGGAGGGTCAGTCGTGCCATTGCCAAACGCGATCTCCAGCACCGACCTATGAATCTCAAACTCTAAAAGGGGGCATTCTCTAGGTCCATCTCGCCCATAACAATACCACGATCTGAATTGATGAGGTACCTTAAGAGGTAGACCCGCATTAACCCAGACAACGAATCATACGAGTTCGTAGATCCAGGCTCCTTGGCTCCTAGGGAGAGGAATCTGAGTGCGCTGCTTAGTAACCTTCTTCAGTTGGCCAAAACATTCGGGAGATACAGCCATCTAAGGACCTATAAATGTTATCCCACAATGGGGTGAGACGACGTTTTAGCAAGTTCACCCCCTAAATTCCATTTAGGAAGGAGATACGCCTAAAGGCTACCTATGCACATAAGAGATAGGTGACTTATCTTTACCTCAGTTCTTTCCCACAAGTCAGTATAATTCATATATTCAACGAATCACTCTAATTCAAATCAAATCAAATCGAGTCATCGATCAAACAATCTAATCGACTCCATACCACCAACACCATCTCTTAGTCATCCCATTCAGTACTATTTATAAAGTCCAATCACATCAAGGACTGCTCACGCTAAGCTGAAGATAGATAGTATAGTTCGTCAAAAGCTGATAATAGATATAGCTCACCAAATGCTGATAAAGTATACTGCTCGCGCTAAGTTGATATATCAAAGCCCTCATGTTGATATAGTATACTGATAATGCTCACAAGAAGTTGTTAAGGTATACTACTTATAGTAAGCTGATATATCAAGGCTCGTAGATTGATATAGTATACCGATAATGCTCACTCTAAGTTGATAAAGTATACTGCTCACACTAAGTTGATATATCAAAGCCCATAAGTTGATATATACTATTCTCACCAACTGAGAATTTCATCATTTTTATCATTCTCGATAAAAATAATCGTGTCTGGGTACATAGTCGGCTTTAGCCGAAATACAATATTTTCCTTTTCAAAAATCCCACCACTTAATGTAGTCTACCAAAATGTTTTTGGCGTTATAAACCGACGCGTGGTGTTTCCTGGTTAAAAACTTAAATTACTCAATTTTGGGATAAATCTCAAAATTACAAATTACACTCAATTAACACAAAATAGCATTCAATTAAATAAACCAATCACACGATTGCAATCAACACGAAATTTCGATCATCGGCTATCCCGGTCTAATTTCCAGAAAATATTAAATAATTAAATAAATATAAATAAATGCCATAAATGTAAACTTAGGCCGGAAAAGCCTAATTAAATACCGAAACAAGCTCGGAAAATTTTTGAACATATCTAGATAAACAATACGACTTATTTACTTGCTAATTGCACTACTCTAACCACCTAAAATGCAAATCGAACAATTAAATCCCTAATCCGTTCTAACTAACCACATAATCTAAGCTTAACCTAAATTAATCAATTCTTAAGCATAATTAGCTCCATAAGCGGAGATTAGTGAGTAAACTCACCGGTTTTGAAGTTCAATAAGTTCACGGTGATGGCGAGGCAGAGATAAGCGACAAACTCCGAAACAGCGACACCTTTCGAGGTTCGAAAGGAGTCCAAAGCGGGTCAAACAGTACATGACTGGCCAAGGGGCTTCGGTTCTATTGCTAGGTCGAAGAAGAGAGCTGGGCAGTTGGTTTGGGCCGAGACGGTGAGGGAGAGGCAGACAAGTTGCGGTGGGACAAACGGCGGCCGGACAGTGATGGAGCGGCGACGACGGGCTCCGACTGAGCTTCAATAGCCACAGGGGAGGCTTGGGGGACCGCTGCCGGGCGCGAAATGAGCAGGGCGAGCAGCGGATGGTGTTGGCCCGTGTGGGGTGCGACGGCAAAGTGGCGGGACTCCGGTGGCTCGGCAACGGTTGACAATGAGGGAGGGGTGTCTGCTTGGTTTTCTTTGCAATTCCAGAGCTCTAAAAGGCTTGAAAATAGAGAAAGTGAGCTGAAGAGAGAAGAAAGGGGACAACCAAGGCTTGGAGGGGGCCACTTCTCTTCCAATCTATATCTTTGTCCCCCTAGAAGAGGTCCCACTTGTCTTCAACCCAATCCTTAGCTATTTGCAGACCATTAGCTTGCTTAGGAAGACATTGAAGTGATCCAAGAGGTTAGGGACCAAGGGGCTACGAATTTTGAAGAAATTTCTCTCAAATCATCTTCAATCCTCTCTTGAATTGATTCAATTCGGCCCTAAAAAATCCAACCAAGGTACTCATAGTCAAATTGACATTTTTTCTCTCCCATAGAATCAACTTGCATCCCAAAAACATGATAAAAAACTATCCTCTGAATTTTCCGAACGAAAACGGCCTTATATTGAATTTCCACTAAAAATCTTGGTTTGCAGAAAAATCTTCGGATGATGAATTGACGATTCTAAAATGACTCGTGACATGGCAGAAGTTTCAATTTCTGAAATCGGATTCAAATTCACAGTTAATTTCAATCTTGCGCGATTTTAGCGTAACCTAATCTATTGGGTAGCTTTTAGAAATTTTTGGTGCAATTGACCCGTGGTTGATTATTTTCAAGCCACAACGTACCTCTTTGACACATTGGTGACTCTTGGTGGTCGTGAAAATCTCGAGGTTTCAAATACGGACACAAGGTACCAAAACGACAGAAAAATCGGTCTAGTGCCAATCGATGAGAATTTTGCAATTTGGTGGAATCACCTACGTTTAGCCACAAATCTCAGTCGAATCGACCTATCTTTGATCTCTAATCAATTTTTTTAACTATGTTGTAATGATCTCTGCAGATGAGCACGATCGAGTAGTCGATTTCGGGTTGAATTCTCAAGTCTATTGCATTAAAATCCTTTAATGACTTCTCCAGATAGTTTAGTTATCTCATGAGTGATTAATTTAGAGAATAACACTATCGGTGTATCGATGAAATGCCCGATTTATTTAATTGAAAATAAAACTGAAATTCAAGGATGTCACAATAATCTCACTAATGGGTGATCCAATAGAAAATGATTAGCTATTACCAATTGATGAATCTACTTTTAGCTCTTGCTCATTATGTGTGTCTTATTTAACTGCGAGGAGATGACTTACTATCTAAAGTAAGAAAAGACCCAACAATTTCATCCTATGGAAATTTGGTTGATTAGCCATCGATTTATATTATCTGATCGAAACATTTTATGGTGAACACTATTGTCCCAAATATATAAAATATGCACTACAAATATCAAATATGCATGCTCAGATATGAGATAGACAAATAATAAAACACTTTGATGCGTACATAAAAATAAGAATAGGGATAAATAAATACTTATCCAGTTTATAGTTTTTTTGGCTAAGAATTGATGCCTACTTTACTCCTTGAGACCATACAAGAGTTATGCCAAATCGACTATACTTGAAGTTGCATGCAAAGAGGGTTTATAATGGAACCAACTCTTTTTTACAAATAGGGTGCACTCTCTTATAGAATATATCTCTCCCAAGTTCAATCTCTCAAAAGTTTTTGATTGCTAAGTGTGTACAAGAGTTTTTAGTAAGTGTACGAAGCGTTCTTCCTCATTGTTCAAGGCAATGGGCAACCGTATTTATATAGAACTGAGATAGCTAGTATAAGCACCTAGAGGGGGGGTGAATAGGTGTATAATAATTTCTCGTGATAAGTGAGCAATACGAAATAAACAATAGAAAAGAAGTTCTTCTTTGGTTAACAAAAACGTATTATGATCAAAGTAAAGCAGAGAGTAGGGAAGAGAAAATTGAACACAAGGTTTATAGTGGTTCGGCTTATTCCAAGCCTACGTCCACTCTTCCGTACTGAAAGCCCACCGGCTGGATTTCACTATGAACAAAAGAGTTGTTACAGCAAAGTTCTCCCTTGATTCCACGGTGTAGATACTGTACCACACTTTCTCAAGGTTTCTCATGAATATAGACTCTCTTTTGCATACAAGATTTTGCTCAGCAAATGAATTGACTAAGAGCAAGGAGCTTCAGACTTTGGAATTCTTCTATCGCGCACACACTCGAACAACTGGAACGTCTTCCTTATATACTCCTTTATGCCATCATACCCGTTGACACTTACCAAAGGAATTCCTCCAATCTACCCGTTGGACGGAATCAATTAGGAAGATCATTCGAGCTATTAAAGGAACATGTCGATAGCCCATCAATCCTGTTCGCTCATACAATCAGGATCTCGGTTTCCATAAGTAGAACCTTCCAAGTATACTTCGCCAATCATCGGATCCTTAATCTCCGAATCAATCATGATCAAATAAAGGATTTCATTATGTCATATCCAGCCAAGAGATCTTCTCCAGTTGATAAGGTCAAATCCATAACGAAACATCCAGTTCTGGATAGCCTTTTTTCAACGGATTAGAAACTGTCAATGAGAATAGACTTTGAGTCTTGAGTCTGGCAGTCCGGAGGTCTTCAGACTTTAAATAGTAGAGTCTGCAAATCTTCAGATTAGACTGATGGAAACGTTTTGTCAGCTTCAAAACACTTCACGAAGATTTCTCCAACAATCTCCCCCTTTTTGATGGTGACAAAACTTTCCTGCAGATGTGGATAACTTTGACCTGCAAAATATTACTCAAACAAATATGGATATCTTATAAAGATAAATGGCTTAATGATAACACTAGAATCTGTAACCACAGAAAATAGGTTAGTCTTGCATGTGAGTAAAGCCATCCATAAGATATCAATAGTACTTAATATAAGCAGTTAAATCCAAATCCCAAATTCAGTCCACATCTAGACACAAAAGTCAAGTCAAACATCAAAACAATCCAAAAGTTCAAAAAGTTTAAGGTTCAAAGTTTTCAAATCTCGCATCTCTCCCCCTTTTTGTCAGCATAAAAAAGGTTGAGATGGAAATAGAATAGAGTCAAGATTGCTTGGGAACACGAACAAGCTGGAAATCTCCCATTGACTGGACAATGCCTTCCAGCTTTTTCAATTCCTCCTCCAGTTGAGCTATATCTTCACCCTTAGCATTTGCTTGAATCTGAAGAGCAATGGCTTGGATCTGATCATTCAAAGAAACTAAAGAAGCTTGACTTGCATTTTGCAAATTCTGAACTTCGCATCCCAAAGCATATATCTGACCCCGCATTTCCAAGAGAACATCAAGAATTATGCGAAAATCTGCTGAATTATCAGTCTGCGTATTGGCTTCTGCACGATCAGATGGAGTAAAGGCAAACGATGGCAAATCAGCATAGTCACGCAGATTGGGTGAGGAGACATCATGTCCCTCCTCAGGAAATTAAGAGGCATAAATGTCCTCTGGATCTGCTGGAGAGCGACTGACTCCCTCACTGGTAGTAGGATATGAGGACATTCCTCTTTTCTCATGGTCTCCCCCTGTTTCCATGCCTACAGGTGGAGAAGAGTGTTCCTCATGTTCTCTTTCCTCTTGATCTCTTTTCTCTTATTCTTCTTTTTCAATTCTTTCCTCTTCAGCATCTCTTTCTTCTTCTTCTCTCTCCTCTGTTTCTTTCTCCTCTGCTTCTTTCTCTTCTACTTCCAAATCTTCTCTTTCTCCAGTCCTCTGTTCTGAGTCTTTCTCTTGTTGTTCCTTTGATTTTGGAACAGAACGGCTCAGGTTCTTTAATGCCATTGCAGAAATGGTGATGTCTTCCTCATCATCTTCATCCTCAACGATGAGAGCTCTTCTTTTCTTGGATGGAGCAACCATGGGCTCCTTCCCTTTTCTTTTTGCTGCCGAAGAGATTTGATGAGTTTTGATAGGGGTTTTCTCCTTGAATTTCTCCAACACCTTACTAAGTTCCTTCAGACGCATTTTAGTCACCAATTTCAGTCCTACCACCATATGATCACAAGATCGAGTACAGAGAATTCATGGAGGCTGAACATTCAAATGTCTGAATAACTTTGTCACAAGACCTGGATAAGGAAGTTGATCTTTATCTTTCACCATGCTCTATAAATGTGGAACATAATAATGTGAGGAAAAAAAAACTTTTTCCCAGTAATGATGGCATACATCAGCTTCGCCTCTGAGTTTGAAACATCAGTCTTTGAAGTGGATTTTGGTCTGAGGCAATTAATGACAATCTTGTGAAGCAGAATGTTAAATGCGCTCATCCTCAAGTAGGAAATCTTTTCCTCTGTCCTTCTATCCTTAACAAGTTCCAATGTAGCACGAGCAATTGAGACATTGACAGGTTGATATATCTCTCTCTCTCAACCCCAATGACATCAGCCAACATATCTACATCCACACCATAGTCCTGATCTCGGACACTAAAAGAGAATCTATTCGCATCCAAGAAACTAAGATTCGAATAGAAATAAGCAGTGAGTTCAGCATAGGCTTCTGTAGAGTCAGAACATTGTTCAAGTTGAAGAAGATTGAATTTTTCCCTCAAATTAACATTCACAGCATCAAGGAAATCAAAATCCACACTTCTAGGGTTTATCACCCCACGCTTCAACAATTTAGAGTATAAAAGCTTTTGTTCCTCCGATCGAAACAAGTCGGTCCTTTTTCCCCAAATTTTTGCCGCAATACCCATTCTTGGTTGAAACTGACTGTACAACTTATCATCATCATTCCCATCTGGCTGATTCAGCCCTCCAACATGCGGATCACTTGGGATATTAGCAAGGGTTTCTTCTGCCAACCCCGCAGGGGTAATTCCCAAAAGCTCCATATTTCGCAAAAAGATGTACTCATTTCCATACCCTTTGTCCTTAAGAAACTCATCGATGTAGTTCAATGGAGTTCCACCTCTTTTCAAAGCACGATAAAGCTTGTAAATAAAAGAGGGCTTTTGAATTCTTATAGGATCTGCGCCTTCGATGATTTCTTCATTTTCTCGATGAGCAACATCCTGTGGACTAGATGGAGGAGAATGACGTTGCTGAGAATGTTGTGGGCTCTGCTGCTGACTGGGAGACTCTTCTTCCTCGGTGAGATCAAAGTGCGTAGGCCCCTCACGCATTTGCGATCCCCTGCTTGCAATCCTCGAAGACTTCCTTTGAGACGACATCTTTCACAGTTTTTGAAAGATTCCAAACTTGACTTTCCCAAGAAAGATGACAACTTTTTCGAAGATTAAACAAGAGAAGAAAACAGAAATGGAAGATCGGTGTTCTCTTAGGGTTTTTGAGAGTAAAGTGAAGAAGAAACAACATTGTATAAATAGTCGAAGAGAGGCATATGGAACGTCATAAAAGAAAGTAAAAAGATGCATTTTAAAAAAATAACTGCATTTTTCGAGAAATTAGATAATAGTCATTTCAAAAAATAACTCTTTTTCGAAAAGGAAACGTTGCAATAATCACGTCAATTAAAGATAGCAATGATCAAACACGGTTGATGATCGTACCTTTTCAAGATGAGATTCGAGATATAAAATAAAATAACTTACGAAAGAAAAACTTGATTGTCTGAGACTGGGTATCTTTAGACTTTCAGTCCTGAGTCTGAATTTCCTCAGACTTTAAGATTTTGAGTTTGGAACGAATAGCTTCAAATTAATTTTTCTCCAAAGGCTTTGTGAATATATCCGCCAGTTGGTTCTTAGAGTCAACAAACTGAATCGAAACTTCTCCATTTTGAACATGATCTCTAATGAAATGATGTCGAATCTCTATATGCTTTGCTCTTGAGTGAAGAATTGGATTCTTAGTGAGATTGATTGCGCTGGTGTTGTCACATTTAATCTTTGTGCATGAATCTTCAATTCCAAAGTCTCTTAGCTGTTGTTTTATCCACAGAATTTGTGAACAACAACTTCCAAGAGCTACATATTCTGCTTCTACTGTAGAGAGAGCTACTGTACTTTGCTTCCTTGAAAACCAAGACACTGTCCTGCTTCCAAGTAGTTGATAGGTACCTGAGGTGCTCTTTTTATCAACTCTGCAACCAGCTAGATCTGCGTCTGAGTATCCAATAAGAGTAAAGTCTCCCTTTTTAGGATACCAAAGACCAAAGTTTGAAGTTGAAGTAATGTATTTGATAATACGCTTTGCAGCACTTAGATGAGATTCTTTAGGGTCTGCTTGAAATCTGGCACAAATGCAAACACTAAACAAAATGTCAGGTCTAGAAGCAGTAAGATAAATAAGTGAGCCAATGATATTCCTGTATAGCTTCTGATCGACTTTCTTTTCTCCTTCATCTTTGTCTATCTTCAAGGAACTTGACATTGGTATATCAGCCTTTTTGCAATTATCCAGTCAAAACTTTTTGACAAGATCATTAGCATATTTTTCTTGATGAATAAAAGTTCCTTCCTTCAGTTGTTTCACTTGAAGCCCGAGAAAGAAGGTTAACTCACCCATCATGCTAATTTCAAATTCATCCTGCATAGTCTTAGAGAATTTCTTGCACAAACTTTTATTAGAGGATCCAAAAATAATATCATCAACATATATTTGAACAAGCAGAAAACTTTTGTTTTCTCTTTTAATAAACAGAGTAGTGTCTACTTTACCTTTTACAAAGCCGTTTTGAATTAAAAACTTACTCAGCTTGTCGTACCAAGCTCGAGGTGCTTGTTTTAGACCATAGAAAGCCTTTTTGAGTCTGAATACTGAGTCTGGTTTCCTTGGGTCTTCAAACCCAGGTGGTTGTTCCACATAGACTTCCTCATGGATAAATCCATTCAAGAAAGCACTTTTGACGTCTATTTGGAATAACCTGAAATTCTTATAACAAGCAAAAGCAAGTAATAATCGAATTGTTTCTAACCTTGCTACTGGTGCGTAAGTCTCGTCATAGTCTATCCCTTCTTCTTGCGTAGCTTCAATCCAGCTTTCATCAGATAAAGCTTCTTCTATGCTTTTGGGTTTTATTTCAGAAATAAGAGCCACAGCACTAGACTCTTCGCCCCTTTTGGATCTTGTGTGAATTCCTTCATTAATGTCGCCAATAATAAGATCTTTGGGATGACTGGACTTATGTTTCCAGTTGCTGGTTAATTTGTCAGGTTGATGATCACTTCCTTCATTTGAATCTTCAACAATCATTTGTTGCTGGTCTTTTAAAGTCTGAGCTGCTTCATGAGATTTAGACTTTGTAGAATCTGGAGCAGGTTCAGGCTCTTCAAGATGAGTCTGAATAGATTCATTTTGCAGAGAATCTTGGAATTTGACATTCATTGATTTCTCCACGGATTGAGTCTTCTTGTTGTAAACTCTGTACGCTTTGCTTGTGGTTGAATATCCAAGGAAGATGCCTTCGTCTGATTTTTCTTCAAACTTGCCAACTCGATCATTTGCATTTTTCAATATAAAGCATTTACATCCAAACACATGAAAATATGAAACAATAGGCTTCTTTTCTTTGAATAACTCATAGGGGTTTTTTTTTTTCTAGAATAGGCCTTAGAAAAACTCTATTAATAATATAACATGCTGTAGAAACTGCTTCAGCCCAAAAACGTGAAGAGATATTGCTTTCTATTAAAAGAGTTCTAGCCATTTCTTGAAGTGACCTATTCTTTCTTTCCACAACTTCGTTTTGTTCTGGAGTATATGGAGAGGAGAATAAATGCTGAAAACCAGATTCATCACAAAATTTTGTAAAATCTTGATTTTCAAATTCACATCCATGGTCTGTTCTTATACTTGAAATAACATACCCTTTTTCGTTTTGAACATTTTTAGCAATTTTTTCAAAGTAAGAGAAAGTTTCAGACTTACTTGCCAGGAAATATACCCAAGTAAATCGTGAGTAGTCATCCACAATTACTAGGCAATATTTCTTACCTCCAATGCTCTGAGTTCTGGTTGGTCCAAAGAGATCCATATGCAGAAGCTGCAGTACACGGTTAGTGGAAACTTGATTTATTGGTTTAAAGGAATTTCTTACCTGTTTTCCCAATATGCATGGTGTACATAAATCAGACTTTTGGTATGATAGATTGGGTAAATCACGAACAAGCTTCTTTGCTGAAATTTTGGCTATCTGCTTCATATTTATGTATCCAAGCTTTTTGTGCCATAAGTTCGCTTCATCTTGGATTGAGATTAGACATTGCGATTCATCTGGTTTCACGTCCAAGAGGAAGATATTTCCATGTCTTCGATCTATGAATGACTGAGTAGAATCTTTACTGGTTCCTGAACATATTCCCTCTTGAAAGTTGATTTTGAAACCGGTATCACACAGCTGACTGATATTGAGCAGATTGTAGTTGAGTCCTTCAACTAAGGAAACATTGCTAATTGTAAGGTTTCCAATCTTTATAGTTCCAAATCCCACAATTCTTCATTTTCTGTTTCCTCCAAATGAGACTTTTCCACCATTTACTTGAACGAGCTTTATAAAGCAATTTGAATCTCCTGTCATATGTCTTGAGCATCCACTATTCAGATACCATTTTACCTTTTTCTTGATAGTGACCTGCATTTAAAAAAGAAACTCAAACTTTCTTTGGTACCCATATTTTCTTGGGTCCATTGTTGTTAGTATGATATGCGGTTTTTGCCCATACTTTCTTAACAGGTTTCCAAATCATAGGACATTCTTTTTCAAAATGATTTGCACTATTGCACTTTGAACATCTGAGAGCATTGCAACCTACTGGTTTTACAAAGATCTTTTTAAAATGATTTTTGTAAGCATCTTTTGTGGATCTTTGCTTAATTCTTTCCTTCACTTTAGGAAAATCAATTAAAGGAATGGTTTCAGCAGTCATTCCCAAACCAGATTTATTGAAATAAGGTCTTTGAACAGAAAGTATTTTTTCTAGTTTCTCAGATCCTATAGAAAATCTTTTAGAAATATTTGAGATATCATTTTTCAAGAATGCATTTTCTTTTGAAAGATTGCCTTCGTTTTCTTTCAAGGTAGAAACATTTTTGTCTAAAACTTTAACATTTTCTTTCAAAACATTTTCTTGTTGTTTTAGTGCAGAATTTTCTCTTTTGAGTTCAGAAATCCTTTTAAGAGAAGTCTTAAGACTAAAACACAACTCATCAATATATTTAGAAACTTTAATAGGGATTTTAAAGTTACTCACCTCAAATTCACTGTCTGAATCTAAGTCTGTCTTGGAGTTTGAATCTGAATCCGATTGTGGCATCAGACATATATTGGCATAATTATCATCACTTTCTTTACACTCTGTATCACTCTAGGTTTTTGCTTTAAGAGCCTTTCGATACTTTTCAGCTTTTCCTTTCTTCTTCCTCAGAAGAGGACAGTTGGGTCTGATGTGTCCCTTTTTCTTACATTCAAAGCAGACTACATCTTTGTTTGATTCATCATCCTCAACAGATTTAGTCTGTTGCTTTTGAAAACTCTGTTTCTTTGGATTGAATCTTCTTCCTTTTCCGTTCAGCTTTCTGAATCTTCTTATCATGAGAGCAAGCTCCTCATCATCCATATCGTCTTCAGAATCTGTAACATCAGAATCATCATTGGATTTTAATGCAATGGATTTCTTACCTTTAGGATCATTGTCTTCATTGATTCGTTCCACTTCATAGGACTGAAGAGTCCCAACTAACTCATCAACAGATAGTGGTATGATTCTTTGTGTCTCTCTTATTGTGCTCTTTATGTGATTCTAATCCTTGAAGAGTCCATGCAGAAGCTTGTTTACCTTCATGGGATCAGAAATTGATTGACCTTGATTTTCAAGACCATTCACGATTTCTGTAAAACAACTAAACATGTCAGTTATAAATTCTCCTGATTTCATTTTGAAGGCTTCGTATTGACCGAGGAGAATGTTGATTCTAGTCTCTTTCACTCGATCGGTTCCTTCATAGGTAATATGTAATCTATCCCAGACTTTTTTTGTTGTAACACAAGAAGATATTCTGTTATATTCAGTAGGTGACAAAGCACAATATAAAGAATAAATTGCTTTTGCATCAAGAGCTTATCTCTTGGTTATCTCTTCCTGAGTCATTTCACTAGACTCAATAGTATCTTTTCCTCTCTTTGAGACAGGTGCAGCTTTAGGAGTGATTCCTTTTTCTACAACGTCCCATTCCAGAGGATCCTTTGATCTTAGGAACGCCTTCATCTTGTTTTTCCATATGTTATAATCATTTCCATCAAAGTAAGGCAGTCTGGTATTGCTTTGCCCTTCTACCAGCCCTGGAGCCAACATACTAGCCATGGATCTTTAACTCTGAAGTAAAACACTTCAAACAAAGTGAGTACACAGGCTCTGATACCAATTGAGATAGCTAGTATAAGCACCTAGAGGGGGGGTGCATATGTATATAATAATTTCTCGTGATAAGTGAGCAATATGAAATAAACAATAGAAAGGAAGTTCTCCTTTGGTTAAGAAAAACGTATTATTATCAAAGTAAAGCAGAGAGTAGGGAAGAGAAAATTGAACACAAGGTTTATAGTGGTTCGGCTTATTCCAAGCCTATGTCCACTCTTTTGCACTAACAGCCCACCGGCTGGATTTCACTATGAACAAAAGAGTTGTTACAGTAAAGTTCTCCCTTGATTCCACAGTGTAGATACTCTACCACACTTCCTCAAGGTTTCTCACGAATATAGACTCTCTTTTGCGTACAAGATTTCGCTCAGCAAATGAATTGACTAAGAACAAGGAGCTTCAGATTTTGGAATTCTTCTATCGCGCACACACTTGAACAACTGGAATGTCTTCCTTATATACTCCTTTATGCCATCATACCCGTTGACACTTACCAAAGGAATTCCTCCAATCTACCCGTTGGACAGAATCAATTAGGAAGATCATTCGAGCTATTAAAGGAACATGTCGATAGCCCATCAATCCTGTTCGCTCATACGATCAGGATCTAGGTTTCCATAAGTAGAACCTTCCAAGTATACTTCGCCAATCATCGGATCCTTAATCTCCGAATCAATCATGATCAAATAAAGGATTCCATTATGTCATATCCAACCAAGAGATCTTCTCCAGTTGATAAGGTCAAATCCATAACGAAACATCCAATTCTGGATAGCCTTTCTTCAACGGATTAGAAACTGTCAATGAGAATAGACTTTGAGTCTTGAGTCTGGCAGTCCGGAGGTCTTCAGACTTTAAATAGTAGAGTCTGCAAATCTTCAGACTAGACTGATGGAAACGTTTTGTCAGCTTCAAAACACTTGACGAAGATTTCTCCAACAAGAACAAGCTCAACTAACCATTAGGCACACTTCGGTTGGTTAGAAATTCGACGGTTGAGGCTTTCGGGCGTTTAGCACAGAAAGGCCCGGACACCTGCGGGATTGGATGAAGAAAAATCAAATTTGAGCGACAGGAGCCGGCTGTCCAAAGATGAAGCTTTTGGGCATCTGAATGGTCAGGTGCCCAACCATTATGTGGCCGGGTACGCATTATAGTCTTTAGGGCAGGGACAATCTGTTTTTTTTTTTTTTTTTTTTTTTTTTTTTTTTTTTGGGTGGGTTGGATGTGAGCCGCCTGGGCGTTTAGCACAGAAAGGCCTGGACACCTGCGGGATTGGATGAAGAAAAATCAAATTTGAGCTATAGGAGCCGGCTATCTAGAGATGAAGCTTTTGGGCATCTGAATGGTCAGGTTGGTCAGGTGCCCAACCATTACGTGGCCGGGTACGCATTATAGTCTTCAGGGCAGGGACAATTTGTTTTTTTTTTTTTTTTTTTTTTTTTTTGGGTGGGTTGGATGTGAGCCGCCTGGTATCCGGAACCGAAGCCCCGACTAATCCGGACTCGGGGATTAGAGCCTTGAAGGTTTCTCCCCTCCTAGCAATGGTCTCTCCGAGTTTCGAACCCTTGCCTTTGGCAGATAAAGTCCACCCTGGGTCCAGCCTGCTGCCACTAGACCAACCACTTGTTGGTAGGCAGGTACAATCTTTATATTTTATACCATTTCGAAATCCTTCAGAAATACTTAAATATAACAAATATAATTCCAAAAAATCATTAACATATTTGAGTGAGTTTTGAAATCGTTAAAATTATATTTAGGTCAGCAATCGCCCTTTTGTATGATGACAAATCTACATCAATTTTAGCGAAAATTTCCAATCAAGAAACTAAACATGTTATTAGGAAATCAGGAAACTTCCTCGATATAACTCAACTCATAAGCTTCCGGGATTTCCGCACCAAAAGTTGAAATAAACTGAAGCGGTGGCTTACCTGAGGTGTGCAACACGCGTACTAGCCGAGAGCTCCGCAATGTTGGGTGCCGAAAATAGAACTGGCCCAAGGAAGGGCTGGTCGTGGTGACTCTAGAAGAAACAAAGGTGCTTGGGGTCATCACGTGGCAAGGCGAGGTCTCGAATCAAATAGAGTTAACAGAAAGGCTTCTTTGCTCAATATAACAAATTTTATGATTTGATTGCATTATTTGAAAATTTGAAAATTTAATTATACCTTGGTGACGAGTTTTAAAATTTCTGGTACACTTATCCTAATTAAAAATAGAGAAGCTGGAGTCATTTTTTTTTTCCACAATGCACTAAGTAAATAAGCCACCGCACCACGATAGTTTTTACGTTATAATTTTAATAGATAGGATTTACAGAAATAGAGGCATTATTTATGATTTTCATAGAGTTATTATTTACATATGACAATTACCGTGAAAATTGCATTGTCATTAACAGATGCGATGAAACTATAGTGAACTATAAATTATATTATTTGAATGGTCTATGGTCATAAGAACTGATGTCAAAGGAGTAAGGAATGTTGGGTGTTTGTAATGGTAACAATGACTTTAAATTAGTGAATTGATAGAGGGAAATTTCAGAGGCCTATCCATTTCAAAGAGCTTCTATCCTGACTAGGGTTTGTACCAAGGAAACGACGTGAAGCATGATTGTTAGGGGAAAAAAAATCATACATATTGCCTTTTATCCCGCTAAAATATATTGAAGTCTAAAGGAAAGTCTCCCTAATAAATTCTTATGACACTTCTAACTGTTTCATTAATCAATGATTCGCATGCGTGGTCATCACGTTTATATCTCCGGTCTTTTACAAGTCCATGACACACACATTGCACTTCCTCCGTCATGAAGTTCACGGCTCACTTACATTGAAAACAAACATATGTTACTAGGTACAACTAATAATTAAAAATTCAATATACGAATGATTTGATTCGGATGAATGATCGAAACCCACGCGTGGCTTATTTTACCGACATGAACATCCTCACTTAAACACTATCATTGTGTAGGGCGATCCTATATTTTGCATAAATTTTTATATAAGTGGTTAAACACTTGCACTTGCAACTTACGAATCGCTAATGAATAGTGAGAACTGGGGGAGATAAAAATCCACGCACCAGTAGGGCTGGGCACTACATCATGTCGACCCACGCGTTAAGCCCAGGTCAGGTTTTTCAAAAAATTTAATTATAATTATTCGATGAAAAAGAAAATCCACAAAATGAGACAAACTGAGTCTAAGCCTTTTCAATGTTCTTTACTTTCAAAAAGACAATATCAATCATGTGAAAAATCAAAACAGATAGAAAACAGCCGGTGTGATTTGTTTTATTGATCCCTTTTATAGTTAGGGGATCCCCGTTCTTGTTTCTTTAGTACCTTTAGTGGTTCTACGAAATTCATATTAACTGCATTGAGGAATAATTCAAGACACATAAGGGCCCTAACCAAATTTTGATTGGAAACTAGGCATTTTTTAGTTTTCACCTTTGGTTACTGGTCGATCCACCAGAATGGAATGAGATATGAATCTCTCGAGATCTTTTTCTCAAATATTCAAAATAACAAAATTAATTAAGGAAAATTAATGAAAAACACCCATTTAATAAAACCAAATTGAAATGCAAGTGCAGTTTCACATAATTTGAAAAGAAAATTACACATCTCTAAGAACAATTACACACAAATTACACCAAAAGAGAATTTCTAATAAATTCGGTGTCTTCCGTATTGTGTCCTTCACTATTCTCCGGATGATACAGTGTTGTCATTGTCTTCTTGTTCATGTTGGGTGGATTCCTCTAGCAATCACACTTTACCACAGCCACTCCTAAATTTTTCATAGATAAGCTGGAACTATTGTCTACAAAGATCCATTGGCTAACACCAAACTTGGACTCCATTGATACCATAGACACTGATGAATTAGTAAATCAAGAGTCATGGTGGAAAAAATCGAAAAGCTCTTCCCTTCCATCATTTGAGTACCTTGAAGTTGTCTTCACCAACTCTATCAATGAATTTGTAGATCTTTACCAAGACCTAACAAAAACCTATGGGGTGCTCTTATTCCTACAAAGCAATGACCATATAGGTTTCTAGGCACTACTCAATGAGGGTGTTGTCTCTGTCTATGGGGAAAAACTCGTCTCATGGAATTGACTAGTGTGCGCATTATACATATTTCGATGGCTACTCATTGCCATTGCCAAAATTTGTTCCTCTTGGACCTCCTCACCCATTCCCAAATCTTCATGATATCGAACAAGGAGAGTTTTGAGCCCCTCCAACTTGAATCTTAGATCCAAAAATGTCCAAAAAAAGGCACAATATATTTTTAATATTTGAGGAATTTCACCTTCATCGCAACTATTGTTGTGACACCAGATATTACTTGCGTTATGCATATTTTCTTGCCTTGATTTGGGTCAAGTAGAGAATTTTGGACAAAATTTCACCTGCTCCAATAGCTGGCCAGTGAAGATTTGGCTTGCCGGTAAGCTCAGGCACTTATTTGATACTAAATTGGCTACTTCATGTCCTTATTTGAAAGAATGTCCATTTAGACCCTCTTTTGACAAAACAGCTAAATTCATAAGCCCTTATTTGAAATTTTCACTTTTAATTATATCCATATGTGTTTTATAAGTAAAGGTACGAGTTTTATTTACTAACATAGGCTTGGAGCAGATACGCAAAAATAAGAATCAGTGAAGTTGGAATCATTTTCTCCCACAAAGAACTGAATAAATGAGCCAACAAAAAAAAATAGTTTTTACATTATCATTGAAATAGACAGGATTTATGGGGAAAAAATGGCATCATCTATGGTTTTCATGAAGTTAATTTCTACGTATGACTATTATCGTGAAAATTACATTGTCATTCATAGATGTGATGAAACTATAGATTATGGTTTGAACTTTATTATTTAAATGGTGTACGCTATTAGGACTAATGAAGGAGGAAGGAATGCTTGTGTGCTTGTTATTGTAAAATCGATTTTAAATCATTGCTTTGATATAGCGAAATTTCGGAGGCATATCACTTCCAAGAGCATTCTTACTAGGGTTTACACCAAGGAAACAACGTAAAACGCACTCCTTATAAAGAATATCTGATGCATTAGCTGAATTTTCAAAATGTGCTGAAGTCTACAAGTAAGTCTCCTCAGTCAATTCTTATGATGCTCCTAACCACTTGATTAAACAATGATTTGCTTGATTTTTACGTTAACGTCTCCAGCTTTTATTAAAGTCAAGTCTATGACACATATCGCACTTCCATCGTTAAGTTCACATCTATCTTTCATTGAAAATACAATAAAGCATGTACACCATAAAACTAATAATTTTCTTGTAAATTTAAAAATTCATGGTGAATATGATTTGGTTTAGGTCCATGATCGAAAACCTCGTGTGGCTAATTTCAAGAACATGAACATTCTCGCTTAGAACTATCGTAGTGTTGGCGATCCTAAATTTTGCTTAAGCTTTTATATATTTGGTTGAAGACTTGCGCTTCCAATATCATCGATGAAAAGAGAGAATTAGGGGAGATAGAAATCCACACACCAGTAGGGCTGGGCACTAGGTCATGCTGGGCACAATCCAAGTTTTTTTTTTTTTGGTAAGGTGGGCACAATCCAAGTTTCTTAAAAGAAATTTCAAAAATTTCCTAATGACCATTGATGGAAATGAATGAAAACCACCAATCCAATTGAAGTAAATTATAATACAAGTACAATTTCAAATATTATGAAAAATGAAATTATATATATCTTGTGAGTCGTGTCCCTCATTATGATTTGGATGATATGCTGTCATCGTTGTCCACTAGTTCATGTTAGGCACATTCATCTGGACTTACAAAAATCAATCATGCTTCACAACAGTCATTTTTAAATTTTTCGTAGAGAAGCTAGGCCTATTGTCCTTCAAGATCCGTTAGCTAGTACTGCACATGGACTCTAGTACCGTAGACACTAGTGGCTCTCATCTTTTTCGACCAGGAGCAGAAAGCTTGTTCCCAAGTAAGTCACCCACTTATTGGTAGATGAAAACCAAGACCTAGTAAAAGGCTAGGGCTGTTCCTCTTCTTAAGAAGCAAAAACCATACAAGTTTTTAGAAGAGCGCCATCTTCGTCCATGGGGTAAAACTTGTCATATCGAATCGATTTGGCATGTGCAGCAGGCATGTCCTGGAGTTGACTCATCACCTGCACCAAAATCCATTCCACTTGAACCTCCTTACCTTGTCACCAATTTTCGTGATATTTAACAATGAGAACTTCGGCCCCTTTCAATTTGAACGTCAAGGTCAAAACAGTGGATGGAGAGAGAGAGAGAGAGAGAGAGAGAGAGAGAGAGAGAGAGAATGTCTTTCAATATTAGAGGAACTTCGCCTTCATAGTGCTAATTGCGGAGCATATGTTCTCTTTGTTATGTGGTCAATGGACAAGTAATCACCCTTCTAATTACTATATTTGAATGGCACGTACCTCAACTCATCTCTGTTATATGTGAAGCAAATTTACTGTGAGATTTCAATAATACATTTTTGCACAATAACTTCATAAACAACAATGCTTGCTATATGTATTGTCATAAGTAATTTACATTATCGATAAAACCTTGAATTGAAAATATCAAAGTAATTTATGTGCAATCCATATGGTCTTCACAATCAAAATTTGAATTTAATTAACGCTGTGTATTTGATAATAATGTGAATTTATATTCCAAAGTTACTCAAATCCATAAATATAGTGCCTTCTTTACATGATTCAAGTTTTGTTCTTTTTCCATACACATGGTGTGGGCTCTTTTGTTATTAGTACAGAGGTTGACCTCATAGAGCAATTTATGAGGTCCCTTGTCTGAAAAGGGTTTTCTTGCACAAGCTCCACAAATCGTGCGATACATGCGAAAATCAAATTATCATCACTCATTAGGATATGCCGCAGATGGCGTTAGTCCTTGCATGACTATGGGATTGCTTTAACAACTGGCATGTACAAAAACAGATATGCGCAATGGTAAGAACAATTGTATGAATATCGTCCACATCGCTTGACAATGGGTTGTGTATTCTCTTTATATTCATGTAACTTAATAGTTAGTGCTATCTCCTTTGCATATGTGTGTCCATCCCCATCGGTCAAATTCTACATGTTGCTCTTAATCCGGCTTGCAAGTGAGAGGATGTGTTGAAATATGGTCCCACATTGCTTGACAGTTTACCTATAGACTCTTTATTGGACTTTCTAACTCAACTTACAATTTGGTTGCAAGTAGAAATTTTTCTACATTGGCAGATTAAATAGGTTGTAATTAGATTGTTGAAAGGTTTTAAAGTACAAAATAATAAACAACATAAAGACTTTGAAGTCCCATTGTACTTGATGGCTTGATCGGACGGGTCTTGGAGGGCATTGACTTAGAAATATTGAATCATGCTTTAGGATATGGAAAAGATTGAGTGCATTTTCCTTGTGAATCAAATCAAGAGATCCGTTTGGCCCAAATCTAGCACTTACGTATTCATTGAAACCTAAGTTGGGATATTGCGAACAACCATGGCAATGCTACACCAGCTTTTGGGAAATTTATTGAAAATGTCTTAAATCTATTGTACTGATGCTAAATTTATCCCAAATCTTTCGATTTAGCCAATTTAGTTCTAAATATTTTGATAATTAGTCAATGTGGTCCTACGGTCAATTTTGGTCGGAAAATGCTGACGTGCATGCTGGTCGTCTTATATGACATGACCGACACTAGCATGAACAATTTTTATAGCTAATTTAATTTTTTATGTTTTCTTTTGTTCTTTCCGTTTTCATTTTCTTTTTTTTTTTCCTTTTTCCTTTTTTCTTATTTCCCTCCGCCGATGCACGGCCTCGATAGTGGCCGGCCAAGGTCACGGGCCCTCGTGTAGTGGCCAATGAAGGTTGCTGGCCATCATTGAAAGTGTTCTCCAAGGCACATTCCCAAATCAACATTGAAAATTGTTGAAAGTTTTTATACACATGTGATCTCTCTCCATGCTTTTGCGTTAACTTTCTAATATGATATCAGAGTTAACTTCTACTTGATTTTATTTTATGTATGTGTCCACCTCATGTATCAAATTCCACGAGTTTGTGTGTTCTTTATTTACATTAAAGCAACTTAAGTTTTGGGTTGGACATTCTAAAAATTAATGAACAGCTTAAATTCCTTGATGTCTCTAACAATTATTGACGGGAAGTTGAACTCTTGAAAAACTTGAGACACTAGCAAGTCCCAAGTTTGAGTTGGAACCAATTTAGAAATTGAACATCACATATAGTCTTCACATTCAAAATGTGAATTTAATTGACGTTGTGCATTTGATAATAATGTGAATTTATACTCTAAAGTTACTCAAATCTATAAATATAATTTCTTTACATGATTCAAGTTTTGTTCTTTTTTCACACACATGGTGTGCGCTCTTTGTTATTAGTATAAAGATTGACCTCATAGAGCAATTTATGAGGTCCCTTGTCTGAAAAGGTTTTTTTTTTTTTTGGCATAACTACGAGATTGCTTTACCGACTGGCACGCACAAAAAATGATAGGCACGATAGTAAGAAAAAATGTTGAAGTATTGTCCACATCGCTTGACAATGGGTCGTGTACACTCTTTATATTCATGTAACGTAATAGCTAGTGCCATCTCCTTTTCATATGTGTGTCCATCCTCATCAGTCAAATTTCACATGTTGCTTCCAGTCCGGCTTACAAGCGAGAGGATGTGTTGAAATATGGTCCCACCTTGGTTGACAATTGACCTATAGACTCTTTATTGGATTTCTATCTTAACTTACAATTTGGTTGCAAATAGAAATTTTCTACATTGGTAGATAAAATAGGTTGTAATTAGATTGTTGAAAGGTTTAAAGTATGAAATAATAAACGACATAAAGACTTTGAAGTCTCATTGTACTTGATGAGTTGACAAGACGGGTCTTGGAGGGCATTGAGTTGGAAATATTGAATCATGCTTTAGGATATAGAAAAGATTGAGTGCATTTTCCTTGTGAATCAAACCAACGGATCCGTTTGACCCAAACCTAGTACTTATGTATTCATCGAAACCCTAGTTGGGAAATTGCGAAGAACTACGGCATTATGCACTAGTTTTTGGGAAATTTATTGAAAATGTCTTAAATTTGTTATATGGATGCCAATTCAATCACAAACTTTTCGATTTGGCCAATTTAGTTCTAGACATTTTAATAATTCACCAGTGTAGTCTTACAATCAATTTTGGTTGGAAATTGCTGACATGCACGCTGGCCATCTTATGTGGCATGATTGATACTAATATGAACAATTTTTACAATTATTTTAATTATTTTAATTTTTCTGCTTTTATTTTCTCTCCTTTTTCATTTTTCATTTTTCCTTTTTCTTATTTCCCTCCGCCGAGCCATAGCCTCGATGCCTGTCCTTGCCCAGTGGCCAATGAAGGTTGCCAGCCATCATTGAAAATGTTCTCCAAGGCATGTCCCTAAAACCAACATTGAAAATTATTGAAAGTTTTTGTACACGTGATCTCTCTCCATGCTTTCACGTTGACATTCTAATATGATATCAGAGTCAACTTTTACTTGATTTTATTTTATGTATGTGTCCACCTCATGTATCAAATCCCACAAGTCTGTGTGCTCTTTATTTACATTAAAGTAACTTAAGTTTTGGGTTGGACATTCTAAAAATTAACGGACAATTTAAATTCCTCGATGTCTTTGACAATTATTAGCGGGAAGTTGAACTCTTGAAAAACTTGAGACACTAGCAAGTACTAAGCTTGAGCTGGAACCAATTTAGAAAATGAACATCACATATAGTCTAAAGTTACTCATATAGGCTTCACATTGAAATTATCAAAGTAATTTACGTGCAATCCATATAATCTTCACATTCAAAATTTGAATTTAATTAACGTTGTGTATTTCATAATAATGTGAATTTATACTCTAAAGTTACTCAAATCCATAAATATAGTACCTTCTTTACATGATTCAAGTTTTGCTATTTTTTCACGCACATAGTGTGTGCTCTTTTGTTATTATTATAGAGATTGACCTCACAGAGCAATTTATGAGATCCCTTGTCTGAAAGGGTTTTTTTTTTTTTTTTTTTTTTTTGCACAAGCTCCACAAATCGTGCGATACATGTGAAAATCAAGTTATCATCACTCATTAAGATATGCCGCAGATGGCGTTAGTCTTGGCATGACTACAAGATTGCTTTACCAACCGGCATGTACAAAAAATGATAGGCACAATAATAAGAACAATTGTTGAAATATCATCCACATCGCTTGACAATGGGTTGTGTATGCTCTTTATATTTATGTAACCTAATAGCTATCTCCTTTGCATATTTGTGTCCATCCTCATCAGTCAAATTCTACATGTTGCTTCTAATCTGGCTTACAAGTGAGAGGATGTGTTGAAATATGGTCCCACGTTGCTTGACAATTGACCCTATAGACTCTTTATTGGATTTTCTATCTCAACTTACAATTTGGTTGCAAATAGAAATTTTCTACATTGGTAGATAAAATAGGTTGTAATTAGATTGTTGAAAGGTTTAAGTACAAAAGAATAAATGACATAACTTAACCAAAAAAAAAAGAATAAATGACATAAAGACTTTGAAGTCTCATTGTACTTAGATGGATTGACCGGACAAGTCTTGAAGGGCATTGAGTTGGAAATACTGAATCATGCTTTAGGATATAGAAAAGATTTAGTATCTTTTCCTTATGAATCAAACCAAAATTCGTTTGACCGAAACCTAGCACTTATGAATTCACCAAAACCCTAGTTGGGCAATTGTGAAGAACTATGGCATTTTGCACTAGCTATTGGGAAATTTATTCAAAATATCTTAAATCTATTGTATGGATGTCAATTCAATCACAAACCTTTCGATTTGGCCAACTTAATTCTAAACATTTTGATAATTCACCAATGTAGTCTTAAAACCAATTTGGCTAGAAATTGCTAATGTGCACACTAGCCATCTTATGTGGCATGATTGACATTAAGGTAAACAATTTTTACAATTATTTTAAATTTTTAAATTTTTTCCATTTTTATTTTCTTTCCTTTTTCCTTTTTTTCCTTTTTCTTCTTTCCCTTCGCCAGTTCACGGCCTCGATAGTGGCCGGTGGAGGTTATCAACCCTCGTCCAGTGGCCAATGAAGGTTGCCGGCCATCATTGAAAGTGTTCTCCAAGGCACATCCCCAAAACCAACATTGAAAATTGTTGAAAGTTTTTATACACATGTGATCTCTCTCCATTATTTCCTGTTGACTTTCTAATATGATATAAGAGTCAGCTTCTGCTTGATTTTATTTCACATATGTATCCACCTTGTGTATCAAATTCCATGAGTTTATGTGCTCTTTATTTACATTAAAGCAACTTAAATTTTGGGTTAGACATTCAAAAATTAATGAACAGCTTAAATTCCTTGATGTATCTGACAATTATTGGGGGGAAGTTTTTTTTTTTTTTTTTTTTTTTGGTCAGTCCTACTCTATGCCTATTCTACACTCACTCTCAGACTCTTGCCCTACCTCTTGCAGGGCGTGGGAGTCGAAACCCACTCCTGAAACTTACGCGTCCCCACCCCATTCCCCCCTGAGAAGGTGGGGATTTGAACCCCTCATCTGCCTCTTCCATGTTGGAAGGGTGGCCACTGGGGCGAATCCCAGTGGTTTGGCGGGAATTTGAACTCTTGAAAAACTTGAGACACTAGCAAGTCTAAGCTTGAGCTGGAACCAATTTAAAAAGTGAACGTCACATAGACGCTGATGGGTCAGTAAATCAAGAGCCATAGTGGAAAAATTGGAAAAATGGCGGATCTTCTCTTCCATCATTTCAAAGTCGACGTTGTCTTCGTCAATTCTATCAATGTACTCATAGATCAAGACCAAGACCTAACAAAAGGTTGTGGGGTGGTCTTCTTCTACGAATCAAGGATCATATAGGTTCTAGGCACTGTTTGATGAGCATCTCTGTAAACTCGTCGTATCGAATCAATTGGTGTATGTTGTATACATATTTTGGAGGGGAAAAGTCCCAAAAAAAAGTCCTAAATCTTTTGTCTTTGTGCTGATTTAGTCCTAAACCTTTTTTTGGTGTGATTTAGTCCTAAATCTTTTTACTTTGTGCCAATTTAGTTCTTTTCAGTCAATTTTGGCAAGATTTTGCTAACTGGATGCTGGTTGGCTGACGTGGCCTGATTTGCGCTGACGTGGATAACTTTTAATAATAATTTTTTTTTTTGATATTTTGATATTTCCTTTTTTTGATTTTTTGATTTTTTGATTTGATTTTTCTCTTTTTCTTTTTTTCTTCTCCTCTTCTTCCTCCAACCGGTCCCCAGACCTTGGTGACCGGCCAGAGGCGACAACCGGTGAGATCGAGGTCGACCTTGCCGGCCACCTTGCAAGTGGCCGCAAGGGCGGCAAGATTCGCCCTCACTAGATTTGGAGAGGATTGAGCCTCGCCCATGGCCAACGAGGGCGAGGGCGAGGGAGAGGAGGCGGCCTCGCTACAGTCACGCCGTCCCCTGCTCACGTGCCTGTCCGCACGTCTTCGCTTCTCGCAATTGTCACCCGCGCCCTACTCGCCGTTTGCCGGAGCTAATCCAGCCGCCTGCCGTCATCGTCGAGCTGGCCTTGCGCCGAGCTGGCGGGGCTCACCCTTGCTGGCCATGGGCGAGGCTCGACCCTTGCTAGATCCGGCGAGGGTGAGCCTCGCCGCCCAGGCCTCAAGGGCAGCCTCGCGCTAGGGGGACGAGGCTCGCCCTTGCCGGATCTGGCGAGGTTGAGCCTCGCTGGCGCTCGCCAGATCCGGTGAGGGCGAGCCTTGCCGCCCAGCGCGAGGCCACCCTCACAGCCACTGGCAAGGTGGCCGGCGAGGTCGTGGTCGACCTTGCCGACCGTTGCCTTTGGCCGATCGCCTAGGTCCAGTGACCGAGTAGAGGAAGAAGAGGAGAAGAAAAAGAAAAAGAAAAAAATAAAAAAGAAAAAATAAAAAATAAAAAGAAAAATAAAAAATTCAAAAAAATAAAAATATTATTAAAAGTTGTCCACATCAGTGCCGATAAGACCATGTCGGTTGGCTAGTGTTCAATCAGCAAAATTTGGCCAAAATTGACCGGAAAGGACTGAATTGGCACAACGTAAAAAGATTTATGACTAAATCGGCACCAAAAAAAGGTTTAGGACTAAATCGGCACAAAGACAAAAGGTTTAGGACTTTTTTGGCACTTTTCTCTATTTTGGAGGCTACTCATTGCCATCACCAATATCTATTCCACTTGGATCTCCGACCTAATCCCAATTTTCGTGATCTTGAACAATGAGAGTTTCAAGCGCCTCCAATTTGAACCTCATATTCATAAATGTCCAAAAAAATTAAAAGAAACGGACGCAAATGCGGAGCATATATTTTCTTCCTATTCTCTATCTCACGTGTTCAATGGACGGTTAATTACTTTTTTAATTAACGTATTTAAAAGGCTCGGACCTGAACTCATCTCTATCATATGTGAAGCAAATCTAGTGGGGGATTTCAGTAATACATTTTTGCAAAAGAATTATATGAATACCAATGCTTGCTATATTTTGTATTGTAATAAGAAATTTTTCATTATCGACAAAACCTTGATAACCTTGAATTAAAAATATCAAGGTAATTCACGTGTATCCCACATAGTCTTCCACATTCAAAATTTAAATTTAATTAACATCGTGCGTTTGATAATAATTTGGATTTATGTTTTTGAAGTCCAAAAACATTCCTCTTCGAAGGTTTCCATTGTCTACGACAGCTTTCAGCCAAAGTTTTCTTTGGTGGGGCCCCAACCAAACTTTACTTGCTTTCTTGACCACTTGACGCGCCTTGCAACGCGCGACATGGAATCTTCATAAGTCACTTTAGGTGGCTAGCGATCAGAGGATAGACTCAGAAAAGACGTTAATTTCCTCCTTATTTCTTTTTCTACAATTTTTTGTGAATTTAAAAAGATCATATTTCTTGAAGGAAGCGTCGCTTTGCCATTATAAAAGGAAGTTCTCAGGTTCATTTTAAAGCACAATGGCGTCCTACTTCTACACTAACTTCGTGCCCACGCTCTTGCATGCACTCTTTGTCTTTCAAGCCTTGGAATTCTGTTATCCCCATGTCTTAACAAATGTAAACTGTATTGGCGCTGAGAGGGAAGCTCTTTTGAAGTTCAAGCAGGATCTCATCGATCCTTTGAGAAATTTGTCGTCGTGGACCGGCAAACGTTGTTGTGAGTGGGAAGGAGTCAAATGCAACCACAAGACTAGTCATGTCTCGCAGCTCAATCTAATTGATCGTGGTCTGGAAGGTAAAATAGATCTTGCTCTTAGCGAATTGAGGCGTCTAAAGTATCTAAGACTCAGGAACAATAATTTCAATGGTCATCTACCCAATCAATGTGGGAATTTCAAACATCTTGAATTCCTTTCTCTTTCACATAACTCGATTTTAGGTCGTATTCCTTCTACTATTGTTCAATTAGCATCTCTAAGATATTTGGACCTCTCTTATAAAAATTTGAGTGGGAACATCCCTGAAAGCATTGGGCAGCATTGCAATCTAGAGCTGATGCACTTTGGTAATAATCAATTGCATGGAGTTGTTAACGAACTTCACTTGGCGAATCTCACCAACTTGACCCAGTTGAGTTTACAATCGAATGAGCTTGTTATAAATGTTAGCACATCTTAGGTTCCTCTTTTCCAAACAATATTCATTGACTTGTCAAGTTGCAAAATGGGTCCAGAATTCTCAAACTAGCTTCAAACTCAGAGGAACATTTCGGTGTTGTACATGTCAAATGCTAGCATATCAGGTGAAGTTCCCCATTGGTTACCTGACATTATATCTAATATTGAATTGTTAGATCTATCGGGCAATATGCTCAGAGGTAACAATTTTCAAATTATGGGAAAAAAAGATGCCTCAATTAAAATTGGTATCACTTTTTAAAATAACCTCAATGTTGACGTTCCAAATTCATTATGTATGTTATATGCATGTTATATGATTTGTTATTCATTAAGGTTCTCAAATTCCTTTTGCTTTCACATTGGTCAATTTCAGGTCCTATTCCTTCTACCATCGGTCAATTGTCATTTCTGAGACTTTTGGACCTCTCTTCTAATGATTTGAGCGGGAACATTCCAAAAAGTATTGGGTGGCTATCAAATCTAGAGCTGATAGACTTTAGTAATAATCAATTGGATGGAGTTGTTAATGAACTTCACTTGGCAAATCTCACCCGCTTGACCCACTTGAGTTTACAATCGAATGAGCTTGTTATAAATGTTAGCGCATCTTGGGTTCCTCCTTTCCAAATAATATTCATTGACTTGTCAAGCTGCAAAGTGGGTCTAGAATTCCCAAATTGGTTTCATACTCAGAGGAACATTTCAACGTTGTACATGTCAAATGCGAGCATCTCAGGTGAAGTTCCCCATTCGTTACCTAACGTTGTGTTTACTATTGAATTGCTAGATCTCACAGGCAATATGCTCATAAGTAACACGTCAAAAATCATTAAAAAAAAGATGCTACAATTAAAGTTGGTGTCAATTTCTACAAATAACCTCACTGGTGACATTCCAAATTCATTATGCATGTTCTATGAATTGTTATTCATTTAAAGTTCTCAAATTCCTTTCGCTTTCACATCACTCGATTTTAGGTCCTATTCCTTCTACCATCGGTCAATTATCATCTTTGAGACAGTTGGACCTCTCTTCTAACAATTTAAGTGGGAACATTCCAAAAAGTATTGGGCGAATATCCAATCTAGAGCTTATGGACTTTAGTAACAATTGATTGGATGGAGTTGCTAACGAACTTCATTTGGCAAATCTCACCAGCTTGACATAGTTGAGTTTACGGTCGAACCAACTTGTTATAAATGTTAGCGCATCTTGGGTTCCTCCTTTCCAAATAAAAATCATTGACCTCTCAAGTTGCAAAGTGGGACCAGAATTCCTAAGCTAGCTGTGAACTTAGAGGAACATTTTGGAGTTGTACATGTCAAATACTAGCATATCAGGTGAAGTTCTCCATTAGCTACCTAACATTATATATACTATTGAATTGTTAGATCTCTTGGGCAATATGTTGAGAGGTAACATTTTTTGAACTATTGGAAAAAAAAAATGCCACAATTAAAGTTGGTTTCACTTTCTACAAATAACCTCAGTGGTGACATTCCAAATTCATTATGCATGTTATATGAATTGTTATTCATTAAAGTTCTCAAATTCCTTTTGCTTTCACATTACTCGATTTCAGGTCCTATTCCTTCTACCATCGGTCAATTATCATCTCTGAGACATTTGAGTCTCTCTTATAACAATTTGAGTGGAAACATTCCTGAAAGTATTGGGCGACTATCCAATTTAGAGCTGATGAACTTTGGTTATAATCAATTGGATGGAGTTGTTAATGAACTTCACTTGGCAAATCTCACCCGCTTGACCCACTTGAGTTTACGATTGAATGAGCTTGTTATAAATGTTAGCGCATCTTGGGTTCCTCCTTTCCAAATAATATTCATTGACTTGTCAAGCTGCAAAGTGGGTCCAGAATTCCCAAATTGGTTTCAAACTCAGAGGAACATTTCAACGTTGTACATGTCAAATGCGAGCATCTCAGGTGAAGTTCCCCATTCGTTACCTAACGTTGTGTTTACTATTGAATTGCTAGATCTCATAGGCAATATGCTCATAAGTAACATGTCAGAAATCATCAAAAAAAAGATGCTACAATTAAAGTTGGTGTCAATTTCTACAAATAACCTCACTGGTGACATTCCAAATTCATTATGCATGTTCTATGAATTGTTATTCATTTAAAGTTCTCAAATTCCTTTCGCTTTCGCATCACTCGATTTTAGGTCCTATTCCTTCTACCATCGGTCAATTATCATCTTTGAGACAGTTGGACCTCTCTTCTAACAATTTAAGTGGGAACATTCCAAAAAGTATTGGGCGAATATCCAATCTAGAGCTTATGGACTTTAGTAACAATTGATTGGATGGAGTTGCTAACGAACTTCATTTGGCAAATCTCACCAGCTTGACATAGTTGAGTTTACGGTCGAACCAACTTGTTATAAATGTTAGCGCATCTTGGGTTCCTCCTTTCCAAATAAAAATCATTGACCTATCAAGTTGCAAAGTGGGACCAGAATTCCTAAGCTAGCTGTGAACTTAGAGGAACATTTTGGAGTTGTACATGTCAAATACTAGCATATCAGGTGAAGTTCTCCATTAGCTACCTAACATTATATATACTATTGAATTGTTAGGTCTCTTGGGCAATATGTTGAGAGGTAACATTTTTTGAACTATTGGAAAAAAAAAATGCCACAATTAAAGTTGGTTTCACTTTCTACAAATAACCTCAGTGGTGACATTCCAAATTCATTATGCATGTTATATGAATTGTTATTCATTAAAGTTCTCAAATTCCTTTTGCTTTCACATTACTCGATTTCAGGTCCTATTCCTTCTACCATCGGTCAATTATCATCTCTGAGACATTTGAGTCTCTCTTATAACAATTTGAGTGGAAACATTCCTGAAAGTATTGGGCGACTATCCAATTTAGAGCTGATGAACTTTGGTTATAATCAATTGGATGGAGTTGTTAATGAACTTCACTTGGCAAATCTCACCCGCTTGACCCACTTGAGTTTACGATTGAATGAGCTTGTTATAAATGTTAGCGCATCTTGGGTTCCTCCTTTCCAAATAATATTCATTGACTTGTCAAGCTGCAAAGTGGGTCCAGAATTCCCAAATTGGTTTCAAACTCAGAGGAACATTTCAACGTTGTACATGTCAAATGCAAGCATCTCAGGTGAAGTTCCCCATTCGTTACCTAACGTTGTGTTTACTATTGAATTGCTAGATCTCATAGGCAATATGCTCATAAGTAACATGTCGAAATCATCAAAAAAAAGATGCTACAATTAAAGTTGGTGTCAATTTCTACAAATAACCTCACCTTTGGTGACATTCCAAATTCATTATGCATGTTCTATGAATTGTTATTCATTTAAAGTTCTCAAATTCCTTTCGCTTTCGCATCACTCGATTTTAGGTCCTATTCCTTCTACCATCGGTCAATTATCATCTTTGAGACAGTTGGACCTCTCTTCTAACAATTTAAGTGGGAACATTCCAAAAAGTATTGGGCGAATATCCAATCTAGAGCTTATGGACTTTAGTAACAATTGATTGGATGGAGTTGCTAACGAACTTCATTTGGCAAATCTCACCAGCTTGACATAGTTGAGTTTACGGTCGAACCAACTTGTTATAAATGTTAGCGCATCTTGGGTTCCTCCTTTCCAAATAAAAATCATTGACCTATCAAATTGCAAAATGGGACCAGAATTCCTAAGCTAGCTGTGAACTTAGAGGAACATTTTGGAGTTGTACATGTCAAATACTAGCATATCAGGTGAAGTTCTCCATTAGCTACCTAACATTATATATACTATTGAATTGTTAGGTCTCTTGGGCAATATGTTGAGAGGTAACATTTTTTGAACTATTGGAAAAAAAAAATGCCACAATTAAAGTTGGTTTCACTTTCTACAAATAACCTCAGTGGTGACATTCCAAATTCATTATGCATGTTATATGAATTGTTATTCATTAAAGTTCTCAAATTCCTTTTGCTTTCACATTACTCGATTTCAGGTCCTATTCCTTCTACCATCGGTCAATTATCATCTCTGAGACATTTGAGTCTCTCTTATAACAATTTGAGTGGAAACATTCCTGAAAGTATTGGGCGACTATCCAATTTAGAGCTGATGAACTTTGGTTATAATCAATTGGATGGAGTTGTTAATGAACTTCACTTGGCAAATCTCACCCGCTTGACCCACTTGAGTTTACGATTGAATGAGCTTGTTATAAATGTTAGCGCATCTTGGGTTCCTCCTTTCCAAATAATATTCATTGACTTGTCAAGTTGCAAAGTGGGTCCAGAATTCCCAAATTGGCTTCGAACTCAGTGGAACATTTCAACGTTGTACATGTCAAATGCTAGCATCTCAGGTGAAGTTCCCCATTCGTTACCTAACATTGTGTTTACTATTGAATTGCTAGATCTCACGGGCAATATGCTCAGAAGTAACATGCCAGAAATTATTAAAAAAAGATGCTACAATTAAAGTGGGTGTCACTTTCTGCAAATAACCTTAGTGGTGACATTCCAAATTCATTATGCATGTTCAATGAATTGTTATTAATTTAAAGTTCTCAAATTCCTTTCCCTTACACATCACTCGATTTTAGGTCCTATTCCTTCTACCATCGGTCAATTATCATCTCTGAGATAGTTGGACCTCTGTTCTAACAATTTAAGTGGGAACATTCCAAAAAGTATTGGGCGGCTATCCAATCTAGAGCTTATGGACTTTAGTAATAATCGATTGGATGGAGTTGTTAATGAACTTCACTTGGCAAATCTCACTAGCTAGACACAAGTTGATTTTATGGTCGAATGAGCTTGTCGCAAATGTTAGTGCATCTTGGATTCCTTCCTCCTTTCCAAATAAAAATCATTGACTTATCAAGTTGCAAAGTGGGACTAGAATTCCCAAACTGGCTTCAAACTCAAAGGAACATTTTGGAGTTGTCCATGTCAAATGCTAGCATCTCAAGTGAAGTTCTTCATTAGCTACCTTACATTATATCTAATATCGAATTGTTAGATGTCTTGGGCAATATGCTTAGAGGTAACATTTTTTGAACTATTGGAAAAAAATGCCATAATTAAAGTTGGTTTCACTTTCTGCAAATAACCTCAGTGGTGACATTCCAAATTCATTATGCATGTTATATGAATTGTTATTCATTAAAGTTCTCAAATTCCTTTTGCTTTCACATTACTCGATTTCAGGTCTTATTCCTTCTACCATCGGTCAATTATCATCTCTGTGACTTTTGGATCTCTCTTCTAACAATTTGAGTGGAAACATTCCTGAAAGTATTTGGCGACTATCCAATCTAGGGCATATGGACTTTGGTGATAATCGATTGGATGGAGTTGTTAACGAACTTCACTTGGCAAACCTCACCAACTTGATCTTTTTGAGTTTACGATTGAACGAGCTTGTTATAAATGTTAGCGCATCTTGGGTTCCTCCTATCCAAATAATATTCATTCACTTGTCAAGTTGCAAAGTGGGTCCAGAATTCCCAAATTGGCTTCGAACTCAGAGGAACATTTGGGTGTTGTACATGTCAAATGCTAGCATCTCAAGTGAAGTTCCCAATTCATTAGCTAACATTGTGTTTACTATTGAATTGCTAGATCTCACGGGCAATATGCTCAGAAGTAACACGTAAGAAATTATTAAAAAAAGATGCTACAATTAAAGTTGGTGTCACTTTCTGCAAATAACCTTAGTGGTGACATTCCAAATTCATTATGCATGTTCTATGAATTGTTATTCATTTAAAGTTCTCAAATTCCTTTCGCTTTCACATCACTCGATTTTAGGTCCTATTCATTCTACCATCGGTCAATTATCATCTTTGAGACAGTTGGACCTCTCTTCTAACAATTTAAGTGGAAACATTCCAAAAAGTATTGGGCGGCTATCCAATCTAGAGCTTATGGACTTTAGTAATAATCGATTGGATGGAGTTGTTAGCGAACTTCACTTGTCAAATCTCACCAGCTTGACACAGTTGATTTTATGGTCGAATGAGCTTGTTGCAAATGTTAGTGCATCTTGGATTCCTTCCTCCTTTCCAAATAAAAATCATTGACTTATCATGTTACAAAGTGGGACCAGAATTCCCAAATTGGCTTCAAACTCAATGGAACATTTTGGAGTTGTCCATGTCAAATGCTAGCATCTCAAGTGAAGTTCTTCATTAGCTACCTTACATTATATCTAATATCAAATTGTTAGATGTCTTGGGCAATATGCTTAGCGGTAACATTTTTTGAACTATTGGAAAAAAAAATGCCATAATTAAAGTTGGTTTCACTTTCTGCAAATAACTTCAGTGGTGACATTCCAAATTCATTATGCATGTTATATGAATTGTTATTCATTAAAGTTCTCAAATTCCTTTTGCTTTCACATTACTCGATTTCAGGTCTTATTCCTTCTACCATCGGTCAATTATCATCTCTGAGACTTTTGGATCTCTCTTATAACAATTTGAGTGGAAACATTCCTGAAAGTATTTGGCGGCTATCCAATCTAAAGCTGATGTACTTTGGTGATAATCGATTGGATGGAGTTATTAAGGAACTTCACTTGGCAAATCTCACCAACTTGATCTTTTTGAGTTTACGGTGGAACCAGCTTGTTATAAATGTTAGCGCATCTTGGGTTCCTCCTTTCCAATTAGAAGGCATTTACTTGTCAGGTTGCAAATTGGGTCCAGAATTCCCAAATTGGCTTCGAACTCGAGGAACATTTTGGATTTGTACATGTCAAATGCTAGCATCTCGTGTGAGGTTCCCTGTTGGTTACCTGACATTTTATCTAATATTAAATTCTTAGATCTCTCAAGTAATATGCTTAGAGGCAACATATATGAAATTATTGGAAAAAAGATGCCACAATTAAAGATGGGGATACTTTCTGCAAATAACTTCAGTGGTGACATTCCAAAGTCATTATGCATGTCACATGAATTGCTATATCTTGATCTCTCTAAGAATCAACTATCTGGAAGACTTCCGCCATGTATGGGGATGTTGCTAAATTCTTTGCGATGGATTTCATTGGGAGACAATAAGTTAAATGGTCAGATTCCAAGCTCTCTTTGCGGTTTGAAGCATTTGAAAGTTCTAGGCCTACATAAAAATCACTTGAATGGAGTGCTTCCAAAATGTTTACTAAAGCAAGATTTGGCAATTCTTGATCTTAGTGACAATCTATTTACTGGTAGAATACCTCCATTCAATTCTAGACTATTTGGGGTAATCGATCTTAGCAAAAATTACTTCATTGGGGACATTCCTTTACACCTATGTCAACTTCATAAACTCCAGTATCTAAGCCTAGCCCATAACAACCTTTCTGGAGTCATTCCTCCTTGTTTTAGCAACTTCTCCCTAATGTGGGCCGATTCCACCGATACTTTATATTTGGACGAAATGCAAGAGGTTCCTATTATGGTTAATATAAAACGAACAAGCCTAGAATTCACCAGCTCTCTTCGATATTTATTTTCTGTTGACCTTTCGAGCAACACATTACAAGGACAAATACCGGAAGGGCTAACTAGGCTTGCTCGACTTCAAAATTTGAACCTCTCCCGAAATAAGTTGATTGGAAAAATCCCTTCAGATATTGGAAACTTGAGATATTTGGAATCACTTGATCTATCCAATAACAAGCTATCGGGTGAAATCCTTTCTAGCATATCCAAGTTAGACTTTCTAAGTTGTATGGATTTTTCGTTCAACAATTTATCTGGCCCTATTCCATCAGTCAATCATCTAAGCACTCTAGAAGATCAATCTATTTATTGCGGCAACAATGGACTTTGTGGAGCTCCTCTTTTGAAAGTTTGTCCGGGAGATGAGCATAATGAAATGGAGAGACAATATGATCACAATTCAAGCAAAGATGAATCTAATGAAGGTGGCTCTATTGTTAATTGGTTTTACTCAGGATTGGGATCGGGCTTCGCAGTGGCGCTTATGGGATTCTGCAGTATATTACATGTCAATCAATCTTGGAGGATCTCCTATTTTCGAACATTGGATAGGATTATCGAAAAATTATTGATTGGGAGGTTGATTATCATGGTTTGGTTCATGAGAGCTTTTCAATTCCAACTACGCAAATAAGAAGTTACTTAGTAAGGTAAATACACACACACACACACATATATATTCTCTCTATATTCATATTTTCTTTTTCTTATACTCATTTATTTTGTTGTTAGATGTTGCTAATTATTTCTACCATTTGCTCTCACATTTGTGAGTCACAGGTAGGGACGTTAATAGGTCAAGCCAGACTGGGTTTCCATGATACCCGACCCAACTTGAAACAATATGGGAATGCACTTAACCCTACTCGACTTGAGTTGCAAACAGCGAATAATCTGAACGATTGGGTCAGGTTGGTCTAGTATGGTTTTGGGTTCTCTCCCTCTTTTTTATTTTTAAGATGAACATATTTTCACAATGGCTAATGAGTCATTGTCTAAGCAGGTTTCACTCTTTTTCTCAACTAAGGGGCAATTTAGTGTTATTGCCTAAGCAGGTTTCACTCTTTTTCTCACATCTCAAACTTCTATTTGTTGTCGAGTCCACAGATTTATCAGAATGCCCAACTAGAAGTTCTGAATATAGTAGCTACTTGATCATGTACTCTTGTGCTGTAAATATTTGATCATAATTATTATGACATCATCAATGGTATGTCAACTTATAATAGGCTTTCACAATGCAGTCTCCACAAAAACAAACAATTGTTCATCGTATAAATTAGCAAAGCCAATATTCTAGAAGTCTAAAACCAGAAGATTTCAAAAGATGTAGCCACCGAAACATCCACAATTGGTAACTCCATCTCGATTTATTCAAAGGAAACAAAACGAACGGTCCAGTTTTGTTCGCCTACCACTCCAAGAACTTGACATGCACAACCATGGTATCCAATCGGTAGAGTTGAAATGAGTGGTTGGCAAATTCATATCCAAAGATCTGTAAATGCTAGTACGAGTACTTGGAGGGGATGAATAGGTGTGAAAACAAATTTTTGTAGAGTATAGTGTAAAACTTTACTTTTAACCTGAGTCTGTTTAACATAAGACTTTAAAAAGAAAAGATACTCTAACAATTAAATAAAGTTACAAGCAAAATAAATAAGTTTAGGGAAGAGAATAAGAACACAAGGTTTATAGTGGTTCGGCTTAATCCAAGCCTACGTCCACTCTCCCGTATTGACAGCCCACCGGTTGGATTTTAGTATGAATCAAAAGAGTCATTATAGTTTCACGTCTTTGATTCCACAGTGTAGAGACTCTGCTACACTTCCTCAAAGTTTCACAAATGTATAAACTCTCTTTTGATTACAAGTTTACGCTCAACAATTGAATTGACAAAGAACAATGAGCTTTAGACTTTGAAATTTATCTATTGTGCACACTATCGAATACCTAGAGTGTGTTTCTTATATACTCCTCCATGCCTTCATAACCGTTGGCACTTTCCGAAGGAGTTCTTCCAATCTACTCGTTGGACAGAATCAATTAGGGAGATCTCGAGTTATTTAAGGAATATGATGATAGCCCACCAATCCTGCTCGTCCATATAATCAGGATCTAGGTTTCCATAAGTAGAACCTTCCAAGTATGTTTCGCCATTCAACAGATCCAAATTACCCGGATTAACTTCAAGAATAATAGATTTCAAGATGCTATCTCCAGCCGTGAGATCTTCTTTAGTTGATCGAATCAAATCCTTAAAGAATTACTTGAATCTGGATAAGACTTCTTCGACGGTGTAGAAACTGTCAATGAGGGCAGACTTTAAGTCTTGAGTCTGGTGGTCTGGCGATCTTTAAACTTTGACGAAAGAGTCTGCAAGTCTTCAGATTAGATTGATGGAAACGTTTTGTCAGCTTCAAAACAAGTAAGGAAGTTTTCTCTAACAATCTCCTCCCTTTTGATGGTGACAAAACTTTCCTGCAGATTTGGATATTTTTGACCTGCAAGACAATACTCAAGCAAACAAAGATATCTCATAAAAATGAATGGATTAGCAAAGATAATATTAAATCTGCGTCCACAGGAGATAAGTTAGTCCTGTAAAAACAACTATCTTTGCCATGAATAGCAACAGTGCTTAAGATACCGCAAGCATTAAACGATCAAACAATCCAAATCCAAACTAGTCATAACCAAACAACCAAACAAAAGTAAAGTCAATCACAAGTCAAATCAAACAAGAGTCAAATCTCAAATCTGCACCTCATCTCCCCCTTTTTGTCAGCATTAAAAAGGTAGATACGAAAAAAGAATGGAAGAAAATTAAGATTGTTTTGGGACGCGAACAAGCTGGAAATCTCCCATCGACTGGGCAATCCCTTCCAGCTTTTTCAAATTCTCCTTTAGTTGCGCCACTTCTTCACCCTTGGCAGTTGCTTGAATTTGAAGATTAAGGGCTTGAATTTGATGATGCAAAGAAACTGAAGAGGCTTGACTGGCATTCTGCATATTTTGAACTTCGCATCCCATGGCATAAATCTGGTCTCGCATCTCCATAAGAACATCAAGCAATCTTCGAAAGTCTGCTGAGTTGTCAGTCTGAGTGCTTACCTCGGCATGATTAGTTTGAGGAGTATTTGCAGATGATGTCATTTCAGCATGAGCACCCAGATTTGGCGATGAAACCTCATGACCTTCCTTAGGAAATTGAGAGGCATATACATCTTCTGGATCTGCAGGAGAACGGCTAACATCTTCACTAGTAAAAGCAATTGAAGAGGTACCTCTTTTCTCAACAACTCCCCTCGTTTCATTGCCTTCATGTGGAGAGAAGTACTCTTCATGCTCTGTCACTTCTTGTTCTCCTCTGCCCTCTTCTTCTGTAGTTTTTTCTTCCTCTGCTTCTTTTCTCATTGATTCCCTCTCTTCACTCCTTTTCTCTGTCTCCTCTCTGTCTTGATCCTCTCTCTCCTCTCTCTCTAGAACAAAACGTTGTAAGCTTCGTAATGCAAGAGCATAAATGGTGACATCTTCCTCATCTTCTTCATCCTGCAAGATGAGTGCTCTTCTTTTCTTGGATGGAGCTGTCATGGGCTCCTTCCCTTTTTATTTTGCAGCCATAGAAACTTGATGAGTCTTGATGGGGGTTTTCTCCTTGAATCGCTCCAAAGCCTTGTTTAGCTCTTTTAGACACATTTTGGAAATCATCTTCAGTCCCACCACTGTTTGATCACAGGTTCGTACACACAAAATCTTAGGAGGCTGAATATTCAAATGTCTGAAGAACTTAGTAACAAGTGTTGAGGAAGGAAGTTGGCCATTGTCTTTCACCATTGATCTATACATGTGAAACATGATAGTGTGCGGCAGAGAGAACTTTTTGCCAGCGTTGATAGCATACATTAGCCTTGCTTTTGAGTTGGAGAAGTTAGTCTTTGAAGTCAATTTGGGTCTAAGGCAATTGATCACAATCTTGTGAAGCAAAATATTTGAGGCATTCATCCTCAAGTACGAAATTCGTCCGTCCGCCATTCCCTCCCGAACAAGCTCTACCGTCGCATGACCAACAGACACACTAATTGATTGGAATGCCCCTTTCTCTACTCCAATCACATCAGCCAATGTGTCCATATCAACTACATAGTCCTAATCTTGAACATTGAAAGAGAATCTATTCGCATCCAAGAAACTTATATTAGAATAGAAATACGCAGTAAGTTTTGGATGAGCCACTGTTGTCTTAGAACAAAATCGCTCAAGTTGAAGTAAGGTGAATTTTTTTTCGCAACTTCACGTTTAGAGAATCAAGAAAATCAAAGTCCACACTTCTTGGGTTGATCACCCCTTGCTTTAGCAACTTAGAGTAAAGTTGCTTGTGATCCTCAGAGCGAAATAAATCTGTCCTTTTGCTTCGAATATTCGCTGCAACACCCATTCTAGACTTAAAATGAGTGTACATCTTGTCATCATCATTTCCATCAGGTTGACTAAGACCTCTAACACGTGGATTGCCTGGAATATTCACAAAGGCTCTTTCTGCCGACCCCACAAGAGCAACTCCCAATCGTTCCATCGTTTGCAAAAAGTGGGTTTCATTTCGATACCCTTTCTGTTTCAAAAATTCATCAATAAAATTTAAGGGAGTACCTCCCTCCTTCAAGGCAGAGTAGAGCTTAAAGGTAAAGGCAGGCTTTTGAGTTCTTACAGGTTCTGCATCTTCAATAATTTCTTCCTCCGCTCGATGATGAATATCCGAGGTCTAGCTTGAGGAGATTGATGCGGTTGAGAATATTGTGGACTCTGTTGCTGTCTAAAAAATTCTTCTTCCTCGGTGAGGTCAAAATGCATAGGACCCTCACGCATATGTTGTGGTCCCCTATTCGTAAGCCTTGAAGACTTTCTTTGGAAAGACATTCTCATAGTCTTTGAGAGATTCCAAACTCTTTTCGCAAGAAAGATGAAATTTTTGAGGATTAAACTAGAGAGTAAAAGAGAGAAGGTGATGTTCTGTGCTTTCTAGGGTTTTGTGAGTAAAGCAGAAGAAAACAAACAGTATATAAAGCAATCGAAGTGAAGTATACGGAACGTCATAAAAGGAAAAATAGAAAATGCATTTTAAAAAATAACTGCCTTTTTGAAAATAGATAACTGTAAAAATAACTCCTTTTTCGAAAAGGAATGATTACAAAATTTGGAAAGATAACATCAATTAATTGCAGATTAATAGGCATTCGTACCTTTTCGAGATTTTTATCTAAGAGATAAAAAGGAAATGACTTACAGTCGAATGTCTTGATCTTCTGAGTCTGAGTGTCCTAAGACTTTTATCCCTGAGTCTGAGCTTCTTCAGACTTTAAGATATTAAGTCTGGAATGAATAGACTTAAATTGACTTTTCTTCAGTGGCTTCGTAAAAATGTCCGCTAGTTGATTCTTTGAGTCAATGAATTGAATCAAGACTTCTCCATTTTGAACATGGTCTCTAATAAAATGATGTCGAATCTCTATATACTTTGCTCTTGAATGAAGAATTGGATTCTTAGTGAGATTAATCGCGTTGGTGTCGTCACATTTGATCTCAGTGCATGAGTCTTCGATTCCAAAGTCTCTTAGCTGTTGTTTTATCCACAAGATTTGAGAACAACAACTTCCAAGAGCCACATACTCTGCTTTTGCTATTGAAAGAGCCACTGTACTTTGCTTCCTTGAAAACCAAGATACTGTCCTGTTATCAAGTAATTGACAAGTGTCCGAGGTGCTTTTTCTATCAATTCTACATCCAGCTAGGTCTGCGTCTGAGTATCCAAGGAGAGTAAAGTCTCATTCTTTAGGATACCAGAGACCCAAATTAGAGGTTGTTGCAACATATTTGATGATGCGTTTCGCAGCACTTAAATGAGATTCTTTGGGATCTGATTGAAATCTAGCACAAATACAAATACTAAACAAAATGTCAGGTCTAGAAGCAGTAAGATAAAGAAGTGAACCAATGATACTCCTGTATAGCTTCTGGTCAACTTTCTTTCCTCCTTCATCTTTGTCCAGCTTCGAGGAACTTGACATTGGTGTATCAGTCTTTTTGTAATTCTCCAAACCGAACTTTTTAACAAGTTCTTTAGTATATTTTTCTTGGTGAATGAAATTTCCTTCCTTCAATTGTTTTACTTGAAGTCCGAGAAAGAAGGATAGTTCATCCATCATGCTCATTTCAAATTCATTCTGCATAGACTTAGAGAATTTCTTGCACATATTTTCATTAGGTGATCCAAAAATAATATCATTAACATAGATTTGAACAAGTAAAAAGTTTTTGCTTTCTCTTTTGATAAACAAGGTAGTGTCTACTTTACCTTTAACAAAGCTCGAGAGCTTGCTTTAAGCCATATAATGCCTTTTTCAGTCTGAATACAGAGTTTGGTTTCCTTGGGTCTTCAAAACCGGGAGGTTGTTCCACATAGACTTCCTCTTGGATAAAACCATTTAGGAATGCACTCTTGACGTCCATTTGGAATAACCTAAAATTTTTATAACAAGCAAAAGCAAGTAATAATCTAATTGCTTCTAACCTTGCTACTAGTGCATAAGTCTCATCATAGTCTATCCATTCTTCTTGTGTATATCCTTTGGCCACGAGTCTTGCTTTGTTCCTTATGACTTTTCATTTCTCATTCATCTTGTTCCTAAAAACCCATTTAGCTCCAATAACAAATTTACCTTTTGGTTTAAGAGTCAATTCCCAGACATCGTTGATACTGAATTGCCTGAGTTCTTCTTGTATAGCTTCAATCAAGCTTTCATCAGATAAAGCTTTTTCTATGCTTTTGGATTCTATTTCAAAAATAAGAGCCACAACACTAGACTTTTCTCGCCTTTTGGATCTTGTATGAATCCCTTCATCAATGTCACCAATAATCTATGGGATGACTAGACTTATGCTTCCAATTGCTAGTTGGTTTGACAGACTGTTGATCGTTTTCTTCATTTGATTCTATAATGATCGTTCGTTGTTGATCTTCTGAAGTCTGAGCTGTTTTTGGGGATTTAGACTTTATAGAGTCTGGAGCAGATTCAGATTCTTTAGGTTCAGTCTGAATCGATTGATTTTGAATAAAGTCTTGAAATTTGACATTCATCGATTCCTCCACAGATTGAGTCTTTTTGTTGTATACTCTGTAAGCTTTATTGGTGGTTGAATATCCAAGGAAGATGCTTTCGTATGATTTTTCTTCAAACTTACCAATTTGATCATTTGCATTTTTCAATATAAAACATTTGCATCCAAACACATGAAAATAGAAAACAATTGGCTTCTTTCCTTTGAACAACTCATAGGGAGTTTTCTCCAGAATAGGCCTTAAGAAGACTCTATTAATAATATAACATGCTGTCGAAACTGCTTTAGCCCAAAAACGAGAAGAAATGTTACTTTCAATTAAAAGTGTTTTAGCTATTTCTTGCAACGATATATTTTTCCTTTCCACAGTTCCATTATGTTCTGGAGTGTAAGGAGAGGAAAACACATGCTGAAAACCAGATTCATCACAGAATTTAGCAAAGTCTGATTTTCAAACTCACCTCCATGGTCTGTTCGTATGCTTGAAATAACATACCCTTTCTCATTTTGAATTTTCTTTGCAAATTTTATAAAATAAGAAAATGTTTCAGACTTACTTGCCAGGAAATATACTCAAGTGAATTGTGAAGAATCATCCACTATTACTAGGTAATATTTCTTACCACCAATGCTCTGGGTTTTGGTTGGTCCAAAAAGATCCATATGCAAGAGCTGCAGCACATGATTAGTAGAAACTTGATTTATTGGTTTGAAAGAGTTTCTAACTTGTTTTCCCAATACACATAGTGTGCATGACTTAGATTTTTGGTATGTCAGATTGGGTAGTTCACGAACAAGCTTCTTTTCAGAGATCTTGGCTATTTGCTTCATGTTGATGTGCCCAAGTTTTCTATGCCAGAGATTAGCTTCCTCTTGAATTGAAATTAGACATTGGGATTTTTCTGATTTGATGTCTAGAAGATAGATATTCCCATGTCTTCGCCCCGTGAAAGTCTGAGAGAAGTCTTTATTGGTTCCTGAATATATTCCTTCTTGAAAGTTGATTTTGAAACCTATGTCGAACAGTTGGCTGATACTCAGCAAGTTGTAGTTGAGGCCTTCCACTAAGGAAACGTTACTGATTGTGAGACTTCTAATCTTTACAGTTCTGTATTCGACAATTTTGCCTTTGCTATTTCCACCAAAAGAAACTTTTTCACCATTGACTTGCATAAACTTTATGAAACAACTTGAGTCTCCTGTCATATGTCTTGAGCATAAACTTTATGAAACAACTTGAGTCTCCTGTCATATGTCTTGAGCATAAACTTTATGAAACAACTTGAGTCTCCTGTCATATGTCTTGAGCATCCACTATCCAAGTACGATTTTACCTTTTTCTTAATAGTCACCTGCATTTAAAAAAGAAACTCAAGCTTTCTATGGTACCCATACTTTCTTGGGTCCAACAGAATTAGTGCAATATACGGTCTTTGCCCAAACCTTCTTAACAGGTTTCCAAACCATAGGACATTCTTTTTCAAAATGTTATGAGCTGTTGCACTTATAACATTTAAGAGCACTACGGCCTACAGGTTTTACAAAGACTTTTTGAAAACGATTTCTATAAAAGTCTTTTGTAGGTCTTTGTTTAATTCTTTCATTTACTTTTGGAAAATCAATTAGAGAGATGGTTTCAGCAGTTATTCCCAAGTCTGATTTGTTAAAGTAAGGTATTTGCGTTGAAAGAATCTTTTCTAATTTCTCAAATCCTATAGAAAACCTTTTTGAAATACTTGAAATATCATTTTTCAAAAGTGCATTTTCTTTTGAAAGAGAGTCTGCTTTTTCTTTCAAATTAATGACATTTTTATCTAAATTTTCGATCTTTTCTTTTCAAACAATCTCCTATTACTTTAGTGCAGAATTTTCTCTTTTTAGTTCGGAAATTCTCTTGAGAGAGGTTTTGAGACTAAGACACAGTTCATCAATATATTTAGAGACTTTAGTAGGAATTTTTAAATTATTTATCGCGATTTCACTGTCTGAGTCTGAGTTTGTCTCAGAGTCTGAATTTGATTCTGATTGTACCATTAGACAAATATTAGCATAATCATCATCACTCTCTTCACATTCGGTATCACTCCAAGTTTCTGCTTTGAGAGCCTTTCTGTATTTCTCAGCTTTTCTTTTCTTTTTCTTCAGTAAGGGACAGTTGGGTCTAATGTGCCCATTTTTCTTGCATTCAAAACAAATCACATTTTTATTGGATTCATCATCCTTAGCTGATTTATTTTGAACCTTTTGAGAACTTTGTTTCTTCCAATTGAATCTTCTTCACTTTTTGTTCAGTTTTCTGAACCTTCTTATCATGAGAGCAAGCTTTTCATCATCCCTATTGTCTTCAGAATCTGTAACATCATAATCATCATTAGATTTTAAAGTAATGGATTTTTTACCTTTGGGATCTTCATCTTCATTGATTTGCTCCACTTCATAAGACTGAAGAGTGCCAACCAATTCGTCAATGAGAGTGGCATGATCTTTTGTGTCTCCCTTATTGAGATCTTTATGTGATTCCAATCTTTGGAAAGTCTACGCAGTAATTTGTTAACATTCATAGGTCCAGAGATTGGTTGTCCTTGATACTCAAGACCATTCACGATTTCTGTAAAACGACTAAACATGTCAGTGATAGATTTTCCTGGTTTCATCTTGAATGCTTCATATTGACCGAGCAGAATATTGATTCTGGTTTCTTTCACTCGATCGGTTCCTTTATAAGTGATGTGCAGTCTATCCTAGACTTCTTTAACTGTTTCACAAGAAGATATTCTGTTATATTCAGTAGGAGATAATGCACAATATAAGGAATATATTGCTTTTGCATCAAGAGCTTGTCTCTTGGTTATCTCTTCTTGAGTCATCTCGCTGGACTCAACAGCTTCTTTTCCCCTTTCTGAGACTGTTGTAGTTTTATGAATGATTCCTTTGTCTACCACATCCCATTCAAGAGGGTCTTTCGATCTTAGGAATGCCTTCATCTTGTTTTTCCATATACTGTATTCCTTCCCTTCAAAGTAAGGCAGTCTGGTGTTGCTTTACCCTTCAATCAAACCTGGAGCCAACATACTAGCCATGGATCGTTAACTCTGAAGTAAAAACACTTCAATTTAGATGAGTACACAAGCTCTAATACAAATTGTAAATGCTAGTACGAGCATCTAAATGGGGTGAATAGGTGAGAAAATAAATTTTTGTAGAGTATAGTGTAAAACTTTACTTTTAACCTGAGTCTGTTTAACAGAAGACTTTAAAAAGGAAAGAGACTAACAATTAAATAAAGTTACAAGCAAAATAAATGAGTTTAGGGAAGAGAATAAGAATACAAGGTTTATAGTGGTTCGGTTGGATTTCACTATGAATCAAAAGAGTCGTTACAGTTTCACATCATTGATTCCATAAAGTAGAGACTCTGTTACACTTCCTCAAAGTTTCACAAATGTATAAACTCTCTTTTGAAAACAAGTTTACGCTCAACAATTGAATTGGCAAAGAACAAGGAGCTTCAGACTTCGAAATTTATCTATCGCGCACACTATCGAATAACTAGAGCGTCTTCCTTATATACTCCTCCATGCCTTCATAACCGTTGGCACTTTTCAAAGGAGTTCTTTCAATCTACCCATTGCACAGAATCAATTAAGGAGATCTCGAGTTATTTAAGGAATATGACGATAGCCCACCAATCCTGCTCACCCATACAATCAGGATCTAGGTTTCCATAAGTAGAACCTTCCAAGTATGTTTTGCCATTCAACAGATCCAAATTACCCGAATTAAATTCAAGAATAATAGATTCCGAGATGCTATCTCCAGCCGTGAGATCTTCTTTAGTCGATCGAATCAAATCCTTAAAGAAATACTTGAATCTGGATAAGACTTCTTCGACGGTCTAGAAACTATCAATGAGGGCAGACTTTGCGTCTTAAGTTTGGCGGTCTAACGATCTTCAGACTTTGACAAAAGAGTCTGCAAATCTTCAGACTAGACTGATGGAAACGTTTTGTCAGCTTCAAAACAAGTAAGGAAGTTTTCTCCAACAAGATTCAACCAAACATCGCCACTGCTGCAAAGGATAGTCCAGCACCTATCGGGACAAACAAAGATCGCCAATATTGTCCCTCACTCCAAAAATTTCTACGCTTGTCATCTCACTTGGCCAATGATGCCATCATCAAATGTCAGTCTTCTGGTGTAAGGTTAGCAATAATCTCTTTCGTTCCTACTTGGACCACACACTTGCAGCTGACTAATCCGCTGATGCTGCAACCAAGGACAACCTACGCAATACCTGCAAAATACAAAATCCAACTTAAATGGAAGAAAATAACAAGCTGCAATTAAGTGGGGAAAAGCAACAATTTCAACACTTACTCATCATTATCTCCAACTTCTCAAGCTAATAAATCAAGAGAGTGTCAAGTCAAAGTCAAGGACAAACAGCAAATTGAGCTGTCAAGGTGCCCAATCATTGACATCAAATAATCAACAATTGCAGTAATGTAGTTTAAAAGTAGCCTTAGATGGGCCAAAATATAATTAAAATACCAAAAATCTCTGAAAGAGGGATTGAAAGAAAATCAACCCGAAAGGCCAGCAAAACATTCTGCATTCTCCTTGATATCCAGCTCAAGACCATGCATCTAAATTGCCGCGTTCAATCTACCACTCAAAAAAACCCACTCAAAGCTACCAAGCAAACCCCAAAAGCCCCGAACAAAGAAGCATTAAGCAAGTGGAGCAAATGAAGCAGCACACCTCTATACGGAGAAAGACCGGCAAATGAAAATTCATAGACGAGAATTCAACATTCTAATATTGTACCCGGAAAGAATAAAAGAAGCAAGAAACAGAGCAATTTACAAGGAACCCATCAAAGGCAAAAACCCTCTTTTAAGCACAATTGCCCGCTTCATGTAGATAAAATAGAGATTTCTAACTCCAAGGAACTTCCACAGAAACAAAGACCAAATCCCAACAAAGTGGGGCTTCATTTTTGGCCTTTCTTTCCATGCCGAGGCAAACTCCGCTAAACCTAACATCATGTGTAAATATTCATAAGATCTTTAAGAAATAGAGAGAGAAAATCAATAAATGCTACATCTTCACTCAATTGGCTCGACTTTACTAATTATTAGAGGAGGTATTTATACCAGAGCAATATGCATATGAAAGGAAATTAGCTATCTTAAAGAATCACAAAATATTAATAATATTCTTAATACCTAATAATATCTCTAACAATATTCTCTAACAATAAAATCTTTGATCTCCATAAATACACTTCATCACTCCATCTCATATAATTTGTGTAACTTTCTTCAAAAGTTTGTGATCAAACGTCATGTAAACCAAACCTTAAATTAAACAAACTAGATTTGAGACAAGTGCTAAAACAAGACAAGCTTAGAAAGTTGACATATCTTTCTCATAAAACCTTAATAGAATCATGTGAAAACCCCACTTGAATTGTGAAAAACTAAACCGCATCACCCTATAGTGCCCATATTTGGCTACTTGATGAAGGTGTGCTCAACTCCGATGCTCATGGCTACATGGATACTTGATGACATCACCCTATGGTGCTCTTTTTTTTTGCCCAAATAAGGTGTGCTTGATTCCGGTGCTCACAGCTACCTGGATATTTGACGGCAACTTCGCTCGTTGATGTTGCTCATAATTAGAATAATTATAAGAGGGTGCCACAATGAACAACATTCGTAGTAGTGTTGTTGAGTGTTGACAAAATGGGGGAGTTACTACAAATAAGACGACTAAAGACAGCACAAAGGAAGAAAATACTAAGGTTTGATTTGTTGACAAAATCGGGGAGTTACTGAAAATGAGATGACTAAAGACAATATAAAGGAAGCAAAAGCTAACATTTGATTTAATTCATTCTCTCTTGGTGGCTCTAATACCTTGTAAATATTCTAGGATCTTTAAGAGAGAGGGACAGAGAATCAATAAATGCTACATCTTTACTAGGTTGGCTCGACTTTGCAAATTATTAGAGGAGGGTATTTCTACTCTAACAATATGCATATGAAAGGAAATTAGCTATCTTACAGAATCACGCAATATCAAATAATATCTCTAATATCTAATAATACCTCTAACAATATTCTCAAATAAGGAAATCTCTAATCTCCATAAATATACTTCATCAGCATGCCATGTCAATCACTTCACACTTCAAGGCAATGAGGAATCAAGTCCAAAAGCTAGGGCAAGCAAACTCGACGAACACAATAACAAAATGGACAACTCAAAGAATGAAAATCAATCCCTAATATGAGCAGCGATGATGACCGTTTGGAAATGGAGGGAATCTAATACAAGCTCTTCGAAAGAATCATATCATCAATCAAGCCCAGTGGTAAAGGTTATAACCCAAACCTAACCCAAACCTAACAATACCCACATATATAAACCCTTACTCAATATTGACACTTAAATTTTGGCAACCCAGTCATTTATTTATTGCAAAGAAAATTAAGGATTAACATTTAATCCCTAAATAAAAATATTAAAATTAAATTGCATAGCATATAATTTTAGGAGCATTTTATTGTTTAGTTTATATTTTTTTATTATACATTTGCATCGGATTGGTAGATAGTTTTGAATTGATAATTCTGAGTTTTAATTTAGCAAGTTGGAGTAAGCCCGCAATGAGAAGAGAAGTTGGCCAAGCCAATTATATCTTTGATGGCCAAAATTATGTGCGCAAAGATTTCATCAGAATATTTTTTTTCACACAGAATTGAAAGATGGGCATGATATTTGAGAATTCTTTAGTTGTAGGAAAGAAATAAAGGAGAAAAAGAGGAAAATCTGCAAGTTTGTCTCTTCATACAAGGAAAATATATAGAGATTACAAGGAGATGATTGGTCGACAAAGGTCATATATTGAGTGATATATTCCTTGTTTGATGGCAAGAAAGATTGTATTGCCCTGGGAGATTTCGCATCTAAGCTGGAAAGGAAAGAGAGACAAAAGTGAAGAATGTGAAAAAAAAGGGCAAAATATATAATATTTTATGACATTTTCTTTCCATAGCAGGGCGTCATTACTTTGCTTATAACAAAGGGGTTCTCTTCTGGGGTTTAAGACGTGGAGAGAGAGAGAGAGAGAGAAAAAAAAAAAAAAAAAAAAAACAAGACGAGTGAGAGAGAGTTTTCTTCTTTAGCCGATCGCGACCGAGCTCCTTCATTCCAGACGCCTACTTTCTCACTACAAGTTTTACACCGGCACCCTCGTTGCTGCACGCTAACACCACCTTGGCGCGCGCTGCTGACCGCCGTCACCAAGCACACACCAATGATGCTACTTGTCATGACTCCGTGAGTTTCTGCAACCTCTGACCCGTGGTGTCCCTACTACTAGCGTTGATCCGAGAAGACCCACATTATGACGACAAAGCTACCGATGATCTTGCACCGAAAAACTGCAGGTGCTTTATCTCGTGATCGACGACACTATTGGCCTTGCGTCATACCGAGCGCCCTTTGGTGCTCTCCGCGATAAATTGTTTTTGTGGCTTTGCAGGTTAGAGGAAAATTCCAAACGCTAGTCAAAAGAGCTTTAGTGAAAGTTGTAGTAAAATATAGTAAGTGGAGGTAATCCGAAGTGGGGAACGTTCAGCAAAGAAGAAAAATTCACTTGGAGGCCCACGAAGAGGAAAAAATTCTCTCTTTTCTTCAGCCACTTCTCAATTCGTGCGGTTGTTTCATTGATAATTGCAGACTTTGGTGTTGTTCAACAACACCAACATAGCGCCCCCCCCCCCCGGGAGCTAAGAGTCCTCTGCGTGCTGGCCCACCTGTCGTTGCTAACGTCTTATACCGCGAGCCATGCACCGCCATGTCAAGCCTCAATTTTGATGTGCAAATCGTCGTTCATAGGTCCAATTTTGGAAGCAAATATTCAAATTAGATAAAAATCTTGTCCAATTTGATTTTTGAATATTCCATTTCCTTATTTGAAATATCGTTGATGCATATGATTGAAGTTCCTCATATATTATCATATCCACCATGTGACATCCTCAATTTTGATCCCTATCTAGATTGCAAAGAATGGAATAATGATCAGTATGTCAGTAACAAGGATAAACAGTAATTCTGAAAGTGCTAGTATGAACACCTAGAGGGGGGTGAATAGGCGTAAAAACAGATTCTGCAAAATACAGTTAAAACCTTCACTTTTAACCTGAGTCTGAATAACAATAGACTTTTGAAACTGTGTCTGAAGAGTAGCAGATTTTGAGCGAGATTAGACTTTAGCAGTTAAGTAGAAGTATGAACAAAATAAAGAGATTCATGGAAGAGAATAAGAACACAATATTTATAGTGGTTCGGCTTAGATCAAGCCTACGTCCACTCTCCCACGCTAACAGCCTTCTTGCTGGATTCCACTATGCAATCAATAAGAGATTACAACTTTGAGTGCAAACACTTAGTAGTAGATCACACTATCTCACTAAGTCACTCATTTGGTATTTCTCTCATGATCACAAACGTTTAAGCTTACCAAAGAGAAGAGTATGATCGAAGGTTGCTCAGACTTTGGAATTATAAATTCTACGCTCCGTCTCTTACTTGCTCATCGGTCCTTCATCTCCTTAAATACTCCTCCACTTCCAAACTAGCCGTTGGATAGTATCTTGAGGATCGTCTTCCAATCTACCCATTGGACAGCTCTGTATTTAGAAGATTTGGTAGTCGTTGAGTGATAAAAGTAGAATCCCAAATTGATTCTGATCGCCCATACAATAAAATCTTGGTTTCCATAAGTAAAGCTTCTTCATATAGAAAGTTCTTGTCTTTAATATCCAATTGTCAATCAATTAGATTGAGTTAATCAAATCAATCTTGATGTAGAATCCAAACCAAATCACTAGCCGTTATATGATTGGGCTTGTATTACATTCTGTCGAATCTGGATGTAAAGTCTTAGTGCAATAGACTTTACAATCTGAGTCTGAGTATAATAGACTTTACAATCTGGGTCTGAACATATTCCGCTTCTGAGCAAATTTAGCTTTAAGGTCTGAACACAATCTAAATGAGTTCAACTTCGGCATAGAGTCTGTCTTCTGGTTCTTCATTCATGTTCAGTCTAGAATTTGTCAGAATGAACAGATTTCTAATGTAGAACAGACTTTGACACTAAAGTCTGGCAGTCTTCAGATTTTGACATAGGAGTTTGGAAATCTTCATAATATACTTTGGACATGTGTTACATTCAGTCTTCTGGCCATTTTTAGACTTTCACAATGTCATTTACAAGTTCTATCATCGGCATGGTCTATTACTTAACTATTAAATATGTTAGTAGCCTTTGATTTATTTTGTCATCTTCAAAACATCATAAGGGATTTCCCTAACAATCTCCCCATTTTTGATGATGACAAAACAATCTCTGAATATGCAGGTTTGTAAACACACTTTTAAAAATATTAATTTAAATCAAAGGATATCAGAATATAGCAAATAGATTGAGCATAACAATATATAGAAAAAATAATCGCAGCTCAATATTATGCAATAAATAATATCAATCAATCAACACATATGCATATTCATATCTTCTCCCCTTTTTTGTCATAATCAAAAAGCGATAATAGATATAGTATCATGTAGAGAATATAAAATGATAAACATATCTTGCATGAAACATAATTTCCAAAAAATCAGCTTTGTTAAGGTAAATCGAATATTAAAAGTATGCAATATAGCTCACTTCGATCATATATATTAGCAAATATCCAATAAAAATCACGGATGCACTATAAAATTCACTTATCCTTTTTCTCATAATAAAATGATAATATCAATAAGAGATTTGTTAATGACAAAAGGTAATAAGAGATGCACTAACCGGATTTTGTAGAACTTAAATTCTGACACATTTACCTTCCTTCCATAACAAGATTACAATCAATCCAAAAAGATTTTTCCATAATTGATCAATGCTCCCCCTCAATTTGTTGCCTTTTTGAGGTGATCACGATTCTTTCCATTTCTTTTGAATTCACGTTCTCTCCCTGTGATCATGACAATATTTGCGAATAGAAACAATTGTGGCTTGTGCACGTTGAACATAATATTTTTCTAGTATTTCCTTTGTAGCAACAATATCCATAACGATCATTTGCATTTCCAAATTCGAGTCATATATTTATTTTCTTCTAGCTCGTCTCGAATTCAACCTTTCGTATGACACATAAGGGATTTCCTCAACAAGCAAAAATTTTGCACAAGGAATAGAATTTTTGAACCTCCAGAAGATAGTATAGAATCTCCATGATTTTCTGATCAATTTTTCCAAAATTCATATGGAAGATTCTATTGTCACTTGCAAAATCTTGTTTAATAGATAATCATCTTTGCAAAAATGTCACGTAATATCTTCCTTTGATTTACGGATCAAACTCTGTAGCTCCACATAGTTTGACAATCTACTGCTTGATATGAAAGTTTCTGGTTATGCTTTATGTACCTTCTGAGAGTGATGGAGGGTGGTGCTTCTTTGGCTACTTTCTTTAAACGCCACACTTCGTTGCTCAGTGATGGAGGGTGGTGCTTCTTGTTCACTACACATGACAAAGAAAACTTGTCAATCTTTTAAGTCTTTTTTAGTTCAACCAAAATGATCACGAATTAGCAGTTAAAAATCAAATGTCATAGGCAACTAAACTAATAATTGCAAACTTACAAACTCCTCGATGATAAGCCATATTAGGCGAGCGGCGAGCACTGTCGGGGCGGCTAGGCGAGCGAGCAGCCTCCACTAGGGGGACGAGCGGCGTCCAACGGCGTCGTCGACGTCAAGCGGCTGAGCGGCGAGGCAAGTGAGGGGTGACGGCGTCTAGCGACGGTGTCGAGGGAGGTCCGGCGACGGCGAAGAAGACACGAGACTCATGGCACCAATGACGGCACGGACGGCGCGGCGAAGACGGCGGCGGTCGCGGCTCAACCCACGGCCAAGGGGGGAAGAGCTCGGTTCTAACGGAGGCGGTGGCGGTTCGGAGCAACGATGGCCCAGACGGCCAAGCTAGCGGCGGCAAGAGGTGGTGATGGTGGCTTGGGACGGTGGCGGTGGCTCACGGCGGCAAGGAGCGACGCGGACGGCATGACAGCTTGTTGGGCTCAACGGCAACACGGCTCGTCGGACGAGCGGTAGGTGGTGGTGGTTTGGTGGCCAAGAGGTGGTGGTGAGTAGGGTGTGGGGCGGCGGTGTGGTGGTGGGGGCGGCAATGTGGTGGTGGGTGAAGCAGCAGCTAGCAAGAGGAAGGAAGAAGATGAAGAAGAAGAAGAGAAGAAGGGAGGGGGGTTTCGGCCGAGAGAGGGAGAAAGAGAAGAGAGAGAGAAGAAAAGAAAAAAAGTTGGGGGGGGGGGGCAGGGCAGGAAGTGACGTGAGAGGAAAAAGGTTGAAAAGAAAGAGAGAGAGAGAAAAAGAAAGGGGAAGGGGGGAAAAATCGGCAGAAGGGGAGGGAAATCACGTGGGGGGTTAAGTGACGTGCTAGGGTTTTTTTATTTTGAATTTAGACCGGTTCCGGTTCCGGTTCCGGTTCCCTTTTTCAGGGAATCGGGAACCGGAACCGGAACGCCGGTTCCCAAAAAAAGGGAACCGGGAACCGGAACCTGTTTTTTCAGAACCGGGAACCGAACCGGACCCTGCGGTGCGGTTCCCCGGTTCCCGGTTCTACCCGGGAACCGTGCTCACCCCTAAAACTTGCTAGATATAATATATCTTCTAAGAATATAGCAAGAATATCCATGAATATGCAGTAATATCTTTCGAGAACAAAGAGATTTCCTTGAGCATAAATTTCAAATATGCATTTTGCAAAAGGAAAATAGATATTTCTCACGTGCCAAAATTGCAATGCCCTATATTTATAACAAAAGATATTTGCAATATAATAAACAATCATCCAAAATTACGACAAATGCACGTAGAAATTTATAAGGCCGAATGATTAAAAAATTATTCTCTTACCCAAGGTATATGTTTGAAATATACCATTAAAAAAATAAAATCATTACCAATCTTCACAGGAGATATTTTTCAGATTGTACCAAAATTTGCGTAGATTCACGATCGTTCTTCCCTTATAGAATTTCCTGCAATCAACTCATTTCCTTTTTGGTATCCTTCAATTTGGATCCTTCCATTTTGTTAGAGCAAAATATAAAATCTCCATAATCAAATATTCTTTCTTAATTCATTGTAACAAAGTATTCAAAGAAAGAATATCATGCACAATGATATTTTGAAAAATAAATTCTCACTTAGTCAAAGCACAATCAAATCCTTGAGTATCTAGGGATATTTTGCATATTAACATCATTTTGAATAAGATTTTTACTTTGTTAAATATGACAAAATATGAGAGTATAAAATCAAACCAAATAAATTCATTTGTCTCTAAACAAAACGATCACACGTATTATACCAAATCTCAATGCACGAATAATAAATCACACGATTCTTTCTTCAATAAAACAAATCAAAGAATATGATCATTATAAAATCTGAATCAACCAAGAATATATCAAATATCAAGCATAATGAGAATTATGTGCCCAAATAAAAAATACATTCCTTACCAAATTCTCTTTCTTCTTTTCCTTTATTTCCTGCAAAAAATAACTCATCTTTTCTTTGGTAACCATTTTTTTTGGGTCCATGAGAGTTAGTAGAATATGTTGTTTTTATCCAATCTTTCTTAACGTGTCTCCAGACTTTAGGACATTCTTTCTCAAAGTGTTTTGAATCTCCACAATTTGAACACTTGAGGGCATTTCCATCAATAGGTTTTATAAACACTTTTTGAAAATGATTTTTGTACGCAAGTCTAGGAGGTATTTGTCTAAGTCTCTCATTGACTTTAGGAAAATCTATTAGAGAATCACTTTCCTTATTGAAACCAAGTCCTTACTTATTATAGTAAGGAACTTATATGGAAATGATATGCTCTAATGTTTTTGAGCCATTTGAAAATCTTGTTGAAATATTTGAAAATTCTTTCTTCAATGAATCATTTTCTTTGACAAGTAAATCTCGACTTTCTTTTGTTTGTAGAAAATTTTTTTGAAAAATTTCAAAATTTTCTTTTTGAGAAAGATCTTGTTGCCTAAGCCAAGAATTCTCCTTTTTAAGTTTGGAGATCATTTTAAGAGAAGTTTTGAGATTTAAGCACAGCTCATTTATATATTTTGAAACTTTGATAGGAATTTTTGAATGGCTTACCTCGTTTTCCTCATCGGATTCGAGTACGTATCCGAGTCGACTCGATTCTCGAGTCTGTGTCTAAGTCAGACTCAGATTCTGAATGTGCCATCAAAACATACATTTCCTTGCTCATCATCTTCTTTCATTGTTCTTTTCTGCCCATTCTGCTTGTATTGTCTTCTTCCATCGAATTTCCTTCCTTTTGTACTCAGCTTTTTAAATTTCTTGATCATAAAAGCAAGTTCTTCATTGTCCATGTCATTTTCTGAGTCTGTATCATCAAAATCAGCGTTAGATATTAAAGTAATGGACTTCTTACCTTCCGGATCTTCTTCATTGATATGTTCCACTTCGTAGGATTGAAGAGTGCCAATTAATTCATCAACGGAGAGTGGCATAATCCTCTGAGTCTCCCGGATTGAGGTCTTGACATGGTTCCAATCTTTTGAGAGACCTCGCAAGAGTTTGTTGACCTTCATTGGGGAAGAAATTGGCTGACCTTGATATGCTAAACCATTTACAATTTCTGTAAAACAGCTGAACATATCTCCAATCGACTCTCCTTGCTTCATCTTGAAGGATTCATATTTGCCGAGCAGGAAGTTTACTTTTGTCTCTTTTACACGATCAGTCCCTTCATGAGTAACATGAAGTCTATCCCAAAATTTTTTTGTTGTTTCACATGAAGAGATTCTATTATATTCAGCAGGAGACAAGGCGCAATATAAAGAATAAATTGCTTTCGCATCAAGAGCTTCTATTTTGGACATCTCCGTCCGAGACATAGAAGCGGGGAGTTTGGTTTCTTTGTCTTTGCCATTCTTATTTGATGTAGACGCAACAATGGGATTGATTCCTCTTTCCACAACATCCCATTGCAGGGGATCTCTGGATCTTAGGAATGCTTTCATTTTGTTCTTCCACACGTTGTATTCATTTCCATCAAAATATGGTGGCCTTGTGTTGCTTTGCCCCTCCATAAGTCCTGGTGCTAAGATACTAGCCATGGATCGTTAACTCTGAAGTAAGACCACTTCAATTTAAATGAGTATACAGACTCTGATACCAATTGAAAGTGCTAGTATGAACACCTAGAGGAGGGGTGGATAGGCGTAAAAACAGATTCTGCAAAATACAGTTAAAACCTTCACTTTTAACCTGAGTCTGAATAACAACAGACTTTTGAAACTGAGTCTGAAGAGCAGCAAATTTTGAGCGAGATCAGACTTTAGCAGTTAAATAGAAGTATGAACAAAATAAAGTGATTCAGGGAAGAGAATAAGAACACAATATTTATAGTGGTTCGGCTTAGATCAAGCCTACGTCCACTCTCCCACGCTAACAGCCTTCTTGCTGGATTCCACTATGCAATCAATAAAAGATTACAACTTTGAGTGCAAACACTTAGTAGTAGATCACACTATCTCACTAAGTCACTCTTTTGGTATTTCTCTCACGATCACAAACGTTTAAACTCACCAAAGACAAGAGTATGATCGAAGGTCACTCAGACTTTTGAATTATAAATTCTACACTTCGTCTCTTACTTGCTTATTGGTCCTTTATCTCCTTAAATACTCATCCACTTCCAAACTAGCCGTTGGACAGTATCTTGAGGATCGTCTTCCAATCTACCCATTGGACAGCTCTGTATTTAAAATATTTGGTAGCCGTTGAGTGACAAAAGTAGAATCTCAAATTGATTTTGATCGCCCATACAAATAGAATCTTGGTTTCCATAAGTAAAGCTTCTTCATATAGAAAGTTCTTGTCTTCAAGATCCAATTGTCAATCAATTAGATTGAGTCAATCAAATCAATCTTGATGTAGAATCCAAACCAAATCACTAGCCGTTATATGATTGGGCTTGTATTACGTTCTGTCAAATCTGGATGTAAAGTCTGAGTGCAATAGACTTTACAATCTGAGTCTAAGTACAATAGACTTTACAATCTGGGTCTGAACATATTCCGCTTCTAAGCAAATTTAGCTTTAAGGTCTGAACACAATATGAATAAGTTTAGTTTCAGCATAGAGTCTGTCTTTTGATTCTTCATTCACGTTCAATCTGGAATTTGTCAGAATGAGCAGATTTCTGATGTAGAACAGACTTTGACACTAAAGTCTGGCAGTCTTCAGATTTTGACATAGAAGTTTGGAAATCTTCATAATATACTTTGGACATGTGTTACGTTCAGTCTTCTGGCCATCTTCAAACTTTGACAATGTCATTTACAAGTTCTATCATCTGCATGGTCTATTACTTAACCATTAAATACGTTAGTAGCCTTTGATTTATTTTGTCATCTTCAAAATATCATAAGGGATTTCCCTAACAAATTCAATCCTAGGGATTGTTCATGAACCAACTAACTGATTTGGGGCAAGGCGACTCGGGATTAGTGTTGCGATAAACCAGAGTGTTCCATAATGAGAAGACCATTCTACAATGAAAAGACATTCGACCACAAGGATCGCTGTGGGTGATCATGTGTCGTCATGACTTAGTCAATAGATGGGTAGAGATCAATTCAGCTCAAGTATATACTAGTTGCGGGTGATGCCACGTGGTTAATGTATCATTCATGAATGACCTTAATCCAATCCTAAAGAACTATGAGTTCAAGACAGGTTTATCGATCCTGCTTGATTACATGACAACTGAGGGTCATTCATGGATCAATAAGCTCAAATACAACTTACACGTAAAACCCAGGATAAGCGTTGAACTTAGTTCGAGTCTAGCCAAGTGAGCTTCATCAATGCCACACAAATTTGTGTAGGTCACGTTAAAGCCGTTCTGATCAAAACTTAGCCACAACTCTGGCCCAATTGCGAGTATTGACTGTAGATGTTATCAAGACATTCCTATCCAATTGAAATAATATTAGTGAGCTCATTAGTGTGTTAATTGGAGAAATGTGCTAATTTGAGGAAATAAACTCCAGTGTGTTGGAAAAAATCCCTATAATGTTTTGAAGCTGACAAAACTTATCCAAGTTCTATTATGAAGATTGCCTGACTTTTGTGTCAAAGTCTATCTTACATCAGAAGTCTGTCCACTTTGACAAGTTCCAGACTGTACGCATGAATGAAGACTTAATCAGACTCAGGATTATTTTCTTCAAGGTTTCGATATGTTCAAGACACAATAGGCTTTCTAGTTGGAGATATCATCTACCATATTGGTTATCTTATTCGAAATCAATTTCGAAGAAGCAAATTATTTTGGAAGACAAGCTTATTTGGAAAGAATCTACTTATAGAAACCTAGACCCTAATTGTATGGGTGAACATGATTGACGGGCTTTCATCTCAATCTACAAATAGCTCGAGATCTCCTTGATTGATTCTGTCCAACAGGTTGATTGGAAGAATTCCTCTGGAAAGTGCCAACGGTTGATAAGGCATAGAGGAGTATTTAAAGGGGATTTTACAAGTCATTCGAAGTAGAGCGTGAAAGAAGAATTCCAATGTCCAAAGCTTCCAAATCATTTGTCCTTCATCATTTAGTTCTTAAACTTGTATTCGAAAGTGAGAAACTCTAGAGAGTGATCTTGTGAGAATAGTAGAGACTCCTCACTAAGAAGTTGAGATCACAGGGCTGTAATATTCTCTTTCAATTCATAGTGGAAACCAGCCAGAAGGCTCTCAGCGTGGGAAAGTGGATATAGGCTTGATCTAAACCGAACCACTATAAATCTTGTATTCATTTTTCTCTTCCATGAATTCCTTTACTTTATTTGCTGCGATATACTTTTGTGTTTTGAAATAGTCGTTAAAGTCTGAATCCTTTTGCAAAGTCTGTATTAAAGTAGATTAAGGTTAAAAGTAAAACTTTTCACTGTATTTCGTAAAAATCTATTTTCACACCTATTCACCCCCCTTTTAGGTGTTCATACTAGCCCTTTCAATTGGTATCAGAGCCTATGTGCTTATTTTGTTGAAGTGTTTTTACTTCTAAAGCTAAAGATCTTCTGTGGCTAGTATTCTAGCTCCAGGTTTGGTTGAGGGATAAAGCAACACCAGACCTCCTTACTTTGATGGAAAGAAGTACAACGTGTGAGAAAACAATATGAAGGCATTTCTCTGATCTAGAGATCCCCTGGAGTGGGATGTTGTTAAAAAATGAATCAATCCTAAAGCAACAATAGCTTCCGACAAAGGGAAAGAAGTGATTGATGTTGATGAATCAACACAAGCTGAAATTACAAAGAGATAGTCTATTGACGCAAAAGCAATTTATTCTTTATATTGTGCTTTGTCTCCCACAGAATATAACCGAATTTCTTCTTGTGAAACAATAAAAGAAGTTTGGGACAGACTTCATGTTACCTATGAGGGGACTGACCGTGTGAAGGAAACAAAAATAAACATTTTGCTTGGACAATATGAAGTATTCAGAATTAAGCCTGGAGAATTTATCTTTGATATGTTTAGTCACTTTGCAGAAATTGTGAATGGCCTGGCTTATCAAGGCCAACCAATTTTTGGACCAGCAAAAGTCAACAAACTACTCCGTGGACTTTCAAAGGACTGGAATCATGTGAAGATCTCAATCAAAGAGACTCAAAGGATTATGCCTCTATTAGTAGATGAACTAATAGGCACACTTCAGTCATACGAAGTGGAGCAGATCAATGATGAGGAAGATCCAAAAGGTAAGAAATTAATTGCTTTAAAATCTAACATTGATTCTGATGGTACGGATTAAAAAGATGATATGGATGATGAAGAACTGACCCTCATGATAAAGAAATTCAGAAGACTAAACAAAAAAAGGTAGAAGGTTCAATTAGAAGAAGCATGGCTCACAGAATTTCCAGAAGAAACATACAGAAGAAGCTAAAGCTAACAGGGATGTAATATGCTTCGAGTGCAAGAAAAATGGGCATATCAGACTAAACTGTCACTTGTTGAAAAAGAAGAAAGGGAAGATTGAGAAATACAAAAAGGCTCTCAAAGCAGAAACTTGGAGTGACAGCGAATGTGAAGAAAGCGAAGAAGAATTCGCAAACATATGTCTGATGGCTCACTCAGATTTAGACTTAGAATAAAAAATAGACACTGATTCAGACTCTAACAAAGAAATCAAGGTTAGTAACTCATAAATTCCTGTTGAAATCTCTATGTATATAGAAGAACTTTGCCTCAATCTTAAATTTTCTCTTAAAAGGATCTTTGAACTGAAAATGAGAATTCTAAGCTTAGGCAACAGGAAGTTTCTTGGAAAGAAAAGTTTGAAAGTCTAAAAAGAAGCTTTGACGATTTGAAAGAAAATTATGATTCTCTTTCAAAAGAAAATGTTGTTTTAAAAAGGGAAATCTCAGATATTTCAAAAAGGTTTTCAAAATGATTAGAAAAATTAGAGAAAATTCTTACAGCTCAAATACCTTATTTTAACAAATCTGGTATGGGTATGAGTTCTGAAACTACTCATTTAATTGATTTTTCTAAAGTAAAAGAGAGACTTAAATAGAGACCTGCAAAAACATTTTACAAAAATCATTTTCAAAAAGTGTTTGTAAAACCTGTTGATCGAAGTGCTCTCAGATGTTCTAAGTGTAATAGCTCAGAACATTTCAAAAAGGATTATCCCAAGGTTTGGAGAGCAGTTAAGAAAGATTGGGCCAAAACTATTTTTAATACTAACACTCCTGGATCTAAGAAAATCTGGGTACCAAAGAAAGTTTGAGTTTTTCTTCTGATTACAGGTCACTATTAAAAGAAAAATCAAATGGTATTTGGATAGTGGCTGTTCGAGGCATATGACAGGAGACTCAAGTTGTTTCGTAAAGCTTGACAGACTAAAAGGAGGAAAAGTTTCACTTGGAGGAAATAACAAAAGGAAATATTATAGGTTGTGGCACTATGGAGATTGGAAGTCTGACCATCAACAATGTTTCCCTGATGAAAGGCTTAAACTACAATCTTCTAAGCATAAGTCAACTTTGTGATACTGGTTTCAGAATAAACTTCCAAGAAGGCATTTGTTTTGGAATAAGTCAAGACTTCTCTCAATTTTTTACTGGGCGAAGGCATGGCAACATATATCTTTTGAACGTAAATCTAGAAAGTTCTCAGTGCCTTATTTCTATTCAAGATGAAGCAAGTCTCTAGCATCGAAGCTTGGTCATGTAAATATGAAGCAGATTACCAAGATTACCTTAAAGAAGTTGGTTCGAGGGCCTCCTAATTTGAGCTATCAAAAGTTTGAATTATGTACTCCTTGTGTCTTGGGAAAGCAAAGTCAAAAGCTCTTTTAAACCAGTAAATCAGGTTTCTACCAGTTGAGTTTTGCAGCTCATTTATATTGATCTTTTTGGACTAACAAGAACTCAGAGTATTGGTGGAAATAAGTATTGTCTAGTAATTGTGGATGATTATTCTCGTTTCACTTGGGTGTTCTTCTTAGCAAACAAGTCTGAGACTTTTGCATACTTCTCAAACTTTGCCAAGAAAGTTCAGAACAAGAAATGATATGTTATTTCGAGCATAAGAACAAATCATGGAGGTGAATTTGAGAATCACGATTTTGCAGACTTTTGTAATGAATCTGGTTTTCAGCATGTTTTCTCTTCTCTATATACTCTAGAAAAAAATGGGGTTGTGGAAAGGAAAAACATATCTCTATAGGAGATGGCCAGAACTCTCTTGATAGAAAGCAAAATACCTTTCCACTTCTGGGTAGAAATAGTTTTTACTGCATGTTATATTATCAACAAGGTGTTATTAAGGCCTATTCTTGTGACATCTTGATTTTTAGGTTCTGTTTTCGATTGAATAAGTTAGGCTCTTCATCGACGCGCCTATAGTTCTTTTCCCTGAACTGATCACTTACGGGATAACTAATCTATTAGGTGAAGCCGTTAAGGAATCTAAACATAATGGACTTGAGAATTTGACTAGGAGTCAACTGCTCAACCGTGCTAATCTACAAGTGTCATTACGGCACAATTAAAAATCAATTAGAAATCGGAGATAGGTCGACTCGACAAAGGTATGTAATTAGTGTGCGGGTGATTCCACCTAATTGCAAAATTCTTGTCGATTGGCACTAGATCGATTTTTCTGTCGTTTTGGTACCCTATGTCAATATTTGAAATCTCAAGATTTTCACGACAACCGAGAGTCGCCAATGTGTTGAAGATGTACAATGTGGCTCGAAAATAATCGATCACGGGTCAATTGCACTAAAAATTCCTAAAAGCTACTCATAGATTAGGTCATGCTAAAATCGCGCCAGATTAAAATTAATCGCGAAATTGAACCCGATTTCAGAAATTGAAAGTTCTGTCGTGTCACGATTCATTTTAGAAATGTTTACTCATCCTCCAAAGATTTTTTTCTGCAAACCGGTATTTTGGATTGAAAAAATCAGATGACCATTTTTGGTCGCGTTTTTAGGATTCAAGTTGGTTCAATTGATGAGGAAAAGTGTTGAATTGGATGATTGCACCTTGGTTGATTTTATGGACATCAAGTTGAGCTCAATTGGAGGGGAATTGATTCAAATTTAGACCATTTGAGAAAGCTTCTAGGAGAAGTCTTGTGCAGCAAATTCGCCTTGGATGACAGCCAAGGTGGTGGGGCTTTGCAATGAGTGAAATGGGATAGAAATGAAGACTTTTGTGGCCAATGGGACCCCCATTCTCTTCAGCAGCTTATTCTTCAACCTTGGGGCCACTTTATCCATAAATGAGGTTTTTGGAAGCTTGAGAAATGAGAGAGAAACTGGAGAGAGCCTTCCCTTGCTTGTCAATCACTGCTGAAGCCCCCTGTTGCCGTCGCACGCCCGTTGCTCGTCGTCGTACTATTTTCCAGCCGTGCGATCGTCCCGCCCATTTTGCGCCTCCTCGTTGTCTCCCGAGCTACCTAGGCCGCCGTCAAAGTCCCCTGGCTGCCGTCTAGTCGTCGTCTACCTCCGCTATTAACCGCAGCAGCCTCCGCCAGCCCTTCTCGCCGTTTCAGCCTAGCCAGCAGCCCCGCGCCAGCTCCTTTGGCCCAAGGTCAGTAGCCAAAGCCAACAACTTTGGGCTTCGTGGCCCATTTTCAGGCCCGCTTAGTCCTCCGTTGGTGTCGCCACAGGCTCGGTTGTTGCCACCTCCACGTCGCCATCGTCGTAGACTCACCGGATTGCTAAATCGGTGAGTTTACTTGCTAAACTTTGCTTAAGGAATTAATGATGCTTAGGGAGTGATTAGTTTAGGTTAAATATGGTTTAAGTGGTTAGTTAGCATGGATTAGCGGTTTAATTATTCAATTGTGCATGTTTAGTGGTTAGAATAGCTTAATTAGAGACTAGATGGATTGTGCTATTTATCTAGATAGGTTTGGAAATTTTCTAGACCCGTTTAGGTGGCTAGATTATCATTTCCGACCTAAGTTTGTATTTTTGGTATTTAATTGCATTTATTTAATTATTTATTATTTTCCGGAAATTATACCAGGATAGCTGGTGACCGGAATTTCGTTCTAATTGCAATGGTGTGGTTAGTTTATGCAATTGAATGTTAAATTGTGCAAATTGAGTGGTAATTGTGATTTTGGTTATTTATTTCGAAATTATGAAATTTTGATATTTAATTAGAAAAATCTCGGGTGTGGGTTTCGACATCAAAAATGGTTATAAGTACTATATCGAATCGTGAGATTTTAAAAGTGTGAATATCAATTTTCTGGTTCAAATTGACCATGTACCCACACACGATTATTTTTATCGAGTGTTTGAACGCGAAGAAATTAAGCCAAATTTATTATTTTAATTGAGAAATTTGTGTGCAAAGCACAATGTCCTTGGCCCGTATTAATAGATCATGTGGTGGTTAAATGAACCCATCTCCGATGTGAGTCGGTGTATCAGCTTGTGAGAGCATTAATCTGTGTTAGCTTGTGTGAGCAATAATTTGTATCGGCTTGTGTGAGCAAGGATCTATACCAGCTTGTGTGAGCACCAATCTGTATCAGCTTGTGTGAGCAATGATCCATGTTAGCTTGTGTGAGCAGCAGTTCATATCAGCTTGTATGAGCAGTAATCCTTGGCTATGCTAGAGGATCGATGTGCATCAGTAGTTCATGCTTATACGAGCAATAATCGAATTGGAATCGATTGAATTGATTGAATGGATGGATTAATTGATCGATTGGAATTGATTGGATTGATTGATTGAGTATATGGACTGTACTGATGTGCAGAAGGGAACTTAGGCAAGGTAAGTCCTCTATTTTGTGTGCATAGACTGCCTTTAGGTGTATTTCCTTCCTAATTGGAGTTTAGGGGGAGAACTTGCTGAGACATTGTCTCACCCCGTCGTAGGTCCTTAGATGGCGGTTCCTCCGGAACGTTTTGGTCGACCCATGAGGATTACTGAGTGGAGTTTTGACTACCCTGATCCCGGGGGTCACTGGGTCTATGAACTTGTGATGACCACAGTCTAGGTCGATGAGGGCTTGCCTCAGAGGTTACCTCATCGATTCAAAGTGTGGTTTTGCCACAGATTCAATGGACACAGAGTAGGTCCCCTCTAGGGTTTTGAGATCCCCGCTGTGGTAGTAGATGCCGCTCTAGGCGAGAGTGCCGCTGACCCTCTTAATGGTGTTGTGGAGGATCCGAAGCCCCCGGAGCCTGTGGAGACCGAAGGATCGGCGAATGCGTCCGACTAGTAGGTCTTAGGACAGCTTCTTTTGAGAGCCGATCTTTTGTAGACTTTTGTCCTCAGGCTAATGTGTATATAAACCAGGGTGTTTATAAAAGTGTTTTGGCTGTGAATGTGTTTCTTGCTTTTCTATCCCATGCTGTTTGTTGTCAGGGGTAATCGTTCGCTTCCGCATATGCATTAAAAATGAATGGGTCGGCGACGTGTCCGGAGATGTTGCAAATTTTATCAACCACCGATGGATGGGCACGAGCTCAATGATCGAGGTGTGACAATTCTAGAGAAGACTCCCTATGAGGTATATAAAGGAAAGAAGCCAAGTGTTTCATACTTTCATGTCTTTGGTTGTAAGTGATTTATTTTGAAGAATGCAAATGATCGATCTGGAAAGTTTGAAGAAAAATCAGAAGAAGTAATTTTTCTTGGGTACTCTATGACAAGCAAAGCTTATAGGGTCTATAACAAAAAGACTCAGTCTGTGGAAGAATCTATGAACGTCAGGTTTCAGGAAAATATGCAGATTCAGCCAGATCAGGTTCAACTTGAAGAGTCTGAACTAGTTCCAGACTTAACAAAGTCTGTCTCCCCCAGCAAAGTTCAGACTTCTAGAGTACATCAACAAGCATAACAAGAAGATTCAAACGAAATAGTGGATCAACAGACTCTCAGGCCAAACAACAATTGGAAGCACAAGTCGAGTCATCCCAAAAAACTCATTATTAGCAACATTGATGAAGGAATTTGCATCAGATCCAAAGGAAGAGAAGAGTCTAGTGCTCAAGCACTTATTTATGAGATAGAACCAAAATGAGTAGATGAAGATTTGTCTGATGAAAGCTGGATAGAAGCTATACAGGAAAAACTCAGACAATTCAACATTAATGACGTATGGGAGCTGATTCCAAAATCGAAAGGCAAATATATTATTAGAACGAAATAGGTTTCCAAAAACAAAATGGATGAGAAAGGAAAAGTGATCAAAAACAAAGCAAGACTCGTGGCGAAAGGATGTACACAGGAAGAAGGGATAGACTATGACGAGATATATGCACCAGTAGCAAGGTTAGAAGCAATTCGATTATTGGTTGCTTTTGCTTGTTTCCAAAATTTCAGGTTATTCCAAATGGATGTCAAAAGTGCTTTCCTCAATGGATTCATTCAAGAAGAAGTCTATGTGGAACAACCACCAAGATTTGAAGATCCAAGAAAACCAGACTCTGTCTACAGACTGAAAAAAGCTTTGTATGGTCTAAAGCGAGCTGCATGAGCCTAGTATGAAAGGTTGAGTAAGTTTTTAATTCATAATGGTTTTGAAAAATGAAAAGTAGATACTAGTTTGTTTATAAAAAGGAAAGGAAAAGATTTTCTACTTGTACAAATTTATGTAGATGATATAATTTTTTGTTCTCCTAACGAAAGTCTCTGCAATACATTTTCAAGATCTATGCATAATGAATTCGAAATGAGCATGACGGGTGAATTGACTTTCTTTCTAGGATTGCAAGTCAGACAATCAAAGGGGGAAGGTATATTCATTCACTAGGAGAAATATGCCAAAGATCTCATCAAGAAATTTGGATTCTCAAATTGCAAGAGGACGGAAACTCCTATGTCGAGTTCATTGAAACTGGACAAGGATGAAAGGAGGGAAGAAAGTAGATCAAAAACTATACAAAAGCATGATCAACTATCTTCTTTATCTCACTGTCTCTAGACCTGACATTTTATTCAGTGTGTACATCTGTGCTAGATTTCAGTCTGATCCAAAAGAATCTCATCTTAGTGCTGTTAAGCACATCATAAAATATATTATAACTTTTCCAAAGCTGGGTCTATGGTATCCAAAAGAATAAGACTTTACTCTTCTTGGTTATTTTGACATTGATTTAATTGGTTGTAAAATCGACAAAAAAAGCATATCTAGTACATGTCAATTATTGGGTCAAATGCTGGTATATTGGTTCTCAAGAAAACAAAGTACAGTAGCATTATCAATAGCAGAAGCAGAATATGTTACTCTTGAAAGTTGTTATTCTCAAATTCTTTGGATAAGACAACAACTAAGAGACTTTGGAATAGAAGAATTCTGCATAGAGATCAGATGCAACAACACAAGTGCTATCAATCTCACTAGAAATCCCATTCTTCATTCAAGGGCGAAGCATATAGAGATTTGACATCATTTTATAAGAGATTGTCACGCCCCGATCCTCCGAGCGCATGCCCATCCCTTGGTGGTCGATTAAATTGCGACGTCCTAGGAGGACGCGTTGTCACACCTCAATCCTCCGAGCGCGTACCCATCCCTTAACAATCGATTAAATAGCGACGTCCCATGACGCATCGCCGACTCATTCATTTTAAATGCACATGCAGAAGTAAATAAATAAATTCTCCAGACAACAAACAAATGGGAGAGGAAAGTAGGGCCATAATTTTTCAAATCACAACAACACATTTATATATACATATCATAATCAGTCATATGCAGTACTAGTCGATACACACACACACACACACACACACACACACATAGGTAAGTTCACAAAATAGGGGGTTTTCAAACACTACTAGTCTTCATCCTCCACTTCATCCTCTTCTTCATCCCAGTTGGAGCCTTTAGCTTAGTACACCGGGGACTCTGGTTCCGATAGGTTCAGCTCTGCATCCACCACTGAACCTCCTAGACGATCCACCATGCCTTTCCCAAGGGCAACCTCCAAGACATAAAAAGGAACCTCGGACTTCGGGATTGGCCCTTCTCTCTAACCATTCCTTTCTTGACGATACTATGATCTGTATTGATGGGGCACCTTTTTGGGTAGGTTTGCATCAACCCAGACCACGATTTTCACCTACTCATATACCCTTTCCCTTGGGTCTCCATGAATATCATGGCCCTTAGGCAGATATAGTATACCAGTATACGCTCACCCACAGCTAACATACCAGAGCCTATAGGCTGATATAGTATACCACCCTAATCATATAACTAATTCATCATTTTTATCATACCCGATAAAAATAGTTATGTATGGGTATACGGTCGGCCTTAGTCAAAATACAATCTTTTCACTTTTGAACATCCCACAAGTTTCGGTAGTCCCAAAATATATTTTTGGTGCTGTAGACCGACGCTCGGTAATTTTCAAATTAATTACTAAAATTATCAATTTTTGGGATAATTACCCACAATCATCAATCACACTAAATTTACATAAAATAACAGTCAATTAAATAAACAAATCACACCATTGCAATTAGCACAAAATTTTGGTCACCGGCTATCCCAGTTAAATTTCTGGAAAATAAATAAATAAATAAATAATTACAAAAATTAATTAATAAATGCCGATAAATAGCGAAAATGCATACTTAGGCACGTAAAGTCTAATTAAATGCTGATTCAGGTTCGGAAAATTTTTGAACCTATCTAATTAAATACTAGAGCATAATTACTTGGTAATTACATTAATCTAACTGCCTAACATGCATTAAGGATTAACTAAATCACTAATCCATTCTAACTAACCACCTAATCCTAGCTTAGCCTAAACTAATCAATTCTTAAGCGTCATTAACTTACTAAACATGGATTAGTGAGTTAAACTCACTTGAATAATGATCCGATCGGATCAAAACGACGGGGACGTTGTAGGGGTCGAGAAACTCTAAAGTGGGATTGCCAAACGGGGTTGGAAAGGCCACAAAAATGGGCAAAATAGTGCTGGTGATACCTAGGGGCTTCGGTTCCATGGTGATGCCGAAGGAGCTACAACGGGCTGCCAAGGACGGCAGGGATGGATGGCGACGGTGCAGTGGGGCCAGGCAAGTTGTGGCGGAGCTTCACGGTGGCGGTGGTGGCCTAGACGGGCTCCGGATAGGCTCGACGGTCACGAGGGACGTCCGCTGGGCTCGAAATGAGCAAAGTGAACGACTGGTGTGTGCGGAGGACGTGCGGCTCGCGGGCGGGGTTCGCGTGGCGAATAGCGGTGGCTTCGGCTTTGGATGGGTGGTGCGGTGGCTTGGGGCTAGCTAGTCTAGTTTTCTCTGGAATTTTGAAGCTTCTTGGCCTTCAATGGAGGGTGGTCGACGGGAAAGGAGAAGGAGGGGACCGGCTGGGCTGGAGGGGGGCCACGTTGGTCTCTTCCTCATCTCTTTGTCCCCCTAGCTTGATTCCACCACCAAGCTGTCTTCCATAGAAAATTTTATAGATCAAAAACTCCTTCTAGAAGCCTTGAGTTGGTCGAAGAGTTGGGTCCAAAGGGGCATACGAATTTTGAGTGAATTTCCCCCAAATTGGACTTCATTCATTCTTGAATCAACTCGATTCGGCCTCTATAAATTCAACCGTCAAGTCTTTGATCAAATTGGCATTCTTCCTCACCAATAGAACTTACTTGCATCCCAATTTCGATCAAAAAACATTTCTCGGAATTTTCTGGACAAAAATGACCCTACCTCGACTTTTTCCAAAAAATCCCGGTTTTGCAAAAAATCTTCGGAAGGTGAGTCGACATTCCTAAAATGACTTGTGACATGACAGAGCTTTCAATTTCTGAAATCAAATTCAAATTCGTGGTTAATTTCGATCTAACGCGATTTTAGCGTGACCTAGGCGACCTGATAGCTTTTAGAAATTTTTAGTGCAAATGCCTTGTGGTCAATTTTCTTCGAGCCACAATGAACCCCTTCGACTCATTGGCAACTCTCGTTGGTCGTGAAAATCTCAAGGTTTCAAATATAAACACAGGGTACCAAAACGACAAAAAAATCAGTCTAGTGCCAATCGACGAGAATTTTGCAATTTAGTGGAATCACCCACGTTTAGCCACATATCTCAATTGAACCGACCTATCTCTGATCTCTAATCGATCTTATTGTGCCGTAATGGTCTCTGTAGATGAACATGGTCGAGTAGTCGATTCTTGATCGAATCCTCAAGTTTATTGCATTAAAATCTCTTAATAACTTCCTCAGATAGTCTAGTTATCTCACGAGTGATCAGCTCTGAGAATAGCACTATAGGCGCGTCGATAAAATGCCCGATTTATTCAATTCAAAGCAGAATGAAATTCTAGGATGTCACACATGTCGCCGACCCATTTATTTTAATGTGCATGTAGAAGCAAATAATTAATCCCCAAACAATACAAAGATGGGATAGAAAAGTATGACCAAAATTTTTAAAAACCAAATCACACCTTTATACGTGTCAAACCTAGTCATATACAATACTAGCCAATATGTATACAAGGTCTACAAAAAGGTAGAGGGCTATAGGTCATCTAAACAATCGATTCCTCAACAGACGATTCTGGGGTCTTAGGTTCCAAGTGTTGGGGTTTCATGAATCATGTATAAGAAAAATTAATGAAAATAACGTAGCCGAAACAAAGATATATTTTATACATGATTCTCCTAAGGCGTTGTTCATGCGTTTTAATCAAAAATCTGAATATAAATAAGGAGTTAAACGAAATACCTCTCGAAGCGCGCTTTGAAATGAGTCGGTTCGGATGTTCTACAGTTCGAGTCCCACAAGCGTCGGACCTCTAGTTCAGACACACCAACAACGAACGTCGAACAGAAGAGAGAACTTTCGGATATTCACCACTTTGATCATGCTAGCAATCATGTGGAAACAATCCGTCGTATTCTTGATGTATAATAGTCACGGCCCGAATGAGATAACGCTCTTCTTTCTTGCGTCTCAAAGACATAAGAACACGCACACACTTTGCTCTCTATTTTCAACAAAGCATATTCTCTCTTAAAAAACACAAAACACACGCCCACCTTTCTTTGTTTTTCAACCCTTGTTTTTCTTTTTTTTTTTCTTTTTTTTTCGCAAAAACAAACCTTTTAAAATAAAGATATAAATTGATCAGCAACCGTTGCTGATCGTCCCCACTCATGCACGAATTAATTAAACGAACAAATAATTAATTAATCAATCCCTTTTAAAAATAAAAAGAACATAATCTTTATATGTATAAATGGAATACATTAACATGTATCCACTTCGGGCATGCGTGTGCATCATATGCAAATAGGCTCGTGACTATAATACAAATTAAATTAAATCTCATTTAATTTAATTTCAAATCGACACAATTCGATTGCAGTAATTGCAAACACATTTGCAATTATATATTTCTCTCTTGTTCCACGTTATCCAAATTGTTTATGGTGGGTGACATCCCTAGGTTCATCACTACGCTGGAAGTAAGACTTGTACTAACACATTAGTACTCCCAAAAGAATTAATTGTCCTAATTAATCTTTGTGTCTTACAAGCCATGATTGACATCTAGCAATATGGCATGACTACCCAGATAGTGTGAATACTTTAAGAACATAATGAACCTATCAGCTTTGGCTACAGTGTAATTCAATCTCTCTGTCTTACTATGTCCCGATCAAACAAAGACCATGGAATATTTGTCAAGTCATTAATTCGATCATATGCACAAATCTAATTGACATGTATTTTATTTGAGACATAAACAATTTATTCTCAGTTACAACCCCGGCCGAGGATTTCAATGCAGTGTCACAATTAGATCACATAAGATATCATTATTATACATTGCATTTAACAAGGAGACAGATTCCATATTGCGCACGCGTGTAACTTCGTATATGAACAAACTACGACCATCAAGTATAAAGACGGATCAATGACCCGGCATTATGTGCACCCGTGAACCATAGTTGTTCGACACACAAGTTAATACTATGCCTCAGGTCTAAGGATTATTTACACAAAACCAAAACATGAACAATTAGACAATGACCACGCTAAAAGCTTCCATGTCGCTAATTGTTCCATATGCGTCACGTTCAGTGAATTTGTCTAATACAAACACTTGTGTTCTAACTCAAGCATCATAATACCCAATGACATGTAACTCATCATTCCCTTAAGTATCCAATACTTAATGACGAAGTTAAGAACACACCGGTCTCAACAGGATTATTAATATCCACTCAATAATCCATCGACCGGGAACGATTTAAAGATTCAGTTTAACTATGAACCCGTCACATATATTCTTGACGTCTCAAGAATAGGTCTAATTGCAACTAATCTTATGGAATCATTCATAAATATAAAATAATTGGACAAATGAATGAATACGTCATTGCCATTAATTAAATAATAATAATGAAAGTACAACCGAAATCCCTAATATGTAACTATTACATAGTAGCTTTAGGGCATACATCCAACACAAAGGACTTCAGGTCTACAACTGAACCACTAAGAGGGTTTGCCGTGCCTTTTCCAAAAGCAACCTCCAGCACTGACATAGGGACCTCAGATTTCGGTAAGGGACCTTTTTTTTGTCCATTTCGCTCACAAGGATACCATGATCTGTATTGATAGGATACTATCCGGGATAGACCCGCATCAACCCAAACAACGGATCTCATGAGTTCATATTCCCATCCTCTTGGGTCCCCAAGAAACGGAATATAATAGACCTGTTCGGTGACCTTCTTCGGCTGTCTAAAATGCTCGGGAGGTACAGCTATCTAAGGCTCTGAAAATGTTATCCCACGACGGGGTGAGATAACGTCTCGGCAAGTCCACCTCCTAAACCCCGACTAGGAAGGAAATACGTCCCAAGGGCTATCTAAGCACAAGCACAAGCCAGAGGACTTACCTTTGCCTAAGATCCTTCCTACAAGTTAGTATAATTTATATATTCAATAAATCACTTCATAAATCAAGTCATCCAATTAGATCAAGTCATCGATCAATCGATCCAGTCGATTCCATATCATCAAGACCATCTCTCGGTTAATTCACTCAATACTATCTATCAAGTTCGATCACATCAAGAACTGCTCATTTTAAGTTGAAGATAAATAGTATAGCTCGCCCAAAGCTGATAATTAATATAGCTCGCCAAAAGCTGATAACAGAGTATACTGCTCACCCTAAACTGATATATCAAAGCCCATAGGCTGATATAGTTTACTCACAATGCTCACTAGAAGCTGCTAAGGTATGCTGCTCACCCTAAGCTGACATATCAAAACCCGTAGGCTGATATAGCATATCGGTATACTGCTCATTCTAAACTGACATATTAAGCCTGTAGGTTGATATAGTATAACATCCTAATCATTCGACAATTTCACCACTTTTATCATTCTCGATAAAAATAATCGTATGTGAATACACGATCGGCCTTAGCCAAAATACCATATTTTCTTTTTTTAAAATCCCACTAATTCCAATAGTCCACAAACACATTTTTGGCACTATAAACCGACGCCTGGTATTTTCTAATTAAATACTGAAATTATTAAATTTTGGGATAAATACCCCAAAACTCCAATTCACACTCAATTTGCACAAACTAGCACTCAATTAAATAAACCAATCATACTATTGTAATCAGCATAAAATTCCGATCACCGACTATCCCGGTCTAATTTCAAGAAAATAATAAACAATTAAATAATTACAAAAATTAATTAATAAATACCAATAAATGCAACTTAGGCCGGAAAAGCCTAAATAAATATCGAAACGGGCTCGGAAAAATTTCGAACCTATCTAGATAAATACTACGACTTATCTACTTGCTAATTACACTACTCTAACCACCAAACATGCATAAACGAGTAATTAAATCACTAATCCATTCTAACTAATCACCTAATCCAAGCTTAACTTAAAATAATCAACCATAAAGCATACTTAACTCCCTAAGCAGAGTTTAGTGAGTAAACTCACCGGATTGGCGAGCTGGTGAGTCCACAGTGACGGCGACATGGAGACGTGCGATAAACTACGAAGCGGCAGCACCAACGGGGACCAAATCAAGGCCGAAATCGACCTCACAAAGCTCATGGTTGAGCTAGGCTTTTGCTTCTACGCTACTAGACTTGCTGCCTCGATTCCACTCAACTGAGCTTGTTGCTAAGGGCTGCTAGTCTTGGCTCCGAGTGGGCTAGATTGGTGGGGGACGGCTGGCTTCGATGCATGAGATGATGGGTTGTTGGGCTTGTGGATGTGGAGAGGGCCTGTGGTTGCTTTGATGGGATTTGATGTTGCAGCGAGATGAAGACACGAGAAGGTGCCAGGATGATAGGTGGGAGCTGTTGCATGTGAATCGGTGGGATCGTGAGGTGGGTCAGCATCGAGAGAGAGACTGCTAGTTAACTTGATGGAGACCAACGAAAGTGGAGCGAGCACATGGCAAAGAAGAAACAAACAAAAGAGAGGAGCTTCTTCGGTGGGGCAACGAACGTGCAGGAAAAAAAATGAAAAAGTAAAAGAGAAGCAGAAGCTGCATCCTAGCGAGGGGGAATGAAAGCAAAAGTAGAAGACCAAAGGGGGTTGTGGGCAGCTGGCCGCACGAATGAGCAGGGAGAGAGAAAGATGTCGGCCAAGGGGGGGAGGGATGTACGAGAGAGAGGGATAAGAATGAACTCAAAAGTCAAAGGAACAAAAGCAATAAAAGACCAAGTTGCAAGGATTGTTGGATGGGGGGGGAACATGCGATTGAAGAAGGAGGGAGAGAGACGTAGGTGTGAGGTGTGAGGGGGGGTTGCGGATGGGGGGTTTGAAGTCAACAAAAATATCTTGGACAAGGGTTTGTTCATCCTTATTTTTAGCTCAACTTCGCACAACATTATAAATTGGTTATCTAAGGCTAATTTCCACACCAACTTGTCCCAATTGAAGTCCAAATAAAGACCAAAATGTGACAGCCCCTCAAGCCTACGAATTTCACTCAATTGGACTTTAATTTCTTCAATTTGACGTCCAAATTTTGCTGAGGAAGGAAGCCACACAATTTCCACAACCTCCCTTCGCCAAGTAGCTCACAAAGGAGGCCAAAAGTCTTTTCAATTTGACCAATCCAAATTTTTGTTCTTTTTTGAATCGTCCGAATTGATTTTCTGTAAAAATCTCGAACTCGCTGAAAATTCTTCAAAGGATGAGTCGACATTCCTAAAATGAATTGTGACATAACATAACTTTCAATTTTTGAAATCGGATTCAAATTCACGGTTAATTTCGATCTGACGTGATTTTAGCGTGACCTAACTTACTAGGTAGCTTTTAGGAATGTTTAGTGCAATTGACCTGTGGTTGATTATTTTCGAGCCACAATGTATATCTTCAATACATTGGAGACTCTCGGTTATCGTGAAAATCTCAAGATTTCAAATATGGACATAGGGTGCCAAAATGATAGAAAAATCAAGTTAGTGTCGATTAACGAGAATTTTGCAATCAAGTGGAATCACCCACACTTAATCACACATCTCAGTCGAACCGACCTATCTCTGATTTTTTATCGATTTTTAACTGTGCCGTAACAACCCTTGCAAACTAGCACGATCGAGCAGTCGGTTCCTGATTGAATTCTCAAGTCTATTGCGTTTACATTCCTTAACGGCTTCACTTGATAGGCTAGTTATCTCGTGAGTGGCCACCTCAAAGAAAAGAACTATAGGCGCATCAATGAAAAGCCCAACTTATCCAATCGAAAACAGAACTTGAAAATTAGGATCTCACAACTCTTTCCATTTTATAAAAAATTTGTCCTCGAAATTTAAACATTTATCGATCCTTAAACAAAAGGTGGGGTACAGTCGTTTCATCGAATCCTCACTTTCCCAAGTTGTTCTTGCAGTACCGTGGTGTTGCCAAACCACTTTGACCAAGGGGACCATCTTGGTGCGCAGAATCCATTCTATCCGATCCATGATCTGAATCAGGCTTTCTACGTACGACACTTTCTCGTCCACGTCTAACTCTTCAGGATTTAGTACATGGGTCGGGTCAAGCTCATATGTCCTCAACCTTGACATGTGAAAGACGTCACGCACTTGCGCCTACCTTGGCGGCAATGTAAGACGATATGCTAGGATCCCAATTCTTTCCAGAATCTCAAAGGGACCTATATACCTCGGACTCAGCTTTCCCTTACCAAAGCGCAAAGTACCTGTGGCATCCTAAAATTTCATAACAATCCCTGGATACACCGCGACCTATAGAAAGGCATCGAAAGCGCCATCGGACTATATTATAACCATTAGACCAATGGATTACAATTAAATAAGGCCGAGTATTGAATGGACTATTATTTTGTTTGGGAATATATCATATGCTCATGAGTGATCTAGATTGTGTTAAAAGATGAATTGATGAGTTGGATTATCATTGATTGATGTTGCAAAATTTTATGGCCATGCGAATATTTGAAATTAAGTAATTATGAGTGGGGGTTAAGGTGGATTATTAGGAGAAGGTGTGGGCTGGATACTTAAGGCCGAACCAGTCCAAAGCAGCAGCCCACCATTCCCCTATTCGGTCGACCAAGGCCTGGCCCAAGCCCGGCCTATTAAAGCCACCTCTTTGCATGAAAATTGACAAGTGGCAAGAGAGATCAACCAAGTGTCTCTTGCATGCAAAACCTCATGATTACTAGCTAATCATGAGGGTGAAAGAAAAGAGAAGGGGCGGAGTGAGCGAGGGGGGTGTGTTCGCGCGGAAGAGAGAGAGAAAGCCGAGAGAAAGTGAGAGGGAGAACGAGTGGGCAAGCGAGCGAGAGAGAGAAGAGGAGAGTTCTAACTGGAGTGAGGGTGCTTCGGCGAGGGGAAGAAGAAGACCAGCCCCGTCGTGTGTGCGCCAGCTACCACCGTTGACGCCGTCTAGCTCCGCCGTTGGTTGATCTACGCCCGAAGCCCCCAAGTCGCTGTTTTTGCTTGCTGTGATTTCGTGAACTTAAGGCAAGTGAAGTCCATTGATCTACTTGATGCTATGTTGTGGTAGTCTAGTGAAATGTGGTATATCTTGGAGATGCTTGTATCTTGATGCTGGATGCTGAAATTCGAATGAATGGTAGTAGCTTTCCTAGAACAAGCAAGCTGTTTCATGTAAGAGCAGCCCGACCCTTTGCGACTCCATGAATTTTGTAAAATTATCCAGTTGAAATTTGATTTTGTGTTCTTGATAAAAGTTGTAGATGACATATTAAGGAGTAACATACTAAAATTTGAGAAGAAACGGACGAGTATTGGTCGGTGAAATTATTTTTCTGTGAAATAGTTAGATCTGGAAATCGTTACCGAGGGTTAGGAAGAGTTATGGTGATTTTAGCTTTTGATCTATCACGAATATGACTTTGAATTCTTCACAAAAATTTTTCCTCTAGGATTTTTCTATAACATATCAAAATTTCATAATTTTTTGAGTTGATTTAGGGTTTATACCGAAATTGTGAATAAAACTGTGCAATGGTGATGTTTTGAAATTTTAAGGCTGTGATGCACGGACCATAGCAATTCGTACGACGTTTTCTTGACATGGTTTTCTTCATGAAAACTTTTTCTCTAGATCTTGTTCATAACATGTTAAATTTTCAGAATTTATTAAGATCATTTACTACTTTTTCCAGAATTTTAATTAAAGGAGTGCATTTTGTTTTATTTGAAAATTGTTTTATTTTCAAGAACAAATAAATTGCTCCATGAGATGTGATATCCTGGGTTGTTAATTACACGGCATATGTGGTGACATTTAGCATATCATATGACATCAAAAGTTGATTGAAACCTTTGACATTGTTGCATCAAATGCTATTTGAAAGTGAGATATATGTGAATATACAGTGTGATGTTGATGATACCGTTGGACCCTTGAGTCAACGATGCCCCAGGAGTGTTAGGATGCCCGGAGGTGTGCGCTGGATGCCCGGAGGTGTGTGCCAGAAGCCTTGTGACGCTAGTTGGGGTATAGGATGCCCGGAGGTGTGTGCCGAATGTCTTACGATGCCAAGTTGGGTGCGAGAGTCACGAAAGATGCAAAGATTGGTCCACAAAGAAAAATGAGAAATGAATCATGCGCGTGTATGTGTGCATATGGCATGGTGCATGAACTGCCTATGAAAGTAAGTTGATACTATTTGGCATTGAGAATGCAATCACAAAGCTATTGAATGGATCTCATGGGGATATATACATGATTGTATGAAGGATATAAATCATGCGCATGTGTGTGCATATGGCATGGAACATAAATTGTCTTAACGAATGGATCTCATGGAAATATGAGCATGATTGCATGGATGATATGTGCGTTCCACATGAAAGTTGGGTTGTCTTGCTTGTTGCATTGTGTAGTTTGATGGATCTTTTACTACTCAGTGGTTGTACTCACCCCTTTGGAGGAATAACATTTCAAATTAAGACATGCCTCTGTCACCTGTCACACGTGGTACATTTTATGGCTTACTATCCGATGTCGAGGTCGAGTGCTCGGGGCACCCCTGTGTTGGTGTTTGTGGAATGGTGTTTATCCATGTTCGAGTTTTAGTTATGTATGACGTGGGTCTACCTGATGGCCCCGTAGTCCAGGAGTTCCTGTCCGTACATGTTTGTTGCGACGGGATGACGATGGGGATGCTACCGCCGCCACCGGCCGATGCACCGGGCTGGGTGTGATTGTGCGTGTGACTAGTAGAGGATGACACTTTTTGGATAGCCAACACTAGATGATGGATTGATGTACATGACTGATGTGGGGTCGGGTACTTTTGGGTTATAGCCGAGCTTAGTTAAAGCCTTGGCCTCTTGTTGTACCGACTCTTGATGTCAATCATAGTTATGTAAATAAAAGTGGTTCGGCTCTAACTTATATGAGATGTGTAGTTGGCGTGTATTGCATTATCCTATTGAGCATTGGGGTAGGGAGATGTCGAATATGCTTCCGTTATATGAACTGCGCTGGGACCGATTGAGAATATATATATACCCCCAAGACATATGGACCCACTATAATTCAAATGGTATCAGAGTGACATGTTATTAGGACAAGGGAAAGGTAAGTGAACTGTGGCAACCCTAGCGGATCGGGGACCGTGTCAAGGGGTGCCACAGCGGGTGGTATCAGAGCAATGGTTATATGTGGAGTGATAAGGAGTCTTATTTGGAAATTGAGAAATAGGATGACAATGCACACCATAGGACTACTAATTGGGATAATTGACTAACTTTGAACAACGGGTGATTGGTATTCACTCGTAGATCCCTAGCAATTTTTATGAGTTGCTTTTAGGTGCCAGTAACATGTTTATGTTACTTATTTATAGTTGTAGTTGCTTTTAGATGGAGACATTGAGTCACAGATTATTCCTGAGGAAAATGCTTGGAAACTGTAGGAAAGTCATGTTACGAGCTGGAAGTACTCATCCATCGAGGGCTGCAGCCTCTGCTACAAGGGCTGAACCCCGAATGGAAAACATCCTGCAGGCATTGGCCAATATAGGAAATCTGATGGAAAGACAAGCGCAACAACAACCTAGAGTGGAACGTCGCCCTCAAGGACTAGTGGAGCAATTTTTGAAGCTGAAGCCACCCAAGTTTAGTGGAACAGGAAGTTCTGAGGAGGCGGAACAATGGATAGATGGAATGGAACGAATTTTTCGGTTGTTGGTTTGCAATGATGCTGAGAAAATAACTTTGGCAGAGTACCAGCTGGAGGGAAATGCAAAGTTTTGGTGGAGAGCTTCGAGAGACATGATCTTTCCACCAGGTACTGGCATAAATTGGGATGAATTCGTTAGAGCTTTCAATAGGAAGCATTTCTTTGACTGCACTAGGGATAAGAAGATCACTGAATTTGTTCAATTAGAACAAAGGGAGCTAACAGTAGACCAATATGAGGTAAAATTTTCTGAATTGTCTAGATATGCTCCCCAGGCTGATTGAGGATCGAGAGGAAAAAGCTAAGAGATTCCTGAAAGGGTTGAGGACTGATATCAAGAAACAACTGGTGCCTTTGAATAAAGAGATTACAATGAGATTTATGAAAGGGCACAGTTGGTAGAGCAGGAAGTGATGAGAGAGCGATCAAAGTCTAAGAGACAGTTGACCTTTAGTGATATCAGACGGGGTAAGAGACCCTATCCTGGTCAAGGTCAGAACTGGGATTCTAAGAAAAAAAGTAATTTTGGAAACTTTGGAAAAACCAGGGATGGCCTGAATATAGGGAAAGCACCCTATCAGCATGATGCTTGTCGAAGATGTGATGGGCAACATGGCCCAGGACCTTGCAATAGACGGCTGAAATGTTATGGTTGTGGACAAGTGGGTCACATCAAGAAAGATTGTCCATAAGAGAGGTCGCAGCTGAATGTTAACCCGATGCGATGAGTACAACAACGTACTGGTGGACCATATCCACAAAGGAATCCACAGAGGCCACCAGCACAAGGAAGGGCGTATGCGGTCACCCAAGAGGAAGCGGAAGCTTCCAAAAACGTTATCTCATGTACGATTTTTATAAATGGTAAGAAGGCATATGCATTGTTTGACACAGGTGCTACGCATTCGTTTATATCTGAAAGATATAGGCAATTGAGTGAAATAGAAACTACACCTCTCGAGATGCCTCTTTGTGTTTCCACGCCTTTAAAGAACATGGTATTGTCTACGATGGTGTGTGCAAAATGTAAGATAACTATAGGAGGATGGGATATGGAAATAGATCTAGTTGTGATGGCTATATATGACTTTGATGTTATCATAGGAATTGATTGGCTCCATAATTATCAGGCTAAGGTGAATTGCTATAGGAAAGTGATCCAGTTCATGTTACCTAATCAGTCTAGTTTTGAATCTTTTGGAGGTCAGACAAACCCCTCTATAGCCATCATTTCAATGGTAGAAACTCATGAACTACTTGACGAAGGATGTCAAGGATACCTAGTAATAGTAAGAGATCTTACTAAGAAATAGGCTAAAATCGATGAGATCCAAATAGTCAGGGAATTTCAGGATATGTTTCCTGAGGAGTTGCCTGGATTACCACCAGAACGAGAGATTGAGTTTGAAATTGAACTAATACCTGGAACAGGACCAATATCGAAAGCCCCGTATAGAATGGCCTTGGTGGAGCCGAAGGAGTTGAAGGTGCAACTACAAGAGTTGCTTGATAAGGGATTTATTAAGCCAAGTGTTTCACCTTGGGGTGCATCAGTTCTATTTGTGAAAAAGAAGGACGGGTCGATGCGTTTATGTCTTGACTATAGACAGCTGAACCAAGTGATTGTAAAGAATAAGTATCCCTTGCCTAGAATTGATGACTTATTTGACCAATTGCAAGGAAGTTCAGTCTTTTCTAAAATTGACTTAAGGTCAAGATACCATCAGTTAAGGATAAAGAAATAAGACATTCCTAAGACTGCATTTAGGACTCGTTATGGACATTATGAGTTCCTAGTTATGCCTTTTGGACTAACGAATGCACCAGCCGCATTCATGGATTTAATGAATAGGATGTTTAAGCCCTATCTAGATCAGTTTGTAATTGTCTTCATTGATGATATCTTGATTTATTCTAAAGGACCTGAAGAATATGAACGACACCTCCGGATAGCATTGCAAACACTAAGAGATCATAAGTTATTCATCAAATTCAGTAAGTGTGAATTCTGGCTAGACCAGATAATATTTTTAGGGCACATGGTGTCGGATAATGGAATTGCAGTAGACCCTACAAAAGTTGAGATGGTAGTAAATTGGCCAAGACCGACAACGCCAACTGAGATACGGAGTTTCTTAGGGTTGGCTGGCTATTATAGGAGGTTTATAGAAGGATTCTCACAATTGGCAGGCCCTTTAACGAAATTGACTCGAAAAAATATAAGGTTTGATGGAGAATGTGAAAGAAGCTTTCGGGAGCTTAAAAGGAAGTTGACTACAGCTCCAATTCTGACTATACCATTTGGATCTGATGGATTCACAGTGTATAGTGATGCATCTCATAAAGGACTGTGATGTGTTTTGATGCAGCATGATAAGGTCATAGCCTATGCATCGAGGCAGTTGAAATCTCATGAGTTAAATTACCCAACCTATGATTTAGAATTGGCAGCTATAGTATTTGCTTTGAAAATATTGAGACATTATCTGTATGGAGAGAAGTTTGAAATCTATACAGATCATAGGAGCTTAAAGTATTTGTTTTCACAAAAAGAGTTGAACATGAGACAGAGAAGGTGGATGGAATTACTAAAAGATTATGACTGTGAAATACGATACCATCCAGGGAAGGCAAATAAGGTGGTAGATGCCCTTAGTCAAAAGTCGGCTATGGACATGGCTAGTTTAAGAATAACATAGTGGAATCTATTAAAGTCAATTGTGGATTCAGACTTCAAGTTGGAAATAGACCCCCTTACCGGTATGCTCACTGCATTGAGGATTGAGCTCGAAATTATTTAGAAAGTTAAGATTCTACAAAAATCTAACCTGGAGATTGTGGAAATATGAGACGCTGTGTCTTTAGGGAAAAGACCAGAGTTTCAAGTCTCTGAGGATGGAGTAGTAAGATGCCAAGGATGGCTCTGTGTTCCTGACAATGAAGAAGTGAGAAGGGAAATCCTATCAGAAGTTCATAAGAGTAATTATAGTATTCATCCGAGGAGTACAAAAATGTATAGAAATTTATGCTAGCAATTTTGGTGGAATGGCATGAAGAAGGATAAGCTAAACATGTTTCTCAGTGTTTAACATGCCAGCAAGTGAAAGTGGAACACCGCAAACCCGCAGGACTATTGAGGCCATTGAACGTACCGGAATGGAAATGGGAGCATCTGACGATGGACTATGTGCAAGGACTGCCAAGGACATCAAGTGGTCATGACTCTATTTGGGTGATAGTAGATCGTTTGACTAAGTCTGCTCATTTCCTAGCGGTCCGCGTAGACTACTCGATGAATAAACTTGCTGAGATATATGTAAGTCAAGTGATACACTTATGTCACAGGCCGATCGATTCGCTCTCGAGAGGTTTCCATGGCACGGGCATGACACTTACATGGTATTCCTGTAACGATCACATTTGATCGAGACTCTAGGTTTACTTCAAATTTTTGGTGAAGTCTCCAAAATGCTTTAGGGACAAAGCTTCAATTTAGTACTGCTTTTCATCCTCAAATAGATGAACAAACGGAAAAAGTGATCCAGATTCTGAAAGATATGCTGAGAACTTGTATTATTGATTTTAAGGGAAGTTGGGATGAAAAATTGCACTTGATAGAGTTTGCCTATAACAATAATTTTCATAAAAGTATAGGCATGGCTCCGTATGAAGCATTATATGGAAGAAGGTACATGACCTCTATTTGTTGGAATGAAGTAGGTGAAAGGAAATTAACAGGACATGAATTGGTACAAATTACTACTGAGGCTGTTGAAATTATCAGGAAAAAACTTAAAACAGCTCAGAGTAGGCAGAAAGACTACACAGATAAGCGTAGAAGACCTTTAGAGTTTAATGTGGGAGATCATGTATTCCTTAAAGTATCCCCTATGAAAGGAATGTCTCGATTTGGAATGAAGGGTAAGTTGAGCCCTAGATTTGTTGGACCTTTTGAGATACTTGAAAGAATAGGAGACGTAGCTTATCGTTTAGCGCTACCTCCTTAATTGGGAAATTTACATGATGTGTTCCACATATCGATGCTAAGAAAGTATCAGCCAAATCCTGGTCAGATACTTGATCATGAAGCCATCAAAGTGGATGAGGAAGTGAGGTACATTGAGGAGCCTGTGCAAGTACTGGATCGAAAGGAGCAAATTCTTAGGACTAAGAAAATTCCATTGGTTAAGATATTATGACAACATCATGATGTGGAGGAAGCCACATGGGAAAGTGAAACTGAGATGAGGGAAATGTACCCTCACTTGTTTAAATTGACATAAGTAATGTCTAATTTCGAGGATGAAATTCTCTAAGGAGGGGAGAATTGTGGCATCCTAAAATTTCATAACAATCCCTAGATACACCGTGACCTATAAAAAGGTATCGAAAGTGCCATTGGACTATATTATAACCATTAGACCAATGGATTACAATTAAATAAGGCCGAGCATTGAATGGACTATTGTTTTGATTGGGAATATATCATATGCTCATGAGTGATCTAGATTGTGTTAAAAGATGAATTGATGAGAAATTTTCTATTCTTGGCCATGTACTCTATAAGTTGGATTATCATTGATTGATGTTGCAAAATTTTATGGCCATGTGAATATTTGAAATTAAGTAATTATGAGTGGGGGTTAAGGTGGATTATTAGGAGAAGGTGTGGACTGGATACTTAAGGCCGAACTAGCCCAAAGCAACAGCCCACCATTCCCCTATTTGGTCGACCAAGACCTGGCCCAAGCCCGGTCCATTAAGGCCACCTCTTTGCATGAAAATTGACAAGTGGCAAAAGAGATCAACCAAGTGTCTCTTGCATGCAAAACCTCATGATTACTAGCTAATCATGAGGGTGAAAGAAAAGAGAAGGGGCGGAGTGAGCGAGGGGGGTGTGTTCGCATGGAAGGGAGGGAGAAAGCCGAGAGAAAGAGAGAGGGAGACCGAGCGGGCGAGCGAGCGAGAGAGAGAAGAGGAGAGTTCGAGCTGGAGTGAGGGTGCTTTGGTGAGGGGAAGAAGAAGACCAACCCCGCCGTGTGTGCACTAGCTATCGCCGTCAACGCTGCCTAGCTCCATCGTCGGTTGAGCCACGCCCGAAGCCCCCAAGTCGCTGTTTTTGCTTGCTGTGATTTCATGAACTTAAGGCAAGTGAAGTCCATTGATGTACTTGATGCTATGTTGTGGTAGTCTAGTGAAATGTGGTAGATCTTGGAGATGCTTGTATCTTGATGCTGGATGTTGAAATTCGAATGAATGGTGGTAGCTTTCCTAGAACAAGCAAGCTGTTTTATGTAAGAATAGCCCGACCCTTTGCGACTCTTGAGAGAGACATATGTGAATATACACTGTGATGTTGAAGATACCAACGGACCCTTGAGTCAACTATGCCTCGAGAGTGTTGGGATGCCCAGAGTTGTGTGCCGGATGTCCTCGGGAGTTTCGAGATGCCTAGAGGTGTGTGCCGGAAGCCTTGTGACACCAGTTGGGGTACAAGATGCCTGAAGGTGTGTGCCAGGTTGGGTGCGAGAGTCACGAAAGATGCAAAGATTGGTCCCTGGAGAAAAATGGGAAATGAATCATGTGCGTGTGTGTGTGCATATGGCATGGTGTATGAACTGCCTATTGTTGGAGAAATCTTCGTGAAGTGTTTTGAAGCTGACAAAACATTTCGATCAGTCTAGTCTGAAGATTTGCAGACTCTACTATTTAAAGTCTGAAAACCTTCGGACTGCCAGACTCAAGACTCAAAGTCTATTCTCATTGACAGTTTCTAATCCGTTGAAGAAGGGCTATCCAGAACTGGGTGTTTCATTAAGGATGTGACCTTATCGACTAGAGAAGATCTCTTGGCTGGATATGACATAATGGAATCCTTTATTTGATCATGATTGATTCGAAGGTTAAGGATCCGATGATTGGCGAAGTATGCTTGAAGGTTCTACTTATGGAAACTGAGATCCTGATTGTATGGGCGAGCAGGATTGATGGGCTATCGACATTCCTTTAATAGCTCGAATGATCTTCCTAATTGATTCCGTCCAACGGGTAGATTGGAGGAATTCCTTTGGTAAGTGCCAACGGGTATGATGGCATAAAGGAGTATATAAGGAAGACGTTCCAGTTGTTCGAGTGTGTGCACGATAGAAGAATTCCAAAGTCTGAAGCTCCTTGTTCTTAGTCAATTCATTTGTTGAGCGAAATCTTGTACGCAAAAGAGAGTCTATATTCGTGAGAAACCTTAAGGAAGTATGGTAGAATATCTACACTGTGGAATCAAGGGAGAACTTTGCTGTAACATCTCTTTTGTTCATAGTGAAATCCAGCCAGTGGGCTGTCAGTGCGAAAGAGTGGACGTAGGCTTGAAATAAGCCGAACCACTATAAACTTTGTGTTCAATTTTCTCTTCCCTACTCTCTGCTTTACTTTGATCATAATTCATTTTGTTAACGAAAGGAGAACTTCCTTTCTATTGTTTATCTCGTATTGCTTACTTATCTCGAGAAATTATTATACACCTATTCACCCCCCTCTAGGTGCTTATACTAGCTATCTCACCTATGAAAGTAAGTTGGTACTATTTGGCATTGAGAATGCAATCACGAAGGTATTGAATGGATCTCATGGGGATATATTGTTGCACCTCTCGACGCGGCCCCTGATCCGCTAGGGTCGCCACAGATTACTTACCTTTCACTTGTCCTAATAACATGCCACTCTGATACCATTTCAATTATAGTGGATCCATACAATCCTGAGGGTTCGTACCATCTTAATCGGTCCCAGCATAGTTCATATAACAGAAGCATACTCATCATCTCCATAACCCGAACACCAGCTAAATGATACAATGCAATACACACCAACTACAATCTTTCATATATATATATATATATATATATATATATATATATATATATATATATATGTGCATTTTAGGACCGAATCACTTTTATTTACATACTAAGATGGATTTCACAAGTCGGTACAACAAAAGGCCAAGATTGTAAGTAAGCTCGGCTAAACCCAAAAGAACCCGACTGTACATCAGACGTGTACATCTATCCATCAGCTAGTGTTGGCCATCCCAAAAAGTGTCAACCTCCACCAGTCATACACTCCTATCACACCCATCCCGGTGCATCGGCCGGTGGTGGCGGCAACATCCCCGTCATCCTCCCATCTCGACGAACATGGATGGATAGAAACTCCTGTACTACAGGGCCATTAGGTAGGCCTACATCATACATGACCAGGACACGGACGCGGATAAACACCAGACCATGAACACCAGCGCAGGGGTGTTCCGTGCACTCGACCTCAACATCAGATGGAATGCCATAGAACGTACCACGCGTGACAGGTGCTAGAGGCATAGCTCAATCTGAAATGTTGGTCCCCAAAAGGATGAGTACAACCACTCAGCAGTAAAGATCCATCAAACTACACAATGCATCAGGCAAGAATCTCAAGATATCACGAGTAAAGCACATATCATCCATGATATCGAGCATTCATCACCATGCGGTCATGCATATATCACCATGCAGTCATGCCTATCTCACCAAGCCATCGTGCATACACCACCATGCAATCATACTTGTATTTCCATGAGGTTCATCCCATGCCATATGCACATACATACGCATGATGCATATCATTCATACAATCATGTATACATCCCCATGAGATCCATTCGAGCCTTTATGATCGCATTCCAAATGTCAAATAGCATCAATTTACTTTCATAAGCAAATCATGCATTATGCCATATGCATACACCCATGCACATGATTGAATTTCAATTCTTATCTTTCACAAGGATCTCATCATTTTTCTTCCAGGGACCAATGTTTGGATCCCTCAATTTATCGCTCACACCCAACCTAGCGTCGCGAGGAACCTCCGGCACAAACCTCTGGGCATCTCGCATCCCAACTAGCATCACGAGGAATCCCCTCGGCACAAACCTCCAAGGCTTCTGGAATTATGCACCGACATACCACCAGACATTTCCCCCTAGAATTACGTACCGTATACCACCGGGCATCTCGAAACTCTCGAGGACCTTCGGCACAAACCTCTGGGCTCCAGCACAAACCTCCGGGCATCTCGAAAATCCCGAGGCATCGTCGGCTTACACCTCCGACGGTATCATTATTATCACAATATATACTCACATATATGTCTCATTTTCATCATGGCATTTGATGCAATAATATCAAAGGTCTAAACCATCTTTTTGACGTCATATGATATGCTAAACGTCACCATATATGCAGTACACATAACACCCACGATATCACATTTCATAAAGAAATTCATTGGTTTTTGAAAATAAAACCAATTTTCGGGTAAAACAGAATGCACCTCTTTAGTAAGAATTCTTGGAAAATTAGTAAAAAATCTCAATAAATTCTAAAATTTGAAAAAATATAAACAGGATCTAGATGAAGATATTTCATGTAGAACACTATGTCAAGAAAGTTTCACATCAATCACATAAGTCCATACATCACAACAACAAGAATTTCCAGCACCACTTTTGCACAGTTTCGGAAATAATTTCGATTAAGCCCTTAAATGAACTCCGAAAATTCTGAGATTTTAACATGCTATAATTGAGACATAGAGGTAAAATTTTCGTGACGAAATCGAAGTCAGATTCGTGATAGATCAAAAGCTATAGTCACCATACTCTTCCTAACCCTCAATGATGATTTCTAGATCTAACCATTTCAAAGAAAAATCATTGCACCAACCAATACTTGTCCGTGTCTTCTCAAATTTTAGTATGTTATTCCCCAAGATGTCTTCTACAACTTTCATCAAGGAGTTGAAGTTAGATTCCAACTAGGACATTAAATGCAACTCACGAAATCACCATAGGTTGAACTGTTTTTCCAGAAACAGAATACTAGGCTAGAACACGACTCCTATAACTTCGAAATTTCTCACCTCTTCCACATCCAAAATTCACCATTCATCACATACAAACACGGCAAGCAAAGGGTAGATCAATGGACTCTACTTGCCTCTAATCCAAGCAAAACACAGCAAGCACACGGCGGGGCAAGGCGGCTCGACGGCGGGACTCGGCACATGCACGGCAGCGATAGGCCTCCTTCATCCTTTCTCTCTTCCTCTCCTTCTCTCACATGACAGCTCTCTCTATCCCTCTCTCTCTCTCTCTCTCTCTGTCTCTCTCTCTCTCTCTCTGTCTCTCTCTCTCTTTCTCTCGGTCGGTAACCCCCTTCATCAATCGGCCCCTCCTATTTTCTTTCCCCCTCAATGATTTGCAATCATTTGATTTTGCATGGCTCTTACACTTGGCTACAAGGGGACAACACTTGGCAAGATTCTCTTGCCACTTGGGGATTTAGCCATGCAAGTTAATGGGCCTTCCTTTGGGACGGGCCTCTCCATCCATTCCTCTCTTCCCATGGTTGACGGTAGCCCCTTCCCTTTAGGCTTCGCGGGCCAGGCCCTAATGGCCGAACGGTGGGGCTCTTGTGGGCTGGTCTTGACCTTAGAATTTTGGCCCACTTACTCTTTTAATAATCTACTCTAAACCCCCACTCATATAAATACCTAATTGAAATTTATAAAACCATAAAACTTGCAACATAAATTAATAAATTCCAACTTATAAAACACATGGCCAAGAATAGAATTTTCCCATCAAGTAATTATCCATTGAAAAGCTTGGCCTTAATCTTATTGCAAATCATGATCAAATGGCTACAATATAATTTGATGGTACTTCCATCACCTATCCATGGTTCATAGCACATCTAGAGGTTGTCATGAAATTCTAGGATGCCACATACATACATGATTGTATGGAGGATATAAATCATGCGCATGTGAGTGCATATGGCATGGAACATAAATTGTCTTAACGAATGGATCTCATGGAAATATGAGCATGATTGCATGGATGATATGTGCGTTCCACATGAAAGTTGGGTTGTCTTGCTTGTTGCATTGTGTAGTTTGATGGATCTTTTACTGCTGAGTGGTTGTACTCACCCCTTTTGGGGACTAACATTTCAGATTAGGAGATGCCTCTATCACTTGTCACACGTGGTACATTTTATGGCTTACCGTCCGATGTCGAGGTCGAGTGCTTGGGGCACCCCTGTGTTGGTGTTCGTGGACTGGTGTTTATCCATGTTCGAGTTTTAGTTATGTATGACGTGGGTCTACCTGATGGCCCCGTAGTCTAGGAGTTCTTGTCCGTACATGTTCGTCGCGGCGGGATGATGATGGGGATGTTGCCGCCACCACCGACCGATGCACCGGGCTGGGTGTGATTGTGCGTGTGATTGGTGGAGGATGACACTTTTTGGATAGCCGACACTGGATGATGGATCGATGTACATGACTGATGTGGGGTCGAGTATTTTTGGGTTATAACCGACCTTAGTTAAAGCCTTGGCCTTTTGTTGTACCGACTCGTGATGTCCATCATAGTTATGTAAATAAAAGTGGTTTGGCTCTAACTTATATAAGATGTGTAGTTGATGTGTATTGCATTATCCTGTTGAGCATTCAGGTAGGGAGATGTCGAATATGCTTCCATTATATGAACTGCGCTGGGACTGATTGAGAATATATATATACCCCCAGGACATATGGACCAACTATAATTCAAATGGTATCAGAGTGACATGTTATTAAGACAAGGGAAATGTAAGCAAACTGTGGCGACCCTAGCGGATCGGGGGCCGTGTCGAGGGGTGCCACAATACCCCTCATTGGTGGCACTTTCAAAAAGACGTAATCACCAATTTGGAATTCCAAAGGCCTTCGACGCTTAATAGCGTACTTTTTTTGGTGGCTCTGAGCGATCTTTAATCTATCACTGATAATTGTAACTGTATCCACTGACTGCTGGACTAACTTTGGGCCTAATCTTCCGTTCTCCGATTGCATCCCAACAAACTAAAGTTATGCATACTCTGTTATGCGATACTTCAAAAGGAATTGTTCTGCTAAAACTGGGAACCTCAGGTCTAAATCTGATATAAATTCGTCACTAGCACTCCATGCAAACGAACTATTTGATGCACATACAACTCCGCATGCCTATCCAATTCAAAGTCCCTTCTTATTGTGATGAAGTGAGCCGACTTCATCAGTCTGTCGACCCCTACCCTAATGGAATCATGATCTTTCGGATTCCTTGGTAAGCCTGTCACAAGGTCCATTGTGACAAGTTCCCATTTCCACTTGAGAATTTGGAGAGGTTACAAGAGTCCTTTCAGCTTACAATGTTGTACCTCCACTTGTTGACACGGCAGACACTTGGCGACATGATTGGTGACATGATTGGCGATGTCCGTCCTCATACTGAACCACCAATAGTGTTGACGTAAATTCTGATACACCTTCGTACTGCCAGGATGAATGCAATAACTGCTACGATGAGCTTATGATAAGATCTCCTCCCTAAGCTTCGCATCGTCAGGTACACACAATCATCATCGGAACCTTAATGTTCCATCTTCAGAAATCTGAAAGTCAGCTTTTCTCTTATCAGTGTCTCTTGTAGGATCTTTTGAATCTCTGGATCTGTCGACTGAAGCGTTTTGATTCTAATATGGACATCCGGCTCAATTTGAGGGTGGCCATAAGATTCAAAAGGTGGCCTACTTCAAATTTGAAGACCGAATCTCACGCTTTCTCGAGTAAAGTCCATTCCTTGAGCACCATCTGTACGACTGAAGATTTCCGACTTAGCGCATTAGCGACCTTATTCACCTTTCCTAGATGATACCAAATATTGCAATCCTGATCTTTCAGAAGTTCCATATAGCGACACTGTCTCGGATTCAACTCTTTCTGAGAGAATAGATACTTGAGACTTTGATGGCTAGTGAAGATCTGGAATCTTTCTCCACGCAAGTAATGTCTCCAAATCTTCAAAGTGAAAATGATTACTGCGAGTTCTAAGTCATGCGTCGGGTAATTCAGTTCATGGGGTCTCAACTGACGAGACTTGTATGAAACAACCCTACCATGTTGCATTAGTACACAACCCAATCCTCTAAACGATGCATCACTATAGATCTCATATCCTTCAGGACCAGATGGAATGGTCAGTACAGATGCGGTAGTTAGCTTCTACTTAAGCTCTTAGGAACTACGCTTGCACTTGTCTGTCTACACAAACTTTTCTTCCTTCTTCAGTAGTCAAGTTACCGGTGATGCCAAGACTAAATATCCTTCCACGAACCTTCTGTAGTAACCTATCCAACCCAAACAGCTTCCGATCTCTGATACTGTTGTTGGTCTTGGTCCACTGATAACTACTTCAATCTTGGTCGAGTCCATGGAGATTCTTTCACCTGAAATCATGCGGCCTAGGAACGCAACACGAGTCAGCCTGTGGCATCCTAAAATTTCATAACAATCCCTAGATACATTATGACCTATAAAAAGGTATCAAAAGTGCCATCGGACTATATTGTAGCCATTAGACCAATGGATTACAATTAAACAAGGCCAAGCATTGAATGGACTATTGTTTTGATTGGGAATATATCATATGCTCATGAGTGATCTAGATTGTGTTAAAAGATGAATTGATGAGAAATTTTCTATTCTTGGCCATGTACTCTATAAGTTGGATTACAATTGATTGATGTTGTAAAATTTTATGGCCATGTGAATATTTGAAATTAAGTAATTATGAGTGGGGATTAAGGTGGAAAATTAAGAGCAAGTGTGGGCTGATTTCTTAAGGCCCAAAATCGCCCAAAAACCGGCCCACATTTCCCCCCTATTCGGTCGACCAAGGCCCAACCGATTGAGGCCCATCATCTTTGCATGAAGAGTGACAAGTTGCGAGGGAGATCAAGCAAGTGTCGCTGCCCCCATTGCTTCACCGGTGATCTTCATGCAAAGCTAATGATTATCAGCAATTAAGAAATAAAAAGGAAAAGGGGCAGGCAAATTGCATGAGGGAGTGTCCGCGAGAGAGAGTCCGAGAGAAAGAGAGAGGGAGACTGAGCGGGCGAGCGAGCGAGAGAGAGAAGAGGAGAGTTCGAGTAGGAGTGAGGGTGCTTCGGTGAGGGAAGAAGAGGACCAGCCCCGCCGTGCATGCGCCAGATGTCACCATCGACACCGCCTAGCTCCGCCGTCGGTCGAGCCATGCCCGAAGCCCGCAAGTCGGTGTTTTGCTTTCTGTGATTTCGTAAACTTAAGGCAAGTGAAGTCCATTGATCTACTTGATGCTATGTTGTGGTAGTCTAGTGAAATGTGGTAGATCTTGGAGATACTTGTGTCTTGATGCCGGATGCTGAAATTTGAAGGAATGGTAGTAGCTTTCCTAGAACAAGCAAGCTGTTTCATGGAAGAACAGCCCGACCCCTTGCGACTCCGTGAATTTTATAAAATTATCCAGTTGAAATTTGATTTTGTGTTCTTGATGAAAGTTGTAGAAAAAATCTTGAGTAACATACTAAAATTTGAGAAGAAACGGACAATTATTGGTCGGTGAAACGATTTTTCTCTGAAATGGTTAGATCTGGAAATCGTTACCAAGGGTTAGGAAGAGTTATGGTGATTTTAGCTTTTGATATATCATGAATCTGACTTCGAGTTCTCCACGAAAATTTTACCTCTAGGTTTTTTCTATAACATATCAAAATTTCATAATTTTCCGAGTTATTTTAGGGTTTATACCGAATTTGTGAATAAAACTGTGCAATGGTGATGTTTTGAAATTTCAAGGCTGCGATGCATGGACCATAGCGACTCGTACGAAGTTTTTTTGACATGGTGTCCTTCATGAAACCGTTTTCTATAGATCTCTTTTATAACATGTTAAATTTTCAGAATTTATTAAGATCGTTTACTAATTTTCCCAGAATTTTAATTAAAGGAGTGCATTCTGTTTTATCCGAAAATTGTTTTATTTTCAAGAATAAATGAATTGCTCTATGAGGTGTGATATCTTGGGTTGTTAATTATATGGCATATGTGGTGACATTCAGCATACCATATGACATCAAAAGTTGATTGAAACCTTTGACGTTGTTGCATCAAATGCTATTTGAAAGTAAGACATATGTGAATAAACACTGTGATGTTGATGATATCGTCGGACCCTTGAGTCGACGATGCCCCGGGAGTGTCGGGATGCCCGGAGGTGTGTACCGGATGTCCTTGGGAGTTTTGAGATGCCCGGAGGTGTGTGCCGAAAGCCTTGTGACGCTAGTTGGGGTACAGGATGCCCAGAGGTGTGTGCCTGATGCCTGGAGGTGTGTGCCGGATGCCCGGAGGTGTGTGCCAGAGGTCTCGTGATGCCAGGTTGGGTGCGAGAGTCACGAAAGATGCAAAGAATGGCCCTTGGAGAAAAATGAGATCCTTTTTAAATACCAAAATGGGAAATGTATCATGCGCGCGTGTGTGTGCATATGGCATGGTGCATGAATTGCCTATGAAATTGAGTTGGTACTATTTGGCATTGAGAATACGATCATGAAGGCATTGAATGGATCTCATGGGGATATATACATGATCGTATGGATGATATAAATTATGCGCATGTGTGTGCATATGGCATGGAACATAAATTGTCTAAATGAATGGACCTCATGGAAATATGAGCATGATTGCATGGATGATATGTGCATTCCACATGAAAGTTTGGTTGTCTTGCTTGTTGCATTGTGTAGTTTGATGGATCTTTTACTGCTGAGTGGTTATACTCACCCCTTTGGGGACTAACATTTCAGATTAAGAGATGCCTCTGTCACCTGTCACACATGGTACCTTTTATGGCTTACCGTCCGATGTCGAGGTCAAGTGCTCGGAGCACCCCTGTATTGGTGTTTGTGGACTGGTGTTTATCCGTGTTCGAGTTTTAGTTATGTATGACGCGGGTCTACCTGATGGCCCCGTAGTCCAGGAGTTCATGTCCGTACATGTTCGTCGCGACGGGATCATGATGGGGATGTTGCCGCCGCCACCAACCGATGCACCGGGCTGGGTGTGATTGCCCGTGTGACTGGTAGAGGACAACACTTTTTGGATAGCCGACATTAGATGATGGATCGATGTACATGATTGATGTAGGGTCGAGTACTTTTGGGTTATAGTCAAACTAAGTTAAAGTCTTGGCCTTTTATTGTACTGACTCGTGATGTCCATCATAGTTATGTAAATAAAAGTGGTTCGGCTCTAACTTGTATAAGATGTGTAGTTGGTGTGTATTGCATTATCCTGTTGAGCATGGGGTAGGGAGATGTCGAATATGCTTCCGTTATATGAACTGCTCTGGGACCGATTGAGATAATATAAACCCCTAGGATATATGGACCCACTATAATTCAATGGTATCAAAGTCACATGTTATTAGGACAAGTGAATGGTAAGCGAACTGTTTGCGACCCTCACGGATCGGGGGCCGTGTCGAGGGGTGCCACATAGCCAAAACTCACATTTGCTAAACTTAATGCCCAATCTATGAATCCCCGGGGTCTAAAGTACCATCCTCAAATGACTCTTGTGTTCCTTAGCACTTCTCGAATACACCAGAATATCGCCGATGAACACTATCACACATTGATCCAAATATTCCTTGCACACTCAGTTCATCAAGTCCATAAACGTAGCTGGAGCATTCGTCAGACCAAACGGCATTACAGTACTCTCATAATGGTCACATCAAGTACGAAATGCTAACTCTGGTATGTCCTTTTTTCTAACTCTCAACTGATGATAACCTGTTCTTAAGTCGATTTTGGAAAATATCAACGCTCCTTGTAGTTGATCAAACAAGTCGTTGATCCTCGGGAGTGGATACTTATTCTTGATCGTCACTTAATTGACTTGATGATAGTCGATGTACAGGCGCAACGAACCATCTCTCTTTTTCACAAATAGAACTGATGCTTTCTAAGGTGATGCACTAGGACGTATGAATCCCTTATCCAACAATTCTTGCATCGGCACCTTCAATTCTTTCAATTTAGACAATGACATCTATGAAGGAGTCTTAGAGATTGGCTTTATCCCAGGTGATAATTCGATCACGAATCTATCTCTTTCTCTAACGACAGGCCGGATAATTCCTATGGAAACACATCCGGAAATTCTTGAACTACTGCGATGTCCTTAATCTTTAGTTCCTCAACTGTTTTATCTATGACAATCGCCAAGTAACCTTGGTAACCCCCATCTAACAAACTGGTTGCATCAAGTGACGAAATTAAGGAAATCGAGGGTTCTCCTCGACTCCCAATGAACTCGAAACTTCCACAAGCTAACAGATTAAGCTGAGTTACTTCATGGCAACAATCCATCACTACGGGAGTAAACTAGCCAAGTTATACATCGAAGTTATACATCAGCAAACTAGCCAAGTACAACTCTAATCAATGATTCTCCTTTCTATGACTTTATGTGGCACCCCTCGACAGCCCCCGATCCATTAGGGTCGCCACAGTTCGCTCTACCTTTCACTTTCCCTATTAACATGTTACTCTGATACCATTTCAATTGCAGCGGGTCCATACAACCTGGGGGTTTACATCTCTTTTATTTTTATTTTTTTTCTTTTTAACTAAAGGTCCCTTGCGCAATTCATATACGAAAGCACATCCAACAACTCCCTTCCGTATATTCAAAAACAATACACACCTACTAAACATTTATAGGTAAAAGCTGTACACTTTTTATTTACTTAAATCAGATGGACATCATTCATCGGTACATCAAAATGCCATAGTCTTCTATATTCGGCTACACTCCAAAAGATGACCGATGTTTCCTCAAACAGTCATACACTTTAAGTCCATCGATCAGTGTCGGCGTCCTAAAGCTCCTTTCCTTGCTATTCTCCTCCTCACGGTCACATCCAACCGTTCAAACCATCTACTAATCTGAAATGTTGGTCCCCAAAAGGGGTGAGTACAACCACTCAGCAGGTAAAGGAATCCAATAACCACTCAATGCATCATACAAGTCATACATGCATTGCAAGCATTACTTACCTTGAAGCCATGCACATACTATCATGCATCATCATATCAATTTATAACACATACATGTGTATCATCATCGTATCATACATGTCATCATCATCATGACATCATTACCTTACACATGTCATCATCATCATGGCATTATCACATTACACATGTCATATCATATATCATCATCATTATCATCACCATGCATATCATCATGCATATCATATCATGGGTGATCATCATTATTTCACATCGCATATTATCATCATCATCATCATCATCATGCATATCATATCATGGGTGATCATCATTATTTTACATCACATATCATCATCATTACCATGCATCCATGCATGTAACATCATCACCATATCCTCATATCACATGTGCCATCATCATTACCATGCATCCATGCATGTAACATCATCATCACATCATGCATATATCATCATGCATAATTTAATTTCAATTTCATTTTGAACTGCCGCATTTCTCTTTTCCCGGGATCAATGTTTGCATCCCACATTCATCACTCGCGCCCAATCCTGGCATTGTGAGAACCATCCGGCCATGTATCCAAGATACAACCGGACATCCGGCACCCCCACATTCCAGGCATCTCGTATCCCAACTAGCATCACGAGGCATCCGGGCATGTATCCAAGATACAACCGGGCATCCAAAGGGCATCGACTCATTCGAACCTCTGGGCATCTCGCACCCCACCCGGCATCACGAGGAATCTCCGGGGCTCGCCATGAAAATGGTTACCCCTACCCTCCGGGCATGCATCATGATACAACCCCTCACCCTCCGAGTATGTATCATAATACAACCGGGCATCCCGACACTCCCGGGGAAAACCTCTGGGCATATATTCATAATACAACCAGGCATCCAAAGGGCATCGATTCATTCGAACCTTTGGGCATCCCGACTCCCGGGGCATCGTCGGCTCACACCTCCGACGGCTTCATCATTTATCTCAATTCATATCATTATGATTCAATTTATCATGGCATGTGATGTGATGACAAATCAAGATCATACTCATCATTGAATTCATACATGCATCTCAATTCCATATCACAGACATATCAAGGCTTATTCACATGTGCATCTCAATTCAATATCATAGACATATCAAAGCTTTATCACACATGCAACATGAATTAATTGAATGGAATCTATGGCCAATGAAATAATTCCTTTTTATTCATTTATTTTATTTATTTTTATTTATTTATTATTTTTTTTATAACTATAATTTCCCAAAATTATCAAAATTCAAGAAATTTTTAAACAAACCCATAGGATGATAATTACTTGCAAAATTCATGGCCAAACTGAATTTCACAAAATTTCACAATTTCCACAAAACAGCCCATAATATTCGGATAAAACCAGAATGCACAGCTTCCGTAGAAATTCAATTAAAATATCCATACGGCCTCCAAAAATTACGAAATTTTACTGAGTTATAGCCAAGACATTTTCGTACAACTTTCATGAAGAACTCCAAGCCAGATTATGTTTATATTATTTTATACAGTCTCACGAAGCTTCTGGATCCATTACCGCATCATCCAGTGCACACATCTCCGAAATACTGAGGTTTCACCTACCTATTCTCTTTCGTTTTCTCTGAAATTTTGGTATGGTATACATCAAGATATCCTTTACAAGTTTCATGAAGAGATCTAGGTCAAATAACCAGAATATAGTCATCCTTTAGGTCCTTGAAGTCTCGGGTGTCTCGGAACACATCACCAGAATCATCGTCTTCAAGATGTAGTCGATTAACCAAGCTATACTTGTTCTTTTCACTTCAAATTTGAGTATGTTGTAGTTTAAGATGTTCCCTACAACTTTCATGAGAAATCGAAGAAAGATTCTTAGCACAAATCAACATGCAACCACAAATCCAACAAGAGATCAGTAAAAACTCTCCAGATCTGAGGTCTCCGTAGGATGAGACTTTAACCCCACAAATCTCCATCATTTTCCACGAAATTTTAGTATGTTGTAGTAAAAGATGTTAGCTACAACTCTCATGAGATATCACAGCCAAAATCGAACTCTAAACATGTATTCAAGCTCTCACAACATTCTGACTCAAACAGTTCATACGAAAATATTCCAGATCTAGCATCTCCGTAGGATGAGGGTTTGACCCCTCAAATCTCCATCATTTTCCACTAAATTTTAGTATGTTATATTTCAAGATGTTAGATACAACTTTCATGAAGAAATTGAAGCCAAAATCGGACTATAAACATACATGCAAGCTCAAACAAGTTTCTGACTCCAAACAGTTCATGCGAAAACATTGGTGCAAGAGTAGAAAGTGGATTCCCAACTTGCCTCTAGACCTCACGAACAGCACGAGCGGACGGCGGCGAACGGGCTCCTTTCTCTCCCTCTCGGCGTCCTCTCTCTCTCTCGCACGATTCTCTCTCTCTCTCTCCCTCACTTGGCCGAATGGCTAACCAGCCATTCTCTCTCCTCTTCTTCCCTTTTATACCCCCAAATCCTCATGATTACTTGCCTACAAACCAGCCAATGCATGGCCTTCTTCCCTAAGCCAATGCATGAAGACCTCTTGCCACTTGTCACAAGACATGCAAGATGGGCTTGGGCTTTTGGGCTTGGGCTTGGGCCGGCCACTCCTCCCCCTTTCTTGGTCGACGGCAGCCCACTTGTGGGCTTCAATGGGCCGGCCAACTTGGCCCATTAAAATCCACCTTTTGGGCTTAAGGCCCAAACCTAATTTAAATCCTAATTTCACCTTTCAATTATTCATCTTTAATTCTTTCTTTTAAGAATTTAATTACTAAATTCCACATGGCCAAAATCTTGAAATCATAATTCCATAAATCCCAATTTATAAAACACATGGCCAATGATTGGATTTTCTTTCCTATCACATAATTATCCCTTAAAAGCTTGGCCATAAATCTTATTACAAATTATGGATTAAATGGCCATAAAATAACTTGATGGTACTTCCATCACCTATTCATAGACTTTGATGTAACTAGAGGTCATTATGAATTTTGGGATGCCACACTTTATTACAACAAACTGAAATTCTACCAACTTAACCCAAAACTCTGTTGCACTACTCTGATAAAATCACCCCAAAAACATTATTCTTTTGATCGGTGCATGGTCGGTTCAATTTATGTCCCTTTCGCCATCCTAGTAGCGTACTAACTGCGATAGCGGTACTTATGCTCCCCTGGACTCACATTGACAGTCCTTCACCTGATGGCCATGTTGGCCACATCCAAAGCACGCTCCAGTTAAACTGGGACACTGCTTTGATCCATGCTTCTCTCTAGAACTCGGCACACAATTGGTGAGTCATTTGTCTCCTATCGGTTAACAACATGCACCCTTACTTGCACCTGGGGCTTATTCCAAATACCCCACTGTGCGTTCTGTGGCGCATTCCTTTTGATTTGTTCCATCTGAAAGGGCTAGTAATAACAACTAGAGGAGGGTGAATAGGTGTGAAGAGAAATTTTTCGCAAAGTTCAATAGAAGTATTATACTTTTGAAACTCACAGACTTGAGCAAGTTCAGATTTTGGCAATTAAATAAAGTTACGAGTAAATAAAAGAGTTTAGGGAAGAGAATAAGAACACAGAAATTATAGGGTTCAGCTTATATCAAGCCTACGTCCACTCTCCCACACTGACAGCCCACTGGCTAGATTTCACTAAGAAACAAAAGAGATTTTACAGCCTTGTGTTTCAACTTCAAAGTGAAGAGTCTCTACTACTCTCTCACGAAGTCTCACTAAGATTCGCTCTCACTCTTTTGAATACAATTATAAGCTCAGCAAATGAAATAGCAAATAACTAGGAAGCTTCAAACTTTGAAAATTTTCTTTCACACACTTATCGAATGACTAGAGATGTCTCCTTTAAATACTCCTTCATGCCTTCTCGATCGTTGGCACTTTCCAAATGAATTCTTCCAATCAACCTGTTGGACGGAATCAATCAAGGAGATTTCGAGCCGTTTGAAGATTGTGATGAAAGCCCATCAATCCTGTTCGCCCATACAATGAGGATCTTTAGTTTTCATAAGTAGATACTTCCAAAGTTTACTAGCCTTCCAAAAGATTTGAGTATCGAAATTGATTTCAATAAAGATAGTCAATCTTAAAGGTGTTATATCCAACCGGAAAGCCATCCATAAGCCATAAGAACCGAACCCTTGAAGAAATAAAGATAATCTCATGTCTGGATAAGTCTTCATTCTTTAGCAACATTTAGTCTGGAATTTATCAGAGTGGGCAGACTTTGACACTAAAACTGGCAGTCATCAAACTTTGACATAACAATCTGGAAAACATCAGAATAGATTTTCGATAAGTTTTGTCAACTTCAAAATCTTAAAAAAAATTTCTCCAACAATCTCCCCATTTTTTATGGTGACAAAACTTTCTTGCAGTATACGATATCCTATAAAAAAAAAATAAGTTGATTTGTTTCTGGATAACATCGATTCTGCAACCACAAAAAACATATTAATCTTTAAAATAAGAGACAAGACGAATATCAAGACTTAAACAATCATCCACAACCATCAATAATCATTACTACTACAAAAGTAAGTTGCCTGCAAAAGTCAAATAGCAAAATAATAGAATAACAGAAGTTCAAAAGTTCAAATCTACACACATTCTCCCCCTTTTTGTCAACAGAAAAAAGTGGAGAAATTGAAAAATAAGAAAGATAAAATTAGGTATGTTTTGGGATTCGAACGAGCTGGAAATCTCCCATTAACTGTACTGTCTCCTCCAACTTTCTCACGGTCTCTTTCAGCTTCTCAACGCCTTCACTCTTGGCAGTCTCTTTAACCTGCTGTTATAAGGCTTGAACTTGAAGGTTAAGAATCTGTACCTTCTCATGGAGAGAATCTGAAGTAGACTTCAAAGTAGACTGATGGTTCTTTATCTCATACTCCATTCCGTACAGCTGTGCTTTCAACTCTAGAAGGAGCTCTAGCAGCCTTTAGAAGTTTGTTGAATGTTTTGTTTGTGCACTAGCTTGAGTGAATTGGGCTTGTGGAGTGTTGAGATCTGAGGGAACATCAGCTTGTCGAACACCATGACTTGGAGAAGATTCCTCAGGTTCAGGAAAATGGGAGACATAGATATCCTCTAGATTGCTAAGAGATCTACTGATATCATCACTTGAAAAAGGATGAGAAGAAGTACCAGTTTTCTCACCAACTCCCCCTGTCTTTGTGACTACATGTGGGGAAAGAGGTTCTTCTTCTTGTTCTTTCTCTTTTTCAGTGCTAAAGTGATGTTTTTCTTCGATTCGAACTCCTACTTCTCCACTCCTTGTTTTCTCTAAATCTTCTGACAAGGATATTACAAGTCTTGGTTCAAAGGAGTCATCCTACCCTTCTTCTTCCCAGCTTCTTTTCCTGCTTCGTCGTCTTTTCTTCCTTCTTCCTCTTTTTCCTTTACTTCAACTCTTTCTTCTCTACCTTCTTCTTCTCGCTCTATTTCTCCTCTTCTTCCTTCTTTTTCCTGTTGCTGCTCAAAATTGACAAAATTCTGAAGATTCTTTAAGGCAAAGGCAGAGATAGTGAGATCATCCTCATCCTCTTCGTCCTGCAGGATAAGAGATCTTCTTTTCTTCGTAGGTTCACGCATGATTTACTTGTCTTTCCTTTTCTTTGGAGTAGAGTCTTGTTTGGTTTTACTGGGGGACTTGTTCAGTTCTTTCAACCTCATCTTGGACACCATTTTCAATCCTATAACCATAGAAGCAATGGTTCTAACATAGAGAGAGGCTGGAAATTGAATTTGAAAATGTCTGAATAGTTGAGTGACCAAAGCTATATATGAGAGCTGTCCCTTATCCTTCACAACATTCCTGTACATATGCATTAGGATTGTGTGAGAGGGAGAGAGAAATTTATTCCATTGTTGATAGCAAACATCAGTTTGGCTTCAGATCGGGAAACATCTGTCTTTGAAGTCGCTTTTGGTCTGATGCAGTTGATCACGACTTTGTGCAGCAAGATCTTTGAGGTAGACAATTTGTTATAAGTGATGCCCCCTTTAGCAAGTCTGTCCTTAGCAAGGAATCTAGTTGCATGTCCAACAGACACACTTATTGGTTGGAATTCACCCATTTCCATACCAATAATATCAGCCAACGTGTCCATATCCACCACATAGTCTTTGTCTCTCATAGTGAATTTAAAATGAATTTGATCAAGGAAGGACAAGTTCGAGTAAAAGTAGGCGGTCAATTCAGGGTGAGCAACAATAGTCTCAGAGCAAAATCTTTCAAGTTTAAGGAGAGCCAGTTTCTCCCTCAAGTTCACATTTATTGAGTCTAAAAAGCCAAAGTCAACGAAGCGAGGGTTCATCACCCCTCTTTTCAGCATCTGGTTGAAAACTCGTTTATGATCTTTAGAACGAAACAGACTCATTCCATCACTAGGTATATCAGCAGCAACGCCTGTCACGTCCTAATCCTCAGACCATGTGCCCATCCCTCCGCGGTCGATATAAAAGCGACATCCCAGAACGCATCGCTGACCCATTCATTTTAATACGCATGCATAAACGAATAAAGAATCTCCATACAACAATACAATGGGATAGAAAAGTAGGGACATAGTTTTTAAGACCATAACAACACACTTATATACATATATCAAACTAGGTTTTAAACACAACCATTCGATATATATACAATACAAGCCAACCATACATACATACATACATACATATATATATATATATATATAGGTATCTCAGATTCCGGCACTAGGCCCTCTTTCTGTCCGTTACGATATTGGTAATACCATACCCTGTATTGATGGGGCACCTTTTTGGGTAAACCGCATCAACCAAGACTATGGTCTTCACTAGTTCGTACTCTAATCCTTCAGGATGCCCACGAATCGGAATATAGTAATTATGTTTTGTGATCTTCATTGGTTGTCCAAAATGCTCGGGAGGAGCTGCCATCTATGGACCTGAAATGGTTATCCCACAATGGGGTGAGACGATGTCTCAGCAAGTTCTACCTCCTAAGCCCTGACTAGGAAGAAAATACGCCCCAAGGGCTGCTTAAACACAAACATGTGGTAGAGGACTTACTTTGGCCTCCACTTCTTCCTGCAAGTCAGTTTAAATCAAGTACTGACAAATCATACCATCTAATCAATTCAGTCGATTACATGTCATCACGACTTTTCCCCGATCGGCTCAATCAATACTATCTAATAAGTCCGATCATGTCAGGACTGCTCACTTTAAGCTGATAATAGATAGTATATCTCACACTAAGCAAATAAATAGTATACTGCTCTCTCTCTCTAAGCTAACATATCAAGCTCACAAGCGGTTATAGTATACTAATAATGCTCACTCCACAAGATGAAGTTGTTCCTCCCAGCTTCCTTTGAAATCCAATACACAAGTTCGCAGCATGTCTTCGAGGGTCTGAATTGTCCTCTTAAACTGGTCATCCGTCTAAGGATGATATGTCGTACTGTACGACAGCTTCATACCTAAAGCATTCTGTAAGCTCTTCCAAAAAGCAACTGTGAATCTCGGGTCTCGATTTAAAGTTATTGTAACCGGTACTCCATGCAGTCGAATTATCTGGCGCACGTATAGCTCAGCATGCCTATCCAAGTTAAGATCCTTTTGCACTGTAATAAAGTGAGCCGACTTTGTCAATTTGTCAATTATTACCCAAATAGAATTGTTACCTTTCTAACTCCTTGGTAATTCGGTCACGAAATCCATTGTGATGTGCTCCCACTTCCACTCTGGGATCTCGAGGGGTTGCAGAAGTTCTCCTGACGTACAATGCTAAGCTTTGACCTATTGACATGTCAAACACTTGGCGACATGCTTGGCGATGTTTGCCTTCATACGGAACCACCAATAGTGTTGATGCAGATTCTGATACATCTTAGTGCTACCAAGATGAATGATGTAACTGCTACGATGAGCTTCTAATAAAATATCTTCTTTAAGCCCTACATTGTCAGGTACACACAAACATTCTCAGAACCTCAAAGTTCCATCATCAGAAATCTGAAAGTCAGCTTTTCTTTTCTCGGTGTCATCCTGTAGAATTTTCTATACATCTGGGTCTATCGACTGGAGTAATTTGATCATGATCTGAATATCCGGCTCAATTCTGAGGGTAGCCATGAGATGTGAAAGATGGCTTACCTCAAATCTGAAAATCGAATCCTGAGCTCTCTTGAGCAAGATCTATTCCTTAAGTACCATCTACACTACAGAAGACTTCCGACTTAGTGCATCAGCGACCCTGTTCGCCTTTCTAGGATGGTACAAGATATCGCAATCATAATCCTTTAAAAGTTCCACCTAGTGGCGCTATCTCATATTCAACTCTTTCTGAGAGAATAGGTATTTCAAATTCTAATGATCAATAAAGATTTGGAATCTTTCTCCACACAAGTAATGTCTCCAAATCTTCAAAGCAAATATGATTGCCATGAGTTCCAAGTCATGCGTCGGGTAGTTATGCTCATGAGGTCTCAACTAGTGAGAGACGTATGCAACAACCCTACCATGTTGCATTAGCACGCAACCCAGTCCTCTGAATGATGCATCACTATAAACCTTGAATCCTCCTGGACCAGATGGAATTGTCAACACCGGTGCGGTAGTCAGTTTTTCCTTAAGCTCATGAAAACTATCCTCACACTTATCCGTCCACACAAATTTTGCCACTTTCTTCAGGAGTTTGGTCAATGGCGATGCCAAGGCTGAAAATCCTTCCATGAACCATCTATAATACTCGGCCAAACCCAAGAAACTTCTAATCTTTGTCACGGTTGTTGATCTTGGCCAGTTGATGACTGCTTCGATCTTGGATGGGTCCACGAAAATTCCTTTGCCTAAAATCACGTGATCTAAGAAAGCAACACGAGTCAACCAAAACTCGCATTTGCTGAACTTGGTGTACAACAGATGAATCCTCAAGGTCTGAAGTACCAATCTCAGATGACTCTCATGCTCCTCATCACTCCTAGAGTACACCAGAATGTCATCGATGAACACAATCACGAACTGATCTAGATATTCTTTAAACACCCTGTTCATCAAGTGCATGAAAGCAGCTGGAGTATTTGTCAACCCGAATGGCATTACAGTGAACTCATAATGATCGTACCGAGTACGAAATGCTGACTTCGGTATATCTTCCTTCTTGATTCTCAACTGGTGATATCCCGTCCTCAAGTCGATTTTCGAAAATATTGACGCTCCTTGCAGCTGATCAAATAAGTCATCAATCCTCGGGAGTGGATACTTATTTTTTATCGTTACTAGATTGAGTTGTCGATAGTCGATGCATAAGCACAACAAACCATCTTTCTTCTTTACAAAAAGAATTTGTGCTCCCCAAGGCGATGCATTGGGACGTATGAATCCCTTATCTAATAGCTCATGCATTTGCACATTCAGTTCCTTCAACTCAGATAACGCCATTCGATAAAGAGCCTTAGAGATTGGCTATGTCCCGGGTGCTAGCTCAATCACGAACTCTATTTCTCTCTTTAGTGGTAGACTTGGTAATTCCTTCGGAAAGACATCTGGAAATTCTTGTACCACGAAGATATCTTCAACTTTCAGCTCCTCGACTGTTGTATCCACAACAGTCGCCAAGTAACCTTAACAACCCTTGCTTAACAAACGAGTTGCCTTAAGCGACAAGATCAGGGCAATCGAGGGTCCTCCTCGACTCCCAACAAACTCGAAACTTTCTCCCTTTAAAGGGTCAAACTGAATCGCCTTGCAATAGCAGTCCATCTTATCTCATTGCTTGGTGAGCCAGTCCATACCAATAATCAAATCAAAGTCATACATGGCTAGGACTAATAAATCTATTTGCCCATCTTGCTCACCAATCGCTAACTTATAACCTAGATACCCCAATGCAGACATCACCTTATCCTTTAATGGTATAGAAATGATAACCACCGACTCCAGCAACTTAGAACTTAATCCTATTAGCTTGACATATTGCTCAGCAATAAAAGAATGAGTTGCGCCAGGGTCGAATAAAGCATAAGCGACATGGTCAGACGCGTCCTCAGCCTAACCTCTCGTGATGGCGTACACCGTTCCCTGAGTTGGGAGTCTCATCGGTCCACCTTACGGTGCATTCTGCAGCACTAATCCTTTGATCTGACCCATCGGTGGTGGCGGCGGTAACTGCAGCTAGGGGTGTTAGGAACCGAACTGAACTGAATTGAAAATTTTGATTTTATCAGTTCGGTTCGGTTTTTGGTTTGGTTCTCATTAAAAACCAATTTTTTTTATTGGTTCGGTTTTTATTGGTTAACTGAACCACCAAACCAAACCGAGCCACAAACGGATAAAATCCACATACTGTTTTTATCTCTCCTAACTCCCGTCTCCTCTTCTCCTCTCATGTCTTGTCTTGGTCGGCAATGGCAACTGCGATTGCAATGGCGATGGCGATGACGATGGCGACAGCGGCAAGGACGGCGACTGCGATGGCGGCAGGGACGGCGACTACGACAGCGACCGATTGAGGGATTCTTGGCGGCCGATCATGATTCGCTTCGAAGCCTAGTTACAGCCAATTGCTCTTTCCGCTTCTGCGTGCTGTTCGTTTCGGTTGATTATCGAAGTGAAACCTGGTATCGTCCTTGCATCATGAACCCTTAATGCCCATTTGGTTGGCATCGAAATGCGGATGTCTTGTTGTGCAATTTTGCGAGAAAGTTTTCTTTTTTCTTTCTTTCCCTCTCTCTTTCCAATGATTGCCAATGATTGATTGGGGTTGGCTTGGCTTTTTGGTTCTTAATTGTCTCCCCGGGGGGTGTGATCTTGAAGGCGAGGCTGTCCTACAAATGGGTTTACTCTTTTTTAGCTCGTGGATGATGAGGGAGTGAGCTTGCCCAAGTTTGTTTCGCGTGTAAATCGTGGAACTTCTTTTGTGGGAGGAATGCTTCAGACTAAGTATAGTCTAGCCAATATGTGGTTACGAACATTGTGGTTGGGGGTTCATCGGGCAATATTTTGCAGCTACTCGAATGGGTTCTGAATTTCCAATGATCTGGTGTGGAGGGCTTAGACTCTTGACTGAGGATTTGAACTCGTTGACGACTGCCGAGTATTGCAGAGTCTAGCAAGATAGTCTATGTTAAGTAGTTCGTGTGCTTGTACTTCTTTTAATGATTGAATGGGATAACAGCTTACACGAAGTTGTTGGTGGGTGGAATATCGGGTTAGTTATGACCATTCTAATTCTTGTTTTCTGGATGATAGTGGTCGCTAATCAGGACATGCACCAGCTTTGACTTTGTTTGAAATTTTTGGATGACAAAGTGAATTTATATATTTGTTTTTTGGAAATGATGATAGATGCATTTTTAATGGAAATGGGAAACTATTGGAAGATTTGGTTCTAGCAACACAAGAAGGTGTCTTTGTCAATGTTGACAGCAAATTTGACTTGGAGAACATAGTTGCAGTTGCAAGAATAGCAGGCAAGAAGGTAAATGTCCTACTTCGTATTAATCCAAATGTGGATCCTCAGGTAGTTTTAGTTCTTCCACTCATGAGACCTTTACATTTCATACCTTACATACTATTCTCTGTCAAGCTCATTTTTTTACGGTATTTGTTGTGTGCATTTCATATGAATTATGGCTAGTGTGTCACTAGTTCCTTCCTTCTCCTAAAAAAGTCTCAGACTAATTATGTGGGGTTTTTTTTATTTAATTTAGGTCCATCCATATGTTGCCACAAGAAATAAGAACTCTGAGTTTGGAATTAGGAATGAGAAGCTGCAGTGGTTTCTTGATGCTGTAAAATCACATCCAAACGAGCTGAAGCTTGTGGGTGCCCACTGCCATCTTGGTTCCACAATTACCAAGGTATGGTCTTAATCTTGGTTTTAATCACATTAAAGACTACAGCAGTCAAAGCTGTTATTGTCTAACTATTGGGTTACCTTTGACTGGTTGTACCTAACTGAGTATGAGGATCATATGAATCTCTCTGTACTTCATGTGTTTTACCCATCTATCTGTCAATTCTAATTTACCCAGCAATTGGCACACTAGTGATATTGAGAAAGTCCTTTTTCTCGTACTTCTCAAGTTGACATATTCAGAGATGCTGCAGTTCTCATGGCAAATTATATCGACCTGATTCGTGAGCAAGGATTTGAGGTTAATTATTTGAATATTGAACAATAGAATTGTCTCTTAGAGAATCATCAGGAGAGATTATGTTAAGCAATTGTTTAAATTGGAAATCATTATTTGGCCAATGCTTAAAAAAGGGAATGAAGTATATGATCTAAATTGCAAAATCCTCTAAGCTTGAAGTGTAGTAACATATTGAATTTAGATTATTTTGAGTTGAATAGAAAATAAAAAAAAATAAAAAACGAAAACCAAAAGCTGAAAACCGAAAAACCGAACCGAACCCAACCATTGACACCCCTAACTGCGGTTGTCCTCTTAACCTTCTAGGATAATCTTTGGCCATGTGACCCTGTTGGCCACATTTTAAACAGGCACATGTCCTTCGAGGGCACTGGTTCGCACCATGTCGTCTTCCACAAAGGCAACACACAATGCCCTGGCTTAGCCCTGCCTTGCCAACTCCACCCTTTTTGTTGGGTGGGACATGGAATCTACCTCTAGTCATGGGCTTCTTCCCATGTCGGATTCCTTCTCTGTGTGAACTAAATCTCAATCCAGACGAGGCGGCTTGCTCGTTCAAACTTCTTTCTAACATCTGTGCTCGGTTGTAAACCTCGAGATATTCCTTCAAATCCAAAGGTATCAACGGTTGCTTCAGCTCCAACCGAAGGCCATTCCTGAACCTTCAAGCTTTTTCCTTTGGATCCTCGATCAATCTCGAAGCGTATTGAGATAGCTCTGCAAACTTGACCTCGTATTGGTCAACGGTTATTGTCCCTTGGCGGAGACGCTGAAATTCTTCCATTTTTTTGCTCTCGGGCGCTTCCCAAAAAATACTTATCGTTGAAAGCTCTAAGGAAGGCATCCCACACCGAGACCACACCTTTCGGAAACACTATGTCTCTAGCAGCTCTCCACTAGGTGTTTGCATTACCCTGCAGTTGGTACACTGCAAGGACAACCTTCTCAGCCTCAGTGCACATTAGAAGTGCAAAGGCCTTTTCCAGGTCTTGAATCCAAAAAGACGCAGCCTCGAAGTCTCTAGTACTCGTGAACCTCGGCAGGTTCAACTTCAAAAACTGCTCTACCAACTTGTGGATCGGCCTTTCTCTCTATACCACTGCATTCTCAGGTTGAACTTTAGCGGGTGCAACAATAGGTGCGGCCTCAGCGGCGACGGCAACGGTTGCAGCAACGGCGGCTTGGTTCTGGGCCTGTTGACCTATCAAATCTCTAATAGCCTCAAGTGCCTGCATGATCCCTTTGATTCTGGGATCACCAGGGGCTACTACCCCAGCACCAACTGGAGGTGGTGCCACTCCACTCGCGCTGGCTTCAGCCTGCGCTCTACCTCGACCTCCTCGGGTATCGATCATTGTCGGCATCCCACCCCGAGCTGCAGGCCTGACAGTCCTCTTACTATGAGTCCTTTGCTCCTGATCACTCATCTTGTAGGCTTTTTACAAAAACCTACCTTCTAATTCCACAACAAATTAGAAGTCAAGCTATAACAACAACAATTCTACCAATCAGCTATCACAGACATGCGCCAGCATAATTTAAAGGCATTTCCTACAAACTATCCCATAACATGGGCTCTGATACCACTAAACAGGGATGTCACGTCCCGATCCTCAAAGCACGTGCCCATCCTTTTGTGGTCAATATAAAAGCGATGTCCCAGGACACATCGTCAACCCATTCATTTTAATATGCATGCGGAAACGAATAAACAATCCCTAAACAACAATACAATAGGATAGAAAAGTAGGGCCACAATTTTTAAAACCATAACAACATACTTATATACATATATCAAACTAGGTTTTAAACATAACCATTCGATATATATATATATATATATATATATATATATATATATATATATGTAATACAAGCCAACCCATATATATACACACACACATACACACATATAAGGTTTGACAAACAGGGGGGTTTTTCTCAACACTCCTAGTCCTCATCCTCCTCTACTCCTTCCTCCACACTCTGACTGGAGCCTTCAGCTGAGTACACTGGGGAGTCCGGTTCTTCAAGGACAGGGTCCACTGAGTCTGTCGCCGAACCACCTAGAGGATCAACAGCACCCTTACTCAAAGCAACCTCCATCACATACAGAGGTATCTCAGATTCCGGCACTGGGCCCTCTTTCCGTCCATTATGATACTGGCGATACCATGCCTTGTATTGATGGGGCATCTTTTGGCTAAACCCGTATCAACCTAGACTATGGTCTTCACCAATTTGTACTCTAATCCTTCAGGGTGCCCATGAATCAAAATATAGTACTTCTATTATGTGATCTTACTTGGTTGTCAAAAATGCTTGGGAGGAGCTGCCATCTATGGACCTGAAATGGCTATCCCACAACGGGGTGAGACGATGTCTCAGCAAGTTTTACCCCCTAAGCCCTGACTTAGAAGAAAATACGCCCCAAGGGCTACCTCAACACAAACACGGGGTAGAGGACTTACGTGGGCCTCCATTTCTTCCTGCAAGTCAGTTTAAATCAAGTACTGACAATTCATACCATCCAATCAACTCAGATCAAATCACCGATCAATCGACTTAGTCTACATGTTATCACGACCTTTCCTTGATCGGCTCAATCAATACTATCTAATAAGTCCGATCATATCAGGACTGCTCACTCTAAGTTGATAATAGATAGTATAGCTCGCGCTAAGCTGATAAATAGTATACTATTCTCTCTAAGCTGACATATCAAGCCCGCAGGCAGATATAGTATACAAATAATACTCACTCTAAGATGAAGTAATATTGCTCAGTCTAAGCTGAAATAATATTGCTCGCTCTAAGCTGAAAGGGTATACTATTCGCGCTAAACTAACATATCAGAGCTCATAGGTTGATATAGTATACCGGTATACTGCTCTCTATATAAGCTGACATATCAAGCCCGTAGGCTGATATAGTATATAATCTTAACCATATAGCCAATTCATTATTTTTATCATATCCGATAAAAATAGCCGTGTGTGGGTACACGGTCGGCCTTAGCCAAAATGCAATATTTTACTTTTGAACATCCCACCAGTTTTAGCAGTCCCAAAATAAAGTTTTGGCGCTATAGACCGACGCTTGGTAATTTTCCAATTAATTACCAAAATTATTGATTTTTGGAATAATGACCCACAGTCGCTAATCACACTCAATTTACACAACTTGGTACTCAATTAAATAGACAGAATGTACCATTGCTATTAGTATGAAATTTCAGTCACCGACTATTTTGGTCTAAATTCCAAAAAATAATTAATTAATTAAATAATTACGGAAGTTAATTAATAAATGCTAAAAATACGACTTAGGCCCGAAAAAGCCTAATTAAAAGCCGATTCGAGTCCGGAAAATTCCCGAACCTCACTAGATAAATAATAAAGCTTATCTAGTTGCTAATTATACCAATCTAACCACCTAACATGCATCATCGGCTAACTAATTCACTAATCCGTACTAACTAGCCACCTAATCCTAGCTTAACCTAAACTAATCAACCCTTAAACATTATTAACTTACTAAGCAAGGATTAGTGAGTTAAACTCACTTGTTTAATGATCCAGTTGGATCAAAACGACGGGGGCGCGACGGGGGTCGGAAAACTCCAAAGCAGGACCACCTTCGGTGTCCGGAACGACCCAAAAAGGGCTGAACAACAGCTGCAAGACCCACTCAGACCGGTTCTATGCTGGTGGTGATCAGAGCTGCTTTGATGGCTGGTTGAGGGAGGAATGGTGGCAGCAGCTGGCGGAGGGGCTCCCAGCGACGGGCGGAGGCTGGACGGCGGCGTGCAGCTTGCGACGGTGGTCTAGGAGCCTCAAGGGATGACAAGCAGCTAGGAAGGAGGTGGCTAGGGCGACGATGGCTCGCCATGAGCAAGGGAGCGAGCAAGCGGCGTGGTCAAGGTGCACGATAGCGAACGGCGACCTCTCCGTGTACAAATTTCCCTCCAAATGGACTCCAATACTCCCTTGAATCAACTCAATATGGCCTTTGAAAATTCAACCAACATAAAAACAATCAAATTGACATTTTTCCTCGCCAGTTGAACCCACTTGCATCCCAATTTTGCGATAAAAAAAGATCCCCTAAATTTTTTGGACAAAAACGCCCCTTCCTTGACTTTTTCCCAAAAAGTCCCAGTTTGCAGAAAAATCTTCGGAGGCTGAGTCGATGTTCCTAAAATAACTTGTGATAGGACATAACTTTTAATTTTTGAAATCGGATTCAAATTCGCGGTTAATTTCAATCAGGCACGATTTTAGCGTGAACTAGGCGATCCTGTAGCTTTCAGAAATTTTTAGTGCAAATGACCCGTGGTCGATTTTTTTCAAGCCACAATGAACCCCTTCGACACATTGGCAACTCTCGGTGATCGTGAAAATCTCAAGGTTTCAAATACGAACACAGGATACCAAAACGACAAAAAAATAAGTCTATTGCCAATCAACGAGAATTTTGCAATTTAGTGAAATCACCCACGTTTAACCACATATCTCAGTTGAACTAACGTATTTATGATTTCTAATCGATCTTACTGTGCTGCATTGACCTTTGTAAATGAACACAGTCGAATAGTCGATTTTTGGTCGAATTCTCAAGTCTTATTGTATTAAAATTCCTTAATGTCCTAAATCGTCTAGTTATCTCATGAGTGATCAGCTCTGAGAATAACACTATAGGCGCGGCGATGAAATGCCTGATTTATTTAATTGAAAGCAGAACCGAAAATCTATGATGTCACAACACCCATTCTTGGCTGAAAATTTGAGAACATCTTCTCATCATCGTGTTTGCACTCAAGCTTACTAAAAGCACTGAATCTAGGATCGACTGGAAAGTTAAGAAAAGCCTCATCAACAGCTCCATTCTTGGCAATTCCTAACATTTCCATCGCTCTCAAGAACATAGTCTCGTTCTTATATCCTCTTTCCCTTAGAAATTCATCGATAAAAGCCATAGCAGTACCACCCTACTTCAAATGAGTGTAAAGCTTATAAAGAACCTGGGGTTTCAAAGTTCTGAGGGGTTCTCCTCCTTCCTCGACTTCCTCTTCCACAGATTGTCGCGGAGGATTCTGAGTAGCACGCTGTGGAGAATGTTGTGGAGAATCTCCTTCCTCGATCAGATCAAATGTGTAGGACCTTCAAGCATATTCCGTGGTCCCATTCTTGCTATCTGAGACAACTTTCTTTGAGAAAACATCTTCACAATCTTGGAGGATTTCACGAACACGTTCGAGTGAAAAAGATGAAAACTTGCAGAATAAACTTGAGAGTAAAAATTTCTAGACAAGAGTCTGGTTCTAGGGTTTTGAAGCGATGTGCTCAAAAAGAAAAACTCAATGGTTTTAAGAGGAGTTTAAACGGGGTATACGAGACGTCAGAGAGGTGTCTTTTCAGATCATTGTTCGAAATGGAAAAAATAATTTCTAAAATTATCACAAAATAATAATTTCTAAAAATAAAACGGGCAGGTAGCGATACACATCCTAGTCCTTTGTGAGATGCATCACTATACACTGTAAAACCATTAGACCCAGATGGTATAGTCAAGATTGGAGTCGTAGTCAATTTTCTTTTAAGTTCTTGAAAGCTCCTTTCACATTCTCCACTCCATTCAAACTTTACATTCTTCCGCGTTAATTTCGTTAAGGGGCCTGCCAATAGTGAAAATCCTTCGATAAACCTTCTATAATAACCAGCCAATCCTGAGAAACTTCGTATCTCGGTTGGTGTTGTCGGTCTCGGCCAATTCACTACCATCTCAACCTTTGTAGGGTCCACTGCAATTCCATCTCCCGACACCACATGTCCTAAAAATATTATCTGATACAGCTAGAATTCACACTTACTGAATTTGGTGAATAACTTATGATCTCTTAGCATTTGCAATGCTATCCTTATGTGTCGTTCATGCTCTTCAAGTCCTCTAGAATATATTAGGATATCATCAATGAAGACAATCACAAACTGATCCAAATAAGGCTTAAATACCCTATTCATTAAATCCATGAATGCAGTTGGTGCATTCGTCAATCCAAAAGGCATAACTAGGAACTCATAATGTCCATATCGAGTCCTAAATGCAGTCTTAGGAATGTCTTATTTCCTTATCCTTAACTGATGGTATCCTGATCTCAGGTCAATCTTAGAAAAGACCGAACTTCCTTGTAGTTGGTCAAATAGATCATCAATTCTAGGCAAGGGATATTTATTCTTAATGGTCACTTGATTCAGCTGCCTATAGTCGATACACAAACGCATCGACCCATCCTTCTTTTTCACAAACAAAACTGGTGCACCCCAAGGTGAAGCACTTGGCCTAATGAATCTTTTATCAAGCAACTCTTGTAGTTGCACCTTCAATTCCTTCAGTTCCACTAGGCCATCCTATACGAGGCTTTCGATATTGGTCCTATTCCAGGCATTAGTTCAATTTCAAACTCAATCTCTCACTCTAGGGGTAATCCAGGCAACTCCTCAAGAAACACATCCTAAAATTTCCTGACTATTCGAATCTCATCGATTTTAGGTTCTTCCCTGGTAAAATCATTAGCCACTGCTAGGTACCCTTGACATCCTTCGTCAAGTAATGCACGGGCCTCTATTGCTGAAATAAGTGCTATAGATAGGTTGGTCTAACCTCCGAAAAATTCACAACTAGACTGGTCAGGTAAAATAAATTGGATCACTTTCCTATAACAATTCATTTTGGCTCGATACTTATGAAGTCAATCCATTCCTATGATAACATCAAAATCATACATAGCCATTACAACTAGGTCTATTTCCATATCTCTTCCTCCTATTGTTATCTTACATTTTGCACACATCATCGTAGATAATACCATATTCTTTAAAGGCGTGGAAACACAAAGAGACGTCTCAAGAGGCGTAACTTCTATTTCACTCAATTGCCTATATCTTTCAGATATAAATGAATGCGTAGCACCCGTGTCAAACAATGCATATGCCTTCTTGCCATTTATGAAAATCGTACGTGATATGACATTTTTGGAAGCTTCCACTTCCTCTTGGGTGACTGCATACACCCTTCCTTGTGCTGGTGGCCTCTGAGGATTCCTTGGTAGGTTTAGTCTAACAGCAATCTGCTGTGCCTGTCGCACCGAGCCAACACTCATTTGCGACCTCTCTTGTGGGCAGTCTTTCTTAAGGTGACCTACTCGTCCACAACCATAACATCTCAGCCGTCCATTACAAGGTCCTGGGCCATGCTGCCCATCACACCTTCAACAAACATCATAATGATAGGGTGCTTTCCCTATATTCAGGCCATTCCTAGCTCTTCCAAAATTTCCAAAATTGCCCTTTTTCTTAGCATCCCAAGTCTGACCTTGACTAGGATAGGGTCTCTTACCCCTTCTAATATCACTAAAGCTCAACTGCTTCTTAGATTCTGATTGCTCTCTCACCAGCTCTTGCTCCACTAACTGTGCCATTTCATAAATTTTATTATAATCCTTATATTTAAAGGCACCAGTTGTTTCCTAATATCAGTCCTCAACCATTTCAAAACTCTCTTAGCTTTTTCCTCACGATCCTCAATCAATCTGAGAGCATACCTAGACAATTTAGAAAATTTTGCCTCATACTGATCCACTATCAGCTCCCTTTGTTCCAGCTGAACAAACTCAGTGATCTTCTTATCCTTAGCACAATCGGAGAAATGCTTCCTATTAAAAGCTCTAACAAACTCATCCCAATTCACATCAGTACCTGGTGGAAAGATCGTATCCCTTAAAGCTCTCCACCAAAACTTTGCATTTCCCTCCAGCTGGTACTCTGCCAAAACTATCTTTTCAACATCACTGCAGTCCAACAACCGGAAAATCTGTTCTATCCCATCAATCCAATGTTCCGCCTCCTTAGGACTTCCCATTCCACCAAACTTAGGTGGCTTCAGCTTTAAAAAATTGCTCCACCAGTCCTTGAGGGCAACGTTCCACTCCGGGTTGTTGCTGCACTTGCCTTTCCATCGGATTTCTAATATTGGGCAATGCTTGCAGGATATCTTCCATTCAGGGTTCAGCCCTTGCAGTAGATGCTTTAGCCCTCGATGGATGAGCACTTCCAGCTCGCATCATGACTTTCCTGCAGTTTCCAAGTATTTGCCTCAAGAATAATCTGAGACTCACTGTCTCCATTTAAAAGCAACCACTACTATATAAGTAACATAAACATGCTACTGGCACCTAAAGACAACTCATGTTAAACTAATAGGGATCTACGAGTGAATACCCATCACCCGTTATTCAAAGTTAACCAATTATCTCACTTAATACCCTATGGTGTGCATTGTCATTATATTCCTCAATTTCCAAATGAGACTCCTTATCACTCCAACTATAACCATTTGCTCTGATACCAAAACCAACGCTGTGGCACCCCTCGACGGCCCCCAATCCGTTAGGGTCACCACAGGTACTTGTCACTCATCCTATTACATACCAGTCTAATGACTTTTTTTTTAAAATTGAAATGAAACCACAGTTCATAGGGGTTGATCAATAGAATACTTTTCCATTTTTTTTTTTTTGTAAAGGTCCCAGCGCAGTTCATCAGCGGAAGCATAAACGTATCTCACTAATCCTCCCTTTAATAACAATAATGTAATGCACACCACTACGCACCAATGAAAAGACAAAGTCGAGTCACTTTTATTTACATTTTACGATGGACATCTCGGTTTGGTATAGCAAAAGGTCAAGATTTTTAATTATACTTGGCTATACTCAAAAGAGAACTCGACCCTACATCGAACATGTACACCCATCCATCAAAGAGCGTCCGCTATCCACAAAAAGTGTCAGCTCCCATCAGCTATGCATGCCATCACACCCAACTCGATGCATCGGGCGGCGGCAGCGGCAACATCCCTAGCATCACTCCACCATGCCGGACATGAACAGACAAAAACTCCTGGATAACCAGGCCATCAGCAAAACCCACATCGTACATCACTAAGACACGGACTCGAACATACACCAGACCAGGTACACTAGTACAGGAATGCTCAGTGCACTCCACCACGACATCATATGGCAATCCATAATAGGTACCTCGTGCAACTGGTAGTAACGACATCTTTCTAATCTGAAATGTTAATCCCCAAAAAGGGTGAGTACAACCACTCAGCAGTAAAGATCCACCAAACTACACAATGCGTCAAACAACACAATCAAGGTATCATGAATAAAACACATATCATTCATGCATTCAAGCATACCTCACCTTACAGCCATGCATATATCACCATGCCATATGTGCATATACCATCATGCACTCATCATCAAGCAGTCATGCATATATCATCATGCCATATGTGCATATATCACCATGCACTCATCATCAAGCAGCCATGCATATATCACCATGCCATATGTGCATATATCACCATGCACTCATCATCAAGCAACCATGCATATATCACCATGCCATATGTGCATATATCACCATGCACCCATCATCAAGCAGCCATGCATATATCATCATGCCATACATGCATATCCATGCGCATGATACAATTATTAATTTTATCTTTTGTGGCATCCTAAAATTTCATAGCGATCTCTAGATGTATTACGACCTATGGAAAGGTGATGGAAGTGCCATCGGATTTTACTATAGCCATTAGACCAATGAATTACAATAGATTAAGGCCGAGCATTTTAATGGACAATTATTTGGTTGGAAATATGTTCTATGTCCAAGTGTGATCAAGGACTGTACTAAAGGATAATTTGACAATGAATTTTCTGTCCTTGGCCATGTACTTTATAAGTTGGATTTTCATTGATTTTTGTTGCAATTTTATATGGCCATGTGAGTAATTGAGATTATGAAATTAAGTGGGGATTAAAGTAAATTGTTAAGAGCAACTATGGGCTTATTTAGTATTATTTTTTGGGCCATTTAAAAAGTTGGATTTTTGGCCCAAGAGTGTTGGGCCCAGAGTGGGCCAAGAGGCTCGGCCCAAGAAGCCCCATGGACTGTCGACCGAAGGGGGGAGAGAGGAGCCGGATGGGCCTCCTCCATGTGTCTTCAACAAGAAGACACTTGTCTCCTTCTTGGGGACAAGTGTCTCTCCATGCAAAAATGGAAGCATGTAAGGGTTTTATTCAACCAAAAGGAAAAGGGGAAGGGGGCGGTCGAAGCTAGGTGCCGAGAGAGAGAGAGTGAGAGAGAAAGAGAGAAAAGAAAGGAAGAGAGAAAAGGGGAGACCGTGCGTGCGAGAGGGAAGGAGGAGGTCCGTTTGCCACCATTCGTTCACCGTCTTGCCCGCCATTTGTCACTGTGTTTGTGCTCGGATTTGAGGCAAGTAGAGTCCTAAAATCTACCCTTTGCTTGCTGTGATATGTGTTGTAAGGGATGATAAACTTTGGTTGTGGTGGAAGTGATGGAATTTCGAAACTTTGGGGAGAAATTCGTTGGCCTAGCATGCTGTTTTCTAGAAAAATCAGTCCGACCCTTCATGAGTTTGTGAGCTGCATGAGACTTTTTAGTTGGAATCTCACTTTGATCTCTCAATAAAAGTTGTAGGGGACATCTTGAGGAACAACATACCAAAATTTGAGGTAAAATGAACAAGTATTGGTTAGTGAAATGATTTTCCTTTGGAGAAATTAGATCTGGAATTTGTTGTGCTGACCTTTAGTGATTTCATGGACTGTAAAGTAGCTTTATTGCAAAAATATCACTTTTATTTCTTAATAAAAGTTGTAGTGTACTTCTTGAGGTAAAACATATCAAAAATTTAGAGGAAATGAACAAAAATAGATCAGTGAAATCATTGTCCTTTGAAGAAACTGAATCTGGGAAAATGCTACCTCGACCTAGTATGATTCTGTGATTTTTATAAAATCATCCATTTAAAATTTGATCATGTGTCCTTAATGAAAGTTGTAGGTAATATTCTGAGGTATAACATACTGAAAATATGAAGAAACGGACATATGTAGGTCAGTGAAACTAGTTTCCTTTGAAAGAAGATAATCTGGAAAAACGACACCAAGAACAGGGGGAATTAATCATCTATATCTGTTAATCTAGAATAATTTGGGTTTCGATTTCTTCCATGACATATTTACCTTTAGGACTTGTCTATAACATATCAAAATTTCAGAATTTTTTAAGTTCATTTGGATATTTAATTTAAATTACTTCTGAAACTGTGCAAGCTGAAGTGTTGAAATTTTAAAAACTGTGATGCATGGACCGTACTGTTTGGTGTGAGATTCTTTTGGTATGGTGTTTTTCATGAGATATCTGCCTTTAGGTCTCATCTATAATGTGTCAAGTTTTCAGAATTTATTAATACCATTTACTAATTTTTATAGAGTTTTAACTAAAGGAGTGCATTCTGTTTTATCCGAAAATTGATGCGTTTTCAAAAATAAATGAATTTTCCATGTGACGTAATGCTTTGAGTGGTTGATTTTGCTGCATATGTGGTGATATATGGCATGTTACATGACATCAAAAGCCGGTTGAGACCCTTGATATTGTTGCATCAAATGCCATGTTGAAATTGAGATACATATGTGAATATAAATTATGATAATGATGATACCGTCAGAGGTGTGAGCCGACGATGCCCTAGAAGTCGGGATTCCCAAAGGTTCGAATGAGTTGATGCCCTTTGGATGCCTGGTTGTATTATGAATATATGCCCAGAGGTTTTCCCTGGGAGTGTCGGGATGCCCGGTTGTATTATGATACATGCCCGGAGGGTGAGGGGTTGTATTATGATGCATGCCTAGAGGGTAGGGGTAACCATCTTCATGGCAAGCCCCGAAGATTCCTCGTGATGCTAAGTGGGGTGCGAGATGCTCGGAGGTGTGTGCCGGATGCCCGGAGGTGTGTGCCGGAGGCTCCTCGCGATGCTAGCTTGGGTGCGAGCGATAAATGAGGGATGCAAACACTAGTCCCTGAAAAGAAAAATGATGAGATCCTTGAAAGATAAAATTGAGAATTGAATCATGCGCATGGATGTGTGCATATGGCATGGGATGAACGTCATGGAAATGCAAGCATGAAGTGCATGGTGGTATATGCACATTGCATGGTGATATATGCATAGCTGCTTGATGGTATATGTACAAGTGCATAGTGGTATATGCACGTTGCATGGTGATATATGCATGGCTGCTTGATGATATATGTATAAATGCATGGTGGTATATGCACGTTGCATGGTAATATATGCATAGCTGCCTGATGATATATGTATAAGTGCATGGTGGTATATGCACGTTGCATGGTGATATATGCATGGCTGCTTGATGGTATATGTAAAAGTGTATGGTAGTATATGCACGTTGTATGGTGATATATGCATCGCTGTATGGTGAGGTATGTTCGAATTGCATGGATGATATGTGCTTTATACGTTATACCTTGATTGTTCTGTCTGATGCATCGTGTAGTTTGGTAGATCTTTACTGCTGAGTGGTTGTACTCACCCTGTTTGGGGACTAACATTTCAAACTACACAAGATACCTCTGCTGCCCCTACCATCGATAGATGGATCGAGTGGTTTGATATGATTGCGAGGAGGAGGAGAGCAAAGGAAGGAAACTTTTGGACATCGACACTGATCGATGGACTTTAAGTATACGACTGTTGGAGAAGATGTCGGTCATCTTTTGAAGTATAGCCGAGTATAGAAGACTATGGCATTTTGATGTACCGACGAATGATGTCCATCTGGTTTAAATAAATAAAAGTGTTTGGCTTTTACCAATAAATGTCTTGGTTGGTGTACATCGTTTTTTGAATATAGGGAAGGGAGTTGATGGATGTACTTCCGCCATATTTCTGCGCAGGGACCTATGGAAAAGAAAAAATATATATAAACCCCCAGGACTTATAGACTTATTATAACTCTTTGGTATCAGAGTGGTATCAAGTCAAGTGAAAGAGAAGCGAACAGTGACGACCCTAACGGATCGGGGGCCGTCAAGGGGTGCCACATCTTTCCATGGACCAGTGTTTGCGTCCCACAATTTAACGCTCGCATCCAACCTGGCATCGCAAGAAGCCTCTGGCACACACCTCCGGGCATCTGGCACACACACTCCGGGCATCTCGTACTCCAACTAGCATCACGAGGAATCCCCCTGACACACACCTCTAGGGCTTCCAGCACACACCTCCGGGCATCCCGACACTCCCGGGGCATCTGGCACACACCTCCGGGCATCCCGACACTCCCGGGGCATCGTCGGCTCACACCTCCGACGGTATCATCATTATCATAATTTATGTTCACACATGTATCTCAATTTCAACATGGCATTTGATGCAACAATATCAAGAGTCTCAACCAGCTTTTGATGTCATACAACATGCCATATGTCACCACATATGCAGCAAAATCAACCACTCAAGACATCACATCTTATTGAGCAATTTTTATTTATTCTTTGAAAAGGCATCAATTTTCGGATAAAACAGATTTGCACTCCTTTGGTCATAATTATTGAAAAATTAGTAAACGGCCTTATTAAATTCTAAAAATGTGACATGTTATATAAAAGATCCAGAGGAAAATATTTCGTGAGAACGCCACATCAAAAGAGCATCACACAAATCAGTACAATCCACGCATCACAGTCTTTAAAATCTCGGAATATTGCCATACACAGTTTCATTCACAAAATCGGTAAAAATCATAAATCAGCTCCAAAAATTCTGAAATTTTTATATGTTATATAAAAGTGGTAAATTTAAATATCTCATGAAGAAATCGAAACCCAAATTATTCTAGATTAATAGATATAGATGATTATTCCCCCTGTTCTCGGTGTCGTTTTTCCAGATTATCTTCTTTCAAAGGAAACTAGTTTCACTGACCTACATATGTCGGTTTCTTCTAAGTTTTCAGTATGTTATACCTCAGAATATTACCTACAACTTTCATTAAGGACACATGACCAAATTTTAACTGGATGATTTTATAAAAATCACAGAATCATACTAGGTCGAGGTAGCATTTTCCCAGATCCAGTTTCTTCAAAGGACAACGATTTCACCGACCTATTTTTGTTCATTTCCTCTAAATTTTTTATATGTTTTACCTCAAGAAGTGCACTACAACTTTCATTAAGAGATTGAAGCGAGATTCCAACTAAAAGGTCGCATACAGCTCACAAACTCATGAAGGGTCAAACTGATTTTTCCAGAAAACAGCATGCTAGGCCAACAAATCTCTCCCCAAAGCTTCGAAATTTCATTACTTCCCCCACAACCGAAGTTCACCATCTTCTACACACACATCACAGCAAGCAAAGGGTAGGTTTTAGGACTCTACTTGCCTCAAATCCAAGCACAAAACAGTGACAAAGATGGCGGGCAAGGCGGCGAACAAACGGCGACTAGGCGGCGACGAACGGCCTCCTCCTTCTTCCTCTTCTTCTCTCGCACGCTTGCTCTCCCCCTCTTGGTTTCTCTCTCTCTCTCCCTAGGACGATTACTCTCTCTTTCTCTCCCTTTCCTCGCTTAATCCGCCCCCCTCTTCCTCTCTAATTTTCTTCCTTTCAATGATTAATAATCATTGATCTTGCATGCCGGCGCCACTTGGCTCCAAGGAAGAAACACTTGGCAATCTTCATGCAAAAAGGGGCTTCGTCCGGCTGGGCTTGGGCCAGCCTTGGTCGACGGTCCAATGGGGCTTCATGGGCCAGCCTTTTGGCCCACTTTAGGCTCAACACTCTTGGGCCTAAAGTCCCAACTTAAATGGCCCAAAAATTTCTTAAATAAGTCAATGTTTACTTTTAATAATTTACCTTAAATCCCCACTTATATAAATACTAAATTACAATTTCATATGGCCATAAAACTTGAAATCATAAATCAATAAATTCCTACTTATAAAACACATGGCCAATAATAGGATTTTCTTTCCTATCAAATAATTATCCATTAAAAGCTTGGCCATAAATTTTATTGTAAATCATGGATCAAATCCCTATAATACAACTTGAGAGTACTTCCATCACCTATTCATAGGCCTTAAAGTATCTGGAGGTTGCCATGAATTTCAGGATGCCACAATTCTCCCCTTCTTAGAGAATTTCGTCCTCGAAATTAGACATCACTTATGTCTCTTGAAATAAGTGAGGGTACCTTTCCCTCATTTCATTTTCACTCTCCCATGTGGCTTCCTCCATATAATGATGTCGCCATAATACCTTTACCAATGGAATTTCCTTGGTCCTAAGAATTTGCTCCTTTCGATCCAGCACTTGCACAGGCTCTTCGATGTACCTCACTTTCTCATCCACTTTGATGGTTTCATGATCAAGTATGTGACCAGGATCCGATTGGTACTTTCTCAACATCGACACATGAAACACATCATGCAAATTTCCTAATTTAGGAGGCAGCGCCAATCGATAAGCTACATCTCCTATCCTTTCAAGTATCTCAAAAGGTCTAATAAATCTAGGGCTTAACTTACCCTTCATTCCAAATCGTGATACTCCTTTCATAGGGGATACTTTAGTATTTACATAAGTGGGGATTTAAGGTAAATTATTAAAAGTAAACATTGACTTATTTAAGAAAATTTTGGGCCATTTAAGTTGGGACTTTAGGCCCAAGAGTGTTGAGCCTAAAGTGGGCCAAAAGGCTGGCCCTTAAAGCCCCATTGGACCGTCGACCAAGGCTGGCTCAAGCCCAGCCGGATGAAGCCCCTTTTTGCATGAAGATTTCCAAGTGTTTCTTCCTTGGAGCCAAGTGGCGCCGGCATGCAAGATCAATGATTGTTAATCATTGAAAGGAAGAAAATTAGAGAGGAAGAGGGGGCGGATTAAGCGAGGAAAGGGAGAGAAAGAGAGAGTAATCGTCCGAGGGAGAGAGAGAGAAACCGAGAGGGGGAGAGCGAGCGTGCGAGAGAAGAAGAGGAAGAAAGAGGAGGCCGTTCGTCGCCTTGCCTGCCATCTTTGTCACTGTTTTGTGCTTGGATTTGAGGCAAGTAGAGTCCTAAAACCTACCCTTTGCTTGTTGTGATGTGTGTGTAGAAAATGGTGAAATTCGGTTGTGGGGGAAGTAATGAAATTTCGAAGTTTTGGGGAGAGATTTGTTGGCCTAGCATGCTGTTTTCTGGAAAAATCAGTTTGACCCTTCATGAGTTTGTGAGCTGCATGCGACTTTTTAGTTGGAATATCGCTTCAATCTCTTAATGAAAGTTGTAGTGAACTTCTTAAGGTAAAACATATAAAAAATTTAGAGGAAATGAACAAAAATAGGTCGGTGAAATCGTTGTCCTTTGAAGAAACTGGATCTGGGAAAATGCTACCTTGACCTAGTATGATTCTGTGATTTTTATAAAATCATCCAGTTAAAATTTGATCATGTGTCCTTAATAAAAGTTGTAGGTAATATTCTGAGGTATAACATACTGAAAATTTAGAAGAAACCGACATATGTAGGTCGGTAAAACGACTTTCCTTTGAAAGAAGATAATCTGGAAAAACGATACTGAGAACGGGGGAAATTAATCGTCTATATCTATTAATATGGAACAATGTGGGTTTCGATTTCTTCACGAGATATTTACCTTTAGGATTTTTATATAACATATAAAAATTTCATAAATTTTGGAGCTGATTTAGGATTTTTACCGAATTTGTGAATGAAACTGTGTATGTCAATATTCCGAGATTTTAAAGACTGTGATGCGTGGATTGTACTGATTTGTGTGATGCTCTCTTGATGCGGTGTTCTTCACAAAATATTTTCCTCTAGATCTTGTATATAACATGTCAAATTTTTAGAATTTAATAGGGCCGTTTACTAATTTTTCAATAATTATGACCAAAGGAGTGCAAATCTATTTTATCCGAAAATTGATGTGTTTTCAAAGAATAAATAAAAATTGTTCCATGAGATGCGATGTCTTGAGTGGTTGATTTTGCTGCATATGTGGTGACATATGGCATGTTGTATGACATCAAAAGCTAGTTGAGACCTTTGATATTGTTGCATCAAATGCCATGTTGAAATTGAGATACATGTGTGAACATAAATTATGATAATGATGATACCGTCGGAGGTGTGAGCCGACGATGCCCCGAGAGTGTCGGGATGCCTGGAGTGTGGGTGCCGGATGCCCGGAGGTGTGTGCCGGATGCCCCAGGAGTGTTAGGATGCCTAGAGGTGTGTGCCGGAAGCCCTAGAGGTGTGTGCCGGGGGGATTCCTCATGATGCTAGTTGGGGTACGAGATGGCCGGAGTGTGTGTGCCAGATGCCCGGAGGTGTGTGCCGGAGGCTCCTCACGATGCCAGGTTGGATATGAGCGATAAATTGTGGGATGCAAACATTGGTCCCTGGAAAGATCAAATTAATAATTGCATCATGCGCATGGATATGCATGAATGGCATGATGATATATGCATGGCTGCTTGATGATGAGTGCATGGTGATATATGCACATATGGCATGGTGATATATGCATAGCTGCTTGATGATGAGTGCATGGTGATATATGCACATATGGCATGATGATATATGCATGGCTGCTTGATGATGAGTGCATGATGGTATATGCACATATGGCATGGTGATATATGCATGGCTGTAAGGTGAGGTATGCTTGAATGCATGAATGATATGTGTTTTATTCATGATACCTTGATTGTTCTATTTGACACATCGTGTAGTTTGGTGGATCTTTATTGTTGAGTGGTTGTACTCACCCCTTTTAGGGATTAACATTTCAGATTAGAAAGATGCCGTTGCTACCAGTTGCGCGTGGTACCTATTATGGATTACCATCTGATGTCGAGGTGGAGTGTACTGAGCATTCCTGTACTAGTGTACCTGATCTGGTGTATGTTCGAGTCCGCGTCTTAGTGATGTACGATGTGGGTCTTGCTGATGGCCCGATTATCTAGGAGTTTTTGTCTGTTCACGTTCGGCGTGGTGGAGTGATGCTAGGGATGTTGCCGCCGCCGCCACCCGATGCACCAAGTTGGGTGTGATGGCACGCATAGCTGATGGGAGCTGACACTTTTTGGGGATAGCCAACGCTTGTTGATGGATGGGCGTACATGTTCGATGTAGGGTCGAGTTCTCTTTTGAGTATAGCCAAGTATAGTTAAAAATCTTGGCCTTTTGCTGTACCAACCCAAGATGTCGATCATAAAATGTAAATAAAAGTGACTTGGCTTTGTCTTTTCAATGGTGCGTAGTGGTGTGCATTGCATTATTGTTATTGAAGGGAGGATTGGTGAGATACGTTTATGCTTCCGCTGATGAACTGCGCTGGCACCTTTAAAAAAAAAAAAAAAAAAAAATGGAAAAGTATTCTATTGATCAACCCTTATGAACTGTGGTTTCATTTCAATTTTAAAAAGTCATTAGACCGGTATGTAATAGGATGAGTGACAAGTACCTATGGTGACCCTAACGGATTGGGGACGGTCGAGGGGTGCCACACGATAAACGTACCTTTTTTATTCCAAAAACAATTAAAAATACCTGGATTCGAGATATTCACATATTGAGGTAAAGTTTGGAAGTTCTGAGTTTGGCCAACTCTAGACTTTAATTAATAGGAGAAATAATATTTAGCTTGCTGCAAATAGATTCAAATAGGCTTTTCTCTAGAGGCTTTATGAAGATATTCGCCAACTGATTCTTCGAATCAATGAACTGAATTAAAATTTTCCCATTTTAGACACGATCTCTTATAAAGTGATGTCGAATTTCAATGTGCTTTGCCCTTAAATGAAGAATATGATTCTTGGTGAGGTTAATAGTGCTGGTGTTGTCGCATTTGATCTCGGTACACGATTCATCTATTCCAAAATCTCTTAGCTGTTGTCTTATCCACAAAATTTGAGAACAACAACTCCTAAGAGCCACATACTCTGCTTCTGCTGTCGATAAAGCTACAGTACCCTGCTTCCTCGAGAACCAAGATACAAACATATTTCCCAATAGTTGACAAGTACTAGAAGTACTCTTTTTATCGATTCTACAACATGCTAAGTCTGTATCTGAATATCCAAAAAGAGTAAAGTCTCATTCTTTAGGATCGGATTGAAATCTAGAGGTTATGATATACTTGATGCGTTTTGCAGCATTTAAATGAGATTCTCTATGATCGGATTGAAATCTAGCACAGATGCAAACACTAAACAAAATGTCAGGTCTAGATGCAGTAAGATAGAGGAAAGAACCGATTATGCTTCTCTAAAGCTTCTGGTCTACTTTATTTCCTCCTTCGTCTTTGTCCAGCTTCGAAGAACTTGACATTGGTGTCTCTATTTTCTTACAATTCTCCAATCCAAACTTCTTGATGAGATCTTTTGCATACTTCTCTTGTTGTATAAAAATGTCTTTCTTTAATTATTTGACTTGCAATCCCAGAAAGAAAGATAATTCACCCATCATGCTCATCTCGAATTCATCCTGCATAGATCTAGAAAACTTCTTGCAGAGACTTTCATTAGGCAAACCTAAGATAATATCATCGACATAGATTTGTACCAGTAAAAAGTCTTTTCCTTCTTTCTTTATGAATAATGTGGTATCAACCTTTCCCTTTTCAAAACCATTTTAGGTAAGGAATTTACTTAACTTTTCATACCAGGCTCGAGGTGCTTGCTTGAGTCCATACAGAGCCTTTTTCAGTCTGTAGACTGAGTCTGGCTTCCTTGGATCTTCAAATCCTAGAGGTTGTTTCACATAGACTTCTTCTTGAATGAAGCCATTGAGAAATGCACTTTTGATATCCATCTAGAATAACCTGAAATTTTTATAACAAGTAATAATCTAATTGCTTCTAACCTTGATATTGGTGCATAGGTCTCGTCATAATCTATTCCTTCTTGTTGTGTATATCCTTTGGCTATGAGTCTTGCTTTGTTCCTGACGACTTTTCATTTCTCACCTATCTTGTTCCTAAAAACCCATTTTGTCCCGATTATAGATATACCTTTAGGTTTAGGAATCAGTTCCCAAACATCATTGATACTGAACTGTTTTAAGCTCCTCTTACATAGCCTCTATCCAGCTTTCATCGGACAAGTCTGCATCTACACTTTTTGGTTCAATTTCAAAAACAAGGGCTAGAGCACTAGACTCTTCTTGCCTTTTGGATCTGGTGTGAACTCCCTTATCAATGTTGCCAATGATGAGTTATGTGAGATGACTTGACTTGTGCTTCCAGTTGCTAGTTAGTCTAAAAGTCTATTGATCCTCTACTTCGGTTGAATCTTCTAGATCTACTTGTTGCTAATCTCCAGAAGTCTGAACCTCTTCAGGGGAAGTAGACTTTGTTAAGTCCGAAACGGGTTCAAACTCTTCAAGTTGAGTCTGGTCTAGCTGATTCTGCACATAATCTTGAAACTTGACATTCATAGACTCTTCTACAAATTGAGTCTTCTTTGTTAAAGACTTTGTATGCTTTACTTGAGATTGAGTAGTCAAGGAAAATTCCTTCATCTAACTTTTCTTCAAACTTCCCGATTCAATCATTTGCATTTTTCAAGACAAAACATTTACAGCCAAAAACATGGAAGTAAGAGACAATTGGCTTCTTTCCTTTATAAATTTCATAAGGAGTCTTCTCTAGGATAGGCCTCAAGAACACTCTGTTGATGATGTAGCAAGCTGTGGAAACTATTTTAGCCCAAAATGGAGAGGAAATGTTGCTCTCAATTAAAAGAGTTTTGGCCATCTCCTGTAAGGATCTGTTTTTCTTTTTCATGACTCCATTTTGTTCTGGAGTGTATGGAGAAGAGAAAACATGCTGGAAACCAGATTCATCACAAAATTTCACAAAATCTTGATTCTTAAACTCACCTCCATGGACTGTTCATATGCTTGAAATGACATATCATTTTTCATTCTGAACCTTCTTGGCAAATTTTGAGAAGTGAGAAGGCTTCAGACTTATTTGCCAAAAAGTAAACCCAAATAAAACGAGAGTAATCATCCACGATTACTAGGCAGTATCTCTTTCCACCAATACTTTGAGTTCTGGTTGGTCCAAAGAGGTCCATATGCAAAAGCTGCAAAGCTCAACTAGTAGAAACTTGATTTATAGACTTGAAGGTACTTCTAACCTGTTTTCCCAAAACGCATAGAGTGTAGAGATCAACATTTTGATAAGCCAAGTTGGGAAGACCACGAACAAGCTTCTTAGAAGAAATCTTGGCAATCTGCTTCATGTTGACATGACCAACCTTTCGATGCCAGAGACTTGCTTCATCTTGAATAGATAAAAGGCACTGAGAACTTTCTGGGTTTACATCCAGAAGATAAATATTCCCATGCCTACGCCTAACGAAAGATTGAGAGAAGTCTTGACTCATTCCAGAACAAATACCTTCTTGAAAGTTTATTTTGAATCCAATATCACAAAGCTGACTTATGCTGAGTAGATTGTGTTGGAGAAAACTCCTTAAGGTTTTGAAGTTAACAAAACTTATCCAAAGTCTACTCTGAAGAATTTCAAGATTTTTGTATCAAAGTCTGAAGACTGTTAGACTCTTGTGTCAAAGTCTGAAGACCTCTAGACTTTAGTGTTAAAGTCTACCCACCTGACAGATTCCAGACCGAACGTCGCTAAAGAATGAAGACTTATCCAAATGTGAGATTATCTTTATTTCCTCAGGAGTTCGATTCGTATGTCTTATGGAAGGCTTTCTAGATGGATACGATACTTGCGTGATTAGGTATCTTTCTTAAAATCAATTTGGATATCCCAATTGTTTGAAAGGCGAGTAAACTTGGGAAGTATTTTCTTATGGAAACCAAATATCCTGATTGTATGGGCGAACAGGATTGACGGGCTTTCATCACAATTACCAAATGGCTCGAGATTTCCCTTGATTGATTCTGTCCAACGAATTAATTGGAAGAATTCTTTTGGATAGTGCCAACGGTCAAGAAGGCATAAAGGAGTATTTAAAGGAGACATCTCTAGTCATTTTGGGTGTGCGTGAAAGAAAAATTCCAAAGTTTGAAGCTTAGTAGTTCATTTCTATTTCATTCATCGAGCTCAAATTGTACTCAAAAGAGAAAAAGAATTTTACTGAGACTTCGTGAGAGAGTAGTAGAGAGTCTTCACTTTGAAGTTGAGATCACAATGTTGTAAAATCTCTTTATATTCTTAGTGAATTCCAACTAGCAGGCTGTCAGCGTGGGAGAGTTAATGTAGGCTTGGTCTAAGCCAAACCACTATAATTATTGTGTTCTTATTCTCTTTCCATAAACTCTTTTACTTGTTCATAGTTTATTTAACTGCTAGAAATCAAAACTCGCTCTAAGTCCATAGCTTTTCAAACTCTGTCTCAAAAGAAAAATATTTTCACTCTGTTTGGAGAAAATTTCCTATAACACCTATTCATCCCCCTCTAGGTGTTGTTACTAGCCCTTTCAATTTGTATCAAAGCTTGTGTGCTTATTTTATAGAATTGTTTATTACTTCTAAAGTTAAAGATCTATGGCTAGTATTTTGGCTCCAAGTTTGGTTGAAGGCCAAAGCAACACCAGACCTCCTTACTTTGATGGGAATGAATACAACGTATGGAAAAACAAAATGAAGGCATTTCTGAGATCAAAAGATCCCCTGGAGCGGGATGTAATAGAAAAAGGGATCAACCCCAAAGCTACATCAACTTCAGAAAGAGGAAAAGAAGTTGTAGATGCTGGAGAAACAACACAAGCAGAAATAACCAAGAGACAAGCTCTTGATGCTAAAGCTATCTACTCTTTATATTATGCCTTATCTCCCATTGAGTATAATCGAATTTCTTCCTATGAAACAATAAAAGAAGTTTGGGACAGATTGCATGTCACCTACAAAAGAACTGATCGAGTTAAGGAAATAAAGATCAACATCCTACTCGAACAGTATGAAGCTTTCAAAATGATGCTTGGAGAATCCATCACTGATATGTTCAGTCGCTTCACTGAAATCATGAATGGATTGGCGTATCAAAGACAGCCAATCTCAGGACCAATGAAGGTCAATAAATTACTGCGTGGACTCTCCAAAGACTGGAATCACATGAAGACTTCAATTAGAGAAACCCAGAAGATCATGCCTCTTTCAATAGAAGAACTAGTAGGCACATTTCAATCATATGAAGTAGAGCAGATCAATGAGGAAGAAGGTCCACGAGGTAAGAAGTCAATTGCTTTAAAGTCTAACGATGATTCTGATGATACAGATTCTGAAGATGACATGGACGATGAGGAGCTAGCACTAATGATTAAGAAGTTCAGAAAGTTGAATAAAAAGGGAAGAAGATTCAATTGGAAAAAGTAGAGCACGCAAAAATTCCAGAAAATACCAACTAAGGACAATGAAACCAGGAAAGATGTGATATGCTTCGAATGCAAGAAAAAGGGGCATATCAGACCCAACTATCCTCTGTTGAAGAAAAAGAAATGAAGAACTGAGAAATTCAAAGGCTCTCAAAGCATAAACTTGAAGTGATACCGAGTGCGAGGAAAGTGATGAAGAATATGCCAACATCTATCTAATGGCCAATTCAAACTCAGACTCAGATCTTGAAACAGATTTTGATTCAGACTTAGACAAAGATGTTGAGGTCACTATCAAAAAGAAGATTAAATGGTACTTGGATAGTGGTTGTTCGAGGCACATGACAGGAGACTTAAGTTGCTTCTTAAAGTTTGTTGATATGGATGGTGGAAAAGTTTCTTTTGGCGGAAACAGCAAAGGAAGAATTGTTGGATATGGAATCGTGAAGATTGGAAGCTTGATTATCAATAATGTTTCATTGGTGGAAGGCTTAAATTACAACATTCTCAGCATAAGTCAGCTTTACGATACTGGATTCAAAATAAATTTCCAAGAAGGCATCTACTCAGGAACGAGTAAAAACTTATCCCAATCTTTCACTAGACAAAGGCATGAGAATATTTACCTTCTGGATGTAAATCCAGAAAGTTCTTAGTGTCTTATATCTATTCAAGACGAAGCAAATCTTTGGCATAGAAAGCTTGGCCATGTAAACATGAAGCAGATTGCCAAGATTTCTTTCAAGAAGCTTGTTCGTGGACTTCCCAACCTGTCTTTTCAAAAGTCTGAATTATGCACTCCATGTGTTTTGGGAAAACAGGTTAGAAGTTCCTTTAAACCTGTAAATGAAGTCTCTACCAATCAAGCTTTACAATTTATGCATATGGACCTCTTTGGACCAACCGGAACTCAAAGTATTGGTGGAAAGAGATATTGTTTAGTAATCATGGATGATTACTCTCGCTTTACTTGGGTTTACTTTCTAGCAAATAAGTCTGAAGCTTTCTCTCACTTCTCAAAGTTTGCAAAGAAAGTTCAGAATGAAAAAGGTTATGCTATCTTAAGCATTCAAACTGACCATGGAGGTGAGTTTGAGAATCAAGACTTTCCCAAGTTCTGTAATGAATCTAGTTTTCGGCATGTTTTCTCTTCTCCATATATTCCAGAACAAAATGGAGTAGTAGAAAGAAAGAATAGATCCTTGTAGGAGATAGCCAGAACCCTCTTAATTGAGCGTAAAATTCCCTCTCAATTTTGGGCTGAAGTAGTTTCCACAGCTTACTACATCATCAACAGAGTATTCTTGAGGCATAATTTAGAGAAAACTCCTTACAAAGTGTATAAAGGAAAGAAACCAAGTGTCTCATACTTTCATGTGTTTGGTTGTAAATGTTTTGTCTTAAAAAATGCAAATGATCGAACCGGGAAGTTTGAAGAAAAATTAGATGAAGGATTTTTCCTTGGATACTCAACTTCAAACAAAGCATACAAAGTCTTTAACAAGAAGACTCAATCTGTAGAAGAGTCTATGAACGTCAAGTTTCAAGACTTTGTGCATAATCAAGAAGATCAGGCTCAACATGAAGAGTCCGCACCTGTTCTAGACTTAACAAAGTCCGCTTCTCCTGAAGAAGTTCAGACTTTAAAAGATCAGCAACAAGTAGAACGAGAAGATTCTACCGAAGAAGAGGATCAACAAACTTCCAGACCAACCAGTAATTGGAAGCACAAGTCAAGAGCTCATCATTGGCAACTTTAATGAAAAAATTTGTACCAAATCTGAAAGGCAAGAAGAGTCTAGTGCTCTAGCACTTGTTTATGAGATTGAACCTAGAAGTATAGATGAAGCCATATCCGATGAAAGATGGATTGAAGCTATGCAAGAGAAGCTCAGACAATTCAACATCAACGATGTTTGGGAACTGATTCTTAAACCTAAAGGTAAATCTATAATTGGGACAAAATGGGTTTTCAAGAACAAGATGAATGAGAAAGGAAAAGTCGTCATAAATAAAGTAAGACTCATGGCCAAAGGATATAAACAAGAAGAAGGGATAGACTATGACGAGACCTATGCACCAGTAGTGAGGTTAGAACCAATTAGATTATTATTTACTTTTGCTTACAACCAAAATTTAAGGTAATGCCAAATGGACATCAAGAGTGCTTTGCTCAATGGATTCATTCAAGAAGAAGTCTACGTGAAACAACCATCGAGATTTAAAGATCCAAGGAAGCCAGACTCAGTCTACAGACTGAAAAAGACCCTATATGGACTTAAGCAAGCACCTCGAGCCTAGTATGAAAGGTTAAGTAAATTTCTAACTCAAAATGATTTTGAAAAAGGAAAGGTAGATACTACTCTATTCATAAAGAACAAAGGAAAAGACTTTTTACTAGTACAAATTTATGTCGATAATATTATCTTTGGTTCGCCTAATGAAAATCTCTGCAATAAGTTTTCTAGATCTATGTAGGATGAATTCGAGATGAGCATGATGGGTGAATTATCTTTCTTTCTGGGTTTGCAAGTCAAACAATCAAAGAAAGGCATTTTCATTCACCAAGAGAAGTATGCAAAAGATCTCATCAAGAAGTTTGGATTGGAAAATTGCAAGAAAATAAAGACTCCAATGTCAAGTTCTTCGAAGCTGGACAAAGATGAAGGAGGAAAGAAAGTAGACTAGAAGCTTTACAGAAACATGATCGGTTATCTTCTTTATCTTACTGCATCTAAACCTGACACGTTGTTTAGTGTTTGCATGTGTGCTAGATTCTAATCTGATCCCAAAGAATCGCATCTAAGTGCTGTAAAACGCATCATCAAGTATATCGCGACTTCTCCAAAGCTGGGTCTATGGTATCCAAAAGAATGAGACTTTACTCTTCTTAGATATTCAGACGCAAATTTAGCAGATTGCAGAGTTGATAGAAAAAGTACATCTGGCACGTGTCAACTACTAGGAAATATGCTAGTATCTTGGTTCTCGAGGGAGCAGAGTATGTAGCGCTTGGGAGTTGTTATTCTCAAATCTTGTCAATAAGACAACAGCTAAGAGACTTTGAAATAGAAGAATCTTTCACCGAGATCAAATGCAACAACACCAGTGTTATCAATCTCACCAAGAATCCAATCCTTCACTCAAGGGCAAAGCATATTGAAATCCGACATCATTTCATAAGAGATCATGTTCAAAGTGGAGAGATTATGATTTAGTTCATTGACTCAAAGAATCAGTTGGCAGACATATTTACAAAGTCATTGGAGAAAAATCTATTTGAGTCTATTCGCACTAGACTGAATGTTATATCTTCTACCGGTTAAAGTTTAAAAATGGTTAGACTCGAAATGTCCAAGAATTACTTCTGTAAGTGAATATTTCTTCAATACAGGTAATTTAATTTTAGTATGAAAATTTTGAATAGGTACGTTGATATTTGAATCATTACTTGCCTATTTCATTTTAAGAAATTATCTTTCTCGATTTTTTTAGATTTTTGGCAATTTTCTTATTTTTGAAAAAGAAAGTTTTCTGTTTCATACGACGGTTCGTCTACTCTGTTTTACTCACTTTAAATACCGTCAAGTCTTTCTTCTGCTTTTACGTTTTCTCAAACCCTAAAAGACAGATTTTATACTCCCTCTTTTCTACTCTCAAATTTACTCTACAAAGTTTTCATCTTTTTCACCCAATCATGTTCGAGAAATCCTCCTCAACTATGAAGATGTCTTTCCAAAGGAAGTCGTCTCGGATCTCTAGCAAGGGACCACGAAATATGCCAGAGGGTCCCCATTCACTTTGACTTGACCAAGGAAGAAGATTCTCTGCAACAACAACATTCTCCACAATGTGCCACTCAAAATCCTCCACGCCAACCAATGGAAGAGGAAATTGAGGAAGACGTCGAACCTGTAAGGACGTTAAAACCTCAGTTTCTTTTTAAGCTTTACAATTAGTTGAAGCAAGACGGTACTGCAATGACCTTTATTGATGAGTTTCTGTGAGAAAGATGATACAAAAATGAGACTCTTTTCTTGCGATCGATGGAAAGATTAGGCATAGCTCCTGAAGGAACAACAGATAGGACTTTTGCTAACTTTCCAGCTGATCATCGTTTTAGCTCCTTTAATCAACCTGAGGTTAAGAATGATGATGAGAGAATGTATGTGAATTTTCAGCCTAGAATGGGAGTCGTTGCAAATGTGCGTGGTGAAGGAACGAGTTTGTTTCGTTCTAAGGACCACAGGAAGACTTATTCGAATTTGCTAAAATGAGGGGTGATGAACCCTCAATCTGTGGACTTTGATTTCCTAGACTCAATAAAGGTGAATCTAAAGGAGAAGCTGAATCTCCTTCAAGTTGAGAAATTCTACTCAGAGACTTCGGTTGCTTATCCTGAACTCACTATGTATTTCTATTCAAACCTGTCTTTTCTTGACGTGAACAAATTTCATTTTTCTGTGAGGGACAAAGATTTTGTGGTGGATGTAGACACTCTAGCTGATGTTATTGGTGTGGAAAGAGGTAGCTTCCAACCAATCAATGTGTCTGTTGATCATGCAACAAGTTTTCTTGTTAAAGACAGACTTTCTAAAGGCAGCATTACTTACTCCAGAATGTCTGCCTCAAACATCTTGCTGCATAAAGTCGTGATCAACTGCATCTGGTCAAAGTCAACCTCAAAGACGGTTGTCTCTTGTTCTGAAGCTAAATCGATGTTTGCCATCAATAATGGAATGAAGCTCTCGTTGCCACGCACAATCCGGATGCACATGTACTAGACTATTGTGAAGGATAAGGGACAACTCCCTTACTCATTGCTGGTCACCTAGTTGTTCAAACACTTTAACATTATGTTTCCAGCATCTCTCTTTGTTTGGACCATTACTCCTATGGTGATAGGAGTGAAGATGGTGTCAAAGATGAGACTGAAGGAACTGAATAAGGCCTTGGAGCGATTGAAGGAGAAGTCCCCCATAAAAACAAAACAAGACTCTCCTACAAAGAAGAGAAAATGCAAGAAGCCAATGAATGAACCTATCAAAAAAAGAAGATCTCTAATCCTGCAGGATGAAGATGATCTTACTCTTTCTGCATTTGCCTTGAAAAACCTACAGAGTTTTGTAAGTTTTGAGCAGCGTCAGGACAGAGAAGGAAGAGAGATAGGACAAGAAGAGGAAGCAAAAGCAAGAAGGGAAGAGAGAGCAGAAGCAGAGGAAAGAGCAGAGGAAAGAAGATAAGAAGAGGAAGAAGGAAGAATTGAAGGAGAAGATGAGGGTCAGGATGACTCTTTTGAGGCAACTTTTGCAATATCCTTGTTCGAAGATTCGGAGAAGACAAGGAGCGGAGAAGTAGGAGCCTGAGATAAAACAAAGCATCACTTCGGGATTGACCAAGAGAAAGAACAAGAAGAAGAACCTAGTACTTCTCCACCTGAAATTGCAAAGACAAGGGAGTTAGTGAAATTGGTACTTCCTCTCATCCTTTTGGAAGTGATGGTGTAAGTAGATCTCCTGCTGATCCTAAGGATGTTTATGACTCACATTTTCTTGAACCTGAGGAATCTTCATCAAGCAATGGGATTCGACCAATCGAAGTTCCCTTAGCACTCAACCCTCCTCAAGCTGAATTAGATCCAGCTAGTGCTCAAAACCATACTACAGTAGGCATTCGGAGACTGCTAGAACTCCTTTTGGAGATGAAAGCACAGCAATATGGAATGGAGGTTGAGATACATAAGCTTCATGCTGCACTGAAGTCCAATTCAGACTTTCTGCATGAAAAGATACAGATTATGAATCTTCAAGTCCAAGTTTTAGGACAAGATGTGAAAGAGAATGCTAAGGCTGCAGAGCTTGAGAAGCTGAAGGCAACAGTAAAGGAGCTAGAGCAGACTATACAGTCGATGGGGGATTTCTAGCTTGTGAGGATTTCCCAAGCAAACCTGATTTCATCCCACTCTTACTTATCTTTTATCTTTGACATTTCTCACCTTTTTTGTATTGACAAAAAGGGGGAGAACTCATGCAGATTATTTATTTATTATCTTTTTGACTTAACTTTTGTTTATGCACTTTTTGTCTTTTGCGCTTTGCAGCAACTCACTTTGGTATTAATGATCATGGATGGATGATTGTCTTGGTGTTTGTTTTATTATTTCAAGACTAACATTTTTTCAGTGGTTGCAGAATCAATGTTATACAGGTCCTAATTAACTTATTTTTATAAGAAATTATGTACTACCTAAGAGTTGTTTTGCAAATAAAAAATTCTTAAATCTACAGGTAAGTTTTGTCACCACCAAAAAGGAGGAGATTGTTGGAGAAAACTCCTTCAGGTTTTGAAGTTGACAAAACTTATCCAAAGTCTACTCTGAAGAATTTCAAGAATTTTGTGTCAAAGTCTAAAGACTGTTAGAATCTTGTGTCAAAGTCTGAAGACCTCTAGACTTTAGTGTTAAAGTCTACCCACCTGATAGATTCCAGACTGAACGTCGCTGAAGAATGAAGACTTATCTAGATGCAAGATTATCTTTATTTCCTCAGGAGTTCAATTCGTATGTCTTATGGAAGGCTTTCTAGATGGATACGATACTTGCGTGATTATGTATCTTTCTTAATTTAGATATCCCAATTGTTTGAAATGCGAGTAAACTTGGAAAGTATCTTCTTATGAAAACCAAATATCCTGATTGTATGAGCCAATAGAATTGACGAGCTTTCATCACAATTACCAAATGGCTCGAGATTTCCCTTGATTGATTCTATCCAATGTGTTGATTGCAAGAATTCATTCGGATAGTGCCAATGGTCAAGAAGGCGTGAAGGAGTATTTAAAGGAGACATCTCTAGTCATTCTGGGTATGCGTGAAAGAAAAATTCCAAAGTCTGAAACTTACCAGTTCATTGCTATTTCATTTACCGAGCTCAAATTGTACTCAAAAGAGAAAGAGAATTTTAGTGAGACTTCGTGAGAGAGTAGTAGAGACTCTTCACTTTGAAGTTGAGATCACAAGGCTGTAAAATCTCTTTTGGTTCTTAGTGAATTCCAACCAATAGACTGTTAGCGTGGGAGAGTTGATGTAGGCTTGGTCTAAACCAAACCACTATAATTATTGTGTTCTTATTCTCTTTCAGTGAACTCTTTTACTTGTTCATAGTTTATTTAACTGCTAGAAATCTAAACTCGCTCTAAGTCCATAGCTTTTCAAACTCTACCTCAAAAGAAAAACATTTTCACTATGTTTGAGAAAATTTCCTATAACACCTATTCACCCCTCTCTAGGTGTTGTTACTAGCCCTTTTAGATCGTACTTCAAACTTTCCACCAAAGAAACATTGTTGATAGTTAGGCTTCCAATCTTCACAATTCCAGATCCAATAATTCTTCATTTGTTGTTTCCACCAAAAGAAACTTTTCCACCATTCATGTGAATAAACTTTATGAAGCAACTAGAGTCTTCTATCATATGTCTCGAACAGCCACTATCCAAATACTATTTGATCTTTCTTTTGATAGTGACCTGCAATTAAAAGAAAAACTCAAGCTTTCTTTGATACCAAGATTTTCTTGGGTCCAGGAGAGTTAGTATTAAAGACAGTCTTTGCCCAGTTCTTCTTAATAGGTCTCTAAACCTTGGGACATTCCTTCTCGAAATGTTCTGAGCTATTACAATTTGAACACTTGAGAGCACTATTCTAACAGGTTTTACAAAAACCTTTTGAAAGTGATTTTTGTAAAATGCCCTTGTAGGTCTTTGTTTGATTCTTTCTTTAACTTTGGGAAAATCAATTAAAAGAATAGTTTCTGAAGTCATACCCAATCCAAATATGTTAAAATAAGGTCTTTGTACTGAGAGAATTTTCTCCAACATTTTAGATCCTTTTGAAAATCTTTTTGTGATAGTTGAAATATCTTCTTTGAAAAAGACATTTTCCTTCGAAAGAGAATCGGAATTTACTTTTAAATCAACAAAGCTTTTGTCTAGACTTTCAAACTTTTCTTTCCAAGAAGTTTCATGTTGCCTAAGTTTAGAATTCTTCCTTTTTAGTTCAGAAATCCTTTTAAGAGATGTTTTGAGACTGAGACTAAGTTCATCTATATACTTTGAGTCTTTAATAGGAATTTTTAAATTATTAAACTCAACTTCTTTGTCTAAGTCTGAATCAGAATCTGTTTCAAAATCGAAGTATGATTCTAAATTGGCCATCAAACATATGTTAGCATATTCTTCATCACTTTTCTCGCACTCGGTGTCACTCCAAGTTTCTATCTTGAGAGCCTTTTTGTATTTCTCAGTTCTTCTCTTTTTTTTTTCTTCAATAGAGGACAATTTGGTCTGATATGCCCATTTTTCTTGCATTCAAAGCATATTACTTCATTGTTGTTTTCTTTGTCCTCAGTTGGTCACTTCTGGAAATTTTGTGTGTTGTTTTTCTTCCAATTTAATCTTTTTCCCTTTCCATTCAACTTCCTAAACTTCTTAATCATAAGTGCTAGCTCTTCATCGTCCATGTCATCTTCTGAATCTGTATCATCAAAATCATCGTTAGATTTTAAAGCAATTGACTTCTTATCTCTAGGATCTTCTTTCTCATTGATCTGCTCCACTTCATATGATTGAAGTGTGCCTACTAGTTCGTCTACTGAAAGAGGCATGATCCTTTGGGTTTCTCTAATTGACGTCTTCACGTGATTCCAGTCTTTAGAGAGTCCACGTAACAATTTATTGACCTTCATTGGTCTAGAAATTGGCTGACCTTGACATGCCAATCCATTTACGATTTCAGTAAAGCGACTGAACATACTAGTGATGGATTATCCAGGCTTCATTCTGAAGGCTTCATACTGTCCAAGTAGAATATTGATTTTTGTTTCCTTTACTCGATCAGTCCCTTTGTAGGTAACATGCAATCTATCCCAAACTTCTTTTGCTATTTCACAAGAAGAAATTCGGTTATACTCAGTGGGAGATAAGGCACAGTATAAAGAGTAAATAGTTTTAGCATAAAGAGCTTGTCTCTTGATTATTTCTACTTGTGTTGTTTCGTCAGCATCTAAAACTTCTTTTCCTCTTTCTGAGGTTGGGATTGATCCCTTTTTCTACCACATCCCACTAAAGGGGATCTCTCGATATCATAAATGCCTTCATCTTGTTTTTCCACACATTGTACTCCTTCCCATCAAAGTAAAGAGGTCTAGTGTTGCTTTGGCCCTCAACCAAACCTGGAGCTAAAATACTAGCCATAGATCTTTACCTTAGAAGTAAAAACACTTCAATAAAATAAGCACACGAGTCTTGATACCAATTGAAAGGGCTAGTAACAAGACCTAGAGGGGGTGAATAGGTATAAAGAGAAATTTTCACAAAGTTCAGTAGAAGTATTATACTTTTGAAACTCATAGACTTGAGCAAGTTTAGACTTTGACAGTTAAATAAAGTTACGAGTAAATACAAGATTTTAGGGAAGAGAATAAAAACACATAAATTATAGTGGTTCAACTTATATCAAGCCTACGTCCACTCTCCCACGCTAATAGTCCACTGGCTGGATTTCACTAAGAAACAAAAATGATTTTACAACCTTGTGTTTCAACTTCAAAGTAAAGAGTCTCTACTATTCTCTCATGAAATCTCACTGAGATTCGCTCTCACTCTTTTGAATACAATTATAAGCTCAGCAAATAAAATAGCAAAGAACTAGGAAGCTTCAGACTTTAGAATTTTTTTTTCATGCACTTATCGAATGATTAGAGATGTCTTCTTTAAATACTTCTTCATGCCTTATTGACCGTTGGCACTTTCCAAAGGAATTCTTCCAATCAACATGTTGGACAGAATCAATCAAGGAAATCTCAAGCCGTTTGAAGATTATGATTAAAGCCCATCAATCTTGTTCGCCCATACAATTACGATCTTTGGTTTCCATAAGTAGATACTTCCCAAGTTTACTAGCCTTCCAAAAGATTTGAGTATCGAAATTGATTTCAATAAAGATAGTCAATTTTGAAGGTGTTATATCCAACCAGAAAGCTATCCATAAGCCACAAGAACCGAACCCTTGAAGAAATAAAGATAATCTCATGTTTGATAAGTCTTCATTCTTCAGCAACGTTCATTCTGGAATTTATCAAAGTGGACAGACTTTGACACTAAAGTCTAGCAATCATCAAACTTTGACATAATAGTCTGGAAAATTTCATAATAGACTTTGGAAAAGTTTTGGCAACTTCAAAACCTTAAAGGAGTTTTCTCCAACACCATTGATGGTGACGACAGCTAAGATCCCATCGACCTATGCGAACAATCTTTGACCAGGTGGTCGTGTTAGCGACACCCAGAACAAATTCTTGTCCTAGGAAAACACGAGGCCAATCAATGTCGCCTCCTACAGAAACGACATACTCCATTATGGTTTGGTGTTGACTTGTCTATCCCACTCTTCCTATTGAGCAGAATAGAATACTTTTCTCCGGTCATAAGCTCCTTCCCAAACGAGTTTCCATCTCTACTAGATTTAAACCTCGACTCGGATGCAACGGCTCGCTCCCAAATCACATCTCCATGCTAGACCTCAGTAGGGGCGGCAATAACAACGGTTAATCATTGGTGGTGACAGTGACAGCGGCAACAACGGCGGCTTGGTCCTAAGCTTGCTAACCCCACGAGTTCCCAAGGAACACTACCACCTAAACGATCTCGTCGAACCTAGGATTGCTTGGTGTTGCTACACTTTTTGTACCGGCCTACAGCGATACTCTTACACTTACACTAGCTTGAGCCTGCGCTCTACCTCGGGTACCGACCCTTGTCAGCGTTCTACCTCGAGTCATAGAGGCTACTGCCCTCTTACTAGGAGTCCTCAACTCCTGATCACTCATACTACAGGATCTTTACAGAAACCTATTTTCTAATTCCAATACTAGATTAGAATTTTAGTGACCTACACAAACAAGCTACCAAATAGCTATCAATCACATGCACCAACATGATTTTAGCGTGACCTAACATACTGGGTAGCTTTTATGAATTTTTAGTGCAATTGTGTAACACCCCTCGACGGCCCCCGATCCGCTAGGGTCGCCACAGCTCGCTTTTCCTTTTTCTTTTTCCCAAATAACAAGTCACTCTGATACCATTTTTAGTTGCAGCGGGTCCATACAACCATGGGGGTTTACATTTATTTATTTATTTATTTATTAACGGTCCCTTGCGCAATTTATATAACGGAAGCACATCCAATAACTCCCTTCCCTACATTCAGAAATCGATGCACACCTACTAAACGTTTTATATAAGTTAAAAGCCGAACACGTTTTATTTACATAGAGCAGATGGACATCATTCATCGGTACATCAAAATGCCGTAGTTTTCTATACTGGCTACACTTCAAAAGATGACCGACATCTCCTCCCACAATCGTACGCTTAAAGTCCATCGACCCGTGTCAAGCGCCCAAAAGTTCCCTCCTCTGCTATCCTTCTCCTCGCGGTCATATCCAACCGCTCAATCCATTTACTAATCTGAAATATTGGTTCCCAAAAGGGGTGAGTACAACCACTCAGCAGGTAAAGGAATCCAATGACAACTCAATGCATCATACAAATCATCATACATTGCAGGCATTACTTACCTTGACATCATGCATATTTCAATCATGCATCATCATATCATACATATCATCATCATCATGGCATATCATCATCATACCATATCATCATTATCAGATCATATCATATATCATCGTATACCATGCATCATCATGCATATCATCATCGTCATGCCATATCATCATTATCATTACCATGCATCATCATGCATATCATCATCATCATCATCATGCCATATCGTCATTATCATTACCATGCATCATCATGCATATCATCATGTATATCATCATCATCATCACGCATATCATCATGCATATTATGCCATGGGTGATCATCATATCACATCACATATCATCACCATCATCATGCATATCATCATGCATATCGTGCCATGGGTGATCATCATATCACATCACATATCATCACCATCATCATGCATATCATCATGCATATCATGCCATGGGTGATCATCATATCACATCACATATCATTGCCATCATCATGCATATCATCATGCATATTATGCCATGGGTTAATTTTCATCTTTATCTTTAAATTTGATCACCACATCACCCTTCCTCAATTCATCAATTTCACCTCATATTTTTCACTCGCATCCCATGCGAAACAACCTCCGGGCATGTATCCAAGATACAACCGGGCATCCGCCCCCCACATTCCGGGCATCTCGCATCCCAACTAGCATCACGAGGAACCTCCGAGCATGTATCCAAGATACAACCGGACTTCCGGCCTTTACCCTTCTAGCCAGGCATCTCGCACCCAAATCCCCGGCATCGCGAGGCATTCCCTTCGGGCAAAGACCTCCGACGGGGCTTCCGGAATTATGTACCGACATACCACCAAGCCTCCCCCTGGAATTACGTACCGTATACCACCGGGCATCCCGACACTCCCGGGAATCTCTCGGAATTATGCCACTAGGCCACCGGATATCATCACCCACCACAACCATCTCCTCATTTTACCATTATCCAAGTCCACCAAGTATTTTAAATCTCAATTTAACATGGCAATTGGCATGGCATCAAACAAATCACACTTGACATGGAATTCACACTTGCATCTCAATTCACATTCATCATCCTTTTTAATCTCATTATCACATGGCATATGACTTGCACATGCATCACAATTCATGATCATTCATACACCAATGTCATATAACAATGCATCACTATTCATGTGCATACATACACCCATGTCATATAACAATGTATTATAACTCAATAAAACTCATGGCCAATAAAATAATCCACTTTTTATTTTATTATTATTTTATTATTATTTTATTATATTTATTTATTTTCATAAATAAATATTATATTTAATATTTATGATTTTCCAAAAAATCATAATATTAAATCAATCATTAAACAAACAATTAGAGTCACAATTTCACACAAATTCATGGCCAAATTTGCATTTCACATAATTTCCCAATTTTCCACCAAATACACTCAATATTCGGATATTGGCCAGATTGCACAGTTTTCGGATTAATTCAATTAAAATATTCATATGAGCTCCGAAAATTCCCAAATTTTACAGGGTGATAGTCAACACATTTTCGTACCTTTTTCATGAAGAACACTAAGCCAAATTCTTTATGGATTAATTTATACAACTCCATGAAGCTTCTGGAACCTCTACCATTTCGTCCAGAACACACATCACCGAAAAACTTAGGTTTGACCCATCAAATCTCTTTCGTTTCTTCTGAAATTCGAGTATGTTATGCATCAATGTGTCCTTTACAAGTTTTATGAAGAGATCTAGGTTAAATAACCAAAGTATGATCCTCTTTTAAGTCCTTGAAGTCTCGGGTGTCTCGGTTCACTTCAACAGAACCAAACGTCTCAAAGATCTAGCCGATTAACTAGGCTATAGTGGTTCATTTCACTTAAAATTTGAGTATGTTGTAGTTTAAGGTGTCCCCTACAACTTTCATGAAGACAACAAAGTGAGATCTCCAACAGAAATCAACATGCAACCACGAAATCAACAAGAGGTCAGTAAGAAATTCGCAGATCTGAAGTCTCCGTGAAATAGAACTTTTGACCCATCAAATCTTCATCGTTTTCTACGAAATTTCAGTATGTCATACTACAAGATGTTAGATTCAACTTTTATGAAGACACCGAAGCCAAAATCACACTCCAAACACACATGCAAGTTCTCACAACATTCTGACTCGAGCGGATTCATGCGAAAACATTCCAGATCTGACACCTCCGTAAGATGAGAGTTTGACCCCGCAAATCTCCATAATTTTTCACGAAATTTTAGTATGTTGTAGTTCAAGATGTTAGCTACAACTTTCATCAAGATATCGAAGCCAAAATCGAACTCTAAACATGCATGCAAGCCCTCACAACATTCTGACTCGAACAGTTCATACGAAAATATTCCAGATCTAGCATCTCCGTAGGATGAGGGTTTGACCCCTTAAATCTCCATCATTTTCCATGAAATTTTAGTATGTTGTAGTACAAGATGTTAGCTACAACTTTCATGAAGAAACCGAAGCCAAATTCGGACTTTAAACACACATGCAATCTCAAACAAGTTTCTGACTCCAACCAGTTCATGCGAAAACAGTGGTGCAAGAGTAGAAAGTGGATTCCCAACTTGCCTCTACACCTCACGACTAGCACGAGCGGACGGCCACGGCGACGACGAGCTCCTTCCTTCCTCTCTTCCTCTCTTTCTCTCTTTCTCTCCTCTCTCTCGGCACCTAGACCGACCACCTTCTCTCTCTCTCCCTCTCTCTCTCTCCTTTGGATGCTTATATACTTGCATGCTTCCTTCTCTTGCATGGGGGACACTTGTCCTTAAGAAGGAGACAAGTGTCTCCCTTGCTGAAGACACTTGGTAGCCATGTGGCTACCCCTCCATGCGACAATGGGCCGGGCTTGGGCCTCCTCTTGGGCCTTATTGGGCCGGCCATCTTGGCCCATTAAAGGCTTAGGCCAATGAGTCCAAGGCCCATTCCAAAATTAGCCCTTTTTCCCCCCCTTTTTTTTTTTTTGAATTTCTTTTATAAATATTTTAAACTTTAAATTTTCCACATGGCCAAAGTCTTATGACATTTTATTTATTGAAATTTAATTTATAAAGTACATGGCCAAGCATAGATTATTAATTTATCCTATAGTCCTAAATTCAAAATTCATAAACACAAGCACAATAACACCTAGCCTTAAGAAAACTAATGGCTAACACATAGATCATAGGTAATTTCATTACCTAATTATAGGCTTTAATTTCTCTAGAGGGTGACTTGAATTTTTGGGATGCCACAATTCTCCCCTCCTTAGAGAATTTCGTCCTCGAAATTAGACATTTCCTATGTCTCTTGAAATAAGTGAGAGTACCTTTCTCTCATCTCATTTACACTCCCCCATGTGGCTTCCTCCACATCATGATATCGCCATAATATCTTAACCAATAGAATTCTCTTGGTCCTGAGAATTTGTTCCTTCGATCCAATATCAGCACAGGCTCTTTAATATACCTCACTTTCTCATCCACTTGATGGCTTCATGATCGAGCATGTGTCCTAGATCAGGCTAATACTTCCTCTTAAGTTAAGGATGCAAGCTCTTAACATATCTTAATTTATCCCAACATCAGAAAAAATTTTAAAACAATACCCACATCTGAAATTTCTTTTGAATGCTTGAGAATCTTCCTTCATGAAATCAAACAATACAAACCGGGGTTTTCAAAAGCATTGTAGCAAGCTTTGAAATCATATGTCATTTCCATGTCAAAACTTTTTCAAATCACCAATGTGAGAAATCCTTTGAGTTCTTGAAAATCCCACTTCATGATATCAAATAATGTAAAATAGGAATTTCAAAGACACAGCGGTATAACAATGATAGTCTTTGAAAATAGGTAAACCTGATATCGTTGAAAACAATTCACAAAATCAAAGCATGATACCAATTCCATAAAATCCATGATCACGTTTAAATTTCAAATGTTTTTCGAAATCCACATGTAAAGTCTTAAGTTGCACTTGCATCACGGCACGAAATAAAATACTTTATCAAAACCCTTAGTACATTTGAATCGGTATGTTGGCAAAAATTCCAATCTCAATCCCAACTCCAATGGGTTGGAATGCTTTCTATAAAAAGTTCAGAATTCTTTGAAATAGAAAACATTTCTTAAGACATTTGGGCACGATGTCACAAAGTACTCATACATTTTGATGAAATTCAAGAGATTTTCTAAAATAATTCACAATCAAAATCTGCTTTTCGATTGAAGTTCAAAACTTGGGATGTACAGGTGATAATTTTCTCCAAAAGCCATAAGCATTTATTGAAGTATTGTAGATCACAGTTCGGTGAGTCGATAATATTGGTCCAAGATGTTTGAAACCAAAAACTTTGAAATACCAAAATCCTAAGCCTTTCTTGAAATACCAAAATCAACGCATCGGCGAGTCATCAAACTCAGTCTCGACCTTAAGATTTTCAAAGTAGTTTGCATGCAAAATCTTAGAGCTTTGAAAACATCCAAACTCAAGTATTTCCAATCTAATTGCTCTACATCGACAACAACGGCAATGCATTATATAGGTCAGTAGACTTTCACTTGCTGGCATGTTAAACACTAGGAAACGTGTTTAGCTACATCCACCTTCATGCCATTCCACCAAAACTGTTGGTGTAATCTCTATACCTTTGTCACCACCAATTCAAGCCTAGAACCATCAAAATCGACACCACCAATAACTCATTTAGTTCAGTCCAACAAAGACATTCACTATGCATTCACCGCAACATAGATTCAAGCCTAAAATATAGCATCATTCCTTCGATTCAAATATCTATAGTCCACCAAGATTCATTCAATTCAAAGATCGACAATCCACCAAAATAATACTTGTCTAGTTTCCACCGAATATATCTCAGATCTCATCCTAAATGATCATCACTTAGACTAATCACTCATCAAATCCGCAACTTGAACTTCCACCATTTCACCTTGAAAAGACTATAACTACAAACAATCATATTCACTAATTCCACCAAATCTTTCAAACTGAGATCATCACCTAAAATTAAAAGTTAACCATCATCAATCAAACCTATTAATCCAATATATAAACCACAAATAATTTCATGTCTCATATGACCACTCAAACTCATGACTTCCAAGATCAATCTATACATACTAAATACCTCCATGTAACACATCAAGACTTCCAATGAAATCCTCAAATAGGAAGTCACTACTTAGTTCAAATGATCATAACTTAATCCTTAACTGATATCTTGATCTCAAATCAACTTTTAGAAAAAGACCGAACTTCCTTGCAGTTGATCAAATAGGTCATCAATTCTAGGAAATGAGTACTTACTCTTAACAATCGCATGATTCAATTGCCTATAATAAATGCACAAACGCATCGACTTGTCCTTCTTTTTCACAAACAAGAGTTCTACAAGCATAATCATGCTTCCACTGCGCCACTCTAATAGACTTATCCCAGAAACACTACCTTCCCAGTTCAGTTCATAGTTCGGTTCACTCCTGTCCCCTTTTGCCATTCTAGAAGCCTGCCAAGAGCTGCTCCTTGTTCAAGTCCTCTAACCTCGGCGTCCACTCCTCGCCTTCATCAAACCGGGACGTTACAGGTACACCAGCTTTCGCTTGGTTCGAACCCAAACTACACATCTACTGAAGGGTCTCGTTTCAACAGGGATTAACTTACAGAGATATTATCCGTTTTGGCTTATCCCATTCTGCCATCCTCAAACTAGCCATTTTTAAACTTGCTATGGAAATGGCCGACTTACGACTAAGAGCATCTGTTACTCTATTCGCTTTCCCTAGATGATATCTTATCTAATTCCCCTAGGGTTATCTCACTCATCTCACATGCCAACGTAGATAATCAGCATATCTTTCAGCGATATAGAAATACGGAGAGGCATATCTAGAAATTCGTTCCTACTCCTCACAATCATCTATATTTTTCGGATACAAATGAATGCATGTCACTCATATCAAATAACGCATATACCTTCTTATCCCTCTATCGAAATCGTACCGAGATAACACTTTTGGAAGCTCCCGCTTCCTCTTGAGTGATCGCATACACCCTTCCTTGTGGTGGTAGCCTTTGTGGGTTCCTTAGTAAATTTGGTCCACCAAGTACTTTGTTGTACTTGTTGCACCGAGCTAACATTCGGCTGCAACCTCTTCGTGGACAATCTTTCTTAAAGTGTCTTATTTGCCCACATCCATTACATCTCGTTGGCTATTACAAGGTCCTAGCCCATGCCTCCCATCACACTTTCGACAAATATCGGGCTGATAGGGTGCCTTTCCAAAAGTCGGGCCACTCCAAGCTCTTCTAAAATTTCCAAAGTTACTCTTTTTCTTAGATTCCCAAGTTGGACCTTGACCAAGATAGGGTCTCTTACCCCTTCGAACATCACTAAAGGTCATCTGTTTCTTAGATTCCGATTGCTCTCTCATTAACTCTTGCTCCACCAATTGTGCCCTCTCATAAATCTCATTATAATCCCTTATATTTAGAGGCACTAGTTGTTTTCTAATATCAGTCCTTAATCCTTTTAGGAATCTCTTAGCCTTTTCCTCTCGATCCTCAACCAACCTAGGAGCATACCTAGACAATTCAGAAAATTTTGCCTCATACCGGTCTACCGTCGCCTCCTTTGTTCTAACCGAACAAATTCAGTGATTTTCATATCCTTGACACAATCGTAGAAATGCTTTCTATTAAAAGCCCTAACAAACTCTTCCCAGTTTACATCGCACTGGTGGAAAGATTGTATCCTTTGAAGCTCTCCACCAAAACTTTGCATTTCCCTCAAGCCGGTACTCGCCAAAACTATTTTCTCAAAGATCACCGCAGTCCAACAACCGGAAAATTCGTTCCATTCCATCAATCCAATGCTCCGCCTCCTCAAGACTTCCCATTCCACTAAACTTAAGTGGTTTCAACTTTAGGAATTGTTCCACCAGTCCTTGAGGGCGACGTTCCACTCCGGGTTGTTGCTGCACTTGCCTATCCATCAGATTTCCAATATTGGCTAATGCCTGCAGGATGTCTTCCATTCGGGGTTCAGCCCTCGCAGCAGAGGCTTCAGCCCTCGATGGATGAGCACTTCCAGCTCGCACCATGACTTTCCTGCAATTTCCAAGCATTGCCTCAGGAATAATCTGAGACTCACTATCTCCATTCAAAGCGACTCTACTACTACATAAGTAACATATACATGTTACTGGTACCTAAAGTCAACTCAAAACAAACTACTAGGGATCTACGAGTGAATACTCATCACCCGTTATTCAATTATTTCATTTTTCATCCTATGGTGTGCATCTTTCTATCCTCATTTCCATCTCGAGGCTCCTTATCACTCCAAATAGACCATGGCTCGATACCAACAAAGTCCGTAACACCCCTCGACGGCCCCCGATCCGCTAGGGTCGCCACAGCCTCGCTTTTCCTTTTTCTTTTCCCAAATAACAAGTCACTCCGATACCATTTTTAGTTGCGGGTCCATACAACCATGGGGGTTTACATTTATTTATTTATTTATTTATTAACGGTCCTTGCGCAATTTATATAACGGAAGCACATCCAATAACTCCCTTCCCTACATTCGAAATCGATGCACACCTACTAAACGTTTTATATAAGTTAAAAGCCGAACACGTTTTATTTACATAGAGCAGATGGACATCATTCATCGGTACATCAAAATGCCGTAGTTTTCTATACTCGGCTACACTTCAAAAGATGACCGACATCTCCTCCCACAATCGTACGCTTAAAGTCCATCGACCCGTGTCGGCGTCCAAAAGTTCCCTCCTTTGTTATCCTTCTCCTTGCGGTCATATCCAACCGCTCAATCCATCTACTAATCTGAAATGTTGGTCCCCAAAAGGGGTGAGTACAACCACTCAGCAGGTAAAGGAATCCAATAACAACTCAATGCATCATACAAATCATCATACATTGCAGGCATTACTTACCTTGACATCATGCATATTTCAATCATGCATCATCATATCATACATATCATCATCATCATGGCATATCATCATCATACCATATCATCATTATCAGATCATATCATATATCATCGTATACCATGCATCATCATGCATATCATCATCGTCATGCCATATCATCATTATCATTACCATGCATCATCATGCATATCATCATCATCATCATCATGCCATATCGTCATTATCATTACCATGCATCATCATGCATATCATCATGTATATCATCATCATCATCACGCATATCATCATGCATATTATGCCATGGGTGATCATCATATCACATCACATATCATCACCATCATCATGCATATCATCATGCATATCGTGCCATGGGTGATCATCATATCACATCACATATCATCACCATCATCATGCATATCATCATGCATATCATGCCATGGGTGATCATCATATCACATCACATATCATTGCCATCATCATGCATATCATCATGCATATTATGCCATGGGTTAATTTTCATCTTTATCTTTAAATTTGATCACCACATCACCCTTCCTCAATTCATCAATTTCACCTCATATTTTTCACTCGCATCCCATGCGAGAAACAACCTCCGGGCATGTATCCAAGATACAACCGGCATCCGGCCCCCCACATTCCGGGCATCTCGCATCCCAACTAGCATCACGAGGAACCTCCGAGCATGTATCCAAGATACAACCGGACTTCCGGCCTTTACCCTTCTAGCCGGGCATCTCGCACCCAAATCCTGGCATCGCGAGGCATTCCCTTCGGGCAAAGACCTCCGACAGGGCTTCCGGAATTATGTACCGACATACCACCAGGCCTTCCCTGGAATTACGTACCGTATACCACCGGGCATCCCGACACTCCCGGGGAATCTCTGGAATTATGCCACTAGGCCACCAGATATCATCACCCACCACAACCATCTCCTCATTTTACCATTATCCAAGTCCACCAGTATTTTAAATCTCAATTTAACATGGCAATTGGCATGGCATCAAACAAATCACACTTGACATGGAATTCACACTTGCATCTCAATTCACATTCATCATCCTTTTTAATCTCATTATCACATGGCATATGACTTGCACATGCATCACAATTCATGATCATTCATACACCAATGTCATATAACAATGCATCACTATTCATGTGCATACATACACCCATGTCATATAACAATGTATTATAACTCAATAAAACTCATGGCCAATAAAATAATCCACTTTTTATTTTATTATTATTTTATTATTATTTTATTATATTTATTTATTTTCATAAATAAATATTATATTTAATATTTATGATTTTCCAAAAAATCATAATATTAAATCAATCATTAAACAAACAATTAGAGTCACAATTTCACACAAATTCATGGCCAAATTTGCATTTCACATAATTTCCCAATTTTCCACCAAATACACTCAATATTCGGATATTGGCCAGATTGCACAGTTTTCGGATTAATTCAATTAAAATATTCATATGAGCTCCGAAAATTCCCAAATTTTACAGGGTGATAGTCAACACATTTTCGTACCTTTTTCATGAAGAACACTAAGCCAAATTCTTTATGGATTAATTTATACAACTCCATGAAGCTTCTGGAACCTCTACCATTTCGTCCAGAACACACATCACCGAAAAACTTAGGTTTGACCCATCAAATCTCTTTCGTTTCTTCTGAAATTCGAGTATGTTATGCATCAATGTGTCCTTTACAAGTTTTATGAAGAGATCTAGGTTAAATAACCAAAGTATGATCCTCTTTTAAGTCCTTGAAGTCTCGGGTGTCTCGGTTCACTTCAACAGAACCAAACGTCTCAAAGATCTAGCCGATTAACTAGGCTATAGTGGTTCATTTCACTTAAAATTTGAGTATGTTGTAGTTTAAGGTGTCCCCTACAACTTTCATGAAGACAACAAAGTGAGATCTCCAACAGAAATCAACATGCAACCACGAAATCAACAAGAGGTCAGTAAGAAATTCGCAGATCTGAAGTCTCCGTGAAATAGAACTTTTGACCCATCAAATCTTCATCGTTTTCTACGAAATTTCAGTATGTCATACTACAAGATGTTAGATTCAACTTTTATGAAGACACCGAAGCCAAAATCACACTCCAAACACACATGCAAGTTCTCACAACAATCTGACTCGAGCGGATTCATGCGAAAACATTCCAGATCTGACACCTCCGTAAGATGAGAGTTTGACCCCGCAAATCTCCATAATTTTTCACGAAATTTTAGTATGTTGTAGTTCAAGATGTTAGCTACAACTTTCATCAAGATATCGAAGCCAAAATCGAACTCTAAACATGCATGCAAGCCCTCACAACATTCTGACTCGAACAGTTCATACGAAAATATTCCAGATCTAGCATCTCCGTAGGATGAGGGTTTGACCCCTTAAATCTCCATCATTTTCCATGAAATTTTAGTATGTTGTAGTACAAGATGTTAGCTACAACTTTCATGAAGAAACCGAAGCCAAATTCGGACTTTAAACACACATGCAATCTCAAACAAGTTTCTGACTCCAACCAGTTCATGCGAAAACAGTGGTGCAAGAGTAGAAAGTGGATTCCCAACTTGCCTCTACACCTCACGACTAGCACGAGCGGACGGCCACGGCGACGACGAGCTCCTTCCTTCCTCTCTTCCTCTCTTTCTCTCTTTCTCTCCTCTCTCTCGGCACCTAGACCGACCACCTTCTCTCTCTCCCTCTCTCTCTCTCCTTTGGATGCTTATATACTTGCATGCTTCCTTCTCTTGCATGGGGGACACTTGTCCTTAAGAAGGAGACAAGTGTCTCCCTTGCTGAAGACACTTGGTAGCCATGTGGCTACCCCTCCATGCGACAATGGGCCGGGCTTGGGCCTCCTCTTGGGCCTTATTGGGCCGGCCATCTTGGCCCATTAAAGGCTTAGGCCAATGAGTCCAAGGCCCATTCCAAAATTAGCCCTTTTTCCCCCTTTTTTTTTTTGAATTTCTTTTATAAATATTTTAAACTTTAAATTTTCCACATGGCCAAAGTCTTATGACATTTTATTTATTGAAATTTAATTTATAAAGTACATGGCCAAGCATAGATTATTAATTTATCCTATAGTCCTAAATTCAAAATTCATAAACACAAGCACAATAACACCTAGCCTTAAGAAAACTAATGGCTAACACATAGATCATAGGTAATTTCATTACCTAATTATAGGCTTTAATTTCTCTAGAGGGTGACTTGAATTTTTGGGATGCCACAAATTGACTTGTGGTCAATTATTTTCGAGCAACAATGTACATCTTCGACACATTGACGACTCTCGGTTGTCGTGAAAATCTCAAGATTTCAGATATGGACACGGCTCCAAAACGACAGAAAAATCAGTCTAGTGCCGATCGACGAGAATTTTGTAATTAAGTGGAATCACCCAAACTTGATCACACATCTCAGTCGAACCGACCTATCTCTAATCTTTGATCAATTTTTAACTGTGTCGTAATGACCCTTGCAGACTAGCACGATCAAGCAATCGATTCCTGGTTGAATTCTCATGTTTATTACGTTTATATTCCTTAATGGCTCCACCTGATAGGCTAGTTATCTTGTGAGTAGCCACCTCAGAGAAAAGAACAATAGGCACGTTGATGAAAAGCCCAACTTATCCAATCGAAAATAGAACCTGAAAATCAAGATGTCATAGAGATCATGTTTAGAACAACGAGATTATGGTTCAATTTATTGATTCAAAGAATCAGTTGGCAGACATATTCACAAAACCGTTGGAGAAAAACTTATTTAAGTCTATTCGCAACAAGATGAATATTATCTCTCCTAAAGCCTGAAGTTCATCAGACTCAGAACTACAACTTGCAGAAGCCATTTCAGTATGAAAATTTTCTCAAATCCAGGTATTTTATTTTTAGAATGTAAATTTTGAATAGGTATGATTTTATCTTAATCGATGCTTGCCTATTTTATTTTTGGCAGTTATTATTTGTGCTAGAATACGATTTCAAATTTTTAGCAGTTACCATTTTTATTTTCATTTTTGAAAAAGCTTTTTCCTTGCGACGCTTCAGCTACCCCATTTCGATTTGCTTAAATACCTCAAAATTCTCTTTTTCGAAGCACAAGCATTTTCCAAAACCCTAATGACGATTCACTCTCCTTCTCCCTCGTCTTTTACTCACAAATTTCTCTGCAAGTTTCCATCTTTCCTTCACTAGAACATGTCTACAAAATCTTCCAAGACTGCATCCATGTCACACCAAAGGAAATCTTCTCGGATCACAAGTCAGGGGCCTCGGAACATGCTAGAAGGACCAACACACTTCGATCTCACTAGTGAAGACTCTCCACAGAACACTCCTCGTCAACCTTTGGAAGAAGAAGTTGAACAAGATGCAGTTCCTCTCAGAGTCTTGACACCCCAGGTTCTTTACAAGCATTACTATTATCTAAAACAGGGTGGTTCTCCAATGTCCTTTATTACTAGCTTTCTGAAAGGGTATGGTCATGGCAATGAAACTATTTTCTTAAAAGCCATGGAAAGGTTATGAGTGGCACCAAGAGGTTTGGCAAAAAAGGCTTTTCTGCATTTTCCTCCTGATCCTAGATTTAGTTTTGAGAACCAACCTGAAAATAAGGATGATGATGAGCGGATGTTCTCGAATTTTCAACCCAAGATGGGTGTGGCTGTTGACGTGCCTGGTGAAAGAACGAAACTATTTCGTTCTAAGGAGCATAAAAGGGTTTATGCTCAGATGTTGAACAGAGGGATGATAAGCCCCCGAACAATAGATTTTGACTTTTTGGATTCGATAAATGTTAACTTGAGAGAAAAGTTGGCTTTCCTTCAACTCAAAAAGTTTTGTGCTGAGACGGCTGTGGCTTATCTAGAATTGACAGCATACTTCTACTCAAATCTATCTTTCCATGATTAGAACCGCATTCAATTTACTGTTTGTGATAAAGCCTATGTTGTGGATGTTGACATTCTAGAAGTAGAAAGAAGTGGTTTTCAACCAATCAATGTCTCCATTGGTCAAACCACAAGATTTCTAGTAAATGACAGACTGCCAAGTGGAGGGATCACATACTCTCGATTGCCAGCCTCCAACATTCTATTGCACAAAATTATCATCAACTGCATCAGACTAAAGGCAGCCTCCAAAACTGATGTTTCCAGATTTAAGGCAAGAATCATGTGGGCAATATGCAATGGGATTTGTTTATCACTTCCTCATACTATCCTGCTACATATGTACCAGACGGTTATGAAAGAAAAAAGGCCAATTACCTTACTCTGCCCTAGTCACAAAATTGTTTCGTCATTTTCAGATCCAGTTTCCCTCTTCGCTCAGCTTAAGAACTATTGCTCCTATGAAGACCGGATTGAAAATGATCTCCAAAATGAGGCTAAAGGATCTGACCAAGGCCATTGAGCTTTTGAAGAAGGAATCCTCGAGCAAAGTCAAGGAAGGATCTACTACTCCAAGAAAGCGCAAAGGCAAGGAAGTTGTGCGAGAAACAAGAAAGAAAACGAGATCTCTTATCCTACAGGATGAAGAGGATAAAGATGATCTGATCATTTATGCCATTGCCTTGAGAAATCTTCAAAGCTTTGTTGCTTTCGAGCAGTCAAAGGAAGGAGGAAAAAGACAAGATGAAGAAGAAGAAGAAGAAGAAGAAGAAGAAGAAGAAGCATGAGCAGAAGTCGAAGGAGATGAAGATGAAGAAGAATAAGTTGCTACTGAAGAGGAGGGTGACTCTGATGGAGAAACCGTTGCAATAGCATCATCAGAGGATTCTGAAGCAACTAGGGATAACCCTGAAGGAGTACAAACAGAGACAGAACATCACTCCATTTCTGAGAAAGAAAAGGAATAAGAAGAAGAAATCTCTTCTCCACCTATAGGCACAGAAACAGGGGGAATTCATGACAAAACATGGACTTCTTCTCCTATGACATCCTGAAATTCGAGTCCTCTGAGGGATGAATGGATGTGAATTTCGTCAATGCATTGTTGGTTGATTTCACTCGAAATTGATCACCCTGAGATACTGACCGTGAAGGGAAAGGCTAATGAGGACAGAACTCGTGCAACTAAAGAACTTGACCTGGGAAAACGACTTGACCGCGAGACTTGAGTGAGGATGATCCTGTAGATAGATAAGCCGATTTCAAGGACGACTAGTAGTCGATTCACAAACGGAACATAATGGAACGACGGGTGATTCCATTTACTATTATCGAACCCGCGAACGACCCTAGGTCGATCCTTAGTAATTGTGTACTTTGAAATAAGAATCTATCCTCCACAATTTTATGTAGTCAAGGACGTCCATGAGTCGAGATGTCTTGAATGTGGTTTGGCACTAGTCGGTTACACGTGAATCCTCAAAGCCGCCTATCAGTCTGAGTTGTACCCAAAATGACATTAAGGCGAAATTCACATGGCATGAGAACTAAAGATTGGACTTTGAATTATTGAGAACGTCCGGGATAGACTTTGGATGGAGCTACTTCGTCAGTCGACAACGCCAATTAAGCTAAGTATTTGGAAAAGGGATGTTCGAACCAAGGAAATGAGCCCATGAAGACATGGGCCGGGCTAGGCAAGCGTGGGCCTCAAGCCCAAGATAGAACAACCATGGTGGGCCTAAGGCAAGCCCAAGTAAGCCGAACTTCAAGCCTTTGAGCCCAATTGCATTTTCTAGCCCATTTCTCCACAATTTGAGCCCAAACCAATTTTATTCAAGCCTGTATAAAATCTTGGCCCATATACACGTATCATACAGTATACTATACTTTGAGAAATTACCATTTTACCCCTTCTAGAAGTGGCATTTATTGTTGGGGATCAAAGAGAGAGAAAAGTTAAAGGAAATTATGAAGGAAGATAATGTAAAGAAAGGGAAATTGGACTTGGCTTCTCTCTTCCTTTCTCTCTCTCTCTCTCTCTCTCTCTCTCTCTCTCTCATCATTTCTCTCCCTCCCCAACAGCAGCCCCCACTTCCCATGTATCTCTCTCTCTCCCTCACGTTTTCTTTCCCCCTTCCTTCGCACGTAATTTCCTCCCCCTCTCTGTTCACGTGCACTGTTCACCTGAGAATGAAAAATAGTCTAATTTCATGTGTTGATTTTATAAAGTGAATGGATGTGTAAATGCATGGGTATCTGCATGAATTGAGTGATGTTTTGTGCAATTGTGTGGTGATTACTATTGGTATTTAATTAGAAAATCTCGGGTGTCAGAGTTTAACACTAAAAATGGTTTTATATACTATATAAAACAATGAGATTTTAAAAAGGAATGATATGAATTTTCCTAGTTCAAATTAACCGTGTACCCACACACAACTATTTTCCTGGATGTTTTTAATACAAAGAAAATAGGCCATGATCACTATTTTAATTGAGGCATTTGAGTGCAATGTACAGTATCCTGGGCTGAAATTGAATGAATGCATGAATGATATGAGATGCCGTCGTGAGCCTTTAAGGCTGGATGATGCTTCTTCGGGAATGTCCTAATTTAACGGATGCCGGTCGCAGTGGAAGCTGGGCCGATGCTCCTATATGGAATGCCATCTAGATGTAGACGTCGCCATGCTTGATGGTGCGAGACGATGCTCGGCTACGCCAGAAGACTGCTAACTGTTGAGTCGGTTGTGGCCAGTGGGTTGAAATTAATTGGAACGCATGAGTGTTGAGATGGTTGGGCCTTATTATGGGGTAAAATTGTGTGGCATGGAATAAGACGTGTCACATCGATTTTACCTTACAATCGGGACCCGTGCAATTGATCGATGTGTGCTATATGGCGCACTAATGTGCAAGAACGTATGAGAATCATGGCATCTTTGGTTCTAGTCATGCATGAGTTGAGCACACTGTTTATGGCGTGTACGCATGAATCGATAACGTGCAGGGTGTGGCAATGGCCAAGTGAGATCGCTTGTAACGCGATTTGTATGTGATTGATGAACGGCATCATCTAATGGCCATGTACATTACATGTATTGTGCTGAGTTATGATGTGCAGGGTATGGCATGCCGGATAAGGTTGTATGCGAACCGACTATTGATTGTTGGTTGTTAATCTTTGGTTTATTTGTGGGGGTGGTTATGAAGAGATACCCCGAGTTAAGTCGGTGTTCAAATCGGGGGACTAGGGGATGGACTCGCTGAAATTTATATCTCACTGGTTATTGAATAAGCATTTTCAGGTCCCTAGTGTGAAGAACCCGAAGCTTGAAACGGAAGGGTCAGGAGCATAGGTGGCTCAGTAGTCCTTTATGAACTAGACCTTCTGTATAAGCTTGAGGTGTTTATGAAAGTGTATTTGATTTGAAACTGATTATCCTACTTTTCTATCCCATGTTTATTGTTGTTAAGGGATTAGTTAATTCGCTTTCGCATGTGCAATAAAATGAAAAGGGTCGGCAACGAGTCTTGGGAACATCGCAAAATTCTATCGACCACCGAGGGATGCACACGCGCTCAAGGTTCAGGGCGTGACATCTCCACCTCATGCGAGTGATGGTATAAGCAGATCTCTTACAAACCCTAAAGATGTTTTTGCATCCCAATTTCCTAAAGCTGAGGTTGAAGAGTCCACTCCAAGTCATGGTGCAAAACAAACTGCCCTTGATCAAGTTGATGTTTCCCCATCTTTCTATACTCTACAAACTCAATTTGCTAAAGCTAGTGCTCAGACTAAACCTAATGCAAACTATCCAATGATAGTAGAGCTCCTTTTGGAGGTTAAAGTTCAGCAATATGCGATGGAGGTTGAGATCCATAAGCTTCACACTACCTTGAGATTTACTTCACATTTTCTCACTAGCAAGGTACAGTCTCTAGACACTCAAGTTCAGACTTTGAATTAACAAGTTTCACAGATTATTGCCAAAGTCGAAGATGTTTATAATCAATGCCAGAAGCTTGAGGTGACAATGTAGTCGATGGGGGATTTCCGACTCGTTCGAGTACCTAGACAACCCTAATTCCATTTATCTTTTAATCATTTTTTACTTTCTCTTTCTTGAGAATGAGAGCAAATTTAATTTGTTTGAACTGACTGTGTTGGATATGTCTTGGATATTTATATTATGCAGTAACCTTTTGTGGTTTTGATTGTGATTATGGATTAAATCTTTGCCTAAATTGTCAAGATTAATGTGTTTTCTATGGTTGCAGAATCAATGATATCCAGATCTATAACAACTTGTTTTTATAAGTTATCATGTACTGCTAAAGTGTTGTTTTGCAGGATAAAAGCTTTTATTCTGCAGGAAAGTTTTGTCACCATAAAAAATGGGGAGATTGTTGGAGAAAACCCTATGATGTTTTGAAGCTGACAAAACTTATCCAAGTTCTATTCTAAAGATTGCCAGACTTATATGTCAAAGTCTATCTTACATCAAAAGTCTACCCACTCTAACAAGTTCCAGACTCTACGCATGAATGAAGACTTAATCAGACTCGGGATTATTTTGTTCAAGTTTTCAATATGTTCAAGACACATCAGGCTTTCTGATTGGAGATATCACCTACCATATTGGTTATCTTATTCGGAATCAATTTCGAAGAAGCAAATCATTTTGGAAGACAAGCTTATTTGGAAAGAATCTACTTATGAAAACCAAGATCCTGATTATATGGGTGAACAGAATTGACGAGCTTTCATCTCAATTTTCAAACGACTCGAGATCTCCTTAATTGATTCTGTCCAACGATTTGATTGGAAGAATTTCTCTGGAAAGTGCTATCGGTTGAGAAGACATAGAGGAGTATTTAAAGGGGATTTCACAAGTCATTCGAAGTAGAGCGTGAAAGAATAATTCAAAGTCTGAAGCTTCCAAATCACTTGGCCTTCATCATTTAGTGCTTAAACTTGTATTCAAAAGTGAGAAACTCTAGAGAGTGATATTGTGAGAACAGTAGAGACTCCTCACTGAGAAGTTGAGATCACAGGGCCGTAATATTTTCTTTCGATTCATAGTGGAAACTAGCCAAAAATTTGTTAACGTGGGAGAGTGGACGTAAGCTTGATCTAAGCCAAACCACTATAAATTTTGTGTTCATTTTTCTCTTCCATGAATTTCTTTACTTTATTTGCTGCGATATACTTCTGTGTTTTGAAACAATTGTTAAAGTCTGAATCCTTCTACAAAGCTGTAGTCAACTAGATTAAGGTTAAAAGTAAAGCTTTTCACTGCATTTCACAAAAATCTGTTTTCACACCTATTCACCCCCCTCTAGGTGTTCATACTAGCACTTTCACAATGGACCTAATGATGAGACTAATTTAGCTTCTTTAGATTTAATTAAGTGAGACAAAAGTCAAGTGGCCATCCTCCAAGGGTGTAAGCACCACTTTGGAGAAATAAGGAGGATTAGACCATTTTAATCTTCTTGCATCTAGCCAATAATTGAGACTTGAAGAAAAGATCTTGGTCATTGATTAGCAAGGCAAGATGAAGGGTTGAGATTTTTTCTTCATCATGAAGAAGGGACAATAATGCAAGTTTGCATTTAATGCATGATGGACATCCATCTCTTCTTGCTTCTCCTTCTCCTTTAAGTTTCCTTTTTTCTCTCTCTCTCTTTCTCCCCCTCTCTTCCCATTCGACTAACCTTGCCCTCTCTCTCTCTCCTTTTTTTTCTCTCCCTCTTCCTTTCCCTCTCTGGCCATCCACCATTGCACTTCCCATCGTTCGCCCGTCTATCCGCCTACTGCTACCATGCCGCCGCTTGCTTATCATCCTTGCGACGTCCACCATCGTTGATGCCGTGCTCTCCTTAAGCTGCCATCCTTCCGTCATTCGGATTTTTCTCATCTCGATTATTTGTAAGTAGATTTCCTAAATTTCAGCTAGGCCATTAGGTTATGTAACTCAAATTTAGGTTTGGTTCTAGTGTTCTTAGAGCTATCCTAGGTAAATGAGCTCATGTGATTAATTTTGTATGGTTTGTTCAAAATATGCTTGGACTTTAAAGCTCAAGGACAAGCAAGGAGTGAGTATGGTAGCGTCAAGGTTGTTCATGTTGGCGTGATTCGTAGAAATAGTTCGTTTAGGCTTAGGTTATTGCTTGTGTTAAGAAAATCGTTGTGGTTATTGCTTGTGGACCATTTGTTATTGATACCTAGGCTTAATCTCCTTCAATTGTTAAGATTGATTGTATAAGTGTTATGCAAAGTGTTTTATCATACATCATGACTATTGTGGTTGAGTCGTTCATTTGTGTTTGTATTAGATTTGATTTTCAAGGATTATGTGACATCCTGAAAATTCAGTTTTGATTTCAATTGGATAAGTTGGGATTTTCGTCGACGTGACCATAGTGTTTTTCTCTAAAATGGTCACTTACAAGATAACTAGCCTATCAGATGAAGCCATAGACTTGAGAATTTGAATAGGAATCGACTACTCAACCGTGTTAGTCTGCAAGGGTCATTGTGGCACAATTGAAAATTGATTGGAGACCAGAGATAGGTTAATTCAACTGAGATGTGTGATCAAAGTGTGGGTTATTCCACTGGATTGCAAAATTCTCGTCAATCGGCACTAGACCGATTTTCTTTCGTTTTGGGTACCCTGTGTCCGTATTTGAAACCTCAAGATTTTCACGACCACTGAGAATTGCCAATGTGTCAAAGAGATTCGTGTGGTTCGAAGAAAATCGAACACGGGTCAATTGCAACAAAAATTCTTAAAAGCTACTCGGTAGGTTAGGTCACACTAAAATCGTATCTGATTGAAATTAACCGCAAATTTGAACTTGATTTCAGAAATTGAAAGTTCTGTCATGTCACGAGTTATTTTAGAAATGTTGACTCATCTTTCGAGAAATCTTCAGTGAATGCGGGATTTTTACAGAAAATCGTTATGGATGATTTGGAAAATGAACGGAAATTCGAATTGGCCAATTTGAAGGGATTTTGGCCTCTTGTGTGAACTACTCGGTAAAAGGAAGTTGTGTGGGCTTTTTCTTCAACAAGATTGGATGCCAATTGGTGAAGTTTGTTCAAAAATCGGATTCTAAGAAAAATGAATTAAAAATTCGGAATTGAGGGAAATTGCCATTTTTGCTACTCAAGATTTGTCATTTGGGGGAATCATGGTACAGGAAAGCAAGTGAGGATCAAGTATTCTAGCATGGGGATTTTTGGGGACCAAATTGGATTAATTAAGAGCGAGTGGGACCAAAAATTTTGATTTTTAGGATGTTTCCTTTTTATTTTCTATTTTTCCCTCCCCCTCCTCAGCCTTTTTGGACGTGGCTGATTCCCCTTCGTCGTGCGTCCTCCTTCCGCCAACGTCATCCCCTGCAGCAGCTTCAATTGTGGTTTTCTTCCGTTGACCACTGCCCCCGCCCCCCCCCTTCCTCCTTATCAATTTACGTGCATATCTCTCTCTCTCTCTTCTTCTTTTAGTTCTTCGCACGTTTTCTTTTCCTTAACCGACGCTGCCTACTCCTTTATTCTTCTCTCTTCTTCGGTCTTCCACGGGTGCACACCAGCTGCAATCAACACACTCCCTTGGCTACTTCTGCTTTGTCTGCTTCTCTCTCAGCTGCACGTGAAGTGCACTTTCCCTTTTTCCATCTTTGAGCATCCCTGCCCCCACCGAGCCTTCTGCTCCTTCCCTTTCTTTTATTTATTTTCCCCCGCACGTTCTGCCCCTACAGAAACCCCACCGATAGCTTCTTCGACTCATTTTTCGTTTGCTCGTGTTCTTCCTAGTCAGCCCACCAAAGCAGCGAGCCTTGTGGCCGCCGAGTTCAACTTCAAGCTAAGCTGCACTAGCCTGTATCTCCATCCGCGGCCTCCAAAACCAGATCAGGCCACACCCAAGGAGCTGCTGTTCTTCTCTTCACCGAACCAGACAGCAACCGCAAGGCTTTGCGAGCCATTTTTTGGGCCCATCCTAGCCCCACTTGGCGATCTTGCTTTGGAATTGGTCGATCTTCATCTCGTCCCCATTGTTTTGGTCTGAGCGGATCGCAAATCAAGTGAGTTTAACTCACTAATCCTTGCTCAGCAAGTTAATGACATTTAAGGGTTGTTTAGTTTAAACTAAGCTATGATTAGGTGGATAGTTAGATTATATTGGCAATTTAATTAATTGTTGTTACATGTTAGGTGATAGAGTAGTGTAGTTAGAGCATAGACAAGCTCTAGTATTTATCTAGAGTAGTTAGGAAATTTTTCGAGCTTGTCTCGGCTTCCAAATAGGCTTTTTCGGGCCTAAGTTTGTTTATTGGCTATTTATTGGAATTTATTTATTGATTTCTGTAATTATTTAATTATTTATTTATTTTTCGGAAATTAAACCGGGATAGTCGGTGACCGGAATTTTGTGCTAATTATAGTTGTGCATTCTGTTTATTTAATTGATTGTTATTTTGTGCAATTTGACTGTGTTTTGTGAAATTAGGTATTTATCCCAATTTTTATTAATTTTAATAATTAATTGACTAATTACCGAGCGTGGGTCTACAGCGCCAAAAACATATTTCTAGACTGTTGAAACCAATGGGAAGTTCAATTTTCAAATTATTGCATTCTGGCTAAGGCTGTGTACCCACGCACGGCTATTTTTATTAGGTATGACAAAAATGATAAATTGATTTAATGATCAAAGCTACATATTTTATTATCAGCTTTGGGCGAGCTATATATGTAATTTATTATTATCGACTTCAGGTGAGCTATATATGTAATTTATTATTATCATTTTCAAGCGAGCTATATATGTAATTTATTATTATCAGCTTCGGGTGAGCTATATGACTTATCAGCTTTTGGCGAGCTATACTATCTATATTTTCAGCTTTGGGCAGGCAGTCCTGATTTGATAGGACATTATAGATAATATTGTTTGGGTTAACTGAGAAGTGGTCATGATAACATGTAATCGACTGAGTCAATTAATCGATGGTTCGATCTGATTTGATTGTACGGTATGGTTTGTCAGTAAATATTAATTAAACTGACTTGCAGGAAGAAGTGGAGGCTAAGGTAAGTCCTCTGATTTGTTATTGTGCTTAGGCAGGCCTTAGCGCTTATTTTCTTTCTAATCAAATCTTTAGGGGTTGAACATGCTGAGACATCGTCTCACCTTATTGTGGGATAACATTTTCAGGTCCTTAAATAGAAGTTGAGGAGGACCCGAAGCTCCGAAGTTTGATGAGGAAGAGATCGAAGAATCGGTGTACGTGTCTGACTAGTGGGTCATAGGACAGTTCCCATTTTGTTGAGCCAATCTTTTGTAAACAGCCTAGTATCGTGTATAAACCTGAACTTCTTATAAAAGGCATGTTTTGTTTTAAAATTGTGGTCCTACTTTTCTATCACATCTTGTTGTTGTACGAGGATTTGTTTATTTGCTTCCGCATGCGCATTAAAATGAATGGGTTGGCGACGCGTCCTGGGACATCGCAATTTAGTCGACCAAGGAAGGATGGGCACGTGCTCGGAGGATCCGGACGTAACATCCCTGTTTAGTGGTATCAGAGCAGGTTTGTATTTGGAGTGATAAGGTGCGATGAGTCATGGGATAGATAGTAGGAATGACATTTATTTTATGCTGGTGCATTGATTGATAGCTGATTGGTAGATGTTTGTTGTGGGTCACTCAAATTCTAATATGGTATTGGAATTAGACGACAAGTTTCTATAAAGACCCTGAAGCATAAGTGATCAAAAGCTAAGGAAACCTAAGAGGTGCACCATCAGATCTGTTGCTCGGGGTGGAACGCCAACAGGGGTCGGTGCCCGAGAAGGTCGTGGTAGTGGTAAAGCGCCGGCTCAGGCCTGCGCAAGTGAAGGAGTACCGTCGCAGGCCGGTAATAGTGTAGTAGCACCGAGCGATCCTAAGTTCGACGGGATCGTTCAGGCGTTAGTTAACCTTGGGAACTTGTTGAGTCAGCAAGCTCAGGACCAAGCCACCGTTGTTGCCGTTGTTCATACCACGCCCGTGCAGTAACCGCTATTGTTGCCGCACCTACTAAGGTCCAACCTGGAGTTGTGATCGGGGAGCAAGCTACCGCATCCGAGTCAGAATTCAATTCCAACAGAAATGACAATCGACTGGGAAAGAGATCGATGTTGGAAGAAAAGTGTTCCATTCGTCCCAATCGAAGGAAGAGAATCAGAAAGCCAACGCAAAGTCAGAATGTTGTATGTCACTTATACGGAAGACGGCATGGACCAACCCTGTGTCACTTCATGACTGGTGCCTGTTTTAAATGTGGCCAGCAAGGTCACCAGTTTACGTGTAGGCAGATGGAACCACAACAGTTGCCGCCGCCGCCGCCGATAGAATAGAACAAAGGGAATGCACTACGAGACATTCCATGGGATACTTGGATCAAGCCTCCAGTGCAAGGAATGATGCAAGCTCTCACCCGACAGGAGTCAGAGGACTCATTGAATGTATGCCAAGTCTGTGGAAGGAAGCATGCATCAACCCAATGTCCGAGTATATCAAGAGCATGCTTTGGATGTGGCCAGCGCGACCATCAAGCGAGGAACTATCCGCGTAGGTCCAGGAGAGCGTAAGCACCATTACTACAGGTAGGACGCCACTAGGATAGCTAAAGGGACATGAATGGACCGACCTTGCATCAATCAGGGGAAGAGTGTTTTTGAGGTGTTTTTATTGGAGTAATGCAGCAAGATGGTGAATGAAGGTTGTAGAATTCATGTCATTGTAATAAAGTTGTAAAAAGAAGAACCTCTTACTATAGTTGTATTTGACTAGTTGCTTATGTATGACCTTAATGTTATGTATAAAAGGATGGCTCGAGAAGCTTTTGTTGTAATGAATTATGGTAGTATTATATTACCATCTAATCCATTAGTAAGTGAAGGGTTCGAATTTATCAAAAATCAAGAAGGATCCTCGATCCCCTTTTATTTCGTCACTTAAGACAACCAGGTATCAGATGTAGGTTGCCAAGATTTATTTGGCAACTGTAATAGATGTGTTAGTTGAGGAACCAAATGTGGAGAATGTGGCCGTGGTATAGAAAATTTCTAAGATGTTTCAAAGAGAATTGTCAGGCCTGTCGCTAAAGAGAAAGAACTTGTAAAATGAAGTAGCACCCGGGACAAAGCCACTCTCTAAGGCTTCTTACCAGACGTCGTTGTCTGAGTTAAAAGAACCGATGGTGCAGATGCGAGAATTACTAGATAAGGAATTTATACGCACCAATTTTATTCGTGGAAAAAGAAAGATGGTTCATTGCACCTATGTATTGACGATCGTCGACCTGATCAGGTGACGATCAAGAACAAGTGTTCATTGCCGAAGATCAATGAATTGTGTGACTAGTTACAAAGAGTGTCGATACTTTCAAAGGTCAACTTGAGGACAAGGTATTATCAGTTGAGAATTAGAAAGGAGGTTCTACGGAAGACATCGTTTTGTACTCGATATGGCCTTTATGAGAGCATTGTAAGGCCGTTTTGTCTGGCGAACACACCAGTTGTGGTCATGGATTTGACAAATCGAGTGTTCAAGGAATATCTAGATCAGTTCATGATCATGTCCATCAATGATATTCTGATGTATTCGAGGAGTGCTGAGGAGCATGAGAGTCATCTGAGGATGGTACTTTAGACCCTAAGGACTCATGGATTGGACGCTAAGTCTAGCAAATGCGAGTTTTGGTTGACTGTGTTGTGTTCCTAGGCCACGTGATTTCAGGTGAAGGAATCTCTGTGGATCCGACTAAGATTGAAGCAATTATCAGTGGACAAAGACCGACAACAATGTCAGAGATCAAAAGCCGTTTGGGTTGGACAAATTACTACATAAGGTTTGTGGAAGGATTTTCAGCATCAGTGTCGCCGTTGACTCGACGCCTGAAGACAGAAGAAAAGTTCATGTGGATAGACAAGTGTGAGTATAGTTTCCAAGAGCTTAAGTAGAAGCTGACTACTACACCTATATTGACCATTCCATCTAGTTCTAGAGGGTACGTGATGCAGCCCACATTGAAGACCGGCTCCCTCGACCAAGAAGATCGGCCCGCATTAAAGCTCGACGAAACCGAGAAGCCATAACGACATCTTGAGTCCATCCCGGAAGCTTGAAAGACACTTGGAAGCTCGCGTGACGCTTTTATTAGTTTATAGTTTCCATGCTCTTTACTATTTCTCCTATTTTCAATGCTCCGTTTTTATTTCTCCTAGTTTTCAACGCTTTATCTTTATTTCTCCTAGTCTCAACGTTCTGTTTTTATTTCTTTGATGATATAAGCCAATCCCTTGTAGAAGACAGATAGCTTTTGATGAATGAAAGAAAACTTTGCTTGAAGCAAGTATCATGAACCTTGAAGAGTTCAACCCTTGAAAACCTAGAAGAGTTTTCACTCCGTCCTTGAAGAGTCGGAGCTTTCGAAATCTGCATCCTTAAAGAGTTGTAGTCATCGATCTAGAAGAATCGGTGCCCCCCCTCAACTTCCTTGGAGGCCTAGAAGAGCAACCAACAAAGTTCCTATCTTTTCCTGTTCTGTTCGTTACTTCCAACCCAATTTCGACTATCCTACAGTGCTTATTTCAGAAAACCCAAAACACATAAATTGTAGATCCAGAAGTCTTTGTTCATTTGGCTTTAGAATCAGGTCGATCCGATCTGTATCGACAAAGATACGACTGTTCTCCTGAGCTTGCGCAGTGCTGAAATTACTGTTCGTCCCGTTTCTTGTGCGTGAGTCACTCTCCCGATCCTATTGTTTGAGAAAGCCTCCCCTAGGCTTGCATCAATACGAGATTTATAGTGATGTGTAGTTTAGGGGACTAGGTTGCGTACTGATACAACATGGTAGAATTGTTGCATACGCGTCCTGTTAGTTGAGACCTCCTGAGTTGAACTACCCGACGCATGACTTGGAACTCGCAGCAATAATTTTTGCTCTGAAGGTTTAAGACATTATTTGTGTGGAGAAAGATTCCAATTCTGCATTAACCAACAAAGTCTCAAGTAATTATTCTCTCAGAATGAGTTGAATATGAAACAGTGTTGTGAATTAGAACTTTGGAAGGACTGTGATTGTGATATTTTGCATCACCCTAGAAAGGCAAATTAAGTTCTAGATGCGCTGAGTTAGGAGTCTTCAGTTGTGCATATGCTAGTTAAAGAATGAACCTTACTTGATAATGTTCAAGATTAAGTTTTCAAATTTAAGGTTGGCCACCTTTCAAATCTTATGGCCACCCTCAGGATTGAACCCGAAGTGCAAATTAGAATCAAGACACTTCAGCCGACAGATTTAGAGATTTAGAAGATCTTGCAAGAGGATACTAATAAGAGAAAGGTTGACTTTCAGATTTCTGAAGACAAAACACTAAGATTCTGAGAATGATTGTGTGTACCTGACGATGTAGCACTCAGGAGGAGATTTTGTCAAAAGCTCATCGTAGCAGTTACAACATTCATCCTAGCAATACAAAGGTGTATCAAAATCTGTGTCGACACTATTGGTGGTCCGGTATAAAGACAGACATCACCAATCATGTCGCTGAGTGTTCAATGTGTTAGTAAGTCAAGGCACGGCTTTGTAAGCCGAGAGGACTCTTGTAATCTCTTGAGATCCCTGAGTGGAAATGAGATCGTGTCATAATGGACCTTGTGACAGGCTCATCGAGGAGCTGAAGAAGTAATGATCCCATTTGGATAGGGGTTGATAGACTGACGAAGTTGACTCACTTCACCGCAGTACGAAAAGACCTCGATTTGAATAGGCATGCAGAAGTGTATGTGTGTCAGATAGTTCGTCTACGTGGAGTGCCAATGACAAATTTATATCAAATTTAGACCCGAGGATTCCCAGTTTCAGTAGATCAGTTAGATGATTCCTTTTGAAGCAACACAGGGTAGAGTGTACATAACTTCAATTTGTTGAGATGAGGTCAGAGAAAGAAATATCACAGGCCCAGAGACAGTTTAGCGATCAATGATTGCAATTGCCGTGATCAGAGATAGATTCAAGATCACTAAGAGCTGCCAGAAATGTTGTATCGTTGAGCATCGAAGTCCCTTAGAGTTCCAGATTGGTGATTACATCTTTCTGAAGGTGTCACCAATGAGGGATACCTTGCACTTCGGCAAGGAGGGAAAACTAAAACCGAGGTATGTAGGTCTCTTTTAGATTCTGGAAAGAATCGGGATCCTAATATATCGTCTTGCGTTGCCGTCAAAGTAAACGCAAGTGCATGACGTCTCTCACGTGTCGATATTGAGGACATATGAGCCTGACCTGACCCACGTGCTAAATCTTGAAGAATTAGACGTGGACGACAAAGTGTCGTACGTGGAAAGCCTGGTTCAGATTGTGGATCAAAAAGAATAGATTTTGTGTATGAAGATGGTCTCCTTGGTCAAAGTGGTCTGACAACACCACGGGACTGAAGAAGCAACCGAGGAAAGTGAGGATTTGATGAAACAACAATACCCCCACCTTTTTGCTTAAGGATTGGTAAAGGTTTAAATTTCGAGAATGAAATTTTTATAAGAGGGGGAGAGTTGTGACATCATGAAAATTCAGTTCTGATTTTGAATTGATAAGTTGGGCTTTTCGTCAACGTGACTATAATGTTTTTTTCTGAGATGGCCACTCACAAGATAACTAGCCTATCAGGTGAAGCCGTTAAGGGATTTTAAACGCAATAGACTTGAGAATTTGAATAAGAATTGACTGCTCAACAGTGTTAGTCTGCAAGAGTAATTACGACACAATTAAAAATCGATCAGAGACTGGAGATAAGTCGATTCAACTGAGATGTGTGATCAAAGTGTAGGCAATTCCACCTGATTGTAAAATTCTCGTCGATCGGCACTAGACCGATTTTCTTTCGTTTTGGGGACTCTGTGTCCGTATTTGAAACTTCGAGGTTTTCACGACCACCAAAAATTGCCAATGTGTTGAAAAGGTACGTGTGGTTCGAAGAAAATCGATCATGGGTCAATTGCAACAAAAATTCATAAAAGCTACTTGGTAGGTTAGGTCACGCTAAAATCGTTTCTGATTGAAATTAACCACAAATTTGAATTTGATTTCAGGAATTGAAAGTTCTATCATGTCACGAGTTATTTTAGGAACGTCAACTCATCTTTCGGAAAATCTTTGGTGAGCTCGGGATTTTTACGGAAAATCGTTACGGATGATTCGGAAAATGAATAGAAATTTGAATTGGCCAAATTGAAGGGATTTTGGCCTCATGTGTGAACTACTCAATGAAAGGAAGTTGTGTGGGCTTTTTCTTCGACAAGATTGGATGCCAATCAGAGAAGTTTGTTCAAAAATCGGATTCCGAGAAAAATGAATTAAAAATTCGGAATTGAGGAAAATGACCGTTTTTGCTACTCAAGATTTATTATTTGGGGGAATCATGGTACAAGAAAGTAAGTGAGGATCAAGTATTCTAGCATGGGGATTTTTAGGGACCAAATTGGATTAATTAAGAGCGAGTGGGACCAAGAATTTTGATTTTTAGGATGTTTCCTTTTTATTTTCTATTTTTCCCTCCCCCTTCTCAGCCTTTTCGGACGTGGCTGATTCCCCTTCGTCGTGCATCCTCCTTCCGCCAACGTCATCTCTACAGCAGCTTCAATTGTGGTTTTCTTCCGTTGACCACTGGGCCCCCCCTTCCTCCTTATCCATTTACGTGCATATCTCTCTCTTTCTCTTCTTCTTTTAGTTCTTCGCACATTTTCTTTTCCTTAACCGACGCTACAGTCAACACACTCCCTTGGCTGCTTCTGCTTTGTCTGCTTCTCTATCAGCCGCACGTGAAGTGGACTTTCCCTTTTTCCCTCTTTGAGCATCCCTGCCCCACCGAGCCTTCTACTCCTTCCCTTTCTTTTATTTATTTTCCCCCGCACGTTCTGCCCCTACAGAAACCCCACCGATAACTTCTTCGACTCATTTTTCTTTCGCTCGTGTTCTTCCTAGTCAGCCCACCGAAGCAGCGAGCCTTGTGACCGCCGAGTTCAACTTCAAGCTAAGCCGCACCAGCCCATATCTCCATCCGCGGCCTCCAAAACCAGATCAGGCCACACCCAAGGAGCTGCTGTTCTTCTCTTCACCGAACCGGACAGCAACCGCAAAGCTTTGCGAGCCATTTTTCAGGCCCATCCCAGCCTTGCTTCGTGGTCCCGCTTTGGAATTGGTCGGTCCTCATCTCGTCCCCATCATTTTGGTCCGAGCGGATCGCAAATCAAGTGAGTTTAACTCACTAATTCTTGTTTAGTAAGTTAATGACATTTAAGGGTTGTTTAGTTTAAATTAAGCTAGGATTAGGTGGATAGTTAGATTAGATTAGCAATTTAATTAATTGTTGTTGCATGTTAGGTGGTTAGAGTAATGTACATAGAGCCTAGACAAACTCTAGTATTTATCTAGAGTAGTTTGGAAATTTTCCGGGCTCATCTCGACTTCCAAATAGGCTCTTTCGGGCCTAAGTTTGCTTATTAGCTATTTATTGGTATTTATTTATTAATTTCCGTAATTATTTGATTGATTATTTATTTTCCGAAAATTAGACTGGGATAGCCGGTGACTGAAATTTCGTGCTGATTGTAGAAATGCATTCCGTTTATTTAATTGACTGTTATTTTGTACAATTTGACTGTGTTTTGTGAAATTAGGTATTTATCCCAATTTTTATTAATTTTAATAATTAATTGACTAATTATCAAGCGTGGGTCTACAGCGCCAAAAACATATTTCTAGACTGCTGAAACCAGTGGGAAGTTCAATTTTGAAATTATTGCATTCTGGCTAAGGCCGACCGTGTACCCACACACGGCTATTTTTATCAGGTATGACAAAAATGATAAATTGATTTGATGATCAAAGCTACATATTTAATTATTAGCTTCGAGCGAGCTATATATGTAATTTATTATTATCAGCTTCGGGTGAGCTATATATGTAATTTATTATTATCTGCTTCAGGCGAGCTATATATGTAATTTATTATTATCAGCTTTTGGCAAGCTATATTACTTATCAGCTTTGAGCAAGTTATACGATTTATCAGTTTTTGGCGAACTATACTATCTATATTTTCAGCTTTGGGCGAGTGGTACTTATTTGATAGGACATTATAAATAGTATTGTTTTGGTTGACCGAGAAGTGGTTATGATGACATGTAATCGACTGAGTCGATTAATCAATGGTTTAATCTGATTTGATTGGATGTTATGGTTTGTCAGTAAATAGTAATTAAATTGAATTTTAGGAAGAAGTGGAGGCTAAGGTAAGTCCTATGATTTGTGATTATATTTAAGCAGCCCATAAGGCGTATTTTCTTCTTAATCAGGTCCTAGGGAGTTGAACTTGCTGAGACGTCATCTCACCCCAATGTGGGATAACTTTTTCAAGTCCTTAAATGGAAGTTGAGGAGGAACCGAAGCTCTAAAGTTTGATGAGGAAGAGATCGAAGAATCGATGTACGTGTCCGACTAGTGAGTCATAAGACAATTCCCATTTTGTTAAGCCAATCTTTTGTAAAAAGCCTAGTATCGTGTATAAACCTGAAATTTTTATAAAAGGCATGTTTTGTGGCAGAAAAACAGCCCAAGTGCCATAACTTGGCACGGGAGGACACTTAAGTGCCATAACTTCGAAAAGGTACACTTAAGTGCTAGTTTCAAAGTTAAATGGAACACTTAGGTGCCATTCCGGCGAAAATCCGGCCAAATGGCTGACGTGGCAATTTTCTGACAAGTTTGGTCAAAAACGACGTCGTTTTGCATGCTGACGTGGCGAGAAAATGCCAAAACGACACCGTTTCATGTCTGATGTGTAAATAATAATATAAAAATTAGTTAAATTAAATTTAAACTTAATTTTATTTAAAATATTCTAAAAATTAAAAAACTAAAAATTAAAAAAAAATGGAGGCCAAAGGGGGCGGCTGAGGGCTGAGCCCTCGCCGTCGCCGCCTCCCCGCCATCGCCGAGAAGGGCTGGTGACGGAGGGGGGAGGGTCGGCGGGGGTCGCCGGCCCCCAGCTGACTGGCGGCGAGGGCCGCGAGCCCTCACCGGATCACGGCGAGGGCTGCGACCCTCGCGGGCCCTTGCCGCCTCCCCGCGCCGCCGAAGCGCCGTGACAAAGGGAGGAGGCTCGGCCGGGGTTGCCGTGCCCGGCCGGGGGCCGGCGACGTCGCCCGACCGGCGGCGAGGGCCTGCGAGCCCTAGCCCAGATCCGGGGCGAGGGTCGCGGCCCTCGCGCCGGCCGGCCGGGGGCGGCGACCCCGCCGACCCTCCCCTCCGTCGCCGGCCCTTCCCAGCGACGGCAGGGAGGCGGCAGCGGTGAGGGCTCAGCCCTCAACCGCTCCCTTCGACCTCCCTTTTTTTTTTAATTTTTTTAATTTTTAGAATGATTTAAACAAAATTAAGTTTAAATCTAATTTAATTAATTTTATATTATTATTTACACATCAAACATGAAACGGCATCGTTTTTGCATTTTCTCGCCACATCAGTGTGCAAAACGACGCCGTTTTGGACCAAACTCACTGGAAAATTGCCACGTCAGCCATTTGGCCGGATTTTTGCCGGAGTGGCACCTAAGTGTTCTATTTAACTTCAAAACTGGCACTTAAGTGTACCTTTTCGAAATTATGGCACTTAAGTGTCCTCCCGTGCCAAGTTATGACACTCCAGGTGTCCCAAACTCCATGTTTTGTTTTAAAATTATGGCCCTACTTTTCTATCACATCTTTTTATTGTATGGGGATTTATTTATTTGCTTCTACATGCGCATTAAAATGAATGGGTCAATGACGCATCCTGAGACGTCGCAATTTAGTCGACCAAGGAGGGATGGGCACATGTTCGGAGGATCGAGACGTGACAGATTACCATTGCAATATGGATTTGGTCTTCGCATATAGAAGTCCACAGGTCATGATTGATGCTTGAAATTCACATCAAGCCTTCAAAGCTAGAACAGCGTTGGTTCTTAGATATGCGTGGAAGTACGCTAGACTAGGTCACTCTCTTGGTTAGGTGGTATTGAAGCGTATCGTCCGATCTAAGTTTGACCCAAGCTAGTACTCAAATGTAATGGGTCAAGCCACGATTCTAGTTTTGTGCTCAACATATTTTATCGATGCATTTTTGATAGGTCATAAGTTGCACATCACTCCGCATGCCCTTAGGGCATTCATACATTGGACTAATATGAAAGATGAAACCAATTGTATACTTGATTAGTATGATCACGCGAGGGATTCCATCATCGAATATTTTGGCAGATGATGCCACCACCAAGAGACATTGGAGGGTGATGCCCAGAGGTTTCGGGATGCCATTCATGGGAATGCTATATTGGAATGATATCGAAAAGGATGCCCGACGGGGGTTCGGATGTCATGCTTGATGGGGCGAGACAATGTCTAGAGATTTCTAGAAGAGCTAGAGGGTTTTAGTTATGTGTGATTAATGATTGGACTTGAGATAGCATAATATTATGGAGTATTATGTGATTCTCGAGACACTAAAGGTGTACGAAGCATTTGAGTGTTATAAGTATACTATGGAAGTTGATATATGACTCGTGCATGTTTGCTATGGCTTTATATGAGATGTGTGAGACAAGTGCATAATTAAATTGTTATTTTTAGTTACTTAAGAGGCATGTGCATGCTATAATTATCATTATTTGTGATGTGAGAGGCATGTAGATGTTTTAAAGGCCGTTGATTGAGTCTCGAAGGTTGTGGCATTATTTAAGGTGCTAATATGCGACGTGGGAAATTTTATACTATAATTAGGTCTCGAGGGACTTATGTATGAGGATGAAACTGATAAGTTTGGAAATTTTATGAGTAAGGGATACCTTGTAGTTTTGATAGGATAGATGTCAAAGTAGAGGATTGATTCTCTCATATATATAGTTAAGGCAAAGCATAGGCTTCGCTACTGATTTTTCATTGATATGTTTGGGTCGGGTAATTGTAAAGTTCCGATGTGAGGCATTCGTCTATATGAAGTTTAGATTATTTATTTATTGATTTTTCAACTCATTTGTTGTTGTTTAACCTTTTTCAAGTTCGGAGGTATGAGTCTTCTACCTTCATGTGTTGGTCTCCCAGTGCATATGAAAGTCATGGTGCTTGACTTTGAGGACGTTACAATCAACATCCTCTTCTAGTGCCACACTAGGATGGTGTGGGTGGACAAGGACGTGGAGTACTTGGTTCCCCATCTTTTAGTGGTCTGGTTTGCATAGATCGACAAGGACTTATATGGTCCTTTGCGTGGGTTCAACAGTTCGCCCAATGATTCTGGATGGCACCGTGGATGACTCTGAATCCGACCCTAATTATGACCCAAAGCCTAAGCCCTAGCCATTAGGACATCAACTTTAATGGGAACCATTTTTGGGGGTTGTCCTTATAGAAGGAGTTAGGACTAACCCCCTTATATCTTTTTATGTGGGGATGACAAATCGGAATGGCCCTAAAGATAAGGGTTTGTAAATGAAACGTTCGGATTACTATCTATTGTTGTTATTGATTGGGTAATTGAGATTGCACGCTTCCAAATGTGCTTAATGGAAAAATAAAAATCAATAGGAAAGCGACGCCTTTTGGGATGACACAAATTAATCCCGACATAGTGGATGTCACGTTCTCGTGGCAAAGGTAAGGTCTGGGGCGTGATACACCATATGGAATTACCTTTTAAATTATGGATTATTCCCTGATTTCCTAACATGTTATAATTGTCAATCCAATCTCCCACTCGAGATATGATTCGCGATTGTATGGAAAATTGACAATCTAATCTCAAGCCTATGATATAATTCGTGATTTCATAAAAAAGAAATTGTCTAATTTGGTCTCATGCCCAAGATACAATTCGTCAATTTATTTTCAAAATTAAATGAATATGGATATATCTTGCATGATTGGGTGCTGTGTTTGATGTGGATATGATTTCTTTCTACTTTTTTCTTTATTTGAATTGATTTTGCTTCTATAAAGAAAAATCCAAAAAAAAAATTGAGAAAAACTTGAAATAGATTCTTTTGAGATAATATTGCATAATTTTAAATTTTTAATTTTTCAAATAAAAATCCAAGAATATTGTTCTAGATTAAATTAAGTTTCATTTTCTTAATTAAGACTGCATGTTTAAATATATGTGGCATCCTAAAATTCCATAACGAACCCTAGATACACCATGACCTATGAAAAGGTGATGGAAGTACCATCGGACTATATTATAGCCATTAGACCAATGGATTTCGATTAATCAAGGCCGAGCATTTAATGGACAATTGTTTTGTTGGAAATGTATCATATGTCTATGAGTGATCAAGGATTGTACTAAAGGATAAATTGATGGGGAAATTTTTATTCTTGGCCGTGCACTCTATAAGTTGGATTACCATTGATTAATGTTGCAAAATTTTTGGCCATGTGAATAATTGTAATTAAGTAAATATGTAAGTGGGGATTAAGGTGGATTATTAGGAAAATGAGTGGGCTGATTTCTTAAGGCCCAAAACCAGCCCACCGTTTCCCCCATTTGGTTGACCAAGGCTGGCCCAAGCCTAGCCGAATGAGGCCTATCATTTTGCATGAAGATTGACAAGTGGCGTGAAGGGTTCACCAAGTGTCCAATGCCATGCAAAGCAAATGATTACTAACTAATCATGAAGGTGAAAGAAAAGAGGAGGGGCGGAGTGAGCGAGGGAGAGAGAGAGGAAGCCGAGAGAGAGAGAGAGAGAGAGAGAGAGAGAGAGAGAGAGTTGTTTGTGAGGGTGCTTCGGCAAGGGAAGAAGAAGACTTGCCCTGCCGTGCGTGCGCCTAGCTTCGCCATCGATCGTGCTGTGTTCGAAGTCCTCTAATCGCCGTGTGCTTGTTGTGATTTTGTTGGATTTAAGGCAAGTGAGAGTCCGTTAGCCTACATTTTGCTTGTTGTGGTTGTGTGTGAAGTGTAATGGGTGTTGGAGATGCTTGAGTTGTGATGTTGGATGCTGAAATTCGAGTGAATGGTGGTAGTCTTCCTAGAACGAGCAAGCTATTGCATGTAAGGACAGTCCGACCCCTTGCGATTCCGTGAATTTTATAAAATTATTCAGTCGAAATTTGATTTCGTGTTCTTGATGAAAGTTGTGGATGAATCTTGAGGAGTATCATACTAAAATTTGAGAAGAAATAAACAAGTATTGGTTGGTGAAATGATTTTTCTTTGAAGGTGTTAAATCTGGAAACCGTTACCGAGGGTTAGGATGAGTTATGGTGACTATATCTTTTGATATATCATGAATCTGACTTTGAGTTCTTCACGAAACTTTTACCTCTAGGTTTTTTCTATAACATATAAAATTTTTAGAATTTTCTGAGTTGATTTAGGGTTTATACCGAATTTATGTATAAAACTGTGCAAGGGTGATGTTTAAAATTTTAAGGCTGTGATGCATGGACCGTAGCGGCTCGTATGAAATTCTTTTGACATGGTGTTCTCATGAAACCTTTTTCTCTAGATATCATTTATAACATGTTAAATTTCCAGAATTTATTAAGATCATTTACTAATTTTTCCAGAATTTTAATTAAAGGAATGCATTATGTCCTATCCGAAAATTGTTTTATTTCAAGAACAAATGAATTGCTCTATGAGATGTGATATCTTGGGTGGTTATTTATACTGCATATGTGGTGACATTTAGCATGTCATATAACATCAAAAAGCTGGTTTAAACCTTTGACATTATTGCATCAAATGCTATGTTGAAAGTGAGACATATATGTGAATTTACATTGTGATGTTGATGATACCGTCGAACCCTTGGGTCGACGATTCCCCGACAGTGTTGGGATGCCCGGAGGTGTGTGCCGGATGGCCTCATGACGCCAGTTGGGGTGCGGGATGCCCGGAGGTGTGTGCCGGATGCCCGGAGGTGTATACCGGAGGTTCCTCGCGATGCCAGGTTGGGTGCGAGCGATATGAGAGATGCAAACATTGGTCCCTGGAGAAAAAAAAATGAGATCCTATTGAATATCAAAATGGGAAAATGAATCATGCGCATGTGTGTGCATATGGTATGGTGCATGAATTGCCTATGAAATTGAGTTGGTACTATTCGGCATTGAGAATGCGATCATGAATGCATTGAATGGATCTCATGGAGACATATGTATGATTGCATGGATGATATGTGCATTTCACATGAAAGTTTGGTTGTCTTGCTTGTTGCATTGTGTAGTTTGATGGATCTTTTACTGCTGAGTGGTTGTACTCACCCCTTTGGGGACTAACATTTCAGATTGAGAGATGCCTTTGTTACCGGTCACGCGTGGTACTTTTTATGGCTTACCGTCTGATGTTGAGGTCGAGTGCTAGGAGCACCCCTATGTTGGTGTTCGTGGACTGGTGTTTATCCGTGTTCATGTTTTGGTTATGTATGATGTGGGTCTACTTGATGGCCCTGTAGTCCAAGAGTTCCTGTCCGTCCATGTTCGTCGTGACAGGACGATGATGGGGATGTTGCTGCTACCACTGGCCGATGCACCTAGCTAGGTGTGATTGCGCGTGTGACTGGTAGAGAATGACACTTTTTGGATAGCCGACACTGGATGATGGATTGATGTACATGGCTGATGTGGGGTCAGGTACTTTTAGGTTATAGCCAAGCTTAGTTAAAGCCTTGGCCTTTTGTTGTACCAACTCGTGATGTCCATCATAGTTATATGTAAATAAAAGTGGTTCGGCTCTAACTTATATAAGATGTGTAGTTGGTGTGTATTGCATTATCCTGTTGAGCATGGGATAGGGAGATGTCGAATATGTTTCTGTTATATGAACTGCGCTGGGACTGATTAAGATAATATAAACCCCTAGGATTTATGGACCCACTATTATTCAATGGTATCAGAGTGACATGTTATTAAGACAAGTGAAAGGTAAGCGAACTGTTGGCAACCCTAACGGATTGGGGGCCGTGTCGAGGGTTGCCACAATATAGGGTATTTTAAATTTCGAATTTTAATTACAATATATATATATATATATATATATATATATATATATATATATCATGCGCATATCACGTAGAATGAGTGACTGCACATTTATGATTCATTTAAATTAAAGTGTGTGACATGTTAGAATAGTTGCATTAATTTTTGCCCATCATTAGATTAGGTCATTTAATCAATGTTGGGTGACATATAGTTTGCATGATAGGTTGGATGTTACATGTCATTTTAGTTAGGTATTTTTGTACGTCATTACATTACATTGCATGTAAATTAAGTTTCATTTAAATAACTGAAAACCCAAAAAAATAATTCGGGTGAAATTACGTGTTAATTATGTGTGATTTTCTAGCTATTACTGCAGATACTTTCATAGCTTTAAGGTAAGTATTTCCTTATTGTGCATGCAACTTATTTATTGCTTAGCTTTATTGAGTGTTAAATAATAGTTGCACATCCGTATGATCACCTCACATACTATGAGTAATTTAAAATCAATCAAGCTTCTTGCAATTTGAAATAAAAGAGAAAAATCATTGAAATGACATTAGAAAAACCTAGTGTAATCAAGTCCCCAAGCTCATTTAATCTCTTGTTCGTATCAGTGAAGTAATCATCACATTATTTTACTTGAGTTTCTTAGGGCGTGTTCGGTAACGATTCTGTTCCCGGGAGCTGATTCTGACTAGAAATGATTATTTTTTATTCTGTTCCCGGAAACTGATTCTGAGTAAAAAAGCGTGTTTGGTAACTATCCAAAAATTTTTATTCTGGAATAGAATTGCGTTTGATACCGTGTTAATTAATTCTGTTCCAAATTAATTTCTTTTGATTTTTAAATAATTTTTTTACTTTTTTTCTTTATTTTTTCCCCCTTTTTTCCTATTCTTCTTCTTCATCTAGCCGGTTGCCGGACCGGCGACCGGCCAGACGAGGCCTGGCGACGCTCACCGGAGCGTCGCCGACCCTCGGTGAGGTTGGCCTTCGTTTGCTGAGCCTCGCCGGCAGCCAGGCGAGCCTCGCCGGTGGCCAGGCCGACCTCGCCGGGGCTGGGCAAGGCCAGCCTGGCCACCGGCAAGGCTGGGCCTCGCCAGATCTGGCAAGGCCGAGCCTCGCCGGTGGCTGGGCTTGCCTCCGGCGAGCTCGCCGGACCTTGCCCTGGCCTGGCGAGCCTCCGGCGACCGACGGCGGACGGCGGCGGGCAATGGCGGACGGCAACCGAGATGACGAAAAGGAAGAGCGAGGGTTTCACCGTTTTGATTCTTTTTCTAATTCTCGGACAGAGAATCAAACTTTTTTTTATTCTCAAATCTTGTCTAAAATTGTTCCCGGGAACAAAAATTTTACCAAACGCGATTCTCATCCCAAACTGATTCTGGAAACAAAAAATCAGAATCTGGCACTATTTGGCACGTTGCCAAACAGGCCCTTATCGACCAAACAGAAATAGATTTGTGGCGACTCCATAATAAAAATCATTTGCTTGTTAAGAACTTAAATCATTTGAAAAGCGTAACTTAAGTCTAGTCTTAATAATCTATTAATTGAGCCCCTAGGTGATTTGACCCATTTTAGGGAGGTTGCGACACTCAAATATAATCTAAGACCCAACCCCAAAATATCCTAAATTTTCAAGTAGGGTGAGGTCGGGCAAGGCCCTAAATTTTCAGGGAGGGCAGGGTCGGGCAGGGCTTTTTTGATACTCCCGATCGCAGGTGACACCTAGCATGATAGATTAACTTATGCAATTCCGGAGACAAAGGCTATTGCATCTGCCATGAAACCGATAGTTTCTTTTTTATTGAGGAAGATTGCTATGGAAGCTTCATGAAGTAATAAAGAAGTTTATTTCTTCGTTCTCAACATTTCTCCCTTTCTTTCCAATTGGTTAAAAAAAACAAAAAGAAATATTCTGCTTTTGTCATGTAAATAAAAAATACATGTTTTAGTGTAAAATGACCCCGATACGAGCCGAAATTGGACGAGCCTACTATTCCAGAGAGTTTAAATTGGAACATTGTTTCATGCTGGTAACATGTGAAAAGGGTCAATAACTATCAAAACACGTTAGCAACAAAATTTAAATAAGCAACTTGTTCAGCAATAACACGTATATAAGTTATTAACACATTGATGAAAATACCAACCGTTAGCATATTATCACAAATAGAAAATTACCAACTCTTATTCCAAGTCCACTTTTCAACATTTATTACACTTTGAAACAATTGCTTCACTAATTTACTAAGATTAAATTGTAATGAATAATGAATAATGAACAAAAGAACAAATTAGCAAAAAATGATAAAGGAAAGCGAGCTTTGGTCTAGATCCACGCAAACCTTTCAAATTCAATTAGTCCGCACAGCCCAATCTGGATAGGCCCATTCTAATAGGTTTTTTGAACATGGACTCGTGGGAACCGATTAATTCGGCCTCATAAATCTCAATCCGTGCGGTGGATAGGATAATCAAAAAATTGTCCATAACGAGCATGATTACCATGCTTTGGTATGAGAAAGCTTTTCAATTTCAGCTACGCAAATAGAGGTTATTTAGTAAGTAAGATCTCTCTCTTATGATTAATAGCTTCTTTCTCATAATCATTTATTTTGTCTATAGATTTTGCTAATTGTTTCTAGCATTTGTCCTCGCATTTATAAATCGCAGGTGAAACCCTGCACGAAAGTACAAATTGATTATCCAATTATGGAGGTGCACCACTACAACTGTTATGGAGCTGAAAGTTCCTTTCTTCAAGATGGAAGATTGCTAATGAAGTTTCCATTAATAAAGATGTGCTCATTATTCTCTAACATTTCTTTCTATTTGGTTATAATAATAATAAATCTCTTGCTTTTGCCCAAGAAAATGCATTTGTTATATGTAAAATGAGCTTGACTATGTAAGCCAAAATCGAACAAGTCTACCATTCTTGTAGGGTAAAAATTGGAACGATGTTTCGCGCAGGTAACATGTGAAGAGCATGGTAACTACAAAACACATTACAATAAAATTTTGATCGGCAACTTGTTCAGTTGATAACACATTAATAAATTACCAACACTTTTATGAAAGTACCAACAGTTTTGAATTACTTATTTCAATAATTTACTAACATTATTTACGTCATTTACCAATGTGTTAATGTTACCAACTTTTTGCAGAAAATTACCTATTCTTATTAGAGTCCACTTATCATTATTTATCAAATTGTTTCAAAATTACTGATTGCTCCAATATTTTACTAAAATTTGTTGTGAAGTCATATGTGCTTCAAAATTAATAAATCTTATCCAAAACTACCAGTCTTGCTTTGGGTGTTATATCGAGTTTTGCGGGTCAAGTACCAACTAATTTTAACTTTACTAACTGTTATGCGAGAAAATCACCAACATTTGTTTGATTGTTTCAAAACTAACAATGATATTAGTAATTTACCAATGTTTATTTTTGGAGCGAACTACTAAATTTAGTAACTCTTTTAGGAAATTACTGACCCTTGTTTAAAGCATTTTATAAATGTTACCTCTTTGTTTGCGATTACCAAGCTTCCACTACTTTAAAAAGTTATTTGTTCAAGTTTTTTTTTTTTTTTGGTCGGTCATACTCTAATCATACTCTAACACTCACTCTCAGACTTTTGCCATGTCTCCTTGCAGGGCGTGCGAGTCGAAACCCACTCCTGAAATGAAATCGTCCTCACCCCAATCCTGAAACGAAAAGTGTTGGTAATTTATTAATGTGTTATCAACTGTTCAAGTTAGCATGATGTTAAATTTAGTAGTTTTTATAGAAAGTCGCCAACTTTTTTTGGAGTCATAGTTAACCATTCGTTTAATTACTTTCAAATTTCAGTTTTTTAATAATTTATCAACATTTATTCACACAGCTTACGAATTTGTGCAACTCAATAACTATTTTAGGAAATTACCAACCATTAATTGAGTCCATTACCCACGTATATTAGATTATTTAGTAGTTACAACAGCAGACATTTTAGCCTTTAAACGCTCACGCGTTTATCTAAAAATTTCATTAGAGACCGCGCTTTTTGCTGAGACAAATGATACTGATGTGGTAACAGGGTGAGACAAGTTCTCTTAGTTTACCTTGGCCATATGTAATAGTCATTAATCCAGAAGATCTCTAATATTCTACAAATTAAATTTATTTCCTAAACTGGTTCTTAGATGCGTTTATTTCCCCTCCACATATTTAAAATTATCTTTTTTACTCTATACAAATATAGACATGCGCTCACTCTTTTACTAGCACTAATTCCATGTGCGTATGGGGACAATGTCAAAAATTATCCTTATATTCTTATCCAATGCTTAATTTGATCCTTGAAGTTTGATTGTGGCCCGAATTGGTCGTTGTGCTCTTTTAATGAAAATAAATTTAATTCTTGAAATCAATTTGATGGCATTTGACTTGACCACCCAAGTCAGCCATCCATGTCAGTCACATTGGCTGCTGTGGCCGTACGCACCATACGCCCATCATTAATACCTGAAAAAAGATATAAAAGAAAAAACTGTGAGAAAAAAATGACAGAACGCGAAACGAAAATTAAAGAAGATATATGTACCAATTAAACTTTTATCAGATTAATTTTGGGTCAACCAACTCTTGTTGCTTGGTCTTATACACATGCGCGCGTGCTCTCTTACTAATGCCAATTTCATACAAGCAAAAATTGTCTCATTCTCAAGGGCGCCATCGATAAATGCATTGGGGTTACTAGGTAGGTAATCATTTTATAAGTGTAAGACAAAATATAATCATATGAACTAACTTTTTATATGAGATGAGTCTAATACCACCCAATACTTGTATCAAAGCTCAAGTTACATATCTATATGATATAGAATCTTTTCTCTAAAATCCTTGAAAATTCGCCACATGACACACACAATTGAAAATGTTTATTGGGAGTTAGGAAATCTCATATTTAAATAGCTAATTAAGGCTCTACTTTTTTTTTTTTTTTTATGATTGAGGGACCGCTAGAGATCATCCTTTGAGGATCACACGACCCTCCGGTGCTCGGTAGCACCGATGGAGTCTTGCCGCAAGCCACTATTTAGATGTAAACCCTCGGAGGGGCTGGCTCAGTAAACCATCCCTGTGACCCCCACTTAAGTCGTAAGTATCCGGAAATTCGAACTCGTTTCCTCAGCAATTAAGTAGTGAAGCCCAATCATCACAGCTACCTACGAGTGGTTAAAGCTCTATTTGTTTCACGAGAAGTGGATAATTCAGAATATATGTTCTTTAAAATTCCGCTTATCAATTGAAAAATGAATCAACAAAAAATATTTTATAATCAACAACAATTCATGCCTAAATATTTTTGTGAACGATGAAACTTTTTCTTGCTCGTTTATTTTTATAAAAAATACAAAAAATTATTTTTAAGAAAATACTTTTCAAATCATTTATTTTTTCTAGACAAAAATACCCTAAGTGGTAAGATAGGGAGTAAGATACATGTCATTTTTCAACAAAGGGATATAGGTGGATGAAAACTAAAATGAGGAAATTCTTTTTCCTCAAAAGGAGAAAACAAATTTGCTATAGATTGAGCTAACTGCTCCAAATTCCAATGGTGCAGCTCCACCAAAATACATAATTAATTAATGGGCCTGGGCCAATTAGACAGACAATGACCCTTTTACATTAGCAAAGTTTATTTATCAAAATCCCTAGCTTTCTCAAGCCATTACTTCGATTAACGTCCTCCTCCATCTTAGGCCGGGCTCAGCATTTGTTTCTTAGGGGACAGTATATCCTGCAGTCATTAAATGAAGGCAGATAAAAAAGACAAAGACATTATCAATTTTGGATGATTGGTGATTATTATGAGTAACTGCTTAGTGGATTGTTAGGTGTAGGATAATTATACTCACTCCCGCATTTCTTTCCAGCGGGTCTGCTCCTGATGTTGCATCATTTCGGGATCGAGATAGCCGTGGCTGGCATGGTCCCGGTTTGCTAAACTAGAGGAGAGAGCAGGACGGTGCGAGGGCAGCAAGGAGCGGTGCGGATGAGTGCATTAACTTTGGCACGGCTTGCTTGCAGGACCTTAGCCTGGGCGCTCTGGACTCTAACTGCCCCTGGCCCCCTAGGCAAGTGCTCAGGCTAGTGGCGAACAGCCGGATAGGGGGTCCTTGAGCACTCTCCCCGTGCTCGCTTCCCGAACGAAGCCATTTGAAATCACCAATATCATCAACATGGACAAGGGCACGGACATGGCAACAAATGAATTGTGAGCCATTTCTTCTATTTGGAGATCGTAGGTGACAACTACTCTATTCTAGGACTTTGCTCTTGTAAGTTGGGTGTGTTGAGACAAATCAGGAACATGACTCAATAATATACATAATGCGAGCCATGAAGAAGGAAGGGAAAACAAAAAAGGTGATGCGCTTTGGAATAGCACTAATTCTCCAGTCATGTTTTGCTAGTACTAATTCCACATGTGTAACATTTGAGGGCAATGTCAAAAATAGTCCTTGTACTCTCATCCAATGCTCAATTTAGTGGTGTGGCCAAATTAGTCCTTGTTCTTTTTTAATGAATTCAATATGATTCTTGACAATTTGACCCCATTGGCATTTGACACGAAAATCCAAGTCGGCCATGCGTATGACTCACATTTCCTGAGCTGGCTGCGTATGACTCACATTTCCTGAGCTGGCTGCGCACATCACTATCCATGTCATTAGAACTTTGGAAAAAAATAAATAAAACCAAATACAGGGATAAAAAAAAAAAGGTCAAAACGGAAACCAAAAAGATGCACACTGCACAGGATCCAAAGAAAGGCGGCAGGAGCTGCCCTAGCTTCGCCAGAGCGCCCTCGCCAACAGCAAGCGATGGAGAGCCATCGCATTGTGTGTCGATCAGCTCTCGCACGTGTCAATCAACTCTCTTCCCCCGTTCTTATGAAAAACATAGGCGTGCTCTTACTGGTATCAATTCCAAACATGTTAAAAAGGAAAAAAGACAAAAAAAAATATTACAAGGTTCATACGGTGCCCACTTTAATATCTAAACTTTTCACCGAATTATTTAAATTTAAAAAAAAAGATATATTTACTTTAGTGTCATTACTGATTTGTGATATTAGAAATTCAATGTGATAATATTTTATCATTTTTTTCCGACTTATGTGCTTGCAGGTGCTTTGAGTCAACATAAATAGCCATAAAAGACATCTTTCAACAAGTTTGCTCCAAATTTAAAACCTAATTAAAGTAATCGAGTCATTTTCCTTTTCTTCAAACCTTAATTTGAACTGAGGCAATTTGGGACAATGGGATCGCAATTCACAACAGAGAACAATGTCATGAAAGGTGCAGACATTGATGATGAAGAAAGCCTCCATCTCGTAGCGAATGCTAGTGATTCTGACTACTTCGCCACTCCAAAGACGCTCTTCGGTTCGCTCAATAGAAAACAACGAAGAAGATAAAGAAGATCAATCTCTCGGGGAGTAATAAGAAGATGAAGATGAAGACGTTGATTATGCATATCTAAGTTCTGATTATCGAATTTCAATGAAAAATTTCCAGTGAGCTCCTCCCATGGAACTATTTGGGTTGTCCCATTATAAGAGCAAATATATTGTCATTTCAGCTGTCTGAATTTTCTTCTAATGAGGAGTGGGAGGAAGACGACACTGCTCAGTTGGAGCAGCAGGGGCAAGAAGTGGACTTAGAAAATCTGAAACGAAGAATACTGGAAAGCTTGGCATGACGAAATTTACGAAACTTAAACAAATGAAAACAGCAAAGCCTGTAGAGAAGAAATCTGGATGACGCAAGTACGCAAGCATTTCAAGATGAAGAAGAAGAGGAGGAGAGATCCCCCGATCCATGTGAAGCTCTTTAACTTTTTGTCTATTTGAAGGACTGAAATTATTATTTTTTATTCAAAAGCCACATAGGCATTAATATTTTATAAAAAAATTAAAAATTATGTAGGACTTTTTTATTATAATTTATCATTGAAGTCACTAAAGCAATTGTGTTTTCCTCCAATGTGTCACGGAAGTGATTCGGTGAAAAAATTTAACACTAAAGTGAGCGTCTTAAATACATTATGGCACTTGTACTATAATTTTTCCTATGTAATCTCAAGTGCACCAATAGAATATTTTCTTGATTCTCCTTTCAAATTTCGCATGTGACACACGGAAATGGAAATGTTTACTAGGAGTTTAGAAATTCCATGATTAGGAAGTTGGTTAAGTGATTAGATAGGCACTTAGAATCATGTCAATTTCTCGACAAAGGGACTATATTTTGATGAAAAATTAAAAGGAGCAATTTCTTGGCCAAAAAAGGGAGGAACGCATTTGCTATTAATCAAGAACCAATAGATGAAGTATCATAGGAAACTATTTTTATTATCGATAGTAAAAATACATAATTATCAATTACCATAGACAATGCCATAATGGGCCTGGGCCAATCAAACAAAGAATGGGCCTTTTATGTTAGCAAAGTTTATTTGGTAAATCCCCAGCTTTCTCAGGCCATTACTTTGATTGACATCCTCCCCCGAGATTGTCAGGCTCAGCATTTATTGCTCAGGGGACAGTATATCCTGCAGTTAATAAATGAAGGAAAATAAAAAAAGGACAAAAACATAATTAACTTTGGATGATATCTATAAGTAGCTACTTAGTGGATTGTTAGGCATAGAATAGCTATACTCACTCCCACATTTCTTTCCGGCGGGCCTGTTCTTGATGTCGCGCCTCTTTGGAATTGAGATAGCTGTGGCCGGCATGATCCCGGCCTGCTTCGCTAGAGGAGAGAGCAGGACAGCGCAGAGGCAACGAGGAGAAGTGCCGATGAGCGCGTTGACTTTGGTGCAGCAGGCGGGTGGGACCTTAGCTCGAGCGTCTTTAGCTGCCCCGAGGCAAGGACTCAGGCTGGCAGCAGCTGACCCAATGGGGGTCCACCGGCACTCTCCGGCTGCGCTCGCTTTCTGAACTAATCCATTTGAAATAACCTACCATCAAGATGGACAAGGGCACAAACATGGCAACACGAGAGTTGTGAGCCATTCTTGTATTTGGGGATCGCAGGTGACGATTTCTCTCTATTCCAGGACTTTGCTCTTATAAGTTGGATTGTGGAAAGAGGTCAGGAATATGACTATTTATATACACAGCACGAGCCATGAAGAAAGAAGGGAACTCAGAAAAAGGTGATGGGTTTTGGAATGGTGGGCTGGTGGGCTGGTTGAGTAAACCAACGTGGAAGAAATTTGGAGGGTTCGTGACCTTGGCTTGTACCTTCAAAAGGGTAATTATGATTTGACACGTTCGAATCAAATGTTTCCCACTCATGGTGGTGCAAAAAACCAGTGAGTCTCCCTCTCATCGGACGACACATCGGTTCCTCCTCTTGTTCAGTTGAAGGGATTTTAGATCGTGGGGTGGGCGAGATTGGGAAGATCAAGGTAAGAACATGCAGGGCTTTGGTCTCGTGAAGTTTCTGTGTCTGTTCTTGCTAAGCATGCCGACGTAAAGTCCCATGATTGGGTCCTCCCACTGTGGGCTCCGTTAGATCACAAGTCCGCATGCCCTACGTAATAATAGATAACAAACTATTTACAACAGTAGACCAACGGTGTAAATGCCGTGAATAGAAGGTAAAGTTTTCTATCGAGTGGAAAGCTTAGAAGGCCTGAAAGAATGACCTGGAAAAACGAGGCGTAGGCAAGAAAAGAGATTGATAGAATATTCGTAGAAAAGTTGGTGAAGCAGCTGTGGGTATATATGATATAAGTGTAGCCCGTCATCTTCAGTTTCTCAAAGACAAAACTTTGGGTAAATTCTTGTGATGAAGTGCCTGCTAACCTCACAGATTAGGTAATGCACAAGTCAAATTTCGAGTAATATGTGGCTTCTGCATAGGTTCTGTGCACTTCGTGGTGCGAGAAATCTAACTCAAACTGTATCTTTTAAGAACATTTATCCATTATTTAGTCCTCTCTAATAATGACATGAGTCTTCAATGGTTGAACATATTTAATGGAATTGCACCTGATTAGTATTTTATCTTAATATTAACGCTATTAGGTGGTCTTCAAAAGTGCGCAGCGGCATCCAACGTGCTCTCTCTCTCTCTCTCTCTCTAAATCTAAATCTCTTATTTTGTTAGAAAATGCCTTTGGTAAGCAGCTCATTAAGCAAAGCTTGTAGTTTGACTTGTTATTTTGCGTCTCGCATAAATGATGTTTCCAAAAACAAAACATTTCATATTAAGTATCATTAGCAAGTTCCCTAAGGGAACTCATTAACAAGATAGTTCTTTTCGTTGATTTTTTAGTTAAAAACTCTCCCAGCCACCCCTACCCCCCATCTCCTGCAGCGGCCACTACTGCTCTCGAACACTTTGCTACCATTACGAACCCGAAAACCGCCAACGCCAGTAGTCGCCATTACCTAAGTCGATGTTACCACTGTCAGTGGTACTTAGTCCTGCCGATGTGAACAAATCGGGCCTTACCACCACCAACCACACTGGCTCGCCATCACAAAAAGAAGAAACGAAGGAACGAAAACAAAATGCGAAAGAAATTTCTATGTGTTGAGTTGGAAAAATTGAATGACATGACCTTCCACATCATCAGCTTGACCTAATTAGTAAGTCCATCTCAGTAAAAGTCAAGTAACATGCGCTTCAATTTACCAGAAGCCTAACATTAGCCTAATTTTGAAAGTTGAGGTACTTAGTTGAATAAAGTTAAAACTTAAGTTCTTGATTATACAAAGAAGAAAAGTTTAGGGCCTTATAGGATCATACACCTACAAAAAATAATTATATTCCACTTTCCAAACCCCACATATCATAGAAATTTGAGCTTTGCAATTCATTCATGTAATAAGAACCTTGGAGCACTTTTTAACAAAACCTACATCTTTTCCCAGGAGGTATTTGAAAATTTCAGCTCAACTAAACTCAAGGTTATACATAAATCACCTTGTTCATATGTATCAAATATGGGTTATCGTGATGGAGTGGCTTTTAAGTTATTCTGGATGAAAGCACTATACACCCTAAAGAGGAGGACCCCAGAGAGGCTTTTAGAAAACTCAGTTAAACTCATAGCAGGATACACCCTAAACTGGTGCTTAAAGTGTTAAAGGCCCAGTTAGTGTTCTAAGCACAGCAGTTAAATGGACTTATCAACTTCATCCAAGTCAAACTAGACAGTAATGCAGTGAAATCAACCATTTGTTTACGTGTTTTTACCAGGATAAAAATTCCTACATTCTGGAAAGTGATCAGGAGGGCCTCTTCTCTAATGTGGGAGCCTACTTTCATCTTTCTCTTCATAATTGCATGATATGTCCGTTGCATATGGCTTGTTAAGAATCCACTCAATTGTGTCTCACGGTAATAACTGATTTGCACTTGCCATACCGGTCATTGTTATAGCACACCGCCTTTTAATTTATTTATGTTGACGGATGAAATTCAACAGATGTCCTCTTCTAAGTATGAGTAAACAGAAAATAATGCTTAAATTAGCTAATAGACATCATTTGCCATCTCATTTCTTTTAGATCAGAAAGTATGATAGACACTGTTTAGTTTTACCACTCATGTCAGAGAGATGATACATCTTTCTTTGGTATCTTAAGGACATTGGCCGAACTCATCTCAACAACACCTCGACTTTTAACCTTTCTAGAAATAATAAAAAGTGGAAAGGACTTTTCCCCTCATTTTAAATTGTGCCTTTTGGGTTGAATAAAGAACACACTTAATACCTATATATATATAACTAAATAATCATTTATTAAACTGTGCCTTTCGAGCACAGAGACTTGTTATGCATTACATTTCATTCATAACAACAATGTCCACAATGGAGTATACTCACCACACATTCTACTACGGTCAAAAGCCAAAGTTCCAGCTGGAGAACGCATCTTTTCTCCGCCTTGACAAGCCCACTCAACAACTGGCTCTGCTTCAGCTATTCCATATCCACTTGCCATGTTACAGTCATCTGATATCACGTTTCAATACATATATGATATTAGGATTCTGTTTTAAATTATGCAGAACAGGAAAACAAGTGAAGGCAGAGGCTGCATAACGTAAAAGCAGAATCTAACACATTTTAGCAAACTCAAATTGCACTGTCAACATCTGAAAGAGCTATATAAATATGCTAAACTTTTCAACTTAAAAAGGTAATAGACATACTTCATTCCATTCTTTTCCTTGAGCTAGGCGAGGATAAACTGGAGCCTTTGGATTTGCAAATGCAATTGTATCTGATACTGCAACTAGTTTTGGCTGTGGTGTATCCAACAACACAAGATACAAATGAGATACACAAGTGAAAAAGTAGGAAAATTCGAGGAAAAAGTAGCCAGAGTTGATCCCTGAGATGACGCAAACTTCAGCAACCAAATATTAATTAAAACGCTAGCTAGAGTGAATGGAAATAAAAACGGCATTAGTCTTTGTAACGCAGTTTTGGCATTTGAGATCAACTTCAGAATTCAACGGACATCCATTAATGTACATCAAATATCATCTGAACTTGATTGCCCGTACATCTTGCTTCAATTGGAGTAGCTGATTTATTCAAAAACCGGTTATGGACTTGGTATGCGGAAAAATTAGAGCACTTACTTTCAATATACCACCAGAAAAAAAAGTGCAAATGAAAAATCCGATCTCTGGTTGATCAACTGCAACTTTAGGGACCCTTTTCCCGTACTTACATATGCAGGGCTTGAGTAATTTGCATATTGATACTGCAAGAGAGCAGTAACAATAGGTAAGCAACAAATCACAGAAGACAGTCTAGAGTTGATCGCAAGGAATGTGACACGAACCTTGATAGGTGCTGAACATATACGAGGGGCAATAACGTCTTGATTTTCAGGCAAACAGGTGGAAGCACCGCAAAGTAGCGAAATGGAATTTAACATCAAGAACTCATCTTAACGGTCGACCAAAACCAAAAAAAAAAAAAAAAAAAAAAAAAGAGAGAAGAAAATCACAAGCCTTGTATCGAGAATGCTGCAATGCAGAGCAATCTAATTACCTGAAATTCGCTGGAGAAAATACTCCAATCCAGTCATTGTTCAATGGGTTCAGAGAGCTATACTTCAATAGCACCCACTCTGCATTTTGCCCCTGAAACAGTCAATGCAGCTTGTGTCAACCTCGACCATGGCTTTCAATTTTCACAATATCGGTTAAACTATGTCTTCAAAACAGAGTACAAAAAAATCTTCTCAAGCATTATAAGGAACTGAAGTGAAGTAACAAGCCTTTTAGGGTGCGTTTGTTTGCACCGTGTTTCTGTTCCCAAGAACAAAAATTTCTGTTTTTTTGTTCATGGGAACAAAAAGGAACAGAAACGCGTTTGTGTGCGTTTCTGTTCCTTTTTTGTTCTTTTGTTCCCAGGAACAAAAAAGAAACAGAAACAAAAAACAAAAAAAAGTTGTTTCTTGTTTTTGGAACAAAATCTAGAAACACTTCTCTTTTTTATTTTTTTTATTTTCTTCTTCTTTTTTCTTTCTTTTTTTCTTTGGCCGGCGGCCTCGCCCAGCCACGGCGAGGCTCGCCGGCCCCCGGCGAGGCTGAGCCTGGCCGTGGCTGGGTTGGGCGAGGCTCGGCCTCGCCTTGGCTGGGTGAGCTCGAGCTCGCCCAACCAGGCGTGAGGTCGGGCGAGCTCGATCTCGCCCAGATCCGGCGAGGCCGAGCTCGCCCGGCCGGCGCGGCGAGGCTCACCACCGGCCCACCGCGGCGACGCCAACCCGGGCGGTGGCCGAGCGAGGCCGAGCCTCGCCGGCCGCTGGGCGAGCTCGGCCTCGCCGGATCTGGGCGAGCTCGAGCTCGCCCAACCAGGCGTGAGGTCGGGCGAGCTCGATCTCGCCCAGATCCGGCGAGGTCGAGCTCGCCTAGCGGCCGGTGAGGCTCGGCCTCGCCCGGCCACCGCGTGTCGGCGTCGCTTGGCGGTGGCCGGCGAGGCCGAGCCTCGCCCAACCACGGCCAGCTCGGCCTCGCCGGGGGGCCGGCGAAGCCTCGCCGTGGCTGGGCGAGGCCGCCGGCCCTCGTCGGCCGGTCCCCGGCCATGGCCGAGGCCGGCGACCGGCCAAAGAAGAAAAAAGAAAAAAATGAAAAATAAATAAGAAAAATAAGAAAGAAAATAGAAAAATAAAATAAAAATATTAAAAATTTAAAAGAAATAAAAAATTATACAAATTTACCAAACGTGTTTTTATTCTTTTTATATTTCTAGAATAGATTTACCAAACGCATTTTTTTGTTCAAAAATTATTCCCTGGAACAGAAACACTTTTTTCTATTTCTGTTCCCATAAACAATTTTTAAACAGAAACGTTACCAAACGCACCCTTAGTAAATTTCCTGTAAGACAATTTAAACTGCTCAGGAAAGAACCGAAGCCCCTTGCTTCGAGAATTGAAGGAGAGGCCTTGATGCTTACTCTTCCATCAAGAGCAGAGACAGTCTCGTGAATAGCGATCCTGGCCAAAGGCTGCTCGCCATGTGAGCTCACTCGTTGGACAAAGCTTGCAACCAACATTAAAACAGCAAACCCAACCCATCCCACGCCTCCTTTAGCTCTCCCCATCTGCCCGACTTTTGTATTATGTCTCTTTTCCACGTTGAAAACACAAAGATTTAGCGAATGGGACAACAAAAAGTGCTAGCGAAAGAAGACTGAAGTAATGAAGGATGGCCTGATAATTGTTGGGAGCAGAATTTACAACAATAATCGATACAAGTCCTCAGCAAACAATACTTGTTAGCAATGAAAATTACGGCTGAGAGAGAGAGAGAGAATCAAACCAGAGGCCAAGTGGTAGCCAACGATCTTAAGCGTCAAGGACGTGCGGCGGAGAGCAAGCGATGGCCTGGATGGCTGTGAAGGGGCACGGGCGGTGGTCGAACGTTGAGATGCAAAGCCAGTGGTGTGGGTGGAATGCGTACACCAATATATGTCGTCCATCATATACGTGCTTGATTTCCTGTCCCTTAATGAAGATGGTCGCTGAGTTCCAAGGAAGATGCGTAGGACAGACAAACAGTCGCTATGTGAGGAAAGGAGATTAATTTGAATGTGTGGGCAAACTTATTTTTTTTTTTCTTTTTGGGTCGGTTTTACTCTATACTTACTCTAATTTTCAGTCTCAAACTTTTACTTTGCCTCTTGCGTAAGAGTCGAAACCCACACTTGAAACTAAAGCGTCATCATCCAATCTATACTTAAAACTAAAGCGTCCCCACCCTAATCTCTCATGAGAAGGCAGGAATTCCAACCCTCTACCTCTCCCTTTCATGTTGGAAGGGTGGTCATTAAGACAAACCCAAGTAATTGGACAAACTTACTTGAAATGCCCTCTTTTCTCATTTGTTTAAACAACTAAGCATAACATTGACTAATCATTAGTAGAAGCATGAATATGTTGGTCCGATTGTGGCATTTCCTTTTCATAGAGAAAGTTGAAATATTTGACCACTTAATTATAGACTAAAAGTAGAAATATTCCATCTGATCAATAACATTAGATAGACAGAGTGATTCATACCATTGACATGCAAGTTGCAGCATTATAGGGAAAATTGTCCAAAAAGTCATAAATCTATTGTACTTTTGCCAATTTACTCATAAACATTTCAATTTCAATAATTCAATCCTAAACCTTTTTTTAATTTTTGTCAATTGAGTCAATTTAACCAATTTTGGCTGGAAAATATTAATGTGAATGATACACTTTTTAAAGAATTTTTTGGATTTTTTGGATTTTTTATTTTATTTTTACCTTTTTTTTTTTTTTGGGGGGGGGGGGTTGGATCTAGGGTGTTGACCATAGATCCAAAAGCCCCCCCCAAAAAAGTAAAAAAGTAAAAAAAGAGACAACATAAAAAATTCAAAATATTATTAAAAAATGCCACATTAGTGTTGTTGTTCATGTCAATAATTTCTAGTCAAAATTAGCTAGATAAACTCAATTAGTAAGAAATGAAAATTGTTTAGAATTTAATTGATAAAATTGAGAAGTTTATGACTGAATTAACAAAAATGCAATTGGTTTAAGATTTTTTGGAAAATTTCCCTAGTATTATACCATTTCCAAAATTCCCAAAATTTGGTGAAAATGTGCAATAGATGTTTGAGCATCACTAGAAAAATAAACATGCAAAAACACCTTTTTTTTTTTTTTAATCTTCAAAATGCATCATTGTGTATGACTTACTCAACATGTGCTTTAAAGATAATTGTGAACAAAATCATAATAGAATTAGTGGATGGAATTGGGGACATGTTTGTGTGCAAAAACAAGGGAGATTATACACGACCTTAGAAAACATATATTTATTCAACTAAACCCAAGGTGTTTTTGTTTCGCGAAAAACTAAATAATAAAGGTTTTCCATTAATATAGTTTGCTTTTCCGTTGTTTGGTAATAGATAATCGAAATTTTCTTCTGCTTGGATTTCATTAGAATATGATTTCACACTTTGTCTCATACAAAAAAAAAAAAAAACGAATGTTTTAATTTGGTTTTTTTCTTTTCCTTTTACCGGTGGTCGACCACCACCCATGGCTAGCCGGCTGGCCTCTCCTGGCCAGCCATAAGTGAGGCTCGGTTGGGCAAGGGTGAGCCTTGGTGAGCGGAGCTCTCGCCTAGGCTCGGCCCGACAAAGATTAGCTTTGCCTAAGCTTGAATTGGCAAGGTCGACCCTCACCAGGCTAGGGCGGCCTCACCGGGAGTTAGTCAAGTGACAACGACACCGAGCGAGGTTGCCTTGGGCTCGGCGAAGGGTGGCCCCACCAAATTTGGCTTGGGCAAGCCTGACACTCGCCTAGGCGAAGGAGGGCTCCCCTTGCCAGATCTGGCAAGGCCGGCCCTCACCTAAGCCAGGGTGAGGCCACACTTGGGCAAGGGCTCTCCTTGCCAGGGCTTGCTCTCGGTTGTGGTGGGCAAGGCCAACAAGCTAGCCTTGGCCAGTGGCCGATTGTCACCTGTGGGTGGTGGTTGGCCACTGATAAAAGGAAAAGAAAAAAGCAAAGAAGAAAAGAAAGAAAAAAGAGAAAAATAATAAAAATTTAAAATTTGTCCATGTTAGCACCAACGGCCTTATGTGGCACTGTTAGTGTCCAAGTTAGAATTTTTCGGTCAAAATTAACCAAATAGACTCAATTAGCAAGAAGTGAAAATATTTAAGATTGAGTTGGCGAAATTAAAGAATTGACAAGGGTACAATACGTTTAGTACTCTTTGGACAATTTTTCCTTAAAAGAACTAAGGACCTTAAGAGTAACAACGTGCAAATTGTGATTAGAAATATGATAAAATATTCTAACTAGTATTTAATCACATTTCGATGGCCATTACCCTTCTCTTTTTTGTTTCTTTAAAGTTTTAAATTGTATTTCTATGGCCACCGGCTTAAATTCCTATGTGAAAATTCTTCATCTCATAAAAGATTAGGGTGGCGTTTGGTTTGTTTCCATGGATCACATTCGTGTCGGACAACTGAAGGATGTATTATTAGACGGGGTAGTCGAAACGTGTTTAATGATCATGTCAGAAGTTCTCAACCCAAAAACAACCTATTCGATGAATAGGTCGAATAGGTAACCTAAACAAAACCTGTATAGCCTGTTTAATTGAATAGGTTATAGTGGGTCAAAATAACTCAAATGTAATCAGAAGTTCGAGATAAACTTTTTATTCATGAAATTGATGTGTTTATAAGTCAGCATGTTTATATAAACACAAGTTGAAGAGTATTCAGAAATTTGAAATAGAAAAAGTAAAGTCCATCTTTTTGACGATTGTATACCACACGGTGACTTTGTCCTTTGCTGGACTATTGAAGTGATATTAGAAACAAAATAATGCTGGCACATTGAACAAGCTCCACAATGCAATGAGAAAAATCACTTTCGGTGACTACACCTTAATTTCCAGAGGCAATACTATTCAAAATCGTAAAATAAATTCAATAAGAAAGTTAATCTATATTACTTTCTAGTTTGAAAATGTCAAAGGCATTTAAATCAAATAGGAAGGTTTATATTTCCATAACGCTTTTATTGAATCTTCTGAAGCGTTCCAATATCATTCTTTAAAATTATTAATTAATTGTTGTCAATATAACAGTGTTTGTTGTAAATCAAAGATTATAATACGAGAGGTAATTTATAGTTATAAATCGGGTTAATATCCTAAAAAACTCCAAACCGGTACACATATAACAAATTTACGTTGAACTAATAGTTTGACTACTAAAAACTCTAAACTGATACATATTTGACAAATTTATCCCAAATTGATAGACTTGTGATAATTTTACTCACTGTTAGTTTATATTAAATTTTATTATCAAATTGCTAAGATTGATGATACATGACAATTAACTAGTGTACCAATTTAGGACAGTTGTAAAAAAAATCCAATTTAACAGATTGTATATTATCACTTTGAGATTTTTGGCAGTCGAACAAATTAGTTTAGGATAAATTTGTTATAAGTATATCAATCTAGGGTTTTCGTAGTCATTTTGGAGCACATTTGTCACATGCGTATTAATTTAGGGTTTTTCATAGTCAAAAAATTAGTTTGAGATAAATTTGTCACACTTGTACTAGTTTATGATTTTTCAAGATATTAACCCTCATAAATCTATAGTTGATAGTTCAAGCAGCCAAGGAGGGAAAAAGGGCCCAAAGATGACGACCTACAAGGTAGCTAAATTTCTTTAATTACTCCTTGTAAAGATATTTTTGATTTGGAAACTCCACTTTCAGTGATATGATTAGATCTAACCCATGCTGAAAGGAAAAAAGATTATGGTTACTGCTAAATTTGCTTTGATGACTAGATCTGGTTCCTCTTTCGGGTCAAATGACATTAATAGTTTTTTTTTTTTTGAACAAATAGGTAGGAATGCATTAGTAATAGAGGTTTTTAGTACAAACATCTCTAGCATCAGCACGCAGTAGGTCCAAAAGAGCAAACAGGGGACTGTTAACCCAATCCCTAGGAAGTTATCTGTTAACCCAATCCCTAGGAAGGCATCCTAATTGTTGGGTTTTGGCTAACCATTTAGCCACCTTGCTCGTATCTCTATTATAATGGGCTAAGAAAACACCCGATGAGTCTTCCAATTTGCGCTTGGCCCGGTCCACTAAAGGCTGTATCTCCCAATTTAGGGTTTTTAAAGAGAGAACCGCAACTACCAGCATGCTACAGTCTGAGTGAATGAGAATTTGTTGTTTTGGTCTATTTGGGGCAATCTTTGAGGAGATAAAGTCTAGGGTCTCTATCAACGCTTGTGCCTTTGCTAGTTCAGCTGATGTCGCCTCTATAGATTTAGCAAATCCATCAATGATCCTTCCAAAGGCGTCCTTGCAGATACAAGCCATGGCTGCAGACGAGGGGGGGTCGCTTTTGGGGAACTGAAGCACATACCTCTCCTTCAAAGTCCAGATCTAAGGTTGCGATCACTCACTCGTTGATGCAGCCTTAAATCTGCGCAGATCCATCCAACTGCTGTTGCTGGCTTCGGAATTACAGCATTCACTACCTTTTCCAAACCTCTCGCCCGACCCACCAGTGATTCAGGTACCATCATCATCAACATCTTTGGCCAGATTTGTTCTGCGTCTATTATCGTCAACAACAACGTTGGACAGAGATGGAATGGTTTCAGCTCGTCTGCTAGAGATAGGTCTAGCACATTGTTCAGTGATGTTGTAGTTGTAAATTGCAGCTCCATTGGAGAGGGGGTTTTGCTGCTGTCTGCCGAACTTTCCATCGTCCCCATCCCCTATCAGATTTGGGCTTGCGTGAAGACTATTGCTGGTGGTACTCTGTTTTCTTTTCAATACTTTTTTTCCCTAGTTATCTGCGACTGAGTTGCTTAGTGAACAAGGGAGTTGTCCAGATTCAGGGGTGCTGCTGGTTTGTTCGAAGTAATCTGCAATCGCTTCTCAGTTCTATTCCATTTCACTAGTCATCACTTGGCGTATGGGTAGATGAAGTGTGTCAACAACCAAAATGCTCCCCAGATCCATTGATCCCCTGTTATCAATGGCCGATCTACATGTCGATGGAGGAAAATTTAAGCCCTGTCTGATATGGGTGGTTCGGCCTATTCTGTTGGTTGGGTGCAGGGGGCGCCATTCATAGGTTTGTGCTTGTCTTGGTTTATGAATTGGTTTAGTTCGGACTGTTTCCTCATTGGTGCTCGGGATTTGGGGATCTTTGTTCGCATTTAAGGCGAGGTAAACCTTTTCTCATTCCTTCGTGGATCTCACGTTTCTTCTGAATTATTTTGAACTGTTGCCCATGTTCTATTAGATGTTGGGGGAATGGTTGTTGAGGGGTTGGTTGGCCTAACTGGTGCCTGGGGTGACGCTAAATAATTTCCTGTATTTGGCCGAGGGAATTCTTGACTTGAGTCTGTTGATGTGTAGGCTGTGGAGGCCAATCCAAATGATGCATCTATGTTGATTTTGAGTACACTAGGTCTCGGGGGTTGCCATTTGTTCTGTAAGTTGTCTCCTTACTTATGCCTTCTTTGTTTAGGGTTCCATGTTGCGTAGCTTTCTTGTAATGCTTTGGCTCTGAACAGGGTGTGATGAGGATTAAGGGGACTCTTCCTAAAAATAAAATGATTTGTAGCCTTCCATATGCACCATAGTGCAGTTGCAATTAGGTCAAAGAATTGTGATTCTTTTGAATTTGTGTGAGCTTTACATAACCAGTTATCAAAACAGGTTAACCCCACACGGTTCACTTCGACTTGCAAGGAAGGGTCATTCCATAGTTGAGTTGTCCACGGGTAGAAGAGGAGTGTATGCTCGATAGTCTCCGGTTCAAGATTGCAAATTGGACATACAGGTGCAGGTATAACTTTTCTTTTGTATATGTTATCCAATGTAGGTAAAGCATTCTGGCATGTACTCCATAGGAAGAATTTTACTTGCGGTTGTATATCTGCATTCTAGATTTGTTTCTATAGATTTGGGTTGAACTAGTGGGATGTTGTTGGCATGTGAACTCTTGAAGGCATTGTATGTTTTCTACTTAGCAAGTATCCACTCTTCATCGTGTAATTTCCAAATTTATTGTTTGTCCAGACCAGTTTATCTTCTGTAGTAGGGAGGCCAATAGGGATAGCGAGAATTTCCATTACCGTTTGATGATCAAACATTGACTGCAAGAGGTCTTCTTTCCATTCCGCAGCTTCAAAATCTATTAACTCCGCCACTTTGCAAGGTTCATTTCTTCTTGCTGGTCCTCTGATTGGTCCCATGTTCAGCCATTTATCTTTTCTAATGGAGATTCTCTGTCCATTCCCCACTACCCACTTAACTTGAGGGGCAATCGCTTCTCTTCTTGCTATTAAACTCTGCCAACCCCATGATGGGCGCGAACCCCTCCTCGCTTGCTAGAAGTCAGAGTTGGGAAAATATAACCCTTTCATGATTTGACTCCATAAAGTATCAAGGTATTGAGATAGACGCCAGGCCTGTTTACCTAGCATAGTGATGTTAAAAGTGAGTAGATCCTTAAAGCCAAGCCCACCATCCTTTTTCGGAGCTTAAGAGTCTCCCAATTTCTCCAATGTAGCCCAGCCGCTTTGTAGTTGTTTCTCCACCAAAAGTTAGCTATTTTCTTTTCAATAGCTTTAAGAATAGATACAGGGATTTTAAAAATTGACATCGCATATTGGGGTATTGCCTACACTACTGCTTTAAGAAGTACTTCCTTACTGGCTTTGGAGAGTAGATTTTCCTTCCAACTCTCTAGCTTCATATTTACTCTAGCAAGAATCCAAGAAAACACTTCTTTCTTGGATGCACCCTAGTCCAAAGGGATTCCTAGATATTTTCCCGTTTTCACAATTTTGGGAACTCGCAGCTTTGATGCCATATTTCGCCGTAGTTTAGACACCTTTTGCTGCAAAAAAAATCCCTGATTTATTCACATTTATAGCTTGACCTGAAGCGTAGCAATACTGGTGGAGGATATTCGCCAGATTTTTACATTCCAAGATTGTTACATTTAGGAAGAATATAGAGTCATCGGCAAATAGGAGGTGGGAAATGGTGGGGCAATTTCTATTCAATCAGATCCCACGAAGCGTACTTGCTTCAATGGCTTGCTTCATCAAAAGGGAGAGGACATTTGCTACGATAATGAAAAGATAACGGGATAAAGGGTCTCCCTGGTGAATACCCCTAGTTGGCTTGAAATAAGGCAAGGATATACCATTGAACTTGATACTGTAAGAGATTGTTGTAACACATTGCATGGTCCATTTTATCCATTCTTCACAGAACCCCATATTTCTTAAATATTCTTGAAGGAAATCCCACTCTAATCTATCATAGGCCTTCTGCATATCAAGCTTAAGGACAGCTTGGAATTTGCGATGTTGGTCACAAGTTCTTAATTGGTGTAGCACTTCCTGTACAATTAGGATATTATCCTGAATCTGCCAAATTTTCACAAAGGCGCTTTATCTGCTTCAATTAGGTCTGGTAAAAAGGGTTTTAGTCTGTTTGTGAGGATTTTGGAGATGATTTTGTAGGCAAAATTGCACAAGCTAATAGGCCAATATTGCCCTAGCTTTTCTGGGTTTTGGGTTTTGGGGATGAGAGTGATTTGTGTTTTATTTAGGGCTAGGTTTAGAATTCTTGTTTCGAAGAAAAGCTGAACCTCTCTACATATATCGCCTCCAATATCGTTCCAATGATGTTGAAAGAATAAGCCATGTAATCCATCCGGTCCGGGAGCTTTAGTAGGTCTTAATTGGTGAGTAGCTTAGTGATTGATTCATAGATGCATCCATTAGGGTTGGGATGTGATCAAGTATGGGCTGTAAATTCCTAGGACCGTCTGAAGTATAAATATTTTTGAAAAAATTTACCGTCATATCCTTAAGAGCTTCTTCATTCCTAACCCACTCTCTCTAATCATTCAAAAGCATAGATATTCTGTTTCTACCTCCGTTGAATAGTAGTTGCATGGAAGAACTTTGTATTTTTATCCCCCCATCTCAACCATTTGATTCTTGATCGCATACCCCAGAACATTTCCTTGACTTTGTGTACCTATGTTAACCAGAGAAAAATGACTTATTATTAATCACTTTTTTTTTTTTTTTTTATAAATGCAACGCCGGTGGTCGATCTCTCTAGGTTGAAATGTGAAGAAAATCCCCTATTTGCAATCGAAATTATCCCGTATGTTCCATTGTAGGGTGTTATTTGGCAGAGGAATATTTGAATTTTTGTTCCAATTATTTAAATGGTGATGACGAAAGCATTAGTGGAACCAAGGTTATCTATAATTGTTATGCCCCGATCCTTCAAGCGTGTGCCCATCCCTCAGCGGTCGATTAAATAGCGATGTCCCGGGACGCGTCGCCGACCCATTCTTTTTAATATGCATGCGAAAGCAAATAATTAATCCCCATACAACATAAAGATGGGATAGGAAAATAGGGCCACAATTTTCAAAAACCAAATCACACTTATATACATATAAAACTAAATCATAGACAATATTAGCCAATATATAGAAGGTCTGCAAAAAGAGGGGTAGAGGGCTACAGATCTTTTAAGCATTCAAGTCTTCAACTGAATGCTCCGGGGACTTTGGATCTGAGAGATTTGGGTCTACCACTAAACTACTAGGTGGGTCAGTCGTGCCATTGCTAAATGCGATCACCAGCACCAACCTATGAATCTCAGACTCTGAAAGGGGGCATTCTCTAGGTCCATCTCGCCCATAACGATACTGTAATCTGAATTGATGGGGTACCTTATGAGGTAAACCCGCATTAACCCAGATAACGGATCATACGAGTTCATAGATCCAGGCTCCTTGGCTCATAGGGAGAGGAATCTGAGTGCGCTGATCAGTAACCTTATTCGGTTGGCCAAAACGTTCGAGAGGTACAATCATCTAAGGACCTGTAAATGTTATCCCACAATAGGGTGAGACGATGTCTCAGCAAGTTCACCCCCTAAACTCCAACTATGAAGGAAATACGCCTAAAGGCTACCTATGCACATAAGAGATAGGTGACTTATCTTTACCTCAATTCTTCCCCGCAAGTCAGTATAATTCATATATTCAACGAATCACTGTAATTCAAATCAAATCAAATCGAGTCATCGATCAAACGATCTAATCGACTCCATACCACCAACACCATCTCTCAGTCATCCCATTCAATACTATTTATAAAGTCCGATCACATCAAGGATTGCTCACCATAAGCTGAAGATAGATAGTATAGCTTGCCAAAAGCTGATAATAGATATAGCTCACCAAATGTTGATAAAGTATACTGCTCGTGCTAAGTTGATATATCAAAGCCCTCAGGCTGATATAGTATACTGATAATGCTCACTAGAAGTTGCTAAGGTATACTGCTTATACTAAGCTAATATATCAAGACCCGTAGATTGATATAATATACTGATGATGCTCTCTCTAAGTTGATAAAGTATACTGCTCACACTAAGTTGATATATCAAAGCCCATAGGTTGATATAGTATACTGTTCTCACCAACTGAGAATTTCATCATTTTTATCATTCCCAATAAAAATAATTGTGTGTGGGTGCACGGTTGGCTTTAGCCAAGATACAATATTTTCCTTTTCAAAAATCCCACCACTTAATGTAGTCCACCAAAATATTTTTGGCGTTATAAACCGACGCCCGGTGTTTCCCTATTAAAAACTTAAATTGCTCAATTTTGGATAAATTCTCAAAATTACAAATTACACTCAATTAGTACAAAATAGCATTCAATTAAATAAACCAATCACACCATTGCAATCAGCACGAAATTCCGGTCATTGGCTATCCCGGTCCAATTTCCGAAAAATATTAAATAATTAAATAAATATAAATAAATGCCATAAATGCAAACTTAGGTCGGAAAAGCCTAATTAAATACCGAAATAGGCTCGGAAAATTTTTGAACCTATCTAGATAAATAATACGACTTATCGACTTGCTAATTGCATTACTCTAATCACCTAACATGCAATATTGAACAATTAAATCCCTAATCCGTTCTAACTAACCATATAATCCAAGCTTAACCTAAATTAATCAATCCTTAAGCATAATTGGCTCCATAAGTTGAGATTAGTGAGTAAACTCACCGGTTTTGAAGTCCAATGAGTTCATGGCAACAGCGAGGCGGAGATAAGCGACAAACTTCAAAATGGCAACACCTTTCGAGGTCCGAAAAGAGTCCAAAACGGGTCAAACAATACACGTCTGGCCAAGGGGCTTTGGTTCTGTTGTTGGGTCGAAGAAGAGAGCTGGGCGACTGGTTTGGGTCGAGACGGTGAGGGAGAGGCAAACAGGTTGCGGCGGGACGAACGGTGGCCGGATGGTGATGGAGTGGCGACGACGGGCTTCGACTGAGCTTTGATAGCCACGGGGGAGGCTTAGGGGACGGCTGCCGGGCACGAAATGAGCAGGCGAGTAGCGAATGGTGCTAGCCTGTGTGGGGCGTGACGGTGAAGTGGCGGGGACTCTGGTGGCTCAGCAATGGTCAATAGTGAGGGAGGGGTGGCTGCTTGGTTTTCTTTGCAATGCCAGAGCTCCAAAAGGTTTGAAAATAGAGAAAGTGAGTTGAAGGGAGAAGAAATGGGACAACCAAGGCTTGGAGGGGGCCACTTCTCTTCCAGTCTATATCTTTGTCCCCCTAGAAGAGGTCCCGCTTGTCTTCAACCCAATCCTCAGCCATTTGTAGACCAGTAGCTTGCTTAGGAAGACATTGAAGTGGTCCAAAAGGTTATGGACCAAGGGGCTACGAATTTTGAAGAAATTTCTCCCAAATCATCTTCAATCCTCTCTTGAATTGATTCAATTCAGCCCTAAAAAATCCAACCAAGGTACTCACAATCAAATTGACATTTTTCCTCTCCCATAGAACCAACTTGCATCCCAAAAACATGATAAAAAAACTGTCCCCTGAATTTTCCGAACGAAAACGGCCCTATATTGAATTTCCACTAAAAATCTTGGTTTACAGAAAAATCTTCGGATGATGTATCGACGATTCTTAAATTACTCGTGACATGGTAGAAGTTTCAATTTCTGAAATCAGATTCAAATTCACAGTCAATTTCAATATGGCGCGATTTTAGCGTAATCTAATATATTGGGTAGCTTTTAGAAATTTTTGGTGCAATTGACCCGTGGTTGATTATTTTCAAGCCACAACGTACCTCTTTGACACATTGGCGACTCTCGGTGATCGTGAAAATCTCGAGGTTTCAAATACGGACACAGGGTACCAAAACGACAGAAAAATCGGTTTAGTACCAATCAACGAGAATTTTGCAATTTGGTGGAATCACCCACGTTTAGCCACAAATCTCAGTTGAATTGACCTATCTCTGATCTCTAATCAATTTTTTTAACTGTGCTGTAGTGATCTCTGCAGATGAGCACGGTCGAGTAGTTGATTTCGGGTCAAATTCTCAAGTCTATAGCATTAAAATCCGTCAATGACTTCTCCAGATAGTTTAGTTATCTCATGAGTGATCAGCTTAGAGAATAGCACTATCGATGTATCGATGAAAGGCCCGATTTATTTAATTGAAAATAAGACTGAAATGCAAGGATGTCACAATAATCTCACTAATGGGTGATCCAATAGAAAATGATGAGCTATTACCAATTGATGAATCTACTTTTAACTCTTGCTCATTATGTGTGTCTTATTTAACTGCGAGGAGATGCCTTACTATCTAAAGTAAGAAAAGACCCAACAATTTCATCCTATGGAAATTTGGTTGATCAGCCATCAATTTATATTATCTGATCGAAACATTTTATGGTGAACACTGTAGTCCCAAATATATAAAATATGCACTACAAATATCAAATATGCATGCTCAGATATGAGATAGGCAAATAATAAAACACTTTGATGCGCACATAAAAATAAGAATAGGGATAAATAAATGCTTATCCAATTTATAGTTTTTTTGGCTAAGAATTGATGCCTACTTCACTCCTTGAGACCATACAAGAGTTATGCCTAATCGACTATACTTGAAGTTGCATGCAAAGAGGGTTTATAATGGAACCAACTCTCTTTTACAAATAGGGTGGACTCTCTTATAGAATATATCTCTCCCAAGTTCAATCTCTCAAAAGTTTTTGATTGCTAAGTGTGTACAAGAGGTTTTAGCAAGTGTACGAAGCGTTCTTCCTCATTGTTTAAGGCAATGGGCAACCCTATTTATATAGAACAAGCTCAACTAACCATTAGACACGCTTCGGTTCGTTAGAAATTCGACGGTTGAGGCTTTCGGGCGTTTAGCACAAAAAGGCCCGGACACCTGCCGGATTGGATGAAGAAAAATCAAATTTGAGCTACAGGAGCCGGCTGTCCAGAGATGAAGCTTTTGGGCATCTGAATGGTCAGGTGCCCAACCATTACGTGGCCGGGTACGCATTATAGTCTTCAGGGCAGGGACAATCCTTTTTTTTTTTTTTTTTGGTGAGTTGGGTGTTGAGTGTGAGCCGCCCTGCATCTGGACCCGAAGCCCCGACTAATCCGGACTCGGGGATTAGAGCCACGAAAGTTTCTCCCCTCCTAGCAAGGGTCTCTCCGAGTTTCAAACCCCTGCCTTTGGCAGGTAAAGTCCGCCCAGGTCCAGGCTGCTGCCACTAGACCAACCACTTGTTGGTTGGCAGGGACAATCTTTATAGTTTATACCATTTCGAAATCCTTCAGAAATACTTATATATAACAAATATAATTCCAAAAAATCATTAACATATTTGAGTGAGTTTTGAAATCGTTAAAATTATATTTAGGTCAGCAATGGCCCTTTTGTATGATGACAAATCTACATCAATTTAAGCGAAAATTTCCAATCAAGAAACTAAACATATTATTAGGAAATCAGGAAGCTTCCTCGATATAACTCAAGTTATAAGCTTCCGGGATTTCCGCACCAAAAGTTGAAATAAACTGAAGCGGTGGCTTACCCGAGGTGTGCAACACGCGAACTAGCCGAGAGCTCTGCAATGTTGGGCGCCGAAAGTGGAGCTGAGCCAAGGAAGGGCTGGTCGTGGTGACTCTAGAAGAAACAAGCGTGTTTGGGGTCATCACGTGGCAAGGCGAGGTCTCGAATCGAATAGAGTTAACAGAAAGGCTTCTTTGCTCAATATAACAAGTTTTATAATTTGATTGCATTATCTGAAAATTTAAAAAATTAATTATGCTTTCTTAATAAGTTTTAAGATTTTTAATGCACTTATCCTAATTAAAAATAGAGAAGCCGGAGTCTTTTTTTTCCACAATGTACTAAGTAAATAAGCCACCCCACCACAATAGTTTTTACGTTATAATTTTAATAGATAGGATTTATAGAAATAGAGGCATTATTTATGATTTTCATAGAGTTATTAATTACATATGACTATTACCGTGAAAATTGCATTGTCATTAACAGATGCGATGAAACTATAGGTTATGGTGTGAACTATAAATTATATTATTTGAATGGTCCATGGTTATAAGAACTGATGTCAAAGGAGTAAGGAATGTTTGGGTGTTTGTAATGGTAACAATGACTTTAAATTAGTGATTTTTTTTGGACAAAAATTAGTGAATTGATAGAGGGAAATTTCAGAGGCCTATCCATTTCGAAGAGCTTCTATCCTCACTAGGGTTTGTACCAAGGAAAAGACGTGAAGCACGATTGTTAGGGAAAAAAATGTGGCATCCTAGAATTTCATGAAAAGCCCTAAATATGCCATGAGCTATGGATAGGCGATTGAAACACCATTGTTGTATTTTTGTAGCCTTTTGATCCATGATTCTCAATGAGATTTATGGCCAAGCTTTTAATGGATAAATTTTGGGAAAGAAAGTTCTACCTTTGGCCATATGTATTATAAATTGGAACTTATGAATTTATGATTGCAAGTGTATAGCCATTTAATTTGCAATTTAGTACTTTGATTTAATAGGGATTTAGTTAGTTTTTAAAAGGGTTAATCTTAGGTTATTTAAGCTTGGGTCTTAGGCCCAAGAGTGTTGGGCCTAAGATGGGCCGAAATGGCCGGCCCATAAGCCCATGAAAGGGCCGTCGATCGCACGAAGAAGGGGGGAGAGAGACTGGTTTGCATGCCCCCCCCCCCATTTGTCCTTTGAAGTTAGCCAAGTGTCACCCATGCACATCTAATGATGGCTAATGATGGAGGGAAGGAAAATTAGAGGGGAAAGTGGCGAGAGAGAGAGAGAGAGAGAGAGAGAGAGAGAGGGGAGTTCATCAGAGAGAGAGAGAGGAGAGAAAGAGAAGGAAGAAAGGAAGAAGAAGGAGGCTGTGCGTGCGTGAGAGGAAGGGGAAGGGCAGTCCACCGTCGTCCATTTGCCGCCGTCGAGTTCGCCTCGCCCTCCGTTTGTGTTTGCTGTGTTCACTTGGTCTAGAGGCAAGTGGGATCTCTTGATCTACTCTTGCGTGCTGTGTTTAGTGTGTGTGATTTAATGGTGATAATTTCAGATGTATAGAATGCGAAAAAGTGAAGTTATAAGGGTGGTGCTCTAGCCTAGTGTACTATTCTTGAGAAAACAGCTCGACCTTGGATGTTCTAGTGACTTGCATGTGATGTTCGAGTTGGATTTTGGTTTTGACTTCTAAATGAAAGTTGTTAAAGACTTCTTGGAGTATAACATAATCAAATTTGGGACAAAAAAAAACAAGTATAAGTGGGTGAAATCGTTATTCTTTGGAAAGACTGGATCTGGAAATTTCGGTACTAGGAACAGGGGTTTCAACCGCCTATATTTTATTACCTAGGACGAATCTGACTTTGATTTCTTCATGAAGTATTTACCTTATAATCTTAGCTATCACATAGTCAAATTTCATAATTTTTGAATGTCATTTGGTTATTTAATCGAAAATGTTTCTAAAACTGGGTAATCTGATGTGTTCGGACTTGGTAATGTTGCAATGCGTAGTCTATACCGTTTTTTTATGAGATTCTTTTAGAAAAGTGTTCTGCATGAAATATATTTTTTTATGTCTTGCCTACAACATATTCAAATTTCGTAATTTTTGAAGTTCATTTGCCTATTTAACCAAAAATATTTCAAAAACTGTGCAAGTGGAACGGACAGAATTAGTAGTGCTGTGATGCGTGTTCTGTATTGAACTATATGGGGATCTTTTGGTGTAGTGTTCTTCATAAAGTATCTGTCTTTATGTCTTGACTATCACATGTTCAAATTTCATAATTTTTGAATGTCATTTGGGTATTTAATGAAAATGTTTCTAAACTGTGCAAGCTGGATTATGCGAATTTCAAAAGCTGAAATTGACCTTGTTGCTATTACATCATGTGCTATGTTGATATTGAGACACAAATGTGAATATGAATTATGATAAATGAGGATACCACCAGAGGTGTGAGCCGACGATGCCCCGGGAGTGTCGGGATGCCCGGAGTGTGTGTGCCCGATGTCCTCGGGAGTTTCGGGATGCCCGAAGGTGTGTGCCGGATGCCCGGAGGTGTGTGCCGGAGGTTCTTTGTGACGCCAGGTTGGGTGCGAGCGATAAAATGTGGGATGCAAATTACTGGTCCCGGGAAAGAAAAAAAAATGTGGTGACCCAATTGAAAGATAAAAAGTTGAAATTGAATCATGCATGGTATGGTGATATGTATGCATGGCTGTATGATATAATATGGATAAGTGCATGGTGGTATGTGCACATAAGGCATGGATATGCATGAATGTTTGATGATGAGTGTATGGTTGTATATGCACCTATGGCATGATGGTATATGCATGAATGCTTGATGATGAGTGCATGATGGTGTATGCACATATGGTATGATGACATATGCATGGCTGCTAGGTAAGTTATGTTTGGATGCATGAATGATATGTACTCTACTATGATGTTATGATTGTTCTGTTTGATGCATTAAGTAGTTTAATGGGTCTTTTACCTGCTGAGTGGTTGTACTCACCCCTTTGGGGACCAACGTTTCAGATTAGACAGGTGCCTCTCTCTCCGGTCACGCGGGGTACCTTTTATGGCCTTCCATCTGACGTGGAGGTCGATTGTATGGAGCTTGATTGTGTCACCATCCCTGGTTTGACGTATGTACGGGTTCGGGTGCTGGTAATGTATTGATAATGATATCCACGTTCGCCGTGACAGAGTGATGCGGGGGATGTTGTCGCCGCCACCGCTTGATGCACCTGGATGGATGTGATGGCCCGCGTGAGGAGAGGGAGCTAACTTTTTGGGGATAGCAACACTTGTAGATGGAGGGTTATACATTATCAATATAGGGGGCTGAGATCTCTCTTTTGAGCTGTAGCCAAGTTTAGCTAAAAGTCTTGGCTTTTTGGTTGTACTGACCCAAGATGTCCGTCTTAAAAATGTAAATAAAAGTGGCTCAGCTTATGTTTTCCTTCGATGTGTAGTAAGTGTGCATTGTACCCTCATTAAGAGAGTAGATGGATGGTGAGACTCGTCTTTAATTTCTCTATGAGCTGCGCTAAACTCTTTTTTTTTTTTAAAAAAAAGCCTATGAACCTCTGTCCTTCTTTAAATATCTTTATATCAAAGATATGTAATTGGTATTCATTAGGTGGAGCGATAGGTACCTGTGGCGACCTTAGCTGTTTGGGGGTGCCACAAAAAATATCATACATATTGGCTTTTATCCCGCTAAAATATATTGAAGTCTAAAGGAAAGTCTCCCCAATCAATTCTTATGACACTCCTAACTGTTTCATTAATCAATGATTCGCATGCGTGGTCATCACGTTTATATCTCCGGTCTTTTACTCAAGTCCATGACACACATATTGCCCTTCCTCCGTCATGAAGTTCACGACTCACTTACATTGAAAAGACATATGTTACTAGGTACAACTAATAATTAAAAATTCAATGTACGAATGATTTGATTCGGATGAATGATCGAAACCCATGCGTGGCTTATTTTACCGACATGAACATCCTCACTTAAACACTATCATTATGGAGGGCGATCCTAGATTTTGCATATATTTTTATATAAGTGGTTAAAGACTTGCACTTGCAACTTACGAATCGCTATTGAATAGAGAGAACCGGGGGAGATAAAAATCCGCACACCAGTAGGGCTGGGCACTGCATCATGTCGACCCGCGCGCTGAGCCCAGCTCAGGTTTTTCAAAAAGTTAAATTATAATTATTCAATGAAAAAGAAAATCCATAAAATGAGACAAACTGAGTCTAAGCCTTTTCAATGTTCTTAAATTTCAAAAAGACATTATCAATCATGTGAAAAATCAAAACAGATGAACACAGCCGGTGTGGTTCGTTTTATTGATCCCTTTTATAGTTAAGGGATCCCCGTTCTTGTTTCTTTAGTACCTTTAGTGGTTCTACGAAATTTATATTAACTACATTGAGGATAAATTCAAGACACATAAGGACCCTAACCATACTTCGATTGAAAACTAGGCATTTTTTAGTTTTCACTGTTGGTTACTGGTCGATCCACCGGAATGGAATGAGATAAGAATCTCTTGAGATCTTTTTCTCAAATATTCAAAATAATAAAATTAATTAAGGAAAATTAATGAAAAGCACCCATTTAATAAAACCAAATTAAAAAAAATAAAACCAAATTGAAATGCAAGTGCAGTTTCACATCATTTGAAAAGAAAATTACACATCTCTAACAACAATTACACACAAATTACACCAAAAGAGAATGTCTAATAAATCTGGTGTCTTCGGTACTGTGTCCTTCACTGTTCTCCTGATGGTACAATGTTGTCATTGTCTTCTTGTTCATGTTGGGTGGATTCCTCTAGCAATCACACTTTACCACAACCACGCCTAAAGTTTTCATAGATAAGCTGGAACTATTGTCTTCAAAGATCCATTGGCTAGCACCAAACTTGGACTCAATGATACCACAGACACTGATGGGATTAGTAAATCAAGAGTCATGGTGGAAAAAATCGGAAAATTGGTGGCTCTTCCCTTCCATCATTTGAGTACCTTGAAGTTGTCTTCACCAACTCTATCAATGAATTTGTAGATCTTTACCAAGACCTAACAAAAACCTATGGGGTGCTCTTATTCCTACAAAGCAATGACCATATAGGTTTCTAGGCACTACTCAATGAGGGTGTCATCTCCGCATGTGGGGAAAAACTCGTCTCATGGAATTGACTAGTGTGTGCATTATACATATTTCGATGGCTACTCGTCACCATTGCCAACATTTGTTCCACTTGGACCTCCTCACCCATTCCCAAATCTTCATGATATTGAACAAGGAGAGTGTTGAGTCCCTCTAAATTGAATCTTAGATCCAAAAATGTCCAAAAAAAGGTACAATATATTTCTAATATTTCAGGAATTTCACCTTCATGGCAACTATTGTTGTGACATCAGCTATTACTTGCGTTATGCATATTTTCTTGCCTTGATTTGGGTCAAGTAGAGAATTTTGGACAAAATTTCACCTGCCCCAACAGCTGGCCAGTGAAGATTTGGCTTGCCGTTAAGCTCGGGCACTTATTTGAGACTAAGTTGGCCACTTTATGCCCTTATTTGGGAGAATATCCATTTAGACCCTCTTTTGACAAAACAGCTAAATTCATAAGCCCTTATTTGAAATTTTCACTTTTAATTACGTCCATATGTGTTTTATAAGCAAAGGTACGAGTTTTATTTACTAAAATAGGCTTGGAGCAGATATGCAAAAACAAAAATTAGTGAAGTTCGAATCATTTTCTTCCACAAAGAACTGAATAAATGAGCCAAAAAAACAAGATAGTTTTTACATTATCATTGAAATAGACAGGATTTATGGAAAAAATTAAAAAAAGGGCATCATCTATGGTTTTCATGAAGTTAATATCTACGTATGACTATTATCGTGAAAATTACATTGTCATTAATAGATGTGATGAAACTATAGATATGGTTTGAACTTTATTATTTAAATGGCGTACGCTATTAGGACTAATGAAGGAGGAAGGAATGCTTGTGTGCTTGTTAATGTAAAATTGATTTTAAATCATTGCTGATATAGCGTAATTTCGGAGGCATATCCACTGCCAAGAGCATTCTTTCGAGGGTTTAAGCCAAGGAAACAACATAAAACGCACTCATTATAAAGAATATCCGATGCATTAGCTGAATTTTCAAAATATGTTGAAGTCTACAAGTAAGTCTCCTCAGTCAATTCTTATGATGCTCCTAACCACTTAATTAAACAATGATCTGCTTGATTTTTACGTTAACATCTCCAGCTATTATTATAGTCAAGTCTATGACACATATCGCACTTCCATCGTGAAAGTTCACTGCTATCTTTCATTGAAAATACAATAAAGCATGTACATCGTACAACTAATAATTTCGTGTAAATTTAAAAATTCATGGTGAATATGATTTGTCCATGATCGAAAACCTCGTATGGCTAATTTTAAGAACATGAACATTCTCGCTTAGAACTATCGTAGTATTGGCGATCCTAAATTTTGCTTAAGCTTTTATATATCCGGTTGAAGACTTGCGCTTCCAATATCATCAATGAAAAGAGAGAATTAGGGGAGATAGAAATCCACACACCAGTAGGTATGGGCACTAAGTCATGCTGGGCACAATCCAAGTTTCTTAAAAGAAATTTCAAAAATTTCCTAATGACCATTGATGGAAATTAATGAAAACCACTCATCCAATTAAAGTAAAATTATATATGCTGTCATCATTGTCCTCTAGTTCATGTTAGGCACATTCATTTGGACTTACAAAAACCAATCATGCTTCACAACAGTCATTTTTAAATTTTCCGTAGAGAAGCTAGACCTATTGTCCTTCAAGATCCGTTAGCTAGTACTGCACATGGACTCCAATAGTACCGTAGACACTGTTGGGGTCGGTAAGTCACGAACCATGGTGATGTTCCCAAGTAAGTCATCTACTTATTGGTAGACGAAGACCAAGACCCAGTAAAAGGCTAGGGCTGTTCCTCTTCTTAAGAAGCAAAAACCATACAAGTTTTTAGAAGAGCGCCATCTTTGTCCATGGGGTAAAACTGTCATATCGAATCGATTTGGCATGTGCAGCAGGCATGTTTTGGAGTTGACCTAGTAAAAGCTTGTGCTAATTGCGGAGGATATGTTCTCTTTGTTATGTGGTCAATGGACAAACAATTACCCTTCTAATTACTATATTTGAATGGCACGTACCTCAACTCATCTCTGTTATATGTGAAGCAAATTCACTGTGAGATTTCAATAATACACTTTTGCACGATAACTTCATAAGCGACAGTGCTTGCTATATGTATTGTCATAAGTAATTTACATTATCGATAAAATCTTGAATTGAAAATTTCAAAGTAATTTACGTGCAATCCACATGGTCTTCACAATCAAAATTTGAATTTAATTAACGCTGTGCATTTGATAATAATGTGAATTTATATTCTAAAGTTACTCAAATCCATAAATATAATACCTTCTTTACATGATTCAAGTTTTGTTCTTTTTCCATGCACATGGTGTGGGCTCTTTCGTTATTATTATAGAGATTGACCTCAGAGTAATTTATGAGGTTTCTTGTATGAAAAGGGTTTTCTCGCACAAGCTCCAAATCGTGCGATACATGTGAAAATCAAGTGATCATCACTCATTAGGATATGCCGTAGATGGCGTTAGTCCTAGCATGACTATGGGATTGCTTTACCAACTGGCATGTACAAAAAATGATATGCGCAATAGTGAGAACAATTGTACGAATATCGTCCACATCGCTTGACAATGGGTTGTGTATGCTCTTTATATTCATTTAACTTAATAGCTAGTGCTATCTCCTTGGCATATGTGTATCCATCCCCATCAATCAAATTCTACATGTTGCTCTTAATCCGGCTTGCAAGTGAGAGGATGTGTTGAAATATGGTCCCACATTGCTCGACAATTTACCCTATAGACTCTTTATTGGACTTTCTATCTCAACTTACAATTTGGTTGCAAATAGAGATTTTCTACATTGGTAGATTAAATAGGTTATAATTAGATTGTTGAAAGGTTTTAAAGTACAAAATAATAAACGATATAAAGACTTTGAAGTCCCATTATACTTGATGGCTTGATCGGACGGGATTTGGAGGGCATTGACTTGGAAATATTGAATCATGCTTTAGGATATGGAAAAGATTGAGTGCCTTTTCCTTGTGAATCAAATCAAGAGATTCGTTTGACCCAAATCTAGCACTTATGTATTCATTGAAACCTAAGTTGGGATACTGCGAACAACCACGGCAATGCTACACTAGCTTTTGGGAAATTTATTGAAAATATCTTAAATTTATTGCACTAATTCCAATTCAATCCCAAACCTTTCGATTTAGCCAATTTAATTCTGAACAATTTGATCATTCATCAATGTGGTCCTACGACCAATTTTGGTTGGAAATTGTTGATGTACAAGCTAGTTGTCTTATGTGGCACAACTGACACTAACTTGAACAATTTTTATAGTTAATTTAAATTTTTAATCTCTTTAATATTTTCCATTTTTATTTTCTTTCTTTTTCCCCTTTTCCTTTTTCTTATTTCCCTCCACCAATGCATGGCCTTGATAGTGGCCAGCCGAGGTCGCGAGCCCTTGCGTAGTGGCCAATGAAGGTTGCAGGCCACCGTTGAAAGTGTTCTCCAGGGCACGTCCCCAAAACCAACATTGAAAATTGTAGAAAGTTTTTATACACATGTGATCTCTCTCCATACTTTCCCATTAGCTTTCTAATATGATATCAGAGTCAGCCTCTACTTCGATTTTATTTTATGTATGTGTCCACCTCATGTATCAAATTCTACGAGTTTGTGTGCTCTTTATATACATTAAAGCAACTTAAGTTTTGGATTGCACATTCTAAAAACTAATGAAAAGCATAAATTCGTTGATGTCTTTGACAATCATTGACGGGAAGTTGAACTCTTGAAAAACTTGAGACACTAGCAAGTCATAAGTTTGAGCTGGAACCAATTTAGAAAATGAGCATCGCATATACTCTAAAGTTACTCCTATAGTCTTCACATTCAAAATGTGAATTTAATTGACGTTGTGCATTTGATAATAATGTGAATTTATACTCTAAAGTTACTCTAATCCATAAATATAGTACATTCTTTACATGATTCAAGTTTTGTTATTTTTTCACGCACATGGTGTGCGCTCTTTGTTATTAGTATAGAGATTGACGTCATAGAGCAATTTATGAGGTCCCTTGTCTAAAAAGGGTTTTTTTTTGGCATAACTACAAGATTGCTTTCTCGACTGGCTTGCACAAAAAATGATAGGCACAATAGTAAGAACAATTATTGAAATTTTGTCCACATCACTTAACAATGGGTCTTGTATGCTCTTTATGTTCATGTAACATAATTGCTAGTGCTATCTCCTTTGTATATATGTGTCCATCCTAATCAGTCAAATTCCACATTTTGCTTCCAATTCGGTCTACAAGTGATAGGATGTGTTTAAATATGATCCTACATTACTTGACAATTGACCCTATAGACTATTTATTGGATTTTCTATCTCAACTTACAATTTGGTTGCAAATAGAAATTTTCTACATTGGCAAATAAAATAGATTGCAATTAGATTGTTGAAAGGCTTGAAGTACAAAATAATAAACAACATAAAGACTTTAAAGTCTCATTGTACTTGATGGGTTGACAAGACGGGTCTTGGAGGGCATTGAGTTGGAAATACCGAATCATGCTTTAGGATATAGAAAAGATTGAGTGACTTTTCCTTGTGAATCAAACCAATAGATCCGTTCGGCCCAAACTTAGCACTTATGTATTCATCAAAACCCTAGTTGGGAAATTACGAAGAACTATGGCATTATGTAATAGCTTTTGGGAAATTTATTGAAAACGTCTTAAATTTGTTGTACGGATGCCAATTCAATCCCAAACCTTTTGATTTGACCATTTTAATTCTAGACATTTTATTAATTCACCAGTGTAGTCTTACAATCAATTTTGGTTCGAAATTATTGACATGCACGCTGGTCTTATGTAGTATGATCAATACTAATATGAACTGTCACGCCCCAATCCTCGAGCGCGTGCCCATCCCTCGGTAGTCGATAAATTTGCAATGTCTTAGAACGCGTCGCTGACCCATTCATTTTAATGTGGGATAGAAAAGTAGGACAACAAATTTCAAATCAATCAACCCAACTTTTATAAACAATTGAGTTTACAAACAGAGGTCAATTCTAGGGTCTAAGTACATGAGGTCTATCTTCAAAAGAGCTTCCGAGCCACTCATGCTCCTGACCCTTCCGCCTCAAGCTCTAGGTTCTTCACCCTAGGGACTTGAAAAGATGTTTTAGCAAATTCACCCCCCAAACTTCGACTAGGAAGGAAATACGCCTAAAGGTTGTCTATGCACACACAAGATAGATGACTTACGTTACCTCAGTTCCTTAATGCATGTCAGTATAAATCATATTCTCAATTAATTCAATTCAAATCATTGATCAATCGATCCACACGATTTGACACCATCAATACCATCTATGAACTCAATCAATTCAATCATTGCTCACTCGAGTTGAAATAGATAGTATAGCTCACTAAGGGCGCGTTTGGTAACGATTCGTTCGGAACCGATTCGACCGAGAAATGATTATTTCGATTACGTTCCGGAACCGATTCTCGAGTAAAAAAACGCGTTTGGTAACAAATAAAATTTCTGATTCTAGAATAGAAAAAGAATAGAAACGCGTTTAGTAACTATATAAAATTTCTATTCCAATTCTTTTTTAATTACCTTTTTAGATTAAAATAAATTTGATATTGAATTTTCATAAACCATTCACCGATTAATTATATTTTTATACTAAGTAATAAAAATATTAACTAATCAATTTTTATTATATAGTAAATAATAAACCATAGTATAAACTATACTAATATCCCTACAATATGTAATAAATAAAAATACTAAATTATAACATAAAATTAAATATGTATTTTATATACAACAAATATATATTTCATATTAGGAAGAAATAAAAATAAAATATAGAAATAATTTTTTTTTTTGATTCGGCACTTTTGATTCTCTTTTTTGATTCTCGATGGAGAATCATATTTTTTCCGATTCTGAATTCTTGTCCAAAATCGATTTCGGGAGTAAATTTGTTCCCAGAATCAGTTTTGGACAAAAAATTTACCAAACGCGATTCTGTTCCCAAATTGATTCTGGGAACAAAAAATCAGAATCATGCACTGTTTGGATGGTTGCCAAACAGGGCCTAAAGCTAATAGATATATAATAATGCTTATCGAAGCTGCTAGATATCTATATATTGCTCACCGATTCCTCAATTAAATAACCAACTTGGCCTAATTTCATCGTGTTAAAATATACCCGATAAAAATAATCGTGTGTGGGTACACGGTCGGCCTGAGCCAAAAATATAATATATTTCTTTTAAAAAATCCCACCATTTAATATAGTCCATAAAGTTATTTTTGGCATTGTAAACCGACGCCTGGTTATTTCTAATTAAATATTGAAATTACTCAATTTTGGGATAAATACCCAAAATTACAATCATCACTCAATTCGCACAAATTAGCATTTAATTAAATAAACCAAGTATACCATTGCAATTAGCACGAAATTTCGATCACCGGCTATCTCGGTCTAATTTCCGGAAAATAATAAATAATTAAATAAATACAAAAAATAATTGAATAAATACAATTAATTACCAAAAATAGAAACTTAGGCCGGAAACGTCTTATTAAATACCGAAACGGGCTCGAAAAATTTCCGAACCAATCTAGATAAATAATACAACTTATCTAGTCTCTAATTGTGCTACTCTAACCACCTAACATGCATAAATGCATAATTAAATCGCTAATCCATTCTAACTAACCACCTAAACCATAATTAGCATAAACTAGTCAATCCTTAAGCATCATTAACTCTATAAGCAGAGTTTAGCGAGTAAACTCATTGGTTTAGCGATCCAGTGAGTCCACGGCGACGGCGACACGACGGCGGCCGAAACTCAAGCTTACGGTGGCGCCAAAGGAGGCTTGGACCAAGTCGAAAAAGTCCACGACGTCTACAATTGGGTTGCTTGGTTCTGAATTGGGGGCTGATCGCACGGGGAAGATGGCATAGAGGTCGAGCTGGGCTGAGGCGGCTGAGGAGCCGGACTTGGTGAGCTGTACCACTGGCCGAACAACGAAACAAGAAGGGGTTGCATTCGTCAACGTCAGGGGGAGCTTCGCGGGTGGTTGATTTGGTGGAGAGTTGCATATGCTGCTACTGGGCCGAGATCCACGGATAGAAGATGGGGGAAAGTGGGTTGGTGATTAAGGATGTGAGGTAGCGAGAAATGGATGGTGGACTTCTGGTAGTGGACTGCTTCGGTGGCGAGAGTAGGGTGGTGGATTCGGTTAGTGGACGTCAATGGCAGGAGATGGAATTGTCTCGGTGGAGAGGAGTCAACGTTGGGTTGTGCTGGGTTGAATCGGTGGGGCTGGAAGACATGAGGATGGAAGTTGGGCTGTCGGTGGGGACGCGTGGTAGAAGCTGGGGAAATTGGTGGAGATGGCAACGAGAGAGAGAGAGAGAGAGAGAGAGAGATAGAGAGAGAGATTTGGTGGACATGTGGACGCTGGATTTTTTCGACGGGAATGAAGGAAAGCAGAAGCAGCTCGTCCAAGGAAGGGGGCACTCGAGCATATTAAAAATGAAATGAAAGTAGATGCTGCGAAGGAGAGGAAAACAGCTGGCCAAGCGTGCATGAGAAGTCTAGGAGGGATAGAAAGTCAAGTAGAAATATCTACTCAGTCAATGCTTGGTTCCTTAATTCTTTCTTGCACATAAATCCCACAAATAACTCATTTTGGTGTTCAATGTTGCAGCCCCACACAAGCCTACGAATTTCTCTTAATTGGACTTCAATTTCTTCACAAATCTCTCCAATTTGATGTCCAATTTTGTTGAGGAAGAAGCCTACACCAATTTCCACAATTTCCCATCACTAAGTAGCTCACTTTGAGGCCAAAAATCCCCTCTATTTGGCCCCTCTGAATTTCCGTTCTTTTCTGAATCGTCCGAATTGATTTTCCGTAAAAATCCTAAACTCGCCGAAAATTCTTCGTAGGATGAGTCGATGTTCCTAAAATGAATCGTGACATGACAGAACTTTCAATTTCTGAAATCGAGTTCAAATTCACGGTTAATTTCAATCTAATACGATTTTAGCGTGACCTAACCTACTAGGTAACTTTTAGGAATTTTTAATGCAATTGACCTGTGGTTGATAATTTTTAAGCCATAAAGTACATCTTTGACACATTGGTGACTCTTGGTCACCGTAAAAATCTCGAGGTTTCAAATACGTGAATTGGGTATTGAACCAATAGAAAATTGGGTTAGTACCATTCAACGCGAATTTTACAATCAGGTAGAATCACCCACACTTCAATTGCATGCTTCCGTTGAATCGACCTATATCCAATCACTAATCGCTTATAACAGTGCCTTATTGACCCTTGTCGATTATCACACTCGATCAGTCGATTTCTGGTCGAATTCTCAAATCTATTGCGTTGAAATTCCTTAACGGCTTCACCTGATAGGCTAGTTATCTCGTGAGTGGCCAACTCAGAGAAAAGAACTATAGGCGCGTCGATGAAAAGCCCAATTTATCCAATCAAAATCATAACCTAAAGATCAGGATGTCACAACACTTCCCCTCTTAAAAAAATTTCGTCATCGAAATTTAAATCATCATAGATTTTAAACAAAAAAGGTGGGGGTACAGTCGTCTCATTGCATCTTCACTTTCCCAGGTTGCTCCTTCTGTGCCGTGGTGTTGCCAGATCACTTTGACCAATGGGACCATCTTGGTACGCGGAATATGTTCTTTTCGATCCACAATCTAAACCGGATTTTCCACGTACGACACTTTGTCGTCCACGTCTAATTCTTCAAAATTTAGCACGTGAGTCGGGTCAGGCTCATACGTCCTTGACATCGACACGTGAAAGACGTCACGCACTTGTGCCAACCTCGACGGCCATGCAAGACGATATGCTAGGGTCCCAATTCTTTCTAGAATCTCAAAAGAACCTACGTATCTTGGACTTAGCTTCGTCTTCTTGCCGAAGGGCGAAGTACCCCTCATTGGTGACACCTTCAAAAAGATGTGACCACCAACTTGAAATTCTAATGGCCTTTGACGCTTATCAGCGTACTTTTCTGGCGAGTCTGAGCAGTCTTTAATCTGGCTCTGATAACGGTAACTGGATCCACTAACTGTTGGACTAACTCCGAGCCTGTAATCTTCCATTCTCCGCCTTCATCCCAACAAACTGGCGTTCTGCATGCTAAGCCATACAAGGCTTCGAAAGGAGTCATATGAAAGGAGTCATCTGGCGTTCCACCCTTGGTCTTGAAAGGTTAAGCCCACGACGGGGTGAGATATAAATCCCAGCAAGTTCATGCTCTAAACCCCGTTTAGGAGGGTAATACGCCTAGATGCGTCCTAACCACACAACCACACAACCATACAACCATAGAGACTTATCTCGTCTCAAATCCACCCTGCAGGTTAGTATAATTCATATCATAGACAACACGAAAGCATGAGCAACAACCAAGCTCAATTAACTGGAATGCCACACTCAAATTTTAAATAAGCATAGGAGTCTTGATTATAGGGCCAAATCGTTATGACACGTCTCATACCGTGCCACACAATTTTGTCCCATAATCTAGCGCGTTCAACTCAATTAATCATGCGTTCCTAGTTTTGATCTCGGCTTATAGCATGGCCTACTCTCTATTCGGCGGTCTTTTGGCATAGCAAGGCATTGTCTCACCCCATTGAGCATCGCAACGTCTCTACTAGACAGCTTTCCCGAAGGAGCATAGGTCCAGAATCTATTGTGACCGGCTTCCGTTGTCCAGGGGCATCCCATATGGGGGTAACGTCTAGCTTAACAGCCTGGGATGGATTCTCTTAACCAACACACAACCATTGAATCTCGGCCCAAAACACCGTGCATTGTGCTCAACGGAATGGTGAACCTGGCCTATTTTCTTCGTATTAGAAATACACGGTAAAATAGTCGTGTGTGGGTACACAGTCAATTCGACCAAGAAAAAGTGATATCCTCCAATTTAAAATCCCACTATTTTATATAGTATATAAGACCATTTTTAGTGTTAAAATCCGACACTCGAGATTTTCTGAATAAATATCGAAATTCACAAATTTTGGAATAAATGACCAAAGTGAACTGCTGGGCTTGATTCTGGACTTGCATGGGATGAAGCTCACGGGCTGTACTAAGCTTGACGAGGTTGAAGTTTGCAACTTCGAGTGGGCTGGCTCCCTTTGGAGAAATTCTGTAGAGATCAAAGGATGGTGGAGCAGCATAAGTTGAGATGAAGACACATAGTTGCGGGGGAAATGGGACAAAGGAGAGAGATGAGTGTGGAATAGCTTTGGTGGGGCTATCTTCGAATGGGTGGCAACGCGGTAAAAGCTGGAGTCAACAAATTAGTTGGAGTTGACTTCGGCGGTGGGTGGTCTTCAAAGGGGAAGCAGCTGGCTTCGTTTATGGGGGACAGAGGTTGGTAAATGGCAGCGAGAGAGAGAAAGGGAAGGAGTCGGTCAATGATGGGGCTTCAGGGGAAGGTATGTTGACTTGGGGGGTTTGGACGGCTGGTAGCTACATAAATCGATGAAGATGGCAGAGGCGGGGGGAGACAAAAGATGGTGGTAGACGTGTGCTGCTACGAAGGAGTCAAGTTGCTTCAAGGGGACAAATGAAAGAAAACAAAAATAAAGGGGAAATCAGGGGAGACAACATGCGAAGGGAGAGATCAAAGAAAAGGGGCGGCAGTCTTGGCGTGTTGGAGAAGCTGCTGAAGGGGGAAGTCAATAAGGTTTATCCCTTCAATTAAATGCTTGGTCCCCCCCCCCCCAATACTTTCTTGAAAATTAATACACAATTAATCAATTTTGATACCAAAATTGTAGCACCCACCTAGGCTACGAATTTCACAAAATAAGCTTCAATTTCTTCTCCGATTTCTCTAATTCAATGTCCAATTTTGTTAAAGAAAAAGCCCACACAATTTCTACAATTTCCTTTCACCAGGTAGCTTGGTTTAGAAGTAAAAAATCCCTTCAATTTGGCCCATATGAATTTCCATGCTTTTCTGAATTGTCCAAATTGATTTTCCGTAAAAATCCCAGTATTGCCGAAAATTCTTCGGAGGATGAGTCAACGTTCCTAAAATAAATTATGACATGACAGAACTTTCAATTTCTGAAATCGAGTTCGAATTTGCGGTTAATTTCAATTTGGCGCGATTTTAGCGCGTCTTAATCTACTGGGTAGCTTTTAGGAATTTTTAGCGCATTTGACCCGTAGTCAATTATTTTCGATCCACATTGTACATCTTCGACACATTGGCGATCCTCGGTTGTTGTAAAAATCTCAAGGTTTCAAATACGCACACAGGGTACAAAAATGACAGAAAAATCAATCTAGTGACGTTCGATAGAATTTTAGCAATTAATGGGATCACCCACACACTAATTACATGCCTCTATCGAATCGATGTATCTCTAGTCTCTGATCGATTTTGACGGTGCCGTAATGACCCTTGCAGATTAGCAAGGTCGAGCAGTCACTTCCTGGTCGAATTCTCAAGTCTATTGCGTTTAGATTCGTTAACGGCTTCACCTGATAGACTAGTTAACTCGTGAGTGGCCAACTCAGAGAAAAAAGTTATAGGCACGTTGATGAAAAACCCATTTCATCTTATTGAAATCAGACTTGAAAATCAAGATGTCACAACTCTTCCCCTCTTATAAAAATTTCGTCCTCGAAATTTAAACCATTACAATCTTAAGCAAAAAGGTGAGGGTACAGTCGTCTCATCGACTCTTCACTTTCCCAGGTTGCTCCCTCTATGTTGTGGTGTTGCCTGACCACTTTGACTAACGGAATTGTCTTGGTACATAAAACTTGCTCTTTCTGATCCACAATCTGAACCAGGCTTTCAATGCACGACATTTTGTCGTCCACGTCTATTTCTTCAAAATTTAGCACGTGATTCGGGTTAGGCTCATACTTCCTCAACATCGACATGTGAAAGACGTCATGCACTTGTGTCAGCCTTGGCGATAATGCAAGACGATACGCTAGGATCCTAATTCTTTCAAGAATCTCAAATGGACCTACGTACCTCGGACTTAGCTTTCCTTTCCTGCCAAAGAGTGAAGTACCCCTCATTGGTGACACCTTTAGAAAGACGTGATCACCAACTTGGAATTCCAACGGTCTTCGACGCTTATTAGCATAACTTTTCAGGTGGCTCTGAGCGGTCTTCAATTCGTCTCTGATGACGACAACTGCATCTACTGACCGTTGGACTAACTCTAGGCCTGTGATATTCTGTTCCCTGACTTCACTCCAACACACTGGCGTTCTGCATGCTCTGCCATACAACGCTTCGAAAGGAGCCATCTGAATGCTCTGCTAGTAGTAGTTGTTGTTGTAGGCAAACTCAACAAGATGAAGATGTTCCCCCTAGCTTCCCTTGAAATCCAACACGCAAGCTCACAGCATGTCTTCGAGGGTTTAAATCATCCTCTCAGATTGGCCATCTGTCTGAGGATGATAGGCCGTACTGTATTACAGCTTCGTTCCTAAAGCGGTTTGTAAACTTTTCCAAATTGCAGTTGTAAAGCTCGGGTCTTGGTTTGATGTAATCGTAATCGGCACTCCATGCAGATGAATAATTTAATGCACATACAACTTTGCATGCTTGTCAAAATCAAGATCATTCCGTACCACAATGAAGTGAGCCGACTTCGTCAGTCTGTCGACCACTACCCAAATGGAATCATTACCTCTCTAACTCCTTGATAAGTCCATCACAAAATCCATTATGATGTGTTCTCATTTCCACTTGGAAATCTCAAGAGGTTGTAGAAGTCCTCTCGGCTTATAATGCTGTGCCTTCACTTGTAGACACGCCAGACACTTGGCGACATGCTTAGCAATATCCGCCTTCATACCGGACCACCAATAGGGTTGATGCAGATTCTGATACATCTTCGTACTACCAGGATGAATGTTGTAACTGCTATGATGAGCTTCTGACAAGATCTCCTCCTTAAGTGCTACATCGTCAGGTACACACAATCGTCCTCGGAACCTTAGTGTTCTATCATCATAAATCTGAAAGTCAAGTTTGTTGGATGTATGTCCTAAAGCTACTATGTAATAGTTACATATTAGGGATTTCAATTGTAATTTCATTATTATTACTTAATTAATGGCATGGTGTATTCATTCATTTGTCCAATTATTTTATATTTATGAATAAATTCTATAAGATTAGTTGCAACTAGACCTATTCTTGAGACGTTAATTGTGACGGGTTCATAGTTAGACTAAATCTTTAAATCGTTCCTGGTCGATGGATTATTGAGTGGATTTTAATAATCCTGTTGAGACCAGTGTGTTTATAACTTCGCCATTAAGTATTAGATACTTAAGCGAATGATGAGTCACATGTCATTGGGTATTATGATGCCTGAGTTAGAAGACAGGTGTTTATATTAGACAAGTTCACTGAATGTGAAGCATATGGAACGGTTAGCAACATGGAAGCTTTTAGCGTGGTGAATGTCTAATTGTTCATGCTTTGGTCTTGTACAAATAATCCTTAGACCTGAGGCACAGTGTTAACTTGTGTGTTAAACAACTATGGTTCACGGGTGCACATAATGTTGGGTCGTTGATCCGTCTTTATACCTGATGGTCATAGTTTGTTCATATACAAAGTTGCACGTGTGCGCAATATGGAATCTGTCTCCTTGTTGCATGCAAGGTATAATAATGATGTCCTATACGATCTAATTAGGACACTGCATTGAAATCCTCGGCTGGGGTTAAAATTGAGAATAAATTGTTTATGTTGCAAATAAAATGCATGTCAATTAGATTTATGCATATGATCGAATTAGTGACTTGACAAATATTTCATGATCTTTGTTTGATTGGGACATAGTAAGACAGAGGCATTGAATTACCTATAGCCAAAGCTGACAGGTTCATTATGTTCTTAAAATATTCACACTATCTGGGTAGCCATGACGTATTGCTAGATGTCAATCATGGTTTGTAGGACTTAAAAGATTAATCGGGACAATTAATTCTTTTGGGAGTACTAATGTGTTAGTACAAGTTTTACTATCAGTTTAGTGATGAATCTAGGGATGTCACACACCATAAACAATTAGGATAACATGGAACAAGAGAGAAATAATGTTGCAAATGCGTTTGCAATTACTGCAATCAAATTGTATTGATTTGAAATTAAATTAAATGAGATTTAATTTAATTTGTATTATAGTCACAAGCTTATTTGCATATGATGCTCATACATGCTCATTGTAAATATATGTTAATGCATTCCCAAATGTAGATATAAAGATTAATCTTTTTAATTTTTAAAAAGGATTGATTAATTAATTATATATTCGTTTAATTAATTAATTAATTAATACCTTTTAATAACTAATGATAAATAAATATATATATATATATATATATATATTTTTTTTTTTAAAGCTTCATGCATGTGCACGAAGCACATGCTTGAAACTTGGATGGTCAGCAACCATCATCCATGAAATTGTGCATGAACGGTCAGCAGTTGCTGACCATCATGCACGATGTCGTGCATGGGCAACCACTCATGCACGATCGTTCGTGCATGAGTGGGGATGATCAGCAACGGTTGTTGGTCGTCCCTTGATCAACAACCGTTGCTGATTTAAGTTTTTACATATTTTTAAATGCTTTTGGGACATAATGAAGTGTTGCTGAAAATGGGGAGAAAAATTGTGTGCGTGTTCGTGTGTGTATTCTTGCTATCTTTGAGATGCAAGAAAGAAAATGATTTTCTCTCATTCGGGCCGTGACTAAAACATCAAAGATACGGCGGATTGTCTCCACGAGATTGCTAGCATGATCATAGTGGTGATTATCTGAAAGTTCTCTCTTCCGTTCGACATCCATTGTTGGTGTGTCTGAACTAGAGGTCCGACGCTTGTGGGACTCGAACTGTAGAACATCCGAACCAACTCGTTTAAAGCCCGCTTCGAGAGGTAATTCGTTTTACTCCCTTTTGTATTCATATTTTTTTGACTAAAACGAAGGAACAACGCCTTTGGAGAATCATGTATAAAATATATATTTGTTTCCGCTGCGTTTCTTTTGTTAATGTTTCCTATACATGATTCATGAATCCCAACAATGGTATCATTAATGTTTCCTATACATGATTAATTTTTCATGCGTTTAATTGATTTATAGTTCAAATATATTTTTGCGTTCTAATGGCCAATTTATTTTTGTTAAGAGAATTGGTTCTCTTGCTCCTATGTGGCCTATAGAAGTTGATTAATTTATGTGATAAATTTAATCAACTAAGGCAAAATTAGAACTAAATCAATTTTGAATAAAAAATCTATAACTTGTTATATTTTGTGTTTATATTCTGCGAATGATTCGTGATTGTGAATTTAAAGTTGACAATGCAACTTCCGTTTGAAATCACGCTCGTGAAATTTGTTTCATCGATGTTGATTTCTTCACATGATTTGCGTTGTTCGACTTTAAATTTGATTAAATGCAGAATTTTATCTATGTCTTCCAAAACTTTAAATTTTGAATTTATGACTCGTAAGGAAGGGTGGTAATCATGGAAAAATCCCTAATTGTTGTGATTGTTGTATGGAAGAATGTATGATGATTACATGTATTCTTTTTTGGAGTTGTAATTATTAAATGGAGGCTGCGTCCTTCCTTTTATATTTATTTTTATGAAATGTAATTTTAGCATAGTTTAGTATATCAAATGTTGATGTAAATGCTATGAGAGAAGAGGAGCCATTGGAGGAGCCATTAAGCCAGTGAGCTCTACGGGCCCGGTCTTTGAAGAGTTCAAAGATTGAAGAAGAAGTCTCTTTGGCTCAAGACCCATTGAACCATAATTCCATGATCACCACGCAGGATAGATGTTTATGTGATATCTATTTATTTATCGTGTTTATGTTATCGTGCATGTTAAACCGGTTAATGTGCAAAGTGAGACCGTTAATAACGACCAAAATCTCCTTATTATTAATATTAAGTCGAAACGGGTTTTGGACTCGTGGCCTTTCATTGTTGTGGTTTGATACAATATTATTGTGGTTAACTGATTGGCTATGTATACATAGGGTTATATTTCATAATATTGGACCACTCCATTATGCATGTGATGTTGTGGGGTTAGAGCCAAATGATTTCTAAAACTGTCAGGTGAATGAATCGTTTGTGCTTTCAATACTTACATGAGACGATGGGCTAGACTTAACTATAATCATGATGCCAATAACTGTTAGGTGAGGCTTTCATGGTCTAGAGGCCAAAGTTATGTTTGAGACTCGCATATGATGCGTTGAACAAGTTGGTTCACTCACTAAGATCATAGAACACCAATAATTGCTAGGTGAGGTAGGCTTTGGGCTAGTGGGACTCCAATCCCCACTAGTAATCTTTACCTAACAAAGATTACTACTTCCCATCTTAAGGAGTATGGGATTCGAATATAAATTTAATGGGAGGATCTATTTCATTTAAAGGTCAAAATGAAATAATTATTTTGAAAGATACAATGGCTAACAATTTATTTTTTGCAACAGATATATTATTACTCTGAAAATGATGACCACAAACCCACTTGCTTCTATACTTGACAAGAATTGTTTGACTAGACCCAATTTCACTGACTGGGTGAGGAATCTGAGAATCGTTTTCAATTCAGAAAAAAAAAATTGGGTATGTGCTTGATGAAAAGATGCCAACCTCCTTTCCTGAGGGTGGGATCCAAGAAGAGCGTGTCACTTATGATAAGTGGCGTGACGATGACTTAAAAGTTAGGTTATATATGCTTGCTTTGATGAATAATAAATTATAGAAGAAGTATGAATCTATGGAAGATGCTAGGTCGATCATTTTGCATTTAAAGGAATACTTTGATGAGAATGGTCAAATCTCTAGATATGAGATATTTAAGGCATTGTACCGTATGAGGATGGCTGAAGGATCATCAGTTAATGATCATGCTTTGAAAATGATTTGGCACATTGAAGAATTGGCTAGGCTGAATCTCGTTATGGACAACGAGTTAGCTGTGGATTTGATCCTCCAATATTTACCCGATTCCTTCTCTGGTTTTGTCCAAAACTTCCACATGCATAAAATGGAGAAAACTCTCGCTGAGTTACATAACATGTTGGTAGTTTATGATAAGGAAATGCACAACACGAGACCAAATGTAGTGGCTATGGCTAAGCTTCTTCTTCAAAGGGTAAAATTGTTTTAAAGAAAAAGAAATGGAAGAGGCCTGCTAAACTTGTTGTGCAACCAAAACCCAAGATTAATAAAAGGGAAATGTCTTTACTATGGTGTCAAAGGGCATTGGAGGAGGAACTGTAGGAAGTACCTCGCGAGCTTGAAGGTCAAGCCCAAGAACCAACCTTATAAAGGTGTGGTATCTATGCTTATTAAAACTAATCTATGGTTAGTGCTGAATCTAGCTCATGGGTTCTAGATTCTGTTGCAACTTCACATATCTATATGTCTTTGTAGAATTTGGAAATAAGCCAGATGCTAGGCGAAATGAGATTGTCTTGACATTTGCCAATGGAGCAAGAGTTGCTGCGTTAACTATAGGGACTTTTCGTTTATGTTTGCCTTCTGGACATGTATTGGTTTTAAAGAACTGTTTGCATTATAAGAATGTTGTTAGGAACATCATCTCTATACCACGTCTGGGTAAAGAGAATTATGAATTTTCTTTGTCTGATGATGTATGTTCTATTTATCATAATAGAAGATGTATTGGTTCTAACTTATTAACCAACAATCTTTATACCATTACAATGTCTAGTAATGCGATTACCGATGTTAATAAGCAAAATAGAAATTGATATAAATGCCATAACTCATAAACGCCCTAGAGACGGTCCAAATAAAAAGTATGTTTGACATCTCTGATTAGGTTATATTGGAGAAGACAGAATTAACAAGTTGAGTAATATAGATCCATCAAATTTTGAGTCATACCCGACTTGTGAGGCATGTTTTCTAGGAAAAATGACCAAAGCGCCATTTGTGGGATATAGTGTGCGAGCTGCTGACATATTAGGATTAATACATACAGATGTATGTGGGCCAATTAATGAAATTGCTAGAGGTGGTTATAATTACTTCATTACTTTCATCGATGATCAGTCATGGTATGGTTATTTATGCCTCATGAAGTATAAATCTGAATCATTTGAAAATTTCAAGGAATTCAAGGTTGAAGTTGAGAAACAAACAAGAAAATGTATTAAGGCTCTTCGATCGGATCGAGGAGGTGAATACCTTAGTACTGAATTCCTAGACTATCTTAAAGAGAATGGCATTTTATTACAATGGACACCTCCTAGAACTCTAGAACATGATGGTGTATCTAAACGAAGAAATCGTATTTTATTAGATATGGTGCGATCTATAATGAGTTACACCGATTTGCCAATATCCCTTTGGGAATATGCCCTCGAGATAGTTGTATATGTACTAAATAGAGTGTCATCCAAATATGTTCCAACTATGCCCTATGAGATATGGCATAGTAGGAAACCTAGTCTTAATCATATTAAGATTTAGGGTTGTCCAGCTTTCGTGAAAAAGCTGAAAATGGAAAAATTGGAGGCAAGATTTGAACAAGGTCGCTTCATTGGATATCTAAACGAAACTTTTGGATATTATTTCTATTTTCATTCAGACCAAAGAATTTTGGTAAGCAAGCATGCTTCTTTTTTTGGAGAATCAGTTCTTCCAAGAAGGTGGCGTTGGGCGGAAAATAGTCTTATAAGAAGAAAATAATGAAGTATCAAACAATCAAGTTCAGATACCAATCTCTAATTCAGTGGGAGCTTATGATACACATCCACTTAGGAGAAGTGCGAGAACGTCTCACCCACCTGCTCGTTATAGACACTCGGTTGATCATATTGAACAATTATTCATTGTGAATGATAGTGATCAATATGGTGATCCTAAAACCTATGAGGAGGCAATGTCGGACATCGATTCTGGTAAATGGCTAGAAGCCATGAAATCTGAAATGGATTCAATGTATTCCAATGATGTTTGGACCTTAATTGACCTGCTTGATGGTATTATACCAATTGGCTGTAAATGGATCTTCAAGAGGAAGATTAATGCTGAAAGTCACATTGGAGCTTACAAAACATGGCTGGTGGCGAAAGGATATCATCAGAAAGAAGGAATTGATTGCGATGAAACTTTCTCACCTGTGACCATGCTAAAGTCCATTTGGATTATGTTGGCTATAGCTGCACACCTTGATTATGAGATATTCCAGATGGATGTCAAAACGGCTTTTCTAAATGGTTTTCTTGATGAGGACATCTATATGGAACAGCCACGGGGTTTTGAATCCAATAGTGAAAAATGGAAGGTGTGTAAGCTTAAGAGATCCATTTATGGACTTAAACAAGCCTCCAGAAGTTGGAATATCTGTTTTGATGAGGTAGTGAAATCATTTGACTTCATAAAAAATCCGGATGAACCTTGTGTATATAAGAAAATCAGTAGGAGTGCAATTGCATTTCTAGTTTTGTATGTCGATGATATACTTTTGATTGGGAATGATGTACCAGTGATATCATCGATAAAATTATTCTTGTCATAAAAATTCTCCATGAAAGATTTAGGAGAGGCAACCTACATTTTAGGTATCAAGATCTATAGAGATAGATCAAGACAATTGATTGGCCTCTCACAGTCTATGTACATAGACAAAGTGTTGACACGTTTTAACATACAATGTTTCGAGAGAGGATTATTGCCTTTTAGGCAAGGGATCCGTCTTTCTAGGGAGATCTGTCCCAACACTCCTAAAGAAAGAGAGCGGATGGCGAAGATACCATACGCATCCGCTATTGGAAGCATGATGTATGCTATGCTATGTACTAGACTTGATATTGCGCATGTTGTAAGCATTACTAGCATATATCAGTTTGATTCAGGAGAAGAGCACTGGATAGCAGTCGAGAATATTCTTAAGTACTTGCGAAGGACTAAAGATTTATTCTTGATATATGAAGAAGGAGAATTTAAAGTTATAGCTTATACAGATTCCAATTTTCAATCGGATCCTAATGACTATAAGTCTACGTTTGGGTTTGTCTTTACATTCAATGGTGGTGCAGTTAGTTGGAAAATTTCCAAACAAAGCATAATTGCTGATTCCACCACTGACGCAGAGTATGTAGCAGCTTTTGAAGCAGCAAAGGAAGCCGCTTGGATGAAGAAGTTTATTTCTTAACTTGGAGTTGTTCCTTCAATTGAGCAACCGATTACATTGTTTTGTGACAACAATGGGCGCGATAGCTCAAGCTAAGGAACCAAGGTCTCACCAGAAGTCCAAGCACATTGAGAGACACAACCTACAAATTAGAGAAATTGTTGGGAGATGTGATATCGCCTTGTAGAAAATTACCTCGGCGGAAAACGTGGCAGATCCCTTCACTAGGGCCTTACCTCAGTCTTCTTTTGAAAGACATATTGACAAAATGGGTTTGAAGTACTAGACAAGTTGGCTTTAGTGCAAGTGGAAGACTGTTGTATGTATACCCTAAAGCTACTATGTAATAGTTACATATTAGGGATTTTAGTTGTACTTTCATTATTATTATTTGATTAATGTCAATGACGTATTTATTCATTTGTCAAATTATTTTATATTTATGAATGATTCCATAAGATCAGTTGCAACTAGATCTATTCTTGAGACATTAAGAATATAAATATGTGACGGGTTCATAGTTAGACTGAATCTTTAAATCATTCTCAGTTGATGGATTATTGAGTGGATATTAATAATTCTGTTGAAACCGGTGTGTTCTTAACCTCGCCATTAAGTATTGGATACATAAGAGAATGATGAGTCACATGTCATTGGGTATTATGATGCCTGAGTTATAAGACAGGTGTTTGTATTAGACAAGTTCACTGAACATGACGCATATGGAATGGTTAGCGACATGGAAGCTTTTAGTGTGGTCAATGTCTAATTGTTCATGCTTTGGTTTTGTGTAAATAATCCTTAGACCTTAGGCACAGCGTTAACTTATATGTCGAACAAATATGGTTCACGGGTGCACATAATGCCGGGTCGTTGATCCGTCTTTATACCTCATGGTCATAGTTTGTTCATATACGAAGTTGCACGTGCGTGCAATATGGAATCTGTCTCAATGTTACATGCAAGGTATAATAATGATATCCTATGCGATCTAATTAGGACACTACATTGAAATCCTTGGCTGGGGTTGTAACTGTGAATAAATTGTTTATGTCTCAAATAAAATGCATGTCAATTAGATTTGTGCATATGATCGAATTAGTGACTTGACAAATATTCCATGGTCTTTGTTTGATCGGGACATAGTAAGACAGAGGGATTGAATTACAATATAGCCAAAGCTGATAGGTTCATTATGTTCTTATAATATTCACACTATCTGGGTAGCGATGACATATTCCTAGATGTCAATCATGGCTTGTAGGATCTAAAAAAAGATTAATTCTTTTGGGAGTATTAATGTGTTAGTACAAGTCTTACGACCAGCTTAGTGATAAACCTAAGGATGTCACACACCATAAACAATTAGGATAACGTGAAACAAGAGAGAAATAACGTTGCGAATATTTTTGCAATTACTGCAATCGAATTGTGTCGATTTGAAATTAAATTAAATGAGATTTAATTTAATTTGTATTATCGTCATGAGCCTATTTGCATATGATGCTCATACATGCCCATTGTAAAAATATGTTAATGTATTCCCAAATGTACATATAGAGATTATGTTATTTTAAAAGGGATTGATTAATTAATTATTTATTCGTTTAATTAATTAATTAATGCCTTTTAATATATATATAAAGCTTCCTGCATGTGCATGAAGCACATGCATGAAACTTGGATGGTCTGCAACTGCTGACCATCATCCATGATGTTGTGCATGAGCAACCGCTCATGTTTGCAGATCGTCCCTCGGTCAACAACCGTTGCTGATTTAAGTTTATATATATTTTTTAATGCTTTTGGGAGATAATGAAGTGTTGCTAAAAATAGAGAGAAAAACAATGTGCGTGTTTGTGTGTGTGTTCTTGTTGTCTTCGAGATGCAAGAAGGAAAATGATTTTCTCTCATTTGGGCCGTGACTAAAACATCAAGGATACGACGGATTGTCTCCATGAGATTGCTAGCACGATCATAATGGTGATTATCTAAAAGTTCTCTCTTTCGTTCGATGTCTATTGTTGGTGTGTCAGAACTAGAGGTCCGACGCTTGTGGGACTCAAACTGTAGAACATTCGAACTGACTCATTTAAAGCGCGCTTCAAGAGGTAATTCGTTTTACTTCCTTTTATATTCAGATTTTTTGGTTAAAACGCACGAACAACACCTTCGGAGAATCATGTATAAAATATATGTTTGTTTCCGTTGTGTTTCTTTTGTTAATTTTTCCTATACACGATTTATGAATCCCAACAAGGTTTTATCTTTTTTGCATCTTCTTGCAAGATCTTCTGAATCTCTGGGTCTGTCAGCTAAAGCGTCTTAATTCTGACTTGCACTCCTGGCTTAATTCTAAGGGTGGCCATAAGATTGAAAAGGTGGCCTACCTCAAACTTGAAAATCGAATCTGGAGCTCTCTCGAATAAAACCCATTCCTTAAGTACCATCTGCGCTACCGAAGACTTTTGACTTAAAGCGTCCATGACATTATTTGCTTTCGCGAGGTGATACAAAATATCACAATCGTAGTCCTTTTGAAGTTCCATCGAGTGACGCTGTCTCATATTCAACTTCTTCTAAGAGAATAGATACTTAAGACTTTGATGGTCAGTGAAGATATGGAATCTTTCTCCACACAAATTGCTGCGAGTTCTAAGTCATGTGTCGGGTAATTTAGCTCGTGAGGTTTCAACTGACGGGACGTGTATGCAACAACCCTACCATGTTGCATCAGCTTGTAACACAGTCCTCTGAATGACGCATCACTATAGATCTCATATCCTCCAGGACCAGATAGAATGGTCAGCACAGGTGCGGTAGTCAACTTCTGCTTAAGCTCTTGGAAACTACACTCGCACTTGTCTGTCCATACAAATTTCTCTTCCTTCTTCAACAATCGAGTCAAAGGCGACGCCAAAGCTGAAAACCCTTCCACAAACCTTCTATAGTATCCTGCCAAACCCAAGAAACTTCTGATCTTTGTCACTATAGTCGATCTTGGCCAATTGATGATTACTTCAATCTTAGACGGGTTGACGGAGATTCCTTTGCCTGAAATCACGTGACCTAGAAAAACAACATGAGTCAACCAAAACTCGCACTTGCTAAACTTAGAATACATCTCATGGTTCCTCAGTGTCTGTAGTACCAATCTGAAATGCCCTTCATGCTCCTCTGGACTTCTTGAGTACACCGGGATGTCGTCAATGAACACGATCACAAATTGATCTGGATATTCTTCAAACACTCGGTTCATCAAATCCATAAAAGTAGCTAGAGTGTTCGTGAAACCAAACGGCATTACAGTGAACTCATAATGGCTGTATCGAGTATGAAATGCTGACTTCGGTATATCCTCATTTCTAATCCTCAACTGATGATATCCCGTCCTCAGGTCGATTTTAGAAAATATCGACGCTCCTTGCAACTGATCAAACAAGTCATTGATCCTCGAGAGTGGATACTTGTTCTTGATCATCACTTGATTAAGTTATCGATAGTCGATGCACAGATGCAATGAACGATCATTCTTCTTCACGAATAGAACTGGTGCTCCCCAAGGTGATGCATTGGGACATATGAATCCCTTATCCAATAACTCTTGCATTTGCACCTTTAGTTATTTTAACTTAGATAACGCCATCCGGTAAGGAGCCTTGGAAATTGGCTTTGTCCCAGGAGCTAACTCAATCACAAACTTTATCTCCCTTTCTGGCGGCAGACTTGACAATTCTTTCAGAAACACATCTGGAAATTCCTGAACCACTGTTATGTCTTCAATCTTCAGCTCCTCAACTGTCGTATCTACAATAGTTGCTAAGTAACCTTGGCAACCCCCTTCTAACAAATGGGTTGCCTCAAGCGACGGGATTAAGGCAATCAAGGGTCCTCCTCGACTCCCAATAAATTGAAACTTTCATCTGCCGATGGGTTAAACTGAATCACTTTACGATAATAGTCCATCTTAGCATATTGCTTAGTGAGTCAATCTATGCCAATTATCACATTGAAATCATACATGGCTAGGACTATCAAATCTATCCTCCCCTCTCGCTCACCAATCGCTAGCTTGCAACTAGGACAACCCACTGTAGCTAACACCTTATCCTTTAACAGTGTCGATATACTAATCACTGACTCTAACAACTCAGGAATCAATCCTACCAACTTAACATACTGCTGAGCTATAAATGAATGAGTAACTCCAGGGTCAAATAAAGCATAAGCAGTGTGGTCGTTCAACGATATCGTACCTGTGATCACATTAGGCGCATCCTTCACCTGTCCTCTAGTGATAGCATATGTCATTCCTTGAGCTGGAGGCCTGATCAGTCCACTTTGCTGTGCATTCAGTGGCACATATCCTCGATTCTGACCCATTGGTGGCGGTGGCAGAAATTGCGGTCCCATCTGTCTCATAGGACAATTCTTGGCCATGTGACCCTGCTGGCCACACTCAAAACAAGCACCCAGCCTAGAATGGCACGGGGCTGATCCATGTTGTCTTCCACAGAAATGACACACATTATTATGTCTTTGCACTGCCTTTCCCATTACACCCTTCCTGTTGGACGGAATTGGATTTCTCCCTCCAGTCATAGGTGTCTTCCCAAACTTGTTTCCATCCCTATTCGAACCAAACCGCGACCCAGATGCAGTGGCTTGTTCGTTCAGGTCTCTCTCTATCAACTGAGCCCGTTCATACAGGTTGTTGTAATCCTTCAAATTGAATGGCACCAATGGACTCCTTAACTCCTGTTTGAGCCCATCTCCGAACCTTCTAGCTCAGTCTATCGGATCTTCAACCAATCTAGGAGTGTACTGCGATAATTCAGTGAACTTTGCTTCATACTGATCCACGGTCATTGTACCTTGGTGGAGGCGCTAAAATTTAGCCATCTTCAGTTCTCTGGCATTGTCAGAGAAGTACTTGCCGTTGAAGACCTCAACAAAGGCATTGCACTTTGAGACCACACTTTTCGGGAACATTATACCTCTAGTGGCTCTCCACCAAGTACTTGCAATTCCCTAGAGCTAGTAAACTATAAGAACGACCTTCTCCACCTCAGTGTACATCAGCAGTGCAAAGGCCTTTTCCAATTCCTGGATCCAGAGGGTTGCGACCTCGAGATCTCCTCCCTCGGTGAACCTTGGCAGGTTCAATTTTAAAAACTGCTTGACGAGCTTATGCATGGGCCTCACAAAACCACATTCCCAGGTGGAATTTCGGTAGGTGTGACGGTAGGTACGACAATGGCTGCAGCATCAGCGGTGGCGTTGGCGGAAATTGTGGCAGTTGTGGTAGTGGCGGCTATAACAGTGGCTGAAGCAGTGGTGGCGGCAGCTTGATTCTGGGCCAGCTATCCCATCTATGCTCCCATAACTTCAAATGCCTACATGATCCCTTTAATCCTAGGATTACCAGGGGTTGATACCCTAGCACCAACTAGAGGTGGTACTACTCCACTAGCGCTAGCCTGAGTTGCAAGTCCGATGGTCTTATTACTATGAGTCCTATACTCCTGATCACTCATGCTACAAGATCTTTACAAAAACTTGATTTCCAATTCCAATACCAGATTAGAAATTGAGTGATCCCAACAAACAAATTACCAAACACCTATCACATGTATCTGTATAAAATAAATGTCATTCCTACTAACTATCTCAAGAATCCATTGCACCTTATCACTCCAACTATCAACCGGCTTTGATACGAAAATCGACGGGGATGTCATGCCTCGATCCTCGAGCGCGCGCCCATCCCTTGATGGTCGATTAAAATTGCGACTTCTTAGGATGAGTCGCCGACCCTTTTCATTTTATTGCACATGTGGAAGCGAATAACAAATCCCCTGATAGTAACCATCTCGGGATAGAAAAACAGGACAACAAATTCATAAACAAAACATTCTTTTATAAACTAATTGAGTCATATACAAGAGTCTATACCTAAAATATTTTAAAAGATTGACTCTAAAAAAGAAACGGTCCTATCTGACCTACACCTCAGATCTCCTCAGCTTGGCTTTAGGTCTTCCACCCTACGGTCCTGAAAAGTTAAGCTCACAATGGGGTGAGATATAAATCCCAGTGAGTTCACGCTCTAAACCCCGATTAGGAGGGTAATATGCCTAGAGGCGTCCTAACCACACAACCAAATAGCCAACGAGACTTATCTCGTCTTAGATCCTCCCTACAGGTTAGTATAATTCATATCATAGACAGCATGAAATCATGAGCAACAACCAGGCTCAATCAACTGGAGCGCCACACTCAAATTTCAAATAAGCACAAGGGTTTTGATTATATGGCCAAATCATTATGACACGTCCTAACTGTGTTACACAATTTTGTCCCATAATCCAACGTGTTCAACTCAATTAATCATGCGTTCCTAGTTTTGATCTCGGCTTATATCATGACCTACTCTCTATTCAGTGGTCTTCTAGCATAGCTAGGCATCATCCCACCCCATTGAGCATGGCAACGTCTCTACTAGACGGCTTTTTTGAAGGAGCATAGGTCCAGAATCTATTGCAATTGGCTTCCGTTGTCCAGGGGCATCCCATATAGGGGTAGCGTCCCACTTAATAGCTTAGGACGGGTTCTTTTAACCAACACACGACCATTCAATCTCGGCCCAGGACATCGTCCATTGCGCTCAAATACCTCAATTACAATGATGAACCTGGCCTATTTTCTTCATATTAGAAATACACGGTAAAATAGTCGTGTGTGAGTACACGGTGAACTTGACCCAGAAAAAGTGATATCCTCCAATTTAAAATCCCACTATTTTATATAGTATATAAAATCATTTTCGGTGTTAAAATCCAACACCCGGGATTTTCTGAATAAATATCGAAATTCACAAATTTTGGAATAAATGATCAAAATTCCAATTTGCACTCAATTTGCACAAATTAACACTCAATTGCAGAATTAACCACACCATTGCAATCAGCACGAAATTCCGGTCATCGGCTATTCCGGTCTAATTTCCAGAAAATATTTAATAATTAAATAATTACCAAAATTAATTAAATAATTCAATTTAAATACCAAAAATGCTAACTTAGGTCGGAAATGCCTAATTATATACCGAAACAGGCTTGTGTAATTTCCGAACCTATCTAAATAAATAATGCATCCTATCTAGCTCATAATTAATCTAATCTAACCACCTAACATGCATAATTAACTAATTAAATCATTAATCTAATTTAACTAACCACCTAATCCCTAATTAACTTAAACTAAACACCGTTTAAACATCATTAGCCTACTAAGTATAGTTTAGTGCATAAACTCACCGGTTTATCGCGAAAACAGGTTCACCGCGACGGTAGCGTGACGGCGGCCGAAACTCGAACTTTCGGTGGCGTCATTGGAGACTCGAGAGGGCTCAAAAAAGCCTTGCAAGCCCACAACGAACTGCTGGGCTTGATTCTAGACTTGTGTGGGATGAAGCTCATGGACTGGATTGAGCTTGATGAGGCTAAAGTTTATGGCTTCAAGTGGGTTGGGCCGTTTCGGAGAAATTCAGTAGAGATCAAAGGATGGTGGAGCAGTAGAAGTTGAGATGAAGACACACGGCTGTAGGGGAAATGGGACGAAGGAGAGAGACGAGTGTGGAACAACTTCGGTAGGGCTATCTTCAGATGGGTGGCAACGCGGTAGAAGTTGGAGTTAACAAACTGGTTGGAGTTGACTTCGGCGATGTGTGGTTTTCGATGGGGAAGTAGTTGGCTTCATTTATGGGGGACAGAGGTTGGTAAATGGCAACAAGAAAGGGAAAGGGAAGGATTCGGTCGATGATGGGGCTTCAGGGGAAGGTATGTTGACTTTTGGGGGGGGTTTTGGACGGCTGGCAGTTATAGAATTCGGTGAAGATGGCAGAGGCGGAGGGAGATAGAAGATGGTGGTAGATGTGTGCTGCTACGGAGGAGTTGAGCTGCTTCAAGGGGACAATTGAAAGAAAATAGAAATAGAAGGGAAATTAGGGGAGACGACGTGTGAAGGGAGAGACCAAAGAAGAGGGGCCGTGGTCTTGGCGTGCTGGAGAAGCTGCTAAAGGGGGAAGTCAACAAATTTTATTCATTCAATTAAATGCTTGGTCCCCCCTGCCCCCAAATACTTTCTTGAAAATTAATACCACAATTAATCAGTTTTGATGCCAAAATTGTAGCCTCCACCTAGGCTTTGAATTTCACAAAATAAGCTTCAATTTCTTCTGCAATTTCTCCAATTTGATGTCCAATCTTGTTGAAGAAAAAGCCCACACAATTTCTACAATTTTCTTTCACTAAGTAGCTCGGTTTGGAAGTCAAAAATCCATTCAATTTGCCCTATCTGAATTTTCGTTCTTTTCCAAATCGTCCGAATTGATTTTCCGTAAAAATCCCAGAATCGGCAAAAATTCTTCGAAGCATGAGTCGACATTCCTAAAATAAATCGTGACATGATAGAACTTTCAATTTCTGAAATCGGGCTCGAATTCGTAGTTAATTTCAATCTAGCGTGATTTTAGCGCGTCCTAATCTACTGGGTAGCTTTTAGGAATTTTTAACGCATTTGACCCTGTTGGAGAAAACTTCCTTGAGTGTTTTGAAGTTGACAAAATGTTTCCATTAGTCTAGTCTAAAGACTTGCAGACTCTTCCATCAAAGTTTGAAGACTCCGGATTGCCTAACTCAAGACTCAAAGTCTATCCTCATTGACGGTTTCTAGACCATCGAAGAAGGCTTATCCAGAACTGGATGTTTCATTAAGGAATTGACTTTATCGACTGGAAAAGATCTCTTGGTTGGATATAGCATGTCGGAATCCATTATTCAAATTAAGATTGATTCAGGGATTTTGGATTCGTTGATTGGCGAAGTATACTTGGAAGGTTCTACTTATGGAAACCTAGATCCTAATTGTATGGGCGAGCAGGATTGATGGTCTATCGTCATGTTCCTTAAATAGCTCGAAAATCTTCCTAATTGATTCTGTCCAACAGGTAGATTGGAAGAATTCATTTGGTAAGTGCCAACGGGTGTGATGGCATAAAGGAGTATATAAGGAAGACGTTCCAGTTGTTCAAGTGTGTGCGCGATAGAATAATTCAAAAGTCTGAAGCTCCTTGTTCTTAGTCAATTAAACTGTTGAGCGAAATCTTGTACACAAAAGAGAGTCTATATCTTTGAGAGACCTTGAGGAAGTGTAGCAGAGTCTCTACACTGTGAAATCAAGAAAGAACTTCACTGTAACAACTCTTTTGTTTCATAGTGAAATCTAGCAGGTGGGCTGTCAGTGCGGAAGAGTGGACGTAGGCTTGGATTAAGCTGAACCACTATAATCTCTGTGTTCATATCCGCTTCTCTACACTCTTTTACTTTGATCGTAACTCGTTTTTTTTACAAGAGATGAATTTCCTTTTCATAATCTATTGTTGATTAGTGCTGCACACTTATCACGTAAAATTGTTTTTACACCTATTCACCCCCCTCTAGGTGCTCATGCTAGCTTTCACAATTGGTATCAGAGCTTGTGTACTCACTTAAGTTGAAGTGTTCTACTTCAGAGTTAAAGATCCATGGCTAGTATGTTGGCTCTAGGACTGGTTGAAGGGAAAAGCAATACCATACCACTTTATTTTGATGGAATGGAATACAACATATGGAAAAACAAGATGAAGGCATTCCTAAGATCAAAGGATCCTCTAAAATGGGATGTGGTAGACAAATGAATCATTCCAAAAGCTGCACCAGTCTTAGAAAGAGGAAAAGAAGCCATTAAGTCTAGTGAAATGACTCAAGAAGAGATAACCAAGAGACAAGCTCTTGATGCAAAAGTAATTTATTCTTTATATTGTGCATTATCTCCTCCTAAATATAACAGAATATCTTCTTGTGAAACAGTTAAAGACGTCTGGGATAGATTACACATCACCTATGAAGGAACAGATTGAGTGAAAGAAACTAGAATCAATATTCTGCTCGGTTAATATGAAGCATTCAAAATGAAATCAGGAGAATCTATTATTGACATGTTTAGTCATTTTACATAAATCGTGAATGGTCTTGAATATCAAAGTCAACCAATTTCTGGACCCATGAAGGTAAACAATCTACTGCGTGGACTATCCAAGGATTGAAATCACATAAAGACCTCAAAAAGGGAGACACAAAGAATCATGCCACTCTCTGTTGACGAATTGGTTGGGACTCTTCAGTCTTATGAAGTGGAGCAAATCAACGAAGATGAAGATCCTAAAGGTAAGAAATCCATTACATTAAAATCTAATGATGATTATGATGTCACAGATTTTGAAGACGATATGGATAATGAAGAGCTCGCTCTCATGATAAGAAGATTCATAAAACTAAACAGAAAGGGGAGAAGATTCAATCCAAAGAAACAAAGTTTTCAAAAGCAACAGATTAAGTCAGTTGAGGATGATGAATCCAAAAAAGATATAGTCCGCTTTGAATGCAAGAAAAAGGTACACATCAGACCCAATTGTCCACTTCTGAAGAAAAAGAAAGGAAAAGTTGAGAAATATTGAAAGGCACTTAAAGCAGAAACTTGGAGTGATACAGAATGTGAGGAAAGTGATGATGATTATGCCAATATTTGTCTCATGGCACAATCAGACTCAGATTCAGACTCTAAGACAGACTCAGACACAGATAGTGAAATTGAGATAAGTAATTTGAAAATTCCTACTAAAGTTTCTAGATACATTGATGAATTGTGTCTTAGTCTCAAAACTTCTCTCAAAAGGATTTCTGAACTTAAAAGAGAAAACTCTGCTTTGAAGCAACATGAAAATGTTTGGAAAGAAAAGGTCAAAAGTTTAGACAAAAATATTACTACTTTGAAAGAAAATGTAGACAATCTTTCAAAAGAAAATGCACTCCTAAAAAATGATATTTCAAGTATTTCTAAAAGATTTTCTATAAGATTAGAGAAACTTGAAAAAATTCTTTCAGCACAAAGACCTTACTTCAAGAAATCAGGTTTAGGAATGATTGCTGAAACCATTCCTCTAATTGACTTTCCTAAAGTAAATGAAAGAATTAAGCAAAGACCTACAAGAGATGCTTACAAAAATCATTTCCAATTTTTTTTTGTAAAACCAGTAGATCGCAGTGCTCTTAAATGTTCTAAGTGCAATAGCTCAGATCATTTTGAGAAAGAATGTCCTATGGTTTGGAAACCTGTTAAGAAGGTATGGACAAAGACCGCATATTATACTATCACAAATGGACCCAAGAAAATATGGGTACCAAAGAAAACTTGAGTTTCTTTTCTAAATACAGGTCACTATCAAGAAAAAGGTTAAATGGTACTTGGATAGTGGATGCTCAAGACATATGACATGAAACTCAAATTTCTTCATAAAACTTGTTCAAGTTAATGGTAGAAAAGTTTCATTTGGAGGAAACAACAAAGGAAGAATTGTGGGATACGGAACTATAAAGATTGGAAGCCTCACGATCAGTAATATTTCCTTAGTGGAAGGACTCAACTACAACTTGCTAAGTATCAGTCAGCTGTGCGACACTAGTTTCAAAATCAATTTTCAAGAGGGAATATGTTTAGTAACCAGTAAAGACTCCTCTCAGTCTTTCACGGGTCGAAGACATGGAAATATCTACCTCTTGGATGTCAAATCAGATGAAACCCAATGTCTAATCTCAATTCAAGAAGAAGCAAACTTATGGCACAGAAAACTTGGGCACATCAACATGAAGCAAATAGCCAAAATTTCAGCAAAGAAACTTGTTCGTGGTTTACCCAACCTGTCATATCAAAAGTCTGATCTATGCACACCATGCATGTTAGGAAAATAGGTAAGGAACTCATTCAAATCAATAAATCAAGTTTCCACTAATTGTGTACTGCAGCTTCTGCATATGAATCTCTTTGGACCAACCAGAACTCAGAGCATTGGAGGTAAGAAATATTGCCTAGTAATTGTGGATGACTACTCACGATTCACTTGGGTATATTTCCTAGCAAGTAAGTCTAAAACCTTTTCTTATTTTAAAAAGTTTGCTAAAAGGTCCAAAATGAGAAATGATATGTTATTTCAAGTATACGGATAGACGATGGAGGCGAATTTGAAAATCAAGACTTTACAAAATTCTGTGATGAATCTGGTTTTCAGCATGTGTTCTCTTCACAATATACTCTAGAGCAAAATGGAGTTGTGAAAAGAAAGAATAGGTCGCTTCAAGAAATGGCTAGAACTCTTTTAATTGAAAGTAACATCTCTTCTCGTTTTTGGGCTGAAGCAGTTTCTACAACGTGCTATATTATTTATAGAGTCTTTCTAAGGCCTATTCTGGAGAAAACTCCCTATGAGTTATTCAAAGGAAAGAAGCCCATTGTTTCATATTTTCATGTGTTTGGATGTAAATGTTTTATATTGAAAAATGCAAATGATCGAGTTGGTAAGTTTAAAGAAAAATCAAATGAAGGTATTTTCCTTGGATATTCTATCACAAGCAAAGTTTACAGAGTTTACAACAAGAAGACTCAATCTGTGGATGAATCAATGAATGTCAAATTTCAAGACTTTATGCAAAATCAATCGATTTATACTCATCTTGAAGAATCCGAACCTGCTCTAAACTCTACAAAGTCTAAATCTCCAGAAGCAGCTAAATCTTCAAAAGACGAGCAACAAATGATCGTCGAAGATTCAAATGAGAAAAATGATCAACAATCTGACAAATCAACTAGCAATTGGAAGCATAAGTCCAGTCATCCCAAAGATTTCATCACTGGTAATATTAATGAAGGAATTCACACAAGATCCAAAAGGTACGAAGAGTCTAGTGCTGTGGCTCTTATTTCTGAAATAGAACCCAAGAGCATAGAAGAAGCTTTAACTGATGAAAGTTGGATTAAAGCTATGCAAGAAGAACTTAGGCAATTTAGCATTAATGATGTCTGGGAATTGACTCCTAAACCGAAATGTAAGTCTATCATTGGAGCTAAATGGGTTTTCAGGAACAAGATGAACGAGAAATGAAAAGTTGTAAGAAACAAAACAAGACTCGTGGCCAAGAGATATACGTAAGAAGAAGGGATAGATTATGATGAGACTTACGCACTAGTAGTAAGGTTAGAAGCAATTAGATTATTACTTGCTTTTGCTTGTTATAAGAATTTCAGGTTATTCCAAATGAACGTCAAAAGTACTTTCCTAAATTGATTTATCTAAGAGGAAGTCTATGTGGAACAATCACCCGGTTTTGAAGACCCAAGAAAACCAGACTCTGTATTTAGACTAAAAAAGGCTCTATATGGCTTAAAGCAAGCACATCGAGCTTGGTAGAGCTTGGTACGACAAACTAAGTAAGTTCTTAATTCAAAATGGTTTTGTCAAAGGTAAAGTATATACTACATTGTTTATCAAAAGAGATAGCAAAAGTTTTCTACTTATTCAAATTTATGTTGATAATATTATTTTTGGATCTTCTAATGAAAGTCTGTGCAAGAAATTCTCTAAGTCTATGCAGGATGAATTTGAAATGAGCATGATGGGTGAACTAACCTTCTTTCTCGGGCTTCAAGTGAAACAATTGAAGGAAGGAATCTTTATTCATCAAGAAAAATATGCTAAAGAACTTGTCAATAAGTTTGGACTAGAAAATTGCAAAAAGATTGACATACCAATGTTAAGTTCTTTGAAGATGGACAAGGATGAAGAAGGAAAGAAAGTTGACTAGAAGCTATACAGGAGTATCATTGGTTCACTTCTTTATCTAACTGCTTCTAGACCTAACATTTTGTTTAGTATTTGTAATTGTGCCAGATTTCAATCAGACCCTAAAGAATCTCATTTAAGTGCTGCAAAGAGTATTATTAAATACATTGCCTCAACTTCAAACTTGGGTCTCTGGTATCCTAAAGAAGAAGACTTCACTCTTCTTAGATACTTAGACGCAGACCTAGCCGGTTTTAGAGTTGATAGAAAGAGCACATCGGGCACCTATCAACTACTTGGAAGTAGGACAATATCTTGGTTTTCAAGGAAGCAAAGTACAGTAACTTTTTCTACGGCAAAAATAGAGTATGTAGCTCTTGGAAGTTGTTCACAAATTATGTGGATAAAACAACAGTTAAGAGACTTTAGAATTGAATATTCATGCACTGAAATCAAATGTGACAACACCAGCGCAATCAATCTCACCAAGAATCCGATTCTTCACTTAAGAGCAAAACATATAAAGATTCGACATTATTTCATTAGAGATCATATTCAAAATGGAGAAGTTTCGATTTAGTTTATTGACTCAAAGAATCAACTGACAAATATATTTACAAAGCCTTTGGAGAAAAATCAATTTGAAGTTATTCGTTCCAGACTAAATATCTTAAAGTCTGAAGAAGTTCAGAGTTAGGACTGAAAGTCTAAAGGCACTCAGACTCAGACAATCAAGATCTACGACTATAAATTATTTCTATTTTAGAAAATTATTTCTCGGACCAAATCTTGAAAAGGTATGATCATCTATCCAAAATTAATTGGTGTTATTTTCCCAATTTTTCGTGATTAGTGCAATCATTCCTTTTCGAAAAAGAAGTTATTTTTGAAATGACAGTTATCTAATTTTTGAAAAGGCAGTTATTTTTTTTTTTAAAAAGGCATATTTATATTTCCTTTTTACGGCGTTCCGTATGCCTTACTTCGACAGCCTTATATACTGTCGGTTCTTCTTCATTTTACTCACAAAAACTCTAAGAGAGAACCAATCTTCCACTTCTATCTTCTTTTCTTGTTTAATCCTCGAAAAGTTTTCATCTTTCTTGGGAAACAAGCTTAGAATCTCTCAAAGACTATGAAAGATGTCGTCTCAAAGAAAGTCTTCAAGGATCGTGAATAGGGGACCACAGTAAATGCATGAGGGGCCTACGCACTTTGATCTCATTGAGAAAGAAGAATCTCCTAGACAGCAGCAGAGCCCACAACATTCTCAGCAGCGTCCATCTCCTCCATCTAGACCCCAGGATGCTGCACATCGAGAAGAGGAAGAAATCATAGAAGATGCAGAACCCGTAAGAACTCTTAAGCCTGCCTTTACCTATAAGCTTTATCATGCTTTGAAGAGGAGTGGTACTCCGTTGAACTACATTGATGAATTTATAAAAGACAAAGGATTTAGAAATGAAACTTTCTTTTTACGCACAATGGAACGATTGAGAATTGCCCCTGCTGGATCGGCGGAAGAGGCATTGGCAAATATCCCAAGCGATCCACGTGTTGGAGAGCTGAGTCAACCAAATGGGAATGAAGATGATAGAATGTACAGTCAGTTTAGACCTAGAATGGGTGTTGCAGCAAAAATCCGAAGCAAAATGACAGATTTATTTCGATCGGAGGAATACAAGCAATTGCACTCTAAGTTGCTGAAGCAAGAGGTGATAAACCCTAGAAGGGTGGACTTTGATTTTCTTGATTCTATGAATATCAATCTGCGGGAAAAATTCAGTCTTCTTCAACTCGAACAGTTTTGTTCTGAAACTACAGAAGCTCATGCTGAACTTATTGCTTACTTTTATTCAAATCTCAGTTTCTTGGATGCGAATAGGTTCTCTTTTAGTGTTCGAGATCAGGACTATGTGGTTGACATGAATACATTGGCTGATGTGATTGGGGTTGAAAGAGGGAGATATCAACCTATCAGTGTGTCTATTAGTCGTGCAACGTTGGAGCTTGTTCAAGATAGAAGGACGGAAGGAAAGATTTCCTATTTGAGGATGAATGCGTCCAATATTTTGCTTCACAAGATTGTGATTAACTGCCTCAGACCAAAATCAACTTCAAAGATCGACGTTTCAAAATCGGAGGCAAAGTTGATGTACGCCATCAATGCTGGTAAAAAGTTCTCTCTTCCTCACACTATTATGTTCCACATGTACAGAGTAGTGGTGAAGAACAAGGGTCAACTTCCTTACCCAGCTCTTGTGACCAGGTTATTCAGACATTTGAACGTTCAGCCTCCCCGTACTCTTTGTGTTCGAACGTGCGATCAAATGGTGGTGGGACTGAAAATGGTCTCTAAAATGCATCTGAAGGAACTCAACAAGGTGTTGGAGCAATTTAAGGAGAAAACCCCTGTCAAGACTCATTCCAGTATCTTCGACTGCAAAGAGGAAAAGGAAGGAGCCCATGATTGCTCCATCCAAGAAAAGAAGAGCACTCATCATTGAGGATGAAGAGGATAATGATGATATCACCATTTCTGCAATGGCATTGAAGAACTTGAGTCGTTCTGTTCCAGAATCAACAGAGAGACAAGAAAAAGACACGGATGAGATAGAACAGAGGACTGGAGAGAGAGAAGATTTGGAGAAAGAAGCAGGGGAGAGAGATGCAGAGGAGGATAGAATTAAAGAAGAAGAAAAAGAGGAGAGAGGAGATCAAGCGAAAACAGAGCATGAGGAACACTTTTCTCCACCTGAAGGCATGGAAATTTGGGGAGATCCTAAGAAAAGAGGAACGTCCTCATTCCCTGCCACCAGTGAAGGAGTAACCTGCTCTCCAGCAGATCCAAAGGACATCTATGCATCTTAATTTCCTGAGGAGGGACATGATGTTTCATCGCCCAATTTGCGTGACCATGCTGATTTGCCATCATCTGCCTATACTCCGTCTGATTATGTAGAAGCCAGTACTCAGACTGATAATTTAGCAGACTTTCGCAGACTACTTGATGTTCTTTTGGAGATGATAGGTCAAATCTATGCTCTGGGATACGAAATTCAGAACTTACAGAATGCAGGTCAAGCTTCTTCGGTTTCTTTGAATGATCAAATCCATGCCCTTACTCTTCAAGTTCAAGCAAATGCCAAGGGTGAAGATGTGGCGCAACTAAAGGAGGACTTGAAAAAGCTGGAAGGCATTGTCCAGTCAATGGGAGATTTCCAGCTTGTTCGAGTTCGCAAGCAATCTTAATTCCATTCTCTTTTCATCTCTACCTTTTTAATGATAATAAAAAGGGGGAGAGATATGGTGCATATTTGATTTTGAACTTTGAATTCACTTTTTGAACTTTTGTGTCGATTATGTTTGATTGACTTGACTTTTGTGTTTGGCTATTTGGATTTGAACTGGATTTGGATTTGACTGTTTGAACATTTGTTTATCTCATGGCTTTGTTCATTTATAGAACTAACCTACTTTCTGTGGATGCAGATTCTTGTGTTATTTTTACTAAGCCATTTATCTTTGTGAGATATCCATATTTGTTTGAGTAGTGTTTTACAGGTCAAAGTTTTGTCACCATCAAAAAGGGGGAGATTGTTGTAGAAAACTTCCTTGAGTGTTTTGAAGTTGAAAAAACGTTTCTATCAATCTAGTCTGAAGACTTGTAGACTCTTCCATCAAAGTCTGAAGACTCCAAACTGCCAGACTCAAGACTCAAAGTCTATCCTCATTGATAGTTTCTAGATCGTCGAAGAAGGCTTATCCAGAATTGGATGTTTCGTTAAGGAATTGACTTTATCGACTGGAAAAGATCTCTTGGCTGGATATAGCATGTCGAAATCCATTATTCAAATCAAGATTGATTCGAGGATTTTGGATCAATTGATTGGCGAAGTATACTTGGAAGGTTCCATTTATGGAAACCTAGATCCTGATTGTATGGGCGAGCAGGATTGATGGGCTACCGTCATGTTCCTTAAATAGCTCGAAAATCTTCCTAATTAATTATGTCCAACGGGTAGATTGGAATAATTCCTTTGGTAAGTGCCAATGGGTGTGATGGCATAAAGGAGTATATAAGGAAGACGTTCCAGTTGTTCAAGTGTGTGCGCGATAAAAGAATTCAAAAGTCTAAAGCTCCTTGTTCTTAGTCAATTAAACTGTTGAGCGAAATCTTGTACACAAAAGAGAGTCTATATCTTTGAGAGACCTTGAGGAAGTGTAGCAGAGTCTCTACACTGTGAAATCAAGGAAGAACTTCACTGTAACAACTCTTTTGTTTCATAGTGAAATCCAGCCGGTGGGCTGTTAGTGCGGAAGAGTGGATGTAGGAGGATTAAGCTGAACCACTATAATCTTTGTGTTCATATTCTCTTCTCTACGCTCTTTTACTTTGATCGTAACTCGTTTTGTTTACAAGAGACGAATTTCCTTTTCATAATCTATTGTTGATTAGTGCTGCATACTTATCTCGTAAAATTGTTTTTACATTTATTCACCCCCCCTCTAGGTGCTTATACTAGCTTTCACAGACCCGTGGTCAATTATTTTCGAGCCACATTGTACATCTTCGACACATTGGTGACCCTTGATTGTCGTGAAAATCTCAAGGTTTCAAATAATGACACAGGGTACGAAAATGACAGAAAATTCAATCTAGTGCTGTTCAACATAATTTTTACAATTAGGTGGGATCACCCACATACTAATCACATACCTCTATCGAATCGACCTATCTCCCGATCTCTGATCAATTTTGATGGTGCCGTAATGACCATTGCAAATTAGTACGGTCGAGTAGTCGATTTCTGGCCGAATTTTCAAGTTTATTACATTTAGATTCCTTAACGGCTTTACCTGATAGACTAGTTAACTCGTGAGCGGCCAACTCAGAGAAAAAATGCTATAGGCATGTCAATAAAAAGCCCATTTTATCTCATCAAAATCAGATTTGAAAATCAGGATGTCACATAAAATATATCCGATAAAAATAATCGTCTGTGGGTACATGGTTGGCCAGAGCCAAAAATATAATATATTTCTTTTAGAAAATCCCACCATTTAAAATAGTCCATGAAGATATTTTTGGCGTTGTAAACCGACTCCCGGTTATTTCTAATTAAATACCGAAAATTACAATCATCACTCAATTCGCACAAATTAGCATTCAATTAAATAAACCAAGCACACCATTACAATCAACATGAAATTCCGGTCATCTACTATCCCGGGCTAATTTGTGAAAAATAATAAATAATTATATAAATACCAAAAATAATTGAATAAATATAATTAATTACCGAAAATAGAAACTTAGGTCAAAAATGCGTAATTAAATACCAAAACAGGCCCGGAAAATTTCTGAACCAATCTAGATAAACAATACAACTTATCTAGTCTCTAATTATGCTACTTTAACCACTTAACATGCATAAACAAATTATTCAATCACTAATCCGTTTTACCTAACCGCTTAAACCATACTTAGCCTAAACTAATCAACCCTTAAGCATCATTAACTCCCTAAGCAGAGTTTAGCAAGTAAACTCACCAGTTTAGTGATCCGGTGAGTCCACGGTGACAGTGACACAATGGCGGTTGAAACTCGAGCTTACGGCGGTACCAAATTAGGCTTGGACAAGGCCAAAAATGCCCACGACATCTACAATTGGGTTGCTCGATTCTGGATTGGGGGCTCATCGTGCGGGGAAGATGGCGTAGAGGTCAAGCAGGGCTGAGGTGGCTGAGGAGTTGGACTTGGTGAGCTGTGTCGCTGGCCGAACAACGAAACAAGAAGGGGGTGCGTTCGTCAACGTCAGGGGGAGCTTCACTGGTGGTTGATTCGGTGGAGAGTTGCATATGCCGCTACTCGGCAGAGATCAATGGAGAGAAGATGGGGGAAAGTGGGATGGTGATGTTGAGGACGTGAGGTAGTGAGAAATGGATGGTGGACTTCTGGTAATGGACTACTTCGGTGGCGCGAGGAGGGCGGTGGATTCAGCTAGTGGACGTCAACAACAGGAGATGGAATTGTCTCGGTGGAGAGGAGTCAACGTTGGGCTTCATTGGGTTGACTCGGTGGGGCTGGAAGACACAAGGATGGAAGTTGGGCTATCGGTGGGGACGCGCGGCAAAAGCCGGGGAAATCGGTGGAGATGGTGTTGGAGTAATGTTTTGCAGGTCAAAGTTATCCAAATCTGCAAGAAAGTTTTGTCACCATCAAAAAGGGGGAGATTGTTGGAGAAATCTTTCTGGAATATTTTGAAGTTGACAAAACGTTTCCATCAGTCTAGTCTGAAGATTTGCAGACTCTACTATTTAAAGTCTAAAGACCTCCGAACTGCCAGACTCAAGACTCAAAGTCTATCCTCATTGACAGCTTCTAGTTTGTCGAAGAAGGTCTATCCAAGACTGGATGTTTCATTAAGGATTTGATCTTATCGACTGACGAAGATCTCTTGGCTGGATATGACATAACGGATTCCTTTATTCGAATCAAGATTGATTAAGGATCCAATGATTGGCGAAGTATACTTGGAAGGTTCTACTTATGGAAACCGAGATCCTGATTGTATGGGTGAGCAGGATTGATGGGCTATCGACATGTTCCTTTAATAGCTCGAATGATCTTCCTAATTGATTTTGTCCAACGAGAAGATTGGAAGAATTCCTTTGGTAAGTGCCAACGGGTATGATGGCATAAAGAAGTATATAAGGAAGACGTTCCAGTTGTTCGAGTGTGTGCACGATAGAAGAATTCTAAAACCTGAAACTCCTTGTTCTTAGTCAATTCATTTAGTAAGAAAAATCTTGTTCGCAAAAGAGAGTCTATATTTTGAGATACCTTGAGGAAGTGTGGTAGAATATTTACACTGTGGAATTAAGGGAAAGCATTGCTGTAACATCTCTTTTGTTCATAGTGAAATCTAGCCAGTGGGCTGTCAGTGCGGAAGAGTGGACGTAGGCTTGGAATGAGCCGAACCACTATAAACCTTGTGTTCAATTTTCTCTTCCCTACTCTCTGCTTTACTTTGATCATAATTCGTTTTGTTAAAGAAGAACTTCATTTATATTGTCTGACTAGTATTGCTCTCTTATCTCGAGAAATTGTTTTTACACCTATTTATCCCTCTCTAGGTGCTTATACTAGCTATATCAATTGGTATCAGAGCCTGTGTACTCACTTTGATTGAAGTGTTTTACTTCAGAGTTAAAGATCTATGGCTAGTATGTTAGCTCCAGGGCTGATGGAAGGGCAAAGCAATACCAGACCACCTTACTTTGATGGAAATGATTACAACATCTGGAAAAACAAGATGAAAGCGTTCCTAAGATCAAAGGATCCTCTGGAATTGGATGTTGTAGAAAAAGGAATCACTCCTAAAGCTGCACCTGTCTCAGAGAGAGGAAAAGAAGCTGTTGAGTCCAGTGAAATAACTCAGGAAGAGATAATCAAGAGACAAGCTCTTGATGCAAAAGCAATTTATTTTTTATATTGTACTTTGTCACCTACTGAATATAACAGAATATCTTCTTGTGTTATAGCAAAAGAAGTCTGGGATAGATTACATATTACCTATGAAGGAACTGATCGAGTGAAAGAGACCAGAATCAACATTCTCCTCGGTCAATACGAAGCCTTCAAAATGAAATCAGGAAAATCTATAACTGACATGTTTAGTCGTTTTACAGAAATCGTGAATGGTCTTGAAAATCAAGGTCAACCAATTTCTGATCCTATGAAGGTAAACAAGCTACTGCATGGACTCTCCAAGGATTGGAATCACATAAAGACCTCAATAAGAGAGACACAAAGAATCATGCCACTATCTGTCGATGAGTTGGTTGGAACTCTTCAGTCTTATGAAGTAGAATGAATCAATGAAGACGAAGATCCTAAAGGTAAGAAATTCATTGCATTAAAATCCAATGATGATTCTGATGTTACAGATTCTGAAGACGATATGGATGATGAGGAGCTTACTCTCATGATAAGAAGATTCAGAAAGCTGAACAGAAAAGGAAGAAGATTCAATCCAAAGAAACAGAGTTTTCAAAAGCAACAGACTAAGTCTGTTGATGATGATGAATCAAACAAAGATGTAGTCTGCTTTGAATGTAAGAAAAAGGGACACATCAGACCCAACTGTCCTCTTCTGAGGAAGAAGAAAGGAAAAGCTGAAAAGTATCAAAAGACTCTTAAAGCAGAGACCTGGAGTGATACATAGTGTAAAGAAAGTGATGATGATTATGCCAATATATGTTTGATGGCACAATCGGATTCAAATTCAAACTCCGAGATAGACTCAGATTTCAACAGTGAATTTGAGGTGAGTAACTTCAAAATCTCTATTAAAGTTTCTAAATACATTGATGAGTTGTGTTTTAGTCTTAAGACTTCTCTTAAAAGGATTTCTGAACTCAAAAAGGAAAATTCTGCACTGAAACAACAAGAAAATGTTTTGAAAGAAAATATTAAATGTTTAAACATGAATGTTTCTACTCTTAAAGAAAGCAAAGATAATCTTTTAAAAGAAAATGCATTTTTAAAAATTGACATATCAAATATTTCAAAAAGATTTTCAATAGGATCTGAGAAACTTGAGAAAATTCTTTCAGTACAAAGACCTTATTTCAATAAATCTGGCTTAAGAATGACAGCAGAAACCATTCCTTTAATTGATTTTCCTAAAGTTAAGGAAAGAATTAAGCAAAGACCCATAAGAGATGCTTACAAAAATCATTTCAAAAAGGTTTTTGTAAAACTAGTAGGTCGAAATGCTCTCAGATGTTCATAGTGCAATAGTGTAGATTATTTTCAAAAGGAATGTCCTATGGTTTGGAAACATGTTAAGAAAGTATGGGCAAAAACTGCATATCATACTAACACCAATGGACCCAAGAAAATATGGGTACCAAAGAAAGTTTGAGTCTCTTTTTTAAATGCAAGTCACTATAAAAAAAAAAAGGAAGGTAAAATGGTATCTGGATAGTGGATGCTCAAGACATATGACAGGAGATTCAAATTGCTTCATAAAACTCGTTCAAGTAAATGGTGGAAAAGTCTCATTTGGAGGAAATAGCAAATGAAGAATTGTGGGATTTGGAACTGTACATATTGGAAACCTTACAATAAGCAATGTTTCCCTTGTGGAAGGACTTAACTACAATCTGCTCAGCATCAGTCAGCTGTGTGATACTGGTTTCAAAATCAACTTTCAAGAGGGAATATGTTCAGGAACTAGTAAAGATTCTACACAGTCATTCATGGGTCGAAGACATGGAAATATCTACCTCTTGGATGTGAAACTAGATGAATCGCAATGCCTAATCTCAATTCAAGACGAAGCGAGCTTATGGCACAGGAAGCTTGGGCACATCAATATGAAGCAGATAGCCAAAATTTCAGTAAAGAAGCTTGTTCGTGGTTTACCCAATTTATCATACCAAAAGTCTGATCTATGTACACCATGCGTATTGGGAAAACAGGTAAGAAATTCCTTTAAACCAATAAATCAAGTTTCCACTAATCGTGTACCGCAGCTTCTGCATATGGATCTCTTTGGACCAACCAGAACTCAGAGCATTGGAGGTAAGAAATATTGCCTAGTAATTGTGGATGACTACTCATGATTTACTTGGGTATATTTCCTGGCAAGTAAGTTTGAAACCTTCTCTTACTTTGAAAAGTTTGCTAAAAAGGTTCAAAATGAAAAATGATATGTTATCTCAAGTATAAGAACAAACCATGGAGGCAAATTTGAAAATTAAGATTTTACAAAATTCTGTGATGAATCTGGTTTTCAGCATGTGTTCTCCTCTCCATATACTCCAGAGCAAAATGGAGTTGTGGAAAGAGAGAATAGATCGCTTCAAGAAATGGCTAGAACTCTTACAATTGAAAGTAACATCTCTTCACGATTTTGGGCTGAAGCAGTTTCAATAGCATGTTATATTATCAATAGAGTTTTTCTAAGGCCTATTTTGGAAAAAACCACCTATGAGTTATTCAATGGAAAGAAGCCTATTGTTTCATATTTTCATATGTTTGGATGCAAATGCTTTATATTGAAAAATGCAAATGATCGAGTTGGTAAGTTTGAAGAAAAATCAGACGAAGGCATCTTCCTTGGATATTCTACCTCAAGCAAAGCCTACAGAGTCTATAACAAGAAGACTCAATATGTGGAGGAATCAATGAATGTAAAATTCCAGGATTCTATACAAAATGAATCTATTCAGACTCATCTTGAAGAATCTGAACCTGCTCCAGACTCTACAAAGTCTAAATCTCAAGAAGCAGCTCAAACTCTGAAAGACTAGTAACAAGTGGTTATTGAAGATTCAAATGAAGGAAGTGATCATCAACCTGACAAATCAACCAGTAACTTGAAGCATAAGTCAAGTCATCCCAAAGATCTTATTATTGGCGATATTAATGAAGGAATTCGCACAAGATCCAAAAGGCGCGAAGAGTCTAGTGCTGTGGCTCTTATTTCTGAAATAGAACCCAAAAGCATAGAAGAAGCTTTATCTGATGAAAGCTGGATTGAAGCTATGCAAGAAGAACTCAAACAATTCAGCATTAATGATGTCTGGGAGTTGACTCCTAAACCAAAAGGTAAATCTATCATTGGAGCTAAATGGGTTTTCAAGAACAAGATGAACGAGAAAGGAAAAGTCGTAAGAAACAAAACAAGACTCGTGGCCAAGGGATATACGCAAGAAGAAGGGATAGATTATGACGAGACTTACGCACCAGTAGCAAGGTTAGAAGCAATTCGATTATTACTTGCTTTTGCTTGCTATAAGAATTTTAGGTTATTCCAAATGGACGTCAAAAGTGCTTTCTTGAATGGATTTATCCATGAGGAAGTCTATGTGGAACAACCACCTGGGTTTGAAGACCCAAGGAAACCAAACTTAGTATTCAGACTGAAAAATGCCTTGTATGGTTTAAAACAAGCACCTCGAGCTTGGTACGACAGGCTGAGTAAGTTTTTAATTCAAAACGGTTTTGTCAAAGGTAAAGTAGACATTGCTCTGTTTATCAAAAGAGAAAGCAAAAGTTTTCTGCTTGTTCAAATATATGTTGATATTATTTTTGGATCCTCTAATAAAAGTTTGTGCAAGAAATTCTCTAAGTTTATGCAGGATGAATTTGAAATGAGCATGATGGGTGAACTAACCTTCTTTCTTGGACTTCAAGTGAAACAATTAAAGGAAGGGACTTTTATCCATCAAGAAAATTATGCTAATGATCTTGTCAAAAAGTTTGGACTGGAAAATTGCAAAAAGACTGATATACCAATGTCAAGTTCTTTGAAGATAGACAAAGATGAAGGAGGAAAGAAAGTTGACCAGAAGCTATACAGGAGTATCATTGGTTCACTTCTTTATCTTACTGCTTTTAGACCTGATATTTTGTTTAGTGTTTGCATTTGTGCTAGATTTCAAGCAGACCCTAAAGAATCTCATCTAAGTGCTGCAAAGCGTATTATCAAATACATTGCTTCGACTTCGAGCCTCGGTCTTTGGTATCCTAAAAAGGGAGACTTTACTCTTCTTAGATACTCAGATGCAGATCTAGCCGGTTGCAGAGTTGATAGAAAGAGCACCTCGGGTACCTGTCAACTACTTGGAAGCAAGACAGTGTCTTGGTTTTCAAGAAAAACAAAATACAATAGCTCTTTCTATAGCAAAAGCAAAGTATGTAGCTCTCGGAAGTTGTTGTTCACAAATTCTGTGGATAAAACAACAACTAAGAGACTTTGGAATTGAGGATTCATGCACGGAGATTAACTATGACAACACCAGCGCAATCAATCTTACCAAAAATCTAATTCTTCACTCAAGAGCAAAACATATAGAGATTCGACATCACTTTATTAGAGATCATGTTCAAAATAGAGAAATTTCGATTTAGTTTGTTGACTCAAAGAACCAACTGGCGGATATATTCACAAAGCCTTTGGAGAAAAATCAATTTAAAATCATCCGTTCCAGACTCAACATCTTGAAGCTTGATGAAGTTAAAGTCTAGAGACTCTCAGACTCAGACAATCAAGATTCTTGACTATAAGTTATTTTATTTTCTCTCATATTAAATCTCGGAAAGGCACGATCATCTATCTATAATTGATTTTTGCTATCTTCAATTTCCATGACAAGTGCAAGTTTTCCTTTTCAAAAGGAGTTAATTTTTCTTTAAAATAGCAGTTATCTATTTTTGAAAAAGGCAGTTATTTTTAAAGAGGCATCTTTTACTTTCCTTTACGACGTTTGGTATTCCCCTCTTCGACTGACCTATATACAGTCGGTTCCTCTTCGTTTAAAAACCCTAAAAAGCATCGATCTTCCTTTCCTGTCTTTTTCCCTCGTTTAATCTTCGAAAAGTTGTCATATTTCTTGGGAAAGTCAAGTTTGGAATCTTTCAAAAAACTGTGAAAGATGTCGTCTTCAAGAAAGTCTTCAAGGATTGCAAGCAGGGGACCGCAGAGAATGAGTGAGGGGCCTACTCACTTTGATCTCATCGAGGAAGAGGAATCTCCTAGTCAACAACAGAGCCCACAACATTCTCAGCAGCGTCATTCTCCACCAACTAGTCCACAGGGTGTTGGTCATCGAGAAGAGGAAGAAATCGTTGAAGGCGCAGATCCTGTAAGAACTCAAAAGCCCTCTTTTATTTATAAGCTTTACCGTGCTTTAAAGAGGACCGGTACTCCATTAAATTACATCGATGAGTTTCTTAAGGACAAGGGGTATGGTAATGAGTACATCTTTTTGCGAAATATGGAGCATTTGGGAATTGCTCCTAAGGTGTTGGCAGAAGAAACTCTTGCAAATATTCCAAGTGATCCGCGTGTTGGAGGACTAAATCGGATAGATGGAAATGATGATGACAAATTGTACAGCCAATTTCAACCGAGAATGGGTGTTGCGGCAAAAATTCGGGGAAAAAGGACAGACTTGTTTCGATCGAAGGAACAGAAGGATATATACTCCAAATTGTTGAAGCGTGGGGTGATAAACCCGAGGAGTGTGGATTTTGATTTCCTTGATGCTATGAACGTCAATTTGAGGGAAAAGTTCAGTCTTCTTCAACTTGAGCAGTTTTGTTCCGACACTACAGAAGCCTATGCTGAACTAACTGCATATTTCTATTCGAATCTTAATTTCTTGGATGCAAATAGAATCTCTTTTAGTGTCCAAAATCAGGATTTTGTGGTGGATGTAGATATGATGGCTGATGTGATTGGGGTTGAGAGAGGGAGATATCAACCCATTAATGTCTCTATTGCTCGTGTCACATTGGAACTTGTCAAGGATAGAAGGACAGAGGGAAGGATTTCCTACTTAAGGATGCGTGCGTTCAACATTCTACTTCACAAGATTGTGATTAATTGCCTCAAACCGAAGTCTACTTCAAAGACTGATGTTTTAAACTCAGAGGCAAAGCTGATGTACGCCATCAATGTTGGGAAAAAGTTTTCTCTTCCTCACACTATTTTGTTCCACATGTATAGAGTAGTGGTGAAGGACAAGGGTCAACTTCCTTATCCAGCTCTTGTTTCCAAGTTATTCAGACATTTGAATATTCAGCCTCCACAAATTTTCTGTGTTCGATCGTGTGATAAAATGATGGTAGGACTGAAAATGGTGTCCAAAATGCGTCTGAAAGAACTTAACAAGGCGTTGGAGAAATTCAAGGAGACAACCCCTCCTAAGCCTCATCAAGTCTCTTCGGCAGCAAAAAGAAAAGGGAAGGAGCCCATGGTTGCTCCATCCAAAAAGAGAAGAGCTCTCATCATTGAGGATGAAGATGATGAGGATGACCTCACCATTTCTGCTATGGCATTGAAGAACCTGAGTCGTTCTATTCCAGAATCAATGGAACGACATGAGGAAGAACCGAAACAGAGGACTGGAGAAAGAGAAGATTTGGGAGTAGAGGAGAGAGAAGAAGAGGAGAAAGAAGAAGAGGAGAGAGAAGCTGAAGAAAGAGATGTAAAGGAGGAAAGGTTTGAAGAAGAAGAAGAAGAAGAAGAAAGAGGAAATCAAGAGAAAGGAGAGCATAAGGAACCCTCTTCTCCATCTGAACGCATGGAAACAGGGGGAGATAGTGAGAAAAGAGGAATGTCCTCATATCCTGCTACCAGTGAAGGAGTCAGTCGCTCTCCAGCAGATCCAGAGGACATCTATGCCTCTCAATTTCCTGAGGAGGGACATGATGCTTCATCGCCAAATTTGCGTGACCTTACTGATTTGCCATCGTCTGCCTTTACTCCATCTGATCATGCAGAAGCCAGTACGCAGACTGATAATTCAGCAGATTTTTGCAGAATTCTTGATGTTCACTTGGAAATGCGGGGTCAGATATATGCTCTGGGATGCAAAGTTCAGAACTTGCAGAATGCAGGACAAGCTTCTTCAGTTTCCTTGAATGATCAGATCTAAGCCATTGCTCTTCAGATTCAAGCAAATGCTAAGGGTGAAGAGGTGGCTCAACTGAAGGAAGAATTGAAAAAGCTAGAAAGCATCGTCCAGTCAATGGGAGATTTTGTGACACCCCGAACCCTTCTCAGGTCGTCACCAGCGCCGATGTTACACTTTCTTTCCTCTTTCTCTCTTGTACTTAAAACAAGTGTCGTTAATCACAGGCATTTTTTTTTTTTTTTAAAACGAATCGGTCCCAATGCGACTCATAGCGGAAGCAAATTAAACATCACCATCTATCCCCCTACCAATCCATGATACAAATACACACCACTAATCATCATGATTTAAAAGATAAGCCATGTCACTTTTATTTACATATTATCGTGATGGGTTTTTCACGGGTCGATACAACAAAAGGAGACCAAGATTTTCAGCCACACTCGGCCTCATCCCAAAAAGATACTACGACCCCTAAAGAAAATCACATGACATCCCCCATCCAACAGTGGCGGCTACTCCCCAAAAAGAGACACTAGCTCTCTACCCTTCACGCAACCATCACACCCATCCAGGTGCATCGGGTGGTGGTGGCGGCAGCATTCCCCTAATCACTCCGTCTCGGCGGACATGAACAGACAAAAACTCCTGGATAGTGGGCCCTCGGCCCAGGCCCACGTCGTACATGACCAGCACACGCACTCGCACAAATGTCAGTCCAGGGATAACGACGCAGTTGATCTCCGTACAATCTACTTCTACATCTGACGGGAGACCATAGAAGGTGCCTTGCGTGACGGTAGGAAGCGGCATCTTTCTAATCTGAAATGTTATCCCCAAAAGGGGTGAGTACAACTACTCAGCAGATAAGGAAATCCAATAACAACTCAATGCACCATACAATTCATACATGCATTGCAGGCGTTACTTACCTTGTAACCATGCGCATACCATCATATATCATCAGGCATATCATCATGCATATATCATCCTCATCATGCACATCATCATGCATATGTCATTATTATCATGCATATCATCATGCATATATCATTATTATCATGCATATCATCATGCATATCATCATGCATATATCATCCTCATCATACACATCATCATGCATATATCATCATCATCATATACATCATCATGCATATGTCATCATCATCATGTATTATCATGCATGATTTAATTCCAATTTCATCTTGGACCATCATATTTCTCATTCCCGGGACCAATGTTTGCGTCCCCCATGCATCAAGATACAATTTCAGATCATCCGGCTCCCCCACTCTCCGGGCATCTCGTACCCTAACTGGCATCACGAGGACCCTCCGGTATCCAGCCATTTAAGGCCACCGGGCAACCGGCCGCACCCTTCAGGCCAGGCATCTCGCACCCAATCCGGCATCGCGAGGTATCCCTCGACATAATTACCATGCCGAGCTTCCGGCTCCCCCACTCTCCGGGCATCTCGACACCACTCGGTCTCCCGAGGACCCTCCGGCATTCGGCCACTCATGACCACCGGGCAACCGGCCGTACCCTTCTAGCCAGGCATCCCGATACTCCCGGGGCATCATCGGCTCACCTCCGACGGTCTTCTCAATTCACATTATTATGATTCAATTTATCATGACATATGATGTGATGACAATTCAAGATCATGCTCAACATTGAATACGTACATACATTTCAATTCCATGTCATACACATACCAAGACTTTATCACATAATAACATGAATTAATCAAATGGAATCTATGGCCAATAAAATAATCCATTATTGTATTTTTTATTATTTTATTATTATTTTATTATTTTATTATTATATTTATTTATTTTCATAAATAAATATTATATTTACTATCTATGATTTTCCCAAAATCATGATATTCAAACAATCATTAAACAAACAATTAGAATCACAATTTCATACAAAATTCATGGCCAAATTGAATTTCTCATAATTTCACAATTTCCACAAAATAGCACCTTATATTCGGATAATGGTCAGACTTGCACAGTTTCCAAATAAATTCGATTAAAATACTCATATGGCCTTCAAAAATTACGAAATATTACAGGGTGATAGCCAACACATTTTTGTGCATTTTTCGTGAAGAACTCTAAGCTAAATTATTTTTAGATTAATTTCTACAACCCTACGAAGCTCCTGGAACCACGACCGCGTCGTCCAGAACACACATCTCCGAAATTTTTAGATTTCACCCATCTATTCTCTTTCGTTTCCTCTGAAATTTGAGTATGTTATGTAACAAGGTGTCCTTTACAAGTTTCATGAAGAAATATAGGTCAAATAACCAGAGTATGGTCACCATTTAAGTCCATGAAGTCTCGGGTGTCTCGAAATATTTCGCCAGAACCATTATTTACAAGATCTAGCCGATTCACCAACCTACACTTGTTATTTTTGCTTAAAATTTTAGTATGTTGTATTTTAAGGTGTTTCCTACAACTTTCAAGAAGACAACAAAGTGAGATCTTCAACAGAAATCAACATGAAAAGAAGAATCTAGCAAGAGGTCAGTGAAAATTTCGCAGATCTAAAGTCTCCGTAAAATAGAACTTTTGACCCCTCAAATCTCCATCGTTTTCTACGAATTTTTAGTATGTCATAGTACAAGACGTTAGCTTCAACTTTCATGAAGACACCGAAGCCAAAATCGAACCCCAAACACACATGTAAACTCGAACAAGCCACTGACTCCAACAAACCGAACAAGAACAGTCACACGGTTTGCAAATAACCAACTCTTACCTCGGTTTTTCGCACAAATCATACCTAAAACCGAACATGCAACCACCACAACAAACATGCAAGAGAAGTTAAGGACTCCACTTGCCTTAAAGATGAACAAGCAACGACGAACGGCGACGATCGGACGGCGAACGAATGGCACACCCCTCCGGCTCCGCCTCCTTCCCTCTCGGTTTCTCCCTTCCGCTCGAGCTCTCTCTCTCTCTCTCTCTCTCTCTCTCTCTCTCTCTCGGCCGAATGAACAAAGAACCGGCCATCTCTCTCTCCTCATCCCTTTTTATATCCCCTTAATCCCATGATTAGCAATCATGAGATTGCCTATAATCCCACCAATGCATGCTCTTGTCCCTTGCCACTTGTCATTTTGGGTTTTTTATTTGAATTTGAATGGGCTTGGGCTTAGGCCCATCCGGCCACTCCCTTGGGCTGGTCGAATTCCTCCTCTTGGGCTCTAATGGGCCGACAAGCTTGGCCCACCAAGCTTTAGGCCAATGGGTCCAAGGCCCATTCCAAAAATAACCCTCTTTTCCCCCTTTTTTTTTTTTTTTTTTGAATTCCTTTCTATAAATATTTCTAAATTTCAATTTTTAAATCTTGGCCAAAGTCTTAGGATATTTTTGCTCATTGAAATTTAAATCATATGGCCAAGCATAGATTATTAATCTATTAAATTTAAACTTCCACAATCATAAGCACAAATCATCAAATTTAAAAGACTAATGGCTAAAACATAAGCCATGGAAATTCTATCGCCTAATTAAAGACTTTAACACACCTTAAGGCTCGGCTTTGAATTTCTGGGATGCCACAGATTTCCAGCTTGTTCGTGTTCCCAAGCAATCTTGACTCTATTCTATTTCCATCTCAACCTTTTTTATGATGACAAAAAGGGGGAGAGATGCGAGATTTGAAAACTTCTTTGAACTTAAACTTGTTGAACTTTTAGTTTGTTTTGATGTTTGACTTGATTTGTGTGTCTGGATGTGGATTGAATTTGGGATTTGGATTTGACTACTTATATTAAGTACTATTGATATCTTATAAATGGCTTTACTCTCATGTAAGTCTAACCTATTTTCTGTGGTTGCAGATTCTAGTGTTATCATTAAGCCATTTATCTTTATGAGATATCTATATTTGCTTGAGTAATGTTTTGCAGGTCAAAGTTATCCAAATCTGCAGGAAAGTTTTGTCACCATAAAAAAGGGGGAGATTGTTGGAGAAATCTTTCTGGAATATTTTGAAGCTGACAAAACGTTTCCATCATTCTAGTCTGAAGATTTACAGACTCTACTATTTAAAGTCTGAAGACCTCCAGACTGCCAGACTCAAGACTCAAAGTCTATCCTCATTGACAGCTTCTAGTTTGTCGAAGAAGGTCTATCCAGGACTGGATGTTTCGTTAAGGATTTGATCTTATCGACTAACGAAGATCTCTTGGCTAGATATGACATAACGGATTCCTTTATTCGAATCAAGATTGATTAAGGATCCGATGATTGGCGAAGTATACTTGGAAGGTTCTACTTATGGAAACCGAGATCCTGATTGTATGGGCGAGCAGGATTGATGGGCTATCGACATGTTCGTTTAATAGCTCGAATGATTTTCCTAATTGATTTTGTCCAACGAGAAGATTGAAAGAATTCCTTTGGTAAGTGCCAACGGGTATGATGGCATAAATGAGTATATAAGGAAGACGTTCCAGTTGTTCGAGTGTGTGCACGATAGAAGAATTCCAAAGCCTGAAGCTCCTTGTTATTAGTCAATTCATTTACTGAGCGAAATCTTGTTCGCAAAAGAGAGTCTATATTTTGAGATACCTTGAGGAAGTGTGGTAGAATATCTACACTGTGGAATTAAGGGAAAGCATTGCTGTAACATCTCTTTTGTTCATAGTGAAATCCAGCCGGTGGGCTGTCAGTGCGGAAGAGTGGACGTAGGTTTGGAATAAGCCGAACCACTATAAACCTTGTGTTCAATTTTCTCTTCTCTACTCTCTGCTTTACTTTGATCATAATTCGTTTTGTTAAAGAAGAACTTTCTTTCTATTGTCTGACTAGTATTGTTCTCTTATCTCGAGAAATTATTTTTACACCTATTCACCCCCCTCTAGGTGCTTATACTAGCTATATCAGATGGTAGCGAGAGAGAGAGAGAGAGAGAGAGAGAGAGAGAGAGAGAGAGAGAGAGAGAGAGAGAGAGAGAGAGATTTGGTGGACATGTGGACATGTGGACATTGGATTCTTTTGACGGGAATGAAGGAAAGTAGAAGCAGCTCGTCCAAGGAAGGGGGCGCTCGAGTAGAAGAAAAATGAAATGAAAGCAAATGTTGCGAAAGAGAGGAAAACAGCTGGCCAAGCATGCATGAGAAGTCTAGGAGGGATAGAAAGTCAAGTAGAAATATCTACTCAATCAATGCTTGGTCCCCTAATTATTTCTTGCACATAAATCCCACAAATAACTCATTTTGGTGCCCAATGTTGCAGCCCCACACAAGCCTATGAATTTCCCTTAATTGGACTTCAATTTCTTCACAAATCTCTCCAATTTGAAGTCCAATTTTGCTAAGGAAGAAGCCTACACAATTTTCACAATTTCCCATCACTAAGTAGCTTACTTTGGAGGCCAAAAATCCTCTCAATTTGGCCCCTCCCAATTTCCATTTTTTATTTCAAATCGTCCAAATTGATTTTCCGTAAAAATCCTGAGCTCACCGAAAATTCGTCAAATGATGAGTCGACGTTCCTAAAATGAATCGTGACATGACAGAACTTTCAATTTCTGAAATCAGGTTCAAATTCACAGTTAATTTCAATATGATGCGATTTTAACGTGACCTAACCTACCAGATAGCTTTTAGGAATTTTTAGTGCAATTGACCTATGTTTGATCATTTTCAAGTCACAACGTACATCTTTGACATATTGACAACTCTCAGTTATTGTGAAAATCTCGAGATTTCAAATACGGACACCGTGTACCAAACCGACAGAAAATTGGGTTAGTTCTGTTTGATGCGAATTTCGCAATTAGGTGGAATCACCCACACTTCAATTTCGTGCTTCCATCGAATCAACTAGGGGTGAGCATCCTAGACCGACCCTAGATCGGCTCAACCCTTTCAGTCCTGGTCCTGTTCCCAGGGAGACTAGGTCGGTCCTTGGTCTTAAAAGTCCTGGACTAGCACTGTGCGAGTCAGTCCTCAATCTTGGGAGTTCCAGGTCAGTCCAACTCGGATCATCCCTAACTATATATAATATTATTTATAATTTTTTTATAGAGAAAACCTTAAAGTAAATGGTGTCAACAACATTAAACAACTTTTTAGTGAGAAATTGAAGTAATTTTATATTATTCTTTAATAACTTAGGTTTTTAATGTTTTTTACAACATCAATAGTCATAATTTACGAAGAAGGAAAATGTTTTTGTGAGGAGTCCTCACGACGTCCAAAAAGGCACCTTATGGCATCTTCCTCTAGTATTCGTTCTCTTTTGTCTTATGTATCCTCTTAGTTTTTAATTTGCTAAAATTGATAAAAAATAACTTCTCCACTCACCACTCGACACTCGCCTCGCTCGCTTTGGGTCACTTGTGCCGCTTGCCGCTCGATGCTCACTTGGCTTGTTGCTCCTTGCTCGACATTCGATGCTCATTCTGTTCGACGCTCACCCCACTTGACCCTCACCGCTTGCCTTTTTTAGCTGACCTTACTCATCATCGAACCCATCGGATCGATACGGTTCTCGGTTAACCGTTTAAGGAGTATAAAAAATGAAATAAAAAATTATTGATTAGTCTTGGGTTGACCTTGAAACTGGACTAAACTTATTGGGTTAGTCCAGTCCTCAATCCATTTTTTAAGGAGTACAAAAAATGAAATAAAAAATTATTAGTTAGTCCCGAGTTGACCCTGGAATCGGACCGAACCCATTGGGTCGGTCTAGTCCTCGGTCCCAAAAATTGAGGACCGACACTGTGTGGGTTGGTCCTAGGGTTAGAAGGTGGACCGGTCCAACCCGAACCATGCTCACTCCTAGAATCAACCAATATCCAATCGCTAATCGCTTATAACAGTGCCATATTGACCGTTGTCAAGTATCACGATCAAGTAGTCGATTTTTGGTTGAATTCTCGAATCTATTGCGTTAAAATCCCTTAATGGCTTCACCTGATAGGCTAGTTATCTCGTGAATGGCCAACTCAGAGAAAAGAACTGTAGGCGCGTCGATGAAAAGCTCAACTTATCCAATTGAAATCAGAACTTGAAAATTAGGATATCACATGAACAATTTTTACAATTCTATTTAATTTTTAATTTTTTAATTTTCCACTTTTATTTTATTTTTCTTTTCTTTTTTCCTTTTTCCTTTCTCTTATTTCCCTCCACCGATCCATGGTCTCGATGTCAACCCTCGCCCAGTGGCCAATGAAGGTTGCGAGCCATCGTTGAAAGTATTCTCCAAGGCACGTCCCCAAAACCAACATTGAAAATTATGGGAAGTTTTCGTACCAGTGATCTCTCTCCATACTTTTGTGTTGACATTCTAATATGATATCAGAGTCAACTTCTACTTGATTTTATTTTATATATGTGTCCACCTCATCTATCAAATTCAACGAGTTTATGCACTCTTTATGTAAAGCAACTTAAGTTTTAGGTTGGACATTCTAAAAAGTAATGGACAGCTTAAATTCCTTGATTTCTCTGACAATTATTTACGGGAAGTTGAACTCTTGAGAAACTTGAGATTCTAGCAAGTCATAAGTTTGAGCTAGAAAAAATTTAGAAAATGAATCTCACATATAGTCTAAAGTTACTCCTATAGTCTTCACATTCAAAATATCAAAGTAATATACGTGCAATCCATATAGTCTTCACGTTCAAAATGTGAATTTAATTGACGTTGCGCATTTGATAATAATGTGAATTTATACTCTAAATTACTCAAATCGATAAATGTAGTACCTTCTTTACATGATTCAAGTTTTGTTCTCTTTTCACGCACATGGTGTGCGCTCTTTGTTATTAGTATAGAGATTGACCTCAGAGCAATTAATGAGGTCCCTTGTCGGAAAAAAGGGTTTTTTTTTTTTTTTTTTTTTTTTTTGCATAACTACGAGATTGCTTTGCCGACTGGCATCCACAAAAAATGATAGGCATGATAGTGAGAACAATTGTTGAAATATTGTCCGCATTACTTGACAATAGGTCGGGTATGCTCTTTATATTCATGTAACATAATAGCTAGTGCTATCTCCTTTGTATATTGGTATCCATCCTCATCGATCAAATTCTATGTGACATCTTGAAATTTTGTTTTGTTTTCAATTGAATAAATTGGACATTTCATCGACACGTCTGTAGTGTTATTCTCAGAGTTGATCACTCATGAGATAACTAAACGATCTAAGGAAGCCATTAAGGGATTTTAATGTAATAGATTTGAGAATTCGACCAGGAAATAACTACTCGACCGTGCTCATCTATAGAAATCATTACGACATTGTCAAAATCGATCAGAGGTTAGGATGGTATACTAAGGGATTTTAAGGCCGACTGTGTACCTACACACGAGTATTTTTATTGGGTATGATAAAAATGACAAATTTGTTAGATAGTCAGGATGGTATACTATATCAATCTACGGGCTCTGATATATCAGCTTTGGGTGAGCGTTATTGGTACGTTATATCTGCCTACGGGCCATGATATGTCAGCTTTGGGTGAGCAACACACCTTGTCAGCTTAGGGTAAGTAGTATACCTTGTCAGCTTTGGGTGAGCTATTTAATTTGTCAGCTTTGGGCGAGCGGTATCATTTATCAGCTTTGGGCGAGCTATACTATCTATCTTCAGCTTAGGGTGGGTGATCTTGATTTGATAGGACATTATAAATAGTATTGATTGGGTTGACCGATAAGTGGTCGTGTTGATGTGTAATCGACTGAGTCGATTGATCGATACTTCGATCCGTTTTAATTGGATGGTATGGATTGCGAGTTTTTAAATTAAACTGACTTACAAGAAGAAGTGGAGGCGTAGGTAAGTCCTTTACCCCGTGTTTGTGCTTAAGCAGCGCTTGGGGTGTATTTTCTTCCTAATCAGGGCTTAGGGAGTAGAACTTGCTAAGACATCATCTCACCCCGTCGTGGGATAACATTTTTAGATCCCTAGATGGTAGCTCCACTTGAACATTTTGGACAACCAAGGAAGATCACATAATAGAAGTACTATATTCCGATTCATGGGCACCCAAACCGGTTAAATTACGAACTATTGAAGTCCATAATCTGGGTTGATGCGGGTCTACCTAAAAAGGTGCCCAATCAATATAGAGCATGGTATCGCTAGGATCGTATTGGAATGAGAGAGGACCCATACCGGAATCTGAGATACCTCTGTATGTGATGGAGGTTGCTTTTGGAAAGGGCACTGCAGACCCTCTAGGTGGTTTGGTGACAGACCCGGTGGACCCTATCCTTGAAGATCCAAGATCCCTTGTGTATTCAGCAGTAGGCTCTAGTTAGAGTGTGGAGGGAGATGACGAGGAGGATGAGGATCTGTAGTTGTTTGAAAATCCCCCCTATTTGACAGACTATATATATATATATATACACACACACATGGGTTGGTTTGTATTGTAATATATTATACATGACTGGTTATGTTATATATATACAAGTGTGGTTGTGTTTTCAGTTTGAAGAAAATTGTGGCCTTACTTTTCTATCCCATCTGATTGTTGTGTGGGGATTATTTATTTCTTTCGCATGTGTATTAAAAAGGAATGGGTCGGCCATGCATTTTGGGACGTCGCTATTTAATTGACCATGGAGGGATGGGCACATGCTCGAAGGATCGGGGCGTGACATCCCCGTATAGTGGTATTAGAGCCCATGTTAGTGATTGGAGTGATAAGGTGCGATGGGTCATGGGATAGTTAGTAGGAAATGCCTTTAAATTATGCTAGCGCATGTCAGTGATAGCTGATTGGTAGAATTGCTTGTTGTTATCGCTCGACTTCTAATTCATTTTGGAATTGGAAAGTAGGTTTTTGTAGAAAGCCTGTAAGGTGAGTGATCATGAGCAAAGGACTCCTAGGAACAGTACCATCAGGCCCACACCTCGAGGTAGAATGCCGACGAGGATCGGTACCCGAGGAGTTCGAGGTAGAGCGCCAGCATAGGCTAGTGCTAGTGGAGTAGCATCGCCCCCGGTTGGTGCTGTGGTAGTAGCCCCAGGTGATCTAAGAACTGTCGGGATCACGCAAGTGCTAGATGCGATGAGGAATATGATGGAGGAGTAGACTTAGAACCAAGCTGCCGCCTTCACCGCCACAGTCACAACCGCCGCTTAAGCCGCTGCTAATGCTGCCGTCGCCATTGCCGTCACCACTGAGGCTACACCCGCTACTATAGCCATTGCTACACCCGCCGAAGTTCAACCTGAGATTGTAGTGGTGCAGAGAGAGAGACCGATTGACAAGTTCGTAAAGTAATTCCTGAAGCTGAACCCACCGAGGTTCACGGGTACTGGAGACCCCGAGACCACATCCTTTTGGATTCAAGATCTAGAGAAGGCCTTTGCACTTCTGATGTGCACAGAGGCAGAGAAAGTAGTCTTGGCAGTCTACCTACTATAGGGTAACGCAAATACCTAGTGGAGAGCTGCTAGAGATACAGTGTTTCTTGAAGGTGTGGTCCCGGTGTGGGACGCCTTCCTCAGAGCTTTTAATGATAAGTACTTTTTGGGAAGCGCCCGAGAGTAGAAGATGGAAGAATTCTAGCGTCTCCACCAAGGGATGATGACTGTTGACCAATATGAGGTCAAGTTCACAAAGCTTTCTCAATATGCTTTGAGGTTGATTAAGGACCCAGAGGAAAAAGCTCAAAGGTTCAAGAATGGCCTTCGGCTAGAATTGAAGCAACCGCTAGTGCCATTGGATCTGAAAAGTTATCGGGAAGTGTATAACTGAGCCTAGCTTTTAGAGACGAGTTTGAACAAGAAAGCCGCCTCATCTGGATTGAGGTTTAGCTCACACAGAGAAGGAATACGACATGGGAAGAAGCCCATGAGTAGAGGAAGATTCCATGTCCCGCCCAATAGGAAGGATGGAATTGGGAAGTCAGGGCCAAGTCAAAATGGTATGTGTCACTTTTGTGAAAGGCGACATGGTACAGTTATGTGCCCTTAAAGACCGGGTGTTTGTTTTGGATGTGGCCAGTAGGGTCACATGGTTAGAGATTGTCCTAGCAGGCTAAGAGGACAACCGTAATTGCCGCTGCCACCGATGGGTCAGGTGTGGCATCCAGATTTTTGCTGGACCTCGAATATGTGACGATCCGTGACGGATCGACGAAAGTATCGTCGGATTTCTGTCGTTGGTACCATTTGCAGACACCGTTTTATCATCATCGTCGAACCAAGACGTTACATTTGGTCATAGTCCGAGCATCGAATAAACTATAGTCCTATCGAAATTCCCCTACCTAAGGTCAATGGTGAGACCAGCATTCAATGTCTTCATGTACATGTTCGATACGACCAACTATGAAAAGAGAAAACAACAATTTAGGACCACCCCTCTCCTTAGATGCTACGTGAATAATCCCATAATGGCCATGCATGAGGACCATGCACGATTAAATGTGGCATCCAGGAATTTCAACCCGAAATATTGATTTTGAGGGAAACGATATTTGACTTTGAATGGCCATATGGACAATTACATCATCGGCCACGATATTTTATCTCTTGGACCGAACCCCTTATGAAAATGTTAATTGATTTCTATAAATAAAAATCAAAATCAAATGCCCTAAAGTGGTGTAGGAATTATGGGCCTATTATCGATATTTTTCTATGGGCTATTTAAATTGGACATAGGACGATTTGATAAAGAAGACTTTGTTCTTGACTATGCACTTTATAGATTTGATGGATTAATGTCACAAAGTCTTTTGGCCATTTTATTATGCAATTAGGTATTTATTTAAATGAGGATTAAAATGTATTATTAAAAATAAACTTGGGCCATTTAAGTTTGGACTTTAGGCCCAAGTGAGATAGGCCTAAAGTGGGCCATAAGCCCGGCCCATGTCGACACATGGAGGGGGGCGAGGAGGAGCCGCATGGCCTCCAAGTGTCTTCAACAAAGGAGACACTTGTCTCATTCTTAGGGACAAGTGTCCCCCATGCAAAATGAGGGTGCATGCAATTTATATAAGCAACCAAAAAGAAAGAGAGAGAGGGAGTGGTCGGTCTAGGTGCCAAGAGAGAGGAGAGAAAAAGAGAAAGAGAGGAAGAGAGGAAGAGAGGAAGAGAGAAAGGAAGGAGGAGGTTCGTTGCCGCCATGCCCCCGCCGTCGAGCCTGCCTAGTCCCGCCGTCGTTCTTGCTGTGTTTTCCTTTGAATTAAGGCAAGTTGGGATCGATTTCCACTCTTGCATGTGTGTCTTGAATGTGTGATTTGTTGGTGGTAGATTTCGGATGTTAGGGTAGGCAAAACCGAAGCTAGAGTGTGACTTGTTCTTGAAAATGCTTGCTGATTTCGTGTAAACCGCTCGACCCAGAAACTTGTGAAGGCTTGAATGCATGTTTCGGGTTCTATTTTGACTTCAATTCCTTCATGGAAGTTGTAGAAAACGTCTTAAAATACAACATACTAAAATTTGGGACAAAATGGTTGAGATTTAAGGGGTAAAACCCTCTTCCTATGAAGACACTAGATCTGGAACTGTTTTGCTGACCTTTGGTAGTTTTGTGGGCTGCATGTTGATTTTTACCAAGAATGTCTCTTCAAATTCTTCACAAAACTTGTAGAGAACACCCTAAAGATTAACATACTCAAATTTGAAGTAAAATGAGCAAGTGTAGCCTAGTGAATCGACTTACTCTTGAAGACGGTAAATCTGGAGACACGGTACTGGACACCCGAGACTTCATGGACCCATATGGTGACTATTCTTTGGAAATTTGACTTAGATCCCTCAATAAAAGTTGTAGGGGACCTCTTGAAGTAAAAAATATCCAAATTTCAGAGGAAACGAAGAAGAATAATTGGGTAAAAACTAGATATTTCCGAGATAGCTATACTGGACGTTTTGGTGCTAGAATCAGGAGCTTCGGATGACTATAGAAAATTATCTAGAACGAATCTGGCCTATATGTCTTCATGAAAAATATACTTTAGTGTCTTAGCTATAACCTGGTAAAATTTCATAATTTTCAGAGGACATTCAGGTATTTTAATTGAATTATTTCAGAAACTGCACAATCTGTTTCTATCCGAAATTGCATGCTGTATTTGTGTGGATTAGATCTTCTTGTGCAAAACTCTTTAGGGCATGTGTTCTTCATGAAATTGTTATCTTATTGTCTTGTCTATCTCATGTCCTGATTTCATGATTTTTGAGAATCATATGGATATTTAATTTAAATGTTTTCTAAAATGGTACAAGCTGGAATTTAGTAAACTTCAAAAAGGCATGATAAATGGACTATTCTAAATTGTATGGACTCCATGAATTGTATTGTTATGAATGATTATGTCTTGCTGCATGTATAATGATGATTGGAGATGCATATAAGAATCCAATGATGAAAATGATCTTGTTAGCCATCATATCATATGCCATGTTGAAAATTGAGCCATAATTGTGAATGTGAAATTGAAAATGAGATGTATGAGAATATGCATCGTGGTGATGAGAAGACCGTCAGAGATGTGAGCCGACGATGCCTCGGGAGTGTTGGGATGCCCGGTGGTATACGGTACGTAATTCCAGGGGAGGCCTGGTGGTATGTCGGTACGTAATTCCGGAGGGTAGGGGAAACTATTTTCATGGCCAGCCCCGGAGATTTCCTCGGGAGTTTCGAGATGCTCGGTGGTATACGGTACGTAATTCCAGGAGGGGAATGCCTAGTGGTATGTCGGTACATAATTCCAGAAGCTCGGCGGGTATTGTGCCAAGGGATGCCTCGCGATGCTAGTTGGGATGCGAGATACCTGGCTAGAAGGGTACGGCTGGTTGCCCGGTAGGTATTGTGCCGAAGGGTCCTCGTGATGCCAGTTGGGGTACGAGATGCCCGGAGCGTGGGGGTGCCGGATGCCCGGCAAGTATTGTGCCGGAGGGTTCTCGCGATGCCAAGATTGGGCGCAAGTGATGAATGTGGGATGCAAACATTAGTCCCAGGAAAGAGAAATGTGGCGGTCTAATATGAAAGGATGAAATTGAGAAATTGAAATTGAAATATGCATGATGGTATATGCATGTGATATGATGATGATATGTGCATGGATGCATGGTAATGATGATGGTACATATGATATGATGATGATATGTGCATGGATGCATGGTAATGATGATGGTACATATGATATGATGATGATGAGTGCATGGATGCATGGTAATGATGATGGTACATGTGACATGATGATGGTAAGTGTATGTCATGATGGTGATGACTATATGATGATATATGTACATGAGGTATGATGACATGTGCATGATATCAAGGTAAGTTGTGCATGGATGCTTTAATGACATGTGAGGCTATGATTGTGATGATTGTGTGGCATGATGCATTGAGTGGTTTATTAGTCCTTTACCTGCCGAGTGGTTGTACTCACCTCTTCGGGGACCAACATTTTAGATTAGTAGATGGATTGAATAGTTGGATATGACCGCAAGGAGGAGGATAGCAAAATGAGGGAACTTTTGGACGCCGACACTGGTTGATGAACCTTAAGCATACGATTGTGGGAGGAAAAGTCGGTCATCTTTTGAAGTATAGTCGAGTATAGAAGACTACGGCATTTTGATGTACCGATGAATGATGTCCATCTGGTTTAAGTAAATAAAAGTGTGCGGCTTTTACCTATAAATGTTTAGTTGGTGTGCATCGTTTTCTGAATATAGGGAAGGGAGTTGTTGGATGTGCTTCCATATATAAATTGCGCAAGGGACCGATCTAAAAGATGTAAACCCCCAGATTGTATGGACCCGCTGTAATTGAAATGGTATCAGAGTGGCATGTTATTAGGAAAAGTGAATGGTCAGCGAACTGTGGCGACTTTAATTGGATCAGGGGTCGTCGAGGGGTGCCACATTAAACCCACTTCTTAATTGAGCAGCAAGGGAATGAAGTCTTCCCCATGAGCCGCGCGTTCTCCTCTCGGCTTGGCTGGTCAACAACGAAGAAGGATTGTTGATCGAGAGAAACCCAGCAACGGCCACATTGCTTCCCACTCGGCTGCCAGTAAAAGTTGAAGAAGTTGCTAGCTGAAGACACGCCTCTCCCTAGCTGTCTCTTGACCAAGCAGCCACCGAAAAACTTGCATGCATTAATTTAATTAGTCATTAATTTGAGGAAGTGAAGTGCTCGTGATCGTGAGTGAGTGAGAGGCTAACTGAGCGAGTGAGCAAAAGAGAGCAGTGAGCAAGAGAGTGTACGGTGAGAGGAAAAGAAGAAGGATGCCCCTTTGCTGTGCACACGCGCTGCCGACGCCGCTCGCAATTGCTGTTGCCCAGCCGTGTTCGTGACCGTGAGCTTTCCAATCTCTCGCTGTCGACACCATTGGATTTAAGGCAAGTGGAAGTCTACTAGCCTATATAATGCAATGCTGTTATTGTCTGATGTAGTGCAGTTGGATTTGGGAAATGTTTGAGTTGGATGCTGAATGATGAGTTAGTGGGTGATTAAAGTAGATTGGAACTATGAAATTGAGGAAATGCTTTGATTTTCTCTATGTATTTTAGATTCTGTTGAACTATAATCGAAAGACCAATTTTTGGTGGACTTTTGGAAGTGAGATAGCCGCGGTGTGGGTGTGGAATCCTAATGAAACCTCATTGCCCAAAATAAGTCGTGTGTAGCTCAGCAACTTTGTAGATTTTCTAGGGAGAATTCTAGTACGAATTTGGTCCCGATTTCTTCGTGAAAGTTGTGTGAAATTGTTTAAACTAGGACATATGTTTTTGTCAGATTTTTCGAAATCAATATAGTGGCATAAATTTCTTGTAATGTGCGATGCTTTTCTGCTGGATTATAAATTCTGTTGATGGAAGAAATCTGGGGCTGAGTTGTGTGATTTACTGCTCTCTAGACATGACTATTTTGGCTTAGTATTCTTCATGAAATTCTTTCCTTTAGATCTTATTTATAACATATTAAGAATTTAGAATTTTCTGAGTTCGTTTATGGGTTTTTTCCAAAATTATTATTAAAACTGCGCATTCTGATTTTGGTTGCCTTTATTCCGAATTTGCTTAAATTTATTTCAAAGGTGAAAGCATTTTGGTTATTATCTAGTATGATGATGTTGGCAATCAGCAAATTATTCAACACTGGAATTTTGATGAAAACTCATTGGACTTCCGATGTCATTGCTTTGAAAATGTTTTTGGTATTGAAATAATTTGAGATGTTATTACTGCCGTTGGACTCTCGGGTCAATGATGCCTCAGGAGTCGGGATGCCCATAAGGATCATAGGGGTCGATGCCTTTGGATGCCTAGGGTCTGCAGAGCCCTAGAGGTACCCCTGGGAGTGTCAGGATGCCCGAATCATATTCCGGAGGGTAGGGGTAACCATTCACATGGTGAGCCCCAGAGATTCCTTGTGATGCTAGGTGAGGTGCGAGATGCCTAAGAGGTGTGACATAACACGCTCTGGATGCCTAGTGACTAAAAACCAAAGGCTTTCGCGATGCCAGGTTGGGTGCAAATTCTCGGAGGGACGCAAACACTGGTCCTCCGGGAGAAACATCTTTTGAAATCTAAATTGATTGTTCTGCTAAGTTGCACTTGATTATGGGACAAAATTGTGTGGCATGGAATGTGACGTGTCATAATAGTTTGGCCCTATAATCGAGACCCATGTGATTGAAATGATGTCTTTCTGGTTTTTGAAACTACGCTTGTTATTACTTGGAAAAGTTCCATTGATTTGATGCATACTCATTCCTTTGATAATATGTTTTGTCTATCTTGCATGAAATTAGATGGTGATAGTTCTGCACGATATAGTTCAATGGATCTTTCGCTGCTGGGTGGTTGTATTCACCCCTTCTGGGGACTAACATTTCAGACTAAACAAGATGCCTCTACTGCCCGTACCTCCCGGCACATTTTATGTAGTCCTGATTGACTTACAATGGGAATGGTCGAAGCATCATCACCTTGAGGTGCGAGGGCAGTCATTTGTACAGGTACAAGGGATAGTGGTGTTCGATATTGGTCCTCCTACCGACCCTATACTTCAAGAGTACATTATTGTATTTTTCCATCGGTATGGACGAATGCTGGGGCCACTACCACCGCCACTAGTAGACGGACCAGATAGGTGGATGTGACTATGAGATAAGGACAGCAGAGGAAGAAATTTTTAGAGGCCGACACTAAACGATGGACTGTATGTTTGTAACTGTGGGAAATGTTGGGTATCTTTTGAAGTATGGTCGTGTATAGATTACTACGGCATTTTGATGTACCGACAATCGATTGTCCATCTAGTTTTATGTAAATAAAAGTGTTTGGCTTTTACACATAAAAGTGTTTAGTTGGTGTGCATCGTTTCTGAATATGGAAAGCGAGATGTTGGATACGCTTCTGCCATATTTTGTGCAAGAACCAAAGGAAAAGTTATAGACCCCTAGACCTCGTGGACTTATCGAAATTTTATGTTAACAGAGTAACGGACTTTCAGGTCAAGAGAAAGGTAGTGATCTATGGCGACCCTAATGGATCGGGGGCAGTAAAGGGGTGCCACATCAGGCCAGAGGATTAGCACCACAGAACGCACCACAGGGTGGACAGATGAGACCCCCAGTTCAAGGAACAGTGTATATTATTACCCGAGGTCAGGTTGAGGATGCGCCTGTGACATCCTGATTTTCAGGTTCTAATTTTAATCGGATAAGTCGGGCCTTTCATCAACGTGACTATAGTGTTTTTCTCTAAGATGGCCACTGAGGAGATAATTAACCTATTTGATGAAGCCATTAAGGGATTTTAAATGCAATAGACTTGAGAGTTTGACCAGAAATCGGTTTCTTGACCGTGCTCATCTTTAGAGGTCATTACAGCACAGTTAAAAATTGAATTAAGATCAGATTTAGGTTGGTTCGACTGAGATGTGTGGCCAATCGTGGGTGACTCCACTAAATTGGAAAATTCTCGTCGACCAGCATTAGTTTGATTTTATTGTCGTTTTGGTACCCTGTGTCCATATTTGAAATCTCAAGATTTTCATGACCACCGAGAGTAGCCAATGTGTTGAATGGGTTCATTGTGGTTCAAAGAAAATCGACCTCAGGGCAATTGCACCAAAAATTTCTAAAAGCTACCCAGTAGGCAATGTTACACTAAAAGCACGTTTGATTGAAAATAATCGTTAATTTGAATTCGATTTCAGAAATTGGAAGTCCTGTCGTGTCATGGGTCATTCTAAGAGCGTCGAATCACCTTTTGAGAAAATTTTGGAGAGTTCGGGATTTTTTCGAGGAAAGCGAGATGGACGATTTGGAGAACGAGCAGAAATTCAGATTGGCCGATTTGAAGAGACTTTTGACATTTGCTATAAGTGAATCGGTGAATGGAAGTCGTTTGGGCTTTTTCCGATTTCAAATTGGACCTCAACCGAATTTATTTGTGGGATTAAAGGACCGTCTTCAATTGGACTTCAAATGTGCAAGTTGGTGAAGACATTGGTCCTGAAATGACCAATTGACGATGTTATCTAAAGCCTATGCAAGAATATTTAATTCTTTTTCCACCCTTTGATCTTGGACTCTTCTCTTCACCCCCTCTCTATTTCTTTTTTTTTTGGCATGTGCCCCTCTGGCCGACGTTGCCCCCATCTCACCCGGACATTTAATCTCTCTCTCTCTCTCTTGGTTCATGCGCCACCGATGTCCCTCTGTAGAATTCAATATTGCCTTTTTCTGTTTGACCAAGCTTACTCTTATCCAATAAACAAATATCTCTCTCTCTCTCTCTCTCTCTCTCTCTCTCTCTCTCTCTCTCTTGCGTGCAGAACACCCCACGCCGACGTCCCCACTGCCGTGTCTCTCTTTTCTTTCCTCATCTTATCTTTGACTTCTTTTTTTATGTTTATCCCCTCCCCCATGTTCGTTTGGTTTTGGCCGACAAACACACACGAGCCTCCTTCCCTTTTTCTTTCATCCAGCCACACCCCTCAATCAATGCCGCGGCTTCATTTTCGTTGGTCTTCTCTGCCATTGTTGCCTCACGCCCGCAAAGGAACATCCGCCAGTCAACCCTCGCGCTTCTTGCACTTCAGTTCAGCCCCATCTCTCTATTCCAGCCTTGTTCAGCCGTCCCTGCAGTGCGTCCAGTAGCTCCTTTGGCCTCGTGTTGGAGCTATTCAGCCACATGGATCACCGTTCAGCCATGCTGGACCACCACCTGTTCTCCCGACCCTTCACCACCCCCAACTATCTCATTTCCCCTCTGTTTTGCAGCTTCAACAGCAACCCACCGAGTGGGTTTCCAGCAAGTTCGTGGGCCATTTTGGGGCGTTTTCGAGCCCCAAACCTGAGACTTGCTTTGGGAAGAAACGACCCTTGCATTGTCCCCGTCGGTTTGATCCGACTTTCGCAAATTTCTGATGAGTAATCTCACTAATCCCCGCTTAGTTTGCTAATTATTCTTAGGGGTTGATTAGATTTATTGAAGTGCAATTAGGTGGTTAGATTAGAGTAGATTAGTGATTATTAGACAATCGTGATGCATGTCAGACATTTTGGTTGTGCATTTAGCAAGTAGACATAGTCTATTATTTATTGAATGTATCCCGGGATTTTTCCCGACCCTTAGTGGGCTTCAATTAGGCAATACGGGCCTAAATTGGATTTTTAGTATTTAATTATTAAATTTTGAAATTAATTAATTAAATATTTATTTTTTCGGAAATTCAATCGAAATGGCCGGTGACTGGAATTTTGTGCTGATTGTCGTGGCGCAATCCGTTTATTTAATTGAGCTTCAATTTGTATGGAATTGATTTAATTATGAATTTTTAGGAGTTATTCATATTGAGTTGATTGTTAATTATTTAATTGAGAAATCGTTGGGTATTGGTTGTCGATATTGAAAGTAAGTTGGTTATCACTATAAAGAAAATACGTGGGCTCGGTGAATTGGAATATCACCTGGAGAATGCACGTGAGTTCAGCGGTTGAATATGTCATCTTGGCGAAGAGGTCGCCTTAGAGAATGCACATGGCTCGGAGACTCGGTATGTCCTCGTGGAGAATGCACGTGGCTTGGTAACAGTGTATGGCATCGTAAAAAGGGCACGTGGGCTCGGTGAATTGATGCATCACTTTGGTGAGTTAGCACCTAAGAGAAGGCACGTGGGCCCGGGCATCGTAAAAAGGACATGTGGCTCGGTGATCTGATGTGTCACTTTGGCGAACTAGTGCCTTAGAGAATACACGTGGGTCCAATATTTGAGAATGGCATCTAAAAGGGCACGTGGCTCGGTGACTTGATGTACCACCTTGGCGAAGAGGTCGCCTTAGAGAATGCACGTGGGCCCAAGGTTTGAGGCACGTGGCTCGGAGACTTGGGATGTCGTCCTGGAGAATGCACGTGGCCTGACTTCTAGATATTCTACCATGGGGAATGATTTGGATGACATGTAATCGACTGGTTCGATTTGTTTTAGTAAGTGGGTGTCTATTATGAATTGTACTGACTTGCAGGTGGACTATGAGGTCAAGGTAAGTCCTCTGACCTGTGCGTGTTTAGGCAGCGTATAGTATAATGGTTTACTAATCGGGCCTTGGTGGGGTAGAACTTGCTGAGACGTAGTCTCATCCCGGTTGTGGGACAACATTTCAGGCCCGTAGATGAGCTTGAGGAGGAGGAGCCAGGAAAAGATGAAGAGCTCGAAGGAAATGAGCTTAGTAAAGATGGGTCAAAAGAGGTTCAGGATGATCCTGAATATGACCCAGATGAGGACTGAGATCTCGTCCTCTTTTGTGAACCCTTTGTATATGTGTAGATAGAGTGAGACTTTGAAGTCGTGAATAGTTTGTGAAGTACTCTGTCTAATGCTATGTATAAATGTTTGGTTGTAGATTTCAATATGAAAAATATGGCCTGCTTTTCTATCCCATTGTTTTATTGTCTGGGGATTTATAACTGCTTCTGCATGTGTTTAATAAATGAAAGGGTCGGCAATACTATGGCACCCCTCGACACGGCCCCCAATCCGTTAGGGTCGCCACAGTTCGATTACCCTTCATTTTCCCTAATAACATGTCACTCTGATACCATTTCAATTGCAGCAGGTCCATACAACCTAGGGGTTTACATCTTTTAGATCGATCCCTTGCGCAATTCATATAACGGAAGCATATCCAACAACTCCCTTCCCTATATTCAGAAAACGATGCACACCAACTACGACATTTCATATAAGTTAAAGCCGTACATTTTTATTTACATAACTTGATGGACATCATTCATCGGTACATCAAAATGCCATAGTCTTCTATACTCAACTATACTTCAAAAGATGATCGACATTTCCTCCAATAGTCGTATACTCAAAGTCCATCGATTAGTGTCGGCGTCCAAAAGTTCCTTCCTTTGCTATCCTCCTCCTTGTTGTCATATCCAACCACTTGATCTATCTATCGGTGGCAGTGGCAACAGATAAATCTTATCTAGTCTGAAATGTTATTCCTTAAAAGGGGTGAGTACAACCACTCAGTAGTAAAGATCCACCAAGCTACTCATTGTGTCAAACAGAACAATCAAAACATCATAACAAAGCACATATCATTCATGTATTCAAGCATACTTACCTTGCAGCCATGCATATGTCATCATACCATATGTGCATATACCATCATGCACTCATCATCAAGCATCCATGCATATATCACCATGCCATATGTGCATATACCACCATGCACTCATCATCAAGCATTCATGCATATATCACCATGCAGTCATGCATATCTCGCCATGCCATCGTGCGTATATCACCATGAATCATATTATCCATGCTATCAAGCATACATCACCATAAGATCCATTCATGCCTTCATGATCGTATTTTCAATATCAAATAGCATTAATTTACTTTCATAAGCAGATCATGCATTATGCCATATGCATACACCCATGCACATGATTCACTTTCAATTCTTATCTTTCACAAGGATCTCATCAATTTTTCTTCCCAGGGACCAATGTTTGCATCTCTCAATTTATCGCTCGCATCCAACCTGGCATCGCGAGGAACCTCTGGCAAACACCTTTGGGCATCCGGCACCCCCACATTTCGGGCATCTCGCATCTCAACTAGCATCACGAGGTATCCCCTTGACACACACCTCCGGGACTTCCGGGATTACGTGCTGACATACCACCAGGCATTCCCCCTTGGAATTACGTATCGTATACCACCGAGCATCTTGAAACTCCTGAGGACCCTCCGGAATTACGCCACTAGGCCACCAGGAATCCAGCACCCCCACATCCCGGGCATCCCGACACTCCCGGGATATCGTCGGCTCACACCTCCGACGGTATCCTCATTTATCATAATTCATATTCACATTTATGTCTCAATATCAACATGGCACATGATGTGATGGCAACAAGGTCAGTTCAGCTTTTGATCTTATATGTAATGCCAAATATCATCACATGTGCAGCAAGATTCAATCACTTAAAATAATATAATTCATGGGCTCATACAAAACATAATAGTCCATGCATTATGGCTTTTGAAATTCGCATAATCCAGTTTGCACAGTTTTAGAAATTTTTTTAATTAAATACCCAAATGACCTTCAAAATTTATGAAATTCGAACATGTGATAGTCAAGATATAAATCCAGATATTCCATGAAGAACACTACATCAAAAGATCCCCATATAGTTCAATACAGACCACGCATCACAGCACTACTAATTCTGTCCGTTCCACTTGCACAGTTTTTAAAACATTTTTGGTTAAATAGGAAAATGAACTTCAAAAAGCACGACATTTGAATATGTTGTAGGCAAGACATAAAAAAAAATGTTTCATGCAGAAAACTTTTCCAAAATAATCTCATACAAAACGGTGTAGACCACGTATTGCAACATTACCAAGTCCAAACATATCAGATTACACAGTTTTAGAAACATTTTCTATTAAATATCCAAATGACATTAAAAACTTATGAAATTTGACTATGTGATAGCCAGGACCATAAGATAAATACTTCATGAAGACATCAAAGTCACATTCGTCCTAGGTAATTAAATATAGGCGGTTAAAACTTCTGTTCCTAGTACCGAAATTTCCAGATCTAACCATCTTCGAAAGACCACGATTTCACCTACCTACTCTTGTTTTTTTTCTCTAAATTTTTGATATGTTCTACCTCAAGAAGTACAATACAACTTTTGTTAAGAGATCAAGGTTATATTTTCACAAGAAGGTTACTTTACATACCACGAAACCACTGAAGGTCAGCACAACGAATTCCAGATCTAGTCTCTCCAAAGAAAAATCATTTCACTAACTATTTCTTGTTCTTTTTGCCTCAAATTTTAGTATGTTGTTCTTCAAGGTGTTCTCTACAACTTTTACGAAGAAATCGAAACAAGATTCCGACTAAGAAGTCACATACAACACACAAACTCAAGGATAGTCGAACTGGTCTTTCCAGAAACAGCATGCATGGCCAACGAATCTCTCTCCATAGCTCCAAAATTTCATCCCATCTACCACAACCAAGACTTACCATCTACTACACATACACACAACAATGCAAAGGATAGGTTTTAGGACTTCACTTGCCTCAAATCAAAGGAAAACACAGCAAGAATGACGGCGGGACTAGGCGGGCTTGACGGCGGGGCACGGCGGCGACGAACCTCCTCCTTCCTTTCTCTCTTCCTCTCTTTCTCTCCTCTCTCTCGGCACCTAGACCGACCACCCCCTTCCCCCTTTTCCTTTTTGGTTGAAAAGAAAGCTTGCATGCATCCACATTTTGCTTGGGGGACACTTGTTCCCAAGAGGGAGACAAGTGTCTCCCTTGCCGAAGACACTTGGAGGAGGCCATTCGGCTCCTCCCCCCCTCCATGCGTCGACAACCCCATGGGCTCTATGGGGGCCGGGCCTCTTGGCCCACTTTAGGCCCAACACACTTGGGCCTAAAGTCCAAACTTAAATGGCCCATATTTATTTTTGATAATCCATCTTAATCCCACTTATACAAGGTACCAAATTACAAATTTAAATGGCCATAATACTTTGTAACATAGTTTAATAAAATCCAACTTATAAAATCCTCATCAAATAAAATCCTTGGTCTCACATGGACATAGGACGCGTTTCCAACAAAATAATTATCCATTTATATAAATACCATATCATTCTTATTCACTTGGCCATAAATCTTGAAATCATAAATCAATAAACTCCTACTTATAAAACACATGGCCATGAGTTATTTTTGGGATGTCATAGATACATAGTCCTGGGATATCGCATTCTAAAATCGACCAAGTAGAAGGATGTGTGCGTGCCCGAGGATCGGGGCGTGACACCCATGTGATTGAAATGACGTGTTTCTGGTTTTTGAAACTGCGCTTGTTATTACTTGGAAAAGTTCCATTGATTTGATGCATACTCATTCCTTTGATAATATGTTTTGTCTATCTTGCATGAAATTAGATAGTGATGGTTCTGCACGATATAGTTCAGTGGATCTTTCGCTGCTAGGTGGTTGTACTCATCCCTTCTGGGGACTAACATTTCAGACTAGACAAAATGCCTCTGTTGCCCGTACCTCCCGACACATTTTATGTAGTCCCGATCGACTTACAATGGGAACGGTCGGAGCATCATCACCTTGAGGTGCGAGGGTAGTCATTTGTACGGGTACGAGGGATAGTGGTGCTCGATATTGGTCCTCCTGCCGGCCTTATACTTAAGGAGTACATTGTTGTATTTGTCCGTCGGTATGGACGAATGCTAAGGCCACTGCCACCGCCACTAGCAGATGGACCAGGTAGGTGGATGTGACCGTGAGATAAGGACAGTAGAGGAAGAAATTTTTGGAGGCCGACACTAAACGATGGACTGTATGTTTGTAACTGTGGGAAATGTTGGGTATCTTTTGAAGTATGGCCGTGTATAGATTACTACGACATTTTGATGTACCGATAATCAATTGTCCATCTAGTTTATGTAAATAAAAGTGTCTAGCCTTTACATATAAAAGTGTTTTAGTTGGTGTGCATCATTTGTAAATATGGAAAGGGAGATGTTGGATACGCTTCCGCCATATTTTGCGCAAGAACCAATGGAAAAGTTATAGACCCCTAGACCTCGTGGACTTATCAAAATTTTATGTTAATAGAGTAACGGACTTTCAAGTCAAGAGAAAGGTAGTGATCTATGGCAACCCTAACGGATCGGGGGCAGTAAAGGGGTGCCACATCAGGCCAGAGGATTAGCATCGTAGAACGCATCACGGGGTGGACAGATGAGACCCCCAGTTCAAGGAATGGTGTATGCTATTACCCGAGGTCAGGTTGAGGATGCGCTTGATATGATTATAGGTATGGTTTCGTTGAACAACCGTCCTGCTTATGCTTTATTTGACCCAGGAGCAACTCATTCTTTTATTGTTGAGCAATATGTTAAGCTAATAGGATTAAGTCCTGTATTATTGGAGTTAATGGTTAGCATATCTACACCGTTGAAGGATAAAGTGTTAGCTGCTTTGGGTTGTTCTGGTTGCAAGTTAGCAATTGGTGAGCGAGATGGGAAAATAGATTTATTAGTCCTAGCCATGTATGATTTTGATATGATAATTGGCATGGACTGGCTCACCAAGCAACGAGCTAAGATGGACTGTTATTGCAAGGTGATTTAGTTTGACCCACTAGAGAGCGAAAGTTTTAAGTTTGCCGGGAGTCGAGGAGGACCCTCGATCGCCCTAATCTTGTCTCTTAAGGCAACTCGTTTGTTAAGCGAGGGTTGTCAATGTTACCTAGTGACTGTTGTGGATACAACAATTGAGGAGCTGAAGGTCGAAGACATCTCAATGGTACAAGAATTTCCAGATGTTTTTCCAAGGGAATTGCTAGGTTTGCCGCTAGAGAGAGAGAGATAGAGTTTGTGATCAAGCTAGCACCCGAGATAGAGCCAATCTCTAAGGCTCCTTACTGGATGGCGTTATTTGAGTTGAAGGAACTGAAGGTGCAGATGCAGGAGCTATTGGATAAGGCATTTATACGTCTCAGTGCATCACCGTTGGGAGCACTAGTTCTCTTCGTAAAAAAGAAAGATTGTTCATTGCACTTGTGCATTGACTATCGACAACTCAATCAGGTAACGATCAACAATAAGTATCTACTCCTGAGGATTGACGACTTATTTGATCAGCTGCAAGGAGCGTCGATATTTTCGAAAATCGACTTGAGGACAGGATATCATCAGTTAAGGATTAGGAAAGAGGATATACAAAAGTTGGCATTTTGTACTCGGTATGATCATTATGAGTTTACTATAATGCCATTTGGGTTGACGAATGCTCTAGCTACTTTTATGGACTTGATGAACAGGGTGTTCAAAGAATATCTAGATCAGTTCGTGATTGTATTCATTGATGATATTCTGTTGTATTCTAGGAGTGCTGAGGAGCATGAGAGTCATCTGAGATTGATACTCCAGACCTTGAGGATTCATCAGTTGTACACCAAGTTCAGCAAATGCGAGTTTTGATGGACTTGTGTTGCTTTCTTTGGTCATGTGATTTTAGGAGAAGGAATTTTTGTGAACCCGTCCAAGATCAAAGCAGTCATCAACTAGCCAAGACCTACTAACGTGACAGAGATAAGAAGTTTCTTGGGTTTGGCCGGGTATTACAGACGGTTCGTGGAAGGATTCTCAACCTTAGAATCGCCATTGACCAGACTCTTGAAGAAAGAAGAAAAATTTGTAAGTGCGAGTGTAGTTTTCAAGAGCTGAAGCATAAGTTGACTACCGCACCTGTATTGATCATTTCATTTAGTCCTAGAGGATTCGAGATATATAGTGATGCGTCATTCCAAGGACTGGGTTGTGTGCTAATGCAACATGGTAGGGTTGTTGCATACGCCTCTCGCCAGTTGAGACCCCATGAGCAGAACTACCTGATGTATGACATGGAACTCGCGGCAATCATATTCACTTTGAAGATTTGGAGGCATTACTTGTGTGGAGAAAGATTCCAGATCTTCACCGACTATCAAAGTTTAAAGTATTTATTCTCTCAGAAAGAGTTGAATATGAGACAGTGCCGTTGGATGGAACTTTTAAAGGATTATGACCATGATATCCTATATCATCCAGGAAAGGCGAATAGAGTCGCTAATGTGCTAAGTCAGAAGTCTTCTGTAGCACATATGGTACTTAAGGAATGGGTTTTGCTCGAAGAAGCTCGAGATTCGATTTTCAAATTTAAGGTAGGCCACCTTTCACACCTTATGGCCACCCTCAGAATTGAGCCGGATATTTAGATCGGGATTAAATTACTTTAGTTGACAGACCTAGACGTTCAAAAGATTTTGCAAGAGGATGTCGATAAGAGAAAAGCTGACTTTTAGATTTCTAAGGATGGAACTTTAAGGTTCCAAGGACGTTTGTGTGTATTTGACGATGCAAAGCTTAGAGAGGATATTTTCTCAAAAGCGCATCGTAGCAGTTATAGCATTCATCCTGGCAGTGCGAAAATGTATTAGAATCTACGTCAACATTATTGGTGGTCTGGTATGAAGGCAGACATCGCCAAGCATGTCGCTAAATGTTTGACGTGTCAGTAGGTCAAAGCTCAGCATTGTAAGCTAGGAGGACATTTGCAACCTCTTAAGATCCCAGAGTGGAAGTGGGAGCATATTGCGATGGATTTCGTAACCAGATTACCAAGGAGTCAATGAGGTAATGATTCTATTTGGGTAGTAGTCGACAGATTGATAAAGTCGGCTCACTTCATCATAGTGTGAAAGGATTTTGACTTGGATAGGCATGCTGAGTTGTACGTGCGCCAGATAGTTCAACTGCATGGAATGCCAGTAACGATAACTTTAAACAGAGACCCGAGATTTACAGTCGCTTTTTGGAAGAGCTTACAGAGTGCTTTAGGTATGAAGCTGCAGTATAGTACGGCTTATCATCATTAGACGGATGGCTAATGTGAGAGGACAATTTAGACTCTCGAAGACATGCTACGAGGTTGCGTACTGGATTTTAAGGGAAGCTAGGAGGAATAGCTTCATCTCGTTGAATTTGCCTACAACAACAGCTATCAGCAGAGCATCCAGATGGCTCCTTTTGAAGCATTGTTTGGCAGAATGTGTAGAACGCCCGTTTGTTGCGATGAAGTCGGGGAGAGAAAGCTTATAGGTCCAGAGTTGGTTCAGTAGTTAGTGGATGCCATTGCAGTTATCAGAAGCAAATTAAAAACTGCTCAGAGTCGTCAGAAAAGTTATGCAAATAAATGTCGAAGGCTTTTGGAATTCCAAGTTTGTGATCACGTTTTTCTGAAGGTGTCACTGATTAGGGGAACTTCGCACTTTGGCAAGAAAAGAAAACTGAGTCAAAGGTACGTAGGCCCATTTGAGATTCTTGAGAGGATTTGGACCTTGACGTATCGTCTTGCATTGCCGCTGAGACTGGTGCAAGTGCACGATGTCTTTCACATGTCGATGTTGAGGAAGTATGAGCCTGACCCGACCCATGTGCTTAATTTTGAGGAATTGGATGTGGACGACCGAGTGTCATACATGGAAAGCCTAGTTCAGATCGTGAATCGAAAAGAACAAATTCTCCATACAAAGACCATCTCGTCAGTCAAAGTGGTATGGCAACACCACGGTACAGAAGGAGCAACCTGGGAAAGCGAGGAATCGATAAGACGATTGTACCCCCACCTTTTTGTTTAAAGTGGTGTAATAGTTCAAATTTCGAGGACGAAATTTTTATAAGAGGGAAAGAGTTGTGACATCCTGAAATTTCGTTCTACTTTCAATTGAATAAATCGGACATTTCATCGACACGCCTGTAATGTTATTCTCAAAGCTAATCACTCATAAGATAACTAGACGATCTAGGGAAGTCATTAAGGGATTTTGATGCAATAGACTTGAGAATTTGACCAGGAAATGACTACTCGACCGTGCTCATCTGCAGATATCATTACGGCATTATCAAAATTGACCAAAGGTCAGGGATAGGTCGATTTGACCGAAATATGTGGCTAAACGTGGGTGATTCCACTAAATTGTAAAATTCTTGTCATTCGGCACATGATTGATTTTTCTGTCGTTTTGAGTACCCTATATCAATATTTGAAATCTCGAGATTTTCACGACCATCGAGAGCCGCCAATGTGTCGAAGGGGTTCATTGTGGCTCGAAGAAAATCGATCACGAGTCATTTGCACTAAAATTTTTTGAAAGCTACTAGGTCGCCTAGGTCATGTTGAAATCGTGCCAGATCGAAATTAACTGTGAATTTGAATCCGATTTTAGAAATTGAAAGTTTTCTCATGTCACAAGTCATTTTAGGAACGTCGACTTGCCTCCCGAAGATTTTTTTGCAAACCTAGATTTTTTGGGAAAAAAGTCAAGGTAGTGTCGTTTTTGTCCAAAAAATTCAGAGGATCGCTTTTGATCGCATAGTTGGGATGTAAGTGGGTTTAATTGGTGGAAAAATGCCAATTTGATTGTTGTTACGTTGGTTGAATTTTTGAGGGCTAATTGGTGTTGATTTAAGGAGGAATTAGTGTCAAATTGAGGTAAAATCAATCAAAATTCGTATGCCCCATGGATCCAACCCTTGGACCACCTCAAAGCCTTCTAGAAGGGGGTATTTTGGTCTAGAAATGAGCTGTGCAAGCCAGCTGGTGTGGTGGGCCAGGCTTGGGGGACAAAGAGATGAGGATGATATCATGGTGGCCCCTCCAAGCCCAACCGGTCTTCCTCTCCTCTCCCATCCCATTGAAGCCTTCATTCCCCTCCATCCTAGTTGTGTGAACTCCTTAGCAAGTTAGAGTTGTTGAACCAGTAGCCCCTCGCTGTCGCAGCCACCCGTTGGAGCTAAGAGCGCCACCATCGCATGTCGTCATGCTCCTCGTGTGCTCGTCTGCATGTCGCACCCCACCGTCATCCCAGCTGCGTCGTCTCCACCCGTCTTCACTTCGAGTAGGTCACCAAGACGCCATGGGTCACCGTTGGAGTTGTCGGAGCCACCGCCTGCCTACGCTCGAACTCGTAGCTGCCCCTTCACCCATCTCCGCTTGTTTTTAGCCTAAGCCAGCAACAGAGCAGCTTCTCTTGGCCCTGAACAGAGATAGAACCAAGTGGGTATTTCCAGCCGTTGTTGTCCCATTTTCAAGCCGTTCCTGACCCTGAAAGAAAATCCTGCTTTGGAGTTTTCTCGAGCCCCATCGCACCCCCATCGTTTTGATCAGAACGGGTCATTAAATAAGTGAGTTTAACTCACTAATCCTTGCTTAGTAAGTTAATTATGCTTAAGGGTTGATTAGTTCAAACTAAGTATGAATTAGGTGGATAGTTAGAATAGATTAGCAATTTAATTAACCGTTATTGCATGTTAAGTGGTTAGAGTAGTGTAATTATAGCCTAGACGAGCTTTAGTATTTATCTAGAGTAGTTCGGAAATTTTCCGGACTCGAATCGGCATTTAATTAGGCTTTACGGGCCAAAGTTGCTATTTTTGGCATTTATTAATTAATTTCCGTAATTAATTAATTAATTAATTAGTTAGTTTCCTGAAATTAGACTAGGATAATCGATGACCAAAATTTCGTGCTGATTCCAAATATGTGATCTATTTATTTAATTGAGTTCTAAACTGTGCTGATTGTGCGTGAATTGTGATTTTGGGAATTTATTCCTAAATTTATTTAATTTTGGTAATTAATTGGAAAATTACCGGGCGCTGGTCTATAGCGCCAAAAATATATTTTGGGATTGCTAAAACTAGTGGGATGTTCAAAAGTGAAAATATTGTATTTTGGTTAAGGCCGACCGTGTATCCACACACGAGTATTTCTATCGGATATGATAAAAATGACAAATTTGTTAGATAGTCAGGATGGTATATTATATCAACCTATGAGCTTTGATATATCAGCTTTGGGTGAGCAATATACCTTGTTAGTTTTGGGTGAGCGTTATTGGTATGTTATATCCTTCTGCGGGCCATGATTTGTCAGCTTTGGGTGAGCGATATGATTTTTTAGCTTTGGGAGAGCAGCATACCTTGTTAGCTTTGGGCGAGCTATTTAATTTGTCAATTTTGGGAGAGCGATATACTGTATTATTATTTTTGGGCGATCTATACTATCTATCTTCGGCTTAGGGTGAGTGGTCTTGATTTGATAGGACATTATAGATAGTATTGATTGGGTTGATCGATAAGTGGTCATGTTGACGTGTAATCGACTGAGTCGATTGATCGATACTTCGATTAGTTTTGATTGGATGGTATGGATTTCGAGTTTTTAAATTAAATTGACTTGCAGCAAGAAGTGGAGGCTTAGGTAAGTCCTCTACCCCGTGTTTGTGCTTAGGCAACACTTGGGGCGTATTTTCTTCCTAGTTAGGGCTTAGGGGGTAGAATTCGTTGAGACATCAACTCACCCCATCGTGGGATAATATTTTCAAGTCTCTAGATGGCAGCCCTACCTGAACATTTTAGACAACCAAGGAAGATCACAGAACCAAAGTACTATATCCCGATTCATGGGCACCCTAACGGGTTAGAGTACGAACTGGTGAAGTCCATAATCTGAGTTGATGCAGGTCTACCTAAAAAGGTGCCCCATCAATACAGAGCGTGGTATCGCCAAGATCGTATTAGAATGAGAGAGGGCTCCATACCGGAATCTGAGATACCTCTGTATGTGATGAATGTTGCTTTTGGAAAGGGCACTGTAGACCCTCCAGGTGGTTCGGTGATAGACCCGGTGGACCCTATCCTTGAAGATCCAGGATCCCCTGTGTATTCAGCAGTAGGCTTTAGTTGGAGTGTTGAGGGAGATGACGAGGAGGATGAGGATCCACAGTTGTTTGAAAACCCCCTATTTGACAGACCTTATTTGTGTGTGTGTGTGTGTGTGTGTGTGTGTGTGTGTGTGTGTGTGGGTGTGTTTGTATTGTAATATATCAGACATGATTGGTTATGTTGTATATATACGATTGGTTATGTTGTATATATACAAGTGTTGTTGTGTTTTCAGTTTGAAGAAAATTGTAGCCTTACTTTTCTATCCCATCTAATTGTTGTCTGGGGATTATTTATTGCTTCCGCATGCATATTAAAAAGGAATGGGTCAGTGATGTATCCTGAGGCGTCGCTATTTAACCGACCATGGAGGGATGGGCACGCACTCGAAGGATCGGGGCGTGACATTCTACATGTTGCTTCCAATTCGGCCTACAATTGAGAGGATATGTTGAAATATGATCCCACATTACTTGACCATGACCCTATAGACTCTTTATTGGATTTTCAATCTCAACATACAAATTGGTTGCAAATAAAAATTCTCTTCATTGGCAAATAAAATAGATTGTAATTAGATTGTTGAAAAGGTTTAAAGTGCGAAATAATAAACGATATAAAGACCTCAAAGTCTCATTGTACGTGATGGGTTGACAAGATAGGTCTTCACGGGCATTGAGTTGGAAAAACTGAATCATGCTTTAGGATATAGAAAAGATTGGGAATTTTTCGTGGTTAATCAAACCAATAGATCCGTTCGACCCAAACTGAGCACTTATGTATTCATCAAAACTCTAGTTGGACAATTGCAAAGAACTATGGCATTATGCCATAGTTTTGGGAAATTTAAAGAAGATGTCTTAAATCTACTGTACGGATGCCAATTCAATCCAAAACCTTTTGATTTGGCCAATTTACTTCTAGACCTTTAAATAATTCACTAGTGTAGTCTTACAATGAATTTTGGTTGGAAATTGCTGACATGCACGCTGCTGTCTTATGTGGCATGAGCGATAATAATATGAACAATTTTTTCAATTACTTTAAATTTTAAATTTTTTTCCACTTTTATTTTCTTTCCTTTTTCTTTTTTCCCTCCACCAATCAATGGCCTCGATGTTAGCCTTTGCCTAGTGGCCAATGAAGGTTGCCAGCCATCGTTGAAAGTGTTCTTCAAGGCATGTCTCCAAAATCAACATTGAAATTTATTGAAAGTTTTTATACATGTGATCTCTCTCCATGCTTTCACGTTGACATTCTAATATGATTCCTTCTGCATGCCTCTAGCAACTGTTTCACCTTCGCCATGATCCTAGGACACCCCCCCGAGCTAGTTGCAGCTCCCCCACCGAGCCGCCGAAAGCCCTGCCACAACCGTCCACCTCTCCCATGCCCGTTTCAGCCCAAACTGTTCACTCGGCCTCCTTCTTCAGCCACCGAACATAACCAAACAGGCCTGGGTTTTCAGCCACTGTTTGGCCCGCTTTGGTGGCCCTCGAACGGTGTGCCCACTTTGGAGTTTATCGATCCTCTTCGCATCCTCGTCGTTTTGATTTGAGCGAATCGTTAATCAAGTGAGTTTAACTCATTAATCCTTACTTAGTAAGTTAATGACGTTTAGTGATTGATTAGTTTAGGCTAACTAGGATTATGTGGTTAGTTAGAATGGATTAGTGATTTAGTTAATCCTTGATGCATGTTAGGTGGTTAGATTAGTATAATTAACGATTAGATAAGTTGCAGTATTTATCTAGTGTGGTTTGGGAATTTTCTGAACCCGAATTGGTATTTAATTAGGCATTACGGGCCTAAGTGAGCATTTTTGATATTTAATAATTATTTTCCATAATTATTTAATGAATTATTTATTTTCCGGAAATTAGACCGGAATAGCCGGTAACCAGAATTTCGTTCTGATTGCAATTGATTTATATAATTGACTACTATTTTGTGCAATTTGAGTGTTAATTGCAATTTTGGGGCATTTATCCCAAAATTTTATATTTTCAGTATTTGATTGGAAAATACCAGGCATCGGTTTACAGCGTCAAAAATGTATTTAGGGATTACTGAAATTGGTGGGATGTTCAAAAGTGAAATTATTGTATTTTGGCTAAGGCTGACCCTATATCTACACACGATTATTTTTATCAGGTATAATAAAAGTGGTGAATTTGTTTGATGGTCAGGATGGTATACTATATCAGCCTATGGGCTTTGATATGTTAGTTTAGAGCGAGCAGTATACCGGTATACTATATCAACCTACGAAATCTGATATGTTAACTTAGAGTGAACAGTATACCTTATCAGCTTAGAGTGAGCTATATTATTTATCAGTTTAGAGTGAGCTATATTATCTATCAGCTTAAAGTGGGCTATATTATCTATCAGCTTAGAGTGAGCAGTGTCAGTATACTATATCAGCTTGAAGGCCTCAATATGTCAACTTAGAGCGAGCAATATCTTTTATTAGCTTAATGCGAGCTATACTATCTATTATCAGCTTAGAGTGAGCAATCCTAATATAATCGGACTTTATAAATAGTATTGAATGAGCCGACCGAGAGAAGGTCATGATGATATGGAGTCGAGTAAATCGATTGATTGACGTTGATCTGAAGTGAAATGATTGAGTGATTATTTGAATTGTACTGATTTGTAGGAATGGATTAAGGCAAAGGTAAGTCCTTTGACCTATGCTTGTGCTTAGGCAGCCATTTGGGTGTATTTTCTTTCTAGTCAAGGCTTAGGGGGTTGAACTTGCTGAGACGTCGTCTCACCCCATTGTGGGATAACATTTTTAGGTCCTTAGATGGCAACTCCTCCTAAGCATTTTGGTCGTCCTAAGAAGGTCAGAGAACAAAAGTGTTTTATCCTACTGCATAGGGACCCATGGGGATGGGTGTATGAGTTGGTCAAGACCGTGGTCTGGGTTGATGAGGCCTTGCCCTATAAGGTACCTCATCAATACAGATCATGGTATCGTCAGTAGCAGAATGATCAGAGAAAGGGTCCCATACTTGAGTCTGAGGTCCCTAGGTATATGCTGGAGGCTGCTCTTGGGAAAGGCACAACTGATTCTCCAGAGGGTTCAGTGGTAGATCTAGATCTTTCAGATCCAGGGACCTATAGTTTTAAGAAACCCCCATACTTTGCAGACCTTCCTTTTATAAACTGGTATTGTATATGACATGGCTTAATATATGTATATATAAACGTGTTGTGGTTTGAAAAATTTATGGCCCTACTTTTCTATCTCGTCTTATTGTTGTCCGGGGATTTATTTATTCGCTTCCGGATGCATATTAAAATGAATGGGTTGGTGATGCATCATGGGATGTCGCTATTTATCGACCGCTGAGGGATGGGCACGTGCGCGGAGGATCGGAACGTGACATCCCCATTTAGTGGTATCAGAGCTGAGTTAGAGATTTGACTAATAAGGTGCGATGGTTTATGGGATAGTTAGTAGGAAAGGTCTTTAATTCATGCTAGTGCATGTCTGTGATAACTGATTGGTAGAATTGTTTATTTGTGTGGATTGTTCAGCTTCTAATTCGGTGTGGAATTGGAAGGCAGGTTTCGGTAGAAAACTGAGCCATGAGTGATCAGGAGCAGAGGATTCCTAGTAAGAGGACCGTTGGACCTGTAACTCGGGGTAGGACACCGATGAGGGTCGGTACCCGAGGAGGCCGTGGTTTGGCGCCGCTCAAGCCGCTGCCAATGCTGCCGTTGCTATTGTAACCGCTACCGCGCCTGCTGAAGTTCTAGCTAGGAACAAGTTGGTGGAGCAATTCCTGAAGCTGAACCCGCCGAGGTTCACTGGTACTGGAGATCTCAAGACTGCATCTCTATGGATTTAAGACTTAGAGAAGGCTTTTGCACTTCTAAGGTGCAAAGAGGAAGAGAAAGTTGTCCTTGCAGTCGACCAATTGCAGGGTAACACAAATCCCTGGTGGAGAGCTGCTAGAGGTATAGTGTTTCCGAAAGGAGTGGTCTCAGTGTGGGACGCTTTCCTCAGAGCTTTCAATGACAAATACTTTTCGGGTAGTGCCCGAGAGCAGAAAATGGAAGAATTTTAGCGTCTTCACCAAGGGGCGATGACCGTTGACTAGTATGAGGTCAAATTTATGGAGCTTTCTTAGTACGCTCCGAGGTTGATTGAAGATCCAAAAGAAAAAGCTCGAAGGTTCAAGAATGGCCTTCAGCTAGAGCGGAAGTAACCGCTGGTGCCATTGGATCTGAAGGATTATCGTGAGGTGTACAACCGAGCCTAGCTGTTAAAGAGAAGTTTGAACGAGCAAGCTGCCTCGTCTGGATCAAGGTTTAATTCGCATAGAGAAGGGATCCGACATGGGAAGAGGCCCATGAGCGGAGGAAGGTTTCAAGTCCCGCCTAATAGGAAGGGTGGAGTTGGCAAGGCAAGGTAAAGTTAGAATGGTACGTGTCGCTTCTATGGAAGGTGACATGGTACAGGGCGTTTGTTTTGAATGTTGCTAATTAGGTCACATGGCCAGAGATTGTCTTAGGAGATCAAGAAGACAACTGCAGTTACCGCTGCCGCCGCAAATGGGTCAGCTCAAAGGATACGCGCCACAGAACGCACCACAGGGTGGACAGATTTGACCTCCAGCCCAAGGAATAGTTTATGCCATCACCAGAGGTCAAGCTGAGGATGCGCCTAGTGTGATCACAAGTATGGTTTCACTAAACGACCATGATGAGTATGCTTTATTCGACCCCGGCGCAACTCATTCTTTTATTGCTAAGCAATATGTTAAGCTAATAGGATTAAATCCTAAATTGCTGGAGTCAGTGGTTAGCATATCTACACCGTTAAAGGATAAGGTGTTGTTTGCATTGGGTTGTTCTAGTTGCAAGTTAATGATTGGTGAGCGAGAGGGGGAAATAGATTTGTTAGTCTTAGCTATGTATGACTTTGACTTGATAACTGGTATGGATTGGCTCACCAAGCAATGAGCTAAGATGGACTGTTATCGTAAAGCGATTCAGTTTGACCCATTAGAGGGTGAGAGTTTTGAGTTTGTTGGGAGTCGAGGAGGACCCTCAATTGCCCTAATCTCGTCGCTTAAGGCAACTCGTTTGTTAAGTGAGAGTTGTCAAGGTTACTTGGTGACTGTCATGGATACGACAGTCAAGGACCTAAAAGTTGAAGATATCACAGTGGTACAAGAATTTCCAAATGTGTTCCCGAATGAATTGCTAGGTTTGCCGCTAGAGAGAGAGAGATAGAGTTCGTGATCGAGCTAGCACTCGGGACAGAGCCCATTTCTAAGGCTCCTTACTGGATGGCGTTATCTGAGTTAAAAGAACTGAAGGTGCAGATGCAGGAATTGTTGGATAAGTGATTCATATGTCTCAATGCATCACCTTGGGGAGCATAAGTTCTATTCCTAAAGAAGAAAGATGGTTCGTTGTGCCTATGCATCGACTATCGTTAACTCAATTAGGTAACGATCAAGAATAAATATCTGCTCCCTAGGATTGACGACTTGTTTGATCAGCTGTAAGGAGCGTCAATATTTATCAGCTAAGGATCAAAAAGGAAGATATACCAAAGTCAGCATTTCGTACTTGGTACGGTCATTATGAGTTTACTATAATGCCGTTTAGGTTGACGAATGCTCCAGCTACTTTTATGGATTTGATTAACAGGGTGTTTAAAGAATATCTGGATCAGTTCGTGATTGTATTCATCGATGATATTCTGATATATTCAAAGAGTGCTGAGGAGCATGAGAGTCATCTGAGATTAGTGCTTCAAACCCTGAGGGTTCATCAGTTGTACGCTAAGTTTAGCAAATGTGAGTTTTGGCTGACTCATGTTGCTTTCTTAGGCCACATGATTTCAAGCAAAGGAATTTCCGTGGACTCGTCCAAGATTGAAGCAATTATCAACTGGTCAAGACCAACTACCGTGATAGAGATCAGAAGCTTCTTGGGTTTGGCCGAATACTGCAGATGGTTCGTGGAAGGATTCTCAGCATTAGCATCACCGTTGACTAGACTCCTGAAGAAAGAAGAAAAGTTTGTGTGGACAGACAAGTGCGAGTGTAGTTTCCAGGAACTTAAGCAAATGTTGACTACCGCACCTGTGCTAACCATTCCATATGGTCCTGGAGGATTCAAGATCTATAGTGATGCGTCATTCCAAGGACTGAGTTGCGTGCTGATGCAACATGGTAGGGTTGTTGCATACGCCTCCCGCCAGTTGAGACCTCATGAATAGAATTACCGGACACATGACTTGGAACTCACATCAATCATATTCACCCTAAAGATTTGGCGACATTATTTATGTGGAGAAAAGTTCTAGATCTTCACCAACTATCGAAGTTTGAAGTATTTATTTTCTCAAAAGGAGTTGAATATGAGACAACGTCACTGGATGGAACTTTTAAAGGATTATAATTGCGACATCCTGTATCATCTAGGAAAGGCGAATAAAGTCACTGATGCGCTAAGTAGGAAGTCTTTTGTAGCGCAGATGGTGGTTAAGGAATGGGTTTTACTAAAAATGGCCCAAGATTTGGTTTTCAAATTTGAGGTAGGCTATCTTTCGCATCTCATGGCCACCCTCAAAATTTAGCCGAATATCCTCGAAGACATGTTGCGAGCTTGTGTCTTGGATTTTAAGGGAAGCTAGGAGGAAAAGCTTCACCTTGTTGAGTTTGCCTACAACAACAGCTACCAACAGAGTATACAGATGGCTCATTTTGAAGTGTTGTATGGCAGAGCGTGCATAATGCCTATTTGTTGGGATGAAGTCGGGGAAAGGAAAATTACAGGCCCAAAGTTGGTTCAACAATCAGTGGATACAGTTGCCGTTATTAGGGATAGATTAAAGATCGCTTAGAGCCGCCAGAAAAGCTATGTAGATAAGCGCTAGATACCATTGGAATTCCAAGTTGGTGATCATGTTTTCTTGAAGGTGTCACCAATGAGGGGAACTTCGCGCTTTGGCAAGAAAGGAAAACTGAGTCCGAGGTACGTAGGCCTATTTAAGATTCTAAAGAGAATCGAGACCCTAACGTATCGTCTTGCGTTGCCGCCGAGATTGGCACAAGTGCACGACGTCTTTCACTTGTCGATGTTAAGGAAGTATGAGCTTAACCTGACCCACATGCTTAATTTTGAGGAATTTGACGTCAACGACAAAGTGTCGTACGTTGAAAGCCCGGTTTAGATAGAGGATCGAAAGGAACAGATTATGTGTACAAAAACCATCCCGTTGATTAAAGTGGTTTGGCAACACCACGGCACTGAAGGAGCAACCTGGGAGAGTGAAAAGTCGATGAGACGATTGTACCCCACCTTTTTGTTTAAAGTATTGTAATGGTTTAAATTTCAAGGACGAAATTTTTATAAGAGGGGAAGAGTTGTGACATCCTGAAATTTCACTTTTGCTTTCAAATGAATAAATTGGCCTTTCATCAACGCGCCTATAGTGCTATTCTCACAGCTGATCACTCTTGGGATAACTAGACTATCTGGGGAAGTCATTAAGAGATTTTATTGCAATAGACTTGAGAATTCGACCAAGAATCAACTACCCGACCATGCTCATCTATAGAGATAATTACGGCTTAGTAAGATCAATTAGAGATAAGAGATAGGCCGGTTCGACTGATATGTGAGGCTAAATGTGGGTGATTCCACCAAATTGCAAAATTCTCGTCGATCGGCACTAGACTGATTTTTCTGTCATTTTGGTACCCTGTATCCATATTTGAAATCTCGAGATTTTCACAACCACCAAGAGTTACCAATGTGTCGCAGGGGTTCATTGTGGCTCAAAGAAAATCGACCACGGGTAATTTACACTAAAAATTTCTAAAAGCTACCCGGTCGCCTAAGTTATGGTAAAATTGCACTAGATTGAAATTAACTGTGAATTTATATCCGATTTCCGAAATTGAAAGTTCTACCATGCTACAAATCGTTTTAGGAACGTCGACTCATCTTTCAAAGATTTTTCTGCAAACCGGGTTTTTTGGCGAAAAGTCGGGATAGGGTCATTTTTCTCCGAAAAATTCAGAGGACCATTTTTTATCACAAAATTGGGATGCAAGTGGGTTCTATTGGCGATAAAAAATGCCAATTTGATCAAGGATATGATGGTTCAATTTACAGAGGCCCAATGGAATTTATTCAAGTAAGGATTGAATCTAAATTGAGGGAAAATGTTGGGAAATTCGTAGCTCCCCTTGGGCCATGACTTTTGGACCACTTCGGGCTTGTTTGTTTTCACTTCTTTTTTCTGTTTAAAAATAATTTTTTTTTTGTTTTTTTGTTCTTAGGAATAAAAAAGGAACAGAAACGCGTTTGTTTGTGTTTTTGTTCCAAATCTATTTTTTTGTTCTCAGAAACACATTTGGAACAGAAACAAGAAACAAAAAAAAATTTGTTTCTTGTGTCTAAAACAAAATTTAGGAACACTTTTTCTCTCTCTTCCATTTTATTCTCTCTTTTTTCTTCTTATTTTCTTCGTCTTTTTTCTTTCTTTTTTCTTTGGTCGACAACCGGCCGTCGAGGGCCGGCGACCTCGCCGGAGCGTCGCCTGCCCCTGGCGAGGCAAGGCCGACCTTGTGCCGAGCTGGGCAAGCTCGGTCTCGCCCAAATTCGGCGAGGCCGAGCTTGTCCAGCGGTCGGCGAGGTTCGGCCTCGCTGGGCCACCGCCAGGTCGGCGTCGCCTGGCGGTGGCCCGGCAACGTCGAGCCTTGCCGGTCCCTGGGCGAGCTCGGCCTCACCAGATCTGGGCGAGCTCGAGCTCGCACAGCCAAGGCAAGGCCGACCTCGCGTCGGGCTAGGCGAGCTCGATCTCGCCTAGATCCGGCGAGGCTCGGCCTCGTTGGGGGTCAGCGAACCTCGCCATGGCGGGCGAGCTTGATCTCGCCCAAATCCGGCGAGGCCAAGCTCGCCCGGGCCGCCGATGAGGCTCGGCCTCGCCAGGGGTCGGCGAACCTCGCCGTGGCTGGGCGAGGCCACCGACCCTTGTCGACTGGTCGCCGGCCATGGCCGAGGCCGACGACCGGCCAAAAGAAGAAAAAATAAAAAATAAAAAAAAAGGAAAAATAAGAAAGAAAATATAAAAATATAAAAAAATTAAAAGAAATAAAAAAAAATGTATACAAATTTACCAAACGTGTTTCTATTCTTTTTATATTTCTGGAACAGATTTACCAAACGCGTTTTTTTGTTCAAAAATTGTTTCCTGAAGCATAAATACTTTTTTCTATTTCTGTTCATAGAAATAATTTTTAAACAGAAATGTTACCAAACGCACCCTTCAAGACTTCTAGAAGAAGAATGGGCTGCTGAAAATTTCTGAGGAAGCCAACTGCTTTGTGGAGCCAAGTCAAGAGAACCATGGGATGAGGTTGAACACCAAGTGGTCCCCTCAAGCCCAAGATTGTCCCCCTCCTTCTCCTTCCCCCATTTCCATCGACCCCCCCTCTTTTTAGAGTTGAAAGACTTCAAAAGTTGCATAGGAGAGCAGCCAACAGCTAGCCGAAGCCATTGCCAGCCTACTCGCACGCTAGACTTGCACGCCCTTGCCACTATTTCACCTCCGCCATGATCCTAGGATGCCCCCCAAACCAGTCGCAGCACCCCCACCGTCGCCAGAGTCGCTTGGTAGCCCGTCGAGCCGTCAGAACCCCACTGCAGGCGTCCACCTCTCCCCAGCCGTTTCAGCCCCAACTGTTCGCTTGGCTTGATATCTGCATATATAAGCATGTTGTGGTTTGAAAAATTTATGGCCCTACTTTTCTATCACATCTTGTTATTGTTTGGGGGTTTATTTATTTGCTTCTGCATGTGTATTAAAATGAATTGGTCGACGATGTGTCCTGGGACGTCACTATGTATTCGACCACTAAGGGATGGGCACGTGCTTAGAGGGTCGGGATGTGATGCTAGTGCTATCTCCTTTGTATATGTGCATCCATCCTCATCGGTCAAATTCCACATGTTGCTTCCAATTCGGCCAATTGAGAGGATATGTTGAAATATGATCCCACATGACTTGACAGTTGACCCTATAGACTCTTTATTGGATTTTCTATCTCAACTTACAATTTGGTTGCAAATAAAAATTTTCTACATTGGCAAATAAAGTAGATTGTAATTAGATTGTTGAAAAGGTTTAAAGTGCGAAATAATAAACGATATAAAGACTTTGAAGTCTCATTGTATGTGATGGGTTGACAAGACGGGTCTTGGAGGGCATTGAGTTGGAAATACTAAATCATGCTTTAAGATATAGAAAAGATTGAGAATTTTTCCTTGTTAATCAAACCAACAAATCCGTTCGACCCAAACTAAACACTTAAGTATTCATCAAAACTCTAGTTGGAAAATTAAGAAGAACTATGACATTATGCAATAGCTTTTGGAAAATTTAAGGAAAATGTCTTAAATCTATTGTACGGATGCCAATTCAATTCGAAACCTTTCAATTTTGCCAATTTACTTCTAGACATTTAAATAATTACCAAAGTAGTCTTACAATGAATTTTGGTTGGAAATTGCTGACATGCATGCTAGTCGTCTTATATGGCATGATCGATACTAATATGAACAATTTTTATAATTACTTTAAATTTTATATTTTTATATTTTTTCGCTTTTATTTTCTTTCCTTTTTCTTTTTTCCCTCTGCCGATCAACGGCCTCGATGTCGGCCCTTGCCTAGTGGCCAATGAAGGTTGCCAGCCATTATTGAAAGTGTTCTTCAAGGCACGTCCCAAAATCAACATTGAAATTTATTGAAAGTTTTTGTACATGTGATCTCTCTCCATGCTTTCACGTTGACATTCTAATATGATATCATAGTCAACTTCTAAATGATTTTATTTTATGTATGTGTCCACCTCAAGTATCAAATTCCACAAGTTTATGCGGTCTTTATTTACATTAAAGCAACTAAAATTTTGGGTTGGACATTCTAAAAATTAATGGACAGCTGAAATTCCTTGATGTTTCTGACGGTTATTTACAGGAAGTTGAACTCTTGAGCTGGAACCAATTTAGAAAATGAACATCACATATAGACTAAAGTTACTCCTATAGTCTTCACATTCAAAATATCAAAGTAATTTACGTGCAATCCATATAGTCTTCACATTCAAAATGTGAATTTAATTGACGTTGTGCATTTGATAATAATTTGAATTTATAATCTAAAGTTACTCAAATCCATAAATATAGTACCTTCTTTACATGACTCAAGTTTTGTTCTCTTTTGATGCACATGGTGTGCGCTCTTTGTTATCAGTATAGAGATTGATCTCATAGAGAAATTAATGAGGTCCCTTGTTTGAATTTTTTTTTTTTTTTTTTTGCATAACTACAAGATTGCTTTGCCGACCGGCATGCACAAAAAATGATATGCACAATAGTAAGAACAATTGTTGAAATATTGTCCACATCGCTTGACAATGGGTCGTGTACGTTCTTTATATTCATGTAACATAATAGCTAGTGCTATCTCTTTTGTATATGTGTATCTATCCTCATCGGTCAAATTCCACATGTTGCTTCCAATTCGGCCTACAATTGAGAGGATATGTTGAAATATGACCCTACATTACTTGACAATTGACCCTATAGACTCTTTATTGGATTTTCTATCTCAACTTACAATTTGGTTGCAAATAAAAATTTTCTACATTGGCAAATAAAATAGATTGTAATTAGATTGTTGAAAAGGTTTAAAGTGCGAAATAATAAACGATATAAAAAATTTGAAGTCTCATTGTACGTGATGGGTTGACAAGACGGGTCTTGGAGGGCATTGAGTTGGAAATACTGAATCATGCTTTAGGATATAGAAAAGATTGAGAATTTTTCCTTGTTAATCAAACCAACAAATCCGTTCGATCCAAACTGAGGACTTATATATTTGCGAAAACTCTAGTTGGAAAATTGCGAAGAACTATGGCATTATGCAATAGCTTTTGGGAAATTTATTGAAAATGTCTTAAATCTATTGTATGTGTGACTTCCTAGAATTTCAGTCCTGTTTTCAACTGCATAAATCGAGCCTTTTATCGACATGCCTATAGTGCTATTCTCAAAGCTTATCACTCGTGAGATAACTAGACTATCTAGGGAAGTCATTAAGGGATTTTAATGCAATAGACTTGGGAATTCGACTAGGAATTTACTACTTGACCATGCTCGTCTGCCGAGATCATTACGGCACAATTAAAAATCAATTAGAGATCAAGGATATGTTAGTTCGACTGAGATGTGTGGTTAAACGTGGGCAATTCCACTAAATTGCAAAATTCTCGTTAATCGGCATTAGACTGATTTTTTTATCGTTTTGGTACCCTATGTCCGTATTTGAAACCTCAAGATTTTCACGACCACCAAGAATTGCCAATGTGTCGAAGAGGTTCATTGTGGCTCGAAGAAATTTGACCTCGGGTCATTTACACTAAAAATTTCTGAAAGCTACCTGGTCGCATGGGTCATGCTAAAAACGTGCCATATTGAAATTAATCTCAAATTTGAATCCGATTTTAAAAATTGAAAGTTCTGTCATGTCACAAGTCATTTTAGGAACATCAACTCATCTTCTGAAGATTTGTCTACAAACCGAGATTTTTGGTGAAAAGTCAAGATATGGCCCTTTTTGTTTAGAAAATTCAGGGGACCGTTTTTGGTCACGCAGTTGGGATACAAGTTGGATCTATTGGCAAGGAAAAATGCCAATTTGATCGAGGATATGATGGTTGAATTTATAGGGACCGAATTGAATTGATTCAAGTGAGGATTGAAGAGGAATTCGGAGAAATTCAAGTCCAAATTTGTAGCCCCCCTTTGGACACAACCTTTGGACCCTTTCATTTGCTTCTAGAGGAAGTCTTGTGGCTAAAAATTGGTTGAGGAAGCTAGCTGGGCAAGGTGGGGTCAACCAAGGGGACAAGAAGATAGAGAGGAGACCAACGTGGCCCCCTCAAAGGCTAACCGATTCCTCTCCTTCCTCCTTTTGCCCGTCAACCCCTCCCCTCCTTCTTCTTGTTTTGAGCTTAGCAAAAACTAAAGAACCGGACCAGTAGCTAGCCTCCTTGCCGTCGAGTAGTTGTCGAACGCCACCGCTCGCCATCGCGCCTTGCGAGCCTCAACGCTCATCCCGTCGTTCTGCTGTGCCAATCGCTCGTTCCACTCCTGCTTGCAGCTGTCCAGAGTCACCAGGCCGCTGTACGTCGCTGTCGTGGTCGTTGAAGCCACCGTATGCCACCGAAGTTTCCCATCCAAGCCGCAGCAGCTTTGCCAGTCCAACCTTGTCGTTTCAACCGAGCTGAGCAACCCCTTCAACCACCGAGCAACACCAAGCAGAGTGGTTCTCACTAGAACTGTTTGGCCTATTTTGGTACCCTTTTGGACCTCGAAAAGCGCACCTGCTGGAGATTGTCGATCATCTCCGCGTCCCCGACGTTTTGATCCAAGCGGATCATTAATCAAGTGAGTTTTACTCAGTGATCCTTGTTTAGGGAGCTAATGACATTTAATGGTTGATTAGATTAAGTTAAGCTTGGATTAGGTGGTTAGTTAGAATGGATTAGTGAATTAGTTGATTATTAATGCATGTTAGGTGGTTAGATTAATGTAATTAGCAACTAGATAAGCCATAGTATTTATCTAGTGAGGTTCGGGAATTTTCTGAACTTGAATCGGTATTTAATTCGGCTTTTTCGGCCAAAGTTGAAATTTTGGTATTTAATAATTAATTTTGGTAATTAGTTTAATTAATTAATTAATTTCTGGAAATTAGACCGGAACAGTCGGTGATCAAAATTTTATGCTGATTGCAATGGTGTGATTGATTTATTTATTTGACTGCTATTTTGTGCAATTTGAGTGTTAATTGCAATTTTGGGGTATTTATTCCAAAATTTATTATTTTCAGTATTTAATTAGAAAATAATCGAGCGTCGGTTTACAATGCCAAAAAATATTTTGGTGGACCATATAAAATGGTGGGATTTATGGAAAGGAAAATATTGTCTCTTGGCTAAGGCCAACCGTGTACCCACACACGAGTATCTTTATCGGGTATAATAAAAGTGAGGAAATTATTGGTTGAATAGAATGGTATACTGTATCAGCCTGCAGGCTTGATACATTAGCTTAGTGTGAGCAATATACCCTAAGTATCACACAGCTTTGGTGAGTATTAAGAATCGCATAGCTTTAGTGAGCATTAAGGATTGCACATCTTTGGTGAGTATTAGTAGTATACTATATCATCCAGAGGGTCTTGAAATGTCAGCTTAGCGAGAGCAATATACTTTATTATTAGCCTTTAAAACAAGCTATACTATCTATTTTCAGCTTAGGGTGAGTAGTCATTGATGAGATCGGACTTATAGATGGTATTGATTGGATTGACCGTGTGATGGTCTTGATGACATGAAATCAACTAAGTTGATTGATCGATGACTCGATCCAATGTGATGATTTGATTTGTTGATGTGATTCGATGAATTGCAAATTGTATTAACTTGCAGGAAGGAACGGAAGCAAAGGTAAGTCCTTTGATTCGTGTTTGTGCTTAGGCAGCCCTTGCGGAGTATTTCCTTCCTAGTTAGGGCTTAGGGGGTTGAACTTGTTAAGACGTCATCTCACCCCGTTGTGGGATAACATTTTCAGGTCCTCAGATGACAGCTCCTCTCGAGCTTTTTGGACAGTCGAAGAAGGTCACAGAACAGGTGTCCTATATGCCGCTACATGGGAGCCCTAGAGGCTGGGTCTATGAGCTCATAAGGACCGTGGTCTGGGTTGATGAGGCTCTACCTCACAAGGTACCCCATCAATACAGATCATGGTACTGTCGTAAGCGGAATGGCTAGAGATATGGTCCCATACCAGAATCTAAGATACCTCTGTATGTGCTGGAGGTTGCTTTCAGGAAAGGCACCGCAGATCCTCCCGATGGTTCGGTGGTAGACCCGGATCTCTCAGATCCAGGCACTCCGATGTATTCAGCTGAAGGCTCCAATGACAATGAGGATCTATAGTTTTATGAAACCCCTCATGTTTTGCAAACCTCATTGCATATATATCGAATAGTTGTATAAGACTTGGTTGATATGTATATATTATGGTGTGGTTTGCTTTTGAAAAATTTATAGCCCTACTTTCCTATCCCATCTTGTTGTTGTCTTAGGATTTATTTTCACTTTCGTATGTGCATTAAAATGAATGGGTCGGCGACGTGTCCTGAGATGTTGCTATTTTAATCGACAAAGGAGGGATGGGCACGTGTTCAAATCATCGAGGCGTGAAAGTACGGATGCCAATTCAATCCCAAACCTTTCGATTTTGCCAATTTACTTCTAGACATTTAGATAATTCACTAGTGTAGTCTTACAATGAATTTTTGATGGAAATTGCCGACATGCACGCTGGCCATCTTATGTGGCATGATCGATACTAATATGAACAATTTTACAATTATTTTAAATTTTAAATTTTTTTTTTCTGCTTTTATTTTTTTTTCCTTTTTCTTTTTCCCTCCGCCAATCAACGACCTCAATGTCAACCCTTGCCTAGTGGCCAATGAAGGTTGCCAGCCATCGTTGAAAGTGTTCTTCAAGGCACGTCCCCAAAATCAGCATTGAAATTTATTGAAAGTTTTTATACATGTGATCTCTCTCCATGCTTTCACGTTGACATTCTAATATGATATCATAGTCAACTTCTACTTGATTTTAGTTTATGTATGTGTCCACCTCATGTATCAAATTCCACAAGTTTATGCGCTCTTTATTTACATTAAAGCAACTTAAATTTTGGGTTGGACATTCTAAAAAATAATGGACAGCTTAAATTTCTCGATGTCTCTTATAGTTATTTACGGGAAGTTGAACTCTTGAAAAACTTAAGACACTAGCAAGTCCTAAGATTGAGCTGGAACCAATTTAGAAATTGAACATCAGATATAGTCTAAAGTTACTCCTATAGTCTTCACATTCAAAATGTGAATTTAATTGATGCTGTGCATTTGATAATAATGTGAATTTATACTCTAAAGTTACTCAAATCCATAAATATAGTACATTCTTTACATGATTCAAGTTTTGTTCTCTTTTCACGTAGATGGTGTGCGCTCCTTGTTATTAGTATAGAGATTGACCTCATAGAGAAATTAATGAGGTCCCTTGTCTGAAAAAATGGTCTTTTTTTTGCATAACTACGAGATTGCTTTGCCAATAGGCATGCACAAAAAATGATAGGCACAATAGTAAGACCAATTGTAGAAATATTGTCCACATCGCTTGACAATGAGTCGTGTATGCTCTTTATATTCATGTAGCGTAATAGCTAGTGCTATCTCCTTTGTATATGTGTATCTATCCTCATCGGTCAAATTTCACATGTTGCTTCCAATATGGCCTACAATTGAGAAAATATGTTGAATTATGATCCCACATTACTTGACAATTGACCCTATAGACTCTTTATTGGATTTTCTATCTCAACTTACAATTTGGTTGCAAATAAAAATTTTCTACATTGGCAAATAAAATAGTTTGTAATTAGATTGTTGAAAGATTTAAAGTGCGAAATAATAAACGATATAAAGACTTTGAAGTCTCATTGTACGTGATGGGTTGACAAGACGGGTCTTGGAGGGCATTGAGTTGGAAATACTAAATCATGCTTTAGGATATAGAAAAGATTGAGAATTTTTCCTTGTTAATCAAACCAACAGATCCGTTTGACCCAAACTGAGGACTTATGTATTCGTTAAAACTCTATTTATTGAAAATGTCTTAAATCTATTGTGAAGAACTATGGCATTATGCAATAGCTTTTGAGAAATTTTTTGAAAATGTCTTAAATCTATTGTACGAGTGCCAATTCAATCCCAAACCTTTTGATTTTGCCAATTTACATGTAGACATCCAAATAATTCACCAATGTAGTCTTACAATGGATTTTGGTTGGAAATTGCTGACATGCACGCTAGCCATCTTTAGTGGCATGATCGATACTAATATGAACAATTTTTACAATTACTTTAAATTTAAATTTTTTTATTTTTCCGCTTTTATTTTCTTTCCTTTTTCTTTTTTCCCTCCACCAATGAACTGTTGGAGAAAACTTTCCTATTTGTTTTGAAGTTGACAAAACGTTTCCATTAGTCTAGTCTGAAAACTTGTAGACTTTATCGTCAAAGTCTGAAGACCTCCAGACTCAATATTTAAAGTCTTCCCTCATCGACAGTTTCCAGACTGACGAAAAAAAGTATTATCATTTGAAAAAGACTTATCCAAATGCGAATACATCTTTAAGGATTTGATTCGTATGGTTGAAGAAGATCTCACGGCTGGAGATAGCATCTTGTGATCGATTATTCGTATTGAAATTAATTCGGGTAATTAGATCTTTTGATTGGCAAAGTATACTTGGAAGGTTCTACTTATGGAAACCTAGATCCGATTTGTATGGGCGAGCAGTATTGATGGGCTATCATTACATTCCTTAAATAACTCGAGATCTCTCTAATTGATTATGTCCAATGTGTTGATTGGAAGAACTCCTTTGGAAGGTGCCAACGGTTATGAAGGCATGGAGGAGTATATAAGGAAGACCCTCAAGTTATTTGAATGTGTGTGTGGGAGAAAAATTCCAAAGTTTGAAGCTCCTAGTTTTTGGTTATTTCAATTGTTGAGCTCAAATTGTACCCAAAAGAGAGATTAGATACTTGTGAGACTTTGTGAAAGTGTAGCAGAATTTCTATACCGTGGAATCAAGGACGTGAGATTGTAACATCTCTTTTGATTCATAGTGAAATCCAGCCAGTGAGTTGTCAGTGCGGGAGAGTGGACATAGACTTGGTCCAAGCCAAACCACTATAAACCTTGTGTTTTTGATTCACTATCCCTAAACTCTTTGCTTTCATTCGTAGCTCTATATATCTATTTATAGTCTTTTATATTTTCAGTCTATCATTCTTAAAAGATGAATTAATTTGTTAAGTATTGTTAAAGCATCTTTGATCACCTATTCACCCTACTCTAGGTGTTTTTCTAGCCCTATCAGAGCTTATGTGCTCATTTAATTGAAGTGTTTTTACTTCTGAGTTGAAGATCCATGGCTAGTATGTTGACTCCAGGTTTGGTTGAAGGCGAAAGCAACACTAGACCACCTTATTTTGATGGAAAGTAATACAATATATGGAAAAACAAGATGAAGGCATTCCTAAGATCGAAAGATCCTTTGGAATGGGATGTGGTACAAAAAGGAATCATTTCTAAAGCTACATTAGTCTCAGAGAGCGGAAAAGAAGTTGCAAAGGCTAGCGAAATGACTCAAGAAGAGATAACCAAGAGACAAGCTCTTGATGCAAAAGCAATTTACTCCTTATATTGTGCGTTATCTCCTACTGAGTATAATAGAATATTTTCCTGTGAAACAGCTAACGAAGTCTAGGATAGGCTGCACATCACCTATGAAGGAACTGATCGAGTGAAAGAAACCATGATTAATATTCTACTCGAACAATATGAAGCCTTCAAGATGAAGCCAAGAGAATCTATCAGTGACATGTTGAGTCGTTTTACAGAAATTGTAAATGGTCTAGAGTATCAGGATTAACCAATCTCAAGACCCATGAAGGTTAACAAATTGCTGCGTGGACTTTCCAAATACTATAATCACATAAAGACTTCAATAAGGGAGACCCAAAGGATCATACTGCTCTCCGTAGACGAACTTGTTGGCACACTTCAGTCCTATGAAGTGGAGCAAATTAATGAAAAAGAAGATCCCAAAGGTAGGAAGTCTGTTGCCTTAAAATCTAACGATGATTATGATGTTACAGATTCTGAAGAAGATATGGATGATGAAGAGCTAGCATTTATGATAAGGAGGTTCAGAAAATTGAACAAAAATGGAAGAAGATTCAATTGGAAGAAACAAAACACTTAAAAGTTTCAAAATAAATCAACTGAAGATGATGAATCCAATAAAAATGTGATTTGCTTTGAATGGGAGAAAAATGGACACATCAGACCCAATTGTCCTTTGTTGAAGAAGAAGAAGGGAAAGTGAAAAATACAGAAAGACTCTCAAAGCAGAAACTTGGAGTGATACTGAATGCGAAGAAAGTGATGATGATTATGCCAATATTTGTTTAATGGCAAAATCAAAATTAGACTCAGACTCTGAAATAGATACAGACTCAGACTCAAACAGTGAAATTGAGGTAAGCAATTTAAAAATTCCTACTAAAGTCTCGAAATATATTAATGAACTTTGTCTTAGCCTCAAAACTTCACTTAAAAGGATCTTCGAGCTAAAAAGAGAAAATTCTACACTGAAGCAACAGGAAAACTCTTGGAAAGAAAAGTTTGAAAATTTGGACAAAGTTTTACTATTTTAAAAGAAAATGCTGACTCTCTTTTAAAAGAAAACATATGTTTAAAAAATGACATTTCAAATATTTCAAAAAGGTTTTCAAAAGGATTTGAGAAGCTGGAAAAGATTCTTTCAGTATAAAGACCTTACTTTAACAAATCAGACTTGGGAATGACTTCTGAAATCATTCCTCTAATCGATTTTTCAAAAGTAAAGGAAAGAATCAAACAAAGACCTTCAAAAGCCTTTTATAGAAATCATTTTCAAAAAGTCTTTGTAAAACCTGTTGGCCGAAGTGCTCTCAAATGTTCTAAGTGTAACAGCTCAGAACACTTTGAAAAAGAATGTCCTATGGTTTGGAGACCTATTAAGAAGGATTGGGGTAAATATTGTATATTGCACTAACTCCACTGGACCCAAGAAAATGTGGGTGCCAAAGAAAGCTTGACTTTCTTTTTTAATTGTAGGTCACTATCAAGAAAAAGATTAAATGGTATTTGGATAGTGGTTGTTTAAGACATATGACAGGAGATTCAAGTTGTTTCACAAAGTTTGTTCAAACAAATGGAGGAAAAGTCTCTTTTGGTGGAAATAGCAGATGAAGAATTGTTGGATGCGAAACAGTAAAGATTGGAAGTCTTACAATCAACAATGTCTCCGTGGTGGAAGGACTAAATTACAATCTACTCAGCATTAGTCAATTGTGCGACTCTGGATTCAAAATCAATTTATAGGAAGGAATATGTTCAAGAACAAGTAAAAATCTTTCTCAGTCTTTTACTAGATGGAGACATGGGAACATCTATATTTTGGATATCTAACCAGAAAGGTCTTAATGCCTAATATCAATTCAAGATGAAGCGAATCTCTGGCATCGAAAGCTTGGCCATATCAACTTGAAGCAGATTGCCAAGATTTCTTCCAAAAAGCTTGTTTGTGGACTACCTAACTTGAAATATACAAAATCTGACTTATGTACACCATGTGTGTTGAGAAAACATGTTAGAAGTTCTTTTAAACCAATAAATCAAGTTTCCATTAATCGTGTGCTACAACTCCTTCACATAGATCTCTTTGGACCAACCAGAACTCAAAGCATTGGTGGAAAGAGATATTGCCTAGTAATAGTGGATGATTATTCACGATTTACTTGGGTTTATTTTCTGGCAAGTAAGTTTGAAACATTTTCTTACTTTTCAAAGTTTGCCAAGAAAGTACAAAATGAAAAAGGGTATATTATTTCAAGCATACAGACAGATTATGGAGGTGAGTTTGAAAATCAAGACTTTGCAAGATTTTGTGATGAATAAGGTTTTCAACATGTGTTCTCCTCTCCATACACTCCAGAACATAATGGAGTTGTGGAAAGGAAGAATAGATCTTTGCAAGAAATGGCAATAACTCTTTTAATAGAAAGTAATATTGATATAGCTAGTATAAGTACCTAGAGGGGGGGTTGAATAGGTATATAAAAGATTTTTCTCGATAATTGCACAATACTAGACAATTGATAGATTTGAGACAAACAATAATCAAAGTAAGACTGAGAGAAGGGAAGAGAGAATTGAACACGCGGTTTATAGTGGTTCGGCTTATTTCAAGCCTACGTCCACTCTTCTGCATTGACAGCCTATTGGATGGATTCCACTATGAATAAAGAGATGTTACAGCGTTGTTCTTCCTTGATTTCTCGGTGTAGGTGATCTACCACACTCGCTCAAGGTATCACTAAGTATAGACACTCTTTGTGTATACAATTTCGCTCAAAATGTATCAACTAATAATCAAGGTGCTTCAGACTCTGGAATTTCTCTATCGATCATGCACTAAAGCAACTAGAACATCTTTCTTTTATACTCCTTTATGCCATCATACCTATTGGCACTTACCAAAGGAATTCCTCCAATCTACCCGTTGGACGGAATCAATTAAGAAGATCATTCGAGCTATTAAAGGAACCTGACGATAGCCCATCAATCATGTTCGCCCATACAATCAGGATCTTGGTTTCCAAGAATAGAACCTTCCAAGAATATTTCGTCGACCATCGGATCTTCAAACGATCTTGATTACAAATAAAAGAATTCGTTATATTTATCCAGCCAAGAGATCTTCTCCAGAGGATAGGACTAAATCCTCAACCAAATACTTCGGCTCTGGATTGCCTTCGTCACTGAATTAGAGAAACTGTCAATGAGAATAGTCTTGAGTCTTGAGTCTTGAGTCTGGTGATCTGAAAGTCTTTAGACTCTAAACAGAAGGTTTGCAATTATCAAGACTAGACTGATAGAAACGTTTTGTCAGCTTCAAAATATTCTGGAAAGATTTCTCCAACAATCTCCCCCTTTTTGATGGTGACAAAACTTTCCTGTAGATTTGAACAACTTTGACCAGCAAAACATTACTCAAGCAATATGGCTATCTCATAAAGATTAATAAATCAACCAGACTCTGCATCCACAGAAAATCGGTTAGTCTTTCATGAGTAAGACCATACAGCAACACTTGATATAAATGTAAACAGTCAAGCATCAAAATCCACACCCGAGTCAGTCAAATTCAAGTTCACACCCAAGTCATACTCAAAAACAAACATTCAAACACACAAAAGAAATTTAAAGTTAAAGTTTAAAGAGTTGAGTTCAAATTACAATTCTCCCCCTTTTTGTCATCATTAAAAAGGTGAGAAAAGAGTCAAGTTTGCTTGGGAATGCGCACAATCTGGAAATCTCTCATCGACTGTACGATGCCTTCAAGCCTCTTCAAGTCTTCCCGTAGATGAGCCACCTCTTCTCCTTTAGCATTGGCTTGAATTTGAAGAGCGAGGTCTTTCATTTGATTCGCCATGGTAACAGAAGATGCTTGTCCAGCATTCTTCATGACTTGAAGTTCACAGTCCAGAGCATAGATTTGACCCTGCATTTCCAGAAGAACATCAAGGGTACGACGAAAATCTGCTGTATTATCCGTCTGTGTGCTTGCATTTGCTCTCTCGGATGGAGTGAAGGCAAACGATGGAACTTCGGTGTAATCTTGCAGATTTGGTGTTGACGTATCATGTCCTTCCTCAGGCATTTGAGAAGCCTGAAAATCTTCTGGATTTGCTGGTGAGCGACTCACACCTTCACTGTTGACAGCATGTGGTGTAGTCCTTCCTTGCTCTCCATCTCCCCTTGTCTCTAGGACCTCAAATGGGGAAGAGTGATGGTCATGCTCTTCAGCATCTTGATTCCCTTTCTCTCCGGCTTCATCTGCAGACTTTTCTTTCATTGCTTCTCCTTCTTCTTCAGCTTCTTTCTCTTTTTCTTCTTTCTCTTTCTCTTGTTGCTCCTCTGCTTCTCTGTTCTTTGCTTGCTCCTCTTCTTCTCTCTGTTCTTTTTCCTCTCGCTTCTTTTCTTTTCTTCGTTGTTCCGTTGATTCGGGTACGTAACGTCCGGTCCTTTTCAATGCGAGATAGTGAGATCTTCCTCTTCATCTTCATCCTCCAAGATAAGAGTTCTTTTCTTTTTGGATGGGGCACCCATGGGCTCCTTCCCTTTTCCCTTTGATGCAGAAGATACTGGAGTCTTCACTCTGAAATTCTCCATTGCCTTAGCAAGCTCTTTCAGACGCATTTTTGTCAGCATTTTCAAACCCACCACCATTTTGTCGCATGGTCGAACACAAAGAGTATGTGGATGTTCAATGTTCAAGTGTCTGAAGATCTTGGTCACAAGACCTGGGTAAGGGAATTGGCCCTTATCCTTCACCATTGCTCTGTACATGTGAAAGAGAATGGTGTGAGGGAGAGAGAACTTCTTCCATGTATTGATCGCGTACATCAATTTCGCCTCGGAGTTAGACACGTCAGTCTTGAATGTAGACTTTGGCCTGATATAGTTGATCACAATTTTGTGAAGCAAGATGTTGTTGGCACGCATTCTTGAGTAGGTAATTCTTCCCTCTGTATCCCTGTCTTTGACAAGCTCCAATGAGGCACGAGCAATCAAAACTTTGATTGGTTGATAGCGTCCTCTTTCAACTCCAATTATATCTGCCAACATGTCCACATCTACCACATAGTCTTGGTCTCGAACACTGAAGGATATTCTATTCGCATCTAAAAAGCTAAGATTCGAACAGAAGTATGCTGTCAATTGCGCATAACCGTCTGTGGTATCGGAGCAAAATTGCTCAAGTTGAAGCAGATTGAACTTCTCCCTTAAGTTCACATTAATGGCATCCAAGAAATCAAAATCAACACTCCTAGGGTTTATCACCCCTCGTTTCAATAGTCTGAAGAACAGATTCTCCTGTTCCTTCGATTTAAACAAATCCATCCTTTTTCCCTTCACCTTCGCAGCAACACCCATTCTAGGTTGAAATTCACTGAACATTTTATCATCATCGTTCCCGTCAGTCGGATTTAGTCCCGATACACGAGGGTCACTTGGAATGTTCGCAAGTGCTTCCTCAGCCTTTCCTTTGGGAGCAATTCCCAAATCCTCCATTCGTCGCAAAAAGATATACTCATTCCCATAATTCTTATCTTTAAGGAAATCATCTACGTAGTTCAGCGAAGTCCCAATGCTCTTCATCGCACAATAGAGCTTGTAAATAAAAGAGGGTTTTTGGACTCTTACAGGGTCTGCGTCCTCGATTATTTCTTCCTCCGGTTGTTGACCCGCACCTTGTGGGGTAGATGGTGTTGAGTGACGTGGTGGAGAGTGAATCGGGCTCTGTTGCTGACTCGGTAAATCTTCCTCTTCGGTGAGATCAAAATGGGTAGGCCCCTCCCTCATTCTCTGTGGTCCCCTGTTCGCGATTCTTGAAGACTTTCTCGAAGAAGACATCATTCATTGTCGTTGAAAGATTCCTTTACTCGCTTTCCCAAGAAAAGATGATAACTTTCTCGAAGATGAACACGAAATAGAGACGGGATTGGGAGGAGAATGCCTTTTTAGGGTTTTGAAGTTTAAGCGAGGAAAACTGTATATATATAACTCAGTTTTAAAAGGAAAAACCAATCGGCACAAAGGAAAATGAGCAGACGCCTATTTTAAAATCGATAACTGCCAAATAGAAGTTAATCTTTTTGAAAAGACAAGATTCCATTTTTCACGGAAATTATAAATTAACTGAACTAATGATCGTACCTTTTCGAGATTGAATATAATAACAACTTACAGTCTATAGCCATGAATGTCTGAGTTTGAGGGTTGGAGAGTCTCTAGACTTTAACTTCCTCAAGTTTAAAAATGTTGAGTCTGGAACGAATAAAATCGAATTGATTCTTCTCCAAAGGCTTTGTGAATATATCCGCTAGTTGATTTTTTGAATCAACAAATTGAATCGAGATTTCTCCATTTTGAACATGATCTCTAATGAAATGATGTCGAATCTCTATATGCTTTGCTCTTGAGTGAAGGATTGGATTTTTAGTGAGATTGATTGCGCTGGTGTTATCACATCTAATCTCTATGCATGAGTCTTCAATTCCAAAGTCTTGTAGCTGTTGTTTTATCCATAGAATTTGCGAACAGCAACTTCCAAGAGCTACATACTCTGCTTCTATTGTTGAGAGAGTCACAGTGCTTTGTTTCCTTGAAAACCAAGACACTATCCTGCTTCCAAGCAACTGGCAAGTTCCCGAAGTGCTCTTTCTATCGATTCTGCAATCGGCCAGATCTGCGTCTGAATATCCCAGAAGATTAAAGTCTCCCTTCTTAGGATACCAAAGACCGATGCTTGAAGATGAAGCAACGTATTTGATAATACGTTTTGCAGCACTGAGATGGGATTATCTAGGATCTGATTGAAACCTAGCACAGATGCAAACACTCAACAAAATGTCAGGTCTAGAAGCAGTAAGATAAAGAAGTGAACCAATGATGCTCCTGTACAGCTTTTGACCAACTTTCTTCCCTTCTTCATCTTTGTCTATCTTCAAAGAACTTGATATCGATATGTCGGTCTTTTTGCAATTTTCCAATCCAAACCTTTTAACAAGATCATTAGCATATTTTTCTTGACAAATAAAAGTTCCTTCCTTCAATTGTTTTACTTGAAGACCAAGAAAGAATGTTAGCTCTCCCATCATGCTCATTTCAAACTCATCCTGCATAGACTTTGAAAATTTCTTGCACAGACTTTCATTAGAAGATCCAAAAATAATATCGTCCACATATATTTGAACAAGTAAAAAGCTTTTGTTTTCCTTTTTGATAAATAAAGTAGTATTTACTTTACCTTTGACAAAACCATTCTGTATTAAAAACTTACTTAGTCTGTCATACCAAGCTCGAGGTGCTTACTTTAAACCATACAAGGCCTTTTTCAGTCTGAAGACTGAGTCTGGCTTCTTTGGATCTTCAAACCCTGGTGGTTGTTCCACATAAACTTCCTCATGGATAAATCCATTTAGGAAGGCACTTTTGACGTCCATTTGGAATAACCTGAAATTTTTATAACAAGCAAACGCAAGTAATAGTCGAATAGCTTCTAACCTTACTACTGGTGCGTAAGTCTCATCATAGTTTATTCCTTCTTCTTACGTATATCCTTTGGCCACGAGTCTTGCTTTGTTTCGTACGACTTTTCCTTTCTCATTCATCTTGTTCTTGAACACCTATTTAGCTCCAATAACAGTTTTACCTTTTGGTTTAGATGTCAATTCCCAGACATCATTAATGTTGAACTGTCTGAGCTCTTCTTGCATAGCTTCAATCCAGCGTTCATCAGATAAAGCTTCTTCTATACTCTTTGGTTCAATTTCAGAAATAAGAGCCACAGTACTAGACTCTTCACGCCTTTTGGATCTGGTGCGAATTCCTTCATTAATTTCGCCAATAATGAGATCTTTGGGATGACTGGACTTATGCTTCCAATTACTGGTTGATTTGTCTGGTTGATGATCTCTTTCTTTATTTGAATCTTCACGAACAGCTTGATGCTGATCTTCTAGAGTCTGAGATGCTTCTTGAGTTGTAAGCTTTGGAGGGTCTGGAGCAGGTTCAGACTCTTCATGATGAGTTTGACTGGATTCATCTTGCGTAGAGTCTTGAAATTTGACATTCATTGACTCCTCCACAGACTGGCTCTTCTTGTTATAGACTCTGTAGGCTTTGCTTGATGTAGAATATCCAAGGAATATGCCTTCATCTGATCTTTCTTCAAACTTACCAACTCAATCTTTTGCATTTTTCAATATAAAGCATTTACAACCGAACACATGAAAGTATGAAACAATAGGCTTCTTACCTTTGAATAACTCATAAGGGGTTTTCTCTAGAATAGGTCTTAAGAAGACTCTATTGATGATATAGCACGCTATTTAAACAGCTTCAGCCCAAAATCATGAAGAAATCTTACTTTCAATTAAAAGAGTTCTAGCCATTTCTTGAAGAGATCTATTCTTTCTTTCCACAACTCCATTTTGCTGAGGAGTATATGGAGAGGAGAATACATGTTTAAAGAAAGATTCATCACAAAATTTTGTAAAATCTTGATTTTCAAATTCACCTCCATGATCTGTTCTTATACTTGAGATAACACATCCTTTTTCATTTTGAACATTTTTAGCAAATTTTTCAAAATACGAGAAGGTTTCGGACTTACTTGCAAGGAAATATACCCAAGTAAAGCGGGAGTAATCGTCCACAATTACTAGGCAATATTTCTTACCTCCAATGCTCTAGGTTCTGGTTGGTCCGAAGAGATCCATATGCAGCAACTGTAGTACATGATTAGTAGAGACATGATTTATTGGCTTAAATGAATTTCTTACCTGCTTTCCTAGAATACATGGAGTGCATGGATCGGACTTTTGGTATGGTAATTTGGGTAGACCTCGAACAAGCTGCTTTGATGAGATTTTGGCTAATTGCTTCATGTTGACATGACCAAGCTTTCTGTGCCATAAGCTTGCTTCGTCTTGAATTGAGATTAGGCATTGCGATTCATTTGGTTTCACATCTAAAAGATAGATATTTCCATGTCTTCGACCCATGAAAGATCGGGTAGAGTCTTTTTGCGGTTCCGTAACATGTTCCTTCTTGAAAGAAGATCTTAAAACCAGTATCACACAATTGGCTAATGCTAAGAAGATTGTAATTGAGTCCTTCCACTAGGGAAACATTACTTATTGTGAGATTTCCAACTTTCACATTTCCAAATCCCACAATACTTCCTTTGCTGTTTCCTCCAAATGAAACTTTTCCACCATTTACTTGAACAAGCTTTATGAAGCAATTTGAGTCTCCTGTCATGTGTCTTGAGCATCCGCTGTCAAGATACCACTTTATCTTTTTCTTGACGGAGACCTGCATTTAAAAGAGAGTCTCAAGCTTTCTTTGGTACCCAAATTTTCTTGGGTCCTTTGGTGTTAGTAAGATAAACAGTATTAGCCCATATTTTCTTAACAGGTTTCCAAACCATAGGACACTCTTTTTCAAAGTGATCCAGATTGTTGCACTTTGAACACCTGAGGGCATTTCGACCTACAGACTTTACAAAAACTTTCTTGAAATGATTTTTGTAAGCCTCTCTCGAGGGTCTTTCCTTAATTCTTTCTTTTACTTTAGGAAAATCAATCAAGGGAATTGTTTCTGCTGTCATACCTAGACCAGACTTATTGAAGTAAGGTCTTTGAGCTGAAAGAATTTTTTCAAGCTTTTCGGACCCTATTGAAAATTTCTTTGAAATATTTGATAAGTCAGTTTTTAAAAGAGCATTTTCTTTCAAAAGATTATCTTCATTTCCTTTAAGAGTGGAAACATTCAAGTCTAAACTTTTAACTCTTTCTTCTAAAACGTTTTCCTTTTGTTTTAGAGTTGAGTTTTCCTTTTTAAGTTCAGAAATTCTTTTGAGAGAAGTCTTAAGACTAAAACACAGTTCATCAATGTATTTAGAAACTTTGACAGGAATTTTAAAGTTACTTGCCTCAAATTCACTGTCTGAGTCTGATCCAGAATCTGAGTCTGAGTCTGAATGTGCCATCAGACATAGGTTGGCATATTCATTATCACTTTCTTAACACTCTGTATCACTTCAGGTTTTGGCTTTGAGAGCTTTTCGAAACTTTTCAGCTTTTCCTCTCTTCTTCTTCAAAAGAGGACAGTTGGGTCTGATGTGTCCCTTTTTCTTACATTCAAAGCAAACTACATCTTTGTTTGGTTCCTCATCATCAACAGGCTTGGTCTGCTGTCTTTGAAAACTTTGTTTATTTGAGTTGAACCTTCTTCCTTTTCTATTCAGTTTTCTGAATCTTCTTATCATGAGAGCAAGCTCCTCATCGTCCATATCATCTCTTGAATCTGTATCATCGAAATCATCATTTGATTTTAATGCAATGGATTTCTTACCTTTTGGATCTTCGTCTTCATTAATTCGTTCCACTTCATAAGACTGAAGAGTTCCAATCAGCTCATCGACAGATAGTGGCATAATTCTTTGCGTCTCTCTTATTGAAGTCTTTATGTGATTCCAATCCTTGGAGAGTCCACGCAGTAGCTTGTTTACCTTCATGGGATCAGAAATTTTTTGTCCTTGATTCTCAAGACCATTGACAATATCTGTAAAACGGCTAAACATGTCAGTTATAGATTCTCCTGGTTTCATTTTGAAGGCTTCATATTGACCGAGGAGAATGTTAATTTTGGTTTCCTTCACTCGATCTGTTCCTTCATAGGTGATATGTAATCTGTCCCAAACTTCTTTTGCTGTAACACAAGAAGATATTCTGTTATATTCAGTTGGTGACAAAGCACAATATAAAGAGTAAATTGCTTTTGCATCGAGTGCTTGTCTCTTGATTATCTCTTCCTGAGTCATTCCGCTGGTCTCAACAATTTCTTTCCCTCTTTCAGAGACTGATGCAGCTGTAGGAGTAATTCCTTTTTCTACAACGTCCCATTCCAAATGATCCTTTGATCGTAAGAAAGCTTTCATCTTGTTCTTCCAGATGTTGTAATCCTTTCCATCAAAGTAGGGTGGTCTGGTATTGCTTTGCCCTTCCACCAGACCTGGTGCTAGCATACTAGCCATGGATCTTTTACTCTGAAGTAAAACACTTCAAATAAAGTGAATACACGAGCTCTGATACCAATTGATATAGCTAGTATAAGTACCTAGAGGGGGGGTGAATAGGTATATAAAAGATTTTTCTCGATAATTGCACAATACTAGACAGTTGATAGATTTGAGACAAATAATAATCAAAGTAAGACTGAGAGAAGGGAAGAGAGAATTGAACGCGCGGTTTATAGTGGTTCGGCTTATTTCAAGCCTACGTCCACTCTTCTACACTGACAGCCTATTGGCTGGATTCCACTATGAACAAAGAGATGTTACAGCGTTGTTCTTCCTTGATTTCTCGGTGTAGGTGATCTACCACACTCGCTCAAGGTATCACTAAGTATAGACACTCTTTGTGTATACAATTTCGCTCAAAATGTATCAACTAATAATCAAGGTACTTCAGACTCTGGAATTTCTCTATTGATCATGCACTAAAGCAACTAGAACGTCTTCCTTTTATACTCCTTTATGCCATCATACCCGTTGGCACTTACCAAAGGAATTCTTCCAATCTACTCGTTGGACGGAATCAATTAAGAAGATCATTCGAGCTATTAAAGGAACCTGACGATAGCCCATCAATCCTGTTCGCCCATACAATCAGGATCTTGGTTTCTAAGAATAGAACCTTCCAAGAATATTTCGTCGACCATCGGATCTTCAAACGATCTTGATTACGAATAAAAGAATCCATTATATTTATCCAGCCAAGAGATCTTCTCGAGAGGATAGGACTAAATCCTCAACCAAATACTTCGGCTCTGGATTGCCTTCGTCACTGGATTAGAGAAACTGTCAATGAGAATAGTCTTGAGTCTTGAGTCTTGAGTCTGGTGATCTGAAAGTCTTCAGACTCTAAACAGAAGGTCTGCAATTATCCAGACTAGACTGATAGAAATGTTTTGTCAACTTCAAAATATTTTGGAATGATTTCTCCAACAAATATTTCTTCTCGTTTTTGGGCTAAAGTAGTTTCCACAGCATGTTATATAATTAATAGAGTATTTTTAAGGCCTATTATGGAGAAAGCTCCCTATGAGTTATTCAAATGAAAGAAGTCAATTGTTTCTTATTTTAATGTGTTTGGTTGCAAATGTTTTGTCTTGAAAAATGCAAATGATTAAATTGGTAAGTTTGAAGAAAAATCAGATGAAGGAATCTTCCTTGGATATTCAACCTTCAGCAAAGCCTATAGAGTATTCAACAAGAAGACTCAGTTTGTGGAAGAGTCGATGAATGTCAAATTTCAAGATTCTTTGCAAAATCAATCTAGTCAGACTCAACCTGAAGAATCTAAACTTACTCCAGACTCTACAAAGTCTACCTCCCCTGAAACAGCTCAGACTTCAGAAGAACAACAACGAACGGATGTTGAAGAATCAACTGAAGAAGAAGATCAACAATTTGTCAGACTGACCAACAACTGAAAGCACAAGTCTAGTCATCTCAAAGAACTTATTATTGGTGATATTAATGAAGGGATTCGTACCAGATCCAAAAGGCAAGAAGAGTCTAGCGCTGTGGCACTTATTTTTGAAATCAAACCCAAAAGCATAAAATAAGCTTTAACTGACGAAAGCTGGATTGAAGCAATGCAAGAAGAACTTAGACAGTTCAGTGTTAATGATGTTTGGGAATTAACTCCTAAACCAAAAGGTAAATCTATTATTGGAGCTAAATGGGTTTTCAAAAACAAAATGGACGAAAAAAAAAAAAGTGGTAAGGAACAAAGCAAAACTTGTGGCCAAATGATATACGTAAGAAGAAAGGATAGACTATGATGAGACCTACGCTCCAGTAGTAAGGTTAAAAGCAATTAGATTATTACTTATTTTTACTTATTATAAGAATTTCATGTTATTCCAAATGGACGTCAAAAGTGCATTCCTAAATGAATTTATCCAAGAAGAAGTCTATGTGGAACAACCTCCTAGTTTTAAAGACCCAAGGAATCCATACTCAGTATTCAGACTGAAAAAAGCTCTATATGGATTAAAGCAAGCACATTGAGCTTGGTATGACAGGTTAAATAAGTTTATAATTCAAAATGATTTTGTCAAAGGAAAAATGGACACTACATTATTTATTAAAAGAGAAGGTAAAAACTTTCTACTTGTTCAAATCTATGTTGATGATATTATATTTGGATCACCTAACGAAAACCTGTATAAGAAGCTTTCTAAGTCTATGCAAGATGGATTCGAGACTAGCATGATGGGTGAACTATCCTCCTTTCTCGGACTACAAGTGAAACAATTGAAGGAATGAATTTTTATTCACCAAGAAAAATATGCAAAAGAACTTGTTAAAAAGTTCGGATTGGAGAATTGTAAAAAGACTGAGATACCAATGTCAAGTTCTTCAAAGTTGGACAAATATGAAGGAGGAAAGAAAGTTGACTAGAAGCTCTACAGGAGCATTATTGGTTTACTTCTTTATCTTACTGCTTCTAGACCTGACATTTTGTTTAGTGTTTGCATTTATGCTAGATTTCAATCAGATCTCAAAGAATCTCATTTAAGTGCCGACAAAATGCATCATCAAAAAATACGTGGCAACTACTTTAAAGTTAGGTTTGTGGTATCCCAAAGAATGAGACTTTACTCTCCTTAGATAATCAGATGCAGATCTAGTAGGCTGCAAAGTTGATAGAAAGAGTACTTCCGGTACTTATCAATTGCTTGGTAACAAGACAGTATAATGATTTTCAAGGAAGCAAAGTATTGTGGCTCTTTCAACAACAGAAGCAGAGTATGTGGTCCTTGAAAGTTGTTCTCAAATCTTATGGATAAAACAACAACTAAGAGATTTTGGAATCAAAAACTCATGCACTGAGATCAAATGTGACAATACTAGCACGATTAATCTCACAAAGAATCCAATTCTTCATTCTAGAGCAAAGCATATAGAGATTTGACACCACTTAATTAGAGATCATGTTCAAAACGGAGAAGTTATGATCCAATTTATCGATTCAAAAAATTAGCTGGCGCACATATTTACAAAGCCACTGGAGAAAAGATTATTTGAGTCTATTCGCATCAGACTTAACATCGTATCTCTTAAAGTTTGAAGAAACTGAGACTTAGAGATAAAGTATGAACATATTTAGACTCATAAGACCAAGAGTCAAGACTGTAAGTTACTCATTAATTGCCGATTGATTGAAATTACTTTTCCAAGTTTCCTTTATGATACTTATTCATTCTCGAAAAGGCATTTATGCACTTTCGAAAAGGTAGTTATCTATTTTCAAAAAGGCAGTTATTTTTCGAAAATGCATTTTTACTTTTACCTTTTATGACGCTTCATTTAGCTCACTTCACTTGCTTTATATACTGTTGAAATCCGTCTTCCTCGTTTTCACTCTCAAAACCTAGAATTTCAATCTCCCACTTGCTCTCTCTTTCTCTATTGTTTAATCCAAAAAGTTTTCACCTTTCGAGCAAAACTGTAAATTTCTCCCTTGTAAAGGGCAATGTCTTCGAGAAAGTCATCAAGAATTGCAAGCAAGGGACCACAGCACATGCCCGAGGGTCCTACCCACTTTGACTTGATCGAAGAAGAAGTTTCTACTCCTCAACGGTGACAAAGGCAAGACAACCATCTCAGCAGCGACCAACTCCACCATCGACTCATCCAGAAGAAGAAGTGTTGGAAGAAGTGGAACCCGTAAGAACATTAACTCCTCAAGTTGCTTTCAAACTTTAGTATAATTTGAAAAAAGGAGGAACTCCTATGTCCTTGATTAGAGAGGTTGTAAGAACGAGACTCTATTTCTGCGTGACATGGAAAAAATGGGTATTGCCAAAAAGGGATCGGCTAAAAAAGCGTTCGCTAACTTTCCTAGCGACCCATGCTTTGGGACTACTAATCAACCATAAGGACAGGATGACAATGAACAGATGTTTGCTCATTTTCAACCTAGATCGGGAGTGGCTGTAAATGTTTATTGTGACGGTTCAAGTCTTTTTAGATCAAAAAGCCATGAGAGGGTTTACTCGAATTTGATGAAGAGAGGGGTCATGAATCCTAGGAGTGTTGATTTTGATTTCCTTGATTCGGTGAAAGTAAGTCTGTGAGAAAAATTCACTCTGCTACAATTGGAGCGATTTTGTTCTGAATCTACTACTGCTTATCCTGAACTAACAGCATACTTTTACTCGAACTTATCTTTCTTGGATGTGAATAGTTTCTCTTTCACAGTGAGAGAGAAAGAGTTTTTGGTGAATATGGACACTTTGGCTGACATAATTGGGGTGGAAAGATCGAGTTTTCAACCAATTAGTGTATTTGCTGCTCATGCTACTTTGTCTTTGGTGAAAGATCAAGATGTTGAAGGAAAGATCTCTTATTCTAAGATGAATGTCACTAACATCTTGTTGCACAAGATAGTCATCAACTGCATACGTCCAAAGTTGACATCCAAGACTGATGTCTCTCGATTTGAAGCAAAATTGATGTATGCCATCAACTCTGGCTACAAATTCTCTCTACCCCCACACTATCTTGTTTCACATATACCGATCAGTGGTGAAGGATAAGGGACAACTCCCTTATTTGGCTCTTATCTCGCGTCTTTTTCGACATTTTAAAATTCACATCTCTGCTTCATTATGTTTGACAACTATTTCTCCAATGGTGATTGGATTCAAAATGGTCACAAAGATGCGCTTGAAAGAGCTGAACAAAGTGTTAGACGTATGAAAGATAAGTCTCCTATGAAAGCAAAATAAGACTTTGCTGTAGCAAAGAGGAAAGGCAAGGAGCTCATGGCTACTCTAGTAAAGAGGAAAATAATTCTCATCTTGCAGGATGAAGAGCATGAGGATGAAATGACTCTTTCAGCTTTACGCAATTTGAAGAGTTTTGTCAGTTTTGAAGAGACTCGAGCAGAGCCATAAGAAGGAAAAAAAGAGAGAGAAGAGATAGAGAAAGAAGATGACAAACAGAAGAGGAATGAAGGAAGCAAAGGAAGAAGAAGAAAGAGAAGGAAGAGAAGAGGAAGAAGAGGAGATGGAGAAGGAGAAAGAGAAAAGGAAATAGAACAAGAAGAAGGAGAAGAAAGAAACAAGGGTCAAGATGACTCTTTTGAACCAACTTTGGCAGTCTCCTTGTCTAATGCTTTTGAGATGGGAGGAACTGAAACCAGTGACGCGCATCACTTGGAAGCTAAAGCTAATCAAGAAGAAATCTTACCTACTCCACTTGAAGGCAACCAAACAGGGGGAGCTGTTGGATAGAAAGGTACTTCTTCGCCTATCTTTACTAGTGATGTAAGTCATTCTACAGCGGATCCTGAAGATGTGTATGCCTCTCATTATCTAGAAGACTCCACTCATAGTCATGGTGGACAATTTGCTGAAGTTCCATCCATTCTCAAAAACCCCTACATTTGACTCGGCTGGTCCTAGTGCTGCAGAACAAATAGCAGACTTTTCAAGGCTACTCGAGATCTTATTGGATGTGAGGAAGTAGCAATATGCTATGGGGTATGAGATACAGAATCTCAAGAATGCTTTCATGGCTACTTCAGTGTCTTTGCACGATCAGTTACAAGCCCTAAAGGATCAAATGGAATGAAGTCCAGTATGCAGGGTGAAGAATTTTAGTCACTGAAGGAGAGTTTTGCAAGGCTTAAGAAGAAAGTCAATGCAATGGGAGAATTTGAGTTTGTTCGCCATCCAAAACAGCTATGATTCTGACTTCATTTTTACACACATCTCTTTTATTTATTCTCCACTTTTTGCTGTTGACAAAAAGGGGGAGAAGTTTGATGTAGATCTGATTTGATTTGGTTTTTGACTTCTAGTTTGGATTTTTGTCTTTTGTTTGGTTGTGGTTGGACTGTTCTATTTGGACTGTTGATTTGATCTTTTTAATGCTTGCAGTAACTTAAGCTTTGTGATAAAGATAGTTGTTTTTACAAGACTAACATGTTTTCTGTGGCTGTAGAATCGCTACTATCCTTATCCTAATCTACTTATCCTTTATGAGATATCTTGGTTTGCTTAAGTGTTGTCTTGCAGGACAAAAGTATCCAAATCTGTAGGAAAGTTTTATTACCATAAAAAATGGGGAGATTGTTGGAGAAAACTTCCTTATTTGTTTTGAAGTTGACAAAACGTTTCCATCAGTCTAGTCTAAAGACTTGCAAACTCTATCGTCAAAGTTTGAAGATCTCCAGACTTAAGATTTAAAGTCTTCCCTCTTTGACAGTTTCCAGACCGACGAAGAAAAGTATTATCCGTGGAAGAAGACTTATCCAAATACGAATACATCTTTAAGTATTTTGTCACGCCCCGATCATTAGGCACGCGCACATCCCTTACCTTGGTCTATTTTAAAAGCGATATCCTAGGACGTATCGCCGACCATATTCTTTTTAATATGCACATGCTGAAGCAATTATAAATCCCCAGACAATAAAGTAATGTGATAGAAAAGTAGGGCTATATTTTTCATATTGAAATTCATAACCAACTTTTATACAACCACACCTCATAGTATTTTTCCATACAATTAACAAAGGTCTAATCTCACGCTCAACCACCTATAAATAGGGTTCACAAAAGAGAATGGGTTCTCAGTCCTTATTCGGATTGTACTCTGGATCATCCTCAGGGTTCTCCTCCATGTACTCCTCATTGGGTTCTTTCTCCTCAAGCTCCTCATCAGGGTCTTGAAATGTTGTCCCACAACCGAGATGAGACTACGTCTCAGCAAATTCTACCCCCTAAGACTCGATTAGTAAACCAATACACTATCCGGGCTGCTTATGCACATACGGGTCAGAGGACTTACCTTGGCCTCATATTCCATCTTGCAAGTCAGTATATATCAAATATACGCCAATCGCATCAATCAAATTGAATCATCGATCAATCGACCAAGTCGATTACATGTCAACGACAACCATTCCTCGACCATTTCAATCAATACTACCTATAAATCCGATCATACCCAGGACTGCTTATTATAATTCGATAATAGGTAGTAGCTCACAAGAAGCTGCCTTAATTACTGAAATAATATACTATAGATTTATGCTCGCCAAAACCTGCTTCAATTCCAGATATAGTATATTATATATGCTCACTAGAAGCTGTTGCAATTATACTCATATAATATACTATTTATACTCACCGGAAGCTACCGCAATTATCAATATAGTATATTATAACTCACTAGAAGCTGCCGCAATTATACTCATATAGTATACAATTTATGCTCACCAAAAGCTGCCAGCCATACTTTCATAGTATGCTGAAAATTGATCATTTAATTAAATCACCATTTTTATCATTCCCAATGAAAATAGCCATGTGTGGGTACATGGTCAGTCCCACCATTTTTTGTAGTCCACCAAAACTTTTTTTTTTTTTGGCATTATCAACTGATGCTCGATTATTTTTCAATTAATAACCAAAGATTATTCAATTAAAGAATAATTTCCAATTTCACAAATAATTCAATTCAGTACAAAATAAAGCTCAATTAAATAAACAGATTGCGCTGCGACAATCAACATAAAATTCTGGTTGTCGATTATCCCTGCCTAATTTCCAGAAAATAAATAAATAAATAAATAATTTTGAAAATTAATAAATAAATACTAAAAATCTAATTTAGACCCGTAATGCCTAATTGAAGCTCAATAAGGGTCGGGAAAAATCCCGAGATGCATTCAATAAATACCAGTACATGTCTACTTGCTAAATGCTCAATCCAATTGCCTAACATACATCATAATTATCTAATAATCACTAATTCACTTTAATCTAACCACCTAATTGCACTTAATTAAATCTAATCAACCCTTAAGCATTATTAGCAAACTAAGAAGGCATTAGTGAGCAAAACTTACTTGAGCAAAGTGAAGACTGGATCACCGCAACAGTGACGCGACGGTGGCCGGAATCCAAACTTTAAGTGGCGTTGGCGGACACTCAGGCTGGGCCAACAAGCCTTGGAAGCCCACAGAAAAAGCTAGGCTTGGGCCGAACTTGGGCCAACTTGCTTCGCGGGCTTGGGCTCGGAACTGGGTTCGCTGAACTTGAGGGCTGAACTTTGGAGATGGGTTGAAACTTGGGCTTTGAAAGGGCTGGACAACAACTAAGGATGGGCTGAACTGGATGGGCCTGCTGCAGTTGAAAACTCACGGCTGGGCTACTGCACTTGGTGGAATTGGGCCGTGAAATTGCTTCGGTAGGTTGCATGCGTTGGGCTTCGTGTGGACTGGTCGTGGGCCGCTCGAAGAAGCTGCAGGAATTCGGTGGAACCGTGGACAGCTGCAAGTGTGTGAGGCGGTGGAGGAGATGGACGTCGAAGGAGCTGCTCGGTGGACAAGCTTCGCTGGCGTGAGATGGACGGTCAACCGTTGGGCTTTCGTGGAGGGGTGTGTTGACCGGCGAGGACACGCCGAAGTGGAGGAGGGGCAGACGAGCGGCAGCTGGAGAAGTCGATGGTCTTCAAGATGCGCTGGAGTTGACTGAGGAAGATGGAGACTTGGACGCGTGGGCGTGAGATGGAGAAAGAGATGGAGGTTTACGGTGGGATGGGGATGCAGGCGTGAGGGAAATACATGGAGAGAGAGAATTTGAGGGAGACCAAACTTCGTCGAATGAAAAAAAAAAAATGAAAAGCATAAGTGGGGATGAATTGAAAGAGCCGAAGTCATGAAGGGGAGGAGTCGACGAAGCCAGCGTGCACGGGAAGCTTGAAGCCAAAAGCCAAAATAAATATCTCATCTCATCATTAATTTGGTCCCACAAGCCCCCAAGATTATCTTCATGTCCCCTAATACTTTCTCAACATTTAATCCCACCAATAATCCAAATTGAAGCAAAAAATGCAGCTCTCTTTCATTGCTCCGAATTTAATCAAAATGAACTTCAATTTCCTCACTCAATTCCCCAAATCGGCATCCAAACATTCCAAGGAAAAAGCCCATAAATTTTCTGTAAGTCCCCAACACCATATAGCTCAGCTTGGAAGTCTAAATTTCCTTCGACATAGCCCATCCGAATTTTTGTAATTTTCCGCAATGTCCGAATCGATTTTCCGTAAAAATCTCGGAATCTCCGAAAAATCTTCTAAGACTGAGTCGACATTCCTAGAATTTATTGTGACATGACTGAATCTTCAATTTCTGAAATCAGACTTAAATTGGTGGTTAATTTCCATTCGGCGCGTTTTTAGCATGACCTAGGCTACTCGGTAACTTTCAGGCATTTTTAGTTCAAATGACCCGTAGTCGATTCTCTTCAAGCCACAATGAACCCTCTCGACTTATTGGCGACTCTCAATTGTCATGAAAATCTCGATGATCCAAATATAGACATAGGGTACCAAAACAATATAAAAATCAATTTAGTGTCGGCCGACGAGAATTTTCCAATTTAGTGGTGTTACCCACGATTAGCCATACATCTCTGTCGAACCGACCTATCTCCGATCTCTAATCAATTTACGTATGTGCCGTAATGATCCCAGCAGATGAACACGGTCGAGCAGCCGATTTTTAGTCGAATTCTCAATTCTATTTGCCTTAAAATCCTTAATGCTTTTCCCAGATAGTCTAGTTATCTCTAGAGTAATAGGCTCTGAGAATAGCCCTATAGACGCGTCAATGAAATGCCCGATTTATTTAGTAGAAAACATGGTCGAAAATTTGGGATGTCACAAATTTGATTCGTATGGTTGAAGAAGATCTCACGGCTAGAGATAGCATTTTGTGATCGATTATTCGTATTGAAATTAATTTGGGTAATTAGATCTTTTGATTGAAGAAGTATACTTGGAAGGTTCTACTTATGGAAACCTAGATCCGGTTTGTATGGGCGAGTAAGATTGGTGGGCTATCATCACATTCCTTAAATAACTCGATACTAATATGAACAATTGCTGACATGCACGCAGGCCGTCTTAGGTGGCATGATCGATACTAATATGAACAATTTTCACAATTACTTTAAATTTTACTTTTTTTTTATTTTTCCGCTTTTATTTTCTTTCCTTTTTCTTTTTTCCCTCCGCCAACCAACGACCTCGATGTCAGCCCTTGCCTAGTGGCCAATGAAGGTTGCCAGCCATCGTTGAAAGTGTTATTCAAGGGACGTCCCCAAAATCAACATTGAAATTTATTGAAAGTTTTTATACATGTGATCTCTCTCCATGCTTTCACGTTGACATTCTAACATGATATTATAGTCAACTTCTACTTGATTTTAGTTTATGTATGTGTCCACCTCATGTATCAAATTCCACGAGTTTATGCACTCTTTATTTACATTAAAGCAACTTAAATTTTGGGTTGGACATTCTAAAAATTAATGGACAGCTTAAATTCCTCGATGTCTCTTACAGTTATTTATGGGAAGTTGAACTCTTGAAAAACTTATGACACTTGCAAGACCTAAGTTTGAGCTGGAACCAATTTAGAAAATGAACATCACATATAGTCTAAAGGTACTCCCATAGTCTCCACATTCAAAATATCAAAGTAATTTACGTGCCATCCGTATAGTCTTCACATTCAAAATGTGAATTTAATTGATGTTGTGCATTTGATAATAATGTGAATTTATACTCTAAAGTTACTCAAATCCATAAATATAGTACATTCTTTAAATGATTCAAGTTTTGTTCTCTTTTCACGCACATGGTGTGCACTCTTTGTTATTAGTATAGAGATTGACCTCATAGAGAAATTAATGAGGTCCCTTTTCTGAAAAAAGGGTATTTTTTTTTGCATAACTACGAGATTGCTTTGGCGACCAGCATGCACAAAAAATGAAAGGCACAATAGTATGAACAATTGTAGAAATATTGTCCACATCGCTTGACAATGGGTTGTGTATGCTCTTTATATTCATGTAACGTGATAGCTAGTGCTATCTCCTTCGTATATGTGTATCTATCCTCATCGGTCAAATTCCACATGTTCCTTCCAATACGGCCTACAATTGAGTAAATATGTTGAAATATGATCCCACATTACTTGACAATTGACCCTATAGACTCTTTATTGGATTTTCTATCTCAACTTACAATTTGGTTGCAAAATAAAAATTTTCTACATTGGCAAATAAAATAGATTGTAATTAGATTGTTGAAAGGGTTTAAAGTGCGAAATAATAAACGATATAAAGACTTTGAAGTCTCATTGTACATGATGGGTTGACAACACGGGTCTTGGAGGGCATTGCATTGGAAACACTGAATCATGCTTTAGGATATAGAAAAGATTGAGAATTTTTCCTTCTTAATCAAACCAACAGATCCATTCGACCCAAACTGATGACTTATGTATTCGTGAAAACTCTAGTTGGAAAATTGCGAAGAACTATGGCATTATGCAATAGCTTTTTGGGAAATATATTGAAAATGTCTTCAATCTATTGTATGGATGCCAATTCAATCCAAAACCTTCTGATTTTGCCAATTTACTTCTAGACATGCAAATAATTCACCTGTGTAGTCTTACAATGAATTTTGGTTGGAAATTGCTGACATGCACGCTGGCCGTCTTTTGTGGCATGATCGATACTAATATGAACAATTTTTACAATTACTTTAAATTTTACTTTTTTTTTTAATTTTTCCGCTTTTATTTTCTTTCCTTTTTCTTTTTTCCCTCTGCCAATCAATGACCTCGATGTCAGCCCTTGCCTTGTGGCCAATGAAGGTTGCCAGCCATCATTGAAAGTGTTCTTCAAGGCACGTCCCCAAAATCAACATTGAAATTTATTGAAAGTTTTTATACATGTGATCTCTCTCCATGCTTTCACGTTGACATTCTAATATGATATGATAGTCAACTTCTACTTAATTTTAGTTTATGTATGTGTCCACCTCATGTATCAAAGTCCATGAGTTTATGCGCACTTTATTTACATTAAAGCAACTTAAATTTTGGGTTGGACATTCTAAAAATTAATGAACAGCTTAAATTCCTCGATGTTTCTTTGAGTTATTTATGGGAAGTTGAACTCTTGAAAAACTTATGACACTAGCAAGTCCTAAGTTTGAGCTGGAACCAATTTAGAAAATGAACATCACATATAGTCTAAAGGTACTCCCATAGTCTTTACATTCAAAATATCAAAGTAATTTACGTGCCATCCGTATAGTCTTCACATTCAAAATGTGAATTTAATTGATGTTGTGCATTTGATAATGTGGCACCCCAGAATTTCAACAACCTCGGATATGTGACGACGATGGCTGATCGATGGAAGTATCGTTGGATGGTGTCATTAGAATCATGTACGGACACCATTTTTTTTCTTCATTGTCAGGCTGACAAGTCATATGTAGAAATGGCTCGACCGTTGAATAAGTTTTAGTCTCATCCCTACATACTATCATCAGTGAGACCAAGGTTGTATTATAAGATGGATTAACAAGAAATTTTCTATACTTGGCTGTGTATCCTACGAATCGAACTATCCTTGTGTATTGTTGTAATATCATACGGCCATGTGAGTAGCTATATTTAACTCATGCACATGCGGAGATTAAAGCAAATATTTAGAGAAAGTGTGGGCTGGATATTAAGAGTAATGAAGCCGCAACCCATCGGCCCACAACCACTCCACACTAATCCCTTAATTAGTCGACAACTCAGTCAACATTGTAAAGGGAACGTTGACTGGAGTTTGCCCAATGATGACCAAGTCGCATGAGGTGGAGCTGCCAACGGAAGCCAAAAGTCACCAGTGAAGGACACGTCTCCCCCACCCGTCCATTATTGCTCCATCCACCGCAAATCTGCATGCAAGAACTATTAATTAGATCACTAAGTGAGTAAACAGAGGGAGCAAAAATAGTGAGTAATCGAGCGAGAGGGTGTGTCGGCAACGGAAAAAAGGAGATCAGCCCTGCCATGAGCTCGCCTGCTGCCACCATCGACGCCGCCTAGCTTCACCGTCGATCGAGCCGCACCTGAAGTCTGCAAGTTGCCATTTTGCTTGCTGTGATTGCGTCGGACTTAAGGCAAGTGAAAGTCCATTGATCTACATTATATTGTTCTGTCGTTGTCTAGTGAAGTGTAATAGATTTGGAGATGCTTGAATTTTGATGCTGGATGCTGTAATTCGAAAGAATAGAAGTAGCTCCCTAGGACTAGCAAACTGATTCATGGAAAAACAGCTTGACCTTTGGCGACTCTGTGAATTTTATGCAATTAACAAGTTGAAATTTGACTTTGTATCCTTGATGAAAGTTATATATGACATCTTGAGGAGTAACATACTAAAATTTGAGAAAAAACGGACAAGTATTGGTTGGTCAAACGATTTTTTTTTGAAAATGTTAAACCTGAAAACTGTTACAGAGGGTTAGGGAGAGTTATAGTGATTATAACTCTTGATCTACAATGAATTTGACTTAGATTTCTTCACGAAAATTTTACCTCTAGGTCTTATCTATAACATATCAAAATTTCAGAATTTTCTAAGTTCATTTATGGGTTATACCGAAATTGTTATTGAAACTGTGTAATAGTGATGTTTGAAGTTTTATGGTTGTGATGCACGGACCATTGCGATTCATACAGAATTTTCTTGACTTGGTGTTCTTCATAACCTTTTTCCCCTAGATCTCATTTATAACATATTAAATTTTTAGAATTTATCAAGATCGTTTACTGATTTTCCAGAATTTCAATTAGTGGAGTGCATTCTGTTTTGTTCAAAAACTATTTTATTGTAAGACCAATTGATTTGCTCTATGAGTTGTGATGTCTTGGGTCATTATTTATACAATGGATGCGGTGACATTTAGTATATCATATGACATCAGAAATTGATAAGGCTTTTAAACTCATTGAAACTTTTGACATTATTGCATCAAATGTTATTGCATCAAATGTTATTTTCAAAGTGAGACATATATGTATATATCATGATGTTGATAATATTGTCGGACAGCTGAGTCAACGATGCCCCGGGAGTGTTGGGCTACCTATAGGGTTGAGTGATTCGATGCTAATTGGATGCCCGGAGGTGTGTGCTGGAGGTCCTCAGGAGTTTCAAGATGCCTGGTTGTAAGTATTATACATAAATCCGAATGGAAGGGGCAACCATTTTCATGGCAAGCCGTGGATGTGCCTCATGATGCCAAGTGGGGTGCAAGATGCCCAGAGTTATGTGCTGGATGCCCAGAGGTGTGTGCCAGAGGTCTCGCAATGCCAGGTTGGGTGCGAAAGCTCGGAGCGATGCAAACACTGGTCCTCGGGAAAATGAGATTTTTCAAACATTAAAATGAGAAATAAATCATGTGCATGTGTGTGCATATGGCATGGTACATGAATTGTCTACAAATTGTAAGATGGTATTATTTGACATTAAAAATATGGTTATCAGGGCATGGAATAGACTTTATGGATATATATGCATGATTGCATAGATGATATGTGCATTTCACATGAAATCTTGGTTGTTTTGCTTGTTGCATTATGTAGTTTGATGGATCTTTTACTGTTGAGTGGTTGTACTCACCCCGTTTGGGGACTAACATTTCAGACTAGAAAGAAAATGCCTCTGTTGCCTCCGACTCCTGGTACGTTTTATGGGCTCCTGATTAACCTATAGTAGGAGATGTCAGAGCACCATCATCCTGGAGTGCATGGATTGGTGTTCGAACATGTGAGGATTTTGTTGACCTTTGATATAGGCTATTTTGTCGGCCCAGTTCATCAAGAGTTCATTTCGGTTCTCGTCCGACTGGATGGCCGCTTACTGAGGTTGCTGTCGCCACCACCGACCGATGGACCGGATTGGATTTGATCATGGGTCGAGACAACAGATGACGCATTTTAGATTGCCAACACTGAATGATGGACTGAGATACATGACTGCTGTGGAGTCGGGTACTTTTGGATATAGCCGAGCTTAGAAAAGTCTTGGCCTTTTAATGTACCGACTCATGATGTCCATCAAGTTATGTAAATAAAAGTGTTCGGCTCTAACTTATATAAAATGTGTAGTTGGTGTACATTGCATTATTTTGTTTGAGTATGTGATAGGGAGATTTTGAATATGCTTCCGCCATATAAGTTGCGCAAGGACAAGGCAAGAAAGTAGGAACCCCCAGAGTTATATGTTATATTAAAATCTATGGTATCAGGGCAGTAATTAGCCAGGAGGTAGTGACGTGGTGACCCTAAAGGATGGGGGGGCATTAGGGGGTGCCACGACGGGTGGTATTAGAGCTATGGTTATATGTGGAGTGATAATGAGCCTCATTTGGAAGTTGAGGAATATGATGACAATGTACACCATAGGATACTAATTAGGATAGTTGTTTAACTTTGAACAACGGGTGATGGGCATTCACTCGTGGATCCCTAGTAATTATTATGAGTTGCTTTTAGGTGCCAATAACATGTTTATGTTACTTATATATAGTTGTAATTGCTTTTAAATGGAGACATTGAGTCACAAATTATTCATGAGGCAAACGCTTGGAAACTGCAGGAAAGTCATGGTACGAGCTGGAAGTTCTCATCCATCAAGGGCTAAAGCCTCTGCTACAAGGGCTGGACCCAAATGGAAGACATCTTTCAGGCATTGGCCAATATAGGAAATCTGATGGAAAGACAAGCGCAGCAACAACCCGGAGTGGAACGTCTTCTTCAAGGACTGGTGGAACAAGTTCTGAAGCTGAAGTCACCTAAGTTTAATGGAATAGGAAGTCCTGAGGAGGCGGAACAATGGATAGATGGAATGGAACGAATTTTTCGGTTGTTGAACTGCAATGATGCTAAGAAAATAACTTTGGCAAAGTACCAGCTGGAGGAAAATGCAAAGTTTTGGTGGAGAGCTTCAAGAGACACGATCTTTCCATTAGGTACTAATATAAATTGGGACGAATTTGTTAGAGCTTTCAATAAAAAGCATTTTTCTGACTGTGCTAGGGATAAGAAGATCACTGAATTTGTTTAGTTGGAACAAAGGGAGTTGACAGTAGACCAGTATGAGGCAAATTGTTTTGAATTATCCAAATATGCTCCCAGGCTGATTGAGGATCGAGAAGAAAAAGCTAAGAGATTCCTAAAGGGATTGAGGACTGATATCAGAAAGCAACTGGTGCCTTTGAACATAAGAGATTATAACGAAATTTATGAAAGGGCACAGTTAGTGGAGCAAGAATTGGTGAGGGAACAATCAGAGTCTAAGAGATAGTTGACCTTTAGTGATATCTGACGGGGTAAGGGACCCTATCCTGGTCAAGGTCAAACTTGGGAATCTAAGAAAAAGAGTAATTTTGGAAACTTTGGAAAAGCCAGGGATGGCCTGAATTTAGGAAAAGCACCCTATCAAAATAATGCTTGTCGAAGATGCGATAGGCAACATGGCCCAAGACCTTGCAATGGACGGTTGAAATGTTATGGTTGTGGACAGGTAGGTCACCTTAAAAAAGATTATCCACAAGAGAGGTCGCAACCGAATGTCAACCCGATGCGACGAGTACAACAACGTACCGTTGGACCATATCCACAAAGGAATCCACAGAGACCACCAGCACAAGGAAAGATGTATGCGGTCACCCAAGAGGAAGTGGAAACTTCCAAAAATGTTATCTCAGGTACGATTTTCATAAATGGAAAAAAAGCATATGCATTGTTTGATACGGGTGCTACACATTCTTTTATGTCTGAAAGGTATAGATAGTTGAGTAAGATAGAAGCTACACCTCTTGAGACGCCTCTTTGTGTTTCCACGCCATTAAAGAATGTGGTATTGTCTACGTTGGTATGTGAAAATGTAAGATAACTGTAGGAGGACGGGATATGGAAATAGATCTAGTCGTGATGGCTATGTATGACTTTGATGTTATCATAGGAATGGACTGGCTCCATAAGTATCGAGCTAAGGTGGATTACTATAGGAAAGTGATCCAGTTCATGTTACCTGACCAGTCTAGTTTTGAATCTTTTAGAGGTCAGACAACCCCTCTATAGCCATTATTTCAATGGTAGAAGCTCATGAACTACTTGATAAAGGATGTCAAGGATACCTAGTGGTAGTAAGGGATCTTACTAAGAAAGAGACTAAAATTGATGAGATTCGAATAGTCAGGGAATTTCAGGATGTGTTTCCTGAGGAGTTGCCTGGATTACCACTAGAACGAGAGATTGAGTTTGAAATTGAACTAATGCTTGGAATTGGACCAATGTTGAAAGCCTCGTATAGAATGGCCTTGATGGAACTGAAGGAATTGAAGGTGCAACTACAAGAATTGCTTGATAAGGGATTTATTAGGCAAAGTGCTTCACCCTAGGGTGCACCAGTCCTATTTGTGAAAAAGAAGGACTGGTCGATTGTGGCATTCGGGTTTTCGTCCGACCTAGAATAAGTAACAGCTTGTCACGAATCAACAGAAGTGTCGTCGGACCATACTATTGGCACTATTTGTGGACACTATTTCATCATTGTCATCATCGGTATAGCATTAGGCCATCATTTCATCACCGCCCGTCGTTCTGAAACATCAACTTTCGGGGAGAAATTCCCATGCACGGCCATGCACACGTCTGATATTAGTCTCGAGCGGCCTCGCAAATCAACCGAGCCAAAGACCCGTAGCCCGCAACGGCCATGCGTACGTAAAAGTTTACGATGGAAATTGTCGAAGACCCTCCAATTGTTTACCCCGTAAAGGACTGCGGATCAACCCAGCTTCATGCACGATTTTTCTCCTTAGACGGCCATACGAACGGCCTCACCATCGGCCACATATCTTTCGGCCATACATCTACGTAAAAGGCACCCTCCACCATGCGGCCATATTCTTTTTCTTTTTCCTCGTCGAAGCCGGTCAACAAAAGGAGAACATTGTCCACCATGCAGCCCAAGCCCACGTCCCTTTTGGTAGTCAACAAAAGAAGGGGAACGTTGACTGAGAGGGACCGAATGGCAGCCACGTTTTCTACCTTACTCAGCAAGCCGAAGTCCCAAAGTTTGACAGATTGACCAAGACGTGTCAATCGTAAAATTCAAGGGAAAACTTGAAGCATGCAGCGGCCACACTCATGCATGGAAGAGGTAACATGGAAGGGGGTATTCAGTCGAAGAAGCCACGCCAAGGATCCATGTTTCTCTCTCCCTCTTCGGTGGAGAGAGCGTCCGGGACGGCATGCAAGCCACGTTCCCTCCACCTGTCTTCACCTCCTTCTGCCGCTGGAACACCCTCTTTTGTTGACTGGTTTTGAACAAAACCAATGACCAAAATGCTCGTAGATGTGAGCAAGAGAGAGAGACTAACTAAACAGAAAACCGAGAGAGAGGTAGAGAGAGCAAGTAAGAGAGAAAGAGAGAGTGGTGAGAGCAAGTGTGAGCAGCGAGGAAAGGGGAGAGAGAGGACTGCTCTCTGCCCGTGCTCGTGTGCCACCGCCATCGACACTGCTCGTCTTCGCCGCCGTTGAGCCGCTTTGCCCCACCGTGTGCTTGCTGTGTTTTTGCTTGGATTAGAGGCAAGTAGAGTCCTAAAACCTACCCTCTGCTTGCTGTGATATGTGTTGTAAAGGATGATAAATTTTGGTTGTGGTGGAAGGGATGAAATTTCGAAGCTTTGGGGAGAAATTTGTTGGCCTAGCATGCTGTTTTCTGGAAAAATCAGTCCGACCCTTCATGAGTTTGTGAGATGCATGTGACTTTTTAGTTGGAATCTCACTTCGATCTCTTAATGAAAGTTGTAGGGGACATCTTGAGGAATAACATACTAATATCTGAGGTAAAACGGACAAGTATTGGTTAGTGAAATGATTTTCTTTGGAGAAACTAGATCTGGAATTTGTTGTGCTGACCTTTGGTAATTTTGTGAACTGTAAAGCAACTTTTTAGTTGGAATTTCATTTCAACTTCTTGATGTAAGTTGTAGAGAACTTCTTTTTGAGTAACATATCAAAATTTCAGAAGAAATGAACAAGTATAGACTGGTGAAACTATTTTTCTTTGGAGAAGTCAGATCTGGAATCGAAATGCTGACCTAGTATGATTCTGTGAATTTTATAAAATTCTCTGGTTGAAATTTGATCTTGTGTTATGAATGAAAGTTAGTGATGACATGTTAATGAGTAACGTAATAAAATTTTAGAGGAAATAGGTGAGTTTAGGTTGGTGAAATAATTTTATTTAAAATGGTCAGATCTGGGAATTTTTGCCGAGGGTTAGAGACGGCTACGGTGATTATAGTTTTTAATCTATCACAAATCTGATTTTGAGTTCTTCATGAAATATTTACTTCTGGACCTTTTCTATAACATATAAAAAATTTCAGAATTTTTGGAGCTGATTTAAGATTTTTACCGAATTTGTGAATGAAACTATGTATGGTAATATTCCGAAATTTTAAGGACTGTCATGCATGGATTGTACTGAATTGTGTGATGCTCTTTTGATATGGTGTTCTTCACGGAATACTTTTCTCTAGATCTTGTATATAACATGTCAAATTTTTAGAATTTAATAAGGCTGTTTAATAACTTTTCAAGAATTATGACCACAGGAGTGCAATCTATTTTTATCCGAAATTGTTGTATTTTCAAAAATGAATGAAATTGTTTCATGTGATATAATGCTTTGAGTGGTTATTATGCTGCATATGTAGTGACATATGGCATGTTATATGATATCAAAAGCTAGTTCAAAAACCTTGATATTGTTGCATCAAATGTTATGTTGAAATTGAAATACATGTGTAAATATAAATTGAGATAATAACAAGACCATCGGAGGTGTGAGCCGACGATGCCTCAGGAGTTTCGAGATGCCCGGAGGTGTGTGCCGAGGGGATACCTCGTGATGCTAGTTAGGGTACGAGATGCCCGGAGTGTGTGTGCCGGATGCTCGGAAGTGTGTGCCGGAGGCCCTCGTGATGCCAGGTTGGATGCGAGCGATAAATTGTGGGATGCAAACATTAGTCCCTGGATGAAAAATACTGAGATCCTTGTGAAAGATAAGAACTGAAATTGAATCATGTGCATAGGCGTATGCATATGGCATGATACATGATCTGCTTATGAAAGTAAATTGATGCTATTTGATATTGAAAATGCGATCATGAAGGCGTGAATGGATTTCATGGTGATGTATGCTTGATAGCATGGATGATACGAATCATGGTGGTATATGCACGATGGCATGGCAAGATATGCATGACTGCATGGTAATATATGCACGACTGCATGGTGATGTATGCTTGATAGCATGAATGATATGTGCTTTACTTGTGATATCTTGATTGTCTTGTTTATTGCATTGTATAGTTTTGTAGATCTTTACTGCTGAGCAGTTGTACTCACCCCGTTTGTGGACTAACATTTCAGACTAGATAAGATACCTCTGCTGCCACTGCCACCGGTAGATGGATCGAGTGATTGGATATGACCGTGAGGAGGAGGATAGTGAAGGGAGGAGCTTTAGGACTCCGACACTGATCGATGGACTTTAAGTATACGACTATTGGAGAAGATGTTGATCATCTTTTGAAGTATAGCCAAGTATAGAAGACTACGACATTTTGATGTACCAATGAATGATGTCCATTTGGTTTAAGTAAATAAAAGTGTTCGGCTTTTACTTATAAATGTTTAGTTGGTGTGCATCATTTTTTGAATACAAGGAAGGGAGTTGGTGGATGTGCTTCCACCATATAAATTGCGCAGGGACCGATCTAAATGATGTAAACCCCTAGGATTGATAGACCTTCAGGTCAAGCAAGAGAATGGTAATCGAACTGTGGCGACCCTAACGATTCGGGGGCCGTTAAGAGGTGCCACATCGATGCGTTTATGTATTGACTATACACAGCTGAACCGGGTGACTGTAAAGAATAAGTATCCCTTGCCTAGAATCAATGATTTATTTGACCAACTGCAAGGAAGTTCAGTCTTTTCTAAAATTGACTTAAGGTCAGGATACAATTAGTTAATGATAAAGAAAGAAGACATTCCTAAGACTGCATTTAGGACTCGTTATGGACATTATGAGTTCCTAGTTGTGGCATCCCAAAATTCATAATGACCTCTAGTTACATTAAAGTCTATGAATAGGTGATGGAAGTACCATCAAGTTATTTTATGGCCATTTAATCCATAATTTGCAATAAGAATTATGGCAAAGCTTTTAATGGATAATTATTTGATAGGAAAGAAAATCCTATCATTGGCCATGTGTTTTATAAATTGGAATTTATGGAATTATGATTTCAAGATTTTGGCCATGTGGAATTTAGTAATTAAATTCTCAAAAGAAAGAATTAAAGATGAATAATTGAAAGGGAAATTGTGGGTTTAATTAGGTTGGGCCTTAGGCCCAAGAGTATGGATTTTTGGAGGGCCAAATGATCGGCCCATTGGAGCCAAGGAGGGGCTGTCGACCAGCCCATTTGCTGGCCCAAGGTTGGCCCAAGAAGAAGGCCCATTAGCCTTGCATGTCCTCCAACACTTGTCCTCTCCTTTTTGCCACTTGTTCTCCTCATGAGGACACTTGTCCCCCATGCAAAGAGGGGATGCATGCAATATAAAAGGGAAGGAAAGGAGAGAGAATGACTGGTTAGCCATTCGGCCAAGAGAGAAAGGGAGAGAGAGAGAGGAAGAGGGTGCGGCCGGGAGAGGGAGGCCGAGAGAGGAAGGAGCCACCGCTGTCCGTCCGCCGTACGCCGTCGTTTGTTCATCCTAGAGGCAAGTGGAGTCCTCTAGCTTCTCTTGCATGCTTGTACGCTGTTTGCATGTTAGATTTTGGGTGTTTTAAGTGAGAAAAACCGAGGTAAGGTTGGCTTGTTCTTAAGTCGTGTGACTGTTCTTGCTCGGATTGTGTGAGTCAGTAACTTGTTTGAGCTTGCATGTGTGTTTGGAGTCCGATTTTGACTTTTATGTCTTCATGAAAGTTGTAGCTAACATCTTTTACTATAACATACTGAAATTTCATGGAAAATTATGGAGATTTGAGGGGTTAAAGTCGCATCTTACGGACACCTCAGATCTGGAGAGTTTTTACTAACCTTGTTCTGGATTCATGGTTGCATGTTGGTTTTTCTTGAGAATCTTACTTCGATGTCTTCATGAAAGTTTTAGGAAACATCCTAAACTACAACATACTCAAATTTGAAGTGAAAAGAACAAGTATAGCTTGGTAAATCGACTAGATCTTGAAGACAATGATTCTGGTGAAGTATTCCGAGACACCCGAGACTTAAAGGACTAAAATGAGGTCTATAATCTGGTTATTTGACCTAGATCTCTTCATGAAACTTGTAAAGGACACCTTGACACATAACATATCCAAATTTCAGAGAAAACGAAAGAGAATAGATGGGTGAAATCTTAGTATTTCGGAGATGGAGGCACTGGACGATACGGTAATGGATCCAGAAGCTTCGTGAGGTTGAATAAAATAATCTATAAGTAATCTGGCTTGGAGTTCTTCATGAAAAGTTGTACGAAAATGTCTTGGCTATAATCCAGTAAAATTTTATAATTTTTGGAGGCCATATGGATATTTTAATTGAATTTATTCGGAAACCGTGCATTCTGGTTTCATCCGAGAAGCATAGGATGTTTTGGGAAAATTATGAGATTTTGTAAAAAATTCAATTTGGCCATGAATTTTGCAAGTAATTATCATCCTATGGGTTTGTTTAATAATTTCTTGAATTTTGATAATTTTGGGAATTTATAGTTATAAAAAAAAAATAAAATAAAATAAAATAATAATAATAATAATAATAATAATAATAATAAATAAATAAATAAATAAATAAATAAATAAAATGGATTATTTCATTGGCCATAGATTCCATTAACTCATGTTGCATGTGTGTTAAAGTCTTGATATGTGTATGGCATTGAATTGAGATGTGAATGTGATAAAGTCTTGGTAAGTATATGACATTGAATTGAGATGCATATGTGATAAAGTCTTGGCATATGTATGGCATTGAATCAATGCATTTGTGAATGTCATGCAAGTATGATTTGTTTGATATCATGCCATGTGCCATGTTAAAATGAGATTAAAATACTGGTAAACATGGATGATGGTAAATGAGGAGATGGTTGTGATGGCGGATGATGCTCGGTGGCCTAGTGGCGTAATTCCGGAGATTCCCCGGGAGTGTCGGGATGCCCGGTGGTATACGGTACGTAATTCCAGGGGAGGCCTAGTGGTATGTCGGTACATAATTCCGGAAGCCTTGTCGGAGGTCTTTGCCCGAAAGGAATACCTCGCGATGCCAGGATTGGGGTGCGAGATCCCTGGCTAAAAGGGTAAAGGCCGGAAGCCCTGTCGGAGGTTTCTGCTCGAAGGGAATGCCTCGTGATGCTAGTTGGGATGCGAGATGCCCGGAATGTGGGGGGCCGGATGCCCGGTGGCCTGGGAGGCTGAATGCTGGAAACCTCGAAGGTCTTTGCCCGAGAGGATGATGAAATTGATGATTTGAGAAATGGGTGATGTGGTGATCAAATTGAAAGCTAAAAGTGGAAATTAATCCATGAGATGATATGCATGATGATGATAATGATATGTGATGTGAAATAATGATGATCACCCATGATATGATATGCATGATGATATGCAAGATGATGATGATGATGATATGCATGATGATATGCAAGATGATGATGATGACATGCATGATGATATGAATGATGATATGCATGATGATGATGATGATGATATGCATGATGATATGCAAGATGATGATGATGACATGCATGATGATATGAATGATTATGATAATGATGATGAGATATGATATGGCACGATGACATGTGTAATGTGATGATGTCATGATGATGATGACATGTATGATATAATGATGCCACGATGATGATGACATGTGTAATGTGATGATGTCATGATGATGATGACATGTATGATATAATGATGCCATGATGATGATGACATGTGTGATGTGATGATGTCATGATGATGATGACATGTATGATATAATGATGTCATGATGATGATGACATGTATGATATGATGATGCATGATAGTATGCGCATGGTTTCAAGGTGAGTAACGCCTGCAATGCATGTATGATTTGCCTGATGCATTGAGTTGTTACTAGATTTCCCTATCTGCTGAGTGGTTGTACTCACCCCTTTTGGGGATAACATTTCAGATTTGTAGATGGTTTGAACAGTTGGATATGACCGTGAGGAGAAGGATAGCAAAGGAAGGAACTTTTGGACGCCGACACTGATCGATGGACTTTAAGTGTATAACTGTTGGAGGAAATGTCGGTCATCTTTTGGAGTGTAGCCGAATATAGAAGATTACGGCATTTTGATGTACCGATGAATGATGTCCATCTGATTTAAGTAAATAAAAAGTGTACGGCTTTTACCTATAAATGTTTAGTAGGTGTGCATCGTTTTCTGAAAATAGGGAAAGGAGTTGTTGGACGTGCTTCCACATATAAATTGCGCAAGGGACCGATCGAAAAAAAAGAAAAAAATGTAAACCCCCAAGTTGTATGGACCCGTTGGACTTGAAATGGTATCAGAGTGATATGTTGATAAGGAAAGTAAATGGTAAGCGAACTGTGGCGACCCTAATCGGATCGGGGGCCGTCGAGGGGTGCCACACTAGTTATGCCTTTTGGATTAACGAATGCACCGGCCGCATTCATGGATTTAATGAACAGGATATTTAAGCCTTATCTAGATCAGTTTATAATTGTCTTCATTGATGATATCCTGATATATTCTACAGGACCTGAAGAACATGAACAACACCTAAGGATAGCATTGCAAACACTAAAAGATCATAAGTTATATGCCAAATTTAGTAAGTGTGAATTCTGGCTAGACCAGATGATATTTTTAGACACGTGGTGTCGGGAAATGGAATTGCAGTAGACCCTACAAAGGTTGAGATGGTAGTGAATTAGCTAAGACCGACGACACCAACCGAAATACGGAGTTTCTTGGGACTGGCTGGCTATTTTAGGAGGTTTATTGAAGGATTCTCACAACTAGCAAGCCCTTTAACTCAGAAAAATGTTAGGTTTGAATGGAGTGGAGAATGTGAAAGAAGTTTTCAAGAATTTAAAAGGAAGTTAACTACAGCTCCAATTCTAACTATACCATATGGATCTGATGGATTCACGGTGTATAGTGATGCATCTCATAAAGGATTAGGATATGTTTTGATACAGCATGGCAAGGTCATAGCCTATGCATCGAGGCAGTTGAAACCTCATGAGTTAAATTACCCAACCCATGATTTAGAATTGGCAGCTATAGTATTTGCTTTGAAAATATGGAGACATTATCTATATGGAGAGAAGTTTGAAATCTATACAAATCATAAGAGCTTGAAGTATTTGTTTTTGCAAAAAGAGTTGAACATGAGACAGAGAAGGTGGATGGAATTATTAAAGGATCATGACTGTGAAATACGGTACCACCTAGGGAAGGCAAATAAGGTGCCCTTAGTCGAAAATCGGCTATGAACATGGCTAGTCTAAGGATAACTGAGTGGAATCTGTTAAAGTCGGTAGTAGATTCAGACTTCAAGTTGGAAATAGACCACCTTACCAGTATGCTCATGGCATTAAGGATTGAGCCCGAAATTATTCAGAAAGTTAAGATTCTACAGGAATCTGATCTGGAGATTGTGAAGATACAAAACGCTGTGTCTTTAGGGAAAAGACCAGAGTTTCAAGTCTCTAAGGATGGAGTAGTAAGATGCCAAGGACGGCTCTGTGTTCTCGATAATGAAGAAGTAAAAAGGGAAATTCTGTCAGAAGCACATATAAGTAATTATAGTATTCATCCGGGTAGTACAAAAATGTATAGAAATTTACGCTAGCAGTTTTGGTGGAATGGCATGAAGACGGATATAACTAAACACATTTCTCAGTGTTTAACATGCTAGCAAGTGAAAGCAGAACATCGCAAACCCGCAAGACTATTGAGACCATTAGATGTACTGGAATGGAAATGAGAGCATGTGACGATGGATTTCATGCAAGGACTGCCAAGGACATCAAGTGGTCACGACTCGATCTGGGTGATAGTAGATCACTTGACTGAGTCTGCCCATTTCCTAGCGGTCCGAGTAAACTACCCGATGGATAAACTTGTTGAGATATATGTAAGCCAAGTAATACGCTTACATGGTATTCCTATAATGATCACATCTGATCGAGACTCTAGGTTTACTTCAAATTTTTGGCGAAGTCTCCAAAATGCCTTAGGGACAAAGCTTCAATTTAGTACTGCTTTTCATCCTCAAAAAGATGGACAAACGGAAAGAGTGATCCAAACTCTGGAAGATATGCTGAGAGCTTGTATTATTGATTTTAGGGGAAGTTGGGATGAAAAGTTGCACTTAATAGAGTTCACCTATAACAATAGTTTTTAGAAAAGTATAAGCATGGCTCCGTATGAAGCATTATATGGAAGAAGGTGCAAGACCCCTGTCTATTGGAATGAAGTAGGTGAAAGGAGATTAACAGGACCTGAACTGGTACAAGTTACCACTAAGGCTGTTGAAATTATCAGGGAAAGACTTAAAATAGCCCTGAATAGGTAGAAAGACTACACAGATAAGCGTAGAAGACCTTTAGAGTTTAATGTGGGGGATCATGTATTCCTTAAAGTATCCCCTATGAAAGGAATATCTCGATTTGGAATGAAGGGTAAGTTGAGCCCTATATTCGTTGGACCTTTTAAGAAATTAGAAAGAATAGGGGATGTAGCCTATAGACTAGCTTTACCTCCTAAGCTAGAGAACTTGCATGATGTATTCCATGTATCAATGCTGAGGAAGTATTAGCCTGATCTAGGACAAATACTCGATCATGAAGCCATCAAAGTGGATGAGAAAGTGAGATACATTGAGGAGCCTATGCAAGTACTGGATCGAAAGGAGCAAATTCTTAGGACCAAGATAATTCCATTGGTTAAGATATTATGGCGATATCACGATGTGGAGGAAGCCACATGGGAAAGTGAAAATGAGATGAGGGAAAGGTACCCTCACTTATTTATAGAGACATAAGTGATGTCTAATTTTGAGGACGAAATTCTTTAAAGAGGGGAGAATTGTGGCACCCAAGAATTTCGACAACCTCGGATATGTGATGACTATGGCTAATCAATGGAAGAATCATCAGATGGTGTCATTAGAATCATGTACGGACACCATTTTTCTTCTTCATTGTCAGGCCGACAAGTCATATTTAGAAATGGCTCGACCGTTGACTAAGTTTTAGTCTCATCCCTATATACTATCATCAGTGAGACCAAGGTTGTACTATAAGATGGATTATAACAAGAAATTTTCTATACTTGGCCGTGTACCCTACGAATCGAACTATCCTTCTGTATTGTTGTAATATCATATGGCCATTTGAGTAGCTGTATTTAACTCATGCACATGCGGAGATTAAGGAAAATATTTAGAGAAAGTGTGGGCTGGATATTAAGAGTAATGAAGCCACAACACACCGGCCCACAACCACTCCACACTAATCCCTTAATTGGTCAACACCTCAGTCAACATTGTAAAGGGAACGTTGATTAGAGTTTGCCCAATGATGACCACATCGCATGAGGTGGAGCTGCCAACGGAAGCCAAAAGTCACCAACGAAGGACACGTCTCCCCCACCTGTCCATTATTGCTGCATCCACCGCAAATCTGCATGCAAGAACTATTAATTAGATCACTAAGTGAGTAAACAGAGGGAGCAAAACTAGAGAGTAATCGAGTGAGAAGGTGTGTCGGCGAGGGAAAGAAGGAGATTAGCCCTGCCATGAGCATGCCTGCTGCCGCCGTCGACGCCATCTAGCTTCACCGTCGATTGAGCCGCGCCCGAAGTCCGCAAGTTGCCATTTTCCTTGCTGTGGTTGCGTCGGACTTAAGGCAAGTGAAAGTCCATTGATCTACATTATGTTGTACTGTGGTTGTCTAGTGAAGTGTAATAGATTTGGAGATGCTTGAATTTTGATGCTGGATGCTGGAATTCGAAAGAATAGAAGTAGTTCCCTAGGACTAGCAAACTGTTTCATGGAAAAACAGCTTGACCTTTGGCAACTCTGTGAATTTTATGCAATTATCTAGTTGAAATTAGACTTTGTATCCTTGATAAAAGTTGTAGATGACATCTTGAGGAGTAACATACTAAAATTTGAGAAGAAACAAACAAGTATTGGTCGGTGAAACGATTTTTCTTTGAAAATGTTAAGCCTGGAAATGTTACAGAGGGTTAGGGAGAGTCATAGTGATTATAGCTCTTGATCTACAATGAATTTGACTTAGAGTCCTGCACGAAAATTTTACCCCTAGGTCTTATCTATAACATATCAAAATTTCATAATTTTCTGAGTTCATTTATGGGTTATACCAAAATTTTTATTGAAAGTGTGTAATAGTGATGTTTGAAGTTTTATGGCTGTGATGCACGAACCATTGCGATTCATACGAAATTTTCTTGACTTGGTGTTCTTCATAAAAAAAAAAAAAAATTCCCCTAGATTTTGTTTATAACATATTAAATTTTTAGAATTTATCAAGATCGTTTACTGATTTTCCAGAATTTTAATTAGTGGAGTGCATTTTGTTTTGTTCAAAAACTATTTTATTTCAAGACCAATTGATTTGCTCTATGAGTTGTGATGTCTTGGATTGTTATTTATACAATGGATGCGGTGACATTTAGTATATCATATGACATCAAAAATTGTTAAGGCTTTATAAACTCATTGAAACTTTTGACATTATTGCATCAAATGTTATTTTCAAAGTGAGACATATATGTATATATCATGATGTTGATGATACCGTCGGACGGCTGAGTTGACGATGCCCCGGGAGTGTTGGGCTACCCATAGGGCCAAGTGATTCAATGCCAATTGGATAACCGGAGAAGTGTGCCGGAGGTCCTCAGGAGTTTCGAAATGCCCGGTTGTAAGTATTGTACATAAATCCGAATGGAAGGGGCAACCTTTTTCATGGTGAGCCCTGGATGTGCCTCGTGATGCCAGGTAGGGTGCGAGATGCTCGACGGTGTGTGCCAGAGGTCTCGCGATGCTAGGTTGGGTGCGAAAAACCAAAGGGATGCAAACACTGGTCTCTAGGAAAATGAGATTTTTCGAACATTAAAATGGGAAATAAATCATGTGCATGTGTGTGCATATGGCATGGTACATGAATTGTCTACAAATTGTGAGTTGGTATTATTTGACATTAAAAATGTGGTTATCAAGGCTTGGAATAGACTTTATGGATATATATGCATGATTGCATAGATGATATGTGCATTTCACATGAAATCTTGGTTGTTTTGCTTGTTACATTATGTAGTTTGATGGATCTTTTTTGTTGAGTGGTTGTACTAAACCCGTTTAGGGACTAACATTTCAGACTAGAAAGAAAATGCCTCTACTACCTCCAACTCCTAGTATATTTTATGGCCTCCTGATTGACCTGCAGTGGGAGATGTCAGAGCACCATCATCCTGGAGTGCATGGATTGGTGTTTGAACGTGTGAGGATTTTGCTGACCATTGATATAGGCCATTCTGCCGGCCTAGTTCATCAGGAGTTAATTTCAGTTCTCGCCCGACTGGATGGCTGCTTGCTGAGGTTGCTGCCGCCACCACCGGCCAACGGACCGGATTGGATTTGATAGTGGGTCGAGATAGCAGATGACACATTTTGGACCACCGACACCAAATGATGGACCAATATCCATGACTACTGTGGAGTCGGGTACTTTTGGATATAACTGAGCTTAGAAAAGCCTTGGCCTTTTGATGTACCCACCCATGATGTCCATCAAGTTACATAAATAAAAGTGTTCGGCTTTAACTTATATAAAATGTGTAGTTGGCGTACATTACATTATTTTGTTTGAGTAGGGGAGATTTTGAATATACTTTCGTTATATAAGTTGCGGAGGGACCAAGCAAGAAAGTAGGAACCCCCAGAGTTATATGTTATATTAAAATCTATGGTATCAAGGTAGTAATTAGCCAGGAGGTAGTGACCGTGGTGACCCTAATGGATCAGGGGGCATTAGGGGGTGCCACTAATAATAATGTGAATTTATACTCTAAAGTTACTCAAATCCATAAATATAGTACATTCTTTACATGATTCAAGTTTTGTTCTCTTTTCACGCACATGGTGTGTGATCTATGTTATTAGTATAGAGATTAACCTCATAGAGAAATTAATGAGGTCCCTTGTCTTAAAAAAGAGTCTTTTTTTTTGCATAACTACGAGATTGCTTTGCCAACCGGCATGTGCAAAAAATGATAGGCACAATAGTAAGAAAAATTGTAGAAATATTATCCACATCGCTTGACAATGGGTCGTGTATGCTCTTTATATTCATGTAAAGTAATAGCTAGTGCTATCTCCTTTGTATATGTGTATCTATCCTCATCAGTCAAATTCCACATGTTGCTTCCAATACAGCCTACAATTGAGAAAATATGTTGAAATATGATCCCACATTACTTGACAATTGACCCTATAGACTCTTTATTGGATTTTCTATCTCAACTTACAATTTGGTTGGAAATAAAAATTTTCTGCAGTGACAAATGAAATAGATTGTAATTAGATTGTTGAAAAGGTTTAAAGTGCAAAATAATAAACGATATAAAGACTTTGAAGCCGTGATGGGTTGACAAGACGGGTCTTGCAGGGCATTGAGTTGGAAACACTAAATCAAACTTTATGATATAGAAAAGATTGAGAATTTTTCCTTGTTAATCAAACCAATAGACCCGTTCAACCCAAATTGAGGACTTATGTATTCGTAAAAACTCTAGTTAGAAAATTGCGAAGAACTATGGCATTATGCAATAGCTTTTGGGAAATATATTGAAAATGTCTTAAATCTATTGTATGGATGCCAATTAAATCCCAAACCTTCCGATTTTGCCAATTTACTTCTAGACATTCAAATAATTCACCAGTGTAGTCTTACAAAGAATTTTGGTTGGAAATTGCTGACATGCACGCTGGCCATCTTTTGTGGCATGATCGATGCTAATATGAACTATTTTTACAATTACTTTAAATTTAATTTTTTTTTATTTTTCTGCTGTTATTTTCTTTCCCTTTTTTTTTCCCTCTCCCAATCAACGACCTCGATGTCTGCCCTTGCCTAGTGGCCAAGGAAGGTTGCCAGCCATCGTTGAAAGTGTTCTTCAAGGCATGTCCCCAAAATCAACATTGAAATTTATTGAAAGTTTTTATACATGTGATCTCTCTCCATGCTTTCACGTGGACATTCTAATATGATATCATAGTCAACTTCTACTTGATTTTACTTTATGTATGTGTCCACCTCATGTATCAACTTCCACGAGTTTATGCGCTCTTTATTTACATTAAAGTAACTTAAATTCTGGTTTGGAAATTCTAAGAATTAATGGACAGCTTAAATTCCTCGATGTATCTTACCGTTATTTACAGGAAGTTGAACTCTTGAAAAACTTAAGACACTAGCAAGTCCTAAGTTTGAGCTGGAACCAATTTAGAAAATGAACATCACATATAGTCTAAAGTTACTCCTATAGTCTTCACATTCAAAATATCAAAGTAATTTACGTGCCATCCGTATAGTCTTCACATTCAAAATGTGAATTTAATTAACGCTTTGCATTTGATAATAATGTGAATTTATACTCTAAAGTTACTCAAAACCATAAATATAGTACATTTTTACATGGTTCAAGTTTTGTTTTCTTTTCACGCACATGGTGTGGGCTCTTTGTTATTAGTATAGAGATTGACCTCATAGAGAAATTAATGAGGTCCCTTGTCTGAAAAAAGGGTCTTTTTTTTTTGCATAACTACGAGATTTTGCCCACCGGCATGCACAAAAAATGATAGGCACATTAGTAAGAACAATTGTAGAAATATTATCCACATCGCTTGACAATGGGTCGTGTATGCTCTTTATATTCATGTAAAGTAATAGCTAGTGCTATCTCCTTTGTATATGTGTATCTATCCTCATCGGTCAAATTCCACCTGTTGCTTCCAATACAGCCTACAATTGAGAAAATATGTTGAAATATGATCCCACATTACTTGACAATTGACCCAATAGACTCTTTATTGGATTTTCTATCCCAACTTACAATTTGGTTGGAAAAAAAAATTCTACAGTGACAAATGAAATAGATTGTAATTAGATTATTGAAAAGGTTTAAAGTGCAAAATAATAAAGGATATAAAGACTTTGAAGTCTCATTGTCCATGATGGGTTGACAAGACGGGTCTTGAAGGGCATTGAGTTGGAAATACTAAATCAAGCTTTATGATATAGAAAAGATTGAGAATTTTTCCTCGTTAATCAAACCAACAGACTCGTTCAACCCAAACTGAGGACTTATGTATTCGTAAAAACTCTAGTTGGAAAATTGCGAAGAACTATGGCATTATGCACTAGCTTTTGGGAAATATATTGAAAATGTCTTAAATCTATTGTACGGATGCCAATTCAATCCAAACCCTCTGATTTTGCCAATTTACTTCTAGACATTCAAATAATTCACCAGTGTAGTCTTACAAAGAATTTTGGTTGGAAATTGCTGACATGCACGCTGGCCATCTTTTGTGGCATGATCGATGCTAATATGAACTATTTTTACAATTACTTTAAATTTAAATTTTTATTTTTATTTTTCTGCTATTACTTTCTTTCCCTTTTTTTTTTCCCTCTCCCAATCAACGACCTCGATGTCTGCCCTTGCCTAGTGGCCAAGGAAGGTTGCCAGCCATCATTGAAAGTGTTCTTCAAGGCATGTCCCCAAAATCAACATTGAAATTTATTGAAAGTTTTTATACATGTGATCTCTCTCCATGCTTTCACGTGGACATTCTAATAAGATATCATAGTCAACTTCTACTTGATTTTACTTTATGTATGTGTCCACCTCATGTATCAACTTCCACGAGTTTATGCGCTCTTTATTTACATTAAAGCAACTTAAATTTTGGGTTGGACATTCTAAAAATTAATGGACAGCTTAAATTGCTCGATGTCTCTTACAGTTATTTACGGGAAGTTGAACTCTTGAAAAACTTAAGACACTAGCAAATCCTAAGTTTGAGCTCGAACCAATTTAGAAAATGAACATCACATATAGTCTAAAGTTACTCCTATAGTCTTCACATTCAAAATATCAAAGTAATTTACGTGCCATCCGTATAGTCTTCACATTCAAAATGTGAATTTAATTAACGCTGTGCATTTGATAATAATGTGAATTTATACTCTAAAGTTACTCAAAGCCATAAATATAGTACATTCTTTACATGGTTCAAGTTTTATTCTCTTTTCACGCACATGGTGTGGGCTCTTTGTTATTAGTATAGAGATTGACCTCATACAGAAATTAATGTGGTCCCTTGTCTGAAAAAAGGGTCTTTTTTTTTTTTGCATAACTACGAGATTGCTTTGCCGACCGGCATGCCCAAAAAATGATAGGCACATTAGTAAGAACAATTGTAGAAATATTGTCCACATCACTTGACAATGGGTCGTGTATGCTCTTTATATTCATGTAAAGTAATAGCTAGTGCTATCTCCTTCGTATATGTGCATCTATCCTCATCGGTCAAATTCCACATGTTGCTTCCAATACGGCCTACAATTGAGAAAATATGTTGAAATACGATCCCACATTACCTGACAATTGACCCTATAGACTATTTATTGGATTTTCTATCTCAACTTACAATTTGGTTGGAAATAAAAATTTTCTACAGCGACAAATGAAATAGATTGTAATTAGATTGTTGAAAAGGTTTAAAGTGCAAAATAATAAGTGATATAAAGACTTTGAAGTCTCATTGTCCCTGATGGGTTGACAAGACGGGTCTTGGAGGGCATTGAGTTGGAAATACTGAATCAAGCTTTATGATATAGAAAAGATTGAGAATTTTTCTTTGTTAATCAAACCAACAAACCCGTTCAACCCGAACTGAGGACTTATGTATTCGTAAAAACTCTAGTTGGGAAATTGCGAAGAACTATGGCATTATGCAATAGCTTTTGGGAAATATATTGAAAATGTCTTAAATCTATTATACGGATGCCAATTCAATCCCAAACCTTCCAATTTTGCCAATTTACTTCTAGACATTCAAATAATGCACCAGTGTAGTCTTACAAAGAATATTGGTTGGAAATTGCAGACATGCACGCTGGCCGTTTTTTGTGGCATGATCGATACTAATATGAACAATTTTTACAATTACTTTAAATTTAAATTTTTTTTTTATTTTTTCGCTGTTATTTTCTTTCCTTTTTTTTCCCCTCTCTCAATCAACGAATTTGATGTCCGCCCTTGCCTAGTGGCCAACGAAGGTTGCCAGCCATCATTGAAAGTGTTCTTCAAGGCACGTCCCTAAAATAAACATTGAAATTTATTGAAAGTTTTTATACATGTGATCTCTCTCCATGCTTTCACGTCGACATTCTAATATGATATCATAGTCAACTTCTACTTGATTTTACTTTATGTATGTGTCCACCTCATGTATCAAATTCCACGACTTTATGCACTCTTTATTTACATTAAAGCAACTTAAATTTTGGGTTGGACATTCTAAAAATTAATGGATAGCTTAAATTGCTCGATGTCTCTTATAGTTATTTACGGGAAGTTGAACTCTTGAAAACCTTAAGACACTATCGAGTCCTAAGTTTGAGCTGGAGCCAATTTAGAAAATGAACATCACATATAGTCTAAAGTTACTCCTATAATCTCCACATTCAAAATATCAATGTAATTTACGTGCCATCCGAATAGTCTTCACATTCAAAATGTGAATTTATACTCTAAAGTTACTCATATCCATAGATATAGTACATTCTTTCATGATTCAAGTTTTGTTCTCTTTTCACGCACATGGTGTCGGCTCTTTGTTATTAGTATAGAGATTGACCTCATAGAGAAATTAATGAGGTCCGTTGTTTGAAAAAAAAGGTCTTTTTTTTGCATAACTACAAGATTGCTTTGCCAACCGGCATGCACAAAAAACAATAGGCACAATAGTACAAACAATTGTAGAAATATTGCCCACATTGCTTGACAATGGGTCGTGTATGCTCTTAATATTCTTGTAATGTGCTATCTCCTTCGTATATGTGTATCTATCCTCAGCAGTCAAATTCCAGATGTTGCTTCCAATATGGCCTACAATTGAGAAAATATGTTGACCTATGATCCCACAATACTTGACAATTAACCCTATAGAATCGTTATTGGATCTTCTATGTCAACTTATAATTTGGTTGCAAATAAAAATTTTCTACATTGGTAAATAAAATAGATTGTAATTAGATTGTTGAATAAGTTTAAAGTGCAAAATAATTAAAGATATAAAGACTTTGAAATCTCATTGTATGTGATGGGTTGACAAGACGGGTCTTGGAGGGCATTGAGTTGGAAATACTTTATCATGCTTTAGGATATAGAAAAGATTGAGAATTTTTCCTTGTTAATCAAACCAACAGATCCGTTCGAGCCAAACTGAGGACTTACGTATTCATCAAAACTCTAGTTGGAAAATTGCGAAGAAATATGGCATTATGCAATAGCTTTTGGGAAATATATTGAAAATGTCTTAAATCTATTTTACGGATGCCAATTCAATCCCAAACATTTCGATTTTGCCAATTTACTTCTAGACATTCAAATAATTCACTAGTGTAGTCTTATAATAAATTTTGGTTGGAAATTGCTGACATGCACATTCGCCGTCTTATGTGGTATGAACAATCCTAATATAACAATTTTTACAATAACTTTAAAATTTATTATTTTTATTTTTTCGCTGTTATTTTCATTCCTTTTTCTTTTTTCCCTCCACCAATCAACGACCTTGATGTCAGCCCTTGCCTAGTGGCCAAGGAAGGTTGCCAGCCATCGTTGAAAGTGTTCTTCAAGGCATGTCCCCAAAATCAACATTGAAATTTATTGAAAGTTTTTATACATGTGATCTTTCTCCATGCTTTCACGTGGACATGCTAATATGATATCATAGTCAACTTCTACTTGATTTTACTTTATGTATGTGTCCACCTCATGTATCAACTTCCACGAGTTTATGCGCTCTTTATTTACATTAAAGTAACTTAAATTCTGGTTTGGAAATTCTAAGAATTAATGGACAGCTTAAATTCCTCGATGTATCTTACAGTTATTTACAGGAAGTTGAACTCTTGAAAAACTTCAGACACTAGCAAGTCCTAAGTTTGAGCTGGAACCAATTTAGAAAATGAACATCACATATAGTCTAAAGTTACTCCTATAGTCTTCACATTCAAAATATCAAAGTAATTTACGTGCCATCCGTATAGTCTTCACATTCAAAATGTGAATTTAATTAACGCTTTGCATTTGATAATAATGTGAATTTATACTCTAAAGTTACTCAAAACCCTAAATATAGTACATTCTTTACATGGTTCAAGTTTTGTTTTCTTTTCACGCACATGGTGTGGGCTCTTTGTTATTAGTATAGAGATTGACCTCATAGAGAAATTAATGAGGTCCCTTGTCTGAAAAAAGGGTCTTTTTTTTTTGCATAACTACGAGATTGCTTTGCCGACCGGCATGCACAAAAAATGATAGGCACAATAGTAAGAACAATTGTAGAAATATTGTCCACATCGCTTGACAATGGGTCGTGTATGCTGTTTATATTCATGTAACGTAATAGCTAGTGCTATCTCCATCGTATATGTGTATCTATCCTCATCAGTCAAATTCCACATGTTGGTTCCAATATGGCCTACAATTGAGAAAATATGTTGAAATATGATACCACATTACTTGACAATTGACCCTATAGACTATTTATTGGATTTTCCATCTCAACTCACAATTTGGTTGCAAATAAAAATTTTCTACAGTGACAAATAAAATATATTGTAATTAGACTGTTGAAAAGGTTTAAAGTGCAAAATAATAAACGATATAAAGAGTTTGAAGTCTCATTTTACATGATGGGTTGACAAGACGGGTCTTGGAGGGCATTGACTTGGAGATACTAAATCTTGATTTTTCATATAGAAAAGATTGAGAGTTTTTCCTTGTTAATCAAACCAACTGACTTGTTCAACCCAAACCAAGGGCTTATCTATTCGTCAAAACTCTAGTTGGAAAATTGCGAAGAACTATGGCATTATGCAATAGCTTTTGGGAAAAATATTGAAAATGTCTTAAATCTATTGTACGGATGCCAATTCAATCCCAAACCTTTCGATTTTGCCAATTTACTTCTAGACATTGAAATTATTCACCAGTGTAAAATTAAAAATAATTGCAAAAATTGTTCACATGAGTATCGATCAGGCCACATAAGGCGGCCAGCATGCATTTCAGCAATTTCCAACCAAAATTCATTGTAGGACTACACTGATGAATTTTGGTTGGAAATTGCTGAAATGCATGCTGGCCGTCTTATGTGGCATGATCAATACTAATGTGAACAATTTTTGCAATTATTTTTAATTTTTAAGTTTTTAATTTTTTTAATTTTTCCGCTTTTATTTTCTTCACTTTTCTTTTTTCACTCCATCGATCAACGTCCTCGATGTCGGCCCTTGTCTAGTGGCCAATGAACTTGCCAGCCGTCGTTGAAAGTGTTCTCCAAGGCACATTCCCAAAACCAACATTGAAAATTATTGAAAGTTTTTATACACATGATCTCTCTCTATGCTTTCACATTGACATTCTAATATGATATAAGAGTCAACTTCTACTTGATTTTATTTTATGTATGTGTCCACCTCATGCATCAAATTCCACGTGTTTATGCGCTCTTTATTTCCATTAAAGCAACTTAAGTTTTGGGTTGGATATTCTTAAAATTATTGGACAGCTTAAATTCCTTGATGTCTCTGATAGTTATGTACGTGAAGTTGAACTCTTGAAAAACTTGAGACACTAGGATGTACTTAGTTTCAGCCGGAACCAATTTAGAAAATGAACATCACATATAGTCTAAAGTTACTCCTATAGTCCTCACATTTAAAATGTGTATTTAATTGACGTTGTGCATTTGATAATAATGTGAATTTATAGTCTAAAATTACTAGAATCAATAAATATAGTACCTTCTTTATATGATTCAAGTTTTGTTCTCTTTTCAAACACATACTGTGCGCTCTTTTTGTTAGTATAGAGATTCACCTCATAGAGTGATTAATGAGGTCCCTTGTCTAATAAGGGTTTTTTTTTTTTTTTTGAACATAACTACAAGATTACTTTCCTGACTGGTATGCACAAAAAATGACAGGCGCAATAATAAGAATAAATGTTGAAATATTCTCCACAACGCTTGACAATGGGTCGCATGTGCACTTTATTTTCATGTAATGTAATAGCTAGTGCTATCTCCTTTGTATGCGTGTGTCCATCCTCATCTGTCAAATTACACATGTTGATTCTAATTCGGCCTACAGGTGAGAGGATGTGTTTAAATATGATCCCACATTACTTGACAATTGACCCTATAGACTCTTTATTGGATTTTCTATTTCAACTTACAATTTTGTTGCAAGTAAAAATTTTCTACATTGACAAATCAAATAGATTGTAATTAGATTGTTGAAAAGGTTTAAAGTGCGAAATAATAAATGATATAAAGAGTTTGAAGTCTCATTTTACATGATGGGTTGACAAGACGGGTCTTGGAGGGCATTGAGTTGGAAATACCATATCTTGCCTTTTGATATAGAAAAGATTGAGTGATTTTTCCTTGTTAATCTTAGCAACTGACCTATTCAACCCAAACTGAGGGCTTATGTATTCGTCAAAACTCTAGTTGGAAAATTGCGAAGAACTATGGTATTATGCAATAGCTTTTGGGAAATTTATTGAAAATATCTTAAATCTATTGTACGGATGCCAATTCAATCCCAAACCTTTCGATTTTGCCAATTTACTTCTAGACATTGAAATAATTCACCAATGTAGTCTTACAATGAATTTTGGTTGGAAATTGCTAACATGCATGCTGGCCGTCTTATGTGGCATGATCGATACTAATGTGAACAATTTTTGCAATTATTTTTAATTTTTAAGTTTTTAATTTGTTTAAATTTTCCGCTTTTATTTATTTCCTTTTTCTTGTGTCCCTCCATTCATCAATGTCCTCGATGCCGGCCCTTCTATAGTGGCCAATGAAGTTGCCAGCTGTCGTTGAAACTGTTCTCCAAGGCACATTCCCAAAACCAACATTGAAAATTATTGAAAGTTTTTATACACATGATCTCTCTCTATGCTTTCACATTGACATGCTAATATGATATCAGAGTCAACTTCTACTTGATTTTATTTTATGTATGTGTCCACCTCACTCATCAAATTCCACGAGTTTATGCGCTCTTTATTTCCATTAAAGCAACGTAAGTTTTTGGTTGGACATTCTTAAAATTATTGGACAGCTTAAATTCCTTGATGTCTCTGATAGTTATGTACGTGAAGTTGAACTCTTGACGAACTTACGACACTAGCATGTCCTTAGTTTGAGTTGGAACCCATTTAGAAAATGAACATCACATATAGTCTAAAGTTACTCTTATAGTCCTAACATTTAAAATGTGTATTTAATTGACGTTGTGCATTTGATAATAATGTGAATTTATATTCTAAAGTTACTAAAATCAATAAATATAGTACCTTATTTATATTATTCAAGTTTTGTTCTCTTTTCTCACACATGTTGTGCGCTCTTTTTGTTATTATAAAGATTGACCACATAGAGTGATTAATGAGGTCCCTTGTCTAAAAAGGGGTTTTTTTTTTTTTTTTGAGCATAACTACAAGATTGCTTTGCCGACTGGCATGCACAAAAAATGACAGACGCAATAATAAGAATAATTGTTGAAATATTGTCCACATGGCTTGACAATGGGTCGCATGTGCACTTCATATTGACGTAATGTAATAGCTAGTGCTATCTCCTTTGTATGCGTATGTCCATCCTCATCAGTCAAATTACACATGTTGATTCTAATTCGGCCTACAGGTGAGAGGATATGTTTAAATATGATCCCACATTACTTGACAATTGACCCTATAGACTCTGTATTGGATTTTCTATCTCAACTTACAATTCGGTTGCAAATAAAAATTTTCAACAGTGACAAATAAAATAGATTGTAATTAGATTGTTGAAAAGTTTTAAAGTGTAAAATAATAAACGATAAAAAGAGTTTGAAGTCTCATTTTACATGATGGGTTGACAAGACGGGTCTTGGAGGGCATTGAGTTGGAAATACTATATCTTGCTTTTTGATATAGAAAAGATTGAGTGATTTTTCCTTGTTAATCAAACCAACTGACCTGTTCAACCCAAACTAAGGGCGTATGTATTCGTCAAAACTCTAGTTGGAAAATTGCGAGGAACTATCACTTTATGCAATAACTTTTGGGAAATTTACTGAAAATGTCTTAAATCTATTGTACGGATGCCAATTTAAACCCAAACCTTTCGATGTTGCCAACTTACTTCTAAACATTGAAATAATTCACCAGTGTTGTCTTACAATGAATTTTGGTTGGAAATTGCTAACATGCATGCTGGCCGTCTTATGAGGCATGACCGATATTAATGTGAACAATTTTTGCAATTATTTTTAATTTTTAAGTTTTTAATTTTTCCGTTTTTCTTTTCTTTCCTTTTTCCTTTTTCCCTCCAACGATCAACGTCCTCGATGTCGGCCCTTGCCTTGTGGCCAATGAAGTTGCCAGCTGTCGTTGAAAGTGTTCTCCAAGGCACATTCCCAAAACCAACATTGAAAATTATTGAAAGTTTTTGTACACATAATCTCTCTCTATGCTTTCACATTGACATTCTAATATCATATCAGAGTCAACTTCTACTTAATTTTATTTTATGTATGTGTCCACCTCATGTATCAAATTCCACGAGTTTATGCGCTCTTTATTTCCATTAAAGCAACTTAGGTTTTGGGTTGGACATTCTTAAAATTCTTGGACAGCTTAAATTCCTTGATGTCTCTGATAGTTATGTACGGGAAGTGGAACTCTTGAAAAACTTGGGACACTAGCATGTCCATAGTTTGAGCCGAAACCAATTTAGAAAATGAACATCACATATAATCTAAAGTTACTCCCATAGTCCTCACATTTAAAATGTGTATTTAATTGACGATGTGCATTTCCTAATAATGTGAATTGATAGTCTAAAGTTAGTAAAATCAATAAATATAGTACCTTCTTATATGATTCAAGTTTTGTTCTCTTTTCTCACACATGCTGTGCGCTCTTGTTGTTAGTATAGAGATTGACCTCATAGAGTGATTAATGAGGTCCCTTGTCTAAAAAGGGTTTTTTTTTTTTGTATTTTTTGGGCAAAACTACAAGATTGATTTGCCGACGGCATGCGCGAAAGATGACAGGTGTAATAATAAGAATAAATGTTGAAATATGGTCCACATCGCTTGACAATGGGTCGCATATGCACTTTATATTCATGTAATGTAATAGCTAGTGCTATCTCCTTTGTATGCGTGTGTTCATCCTCATCAGTCAAATTACACATGTTGATTCTAATTCAGCCTACAGGTGAGAGGATGTGTTTAAATATGATCCCATATTACTTGACAATTGACCCTATAAACTCTTTGTTGGATTTTCTATCTCAACTTACAATTTGGTTGCAAGTAAAAATTTTCTACATTGACAAATAAAATAGACTGTAATTAGATTGTTGAAAAGGTTTAAAGATCGAAATAACAAATGATATAAAGAGTTTGAAGTCTCATTTTACATGATGGGCTGACAAGGCGGGTCTTGGACGGCATTGAGTTGGAAATACTAAATCTTGCATTTTGATATAGAAAAGATTGAGTGATTTTTCCTTGTTAATCAAACCAACTGACCTGTTCAACCCAAACTAAGGGCTTATGTATTCATCAAAACTCTAGTTGGAAAATTGCGAAGAACTATGGCATTATGTGATAGCTTTTGGGAAATTTATTGAAAATGTCTCAAACCTATTGTAGGGATGCCAATTCAATCCCAAACCTTTCGATTTTGCCAATTTACTTTTACACGTTGAAATAATTCACCAGTGTAGTCTTACAATGAATTTTGGTTGGAAATTGCTGATATGCATGCTGGCCGTCTTATGTGGCATGATCGATACTAATGTGAACAATTTTTGCAATTATTTTCAATTTTTTCGCTTTTATTTTCTTTCCTTTTTTCCTTTTTCGCTCCATCGATCAACGTCCATTATGCCCGCCCTTGTCTAGTGGCCAATGAAGTTGCCAGCCGTCGTTGAAAGTGTTCTCCAAGGCACATTCCCAAAACCAACATTGAAAATTATTGAAAGATTTTATACACATGATCTCTCTCTATGCTTTCACATTGACATTCTAATATGATATAAGAGTCAACTTCTACTTGATTTTATTTTATGTATGTGTCCACCTCAAGTATCAAATTCCACAAGTTTATGCGCTCTTTATTTCCATTAAAGCAACTTAAGTTTTGGGTTGGACATTCTTAAAATTATTGGACAGCTTAACTTCCTCGATGTCTATGATAGTTATGTACGGGAAGTTGAACTCTTCAAAAACTTGAGACACTAGCACGTCCTTAGTTTGAGCTGGAACCAATTTAGAAAATGAACATCACATATAGTCCAAAGTCACTCCTATATTCCTCACATTTAAAATGTGTATTTAATTCATGTTGTGCATTTGATCATAATGTGAATTTATAGTCTAAAGTTACTAAAATCAATAAATATAGTACCTTCTTTATATGATTCAAGTTTTGTTCTCTTTTCTGACACATGTTGTGCGCTCCTTTTGTAAGTATAGAGATTGACCTTATAGAGTGATTAATGAGGTCCTTGTCTAAAATGGTTTTTCTTTTTTTGGCATAACAACAAGATTGCTTTGCCGACTGGCATGCACAAAAAATGACAGGCGCAATAATAAGAATAAATGTTCAAATATTGTCCACATCACTTGACAATGGGTCGCATGTGCACTTTATATTCATGTAATATAATAGCTAGTGCTATCGCCTTTGTATGCGTGCGTTCATCCTCATCAGTCAAATTGCACATGTTGATTCTAATTCGGCCTACAGGTGAGAGGATGTGTTTAAATATGATCCCACATTACTTGACGATTGACCCTATAGACTCTTTATTGGATTTTCTATCTCAACTTACAATTTGGTTGCAAGTAAAAATTTTTTACAGTGACAAATAAAATAGATTGTAATTAGATTGTTGAAAAGGTTTAAAGTGCGAAATAATAAATGATATAAAGAGTTTGAAGTCTCATTTTACATGATGGGTTGACAAGACGGGTCTTGGAGGGCATTGAGTTGGACATACTATATCTTGCTTTTTGATATAGAAAAGATTGAGTGATTTTTCCTTGTTAATGAAACCAACTGACCTGTTCAACCCAAACTGAGGGCTTATGTATTCGTCAAAACTCTAGTTGGAAAATTGCGAAGAACTATGGTATTATGTAATAGCTTTTGGGAAATTTATTGAAAATGTCTCAAACCTATTGTAGGTATGCCAATTCAATCCCAAACCTTTCGATTTTGCCAATTTACTTCTAGACGTTAAAATAATTCACCAGTGTAGTCTTACAATGAATTTTGGTTGGAAATTGCTAACATGCATGCTGGCCGTCTTATTGGGCATGATCGATACTAATGTGAACAATTTTTGCAATTATTTTTAATTTTTAAGTTTTTAATTTGTTTAAATTTTCCGCTTTTATTTTATTTCCTTTTTTTTTTGTCCCTCCATTCATCAATGTCCTCGATGTCGGCCCTTGTCTTGTGGCCAATGAAGTTGCCAGCTGTCGTTGAAAGTGTTCTCCAAGGCATATTCCCAAAACCAATATTAAAATTTATTGAAAGTTTTTATACACATGATCTCTCTCTATGCTTTCACACTGACATTCTAATATGATATCAGAGTCAACTTATACTTGATTTTATTTTATTTTATGTATGTGTCCACCTCATGCATCAAATTCCACGAGTTTATGCGCTCTTTATTTCCATTAAAGCAACTTAAGTTTTGGGTCGGACATTCTTAAAATTATTGGACAGCTTAAATTCCTTGATGTCTCTGATAGTTATGTACGTGAAGTTGAACTCTTGAAAAACTTGAGACACTAGGATGTCCTTAGTTTGAGATGGAACCAATTTAGAAAATGAACATCACATATAGTCTAAAGTTACTCCTATAGTTCTCACATTTAAAATGTGTATTTAATTGACGTTGTGCATTTGATAATAATGTGAATTTATAGTCTAAAGTTACTAAAATCAATAAATATATTACCTTCTTTATATGATTCAAGTTTTGCTTTCTTTTCAAACACATGCTGTGCACTCTTTTTGTTAGTATAGAGATTCACCTCATAGAGTGATTAATGAGGTCCCTTGTCTAATAAGGGTTTTTTTTTTTTTTTTGAACATAACTACAAGATTGCTTTCCTGACTGGTATGCACAAAAAATGACAGGCGCAATAATAAGAATAAATGTTGAAATATTGCCCACAACGCTTGACAATGGGTCGCATGTGCACTTTATATTGATGTAATGTAATAGCTAGTGCTATCTCCTTTGTATGCGTGTGTCCATCCTCATCTGTCAAATTACACATGTTGATTCTAATTCGGCCTACAGGTGAGATGATGTGTTTAAATATGATCCCACATTACATGACAATTGACGCTATAGACTCTTTATTGGATTTTCTATCTCAACTTACAATTTGGTTGCAAGTAAAAATTTTCTACATTGACAAATCAAATAGATTGTAATTAGATTGTTGAAAAGGTTTAAAGTGCGAAATAATAAATGATATAAAGAGTTTGAAGTCTCATTTTACATGATGGGTTGACAAGACGGGTCTTGGTGGGCATTGAGTTGGAAATACTATATCTTGCCTTTTGATATAGAAAAGATTGAGTGATTTTTCCTTGTTAATCTTACCAACTGACCTGTTCAACCCAAACTGAGGGCTTATGTATTCATCAAAACTCTAGTTGGAAAATTGCGAAGAACTATGGCATTATGCAATAGCTTTTGGGAAATTTATTGACAATGTCTTAAATCTATTGTACGGATGCCAATTCAATCCCAAACCTTTCGATTTTGCCAATTTACTTCTAGACATTGAAATAATTCACCAATGTACTCTTACAATGAATTTTGGTTGGAAATTGCTAACATGCATGCTGGCCGTCTTATGTGGCATGATCGATACTAATGTGAACAATTTTTTCAATTATTTTTAATTTTTAAGTTTTTAATTTGTTTAAATTTTCCGCTTTTATTTTATTTCCTTTTTCTTTTGTCCCTCCATTCATCAATGTCCTCGATGTCGGCCCTTCTATAGTGCCCAATGAAGTTGCCAGCTGTCGTTGAAACTGTTCTCCAAGGCACATTCCCAAAACCAACATTGAAAATTATTGAAAGTTTTTATACACATGATCTCTCTCTATGCTTTCACATTGACATTCTAATATGATATCAGAGTCAACTTCTACTTGATTTTATTTTATGTATGTGTCCACCTCACGCATCAAATTCCACGAGTTTATGCGCTCTTTATTTCCATTAAAGCAACGTAAGTTTTTGGTTGGACATTCTTAAAATTATTGGACAGCTTAAATTCCTTGATGTCTCTGATAGTTATGTACGTGAAGTTGAACTCTTGACGAACTTACGACACTAGCATGTCCTTAGTTTGAGCTGGAACCAATTTAGAAAATGAACATCACATATAGTCTAAAGTTACTCTCATAGTCCTCACATTTAAAATGTGTATTTAATTGACGTTGTGCATTTGATAATAATGTGAATTTATAGTCTAAAGTTACTAAAATCAATAAATATATTACCTTCTTTATATTATTCAAGTTTTGTTCTCTTTTCTCAAACATGCTGTGCGCTCTTTTTGTTATTATAGAGATTGACCACATATAGTGATTAATGAGGTCGCTTGTCTAAAAAGGGGGTTTTTTTTTTTTTGAGCATAACTACAAGATTGCTTTGCCGACTGGCATGCACAAAAAATGACAGACGCAATAATAAGAATAATTGTTGAAATATTGTCCACATCGCTTGACAATGGGTCGCATGTGCACTTTATATTGATGTAATGTAATAGCTAGTGCTATCTCCTTTGTATGCGTGTGTCCATCCTCATCAGTCAAATTACACATGTTGATTCTAATTCGGCCTACAGGTGAGAGGATATGTTTAAATATGATCCCACATTACTTGACAATTGACCCTATAGACTCTGTATTGGATTTTCTATCTCAACTTACAATTCGGTTGCAAATAAAAATTTTCTACATTGACAAATAAAATAGATTGCAATTAGATTGTTGAAAAGTTTTAAAGTGTAAAATAATAAATTTTATAAAAAGAGTTTGAAGTCTCATTTTACATGATGGGTTGACAAGACAGGTCTTGGAGGGCATTGAGTTGGAAATACTATATCTTGCTTTTTGATATAGAAAAGATTGAGTGATTTTTCCTTGTTAATCAAACCAACTGACCTGTTCAACCCAAATGAGGGCTTATGTATTCGTCAAAACTCTAGTTGGAAAATTGCGAGGAACTATCACTTTATGCAATAGCTTTTGGGAAATTTACTGAAAATGTCTTAAATCTATTGTACGGATGCCAATTTAAACCCAAACCTTTCGATGTTGCCAACTTACTTCTAAACATTGAAATAATTCACCAGTGTTGTCTTACAATGAATTTTCGTTGGAAATTGCTAACATGCATGCTGGCCGTCTTATGAGGCATGATCGATATTAATGTGAACAATTTTTGCAATTATTTTTAATTTTTTTAAGTTTTTAATTTTTTTAATTTTTCCGCTTTTCTTTTCTTTCCTTTTTCTTTTTTCCCTCCAACGAACAACGTCCTCGATGTCGACCCTTGCCTTGTGGCCAATGAAGTTGCTAGCTATCGTTGAAAGTGTTCTCCAAGGCACATTCCCAAAACCAACATTGAAAATTATTGAAAGTTTTTGTACACATGATCTCTCTCTATGCTTTCACATTGACATTCTAATATCATATCAAAGTCAACTTCGACTTGATTTTATTTTATGTATGTGTCCACCTCATGTATCAAATTCCACGAGTTTATGCGCTCTTTATTTCCATTAAAGCAACTTAGGTTTTGGGTTGGACATTCTTAAAATTCTTGGACAGCTTAAATTCCTTGATGTCTCTGATAGTTATGTACGTGAAGTGGAACTCTTGAAAAACATGGGACACTAGCATGTCCATATTTTGAGCCGAAACCAATTTAGAAAATGAACATCACATATAATCTAAAGTTACTCCCATAATCCTCACTTTTAAAATGTGTATTTAATTGACGATGTGCATTTCCTAATAATGTGAATTGATAGTCTAAAGTTAGTAAAATCAATAAATATAGTACCTTCTTATATGATTCAAGTTTTGTTCTCTTATCTCACACATGCTGTGCGCTCTTGTTGTTAGTATAGAGATTGACCTCATAGAGTGATTAATGAGGTCCCTTGTCTAAAAGGGGGGTTTTTTTTTTTTTTTTTTGTATTTTTTGGGCACAACTACAAGATTGCTTTGCCGACTGGCATGTGCGAAAGATGACAGGTGCAATAATAAGAATAAATGTTGAAATATGGTCCACATCGCTTGACAATGGGTCGCATATGCACTTTATATTCATGTAATGTAATAGCTAGTGCTATCTCCTTTGTATGCGTGTGTCCATCCTCATCATTCAAATTACACATGTTGATTCTAATTCGGCCTACAGGTGAGAGGATGTGTTTAAATATGATCCCATATTACTTGACAATTGACCCTATAAACTCTTTGTTGGATTTTCTATCTCAACTTACAATTTGGTTGCAAGTAAAAATTTTCTACATTGACAAATAAAATAGACTGTAATTAGATTGTTGAAAAGGTTTAAAGTGCGGAATAACAAATGTTATAAAGAGTTTGAAGTCTCATTTTACATGATGGGTTGACAAGACGGGTCTTGGACGGCATTGAGTTGGAAATACTAAATCTTGCGTTTTGATATAGAAAAGATTGAGTGATTTTTCCTTGTTAATCAAACCAACTGACCTGTTCAATCGAAACTAAGGGCTTATGTATTCGTCAAAACTCTAGTTGGAAAATTGCGAAGAACTATGGTATTATGTAATAGCTTTTGGGAAATTTATTGAAAATGTCTCAAACCTATTGTAGGGATGCCAAGTCAATCCCAAACCTTTCGATTTTGCCAATTTACTTCTAGACGTTAAAATAATTCACCAGTGTAGTCTTACAATGAATTTTGGTTGGAAATTGCTGATTTACATGTTGGCCGTCTTATGTCGCATGATCGATACTAATGTGAACAATTTTTGCAATTATTTTCAATTTTTTCGATGTTACTTTCTTTCCTTGTATCCTTTTTCGCTCCATCGATCAACGTCCATTACCCCGGCCCTTGTCTAGTGGCCAATGAAGTTGCCAGCCGTCGTTGAAAGTGTTCTCCAAGGCACATTCCCAAAACCAACATTGAAAATTATTGAAAGATTTTATACACATGATCTCTCTCTATGCTTTCACATTGACATTCTAATATGATATAAGCATCAACTTCTACTTGAGTTTATTTTATGTATGTGTCCACCTCATGTATCAAATTCCACAAGTTTATGCGCTCTTTATTTCCATTAAAGCAACTTAAGTTTTGGGTTGGACATTCTTAAAATTATTGGACAGCTTAACTTCCTTGATGTCTCTGATAGTTATGTACGGGAAGTTGAACTCTTCAAAAACTTGAGACACTAGCATGTCCTTAGTTTGAGCTAGAACCAATTTAGAAAATGAACATCACATATAGTCCAAAGTTACTCCTATATTCTTCACACTTAAAATGTGTATTTAATTGACGTTGTGCATTTGATCATAATGTGAATTTATAGTCTAAAGTTACCAAAATCAACAAATATAGTACCTTCTTTATATGATTCAATTTTTGTTCTCTTTTCTCACACATGCTGTGCGCTCTTTTTGTTAGTATAAAGATTGACCACATAGAGTGACTAATGAGGTCCTTGTCTAAAAGGGTTTTTTTTTTTTTTTTTTTTTTTTTGGCATAACTACAAGATTGCTTTGCCGACTGGCATGAACAAAAAATGACAGGCGCAATTATAAGAATTAATGTTCAAATATTGTCCACATCACTTGACAATGGGTCGCATGTGCACTTTATATTCATGTAATATAATAGCTAGTGCTATCTCCTTTGTATGCGTGTGTTCATCCTCATCAGTCAAATTGCACATGTTGATTCTAATTCGGCCTACAGGTGAGAGGATTTGTTTAAATATGATCCCACATTACTTGACCATTGACCCTATAGACTCTTTATTGGATTTTCTATCTCAACTTACAATTTGGTTGCGAGTAAAAATTTTCTACATTGACAAATCAAATAGATTGTAATTAGATTGTTGAAAAGGTTTAAAGTGCGAAATAATAAATGATATAAAGAGTTTGAAGTCTCATTTTACATGATGGGTTGACAAGACGGGTCTTGGAGGGCATTGAGTTGGAAATACTATATCTTGCTTTTTGATATAGAAAAGATTGAGTGATTTTTCCTTGTTGATCAAACCAACTGACCTGTTCAACCCAAACTGAGGGCTTATGTATTCGTCAAAACTCTAGTTGGAAAATTGCGAAGAACTATGGCATTATGTAATAGCTTTTGGGAAATTTATTGAAAATGTCTTAAATCTATTGTACGGATGCCAATTCAATCCCAAACCTTTCGATTTTGCCAATTCACTTCTAGACATTGAAATAATTCACCAGTGTAGTTTTACAATGAATTTTGGTTGGAAATTGCTAATATGCATGCTGGCCGTCTTATTGGGCATGATCGATACTAATGTGAAAAATTTTTGCAATTATTTTTAATTTTTAAGTTTTTAATTTGTTTAAATTTTCCACTTTTATTTTATTTCCTTTTTCTTTTGTCCGTCCATTCATCAGTGTCCTCGATGTCGGCCGTTGTCTTGTGGCCAATGAAGTTGCCAGCTGTCGTTGAAAGTGTTCTCCAAGGCATATTCCCAAAACCAACATTAAAATTTATTGAAAGTTTTTATACACATGATCTCTCTCTATGCTTTCACATTGACATTCTAATATGATATCAGTGTCAACTTCTACTTGATTTTATTTTATGTATGTGTCCATCTCATGCATCAAATTCCACGAGTTTATGCGCTCTTTATTTCCATTAAAGCAACTTAAGTTTTGGGTTGGACATTCTTAAAATTATTGGACAGCTTAAATTCCTTGATGTCTCTGATAGTTATGTACGTGAAGTTGAACTCTTGAAAAACTTGAGACACTAGGATGTCTTTAGTTTGAGATGGAACCAATTTAGAAAATGAACATCACATATAGTCTAAAGTTACTCCTATAGTCCTCACATTTAAAATTGTATTTAATTGACGTTGTGCATTTGATAATAATGTGAATTTATAGTCTAAAGTTACTAAAATCAATAAATATAGTACCTTCTTTATATGATTCAAGTTTTGTTCTCTTTTCAAACACATGATGTTCGCTCTTTTTGTTAGTATAGAGATTCACCTCATAGAGTGATTAATGAGGTCCCTTGTCTAAAAAGGGTTTTTTTTTTTTTTTTTGAACATAACTACAAGATTGCTTTCCCAACTGGCATGCACAAAAAATGACAGGCGCAATAATAAGAATAAATGTTGAAATATTGTCCACAACGCTTGACAATGGGTCGCATGTGCACTTTATATTCATGTAATGTAATAGCTAGTGCTATCTCCTTTCTATGTGTGTGTCCATCCTCATCAGTCAAATTACATATGTTGATTCTAATTCGGCCAACAGGTGAGAGGATGTGTTTAAATATGATCCCACATTACTTCACAATTGACCTTGAAATTAGTGATTGTGGTGATTTTCAAGCTGAAATCCGACTTGCAATTACTATGGACTCTTTATTTGATTTTCTATCTCAACTTACAACAACCCGATCTCATGCTCGAGATATGGTTCGTCAATTTGGATATCAATATGGCTTGATTTGCTTTGGTGTTACTTAAATTTGTTTTATATAAAAAAAATAAAAAAATGTAGTTTTAGGGTTTGCATGTTCATAATAGGTATTTTATTTCGAATTTTCAAAAAATAAAAAAAAATCAAATCAATTAATTTAGGTTGCTAGTTTTCTTTAAAACTTGGATTGCATGTTTAATTATTTGGCAATTATTAATTTCGAAATTTAAAAAAAGGGAAAAAAAGGAAAAACACAAAAAAAAAGTCATTATGCATATGTCATGTAAAACTAGGGCATTCTTTGCACGTCATTGCATGTTAAGATTGCATATTATAGGTTTAGATAATTTCTCCTAAATAGATTGCATGCTTATTAGGAAAATAAAAATAATGTGCACGTCATATAGAATTAGTTTCATACAATGCACGTCATTTAGTGATTTTTGTTAGATGCATTTAATTAGAAATTGCCCGTCATTAGAATTAGGTCATTAGATTAATTTAGATTGCGTATTCAAGTGTTGCATTTCTTTAATTTCGAATCTCATGGAAAATACAAAAAATTATTTTTTAGAATAAATCCATCTCATGCATCAGGATAGACTACATGCTTATTTATGTCATATTGCTTAGGTCATATAGCTAAGTCATGTTGCCATATCATATCATTTCATGTTAAATTAGTGGCATGCATTGCATATTGCATGATTTTCATTAATTAAGAAAAAACAAAATAAAAATTGTGTCTTGATTAGAAACCATATCTAGGGTTGTTGATGTGGATTTTAATTTAACATTGCAGATGCTTTCGTTGCTTTGAGGTAAGTCCTGCAATTTATTTTCTGCTTTACTTGAGTGTTAAATTGGTGGTTTGTGCACCTGCATGAACACCTCACATGTTAGGGAAACAAATTTAAAATCAATCCAAACTACTTGCCAAACATTTTTCAAAATAAAAAGAAAGGTACCGAAAGGGCGTTAGCGAAATCTAGCGTAATCAAGTCCCCGAACTCATAAATCTCTGGTTCGTAGGAGTAAAGTGAATCTCCCATTACTTTACTTGGGTTTCTAATCGACCCACCAAAAATAGATTAGTGGCGACTCCTAATTAAAAAATTTGCATGTTAAGAACTTAAACCGAAAGTCGCGAATTGATATGGGCTTGGGAGAGCCCGAGTTAATCTAGGCTTAACAATCCATTAGCCAAACCCTAGGTGGTCTAAACCCCGAAAAATTTGGTCGCGACAATGTGTCCACCTCATGTATCAAATTCCACAAGTTTATGCGCTCTTTATTTCCATTAAAGCAACTTAAGTTTTGGGTTGGACATTCTTAAAATTATTGGACAGCTTAACTTCCTTGATGTCTCTGATAGTTATGTACGGGAAGTTGAACTCTTGAAAAACTTGAGACACTAGGATGTCCGTAGTTGGAGCTGGAACCAATTTAGAAAATGAACATCACATATAGTCCAAAGTTACTCCTATAGTCCTCACATTTAAAATGTGTATTTAATTGATGTTGTGCCTTTGATAATAATGTGAATTTATAGTCTAAAGTTACTAAAATCAATAAATATAGTCCCTTCTTTATATTATTCAAGTTTTGTTCTCTTTTCTCACACATGCTGTGCGCTCTTTTTGTTAGTATAAAGATTGACCTCATAGAGTGATTAATGAGGTCCTTGTCTAGAAGGGTTTTTTTTTTTTTTGGCATAACTACAAGATTGCTTTGCCGACTGGCATGCACAAAAAATGATAGGTGCACTAATAAGAATAAATGTTGAAATATGGTCCACATCGCTTGACAATGGGTCGCATGTGCACTTTATATTCATGTAATATAATGGCTAGTGCTATCTCCTTTGTATGTGTGTGTCCATCCTCATCAGTCAAATTACCCATGTTGATTCTAATTCGGCCTACAGGTGAGAGGATGTGTTTAAATATGATCCCACATTACTTGACAATTGACCCTATAGACTCTTTATTGGATTTTCTATCTCAACTTACAATTTGGTTGCAAGTAAAAATTTTCTACATTGACAAATAAAATAGATTGTAATTAGATTGTTGAAAAGGTTTAAAGTGTGAAATAATAAATGATATAAAGAGTTTGAAGTCTCATTTTACATGATGGGTTGACAAGACGGGTCTTGGAGGGCATTGAGTTGGAAATACTATATCTTGCTTTTTATATAGAAAAGATTGAGTGATTTTTCCTTGTTAATCAAACCAACTGACCTGTTCAACCCAAACTGAGGGCATATGTATTCGTCAAAACTCTAGTTGGAAAATTGCGAAGAACTATGGCATTATGTAATAGCTTTTGGGAAATTTATTGAAAATGTCTTAAATCTATTGTACGGATGCCAATTCAATCCCAAACCTTTCGATTTTGCCAATTTACTTCTAGACATTGAAATAATTCACCAGTGTAGTCTTACAATGAATTTTGGTTGGAAATTGCTAACATGCATGCTGGCCGTCTTATGTGACATGATCGATACTAATGTGAACAATTTTTGCAATTATTATTAATTTTTAAGTTTTTAATTTGTTTAAACTTTCCGCTTTTATTTTATTTCCTTTTTCTTTTGTCCCTCCATTCATCAATGTCCTCGATGTCGGCCCTTGTCTAGTGGCCAATGAAGTTGCCAGCTGTCGTTGAAAGTATTCTCCAAGGCACATTCCCAAAACCAACATTGAAAATTATTGAAAGTTTTTATACACATGATCTCTCTCTATGCTTTCACATTGACATTCTAATATGATATCAGAGTCAACTTCTACTTGATTTTATTTTATGTATGTGTCCACCTCATGCATCAAATTCCACGAGTTTATGCGCTCTTTATTTCCATTAAAGCAACTTAAGTTTTGGGTTGGACATTCTTAAAATTATTGGACAGCTTAAATTCCTTGATGTCTCTGATAGTTATGTACGTGAAGTTGAACTCTTCAAAAACTTGAGACACTAGCATGTCCTTAGTTTGAGCTGGAACCAATTTAGAAAATGAACATCACATATAGTCTAAAGTTACTTTTATAGTCCTCACATTTAAAATGTGTATTTAATTGACGTTGTGCATTTGATAATAATGTGAATTTATAGTCTAAAGTTACTAAAATCAATAAATATAGTACCTTCTTTATATGATTCAAGTTTTGTTCTCTTTTCAAACACATGCTGTGCGCTCTTTTTGTTAGTATAGAGATTCACCTCATAGAGTGATTAATGAGGTCCCTTGTCTAAAAGGGTTTTTTCTTTATTTTTTTTTGGCATAACTACAAGATTGCTTTGCCGACTCGCATGCAAAAAAAATGACAGACACAATAATAAGAATAAATGTTGAAATGTTGTCCACATTAAAGCAACTTAAGTTTTGGGTTAGATACTCCAAAATTTAATGGACATCTTAAATTCCTTGATGTCTCTGACAATTATTAGCAGGAACTTGAACTCTTGAAAAACTTGAGACACTCGCAAGTACTAAGCTTGAGCTCGAACCAATTTAGAAATGAGCACCACATATAGTCTAAAGTTACTCATATAGGCTTCACATTCAAAATATCAAAGTAATTTAGGTGGAATCCATATGATCTTCACATTCAAAATTTGAATTTAATTAGCATTGTGCATTTGATAAAAATGTGAATTTATACGCTAAAGTTACTCAAATCCATAAATATAGTACCTTCGTTACATGATTCAAGTTTTGCTCTTTTTTCACGCATGTTGTGTGCGCTCTTTTGTTGTTATTAGACAAAATTGACCTCATAGAGCAATTTATGAGATCCCTTGTTTGAAAGGGGTTTTTTTGGCACAAGCTCCACAAATCATTCGATACATGTGAAAATCAAGTTATCATCACTCATTAAGATATGCCGCAGATGGCGTTAGTGTTGGCATGATTACGGGATTGCTTTACCAACCGGCATGTACAAAAAATGATAGGCGCAATAGTAAGAACAATTATTGAAATATCATCCACATCGCTTGACAATAATTGTGTATACTCTTTATATTTATGTAACCTAATAGCTAATGCTATCTCCTTTGCATATGTGTGTCCATCCTCATCAATCAAATTCTACATATTACTTCTAATCTGGCTTACAAGTGAGAGGATTTGTTGAAATATGGTCCCACATTGCTTGAGAATTGACTCTATAGACTCTTTATTAGATTTTCTATCTCAACTTACAATTTGGTGGCAAATAGAAATTTTCTACATTGGCATATAAAATAGGTTGTAATGAGATTGTTGAAAGGTTTAAAGTACAAAATAATAAATGACATAAAGACTTTGAAGTCTCATTGTACTTGGCGGGTTGACCGGATAGGTCTTGAAGGGCATTGAGTTGGAAATGCTAAATCATGCTTTAGGATATAGAAAAGATTGAGTATCTTTTCCTTATGAATCGAACCAATAGATTCGTTTGACCCAAACCTACTGCTTATGAATTCATTGAAACCTTAGTTGGGAATTGCGAAGAACTATGGCATTTTGCACTAGCTTTTGGGAAATTTATTGAAAATGTCTTAAATCTATTGTACGGATGCCAATTCAATCCCAAACCTTTCGATTTGGCCAACTTTGTACTCAAGATTTTGATAATTTTCCAATTAGTTGTCGATTGGAAATTGCTAACATGCACACTGGCCGTCTTATGTGCCATGACCAAAACTAAGGTGAACAATTTTTACAATTATTATAAATTTTTAAATTTTTAAATTTTTTCCATTCTTATTTTCTTTCCTTTTTCCTTTTTTCCTTTTTCTTTTTTCCCTCCGCCGGTCCACGGCCTCAATAATGGTCGGCCAAGGTTGTTGGCCCTCATCCAGTGGCCAATGAAGGTTGCTGGGCATTGTTGAAAGTGTTTTTCAAGGTACATTCCCAAAACCAACATTGAAAATTGTTGAAAGTTTTTATACACATGTGATCTCTCTCCATGCTTTCTCGTTGACTTTCTAATATGATATCAGAGTCAGCTTCTACTTGATTTTATTTCACGTATGTATCAAATTTCACGAGTTAATGTGCTCTTTATTTACATTAAAGAAAGTTAAATTTTGGGTTGGACATTCTAAAATTTAATGAACAACTTAAATTCCTTGATGTATCTGACAATTATTGGTGGGAAGTTGAACTCTTGAAAAACTTGAGATACAAGCAAGTCTAAGCTTGAGCTGGAACCAATTTAGAAAATTAACATCACATAGACGCTAATGGGTCAGTAAATCAAGAGCCATGGTAGAACAATTGGAAAAATGGTGGATCTTCTCTTCCATCATTTCAAAATGTCGATGTTGTCTTCACCAAGACCTAACAAAAGGTTGTGGGGGTGATCTTCTTCTTACGAATCAAGGACTATTAGGTTTCTAGGCACTGCTTGATGAGCATCTCCGTCTATGGGGTAAAACTCGTCGTATCGAATCAATTGGTGTATGTTGTCTACACATTTTGGAGGCAACTCATTGCCTCCGATCCAATCCCAATTTTTCGCGATATTGAACAATGAGAGTTTCAAGCGCCTCCAATTTCAACCTTATATTCATAAATGTCCAAAAAAATTAAAAGAAACGAACGCAAATGCAGAGCATATATTTTCTTGCTATTCTCTGTCTCACGTGGTCAATGGACAGTTAATTACTTTTTCAATTAACGTATTTAAAAGGCTCGTACCTGAACTCATCTCTATCATAAGTGAAGCAAATCTAGTGGGGGATTTCAGTAACACATTTTTGCAAAAGAATTATATGAATACCAATGCTTGCTATATTTTGTATTGTAATAAGAAAATTTTCATTATCGACAAAACCTTGAATTAAAAATATCAAGGTAATTCACGTGTATCCCACATAGTCTTCCACATTCAAAATTTAAATTTAATTAACATCGCGCGTTTGATAATAATTTGGATTTATGTTTTTAAAGTCTAGAAACATTTATTTTCGAAGGTTTCCATTGTCTACGACAACTTTCAGCCAAAGTTTTCTCTGGTGGGGCCCCAACCAAACTTTACTTGCTTTATTGACCACTTGACGCGCCCTGCAACGCACGACTTGGAATCTTCATAAGTCACTTTAGGTGGCTAGCGATCAGAGGATGGACTCAGAAAAGACGTTAATTTCCTCCTTATTTCTTTTTCGACATTTTTTGTGAATTTAAAAAGATCATATTTCTTGAAGGAAGCGTCGCTTTGCCATTATAAAAGGAAGTTCTCAGGTTCATTTTAAAGCACAATGGCGTCCTACTTCTACACTAATTTCGTGCCCACGCTCTTGCATGCACTCATTGTCTTTCAAGCCTTGGAATTCTGTTATCCCCATGCCTTAACAAATGTAAGCTGTATTGGCGCTGAGAGGGAAGCTCTTTTGAAGTTCAAGCAAGATCTCATCGATCCTTCAAGAAATTTGTCGTCGTGGACTGGCAAACATTGTTGTGAGTGGGAAGGAGTTAAATGCAACCACAGTACTAGTCATGTCTCGCAGCTCAATCTAATTGGTCGCGGTCTGGGAGGTAAGATAGATCTTGCTCTTAGCGAATTGAGGCGTCTAAAGTATCTAAGACTCGGGAACAATAATTTCAATGGTCATCTGCCCAATCAATGTGGGAATTTCAAACATCTCGAATTCCTTTCTCTTTCACATCACTCGATTTTAGGTCGTATTCCTTCCACTATTGTTCAATTAGCATCTCTGAGATATTTGGACCTCTCTTATAACAATTCGAGTGGGAACACCCCTAAAAGTATTGGGCAGCATCGCAATCTAGAGCTGATGCACTTTGGTAATAATCAATTGCATGGAGTTGTTAACAAACTTCACGTGGCGAATCTCACCAACTTGACCCAGTTGAGTTTACAATCGAATGAGCTTGTTATAAATGTTAGCGCATCGTGGGTTCCTCTTTCCCAAAGAATATTCATTGACTTGTCAAGTTGCAAAATGGGTCCAGTATTCCCAAACTAGCTTCAAACTCAGAGGAACATTTCGGTGTTGTACATGTCAAATGCTAGCATATCAGGTGAAGTTCCCCATCGGTTACTTGACATTATATCTAATATTGAATTGCTAGATCTATCAGGCAATATGCTTAGAGGTAACAATTTCCAAATTATAGGAAAAAAAGATGCCTCAATTAAAATTGGTATCATTTTTTAAAATAACCTCAATGTTGACGTTCCAAATTCATTATGTATGTTATATGCATGTTATATGATTTGTTATTCATTAAAGTTCTCAAATTCCTTTCACTTTCACATTGTTCAATTTCAGGTCCTATTCCTTCTACCATCAGTCAATTGTCATCTCTAAGACTTTTGGACCTCTCTTCTAATAATTTCAGCGGGAACATTCCAGAAAGTATTGGGTGGCTATCAAATCTAGAGCTGATAGACTTTAGTAATAATCGATTGGATGGAGTTGTTAATGAACTTCACTTGGCAAATCTCAGCCGCTTGACCCACTTGAGTTTACGATCGAATGAGCTTGTTATAAATGTTAGCGCATCTTGGGTTCCTCCTTTCCAAATAATATTCATTGACTTGTCAAGTTGCAAAGTGGGTCCAGAATTCCCAAATTGGCTTCAAACTCAACGGAACATTTCAACGTTGTACATGTCAAATGCTAGCATCTCAGGTGAAGTTCCCCATTCGTTACTTAACGTTGTGTTTACTATTGAATTGCTAGATCACACGAGCAATATGCTCAAAAGTAACACATAAGAAATTATTAAAAAAAGATGCTAGAATTAAAGTTGGTGTCACTTTTTGCAAATAACCTTAGTGGTAACATTCCAAATTCATTATGCATGTTCTATGAATTGTTATTCACTTAAAGTTCTCAAATTCCTTTCGCTTTCACATCACCTGATTTTAGGTCCTATTCCTTCTACCATCGGTCAATTATCATCTCTGAGACAATTGGAACTCTCTTCTAACAATTTAAGTGGGAACATTCCAAAAAGTATTGGGCAGCTATCCAATCTAGAGCTTATGGACCTTAGTAATAATTGATTGGATGGAGTTGTTAACGAACTTCATTTGGCAAATCTCACCAGCTTGACACAGTTGAGTTTACGGTCGAACCAACTTGTTACAAATGTTAGTGCATCTTGGGTTCCTCCTTTCCAAATAAAAATCATTGACCTATCAAGTTGCAAAGTGGGACCAGAATTCCTAAGCTAGCTATGAACTCAGAGGAACATTTTGGAGTTGTACATGTCAAATACTAGCATCTCAAGTGAAGTTCTCCATTAGCTACCTAACATTATATATAATATTGAATTGTTAGATCTCTTGGGCAATATGCTGAGAGGTAACATTTTTTGAACTATAGGAAAAAAAATGCAACAATTAAAGTTCGTTTCACTTTCTACAAATAACCTCAGTGGTGACATTCCAAATTCATTATGCATGTTATGTGAATTGTTATTCATTAAAGTTCTCAAATTCTTTTTTGCTTTCACATTACTCAATTTCAGGTCCTATTCCTTCTACCATCGATCAACTATCATCTCTGAGACATTTGAATCTCTCTCATAACAATTTGAGTGGAAACATTCCCGAAAGTATTGGGCGACTATCCAATCTAGAGCTGATGAACTTTGGTTATAATCGATTGGATGGAGTTGTTAACGAACTTCACTTGGTAAACCTCACCAACTTAACCTGGTTGAGTTTAAGCTCAAATCAGCTTGTTATAAATATTAGCGCATCTTGGACTCCTCCTTTCCAAATACAAGACATTTCCTTGTTTGGTTGCAAATTGGGCCCAGAATTCCCAAATTGGCTTCAAACTCAAAGGAACATTTCAACGTTGTACATGTCAAATGCTGGCATCTCAGGTGAAGTTCCCCATTCGTTACCTAATGTTGTGTTTACTATTGAATTGCTAGATCTCAAGGGGAATATGCTTAGAAGTAACATGTCAGAAATTATTTAAAAAAGACGTTACAATTAAAGTGGGTGTCACTTTCTCCAAATAACCTTAGTAGTGACATTCCAAATTCATTATGCATGTTCAATGAATTGTTATTCATTTAAAGTTCTCAAATTCCTTTCACTTTCACATCACTTCATTTTAGGTCCTATTCATTCTACCATCGGTCAATTATCATCTCTTAGACAGTTGGACCTCTCTTCTAACAATTTAAGTGGGAACATTCCAAAAAGTATTGGGTGCCTATCCAATCTAGAGCTTATGGACTTTAGTAATAGTCAATTGGATGGAGTTGTTAACGAACTTCACTTGGCAAATCTCACCAGCTGGACACCGTTGATTTTATGGTCGAATGAGCTTGTTGCAAATGTTAGTGCATCTTGGATTCCTTCCTCCTTTCCAAATAAAAACCATTGACTTATCAAGTTGCAAAGTGGGACCAGAATTTTTAAACTGGCTTCAAACTTAAAGGAACATTTTGGAGTTGTCCATGTCAAATGCTAGCATCTCAAGTGAAGTTCTCCATTAGCTACCTTACATTATATCTAATATTGAATTGTTAGATCTCTTGGGAATTATGCTTAGAGGTAACATTTTCTGAACTATTGGAAAAAAAATGCCACAATTAAAGTTGGTTTCACTTTCTACAAATAACCTCAGTGGTGACATTCCAAATTCATTATGCATGTTATGTGAATTGTTATTAATTAAAGTTCTCAAATTCCTTTTGCTTTCACATTACTCGATTTCAGGTCTTATTCCTTCTACGATCAGTCAATTATCATCTCTGACACATTTGGATCTCTCTTATAACAATTTGAGTGGAAACATTCCTGAAAGTATAGGGCGACTATCCAATCTAAAGCTAATGTACTTTGGTCATAATCGATTGGATGGAGTTATTAAGGAACTTCACTTCGCAAATCTCACCAACTTGATCGTGTTGAATTTAGAAAGGAACAACCTTGTTATAAATTTTAGCGCATCTTGGGTTCCTCCTTTCCAAATACAAGACATTTACTTGTCAGGTTGCAAATTGGGTCCAAAATTCCCAAATTGGCTTCGAACTCAAAAGAACATTTCAACGTTGCACATGTCAAATGCTGGCATCTCAGGTGAAGTTCCCCATTTGTTACCTAACGTTGTGTTTACTATTGAATTTCTAGATCTCACAGGCAATATGCTTAGAAGTAACATGTAAGAAATTATTTAAAAAATATGCTACAATAAAAGTTGGTCACTTTCTGCAAATAACCTTAGTGGTGACATTCCAAATTCATTATGCATGTTCTATGAATTGTTATTCAGTTAAAGTTCTCAAATTCCTTTCGCTTTCACATCACTCGATTTTAGGTCCTATTCATTCTACCATCGGTCAATTATCATCTCTTAGACAGTTGGACCTCTCTTCTAACAATAACATTCCAAAAAGTATTGGGTGCCTATCCAATCTAGAGCATATGGACTTTAGTAATAATCGATTGGATGGAGTTGTTAACGAATTTCACTTGGCAAATCTCACCAGCTTGACACCGTTGATTTTATGGTCGAATGAGCTTGTTGCAAATGTTAGTACATCTTGGATTCCTTCCTCCTTTCCAAATAAAAATCATTGACCTATCAAGTTGCAAAGTGGGACAAGAATTTCCAAACTGGCTTCAAACTCAAATGAACATTTTGGAGTTGTCCATGTGAAGTGCTAGCATCTCAAGTGAAGTTCTTCATTAGCTACCTTACATTATATCTAATATTAAATTGTTAGATCTCTTGGGCAACATGCTTAGAGGTAACATTTTCTGAACTATTGGAAAAAAAAATGCCATAATTAAAGTTGGATTCACTTTCTACAAATAACCTCAGTGGTGACATTCCAAATTCATTATGCATGTTATGTGAATTGTTATTCATTAAAGTTCTCAAATTCCTTTTGCTTTCACATTACTCGATTTCAGGTCTTATTCCTTCTACCATCGGTCGTTATCATCTCGAGACATTTGGATCTCTCTAAGAACAATTTGAGTGGAAACATTCCTGAAAGTATAGGGCGACTATCCAATCTAAAGCACATGTACTTTAGTGGTAATCGATTGGATGGAGTTATTAAGGAACTTCACTTCGCAAATCTCACCAACTTGATCTTGTTGAGTTTAATGTGGAACCAGCTTGTTATAAATGTTAGTGCATCTTGGGTTCCTCCTTTCCAAATACAAGACATTTACTTGTCGGGTTGCAAATTAGGCCCAGAATTCCCAAATTGGCTTCAAACTCAAAGGAACATTTCAATGTTGTACATGTCAAATGCTAGCATCTCAGGTGAAGTTCCCCATTCGTTATCTAACGTTGTGTTTACTATTGAATTGCTAGATCTCATGGGCAATATGCTCAGAAGTAACACGTAAGAAATTATTTAAAAAAATATGCTACAATTAAAGTTGGTGTCACTTTCTACAAATAACCTTAGTGTTGACATTCCAAATTCATTATGCATGTTTTATGAATTGTTATTTAGTTAAAGTTCTCAAATTCCTTTCGCTTTCACATCACTCGATTTTAGGTCCTATTCATTCTACCATCGGTCAATTATCATCTCTTAGACAGTTGGACCTCTCTTCTAACAATTTAAGTGGGAACATTCCAAAAAGTATTGGGTGGCTATCCAATCTAGAGCTTATGGACTTTAGTAATAATCAATTGGATGGAGTTGTTAACGAACTTCACTCAGCAAATCTCACAAGCTTTAGACAGTTGATTTTATGGTCGAATGAGCTTGTTGCAAATGTTAGTGCATCTTGGATTCCTTCCTCCTTTCCAAATAAAAATCATTGACTTATCAAGTTGCAAAGTGGGACCAAAATTCCCAAACTGGCTTCAAACTCAAAGGAACATTTTTGGAGTTGTCCATGTCAAATGCTAGCATCTCAAGTGAAGTTCTCCATTTGCTACCTTACATTATATCTAATATATGAATTGTTAGATCTCTTGGGCAATATGCTTAGAGGTAACATTTTCTAAACTATTGGAAAAAAATGCCATAATTAAAGTTGGTTTCACTTTCTACAAATAACCTTAGTGGTGACATTCCAAATTCATTATGCATGTTATATGAGTTGTTATTCATTAAAGTTCTCAAATTCCTTTTGCTTTCACATTACTCGATTTCAGGTCTTATTCCTTCTACCATCGGTCAATTATCATCTCTAAGACGTTTGGATCTCTCTCAGAACAATTTGAGTGGAAACATTCCGAAAGTATTGGTCAACTATCCAATCTAGAGCTGATGGACTTTAGTTATAATCGATTGGATGGAGTTATTAAGGAACTTCACTTCGCAAATCTCACCAACTTGATCTTGTTGAGTTTAATGTGGAACCAGCTTGTTATAAATGTTAGTGCATCTTGGGTTCCTCCTTTCCAAATACAAGACATTTACTTGTCGGGTTGCAAGTTAGGCCCAGAATTCCCAAATTGGCTTCAAACTCAAAGGAACATTTCAACGTTGCACATGTCAAATGCTGGCATCTCAGGTGAAGTTCCCCATTTGTTACCTAACGTTGTGTTTACTATTGAATTTCTAGATCTCACAGGCAATATGCTTAGAAGTAACATGTAAGAAATTATTTAAAAAATATGCTACAATAAAAGTTGGTCACTTTCTGCAAATAACCTTAGTGGTGACATTCCAAATTCATTATGCATGTTCTATGAATTGTTATTCAGTTAAAGTTCTCAAATTCCTTTCGCTTTCACATCACTCGATTTTAGGTCCTATTCATTCTACCATCGGTCAATTATCATCTCTTAGACAGTTGGACCTCTCTTCTAACAATAACATTCCAAAAAGTATTGGGTGCCTATCCAATCTAGAGCTTATGGACTTTAGTAATAATCGATTGGATGGAGTTGTTAACGAATTTCACTTGGCAAATCTCACCAGCTTGACACCGTTGATTTTATGGTCGAATGAGCTTGTTGCAAATGTTAGTACATCTTGGATTCCTTCCTCCTTTCCAAATAAAAATCATTGACCTATCAAGTTGCAAAGTGGGACAAGAATTTCCAAACTGGCTTCAAACTCAAATGAACATTTTGGAGTTGTCCATGTGAAGTGCTAGCATCTCAAGTGAAGTTCTTCATTAGCTACCTTACATTATATCTAATATTAAATTGTTAGATCTCTTGGGCAACATGCTTAGAGGTAACATTTTCTGAACTATTGGAAAAAAAAATGCCATAATTAAAGTTGGATTCACTTTCTACAAATAACCTCAGTGGTGACATTCCAAATTCATTATGCATGTTATGTGAATTGTTATTCATTAAAGTTCTCAAATTCCTTTTGCTTTCACATTACTCGATTTCAGGTCTTATTCCTTCTACCATCGGTCAGTTATCATCTCTGAGACATTTGGATCTCTCTAAGAACAATTTGAGTGGAAACATTCCTGAAAGTATAGGGCGACTATCCAATCTAAAGCACATGTACTTTAGTGGTAATCGATTGGATGGAGTTATTAAGGAACTTCACTTCGCAAATCTCACCAACTTGATCTTGTTGAGTTTAATGTGGAACCAGCTTGTTATAAATGTTAGTGCATCTTGGGTTCCTCCTTTCCAAATACAAGACATTTACTTGTCAGGTTGCAAATTAGGCCCAGAATTCCCAAATTGGCTTCAAACTCAAAGGAACATTTCAATGTTGTACATGTCAAATGCTAGCATCTCAGGTGAAGTTCCCCATTCGTTATCTAACGTTGTGTTTACTATTGAATTGCTAGATCTCATGGGCAATATGCTCAGAAGTAACACGTAAGAAATTATTTAAAAAAATATGCTACAATTAAAGTTGGTGTCACTTTCTACAAATAACCTTAGTGTTGACATTCCAAATTCATTATGCATGTTTTATGAATTGTTATTTAGTTAAAGTTCTCAAATTCCTTTCGCTTTCACATCACTCGATTTTAGGTCCTATTCATTCTACCATCGGTCAATTATCATCTCTTAGACAGTTGGACCTCTCTTCTAACAATTTAAGTGGGAACATTCCAAAAAGTATTGGGTGGCTATCCAATCTAGAGCTTATGGACTTTAGTAATAATCAATTGGATGGAGTTGTTAACGAACTTCACTCAGCAAATCTCACAAGCTTTAGACAGTTGATTTTATGGTCGAATGAGCTTGTTGCAAATGTTAGTGCATCTTGGATTCCTTCCTCCTTTCCAAATAAAAATCATTGACTTATCAAGTTGCAAAGTGGGACCAAAATTCCCAAACTGGCTTCAAACTCAAAGGAACATTTTTGGAGTTGTCCATGTCAAATGCTAGCATCTCAAGTGAAGTTCTCCATTTGCTACCTTACATTATATCTAATATATGAATTGTTAGATCTCTTGGGCAATATGCTTAGAGGTAACATTTTCTAAACTATTGGAAAAAAATGCCATAATTAAAGTTGGTTTCACTTTCTACAAATAACCTTAGTGGTGACATTCCAAATTCATTATGCATGTTATATGAGTTGTTATTCATTAAAGTTCTCAAATTCCTTTTGCTTTCACATTACTCGATTTCAGGTCTTATTCCTTCTACCATCGGTCAATTATCATCTCTAAGACGTTTGGATCTCTCTCAGAACAATTTGAGTGGAAACATTCCCGAAAGTATTGGTCAACTATCCAATCTAGAGCTGATGGACTTTAGTTATAATCGATTGGATGGAGTTATTAAGGAACTTCACTTCGCAAATCTCACCAACTTGATCTTGTTGAGTTTAATGTGGAACCAGCTTGTTATAAATGTTAGTGCATCTTGGGTTCCTCCTTTCCAAATACAAGACATTTACTTGTCAGGTTGCAAATTAGGCCCAGAATTCCCAAATTGGCTTCAAACTCAAAGGAACATTTCAACGTTGCACATGTCAAATGCTGGCATCTCAGGTGAAGTTCCCCATTTGTTACCTAACGTTGTGTTTACTATTGAATTTCTAGATCTCACAGGCAATATGCTTAGAAGTAACATGTAAGAAATTATTTAAAAAATATGCTACAATAAAAGTTGGTCACTTTCTGCAAATAACCTTAGTGGTGACATTCCAAATTCATTATGCATGTTCTATGAATTGTTATTCAGTTAAAGTTCTCAAATTCCTTTCGCTTTCACATCACTCGATTTTAGGTCCTATTCATTCTACCATCGGTCAATTATCATCTCTTAGACAGTTGGACCTCTCTTCTAACAATTTAAGTGGGAACTTTCGAAAAAGTATTGGGTGGCTATCCAATCTAGAGCTTATGGACTTTAGTAATAATCGATTGGATGGAGTTGTTAACGAACTTCACTCAGCAAATCTCACAAGCTTCACACAGTTGATTTTATGGTCGAATGAGCTTGTTGCAAATGTTAGTGCATCTTGGATTCCTTCCTCCTTTCCAAATAAAAATCATTGACTTATCAAGTTGCAAAGTGGGACCAAAATTCCCAAACTGGCTTCAAACTCAAAGGAACATTTTTGGAGTTGTCCATGTCAAATGCTAGCATCTCAAGTGAAGTTCTCCATTTGCTACCTTACATTATATCTAATATATGAATTGTTAGATCTCTTGGGCAATATGCTTAGAGGTAACATTTTCTAAACTATTGGAAAAAAATGCCATAATTAAAGTTGGTTTCACTTTCTACAAATAACCTTAGTGGTGACATTCCAAATTCATTATGCATGTTATATGAGTTGTTATTCATTAAAGTTCTCAAATTCCTTTTGCTTTCACATTACTCAATTTCAGGTCTTATTCCTTCTACCATCGGTCAATTATCATCTCTGAGACATTTGGATCTCTCTCAGAACAATTTGAGTGGAAACATTCCCGAAAGTATTGGTCAACTATCCAATCTAGAGCTGATGGACTTTAGTTATAATCGATTGGATGGAGTTATTAAGGAACTTCACTTCGCAAATCTCACCAACTTGATCTTGTTGAGTTTAATGCAGAACCAGCTTGTTATAAATGTTAGTGCATCTTGGGTTCCTCCTTTCCAAATACAAAGCATTTACTTGTCAGGTTGCAAATTAGGCCCAGAATTCCCAAATTGGCTTCGAACTCAGAGGAACATTTTGGATTTGTACATGTCAAATGCTAGCATCTCAAGTGAGGTTCCCCATTGGTTTCCTGACATTTTATCTAATATTGAATTCTTAGATCTCTCAGGTAATATGCTCAGAGGCAACATATCTGAAATTATTGGAAAAAAGATGCCACAATTAAGGATGGTGTTACTTTCTGCAAATAACTTCAGTGGTGACATTCCAAAGTCATTATGCATGTCACGTGAATTGCTATATCTTGATCTCTCTAAGAATCAACTATTTGGAAGACTTCCGCGATGTGTGGGGATGTTGCTAAATTCTTTGCGATGGATTTCATTGGGAGACAATAAGTTAAATGGTCAGATTCCAAGCTCTCTTTGTGGTTTGAAGCATTTGAAAGTTCTAGGCCTACATAAAAATGACTTGAATGGAGTGCTTCCAAAATGTTTACTAAAGCAAGATTTGGCAATTCTTGATCTTAGTGACAATCTATTTACTGGTAGAATACCTCCATTCAATTCTAGACTATTTGGGGTAATCGATCTTAGCAAAAATTACTTTACCGGGGACATTCCTTTACACCTATGTCAACTTCATAAACTCCAGTATCTAAGCCTAGCCCATAACAACCTTTCTGGAGTCATTCCTCCTTGTTTTAGCAACTTCTCCCTAATGTGGGCCGATTCCACTGATACTTTATATTTGGACGAAATGCAAGAGGTTCCTATTATGGTTAATATAAAACGAACAAGCCTAGAATTCACTAGCTCTCTCCGATATTTATTTTCTATTGACCTTTCGAGCAACACATTACAAGGACAAATACCGGAAGGGCTAACTAGGCTTGCTCGACTTCAAAATTTGAACCTCTCCCGAAATAAGTTGATTGGAAAAATCCCTTCAGATATTGGAAACTTGAGATATTTGGAATCACTTGATCTATCCAATAACAAGCTATTGGGTGAAATCCCTTCTAGCATATCCAAGTTAGACTTTCTAAGTTGTATGGATTTTTCGTTCAACAATTTATCTGGCCCTATTCCATCAGGCAATCATCTAAGCACTCTAGAAGATCAATCTGTTTATCGCGGCAACAATGGACTTTGTGGAGCTCCTCTTTTGAAAGTTTGTCCGGGAGATGAGCATAATGAAATGGAGAGACAATATGATCACAATTCAAGCGAAGATGAATCTAATGAAGGTGGCTCTATTGTTAATTGGTTTTACTCAGGATTGGGATCGGGCTTCGCAGTGGCACTTATGGGATTCTGCAGTATATTATATGTCAATCGATCTTGGAGGATCTCCTATTTTCGAACATTGGATAGGATTATCGAAAAATTATTGATTGGGAGGTTGACTATCATGGTTTGGTTCACAAGAGCTTTTCAATTCCAACTACGCAAATAAGAAGTTACTTAGTAAGGTAAATATGCATATATATATATATATATATATATATATATATATATTCTCTCTATATTCATATTTTCTTTTTCTTATACTCATTTATTTTGTTGTTAGATGTTGCTAATTATTTCTACCATTTGCTCTCACATTTGTGAGTCACAGGTAGGGACGTTAATAGGTCAAGCCAGACTGGGTCTCCATGATACCCAACCCAACTTGAAACAGTATAGGACTGCACTTAACCCTACTTGACCTGAGTTGCAAACAGCAAATAATCTGAACGATTGGGTCAAGTTGGTCCAGTATGGTTTTGGGTTCTCTCCCTCTTTTTTGTTTTTAAGATGAACATATTTTCACAATGGCTTATGAGTCTACCCATTAGACATCTCAACTAAGGGACAACTTAGTGTTATTGCCTAAGCAGGTTTCACTATTTTTCTCACACCTCAAACTTCTATTTGTTGTTGAGTCCACAAATTTATCAGAATGCCCAACCAGAAGTTCTGAATATAGTAGCTACTTGATCATGTACTCTTGTGTCGTAAATATTTGATCATAATTATTATGATATCATCAATGGTATGTCAACTTATAATAAGCTTTCACAATGCAGTCTCCACAAAAACAAACAACTGTTCATCATATAAATTAGCAAAGCCAATATTCTAGAAGTCTAAAACCAGAAGATTTCAAAAGATGTAGCCACTGAAACATCCACGATTGACAACTCCATCTCGATTTATTCAAAGGAAGCAAAACGAACGGTCCAGTTTTGTTCGCCTACCACTCCAAGAACTTGACATGCGCAACCATGGTATCCAATCGGTAGAGTTGAAATGAGTGGCTGGCGAATTCATATCCAAAGATCCAACTAAACACCGCCACTGCTGCAAAGGATAGTCCAGCACCTATCGGGACAAACAAAGATCGCCAATATTGTCCCTCACTCCAAAAATTTCTACGCTTGTTGTGACATCCCAGATTTTCAGTCATGTTTTCAATTGAATAAATCAGTCATTTCATTGACGCGTCTATAGGACTATTCTCAGAACTAATCATTCTTGAGATAACTAGACTATCTAGGGAAACCATTAAGAATTTTAAGGCAAATAAACTTGAGCATTCGGCTAGGAATCGACTACTTGACCGTGTTCATCTTTAGAGGTCATTATGGCACAGATATAAGTCGATTCAAGATTAGAGATAGGTTGGTTCGACGGAGATGTGTGGCTAATCGTGGGTGACACCACTAAATTGGAAAATTCTCATCGACCAACACTAGACTAATTTTCTTATCATTTTGGTATCCTGTGTCCATATTTGAATCCTTGAGATTTTCATGACAATTGAGAGTCGTCATTGAGTCGAGTGGATTCATTGTGGCTCGAAGAAAATCGACCACGGGTCATTTGCACTGAAAAGTTGAGAAAGTTACCCGGTAGTCTAGGTCACGCTAAAAACGCATCGAATGGAAATTAACCATGAATTCGAGTCCAATTTCAGAAATTAAAGATTCTGTCATGTTATAATAAATTCTAGGAACGTCAACTCAGTCTCAGAAGATTTTTCACAGATTCCGAGATTTTTACGAAAAATCGTTACGGACAATTCGGAAAAGAGTTGCAAATTCGGATGGGCATTATTAGAGGAAAATTGGGTTACCAAATTGAAGCGAATGGTGAAGAGGTGGTATAAATTCGTGGGGGTGATGGGGTGCTACAGTTTGGCCCTCAATTTGGCTTCATTTGGTGTGGAATTGTGAAAAATTGGGCTCTTGGGTGACCCATTGTAAAGGTTGGCTGAAAATGGACATAATTATCCACACCAAAATAACTTGAATTGGATTAATTGGGAGCTAATTCTCCATTGGTTGGGCTGAGGACTTTTGTGGTTTACTAATCATGAAATAGATATTTCTTGTTCGACTTTCAATCCCCTTTTCTTCAGCTTCTTCCATACGCTAAACTGATCCCATCTTCATTCGCACGTCGGTCTCCTCTTCTCTGGACCGAAAACAGCACTTTACGAATTTCCCTGCAGCCGTTCTTTTATTTCCTTAACAGTCAGCTCCTTCCGTCTCTGCCCAAGACCGAACCTGCCACTCCATTTTCGCTGGCTTCTTCCACCATCTGCTGCTCCACAAATTTTCCTTGGTCAATCTTCAACAAAATTCGTTAAGCTGCCCCAGGTGTTGACTCCACGAAGCTCCCCACTCACCGAAGTCGCACAGCATCATTGTCTTCATCATCATCTGTCCATCCACCACCGAAAATTCTCCATCACGTTTTATTCTCCACCGGTCAATTTACTCCACCGAAAACCCAGCTGCTGATCGCCCCATCACCACGCGTCCGAAGCAAGCTGCAGCAGACCGCCCATTTCCCCTTCGTTTTCATTTCTTCCTTCGGTTATTCACCGAAGCTGTTGCCACGTTGCTGCTCCCTTCAGCAAGTTTGGTCTCCACCGGTCAACAAATCAGTGTTGAAGACACCAAAGCTGACCGCCTTCTGCACCCACGCGTCCACCGAAGTTCTCCAGCCCAATGAAGACCGAAGTTGCTCTCTTCATCCACGCAGCAGCTTCCCCAGCAACGCCCATCTTCACGCTCGAGCGTCGCCCAACAGCTTCCTCCTCGCGGCCGGCAAATCCCGTCATGGGCCCAGCTCCATCGAAGAACAAGCCCACCGAATCAGTCCAGCAAATTCCAGCGCCTGAGTCAGCCCATTCCAGCCTAATTGAAGTCCAAGAGCCCGCAAGAATTGGGCCCAACAAAGCCCAGTGGAATCAGCAGCCCAGCTCAGCCCATTAAATAAGTCCAACAGCCTAAGTCTTTGGCCCAAAAATCCAGCAGCTCCATTGAGCCCAATTCAGCAAGTTCGGCCCAAGTCCAGCCCGCGAAGAAGGCCCAGTCGCAGCCAAGCCCAAGCCCAAGAGTGAGCCCAATCCAATGCAAGAACAAATCTTAGTTGGGCTGAGATTTGTTGGGCCCAAGTTTAAGGCCCAGTCCAAGCCCGCCGGTGTCATCGAAAGCCCGATTTCGGCTGCCGTCGCATTGCCGTCACAGTGTCCTGGTCCCCACTTTTAATCAAGTGAGTAATCTCACTAATCCTTACTTAGTAGACTAATGATGCTTAAGGATTGATTAGCTTTAATTAATTGCAATTAAGTGGTTAAATTAGAATGGATTAGTGATTATTAGTTAATTGCATTGCATATTAGTTAGGTGGTTAGTGTACTTAGCTAGAGAACTACCTATACTATTTATTGAATGCATCTCGGGATTTTTCCCGACCCGTTTCGAGCTCCAATCAAGTATTATGGGCATAAATTGGATTTTTAGTATTTATTTATTAATTTTCTAAATTAATTATTTAATTATTTATTTTTCGGAAATTTCGTGCTGATTGTCGTGGCGCAATCCGTTTAGTTATTTGAGCTCTACGTTGTGATGAATCGAATTAATTGAGCACTACGTTTTTCACGACCGAAATTTCGTGCCGATTGTCGTGGCGCAATCCGTTTAGTTATTTGAGCTCTACGTTGTGATGAATCGAATTAATTGTGCAATTTGAGGAATTATTCCTTAATTGACTGAAATTGAGTGAAATTGAATAATTGATTGGTGGATGACCGAGTGTGGTTATTTAGCATTGACAATGCTTTGATGAGTTGTAAAGTAGAGAAAATCGTGAGGCTGAACTGAGAACAATTTTGGCTGAGATCGATCAGGTATGAGGTATAGACATACGTGGGGTTTTGTGATAAGGAAATCACTGGTGAAAACAGCGCCTTAAAGAACGCACAAGTGCTGTCTATTACCTGCATCAGTATAGACATACGTGGTTCGGTGATAAGAAAATCACTGGTGAAAAGGGCGTCTTAAAGAACGCACGACTGCTATCTATTGCATGCCTCATTACGGACATATGTGGTTCGGTAATTAAGAATATCACTGGTGAAAATGGCGCCTTAAAAAACGCACGAGTGCTGTCCAGTACATATGTTAGCTTGGCGAAAACGACACTCGAGAGCATTACTGTAGCTCTGTGACTGAGAATGCAAATGAGAGGTTTTATATTGAGAAGTGATTTGACCTAGAAATGGTTTGACTGACATGTAATCGACTATGTCGATTGATCAATGATTTGATCCATTGTCGTGAATTGACTGATTGAGTGGAAGTGACTTTGAATGGTCTGATTGACATGTAATCGACTAGGTCAATTGATCGAGATATCGATTTGTGATGTGAGTGCTAGGGTGCCTATTGAATTGTGCTAATATGCAAGTGGAATCTGAGGCCAAAGTAAGTCTTCTGACCCGTGCGTGTATAGGCAGCCTGGTTAGCGTATTGGTTTCCTAATCAAGTCTTAGTAGGGTAGAACTTGCTGAGACGTAGTCTCATCCCGATTGTGGGACAACATTTTAGGCCCATAGATGAGCCTGAGGAGGAGGAACTAGAAGATGACGATAAGCCAGAAAAAGATGAAGAGCTCGAAGGAAATGAGCTTAGTGAAGAAGAGTCAAAAGAGGATCAATATGATCTTGAGTATGACCCGGATGAGAACTAAGATCCCGTCCTCTTTTGTGAACCCTTTGTATATGTGTAGATAGAGTGAGACTTTGAAGTCGTGAATAGTTTGTGAAGTACTCTGTCTGATGCCATGTATAAATGTTTGGTTATGATTTTTCAATATGAAAAATATGGCATGCTTTTTTATCCCATCATTTTATTGTCTGGGGATTTATAACTGCTTCCACATGTGCTTAATAAATGAAAGGGTCAGCGATACTTAATCCTGGGATATCGCATTCTAAAATCGAACAAGTAGAAGGATGTGTGCATGCCTGAGGATCGGGGCGTGACACTTGTCATTTCACTTGGCCAATGATGCCATCATCAAATGTCAATCTTCTTGTGTAAAGTTAGCAATAATCTCTTTCGTTCCTGCTTGGAGCACACACTTGCAGCTGACTAATCCGCTGATGCTGCAACCAAGGACAACCTACGCAATACCTGCAAAATACAAAATCCAACTTAAATGGAAGAAAATAACAAGCTGCAATTAAGTGGGGAAAATCAACAAAATCAACACTTACTCATCATCATCTCCAACTTCTCAATCTGCTCCTTCAAGGTTTCAAGGTGCTTCTTCAGAATCCCCACCTCCCTCACCTTCTTCCTTTCCTTCTTGTTCCGAAAAAAAAAAAAAATTACAGACAGCAACAAGCTAATAAATCAAGAGTGTCAAGTCAAAGTAAAGGACAAATGGCAAATAGAGCTGTCAAGGTGCCCAATCATTGACATCAAATAATCAACAATTGCAGTAATGCAGTTTAAAAGTAGCCTTAGATTGGCCAAAATATAATTAAAATACCAAAAATCTCTGAAAGAGGGATTGAAAGAAAATCAACCCGAAAGACTAGCAAAACATTATGCATTCTCCTTGATATCCAGCTCAAGACCATGCATCTAAATTGCCGCGTTCAATCTACCACTCAAAAAACCCACTCAAAGCTACCAAGCAAACCCCAAAAGCCCCGAACGAAGAAGCATTAAGCAAGTGGAGCAAATGAAGTAGCACACCTCTATACGGAGAAAGACCAGCAAATGAAAATTCATAGATGAGAATTCAACATTCTAATATTGTACCCGGAAAGAATAAAAGAAGCAAGAAAAAGAGCAATTTACAAGGAAGCCATCAAAGGCAAAAACCCTCTTGTCACGCCCCGAACCTCGAGCGTGTCAACATCTCACCATCGTCATTCAAATGCGACGTCCCAAGTTAAGTCGCCGTCCCAATCTGTTTTTTAATGCACATGCGGAAGCATATTATAAAAACCTTGACAATAAAATACGGGATAGAAAAGTAGGAAGCAAAATCACAACATAACACTTTCATAATTCAACAAAATTACAAACAGAGGTTTACGGCCAACAGCCTACAAAAGACCGGCTCTTAAAAAGGAATTGTCCTACGACCTACAAGTCAGACACGTTCTCCAATCCTCCTGACTTCACCTCTGCAACTCTTCAAGGCCAACCAAAGCTATCTAGCCGCTCCGTCCACCAGGGACTTGAAATTGTAATCCCCAAACCGGGATGAGACAATGTCTCAGCAAGTTCAACCCCCTAAACCCCTATTAGAAAGAAAATACGCCCAAGGGTGACCTAGCCACATTACACAGAAGACTTATCTCGTCTTAATTCCTTCCTGTAGATTAGCACAAATTATATCACACAATCTCAGGTAGTAATAATAATTCAAACAATTGGAACGCCATCACTTTCATATAAATCACAGTCGCACTTAGCAAGCATTCCAATTATTATTCACTGCCACACAAGGGCATAGCCTACTGGCAGTTCGGCTATCTACTGACATTAATGCCAGGCATCGCCTCCCCCCTTGGAGCGCGGCTTCGTCACTACGTCGACGGCATTCCCGAATGAGCATCGTCTCCCCCCTTGGAGCACGGCTTCGTCACTACGTTGACAGCATTTCCGAAGGAGCATCGATCTAGTCGGCCCAGCCTCTACTACGACCGGCATCCACCGCGTGGGCATCCCATATAGGGGCAAGTCCGGCTCAACAGCCTAGAACGATCTCCTCTTAATTATCACACAACAAGTCATATTCGGCCCGGGACACTTTGCATTTCACTCAATGCTTCCACTTAAAATAGTGATCCCGGCTACTTTTCTTCGTATTAAAAATAGTCCATAAATTAACCACGTGTGTGGGGGCACGTTAATTTCGATCCAGAAAACCAATATCTCACTTTTTCAAACCCCACTATTTAATGTAATATTGAAAATCCAATTTTTGCATTAAAACCCGACACTTGGGTTTTTATGAATAAAATCCCTATTTATCACAATCAACACTCAATTTACCACATTCATTCATCAAATTCAAATTCTAAATGCACAACAGCGATCAGCATGAAATTCTGAGAATTTAGGGTCCCAAAATAATTTTTGGAATTTATTAAATAATTAAATTTATTCCCAAAAATTAATTAAATAATAATATCCATATCTTTCACGATCCACACTCAATTTATAATATCCAATCATCAATTTCAAAATCTGACTACACAGCAGCGATCAGCCCGAAATTCTGAGAATTTAGGGTCTTGACAAAATTTTCGGAATTTAATAAATAATTAAATAATAATATTTTAATAATTTCGAATAATAATATATTATTAAATTATTTAATAATTTCGGAATATTTAAATAAATCAAAAGTAAATTCCTTTATGTCACATCAAAGCTTATATTAATATAACCACTCACTTAGCCTTAAATTAAACACAATTTAAGTTAATCAAATACCTTAATATAATCTACACTTAAATAAATTAAACTAACCACCTAATAACACTTAACATAAACTACTTTACCAAAAAAAAACACTTAACATAAACTAAGCATCCCTAAAGCATCATTAACCCTCTAATGAAGGTTTAGTGAGCTAAACTAACCGGATTAACGAGCCAAGCAGACCAAAACGACAAGGACGACGCGAGGATCGACTTTCCTCAAGGCGGGCTGACCATTCGGGCTCGGGAAGGCGGCTAAAATGGGCCAAACAGGGGCTACCATACCCATTTTCTTGGCTGCTGTCCGAGGCTGAAAAAGAGAAGATAAGGTCGGGTTGAGGCGAGGATGGGTCGGGGGAAAGTTGAGGAGTCAAACTCGAACGGTGGCCGGAGGGGGCTGAACCGCGGCTCAAGCTGGCTGAACAGCCGCTTGGAAGTGAAGACGGTGGCGGAGAGGTGAGGCGGACAACAATGAGTGGATGCGCGGCTGCGCGCGCGAACGTCGGTGACAACGACGACACCGGCGGCGAGCAACGAGCGGCGAAGTAGGCAGATGACCATGGCTGCTCCAGCTTCTTCTCTGCCATTTTTCTGATCTTCGCACAACAACAATGGAGGAGAGAGGCGATGGGGGAGAGAGGAAGAAGAGAGGGAGGAGAGAGGAGGAGGGAGGCCCTTTCTTTTTTTTCTTTTGCTCTTTCTTTAATCCAACAAAAGGGCCCACCATGACATCATCAAGTGATGTCATGATCCACTAACTTCAAATCCCCCCACAACAATCTTCAATGGGTCCATTTTATTTTTCCGCCGGGGCATGAAACTTTGTACATCAATTCCTTCAATTCCCATCAATTCTCTCCCAATTGAGTCCAATTGGAGTCCATAAAATTAATCCAATGTCACCACACTTCAATTCACATCTTTACTTGTCCGTAGAACCAACTTAAGTCCCAAAAGTGCGACTAAAGGCAGGCCTACTAATTTCTCGAGCCAAATTAGCCATTCTCTGATTTAATTTCTGAAAAATTCTGATTATATGAAAAATCTTCCGAAGATGAGTTAATATTCCTAAAATGATTTGTGACACACCAGACTTCCAATTTCTGAATTCGATCTCAATTCTACGGTTAATTTCACTTTTGCACAATACTAGCACGGCCCAACCTACCGGGTAGCCTTTAGAAATTTTCATGCATTTGACATGTGGTTGATCATCTCAAACAACAATGTACATCTTTGAAACATTGGCGACTTTCGGTTGTCGGGGTAATCTCAAGGTTTCAAATACGGACACAGGGTACCCAATCGACAGAAAAGTCGGTCCAGTGCCGATCGACCAGAATTGTGCGATCTAGTGGAATCACCCAGACCTGATCACATGCCTCTGTCGAGTCGACCTATCTCTGATCTTTAATCGATTTTTAATTGTCCTGTAGTGACCCTTGCAGATTAGCTCGGTCAAAAGGTCGCTTCCTGGTCAAATTCTCAAGTCTAATGCATTAGAATTTCTTAATAGCTTCACCTAATAGACTAGTTTTCACATGAGTGGCCGACTCAAGGAAAAGAACTATATGCGTGCCAACGAAATGCCCGTTTCAATTTATTGAAAATAGAATCGGAAAATCGGGATGTCACACCTCCTCTAAGCACAATTGCCCGCTTCATGTAGATAAAATAGAGAGATTTCTAACTCCAAGGAACTTCCACAGAAACAAAGACCAAATCCCAACAAGGTGGCGCTTCATTTTTAGCCTTTCTTTCTATGCCGAGGCAAACTCCGCTAAACCTAACATCATGTGTAAATATTCATAAGATCTTCAAGAAAGAGAGAGAGAAAATCAATAAATGCTACATCTTCACTCAATTGACTCGACTTTACTAATTATTAGAGGAGGTATTTATACCGGAGCAATAAGCATATGAAAGGAAATTAGCTATCTTAAAGAATCACAAAATACTAATAATATCTCTAACAATATTCTCTAACAAGAAAATCTTTGATCTCTATAAATATACCTCATCGCTCCATCTCATATAATTTGTGCAACTTTCTGCAAAAGTTTGTGATCAAACGTCATGTAAACCAAACCTTAAATTAAACAAACTAGATTTGAGACAAGTGCTAAAACAAGACAAGCTTAGAAAGTTGACATATGCTATCTTCATCACGCAATATCAAATAATATCTCTAATATCTAATAATACCTCTAACAATATTCTCAAAGTCTACTTCATCGCATGCCATGTCAATCATTTCAAGGCAGTGAGGAATCAAGTCCAAAAGCTAGGGCAAGCAAATCGACGAACACGATAACAAAATTGAAGAAAGGAAATCTTTCGGAATATCGAAATCGAAGTGCTTCTATTAAGGATTTAGCCTTATCGATGTGAGTTTCTAATACGTTGAATAAAGAAGATCGAGTGCTTCATTCTTGGCTGAAGATGAATGTGACATAACGGATTCCTTTATTTGAATCAAGATTGATTAAGGATCCGATGATTTGCGAAGTATTCTTGGAAGGTTCTACTTATGGAAACCAAGATCCTGTTTGTATGGACGAGCAGGATTGATGGGCTATCGACATGTTCCTTTAATAGCTCGAATGATCTTCCTAATTGATTATTGTCCAATGGGAAGATTGGAAGAATTCCTTTGGTAAGTGCCAACGGGTATGATGGCATAAAGGAGTATAAAAGGAAGACGTTCCAGTTGTTCGAGGAGGTGCACGATAGAAGAATTCCAAAGTCTAAAGCTCCTTGATTCTTAGTCAATTCATTTGCTGAGCGAAATCTTGTACGCAAAAGAGAGTTTATATTTCGAGATACCTTGAGGAAGTGTGGTAGAACATCTACACTATGGAATCAAGGGAAAGCATTGCTGTAACATCTCTTTTGTTCATAGTGAAATCCAGCCAGTTGGCTATTAGTGCAGAAGAGTGGACGTAGGCTTGGAATAAGCCGAACCACTATAATCCTTGTGTTCAATTTTCTCTTCCCTACTCTCTGTTTTACTTTGATCACAGTCCGTTTTGTTAACTAAAGGAGAGCTTCCGTTCTAGTGTCTGCCTAGTATTGCTTTCATATCTCAAGAAATTATTTTTACACCTATTCACCCCCTCTAGGTGCTTATACTAGCTATATCAATTGGTATCAGAGCTTGATTACTCACTTTGTTTGAAGTGTTTTACTTCAGAGTTAAAGATCCATGGCTAGTATGCTAGCTCCAGGGCTAGTGGAAGGGCAAAGCAATACCAGACCACCTTACTTTGATGGAAAGGATTACAACATCTGGAAAAACAAGATGAAAGCGTTCCTACGATCAAAGGATCCTCTAGAATGGGGTGTTGTAGAAAAAGGAATCACTCCTAAAGCTGCATCTGTCTCTGAGAGAGGAAAATAAACTATTGAGTCAAGAGAAATGACTCAAGAAGAGATAATCAAGAGACAAGCTATTGATGCAAAAGCAATTTATTCTTTATATTGTGCTTTATCACCTACTGAATATAACAGAATATCTTCTTGTGTTACAGCAAAAGAAGTTTGGGATAGATTACATATCACCTATGAAGGAACAGATCGAGTGAAAGAAACCAGAATCAACATTCTCCTCGGTCAATACGAAGCCTTCAAAATGAAATCAGGAGAATCTATAACTGACATGTTTAGCCGTTTTATAGAAATCGTGAATGGTCTTGAAAATCAAGGTCAACCAATTTCTGATCCCATGAAGGTAAACAAGCTACTGCGTGGACTCTCCAAGGATTGGAATCATATAAAGACCTCAATAAGAGAGACACAAAGAATCATGCCACTATCTATCGATGAGTTGGTTGGAACTCTTTAGTCTTATGAAGTGGAGCGAATCAATGAAGATGAAGATCCTAAAGGTAAGAAATCCATTGCATTAAAATCCAATGATGATTCTGATGTCACAGATTCTAAAGACAATATGGATGATGAGGAGCTTGCTCTTATGATAAGAAGATTCAGAAAGCTGAACATAAAAGGAATAAGATTCAATCCAAAGAAACAGAGTTTTCAAAAGAAACAGACCAAGTCTATTGATAATGATGAATCAAACAAAGATGTTGTCTTCTTTGAATGTAAGAAAAAGGGACACATCAGACCCAACTGTCCTCTTCTGAGAAAGAAGAAAGGAAAAGCTGAAAAGTATCGAAAAGCTCTTAAAGTAGAAACCTGGAGTGACACAGAGTGTAAAGAAAGTGATGATGATTATGCTAATATATGTCTGATGACACAATCAGATTTAGACTCAAACTCTGAAATAGACTCAGACTCAGACAGTGAATTTGAGGTCAGTAACTTTAAAATTCCTGTTAAAGTTTCTAAATACATTGATGAGCTATGTTTTAGCCTTAAGACTTCTCTTAAAAGGATTTCCGAACTTAAAAAGGAAAACTCTACACTAAAACAATAGGAAAATGTTTTGAAAGAAAAGTTGAAATGTTTAGACATGAATGTTTCCACTCTTAAAGAAAGTGAAGACAATCTTTTAAACGAAAATGCATTTTTAAAAAATGACTTATCAAATGTTTCAAAAAGATTTTCATTAGGATTTGAGAAACTTGAGAAAATTCTTTCAGCACAAAGACCTTATTTCAATAAATCTGGTTTAGGAATGATAGCAGAAACCATTCCTTTAATTGATTTTCCTAAAGTGAAGGAAAGAATTAAGCAAAGACCTACAAGAGATGCTTACAAAAATCATTTCAAAAAAGTTTTTGTAAAACCAGTAGGTCGAAATGCTCTCAGATGTTCAAAGTGCAATAGTAAGATCATTTTGAAAAAGAATGTCCTATGGTTTGGAAACCTATTAAGAAAGTATGGACAAATACCGCATATCGTTCTAACACAAATGGACCCAAGAAAATATGGGTACCAAAGAAAGCTTGAGTCTCTTTTTTAAATGTAGGTCACTATCAAGAAAAAGGTAAAATGGTATCTAGATAGTGGATGCTCAAGACATATGACAGGAGATTCAAATTGCTTCATAAAGCTTGTTCAAGTAAATGGTGGAAAAGTCTCATTTGGAGGAAACAACAAAGGAAGAATTGTGGGATTTGGAACTGTAAAGATTGGAAACCTCACAATAAGCAATGTTTCCTTAGTGGAAGGACTTAACTACAATCTGCTCAGTATCAGTCAGCTGTGTGATACTGGTTTCAAAATCAATTTTCAAGAGGGAATATGTTCAGGAGCCATTAAAGATTCTACTCAGTCGTTCATGGGTCGAAGACATGGAAATATCTACTTCTTGGATGTGAAACCAGATGAATCGCAATGTCTAATCTCAATTCAAGACGAAGCAAGCTTATGGCACAGAAAGCTTAGGCACATCAATATGAAGCAGATAGCCAAAATTTCAGCAAAGAAGCTTGTTCGTGGTCTACCCAATTTATCTTACCAAAAGTCTGATCTATGCACACCATGCGTATTGGGAAAGCAGGTAAGAAATTCCTTTAAACCAATAAATCAAGTTTCCACTAATCGTGTACTACAGCTTCTGCATATGGATCTCTTTGCATCAACCAGAACTCAAAGCATTAGAGGTAAGAAATATTGACTAGTAATTGTGGATGACTACTCTCGATTTACTTGGGTATATTTCCTGGCAAGTAAGTCTGAAACCTTCTCTTATTTTGAAAAGTTTGCTAAAAATGTTTAAAATGAAAAAGGGAATACTATCTCAAGTATAAGAACAGACCATGGAGGTGAATTTGAAAATCAAGATTTTACAAAATTCTATGATGAATCTGGTTTTCAGCATGTGTTCTCCTCTCCATATACTCCAGAGCAAAATGGAGTTGTGGAAAGAAAGAATAGATCTCTTCAAGAAATGGCTAGAACTCTTTTAATTGAAAGTAACATCTCTTCACGATTTTGGGCTGAAGCAGTTTCAACAGCATGTTATATTATCAATAGAGTTTTTCTAAGGCCTATTCTAGAAAAAACCCCCTATGAATTATTCAAATGAAAGAAGCCTATTGTTTCATATTTTCATGTGTTCAGATGCAAATGCTTTATATTGAAAAATGCAAATGATCGAGTTGGTAAGTTTGAAGAAAAATCAGACGAAGGCATCTTCCTTGGATATTCTACCTCAAGCAAAGCCTACAAAGTCTATAACAAGAAGAGTCAATCTGTGGAGGAATCAATGAATGTCAAATTCCAGGATTCTATGCAAAATGAATCTATGCAGACTCATCTTGAAGAATCTGAACCTGCTCCAGACTCTACAAAGTCTAAATCTCAAGAAGCAGCTCAGACTCTGAAAGACCAGCAACAAATGGTTATTGAAGATTCAAATGGAAAAAGTGATCATCAACTTGACAAATCAACCAGTAACTGGAAGCATAATTCCAGCCATCCCAAAGATCTCATTATTGGCGACATTAATGAAGGAATTCGCACAAGATCCAAAAGACGTGAAGAGTCTAGTGCTGTGGCTCTTATTTCTGAAATAGAACCCAAAAGCATAGAGTAAGCTTTATCTGATGAAAACTGGATTGAAGCTATGCAAGAAGAACTCAGACAATTCAGCATTAATGATGTCTGGGAATTGACTCATAAACCAAAAGGTAAATCTATTATTGGAGCTAAATGGGTTTTCAGGAACAATATAAATGAGAAAGGAAAAGTCGTAAGAAACAAAGCAAGACTTGTGGCCAAGGGATATACGCAAGAAGAAGGGATAGGCTATGATGAGACTTACGCACCAGTAGCAAGGTTAGAAGCAATTCGATTATTACTTGCTTTTGCTTGTTATAAGAATTTCAGGTTATTCCAAATGGACGTCAAAAGTGCTTTCCTAAATGGATTTATCCATGAGGAAGTCTATGTGGAACAACCACTTGGGTTTGAAGACCCAAGGAAGCCAGACTCAGTATTCAGACTGAAAAATGCCTTGTATGGTTTAAAGCAAGCACCTCGAGCTTGGTACGACATGCTAAGTAAGTTTTTAATACAAAATGGTTTTGTCAAAGGTAAAGTAGACATTACCCTATTTATCAAAAGAGAAAGAAAAAGTTTTTTGCTTGTTCAAATATATGTTGATGATATTATTTTTGGATCCTCTAATGAAAATTTGTGCAAGAAATTCTCTAAGTCTATGCGGGATGAATTTGAAATGAGCATGATTAGAGAACTAACCTTCTTTCTTGGACTTCAAGTGAAACAATTGAAGGAAGGGACTTTTATTCATCAAGAAAAATATGCTAATGATCTTGTCAAAAAGTTTGGACTGAAAAATTGCAAAAAGACTGGAATACTAATGTTAAGCTCTTTGAAGATAGACAAAGATGAATGAGGAAAGAAAGTTGACCAGAAGCTATACAGGAGTATCATCGGTTCACTTCTTTATCTTACTGCTTCTAGACCTGACATTTTGTTTAGTGTTTGCATTTGTGCTAGATTTCAAGCAGACCCTAAAGAATCTCATCTAAGTGCTGCAAAGCGTATTATCAAATACATTGCTTCAACTTCAAGTATCGGCCTGTGGTATCCTAAAAAGGGAGACTTCACTCTTCTTGGATACTCAGACGCAGATCTAGTCGGTTGCAGAGTTGATAGAAAGAGCACCTCGGGTACCTGTCAGTTACTTGGAAACAGGACAGTATCTTGGTTTTCAAGAAAGCAAAGCACAGTAGCTCTTTCTACAGCAGAAGCAGAATATGTAGCTCTCATAAGTTGTTGTTCACAAATTCTGTGGATAAAGCAACAGCTAAGAGACTTTGGAATTGAATATTCATGCACGGAGATTAACTGTGACAACACCAGTGCAATCAATCTTACCAAAAATCCAATTCTTCACCCAAGAGCAAAGCATATAGAGATTCGACATCACTTCATTAGAGATTATGTTCAAAATGAAGAAGTTTCGATTCAGTTTGTTGACTTAAAAAACCAACTGGCGGATATATTTACAAAGTCTTTGGAGAAAAATCAATTTGAAATCATCCGTTTCAGACTCAACATCTTATAGCTTGGAGAAGTTAAATTCTAGAGACTCTCAGACTCAGACAATCATGGGTCTTGACTGTAAGTTATTCTATTGTCTTTATATTAAATCTCGAAAATGTACGATCATTTATAATTGATTTATGCTATCTTCAATTTCCGTGAAAAGTGCAATTTTACCTTTTCAAAAATTAATTTTTAATGGTAGTTATTTGTTTTTGAAAAAGGTAGTTATTGTTAAAAAAAAGGCATCTTTTCACTTTCCTTTATGTCGTTTGGTATTTTCTCTTTCGATTGGGCTATATACAGTCGGTTCCTCTCCGCTTAACTCCAAAACCCTAAAAAGCATTGATCTTCCATTCCTGTCTTCCTCCCTTGTTTAATCATCGAAAAAGTTGTCACTTTTCTAAGGAAAGTCAAGCAAAGAATCTTTCAAAGACAAAGAAAGATGTCGTTTTCAAGAAAGTCTTCGAGAATTGCAAGCAGGGGACCACGACGAATGAGTGAGGGGCCTACTCACTTCGATCTCACTGAGGAAGAGGAGTCACCATGTCAGCAACAGAGCCGCAACATTCTTAATAGCGTCATTCTCCATCAACTAGTTCACAGGGTGTGGGTCATCAACAAGAGGAAGAAATCGTTGAAGACACAGATCTTGTAAGAATTCAAAGGCCTAACTTTATTTATAAGCTTTACCGTGCTTTAAAGAGTATTGGTACTCCTTTGAACTACGTTGGTGAGTTTCTTAAGGACAAGGGATATGGGAATGAGTACATCTTTTTGCGAAAAATGGAGCTTTTGGGAATTGCTCCTAAGGGGATGGCAGAAGAAGCCCTTGCAAATATCCCAAGTGATCCGCGTGTTGGGGGATTTAATCCGACAGATGGAAATGATGATGACAAACTGTACAACCGATTTCAACCAAGAATGGGTGTTGCAGCGGAAATTCGAGGAAGAAGGACATATCTGTTTAGATCGAAGGAACAGAAGGATCTATACTCCAAATTGTTGAAACGTGGGGTGATAAACCCTAGGAGTGTAGATTTTGATTTCCTGGATGCTGTGAATGTGAACTTGAGGGAAAAGTTCAGTTTTCTTCAACTAGAACAGTTCTGTTCTGACACCACAAAAGCCTATGCTCAATTAACTGCATATTTCTATTCAAATCTTAGTTTCTTAGATGCGAATAGAATATCTTTTAACGTTCGAGATCAGTACTTTGTGGTTGATGTGGATATGCTGGCGAATGTGATTGGGGTTGAAAGAGGAAGGTATCAACCCATCAATGTCTCTATTGCTCGTGCAACATTGGAACTTGTTAAAGACAGAAGGACAGAGGGAAGGATTTCCTACTCAAGGATGCGTGCGAACAACATTCTGCTTCACAAGATTGTGATCAATTGCCTCAGACCGAAATCAACTTCCAAGACTGATGTTTCAAATTCAGAGGCAAAATTGATGTACGCCATTAATGTTGGGAAAATTTTTTCTCTTCCTCACACCATTCTGTTCCACATGTATAGAGCAATGGTGAAGGACAAGGGCCAACTTCCTTATCCAGGTCTTGTGTCAAAGATATTCAAACATTTGAATATTCAGCCTCCACAAATTCTCTGTGTTCGACCGTGTGACAAAATGGTGGTAGGATTGAAAATGGTGTTGAAAATGCGTCTGAAAGAACTTGACAAAGCGTTGGAGAAATTTAAGGAGAAAACTCCTGTCAAAACTCATCAAGTCTCTTCTGCAGCGAAAAGAAAAGGGAAGGAGCCCATGGTTGCTCCATCCAAAAAGAAAAGAGCTCTCATCATTGAGGATGAAGATGATAAGGATGACCTCACCATTTCTGCTATAGCATTGAAGAAGCTAAGTCGTTCTGTTCCAGAATCAATGGAACGACAAGAGAAAGAAGCAGAGGAGAGAGAAGAACAAGAGAAAGAAGAAGAAGAAGAAGAAGAAGAAGAAAGAGAAGCAGAGGAGCAAGAAGCAGAGGAAAAAGAAGAAGAGGAGAGAGAAGCTGAAGAGAAAGCAGAGGAGGAAAGGTTTGAAGAAGAAAAAGAAGAGAGAGAAAATCAAGAGGAAGAAGAGCATGAAAAACACTCTTCTCCACCTGAAGCCATAGAAACAGGGGGAGATGGGGAGCAAAGAGGAACGACATCATATCCTGTTACCAGTGAAGGAGTAAGCCGCTCTCCAGCAGATCCAGAGGACATTCATGCCTCTCAATTTCCTGAGGAAGGTCATGATGCTTCATCGCCAAATCTGCATGATTATGCTGAGATTCCATCGTCTGCCTTTACTCCATCAGATCGTGCTGAAGCTAGTACGCAGACTGATAATACAGCAGATTTTTGCAAAATTCTTGATGTTCTCTTGGAAATGCGGGGTCAGATATATGCTTTGGAGTGCGAGGTTCAGAACTTGAAGAATGCTGGACAAGTTTCTTCCATTTCCTTGTCTGATCAGATTCAAGCCCTTTCTACTCAAATTCAAGCCAATGCTAAAGGTGAAGAAGTGGCTCATCTAAGGGAAGACTTGAAAAAGCTGGAAGGCATCGTTCAGTCTATGGGAGATTTCCAGCTTGTTCGCGTTCCCAAGCAAATTTGACTTCATTCTATTCCATCTCAACCTTTTTATGATGACCAAAAGGGGGAGAGATGCAAGCTTTGAAACTTTGAACTTAACTTGTTGAATTTTTAGTTTGTTTTGATGTTTGAATTGTGTGTCTGGATAAGGACTGAATGTGGATTTGGATTTGACTGCTGCTTTTATATTAAGTATTATTGATATCTTATGAATGGCTTTACCCTCATGCAAGACTAACCTATTTTCTGTGGTTGCAAATTCTAGTGTTATCATTAAGCCATTAATCTTTATGAGATATCCATATTGCTTGAGTAATGTTTTGCAGGTCAAAGTTATTCAAATTTGCAGGAAAGTTTTGTCACCATAAAAAAGGGAGAGATTGTTGGAGAAATCTTTCTGGAATATTTTGAAACTGACAAAACGTTTCTATCAGTCTAGTTTAAAGATTTGCAGACTCTACTATTCAAAGTCTGAAGACTTCAGGACTGCCAAACTCAAGACTTAAAGTCTATTCTCAGTGACAGTTTCTAATCCGTTGAAGAAAGGCTATCTAGAACTGAGTGCTTCATTAAGGATTTAGCCTTATCGACTGGTGAAGATCTCCTGGCTGGATGTGACATAACGGATTCCTTTATTCAAATCAAGATTGATTAAGGATCCATTGATTGGCGAAGTATTCTTGGAAGATTCTACTTATGGAAACCAAGATCCTGATTGTATGGGCGAGCAGGATTGATGGGCTATCGACATGTTTATTTAAATAGCTCGAATGATCTTCCTAATTGATTCTGTCCAACGGGAAGATTGGAATAATTCCTTTGGTAAGTGGCAACGGGTATGATGGCATAAAGGAGTATAAAAGGAAGATGTTCCAGTTGTTCAAGGAGGTGCACGATAGAAGAATTGCAAAGTCTGAAACTCCTTAATTCGTAGTCAATTCATTTACTGAGCGAAATCTTGTACACAAAAGAGAGTCTATACTTCGAGATACCTTGAGGAAGTGTGGTAGAACATCTACACTATGGAATCAAGGGAAAGCATTGCTATAACATCTCTTTTGTTCATAGTGAAATCCAGCCAGTGGGCTGTCAGTGCAGAAGAGTGGACGTAGGCTTGGAATAAGCCGAACCACTATAATCCTTGTGTTCAATTTTCTCTTCCCTACTCTCTGTTTAACTTTGATCACAGTTCGTTTTGTTAACTTTGATACCTAGTATGGCTTTCATATTCAAGAAATTTTTTTAACTTATTCAAAGGTGCTTATAGAGCTATTTCAAATATCTGACCGTTTGGAAAAGGAGTATTGCTCTTTCGGATCATCAATCAGTGGTAAAGGTTATAACCCAAACCTAACCCAAACCTAACAATACCCACATATATAAATTTTTGACACTTAAATTTTTCATCTATTTATTGCATAGAAAATTGATTAACATTTAATACCTAAATAAAAATATTAAAATTAAAAGAGAGAGAGAGAGAGAGTTTTCTTCTTTAGCCGATTGCGACTGAGCTCCTTCATTCCAGAAAAACTCGTTGGATGTATGCCCTAAAGCTACTATGTAATAGTTACATATTAGGGATTTTAGTTATACTTTCATTATTATTATTATTTAATTAATGGCAATGACGTATTCATTCATTTGTCCAATTATTTTATATCTATGAATGATTCCATAAGATCAGTTGCAACTAGACCTATTCTTGAGACGTCAAGAATATATGTGATGGGTTCATAGTTAGACTGAATCTTTAAATCGTTCCCGATCGATGAATTATTGAGTGGATATTAATAATCCCGTTGAGATCGATGTGTTCTTAACTTCAACATTAAGTATTGGATACTTAAGGGAATGATGAGTCACAAGTCATTGGGTATTGTGATGCGTGAGTTAAGAACAAGAGTGTTTGTATTAGACAATATCACTGAACGTGATGCATATGGAAAGAACGTGATGCATATGGAATGATTAGCAACATTGAAGCTTTTAGTGTGGTCAATGTCTAATTGTCCATGCTTTGGTCTTGTGTAAATAATCCTCAGACCTGAGGCACAGTGTTAACTTGTGTGTCGAACAACTATGGTTCACGGGTGCATGTAATATTGGGTTGTTGATCTGTCTTTATACCTGATGGTCATAGTTCGTTCATATACAAAGTTACACGTGTGCGCAATATGGAATCTGTCTCCTTGTTAAATGCAAGGTATAAAAATGATGTCCTATGCGATCTAATTATGACACTGCATTGAAATCCTCGGCAGAGTTGTAATCGAGAATAAATTGTTTATGTCTCAAATAAAATGCACGTTAATTAGATTTGTGCATATGATCGAATTAATGATTTGACAAATATTCCATGATCTTTGTTTGATTGGGACATAGTAAGACAAAATGATTGAATTACACTGTAGCCAAAGCTAACAGGTTCATTATGTTTTTAAAACATTCGCACTATCTGGGTAGCCATAACATAGTGCTAGATGTCAATCATGGCTTGTGGGACCCAAAGATTAATCGGGACAATTAATTCTTTTGAGAGTACTAACGTGTTAGTACAAGTTTTAGTACCAGCTTAACGATGAATCTAGGGATGTCACACACCATAAACAATTAGAATAACGTAGAACAAGAGAGAAATATAATTGCAAATGTGTTTGCAATTACTACAATCGAATTGAGTTGATTTGAAATTAAATTAAATGAGATTTAATTTAATATAGTCACGAGCCTACTTACATATGATGCAGACACATGCCCAAAGTAGATACATGTAAATATATTCCAATTTTACATGTAAAGATTATGTTCCTGTTGTTTTTAAGGGGATTGATTAATAATTTATTTGTTCATTCATTTAATTAATTAATTAATTGATTAATTGATTAATTAAAGTGGAAATGGTCAGCAATTTTTGCTGACCATTTCACACGAATTCGTGCACATGCACGCACGATTTCGTGCATGATGGTCGGCGGTTGCGACCATCATGCGCGAAATTGTGCTTGAACGGTCAGTGGTTGCTGACCGTTCCGTTCATACATGATCGTCCAGATCGTGCATGAAAAATGAGGATCAGCAAAGGTTGCTGATCCCACGACTGGTAACCGTTCCTGATCCGTGAAAAACCGTCCAAGAAATGCCGTAAAAGGGTTGAAAAAAAATAGAACGAAGGATATAAGTGCTCGTTGCAGAAAATAGAAAAAGGAGAGTGTACTTGTGTTTTTCAAGACGCAAGAAAGAAGAGTGTTCTCTTGTTCGGGCCGTGACTATAATACATCAAGGATACGGCGGATTATCTCCACAAGATTGCTAGCATGATTGTTGTGGTGAATATCCGAAAGTTCTCTTTTCCGTTCGACGTCCATTGTTGGTGTGTCTAAACTGGAGGTCCGACGCTTGTGGGACTCAAACTGTAGAACATCCAAACCGATTCGTTTAAAGCGCACTTCGAGAGGTAATTTGTTTAACTCCCTTTTTATATTTAGATTTTTTATTAAAACACATGAACAACGCTTTTGGAGAATCATGTATAAAATATATTTTTGTTTCCGCTGCATTCTTTTTGTTAATTTTACTTATACATGATTCATGAAACCCCAACAAAACTGCAAATGCTTTATCTCGTGATCTTGCACCGAAAAACTGCAGGTGCTTTATCTCGTGATCGATGACACTATTGGCCTTGCGTCATACCGAGCGCTTTTTGGTGCTCTCCGTGATAAATTGTTTTTGTGGCTTTGCAGGTTAGGGGACAAATCCAAACGCTAGTCAGAAGAGATTTAGTGAAAGTTGTAGTAAAATATAGTAAGTGGAGGTAATCTGAAGTGGGGAACGTTCAGCAAAGAAGAAAAATTCACTTGGAGGCCCACGAAGAGTAAAAAATTCTCTTTTCCTCAGCCACTTCTCAATTTGTGCGGTTGTTCCATTGATAATTGCAGACTTTGGTTGTGTTCAACAACACCAACATAGCGCCCCCCCTTCCGAGCTAAGAGTCCTCACCATGCTGGCCCACCTGTCGTTGCTGACGTCTTATACCGCGAGCCATGCACCGCCATGTCAAGCCTCGACTTTGATGCACAAATCGTCGTTCATAGGTCCAATTTTGGAAGCCAATATTCAAATTAGATAAAAACTTGTCCAATTTGATTTTTGAATATTCCATTTCCTTATTCGAACGTTGATGCACATGATTGAAGTTTCTCATATATTACCATATCCACCATGTGACATCCTCAATTTTGATCCCTATCTAGATTGCGAAGAATGGAATAAGGATCGGTATTTCAATAACGAGGATAAACTGTAATTCAATCCTAGAGATTGTTCATGAACTGACTAACTGATTTGGGGCAAGTCGACTCGGGATTAGCGTTGTGATAAACCAAAGTGTTCCATAATGAGAAGACCATTCCACAATGAAAAGATGTTTGACCACAAGGATCGTCGTGGGTGATCACGTGTCGTCATGAGTTAGTCAATAGATGGGTAGAGATCAATTCAGCTCAAGTATATACTAGTCGAGGGTGATGCCACACGGTTAATGTATCATTCATGAATGACCTTAATCCAATCCCAAAGAACTATGAGTTTAAGGCAGTTTTATCAATCCTACTTAATTACATGACAACTGAAGGTCATTCATGGATCAATAAGCTCAAATACAACTTACACATAAAACTCGATAAGCATCGAACTTAGTTCGTGTCTAGCCAAGCGAGCTCCATCAATGCCGTGCAAATTTGCGTAGGTCACGTTAAAGCCGTTCTCATCAAAACTTAGCTAGAACTCTGGTTCGATTGCAAGTATTAAGTGTAGATGTTATCAAGACATTCCTATCCAATTGAAATAATATTAGTGAGCTCGATAGTGTGTTAATTGGAGAAATGCGCTAATTTGAGGAAATAAACTCCAATGTGTTGGAAAAAATCCCTATGATGTTTTGAAGCTGACAAAACTTATCCAAGTTCTATTTTGAAGATTGCCAAACTTTTGTGTCAAAGTCTATCTAACATTAGAAGTCTGCCCACTCTGACAAGTTCCAGACTGTATGCATGAATGAAGACTTAATTAGACTAAGGATTATTTTCTTCAAGGTTTCAATACGTTCAAGACATATCATGCTTTATGGTTGGAGATATCATCTACCATATTGGTTATCTTATTCGGAATCAATTTCGAAGAAGCAAATCATTTTGGAAGACAAGCTTATTTGGAAAGAATCTACTTATGGAAACTCGGATCCTGATTGTATAGGTGAACATGATTGACGGGCTTTCATCTCAATCTTCAAATGGCTTGAGATCTCCTTGATTGATTATGTCCAATGGATTGATTAGAAGAATTCCTTTGGAAAGTGCCAACGGTCGAGAATGCATAGAGGAGTATTTAAAGAGGATTTTACAAGTCATTTGAAGTAGAGCGTGAAAGAAGAATTCCAAAGTCTTAAGCTTCCAAACCATTTGTCGTTCATCATTTAGTACTTAAACTTGTATTCGAAAGTGAGAAACTCTAGAGAGCAATCTTATGAGAATAGTAAAGACTCCTCACTGAGAAGTTGAGATCACAGGGCTATAATATTCTCTTTTGATTCATAGTGAAACCAGCCAGACGGCTGTCAGCGTAAGAGAGTGAACATAGGCTTGATCTAAGCTAAACCACTATAAATCTTGTGTTCATTTTTCTCTTCCCTAAATTCTTTTACTTTATTTGCTGCGATATACTTTTATGTTTTGAAACAATCATTAAAGTCTGAATCCTTTTCCAAAGTCTATAGTCAACCAGACTCAGGTTAAAAGTAAAGTTTTTCATTGCATTTCGCAAAAATATGTTTTCACACCTATTCACTTCCCTCTAGGTGTTCATACTAGCCCTTTCAATTGGTATCAGAGCCTGTGTGCTTATTTTGTTGAAGGGTTTTTACTTCTAAAGCTAAAGATCTTCTATGGCTAGTATTCTAGCTTTAGGTTTGGTTGAGGGACAAAGCAACACCAGACCTCCTTACTTCGATAGAAAGAAGTACAACGTGTGGAAAAACAAGATGAAGACATTTCTCAAATCTAGAGATCCCCTGGAGTGGGATGTTGTTGAAAAATGAATCAATCCTAAAGTAACAACAGCTTCAAACAAAGGGAAAGAAGTGATTGATGCTGATGAATCAACACAAGTTGAAATTACCAAGAGATAGGCTCTTGACATAAAAGCAATTTAATCTTTATATTGTGCTTTGTCTCCCACATAATATAACTGAATTTCTTCTTGTGAAACAGCAAAAAAAGTTTGGGACAAACTTCATGTTACCTATGAGGGGACTGACCATGTGAAGGAAACAAAAATAAACATTTTGCTTGGACAATATGAAGCATTTAGAATGAAGGCTGGAGAATCTATCTTTTATATGTTTAGTTGCTTTACAGAAATTGTGAATGGCCTGACTTATCAAGGCCATCCAATTTTTCAACCAATGAAAGTCAACAAACTATTGTGTGGACTTTCAAAGAACTGGACTCATGTGAAGACCTCAATTAGAGAGACTCAAAGGATTATGCCTTTATTAGTAGATGAACTAATAGACACACTTCAGTCATACGAAGTGGAGTAGATCAATGATGAGGAAGATCCAAAAAGTAAGAAATCAATTGCTTTAAAATCTAACATTGATTCTGATGATATAGATTCGAAAGATGATATGGATGATGAACAACTAGCCCTCATGATAAAGAAATTCAGAAGACTAAACAAAAAAAGTAGAAGGTTCAATTGGAAGAAGCAGGGCTCACAGAATTTCCAGAAGAAACATATAAAAGAAGCTGAAGCTAATAGCGATGTAATATGCTTTGAGTGCAAGAAAAATGGGAAGAAATGGAAGATTGAGAAATACAAAAAGGCTTTCAAAGCAGAAACTTGGAGTGACACTGAATGTGAAGAAAGCGAAGAAGAATTCACAAACATATGTTTGATGGCTCACTTAGATTCAGACTTAGAATAAAAAATAGACACTAATTCAGACTTTGACAAAGAAATCGAGGTTAGTAACTCAGAAATTCCTATTGAAATCTCTAATATATAGAAGAACTTTGCCTCAATCTTAAATTTTCTCTTAAAAGGATCTCCGAACTAAAAAATGAGAATTTTAAGCTTAGGCAAAAGGAAGTTTGTTGGAAAGAAAAGTTTGAAACTCTGAAAAGAAGCTTTGACGATTTGAAAGAAAATTATGATTTTCTTTCAAAAGAAAATGTTGTTTTAAAAAGGGAAATCTCAGATATTTCAAAAAGGTTTTCAAAAGGATCAGAAAAATTAGAGAAAATTCTTACAGCACAAATACCCTATTTTAACAAATCTGGTCTAGGTATGAGTTTTGAAACCACTCATTTAATTGATTTTCCTAAAGTAAAAGAGAGACTTAAATAGAGACCTGCAAAAACATTTTACAAAAATCATTTTCAAAAGTGTTTGTAAAACCTGTTAGCCGAAGTGCTCTCATATGCTCTAAGTGTAACAGCTCAGAACATTTCAAGAAGGATTGTCCCAAGGTTTGAGGACCAATTAAGAAAGATTGGGCCAAAACTATTTTTAATACTAACACTCCTGGACTCAAGAAAACCTGGGTACCAAAGAAAGCTTGATTTTTTCTTCTGATTACAAGTCACTATTAAAAGAAAAATCAAATGGTATTTGGATAGTGGCTGTTCGAGGCATATGACAGGAGACTCAAGCTGTTTCGTAAAGCTTGACAGACTAAAAGGAGGAAAAGTTTCATTTGGAGGAAATAGCAAAGGAAAGATTATAGGCTGTGGAATTATGAAGATTGGAAGTCTAACCATCAACAACGTTTCCCTAGTGAAAGGCTTAAACTACAATCTTCTGAGCATGAGTCAACTTTGTGATACTAGTTTCAGAATAAACTTCCAAGAAGGCATTTGTTCTGGAATAAGTCAAGACTTCTCTCAATCCTTTACTAGGCGAAGGCATGGCAACATATATCTTTTGGACGTAAATCTAAAAATTTCTCAGTGCCTTATTTCTATTCAAGATGAAGCAAGTCTCTAGCATCGGAAGCTTAGTCATGTAAATATGAAGCAGATTGCCAAGATTGCCTTTAAGAAGCTGGTTCGAGGGCCTCCTAATTTGAGCTATCAAAAGTCTGAATTATGTACTCCCTTGTGTCTTGGGAAAGCAAGTTAGAAGCTCTTTTAAACCAGTAAATTAGGTTTTTACTAGTCCAGTTTTGCAGCTCCTTCATATGGATCTTTTTAGACCAACAAGAACTCAGAATATTGGTGGAAAAATGTATTAGTAATTGTGAATGATTATTCTCGTTTCACTTGGGTGTTCTTCTTAGTAAACAAGTCTGAGACTTTTGCATACTTCTCAAACTTTGCCAAGAAAGTTCAGAACAAGAAATAATATGTTATTTCAAACATAAGAATAGATCATGGAGGTGAATTTGAGAATCAAGATTTTGCAGACTTCTGTAATGAATTTGGTTTTCAGCATGTTTTCTCATCTCTATATACTCTAGAACAAAATGAGGTCATGGAAAGGAAAAATAGATCTCTACAAGAGATGACCAGAACTCTCTTGATAAAAAGCAAAATACCCTCTCACTTCTGGGCAGAAGCAGTTTCTACTGCATGTTATATTATCAACAGGGTGTTATTAAGGCTTATTCTTGTGACATCCTATTTTCAGGTTTTGTTTTGATTGAATAAGTTAGGCTTTTCATTGATGCGCCTATAGTTCTTTTCCCTAAACTGATCACTTATGGGATAACTAGTCTATCAGGTGAAGCTGTTAAGGAATTTAAATGCAATGGACTTGAGAATTTGACCAGGAATCAACTACTCGATCGTGCTAATCTGCAAGGGTCATTACGGCACAATTAAAAATCAATTAGAGATCAAAGATAAGTCGACTTGACAAAGGTATGTAATTAGTGTGCAGGTGATTTCATATAATTGCAAAATTCTTGTCGATTGGCACTAGACCGATTTTTTTGTCGTTTTTATACTCTATGTCAATATTTGAAATCTGGAAATTTTCACGATAACCAAGAGTCGCCAATGTGTCGAAGATGTATAATGTGGCTTGAAAATAATCGACTACGGGTCAATTGCAATAAAAATTCCTAAAAGCTACATGGTAGATTAGGTAACACTTAAATCGCGCTAGATTGAAATTAACCACGAAATTGAACCCGATTTCAGAAATTGAAAGTTATGTCATTTTATGATTCATTTTAGGAATGTCAACTAATCCTCCGAAGATTTTTTCTGCAAATCGGGATTTTTGGCGAAATTTCAAAGTAAAGGTATTTTGGATCGGAAAAATCAGAGGACCATTTTTAGTCACGTTTTTGGAATTCAAGTTAGTTCAATTGATGATGAAAAGTGTTGAATTGGATGATGGCACCTTTGTTGATTTTATGGACATCAAATTGAGCTTAATTGAAGGGGAATTGATTCAATTTTGGATTATTTGAGAAAGCTTCTAGGAGAAGTCTTGTGCAGCAAATTGGCCTTAGATGACAGCTAAGGTGGTGGGGCTTTGCAATGAGTGAAAGGGGATAGAAATGAAGATTTTTGTGGCCAATGGGACCCCCATTCCCTTCAGCAGCTTCTTTTTCAACCTTGGGGCCATTTTATCCATTGATGAGGTTTTTGGAAGCTTGAGAAACCAGAGAGAAACTGGAGAGAGCCTTCCCTTGCCCATTTATCACTGTTGGAGCCCCCTGTCGTCGTCGCACGTCCGTCGCTCGCCATCACGCCGCGCGATCGTCTCGCCCGTTTCACACCTCCTCGTTGTCTCTCGAGCTGCCCAGGCTACCGTCCAGCCGTCGTCCGCCTCCGCCGTCCACCGTAGCAGCCTCCGCCAGCCCTCCTTGCCGTTTCAGCCTAGCTAGCAGCCCCACGCTAGCTCCTTCGGCCCAAGGTCAGTAGCCGAAGCCAACAAGGGTCTTTGGGCTTCGTGGCCCGGTTTCAGGCTCGCTCGATCCTCCGTTGGTGTCACCACAGGCTTGGTTGTTGCCCGCCTCCGTGTTGCCGTCGTCGTAGACTCACCGGATCGCTAAATCGGTGAGTTTACTTGCTAAAATCTGCCTAGGGAGTGATTAGTTTAGGCTAAGTATGGTTTAGGTGGTTAGTTAGCATGGATTAGCGGTTTAATTATTCAATTGTGCATGTTTGGTGGTTAGAATAGCTTAATTAGAGACTAGAAGGATGGTGCTATTTATCTAGATAGGTTCGGAAATTTTCTAGGCCCGTTTAGGTGGCTAAATTAGCATTTCCGGCCTAAGTTGGTATTTTTGGTATTTAATTGCATTTATTTAATTATTTATTATTTTCCAAAAATTATACTGTGATAGCTAGTGACTGGAATTTCGTGCTAATCGCAATGGTATGGTTAGTTTATGCAATTGAATGCTAAATTGTGCAAATTGAGTGATAATTGTGATTTTGGTTATTTATTCTGAAATTATGAAATTTTGATATTTAATTAGAAAAATCCCGGGTGTCGGGTTTTGACATCAAAAATGGTTTTAAGGACTATATCAAATCGTGAGATTTTAAAAGTGTGGATATCAATTTTCTGGTTCAAATTGATCTTGTACCCACACACGATTATATTTATCGAGTGTTTTAACGCAAAGACATTAAGCCAAGTTCATTATTTTAATTGAGGAATTTGTGTTCAAAGCACAATGTCCTTGGCCGGTATCGATTGATCATGTGGTGGTTAAATGAACCCATCTCCGATGTGAGTCGATGCATTAGCTTGTGAGAGCATTAGTCTATGTCAGTTTGTGTGAGCAATAATTTGTATCAGCTTATGTGAGCAAGGATCTATACCAGCTTGTGTGAGCACCAATTTGTATCAGCTTATGTGAACAATGATCCATGTCAGCTTGTGCGAGCAACAGTTCATATCAGCTTGTATGAGCAGTAATCCCTGGCTACGCTAGAGGACTGATGTGCGTCGGTAGTTCATGCTTATGCAAGCAATAATCGAAATGGAATCAATTGAATTGATTGAATGGATGGATTAATTGATCAATTGGAATTGATAGGATTGATTGGTTGAGTGTATGGACTGTATTGACGAGCAAGAGGGAACTGAGGCGAGATAAGTCCTCTGTCCTATGTGCATAGACTACCTTTAGGCGTATTTCCTTCCTAATTGGAGTTTAAAGGATGAACTTATTGTCTCACCCCGTCGTGGGCTCAATCTTTTCAAGTCCTTAGATGGTGGTTCCTTAGGAACATTTTGGTCGGCCCATGAGGGTTACCGAGCGGAGTTTTAACTACCCTAATCCCAAGGGTCACTAGGTCTATGAACTTGTGATGACTACAGTCTGAGTCGATGAGGGCTTGCCTTAGAGGGTACCTCATCAATTCTGAGCGTGGTTTTGCCATGGATTCAACGGACACAGAGTAGGTCCCCCCCAAGGTTTTGAGATCCCCGCTGTGGTAGTAGACGCCACTCTAGGCGAGAGTGCCGCTGACCCTCTTAATGGTGTTATGGAGGATCTAAAGCCCCCGGAGCCTGTGGAGACCGAAGGATCAGCGAATGCGACTGACTAGTAGGTCTTGGGACAACTTCTTTTGAAAGTCGGTCTTTTGTAGACTTTTGTCCTCAGACTAGTGTGTATATAAACTGGGATGTTTATAAAAGTGTTTTGGTTATGAATGTGTTTCCTGCTTTTCTATCCCATGCTGTTTATTTTTAGGGGTAATCGTTCGCTTCCGCATGTGCATTAAAAATGAATGGGTCGACGACGTGTCTTGAGACGTCACAAATTTTATCGACCACCAAGGGATGGGCACGTGCTCAAGGATCGGAACGTGACAATTCTAGAGAAGACTCCTTATGAGGTATATAAAGGAAAGAAGCCAAGTGTTTTATACTTTCATGTCTTTGGCTGTAAGTGATTTATTTTGAAGAATGCAAATGATCGATTTGGAAAGTTCGAAAAAAATCAGACGAAAGAATTTTTCTTGGGTACTCTATGACAAGCAAAGCTTATAGGGTCTGTAACAAAAAGTCTCAATCTGTGAAAGAATCTATGAACATCAGGTTTCAAGAAAATATGCAGATTCAGCCAGATTAGGTTCAACTTGAAGAGTCTAAACTAGTTCTAGACTTAACAAAGTTTGTCTCCCCCAGCAAAGTTCAGACTTTTGGAGTACAGCAACAAGCATAACAAGAAGATTCAAATGGAACAGAGGATCAACAGACTCTCAGGCCAAACAACAACTGGAAGCACAAGTCGAGTCATCGCAAAAAACTCATTATTAGCAACATTGATGAAGGAATTTGCACCAGTTCCAAAGGAAGAGAAGAGTCCAGTGCTCTAGCACTTGTCTCTGAGATAGAACTAAAATGAGTAGATGAAGATTTGTCTGATGAAAGCTGGATAGAAGTTATGCATGAAGAACTCAAACAATTCAGCATTAATGACATATGGGAGCTAATTCCAAAACCTAAAGGTAAATCTATTATTAGAAGGAAATGAGTTTCCAAAAACAAGATGGATGAGAAAGGAAAAGTGATCAGAAACAAGGCAAGACTCGTGGCAAAAGGATGCACATAGGAAGAATGTATAGATTATGACGAGACCTATGCACCAGTAGGAAGGTTAGAAGCAATTCGATTATTGCTTGCTTTTGCTTGTTTCCAAAATTTTAGGTTATTCTAAATAGATGTCAAAAGTGCTTTCCTCAATGGATTCATTCAAGAAGAAGTCTATGTGGAACAACCATCAAGATTTGAAGACCCAAGAAAATTAGACTATGTCTACAGACTGAAAAAAGCTTTGTATGGTCTGAAGTAGGCTCCACGAGCTTGGTATGAAAGGTTGAGTAAGTTTCTAATTCATAATGGTTTTGAAAAAGGAAAAGTAGATATTACTTTGTTTATAAAAAGGAAAGGAAAAGATTTTCTACTTGCACAAATTTATGTAGATAATATAATTGTTTGTTCTCCTAACGAAAGTCTCTGCAAGAAATTTTCAAGATCTATGCAAGATGAATTCAAAATGAGCATGATGGATGAATTGACCTTCTTTTTGGGAGTGCAAGTCAGACAATCAAAGGAAAGTATATTCATTCATTAGGAGAAATATGCCAAAGATCTCATCAAGAAATTTGGATTCTCAAATTGCAAGAGGATGGAAACTCCTATGTCGAGTTCATCGAAATTGGACAAGGATGAAGGAGGGAAAAAAGTAGATCATAAACTATACAGAAGCATGATCGGATCTCTTCTTTATCTTACTGCCTCTAGACCTGACATTTTATTCAGTGTGTGCATTTGTACTAGATTTCAATCCAATCCAAAAGAATCTCATCTCAGTGCTGTTAAACGCATCATAAAATATATTATAACATTTCCAAAGCTGGGTCTATGGTATCCAAAAGAATAAGACTTTACTCTTCTTAGTTATTTTGACGCTAATTTAACCGGTTGTAAAATCGACAGAAAGAGCATATTTGGTACATGTCAACTATTGGGTCAAATGTTGGTATCTTGGTTCTCAAGGAAACAAAGTACAGTAGCATTATCAACAACAAAAGCAGAATATCTTACTCTTAGAAGTTGTTGTTCTCAAATTCTTTGGATAAGACAACAATTAAGAGACTTTGGAATAGAAGAAGTATGCACAGAGATCAGATGCGACAACACAAGTGCTATCAATCTCACTAGAAATCTCATTCTTCATTCAAGGGTGAAACATATAGAGATTTGACATCATTTTATAAGAGATTGTCACGCCCTGATCCTCCAAGCGCGTGCCCATCTCTTGGTGGTCGATTAAATTGCGACGTCCCAGGACACGTTGTCATGCCTCGACCCTCCAAGCGTGTATCCATCCCTCAGCGGTCGATTAACTAGCGACGTCCCAAGACGCGTCGCTAACCTATTCATTTTAAATACGCATGTGGAAGTAAATAAATAAATTTCCCAAACAACAAACAAATGGGATAGGAAAGTAGTGCCATAATTTTTCAAATCACAACAACACACTTATATATACATATCATAATCAATCATATGCAATACCAGTCGATACACACACACACACACACACATAGGTAAGTTCACAAAATAGGGGGGTTTTCAAACACTACTAGTCTTCATCCTCCACTTCATCCTCTTCTATATCCCAGTTGGAGGCTTTAGCTGAGTACATCGGGGACTCTGGTTCTGACAGGTTCGGCTCTGCATCCACCACTAGACCTCCTAGACGATTTGTCGTGCCTTTCCCAAAGGCAACCTCCAAGACATAAAAAGGAAACTCGGACTCCGGTATTGGCCCTTCTCTCTGACCATTCCTTTCCTAACAATACCATGATTTGTATTGATAGGCCCCCATCGACCCAGACCATAGTTTTCACCAACTCATATACCCTTGCCCTTGGGTCTCCATGAATAGGGATGAAGCACTTATGCTCTATCACCTTCTTGGGCTAACCAAAATGCTCAAGAGGAGCTGTCATCCATGGGCCTGAAATGTTATCCCACAACGGAGTGAGACGACGTCTCAGCGAGTTCAACCCCCTATGACCTGATTAAGAAGAAAATACACCCCAAGGGCTGCTTAAGCATAAACACGGGATAAAGGACTTACCTAAGCCTCAACTTCTTCCTGCAAGTCAGTTTAATTCATGAACCCAATCAATCATTTGAGTTCATCCAACCAGATCGAACCATCGATCAATCGACTTAGTCGATTACATGTCATCATGACCTTCCCTTGGTCAGTCCACTTCAAATCAGGACTGCTCACCCGAAGCTTAAAATAGATAGTATAGCTCGCCCAAAGCTAATAATATAATATACTGCTCACTGAAAGCTAACATATCATGGCCCTTAGGCAGATATAGTATACCGGTATACGCTCACCCAATGCTAACATACCAGAGCCCGTAGGCTGATATAGTATACCACCCTAATTATATAACCAATTCATCATTTTTATCACACCCGATAAAAATAGCTGCGTGTGGGTACACGGTCGGCATTAACCAAAATATAATATTTTCACTTTTGACATCCTACCAATTTCGGTAGTCCCAAAATATATTTTTGGCGCTGTAGACCGACGCCTGGTAATTTTTCAATTAATTAACAAAATTATCAATTTTTGGGATAATTACCCACAATCATCAATCACACTCAATTTGCATAAAATAACAGTCAATTAAATAAACAGATCATACAATTGCAATCAATACGAAATTTCGGTTACCGACTATCCTAGTTAAATTTCTGAAAAATAATTAAATAATTACAAAAATTAACTAATAAATGCCAATAAATAGCGAAAATGCATACTTAGGCCCGTAAAGCCTAATTAAATGCCGATTCGGGTTTGGAAAATTTCCGAACCTATCTAATTAAATATTATGGCATAATTACTTGCTAATTACACTAATCTAACCACCTAACATGCATCAAGGATTAACTAAATCACTAATCCATTCTAACTAACCACCTAATCCTAGCTTAGCCTAAACTAATCAATCCTTAAGTGTCATTAACTTACTAAGCATGGATTAGTGAGTTAAACTCATTTGATTAATGATCCGACCGAAACAAAACGATAGGGACGCAGCGGGGGTCGAGAAACTCCAAAGCGGGATTGCCAAACGGGGTCAGGAAGGCCACCAAAACGGGCCAAATAGTGCTAGTGATACCCAGGGGCTTCGCTTCCATGGTGATGCCGAATGAGCTGCAATGGGCGGCCAAGGACAGCAGGGATGGATGACGACAGTGCAGCAGGAACAGGCCGGCTATGGCGGAGCCTCATGACGGCGGTGGTGGCCTGGATGGGCTCCGGCTAGGCTCGACAGTCATGAGAGACGTCCGCTAGGCTAGAAACAAGCAAAGCAAACAGGCAGCATGTGCGAAGGACGTGTGGCTCGTAGGCGGGGCTCACAACGGCGAACGGCGATGGCTCCGGCTTCGAACGGGTGGTGTGGCAGCTTGGGGCTGGCTGGTCCGGTTTTCTCTAGAATTTTGAAGCTTCTTGGCCTTCAATGAAGGCTCGTCATCGGGCAATGAGAAAGAGGGGACCGGCTGGCCTGGAGGGGACCACCTTGGTCTCTTCCTCATCTCTTTGTTCCCCTAGCTTGATCCCACTGCCAAGCTGTCTTCCACAGAAAATTTTCCAAATCAAAAAGTCTTTCTAGAAGCCTTGAGTTGGTCCAAGAATTGGGTCCAAGGGGGGCAGACGAATTTTGAGTGAATTTCCCCCAAATTGGACTTCATTCATTCTTGAATCAACTCGATTTGGCCTATATAAATTCAACCGTCAAGTCATCGATCAAATTGGAATTTTTCCTTGCCAATAGAACCTACTTGCTCCCAATTCCACAATCAAAAACGGTTCTCAGAATTTTCTGGAAAAAAATGACCCTACCTCGACTTTTTCCCAAAAATCCCGGTTTTGCAGAAATATCTTCGGAAGGCGAGTCGACGTTTCTAAAATGACTTGTGACTTGACAAAACTTTTAATTTCTAAAATCGGATTCAAATTCGTAGTTAATTTCGATCTAGCGCAATTTTAGCGTGACCTAGGTGACCCAGTAGCTTTCAGAAATTTTAGTGCAAATGATCCGTGGTCGATTTTCGTCGAGCCACAATGAACCCCTTCGATACATTGGCGACTCTCGGTGGTTGTGAAAATCTCGAGGTTTCAAATACAAACACAGTACCAAAACAACAGAAAAATCAGTTTAGTGCCGATCGACGAGAATTTTGTAATTTAGTGGAATCACCCGCGTTTAGCCACATATCTCAATCAAACTGACCTATCTCTGATCTCTAATCGATCTTACTGTGCCGTAAAGATCTCTGTAGATGAACACGATCGAGTAGTCGATTCCTAGTCGAATCCTCAAGTCTATTGCATTAAAATCTCTTAATAACTTCCTCAGAGAGTCTAGTTATCTCACGAGTGATCAGCTCTGAGAATAGCACTATAAGCACGTCAATGAAATGCTCAATTTATTCAATTGAAAGCAGAATGAAATTATAAGATGTCACACGCTTCGCTGACCCATTCATTTTAATGTGCGTGCAGAAGCAATTAATTAATCCCCAGACAACACAAAAATGGGATAAAAAAGTATGACCACAATTTTTGAAAACCAAATCGCACATTTATACATGTCAAACCTAGTCATATACAATACTAGCCAATATATATACAAGGTCTACAAAAAGGTAGAGGGCTACAGGTCCTCTAAACAATCGATTCCTCAACAGAAGATTCTAGGGTCTTAGGTTCTGAGCAATTTGGGTTTACAACCGAACCACCAGGAAGGTCTGCCGTGCCTTTTCCAAAAGCAACCTCTAGCATTGATATAGGGACCTCAGATTTCGGTAGGGGACCTTCTCTTTGTCCATTTCCCTCACAACGATACCATGATCTGTATTGATGGGGTACTATCCGGGATAGACTCGTATCAACCCAGACAACGGATCTCATGAGTTCATATTTCCATCCCCTTAGGTCCCCATGAAACGGAATATAATAGACCTGTTCGGTGACCTTCTTCGGCCGTCCAAAATGCTCGGGAGGTACAGCCATCTAAGGACCTGAAAATGTTAGCCCACGACGGGGTAAGACAATGTCTCAACAAGTCCACCCCCTAAACCCCAACTAGGAAGGAAATACACTCCAAGGGCTACCTAAGCACAAGCACGAGTTAGAGGACTTACCTTTGCCTGAGATCCTTCCTGCAAGTTAGTATAATTTATATATTCAACAAATCACTTCACAAATCAAGTCATCCAATTAGATTGAGTCATCAATCAATTGATCCAGTCAATTCCATATCATCAAGACCATCTCCCGATCAATTCACTCAATACTATGTATCAAGTTCGATCACATCAAGAACTGCTCACCCTAAGCTGAAGATAGATACTATCCGGAATAGACCCGCATCAACCCAGACAACGGATCTCATGAGTTCATATTCCCATCCCCTTGGGTCCCCATGAAACGGAATATAATAGACTTGTTCGGTGACCTTCTTTAGCCGTCCAAAATGCTCGGGAGGTACAGCCATATAAGGACTTGAAAATGTTAGCCCACGACGGGGTAAGACAATGTATCAGCAAGTCCACCCCCTAAACCCCAACTAGGAAGGAAATATACTCCAAGGGCTACCTAAGCACAAGCATGAGCCAGAGGACTTATCTTTGCTTGAGATCCTTCCTACAAGTTAGTATAATTTATATATTCAACAAATCACTTCACAAATCAAGTCATCCAATCAGATTGAGTCATCAATCAATCGATCTAGTCGATTCCATATCATCAAGACCATCTCCCGGTCAATTCACTCAGTACTATCTATCAAGTTCGATCACATCGAGAACTGCTCACCATAAGTTGAAGATAGATAGTATAGTTTGCCCAAACCTGATAATTAATATAGCTCACCAGAAGCTGATAACAAAATATATTGCTCACCCTAAACTGATATATCAAAACCCATAAGCTAATATAGTATACTCAAAATGCTTACCAGAAGCTACTAAGATATGCTGTTCACCCTAAGTTGACATATCAAAGCCCGCAGGCTGATATAGAATACCGGTACACTGCTCACCCTAAGCTGACATATCTAGCCGATAGGCTGATATAGTATATCATCCTGATCATTCGACAATTTCACCACTTTTATCATTCTCAATAAAAATAATCATGTGTGAATACACGACCTTAGCCAAAATACCATATTTTCTTAATCCCATTAATTCCAATAGTCCACAAACACATTTTCGTTGCTGTAAACCGACGCCTAATATTTTCTAATTAAATACCGAAATTATTAAATTTTGGGATAAATGCCCCAAAACTCCAATTTACACTCAATTAAATAAACCAATCATACCATTGCAATCAACATAAAATTTCGGTCACCGGCTATCCCGGTCTAATTTTCAAAAAATTATAAATAATTAAATAATTACAAAAATTAATTAATAAATACCAATAAATGCAACTTAGGCCGGAAAAGCCTAAATAAATACCGAAACGGGCTCGAAAAATTTCCAAATCTATCTAGATAAATACAACGGCTTATCTACTTACTAATTACACTACTCTAACCACTTAACATGCATAAATGAGTAATTAAATCATAAATCCATTCTAACTGACCACTTAATTCAAGCTTAACTTAAACTAATCAACCCTTAAGCATAATTAACTCCATAAACAGAATTTAGTGAGTAAACTCATTGGATTGGCGAGCTGGTGAGTCCATGGCGACGGCAACGCGAAGACGAGCGATAAACTCCGAAGTGGTGGCACCAATGGGGACCAAACCAAGGCCGAAATTGACCTCGCAAATATCACAGTTGAGCTAGGCTTTTGCTTCTGCATTACTGGACTTGCTGCCTCGGTTCCGCTCGGCTGAGCTTATGGCTTAGGGCTGCTAGTCTTGGCTCTGAGTGGGCTGGATTGGCAGGGGATGGCTGGTTTCGATGCATGAGACGATAAGTTGTTGGGCTCGTGGATGTGGAAAGGGCCTACGGTTGCTTCAGTGGGATTTGACATTGCAGCGAGATGAAGACACGAGGAGGTGCCAGGATGATCAATGGGAGCTGCTACGTGCGAATTGGTGGGATCATGAGGCGGGTCAGCACCGAGAGACAGATCGCTAGTTGACTCGGTGGAGACCAATGAAAGTGGAGCGAGCACACGGCAAAGAAGAAACGAACAAAAGAGAGGAGCTTCTTTAGTGGGGCAACAAATGTGCAGGAAAAAAAATGAAAATGTAAAAGAGAAGCAGAAGCTGCGTCTAAGCGAGGGGGAATGAAAGCAAAAGTAGAAGACTGAAGGGGGTTATGGGCAGCTGGCCGCACGAAGGAGCACGGAGAGAGAAAGATATCAGCCAAGGGGGGGAGGGATGTACGAGAGAGAGGGATAAGAATGAACTCAAAAGTGAAAGGAACAAAAGCAATAGAAGACCAAGCTGTAGGGATTGTCGGATGGGGGCGGGAACGTGCGAATGAAGGAGGGAGAGAGACGTAGGTGTGAGGAGGGGCTGCAAATGAGGGGTTTGAAGTCAACAAAAATATCTTGGACAAGGGTTTATTCATCCTTATTTTTAGCTCGACTTCACACAACATTATCAATTGATCATCCAAGGCCAATTTCCACACCAACTTGTCCCAATTGAAGTCAAAATAAAGACCAAAATGTAACAGCCCCTCAAGCCTACGAATTTCACTCAATTGGACTTCAATTTCTTCAATTTGACATCCAAATTTTGCTGAGGAAGGAACCCACACAATTTCCACAACCTCCCTTCGCCAAGTAGCTCACAAAGGAGGCCAAAAATCTCTTCAATTTGACTAATATGAATTTTCGTTCTTTTCCGAATCGTCCGAATTGTTCCATAAAAACCCCGAACTCGCTGAAAATTCTTCGAATGATGAGTCGACATTCCTAAAATGAATCATGACATAACAGAACTTTCAATTTCTAAAATCGGGTTAAAATTCACGGTTAATTTCGATCTGACGTGATTTTAGCATAACCTAACCTATCGAGTAGCTTTTAGGAATTTTTAGTGCAATTGACCTGTGGTCAATTATTTTCAAGTCACAATGTACATCTTCGACACATTGGCAACTCTCGATTGTCGTGAAAATCCCAAGGTATCAAATACGGACACAGGGCGCCAAAACGACAGAACAATCAGGTTAGTGCCGATTGATGAGAATTTTGCAATCATGTGGAATCACCCACACTTGATCACACATCTTAGTCGAACCGACCTATCTCTAATCTTTGATCGATTTTTAACTGTGCCGTAACAACCCTTGCAGACTAGCATGATCGAGCAATCAGTTTCTAGTCAAATTCTCAAGTCAATTGTATTTATATTCCTTAACGGCTTCACTTGGTAGGCTAGTTATCTCATGAGTGGCCACCTCAGAGAAAAGAACTATAGGCACATTGATGAAAAGCCAAACTTATTCAATCGAAAATAGAACCTGAAAATCAGGATGTCATAACTCTTCCCCTCTTATAAAATTTCGTCCTCAAAATTTAAACCTTTACCGATCCTTAAACAAAATGTGGGGTACAGTTGTTTCATCGAATCTTCACTTTCCCAAGTTGTTCTTGCAATACCGTGGTGTTGCCCAACCATTTTGACCAAGGGGACCATCTTGGTGCGCAAAATCCGTTCTATCCGATCCACAATTTGAACCGGGTTTTCTACGTACGACACTCTGTTGTCCACGTCTAACTCTTCAGGATTTAGCACGTGGGTCGGGTCAAGCTTATATGTCCTCAACCTCAACACATGAAAGACATCATGCACTTGCGCCTACCTCGGTGGCAAATGCAATATGATACGCTAGGATCCCAATTCTTTCTAGAATCTCAAAGGGACCTATATACCTCGGACTCAGCTTTCCTTTCTTGCTGAAGCGCAAGGTACCCCTCATTGGTGGCACTTTCAAAAAGATGTGATTACCTATTTGGAATTCCAAAGGCTTTCGACGCTTAGCAACATACTTTTTCTGGCGGCTTTGAGCGATCTTTAATCTGTCACTGATAACTATAACTGTATCCACTAACTGCTGGACTAACTCTAGGCCTAATCTTCCATTATCCAATTTCATCCCAATAAACTGAAGTTCTACACGCTCTGCTATGTGATACTTCAAAAGGAACCATTTGACTGTTTTGCTAAAACTAGGAACCTCAGGTCTAGATCTGATATAAATTCATTACTAGCACTCCATGTAGACGAACTATCTGATGCACATACAACTCTGCATGCCTATCTAAATCAAAGTCCCTTCTTATTGTGATGAAGTGAGCCGACTTCATCAGCCTGTCGACCCCTACCCCAATGGAATCACTATCTTTCGGACTCCTTGGTAAGCCTGTCACAAGGTCCATTGTGACAAGTTCCCATTTCCACTTGAGAATTTCGAGAGGTTACAAGAGTCCTCTCGGCTTATAATGTTGTGCCTCCACTCGCTGACACGTCAGACACTTGGCGACATAATTGGCGACGTCTGTCCTCATACCGGACCACGAATAGTGTTGACGCAAATTATGATACACCTTTGTACTGCCAGGATGAATGCAGTAACTGCTACGATGAGCTTTTGATAAGATCTCCTCCCTAAGTTTCGTATCGTCATGTACACACAATTGTTATTGGAACCTTAGTGTTCCATCTTCAGAAATCCGAAAGTCAGCTTTTCTCTTATCGGTGTCTCTTATAGGATCTTTTGAATCTCTAAATCTATTGGCTAAAGCGTTTTGATTATAATCTGGACATCCAGCTCAATCTGAGGGTGGCCATAAGATTCAAAAGATGGCCTACCTCAAATTTGAAGACCGAATCTCCCGCTTTCTCATGTAAAGTCCATTCCTTGAGCACCATCTGTGCGACTAAAAATTTCTGACTCAGCGCATCAGTGACCTTATTCACCTTTCCCAGATAATACCAAATATTGCAATCCTAATCTTTCATAAGTTCCATCCAGCGACACTACCTCGGATTCAACTCCTTTTGAGGGAATAGATACTTGAGACTTTGATGGCCAGTGAAGATCTGAAATCTTTCTCCACACAAGTAATGTCTCCAAATCTTCAGAGTGAAAATGATTGCTACGAGTTCTAAGTCATGCGTCGGGTAATTCAGTTCATGGGGTCTCAACTGACAGGACGCGTATGCAACAACCTTACCGTGTTGCATCAGTACGCAACCCAGTCTTCTAAACAATGCATCACTAAATCTCATATCCTACAAGACCAAATGGAATGGTCAGTACAGGTGCGGTAGTCAACTTCTGCTTAAGCTCTTAGGAACTACGCTCGCACTTGTCTGTCTGCACAAACTTTTCTTCCTTCTTCAGTAGTCAAGTTCCGGTGATGCCAAGATTAAATATCCTTCCACGAACCTTCTATAGTAACCAACCCAAACAGCTTCCGATCTCTAATACTATTGTCGGTCTTGGTCCACTAATAACTACTTTGATCTTGGTCGGGTCCACAGAGATTCTTTCACTTGAAATCACGCAACCTAGGAACGCAACGCGAGTCGGCCAAAATTTGCATTTGCTAAATTAGCATCCAATCCATGAATCCCTAGGGTCTGAAGTACCATCCTCAAATAACTCTCGTGCTCCTTAGCACTTTTCAAATACACCAGAATTTCGCCAATGAACACTATCACACACCGATCCAAATATTCCTTGCACACTCGGTTCATCAGGTCCATAAAAGTAGCTGGAGTGTTCGTCAGACCAAACGGCATTATAGTACTCTCATAATGGTCGCATTAGGTACGAAATGCTGACTTCGGTATGTCATTCTTTCTTACTCTCAACTGATGATAACTTGTTCTCAAGTCGATTTTGAAGAATATCAACGCTCCTTCTAGTTGATCAAACAAGTCATCAATCCTCGAGAGTAGATATTTATTCTTGATCGTCACTTGATTGAGTTGATGATAGTCGCTGTACAGGCGCAACGAACCATCTCTCTTTTTTCAAGAACAGAACTGGTGCTTTCCAAGGTGATGTACTGGGACGTATGATTCCCTTATCCAACAATTTTTTGCATCTACACCTTCAATTCTTTCAATTCAGACAATGACACCTGGTAAGGAGCCTTAGAGATTGGCTCTATCCCAAGTGCTAACTCAATGACGAATTCTATCTCTTTCTCTGATGATAGGCCGAATAATTCCTGTGGAAACACATTTGGAAATTCTTGAACTATTGCGATGTCCTCAATCTTTAGTTCCTCAACTGTCTTGTCTATGACAATCGCCAAGTAACCTTGGCAACCCCTGTCTAACAAACCGGTTGCCTCAAGTGACGAAATTAAGGAAATCAAGGGTCCTCGACTCCTAATGAACTCGAAACTTCCACACGCTAACGGATTAAGCTAAGTTACTTCACGGCAACAATCCATCACTACCGGAGGCTCCTTGAGCCAACTCTTTTCATATATAACATCAAAGTTATACATCAACAAACCAGCCAAGTACAACTCTAATCAGTGATTCTCCTTTCTACGACTTTATTACAACAAAACTGAAATTCTACCAACTTAACCTAAAGCATTGCTGCACTACTCTAATAAAATCACCCCAAAAACATTATTCTTCTAATTGGTGCATGGTCGGTTCAATTTCTATCCCTTTCACCATCCTAGTAGTGTCCTAACTGCAGTGGCGGTACTTGTGCTCCCTTGGATTCACACTGACAATCCCTCACATGATGGCCGTGCTAGCCACATCCAAAGCACGCTCTAGTTATATCGGGACATTGGGTTGATCCATGCTTCCCTCTACAACTCGGCACACAACTGGTGAGTCCCTTGTCTTCCATCGATTAACAACATACACCCTTACTTGCACTTGGGGCTTGTTCCAAATACCCCACTGTGCGTTCTGCAGTGCATTCCCTCTGATTTGTCCATCTGAAAGGGCTAGTAATAACACCTAGAGGGGGTGAATAGGTGTGAAGAGAAATTTTCGCAAAGTTCAATAGAAGTATTATACTTTTGACACTCACAAACTTGAGCAAGTTCAAACTTTGGCAGTTAAATAAAGTTACGAGTAAATAAACGAGTTTAGGGAAGAGAATAAGAACACGAAATTATAGTGGTTCAGCTTATATCAAGCCTACGTCTACTCTCCCACACTGATAGCCCACTGGTTAGATTTCACTAAGAAACAAAAGAGATTTTATAGCCTTGTGTTTCAACTTCAAAGTGAAGAGTCTCTACTACTCTCTCACGAAGTCTCACTGAGATTTGCTCTCACTCTTTTGAATACAATTATAAGCTCAGCAAATGAAATAGCAAAGAAGTAGGAAGTTTCAGATTTTGGAATTTTTCTTTCACGCACTTATTGAATGACTAGAGATGTCTCCTTTAAATACTCATTCATGCCTTATTGACCGTTGGCACTTTCCAAAAGAATTCTTCCAATCAACCTATTGGACAGAATCAATCAAGGAGATCTCGAGTCATTTGAAGATTGTGATGAAAGCCTGTCAATTCTGTTCGTCCATACAATCAAGATCTTTGGTTTCCATAAGTAGATACTTCTTAAGTTTACTAGCCTTCCAAAAGATTTAAGTATCAAAATTGATTTCAATAAAGATAGTCAATCTTGAAGGTGTTATATCCAACCAAAAAGTCATCCATAAGCCATAAGAACCAAACCCTTGAAGAAATAAAGATAATCTCGTGTCTGGATAAGTCTTCATTCTTTAGCAACGTTCAGTCTGGAATTTATCAGAGTGGGCAAACTTTGACACTAAAGACTAGCAATCATCAGACTTTGACACTAAAGTCTGGCAGTCATCAGACTTTGACATAATAGTTTGGAAAACTTTAGAATAGGCTTTCGATAAGTTTTGTCAACTTCAAAATCTTAAAGGAGTTTTCTCCAACAATCTCTCCATTTTTTATGGTGACAAAACTATTCTGCAAATTTTAGAACTTTTGACCTGCAAAACAACTTTCAAGCAATACATGATATCTTATAAAAAATAAGTTGATTTGTTTCTAGATAACATCGATTCTGCAACGACAGAAAACATGTTAATCTTGAAAATAAGAGACAAGACAAATATCAAGACTTAAACAACCATCCACAACCATCAATAATCATTACTACTCCAAAAGTAAGTTGCCTGCAAAAGTCAAATAACAGAATAATAGAATAACGGAAGTTCAAGAGTTCAAAAATGCACACATTCTCCCCCTTTTTGTCAACTGTAAACAGTGGAGAAATTGAAAATTAAGAAAGATAAAATCAGGTCTATTTTGGGATTCAAACGAGGTGGAAATCCCCCATCGACTGCACTGTCTCCTCCAAATTTCTCACAGTCTCTTTCAGCTTCTCAACGTCTTCACTCTTGGCAGTCTCTTTAACCTGCTGTTATAAGGCTTGAACTTGAAGGTTAAGAATCTGTACCTTCTCATGGAGAGAATCTGAAGTAGACTTCAAAGCAGACTGAAGGTTCTTTATCTCATACTCCATTCCATATTACTGTGCTTTCAACTCCAGAAGAAGCTCTAGCAGCCTTTGGAAGTCTACTGAATGTTCTATCTATGCACTAGCTTGAGTGAATTGGGCTTGTGGAGTGTTGAGATATGAGGGAACATCATATTGTCAAACACCATGATTTGGAGAAGATTCCTCAGGTTAAGGAAAATGGAGGCATAGATATCCTCTGGATCGGTAGGAGATCTACTGATATCATCACTTGAAAAAGGATGAGAAGAAGTACCGGTTTTCTCACCAACTCCCCCTGTCTTTGTGACTACATGTGGAGAAAGAGGTTCTTCTTCTTGTTCTTTCCCTTTTCAATGCTAAGGTGATGTTCTGCTTCGATTCGAACTCCTACTTCTCCACTCCTTGTTTTCTCTGAATCTTCTAACAAGGATATTACAAGTGTTGGTTCAAAGGAGCCATCCTGACCTTCTTCTCCAGCTTCTTTTCCTGCTTCTTTGTCTTCTCTTCCTTCTTCATCTCTTTCCTTTCCTTCAACTGTTTCTTCTCTTCCTTCTTCTTCTTTCTTTATTTCTCCTCTTCTTCCTTCTTCGTTCTATTGCTACTCAAAACTGACAAAACTCTAAAGATTCTTTAAGGCAAAGGTAGAGATAGTGAGATCATCCTCATCCTCTTCATCCTGCAGGATAAGAGATCTTATTTTCTTTGTAGGTTCACGCATGATTTCCTTGCCTTTCCTTTCCTTTGCAGTAGAGTCTTGTTTGGTTTTGCTGGGGGACTTTTCCTTCAAGTGCTTCAAGGCCTTGTTTAGTTCTTTCAACCTCATCTTGGACACCATTTTCAATCCTATAACCATAGGAGCAATGGTTCTAACACAGAGAGAGGCTGGAAATTGAATTTGAAAATGTTTGAACAGTTGAGTGACCAGAGTTGCATAAGAAAGCCATCCCTTATCCTTCACAACATTCCTATACATATGCATCGGGATTGTGTGAGAGGGAGAGAGAACTTTATTCCATTGCTGATAGCAAACATTAGTTTGGCCTCAGACTGGGAAACATTTGTCTTTGAAGTCACTTTTGGTCTGATGCAGTTGATCATGACTTTCTACAGCAAGATGTTTGAGGCAAACAATCTGTTATAAGTGATGCCCCCTTCAGCAAGTCTGTCCTTAGCAAGGAATCTAGTTGCATGTCCAACAAAGACACTTATTGGTTGGAATTCACCCATTTCCACGCCAATAATATCAGCCAACGTGTCCATATCCACCACATAGTCTTTGTCTCTCACAGTGAATTTAAAATGATTTTGATCCAGGAAGGACAAGTTCAAGTAAAAGCAGGCTAACAATTCAAGGTAAGCAACAACATCACAGAGCAAAATCTTTCAAGTTGAAGGAGAGCCAGTTTCTCCCTCAAGTTCATGTTTATCGAGTCTAAAAAGCCAATGTCGACGGAGTGAGGATTCATCACCCCTCTTTTCAACATCCGGTTGAAAACTCATTTGTGATCTTTAGAACGAAACAAACTCATTCCATCACCGGGTATATTAGCAGCAACGCTTGTCACATCCTGATCGTCAGAGCACGTGTCCATCCCTCCACGGTCGATATAAAAGCGACGTCTCAGAACGCATCGCCGACTCATTCATTTTAATACACATGCGGAAACAAATAAACAATCCCCAGACAACAATACAATGGGATAGAAAAGTAGGGCCACAATTTTTAAAACCATAACAACACACTTATATACATATATCAAACTAGGTTTTAGACACAACCATTTGATATATATACAATACAAGTCAACCCCCACACACACACACACACACACACACACACACACACACACACACACACACACAAGGTTTGACAAACCGAGGGTTTCTTCTCAACACTCTTAGTCCTCATCCTCCTCTACTCCTTCCTTCATACTCTAACTGGAGCCTTTAGCCGAGTACACTGGGGAGTCTAGTTCTTCAAGGATAGGGTCCACCAGGTCTGTCACCAAACCACCTAGAGGATCAGCAGTACCCTTACCAAAAGCAACCTCCATCACATACAAAGGTATCTCAGATTCCGGCATTGGGCCCTCTCTTCGTCCATTACGATACTGGCAATACCATACTCTATATTAATGGGGCACCTTTTTGGGTAAACCCGCATCAACCCAGACTATGGTCTTCACTAGTTCGTACTTTAATCCTTCAGGGTGCCCATGAATTGGAATATAGTACTTATATTCTGTGATCTTCCTTGGTTGTCCAAAATGCTTGGGAGGAGTTGCAATCCATGGACCTGAAATGGTTATCCCACAATGGGGTGAGACAATGTCTCAGCAGGTTCTACCTCCTAAGCCCTGACTAAGAAGAAAATACGCCCCAAGGGCTACCTAAACACAAACACGGGGTAGAGGACTTACTTGGGCCTCCACTTCTTCTTGCAAGTCAATTTAAATCAAGTACTGACAAATCATACCATCTAATCAACTCAAATCGAATCACCGATCAATCGACTCAATCGATTACATGTCATTATGACATTTCCCCGGTCGGCTTAATCAATACTATCTAATAAGTCTGATCATGTCAAGATTGCTTACTCTAAGCTGATAATAGATAGTATAGCTCGGGCTAAGCTGATAAATAGTATACTGCTCTCTCTCTCTCTCTCTCTTTCTCTAAGTTGACATATCAAGCCTGTAGGCGGATATAGTATACTAATAATGCTCACTCTAAGCTAAAGTAATATTGCTCACTCTAAGCTGAAATAATATTGCTCGCTCTAAGCTGAAAAGGTATACTGTTCGTGCTAAGCTAACATATCAGAGCCCATAGGTTGATATAGTATACCGGTATATTGCTCTCTATCTAAACTGACATATCAAGCTCGCAGGCTAATATAGTATACCATCCTAATCATATAGCCAATTCATCATTTTTATTATACCCGATAAGCATAGCCATGTGTGGGTACACAGTCGGCCTTAACCAAAGTACAATATTTCACTGTTGAACATCCCACCAGTTTCAGTAATCCCAAAATAGATTTTTGGCGTTATAAACCAACTCCTGGTAATTTTCCAATTAATTACCAAAATTATTGATTTTTGAAATAATTACCCATATTCACAAATCACACTTAATTTGCACAATCTGGTACTCAATGAAATAAACAGAATGCACCACTGCTATCAGCATGAAAGTCCAATCACCGACTATTGCAGTCTAATTTTTGAAAAATAATTAATTAATTAAATAATTACGGAAGTCAATTAATAAATGCCAAAAATACAACTTAGACTCAAAAAAGCCTAATTAAAAGCCAATTTGAGTCCGAAAAATTCCCGAACCTCACTAGATAAATAATAGAGCTTATCTAGTTGCTAATTACACTAATCTAACCACCTAACATGCATCATCGGTAACTGTTCACTAATCCATACTAACTAACCACCTAATCCTAGTTTAACATAAACTAATCAACCCTTAAACATCATTAACTTACTAAGCAATGATTAATTAGTTAAACTCACTTGTTTAATGATCCGGTTGATCAAAATGACAGGGGCACGACAGGGGTCTAAAAACTCCAAAACAGGACCACCTTTTGGGGTCTGGAATGGCCCAAAAATGGGTTGAACAGTGGCAACAAGACCCACTCAAACTGGTTTTGTGCTAGTGGTGATCGGAGTTGCTTCGGTGGCTGGTTAAGGGAGAAATGGTGGTAGTAGCTGGTGGAGGGGCTCCCGGCGGCTCGTCGGGCTTCCCCAGCAATGGGCGGAGGCTGGACGGTGGCATGCAACTTGTGACGGTGGTCCAAGAGCCTCAGGGGATGACAAGCAGCTGAGAAGGAGGTGGCTAAGGCGATGGTGGCTTGCGGTGAGCAAGCAAGCGGCACGGTCGAGAAGTGCTCCGGGCTTCGAATGGTGGTACGGTAGCTTGGGGCTGGCTGCTGGTCCTTCTCTGGCTTCCTGGGAGCTTTGCACAGCAGGAAGGAGGAGGAGAAGTGCTCAATGGAAGTAGGGAGGAGAGGGGGGATAGGTTTGGGTTGGTGAGGTCGGTTTGATCTTCACTTATACCTTCTTGTCCCTTTTGACCGGTCCCTCACCCCCACAGCTGGTGTCTACAGAAGTTTTTCAGGCTAAAATGCCCCTTTTAGAAGACTTGAGGAGGTCCACAAGTTGTGCTCATGGGGGCATACAAATTTGTACAAATTTCCCTCTAAATGGACTCCAATTCTCCCTTGAATCAACTAAATCCGGCCTTTGAAAATTCAACCAACATAATAACAATTAAATTGGCATTTTTCCTTGCCAATTTAACCCACTTGCATCCCAATTTTGCGATAAAAAACGATCCCCTAAATTTTCTAGACAAAAACGCCCCTACCTCGACTTTTTCCTAAAAAATCCCAGTTTGTAGAAAAATCTTCGGAGGCTGAGTCGACGTTCCTAAAATGACTTGTGATAAAACAAAACTTTTAATTTCTGAAGTTGGATTCAAATTCACAATTAATTTCAATCCAGCGTGATTTTAGCATGATCTAAGCGACTCGGTGGTTTTCATAAATTTTTAGTGCAAATGACTCGTGGTCGATTTTTTTCAAGCCACAATGAACCCCTTCGACACATTGGTAACTATTGATGGTCGTGAAAATCCTGAAGTTTCAAATACAGCCATAGGGTACCAAAACGACAGAAAAAATCAATCTAGTGTCGATCGATGAGAATTTTGCAATTTAGTAGAATCACCCACGTTTAACCACATATCTCAATCAAACTGACACATTTCTAATTTCTAATCGATCTTACTGTGCCACAATGACCTTTGTAAATGAACACGGTCGAGTAGTCGATTTTTAGTCGAATTCTCAAGTCTTAATGCATTAAAATTCCTTAATGACTTCCCTAAATCGTCTAATTATCTCATGAGTGATCAACTCTGAGAATAACACTATAGGAACGGCGATGAAATGCCTGATTTATTTAATTGAAAGCAGAACCGAAAATCTAGGATGTTACAACTCTTCCCCTCTTATAAAAATTTCATCCTCGAAATTTAAACCATTATAACACTTTAAATAAAAAGGTGGAGGTATAAACATCTCATCGACTGTTCGCTCTTCAAGGTTGCTCCTTCAATGCCATGGTGCTGCCAGAACACTTTGACCAACGAAATGGTCTTTGAATGCAGAATTTGGTCTTTTCGATCCACAATCTGAACCGGACTTTCAACATACGATACTCAATCGTCCACGTCTAATTCCTCAAAATTAAACACATGGGTCGAGTCAGGTTCATACTTCCTCAACATCAACACGTGAAAGACGTCGTGCACTTGCGTCAATCTTGGCAGTAATGCAAGATGATACGTCGGGCTCCCAATACTCTCTAGAATTTCAAATAAACCTACGTATCTCAGACTTAGTTTTCCTTTCTTGCCAAAGCGTGAAGTTCCCCTCATCGGTGACACCTTTAGAAAGACGTAATCACCAATTTGGAATTGCAATGGTCTCCAACGCTTATCTACGTAGCTTTTCTGGTGGCTTTGAGCGGTTTTAATCTGCTTCTGATAACTGCGACGGCATCCACTAACTACTGGACCAGCTCTGGACCGATGATCTTTCTTTCCCCAACTTCATCCCAACATACTGACATTCTACACATTCTGCCATACAACGCTTCAAAAGGAGCCATCTGGATGCTCTGCTGATAATTGTTGTTGTAGGAAAACTCCACAAGATGAAGTTGTTCCTCCCAGCTTCTTTTGAAATCCAATACATAAGCTCGCAGCATTTCTTCGAGGGTCTAAATTGTCCTCTCAGACTAGCCATTCGTCTAAGGATGATATGCCGTACTGTACTACAGCTTCATACCTAAAGCATTTTGTAAGCTCTTCTAAAAAGCAACTGTGAATCTCAGTCTCGATCTGAAATTATCGTAACCGGCAGTCCATGTAGCCGAACTATCTGGCGCACGTATAGCTCAGTGTGCCTATCCAAGTTAAGATCCTTTCGCACTGCAATAAAGTGAGCCGACTTTGTCAATTTGTTGACTACTACCTAAATAGAATAGTTCCCTTTTTGGTTCCTTGGTAATCCGATCACGAAATCCATTGTGATATGCTCCCACTTCTACTTTGGGATCTCGAGGGGTTGCAGAAGTCCTCCCGTCTTACAATGCTGAGCTTTGACCTGCTGACACGTCAAACACTTTGTGACATGCTTGGCGATGTCCACCTTCATACCAAACCACCAATAGTGTTGTCACAGATTCTGACACATCTTGGTGCTACAAGGATGAATGCTGTAACAGTTACGATGAGCTTCTGATAAAATATCTTCTCTAAGCCTTGCATTGTTAGGTACACACAAACGTCCTCGGAACCTCAAAGTTCCATTATCAAAAATCTAAAAGTCAGCATTTCTTTTCTCGATGTCCTCCTATAGAATTTTCTGTACATCTAGGTCTGTCGGCTGGATTAATTTGATCCTTATCTAAATATCTAGCTCAATTCTAAGGGTAGCCATGAGATGTGAAAGGTGGCTTACCTCAAATTTGAAAACTGAATCTCGAGCTCTCTCGAGCAAGATCTATTCCTTAAGTACCATTTGCGCTACAAAAGACTTCCGACTTAGCGCATCAGCGACCCTGTTCACCTTTCCAGGATGGTACAAGATATCGCAATCATAATCCTTTAAAAATTCCATTTAACGGCATTGTCTCATATTCAACTCTTTTTAAGAGAATAGGTATTTCAAACCCTGATGATTAGTAAAGATTTGGAATATTTCTCCACACAAGTAATGTCTCTAAATCTTCAAAGCAAATATGATTGCCGCGAGTTCCAAGTCATGCGTCGGGTAGTTCTGCTCATGAGGTCTCAACTGGTGGGAGGCATATGCAACAACCCTACCGTGTTGCACCAGCACTCAACTTAGTCCTTTGAATGATGCATCACTATAAACCTTGAATCCTCCTAGACCAAATGGAATCGTCAGCACCGATGTGATAGTCAGCTTTTCCTTAAGCTCATAAAAACTATCCTCACACTTATCGGTCCACATAAATTTTTCCTCTTTCTTCAGGAGTCTGGTCAATGGCGATGCCAAGGATGAAAATCTTTCCACGAACCGTCTATAATACCCAGCCAAACCCAAGAAACTTCTGATCTCTGTCACGATGGTCGGTCTTGGCCAGTTGATGACTGCTTCGATCTTAGACGGGTCTACGGAAATTCCTTCGCCTGAAATCACGTGACCCAAGAAAGCAACACAAGTCAACCAAAACTCGCATTTGCTAAACTTAGCGTACAACTGCTGAATCCTCAGGGTCTAGAGTACCAATCTCAAATGACTCTCATGCTCCTCAGCACTCCTAGAGTACACTAGAATATCATCGATGAACACAATCACGAACTGATCTAAATATTCTTTAAACACCCTGTTCATCAAGTCCATAAAAGCAGCCGGAGCATTCGTCAACCTGAACGGCATTACAGTGAACTCATAATGACCGTACTAAGTACAAAATGCTGACTTCAGTAAATCTTCCTTCTTGATCCTTAACTGATGATATCCCGTCCTCAAGTCGATTTTCGAAAATATCGACACTCCTTATAGCTGATCAAATAAGTCGTCAATCCTCGGGAGTGGACACTTATTCTTGATTGTTACCTGATTAAGTTGTCGATAGTCAATGCACAAGCACAATGAACCATCTTTCTTCTTTACAAAAAGAACTGGTGCTTCCAAGGCTATGTACTAGGACGTATGAATCTCTTATCCAATAGCTCCTACATCTGCACATTCAGTTCCTTCAACTCAGATAATGCCATCCGATAAAGAGCCTTAGAGATTGGCTCTGTCCTGGGTGCTAGCTCAATCACAAACTCTATTTGTGTCTCTGGTGGTAGACTTGGTAATTCCTTCGAAAAGACATATGGAAATTCTTGTACCATAAAGATATCTTCAACTTTCAGCTCCTCGACTGTTGTATCCACAACAGTCGCCAAGTAACCTTGACAACCCTTGCTTAACAAACGAGTTGCCTTACGCGACAAGATCAGGGCAATCGAGGGTCCTCCTCGACTCTCAATAAACTCGAAACTTTCTCCCTTTAAAGGGTCAAACTGAATCGCCTTGCGATAGCAGTCCATCTTAGCTCATTGCTTGGTGAGCTAGTCTATGCCAATAATCAAATCAAATTACATACATGGCTAAGACTAATAAATCTATTTGCCCCTCTCACTCACCAATTGCTAACTTACAACCCGGACACCCCAATGTAGACATCACCTTGTCCTTTAATGGTGTAGAAATGCTAACCACCGACTCCAGCAACTTAGGAGTTAATCATATTAGCTTGACATATTGCTCAGTAATAAACGAATGAGTTGCACCAAGGTCGAATAAAGCATAAGCGGCATGGTTGCTTAGTGAAATCATACTCGTAATCACGCCTGGCGCGTCCTCAACCTGACCTCTCGTGATGGCGTACACCGTTCCCTGAGCTGGGGGTCTCATCAATCCACCTTACGGTGCATTCTGCGGCGCTAATCCTTTGATCTGACCTATCGGTGGTGGCGGCGGTAACTACTGCTTGGGGTGTCAGGAACCGAACCGAACCGAACTGAACCGAAAATTTTGATTTTTTCGATTCAGTTAGATTTTCGGTTCGGTTCTCATTAAAAACCAATATTTTTTTTATTGGTTCGATTTTTATCGATTAACCGAACCAAACTGAACCACAAACTGATAAAATCCACAAATCGTTTTTATCTCTCCCGACTCATGTCTCCTCTTCTCCTCTTGTGTCTCATCTTGGTCAACAATGGCAACTGCAACTGCGACGACGACGGTGATGACGACGGCGACTACAATGGCGACGACGGCAAGGATAGCGACTATGACGGCAACCGATTGAGGGATTCTTGGCAGCCGATCATGATTTGCTTCGGAGCCCAGTTACAACCGATTACTCCTTCCACTTCTGCGTGCTGTGCGTTTCGGTTGATTATCGAAGCAAAACCTGGTATCGTCCTTGCATCACAAACCCTTAATGCCCATTTGGTCGGCATCGAAATGCGGATGTATTGTTGTGCAATTTTGCGAGAAAGTTTTCTTTTTTCTTTCTTTCCCTCTCTCTTTCCAATGATTGCCAATGATTGATTAGGGTTGGCTTGGCTTTTTGGTTCTTAATTGTCTCCCCGGGGGGTGTGATCTCGGAGGTGAGGCTGTCCTAGAAATGGGTTTACTCTTTTTTAGCTCGTGCATGATGAGGAAGTGAGCTTGCCCAAGTTTGTCTCGTGTGTAAATCATGGAATTTTTTTTGTGGGAGGAATGCTTTAGACTAAGTATAGTCTAGCCAATATGTGGTTACGAACATTATGGTTGGGGGTTCATCAGGCAATATTTTGCGGCTGCTTGAATGAGTTCTGAATTTCCAAGGATCTGGTGAGGGCTTAGACTCTTGACTGAGAATTTGAACTAGTCAAGGACTACCGAGTATTGCAGAGTCCAGCAATTTAGTCTATGTTAAGTAGTTCGTGTGCTTGTGCTTCTTTTAATGATTGAATGGGATAACAGCTTACACGAAGTTGTTGGTGGGTGGAACATCGGGTTAGTTATGACCATTCTAATTCTTGTTTTCTGGATGACAGTGGTCGCTAATCAGGACATGCACCAGCTCTGACTTTCTTTGCAATTTTTGGATGACAAAGTGAATTTATATTTATATATATATATATATATATATATATATTTTGGAAATGATGATAGATGCATTTTTAATGGAAACGGGAAACTCTTGGAAGATTTGGTTATAGTAGCACAAGAAAGTGTCTTTGTCAATTTTGACAGCGAATTTGACTTGGAGAACATAGTTGCAGCTGCAAGAATAGTAGGCAAGAAGGTTAATGTCCTACTTTGTATTAATCTAGACGTGGATCCTCAGGTAGTTTTGGTTCTTCCACTCATAAGACCTTTACATTTCATACCTTACATACTATTCTCTGTCAAGCTCATTTTTTTTTACAGTATTTGTTGTGTGCATTTCATATGAATTATGGCTGGTGTGTCACTGGTTCCTTCCTTCTCTTAAAAAATTCTCAGACTAATTCTATGGGTTTTTTTTTTTTTTTTTTTAATTCAGGTCCATCCATATGTTCCCACGGGAAACAAGAACTCTAAGTTTGGAATTAGGAATGAGAAGTTGTAGCGGTTTCTTGATGCTGTAAAATCACATCCAAATGAGCTGAAGCTTGTGGGTGCCCACTGCCATCTTGGTTCCACAATTACCAAGGTATGGTCTTAATCTTGTTTTGAACCACATTAAAGATTACAGCAGTCAAAGCTATTATTGTCTAACTATTGGTTTACCTTTGACTGGTTGTACCTAACCGAGTATGAGGATCATATGAATCTCTCTGTACTTCATGTGTTTTGCCCATCTATCTGTCAATTCTAATTTACCCAGCAATTGGCACACTTGTGATATTGAGAAAGTCCTTTTTCTCGTACTTCTCAGGTTGACATATTCAGAGATGTTGCAGTTCTCATGGCAAATTATATCGACCTGATTTGTGAGCAAGGAATTGAGGTTAATTATTTGAATATTGAACAATAGAATTGTCTCTTAGAGAATCATTAAGAGAGATTATGTTAAGCAATTGTTTAAATTGGATATCATTATTTGGCCAACGCTTAAAAAAGGGAATGAAGTATATGATCTAAATTGCAAAATCCTCTAAGCTTGAAGTGCAATAACATATTGAATTTACATTATTTTGAGTTGAACAGAAAAAAAATAAAAAAAATAAAAAAACCGAAAACCAAAAGCTGAAAACCGAAAAACCGAATGGAACCGAATTGAAATTTCGGTTCGGAAGATTTTTCTAACGGTTCGGTTCAGTTCCATTTTTCAAAAAAATCGAACCGAACCCAACCGTTGACACCCCTAACCACGACTATCCTCTTAGCCTTATAGGACAATCTCTGGCCATGTGACCCTATTGGCCACATTCAAAACAGGCGCCCGTCCTTCGAGGGCACTAGTTTACACCATGTCATCTTCCACAAGGGCAACACACAATGCTCTGGCTTGGTCTTGCCTTGCCAACTCCACCCTTTATATTGGGCGGGACATGGAATCTACCTCTAGTCATGGGCTTCTTCCCATGTCGGATTCCTTCTCTGTGTGAACTAAACCTCGATCCAAACAACGCGATTTGCTCGTTCAAACTTCTTTCTAACATCTGTGCTTGGTTATAAACCACGCGATATTTCCTTCAAATCCAAAGGTATCAATGGTTGCTTTAGCTCCAACCGAAGGCCATTCTTGAACCTTCAAGCTTTTTCCTCTAGATCCTCGATTAGTCTCGGAGCGTATTTAGATAGCTCCGCAAACTTGACCTTGTATTGGTCAACGGTCATTGTCCCTTAGCGGAGACGCTGAAATTCTTCCATCTTTTGCTCTCGGGCGCTTCCCAAAAAATACTTATCGTTGAAAGCTCTAAGGAAGGTGTCCCACACCAAGACCACACCTTTAGGAAACACTATGTCTCTGCCGGCTCTCCACTAGGTGTTCGCATTACCCTACAGCCGGTATAGTGCATGGACAACCTTCTCGGCCTTAGTGCACATTAGAAGTGCAAAGGCCTTTCCAGGTCTTGAATCCAAAAATACGCGGCCTTGAGGTCTCCAGGACCCGTGAACCTCAGCGGGTTCAACTTCAAAAACTGCTCTACCAACTTGTGGATCGGCCTTTCTCTTTGTACCATTGCATTCTCAAGTTGAACTTCAGCGGGTGCAACAATAGGTGCAGTGGCGAGTGTGGCCTCAACGGCAACAATAGCAGCAGCTGTAGCAACAACGGCTTAGTTCTAGGCCTGTTGACCTATCAAATCTCTAATGGCCTCAAGCGCTTGCATGATCCCTTCAATTCTGGGATCACCAGGGGCTACTACCCTAGCACCAATTAGAGCTAATGCCACTCCACTCGCATTGGCTTCAGCCTACACTCTACCTAGGCCTCCTCAGGTATCAATCCTCATCAGCGTCCTACCCTGAGATGCAGGCCTGATAGTCCTCTTACTAGGAGTCCTTTGCTCCTGATCGCTCATCTTGCAAGCTTTCTACAAAAACCTGCCTTCCAATTCCACATCGAATTAGAAGTTGAGTGATAAGAACAACAATTCTACTAATCAGCTATCATAGACATGCACCAAGATAATTTAAAGGCCTTTCCTACTAACTATCTCATAACCCATCGCACCTTATCACTCTAATCTCTAACATGAGCTTTGATACCACTAAACAGGGATGTCATGTCCCGATCCTCATAGCACGTGCCCATCCCTCTGCGGTCATTATAAAAACGATGTCCTCGAACGCATCGCCGACCCATTCATTTTAATACGCATGTGGAAACAAATAAACAATCCCCAGACAACAATACAATGGGATAGAAAAGTAGGGCCGCAATTTTTAAAACCATAACAACACACTTATATACATATATCAAACTAGGTTTTAAACACAACCATTCAATATATATACAATACAAGCCAACCCATATATATATAGACACACATAAGGTTGACAAACAGGAGGGTTTTTCTCAACACTCCAACTGAAGCCTTCAGCCGAGTACACCGGGGAGTCTGGTTCCTCAAGGACAGGGTCCACCAAGTCTGTCGCCGAAACACCTAGAGGATCAACAGTACCCTTACCAAAAGCAACCTCCATCACATACAGAGGTATCTCAAATTCCGGCACTGGGCCCTCTTTCTGTCCATTACAATACTGGTGAAATATAGTACTTCTATTCTATGATCTTCCTTGGTTGTCCAAAATGCTCGGGAGGAGCTACCATCTATGGACCTGAAATGGTTATCCCACAACGGGGTGAGACAATGTCTCAGCAAATTCTACCCCCTAAACCCTGACTAGGAAGAAAATATGCCCCAAGGGCTACCTAAACACAAACATGAGGTAGAGGACTTACCTAGGCCCCCACTTCTTCCTGCAAGTCAGTTTAAATCAAGTACTAACAAATCAAACCATGCAATCAACTCAGATCGAATCAAAGATCGATCGAATTACTGACCAATCAACTCAATCGATTACATGTCTTCACAACTTTTCCCCGGTCGGCTCAATCAATACTATCTAATAAGTCCGATCATATCAGGACTTCTCACTCTAAGCTGATAATAAATAGTACAGCTCGCACTAAGCTGATAAATAGTATACTGCTCTCTCTAAGCTGACATATTAAGCCCGTAGGCAGATATAGTATTCAATTAATAAATGCCAAAAATACAACTTAAGCCCGAAAAAGCCTAATTAAAAGCCGATTTGAGTCCGAAAAATTCCTGAACCTCACTAGATAAATAATAGAGCTTACCTAGTTGATAATTACACTAATCTAACCACCTAACATGCATCATTGGCTAACTAATTCACTAATATGTACTAACTAACACCTAATCCTAGCTTAACCTAAACTAATCAACATTTAAACGTTATTAACTTACTAAGCAAGGATTAGTTAGTTAAACTCACTTGTTTAATGATCCAATTGGATCAACATGATGGGAGCGCGATGGGGGTCAGAAAACTCCAAAGTCGGACCACCTTTTAGGGTTTGGAACGACCCAAAAACGGGCTGAACAACAGCTGCAAGACCCACTCAGACCGGTTCTGTGCTAGTGGTGATCAGAGCTGCTTTGATGGCTAGTTGAGGGAGAAACGGTGGCAGTAACTAGCGGAGGGGCTCCTAGCGGCTCGATGGGCTTCCTTGGCAATAAGCGAAGGCTAGACGGCGGCGTGCAGCTTGCGACGGTGGTCTAGGAGCCTCGAGGGACAACAAGCAGCTAAGAAGGAGGTGGCTAGGTCGACGGTGGCTCGCAGTGAGCGAGCGAGCGAGCGAGCCGCACAGTCGAGGCGCGCGACGGCGAACGGCAATGGCTCCATGTACAAATTACCCTCTAAATGGACTCCAATCCTCCCTTGAATCAACTCAATCCGGCCTTTGAAAATTCAACCAACATAACAACAATCAAATTGGCATTTTTCCTCACCAGTTGAACCTACTTGCATCCCAATTTTGCGATAAAAAAGATCCCCTAAATTTTCTAGACAAAAATGCCCCTACCTTGACTTTTTCCTAAAAAATCTCGGTTTGCAGAAAAATCTTCGGAGGCTGAGTCAACATTCCTAAAATGACTTGTGACAGGACATAACTTTCAATTTCTAAAATTAGATTCAAATTCGCAGTTAATTTCGATCCGACGCGATTTTAGCGTGACCTAGGCGACCCGGTACTTTTCAGAATTTTTTAGTGCAATTCACCTGTGGTCGATTTTCTTCGAGCCACAATGAACCCCTTCGACACATTGGCAACTCTCGGTGATCGTGAAAATCTCGAGGTTTCAAATACGGGCACAGGGTACCAGAACGACCGAAAAATTAGTCTAGTGCTGATCAACAATAATTTTGCAATTTAGTGGAATCACCCATGTTTAACAACATATCTCAGTCGAACTGACCTATTTCTGATTTCTAATCGATCTTACTGTGCCGCAATGACCTCTGTAAATGAACACGGTTGAGTAGTCGATTCTTGGTCGAATTCTCAAGTCTTATTGCATTAAAATTCCTTAATGCCCTCAATCATCTAGTTATCTCATGAGTGATCAGCTCTGAGAATAACACTATAGGTGCGGCGATGAAATGCCTAATTTATTTAATTGAAAGAAGAACTGAAAATCTAGGATGTCACATATGTAGCACCGACACGGACACGCGACACGCGACACGACATGACACGACACGCCAACACGTTATATATTAAATATATTTTTATATAAAAATACATAAATAAATAATAAAAATGGCCTAGAATTAATTTACACGAAAAATATTAAATAATATCATTCATTATTTTAATTTGTTACAATAATACATAAAAATTAGAGGAAAAAAACATTGTTTAAAGAAAAAAGTTGAAATGATATTTTTAAATTTATTTATTTATTATATATAGCATTTTTTTATTACTTCTTTCATAGTAAAAGACTTTAAAAAAAAAACTAAAACAATTCTAAAAAACAAAACTGAAAAAAAAAATGACCCTGTGCATGTATATTTATAGCAATTTTATTACTTCTTTTATTACTTCCTTTGTATATATTTATATTTTGACCCCTCAAGTATTAGAAATTTTTAAAATTGACCCCATGCGTGTCGGAATTCTGGACTCATGTGTCGAAGCGTGTCGGACAGAGTTGACCACGTGTTGGATTTTTCAACACTTGTTGACCGCGTGATGAAGTGTGTCGGACACGTGTCGGAGTGTCGGACACGACACGAAGGCTTTCGGAGAGTGTCCGTGCTACATAGGATATCACAACGCCCATTTTCGGCTAAAAATTTGAGAACATCTTCTCACCATCGTCTTTGCACTCAGGCTGACTAACAGCATTGAATCTAGGATCAACTGGAAAGTTAAGAAAAGCCTCATTAGCAACTCCTTTCTTGGCAATTCATAACCTTTCCATCGCTCTCAAGAACATAGTCTCGTTCTTATATCCTCTTTCCTTTAGAAATTCATTGATAAAAGCCATAGCTGTACCACCCTACTTCAAATGAGTGTAAAGCTTATAAAGAACTTGGGGTTTCAAAGTTCTGAGGGCTTCTGCTCCTTCCTCGACTTCCTCTTCCACTGATTGTCGCGAAGGATTCTGAGTAGCACTCTGTGGAGAATGTTGTGGAGAATCTCCTTCCTCGGTCATATCAAAATGTGTAGGACCTTCAGACATATTATGTGGTCCCTTGCTTGCTATCTGAGACGACTTTCTTTGAGAAAACATCTTCGCAATATTGGAGGATTTCACGAACACATTCGAGTGAAAAAGATGAAAACTTGCAGAACAAACTTGAGAGTAAAAATTTCTAGACAAGAATCTGGTTCTAGGGTTTTGAAGCGATGTGCTCAAAAAGAAAAACTCAATGGTTTTAAGAGGAGTTTAAACGGGGTATACGGGATGTTAGAGAGGTGTCTTTTCGGATCATTTTTCGAAAAGGAAAAAATAATTTCTAAAATTATCACAAAATAATAATTTCTAAAAATAAAACAGGCAAGTAGCGATACCGATAAACATACCTTTTTTATTCCAAAAACAATTAAAAATACCTGGATTCGAGATATTCACATATTGAGGTAAAGTCTGGAAGTTCTAAGTCTGGCCAACTCCAAACTTTAATGAATAGGAGAAATAATATTTACCTTGCTGCGAATAGATTCAAATAGGCTTTTCTCCAAAGGCTTTGTGAAGATATCTGCTAGCTGATTCTTTGAATCAATGAACTAAATGAAAATTTCCCCATTTTGGACATGATCTTTTATAAAGTGATGTCAAATTTTAATGTGCTTCGCCCTTGAATGAAGAATAGGATTCTTGGTGAGATTAATAGTGTTGGTGTTGTCGCATTTGATCTCGGTGCACGATTCTTCTATTCCAAAATCTCTTATCTATTGTCTTATCCACAAAATTTGAGAACAACAACTCCCAAGAGCCACATACTCTGCTTCTGCTGTTGATAGAGTTACAATACTCTACTTCCTCGAGAACCAAGATACGAGCATATTTCCCAATAGTTGACAAGTACCAGAAATACTCTTTTTTTTTTATCGATTCTACAACCTGCTAAGTCTGCATCTAAATATCCAAGAAGAGTAAAGTCTCCTTCTTTAGGATACCACAAATCTAGCTTTGTAGAGGTCGCGATATACTTGATGCGTTTTGCAGCATTTAAATGAGATTCTCTAGGATCGGATTGAAATCTAGCACAAATGCAAACACTAAACAAAATGTCAGGTCTAGATGCAATAAGATAGAGGAGAGAACCGATTATACTTCTCTAAAGTTTCTGGTCTACTTTCTTTCCTCCTTCATCTTTGTCCAGCTTCAAAGAACTTGACATTGGTGTCTCTATTTTCTTATAATTCTCCAATCCAAACTTCTTGATGAGATCTTTTGCATACTTCTCTTGGTGAATAAAAATGCCTTTTTTTTTATTGTTTGACTTGCAATCACAGAAAGAAAGATAATTCACACATCATGCTCATCTCAAATTCATCTTGCATAGATTTAGAAAAATTCTTACAGAGATTTTCATTAGGCGAACCAAAGGTAATATCATCAACATAGATTTGTACCAATAAAAAGTCTTTTCCTTCTTTCTTTATGAACAATATGGTATCTACCTTTCCCTTTTCAAAACCATTTTGGGTAAAGAATTTACTTAACTTTTCATACCAGGCTTGAGGTGCTTGCTTAAGTCCATACAAAGCCTTTTTCAGTCTATAGACTAAGTCTAGCTTCCTTGGATCTTCAAATCCTATAGGTTGTTCCACATAGACTTCTTCTTGAATGAAGCCATTGAGAAATGCACTTTTGATATCCATCTGGGGATAAGTACACTAATGGTGCCATAAGTTGTGTACGGTGCTCACTTTGGTGCCAAAAGTTTCCGTCGGATCACTTAAGTGCAAAATCGGAGGAAAAATGATCACTTTGGTGCCACCGACGATACATTCTGGCCAAAATGATTACGTGACTTTTATATTTAAAAAAAATCGAGAAGCCTTTTAAACGACGTTGTTTTCCATCTTCCTTAAGAAAATGACATTGTTTTGCCATCCTACGTGGATAACCTCACAAAAATGACGCCGTTTTTTTTTATTTTATTTGGAGATTGAAATTAGGGTTTTTTTGTCTGCCATTGCTTGTTCGCCATCGCTCGGCCACTGTCCTTCGGCCACCGTCACTTGGCCGCCGTCCCTCGACCACCGTTGCTCAGCCGCCATCCCTTGACCTCCATCGTAATTGCTTGCCACAACAAGATAAAAGAAAAACAAAAACAAAAACAAAAACAAAAACAAAAACAAAAACAAAAACAGAAAATCTGGAGAGAGAGGGAGGTGTTGACGATGAGGGTGAAGGAGGATGGCGGGGCCACGGCTGCCGCCTTCATAGAGCTGGCTTTGCTGACAACCTCCGTGGCATTCCAGATCTTCACGGCTACCATTGGCCAGATCGCTCGTGCTTCTAGAGATTCTTCGAGCTCGCATTTCCTCTACACCCAACGATATTCCTTGGGAAAAGGCGGTGGTGGGGCTGAGAGTTGGGCATTTGAAAGGTTGATAAGGTGATTGAAAATGGGGGAAAACTACTGGGGGAGGACGGAGGCGAATGCGTGGTTTCTTTTCTAGAAAATTACTAGTGTTGCTAGTTCTGCGCTACTGGTGTTGCTAGTTCAGCGCTATTGGTGTTGTTGGATCTGTTCAAGGAAGAAGATGACATAAAACGACGTCGTTTGGGGATTTAGGGTTTTGAATTTAGGGGAAAGACACAAAACGGCATCATTTTGGTGTTAGGATGCTAAAACGACATCGTTTGAAGGCCTAAGTGATCCAATGGAAACTCCGGCGAGCCACATCAACATAAGAAATTAATAAAAAAAAGGCCACGTCAGATTTCCGGCCGATCAGATCGGCATTGGCACCAAAGTGAGTGTTTTTCAAATTTTTTGGCACTTAAATGATCCGACGGAAACTTTTGGCACCAAAGTGAGCGTCGTACACAACTTATGGCACCATTAGTGTACTTATCCCATCCATCTGGAATAGCCTGAAATTTTTATAACAAGTAATAATCTAATTGCTTCTAACCTTGCTACTGGTGCATAGGTCTCATCATAATCTATTCCTTCTTGTTATGTATATCATTTGGCTACAAATCTTGCTTTGTTCTTGACGACTTTTCATTTCTCATCTATCTTGTTCCTGAAAACCCATTTTGTCAAGATTATAGAATTACCTTTAGATTTAGGAATCAGTTCCCAAACATCATTGATACTGAATTATTTGAGCTCCTCTTGCATAACTTCTATCCAGCTTTCATCAGACAAGGCTTCATCTACACTTTTAGGTTCAATTTCAGAAACAGGGGCTAGAGCACTAGACTTTTCTCACCTTTTGGATATGGTGCGAACTCCCTTATCAATGTTGCCAATGATGAGTTCTGTGGGATGACTTAACTTGTGCTTCTAGTTGCTAGTTGGTTTGAAAGTTTGCTGATCATTTGCTTCGATTGAGTCTTTTAGATCTACTTGTTGATGATCTCCAGAAGTCTGAAACTCTTCAAACGAAGTAGACTTTGTTAAGTCTGGAACGGGTTCAAACTCTTCAAGTTGAGTCTAGTCTAGCTGATTCTGCACATAATCTTGAAACTTGACGTTCATAGACTCTTCTACAGATTAAGTCTTCTTGTTAAAGACTCCGTATGCTTTGCTTAAGATTGAGCAGTCAAGGAAAATTCCTTCATCTAACTTTTCTTCAAACTTCCCGGTTCGATCATTTGCATTTTTCAAAACAAAACATTTACAACCAAAAACATAGAAGTAAGAGACAATTGGCTTCTTTCCTTTATAAATTTGATAGGAAGTCTTCTCTAGGATAGGCCTCAAGAACATTCTGTTGATGATGTAGCAAGCTATGGAAACTACTTCAGCTCAAAATCAAGAGGAAATTTTGCTCTCAATTAGGAGAGTTTTGGCCACCTTCTATAAGGATCTGTTTTTCCTTTCCACGACTCAATTTTGTTCTGAAGTGTATGGAGAAGAGAAAACATGCTAGACACCAAATTCAACACAGAATTTCGCGAAGTCTTGATTCTCAAACTCACCTCCATGGTCTGTTCGTATGCTTGAAATGGCATATCCTTTTTTCATTCTGAACCTTCTTGGCAAACTTTAAGAAGTGAGATAAGGCTTCAGACTTATTTGTCAGAAAGTAAACCCAAAAGTAAACCCAAGTAAAACGAGAGTAATCATCCATGATTACTAGGCAATATCTCTTTCCACTAATACTTTGAGTTCTGGTTGGTCCAAAGAGCTCCATATACAAAAGCTACAAAGCTCGACTGGTAGAAACTTGATTTATAGACTTGAAGGTACTTTTAACCTATTTTCTTAAAACACATAGAGTGCAGAGATCAACATTTTGATAAGCCAAGTTGGGAAGACCATGAATAAGCTTCTTAGAATAAATCTTGGCAATCTGCTTCATGTTGACATAACCAAGCTTTTGATGCCAAAGACTTGCTTCATCTTGAATAGATAAAAGCCACTGAGAAATTTCTGGGTTTACATCCAGAAGATAAATATTCCCATGCCTATGCCTAGTGAAAGATTGAGAGAAGTCTTGACTCGTTCCAGAACAAATACCTTCTTGAAAGTTTATTTTAAATCCAGTATCACAAAGCTGACTTATGCTGAGTAGATTGTGTTGGAGAAAACTCCTTAAGGTTTTGAAGTTGACAAAACTTATCCAAAGTCTACCCTAAAGAATTTCAAGACTTTTATGTCAAAGTCTGAAGACTATTAGACTCTTATGTCAAAGTCTGAAGACCTCTAGACTTTAGTGTAACCACTTAATAAAATAACCGAACGTTTTTCTCTTAATAAAAAGGGCTTAATAAAAAGGGAAAGAGCTTTTCCTTGTGTGGATCCTATTTCAATGGGAACTTGATGAGTCGATCCGCCTACACGTCTTGCTTTTACTACTATATCGGGAGTTACTCCACATATTGCTTGACGTAAAACGGATAGTGGATTTGTTTCTGTCTTTTGTTGAATCTTTTTCATGGCTCGATAGATAATTTGATAAGCCAATGATTTTTTTTTCCAGACTGAACGTCACTGAAGAATGAAGACTTATCCAGATACGAGATTACTTTATTTCCTTAGGAGTTCGATTCATATGTCTTATGGAAGGCTTTCTAGATGGATACGATACTTGCGTGATTAGGTATCTTTCTTAAAATCAATTTCGATATCCCAATTATTTGAAATGTGAGTAAACTTGGAAAGTATCTTCTTATGGAAACCAAATATCATGATTGTATGGGTGAATAGGATAAACGGGCTTTCATCACAATTACCAAACAGCTCAAGATTTCCCTTGATTGATTCTGTCCAATGGGTTGATTGGAAGAATTCCTTCAGATTGTGGTCGAGAAGGCATGAAGGAGTATTTAAAGGAGACATCTCTAGTCATTCTGGGTGTGCGTGAAAGAAAAATTCCAAAGTCTAAAGCTTACCATTTCGTTGCTATTTCATTCACCGAGCTCAAATTGTACTCAAAAGAGAAAAAGAATTTTAGTGAGACTTCGTGAGAGAGTAGTAGAGACTCTTCACTTTGAAGTTGAGATCACAAGGCTGTAAAATCTCTTTTGGTTCTTAGTGAATTTCAACCAGTAGGCTATCAGCGTGGGAGAGTTGCCGTAGGCTTGGTCTAAGCCGAACCACTATAATTATTGTGTTCTTATTTAACTACTAGAAATCTAAACTCACTCTAAGTCCATAGCTTTTCAAACTCTATCTCAAAAGAAAAATATTTTCACTATGTTTGGAGAAAATTTCCTATAACACCTATTCAACCCCTCTAGGTGTTGTTACTAGCCCTTTCAATTGGTATCAGAGCTTGTGTACTTATTTTGTAAAAGTGTTTATTACTTCTAAAGTTAAAGATCTATGGCTAGTATTTTGGCTCCAAGTTTGGTTGAAGGCCAAAGCAATACCAGACCTCCTTACTTTAATGGGAAGGAATACAATATAACGTATGGAAAAATAAAATGAAGTCATTTCTGAGATCCAAAGATCCCTTGGAGTGGGATGTAGTAAAAAAAGGGATCAACCCCAAAGCTACATCAACTTCAGAAAGAGGAAAAGAAGTTGTAAATGCTGGAGAAACAACACAAGCAGAAATAACCAAGAGACAAGCTCTTGATGCTAAAGCTATCTACTCCTTATATTGTGCCTTATCTCCCACTGAGTATAACCGAATTTCTTCCTATGAAACAGCAAAAGAAGTTTGGGATAGATTGCATGTCACCTACGAAGGAACTGATCGAGTTAAGGAAACAAAGATCAACATCCTACTCAGATAGTATGAAGCTTTCAGAATGAAGCCTAGAGAATCCATCACTGATATATTCAGCCGCTTCACTGAAATCATGAATGGATTGGCATATCAAGGACAGCCAATCTCAGGACCAATGAAGGTCAATAAATTATTGCGTGGACTCTCCAAAGACTAGAATCACATGAAGACTTCAATTAGAGAAACCTAGAGGATCATGCCTCTTTTAGTAGACGAACTAGTAGGCACACTTCAATCATATGAAGTGGAACAAATCAATGAGGAAGAAGATCCACAAGGTAAGAAGTCAATTGCTTTAAAGTCTAACGATGATTCTAATGATGCAGATTCTGAAGATGATATAGATGATAAGGAGCTAGCACTAATGATTAAGAAGTTCAGAAAGTTGAATAAAAAAAGAAGAAGATTCAACTGAAAAAGTAAAGCACGCAAAAATTCCAGAAAATACCAACTAAGGACAATGAAACTAGCAAAGATGTGATATGCTTCGAATGCAAGAAAAATTGGGCATATCAGACCCAACTGTCCTCTGTTGAAAAAAAAAAGAAAGGAAGAACTGAGAAATTCAAACAGGCTCTCAAAGCATAAACTTGGAGTGATACCGAGTGCGAGGAAAGCGATGAAGAATATGCCAACATCTGTCTAATGGCCAATTCAGACTCAGACTCAAATTTTGAAACGGATTTTGATTCAGACTCAGACATAGATGTTGAGGTCACTATCAAAAAGAAGATTAAATGGTACTTGAATAATTACTGTTTGAGGCACATGACAGGAGACTCAAGTTGTTTCTTAAAGTTTGTTGATATGAATGGTGGAAAATTTTCTTTTGGCGGAAACAACAAATGAAGAATTGTTGGATATGGAACCATGAAGATTGGAAGCTTGACTATCAACAATGTTTCCTTGGTGGAAGGCCTGAATTACAACCTTCTCAGCATAAGTCAACCTTCTCACCATGAAGATTGGAAGGCATCTGCTCATGAACGAGTAAAGACTTATCCCAATCTTTCACTGGACAAAGGCATGAGAATATTTACCTTCTGGATGTAAATCTAGAAAGTTCTCGGTGTCTTATATCTATTGAAGACGAAGCAAATCTTTGACATAGAAAGCTTAGCCATGTCAACATGAAGCAGATTGTCAAGATTTCTTCCAAGAAGCTTGTTCGTGGACTTCCCAACTTGTCTTTTCAAAAGTCTGAATTATGCACTCCATGTGTTTTAGGAAAACAGGTCAGAAGTTCCTTTAGACCAGTAAATGAAGTCTCTACCAATCAAGCTTTACAGTTTCTACATATGGACCTCTTTGGACCAACCAGAACTCAAAGTATTAGTGAAAAGAGATATTGTTTAGTAATCATGGATGATTAATCTCGTTTTACTTGGGTTTACTTTCTGGTAAATAAGTCTAAAGCCTTCTCTCACTTCTCAAAGTATGCAAAGAAAGTTCAGAATAAAAAGGTTATGTTATCTTAAGTGTTCAAACTGACCATGGAGGTGAGTTTGAGAATCAAGACTCCGCTAAGTTCTGTGAGGAATCTAGTTTCCAGTACGTTTTTTCTTCTCCTTATACTCCAGAACAAAATGGAGTAGTAGAAAGAAAGAACAGATCCTTGTAGGAGATGGCCAAAACCCTCTTAATTGAGAGTGAAATTCCCTCTCAATTTTGGGCTAAAGTAGTTTCCACATCATCAACAGAGTGTTCTTGAGGCCTATTTTAGATAAAACTTCTTATGAAGTGTATAAAGGAAAGAAGCCAATTGTCTCTTACTTTCATGTGTTTAGTTGTAAATGTTTTGTCCTAAAAATTGCAAATGATCGAAATGGGAAGTTTGAAGAAAAATCAAACGAAGGATTTTTCCTTGGCTACTCAACTTCAAGTAAAGCATATAGAGTCTTTAACAAGAAGACTCAATCTGTAGAAGAGTCTATGAACGTCAAGTTTCAAGACTTTGTGCAAAATCAAGAAGATTAGGCTCAACATGAAGAGTCCGAACCTGTTCTAGACTTAACAAAGTCTGCTTCTCATGAAGAAGTTCAGACTTCAGAAGATCAGCAACAAGTAGAACGAGAAGATTCTATCGAAGAAGATGATCAACAAACTTCCAAACCAGCCAATAATTGGAAGCACAAGTCAAGAGCTCATCATTGGCAACTTTGATGAAAGAATTCGTACCAAATCCAAAAAGCAAGAAGAGTCTAGTGCTCTAGCATTTGTTTCTAAGATTGAACCTAAAAGTATAGATGAAGCCCTATCCGATGAAAGCTAGAATGAAGCTATGTAAGAGGAGCTTAGACAATTTAGCATCAACGATGTTTGGGAACTGATTCCTAAACCTAAAGGTAAATCTATAATTGGGACAAAATGGATTTCAAGAACAAGATGAACGAGAAAGGAAAAGTTGTCGGAAACAAAGTAAGACTCGTGGCCAAATGATATACACAAGAAGAAGGGATAGACTATGGCGAGACCTATGTACCAATAGTGAGGTTAGAACCAATTAGATTATTACTTGTTTTTGCTTGCTACAAAAATTTCAGGTTATTCCAAATGAACATCAAGAGTGCTTTCCTCAACGGATTCATTCCAAAAGAAGTCTATGTGGAACAACCACCAAGATTTGAAGATCCAAGGAAGCCAGACTCAACCTACAGATTGAAAAAGGCCCTATATAGACTTAAGTAGGCACCTTGAGCCTGGAATGAAAGGTTAAGTAAATTCCTAACTCAAAATGGTTTTGAGAAAGGAAAGGTAGATACTACTCTATTCATAAAGAAAGAAGGAAAAGACTTTTTACTAGTACAAATTTCTGTCGATAATATTATCTTTGGTTCGCCTAATGAAAATTTCTGCAAGAAGTTTTCTAGATCTATGTAGGATGAATTCGAGATGAGCATGATAGGTGAATTATCTTTCTTTCTGGGTTTGCAGGTCAAACAATCAAAGAAAGGCATTTTCATTCATCAAGAGAAGTATGCAAAAGATCTCATTAAGAAGTTTGGATTGGGAAATTGCAAAAAAGCAAAGACTCCAATGTCAAGTTCTTCGAAGCTAGACAAAGATGAAGGAGGAAAAAAGTAGACCAAAAGCTTTACAGAAACATGATCGGTTCTCTTCTTTATCTTACGACATCTAGACCTAACTTGCTATTTAATGTTTTCATGTGTGCTATATTCCAATATGATCCCAAAGAATCGCATTTAAGTGATGTAAAACGCATCATCAAGTATATTGCGACTTCTCCAAAGCTGGGTCTATGGATCCAAAAGAATGAGACTTTACTCTTCTTAGATATTTAGACGCAAATTTAGCAGATTGTAGAGTTGATAGAAAGAGTACCTCTAGCACGTGTCAACTACTAGGAAATATGTTAGTATCTTGGTTCTCGAGGAAGCAAAGTATGTAGCGCTTGGGAGTTGTTGTTCTCAAATCTTGTGGATAAGATAATAGCTAAGAGACTTTGGAATGGAAGAATCTTGCACTAAGATCAAATGCGACAACACCAGTGCTATCAATCTCACCAAGAATCCAATCCTTCACTCAAGGGCGAAGCATATTGAAATCCGACATCATTTCATAAGAGATCATGTTCAAAGTGTAGAGATTATGATTCAATTCATTAACTCAAGAAATATATTGGCAGACATATTTACAAAGCCATTGGAGAAAAATATATTTGAGTCTATTCGCACTAGACTAAATGTTATATTTTCTATTGGTTAAAGTCTAAAGATGGTTAGACTCGGAATGTCCAATAATTACTTATGTAAGTGAATGTTTCTTCAATGCATGTAATTTAATTTTAATATGAAAATTTCGAATAGGTACATTGATATTTGAATCATTACTTGCTTATTTCATTTAAGAAATTATCTTTCTCGATTTTTTTTAAATTTTTGGCAATTTTCTTATTTTTGAAAAAGTAAGTTTTCTTTTTCGTACGACGGTTCGTCTACCCTGTTTTACTCTCTTTAAATACCATCGAGTCATTCTTCTTCTTTTACGATTTCTCAAACCCTAGAATACATATTTTCTACTCCCTCTTTTCTACTCTCAAATTTACTCTACAAAGTTTTCATCTTTTTCACCTAATCATGTTTGAGAAATCCTCCTCGACTGTGAAGATGTCTTTCCAAAGGAAGTCATCTCGGATCTCTAGCAGGGGACCATGGAATATGCCAGAGGGTCCCATTCACTTTGACTCGACCGAGGAAGAAGATTCTCCGCAACAACAACATTCTCCACAACGTGCCACTCAAAATCCTCTGCGCCAACCAGTGGAAGAGGAAATCGAGGAAGACGTCGAACCTATAAGAACATTAAAACCTCAGTTTCTTTTTAAGCTTTACAATTAGTTGAAGCAAGGTGGTACTGCAGTGACCTTTATTGATGAGCTTCTGTGAGAAAAATGATACAAAAATGAGACTCTGTTCTTGCGATCGATGGAAAGATTAAGCATAGCTCCTGAAGGAACGGTAGATCAGACTTTTGCTAACTTTCCAACTGATCATCATTTTAGCTCCTTTAATCAGCCCGAGGTTAAGGACGATGATGAGAGAATGTACGTGAATTTTCAACCTAGAATGGGCGTCATTGCAAATGTGCGTGGTGAAGGAATGAGTTTGTGTCGTTCTAAGGACCATAGGAAGACTTATTCGAATTTGCTAAAACGAGGGGTGATGAACCCTCGATCTGTGGACTTTGATTTCCTAGACTCGATAAAGGCGAATCTAAAGGAGAAGCTGAATCTCCTTCAACTTGAAAAATTCTGCTCAGAGACTTCGGTTGCTTATCTTGAACTCACTGTGTATTTCTATTCGAACCTGTCTTTTCTTGATGCGAACAAATTTCGTTTTTCAGTGAGGGAGAAAGATTTTGTGGTGGATGTAGACACTCTATCTGATGTTATTGGTGTGGAAAGAGGTAGCTTCCAACCAATCAATGTGTATGTTGGTCATGCAACAAGTTTTCTTGTTAAAGACAGACTTTCTAAAGGCAGCATTACTTACTCTAGAATGTCTACCTCAAACATCTTGCTGCATAAAGTCGTGATCAACTGCATCCGACCAAAGTCAACCTCAAAGACAGCCATCTCTCGTTCTGAAGCTAAACTGATGTTTGCCATCAATAATGGAATGAAGCTCTCGCTGCCACACATAATCCTGATGCACATGTACAGGACTGTTGTGAAAGATAAGGGACAACTCCCTTACTCATCACTGGTCAACCAATTGTTCAAACACTTCAACATTATGTTTCCAGCATCTCTCTATGTTTGGACCATTGCTCATATGGTGATAGGAGTGAAGATGGTGTCAAAGATGAGACCGAAAGAACTGAATAAGGCCTTGGAGCGATTGAAGGAGAAGTCCCCTAGAAAAACAAAACAAGACTCTGCTGTAAAGAAGAGAAAAGATAAGGAGCCAATGAATGAACCTATCAAAAAAAGAAGATCTCTAATCCTGCAGGATGAAGAGGATGAAGATGATCTTACTCTTTTTGCATTTGCCTTGAAAAACCTATAGAGTTTTGTAAGTTTTGAGCAACGTCAAGACAGAGAAGGAAGAGAGACAGGACAAGAAGAGGAAGCAAAAGCAAGAAGGGAAGAGAGAAAAGAAGTAGAGGAAAGAGCAAAGGAAATAAGAGAAGAAGAGGAAGAAGGAAGAATTGAATGAGAAGATGAGGGTCAGGATGACTCTTTTGAGGCAACTTTTGCAATATCCTTGTCCAAAGATTCAAAGAAGATGAGGAGCGGAGAAGTAGGAGCCCGAGATAAAATAGAGCATCACTTCGGGACTGACCAAGAGAAAGAACAAGAAGAAGAACCTGGTACTTCTTCACCTGAAATTGCGAAGACAGGGGGAGTTAGTGAAACTAGTACTTCCTCTCATGCTTACTTCCTCTCATCCTTTTGGAAGTGATGGTGTAAGTAGATCTCCTGCTGATCCTAAGGGTGTTTATGCCTCACATTTTCTTGAACCCGAGGTATCTTCATCAAGCAATGGGATTCGACCAGCTGAAGTTCCCTCAGCACTCAACCCTCCTCAAGCTAAATCAAATCTAGCTAGTGCTCAAAACCAAACTACAACAGACTTTGAAAGACTGCTAGAACTCCTTTTGCAGATGAAAGCACAGCAGTATGGAATGGAGGTTGAGATACAAAAGCTTCATGTTGCACTGAAGTCCAATTCAGACTCTCTGCATGAAAAGATACAGATTTTGAATCTTCAAGTCCAAGTTTTGGGACAAGATGTGAAAGAGAATGCTAAGGTTGCAGAGCTTGAGAAGCTGAAAGCAATAGTAAAGGAGCTGGAGCAGACTGTACAGTCAATGGGGGATTTCTAGCTCGTGAGGATTCCTAAGCAGACCTAATTTCATCCCACTCTTACTTATCTTTTATCTTTGACATTTCTCACCTTTTTTTCTATTGACAAAAAGGGGGAGAACCCGTGCAGATTATTTCTTTTTTATCTTTTTTACTTAACTTTTATTTTTGCACTTTTTGTCTTTTGCACTTTTGCAGCAACTCACTCTAGTAGTAATGATCATGGATGGATGATTGTCTTGGTGTTTGTTTTATTATTTCAAAACTAACATTTTTTCTATGGTTGCAGAATCGATGTTATCCAAGTCATAATTAACTTATTTTTATAAGATATTATGTATTGCCTAAGAGTTGTTTTGCAAGTCAAAAATTCTTAAATCTGCAAGGAAGTTTTGTCACCATCAAAAAGGGGGAGATTGTTGGAAAAAACTCCTTAAGCTATTGAAGTTGACAAAACTTATCCAAAGTCTACTCTGAAGAATTTCAAGACTTCTGTGTCAAAGTCTAAAGACTGTTAGACTCTTGTGTCAAAGTCTAAAGACCTCTAGACTTTAGTGTTAAAGTCTACCCACCTGACAGATTATAGACTGAACGTCGCTGAAGAATGAAGACTTATCCAAATGCGAGATTATCTTTATTTCCTCAGGAGTTCGATTTGTATGTCTTATGGAAGGCTTTCTAAATGGATACGATACTTGCGTGATTAGGTATCTTTCTTAAAATCAATTTAGAAATCCCAATTGTTTGAAATGCAAGTAAACTTGGAAAGTATCTTCTTATCGAAACCAAATATCATGATTGTATGGGTAAACATGATTGACGGGCTTTCATCACATTTACCAAATGGCTCGAGATTTCCCTTGATTGATTTTCTCCAACGGGTTGATTGGAAGAATTCTTTCAGATAGTGCCAACGATCGAGAAGGCATGAAGGAGTATTTAAAGGAGACATCTTTAGTCATTCTGGGTGTGCGTGAAAGAAAAATTCCAAAGTCTAAAGCTTACCATTTCGTTGCTATTTCATTCACCGAGCTCAAATTGTACTCAAAAGAGAAAAAGAATTTTAGTGAGACTTCGTGAGAGAGTAGTAGAGACTCTTCACTTTGAAGTTGAGATCACAAGGCTGTAAAATCTCTTTTGGTTCTTAGTGAATTTCAACCAGTAGGCTATCAGCGTGGGAGAGTTGCCGTAGGCTTGGTCTAAGCCGAACCACTATAATTATTGTATTCTTATTCTCTTTCCCTAAACTCTTTTACTTGTTCATAGTTTATTTAACTGCTAGAAATCTAAACTCGCTCTAAGTCCATAGCTTTTCAAACTATGTCTCAAAAGAAAAATATTTTCACTATGTTTGGAGAAAATTTCCTATTACACCTATTCACCCCCCTTTAGGTGTTCTTACTATCCCTTTCAGATTGTAGTTCAAACCTTCCACCAAGGAAATATTGTTGATAGTCATGCTTCCAATCTTCACAATTCCAGATCCAACAATTCTTCATTTGTTATTTCCACCAAAAGAAACTTTTCCACCATTCATGTGAACAAACTTTATGAAGCAACTAGAGTCTTCTGTCATATGCCTCGAAGAGCCACTATCCAAATACCATTTGATCTTTCTTTTGATAGTGACTTGTAATTAAAAGAAAAACTCAAGCTTTCTTTAGTACCCAGATTTTCTTGGGTCCAGGAGAGTTAGTATTAAAGACAGTCTTTGCCCAGTTCTTCTTAACAAGTCTCCAAACTTTGGGACATTCCTTCTCGAAATGTTCTGAGTTATTACAATTTGAACACTTGAGAGCACTTCGACCAACAGGTTTTACAAAAACCTTTTGAAAGTGATTTTTGTAAAATCCCCTTGTAGGTCTTTGTTTGATTCTTTCTTTAACCTGGGGAAAATCAATTAAAAAAATAGTTTCTGAAGTCATACCCAATCCAAATTTGTTAAAATAAGGTCTTTGTACTGAAAGAATTTTCTCCAACTTTTCAGATCCTTTTGAAAATCTTTTTGTGATATTTGAAATATTTTCTTTCAAAAAGACATTTTCCTTCGAAAGAGAATTAGAATTTACTTTTAAATCAACAAAGCTTTTGTCTAGACTTTCAAACTTTTCTTTCCAAGAAGTTTCATGTCGCCTAAGTTTAGAATTCTCTTTTTTTAGTTTAGAAATCCTTTTAAGAGATGTTTTGAGACTGAGATGGAATTCATCTATATACTTTGAGACTTTAATAGGAATTTTTAAATTACTAACCTCAACTTCTTTGTCTGAGTCTGAATCAAAATCTATTTCAAAATCTGAGTCTGATTCTAAATTGGCCATCAGACATATGTTAGCATATTTTTCATCACTTTCCTCACACTCGGTGTCACTCCAAGTTTCTACTCTAAGAGTCCTTTTGTATTTCTCAATTCTTCCTTTCTTTTTCTTCAACAGAAGACAATTTGGTCTGATATACCCATTTTTCTTGCACTCGAAGCATATTACTTCCTTGTTGTTTTCTTTGTCCTCAGTTGGTCTCTTCTGGAAATTTTGTGTGTTGTTTTTCTTCCAGATGAATCTTCTTTCCTTTCTATTCAACTTCCTGAACTTCTCAATCATAAGTGCTACATCTTCATCGTCCATGTCATCTTCTGAATCTGTATCATCAGAATCATCGTTAGATTTTAAAGCAATTGACTTCTTACCTCTAGGATCTTCTTCCTCATTGATCTACTCTACTTCATATGATTGAAGTGTGCCTACTAGTTCATCTACTGAAAGAGGCATGATCCTCTAGGTTTCTCTAATTGACGACTTCACGTGATTATAGTCTTTGGAGAGTGCACGCATCAATTTATCGACCTTCATTGGTCCATAAATTGGCTGACCTTGACATGCCAATCCATTTACGATTTCAGTAAAGCGACTGAACATATTAGTGATGGATTCTCCAAGTTTCATTCTGAAGGCTTCATACTGTCCGAGTAGAATATTGTTTTTTGTTTCCTTTACTTGATCAGTTCCTTTGTAGGTAACATGCAATACGTCCCAAACTTCTTTTGCTGTTTCACAAGAAGAAATTCGGTTATACTCAATGGGAGATAAAGCACAGTATAAAGAGTAGATAGTTTTAGCATCAAGAGCTTGTCTCTTGATTATTTCTACTTGTGTTGTTTCGTCAGCATCTACAACTTCTTTTCCTCTTTATGAGGTTGATGTATCTTTGGGATTGATCCATTTTTCTACCACATCCCACTTCAGGAGATCTCTCGATATCAAAAATGCCTTCATATTATTTTTCCACACATTGTACTCATTCCCATCAAAGTAGGGAGGTCTGGTCTTGCTTTGGCCTTCAACCAAACCTGAAGCCAAAATACTAGCCATAAATATTTAGCTTAGAAGTAAAAACACTTCAATAAAATAAGCACACGAGCTTTGATACCAATTGAAAGGGCTAATAACAACACCTAGAGGGGGTGAATATGTATGAAGAGAAATTTTTGCAAAGTTCAGTAGAAGTATTATACTTTTGAAATTCACAGACTTGAGCAAGTTCAAACTTTGGCAGTTAAATAAAGTTACGAGTAAACAAAAGAGTTTAAGGAATATAATAAGAACACAGAAATTATAGTGGATCAACTTATATCAAGCCTACATCCACTCTCCCACGCTAACAGCTCACTAGCTGGATTTCACTAAGAAACAAAAAAGATTTTACAACCTTGTGTTTCAACTTCAAAGTGAAGAGTCTCTACTATTCTCTCACGACATCTCACTAAGATTCTCTCTCACTCTTTTGAATACAATTATAAGCTCAGCAAATGAAATAGCAAAGAATTAGGAAGCTTCAGACTTTGGAAATTTTTTTTCACGCACTTATCGAATGACTAGAGATGTCTCCTTTAAATACTCCTTCATGCCTTCTCAACCGTTAGCACTTTCCAAAGGAATTCTTTCAATCAACCTGTTAGACAGAATCAATTAAGGAGATCTCGAGCCATTTGAAGATTATGATTAAAGCCGATCAATCATGTTCGCCCATACAATTAAGATATTTGGTTTCCATAAGTAGATACTTCCCAAGTTTACTAGCCTTCCAAAAGATTTGAGTATCAAAATTGATTTTAATAAAGATAATCAATCTTGAAGGTGTTATATCCAACTAGAAAGCCATCCATAAGCCATAAGAAACGAACCCTTGAAGAAATAAAGATAATCCCACGTTTGGATAAGTCTTCATTCTTCAACAACGTTCAGTTTGGAATTTATCGGAATGGACAGACTTTGACACTAAAGTCCGGCAGTCATTAGACTTTGATACTAAAGTCTGGCAGTCATCAAACTTTGACATAATAGTCTGGAAAATTTCATAATAGACTTTGGAAAAAGTTTTGTCAACTTCAAAACCTTAAAGGAGTTTTCTCTAACACCATCAACAGTGATGGCAGTTAAGATCCCATCAACCTATGCAGACAATCTTTGACCAGGTAGTCATGCCGGCGACACCCATAACAAATTCTTGTCTTAGGAAAACACGAGGCTGATCCATGTCGCCTCCCACAGAAACGACATACTCCATTCTGGTTCGGTGTTGACTTGTCTATCTCACTCTTCCTGTTGGGTGGAATAGAATACTTTTCTTCGGTCATAAGCTCCTTCCTAAATCGGTTTCCATCTCTACTGGATTTGAACCTCGACTCGGATGCAACGGCTCGCTCCCAGATCACATCTCCATGCTAGACCTCAGTAGGTGCAGCAATAACAACGATTAGGCATTGGCCGCGGCAATGACAACGGCAACAATGGCAGCTTAATCTTGAGCTTCCTAACCCCTCGAGTTCCCAAGGAACACTAGCACCTGGATAATCCCATCGAACCTAGGATCGCTCGATGTTGCTACACTTTCAGTACTGGCCTGCCACGGTACTCTTACAGTTGCGTTGGCCTGAGCCTGCGCTCTACCTCGACTACCTTCGGGTACCGACCCTTATCGACGTTAGACCTCGAGTCACAGAGGCAACTGCCCTCTTACTAGGAGTCCTCAGCTCCTGATTACTCATGCTACGGGATCTTTACGGAAACCAGTTTTCTAATTCCAATACTAGATTAGAATTTTAGTGACCCACACAAACAAGCTACCGAACAGCTATCAATCACATGCACCAATATGAAACAAAGGCCATTCCTACTAACTATCCCATAACTTATCGCACCTTATCACTCCAACTATTGACCAGCTCTAATACCACTCCGAGTGGGGATGTCACACCCCAATCCTCCGAGCACGTGCCCATCTCTCGGTGGTCGATTAAATTGTGACATCCCAGGACGCGTCGCCAACCCATTCATTATAATGCACATGTGGAAGCAATTAATTAATCCCCAAACAACACAAAGATGGGATAGAAAAGTAGGACAACAATTTTTTAAAACCAAATCACACATTTATACATGTCAAACCTAGTCATATACAATACTAGTCGATATATATACAAGGTCTACAAAAAGGTAGAGGGCTACAGGTCCTCTAAACATCGATCCCCCAACAGAAGAATCCGGGGTCTTAGGCTTCGGGGACTTTGAGTCTACAACTAAACCACCAGGAGGGTCTATCGTGCCTTTTCCAAAAGCAACCTCCAGCACTGGCATAAGGACCTCAAATTTCGGTAGGGGGCCTTCTCTTTGTCCATTTCGCTCACGACGATACCACGATCTGTATTGATTGGGTACTATCCAGGATAGACCCTCATCAATCCAGACAACGGATCTCATGAGTTCATATTCCCATCCCCTTGGGTCCCCATGAAGCGAAATATAATAGACCTGTTTGGTGACATTCTTCAACCGTCCAAAACGCTTAGGAAGTACAACCATCTAAGGACCTAAAAATGTTAGCCCACGACGAGGTGAGACAACGTCTCAGCAAGTCCACCCCCTAAACCTCGACTAGGAAGGAAATACGCCCCAAGGGCTACTAAAGCACAAGCACGAGTTAGAAGACTTACCTTTGCCTCAGATCCTTCCTGCAAGTCAGTATAATTTATATATTCAACAAATCAAGTCATCCAATCAAATCAAGTCATCGATCAATCGATCAAGTTGATTCCATATCATCAAGACCATCTCTCGATCAATTCACTCAATACTATCTCTCAAGTTTGATCACATCAAGAACAGCTCACCCTAAGCTAAAGATAGATAGTATAGTTCGCCTAAAACTAATAATTAATATAACTCACCAGAAGCTGATAATAGAGTATGCTACTCACCATAAGCTAATATATCAAGACCTGCAGGCTAATATAGTATACTCATAATGCTCACTAGAAGCTGCTAAGATATGCTACTCACCCTAAGCTGACATATCAAAGCCCGTAGGCTGACATAGCGTACCAGCATACTGCTCACCATAAACTGACATATCAAGCCCGTAGGCTGATATAGTATACCATCTTGATCATTCGACAATTTCACCACTTTTATCATTCCCGATAAAAATAATCATGTGTGGGTACACGGTCGACCTTAGCCAAAATACCACATTTTCCTCTGTTTTTTTTTTTCAAAATCCCACTAATTCCAATAATCCACAAACACTTTTTTGGCATTGTAAACCGATGCCCGTTATTTTCTAATTAAATACCAAAATTATTAAATTTTGGGATAAATACCCCCAAAACTCCAATTCACACTCAATTTGCACAAACTAACACTCAATTAAATAAACCAATCATACAATTGCAATCAGCATGAAATTCTGGTCACTGGCTATCCCAGTCTAATTTCCAGAAAATAATAAATAATTAAAATAATTACCAAAGTTAATTAATAAATACCAATAAATACAATTTAGGCTGAAAAAGCCTAAATAAATACCGAAATGGGCCTAGAAAATTTCTGAACTTATCTAAATAAATACTATGGCTTATCTACTTGCTAATTACACTATTCTAACCACCTAACATGCATAAACAAGTAATTAAGTCACTAATCCATTCTAACTAACCACCTAATCTAAACTTAACTTAAATTAATTAACCCTTAAGCATAATTAACTCTCTAAGCAGAGTTTAGTAAGTAAACTTGTTGGAGAAATCTTTCCAGAATATTTTGAAGCTGACAAAACGTTTCTATCAGTCTAGTCTGGATATTCGCAGACCTTCAGTTTAAAGTCTGAAGACTTTCTGATCACCAGACTCAGCACTCAAGACTCAAGACTTAAGACTCAAGACTATTCTCATTGACAGTCTTTCTGATCCAGTGACGAAGGAAATCCAGAGCCGAAGTATATGGTTGAGGATTTAATCCTATCCTCTGGAGAAGATCTCTTGGTTGGATAAATATAACGGATTCTTTTATTCGTATCTAGATAACCAAGATCCTGATTGTATGGGCGAACAGGATTGATGGGCTATCGTCAGGTTCCTTTAATAGCTCGAATGATCTTCTTAATTGATTCCGTCCAATGAGTAGATTGGAGGAATTCCTTTGGTAAGTGCCAACGGGTATGATGCCATAAAGGAGTATAAAAAGGAAGACGTTCTAGTTGTTTGAGTACGTGATCGATAGAGAAATTCCAGAGTCTGAAGCACCTTGATTATTAGTCGATACATTTTGAGCGAAATTGTATACACAGAGAGTGTCTATACTTGGTGATACCTTGAGCGAGTGTGGTAGATCATCTACACCGAGAAATCAAGGAAGATCAACGCTGTAACATCTCTTTGTTCATAGTGGAATCTAGCCAATTGGCTGTCAGTGCAGAAGAGTGGACGTAGGCTTGAATCAAGCCGAACTACTATAAACCGCGTGTTCAATTCTCTTTTTCCTTTACTCAGTCTTACGTTGATTATTATTTGTCGCAAATCCTTCAACTATCTAAGTATTGAGCAATTATAAAGAAAAATCATTTATATACCTATTCACCCCCTCTAGGTACTCGTACTAGCTATATCAATTGGTATTAGAGCTCGTGTTCTTACTTTATTTGAAGTGTTTTACTTCAGAGTAAAAGATCCATGGCTAGTATGCTAGCACCAGGGCTGGTGGAAGGGCAAAGCAATACCAGACCACCCTACTTTGATGGAAAGGATTACAACATCTGGAAAAACAAGATGAAAGCTTTCCTACGATCAAAGGATCCTCTAGAATAGGACGTTGTAGAAAAAGGAATTACTCCTACAGCTGCATCAGTTTCTAAAAGAGGGAAAGAAATTGTTGAGACCAGCGGAATGACTCAGGAAGAGATAAACAAGAGACAAGCACTCGATGCGAAAGCAATTTACTCTTTATATTGTGCTTTGTCAGCAACTGAATATAACAAAATATCTTCTTGTGTTACAGCAAAAGAAGTATGGGACAGATTACATATCACCTATGAAGGAACAGATCGAGTGAAGGAGACCAGAATTAACATTCTCCTCGGTCAATATGAAGCCTTCAAAATGAAACCAGGAGAATCTATAACTGACATGTTTAGTCGTTTTACAGATATTGTCAATGGTCTTGAGAACCAAGGACAAAAAATTTCTGATCCCATGAAGGTAAACAAGCTACTGCGTGGACTCTCCAAGGATTGAAATCATATAAAGACTTCAATGAGAGAGACGTAAAGAATTATGCCACTATCTGTCGACGAGTTGATTGGAACTCTTCAGTCTTATAAAGTGGAACGAATTAATGAAGACGAAGATCCAAGAGGTAAGAAATCCATTGCATTAAAATCAAATGATGATTCTGATGATACAGATTCAGGAGATGATCTAGACGATGAGGAGCTTGCTCTCATGATAAGAAGATTCAGAAAACTGAATAGAAAAGGAAGAAGGTTCAACTCAAAGAAACAAAATTTCCAAAGACTGTAAACCAAGTCTATTGATGATGAGGAACCAAACAAAGATGTAGTTTGCTTCGAATGCAAGAAAAAGGGACACATCAGACCCAACTGTCCTCTTCTAAAGAAGAAAAGAGGAAAAGCTGAAAAGTTTCGAAAAGCTCTCAAAGCCGAAACCTGGAGTGATACAGAGTGTGAAGAAAGTGATAATGAATATGCCAACATATGTCTGATGGCACATTCAGACTTAGACTCAGATTCTGGATCAGACTCAGATAGTGAATTTGAGGTAAGTGATTTTAAAATTCCTGTCAAAGTCTCTAAATACATTGATGAACTGTGTTTTAGTCTTAAGACTTCTCTCAAAAGAATTTCCGAACTTAAAAAGGAAAACTCAGCTCTAAAACAAAAGGAAAACATTTTAGAAGAAAGAGTTAAAAGTTTAGACTTGAATGTTTCTACTCTTAAAGAAAAAGAATATAATCTTTTGAAAGAAAATGCTTTTTTAAAAAATGACTTATTAAATATTTCAAAGAAATTTTCGATAGGATCCGAAAAACTTGAAAAAGTTCTTTCAGTTCAAAGACCTTATTTCAATAAGTCTGGTCTAGGTATGACAGCGAAACAATTCCCTTGATTGATTTTCCTAAAGTAAAAGAAAGAATTAAGAAAAGACCTTCGAGAGAGGCTTACAAAAATCATTTCAAGAAAGTTTTTGTAAAGTCTCGTAGGTCGAAATGCTCTCAAGTGTTCAAAGTGTTGATCGGGATCACTTTGAAAAAGAGTGTCCTATGGTTTGGAAACCTGTTAAGAAAGTATGGCCTAATAATGTTTATCCTACTAACACCAAAGGACCCAAGAAAATTTGGGTACCAAAGAAAGCTTGAGACTCTATTTTAAATGCAAGTCTCCGTCAAGAAAAAGGTAAAGTGGTATCTTGACAACGGATGTTCAAGACACATGACAGGAGACTCAAATTGCTTCATAAAGCTTGTTCAAGTAAATGGTGGAAATGTTTCATTTGGAGGAAACGGCAAAGGAAGCATTGTGGGATTTGGAACTGTGAAAATTGGAAATCTCACAATAAGCAATGTTTCTCTAGTGGAAGGACTCAACTATAACCTTCTCAAAGCATTAGCCAATTGTATGATACTGGTTTCAAGATCTCCTTTCAAGAAGGAATATGCTGGAATCATTAAGTAAAGACTCTACTCAATCTTTCATGGGTCGAAGACATGGAAATATCTACCTCTTAGACATGAAACTAAATGAATCACAATGCCTAATCTCAATTCAAGATGAAGCAAGCTTATGGCACGTAAAGCTTGGTCATGTCAACATGAAGCAATTAGCCAAAATCTCATCAAAGCAGCTTGTTCGAGGTTTACCCAAATTACCATACCAAAAGTCCGATCCATGCACACCATGTATTCTGGGAAAGCAGGTGAGAAATTCATTTAAGCCAATAAATCATGTCTCTACTAATCATGTACTACAGTTGCTGCATATGGATCTCTTCGGACCAACCAGAACCCAGAGTATTGGAGGTAAGAAATATTACCTAGTAATTGTGGACGATTACTCCCGCTTTACTTGGGTATATTTCCTTGCAAGTAAGTCAGAAACCTTCTCATATTTTGAAAAATTTGCTAAAAAGGTTCAAAATGAAAAATGATGTGTTATCTCAAGAATAAGAACAGATCATGGAGGTGAATTTGAAAATCAAGATTTTACAAAATTGTGTGATGAATCTGGATTTAAGCATGTGTTCTCCTCTCCATATACTCCTTAGCAAAATGGAGTTGTGGAAAGAAAGAATAGATCTCTTCAAGAAATGGCTAGAACTCTTTTAATTGAAAGTGAAATTTCTTCACAATTTTGGGCTGAAGCTGTTTCAACAGCATGCTATATCATCAATAGAGTCTTCCTAAGACCTATTCTAGAGAAAACCCCTTATGAGTTATTCAAAGGTAAGAAGCACATTGTTTCATACTTTCATGTGCTCGGTTGCAAATGCTTTATATTGAAAAATGCAAAAGATCGAGTTGGTAAGTTTGAAGAAAGATCAGATGAAGGCATCTTCCTTGGATATTCTACATCAAGCAAAGCCTATAGAGTCTATAACAAAAAGAGTCAGTCTGTGGAGGAGTCAATGAATGTCAAATTTCAAGACTCTACGCAAGATGAATCCAGTCAGACTCAGTATGAAGAGTCGAACCGCTCCGAGACCTTCCAAAGCTTACAACTCAAGAAGTATCTCGACTACGGAAGACAAAGCATCAAGATGTTCATGAAGATTCAAATAAAGAAAGAGATCATCATCCAGATAAATCAACCAGTAACTGGAAGCATAAGTCCAGTCATCCCAAAGATCTCATTATCGGCGAAATTAATGAAGGAATTCGCACCAAATCCAAAAGACGTGAAGAGTCTAGTGCTGTGGCTTTCATTTCTAAAATTGAACCAAAAAGCATAGAAGAAGCTTTATCTGATGAAAGTTGGATCGAAGCTATGCAAGAAGAGCTCAGACAGTTCAACATTAATGATATCTGGGAATTGACATCTAAACCAAAAGGTAAAACTGTTATTGGAGCCAAATGGATGTTCAGAAACAAGATGAATGAAAAAGGAAAAGTCGTACGAAACAAAGCAAGACTCGTGGCCAAAGGATATACGCAAGAAGAAGGAATAGACTATGATGAGACTTATGCTCCTGTAGCAAGGTTAGAAGCTATTCGACTATTACTTGCGTTTGCTTGTTATAAAAATTTCAGGTTATTCCAAATGGACGTCAAAAGTGCGTTCCTAAATGGATTTATCCATGAGGAAGTTTATGTGGAACAACCACCTGGGTTTGAAGACCCAAAGAAGCCAGACTCAGTCTTCAGACTGAAAAAGGCCTTGTATGGTTTAAAGCAAGCACCTCGAGCTTGGTACGACAGACTAAGTAAGTTCTTATTACAGAATGGTTTTGTCAAAGGTAAAGTAGATACTACTTTATTTATCAAAAAGGAAAACAAAAGCTTTTTACTTGTTCAAATATATGTGGATGATATTATTTTTGAATCCTCTAATGAAAGTCTATGCAAGAAATTTTCTAAGTCTATGCAGGATGAGTTTGAAATGAGTATGATGGGAGAATTAACATTCTTTCTTGGTCTTCAAGTAAAGCAATTGAAGGAAGGAACTTTTATTTATCAAGAAAAATATGCTAATGATCTTGTCAAAAGATTTGGAATGGAAAATTGCAAAAAGACTGATATACCAATGTCAAGTTCTTTGAAGATAGACAAAGATGAAGAAGGGAAGAAAGTTGATCAAAAGCTGTATAGGAGCATCATTGGTTCACTTCTTTATCTTACTGCTTCTAGACCTGACATTTTGTTGAGTATTTGCATTTGTGCTAGGTTTCAATCAGATCCTAGAGAATCCCATCTCAGTGCTGCAAAACGTATTATTAAATACGTTGCTTCATCTTCAAGCATCGGTCTTTGGTATCCTAAGAAGGGAGACTTTAATCTTCTCGGGGATATTCAGCGCAGATACGGCCGATTCTGCGAGTCGATAGAAAGAGTACTTCAGGAACTTGTCAGTTGCTTGGAAGCAGGACAGTGTCTTGGTTTTCAAGGAAACAAAGCACTGTGGCTCTCTCAACAACAGAAGCAGAGTATGTAACTCTTGGAAGCTGCTATTCGCAAATTCTATGGTTAAAACAACAGCTACAAGATTTTGGGATTGAAGACTCATGCACAGAAATCAGATGTGACAACACCAGCGCAATCAATCTCACTAAAAATCCAATCCTTCATTCAAGAGCAAAGCATATAGAGATTCGACATCACTTCATTAGAGATCATATTCAAAATGGAGAAATCTCAATTCAATTTGTTGATTCGAAAAGTCAACTAGCGGATATATTCACAAAGCCTTTGGAGAAAAATCAATTCGATTTTATCTGTTCCAGACTCAACATTTTGAAGCTCGAGAAAGTTCAAGTCTAGAGACTCTCCAACCCTCAGACTCTAAACCGTCAGACTCAGACATTCATGGCTATAGACTGTAAGTTGATATTATATCTAAACTCGAAAAGGTACGATCTTTCGTTCAGTTAATTTATAATTTCCGTGAAAAACGGAATCTTGTCTTTTCAAAATGATTAATTTTGGCAGTTAATGATTTTAAAAAGAGGTGTTTGTACACTTTCCTTGTGCCGATTGAACTTTCCTTTCCAAAACTGAGTTATATATACAGTTTTCTTTTTCGCCCAATCTTCAAAACCCTAAAAGACATTCTCCTCCCAATCCGGTTTCTACTTCGTGTTCATCTTCGAAAAAGTTGTCATCTTTTCTTGGGAAAGCAAGTAAAGGAATCTTTCAACGACAAGGAAGGATGTCTTCTTCGAGGAAGTCTTCAAGAATCGTGAACAGGGGACCACAAAGAATGAATGAGGGACCTACCCATTTCGATCTCACCGAAGAGGAAGAATTATCGAGTCAGCAATAGAGCCCGATTCACTCTCCACCACGTCACTCAACGCCATCTACCCCACAAGGTGCGGGTCAACAACCAGAGGAAGAAATAATCGTGGACGCATACCCTGTAAGAGTCCAAAAACCCTCTTTTATTTACAAACTCTACTGTGCGTTGAAAAGTACTAGGACTCCGTTGAACTACGTGGATGATTTTCTTAAAAGATATGAATTATGGGAATGAGTATATCTTTCTGAAACGAATGGAGGATTTGGGAATTGCTCCCAAAGGAAAGGCTAAGGAAGCACTTGCGAACATTCCAAGTGACCCTCGTATGTCGGGACCGAATCCGACTGACGGGAACGATGATGATAAAATGTTCAGTGATTTTCAACCTAGAATGGGTGTTGCTGCAAGGGTGAAGGGAAAAAGAATGGAGCTGTTTAAATCAAAGGAGCAAGAGAATTTGTTCTTCAGACTGCTGAAACGAGGGGTGATAAACCCTAGGAGTGTTGATTTTGATTTCTTGGATGCCATTAATTTGAACTTAAGGGAGAAGTTCAATCTGCTTCAACTGGAACGTTTTTGCACTGATACCACAGATGGATATGCGCAATTAACAGCATACTTCTATTCAAATCTTAGCTTCTTAGATGCGAATAGAATATCATTCAGTGTTAGAGACCAAGACCATGTGGTGGACGTGGACATGTTGGTGGACATAATTGGAGTTGAACGAGGACGCTATCAACCAATCAAAGTCTCAATTGCTCGTGCCTCATTGGAGCTTGTCAAAGACAGAGATACAGAGGGAAAAATCATCTATTCAAGGATGCGCGCCATCAATATAGTGCTTCACAAAATTGTGATCAATTGCATCAGGCCCAAGTCTACATCAAAGACTGATGTGTCCAATTCCGAGGCAAAATTGATGTATGCGATTAACTCAGGGATGAAGTTCTCTCTTCCTCACATCATTCTTTTTCACATGTACAGAGCAATGTCGAAGGACAAGGGTCAATTGCCTTACCCAGGTCTGGTGACCAAGATCTTCAGACACATGAATATTAAACCGCCACATACGCTTTGTGTTCGACCGTGCGATAAAATGGTGGTAGGTTTGAAGATGTTGACGAAGATGCGTCTGAAAGAACTTTCCAAGGCAATGGAGAAATTCAGAGTGAAGACTCCAGTACCGTCTGCTTCAAAGAGAAAAAGGAAGGAGGCCATTGGTGCCCCATCCAAAAAGAAGAGAACTCTCATCTTGGAGGATGAAGATGAGGAGGAAGATCTCACAATCTCTGCCTTGATAAGGACCAGACGTTCTGTACCTCAATCGACATAACTCCAGAAGAAGAGCAGCGAGAGAAGGAGAAAGAAGCTGAAGAAGAATGAGAAGAAGAGAAAGAAAAGTCTGCAGCTGAATCTGGAGAGAAGGGGAATCAAGATACAGAAGAGCATGATCATCACTCTTCCCCATTTGAGGTCCTAGAGACAGGGGGAGTTGGCGAGCAAGAAAGGTCCACACCTCATGCTGCCGATAGTGAAGGTCTAAGACAATCTCCAGCAGATCCAGAAGAGTTTCAAGCTTCTCAATTGCCGGAAGAAAGACACGATATGTCAACACCAAATCTGCAAGATTATACAGAAAGCTCCATCGTCTGCATTCACTCAATCCGAGAAAGCCAATGCAAGTACACAGATGGACAATTCAGCAGATTTTCGTCGTATTCTTGATGTTCTTCTGGAAATGCGAGGCCAAATCTATGCTCTAGACTGTGAAATTCAAGCCATGAAGAATGCTAGACAAGCATCTTCGGTTACCCTGGAGGACAAAATGAAAGACCTAGCTCTACAAATTCAAGCCAATGCCAAAGGAGAGGAGGTCGCTCATTTAAGGGAAGACTTGAAGAGGCTAGAAGGCATAGTCCAGTCGATGGGACATTTCCAGATCGTGCGCATTCCCAAGCAAACCTGACTCTTTTCTCACCTTTTTAATGATGACAAAAAGGGGGAGAAGAAATTTGAACCAATTTGAACTTTAAACTCTGACTTTAAATTTGTTTTTGTGGTTGAATATGTTTGTTTTTGAGTATGACTTGAGTGAACTTGGGTGTGAACTTGAATTTGACTGAACTGGCTGTGGATTTTGATGCTTGACTGTTTGCATTTATATCAAGTGTTGTCATATGGTATTATTCATGAAAGACTAACCAATTTTCTGTGGATACAGAGTCTGGTTGTTTTATTAATCTTTATGAGATAGCCATATTGCTTGAGAAATGTTTTTGCATGTCAAAATTGTTCAAATCTACAGGAAAGTTTTGTCACCATCAAAAAGGGGGAGATTGTTAGAGAAATCTTTCCAGAATATTTTGAAGCTGACAAAACGTTTCTATCAGTCTAGTCTGGATATTCGCAGACCTTCAGTTTAAAGTCTGAAGACTTTCTGATCACTAGACTCAACACTCAAGACTCAAGACTTAAGACTCAAGACTATTCTCATTGACAGTCTTTCTGATCTAGTGACGAAGGAAATCTAGAGCCGAAATATATGGTTGAGGATTTAATCCTATCCTTTGGAGAAGATCTCTTGGTTGGATAAATATAACGGATTATTTTATTCGTATCTAGATCGATTGAAGATCCGTTGGTCGACGAAATATTCTTGGAAGGTTCTATTCTTGGAAACCAAGATCCTGATTGTATGGGCGAACAGGATTGATGGGCTATCGTTAGGTTCCTTTAATAGCTCGAATGATCTTCTTAATTGATTCCGTCCAACGGGTAGATTGGAGGAATTTCTTTGGTAAGTGCCAACGGGTATGATGGCATAAAGGAGTATAAAAAGGAAGACGTTCTAGTTATTTGAGTACGTAATCAATAGACAAATAAATTCCAGAGTCTGAAACACCTTGATTATTAGTCGATACATTCTGAGCAAAATTGTATACACAGAGAGTGTCTATACTTGGTAATACCTTGAGCGAGTGTGGTAGATCATCTACACCGAGAAATCAAGGAAGATCAACGCTGTAACATCTCTTTGTTCATAGTGGAATCCAGCCAATTGGCTGTCAGTGCAGAAGAGTGGGACGTAGGCTTGAATCAAGCCGAACCACTATAAACCGCGTGTTCAATTCTCTATTTCCTTTACTCAGTCTTACGTTGATTATTATTTGTCACAAATCCTTCAACTGTCTAAGTATTGTGCAATTATAAGGAAAAATCATTTATATACCTATTCACCCCCCTCTAGGTACTCGTACTAGCTATATCAAAACTCACCAAATTGGTGAGCCAGTGAGTCTACAGCAATGGCAACGGGGAGACGGGCGATAAACTCTGAAGCGGCGGCACCAACGGGGACCAAACCGAGGCCGAAATCGGCCCTAGAAAGGTCATGATTAAGCTGGGCTTTTGCTTCTCTGCTATTGGACTTTCTGCCTCGGTTCTGCTTGGCTATGCTTGTTGGTCAGGGCTACTGGTCTTGGCTTCGAGTGGGCTAGATTGGCGGGGGACAGCTGGCTTCGATGCATGAGACGATCAGTTGTTGGGCTCATAGACGTGGAGAGGGCATGCGGTTGCTTCGGTGGGATTTGACGCTACATCGAGATGAAGACACGAGGCACCAGGATGATCGGTGGGAGCTACTACGTGCGAATCGGTGGGATCGTGAGGTGGGTCAGTGCCAAGAGAGAGACCGCTGGTTGACTCGATGGAGACCAACGAAAGTGGAGCAGGCACATAGCAAAGAAGAAACGAACAAAAGAGAGGAGCTTCTTCGTTGGGGCAGCAAACGTGTAGGAAAAAAAAATGAAAAAGTAAAAGAGAAGCAAAAGCTGCATCCAAGCAAGGGGGAATGAAAGCAAAAGTAGAATATTGAAGGGGGTTGTGGGCAGCTGGCCGCACGAAGGAGCAAGCAGAGAGAAAGATGTCGGCTAAGGGGGGAGGGATGTACGAGAGAGAGGGATAAGAATGAATTCAAAAGTCAAAGGAACAAATGCAATAGAAGACCAAGCTATAGGGATTGTCGGATGGACGTGCGAATGAAGAAGGAGGTAGAGAGACATGGGTGTGAGGGGGGCTGCGGATGGGGGGTTTGAAGTCAACAAAAAATATCTTGAACAAGGGTTTATTCATCCTTATCTTTAGCTCAACTTCACACAACATAATCAATCAATCATCCATGGCCAATTTCCACACCAACTTGTCCCAATTGAAGTCCAAATAAAGACAAAAATGTGACAGCCCCTCTAGCCTACGAATTTCACTCAATTGGATTTCAATTTCTTCAATTTGACACCCAAATTTTGCTGAGGAAGGAACCCACATAATTTCCACAACCTCCCTTCACCAAGTAGCTCACAAAAGAGGCCCAAAATCTCTTCAATTTGACCAATCCGAATTTTCACTTTTTTCTGAATCGTCTAAATTGATTTTCCGTAAAAATCTTGAACTTGCTGAAAATTCTTCAAAGGATGAATCAACATACCTAAAATGAATCGTGACATGACAGAACTTTCAATTTTTGAAATAAGGTTCAAATTCGCGGTTAATTTCGATCTGACGTGATTTTTGCGTGACCAAACATATCGGGTAGCTTTTAGGAATTTTTAGTGCAATTGACCCGTGGTCGATTATTTTCAAGTGATAATGTATATTTTCGACACATTGGCGACTCTCGGTTGTCGTGAAAATCTCAAGATTTCAAATATGGACACAGGGCTCCAAAATGATAGAAAAATCAGTCTAGTGCCAATCGACAAGAATTTTGCAATCAGGTGGAATCACCCACACTTGATCACACATCTCAGTCGAACCGACCTATCTCTGATCTTTGATCGATTTTTAACTGTGCCCTAACGACCCTTGCAGACTAGCATGGTCGAGCAGTCGAATTCTCGAGTTTATTGAGTTTATATTCCTTAATGGCTTCACCTGGTAGGCTAGTTATCTCGTAAGTGGTCACCTCAGAGAAAAGAACTATAGGCATGTCAATGAAAAGCCCAACTTATCCAATCGAAAACAGAACCTGAAAATTAGGATATCACAGAGATCATGTCCAGAATGGCGAGATTACGGTTCAATTTATTGATTCAAAGAATCAGCTGGCAGACATATTCACAAAACCGTTGGAGAAAAACTTATTTCAGTCTATTCACAGCAAGCTGAATATTATCTCTCCTAAAGTCTGAAGTTGATCAGACTCAGAACTATAACTTGTAGAAGCCATTTCAACATGAACATTTTCTCAAATCTAGGTATTTTATTTTTAGAATGTAAATTTTGAATAGGTATGATTTTATCTTAATCGATGCTTGCCTATTTTATTTTTGGCAGTTATATTTATGCTAGAATACGATTTCAAATTTTTAGCAGTTACCATTTTTATTTTCATTTTTGAAAAAGCTTTTTCCTTGCAACGCTTCAGCTACCCCATTTTGATTTGCTTAAATACCTCAAAATTCTCTTTTTCAAAGCACAAGCATTTTCCAAAACCATAACAACGATTCACTCTCCTTCTCCCTCATCTTTTACTCACAAATTTCTCTTCAAGTTTCCATCTTTCCTTCACTCGAACATGTCTACGAAATCTTCCAAGACTGCATTCATGTCACACCAAAGGAAATCTTCTCGAATCACAAGTCAGGGGCCTCGGAACATGCTAGAAGGACCAAAACACTTTGATCTCACTGGTGAAGACTCTCCACATAACACTCCTCATCAACCTTTGGAAGAAGAAGTTGAACAAGATGCAATTCCTCTCAGAGTCTTGACACCCCAGGTTCTTTACAAGCATTACTATTATCGAATACAGGGTGGTTCTCCAATGTCCTTTATCACTAGTTTTCTGAAAGGGTATGGTCATGGGAATGAAACTATACCATGGAAAGGTTAGGAGTGGCACCAAGAGGTTTGGCAAAAAAAGGCTTTTCTGCATTTTCCTTCTGATCTTAGATTTAGTTTTGAGAACCAGCCTAAAAATAAGGATGATGATGAGCGGATGTTCTCGAATTTTCAACCCAGGATGGGTGTGCTGTTGATGTGCCTGGTGAAAGAACGAAACTATTTCGTTCTAAGGAGCATAAAAGGGTTTATGCTGAGATGTTGAACAAAGGGATGATAAACCCTCGAACAGTAGATTTTGACTTTTTGGATTCAATAAATGTTAACTTGAGAGAAAAGTTGGCTTTCCTTCAACTCGAAAAGTTTTGTGCTAAGATGGCTATGGCTTATCCAGAATTGACAGCATACTTCTACTCAAATCCATCTTTCCTTGATCAAAATCGCATTCAATTTACTGTTTGTGATAAAGCCTATGTTGTAGATGTTGACATTCTGGCTGATATTCTGGAAGTAGAAAAAAGTGGTTTTCAACCAATCAATGTCTCCATTGGTCGAACCACAAGATTTCTAGTAAATGACAGACTGCCAAGTGGAGGGATCACATACTCTCGATTGCCAGTTTCTAACATTCTATTGCACAAAATTGTCATCAACTGCATCAGACCAAAGGCAACCTCCAAAACTAATGTTTCTAGATTTGAGGCAAGAATCATGTGGGCAATATGCAATGGGATTCGTTTCTCACTTCCTCATACTATCCTACTACATATGTACAAGACGATTATGAAAGAAAAAGGCCAATTACCTTACTCTGCCCTTGTCACAAAATTGTTTCGTCATTTTCAGATCCAGTTTCCCTCTTCGCTCTGCTCAAGAACTATTGCTCCTATGGAGATAGGAATGAAAATGATCTCCAAAATGAGGCTAAAGGATCTGACCAAGGCCATTGAGCTTTTGAAGAAGGAATCCTCGAGCAAAGTCAATGAAGGATCTACTACTCCAAGAAAGCGCAAAGGTAAGGAAGTTGTGCGAGAAACAAGAAAGAAAAGGAGATCTCTTATCCTGCAGGATGAAGAATATGAAGATGATCTTATCATTTCTGCCATTGCCTTGAGAAATCTTCAAAGCTTTGCTACTTTTGAGCAGTCAAAGGAAGGAGGAAAAAGATAAGATGAAGAAAAGGAAGAAGAAGCAGAAGAGGAAGAACCAAAAGAAGAAGAAGAAGAAGAAGAAGAAGAAGCGGGAGCAGAAGTTGAAGGAGATGAAGATGAAGAAGAAGAAGTTGCTACTTAAAAGAAGGGTGACTCTAATTGAGAAACTGTTGCAATAGCATTATCAAAGGATTCTGAAGCAACTAGGGATAATCCTGAAGGAGTATGAACTGAGACAAAACATCACTCCAGTTCTGAGAAAGAAAAGGAACAAGAAGAAGAAATCTCTTCTCCACCTGTAGGCATAGAAACAAGGGGAATTCATGAGAAAACATGGACTTCTTCTCCTGTGACATCCTAAAATTCGAGTCCTCTGAGGGATGAATGGATGTGAATTTCGTCAATGCATTGTTGGTTGATCTCACTCGAAATTGATAACTCCTAAGATACTGATCGTGAAGGGAAAGGCTAATAAAGACAAAACTCGTACGACTAAAGAACTTGACCTAGGAAAACAACTTGACCATGAGACTTGAGTGAGGACGATCCTGTAGATAGGCAAGCCGATTTCAAGGACGACTAGAAGTTGATTCACGAACGGAACATAATGGAACGACGAGTGATTCCATTTACTAGTATCGAACCCACTAACGACCCTAGGTCGATCCTTAGTAATTGTGTACTTTGAAATAAGAATCTATCCTTCGCAATGTCATGTAGTCAAGGACGTCCATGAGTTGAGATGTCTTGAACGTGGTTTGGCATGAGTCGGTTACGTATGAATCCTCAAAGCCACCTGTCAGTCTGAGTTGTACCCAAAATGGCATCAAGGCGAAATTCACATGGCATGAGAACTAAAGATTGGAATTCGAATTATCGGGAATATCCGAGACAGACTTTGGATGAAGCTACTTCGTCATTCGACAGCACCAGTTAAGCCGAGTATTTGGAAAAGGGATGTTCAGACCGAGAAAATGAGCCCATGAAGACGTGGGCCGGGCTAGGCTAGCGTGGGCCTGAACCCCAAGGTAGGACAGCCATGGTGGGCCTAACGCAAGCCCAAGTGAGCCCAACTTCAAGCGTTTGAGCCCAATTGCATTTTCTAGCCCATTTCTCCACAATTTGAGCCCAAACCAATTTTATTCAAGCCCGTATAAAATCTTGGCCCATATACACGTATAGTACGATATACGATACTTTGAGAAATTACCATTTTACCCCTTCTAGAAGTGGCATTTATTGTTGGGGGTCAAAGAGAGAGAAAAGTTAAAAGAAATAATGAAGGAAGATAATGTAAAGAAAGGGAAATTGGACTTGGCTTCTATCTTTCTTTCTTTCTTTCTTTCTTTCTTTCTTTCTCTCTCTCTCTCTCTCTCTCTCTCTCTCTCTCTCTCTCCTCATTTCTCTCCCTCCCCAACGGTAGCCGCCACTTCCCACGTATCTCTCTCTCTCCCTCACGTTTTCTTTCCCCCCTCCTTTGCACGCAATTTCCTCCCCCTCTCTTTTCTTCTCTCTTTCTTTTTTTCTCCCTCTCTCTCTCCCACTTTTCCACCTCCTCACCTACGCAAACCCTTCTACTACAATTTCCCCCGCAACTTCCCCTCCATTATTTTATGTTTTCTCTCTCCCCTTCCCCCCTTCCTCCTCTCAACAACCCCCACTCCCACGTCCCTCTTCTTCTTCTCTTTTTCTCTTTAGTTTCTTTTCTGTTTTGCTTCCAAAACAGCACCATGTGCTGCTGTTTTTGCCCCAAACCAGCCATCATCTTGTGCCATGGCCGTGGGCCATCACTGTTTGCAAGCCGCCATCCACCGCCGAAGAGCCGCACCACCCATCCGTGAGCCATTCGCCCGCCGTTCTTGCTGAATCGGAAACCACCTCCACCGAGACCCATTTTTGCCGAGAGCCTCCGTGACATTTTGGACATAACCGTGCGTAGCCCTCACCACCACCGTCGCACTCATATCGTCAGAATTTTCGTCAGGTGAGTTTAGCTCCAAATCCTTTGATTAATGCATAAACTTGCTTAGAAAGTTGATTTATGCTTAGAGGTTGTTTAGATTAGCTTAAGAATGGATTAATGATAATCTAGAATTGTTAAATTAGCCTTAGAATGGGTTAGTGTTCATCTAATTAGTGAGATTAGCACATTTGAGGTGGATTAGTCCAATCAGTGGATTTCCTACAATTCGGATCTTTGAACCCTCACTGTTTGCCATTTTTTTAGATTGAAATGAGTTGCGAATTTGAGGTTGATATCTTCTGGAGAAATGTTTTAGACATTCTCAGCTACAACATATATTTTCATCAAGATTTTTATGGATTCAAAAGAAAGAGATATCAGCTCCATCATTTTCGAACATAACCTTAGTTTTCACTGGAACTAGTCACCTTTTAGGATTCTAAGGGTTTTTATCAACTCTTAGGGTTCGAATTTCAAGATTGTTTCTTCACAAAAGTTTTTTTTCACATCTTCTAGTTTAACATACTCAAATTTCACATCAAACGGACATGTCTTGGATCTCGAACCAAACTAATTTTGGAAAACAGACTTTCTGGAAATGAACCAAGTTTCTAGTGCTGAATTGAGCGATTTACTAGGCCGAATCTAGAAGGATTTGGGTTTAGATGTCTACATAAAAAATATTTTTTTATGTGTCCTTTACAACATACTAAAATTTAGAAATTTTCCAAACTCATTTGGTTAGGTTTCTGGATTACAACTTGGAGATGTGCGAGTAGCCTGGTCTCTGCCAATTAAGACCGATTTTAGTTGGGTGATGGTTCTTGATGCTTTGCTTGCTTTAATTAGTTTTTTTAATGACTTGTGGATTTAATTTATTAGTTATTTAATTCTGAAATTTCACTATTCATGACGCACTGTTCACGAGTTACTGTTCACATGCACTATTCACGTGCACTGTTCACCCGAGAATGAAAAATGGTCTAATTTCATGTTTGTTGATTTTATGAAGTGAATGGATGTGTAAATGCATGAGCATCCACATGAATTGAGTGATGTTTTGTGCAATTGTGTGGTGATTGGAAACTGTTGGTATTTAATTAGAAAATCCCGGGTATCAAATTTTAACACCAAAAATGGTTTTATATACTATATAAAACAATGAGATTTTAAGAAGGAATGATATCAATTTTCTTGGTTCGAATTGACTGTACACCCACACACGACTATCTTCCCAAATGTTTTTAATACGGAGAAAATAAACCGAGATCACTATTTTCATTGAGGCATTTGAGTGCAATGCACTGTATCCTGGGCTGAAATTGAATGAATGCATGAATGATATGAGATGTCGTCACGAGCCTTTAAGACCGAACGATGCTCCTTCGAGAATGCCCCAAGTCAATGGATGCCGGTCGCAGTAAAGGTTGGACCGATGTTCCTATATGGAATGTCGTCTAGATGTAAACGTTGCCGTGCTCGATGGTGTGAGACGATGCCTCACTACGCCGGAAGACCACTAACTGTTGAGTCGGCCGTGGCCAGTGGGTCGAAATTAATTGGAACGCATGAGTGTTGAGATGGTTGGGCCTTATTATGGGGTAAAATTGTGTGGCATGGAATGGGACTTGTCACATCGATTTTATCTTATAATCGAGACCCATGTGATTGATCGATGTGTGCTGTGTGGCACACTAATGTGCAAGAACGCATAAGAATCATGCATGAGTTGAGCACACTGTTTATGGCACGCACGCATGAATCGATAATGTGTAGAGTATAGCAATGACCATGTGAGATCGCTTGTAATGTGATTTGTATGTGATTGATGAACTGCACCATCTAATGGCCATGTGCATTGTGTATATTGTGCTGAGTTATGATGTACAGGGTATGGCATGTCAGGTAAGGTTGCATGCGAACCGACTATTGATTGTTGGTTGTTAATCTTTGGTTTGTTTGTGGGGTGGTTATGAAAAGATACCCTGAGTTGAGTTTGTGTTCGAAACGAGGGACTAAGGGATGGACTCGCTAAAATTTATATCTCACTGGTTATTGAATAACTATTTTCAAGTCTCCAGTGTGAAGAACCCGGAGCTTGAAGCGGAAAGGTCAGGAGCATAGGTGGCTCAGTAATCCTTTATGAGATAGACCTTCTGTATAAGCTTGAGGTGTTTATGAAAGTGTATTTGACTTGAAACTGGTTGTCCTACTTTTCTATCCCATGTTTGTTGTTGTCAGGGGGATTGGTTAATTCGCTTCTGCATTTGCAATAAAATGAAAAGGGTCGGCAATGAGTCCTGGGAATGTCGCAAAATTATATCAACCACCGAGGGATGTGCGCGTGCTCAAGATTCGGGGCATGACATCTCCACCTCATGCGAGTGATGGTATAAGCATATCGCTTGTACACCCTAAAGATGTTTGTGCGTCCCAATTTCTTGAAGTTGAGGTTGAAGAGTCCACTCTAAGTCAGGGTACAAACCAAACTGCCCTCGATCACATTGATGTTTCCCCATCTCTCCATACTCCACAAACTTAATTTGTTGAAGCTAGTGCTCAAACTGAACCTAATGCAGACTATCCAATGATAGTAGAGCTCCTTTTGGAGGTTAAAGCTCAGCAATATGTGATGGAGGTTGAGATCCACAAGCTTCACACTGCATTGAGATCTACTTCAGATTTTCTCACTAGCAAGATACAGTCTCTAGACACTCAAGTTCAATTTTTGAATCAACAAGTTTCACAGACTATTGCCAAGGTCGAAGATGTTTACAATCAATGCCAGAAGCTTTAGGCAACAGTGCAATCGATGGGGGATTTCCGACCCGTTCGAGTACCTAGACAACCTAGATTCCATTTATCTTTTAATCCTTTTTGACTTTCTCTTTCTTAAGAATGAGAGCAGATTTAATTTGTTTGAACTGACTGTGTTGGATATGTCTTGGATATTTATATTATGTAGTAACCTTTTGTGGTTGTGATTGTGATTATGGATTAAATCTTTGCCTAAATTGTCAAGATTAATGTATTTTTTGTGGTTGCAAAATCGATGTTATCCGGATCTATAACAACTTGTTTTTATAAGTTATCATGTACTGCTAAAGTGTTGTTTTGCAGGATAAAAGTTTTTAAGTCTACAAGGAAAATTTTGTCACCATAAAAAAATAGGGAGATTGTTGGAGAAAACCCTATGATGTTTTGAAGCTAACAAAACTTATCCAAGTTCTATTCTAAAGATTGCCAGACTTTTGTGTTAAAGTCTATCTCACATCAGAAGTCTACCCACTCTAACAAGTTCCAGACTGTACACATGAATGAAGACTTAATCAGACTCGGGATTATTTTCTTCAAGGTTTCAATACGTTCAAGACACATCAGGCTTTATGGTTGATGATATCACTTACCCATATTGGTTATCTTATTCGGAATCAATTTCAAAGAAGCATATTATTTTGGAAGACAAGCTTATTTGGAAAGAATCTACTTATGAAAACCAAGATCCCGATTGTATGGGCGAACGGGATTGACGAGCTTTCATCTCAATCTTCAAACAACTCGAGATCTCCTTGATTGATTCCGTCCAATGGATTGATTGGAATAATTCCTCTGGAAAGTGCCAACGGTTGAGAATGCATAGATGATTATTTAAAGGGGATTTTACAAGTCATTAGAAATAAAGAGTGAAAGAAGAATTCAAAGTCTGAAGCTTCCAAATCACTTGGCCTTCATCATTTAGTGCTTAAACTTGTATTCGAAAGTGAGAAACTCTAGAGAGTGATCTTGTGAGAATAGTAGAGACTCCTTACTAAAAAGTTGAGATCACAGGGCTGTAATTTTTTCTTTCGATTCATAGTGGAAACTTGTGGCACCCCGAAGCGCCTAAGGTCACCACAGATTACCAAAGAAGAACCTTAGTTCCTAGGCATTTTTTTTTTATAACGGTCCCAACGCATCTTATTTGCAGAAGCATAATCAAGTTCTACCAATTCTCCTCCCCAATAATCATGATACAATGCACACCACTAAACACCATAAGAAAAGATAAAGCCAAGACACTTTTATATACATATTTTCGTGATGGATTTTCTCAGGTCGGTACAACAAAAGAAAGGCCAAGACTTTTGACTACACTCGGCCCTAACCCCAAAGGGAGACAACTCGACCCACTATGTCGATCATGCAAAATCCTCCATCCACTAGTGTCGGCTATTGTCCAAAAAGTAGCAGCTCCTACTCTTCACGCATGGGCCGTCACATCCATCCCGGTGCGTCAGGCGGTGGCGGAGGCAACATCCCCCGCATCACTCCATCTCGACGAACGTGAACAGATATGAACTCCTGTATGACCGGGCCCCCAGCCAGGCCCACGTCATACATCACTAATGCACGAATCCCGAATGTACGTCAGACCAGGAACGGTGGGACAGTCGATCTCCACACACTTGATCTCCAAATCCGAAGGAATGCCATAAAAGACGCCCCGCGTGACAGCAGGGAGCGGCATCTTTCTAATCTGAAATGTTCGTCCCCGAAGGGGTGAGTATTAGGGAAATCCCTTATAATGTTTTGAAGATGACAAAATAAATCAAAGGCTACTAAACATGTTTGATGGTTGAGTAATAGACTATGCAAATGTTAGAACATATAAAGGATATTGTCAAAGTCTATACTTGGAAGAATCATAAGATAAACTCTATAATGAAGTTGAACTGGTACAGACCTTAAAGCTAAATCTGTTCAAAAGCAGAATATGTTCAGACTCAGATTGCAAAGTCTATCGCACTCAGACTCAGATTGCAAAGTCTATCGCACTCAGACTCAAATTGTAAAGTCTATTGCTCTCAGACTTTACATCCAGATTCGACAGAACGTAACTCAAGCCCAATCATATAACGGCTAGTGATCTGGTTTGGATTCCACATTAAGATTGATTTAATTGACTCAATCTATTTGATTGACGATTGGATCTTAAAGACAAGAACTTTCTATACGAAGAAGCTTTACTTATGGAAACCAAGATTCCGTTTGTATGGGCGATTAGAATCAATTTGGGATTCTACCTTTGTCACTCAACGGCTACCAAATCTTCTAGATACAGAGCTGTCCAATGGGTATATTGGAAGACGATTCTCTGGGATATTGTCCAACGGCTAGTTTGGAAGTGGAGAAGTATTTAAGGAGATGAAGGACCGATGAGCAAGTAAGAGATAGAGCGTAGAATTTATAATTCCAAAGTCTGAAGCGACCTTCGATCATACACTTGTCTTTGGAGAGCTTAAACGTTTGTGATCGTGAAAGAAATACCAAAATAGTGACTTAGTGAGATAGTGTGATCTACTAAGTGTTTGCACTCGAAGTTGTAATCTCTTATTGATTGCATAGTGGAATCCAACCAAGAAGGCTGTTAGCGTGGGAAAGTGGATGTAGGCTTGGATTAAGCCGAACCACTATAAATCTTATGTTCTTATTCTCTTCCCTAACTCCTTTGTTTTACTCGAAGTTTATTTTATTCCGCATATATTTGCCAAGATTTATTTTAAACACCTATTCACCCCATCTAGGTGTTCATTCTAGCACTCTCAATTGGTATCAGAGCCAAGTGCTCGATTTATAAAAGTGTTTTTACTTTTGAGTTAAAGATCTTTTATGGCTAGTATCTTGGCACCAGGACTTATGGAGGGACAAAGCAACACAAGGCCACCATATTTTGATGGAAATGAATATGACGTGTGGAAGAACAAAATGAAAGCATTCCTAAGATCCAGAGATCCCTTGCAATGGGATGTTGTGGAAAGAGGAATCAACCCCATTGCTACGTCTACATCAAATAAGAATGGCAAAGACAAAGAAACCAAACTCCCCGCTCCTATGTCTCGGACGGAGATGTCCAAAAGAGAAGCTCTTGATGCGAAAGCAATTTATTCTTTATATTGCGCTTTGTCTCCTGCTAAATATAACAGAATCTCTTTATGTGAAACAGTAGAAGAAGTTTGGGATAAACTTCATGTTACATATGAAGGGACTGATCGTGTAAAAGAGACAAAATTAAACTTCCTACTCAGCAAATATGAATCCTTCAAGATGAAGCAAGGAGAGTCGATTGGAGATATGTTCAGCCGTTTTACAGAAATTGTAAATGGTTTAGCATATCAAGGTCAGCAAATTTCTACCCCGATGAAGGTCAATAAACTCTTGCGAGGTCTCTCAAAAGATTGAAACCATGTCAAGACCTTAATTCGGGAGACTCAGAAGATTATGCCACTCTCCGTTGATGAATTGATCGGCACTCTTCAATCCTATGAAGTGGAACAACTCAATGACGAAGATCCCGAAGGTAAGAAGTCCATCGCATTAATATCTAATGCTGTTTTTTATGAACAGACTCAGAAAATGACTTGGACGACGAAGAACTTGCTTTTATGATCAAGAAATTAAAAAAGTCGAGTAGAAAAGGAAGCAAATTCAATGGAAGAAGACAATACCAGCAGAATGGACAGAAAAGAGTAATGAAAGAAGATGATGAGCAAGAAAATATATGTTTGACGGCACATTTAGAATCTGAGTCTAACTCAGACACAGACTCAGAATCTGATGAGGAAATCGAGGTAAGTCATTCAAAAATTCCTCTTAAAGTTTCAAAGTATATAAATGAACTTTGCTCAAATCTAAAATCTTCTCTTAAAAGGATCTTTTAACTTAAAAAGGAAAATTTTTGGCTTAGGCAACATGATCTTTCTCAAAAAGAAAATTCTGAGATTTTGCAAAAAGATTTTCTACAAACAAAAGAAAGTCGAGATTTACTTATCAAAGAAAACGATTCTTTAAAGAAAGAATTTTAAAATATTTCGACAATATTTTCAAATGGTTCAAAAATATTAGAGCATATCATTTCTATACAAGTACCTTACTATGATAAGTCGGGACTTGGTTTCAATAAGGAAAGAGATTCTCTAATTGATTTTCCTAAAGTCAAGGAGAGACTTAGACAAAGACCTCCAAAGACATTTTACAAAAATCATTTTCAAAAAGTGTTTGTAAAACCTGTTGGTGGCAATGACATCAAGTGTTCAAATTGTGGAGATTCAGAACACTTTGAAAAAGAATGTCCTAAAGTCTAGAGACCTACCAAGAAAGATTGGATAAAAACAACATATTCTACTAACTCTCATGGACCCAAGAAAAAATGGGTACCAAAGAAAAGATGAGTTGTTTTTGCAAGATATGAAGAAGAAAGAAGAAAGAGGATTTGGTAAGGAATTTTTTATTCTCAATTTGATTTGGGCAATAATTTTCATTATACTTGATATTCAATATATCCTTGGTTGATTGAGATTTTATAATGATCATATTTTATTTAATACGTGTGATCATTTTGTTAAGAGACAAATGAATTTATTTGGTTTGATTTTATACTCTCAGATTTAATCATATTTTGCAAAGTGAAAATCTATTTTACATGATGATGCAAGATATTCTTAGATATTTAAATATTTTATTCTCTCTGTTTTTATCGTACTATGACTAAGTGAGAATTTATTTTTAAAAATATCATTGTGCATAATATTCTTTCTTTGAATACTTTATTATGATGAATTAAGAAAGAATATTTGTTTATAGAGATTTTATATTTTTCTCTAATGTCATGTAAGGATCCAAATTGATGGATACCAAAAAGAAAATGAGTTGATTGCAGGAAATTCAATAAGGCAAGAATGATTACAAATCTACACAGATTTTGGTGCAACAAGAAAAGAATCTCAGGCGAAGATTGGTAATGATTTTTTTTAATCAATGGTATATTATGATTTTGGATGATTGTTTATTATATTGCAAATATCTTTTGTCATAAATATAAGATATTGCAATTTTGGCATGTGACATAAATATCTATTTTCCTTTTGCAAAATGCATATCTGAAATTTATGCTTAAGAAAATCTCTTTGATCTCGAAAGATATTACTGTATATTCATGGATATTCTTGCTATATTCTTAGAAGATATATCATATCTAGCAAGTTTGATCCGCAAATCAAAAGAAGATATTACGTGACATTTTTGCAAAGATTATTATCTATTATATAAGAATTTGCAGGTCACAAAAGAATCTTCCATATGGATTTTGGAAAACTCAATCAGAAAATCATAAAGATTCTATACTATCTTTTGGAAATTCAAAAATTCTATTCCTTGTGCAAAATTTTTGCTTATTGAGGAAATCCCTTATGCATCGTACAAAAGGTTAAGTAGTTCTGAATTTTAATAATTGATAATTTCATATATGCTATTCAATTATTTATTTGAAGAAAGGGCATTATATATTATATGGATATTGTTATAGCTTATTTGTGCAAAAAGTTTGTTAAGTTGATGCAGGTTGAATTCGAGACGAGCGTGATTGAAGAAAATAAAATTTTGCCTCGAATTTCAAAATGCAAGTGATCGTTGCAGATAGTGTTGCTATAAAAGGAAATATTGGAAAAATATTATGTTCAACATGCACAAGCCACAATTGTTTCTATCCGCAAATATTGTCATGATCACAGGGGGAGAAATCGAATCCAAAAGAAAAGGAAAAGAATCGTGATCATCTCAAAAAGGCAACAAATTGAGGGGGAGCTTTGATCAATTATGGAAAAATCTTTTTTGATTGATCGTGATCTTATTATGAATGGAAGGAAAGGTAAATATGTCAGAATTTGTTCTAAAAAAATTTGGTTAGTGCATCTTTTATTACCTTTTGTCATTAACAAATCTCTTATTAATATTATCATTTTATTATGACAAAAAAAGGTACGTGAATTTTATGATGCATCCGTGATTTTTATTGGATATTTGTTGATATATATGATTGAAGTGAGCTATATTGCATATCTTTAATATTCGATTTACTTTATAAAAGCTGATTTTTGGAAATTGTGATTCATGCAAGATATTTGTTATCATTCTCTACGTGATATTTTTTCCATTATTATCGCTTTTTGATTATAACAAAAAGGGAGAGAAGATATGAATATGCATATGTGTTGATTGGTTGATATTATTTATTGCATAATATTGAGCTGCGATTATTTTTTCTATATATTGTTATGCCCAATCTATTTGCTATCTGCTGATATCATTTTATTTAAATTAATATTTTTAAAAGCATTCTGCATATTCAGAGATTGTTTTGTCATCATCAAAAAGTGGGAGATTGTTAGGGAAATCCCTTATGATGTTTTGAAGATGACAAAATAAATCAAAGGCTACTAACATGTTTGATGGTTGAGTAATAGACTATGCAGATGTTAGAACATGTAAAGGATATTGTCAAAGTCTATACTTAGAAGAACCAGAAGATAAACTCTATGCTGAAGCTGAACTGGTACAGGCCTTAAAGCTAAATCTGTTCAGAAGCAGAATATGTTCAGACTCAGATTGCAAAGTCTATCGCACTCAGACTCAGATTGCAAAGTCTATCGCACTCAGACTCAAATTGCAAAGTCTATCGCACTCAAACTCAGATTGCAAAGTCTATCGCACTCAGACTCAGATTGTAAAGTCTATTGCTCTCAGACTTTACATCCAGATTCGACAGAACGTAACTCAAGCCCAATCATATAACGGCTAGTGATCTGATTTGGATTCCACATTAAGATTGATTTAATCGACTCAATCTATTTGATTGACGATTGGATCTTGAAGATAAAAAATTTCTATACGAAGAAGCTTTACTTATGGAAACCAAGATTCCATTTGTCACTCAACGGCGATTAGAATCAATTTGGGATTCTACCTTTGTCACTCAACGACTATCAAATCTTCTAGATACAGAGCTGTCCAATGGGTATATTAGAAGACGATTCTCTGGGATATTGTCCAACGGCTAGTTTGGAAGTGGAGAAGTATTTAAGGAGATGAAGGACCGATGAGCAAGTAAGAGATAGAGCGTAGAATTTATAATTCCAAAGTCTGAAGCGACCTTCGATCATACACTTGTCTTTGGAGAGCTTAAACGTTTGTGATCGTGAGAGAAATACCAAAAGAGTGACTTAGTGAGATAATGTGATCTACTAAGTGTTTGCACTCGAAGTTGTAATCTCTTATTAATTGCATAGTAGAATCCAGCCAAGAAGGCTGTTAGCGTGGGAGAGTGGATGTGGGCTTGGATTAAGCCGAACCACTATAAATCTTGTGTTCTTATTCTCTTCCCTAACTCCTTTGTTTTACTCGAAGTTTATTTTATTCCGCATATATTTGCCAAGATTTATTTTAAACACCTATTCACCTCCTTCTAGGTGTTCATTCTAGCACTCTCAGTGAGTACAGCCACTCAGCAGGTAAAGAACCCAATAAACCACTCAATGCATCACACAATACAATCATAACAATTATAGCATAACACATGTCATTCAAGCATCCATGCACAATTTACCTTGATACCATGCACATGTCATCATACCGCATGTACATACATCCTCATATAATCATCACCATCATGTCATACACTTACCATCATCACGTCACATATATCATCATGTCAAAGGTGCACATACATCCATGCACCCATCATCATCATATTACATGTATCATCATGCCATAGGTGCAATACATCCATGCACTTACCATCATCATGTCACATGTACCATCATGCCATAGGTGCACATACATCCATACACTTACCATCATCATATCACACGTACCATCATGCCATAGGTGCACATACATCCATGCACTCACCATCATGCATCCATGCACTCATCATCATGCATCCATGCGTACATGTTGCCATACCATGCATGATTCAATTTCAATTTCCAAATTTTATTCTTTCATTATGAATCGCCACATTTCTCTTTCCTGGGACCAGTATTTGCATCCCACATTTATCGCTCGCACCCCACCTGGCATTGCGAGGAACCTTCGGCACAAACCTCCGGGCATCCGGTACACACCCGCCAGGCATCTCGTACCCCAACTGGCATCACGAGGCATCCCCCGGCACAAACCTCCGGGCTTCCGACTCCCCACGCTCCGGGCTTCTCGAAACTCCCGAGCACCCTCCGGCATTCAGCCATTTAAGGCCACCGGGCATCCGGCATATACACTCCCTGGCTAGGCATACCGACACTCCCGGGGCATCGTCGGCTCACACCTCCGACGGCCTTCTCACTTATCTTAGTTCACATTTTCAATTATAGCTCAATTTCAACATGGCATATAATGTGATGGCAAACAAGATCATTTTTATCATTTGATTCTTATATGCATTTCCAATCATCATCATACATGCAGCAAGATACAACCACTTATGACAATACAATCCATGGGATCCATACAACTTAGAATAATCCATACATCATGACTTTTGAAATTTACCAAATTCCAGCTTACACAATTTCGGAAAACATACAAATTAAATATCCATATGATCTTCAAAAATCATACAATCAGAGTATGTAATAGACAAGACATAAGGATAGCAATTTCATGAAGAACACCTGCCCAAAAGAGCTTCACACAAGAAGATATAGTTCACACAATACAGCATGCAAAATTCGGATAAAATCAGATTGTGCAGTTTTTGAAATATTTCAATTAAAATACCCTAATGACCTCCAAAAATTATGAAATTTTACCAGGTTATATTCAAGACCCTAAGGTAGATTTTTCATGAAGAAATATAGGCCAAATTCGCTCTATATAATTAACTATGGACGGTCGAAGCTCCTGTTCCTAGTACCGAATAGTCCAGTTTAGCTGTCTCCGAAAAATCGAGGTTTTGCCTACTTATCCTTCTTTATTTCCTCTGAAATTTTGATATGTTTTGGCTCAAGAGGTCCACTACAACTTTAATTAAGGGATCTAGGTGAGATTCTCAAAGGATAGTCACCATATAGTCCACGAAGTCTCGGAGTCCAGTACCATACTTCCAGATCTATCGTCTTCAAAAGAAAATTATTTCACTAGGCTACACTTGCTCGTTTTACTTCAAAATTGAGTATGTTAGTCTTCAGGATGTTCTCTACAACTTTTGTGTAGAAGTCAAAGTGAGATTCTCGGTAAAAGTGACATGCAACACACAAAACCACCAAGAGGTCGACAAAACAGTTTCAGATCTAGCGTTTTCGTAGAGGGAGGGTTTTACCCCCACAAAACTTAGCCATTTTGTCTCAAATTTTATTATGTTATACTTTGAGATGTTGTCTACAACTTTTGTGAAGAAGTCGAAGCTAAAATCCGACTCAAACCATGCATGCAAGCCTCTACAACGTTCGGGGTCAAGCGGTAAACTCGAAAACAGAATACATTTTCAAGAACAACACACTCAAGCTTCGGTTTCTCACACCCTAAACATCCGAGATTCATCACCATTCAAGCACACAAGCAAAATACAACATGCAAGAGCGGAATATAGATCCCAACTTGCCTTCAAATCAAGCAAACAACGGCACACGGACGGCGACGGACGAGCGGACGGACGGGCGACGGACAAGCGGCCTCCTCCTTCAAGCGGCTTCTCCCTCTCTCTCTCGGTTCCTCACTCTCTCGCAACCCTCTCTCTCTCTCTCACTTGGCTTGGGCAACAGCCCCCTAGACTGGCCACTCTCTCCCTTTTATTCCCCCTTAATCACAATCATTAGTCATCATTAGAAGCCTCCCACAATGGCCAATGGATGGAGTCTCCTTTTTGCCACTTGGCAAGACCCATGCATAATGGGCTTGGAAGTTGGCCGGCCACTCCCCTTCTCCTTGGTCGACGGCAGCCCTCTCAACGGGCTTCATGGGTCGGCCTTTTGGCCCATCAAAGGTCCACACTCTTGGGCCTAAGGCCCAAACCTAATTAAATCAAATTTTAACCCCTTTCTAATACTAACTAGATATTTATTGAACCAAAGTACTATAGTGTATAAATTAAATAATTATACACTTGAAATCACAAATCCATAGATTGTAACTCACAATACATATGGCCAAAGATAGATCATCCTTTTCCAAAATTTATCCATTAAATTTGGCCATAGTCCTTAATACAAGACATAAATTCGAGCACCCCTAATGACTGGCAAGGAATTCTAGGATGCCACAAAACTAGCTAGAAATCTGTCAACATGGGAGAGTAGACACAAGCTTGATCTAAGCCAAACCACTATAAATCTTGTATTCATTTTTCTCTTCCATGAATTCCTTTACCTTATTTGCTGCAATATACTTCTGTGTTTTGAAACAGTCATTAAAGTCTGAATCCTTCTGCAAAGCTGTAGTCAACCAAATTAAGGTTAAAAGTAAAGATTTTCACTGCATTTCACAAAAATCTGTTTTCATACCTATTCACCCCCCCTCTAGGTATTCATACTAGCCCTTTCACAATGGACCTAATGATCAGACTAATTTAGCTTCTTTAGATTTGATTAAGTGAGACAAAAGTCAAGTGGCCATCCTCCTAGGGTGTAAGCACCACTTTGGAGAAATAAGGAGGATTGGACCATTTTAATCTTCTTGCATCTAGCCAATAATTGAGACTTGAAGAAAAGATCTTGGTCATTGATTAGCAAGGCAAGATGAAGGGTTGAGATTTTTTCTTAATCATGAAGAAGGGACAATAATGCAAGTTTGCATTTAATGCATGATGGACATCCATCTCTTCTTGCATCTCCTTCTCCTTTAAGTTTCCTTTTTCTTTCTCTCTCTCTCTCTCTCTCTCTCTCTCTCTCTCTCTCTCTCTTTCTCCCCCTCTCTTCCCATTCAACTAACCCTCCCCTCTCTCGCCCTTTTTTTCTCTCCCTCTTCCTTTCCCTCTCTAGCCATCCACCATTGCACTTCCCATCATCCGCCCATCTATCCACCTACTGCTACCATGCCACCGCTTGCTTGTCATCCTTGCGACGTCCACCACTGTCACTGCCGTGCTGTCCTTGAGCCACCATCCTTCTGTCATTCGGATTTTTCTCGTCTTAGTTATTTGTAAGTAGATTTCCTAAATGTCGGCTAGGCCATTGTGTTACGTAACTCAGATTTAGGTTTGGTTCTAGTGTTCTTAGAGCTATCCTAGGTAAATGAGCTCATGTGATTAATATTGTATGGTTTGTTCATAATATGCTTGGACTTTAAAGCTTAAGGACGAGCAAGGAGTGAGTATGGGATCATCAAGGTTGTTCATGTTGGCGTGATTTGTAGAAATAGTTCGTTTAGGCTTAGGTTATTGCTTGTGGACCATTTGTTATCAATACCTAGGCTAAATCTTCATATTCAATTGTTAAGATTGATTGTATAAGTGTAATGCAAAGTGGTTTATCATACATCATGACTATTGTGGTTGAGTCATTCATTTGTGTTAGTATTAGATTTGATCTTCAAGGATTATGTGACATCCTGAAAATTCAGTTCTGATTTTGATTAGATAAGTTAGGCTTTTTGTCGACACGACTATAGTGCTTTTCTTTGAGATGGCCACACATGAGATAACTAGCCCATCAAGTGAAACTGTTAAGGGATTTTAAATACAATAGACTTGAGAATTCGAACACAAATCGACTGCTCGACCGTGTCAGTCTGCAATGGTCATTAGGCACAATTAAAAATCGATCGGAGACTGGAGATAGGTCGATTCGACTAAGATGTGTGATCAAAGTGTGGGTGATTCTACTTGATTGCAAAATTCTCGTCGATCAACACTAGACCGATTTTCTTTCATTTTGGGTACCTTGTGTCTGTATTTGAAATCTTGAGATTTTCACGACCATCAAGAATTGCAAATGTGTCAAAAAGGTACGTGTGGTTCGAAGAAAATCAACCACAAGTCAATTGAAAGTTACAAATGATTTAGAAAACGAGCAGAAATTCGGATTGGCCAAATTGAAGGGATTTTGGGCTCCTGTGTGAACTACTCGGTGAAAGGAAGTTGTGTGGGCTTTTTCTTCGACAAGATTGGATGCCAATCGGAGAAGTTTGTTCAGAAATCATATTCCGAGAAAAATGAATTAAAATTTTGGAATTGAAGGAAATGGCCGTTTTTGCTACTCGAGATTTGTTATTTGGGGGAATCATGGTACAGGAAAGCAAATGAGGATCAAGTATTCTAGCATAGGGATTTTTGGGGACCAAATTGGATTAATTAAGAGCGAGTGGGACCAAAATTTTGATTTTTAGGATGTTTCCTTTTCACTTTCTATTTTTCCCTCCCCCTTGTCGCGACCAAATATTCGGGTGAATCACCTAGGATTTGGCTAATAGATTGTTAAGCCTAGACTTAACTTGGGCTCTCCCTAGCCCATACCAATTTACGACTTAGATTCAAGTTCTTAACATGCAAATGATATTTCGGTTAGAAATCGCCACTAATCTATTTTTGGTGGTTGATTAGAAACCCAAGTAAAGTAATGGGAGATTTACTTTACTCCTACAAACTAGAGATTTATGAGTTCGAGGACTTTGTTACGTTAAATTTCTCTAACGCCCTTTCGGTACCTTTTTCTTTTATTTTGAAAAAAAAATGTTTGGCAGACAGTTTGGATTGATTTTAAATTTATTTCCCTAACATGTGAGGTGATCATGCGGGTGCGCAATCCACTAATTTAACACCCAGATAAACAACAAATAAATTGCAAAAACTTATCTCAAAGCAACAAAAGCATCTACAATGTTAAATTAAAATCCACATCAACAACCCTAGATATAGTTTCTAATTAACACGCAATTTCTTTTTTTGTTTTCACTGAATTAATGAAAATCATGCAATATGCAATGCAATATTAACTAAATGACCTAATTCTAATGACATGTAATTTCTAATTGAATGGATCTAGCAACAATCACTAAATGACAGGCATTTCATGAATCTAATTCTATATGACATGCACATGAATCTATCCTAGAAAATGAAACTAATTTATTCTAAGGCATTTTTGTATTTTTTATGAAATTCGAAATTAGAAAAATGTGAAAATTATCTAGCTAGATTAAGATTATATCTCACTTATATTAAGGATTAAGTTAGGCTAAACCCTAATTTAACCAAGATATTATCTTAACTTAGCAATCACTAACCTAAAATGCAGTCTATTTTTTTGTTGTTTTTTATTATTAATTTCGAAATTTACAATTGCCACATAATTAAACATGCAACTTAAATTAAACAAAAAAACTAACATCCTAAATGAATGTACTTTTTGGATTTTTTTTTAAATTCGAAATAAAATCTTTATTCTAAATATGCAAGATAACAAGAAATATTCCAAAACAAACCTAATCCTAACTCAAATATTTTTTGGATTTTTTCTTTCACAAAAATAAAATTGATTCAACCAACATGACAGTAAATTAGATAAGATATGATTGATATCCACAAATTGGTGAACCATATCTCGCGCATAAGATCGGGTTGGCCAAATTTTAAATAAATCGCGAATCGAATCTCGGGCGGGAGACTGGATTGGCGATTTTTCAAGTGATTGCAATTGCGAGTCGGATTTCGAGCACGAAAATCGGATTGTCAATCCCAAATTTCAGAGCAATTTCATGTCAAACATCTCATCCTAATACTAAGGAATAATTATACTAAAAAGAACAAATAAAGTAAAATAACAAAAATAATAAATAAACAAAATAAGATAAATAAATAAAAGAAAAAACTACCTAAATTGATTTTGCTTTTTTCTTTTTTCTTCTTCCACGCACGGCTTAGCAGCTTTGTGGTGGGTGCACCGTCGGTCGGGTTGCCAAGGGGGTTGGTCACCGGCGTTCCGGTGAGGGGCGGCAGCAAGCGTAGGAGCTCCGGCGAGGATGGACCGGCAACGTTGGTAGCAAGGGGGCTCGGCAGCAGTGTCGAGACCGGATCAACAGTGACCGGCAAGAGCTGTTGGACGCCGGAGCAGAAGCAAGCTATTGGTGGCAGCGAAGAGCTTGGCTACTAGCATTGTTGTCGCTCGGGCAGAGGTGGCGACAGCAAGCTCAAGTGAGGCCTGGACGGCTGTAGGGTGATGGTCGCGGGTCGGCAGTGACGAAGATGCGGTGCAAGGGGTTGTCGCAGATCGGGACAGCGGCAGCTTCATCGGGCTGGTAGAGCGAATCGGCAATAGAAGTAGGCTTCACGGGCGAAGCAAGGACTGAGGTGCAACGGAGCAGAGGCAGCAGGGACGTTAGGTAGAGCCCCAGGCAGAGGCGACGGTGCTTGGCGGAGCGACGAGCGGCGGCGGGTGGCAGTCACTCGGGCACAGGAGCGACGACCGGCAGAGGGCGAGCTGCTGCAGGGCCGGCTGTAGGAACGACAGGGGGTGCGCTCGCAGGTTGCGGTGGCATCGCGAGGGCGGTCTGCTGGCGTTGGTGATAGATCTACACGTCGCGGGCAAAGGCGTAGGGTCGTCGCAACTGCAGAAGATGTCAAAGGAAGGTGGCCAGTGAAACAGAGGCGCAGCGGCGAGCTGTAGAGGTACGGTTGTCGAGCGCCAAGTGCGATCGTCAAACACCGGACGCGGCGATGCTCGCAACTGTCGGCACAGTGGTCGACGTGGAGGCACAGGAGCAGCAGCGATCGGGTGGGCAGTAGACGGCTCGCTAAAGAAGACGAAGCGTTCCTTTTTTTCCTTTTTTTCTTTTCCGCCTGCGCACATCCCCTCACGTCTTTCTCTTACATCTCTTCTCTCTGCCCTCCTTCACTTTTCTCCTTTTTTGACTTTTCTTTTCCTCAATGCTTTTTCTTCCTTCCCTTTTTGTCTCTTTTCTCCTGAACGAACCCCCCAAAACTCTACAAACGAAGAAAGAAAACTTTTCTTTTGTCTTCAATCTTTGACGAAGAAAACTGAGAGAAGCCCCTTCAACGTGAATTTCTATTGTGTGGCCCCTTCTTTGAAACCCTACGTGTTTTCTTATATAGGCAACCGATTAGGGTTTTTAATTTTTTTCTAAATCGATATCCACAAAGATTTTTTTTTTTTTTTCAAATGCAATATTCACTTTTCCGAATGCAATATTCTTTTTTTCAATTGCCCTATCCGAAAAAATTCCATCATATCTCAAAAAATTTCAAATTCCTATTTTCATGAGATAATTTCCGACTATCATAAAAAAAAAAAAAAAAAAGGCTTGGGCCAATTCGCTCGCTTCGTGGGCCTAGTACGGCCTGTTAAGTTAAAGCTCAAAACCACTAATTCAAACCCATCCGCCACCGGTCCAATAAATGCAAAAAATGCAAATGCACCTAAATCTATATGCTATGCAATTAATTAATTAACTAATATTTTTTTTAGGGGTTAAAATTAATCCCTAATTTTTTAATGTGATAAATGAATAAACGGGTTGCCAAAATTTAGGTGTCAACACCCCTCCTCAGCCTTTTCGGACGTGGCTGATTCCCCTTCGTCGTGCGTCCTCCTTCCGCTCACGTCATCCCCTGTAACAACTTGAAATGTGGTTTTCTTCCGTTGACCACTGGCCCCCCTTCCTCCTTATCCATTTACGTGCATATCTCTCTCTCTCTCTCTCTCTCTCTCTCTCTCTCTCTCTTCTTCTTCTTCTTCTTCTTCTTCTTCTTCTTCTTCTTTTAGTTCTTCGCACGTTTTCTTTTCCTTAACCAATGATGCCTGCTCCTTTATTCTTCTCTCTTCTTCGGTCTTCCATGGGTGCACGCCAGCTGCAGTCAACACACTCCCTTGGCTACTCCTTCTTCGAGCATCCCTGCCCCTATTGAGCCTTCTGCTCCTTCCCTTTCTTTCATTTATTTTCCCCCGCACGTTCTGCCCCTAAAAAAACCCCACCGATAGCTTCTTCGACTCATTTTTCTTTCACTCGTGTTCTTCCTAGTTAGCCCACCAAAGCAACAAGCCTTGTGGCCGCAGAGTTCAACTTCAAGCTAAGCCACACTAGCCCGTATCTCCATCCGCGGCCTCCAAAAATAGATCAGGCCACATCCAAGGAGCTGTTGTTCTTCTCTTCACCAAATCGGATAGCACCCGCAAGGCTTTGCAAGCCATTTTTCAGGCCCATCCCGGTCCCGCTTGGCGATCCTGCTTTGGAATTGGTCGATCCTCATCTCGTCCCTATTGTTTTGGTTTGAGCGGATCGCAAATCAAATGAGTTTAACTCACTAATCCTTGTTTAGTAAGTTAATGACGTTTAAGGGTTATTTAGTTTAAACTAAGCTAGGATTAGGTGAATAGTTAGATTAGATTAGCAATTTAATTAATTGTTGTTGCGTGTTAGGTGGTTAGAGTAGTGTAGTTAGAGCCTAGACAAGCTCCAGTATTTATCTAGAGTAGTTAGGAAATTTTCCAAGCTCGTCTTGGCTTCCAAATAGGCTTTTTCGGGCCTAAGTTTGCTTATTGGCTATTTATTGGTATTTATTTATAAATTTCCGTATTATTAAAAAAATTAAAAATTAGACCGGGATAGTCGGTGACCGAAATTTCATGCGATTGCGGTGGTGCATTCCGTTTATTTAATTGACTGTTAATTTGTGCAATTTGACTATGTTTTGTGAAATTAGGTATTTATCCCAATTTTTATTAATTTTAATAATTAATTGACTAATTACTGGGCGTGGGTTTACAGCACCAAAAACATATTTCTAGACTGCTGAAACTCGTGGGAAGTTCAATTTTGAAATTATTGCGTTCTGGTTAAGGCCAACCATGTACTCACACACGGCTATTTTTATCAAGTATGACAAAAATGATAAATTGATTTGATGATCAAAGCTATATATTTTATTATGAGCTTCAGGCTAGCTATATATGTAATTTATTATTATCAGCTTCGGGCGAGCTATATATGTAATTTATTATTATCAGCTTTGGGCGAGCTATATGACTTATTAGCTTTGGCGAGCTATATGACTTATCAGCTTTTGGCAAGCTATACTATCTATATTTTCAGCTTTGGGTGGACGATCGTGATTTGATAGGACATTATAGATAGTATTGTTTGGGTTAACCAAGAAATGGTCATGATGACATGTAATTGACCGAGTCGATTGATCGATGGTTCAATATGATATGATTAGATGGTATGGTTTGTCAGTAAATATTAATTAAACTAACCTGCAGGAAGAAGTGGAGGCTAAGGTAAGTCCTCCGATTTGTGATTGTGCTTAAACAACCCTTATGGCATATTTTCTTCCTAATCAAGTCTTAGAGGGTTGAACTTGCTGAGACGTCGTCTCACCCCATTGTGGGATAACTTTTTCAGGTCTTTAAATGGAAGTTGAGGAGGACCCGAAGCTTCAAAGTTTGATGAGGAAGAGATCGAATAATCGGTGTACGTGTCTGACTAGTGGGTCATGACAATTCCTATTTTGTTGAGCCAATCTTTTGTAAACATCCTAGTATCGTGTATAAACCTAAAGTGTTTATAAAATGCATGTTTTGTTTTAAAATTGTTGCCCTACTTTTCTATCCCATCTTGTTGTTGTTTGGGGATTTATTTATTCGCTTCCGCATGCGCATTAAAATGAATAGGTTGGCGACACGTCCTGGGACGTCGTAATTTAGTCGACCAAGGAGGGATGGGCACATGCTCGGAGGATCCGGACGTGACATCCCTGTTTAGTGGTATCAGAGCAGGTTTGTGTTTGAAGTGATAAGGTGCAATGAGTCATGGGATAGATAGTAGGAATGGCCTTTATTTCATGCCGGTGCATGTGATTGATAACTAATTGGTAGATGTTTGTTGTGGGTCACTCAAATTCTAATATGGTATTGGAATTAGAAAACAAGTTTCTATAAAGACCGTGTAGCATGAGTGATCAAAAGCCAAGGAAACCTAAGAGATGTACCATCGAATCTGTTGCTCGGGGTGGAACGCCGACAGGGGTCGGTGCCCGAGGAGGTCGTGGTAATGATAGAGTGCCGACTTAGGCCAGCACAAGTGTAAAAGTACCGCCACAGGCCATACTAGTGTAGCAGCACCAAGCGATCCTAGGTTTGATGGGATCGTTCAGGCACTAGTTAACCTTGGGAACTTGTTAGGTCAGCAAGCGCAGGACCGAGCCACCGCTATTGCCGCTGTTCATACCGCCACCTACGCCGTAACCGCTGTTGTTGTCGCACCTATTGAGGTCCAACCTGAAGTTGTGATTGAGGAGCAAGCTACCACATCCGAGTCAGAATTCAGTTCCATCATAAATGACAATTAATTGGGAAAGAGACCGATGTTGGAAGAAAGGTGTTCCATTCGTCCCAATCGAAGGAAGAGAATCAAAAAGTCAGTGCAGAGTCAGAATGTTGTGTGTCACTTCTGCGAAAGATGGCATGGACCAACCCCGTGTCGCTTCATGACCGGTGCTTGTTTTAAATGTGGCCAACAAGGTCGCTAGTTTAAAGACTGTCCGCGCAGGCAAATGGAACCACAGCAACTACCGCCGCCACTGTCAATAGAACAGAAGAAAGGGAATGCACTACAGGACATTCCGTGGGATAGTTGGATCAAGCCTCCAGTGCAAGGAATGATGCAGGCTGTCACCCAACAGGAGTCAAAGGACTCATTGAATGTGTGCCAAGTCTATGGAAGGAAGCATGCATCAACCCAGTGTTTGAGTATATCAGGAGCGTGCTTTGGATGTGGCTAGCATGGCCATCAGGCGAGGAACTACCCACGCAGGTCCAGGAGAGCGTAAGCACCATTACTATAGGTAGGACGCCACTAGGATGGCTAAAGGGACATGAATGGACCGACCTTGCATCGATCAAGGGAAGAGTGTTTTTGAGGTGTTTTTATTGGAGTAGCGTAGCAAGATGGTGAATGAAGGTTGTAGAATTCCTGTCGTTGTAATAAAGCTATAAAAAGAAGAACCTCTGACTATAGTTGTACTTGACTAGTTGCTTATGTATAACCTTAATGTTATGCATAAAAGGATGGCTCGAGAAGCTTTTGTTGTAATGAATTATGGTACTATTATATTACCATCTGATTCGTTAGTAAGTGAAGGGTTCGAATTTATCAAAAATCAAGAAGGATCCTTGATCCCCTTTTATTTCGTCACTTAAGATAACCAAGTAACGGATTTAGGTTGCCAAGATTTATTTGGCAAATGTAATAGATGTGTCAGTTGAGGAACCAAATGTGGAGAATGTGGCCGTGGTATAGAAAATTTCTGAGATGTTTCCAAGGAAATTGCCAGGCCTGTCGCCAGAGAGATAGAACTTGTAAAATGAAGTAGCACCCGAGACGAAGCCACTCTCTAAGGCTTCTTACCAGACGTCGTTGTCTGAGTTGAAAGAACTGATGGTGCAAATGCAAGAATTACTAGATAAGGAATTTATACGCACCAGTTTTATTCGTGGAAAAAAAAAAGATGGTTCATTACACCTATGCATTGACTATCGTCGACCCAATCAGGTGACAATCAAGAACAAGTGTTCATTGCCGATGATCGATGAATTGTGTAACCAGTTACAAAGAGTGTCGATACTTTCAAAGGTCGACTTGAGGACAAGGTATTATCAGTTGAGAATCAGAAATGAGGTTCTACAGGAGACATCATTTTGTACTCGATGTGGCCTTTATGAGAGCATTGTAAGGTCGTTTGGTCTGGCAAATACTCCAATTGTGGTCATGGATTTGACAAACCGAGTGTTCGAGGAATATCTAAATCAGTTCATGATCATGTCCATCAATGATATTTTGATGTATTCGAGGAGTGCTAATGAGCATGAGAGTTATCTGAGGATGGTACTTCATACCCTAAGGACTCATGGATTGAACGCTAAGTCTAGCAAATGCGAGTTTTGGTTAACTCGTGTTGCGTTCCTAGGCCACATGATTTCAAGTGAAGGAATCTCTGTGGATCCGACGAAGATCGAAGCAGGTATCAGTGGACCAAGACAGACAACACTATTAGAGATCAAAAGCCGTTTAGGTTGGACAGATTACTACAGAAGGTTTGTGGAAGGATTTTCAATATTAGTGTCGCCGTTGACTCGACACCTGAAGACAAAAGAAATGTTTGTGTGGATAGACAAGTGTGAGTACAATTTCCAAGAGCTTAAGCAGAAGCTGACTACCGCACCTGTATTGACCATTCCATCTGGTCATCGAGGGTATGAGATTTATAGTGATGTGTAGTTTAGGGGACTGGGTTGCATACCGATACAACATGGTAGGATTGTTGCATACGCGTCCCGTTAGTTGAGACCTCCTGAGTTGAACTACCCAACGCATGACTTGAAACTCGCAGCAATAATTTTCGCTTTAAAGGTTTAAGACATTATTTGTGTGGAGAAAGATTCCAATTCTGCATTGACCAGTAAAGTCTCAAGTAATTATTCTCTCATAATGAGTTGAATATGAGTCAGCGTTGTTAATTAGAACTTTGGAAGGACTGTGATTGTGATATTTTGTATCACCTTAAAAAGGCGAATAAAGTCCTAGATGCGCTAAGTTAGGAGTCTTCAGTTTCGCATATGCCGGTTAAAGAATGGACCTTACTTGAGAAAGTTCAAGATTAGGTTTTCAAATTTGAGGTTGGCCACCTTACAAATCTTATGGCCACCCTCAGGATTGAACCCGAAGTGCAGATTAGAATCAAGATGTTCAGTTGACAGATCCAAAGATTCTGAAGATCCTACAAGAGGATATTAATAAGAGGAAAGTTGACTTTTAGATTTCTGAAAACGGAACACTAAGGTTCCAAGAATGATTGTGTGTGTCGAAGAAAACTTCCTTATTTGTTTTGAAGTTGACAAAACGTTTCCATAAGTCTAGTCTGAAAACTTGCAAACTCTATCACCAAAGTCTGAAGACCTCCAAATTCAAGATTTAAAGTCTGCCCTCACTGATAGTTTCCAGACCGACGAAAAAAGCTTTATCCGTTGAAGAAGATTTATCCAGATGCAAGTATATCTTTAAGGATTTAGTTCGTATGATTGAAGAAGATCTCACGACTGAAGATAGCATCCCGTGATCAATTATTCTGATTAAAATTAATTCGAGTAAATTGGATCTGTTGATTGGCAAAGTATACTTGGAAGGTTCTACTTATGGAACCTAGATCCTGATTGTATGGGCGAGCAGAATTGGTGGACTATCATCACATTCCTTAAATAACTCAAGATCTCCCTAATTGATTTTGTCCAACGGGTAGATTGGAAGAACTTCTTTGGAAGGTGCCAACGGTTATGAAGGCATGGAAGAGTATATAAGGAAGACGCTTTAGTTATTCCAGTGTGTGCGTGAAAGAACAATTCCAAAGTCTGAAGTTCCTTGTTATTTATTGTTTCAATTGTTGAGCTCAAATTGTACTCAAAAGAGAGATTAAATTTTTTTGAGACCTTGAGAAAGTGTAGCAGAGTCTCTACACTATGAAATCAAGAACGTGAGACTATAAAATCTCTTTTAATTCTTAGTGGAATCCAGCTAGTGGGCTGTCAGTACGGGAGAGTGGATGTAGGCTCGGTCTAAGCCGAACCATTATAAACCTTGTGTTTTGATTCTCTATCCCTAATCTCTTTACTTTAATTCACAGCTTTATATAATTGTTTATAGTATTTTACATCTTCAGTCTATTATTCTCAAAAGTTGATTTATTCTATTAAGATTCGCAAAAACTTCTTTGATCACCTATTCACCCCCTATAGGTGCTCGTTCTAGCCCTATCAGTGTGTACCTAACGATGTAGCACTTAGGAAGAGATTTTGTCAGAAGCTCATCGTAGTAATTACAACATTCATCCTAGCAATACGAAGGTGTATCAGAATCTATGTCGACACTATTGGTGGTCCGGTATGAAGACAGACATCACTAATCATGTCGCTAAGTATCCGATGCATTAGCAAGTGAAGGCACGGCTTTGTAAGCCGAAAGGAATCTTGTAATCTCTCGAGATCCTTGAGTGGAAATGAGATCGTGTCACGATGGACCTTGTGACGGGCTCACCAAGGAGCCGAAGAAGTAATGATCCCATTTGGATAAGGGTTGATAGACTGACGAAGTCAACTCACTTCACCGCAGTACGAAAAGACCTTGATTTGAATAGGCATGCAGAAGCATATGTGTGTTAGACAGTTTGTTTGCGTGGAGCGCTAGTGACAAATTTATATCAAATTTAGACCCGAGGATTCCCAGTTTCGGTAGATCAGTTAGATGGTTCCTTTTGAAGCAACGCAGGGCAAAGTGTACAGAACTTTAGTTTGTTGAGATGAGGTCAGAGAAAGAAAGATCACGCACCCAGAGACAGTTCAACAATTAGTGATTGCAATTGCCGTGATCAGAGACAGATTCAAGATTGCTAAGAGCTGCCAGAATTGTTGTATCGTTGAGCATCGAAGGCCCTCAGAGTTCCAAATTGGTGATTACATCTTTCTGAAGGTGTCACCAAGGAGGGATACCATGCACTTCGGCAAGGAGGGAAAACTAAAACTGAGGTACGTAGGTCCCTTTTAGATTCTGGAAAGAATCGGGATCCTAACGTATCATCTTGCGTTGCCGTCGAAGTAGGCGCAAATGTATGACGTCTCTCATGTGTCGATGTTGAGGACATATGATCCTGACTCGACTCATGTGCTAAATCTTGAAGAATTAGACGTGGAAGACAGAGTGTCGTACGTGGAAATCCTGGTTCAAATTGTGGATCAAAAAGAATAGATTTTGTGTACCAAGATGGTCCCCTTGGTCAAAGTGGTTTGACAAGACCACGGGACTAAAGAAGCAACGGGGGAAAATGAGGATTCAATTAGCCGATGATACCCCCCACCTTTTTGTTTAAGGATTGGTAAAGGTTTAAATTTCGAGGACGAAATTTTAATAAGATGGGGAGAGTTGTGACATCCTGAAAAATCAGTTCTAATTTCGATTGGATAAGTTGGGCTTTTCGTCGACGCAACTATAGTGCTTTTCTCTGAGATGGCCATTCACGAGATAACTAGTCTATCAGGTGAAGCCGTTAAGGGATTTTAAACGCAATAAACTTGAGAATTCGAATAGGAATCGACTGTTCAATCGTGTTAGTCTGCAAGCATCATTACGGCACAATCAAAAATCGATCGAAAATCGGAGATATGTCGATTTGACTAAGATATGTGATCAAAGTGTGGATGATTCCACCTGATTGCAAAATTCTCGTCCATCAACACTAGACTGATTTTCTTTCATTTTGGGTACCATGTGTCTGTATTTGAAATCTCGAGATTTTCACAACCACCGAAAGTCACCAATGTGTCAAAGAGGGCATGTGGTTCAAAGAAAATCGATCATGGGTCAATTGCAACAAAAATTCATAAAAGCTACTCGGTATGCTAGGTCAAGCTAAAATCACGTTTAATTGAAATCAACCGAAAATTTGAATTCAATTTCAGAAATTGAAAGTTCTGTCACGTCACGAGTTATTTTAGGAACGTCAACTCATCTTTTGAGAAATCTTCGATGAGCTCAGGATTTTTATGGAAAATCATTACGGATGATTCGGAAAACAAACGGAAATTCGGATTGGCCAAATTGAAGAGATTTTGACCTCCTGTGTGAACTACTCAGTAAAAGGAAGTTGTGTGGGCTTTTTCTTCAACAAGATTGGACGCCAATCGAAGAAGTTTGTTCAAAAATTGGATTCCGAGAAAAAGGAATCAAAAATTCGGAATTGAGGGAAATGACCGTTTTTGCTACTCAAGATTTGTTATTTGGGGGAATCATGGTACAGGAAAGTAAGTGAGGATCAAGTATTCTAGTATGGAGATTTCTGGGAACCAAATTGGATTAATTAAGAGCGAGTGGGATGAAGAATTTTGATTTTTAGGATGTTTCCTTTTTATTTTCTATTTTTCCCTCTCCCTTCTCAGCCTTTTCGAACGTGACTGATTCCCCTTCGTCGTGCGTCCTCCTTCCGCCGACGCCATCCCCTGCAATAGCTTCAATTATGGTTTTCTTCCGTTGACCACTAGGCCCCCTTCCTCCCTATCCATTTACGTGCATATCTCTCTTTCTCTTCTTCTTTTAGTTCTTCACACGTTTTCTTTTCCTTAACCGACGCTGCCTGCTCCTTTATTCTTCTCTCTTCTTCGGTCTTCCACGGGTGCACACCAACTGTAGTCAACACACTCCCTTGGCTTCTTCTGCTTTGTCTGCTTCTCTCTCAGTCGCACGTGAAGTCGACTTTCCCTTTTTCCTTCTTCGAGCTGTAAGAGTTTTTTCTAATGTGGACTAAATTAATTGATATTGTAATTTACTATTTTTACGGTTACCGTAAAACAGGGTTAGTCTAAGGTGAGATAGAAGGTTTCTTAATTAGTCTAATATGGGCTGGCTAGTGTGGGCCGAGTTGAGCCTGGCCCGTAATGAGAGGGACTGGCTGGAAACTCTATAAATAGTGCTCAAGTCTCTCCTCTAATCCTAATTCTCACATGTATCCTCACCTAAGGGGCGTTTACCTAACGTTAAATGTGAGGGGGGGCACCTCATTGAGCTAGTGATACAGAGGGCAATAGAGGAGGACTTGCGCGTGGAACATTGTGTTTCCGCTTCCGCTTCAAGAACAATGGATCCTAAAATAGGTGCGTTAATCTTTTTACTCAATTATACATGTTCTTATTCTAGTTATGGAGATCTTGGGATTACGCAATTTGCGTCGAACATGTGGTATCAGAGCCTCCATAACCTTAGAACTTGAATGCAATTGATTTTGCCCTAATTTGTACGGATTAACCCTAATTAGTACGGATCTTGCCCTAATTTGTGATTTTCGAGACTTTTTGTTCAATAAAAATTAAAATAAATCACAAATTTGGATTGGGGGAGACGAGACGAGCAAGAGGGTCGGCGGCGCGTCGCCAGGGGATGCCGCACGCGCCCCCACGAGCCCCCACGCGTCGCCTGGGCGTCGAACGCGCGCCGCGCGTGAGCTCCACGCACCGCTCACTCAGGCGGCGCATGTGAGCGCGTGGGGCCTCCGTTCGGCGCGTGGCTGGCAGCGTTAGGCTCGTATGGTGATTTCCTATCTCGTGGTATATTTATTTTATATGTTTAATGCTTTTATGGATATGAAAAAACATACGGAACCCTAAATACGTGTATTTTTAGTGTATTTTTGCGTATTTTTCTTATATTTTCTGTGATTTTGGAAATATAAGTGTTGGGTTATAGGTGTATTATCACATAATCATTATAAAGGTGTGATTCATCAATAAAAATCAAACTTTATTGTGAACTGAAGCTGGCTTAATGAGATACAATTATTATGAGATAGTAATTGAATATATCTTGAGATTATGAGAAATAGTAAAAGTCATGAAATTTTTATTGCTCATGCATACTCTTTTACACGCTGGTAATCTTTGAATGATGGACGTCTTAAGAACTTGTGACCAAACTGATTGTACTGATTAATATATCTACTGAATGTGGGTAATGCATGTCAATTAAGTTACTACATATTGTACATAAACTCATGTGGTCACTTATTAATGTCTATCAAGTTGAATATTTTTATGGTTAAGGAGTATGACAACATTTACGTAGAGTAATATTATCTACTGTTAAATTTTAGATATTTAGTTCTCTGGTTTGACTCAATTAATAGGCCACTGGTTGATTACAATGATAATTTGTTGCTTAAAATTGGCTAATAAATCAGTTGTTGACCTTGGAGTCATGTTTTGTCGTATGAAACTCATGAGTAATAGTTGATTAGCTATCAAGCTTGTTGATTTGGTGTACCTTGTATTACTATTGATGTTAATTTGTGAGAGATATTTTAGATCAGCAGTCTTTTTATGTTGTTCTGGTAATATGTAATCGGGGTGCATAAGAGATGTTTTATTCTCTGTTATGAGAAGTTTCTTGTGTTACTGTGATCAATGATCTCATTAGAATCTGTCTTTCAGGTTCGCTGTATATATATATGATTACTTTTTATTAATGAATAAAGCAATGTAATTAGCATGATATGTGATTTTGGTGATATGCTGCCCCTATCATTAAAGTTAAAATCACATGTATATGGTGTATGTGAGGAGTAAAGTTTATATCCCTGATATGACAGAATTTCAATGATTCAATTGAGTAGTGACAGCCAAAGTGGCACGCTTAATTGGGTTTGAGAAATTTCGGTTTCATATGATGATTGGGATGTCTCTTGATCTAATGCGTAGTCATACTCCCAAAGGAGGTGATTGTGTATTAGTTCATAGAGGGATACATGATAGTGTGGTGGAGGAGTGACTGATTCTAGTTATTCATATGCCCAAAGGTGATGAATTCACGAAAAATTGGAATATATTCTCATAACCGCTATCATGTGGGGAGTGTACAACTGCATGTCATGTATTCTGCCCAAAGGTGATTATATGATTATGCGTGTAACTCTCTGAATGTGTACTTGTACGTTAAGTTACACGGTACTCACATGATGCTAATTATATATATTGCTTGGTTTTCAGTCACCTTTTCTGTAATTAATAACTTCATTATTATTGAGATTTTTACTGCTTCAAATTTTAAGTTGTGGACATAAGATTTGTTGCTTGAGAAAAGAGCAATTGAATTTGCTTACTGTCCATGAAGCGTTCCATTCTTGAACACTTGAAAAGAGGTTTGCCTGTGGACTGCATTGCTATAAGATGATGGAAGCCTTAGTTGCTTGAAATTATGTCTTGTCTGATATTGAAATTAGGATATATCTGCAAAGATTGTGTTTAAGTCCTAATGACATATACATCTCGTATATGATTAAAAGATTGTTTCCAAAAGTTTTCTATTTAAAGAAAATGACTGAGATAAAGAATAAAACAATTACAATTAGTCTTAAAAGGTTGTCAGATTTAACAGTGGCCGTGAATATTTTGGCAAGTATGACAATGCGAAATAGCTTAAAGGGTCATTTGTCAAATACTTGGTAGATTCTGGGGTGGTAATTTAATTACTATACCTGAAAATTCTAACAAAAAGATTTGGCCGAAAGGCATAAATGCACCATATTGAACATGGTGATGAGTATGATTAGTAAGACTAATTTATCTGTTTTTTGTGGGCTGATATTATGAAAGCAACTTTTTCACATACAAAATGTGTCTCTTATCAAAGTTGTTTCATAAACTTCTTTTGAGTTACACACTGGACATAGATTACTTGAATCATATTAAATTTAGAGGTGTTATGCAGAAGTGAGATTATCTAATCCAATATTAGATGCGTTGGAATTTAGATTCATTCGGAATTATTTTGTATCTTACCTAAATTGTTCAAAAGGGTATTGATTTTAAGACCCTAAAGAAGATACAAGAATTATGGTATCACATACTGTAAAGTTTCTACAGTTTGACAAGGATAGCTGCTCTCAGACTATTAAGGATAATAGTACGATGGAAAATCATTGTGTCTTTGTCTTTGTCTAAATAGATAATTGTGATACAGACAATTGTGAAATCTCCTATACCATAGACTAAACTTGATGAGGTTCAAGATACTATTCTTGATATAATTTATGATGAAATTTTTTCAAACCTCTCAAGTATAGAATGAAGTGGTTATAGCTTTACTCAGGAGATTTGTTAGGGAAAAACGATCAGTTATTCCATTAGACTATATAGTCTATTCGTGAGAGCATGACCACAATATCCACTACATGATTGATTTATCGACATAAATAAATGTTGTTTCTTATCATCAATTAAGTATGTGATTAGATGCCATAAAATGTGATATACAATCTATGAAACATATTTGGAAACTTACTAGCTTGTCTAAAGATCATAAGTTCATTAGTTGCAAATTGGCATACAAAACTAAAAGAATTTCAAAGGAAAATTATGAAGTTTAAAACTAAACTTGTAGCTAAAGTTTTCACTCTGAAAGAGGGGTGGATAGTTTATAGTGAAGAAATAATTATTTCTTTAAAAGATTCTTTCAGAGTGAATGTGGCATTAATAACTCTTTTTTATTTGGAGTTACTTTAAATAGATACAAAATCTATAAGTGCAATTGAATGATTTTGCAATAGATGTTTCAAGTAAACTTGTGTGTAGACTGAAAAGTCTTATTTATAGTCTTAAGCAAGTTTCCAGACAATATTATTAAAGTTTCATAGTGTTGTTATTTTTTGTTCAATTGGAAACAAAGTAATTCAATATACTGTAAGGTCAGTGGGAGGAAATTTATTTTTTCTCATACTCTATGTATATGATATTTTGCTTACAAGTTATAACCTTGAGACATCTTATATCATTTATATTGAGATCTGTAAGGATTGTTTTTTACCATATTATATTAGATTTTCTCGTATGACATTTATTGATTGTATATTGGAAACATTCAATATACATTATTGCAAGCCAGGAATTGCTCCTGTTGTTAAGGGTGATGGACTAAATCTATCACATTGTCCTTATTTAGATATTGAGAAAATCTAATTAAAGGTAGTACCTTGTGTCAGTGCACTTAAAAGTATAATATATACTCGAATTTGCACTAGACTAAATGTTGTCTTTATGACGGGATTTCTAGGCAGATATCAGTTAAATCCAGGACTTGATCACTGGGTTGCTGTCAATAAGGTTTTAAGGTACTTAAAGAAAACAAGAGATTATATGCTAATTTATAGACATGTTCAATTATTGCAGCTAGTAGGGTATTCAGATGTAAACTTTGCTGGCTGTTAGGATGACATAAAATCAATAACGGAATATATATTTATGTTAGCAAGAAGTGCAGTAAATAAAGTTCTATGTTATCTTCTACTATGTAAACAGTGTTAGTAACATTCTCTTAGACTGTTACTTGGGCTATTATGGTCTAGAATCTCATTACAGAGTTGATCGTTTTAACTTTATGGATAGACTCATACGGTTGTATTGAGATAACAAATTTGTAGTATTATTTATTTACTACAGAGGTCTCAAGGGGTCTAAATATATGGTGGTCAAAATTTTTGACCAAAAGCAAACGGTACAGAAAGGTGATGTTTTAATATAATATATATTTCATAGATGATGTGATTGCAGATCCACTAACTAAAGATCTACGCCCGTGTGTATTTGAGTGGCATATCGTTAGCATGGGCGTAGGAGCATCATGAGATGCTGTTGTTTAGTGGGAGCTATTTTGGCTTTACTCTGATAAACGTTTCATCTATGTTTGTTACACTTTGTAACAGTTTGATGTGTATCAACTTTTGCATTCAATAAAATATTTTTGAATGTATTGTTATTATGTTGAATACATATTGATAAAGTCTCAAGGGATTGTATAAACCTTGAGTGAAGGCTAGGGGCATCCGGGCATCCGGTTATTAGCCTTGTACATATGTCTTGTGATACATAAAAAAATGTTAACCATAAGGACAAGACATATGTGGGTTCATTAGAACCATAAAGCATTCTCTAGTGGCACAAGTTTTTGTGACGCCTAAAGTTAGGAGAATGGTGACTAACAAATAGGATCTCTCTATGAGAGATGTTATCTATTTGCCACACTACCATATTGAATCCATATCAATAAAATTGAGAACATTCGTGACCATGGAAGGCTCTGTATGTATACATGTAGTTACCGCCATGATTCGTTGTTTAACACTTTATGGGATAGGATTGACTATTAAGAATTATCTCCGGACCAAATGTGTGCACATACGGTACGATTTCAATTAATATAGTCCAAGTGGGAGAATGTAAGAGTTTTTCCTAATGTGGACTAAATTAATTGATATTGTAATTTACTGTTTTTACGGTTACCGTAAAACAGGGTTGGTCTAAGGTGAGATAGAAAGTTTCTTAATTAGTCTAATATGGGCTGACTAGTGTGGGCTGAGTTGAGCCTGGCCCGTAATGAGAGGGATTAGCTGGAAACTCTATAAATAGTGCTCAAGTCTCTCCTCTAACCTTAATTCTCACATGTATCCTCACCTAAGGGGCGTTTACCTAACGCTAAACGTGAGGGAGGCCACCTCATTGAGCCAGTGATACAGAGGGCAATAGAGGAGAAGGACTTGCGCGTGGAACATTGTGTTTCCGCTTCCGCTTCAAGAACAATGGATCCCAAAACAGATGCGTTAATCTTTCTACTCAATTATGCATGTTCTTGTTCTAGTTATGGAGATCTTGGGATTACGTAATTTGCGTCCAACACGAGCATCCCTGCCCCACAGAGCCTTTTGCTCCTTCCCTTTCTTTTATTTATTTTCCCCCGCACATTCTACCCCTACAGAAACCCCACCGATAACTTCTTCGACTCATTTTTCTTTCGCTCATGTTCTTCCTAGTCAGCCCACCGAAGCAGCAAGCCTTATGGCCGCTGAGTTCAACTTCAAGCTAAGCCGCACCAGCCCGTATCTCCATCCGCAGCCTCCAAAACCAGATCAGGCCACACCTAAGGAGCTGCTGTTCTTCTCTTCACCGAATCGGATAGCAACCGCAAGGCTTTGCGGGCCATTTTTCAGGCCCATCCCGGCCACGCTTGGCGGTCCCGCTTTGGAATTGGTCAATCCTCATATCATCCCCATCATTTTGGTCCGAGCAAATCGCAAATCAAGTGAGTTTAACTCACTAATCCTTGCTTGGTAAGTTAATGACGTTTAAGAGTTGTTTAGTTTAAACTAAGCTAGGATTAGGTGGATGGTTAGATTAGATTAGCAATTTAATTAATTGTTGTTACATGTTAGGTGGTTATAGTAGTGTAGTTAGAGCCTAAACAAGCTCTAGTATATATCTAGAGTAGTTCGGAAATTTTCCGGGCCTAAGTTTGCTTATTGGCTATTTATTGGTATTTATTTATTAATTTCCATAATTATTTGATTAATTATTTATTTTTCAGAAATTAGACCGAGATAACTAATGACCAGAATTTCGTGATGATTACAGTGGTGCATTCCATTTATTTAATTGACTGTTATTTTGTGCAATTTGACTGTGTTTTATGAAATTAGGTATTTATCCCAATTTTTACTAATTTTAGTAATTAATTGACTAATTATCGGACGTGGGTCTACAGCGCCAAAAACATATTTCTAGACTGCTGAAACCAGTGGGAAGTTCAATTTTGAAATTATTGCATTCTAGCTAAAGCCGACCGTGTACTCACACACGGCTATTTTTATCAAGTATGACAAAAATGATAAATTGATTTAATGATCAAAGCTACATTTTTTATTATCAGCTTCGGGCGAGCTATATATATAATTTATTATTATCAGCTTCCGACGAACTATATATATAATTTATTATTATCAGCTTTGCGTGAGCTATATCACTTATCAGCTTTGGACAAGCTATATGACTTATCAACTTTGGGCGAGTTATACTATCTAACATTTTCAACTTTGGGCGAGCGGTCCTGATTTGATAGGACATTATAGATAGTATTGTTTGGATTGACCAAGAAGTTGTCATTATAGCATATAATCGACCGAGTCGATTGATCGATGGTTCGATCTAATTTGATTGGATGGTATGGTTTGTCAGTAAATATTAATTAAACTGACTTGTAGGAAGAAGTAGAGGCTAAGGTAAGTCCTCTGATTTGTGATTATGCTTAAGCAGCCCATGGGGCATATTTTCTTCATAATCAGGTCTTAGAGGGTTGAACTTGCTAAGATGCCGTCTCACCCCGTTGTGGGCTAACTTCTCCAAGTCCTTAAATGGAAGTTGAGGAGGACTTGAAGCTCTGAAGTTTGATGAGGAAGAGATCGAAGAATCGGTGTACGTGTCTGACTAGTGGGTCATAAGACAGTTCCCGTTTTGTTAAGCCAATCTTTTATAAACAGCCTAGTATCGTGTATAAACCTAAAGTGTTTATAAAAGGCATGTTTTGTTTTAAAATTATGGCCCTACTTTTCTATCCCATCTTGTTGTTGTTTGAGGATTTATTTATTCGCTTCTACATGCGCATTAAAATGAATGGGTCGGCGACGTGTCCGGGGACGTCGCAATTTAGTCGACCAATGAGGGATGGGCACGTGCTCCGAGGATCGTGACATGACAGATTACCATTGCAATATGGATTTGGTCTTTGCATATAGAAGTCCACAGGTCATGATTGATGCTTGAAATTCACATCAAGCCTTCAAAGCTAGAACAGCGTTGGTTCTTAGATATGCGTGGAAGTACGCTAGGCTAGGTCACTCTCTTGGTTCGGTGATCTTGAAGCGTATCGTCCAATCTAAGTTTGACCCAAGCCAATGCTCAAACGTAATGGGTCAAGCCACGATTCTAGTTTTGTGCTCAACATATTTTATCGATGCATTTTTGATAGGTCATAAGTTGCACATCACTCCGCATGCCCTTGGGGCATTCATACATTGAACTAATATGAAAGATGAAACCAATTGTATACTTGATTAGTAGGATCACACGAGGGATTCCATCATCGAATATTTTGGCGGATGATGCCACCACCGAGAGACGTTGGAGGGTGACGCCCAGAGGTTTAGGGATGCCGTTCACGGGAATGCTATATTGGAATGATACCGAAAAGGATGCCCGACGGGGGTTCAGACGCCATGCTTGATGGGGCGAGACAATGTCCTAGAGATTTCGAGAAGAGCTGGGGGTTTTAGTTATGTGTGATTAATAATTGGACTTGAGATAGCATAATATTATGGAGTATTATGTGATTCTCGAGACACTAAAGGTGTACGAAGCATTTAAGTGTTATAAGTATACTCTGGAAGTTGATATATGACTCGTGCATGTTTGCTATGGCTTTATATGAGATGTGTGAGACAAGTGCATAATTAAATTGTTATTTTTAGTGACTTAAGAGGCATGTGCATGCTATAATTATCATTATTTGTGATGTGAGAGGCGTGTAGATGTTTTAAAGGCCGTTAATTGAGTCTCGAAGGTTGTGGCATCATTTAAGGTGCTAATATGCGACACGTGGGAAATTTTATGCTATAATTAGGTCTCGAGGGACTTATGTATGAGGATGAAACTGATAAGTTTGGAAATTTTATGAGTAAGGGATACCTTGTAGTTTTGATAGGACAGATGTCAAAGTAGAGGATGGATTATCTCATATATATAGTTATGGCAAAGCATAGGCTTCGCTAGTGATTTGTCATTGACACGTTTGGGTCAGGTAATCGTAAAGTTCAGATGCAAGGCATTCCTCTATACAAAGTTTAGGTTATTTATTTATTGAGTTTTCAACTCATTTGTTGTTGTTTAACCTTTTTCAAGTCCGGAGGTATGAGTCTTCTACCTTCATGTGTTGGTGTCCTTGTGCATATGAAAGTCATGGTGCTTGACTTTGAGGACGTTACAATCAAATTCCTCTTATAGTGCCACACCAGGATGGTGTGGGTGGACAAGGGCGTGGAGTACTTGGTTCCCCATCTTTTAGTGGTCTGGTTTGCCTAGATCAACAAGGACTTCTACGGTCCTTTGCGTGGGCTCAACGGTTCGCCCAGTGATTCCGGATGGCACCATGGATGACTCTGAATCCGACCCTAATTATGACCCAAAGCCTGAGCCCTAGCCATGAGGACATCAACTTTAATGGGAACCATTTTTGGTGGTTGCCCTTATAGAAGGAGTTAGGACTAACCCTTTTATATCTTTTTTATGTGGGGATGACAAATCAGAATGGCTCTAAAGATAAGGGTTTGTAAATGAAACATTCGGATTACTATCTATTGTTGTTATTGATTGGGTAATTGAGATTGCACACTTCCACATGTGATTAATGGAAAAATAAAAATCAATAGGATAGCGACGCCTTTTGGGATGACGCAAATTAATCCCGACATAGTGGATGTCACATTCTCGTGGCAAAGGTAAGGTCTGGGGCGTGATACACCATATTGAATTGCCTTTTAAATTATGGATTATTCCTTGATTTCCTAACATGTTATAATTGTCAATCCAATCTCCCACTCGAGATATAATTCGCGATTGTATGGAAAATCGACAATCTAATCTCAAGTCTGTGATATAATTCGTGATTTCATAAAAAATTTGTCTAATTTGGTCTCATGCCCAAGATATGATTCATCAATTTATTTTCAAAATTAATTGAATATGGATATATCTTGCATGATTTGGTGCTGTGTTTGATGAGGATATGATTTATTTCTACTTCTTCTTTATTTGAATTGATTTTGCTTCTATAAAGAAAAATCCAAAAAAAAAAATTGAGAATAACTTGAAATAGATTCTTTTGAGATAATATTGCATAATTTTTAATTTTAAAAAAAAAAAAAAAAACACACACACACACACACACACACACACACATATATATATCATGCGCATATCACGTAGAATGAGTGACTGCATTTAAATTAAAGTGTATGACGTGTTAGAATAGTTGCATTAATTTTTGGCCATCATTAGATTAGGTCATTTAATCAATGTTGGGTGACATATAGTTTGCATAATAGGTTGGATGTTACATGTCATTTTAGTTAGATATTTTTGTATGCCATTACATTACATTGCATGTAAATTAAGTTTCATTCAAATAAGTGAAAACCCAAAAAAATAATTCGGGTGAAATTGCGTGTTAATTATGTGTGATTTTCTAGCTATTACTACAGATACTTTCATAGCTTTAAGGTAAGTATTTCCTTACTGTGCATGCAACTTATTTATTGCTTAGCTTTATTGAGTGTTAAATAATAGTTGCACATCCGTATGATCACCTCACATGCTAGAAGTAATTTAAAATCAATCAAACTTCTTGCAATTTGAAATAAAAGAGAAAAAGCATTGAAATGACGTTAGAAAAACCTAGTGTAATCAAGTTCCCAAGCTCATCTAATCTCTTATTCGTAGCAGTGAAGTAATCATCACATTAATTTACTTGAGTTTCTAATCGACCAAGCAGAAATAGATTAGTGACGACTCCATAATAAAAATCATTTGCTTGTTAAAAACTTAAATCATTTGAAAAGCCTAAGTTAAGTCTAGTCTTAATAATCTATTAATCAAACCCCTAGGTGATTCAACCCACTTTAGGGAGGTTGCGACACTCAGAAAAAATCTAAGGCCCAACCCCGAAATATCCTAAAATTTCAAGTAGGGTGAGGTCGGGCAAGGCCCTAAATTTTCAGGGAGGGCAGGGTCGAGCAGGGCTTTTTTGATACTCCCTGACCCCTAGCATGAAAGTATAGATTAACTTTTCCAATTCCGGTGACAAAGGCTATTGCAACTGCCATGAAACCGATAGTTTCTTTTTTATTGAGGAAGATTGCTATCGAAGCTTCATGAAGTAATAAAGAAGTTTATTTCTTCGTTCTCAACATTTCTCCCTTTCTTTTCAATTGGTTAAAAAAAAAAATATTCTGCTTTTGTCATCTATAAAAAAAAAAAATACATGTTTTAGTGTAAAATAAAATGACCCCGATACGAGCTGAAATTGGACGAGCCTACTATTCTAGAGAGTTTAAATTGGAACATTGTTTCATGCTGGTAACATGTGAAAAGGGTCAATAACTATCAAAACACGTTAGCAGCAAAATTTACATAAGCAACTTGTTCAGCGATAACACGTAGATAAGTTATTAACACATTTATGAAAATACCAACCGTTAGCATATTATCACAAATAGAAAATTACCAACTCTTATTCCAAGTCCACTTTTCAACATTTATTACACTTTGAAACAATTGCTTCACTAATTTACTAAGATTAAATTGTAATGAATAATGAATAATGAACAAAAGAACAAATTAGCAAAAAATGATAAAGGAAAGGGGGCTTTGGTCTAGATCCACGCAAACTTTTCAAATTCAATTAGTCCGCACAGCCCAATCTGGATACGCCCATTCTAATAGGCTTTTTGAACATGGACTCGTGGGAATCGATTAATTCGGCCTCATAAATCTCAATCCGTGCGGTGGATAGGATAATCGAAAAATTGTCCATAACGAGCATGATTACCATGCTTTGGTGTGAGAAAGCTTTTCAATTTCAGCTACGCAAATAGAGGTTATTTAATAAGTAAGATCTCTCTCTTATGATTAATAGCTTCTTTCTCATACTCATTTATTTTGTCTATAGATTTTGCTAATTGTTTCTAGCATTTGTCCTGGCATTTATAAATCGCAGGTGAAACCCTGCACGAAAGTACAAATTGATTATCCAATTATGGAGGTGCACCACTACAGCTGTTATGGAGCTGATAGTTCCTTTCTTCATGATGGAAGATTGCTAATGAAGTTTCCATTAATAAAGATGTTTTTTTTGGTAAAGCATTAATAAAGATGTTGTGCTCATTATTCTCTAACATTTCTTTCTATTTGGTTATAATTATTATTATTATTATTATAATAAATCTCTTGCTTTTGCCCAAGAAAATGCATTTGTTATATATAAAATGAGCCTGACTATGTAAGCCAAAATCGAACGAGTCTATCATTCTTGTAGGGTAAAAATTGGAACAATGTTTTGTGCAGGTAACATGTGAGGAGCATGGTAACTACAAAACACGTTAGCCATAAAATTTTGATCGGCAACTTGTTCAGTTGATAACACATTAATAAATTACCAACACTTTTACGAAAATACCAACAGTTTTAAATTGCTTATTTCAATAATTTACTAACATTATTTACATCATTTACCAATGTGTTAATGTTACCAACTTTTTGCAGAAAATTACCTATTCTTATTAGAGTCCACTTATCATTATTTATCAAATTGTTTCAAAATTACTGATTGCTCCAATATTTTACTAAAATTTGTTGTGAAGTCGTATGTGCTTCAAAATTAATAAATCTTATCCAAAACTACCAGTCTTGCTTTGGGTGTTATATCAAGTTTTGCGGGTTAAGTACCAACTAATTTTAACTTTACTAACTGTTATGCGAGAAAATCACCAACATTTGTTTGATTGTTTCAAAACTAACAACGATATTAGTAATTTACCAATGTTTATTTTTGGAGCGAACTACTAAATTTATTAACTCTTTTAGGAAATTACCGACCCTTGTTTAAATCATTTTATAAATGTTACCTCTTTGTTTGCGATTACCAAGCTTCCACTACTTTAAAAAGTTATTTGTTAAAGTTAGTATGATGTTAAATTTACTAGTTTTTATAGAAAGTCACCAACTTTTTTTGGAGTCATGATTAACGATTCGTTTAATTACTTTCAAATTTCAATTTTTTAATAATTTATCAACATTTATTCGCACAGCTTACGAATTTGTGCAACTCAATAACTATTTTAGGAAATTACCAACCATTAATTGAGTCCATTACCCGCGTATATTAGATTATTTAGTAATTACAACAGCAGACATTTTAGCCTTTAAACGCTCACGCGTTTATCTAAAAATTTCAATAGAGACCGCGCCTTTTGCTGAGACAAATGATACTGATGTGGTAACAGGGTGAGACAAGTTCTCTTAGTTTACCTTGGCCATATGTAATAGTCACTAATCCAGAAGATCTCTAATATTCTACATATTAAATTTATTTCCTAAACTGGTTCTTAGATGCGTTTATTTCCCCTCCACATATTTAAAATTATCTTTTTTCTTTTTTACTCTATACAAATATAGACATGCGCTCACTCTTTTACTAGCACTAATTCCATGTGCGTATGGGGACAATGTCAAAAATTATCCTTATATTCTTATCCAATGCTTAATTTGATCCTTGAAGTTTGATTGTGGCCCGAATTGGTCATTGTGCTCCTTTAATGAAAATAATTTAATTCTTGAAATCAATTTGATGGCATTTGACTGGACCACCCAAGTCAGCCATCCATGTCAGTCACATTGGCTGCTGTGGCCGTACGCACCATACGCACATTATTAATACCTGAAAAGGGATATAAAAGAAAAAACTGTGAGAAGAAAATGACAGAACGCGAAACGAAAATTAAAGAAGATATATGTACCAATTCAACTTTTATTAGATTAATTTTGGGTCAACCAACTCTTGTTGCTTGGTCTTATACACATGCGCGCGTGCTCTCTTACTAATGCCAATTTCATACAAGTGAAAATTGTCTCATTCTCAAGGGCGCCATCAATAAATGCATTGGGGTTACTTGGTAAGTAATCATTTTATAAGTGTAAGACAAAATATAATCATATGAACTAACTTTTGATATGAGATGGGTCTAATACCACCCAACACTTGTATCAAAGCTCGGGTTACCTATCTGTATGATATAGAATCTTTTCTCTAAAATCCTTGAAAATTCGCCACATGACACACACAATTGAAAATGTTTATTGGGAGATAGGAAATCTCATATTTAAATAGCTAATTAAGGCTCTATTTTTTTAATTTTTTATTTTTATAATCGAGGAACTACCGGAGATCACCCTTCGGGGATCACATGACCTTCCAGTGCTCGGTAGCATCGGTGGGGCCTCGCCGCAAGCCACTATTTAGACATAAACCCTTGGGGGCTGGCCTAGTAAACCACCCCTAGGACCCCCACTTAAGTCGCAAGCGTCCAGATATTCGAGCTCGTTTCCTCAGCAATGAGGTAGTGAAGCCCAACCATCACGGCTACCTACAGGTAGTTAAGGCTCTATTTGTTTCACAAGAAGTGGATAATTTAGAATATATGTTCTTTAAAATTCCACTTATCAATTGAAAAATGAATCAACAAAAAATATTTTATAATCAACAACAATTCATGTCTAAATATTTTTGTGAACAATGAAACTTTTTCTTGTTCGTTTATTTTTATAAAAAATACGAACAATTATTTTTAAGAAAATACTTTTCAAATCATTTATTTTTTCTAGACAAAAATACCCTGAGTGATAAGATAGGGAGTTAGATACATGTTAATTTTTCAACAAAGGGATATAGGTGGATGAAAACTAAAATGAGGAAATTCTTTTTCCGCAAAAGGAGAAAACAAATTTGCTATAGATTGAGCTAACTGCTCCAATGGTGCAGCTCCACCAAAATACATAATTAATTAACGGGCCTGGGCCAATTAGACAGACAATGACCCTTTTACATTAGCCATTACTTCGATTAACGTCCTCCTCCATCTTAGGCCGGGCTCAGCATCTGTTTCTTAGGGGACAGTACATCCTGCAGTCATTAAATGAAGGCAGATAAAAAAGACAAAGACATTATCAATTTTGGATGATTGGTGATTATTATGAGTAACTGCTTAGTGGATTGTTAGGTGTAGGATAATTATACTCACTCCCGCATTTCTTTCCAGCGGGTCTGCTCCTGATGTTGCATCACTTCGGGATCGAGATAGCCGTGGCTGGCATGGTCCCGGTTTGCTAAACTAGAGGAGAGAGCAGGACGGTGCGAGGGCAGCAGGGAGCGGTGCGGATGAGCGCATTGACTTTGGCGCGGCTTGCGTGCAGGACCTTAGCCTGGGCGTCTCTGAACGCTAACTTCCCCTGGCTCCCGGCAAGTGCTCAGGCTAGTGGCGACTAGCCGGATAGGGGTCCTTTAGCACTCTCCAGCCGTGCTCGCTTCCCGAGCGAAGCCATTCGAAATCACCAATATGATCAACATGGACAAGGGCACGGACATGGCAACAAATGAATTGTGAGCCATTTCTTCTATTTGGAGATCGTAGGTGACAACTACTCTATTCTAGGACTTTGCTCTTGTAAGTTGGGTGTGTTGAGACAAATCAGGAACATGACTCAATAATATACATAATGCGAGCCATGAAGAAGGAAGGGAAAACAAAAAAGGTGATGCGCTTTGGAATAGCACTAATTATCCAGTCATGTTTTGCTAGTACTAATTCCACATGTGTAACATTTGAGGACAATGTCAAAAATAGTCCTTGTACTCTCATCAATTGCTCAATTTAGTGGTGTGGCCAAATTAGTCCTTGTTCTTTTGTAATGAATTCAATATGATTCTTGACAATTTGACCCCATTGGCATTTGACACGACAATCCAAGTCGGCCATGCGTATGACTCACATTTCCTGAGGTGGCTGTGCACATCACTGTCTATGTCATTAGAACTTTGGGGGAAAAAAAACCAAATATAGGGAAAAAAATGCCAAAAGGGTAAACAAAAAAGATACACGCTGCGTAGGATCCAAAGAAAGGCGGCAGGAGCTGCCCTAGCTTCGCCAGAGCGCCCTCGCCAAGAGCAAGCGATGGAGCGCCATCGCATTGTGTGTCGATCAGCCCTCGCACGTGTCAATCAACTCTCTTCCCCCGTTCTGAAAAAGACATAGGCGTGCTCTTACTGGTATCAATTCCGAACATGTTAAAAAGGAAAAAGACAAAAAAATATATTACAAGGTTCGTACGGCACCCACTTTAATATCTAAACTTTTCACCAAATTATTTAAATTTGAAAATATATGTATTTACTTAGTGTCATTACTAATTTGTGATATTAGAAATTCAATGTGATAATATTTTATCATTTTTTTCCGACTTATGTGCTTGCAGGTGCTTTGAGTCAACATAAATAGCCATAAAAGATATCTTTCAACAAGTTTGCTCCAAATTTAAAACCTAATTAAAGTAATCGAGTCATTTTCCTTTTCTTCAAACCTTAATTTGAACCGAGGCAATTTGGGACAATGGGATCGCAATTCACAACAGAGAACAATGTCATGAAAGGTGCAGACATTGATGAAGAAGAAAGCCTCCATCTCGTAGCGAATGCTAGTGATTCTGACTACTTCACTCCAAAGACGCTCTTCGGTTCGCTCAATAGAAAACAACGAAGAAGATAAAGAAGATCAATCTCTCAGTGAGTAATAAGAAGATGAAGATGAAGAAGTTGATTATGTTAGAAATTTCCTATAATATGGGCTTACATTAATTAATTGATTTTCTATTTTAAATAATCGAGTTAATGGATATTCCAATATTTGTTAAACCCTAAAGTGATCTGATTGAATTGGGTATTGGCATCTATTGTTAACGGGCCTAGTTGAGCAGCAAAGTGTAGGCAATTGTGTTTGACTGAAACCCGTAATGGGAAGGGCCCAGTTGACACGCTGTTGATTAGGGTTTGCTAGGTCCCCTCTCTAGCCTATAAAATGGTAGGTTATACCTATCAGTTGCTTTAATCCCATTGAAAGCTGCTATACTGAAATAGGTCATAGAGAGAAGATCTTGCATTCCGATAGATCACTGGTTATCAGATTGATCTATTTTCTTCAAGTGAAGCAATGGCTCAAACAGGTACACTTTAATTTTAATGTATTTATTGATCTTGGTGTTTTACAATCATATATGGATCCGATTCTTCTTGATTAATTAATTATTCATGTGAATAATTTTTTACATGTGGTATCAGAGCTTGTCATATATGATTGTAGAACCCAAATTTTATATTTTTTATGGACAAATTCGAAATTTTCCTCTTTGAGCCAAATATGGGCATTATCTTTCGTGTGGATTTTTTGATTGATTGATCTGAAACCATAGGGCTTTTGTTCTACATGTCGAGATATTTCCAACCATATAAAATTTGTATAATTTCGTTGAGAATTGAGAGAGAATTTTAAATTTGAAATTCTAGGGTTTATACATGAAAAGTTCTAGAATTTTCAAATTACTTGCAATTGGTTGATGTTCATTATAAATCGTTGCATGAGCATTGTTATATATATGTTTTAGCATCTTTCGATTGCAATAAAGAAAGTTCCTTGGGCTCCATCTCCCATGGCAAAGATTGTTTCTTTTTTCGGTGTTCAAAGGGGTCAATCCTGAGTAAGTGCCCGTGTTTGATCACCATTTTCTTGTTTTCTTTAGAGATCCGAAATCTTGTGGTAGAATTCTTCAGATGTAGCTTGTGCAATGATCGTTTTGTTCGGAAGAGAGAATTTTTTATTTATTTTTAACTGGCTACTCGAGATTTTTGGGTTTTGGGTTGCTATGTATGTTGCAATTGGAGTGATTGTCTCGTATATACATAGAAAAAGTTCTAGAATTTTAAGTTAGATTCTAGTGTTACCTTCGATTTTTATTCGACGGTAGCAACGGTTGGTTTAGAGATTATTGTAGCTGATTGTTTGTTCCGCTTTGGATGAGTGGTTAGACTTTTTGCCTTCTCTTCCTCCCGCCTCGTGCTTCGGTGCGATTGTGCGTACGGGGTTTCTGTGCGTTCACATTAGGTTCTTGCACCTCTTTCCTTTTCCTTGATTGCCGCTTTGCCGTTTTACTTGGTGGACCGAGATTACGCACCAATTGATCCACGTATGCAATGGGTGATGCTTATGGGGTGCTTTGTTATAAAGTTGAGATTTGTGCCCTATTTTTCTTTGATTTGGGTTATTTCTATATTAAGTAGTTAGTGAGTCGCTGAAGCTTTGGGGCTGTGGTGCTCCCTATAGTCTGGAAAAGAGAACCAATGGTTAAGATTTCTCAAGTTGTCGAGATATCAAAATTTAAAGATGGAAATAGTTGGTTTTTGCTTTTCACGCGCGGTGCAGGCATCTTGTTGCTAGATTCTAAATGAAACCGCTGCTTTAAGGCTTCATTGTGATTTCGCCATAAATATGTTGATTGTGGGGTGAGCAAAAGACCAAACTGTGATTTTTGTTTGTACGAGTGGTTTTATGCTAAGTTATCTGTCTGGATTTGTTGGGTTCATAGTTGATTTGCTGAGTAATGTGGCATGACCAGCAAATTCCAAACTTGCAAATTCTAATCTTTTTGCAAATTGCTCGCATGGCTCCTGCGATGCATTGGTGTTTTATTGACCAAGGTTTAAAATTCCATTGAAGGCGATACAATGAAACCAAGAGATTTGTGAATCGAGATCCAAATGTATATAGATACAAACAAGAGGATGTTATTTATCAAAAAATTAGGATTAGGCTAGAGAGATGTAAAAGTTGAAGGTTTCAGCAGTGGAAGAAAAGTCCATAGTCTATTGTGTAGTGCTTTGTGGAAACCCCAAGTTCAAAAGGGGAAAATCGTAGATGGTGCATGATGAGAAGCACATGAATGATTTTATTTTTTTTACATGGGAATTATGTTTTAAATCTATTCATTTGTAGCTTCTTTTATTTTTATTGTAATCTTTGGACCGGTGACTAACGGAAGACTATAGCATCAAAATACGAATTAATCAATATTATTGAAAATTTTGGCAAACCAAACGGACCTTTCATGTCTTCTTGTGTGGTTTTACCACGAATCATCGGAGTGGACTGGCTTAACATGATTGAGGTTTAGAAGTTCTTTTTATAGAGATTTTGCTTGATCTCTTGTGGGTTTCATGCTAACATGCATAAAGGATACTTCTAAATTCAGATGATATGATTGTGTCAAATAGGTGGAGATTGAGTTATTGCATGACTACGAAATTTCCTAAATTTAAAAGATGCCAAATTTAAATATGCCAACCAAGGGTTGACAGTAAGGAAGTGTGAGATAAAGATTATCCTCATGATTTTTTGATGTAATGATTAATGATAGCTACGAAATTTTTTGGCTCCCTTTAATTCTAGTAACCATTCATATCCATTATTGTTTTGCCATGAGTCCCAAATATTAAAATAATAATTTAAAAAATTGTGGCAAAAATTGTTACTTGATAAATGCAATATGATATTGGGAAGCACGTGTCATAAAGTGCTTCATATTGTTAGATGAATTTTGGGCATATATTTTTTGGAGTTTCCTATTGATAAAAATTAGTATATACAATTACCTGCCCAAAGGGGGTTATTGTGTATATTAATTTGAAAATTGGATGAAGATAAATTCCAAAATTAAAAGATGGGGATGTATGACTCAAAAAGATTTATCTGCCCAAAGGGGATAAAATTTTTAAAGTTAGATGTAATTCCCCTATATATTGATATATTAGAGATGAATGATGGGGATGTGTGACTCAAAAGGTTTATCTGCCTAAAGGGGATAAATTTTTTAGAGTTATGTGTAATTCCCCTCTATGTTGAGATAATGGAGATATATATAATTTAAAGGATTTGTCTGCCCAAATGGGATTGAACCTTGAAGATTATATGTAATTCTCATTTATCGTCTCTATATATTGATATCACGGAGATGTATAATTTAAATGATTTGTCTCCCCAAAGGGGATGGATCATTGACAATTATATGTAATTCTCCTTATTGTTATTTTATAAACTTCATACTGTGAAAAATAATGGTACTTTATACACTCTGCCCAAAGGGGAGTTTATAATGTACTAATTATTTTTGTTGAAATACTTATTGCCCATAATTGATTTTATTGCATCATGTGTGACAAATAGTTACTTTTGCTATAAATAACAACAATGCCACGGTTGAAATGTTAATTTGATCAAATATTATACTGTTAAAAACTTGGTCAAAAAGGGAGACATTGTAATTGAGAATATTAAAACTAAGTCAATATTGGCTGATCCTCTAACAAAAGGCTTACGACCCATTTTGTTTAAAGAACATGTAAATAATATGAGTGTTTTAGATTCTTTTGATTTCTTTTGTTAGTGGGAGTTATACAAATTGTATTTCTGGATATTATAGTTATATACAAATTGATAATGCTTTTATGATGTCTATTAAAGCATTTATTTTAATAACTGTTGTTATTGATTATATTGTTATCATTTCTCCTGTTGACTGAGAAATGGAAGTATAAAACAGTATCTTTAAACAAATTTTGTTTAAAGATGACTGGATGTCACTGATTATGAGATCTCATGTTGGATTGTGACATAATTGTGCAATTTCATGTTGTTTAGAAATCGCACTAAGGCAATTTCATGTTGTTTAGAAATTACGTTAATGCAGTTTCATGTCGTTGAGAAATTGCATTAAGGACCGATAAGAAATAGTGTATATTTTGATCACATGTTGGCACTATTTCTTACTACACTACTAGACCCATGATTCATGAAAATATAATGCTTATTATATGTGATTATGGAAGGTCTTGTGTTGTGGCATTTTTTTAACACATTGATCTCCATAGTCCTATACTGAGGTTATATAGGATTGGATTGGTATTGAGATGCCATTATTGGAATATTATTTTTAAAAAAGGTTGTGGCCACATAAAACAAAATTTTAGTTATTAAACCGATAGTGTCGTTTTCAATATAAAATATTTTCAAAATAAAATAAGTTAATTAATGTAGACCAAGTGGGAGAATGTTGGAAATTTCCTATAATATGGGCTTACATTAATTAATTGATTTTCTATTTTAAATAATCGAGTTAATGGATATTCCAATATTTGTTAAACCCTAAAGTGATCTGATTGAATTGGGTATTGGCATCTATTGTTAACGGGCCTAGTTGAGCAGCAAAGTGTAGGCAATTATGTTTGACTGAAACCCGTAATGAGAAGGGCCCAGTTGACACACTGTTGATTAGGGTTTGCTAGGTCCCCTCTCTAGCCTATAAAATGGTAGGTTATACCTATCAGTTGCTTTAATCCCATTGAAAGCTGCTATGCTGAAATAGGTCATAGAGAGGAAGATCTTGCATTCCGATAGATCACTGGTTATCAGATTGATCTATTTTCTTCAAGTGAAGCAATGGCTCAAACAGGTACACTTTAATTTTGCTATATTTATTGATCTTGGTGTTTTACAATCATATATGGATCCGATTCTTCTTGATTAATTAATTATTCATGTGAATAATTTTCTACAGATTATGCATATCTAAGTTCTGATTATCGAATTTCAATGAAAATTTTCCAGTGAGCTCCTCCTATGGAACTATTTGGGTTGTCCCAAGATATAATTATAAGAGCAAATCTATTATCATTTCAGCTGTCTGAATTTTCTTCTAATGAGGAGTGGGAGGAAGACGACACCGCTCAGTTGGAGCAGCAAGGGCAAGAAGTGGACTTGGAAAATCTGAAACGAAGAATACTAGAAAGCTTGGCATGACGAAATTTGTGAAACTTAAACAAATGAAAACAGCAAAGCCTGTAGAGAAGAAATCTGGATGACGCAAGTACGCAAGCATTTCAAGAAGGAGAAGAAGAAGAGGAGGAGAGATCCCCCGATCCATGTGAAGCTCTTTAACTTTTTGTCTATTTGAAGGACTGAAATTATTATTTTTTATTCAAAAGCCACATAGGCATTAACATTTTATAAATAAAATAAAAAGTTATGTAGGACTTTTTTATTATAATTTATCATTGAAGTCACTAAAACGATTGTGTTTTCCTCCAATGTGTCATGGAAGTGATTCGGTGAAAAAATTTAACACTAAAGTGAGCGTCTTAAATACATTATGGCACTTGTCCTATAATTTTTCCTATGTAATCTCAAGTGCACCAATAAAATATTTTCTTCATTCTCCTTTCAAAGTTTCGCATGTGACACACGGAAATGGAAATGTTTACTGGGAGTTTGGAAATTCCATGATAGGAAGTTGGTTAAGTGATTAGATAGGCACTTAGTTACATGTCACTTTCTCAACAAAGGGACTATATTTTGATGAAAAATTAAAAGGAGCAATTTCTTGGCCAAAAAAGGAAGGAACGCATTTGCTATTAATTAAGAACCAATAGATGAAATATCATAGGAAACTATTTTTATTACCGGATAGTAAAAATACATAATTATCAATTACCATAGACAATGCCATAATGGGCCTGGGCCACTCAAACAAAGAATGGCCCTTTTTATATTAGCAAAGTTTATTTGGTAAATCCCCAGCTTTCTCAGGCCATTACTTTGATTGACATCCTCCCCCGAGATTGCCGGGCTCAGCATTTATCGCTCGGGGGACAATGAAGGAAAAAAAAAAAGACAAAAACACAATTAACTTTGGATGATATTTAATTATTATAAGTAGCTACTTAGCGGATTGTTAGGCATAGAATAGCTATACTCACTCCCGCATTTCTTTCCGGCGGGCCTATTCTTGATGTTGCATCTCTTTGGAATTGAGATAGCTGTGGCCGGCATGATCCCAGCCTGCTTCGCTAGAGCAGAGAGCAGGACAGCGCAGAGGCAACGAGGAGAAGTGCTAATGAGCGCATTGACTTTGGTGCAGCAAGCGGGTGGGACCTTGGCTCGAACATCTTTAGCTACCCCAAGTCAAGGACTCAAGCTGGCAGCAGCTGACCCAATGGGGGTCCTCCTGCACTCTCCGGCTACGCTCGCTTTCTAAGCCATTTGAAATCACCAATACCATCAAGATGGACAAGGGCACAAACATGGCAACACGAGAGTTGTGAGCCACTCTTGTATTTGGGGATCGTAGGTGACGATTGTAGGACACAAATTGTGTCATCCCAAGATCTCCATAACTAGAACAAGAACATGCATAATTGAGTAGAAAAATTAATGCACCTATTTTGGGATTCATCGTTCTTTAAAGCGAAAGCAGAAAAGGAATTACCCATTTATCAGGGGATTATCCACGTATCAAGTCATTCTCCTCTATTGCCCTTTGTATCACTGGCTTAATGAGGTAGCCCCCCTCATGTTTAGCGTTAGGTAAACACTCCTTAAGTGAGGACACATGTGAGAATTAGAGTTAGATGAGAGACTTGAGCACTATTTATAGAGTTTTCAACCAGGCCCCCTCATTACGGGCCAGGCTCAACTCGGCCCACACTAGCCAGTCCCATATTAGACTAATTAAGAAACCTTCTATCTCACCTTAGACCAACCCTATTTTACGATAACCGTAAAAACAATAAATTACAATATCAATTAATTTAGTCTACATTAGAAAAACTCTTACATTCTCCCACTTGGACTATATTAATTGAAATCATACTGTATGTGCGCACATTTGGTCCAGAGATAATTCTTAATAGTCAATCTTATCCCATAAAGTCTTAAACACCAAATCATGGCGGTAACTGCATGTATACACACAGAGCCTTCCATGGTCATGGATGCTTTCAACTTTATTGATATTGATTCAATATGGTAGTGTGGCAAATGGATAACATCTCTCATAGAGAGATCTTATTTGTCAGTCACCATTCTCTTACCTTAGGCATCACAAAAACTTGTGCCACTAGAGAATGTCTTTATGGTTCTAATGAACCCACATATGCCTTGTCATTATGGTTAACATTTCTTTATGTATAACAAGCCATATGTACAAAGCTAATAACCGGATGCCCCTAGCCTTCACTCAAGGTTTATACAGTACTTTAAGATTTTATCAATATGTATTCAACATAATAACAACACATTCAAAAATATTTTATTTAATGCAAAAGTTGATACATATCAAATCGTTACCAAATGTAACGAACACAGATGAAACATTTATCAAAGTAAAACCAAAATAGCTCCCACTAAACAACATCATCTCATGATACTCCTAAGCCCATGCTAATGACATGTTGCTCAAATATACATGGGCATAGACCTTTAGTTAGTGAATCTGCAACCATATCATCTGTAAAAATATGTTATATTATAAAGTCACCTTTCTATACAGTTTCTTTATGATCAAAAATCTTTGACCATCATATATTTAGACTCCTTGAGACCTCTATAGTAAATAAATAATACTGCAAATTTATTAACTCAATACAATTATATGGATCTATCCTTAAAACAATCAACTCTTTCATGAGATTGGAGTCTAATAGCCCAAGTAACAGCTTAAAAGAATGTTACTAACGCTGCTTATATAGTAAAAGATGGCATAGAACTTTATTTACTGCAATTCCTACTAACATAAATATATATTCTATTATTAATCTCATGTCATCATAACAGCCAGCAAAGTTTACATCTAAATACTCTACTAGCTGCAAGAATTGAACATGTCTGTAAATTATAAATACCTCAAAATCTTCTTAGCAGCAACCCAGCGATTACATCCTGGATATGACTGATATCTGCCTAGAAGCCTTGTTGCATAAGCAATATCTGGCCTAGTACAAACTTGAGCATACATGATACTTCCAAGCACACTAGCATAAGGTACATTCTTCATTTGAGCTTTCTTAAAATCTGAATTAGGGTATTGTGAAAGACTTAATTTATCACCCTTAACAACCGGAGTAATTCCTGGCTTGCAATGATGTATATTGAATATTTCCAAAATACAATCAGCAAATATCTTCTGAGATAAATCTAATAAAATATGATGAAAACCATCCTTACGAACCTCAACGCAAATGATAAAAGATACCTCAAGGTCACTACTTGTAAACAAAATCTCATGTTCACTGAGTATGAAAAAAAAAAATTCCTCCCACTAACCTTACAATATATTGAATAATTTTGTTCCCAATTGAACAAAATAACAATACTATGAAACTTTAATAATATTGTCTGGAAACTTGCTTAAAACTATGAATAAGACTTTTCGGTCTACACACAAGTTTACTTGAAACATCTGTTGCAAAATCCTTTAGTTGCATTATATAGATTTTATATCTATTTGGTGTAACTCCATATCAAAATAAATTATTAATGTCACATTCACTCTGAAAGAATCTTTAAAAATACTAGAAATAAATATTTATTTCTTCACTATTAACTATCCACCCCTTTTTTAGAGTGAAAACTTTATTATCTTTTATGGCATCTAATCACATACTTAATTGAAAACAAAAAACGACATTTATATAAATTGCTAAAACAACCATGTAGTGGATATTGTAATCATGCTTTCACAAATAAACTATATAATCTAATGAAATAACTGATCATCTTTTCCTAACAAATATCCTGAATAAAGTTACAACCACTTCATTCTACACTTAAGAGGTTTAAAAATTTTCATTATAAACTATATCAAAAGTAGTACCTTAAATCTCAACAAGTTTAATCTATGGTATAGGAGATTCCATAATTGTATCCTGAACTATATCAAAAATAGTACCTTTAGGGTCATAAAATTAATACCCTTTTGAACAATCTGAGTAAAATACAAAATAATTCCAAGTTGATCTAAATTCCAACGCACTTAATATTGGATTAGATAACCTCACTTCTGCATGACACCTCTAAATTTAATATGATTCAAGTAATTTATGTCCAGTCTATAACTCAAAAAAAGTTTATGAAACAACTTTTGTATGTGAAAAGGTTGCTTTCAAAATATCAGCCTGCAGAAGACCGAATAAATTAGTCTTACTAATCATACTCATCACCATGTTTATTATGATGCAATACGCCTTTCGGCCAAATCTTTTGTCAAGATTTTCAGGCATAATAATTAAGTTACCTTCCCATAATCTACCAAGTATTTGACAAATGACCCTTTAAGATATTTCGCATTGTCATACTCGCCAAATACTCACAACCACTATTAAGCCTAACAACCTTTTAAGACTAATTATAATTGTTTTATTTTTTAACTCGGTAATTTTACTTTCACAATAATCTATAGAAGTCTTTAGATAACCGTTAAGAGTAGACAGAATATCAACATTGTCAACTTTTCTACTCTTCCTTTAGACATGTGTGAGATTATTCCTTAAATAGAAAATTTTCGAAAACAACATCTTCAACCATATACGATATGTATATGCCAACTTAAATATAATCTTTGCAGATGTGTCCTAATTTCGGTATTAAATAAAACATAATTTCAAGCCATTAAAGCTTTCATCATCTTTTAGCAATACAGTCAGTAGACAAGCCACTTTTCAATTGTTCCTGAATGGAACGCTTCATGGACAGTAAGCAAATTCTATTACTCTTTTCCTAAACAGCAAATCATATGTCCACTATTTAAAATTTGAAGTAGTAAAAATCTCAATAATAGTGAGTTTATTAATTACAAAAAATGTGACTGAAAAAACAAGCAATGTATATAATTAGCATCATGTGAGCATTGTGTAACTTAACACGCATAATTATATAATCACCTTTAGGCAGAATACATAACATGCAGCTGTGCACTCCCCACATATAGCGATTATGAGAATATATTTTAATCTTTGTGAATTCATCACCTTTGAGCATATGAACCACAAGAATCAGTCACTCCTCCACCACACCATCATGCATCCCTCTATGACCTAATATACAATCACCTCCTTTGGGAATATGACCACGCATTAAATCAGGAGACATCCCCATCATTATACGATATCAAAATTTCTCAAACACAATCAAGTGTACCACTTTGGCGGTCACTACTCAATTGAATTCTTGAAATTCTCTCATACTAGGGATATAACTTTACTACTCACATACACCATATACATGTGATCTTAACTTTAGTGATAGGGACAATAAATCACTCAAATTACATATCATGCTAATTATATTACTTTATTCATTAATAAAAATTAATCATATATATATGGCGAATCTGAAAGACAGATTCCAATGTGATCACCGATCACAGTAACACAAGAAACTTCTCATAACAAAAAAGAAAGCATCTCTTATGCACCCCGATTACAAATTACTTGAACAACATAAAAAGAATGCAGATCTAGAAGATCTCTCACAAATTAAAATCAACAGTAATACATGATACACCAAATCGACAAGCCTGACGGCTGATCCATTATTACTCATGAGTTTCATAAAGCAAACATGACTCAAATGCCAACAACTGATTTATTAATCAATTTTAAGTAACAAATATCATTGCATCAACCAGTGGCCTATAAATTGGGTCAAATCACAGAACTAAATATCTAAACTATAACAGTAGATCTATTGATCTGCATAAATGTTGTCATACTCCTTAACTATAAAAAATGTTCAACTTGATGGACATTAACAAGTGACCAAATGAATTTAGGTACAATATGCAATAACTTAACTGATATGCATTACCCATATTCAGCAAATGTGTTAATCAATATAATTAGTTTGATCACGAGTTCTTAAGACGTCCATCAATTAAAAGTTACCAGCGTGTAAAGGAGTATGCTGGAACAATAAAAGTTTCGTGACTTTTACTCTTTCTCATTACCTTAATACATAATTCAAGTATTATCCCATAATGGTTGTATCTTATTAAGCTAGTTTTAGTTCATAATAAAGTTTAATTTTTATTAATGTATCACATCATTATAATATTTATGTGATAACATGTCTGTAATCCAACACTTGTATTTTCAAAATCACATAAAACACAAGAAAAATACGCAAAAAAATACTAAAAATAACGTATTTTGGGTTTTGTATTTATTTTCACATCCATAAAATTATCAAACATGTAAAATAAATACACCACAACATAAGGGATGGCCATACGAATCCAACGCCACCACCCACGCGCCTGAAGGAGGCTCCACGCGCCCACATGCGCTGCCTGAGTGCAACACGCGTGGAGCTCACACGCGGCGCGTGTTCAATGCCCAAGCGGCGCGTGGCCGCGCGTGAGGGCGCGTGCGGCCTCCTCTGGCGACATGCCGCCTACGATTCTTCTCGTCTCATCAATTCCAGTCCGAATATATAATTTTATTTTATTTTTATTGAATGAAAAATCTCGAAAATCTCAAATTATGGCAAAAAAACTTATGTGTTCGAGTTCTAGGGTTATGGTTGCTCCGATACCACATGTAAGACGCAAATTACGCCATCCCAAGATCTCAATAACTAGAACAAGAACATGCATGATTGAGTAGAAAGATTAACGCACCTGTTTTAGGATTTATCATTCTTTAGAGCGGAAGCAGAAAAGGGATTACCCACTTATCAGGGGATTATCCACGCATCAAGTCATTCTCCTCTATTGCCCTCCATATCACTGGCTCAATGAGGTGGCCCCCCTCACGTTTAGCGTTAGGTAAACGCTCCTTAGGTGAGGATATATATGAGAATTATGGTTAGATGAGAGACTTGAGTACCATTTATAGAGTTTCCAACCAGGCCCCTTTATTACGAGCCAGGCTCAACTCGGCCCACACTAGCCAGTCCCATATTAGACTAATTAAGAAATCTTCTATCTCACTTTAGACCAACCCCGTTTTACGGTAAGTGTAAAAACAGTAAATTACAATAACAATTAATTTAGTCCACATTAAGAAAACTCTTACAACGATTTCTCTCTATTCCAGGACTTTGCTCTTATAAGTTGGATTGTGGAAAGAGGTCAGGAATATGACTATATATATACACAGCAAAAGCCATGAAGAAAGAAGGGAACACAAAAAGGTGATGGGTTTTGGAATGGTGGGCTGGTTGAGTAAACCAACGTGGAAGAAATTTGGAGGGTTCGTGACCTTGGCTTGTACCTTAAAGAGGGTAATTATGATTTGACACGTTCGAATCAAATGCTTCCCACTCATGGTGGTGCAAAAAACCAGTGAGTTTCCCTCTCATCGGACGACACATCGGTTCCTCCTCTTGTTCAGTTGAAGGGATTTTAGATCGTGGGGTGGGTGAGATTGGGAAGATCAAGGTAAGAACATGCAGGGCTTTGGTCTCGTGAAGTTTCTGTGTCTATTCTTGGTAAGCATGCCGACGTAAAGTCCCATGATTGGGTCCTCCCACTGTGGGCTCCGTTAGATCACAAGTCCGCATGCCCTACGTAATAATAGATAACTATTTACAACAGTAGACTAACGGTGTCAATGCCGTGAATAGAAGTTAAAGTTTTATATCGAGTGGATAGCTTAGAAGGCCTGAAAGAATGGCCTGGAAGAAAGAGGCGTAGGCAAGAAAAGAGATTGATAGAATATTCGTAGAAGGACCTGAGCAAGTCCTTAAAAGGCTTAGTCACTCCAGGGAGAACCTGGTAGGGGTGGGAGTCCCCAAGTGGCTGGTTCTGGGAGGATCCATCAAAAATCCTCCCCCATGGGCTCTCCGCGCCAATCTTCATGGTTCACCCAGAAGAAAGGATCCCACTGGTGACCCCACGATGCCTACCCCAGCTAACGACTGGTCACGGTACAGGGAATGATCTAGGCCGGGGACTAACCTCCCCAGGTGGCGCGCGCTAACGGTGTCAATGCCATGAATAGAAGTTAAAGTTTTATATCGAGTGGATAGCTTAGAAGGCCTGAAAGAATGGCCCGGAAGAAAGAGGCGTAGGCAAGAAAAGAGATTGATAGAATATTCGTAGAAAAGTTGGTGAAGCAGCTGTGGGTATATATGATATAAGTGTAGCCTGTCATCTTCAGTTTCTCAAAGACAAAACTTTGGGTAAATTCTTGTGATGAAGTGCCTGCTAACCTCACAGATTAGGTAATGCACAAGTCAAATTTCGAGTAATAAGTGACTTCTACATAGGTTCTGTGCACTTCTTGGTGCAAGAAATCTAACTCAAATTGTATCTTTTAAGAACATTTGTCCATTATTAGTCATCTCTAATAATGACATGAGTCTTCAATGGTTGAACATATTTAATAGAATTGCACCTGATTAGTATTTGATCTTAATATTAACGCTATTAGGTGATCTTCAAAAGTGCACAACGGCATCCAATGTGCTCTCTCTCTCTCTCTCTCTCTAAATCTAAATCTCTTATTTTGTTAGAAAATGCCTTTGGTAAGCAGCTCATTAAGCAAAGCTTGTAGTTTGTGTTTGTGTACTTGTTATTTTGTGTCTCGCATAAATGATGTTTCCAAAAACAAAACATTTCATATTAAGTACCATTAGCAAGTGCCCTAAGGGAACTCATTAACAAGATAGTTTTTTTCGTTGATTTTTTGTTGAAAACTCTCCCAGCCACCCCTACCCCCCCATCTCCTGCAGCGGCCACTACTGCTCTCGAACACTTTGCTACCATTACGAACCCAAAAACCGCCAACGCCAGTAGTCGTCATTACCTAAGTCGATGTTACCACTGTCAGTAGTACTTAGTCCTGCCGATGTGAACAAATCGGGCCTCACCACCACCAACCACACTGCCTCACCATCACAAAAAGATGAAACGAAGGAACGAAAACAAAATGCGAAAGAAATAAAATTGAATGACATGACCTTCCACATCATCAGCTTGACCTAATTAGTCAGTCCATCTCAGTAAAAATCAAGTAACATGCGCTTCAATTTACCAGAAGCCTAACATTAGCCTAATTTTGAAAGTTGAGGTACTTAGTTGAATAAAGTTAAAACTTAAGTTCTTGATTATACAAAGATGAAAAGTTTAGGCCCTTATAGGATCACACACCTACAAAATATAATTATATTCCACTTTCCAAACCCTGATCACATATCATAGAAATTTGAGCCTTGCAATTCATTCATGTAATAAGAACCTTGGAGCACTTTTTAACAAAACCTACATCTTTTCCCAGGAGATATTTGAAAATTTCGGCTCAACTAAACTCAAGGTTATATATAAATCGCCTTGTTCATATGTATCAAATATGGGTTATCGTGATGGAGTGGCTCTTAAGTTATTCTGGATGAAAGCCATATACTTTAAATATAAAATCTATCGTGTCTAAATCAAGCACTTAACACTTAAACACCTAAAGTAACAGGATCCACAATCATAAGAAAATGTCAAGAAAAAGTGTCAGAGAAATTCTAAACCCATGGTATTGGCAGGGACCCCAAATGTACGCCTGGGTTATATGAATTCCTTATATAAATAAAAGTTCCCCACATAAATTTAGGACTTCGATTACACCTAGCAATGGACTAGAGCCCGTTTGTGTTTGTTTAAGGAAACTGTTTTCCCTATTATATACTTATATGAATTCCTTTTATAAATAAAACAATTAGATAACTAATTTCTTTTTTCTTTCATGTATACATATAAAAACTGTTGTGCATGCTGTTATTGGGCTCTCATATCAGAATGCATTTAAGGAAAAACAGCTCTTGTCGTCTTGGTGGTATTGGCCGCAATACGCGGCCTGATTTCCTTGAATTTTCAGAAGGTAAGATCGGTTTCATGGGGATCAAATATGACACTCAAATTCAAGATATTCCCCTCGACTCCTCATTCCCAATGCCTTCTTGAAGATTGTTGCGACATCCCCAAGCCCTACACGTGGGCGCAGAAGCTAATGACTTGCTAAGATCACGAATGATAATCATCTGACTAGAAACAAATATTTATATTTCTATTTATGGATGAGTGTATTGTTGGGGTTTCATGAATCATGTATAAGAAAAATTAATGAAATGAACGCAGCAGAAACAAAGATATATTTTACACATGATTCTCCTAAGGCGTTGTTCGTGCGTTTTAATAAAAAATCTAAACATAAAATGGAGTTAAAAGAAATACCTCTTGAAGCGTGCTTTGAAACGAGTCGGTTCGGATGTTCCACGGTTCGAGTCCCACAAGCGTCGGACCTCTAGTTCAGACACATCAACAACGAACGTCGAACAGAAGAGAGAACTTTCGGATATTCACCACTTCGATCGTACCAGCAATCATGTGGAAACAATCCGTCGTATTCTTGATGTATAATAGTCACGGCCCAAACGAGATAATGCTCTTCTTTCTTGCGTCTCAAAGACACAAGAACACGCACACAATTTGCTCTTTGTTTTCAGCAAAGCATCACTCGTATGTCTCTAAAAACACAAGACACACGCCCACAGAAAAATCTCTCTACGTTGCAACCTTTTTGCAGCCTTTCTTTTTAATATTTATACACGAATCAGCAACGGCGGTTGCTGATCGTCCCCACTCATGCACGAACGATCGTGCATGAGCGGTTGCTCATACACGACTTCGTGTATGAGCGGTTGCTCATGCACAACTTCGTGCATGATGGTCAGCAACTGCTGACCGTTCATGCACGACTTCGTGGATGATGGTCAGCGGTTGCTAACCATCCAAGTTTCATGCATGTGCTTCGTGCACATGCATGAAGCTTTATATATTATTTTATTATTGGTTATTAAAATGTATTAATTAATTAATTAATTAAACGAACAAATAATTAATTAATCAATCCCTTTTAAAAATAAAAAGAACATAATCTTTATATGTACAAATGGAATACATTAACATGTATCCACTTCGGGCATGCATGTGTATCATATGCAAATAGGCTCGTGACTATAATATAAATTAAATTAAATCTCATTTAATTTAATTTCAAATCGACACAATTCGATTGCAGTAATTGCAAACACATTCGCAACATTATTTCTCTCTTGTTCCACGTTATCCAAATTGTTTATGGTGTGTGACATCCCTAGGTTCATCACTAAGCTAGTATTAAGACTTGTACTAACACATTAGTACTCCCAAAAGAATTAATTGTCCTGATTAATCTTTTAGGTCCTACAAGCCACGATTGACATGGCTACCCAGATAGTGTGAATATTTTAGTAACATAATGAACCTGTCAGCTTTGGTTACAGTGTAATTCAATCCCTCTGTCTTACTATGTCCCGATCAAACAAAGACCATGGAATATTAGTCAAGTCATTAATTTGATCATATGCACAAATTTAATTGACATGCATTTTATTCGAGACATAAACAATTTATTCTCGGTTACAACCCCGACCGAGGATTTTAATGCAGTGTCACAATTAGATCGCATAGGACATCATTATCATACCTTGCATATAACAATGAGACAGATTCCATATTGCGCACACATGTAATTTCATTTATGAACAAATTATGACCATCAAATATAAAAACGGATCAATGACCCGGCATTATGTGCACCCGTGAACCATAGTTGTTCAATACATAAGTTAACATTGTGCCTCAGGTCTAAGGATTATTTACACAAGACCAAAGCATGAACAATTAGACATTGACCACGCTAAAAACTTCAATGTCGCTAATTGTTCCATATGCGTCACGTTCAGTGAATTTGTCTAATACAAACACCTATGTTCTAACTCAGGCATCATAATACCCAATGACATGTGACTCATCATTCTCTTAAGTATCAAATACTTAATGGCGAAGTTAAGAACACACCAGTCTCAACAAGATTATTAATATCCACTCAATAATCCATCGACCGGGAATGATTTAAAGATTTAGTCTAACTATGAACCCATCACATATATTCTTGACATCTCGAGAATAGGTCTAGTTTCAACTAATCTTATGGAATCATTCATCAATATAAAATAATTGGACAAATGAATGAATACATCATTGCCATTAATTAAATAATAATAATGAAAGTACAACTGAAATCCCTAATATGTAACTATTACATAGCAGCTTTATGGCATACATCTAACGTGTATAAGCAAAAATACACGTTTGATTACGATACAAAATTTCCGTACCTTGAGTAAAAATTCATTTTTTAGTGACATAAATTTCTTCATTCCGACGGCGGTAACTGGCAACAGACGGTGACCGGTCGCAAACGGCAACAAATGGCGACTAGTGGCAAACAACAGTAGACGACAATGGATAGCTACACTAGTGGTCAACGACCAACAGTGGCAAATGGCGGTTAGTGGTGGGTAGGCGGTCCACTAATAGCAATGACGAGCAATGATAAGAGTTTTTATTTCTCATTCATGTTCTAGAAATAGAAAAGTATAAATTTTTTACTTCTCATTTATGTTTCAAATATATTTTTGGACTACAAATTTGTTCAAGAAATAGAAAAATAAATTTACATTGTCAAATGGATTTTTGTTCCAGAAATAATTTTGAGACAAAAAAATAATTATAGAATAGAAATAAAATCGTTATCATGCGTGGCCTAAGTTTAGACTTAGTTTGAACTCTTCCAAACCCATCAATTCGTGACTTAAGATATGAGTTTTTAACTTGCAAGTCATTTTCATTTAAAAATCGCCACTAATTGCTTTGTGGTGAGTTCATTAGGTACCCAAGTAAAATATTGAAAGAAAAAATTTTCTCCTACAGATCAAGCATATTGAAAACTTGATTACACTAATTAATTGGCTAATGCCATTTTGGTACTTAATCTTTTAAACATCAAATAAAGAATTTATGCAACATTTTTTTACCAATCATGAGTCATAAGTACGTAATTGAAATAAAGGAAATATGCAGATATCAATTCGATAGTTGCTTTCTAAACACATTTTTTTCCCCGGGGGGGTTCTTCTAAAGATTTTCTCATATTTTAAGTAAAAAACCCAAAGAGACTATTTTAAAGCTTTTTCCTCATTTTTTGGAAAATATAAAGTATTTTCGGATTTTTTATTATTATAAAATTTTAAATAATTTTCATTCCGAAATTAGCACTCGGGCTGGGCCTTTTAGCCCAGTCCAAATGTGGGTTGTCTCCGCCCTTAGGGTAGGACCCAGGATACAAAAGAGATGGGCTCCACAGTAAGGAAGCTTTAACTAAACGAATTGAGCTCAACCATAGAATTTCGCTCAATCCCTTCTAGGATTTGATCAAAGCCCACCTTAATGGACCAGATTCAGCCCAAACCTGATCTAATAGCCAGAGCAAGCCTAAGACCACGTCCTAAATATTGAACCAAAAAGCACGCGAGTTCACTGCAACTCCGGCCACCGAACGCCCGAACACCAAACCGCGGCCCCCGCGGACGGCCAGGATGGGCGGCCGCTAATCGCGCCTCTGACCACCCCTCGACCCTCTCTCGCCCGCATCGTCGCCCCTTGGACGACCCGATCAACACCGGCCATGAGTCACCCCACTCCGGCCACCAACAATCGCGACCTGGGCTAAACGAAGGCGAAGCAAAGACGCAAGCTCGAGCAGTACCCAGACCAACGACGGCCATGAAACCCCCTAAAGAAATACGCGTAAATCAAACCAAAAACCAAGAAAACCAATGCAAATCTAGTTTGGGCGTTCCATCAAACATATGGGGTTCATCGGCAGTGGGGGAAACATCAGCTCATTCGGGACCAGATTAGCACTTGGGCTTGCAGCAATTAAGTAGCCCAGACCAGGAAGAACCGACCACAGATCAGGCGTGGAGAAATCGCATGAGCCGGATCAAGACGAATGTCGGTCCGGCGAGCCCAAGACGGGATAAAACAGAGCAAGGAAAGGGGGAGGTGGTCCGAAACAGGTTTGTTCGGTCGTGGTCCCTACCAGGCTCGGCGGCATCGGACGGCGGACGAACTCGATAGATCGGGCTACGTCCGCTCGCCTCGCGCATCTGCGAGCTCGGATCCTCAGGAAATCGACCCGAACCGACGCCAAAGCGGGATGAACCCGAACGGAGGACGGTCTCTCGACCCGAACCGTGTACTAGTCGAGGCGGGAGGAGAAACGCCGGCCACCTTCTCACTCTCGGATCTCTCGCACGGGGTCTCTCTCTCTCTCACTCTCCGATTTCCCTCTTCTCTCAGATCTCCCTTCTCCCCCCCTTTTTCCTCCCTATTTTGTGTATACCGAAACGTTCTCACTAGGGGTGAGCACGGTTCCCGGGTAGAACCGGGAACCGGAGAACCGAACCGGAGGGTCCGGTTCGGTTCCCGGTTCCAAAGAGACCGGTTCCGGTTCCCGGTTCCCCTTTTCTGGGAACCGGCGTTCTCGGTTCCGGTTCCGGTTCCTATGGGAATCGGAACCGGAACCGGAACCGGAACCGGTCATATAATTCAAAAAAAAAAAAAAAAAAAAATCTAACTTCCCCCCACGATTTCCCCCTCCGCGAATTCTTCCCCCTCCCTTTCTTTTTCTCTCTCTTTCTTTTCTCCCCTTTTCCCTCCTCACGTCACTTCTTGCCCCCCCAACTTTTTTTTTTTCTTCTCTCCCTCTCTTCTCTTTCCGGTTCCGGTTCCGAATCGCCTAGGGTTTCCTGGATTGCTCTGTCTCTCTCGTTTCTTTCTCAACGAGCGCCTCCTCCTGGCGCCGTCTCCGATCTCCTGCTTTCCGGGACCTGATCCGCGCGACGCCCTCTGTTCCGCGGCCCACTCCGATTCGGAGCTTCGATCGAGCGCTCGTCGCCGTCGATTAGTTCCCGCTCTTGTTCTTCTGATCTCTTTCTTGTTTTTTGTGGCTTGAGAGAGCGAGAGAGAGAGAGGGAAGGGGGAAATGGTGAAGGGGAAGACGCGGATGAAGAGGATAGAGAACGACACGAGCAGGTAGGTGACGTTCTTGAAGCGCAGGAACGAGCTGCTGAAGAAGGCCTTCGAGCTCTCTGTCCTCTGCAACGCCGAGGTTGCACTCATCATCTTCTCCCCGAGGGGCAAGCTCTACGAGTTCTCGAGCTCGACGAGACGGTAGGTTTTCCTCCGCATTTTTGCTCGTCTTCGCTCGCGACCCACCGCCTCGCGCGCGAAGCCCCGACGCCCCCGCTGGCTTTGGGTCCTCCTCGCTCCACCGCGCGCAACCGTACGCGAAGCCACCATTCTCGCGCGGCGTTGCCTGCTGTCTCCGCCTCGCTTTCCGACGACCCGACGCGCTTAGTCGCGACGCCTGACGCTGTTGCCCCGAAGACCACCGACCGATGTCCCTGCTCAGCACTAGAAGCCCTAACGCCCCGTCGCCGGGTCCTCCTCGCTCCCGACGCCCCCGCAAGTGCATGCTTCGCTTTATTCTTGGTTGTGAATGCTGGTAGAGCTAAGTTGCGTTGTGTCGACTTCCTCATTATTGTGAATTATTTAATACTTTTGAGGCTTTATTCCCCTTGTTTTCTCTTGACTAAGTGTGTATCTCCAAGTGTGCCCTCTCTCCTTGTTCTAACCCTCTTTGTGTCAGTTTCCACATTTGAGTTAACCCTTCGCGGATGATTTCTGACTTTTAATATGGTTGCACTTATGCCTTGCTTCTCATGCAAAACTCTGTTTCTGCGATGATAATATATTAAAGGTCTTACTATAGCAAGTCTGTTGGTGCCATGTCATTTTCAGGAGCGAAATTGGGTATGATGGATGGAGGCTCGATTTTGTTAGAGGCTTTTTGGGTGGCTATGTCAAAGACTACTTGGATGCTAGTGAACCTTACTTTGCTATTGGTGAGTACCGGGATTCCCTCAGCTATACATATGGAGAAATGGATCACAATCAAGATGCACACAGCAGAGAATTATCGACTGGATAAACGCTACAAATGGCACAAGCCTGGAGCATTTGATGTCACCGCAAAAGGAATTCTTCATGCCGTAAGCACTATCACCGATAGATAGGCACTTTTTTAGATGTTCTCGGGAAGCATAGACACTCGATTAAGTGCACCGACTCTAGATAGAGGAAATTCATTCAGTGTTTTGTTTTTCTTTTTGGATGAGTATGCATACCATGTCAATTAATTTGTTCACGTTATGCTTAAATTAGAGATGTACAGCTATTACACTGCTGGACCTATTGTTATTCAAGTAGTTATGATCTTGGATGTTGCCGGTGAAGGAGAACTGTAGACTAAAACTCAGGCTCTAACCCTTGAATTATGTACTGATCTGCACTTGATGAATCTCACTAATTAGGTTGCTGAAGGACAGGTTTTTATAGATTACTTGTATGAGCATTAACTGTACCGCTGATTATCTTCATAAGCAAAAGCTCTTGATTCCTGATTCTCTCTCTGTGCTTTCTAACTGAATTAAAGGATTTAACTTGGCAAAAAGTGCCATTACCTCAACCAACAAATTTATAGAATCTGTAGAGTTTGTTACCCTTCTTCAAGTTTCAATTATGTGTGCTTGATGTTTCAACAGTCATCCATTAGCCAACATCTGGCATTATTGATAACTGTAATTTTTATTTTGTTAACAGGTTAAGCGTAGCAAAACTTCTTCACGGACTTACAAAAAAGATTTCTATGTTTTGATAAAAACATATGTTTTGAGAAGAAAGATTGGTGACAACTAGCATCTCGATAGTGCTGAAGATTCCGATAATATGCGCGTACGTTATAATTCAACTCTGAAAATGAACTAAAAAAAAAAAAAGAACCTGTTGGAACCCGGAATCGACCGGAACCCGTGACCGGGTAGGTTCCGTGTTCTTGGTTCTCGACGGGTAGGTTCCGTGTTCCAAATTTTTTGGAACCCGTACCGAGGGTAGGTTCCAGGTTCCAGACGGAACCGAACCGGAACCTGGAACCGCTCACCCCTAGTTCTCACGGCCCTGGTATCCAATCGAGGAGGCCGGTCGACGGAGGAGCTTCGGCCGCCGGTTCTTGGCGCACCGACCGGCCTCCCCCTTGGCCGAACCGGCATCCAATCGGCGACCCCATTCGCAGTAGGTCAGGCCCTACCTTGGCCAGGCCTGCTCTGCGCCGTTCGGCGACATTGATGGCGCCTGCGAGACGTCCCATCCGTCGCCGGCTACCGACTCTGCCTCGGCAGCAGCCTTCGCGCGTGAGGGTTGCAGGAAGGAAGGAAGAAGAGGAAGGAGAAAGAGGGAGCGGGGGCCGGGCCGCGGGGGGAGAGTTGGGGCAAGCTGGGCCCGAGCCCGCCCGGGGGGGTGAAAAAGAGAAGGGGGCTGGGGCGAGAGCCCAGCCCCCGAGCCCCCTTTTTATATTAAAATAGTATTTTTTTTAAATGTCTATTTATCCGAAATAAAGGAAAATGAAATAAAAAATAAAACTAAGTTGATGCAAATAATATTAACACCTATGTAATGTGCTATCTAATGAAAATCTTTTTGTTTGGGCCAAATCGATTCTTAGTTTTATGCGTAATCAAGTTATTTTGCCACCTACTATTATTATCATAAAAAAAACATGTAAACTTGGTATTGCGTATGTGACCAAACTTTTGTATGCATTATTGACATGGTGCCCAAAGCTGTATCAGTAAAATAACATAAATTGAGCATGTTTATATCGCGAAAAATCAATAATTTGGAGATGTTTTCTATGAGTATTATTTGTGTCACTTTAAAAAATTAGTCACTAGAAAATTTCATGAACAGCAACAATCAATCCCTAAATGTATCCATTATTGACTAAAAAATATTTTTTGTTGATTCACTTTTATGCGTAATATGAGCTGTTATTTCAAAAGATGTTTTCAAGATCATTACTTTTTAGTGAAATGAACACATCCATAAGCCATAGAAAACTTCCGTGTATGTTAGAGAAATAGATATTTAGGTTGCCATGCGATATTTTTCCTTTTCTTTTTATTTTTTGTTAAAAGTGACGGCATCTCGATAAAATTAAGGTTAAAACGGTAATAGGACTTGATCTTAGTCCTCTATTATTTGGTTTCCTATATGTTGGTCATTTGAGGAAAACGAAATTAAGCTGTAAATTAACCCCTTCCTTAATCACGCAAATCCTCGTAATTCCGATTTTTTATTGGTCTCAATCTCCTTTCTTCATTCCAAAAAAAGAAAAAGATAATCAAGAATCTTATTATGTAAAATTACTATTTTGAAAATCAGAATTATCTTAACTTAAATATATCTTATAAGTGTCACACCACAATATATTCAAAATAAAAAAAATTGGGAGCAGCAAAGAAATTCATAGTAAGTTCAACGTTAGGTTCAGGCTGGTTCCGAATACGGACATATCATGTTGACTGTCGGATTCTCTTGGCGTTTCATGGCCCGACCTCGATCCAATGGTCTTCTGTTAATCATTTGTGAGTTACATGCTTATATATGCTTTGAAGGTGAATCTAGGCTGTATGTTTCTAAATTGCATTCTTTTTTCTCTTTTCTTTTGTTGTGTCAGAAAGTGCGTTTTAATGATGAGTATATAAGTATTTGGATGCATGTCTTCGTTTAAAACATCGTTCAGTGATTTTTTTCTTTTTTTTAATAATAGCTCTCTTTAGTCAAATGTAAATTTTACTTTGATTTTGAATTTAGCTCACGGGGATTCATATCTCGAGGTTCAATAATGCGGTTTTGTATATCTTTTACTTGAGTAGTATTGGATTTACTTTCTCGTATAGTCGTACTATACCTCCAACTTGCATAAATTGTGATTGTTTACTTTCTCAGCTTTGTATATTCTTTACACAAATTAAAGGACCTCCGTGACTCCATACTTGGACGCAAAATATGTGAATGAGGCTTTGATGGAGTGATGAATCTATGAATCCAAGTTCGAAGAAACGTAAATTATATGAAATTAAAGAGTATTGGAACACAACTTCCCCAGTTATTTTTCAGGCTATAAATTTATTGCCTCGACCTCGACTTACTCCCCCATTTTCACTTTCCTTTCGGTTCATCCTAGCTTTGCATTTTTCAACTGCAACTTTGCTTTGCTCCTTCTTTGATTTAAAGTCGTGAGTTATATAAAAAAATACATATAATAAATGTTACTCACATTTACGTTAAACACAGAAAAGTTTTTAAAAAATAAAAACTTATTATATTGGTACCAATTCATTTTATAAATCTTTTAATTTGGTCAATTTAGTTCTAAATTTATTTACATTGGTACTAATTCAGTCCATTCGATCAATTTAGACCAAAAATAATTGATGTAGATGCGAGCCATCCTAAGTAGTACAACTGGCACTAACGTTGATATTTTTTAATAATATTTTTAATTTTTTGGGTTTTTTATTTTATTTTTTATTCTTTCTTTCTACTTTTTTGTTTCCTTCACTTTGGCCAGCAAGGGCTTGCAAGCCCTCCTAGCCCTCGCTAAGCATTGGTAGGGGTCGCCTTGGCCTTACTAGTTATAGGTGAGGTGTAAAGGCCCTCGCCTAATTTGGGTGAGAGCTGCCTTGCCCATGGTGGGCAAAGGCGGCTAGCAAGAGCTTGTTGGCTCTTGCCCAATGGCTAACAAGGGTCGCCAACCAAGGCCAAAATAAAGGAAAAAAAAAAGAAAAATTAATAATAAACAAAAATTATTAAAATTATTAAAACATTATTAAAAAAAATATCTATGTCAATGTCTACTACACCACATAGGACAATTGGAGTTTACGTCAATGGTTTCCGGCCTAAATTAGCCAAACAGATCGAATTAGTATTAATGTTAAAAGATTTATAACTATATTGACCAAATTGAAAAGTTTTGGACTGAATAATGGGTGGCAATGGGCGGTGGCAAGATAGCGGGCAACAAGCGGTGAGAAAGAGGAAGAGGAAGAAGAAGAAAAGAAGAAGAAGAAAATAAGAAAATGACTTATTTCTAGAAATTATTTTTGAGAACAAGAAATTACTTTTTTCTACTTTTTATTTTGATTTTAAATCTATTTTCTAGCCAATTTTTTATTTTGGAAAATAAAAAAAATAACTAGTGTTATTGAAAGGATTTATGTTCTTTTTCTATTCCAGGGAGTAAAAGAACTAAAAAAAAAAAAAAATGTTACCATGCGGAGCCCTAATCAATGATTTGCTTGATCATCACCTTAATTTTTTCTAGATTTTAGTCAAGTAAATGAAACATATTGCACCTTCATCGTGAAGTTCACGGCTCACTTTTATTTAAAATAGGATAAAGTAACGTACAACATACAACTAATAATCTACTTATAAATTAAAATTTCATGGTAAATATGATTTGACTCGGCTTCACGATGGAAACCTCCTATGGATAATTTTACCCATATAAACATCCTTAGTCAGAATTATTGTAGTGTTGGCTCCATTGAGTGGTCCTAGATAGTAGAGTTCGCATAAGCTTTATATGTCTGTTTGAAGACGCTTCCTACTGATGGATTATTTATGAAAATATAAATCTGGAAGAGAGAGAAATAAACACACTAGTAAGGTTGGGTAAGTCTTTTTAAATAAATAAATTATAGATTTTTCTTAAGTAAAATTATTCAAAACAAAATTAAACTATATTTTTCAAATATTAAAAATAAAAAAAATTAATTGAAAAAAATTAATCAAAACTTCTCACTAGACTAGACCAAATTGAAATACAAGTGTAAGTTCACATAATTAAAAGAAATCATTCGTAAGGGTGCTCTAATAATGATTACACAAAAACTGCACTAAAAGATAATGTCCAATAAATTTGATATCTTCAGTGCCATGTCCCTTATCTGGACTTGGATGATACAATGTCATTGTTGTCCTCTTGTTAATGTTGAGAACGTTCCCCTAGAGTCAAGTCTTACAAAAGAAAAATCATGTCCTATGACAGCAATTTCTAAATTTTTTGCAGAAGTTGGATCTATTGTCCGCCCAAATTCATTGGCTAGTACTGAACATGGAATTTGATGGTATCATAAACACTTATAGGCTCATTAAGTCAAAAGTCATGGTGGAAAGAATAGGAAAATTGGTGGCTCCCCTTTCTTATTATTTTAGAACGTCAACCCCGTTGTCTTCGCCGACTTTATTTATTAATTTGAAGTAGTCTATTTCCAAGCACGCATCCAACTCATTGGTAGATGAAAATGAAGACCTAGCGAAAGATTGTGGGGTATTCTTTTTATTACGAAACAAAGACCATATAGGTCGCCGTCCATAAGAATGGAACTCATCGCATCGAATCGATTAGCATATATCCCAGACCAACTCATCGCCATCGCCAATATATTTTCCACTTGGACCTCCTCATCCAGTCCTAGCTTCATAACGTGGAACAAGGAGAGTTTCCCACCCCTCCAACTTGAATCTCATATACAAAACAGTGGATTTCTAAGAAACAGAAAATTGTCTTCTTTATATATATATATTGAGGAATTTCGCCTTTATAGCCGCTACTAGTGTGATACCGGTGCTACTTGGATAGCATATATTTTCTTAGCTATTCTCTTCGTTATGTGGTCAATGAATGTCAGTTACCCATTTAGTTGATATATTTGAATGCACATGCCTAAGCATATCTCTATTATATGTGAGGCAAATTCAATGGGGAATTTCAACAATATGCTTTTGCACAAGAATCTCAAGAACACCAATGCTCTCTGTATGTCTTTTAATAGATATTTTTACATTAGCGACAAAACCTTTTGAATTGAATATATCAAGATAATTTACGTGCAATCTATATAGTCTTCACATTCCAAATTAATATATCATTAATATTTTACGTCCAGTAATAATTTCTATTTAATTCTCTAGTTGTCTTGCTTACGGCACTGATCAAGAGTACATCTTCTTTTATTCTATTACATTAATTAATCATTTTTTGACTTTCTGGACTGAATCTGGCATTTGTCCAACATTTCAGACTTTAGAGTTGATAGTGATTCCAAACAAGGTGGGAGGATAGAGATTTCTTCGGTTCTTCCCAACGGATTGTAGGTCTTTTTCTATTATACTTTAAGGAAAAGATCAAACCGGGACTTGATGAACTATATTGGTTAGATTATTCTCTTCCCTTGCTTTATAGTTATATGAACGAACAGTTTCTGATTTGAAATTTCACTAAAGTACGCGTAAGATAAAAAAAATTACAAATAGAACATATTGATCATACTAAAGTACATATCGTATGCACATTACATGGTGTCGTGTTTTTCTAACATATCGTAAACATCATTCACCTCATTCCTGACATCACCCACAGTTGCCAAAAGTGCATATTTACATCTCATGACCCCACTTTGAGGCAAAACCATAGCTAATGTAATATGGTTGGTCTCCCACGTTCTCATCCTCCGACGAACTGATTTTGATGGCCTGGTTTCTCCGAAGTTTGCCATACATAGCTTGTAAGTTTCAGTCAGCAGTAAGACGATGAAAGTTGCCTCGGTACAGTTGCATTTCACTGTAATTGACATCATAAATGCCAACACCTTACTGCCATTTCAGTTGCTCAACACCATTTTAGCCGCTTCTTTAGCTTCTGATTATTTTTTTTTCCCGTAAGCTAGATAACCTAGAGGGGGATAATTGCATAATCATCATTAGGACATTTGATTTGTGAAAAAACATGGAGCTTTACTAGCATAATAGTCTTTGGGTTATTGTGAAAATAACAGTTTGTTGTAAACTATAAATTCTTAAAGAAGTGAGCCCTGCAATTATTTATAATTTTTTATTGTTTGATTTTTTTGTGATTTAGAATAGACTTTTATTCTAACAGTAGATTAAACTTTCATGTAATCATTTCTCAAAAAATGATACCATTCATCTTCGAGATGTTAGTCATATAAGGGCTATGGTAAATTAAGCTTTTTGGTAATTTTTTTTTCAGAGTTTGTTAAAATCAACTTCAATCACTGTCACTTCATTGCTCATCTCTGGAAGCAAGAAAAATAAATCGTTAACATGCCATATAGTTTATAGTAAATAGCCCGTGTTTATAAGTGAGATAAATTATATTTTAGATAAGATGCTAATTTTGATAGATATTAGCAACTCAGAGACGTATTTTGAATTTGCGGAAGTGACTTTAGTAGGAAAAACAAGACGCCTTAAGTATGCATTAGTTTCCTGGGAAGAGAACTGACTAGAAGCAGCTTCAACGTTTTTTTTTTTTTTTAATAAGTAGAAGCAGCTTCAATTTGCATCTGAAAGTTCTATGTAATAGCTGATTATTAATAAGGAAACGCATAATTTCATTTGCTGTGAAATTTGTTGGGTGGGAACTTTTTAACATCTTTACTCTCTTAGAGACAATACAGCATACTTCTCGATGATTGCTGAAAATTTTTGGCTATTTTCATTCACCCTTTTGTATATTCAAATTTGATTAGGGTTATTAACTTCTCTGTTGTTTGAAGAAGTACGTAATTAGATTTTTTTCGATAGAGCAAAGGAATAGTTGTGTTCTTCACGTCTAGTTTTCCATGCAATGCGCATTGTAGATTCTACAGCATCTTTTGCACCTATCAAAATGGCTTTTCTTCTTTTATAATTTCCCCAACGTGAATGCCTCCACGTGCTTCTCATAGTCTCTCGTGACACCTTCGCCAATTATCATGTAGGCTTCTAAATTTGTGGCCTCGTCCTCGGCTTACTCCTCTGTTTTCACTTTCCTTTGTGTTCGACCTATCTTTGCCATTTTTAAGTGAAACTTTGCTTTGCTCCATCTTTGATTTATTGTACTTTAATATAAAGTCGTGAGTTATATAAAAAAATATTATATCAAATGTTACTCTCATTTACAATGAACGCCTCTTAAAACTACATTTGATAATCATGGGTATTGACACTCTTATGAAATTATAGTTCCTCCTTTCTTCTTGATGATGGAAGATTGGTACTGAAGCTTCAAGTAATAAAGAAGTTGCGCTCGTTACTCTCCCACCTTTTTTTTCATTGTTTTTATTTGGTTTAAAAAAAAAATTCTCTTGCTCTTCTCCCTTTCATTAACGCCAGGAAATTTTGTGGATCACCTCTTCCATCATTTTAGAACGTTAACATTATTTTGGCTAACTCTATCAATGTATTTGGAATAATCTGTTGCCAAATATTCGTCCAACTCATTGTTAGATGAAGATGAAGATCTACAGAAAGGGCAGAGTCTTCTTATTCTTATGAAATAAAGACCAAATATGCTTCTAGACACTACTCGGTGAAGGCGTGATCTCTGTCCGTTGGTGAAACTCATGGTATCGAATCGACCAACGTGTGAAACATACATATTCCGAAGCCAATTCATCACCATTGCCAACATCTACTCCACTTCGACCTCCTCACCCAGTCTCAGATTTTCTTAATATGGAATAAGGAGAGTTTTGAGCCTCTCCCACTTGAACCTCAAATCCAAAACAATGGACGTTAAAAGAACAGGCGGAATAGTCTATCAATATTTGATGAATTTCATCTTCATGGCCACTATTGCTGCGACACCAGTGCTACTTGCGTAACATATATTTTCTGCTGTTCCTTATGTTACATGATAAATGACAGTGAATTGGCCTTTTAATTACTTACATATGTGTATTTTAAGCAAAGATGTGACTTTAATTTACTAACAGAGGCTTAAAGTAGTTATATAAACTAAAAATAGAGAAGTTGGAATCATTTTCTTCCACAATGAACTGAATAAATTAGCCAACCCACTAGGATAGTTTCTACATTATACTTAAGGGACAGGATTTACGGAAGTAAAGGCATTATATATGATTTCAATGGAGTTAATATTTACGGATGACTATTATCGTGAAAATTACATTGTCGTTAACAGATGTGATGAAACTATAGGTTATGGTGTGAATTATATTATTTAAATGGTCTCTGGTTATCAGAACTAATGTGGAAGGAGTAAGGAATGCTTAGATGTTTGTTGCAGTAAAAATGATTTTGTATTAGTACATTGATATAGGGAACTTTCCGAGGCCTATTCACTTCCAAAAGCTTTCTTTCTTGTTGGAAAGAATCTCCAACGTATTAACTAAATAATCTTGTCACCATCCAGGTTAGAATCTTTTGAAGTCTCGAAGTAAGTCTCCCTAATAAATTCATATGACGCTCCTAACCATTTAATTAATCAATGATTTGCTTGATCATTGCGTTAATATTTCCAGCTTTTTACTCCAGTAAATGAAACATGTCGCCCCTCCATCGTGAAGTTCACGGCTCTCTTTCATTGAAAATAGAATAAATTACATGCAACGTACAACTAATAATCTACTTATAAAGTAATAATTCATGGTAGATATGATTTGATTTAGGTTCATGATCAAAACCTCCTATAGATAATTTTACCCATATGAACATCCTTGGTCAGAACTGCCATAGTATTGGCGTCGTTGAGCAGTCCTAAATTTCGCATAAGCTTTATATATCTTGAAGACGCTTCCTACTTATGAATCATTTATGAAAAGATAAAATTGGAAGAGGGAGAAATAAACACACTAGTAAGGCTGGGTAAGTCTTTTTAAATAAATTAATTATAAATTTTTCTTAACTAGAATTATTCAAAACAAAATGAAAGTATTTTTTCCAAATATAAAAATAATAAAACAAAATTAATCAAGGAAAATTAATGAAAAACTCTCATTAAACTAAACCAAATCCAAATACGAGTATAACTTCACATAATTAAAAAAAATTATTCATAATGGTGCTCTAATAATGATTATACAAAAACTACACTAAAAGAGAATGTCTAATAAATTTGGTATCTTCCATGCCCTGTCCCTTATCATGATTCAGATGATACAATGTCATCATTGTCCTCTTATTCGTGTTGAGAACGTTCTTTAAAGTCAATTCTTTTTTTTTTTTAAGTCAATAATGTCCTATGCCAGCCATTTCTAAATTTTTTGCAGAAGTTGGATCTATTGTCTTTCCAAATTCATTGGCTAGTATTGAACATGGAATTTGATGGTACCATAAACGCTTATAGGGTCAATAAGTCAAAAGCCGTGGTGGAAAGAATCGGAAAATTGGTGGCTTTCTTCTCCCATTATCTTAGGACAACAACCCTGTTGTCTTCGTCAACTTTATTAATGTATTTGTAGTAGCCTATTTCCAAGCACGCCTCCAACTTATTGGTAGATGAAGATAAAGACCTAGCAAAAGATTGTGGATTTTTTTTTTTTACAAAACAAAGACCACATTGGTCGCCGTTCGTGGGAATGGAACTCATCACATCGAATCAACTAGCATATTCCCCAAAGCCAACTCATTGCCATTGTCAATATACGGAGCTCCTCCTAGCTTTCATAATATAGAACAAGGAGAGTTTCCAACCCCTCTAACTTTAACCTCAGATACAAAGCAGTGGATGTCTAAAAAACAGAAAGTCGTTCTTTTGTTTTTATATATGAGGAATTTCGCCTTTATAGCCACTACTAGTGTGATACCAATGCTACTTGTATTGCGTATATTTTCTTAGCTATTTTGTTTGTTACGTGGTCAACGACAATAAGTTACCCTTTTGGTTAACATATTTGAATGGCCCGTGCCTAAACTTATTTCTGTTATATGTGAGGTCAAATTAATGGGGAATTTTAGCAACATACTTTTGCACAATAATCTCATGAATACCAATGCTTTCTATATGTATTTTAATAAATATTTTTACATTACCGACAAAACCTTTTGAATTGAAAGTGTCAAGATAATTTATGTGCAATCCATATAGTCTTCACATTCCAAATTCATTTATAATTAACATTTTACGTCCAGTAATAATTTCAATTTAATTCTTTAGTTGTCGTGCTTGTGTCAACAATCAAGAATACATCTTCTTTTATTCTATTACATAAATTAATCATTTTTTTACTTGCTGGACCGAATCTGGCATTTGTCCAACATTTCAGACTTTAGAGTTGATAGTGGGAGGATAGAAATTTCTTCGGTTCTTCCCAACGGACTGTAGGTCTTTCTCTATTATACTTTAAGGATAAGATCAAAGCGGGACTTAATGAACTATATTGATTAGATTATTCTTTCCCTTTTTTTAGCTATATAAATGAACAGTTTCATTTAAAATTTCCTTAAAATTCGAATAAGAACATCATAATTGCAAATAGAACATGTTGATCATACCAAAGTGCATGTCGTGAACATCATCTACCTCATTCCCGACATCACCCACAGTTGCCAAAAGTGCATATTTACATCTCATGACCCCCTTCAGAAAAACAACATTGCTAATGTGACATGTTTTGTCTTCCACGTTCTCATCCTCCGGCGAACTGATTTTGATGGCCTGTTTTCTCTAAGTTCGTCCCACATAGCTTGAAGTTTCAGTCGGCAGTAAGACGATGAAAATTGTCTCGTTACAGTTGCATTTCACTATGATTGACATCATATATGCCAACACCATACTTGCCATTTCAGTTGCTCAACACCATGTTTAGCTGCTTCTTTAGCGTCTGATTTCTTTTCTTTTTTTCCGTAAGCTAGATAACTCCAGGGGTGGATGGCATATTCGTGATTAGGACATTGAATTTGTAAAAAGCATGATACTTGCCATCTTCGAGACGGTAGTCATATAGAGGCTGTGGTAAATTGAGCTTTCTGGTAATTTTCTTCAGAGTTTCTTAAAATCAACTTCAATCACTTTCACTTCACTGCTCATCTCTGGAAGCAAGGAAACTAAATCGTTAGGAGCCCTAACTAGTTTATAGTAAATAGCCCTTGCAGTTTATAAGTGAGATAAATTATATTCTATATAAGATGCTAAGTTTGATGGAAATTAGCAACTGAGAGACTTATTTTGAGTTTGCGGAATTGACTTTAGTAGGAAAAACAAGACGCCTTAAAGTGTGCATTAGTTTCCTGGGAAGATAATTGATTAAAGCAGCTTCAAGGTACCTTTTTTTTTTTTTAATAAGTAGAAGCAGCTTCAATTTGCATCTGAAAGTTCTATGTAATAGCTGATTATAAATAAGATAACACATAATTTCATTTGCTGTGAAATTAGTTGGTTATTTTCATTCATCCTTTTGTTGGCATTGTTGCAATTGTAAATTCATGAAGGTCATCATCTTTAACAATATTCAAATTTTTTGGGGTTATTAACTTCTCTATTGTTTGAAGAAGTAGTAATTAAATTTCTTAGATAGAGCGAAGCAGTATTTGTGTGCTTCACGTCTAGCTTTATATTAATCAATTGAATGTTATATGTTCTACATTAGATGGAATATAATTAAATTTGAATATGACATTTACTCCTATACTTTTTAACAATTTCCATAATAAAGCAAATAAAAGAATTGGTTTTTCTCCATAGCATTTCCTTTCTAAACGAGCAAACATGAAGCATCAAAAAAAAAAAAAAAAAAAGGAGCTAACGTGAAGAAAAAGAAGGTTATAAAACCAACTTCTTAAACAATTTATTCGCAACAGAAATATGCGAAATATGACATGGTATATATGAAGATAGTAAGAAAGTAACATACTTGTAGACTCTGATTTTCTTGGTTTCATTTGAACGTTCAGTGACTCTAGATGTCCTGCAAAGTGGAGACAATGACAGGTCGACTGCAATTGGAGCCGTAAAAAGGAAGGGCCGTAGAAAAGAGAGTATTAGAGGGAGGAAGAAGAATGGGTATTTAAACCCATTGTCACGGTAAGTAGAAATGATTAATGTCCTTTTCTTGATGATAATCAATCAAGCCTATCCATCTCACTGTCAAACCATAGAAGTAAATTTGTATTTACACTGGCCTTGTGCTCCCAAGGTGATGGATTATTGGTTATAGTTTATGTCCTTGACCATTTGATTACGGGTCTTGCAAGGCATGACTAGAAATTTTGAGTCACTTTAGGAGGCCAGCGATCAGGACTTTGAATAGATGTTAATGTCCTCTTTTATTTATTTATTTATTTATTTATTTATTTATTTGTGAATCAAGGTAAGAGTTCGTATAACAAAAATATCTTTTAAAAAAAGTTGCATCTTCCTTAAGGAATAGTGTTTTTTTCCAGCCATTATATAAACGGAAGTTCTCAGGTTGATTTTTAACAACAATGGCATCCTACTTCTACATTAGCTTCATGCCCCTACTTTTGTGTGCACTCTTTGTCATTCAAGCCTTGGAGTTAATTCATTCCAAAGTCTTAACGAATGTAACCTGCATTGGCTCTGAGAGGGAAGCTCTCCTCAAGTTCAAGCAGGATCTCACCGATCCTTCCAAACGTCTTTGGTCGTGGACTGGTGAGGATTGTTGCAAGTGGGAAGGAGTCACATGCAACAAGAAGACCGCTCATGTCTCGAAGCTCAATCTTCGTAATCCCTGTGATGACTTAGAGAAGTGCAGTCTAGGAGGTAAGATACATATTGATCTAAACAAACTAGAGCATTTGAAGTATCTAGACCTCAGCTTCAATAATTTTTCAACCCAAAAAATTCCAGAATCTTTAGCTTCTCTTAAAAAATTGGAGTATCTTAACTTGTCAAATGGAGGTTTCCAAGGAGATATTCCTCATCAGCTCAGTAACCTTTCCAAGTTACGATACTTGGATCTTAGTAATGGGTGGTGGGTGCATTCTTTAAAAATAGGGAATCCTCAATGGCTATCCACACTTTCCAACTTGAAGTACTTGGACCTCTCTGGTACTCACGGTCTTGATACCAAAGAATGGCTAAGCCCTATCAACATGCTTTCCTCCCTAGATTTTTTAATATTGAGTCAATGTGATTTGAAAGATGTTCCAGCCTCTCTACATGTCAATTTCACTTCTCTTAGATTCCTTGATCTGAGTCACAACTCCTTGAATTCATCTATTCCTCCTTGGTTTCAAAACTTCAGCAAACTCGAACATCTTGATTTAAGAGATAATGATCTCCAACATATATTCCCTACCATCATCCTTGAAAATAATCCATGGCTTAGATTCCTTGATGTCTCTGAAAATGAGCTGGAAGGTGAGCTCTTGAAAAACTTGAGCATGTTCTGCAATCTACAAGTACTAAGCTTGCGTATTAACAAATTTACTGGGAGGATTTCTAACACCAAAGACGGTGCTTTGATTTGTGAACAAAATAACTTGAAGATTGTTGATGTTTCCAGCAACAATTTCAGTGGTCACTTGCCCAATCAATTTGAAAATTTCAAAGATCTTGAATTCCTTGATCTATCTTGGAACTCAATTTCAGGTCCTATTCCAAAAGTATTGGGCAACTATCCAATCTAGAGGTGATGGACATTGGTGACAATCAATTGGATGGAGTTGTCAATGAACTTCACTTTGCAAATCTCACCAACTTGACCAAGTTGTACTTTTCAAGGAATGAGCTTATTATAAATCTTAGCACATCTTGGGTTCCTCCTTTTCAAATTCAAGAAGCTTTCATGGCAAGTTGCAAAATAGGACCAGAATTCCCAAACTGGCTTCAAACACAAAGGAAAATACAAGCGTTAGACTTGTCAAATGCTAGCATCTCAGATAAAGTTCCCTATTGGCTATCTAACATTTTATCTAACATTGAAGTGTTGGATCTCTCAGGCAATATGCTCAGAGGAAACATTTCCCAAATTATAGGAAAAAAGATGCCATTTTTAATGCAAATGTCACTTTCTGGAAGTAACCTTACTGGTGGCATTCCAAATTCATTATGCATGTCAGATTTTTTGTCTTTTCTTGATCTCTCAAATAACCAACTATCTGGGAAACTTCCGCGGTGTTGGAGGAAGTCACAAGCATATTTAAATTGGATTTCAATGGGAGGCAACAAGTTAAAAGGTCAGATTCCAAACTCTCTATGCTATCTAAAGGAATTAGGAGTTCTAAGCCTCCATGAAAATGGCTTGAATGGAGTGATTCCAAAATGTTTATCAAAGCTACATTTGGAGATCCTTGATCTCAGTGACAATCAATTTACTGGTAGGATACCTTTTTTTGGACAACACTCTCAATCATTTAGGATAATTGATCTTGAGAAAAATTACTTCATTGGGGACATTCCTTTACAGCTATGCCATCTTGCTAATCTTCAATGCTTAAGCCTAGCACATAACAACCTTTCCGGAGGCATTCCTCATTGTTTCAACAACTTCTCACAGATGTGGGCTACTTCCACTTTTGACTTGTATGGGGGATTCATGTCGAGGGTTTCTATTAAGGCTAATATGAAAGGACAAATCCTAGAATTCACCAAGACACTCCTATATTTATTTTCCATTGACCTTTCATGCAACGCATTAGACGGACAAATACCGGAAGGGTTGACTAAGCTTGTTCGACTTCAGAATTTGAACCTCTCCCAAAATAAGTTGATTGGAAAAATCCCTTCGGATATTGGCAACTTAAGATATTTGGAATCACTTGATCTATCCAATAATATGCTATCGGGTGAAATCCCTCCTAGCATATCCAATTTAGACTTTCTAAGTTGTTTGGATCTTTCCTTCAACAATTTGTCAGGTCATGTTCCATTGGGCAATCATCTACAAACTCTGAATGATCAATCTGTTTATCGCGGCAACAATGGACTTTGCGGAGCTCCTCCCTTGAAAGTTTGTCCAGGAGATGAGCATAATACTATGGATAGATCACATGGTCACAGCTCAAGTGAAGATGAATCTAAAGGAGGTGACTTTGTTTTCAATTGGTTTTACTCAGGATTAGGAGTGGGTTTCACAGTAGCATTGATGGGATTTTGTGGCATATTACATATCAATCATTCTTGGAGGACCTCCTATTGTCGAATGGTGGATAGGATTGTCGAAAAATTGTCGACTGGGAGGATGATTATTATGGTTTGGTTCAAGAGAGTTTTTCCATTTCAGCTGCACAAAGAAGAGGTTATTTAGTGAGTAAATTAATCTCTCTCTCTCTCTCTCTCTCTCTCTCTCTCTCTCTCTCTCTCTCTCTCTCTCTCTCTCTCTCTCTCTCTCTCTCTCTCTCTCTCTCTCTCTCTCTCTCTCTCTCTATTCATAGCTTCTTTTTCTCATACTCAATTATTTTGTTGATAGATTTTGCTAATTGTTTCTAGCATTTGTCCTCATATTTATGATGCAGGGGGCACCCTGCATGAAAGTACAAAATGAATGTCCAATTATAGGCGTGCACCATTGCAACTGCTGTGGAGCTCATAGTTCCTCTCTTCATGATGGAAGATTGCTGTTGAAATTTCAAGTTATAAAGAAGTTGTGTTCATTATTCTCTAGCATTTGTCTCTTTCTTTCCATTTGGTGATTAAAAAAATGTCTTGCTTTTGTCCTATAATATAATGTAAATGTTTAATGTTAAATGAGCGGACTATGTAGAATTTGACAAGTCTACTATTCCATAATTAAAAACTCGAGCATCGTTTCGTGCTGGTAACATGTGTTAAGCATTGATAACTATCAAAACATGTTAGCAACAAATTTTTAATTCGTAACTTGTTGACATCTAAATTTTCATTGAAAAATCAAGCATTTTTTTTTTGTAAATAGAAAAAAAAAGTAAAAAAAAAGTAGGAAAAAAAAAGAATGAAAGAAAGAGAAAGAATGAAAAGAACAAAAAAATCAGAAAATTGAACAAATCCAAAAAATAAGAAGAAGAAGAAGAAGAAAAGTTAAACTATAAGTAAGGTGTTCGCCAGTGCGTCAAATATAGAGGATTGAAGTAAGCGTACATCGGTATATACTTAAAACTATTTTCTTATGTCAAAAACATTTGCACCTACATTTCATACTTGTCAACAAAATTCAAGTATCTTTTATCTTCGAAAGGAGAGATAACTTCCAAAGAGTGGGTAGCTATTGATACCTAAATTTTTGCCTGACAAAGTGAATTTGCATTTGGGCCTATTCGCGCCATACCCGGCTAATTAGCTCGGGCGGCCCATACCAGTCGGTCCCAAATAGTTTGAGCTTTGTATTCCTTCAAATGGACTAAGTCCGTTTGGTCCAAAATAATAGCTTAATTGAGTCCACAGCCTATTTGAACTCTTGACTTGGAAAAGGCCCATCCAATGGAAAAACGCAGAAAGCCCATTTATCACACACAGTAACCCCATCTTTCCCTGGCTCGTTCTGTCTCGCTCTCTCGGCGCCGGGGGAGACGGACGACGACGTCGACGCCCGCCAAGATTGAGCGAGGCCATTCGAGAAAAGGGGATCTCAGCCCCGAGAACGGCTCGACGAATGAGGAGAAGCGAGAGGTGTCCCCTTTGGACAAAGGGAGGATTCGTTCGTTTAGTGGCAGAGGAAGCGATGAAATAAACGGGATTTTGGGGGCTCATTGTCTTCATGCACGTCAAAAAAGGTACCTAAAAATCTCCTGAGTTCACTGGAGGCCTCTAGATCCATCATTCTCAGTCGTCACTTCGGAATTAAAAAAATAAAATTGATTAATGAAAAATAAAATAAATTTTTCAAATTTTCAAAAAATTAAAATTAAAATTTGCAAAATGGCAAGAAACAGAGACCTCTTGATTATGTTGTTAAGTTTTAGCGCTAGATTTAGCTTGGTTTCATTTAGTTATAGTTTATGGATTTTATCAAGTACCTTCGATATAGTTTAGACTTAGTAGATTAGTCTTTTTAAAAAATAATTGGACTCATATTAAACTTAGCTTGTGGGGCTTACTATCTTGGAGTTTAATAATAAGGCCATGTTATAATTTTGCCTGACTCGTATTGAGTTACTTTATCTTTTACCCGCTCTTTTAGTACCATTCTTGTTTACTTGGTTATGATTCACTCTGCAGTTTGGGAAGAGATTCAATTAAAGAAAACCTGAGTGAACATGTCTTAGGGGAAATATCAGCAGTCTAACCAACCAGTAAAGTAAAGACAAGATCGACTAACATGATACGTGTTATTTACATAACACTCCGTTTGTTGCAGTAAATAACTATTCCACTATTATAATAGACTCTCATATCTTCCTCTTTTTCTAATTTTACCTATGTGCTCATGGGAATTTCTACGGCTTTAGAGTTCTCAGTCTTATACTTCCTGAGAAGTTCTTTGACATTCTTGGATTGATGAATAATAATATCTTCTAATGAATAAGAATATCTTCTTTGCTTGTTTGATTTGTAAACCAAGAAAGTAGTTGAGTTCTCCTATTATGTTCATTTCAAATTCATTTTACATAATTTTAGCAAATTCTTCACACATGGACTCTTTGTTGGAACAAAAAATTATGTCTATCTTTATTTGTACTATCAACATATCGTTATTTTTGCGTTTGACAAAGAGAGAAGTACCAACCTTCCTTGAGTAAAAACATTTTGAATGAGAAAAAGACTGTCATACCAAGCCCATGATGTTTGTTTCAAATCATAAAGTGCCTTTTCAAGCTTGAAAGTACGATTTGGAAAATTTGGATTCTCAAACTCGAGAGGTTCAACATAAACCTCTTCTTGAATATAACCATTCAAAAATATGCTTTTATTATCTATTTGGTAGAATTTATAATTTTTAAAACATTCAAAACCAAGAAACAAGGGAATAGCTTTAATTATCTCGTCAAAATCAATTCCATCCTCTAGAGAGTATCCCTTGGTAACTGACCCAGCCTTGTTCCTGATCACATTGCCATAATCATCCAGTTTGGTCTTATTAACCTGTTTAGATCTAACAAGACGATTTGTAGGTCTAGGAACCAATTTTCATACTTTTTTCTCTCAAATTGAAGCAGCCCTTCTTGCATAGCCATAATTTACCGCATCACCAACATCTAGGGCTTCACTAACAGTTTTAGATTCTATTTCTGAAATAAAAACAATTACTAACAAACATTGAAGTAGTTACCCTATTTTATTGATCTTTCGTATGATATTTTGCGTACCTCCAATCTTTAGGCAAATCTCTTGATGTAAATAGGGAATTCTTGGAGCCACGCTCCAAAAGGTCTAATCATGCTTTTGTTAAATGGAAATAGATTCATCGAATATAACATTAATATATTCCTCAATAACTGAAGTTCTTTATTATGTTGCACTATGCAAAGAATAACCAAGGTACATGTCTTCATCGCTCTTCATCAAACTTGCAAAGTTTTTTCCTCATTGTTAAGAATAAAGCAGGTACAAGTAAAAGCATGAAAATAAGCAACGTTAACTTGCTTTTTCTTTAAAGACTGCATAGGGGTCTCCCCAAAAGAGGTCTAACTAAAACACGATCCGAAACATAACAAGCGGTATTTACATCTTTGGGTCAAAGACTCAAAACAATTTGGCAGACTTTCACAAATTACTGTTCTAGAAATTTCTTGAAAAGCGTGGTTTTCCTTCTTGCCACTCCATTTTGTCGAGAAGTTTTAGGGGCTGAAAATTGTGATCAAGACCATGTTCTTTGCTCTAGAAAAGTTGGTTTTTAAATTGACTGCCATGGTCACTTCGAATAGAAATAAATGAGATATTTTCTCTTTATGAACCTAATTGATATAGGGCAGATTCATGGAAAGCTTCACTTTCATCAACAAGAAAGAAAACACCCGTGTTTATGGAGAAATCATCTATAATAAAAGACAATAATTTTTACCATTATGATTTAAGGATTTTGATGGACCAAACAAGTCCATATGAAGCAAATCCAAAGGTCTAGAAGTGCTAACATGCTTATTTAATAACAAGGAGCAGAAAGCGAGACATCCCTTTTCTCTCTCCTTTCTTCCACAAGTACGTTTCTTGATAATCTCCCTTCATGTACGAGTCTTTCATTTTGCTTCAACTTAATGCGCAAGCTTGTTTCCATGCACGAAATGTACTCTGCAAGCGAAGAAACTGATAGTAAATCACTCTCGTTTAGCTTGTGACTAGGGAAGGTTGTGAATGAAGAATGAAGGCATCACTCCATCAAATAGTAAGTAGAGACTTAGATGAGTAGCTTGCGTTATAATGAGGGAAAGAAGTGACAAGAGATTCAAACATTGATTGAACTTCATGTTGTTTTGCAAAATAATCATGTGCCTTACTAATGAATGTCTTTTTTTAATGTATGGATGTCGTATATTCAACATGCGATATTCCCATTTATTTGTTTGAAAAGTTGTTCACTTTAAAAGACCTCTTGCAGAAAATCAAAGTTTAGTGATTAATATATTCATTTTTATCCATATAATTAATGAGGGCAATAACCTAAGTGGGTCTTCAGCCATAATAATAATAATAATAATGACAACGACGATAACCTAAGTGGGTCCAGTGATAAACAAATTAACTTATCCATATAATTAGTGAGGACAACCTAACTGGGTCCACACACATTATTTTTAGTTGCCCCCATTCCCAAAATGACCCCACGTTTCTCATGGAACCGCCCTTGTTGATTTGTGGGTTATTATTCTTAAATCTCGATCCCACGGGCTATATCAAGAAACATAACCAAACCAACTCCCTCGTACTTTAATAATATCACTGGTCTCTTTCTACATTGTTGCATTTTGCTTTCAAAAAGGCATATAAAAGGAGCTGATCGCCTTTAAGCTTGATTGTTTAAAGTATAAACTCATTCCATTCTTAGTTTTTCTTTCTTTGCCTTTGCTCTCTGTCTCTTTCTTTCTTCTTCTTTAAACAACACATTTACTTTAATTTTTTTTTCACTAAAAACCCAAAAATTATACCTATTCACTTATTTACCTCAAATTATTTTGTTGTGAAACAAAAAGCCCCAAACTTGCACTCATGTGACACATTTACCCTAAACATGTTATGTTTCTTTGGCCAACATCAATACAACAACAGCTCCCATATTCTTTCACAAATTGTCGTCTATTTTACTGCAATGACATTGAGTTCAATTTGGGAAATGACATATATACCACATGTTTTTCTTCTTTGGCCAAGATCAATATGGCAACCGCTTCCGTATTCTTCAAATTTGTCAAGGTCCACTGAATTATATATTCGATATAGAATCTGATTCCTCACAAATTCTCATTTCTCGCAAATTGTCACCTACTTTAACTGCAATGGTATTGAGTGGACCTCGACAAATTGGATGGACTAATTGGTCATTGGGCTCGTTTAATGAAATCAATCTGGTCTTTTGGCACTTGACATGACGATCCAAGTCGGTCATGCGTGCGACTCACATTTGCAAATAAAGCTTCAGATGTGGTAGGACACGTCTTTGGCCGCATCATTAAAACTTTAGAAAAAAAAAAAAACAACAAATAAAGCAAAAGCAGCGAACAAGAGGTACGAGACGTAGAAAAAAGAGAGCCCCCTCACCAAAAGCAAACAATGGAACCCCGTCGATGGTGTGTCAACCGACCCCCGCAAGGGTCAATCAAGCAAGGGCCACGACGTTCATTGGTGGCCTTTCGAGGGACAGAATTGATTTCAGAAGACTAAATTTGATGCCATTAAAAGAGAACGAGGATTAAATTGGCCAAATTCAAAGCTTAAGGACACTATTCTTGACATTGTACCTAAATATTTGTTCCTAAACTAGTTCCAATCTACATACATTTATTAATTTTCTTCTTCTTTTTCCCTATATAATCATAAGCACGCTCTTTGACTAGCACTAACTTCATATTTGTAATATATTATGTCTTGATCTCAAGTAAACCTTTTCTTTAAACTCCCTTCGAAATTTAAGAGATGACATGCGAATTGGGAATGTTTACTAGGAGTTAGGAAATCTCATGGTTGGATATTTAGTCAAATAATTAGATAGGAAGTTGTATGCATATTAATTTTTCAATAAAGGGACGATAATTGGATGAAAAGTAAGATTAGCCAATTCATGGCCAATCTATGTAAAAAGCAACTATCGCTAAAGGGTTGTAAGCACTTCGCTTGCTAGGAGATGGAATCTTAAGTAATTTTGTGTATACAAGAAGATTTTTCAATAGAAGCCATACAAAATAAATAAATAATGTGTACTTATTACTACACAAACGGAATAAGCAAATTCTTGGTCAAAAAAGGGAGGAGCATATTCGCTATCAATGGGGAACCGAGAAATGGAATATCATGCGAAACGACTTTTATTAAGGGATAGCTAGCTTACTGCTCCACAAAAATACTTAAATGTTAATTGCCGTATATAATGCCGTAATGCACCAATCAAACAGAGAACGACCGTTTTACATAGGCAACTTTTATTTGGCAAAACCCCAACATTCTCGAGCCGTCGCTTTGATTAAAATCCTCCTCCCGTGTTGGAGGTGGGCAAGTGGGCACCATTTGTCGCTCCGGGCCCAGTGTATCCTGCAGCTAATAATTGACAACGTCTTGTCAGCTGAAAGACGAGAAAAGGGATTGCCTGGCGATGCAGATGTGCTATTCTGTAAGAGTACAACCCACCTGTAGAGTGCGACCCACCTCTTTCGAGATTCGTACAGATTCGCACACCACCATGACCAGTTAAGCCCTTTTTCCCATCTTTTGGCAGACAAGACTTCGTCACTCGTCAGGGGAGGAGCGATGGCCCCGACCACAAGTGGTGGGCGGCACCCCTTTTGAGAGACTACGCTGGCCACCACTGTAAGTTGGTCAATCATAGTGTAGCAAGGCATGACTTAAAATTTTTGAGTCGTTTCCTAAGGCTAGCCATAAAAAGAATAAAAAAAAGACAGACTCTGAACAGATGTTAATATCCTCTTTTTTGTTCTTTTTTTTTTTTTTTTTTTTTGAATCAAGATCAAAGTTCGTATAACTAAAATTAAAGCAGATTTGTCTCTTGCTTTATGTTTTTGGGCACAGCTGCAATACCTTAAAAGGGTAGCCTGAATGACGATATGAGGGTTAGGGTTAGGGTCATACTGCTTTGCCGGGGAAAGCTAAAAGGTTAGGGTCGTAAAATGATGATGAAGGTTGGTTGTGATGAGACAAATGATGCCCAACACCAACATACGAGGAGGATGTTCATCAAAGTGACCTCTTGAGAAAGTTGGGGTTTTGCTTCATAAAAATTGCCAATGTAAAAGGGTCGTTCTCTATTTGATTACGGCATTATCTACGACAATTAACAATTATGCATTTTGGTGGAGCAGATGGCTCATTTCATTATCTCTTAATAAAGGTCGTTTCGCATGATATTTCTTCCCTTGGCTCCACATCGATGTCATGTATGCTCTTTCCATTCCTTGACCAAGAATATGCTCTTTCATTTGTGCAGTAATCATTGCTCATCCTTTTTTTGTCTTTTCCGTTTAACTTTTCAAGAGAAATCTTTTTATATATACCAAATTACTTAAAATTCCATCCCCAGTGAGTGAAGTGCTTACGCCTCTTTATATAGTTACTTTCTACATAAATTGGCCATGAAATGGCTCATTTTTCCTTTCATCCAATTATAGTCCCTTTATAAAAAAGAAAAAAAAGATTAATATTCATACAACTTCCTATCTAATTATTTGACTAAGTAGGTAACCATGAGATTTCCTAACTCCGGGTAAACATTTCCAATTTCGCATGTCACCTGGTGAATTTTGAAGGGAGTTTAAAGAAAAGATTTATTTTAGATCAAGACATAATATATTACAATAATGGAGTTAGTATTAGTCAAAGAGCATGCGTATATTTGTGCGGAAAAAAAAAAAGAGAGAATTTTGTCTTAAATACATGGATAGAAAATTAATTCGTGTAGATTATAACTAGTTTAGTAACAAATATTGAGGGACAATGTCAAAAAATAGTCCCTATACTTCTATCCAATATTCAATTTGATCCTTTAAGGTTTGACTCGGCCAATTCTACCTCGCTCTTTAATACGGCACCAACTTTAATCTTTTGAAATCAATTTAGTCCCTAGAAAGGCCACCAATGAATGCCGTGGCCTTGCCTAATTGACCCTCACGAGGGGAGAATTACCAAAAAAGTCATAAAGCTATTGCAATTATATTAATTCAGTCATAAACTTTTTTTTGATTAATTTAGTCATAATTCTTTTGTCATTGTGTTAATTCAGTCCATCCGGCCAAATTGGTGCTAGCCATTTGATGAACGCTAACGTGGCAATTTTCCAATAATATTTTTTTTCGAAATTTTTTGTTGATTCATTATTATTCTTTTTTTCCTTTTCTATTCCTTTTTCCTTTCTTTTTTTCTCTTCTTCCTCTTTGGCTTCCTTACCCACGGTGATTGGCAAACTCTAGCGGAGCTCGCCGGCCACTAGGCAATACCAGCCTCACCCGCAGCCCCAAGCCTTGCCCAGATCTGGGCGAGGCCGCCGATGAGGGCTTCGTAGCCCTTACCCAGTGGCCAATGAGCCCATGACAGGGCTCACTGGCCACTATGGGGGGAGAAGAGGCCAAAGAAAAGGAAGAGGAAAAAGAAAAGAAAAGGAAAAATTAATAAAAAATATTAAACAAATTATTAAACAAATTATTAAAAAATTATTACATCAACATTCGTTAGACAACCAATGCCAGCCGATGTCTACATTAGTACCAACTAGCAAATTTGGCCAAATGAAATGAATTAGCATTATAAAAGATTTATGATTAAATTGGCACAATTATAAAATGTTTATGACTGAATTGGTAAGCAAAAAAGAGTTTATGACTGAATTGATATAATTACAATAGATGTATAACTTTTTTGGTAATTCTCCCCCTCACAAGGGTAGGTGGACACACCATGCAGGGTGTTCCATTGTTTGCTCTTGGTGAGGGGGCTTGTCAGCGAAGCTGGGGCGGCACCCTACGGCCTTTCTCCTAAACCCGTGCAATGTGCATGTTCTCATATTTTTTCATGTCTTGTACCTCTTCTTCGCTTCTTTTGCCTCTTTTTTTTTCAAAATTTTTAATGATGCAGGCAAAGAGTGGTATTGCCCCCATCCGGAAATGTGAGTGGCACGCATGAACGACTTGGATCGTCATCTCAAGAGCCAATTAGACCAAATTGATTTCAAGCACTAATTTTTTTTTTTTTCTTTTTGGACAGAAACAGAACTATATTCATTAAAACTGAGGATTACATCGTGCAGCTAAAAGATCAGCAATTAACAGATCTAATAACAGAGGGGGAGGCGAGATGGGCCACGCATCAGAGAGAGCCCCAGTTCTATGAAGCTTTGCAGCCCAATCCGCTACACGATTTGCCCCCCTTCGACAATGGACAACCCTAGTGCAGGAAAAACTTCTCAGCAAAAACTGAACCTCTGCAAATACCGACCAAACCTCCCACGGAGGCAAGGTAAGTTCATTAATCGCTTCCACCAAAATCAAACTATCCGATTCGAGGATGAGTTTATCTTGTTGTCTACCAGTTTATTGCAGATGACGAAGAGTGAGCAACAGCACCATAAATTCCGCCTGCAGAGGGGAAGAGACAGTGATCGTCCGGGTAAGTCCATCGAGCATTCTACCGCGCTGATCTCTGCAAATGGTAGCGATTGTGCCACTTGTGGTATGTGGATCAAAAGCCCCATCAAAATTAACCTTGATTGTGTCTGGTTCGGGTGGTCTCCATAGTTCGCCACCACTGATCCCCTGTTGCGCTTGTGCTGCAGAACAAGGAGAAGATAACATAATTGATCCGGCATGTAGAAGAGCGGAGTCCACAATCCGCCGGGGATCCAGTTGCTGATGACGGAAAATAAAGTGATTCCTCGCCTTCCAGAGATTCCAAAGAACATAAGCAAGTGTAGCTGAATCAGGTGAGTTCTGTTGTTTAAAGATTTGAGATGTTACCCAATGTTCTATACTGTGTGTAGTGTGTATGTGAATGGGCATATGTTGAGCTAGCATGGACCAAACAAGGACTGTTTTTGGACAGAATAGGAACAGGTGGGTTGCTGTTTCAGGTAGGGTATCCTGACAGAGTGGGCAAATCGGGTCTGAAGTAATATGCCGATGGAACAGGTTATCTTTGGTAGGTAAAATATTATGGCATAAGGCCCAAATAAAAAATTTAACTTTAGGGGCTACTTGTAGTTTCCAAAGATGTTTCCACAATGCTTGAGGGAGAGTGTGAGCAGGCGAAACTTGAGGCTAACTTTGGTGTATTGCAGTTTGCCTCAGAGATTGGTAACCACTTCTAACCGTGTAATCTCCATGAATAGATTTTGTCCAAATCAGCTTATCCTCAGTATGTGAGGGGCTGACGTGGATTGCGAGTATCTGCTGCACTGTATGATAATTATATAGTTCATGAATAACAGAGAAATTCCAGTCATTGGTATGGGGATCAACCAGATCAGCAACCTTACAAGGTTCATGTTGGTTAGGTGGACCTCCTAGAACTCCTTTGGGCAGCCAGCAGTCTTCTCTTATTCTGATTTTTTGTCCATCACCTACTGACCAACGGAAGCCGTGACTAATGGAATCCCGACCTAGTAAAAGACCCCGCCATCCCCAAGAAGGCCTAGAACCTCTAGCAGCAGTAAGAAAATCTGTAGAGTGGAAGTAAATACCTCTGAGAAGCTGGCTCCATAGAGCCATTGGATTTTGATGCAGTCGCCAAGCCTGTTTACCTAGTAGGGCTTTATTGAATTGCAATAGGTCCCGAAAGCCGAGACCACCTTCAGATTTGCTACCCTGAAGGTACTCCCATCGTGTCCAGTGAATGCTTGATTTAAAAGAGTCATTCCGCCACCAGAAGCGTGCAATTCTCTTTTCAATGGCTATACAAATGGAAACCGGGATTTTGAAGATAGACATAGCGAACTGTGGGATCGCCTGGACCACAGCTTTGATAAGAACTTCCTCCCCCCCCCCTAGATATGAGTCTTTCTTTCCAACCCTCTAATCTTTTGTTCACTCGGGCAAGTATCCAAACGAACATTTCCTTCTTAGATCGTCCCTAATCCGAGGGGATTCCCAAATCTTTGCCGTGTCCCCGAATAAGAATTGGAACTCTCAACGCATTAGCTAAATTGTGCTGTAAATGTAGAGGACAAACCTTAGAGAAATAAATCCCAGACTTGTTTCGATTGATTGCCTGTCCTGTAGCTAAACAATACTGGTTGAGAATATTGGCAAGATTTAGACATTCCTGTAGTTTGGCCTCTATAAAGAAAATTGCATCATCAGCAAAGAAGAGATGAGATAATACAGGACACCACCTATTGAGCTTAATGCCTTTGAGATTGCCCATGTTGATAGCTTGACTGATCATATTCGATAACATGTTAGCTAGAAGGATAAATAAATAAGGGGAAAGGGGATCGCCCTGTCGGATACCACGGGTTGGCTGGAAGAAGGGTAGTTGTTCACCATTAAAACGCACACTGTAAGACACAGTGGTAATACATTGCATGACCCATCTGACCCAAATAGGATAAAATCCCAATTTTAGTAGGTAAGCCTCTAGAAAATCCCACTCCACCCGGTCATAAGCTTTTTGCATGTACATTTTTAAAACTGCATGGAAAGTCTTCTAGCTTTTTCTAGTGCGTAACTGATGTAGCACTTCCTGGACGATGAGAATATTATCCTGAATTTGACGACCACCAACAAAAGCACTCTGCTCAAGAGATATCAATTTAGGGAGCCACGGCTTAAGTCTATTGGCAATCACTTTTGAGATAATCTTATAAGCATAATTGCACAGACTAATAGGGCGGTACTGATCTAAGCTTTCAGGGTTTGAAACTTTGGGGATCAAGGTAATAATGGTTTGATTTAGAGCTAAAGGCATAACCCCTGAGATTAAAAAAAAAAAAACTGTTGTATAAGGGGGATAAAATCAGCACACAAAGTGTTCCAATAAGTTTGGTAAAAAAGACCATTCAGACCGTCAGGTCCGGGTGCTTTTGTGTGTCCTAGCTGAAAGGTGGCTGCCTTGATCTCATCCTCCATGACGGCTGCTGTCAATAAGTCATTCATAGTAGAGGAGACTATTGGCTGACATTGTGCAATAATCGGCTGAAAATCACGAGGACCAACTGATTGATACAAGTCAGAAAAGTATTGGATAGTCATATTTTTCAAAAGACTGTCTTCCTTAACCCATTCCTGGTCACCATCTCGGAGCAAACGAATTCTATTTCACCGCCATCGTTGAATAGTCGTAGCATGAAAAAACTTGGTGTTTTTGTCGCCCCATTTAAGCCAACCGATTCTCGAATGCATGGCCTAAAATTGCTCCTCTTGCTGCCATAATTCATGGATTTCTTCCTCCAGTTTGCTTTCAGCCCTCTTATCATATTGATGCTGCGGTTGGTTGATGATATCCTGGAGCTGTAGTTGACAGTTAGCTATTTGGTTTATTGTTGGAGAGAACTTTTGACGACTCCATTTATGAAGTGCAATTGAAACCTGGTTGAGGCGTTGAGGTAGAGTCCTAGTGGTACCATGGCTAGACTTCCAAGATTGATCAACAACTGTACCGCATTCCCCTTCTTGTAACCATAAAGCTTCAAAGGTAAAGAATTTATGATGACGCCTTAGGCTGACCTCAGTGGTTAAAACTAAAGGGTTGTGATCAGAGCCCACTGCAGGAAGTGCAACCACTTCAGCTTCTGGGAAAACTATACGCCAGTCATAAGTACAAAAAACCCGATCAAGTCTTTCTTTCACATAATCAACCCATACTCTGTTATTGGACCATGTAAACGCACAGCCTTTACTATTCATGTCCATAAGTGCACAGTCATGTACAACCTGCCTAAAAGAATTCATCCGATGAGCATCAGCTGGTCACCTGCTAACCTTCTCCCAAGAGTACATTACATCATTAAAATCTCCGAGACAGACCCAAGGTAGGGTATTTATAGCAGCGATCTGTCGAAGAACATTCCAAAAAGAAAGGCGAGGGTGAAATGTAGCAGGTGCATGGACACACGTGATGTGCATAGAGGTGCTACAATTAGAGTCCATACAAAACAAATCAAAGAAATCTTGAGAAGACTGGAACATAGTGACTGTTATATCATCTTGCCACATAAGAGTTAACCCACCTGCTATACCTGCTGGATTCACGATATAAGAGGGACTAAATTTCAAACGGCACTTAAGACGGGTGATCACTTCCTCTCTATTCTTTGTTTCCATCAAAAATAAAACATTGGGCTTTTCTTTGGCCACTAGGGCCACGAGGGCACGAACTGTCAGGGGGAAGCCCAACCCCTGGCAGTTCCAACTTATAAGCTTCATTTGTGCTGCGGCGACTGTTTAGGGCCAGCCGCCATTGCCCATGGATTAGCCTCAGAGCCAACATTACAGGAGTCTCTAACAAAGTGCTATCATCGATCACCCCTTCAACCGGGCTACGGGACTCATAAGGGGTATAACGCTTAGCCTTCTTAGCTGCCCCTGCTGTAGTAGTAACTCTGGTATGTTTGAATTTCCCGTGACTTGAACTAGTTGTTGCCTGATGTTTGATTGTTTGTGTTTCAACGAGACGCGTACTAGTAGCATTATAGTATGTATTCATATGAGGTTGGATGGCATAAATATCATAATGTGGATGCTGTTGAGGGGCCACTGCAAGGGGAGAGATCTCTGGACACTGAACCTCAATTGTCTGTTCTGGTGCAGGTAGTGGCTGCTGGTTTTCACTTGCTGACGCAGACGAGGTGTGTAGTTGTTGAGGCAGCAGGGCTATTGGAGGAGTTTCCGGTACTATCTCCTCCTCGGTAAGTTGATTGTCCTCATAAAATGTCTTCCAATATGGGCTACATTCCTTTACTTCAGCCTTTAGCCACTGTCCATAAGCCATTTTCTCTTTCCCTTCCATTTTAGCATCAGTAAACGGGATATCTTGGCAAAACGTAGCATAGTGTCCTAATTTCCCACACGAATAACAGAAATGGGGGAGTCGTTCGTATCGAAAATCAAGCCAAAGTAGTTTGTCAGCAACTCTAATTAGCTTTCCTTGCTTGAGTGGTTGGCTGAGATCTATATCAACACGGGCTTTTGCTGTTTTAAGTGTTGTACCCTCTTTAGCATCTAATCTGACTTCCAAGACCTTCCCTACAGATTGTACAGCTCGGGATATCATGGCATCAAAATACCATTCCAAAGGCAGTCCATATATATGTACCCAAAAAGCACATGTAGAGAAGTCATAACAATGAAGCGGCGTAGCGGGTACCCATGGTTTGAAGATTACCAAATGCCGAGAGAACAACCAAGGACCCCCAGAGAGAACTTTAATTTTGTCATCTTCTGATTGGAATTTCGCTACATAGAAATCTCCCTCACGTAAAGTAATTTCGGCATTATAAATCCTCCAAACCCGTTGCATCATAGACTGGAAAGCTTGTAAATTCAGTGAAGGAGCAGAGGGTACTTTACCTATGAGCATTAACTTACATTCATCCATTTGTGCCGGAGATGTCAGGTCATTCCAATCTTCAATTTCCTGAGGATTCTAGAGGCGACCCATTCGGTGGCACAAAGCAGTAAGGCGAGGATCCTGATTGTCGCCTGTCAGTTCCATGATCGCAAGAGTGGTGAAGACCAAATCACCGCCTGCGAAGAGAAATGGCAACCGAATTGGGACTATCAAAAGCCATGCATGAAGGGGAAAAACGAAAACAAGGGGTGCGGCAAATCGGAGGAGATGAGTGGGATGGCTGGGTAGCTCAATAGAGCGAGAGATAAGGGTTAATTAGGGGATTGAGTAACAGGAGAACAGAATCGATAATCGCAACGAGTGAAAAAAGACGAAGGGTTTGACGAGGGTTTTGGGTGAAGCTACCATGGCGGTAGAAGAGAGCTCTACATTAGTGAGAGAGTAAACAAAAAGATTGCTATTTCAAGCACTAATTGATTTCATTAAACGAGCTCAATGACCAATAAGTCAATGCTATTTGTCAAGGTCCCTCAATGCCGTTGCAGTAGAATAGGTGACAATTTGTGAGGAATGAGATGCTCTATCGAATATAACATTGAGTGGACCTTGACAAATTTGAAGAATACGGAGGGGCTTCTCGAGTGTTCTTTCAAGTCCAATTAAGTACTGGTGTTTAAACCCAATTAAACCACTGGGATTCGCCCCAATGGCCACCCTTCCAATATGGAAGGGGGAGGTGAGGGGTTCAAATCCCCACCTTCTCAAGAGGATGGGTTGGGGATGCGTAAGTTTCAGGAGTGGGTTTCGACTCCCACGTCCTGCAAGAGGCAGGGTAAAAGTCTAAGAGTGAGCCTAGAATAGACATAGAGTAGGACTGACCAAAAAAAAAACCCAATTAAATTCTTGTGATCAGAATTTGCATAATTTTTTTGTGAGATTGAAAAATTAGTTAATGATGAATTGTGGGGCCTAAAAAATGTTTGAGTAATTCAAGCGTGATTGGAATCTCCATTATGTCGCTTGATTTATAGTGGGATTTTGTGTTGCTCTCTCTATGTGGACATAAGTCACAACAGCCATATCACTTAAATTTAACGTTCAATTTATTTTTTTATTCTATTTATTTTTGTCCAATCGCTAGCCTTCTCACAATGCCAATGAAGGCGGACCCAAGACAAGTTGCAGATGCAAAGTCTAAATACAGGCGCCCTCTGTCCAGCATACCTGCATTGGTCAGCGGGCATTTAACTTTTTCATCGGACCAAATGCCTGCTGTCCATGGCCTGGACAGCGGCATGCATCATGAAGAAATGGACGTAACCACGCAAAAGCACCTCAATCCATGCGGTGCAAGTCAACATTATTTAAACAAAAAGAATCGGTGGCCAGATCATACGAGCAGATTAAATATATGTTAAAGTGTTTAGTGTTGTGCACAGGTAAAAGATAGATTCCTCTCTAATATATTTAATTGAGTCGAACATGGTTTTTTACTATTGTTAATTATATCTTGGTTTTATTAGTGGATCTTGTGTCGCACTTAGTCACGTGAAAAGTTTGGTTTTGTCTTTCCAGTTTCCTTTTTGTGTTTTTGACCAAAAGCGTACTTGAGTGAAGAATATTACTTTGTAGTCACCTCAAATAGGGAGTGCTATTTGCGTGGATAGGCTTAGTCTGGACCGAATACACACAAATAGGTCGCCCCATGCCAACATGAAGAGGAAAGGGCACGTGGAATCTGCGAGAGAATAATACCCTCTCGAGAATATGAATCTACTACATAAACGTGCCACGTGTTCATATTGGCCATATTGGCGAATGCCTATTGAGGTCTTGATCCGTGGCCAAAAGAAAGGACAAGATAATTTGAGATGAGTCACTGATCTCACTCCCAACCATCTTACATAATTCTGGTTAGCGTGGGGGTGGTGAGATAATTCAAATCAGACTTTGAACGTTGGGGGTTTTGATTTCTTGAACTTCTAAATCAACTTTTGATTGTACCAATGCTTTCGGTTTCAATAAAAAAAAAAAGGTAAAGTTAACTGTGTAGTGGAAAGCTAAACGGATGGAAAAAAAAAAGTGCTTGCAGAAAAGAGGTGGTGGCAAAACCACATCAATCTCATAGGATCTTTTTTTTTTTTTTTAAATAAATTTTCACATAATGACCTCGGATCGAAAATTGGGAAATGGAATCTTTAATAATTGAGGATGAGGACGAGGACCAAAACGTCGATATCTTAGAAATTTGACCTTGAAATGAAGACTGTGAAGTAGATGGCGCTTTTTTTTCTTTTTACCATGGAACGGATTTACAGAAACTTCCCTTGACATGTGTGTTTACAGGAACTTTGTGTGATCTTTTAAGACCTTACCAACTTCTCTTTTACATGTGTTAATAGGAATTCTTTGACCACGACGATTTAGTTCAAAGCTGCATTTATAATTTTCTTTGAGCTCACGGTCAATATTACAGGGTAAAAGAACCACAGATTTTACATTTTTAGCCGTCACTTGGCATATGGCACTAAAACAAATATGGCAGGTCTAAGGAAATGCCTCCACGGCTGTCCATCAATGACATATGGAGAAAAATGATTGCGTAATAATCTTTAATATACTATAAGAATAACAATCTATTTTTGACCACAAAAAACCAAATCACAAATAATTATAAATTATTGTGGGACCCACTTCTTCAAAAATTTGTGACTCACAATAGATTATTATTATCATAATACACTATCATGCTAGTAAAGCTTTAGTGTGGAAATGTCACCTTGCATTTGTAACATCTTTTTGGCATTACACCTCAAAACCGCCATCTCTCTTATTTGTGAAGATTCAGAAGCGTCGTTGAAGTAATTCATCTTGTGACATTTTCAAAATTGTCATGGGAAGGTAGCCCACATAATATTCAAAATTGTCTTATTTGTAACGATTTATAAAGGAAATTTGTTCCAAACTCTCCACGACATTAGTTTGACCTTATTAGGTAGCCCACCTCCGTAAGTAAAAATCAAGTAACATGCATTTAATTTTCGAGAGCCCAACATCGAGCCTAATATTAAAGTTGAGGTACTTAATGGAACAAAATAAAAATGTAAGTTCTTGACTATACAAAGTGAAAAGTAATATCATCACCATTATTGAATAAAAACATATTTGATTTTCTAAACATTGATCACATACTTTAAGAACGTTGAACCTTTGTAATTCATTCACTTAGCAAATATTCTTACAGAATCTTTCCACTCAATCTGTTAAATAATTTAGGTTTTTAGGTGATTTAGTTCTTACTGTTAAACATTTAAATTCTATCATTTAATATATGTTTGTATATGTGACTGCTCCCCACGATACCGTGCCTGATGATGGAGAGAAAAGAGTATATTTATTGGAGTAGAGACCTCCATGGGATACCCAGGTGATCATATTATAATACCCGTAAGCCAAAGATTTACCACTTTAAATGCCATAGAAAAAGTATTGCCGTATCATATTGTGAATATTACGTGTTTACTTCTCTTCTACGTAGTATATATAATCAGGAAAAAAGGCTCGACAAGTTGGAGGGCGCACCAATCAATCGCGACCAGATCCCACGACTCCACCAAAAAATTTGAACGCAGGTGGCTTTGGTAAGTCAATTTTTCCTTTATCTATTTTTGACCAATAAGCTGAATTAAAAAATTAGAGATGGTGGTTGAGTTGGATTAGATCATTTAATTGTCATTAGTCTAAAAAGCATCGTATGTTTCCAATTTGAAAATATTTCTCTTTAACTTATTTCCTAAACTGGTTCTGATCTAGATGCTTTCATTTTTCTCCACGTATTTAGAACAATCTTTTTCTTTGTTCTTCTACACAAATATATTATATATAGTTGGCTCATAAATTTTCGATCGTGAATTATTTATGCATTTCATAAGAAAGCCAAAGATTGGATTCGTTGAAAACAATAGAATTTGACACCTAACCAAAAAATTCATTATCGCATAAACCCGCATTTGCATTTCTCATTTTTGTTCCCTCTCATCATCCAATTTTTAAAATTCGTTCAGCCTTGTGGCCACTCTCCAATCAGCCACTTTTTTCCACGTTTTCACATCATTAATAACCCTTTTAAATTTGCCCCCATGTATTGATGATAAAATAAGGAAAGAATGGACGAGCAAATAAGGCTATTTTGGGGTGTCCTAGGTTCAATTGGCAAATAAAGCTGTAGGGAGCCGCCCCAGCTTCGCCGACAAGCCCCCACACCAAAAGCAAACAATGGAACGCCCTCGATGGTGTGTCTAGCGACTCTCGTGAGGGTCAATCAAGCGAGGGCCACGGCGTTCATTGGCGGCCTTTCGAGGGACAGATTTGATTTCAAAAGACTAAAATTGATGTCCTTAAAAGAGATCGAGGATTTAAGTGGTGGGAATCGAAGCTTAAGGACCAAATTAAATATTGGATAGAAGTATAGGGACTATTTTTGACATTGTCCCTAAATATTTCTTCCTAAACTAGTTCCAAACGTACATTTATTCTCTATATAAGTATTCAAGGAAAAAATTTCTCCTTTTTTTTTCCTATAAAAATATAGGCATGCTCTTTGACTAGTACTAACTTCATATTTGTAATATATTATGTCTTGATCTCAAGTAAATCTTTTCTTTAAACTCTGATCGAAATTCAGCAGATGACATGCGGAATTGGAAATGTTTACTTGGACTTAAGAAATCTCATGGTTAGCTATTTAGTCAAATAGACAGATAGCAAGTTGTATACATCTTAATTTTTCAACAAAGGGACCATCATTGGATGAAAAGTAAAATGAGCCAATTCATGGCCAACCTATGTAAAAACTATCTCTAAAGGGGCGTAAGCACTTCACTCACTAGGAGATGGAATTTGAAGTAATTTCGTATATATAAAAAGATTTATCTTGAAAAGTTATACAAAAAAAAAAATATAGGGAAAATCTCAAATAAGGACCCAAAGTGAGCCTACTTTCTTAAATAAGGACCCGAAGTGACCGTTGTTCCAAATAAGGACCCGAAGTGGCTAACAAGTCTCAAATAAGGATCTGAACCCGCCAGCCGGCCAAAATGTTCACCGACCGGTGAGCGTGTGACATTTCCGATTTTGTCCCAAAAAATTATAGATAGAAATTAACAAACCCTAAAAACAAAACCCCCAAACTCTTCACGTTCTTCTTCTTCCGCTCTTCATCTTTTACGTTCTTTTTCTCCTCTCGTTTGAAGAACCCAAATTCTCTATTGATGGAGCAAGATCCCTGTCTCCCTAAGTTCCAAAGGTACGTGCCCTCCCTCTCAATTTGAACGAAACTGACCTCGGTTGAACAGGAGTGTGAATCAAAGTGTATGGCGAACCTAGGAAAATATAATGAAGAATCGAGGCCCTCGTGTTACACATGAGTGTCTCAATAAACGAAAAGGTGGCTTTACTCAAGATTTGTCTTATTCGTTGGAAAGAAACAAAGATAGAAAACAAAAGAAGAAGATGTGAAGAAACGAAAGTAGGGGTTTCTTGTTGTGTTTCAATTCGTGTTCCATTAACAGAAAATTTCCGTGCTCCAAGCGAGAGAGGACAAAGAATGAAGAAGATGAAGAGCAGAAGAAGAAAAACGTGAGAACATGAAGAGTTTTTCTTTTTAGGTCAAAAGAACGCGAAGAATTTGGGGGGTGGTTTTTAGGGTTTGTTAATTTCTATCTATATTTTTTTGGGGACAAAATTGCCCATATTCCGGCCACTAAAAATGTCACACTCTCGCCGACCGGTGAACATTTTGGCTGGTTGGCAAGTTCAGGTTCTTATTTGAGACTTGTTAGTCATTTCGGGTTTTTATTTGGGACAACGGCCACTTCGGGTCCTTATTTGAGAAAATATGTTCACTTTAGGTACTTATTTGAGATTTTCCCAAAAATATATGCTGTACAATTTCCCTTGGAATTCCATGGAATTCCAATTTGTATCATCGCCATTTTTGGATGCTTTTTGTCGGAGTTTATGTTGGGAAGTGCTTCTTTTGCATATTCTTGGTCAAAATGGCGAATTGGAATATGGACCTGAATTTTCCTTGCATTGTGAGGGACCTGATGAGGGTGTTTTGGCTCAATGACATGTCCATGGTGGCGCAGGAAATTTTTTGCAAAAGCTTTTCGTCTGTTACTTTATGCAGTGCTTCTTTTGCATATTCTTGGTCAAAATGGCGAAAAGAGCATCCATTTTGGCCAAAGTTGATATCTCATGCGTACTAGATCACATATTCTATAAAAAGTGGAAAGAAGATGAAAGAAGAAATCAAGAACAGCAGTTGTTTCTTCAAGCAACTCCATTCATTCCTTCATCTTCCAAAGTTTGCTGATCACATATTCTATTAAAAGTGGAAAGAAGATGAAAGAAGAAATCAAGAACAGCAGTTGCTTCTTCAAGCAACTCCATTCATTTCTTCATCTTCTAAAGTTTGTTGCTTTTTGTCTCTTGCTAAAAAGAGACTATAATTGGAAGAAAAGTAAAAAGAGCCAATTCATGGCCAACCTATAATTGGATGAAAAGTAAAAAGAACTATATGCTATCGATAGGGAACCAAGAGATGAAATATCATGTGAAACGAATTTTATTAAGAGATATCGAAATGAGGCAACTACTCCACCGAAATACATAACTGTTGATTACCAATTAAACAGAGAACGATTTACATTGGCAAGTTTTATCTAGGAAAACCCCAACATTCTCAAGCCATCACTTTGATTAACATCCTCCTCCTATGTTGTTGCTGGGCATCATTTGTCGCTCAGGGGACAGTGTATCCAGCACCTAATAAATGAAGGGAAAAAAAAAAGACAAAAGCATTGTCGATATGGATGCCGTTCGATTATTATATGTAGCTACTTAGTAGAATATTATGTAAAGGGTAGTTATACTCACTTAAGCATTCCTTCTGGCGGGCCTGTTCTGTCACGCCCCGCTCCTCGGGCACGTGCACATCCTTCACTCTTGGTCGATTTTATAATGCGATATCCCAGGACAATGTATCGCCGACCCTTTCATTTTTAAGCACATGCGGAAGCGATTAAAATCCCCGAGACAATAAAACGATGGGATAGAAAAGCAGTAGGCCATATTTTTCATATTGAAATTTATAACCAAACTTTTATACAAACCACAAACCGAACACTTCACAACTTTTTATTCTAGAACTCTATTCACATCAAAATGGAGATATCAAAGAAGATAAAATTTCAGTCCATCTAGGCCGTACTCGGGCCCCTCTCGAGATTGTCTTCTTCTCCCAAAATCCTTCTCCAACTCTTCCTCCTCGCTCCTTAGCGGGGTCCCGAAATGGTTTTCCCCAACCGGGATGAGACTACGTCTCGCCGAGTTCTACCCCACTAAGCCCGATTAGTGAACCATTATACTAAAGGCTGCCTAAACACGCATAGGTCGAAGACGTACCTTAGCATCGATCCCACCGCAAGTCAAGATACAATTTATAATAAGCACTCAAGCAATCATATCACCGATCAAAGCATCTATTAAATCGACCTAGTCGACATAAGCCAACAAGACCACTCACGGTCATTCCCATTCAATCAATCAATTCACAACATCAAATCAAAACAATGATCAATCGACCTCGCCGACATACATGTCAACCCGACCATTTCCTTGGCCATTCAAGCTATTGCTATTCGTAGTCCCACTCGACAACATTCAATATTTAATGGGCTTTATGGCCCCACTCGACCACTTTCAAGTTAATCATGGCTTTACGGTCCCACTCGACCACTTTCAAGAATCAATGCTTTACGGCCCCACTCGACCACTTTCAAGATTCAATGGCTTTAAGGTCCCACTCGACCACTTTCAAGATTCAATTTGGCACAATTCAAAGCTCAAATAAATAAACGGATCAAGGCCACGACAATCGGCACGAGATTTCGGTCGTCCGCCATCTCAATCTTAATTTCCGAAAAATAAATAAATAATTAATTAATTTCGAAATTTAATTAATAAATATTAATAATTCAAATTAGCACAAACTAAAACTCAATTAAACAAACGGGCTTCACCACGGTCATCAGCATAATTTTCCGGTTCCAGGCCATCTCAGTTAAATTTTCAGGAAATAAATAAATAATTAATTAATTTCTAAAATTAAATAATTAATATTAAAAATTCAATTTAGCTTAAAATAAAGTTCTCGATTAAATAAAAGACTTCACCACGGTCATCAGCATAATATTCCGGTTCCAAACCATCTCCCTTGAATTTTCGGAAAATAAATAATTATTTAATTTAATTCCGAAAATTAATATTTAAATGCCCAAAAATCTCACTTAGGCCCGAATCGCCAAATTGAAGCCCAATTAGGGGTCGGAAAATTCCCAAGACACTTCCAATAAATAGCAGACCACGTCTACTTGTTAATTGTGCAATCAATTTATTTAAATCGCATCACAATTGACTAATAATTGCTAATCTATTCTAATCTAACAACCTAAACATAATTAATTAAAACTAAACCAACCTTAAAGCATAATTAGCCAACTAATCCTGGATTAGTGAGATTACTCACCGAATCGCGCGCAAATCGGATCAATCCGACGGCGGCGACGCGAGGAACGATTGTTCCCAAAGCGACTCGCGGATCCGGGGCCCGGAAACGGCCCAAAAGCGGGCCCGAAGTCGCTGAAACCCACTCCGTGGGTCTGCTGGACGGAGCCGATCGGGGCTGTCCCGGCGGCTAGGGCGGCGGGGGAAGGCCGGCGGAGGGCGAGGGGGTCACGGGGGAGGTCCGGCGGGGCTAGGCGGTGGCCGGAGGTGGCCGAACGGTGGCTGGTCGGTGCGGACAGGGGCGAAACAGGGCTGATTCGCGGCTGATTCGCGGCTGGATCGCGCGGAACGGCGGGACGACGGCGAGCGCACGGGCGCGGTGCGAGCGGCGGTGCGGCGGTGCGACGGGCGGCGACGGAGCAGCGGCGGCGAGCTACAGCTTTCGTTCTTCAGCTCCTGGTTTTTGCTCGCACGAGTAGGAGAGAAGAAGGAGGAAGAAAGCTATCGTGTGTGGGGGAAAAAGAAGAAGAGAGAGGAGAGGGAAGAGATAGGGTTGGACCGGTCAAAGAGGAGAGAGGGAAAGTGAGCGGTGGGGGTAATTCGCACGAGGGGGGAGGGAAAAAGGGGAAAGGAGAGAGAGAGAGAAAAAGAAAAAGAAAGAAAAGAAAATAGAAGGAGAGAGAGGAAAAGAAAAGGAATACAATAAAAGGCTGCGTTTGGTAACGCCATTCTTTTTTTTGCCTGCGAACGAAAACAAAAAAAAGTGTTTGTTCCTAACACTTTCAACAAAAATACGCGTTTGGTAAATTTGTTAGGAATAAAAAATAAACGAAACACGTTTGAGACATTTTTGTTCTTTTTTTGTTTCTTTTAATTTTTTTATATTTTTATTTTCATTTTTCATTTTGTCCTTTATTTTTTACTTTTTTTCTTTCGCCGGCCGGCCTCCCGGCGACCGGGCCGACGGGGCAGCCTCGCCCGGCCACGCGAGGCTCGCCGGCCCCGGGCGAGGCCGAGCCTCGCCGTCGTTGGGCGAGGCTCCTCGCCTTGGCCGGGCGAGCTCGGGCTCGCCCAGATCCGGCGAGGCCGAGCGCCGTCGCCCCGGCGAGGCTCGGGCTCGCCGGATCTGGCGAGCTCGAGCTCGCCCGGCCATGGAGGCGCGGCCTCGCCGGATCGGGCGAGCCCGAGCTCGCCCTGACGCCAAGGCGAGGCTCGGCCTCGCCGCGCCGGCGACGCCGAGCGCCGCTTGGCCGGGCGAGCTCGGGCTCGCCCAGATCCGGCGAGGCCGCGCCGCCATGGCTCGGGCGAGCTCGAGCTCGCCAGATCCGGCGACGCTTCGGCCTCGCCGGCGGCGAGCTCGAGCCTCGCCGGATCGGGCGAGCCCGAGCTCGCCCGGCCAAGGCGGCTCGGCGTCGCCGGCGCGGGCGAGGCCGAGCCTCGCCTTGGCTGGGCGAGCTCGGGCTCGCCCAGATCCGGCGAGGCTCGAGCTCGCCCCGGCGAGGCTCGGGCTCGACACCGCGGGCGACGCTCGCCTCACCGGGGGCGGCGACGCTCCGGCGAGGTCGCGACCCTCGGACGGCGTCGCCGGCCCTCGACAATGGCCGGGCCGGCCATGGCCGAGGCCGAGGCCGAGGCCGGCGACGGCCAAAGAGAAAGAAGAAGAAAAGAGGAAGAGAAGAGGAGAGAGAGAGAAGAAGAAACAAAAACATGAAAATTGTTTTTCAAAAAATTGTTTGGAACGAAACAACTTTTTGTTGTTTCTCGTTTCGTTCTTTTTTCGTTTCGGGGAACAAAAAAAAAAAAAACCGTAAACGCAACCAAACGCTTTTGTTCTTTTTTGTTCCCCTAACAAAAAAACAGAAAAAGTGTTTATAAACACTTTCCAGTAAACGAAAACATGCAGGCCCATAATTTCTTTACGCAAATTTTCTTTTTCTCTTTTTCTTTTTCTTTTTATTTTATTTTGGTCTTCAATTTTCCTCCGATAATTTCTTTCTTGAAATTTCGGACCGTCAATAAATTGACGAGCGATGAGACAGATCCTAAAAATAAGAATTATGACGCGCTTAAAATTCGATTCCGAAATCGAGTTCAATTTCCTGGTTAAAAATCGATCGACGTGATTTTAGCTCAATCCAACCAATTAGGTAGCTTTTAGGGATTTTACAACCGATACATCCCTTAACGGCTTCACCCAATAGGTTAGTTAACTCGTGAGTGATCGCCTCGAGAGAAAAAGGCCGAAGCACGCCGACGAAATGCCCATTTCACTTTATCGAAACGGGGTCGAATTTCGGGATGTCACATGTTCCAATGTTGCACCTCTTGGGGATCGACATAGCCGCGGCCGGAACGACCCCAGCAAACCTCGCTGCAGGCGAGTGAAAGACAGCGTAGAGGCAGCGAGGATTGATCTGCATGAGCGATTTGACTCTATCACAGCAGGCGGGTGGGACCTTAGCCTGGGCGTCTCTAGCTGCCACCATGCAAGGACTCAGGTTAGCGAACGCGGTACTGATCGGGATCCTCCCACACTCTCCGTCAGCGCTCCCTTCCCAAATGAAGCCACTCAAAGTCACTCCTAACATCATCATGACGAACAAGTGCGCAAACTTGGCTTCTCGAGACTTGCGAACCATGCTTTTATTTGGAGATTGTAGGCGAGAATTTCCAGCACTCTAGAACATTGCCTTGTGTGAAGAGAAATCACGGACCATGAGTCTCTTTACATATACTTCCAAATCAAGAGAATATAGAAGGAAGAACAAGAGGATGTATGCAAACTTTTCATACACCACCACCACCATCGAGAAGTGACAAAGGACGACAAAGGTGGGTTGTACCGTGCTGAAAAATGATTAGCCAAAGAGGCTAAGCTAATAATCATTTGGGTATTTTCTGATTATAAAAATGATTAGCTTAGCCTATGTCACATTAAAGTTGGACTATCTGAATTTTAGGGTTTTTGCACAGAGAGAAAGAGGGGTACACGAAAGCACCAACACAAAAGCAATGGTTTTTTCAGAGATAGAGAGAGAGAGAGAGGGAGAAGCAAAGCAATGGTTTTTGCAGAGGGAGAAGGAGAAAAAAGCAAATCAGAGAGGGAGAGGGAGAGAGAAGCAAATTATTGAAGCAATGGTTTTTGCTTCTCTCTCTCTCTCTCTCTCTCTCTCTCTCTCTCTCTCTCTCCAAAAACCATCGCTTTCGCGTTCGTGTTGAGAGAGAGAGAGAGAGAGATCTGCAAAAACCAACAAGAAAGCAATGGTTTTTGCAGAGAGAGAGAGAGAGAGAGAAGCAAATTTCTCTCTAAGGAGAGAAATAGTACAAACAGAAAGGAGGCAAAAAATGAAAGGAACATACGGGGGAGCAGGCGAACCTGGCAACAAAATCGGAGGGGGATTTCACAGGAAGCGTCGTTTATGCACATCTGAGCATCTCTCTCGCCGTTCCAAAAATCCACGCGCACACATCATCAAGCCAAAACCTCAATCAGAAAGCGAGCCGCACCATGACTAAAGTTTAAGAGGCACCAGAAATGGACGTTCCAGCCGAGAACTCTCTCCCTCAGTCCCTCTCTCTATGTATAGAGAGTGAAATTGCGCACGCGCACGATATATATCCACCGTCCTCGAAGGGATAGAGAGAATCTTTTTTTTTTTTTTTTTTCCTTTTTTTTTCTAGGGCATTCGTTAATCCTTAACCCATGAAAACTTATTAGGTAGGTGCGGTGCCAGTGGCCAGCTCAGAAACGCATTAGTGCATTGGTCCATTCCGCAAGCGATCTCGCGGGCCGACCATCGAGAAAATCCAATCTGCAAGTCCCTCTCTCTCTTTCGTTTCCCTCTCTTCTCCACCACAGGCAGCGTTGGATTACACACACACTTGTCTTTTATCGTTGCATTGGGCCACTCGCCACGATTGTTCGTTAAATTTAACCCGCGGCTGCACTGGATCTGACCCGGGCGGATCTCACGCTTAAAAGTTGAAAAAACCTAGCCACATGCCTGCACTGTGTGGATTTGCGCAGATCACGTGACTCCTCAACTCTTGCTCTTCGCTTCTATTTTAGATCTTTATTATTTTTTTCGTTGCCTTTTCTGGTTCTGAAATAGTATTCTCGAATTATTAAAAAGGTCCATGCAAATTTTTCAATATCTAATAGGGTTACAAAAGCAAACAAAAAATAAATAAATAAAACAGTTTTGGAGTTTTACCATCCATTCGTCATAAGTATACTACTTCGTGATTTTTTTCTAATATTAATCTAACGAAAATTAATAGATGATAAATTTATTACAAATATACCAGTTTAAGATTTTATTATGGTAAAAAAATTAATTTTAAGTAAATTTATCATAAGTGTACTAATTGGGATTTTTTTATAGGAAAAAAATTTGTTTGGGATAAATGTATAATAAATGTATCAATTTGAGGTTTTTCATAAAATTGACCATTTTTAGCACAATTTGGAATTGCCCCTTTTGCTAATGAGATTGAAGGAACAACCGAAATCTCCTTTTATGATCTCTTGTCATTTGATTGAAATGTAATAGATCTCAATCGTTCAATGGATCCTAACCTGGAAAAATCTTCTCGATTCAATGACGAAAGATCCAGGAAGCATGATACCTTTTGAGAATGGGAGACCTGTCCTCGAATTGCCATTGTGAGTTAAGAAATTGCTCATGGGATTTTCTTTTAAACTTTTAAGGTGGGTTAATGCAAAACATCTTGTTGTTCAGTAACTCTTTTTTTTTTTTTTTTTTTTGGCCAAATTGATGCTGCGGTTCACATGCAAGCTTTGAGTTGTTACATTATGAAGGAAGTAATTTGTATTTTCAGTCTATTACTTAATGAAAGCTACAAATTTTTACGACCAAAAAAAAAAACTTTGTCATTTCCGGAGCGTTTGAGATCAAATCGGGGTCTCACTTCCCCTTCACACTATTTTCCAAAATTAACTACCCAGCAATTCAAAGTAGAAGTTAGGCTATCAGATATCCTGTCTCATGCAATTACGCAATTTAATTGAGAATTACTTTCGAACTTCCCACAAATGGCAAACTCGAACATCTTGACAATTATACTAAATAAGTTGGAGAAAAATATGAAATTATAGGTAATAGTGAAAGGGTTGAATAGACCAATCCTCATCACATTTTGCTTCTCGGTCCAAGATATTTTGCTAGATCTTCTACTAATCTAATTGCTGCTTTTTATTCAACTCAATAGATTCAAATTCAAATTCAAATTCGTTACAAAATTGAAAGTTAACTTTGATCATTCCCATTTTTAAGGGGAAAAATAGGGCAATTTCATCAAATTTCATGAGAAGACATTTCCATCCTCCTGCGGAGAAATGTCACGAAAAGTCAAATTTCATGAGGAGACGAATTTCATTAAGGAAAGAAGCTATGAAATTTTGTACTTTTGAAAGACACGTCAAAATATAAAGTTCGTCATTGATTGGATAAAGAGGAAAGATGATAAAGTTGACTAAAGAAAACTTAGGTGAAGTAGCTTTTTGGTTCCATAACTCTGGTGAAAAATGTGCAATTCAGTGTTTGAATTGTTTTGTGCCATCACGTTCGGTAACTATTTTCATTTCTATAATTAAGTCTTCTAACTCTTTTAGTCTGTGCAATCGAGTCATTTTATCACCTACTATTACTATCATCATAAAAATGCTATTTGTAGTATTGATTAAGTGACACAACTTTTGAATGTGATGTTGACATGGTGCCTAGTGCCGTGTCAATAATATAAAAGAGATCGAATGCATTTTTATCATGGAAAATCAATAAATTGGAGATGTCCTATAATAATTCTTGTGTAGCTTACAAAAATTAGACAATGAAAAATAACTTCACAATCAACTTAATCTATCCCTAAACATTTTTGTTATTAGTAAAAATGTTTTCCATTGATTCAATTTTATGAGTGATATAAGCTATCAGTTTTAGATGTATTGGTGTCTCGATATAAAATACGACTTGGTCCTCTAAATTACCTCCTTAATGTTATATTTTGTAGGCCTGATATAATAATAAAAACGGATTCAATTAAGTACAGGAGAGAACAAAAGAAATGAAATGAGGGGTAATTTGGAAGCTAGTAAAAGAGAAAAAAGGAATGAACAATAACACATCACGAAATAAATGCCCCTTTTTATCGATTATTTTATATAAAATAAAGGTAATCAGTGAAAAAGCATAATCTAGGGTTTGATAAAACTCCTCTGCCCTCGGAATTGCTGCCGATTTGTTCTTCCTGATCCGTCTCCTTTCCTCGTTTTTAGAAAGAGGAAAAGGAAAAACCAAGGATCTTTTTACTTTTGTCGGTGTCTTAACTTTAGAGTGCAATAAATTAATATCGGGAGAGCAATTTTTTTTTTCTTTTTATCATGGGGAGGGCAACTTCTAATGATATCATGTCGCAATAATTACTATAAAAAATAAAATTATCTTTAAAATTAAATATTTTCGATTAGCATGGCGCCATGATTTATTTTTAATAAACAAATTTTGGGAGTGGCATAGAAATTCACAATAAATTTAAATCTATCTCGCATAATTGCTTCAGACATTAGAGGAACCAACCTCGAAAATGGTAATACCCACGAAGTCGTCAGAAAATAAAAATTCGATCTTGAAAGAACCGTGGTGGGACCTCTTTCTCTTAGGCCTAATTTCAATAATAAAAAAAAGAACACTAACTTTATGTTGAGTGACAAATTTTGCTCAAACCTTTTTTATCTTGTAAAGAAACACCAACTCTAATAATAAATTTGGCCCCAATTTTTTTTATCTAAAAAAAATTACCAACTTTCACTTAAATCTCAAATCTAACCCTCCTTCATTTAGATCCATTGATTGTCCTCAGCAATAAAACCATGTGCACTTGCTGGTCGGATTTAAAGCACTATTCATCGTCTTCTTGTTTGAGCCACAGCTTGGAGAATATTGGTAAAGCTGTTCATCATCCTACTACACTTCATTAGCAAGTTGAAAAGATCTCCATATTAAATTTCTCTGACCAAACTTTATCACTTTGCCCATCGAGAGACACCATGGATGAGATACGCTAAGCTCATGACTAGAACCCTTTTTTCCTAAACAAGATTCACTTCAGATAGAGAGTTAACGGTAGATGCCATAATTGGGATAAATGTGAAAATTTGTGATTTTTTATGAGACAAAAAAAAAAAAGTTGAGGTCGGAATTGTTATTTAACTTAAAGTTGTTATTTTTTTACGAGACAAAAAAATTAGATCAAATTTGTTACTCAACCTAAAATTAATGCTTTTTAATGAGATAAAGAAAAGTTTAGGCCACATCACTTGACATAAAGTTTATGCTTTTTTTTGGAATTAGCCCTCTCTTTGACCTTCGATCCATTATAGAGACCCAACCGATCCCCCCCAAGTACCGTTCTTCCTCTTTCTCAATTCCTCCCCTCGTCACCGTTCGCGCACCAACTTGACGGGTCAAACTCGCCATTAAGATTCGCTAATAATTCGGTCGATGACATCAGCCACGTTAGGGAAATGTGAAATCCTTTCCTTTGCCCATGCTCCATTGGTTCGTTCAGATCGTCCTGTCCAAGCGTCTACCCATCTCCTTGTCGATAATAGACAACAAACCATATACGAAAATAGGTTGTCGTGTCGAATGCTGTGAATAAAAGGTAAAGTTTTGATAATAGTACAAAAAAATCTTAAATCTATTATATCGATATCAATTCAATTCTAAATCTTTTAATTTAACTAATTTAGTCTTAAATATTTTTCATTGGTATCAATTTAATCAATTCAATTATATTAGACCCAAAATCACTAACATGAATGTTGACCATCTTACGTGACATAGCCAATGCTAATATGGATATTTTAATATAAAATTTTGATATTTTTCCATCTTTAATTAATTTTAAATTTTTGTCCTTTTTTTTTTCTTTCTTTTTTCTTCCATGTTCTTTCTCCTTTGCACTGTGGTTGATCCTAGCCATGGCCAGTGATCGGCCACAACCGAGGCCCAACAAAATTTGCCCTCATCAAATCTGCTGGCGAGGGCACGACCCTTATGACCTGGGCAAGGGTAGCCCTTGTCGGATCGGCGAGGATCGCCCTTATGGACTTCGACAAGGGTTGGCCTTGTGGGCCTCGCCTATGGCTAATCGCTAGCCATGGCCGCACCGGCCACAGGACAAAGGAGAAATATATATATATATATATTTAAAAGAAGGAAAAATAAGAAAAAAAGGGATTTTTTTAAATAACTTAAAATAAAAAATATTAACAATATATTTTAAAATATCAATATCAACTCCGATTGTATCACATAAGATAGCCAAGCATCCACATTAATGATTTCTAGTCTAAATTGGCCAGATGGACTAAATGATATTAATGCGAAAATGTTTAGAATTAAATTGATTCAATTGAAAGATTTAAGTTTAAATAAATACCAATTTAATAGATTTATGTCTTTTTTTTTGGTGCTTTTCCTGTAAATTTTTATATTGAGTGGAAAACTAAAGGGATTAAGAGAGTGACTTGGACAAAAGAGTGGTAGGCACGGAAAACGATTGATAGAATATTAGCAGGAAAAATTGGGTGAAGCAACTTTGGGTAAATATGCTACAAGGGGTAGCACATTTTCTTTTGTTTCTCAAAGACGAAGTTTTGGGTAAATCCAGATCGCAAAGGGCCCGCTAAGCTCACGAGGTGGGTAATGCACAAGTCAATTTCAAGTAATAAGTGGCTTCAATGTAGACATTGTGCACTTGGTGATGGGTGAAATTGAACTGTATTTTTTAAGGACATCCAATCTTTTAGGCTGCATTTGGCAAGTAATAAAATTCGGGATAGAATATGATTTATCATATCTTACGTTTGGTGATCTTCATTTCGTGACAGGATAAAATCGAATATAAATGGGATATAGGTTGGATAAAATTATCCCATAGAGGAGGTGGGATAAAGGTGGATAGGATTTATAATGTCCATAATAGAAAAGTTATTTTTCTCGAATACCAAACTTATTAAATTAACAAAATTGAAATTATATATCAATATAAATAATATTTGAATTCTAATTTAAGAAATTAAAAATTAAAAATAAAATTATTTTTAATTTATTTATTTCAATTTATATATTCAACTTTAATTCCATCTTATAATAAATATTCATTCTATAAATTTAATATTTTTATTTATTATATATTTTAGGTATTTTTGTATTTTTGGTATGTTAGTACAATTTACTATTTGATAAAATTTTATTAAAGAATGATGAAAGGGGTAAAAAGAAATAATAAGAAAATAATATAAAAAAGAGGAAAATAAAATAAAAATAAATTAAGGAATAATGTTACGAGAGATTTTCACCATCTCCATTTATGAACATTTAGGTTCATTTATAATGATATGCCGTTTATATAAAAAAAAAATGTACATGATTTGATGTGAATATATCGACTTTAATACTTTGCGATTTACCAAACAATTGAC